>OZ005651.1:43849334-46599334 GCA_963930645.1 Salticus scenicus | reverse complement strand
ATACAAGATACCCATGTGAAAAAACCAGAAAAATTCAATCCAGAAAAACTAAGATACAATGCACATGTAAAATTTAACAATCAGAACTCAGTTAAACACACAGTTAATCAGGTCAAAATTGCAGTGACCATTGAGTAATAAAGGATGCGCAGTGTTATTCAGGTAAATTAAGGATTCATACGTATTCAGATCCTAAAAAAAGCAGATTATTATTCATAATTATTTTAGCTTGGATAGTGCTGCCATCTAGAGTATTGAGATGAAAATAATAGTAAAATAAAATAAAATGAATTATTCATAATTATTTTAATGTGAATAATAGTAATAAAAATAAAAATTATAAATAAATAATAAATAATAATATTTACAATAATAAAATAAATAAATAAATGATTAAAAGAATTTTTGAATCAAGTGTTTGGGATAGCCATTAATTAATGCTAATTTTTTAAAAAATCGAAATTGTACTTTTTGATGTTTATCAGACACTAAATTTTTGATACGTAGATTAAAATTAAGAAGAATATTGACAAATACAGATTTATGTAAACATGTTTGAAAATTAGTAAAAAAATTTACCTTAAAGGGGAAATCTTTCTTTTTATCATATAAGTCAAATTCTAATTTGCCATTACAATTAAGAATAATTTTTAAATCTAAGAAACTAATGACATTAGATTCCAAATCAGTACTACTAAGAGACAGATTTTCAGGATAATTAACAGGTAATTTTAGATTGGTGTGATGTTTATCCAAGTATAATATAATTATATCATCTATGTATCGTAGTAATTTAAAGTTAGTACACTCAATATCACGCTCATAATAATATAAGTATAGATCAGCTAATATACTAGAAGCAATGCCACCTTGTGGCAATCCTAAACGTTGTTTATATAAATAATTATTAAATAAAATATAGTTATGGAAAAGTATAAACCTAGTCAGAGTTTTAAAGGTTGAAGGAGTAATGTTAACATTTAGATTTAAATACTGCTGATTTTCTACAAAAAGTTTATTTATAATATCAAACATATCTTTAATAACTATATTATTAAAAAGATCATTGAAATCAAAAGTTTTTATACCAGTAATATCAGTAAGATTTTTAATTTTATTTTTGAGTTGAAAACTATTTTTTAGAAAAAAATTACACTTGTTAGAAACAATATAACTATGTAATTTTTTAAGGATATTTAATAATATAATATTAGCATTAGAAGTGTAGGCATTACAGGCAACAGTAACAGTACGAAATTTAATTGGATCTTTATGAAATTTCGGAATTACAACTAAATAAGGATAATTATAGTTATTATTTTTAGTTTTTATCAACTTGTAATAATTAAATATATGCCTGTTTTTAATTTCGATACTGTCATTAATCTTAACAAAAATATTACTAGTATCCATTGTATCAAAAAGAAGTTGTTTATAATACTTTTTGCAAATAATTGCATAGTTATTAGCCGCCTTGTCAACATAAGTAATAATAAATTTAGACTGTAGGTCGAGAATTGCTGAATTAATTTCTTTGAAATTATAGTACTTGATATTAGAAAGATGGTGCATATTATAAACTAAATCAAGTTTAAATTTCTCAAGTAGCTTAAATTTCCACTCATTAAAATATTCCACTGGTTTATTATAATCAATAGCAATTTTGTATATAAAGAGATCCAAGTCTAAATTAAATTGAGTAATGATATCAATAAATTTGAATTTTGAAGGCATACGAAATTTAGTGCCATATTTCATCAAAGATCTTAATATATATATATATATATATATATAAATTGTTTTCAAATTACATAATACAATAGTTTATGTTTCATACCGTTTAAACAGTTTCTTCAATTAAAGAGCAAAAACAAAACAAAAAGTAATAAATATAAAATTTTATTGAATTTCTTTTTTTTTATCATTGTGATTGTAATTTTTCTATGCAATTTTTATTCCATTTTATTTTGATCAGGGCCCGTTTAAGACTGAAAAGCGAGGTAAGAGAGGTATCATTCAGGGGGTCCCCCTAGTCCTATACAAATCATCTATTCTTTGTTATATGTACAGATTTTTATGCAAGCTTAAATTATGTGACTATTCACCATAACATTTTTAAAGAAAAAAAAAGAAGAAGAAGCATAAGTTAATATCTAGTCTAATTTTTATGCAAATGATGTCAGAACAGTAATTATTTAACATATAATGCTAATTCTATATTAATTTGACACGGTGCAGAAAGGAAATGGCATTCGAATACACACAAATCTCATGTAATTACACAATACCTAATAATATAGTAGACACTTTGTCAGTGAAAAATAAATACAAAGCACCCTGATAACAAAATGGTAGTGGATGCTGCAGATAATTTTAGACAATATCAAACATTAAGTACTTAAATTTTATTCAAATCAAAACTTCTTTTCATTTCAAACTATAATTATGGACTTTATATTTAGAAAACATAAAATGCATTAATATGAATGCAAAATAAATAAATAAATAGAAAATGATATGTCATTTAAAATACATTTTTATAAACAAACACAAGACTGCCTAGTGAGTTTCGTAGTTTAGATAAAAGTTTCGCATAAAAAATAAAAAATAAAAAAATCTTGGACAAAAAATTATTTAAAAAAATATTTTAAAAAGTGAGATTTTGGGGGACCCCTTTGTAAATTCTTGAGTAAGCCTGGGCTTCACGGACCTATTCGGTAAACAGGCCCTGGTTTTGATGATTAGTTTTTTTTTTTTTTTTTTTTTTTTTTTTTTTTTTTTTTTTAACTAAAATAACAATGCAATTTATTTGAAGTAACATAGGCATTCTGAAACAAGGATTTACTATTTTAGCTACGATCGAATTTCAAAATTTTACTTTAAAAACCTTAAAAAAATAATAATAATACATAGAATAAAAATAAAATAGTTTCTTTTTAATAATAGAATTAAAATAATAATCGTATGTTTTACAGAATCTCGCCAACCGTTCAGTTTTCGTATGGTTGCCAGCCGGATGTATTTTCAAAAATCAAAACAAGTGCGAAGCGCGAAGACACAAGACAGTAGTCGTAATGAGTCGTTTAATGATACCATCTGCTTAATTTCATGTTCTATTCAGTTAAGATTTGCTGCTAGACGAAGTAAATCTACAGATAAAAGATAAGTTTAATTTCATTTTACATATTACAATTTTAGCTATTTTAAGAGTTACAAATTTTATAAATATGTGCATCGAAATATAACAATATTATGTGAGCTTAAACTTCTCCGAAATTATTTAATTTTTTAAAAGTAAATTCAAAATATTTTTATTATTATTATTTTTGAAATTTTTTAAAATGTTCCATTTTAATTTGTTTTTTGCTGGTTTCATATTACTATTGTTTAACGATACATTTTAGTAGAATGATTAGTTAATTTCTTATAAATATTTTATGTTTGAGAGCTGAAGTTTAAGTTTTAGCATTCAAGCTTAAAAGTGTTTTTAAAACATTAACAAATTATTGAATCCACACCCAAAGAAAAGCACTGCGCTTTAAAATAATCTGAGCTTTATTTTTTTTTCTCATATATATTTAGAATTTATTGTTACATTGCAGTAATATAAAATCAGGTGAAAATAATAAAAATTAGTTAGAAAGAAATTTTTAAAAAAATTTCAAAAAAAAAAAAAAAAAAAAAAAAATGAAATTTGTTATTTTTAAATTTAAGTAGTTTTGGAGAAAACATTATTTATATTGTTGTATATCAATGCATATGTATGGGGAAAATTTTTAAACTCTAAATAAATTATTTAAATACAGTTTTGCATTCTATATGCTTTGAAATATAATATCATTAAGTTTATTAAAATTTCTCAAAATCTATTTAAATTTACAATAATAATAAAATTTTTAGTTTTAATTTTTTGAAAATATTTTAGATGTTCCTCTTAACAAAGTTTTGTTTTATTTTTCCATCGATTATGTATTATTATAGTTTGGAAATAGAGTCTAAATATTTCTAGGTATTAATTTGTGTATACATTTATAAGTTAATGTTTTAAAAATATTTTCATTTTTAAATGAAAAAAATTTCTAACAAACTTCAGTATATAAATAAAAAAATCTTTAAAATTTTAACTTATCAATGAATCTAAAAATTAATACACAGATTAGATTCTATGGCTAAATTAAAATAATGTACAATCGGTGGAAAAATAAAACTTTTATTAGGAAAACAGTAAAAATATTTTTTAAAAATTAAATTAAAAATTTTTGTTATTATTGTAAATTTAAATAGATTTCGAGAAATTTTAATATACATAATAATATTATATTTTAATGCATTTATGTAAAATTGTATAATACTAAAACAGTAATTTACTAAAATTACTCACAGAATGATGCATTTGGAGTCACAAGGATTAAAACAAGCAAAATAATTCAAGAGTTTAGTTGTGCATAGCAGATGAAGAATAATGATACAAACAACAACAGGGATATGAACTACTTTTTTTATTAATTCAAATAATGTTTCAGAAATTTTAACATACTTACTATTCCTTTAATTTCAACGTATATGCATGAAAAATTCCATATTCTATGACAGTAATTCCCAAAAAGTGTCATAATATCTCTACATCCCTTAAAAAATTCCTTAAATTTTTGCATTTAAAAAAAAAAATTCTTTTTTCCTAATCTGAAGATAATGACGTTATAGTATTGATTACAAAACTTTGAATAAACACCATAAAATTCAAGAAAATGCAACTGTTACAAACAAAGCGGCAACACATTCAATGTACTCAACGTGCTTGTTTGCAGCTCTCATGCCTACATTGTTCACCTGAAGAAGGGTTGTGTCTTCTTTTGACACGAAACAATTGTTGCGAGTTCTTGCATTTTATTGTGTTTATTCAGAGTTTTGTAATTAATACTATACTTCATTTTCTTCAGATTAGGGGAAATAAATATATATATTTTTTTAAATGCAAAAATATAAGATATATTTTAAGGGATATAGCGATGTTATGACACTTTTTGGGAATTACTGTCATAGAATATGGAATTTTTCATGCATATACGTTGAAATTAAAGGAATAGTAAGTATGTTAAAATTTCTGAAACATTATTTGAATTGAAAAAAAAAAGTAGTGGGGTGCTTTTTTATAATGACGTCACATTTTTTTTTTCTTTTTTTAATTGCACTATTTTAGAACGTTTACAGTGCGTTTTCTAGAACGTTCTGAAAATGTGTATAACGTTTTGAAAACGTTCTAAAAACGTTTAGAACGTTCTGAGACCGTATACATAGAACGTTCTCTGAACGCTTCTATAACACCAATGGTGATAGCTACACGTTCATTGAACGTTCCCTGAACCGTACTATTGTACGTCTTCAAGATGGACAAATAGACGTCTATAACACGTTCAAAGGGAACGTTCTTAGAACGTGTTTGCAGAACGATACTTGAACGTTCAGAGAACGTTTCGGTGCTGCTTGGGAAAACGTTATATTAATGAACGCGAAAAAGAACACTTCTCCGATCTAAAATTTAACAGATTCTCTACTGCTCTATTCACCACCCATAAAACTAACCCTATTAAACTTAATACAATAAACACTCAAAAAATCGCCTCCTATAATAACCACCATCATGCTGTAAAAAGAGAAGAAATAGAAATAATCACTAACAATCTATTTATTAATAACCGCGAGCATAGCATTATACCAACCGCATGGCTACACCTGATGAAAAGGTTTTATGAAGTGAAGATAGTCAGCGATCAAGATGAAGATGAAAACAATCCAGGAAGAAGGACAGAGTCACGTTAATGCACAGAGGATGGATGCGAGACGCACCCGAAATGCATTTGCTATAAGTGCATAATTTGAAAAGATGATATTTTTAAGGTATAGTTTTATAAGTAATGTTACTGCATTAATTTAGTAAAATTTTGTACTTTTGAAAATATTTTATATATTAGTAGTGAATATTTTTTTTTACAAATTAAAGGAATTTCTATGGGAAATTGTTTTTCTAGTACCTTTTCCTATATATTCTGGTGTAAAATTCTCTTTAGGTATATTGATAATCTTACAGAGTTTAATTTTAATAAGTTTAAAGTTTTCTGCTGATATTTATGCTAAAGATTTAATTTTAAAACACACTTGTAATGAAGGTAAAATTTCTTTTTCAGATTTAAAAAATAGTTAGTTAAGGAATCTTGGATTATTAGTCGTTATGATAAAAAATCTAATTTCGATTTTAAAATATAAGTTTAACTAATTAGTTATAATACACAAGTATTGAAGTTTTGAAAAATGTTTTATTTTCGCAAATTTCTAGAATTAAAAGAATATGAAACATTTGCGATAGTCTTGAATTTGCATTTCGCAATTTGTCCGATACCGTGAAATCAAATGGATAGCCTTCTTATATTATTCTTATCTCTATTATCCGTAGATGTTAAAATATTATAAATGTTTTTTTTTTTTTTTTTTTTTTTTTCTTTCAAAGACTTGGTGCTTTTTTTTTTTCGTTCGTGTATTTTTGTCGTCTTCGGCAAGTATTTTTTACAATCTTTTCATAAGTTTTTATATTTGTATGTATTATTATGTAATTTTATAATTTTTTCTTTGTATCTAAATAATTTTGCATTTGCCCTTTAGAGATGCAAATGTGAAGGATTTTTGTCTCTCTTAGTAAGATGTAGGGGTTCAAGCTATATTTTGTTTTTGCTAGTAGCTGTTGAAGGATATTACTGTTTTTTCAACCTGCATTGAAGCGCCTCAGTGATGATATCCTCGATGTTTTTGGGGTTAACTAATATTATCTGTCTGGTTTCCTTGTTGTTTTTAGGTTGAATTTATTTTCAAATTATTTTACATTATATTTAAATTTATATCTGCAATTTGCTGCATTTTCTTGCTCATTAAGTATGTAAATTTAGTTTTAATATTGCTCCTTTTATTAGTTTTTGGTTTGTTACCTTTCAAATTATTTTTTTTCTTTAATATATATATATATATATATATATATATAATTCATATATATATATATATGTATAATTCATATATATGCATACAATATACATACATACATACATATATATATGTATATATATAAGAAACTTTTAAAACGAATATGTATATGATATAAAATTAAAATAAAAGTTTAATGTTTAGAAAAACCAACAGGGGAATCACAAACCGATGCGCAAAATTGCTGCAAAAGGAAATGCAAAACTTGAATATAAAAATAATTTAACAAATGAATAAAATGAAATACCCCACCCCCCACCCCCCTGAAAAGATAGTAGCAATTAGCTGATAACTGCCTTTATCAATCAACTTCTCACCAAACAGAAAACTACTTTTAACTAAATAGAAATTTGAGATATATAATAAAAAAAATTCTAGAAAAGGCCTAAAAATACTCCAAACTAATTTATATAAAAAAAATACAATAATATAAAGAACTACAGAATGTATACAAGAAAGCAAATGAAATAAATGAAATAACTCCTGAATGAGGAAATAAAACAAACCGATAGAAGAAAAAGCTGGAGTATTAGGATGAAAACTATGAATACACGATGATCGTGAAATGATATTTAAAATCCAAAAGCTTAAAATAAATTAAGAATATCCTAATAATTAAATTTCCAATCTTGTTTGGATTGCATTTCCGAACCTGCATTGCCATGTGATTTCGAATCGTCTTATGCTCCCTACATCTCTTGAAAGTTTGTCGCACTGATTGCGAATCACCCTGTATAATACTAATATGCTTTTATAAACATGCCATATATAAATTGAACGTATTACCTTATAAAAAATAGTAATAAAAGCACAAACATACACACTCTATCGCTTCATACAGAAAATAAGTTTAAATTAAAGCGAGATGATAGAAAAATTATTAATTACTTGTTTACGTAGTATTTCATATGAAAAAAAAAAGTAATTTGTTTTCAATATATTTTAATGTATTTACGAGTAACGTTTATAAAATAATATTTTTACATATTTAATTTAATCTTTACGAAAATAAGACGATTTATTGAAATACTTTTTCTCTTACCATACGAATTTTCTACAAAATGACCACACAAATACATGAAGCTGATTGAATTCCGTTATAAACAGTCAACGAATGCACTATTTAAATCTTAATGCTTAAGATAAATTTTTGAATGATTAAATCTAACAGTCGTAATTCTACAGAAACTACAGAATCTGAGGGAGTAGAATAATTCATTTTAGTTAAACGATTAAGCTTAATGTTTGAGTCAATTCCTTAATAACATCATAATACAATTAATCATTTACAATTCGAAATGAGATGATGTACATTGTTCTTTGTGATTTTCTCATTATTTTAAATTTAAATGTGCATTTGGTAAAAAGATCTTAGTGCTTATATCTATACAGAAATGCACATTATAAATAACTCTTGAAACGTAATTTACACAGCAGCTAATCTATTGCCTTGGAAGCAAATTTGTTTACAAACCAGTTAACAAAATATGTTAACATTTAATATATAAATTAGTATGGAAATTAATTAAGATAACGTTTTGAGTTATTTGCAAATTTAAGGAAAATATTTATCAGTTTACATGACTTTATTTTATTTTATTTTTTAATTGGATTGTGTGGCATTTTTTAGAGAATTGGTAATAAGTATTTTGGTATTTTCTACAATATTCATCTTATTATCAAAATAAATAAGTTTACACAAACTTTTCAAGCTACATCTGAAGAACTGTATATATATAAATAGTAGTTATAAACAGCGTCTTGAAGCTAAAACTGGAGCAATTTTTGCAGTCGGCAGCAAAATTATTCTAGCGCTAGCAATAATTCATATATTAAAAAAAGTACACTTAATACTGCTTTGTTAAATAAATCCTTGTCGAGTCATGTTCTTAGTCAGTCTAAGAACATGATTCGAGAAGGATTTATTTAACAAAACAGTATTAAGTGTACATTTTTTATATAGGAATTATTGCTAGTGCTCGGATAATTTTGCTGCTGACTGTAGTTCAAAGACCACCAACTGGCGCTTTGCATGTACTGTTAAAAATGAACTACTTAAAAATGAGAAGATGAGCCATATCATATCTTTTTGAAAGATTTTTCTAAAAGTATGCGGGAGCCATTGCTTTCTCAAAAATGGGAACATTAGTAAAAATAAGTATAATTACTAATAATTTAATTTCATGACAGGCGTTACAGAAAATGTTTTTACTTTCTTTTATAAATCACTTGAATAATGTATAGTGTTAAAACACATTTCTCAAAAACAAGCAGGATCTTCTCATTTTTGAGACGTTTTATTTCTTATTATGGTTTCGAGTAGGAACTTTTCATTTTTAAGATTATTTTTCTCATTTAACTATTCATTTCATATTTACTCTTGTAATAATGTAACTAAAGTTCTTTCGCTTGTGAACTCTGTCTTTCTGAGGTAAGACATCGGGCTACAAAACCAGCGATTGTGGGTTCGATTCCTTTCAAGGGAAAATTGTTTAAAAATGATTTTTATTTAATTCTACATTGCTTATTTTTCATTTATTCATCATGTTAATTATGTTTATATTAATTATTCAGTTAACGATATGCAATTACTAGACTTTTCAAATTCTAGAATAGTTTGTTCTACAAAATTCATAAAGTGCATACAAAATGATGTAAAATTTGAAAAGAATAATTAAATGAGAAATTTTTTTTTAAGTAAGACGTTCTTACACAGAGCTATTATAATAAATTAAACTTCTCAAAAATGAGAAGATTCTGCTTATTTTTGAGAAGTGGGTTTTAACAGCGTGGAAAAGAGAAAAAAATGACGAAAGGATTAACACGTACGCTGTCAAAAACTAACCAATAAATGTTCAAATTGTAGATATTTTTTAACATTTTTTTAAAATAATTCCTTAAGCTTATCTCATGAATCAGCCTCATATGAAATTTAATGGTAATCTACCCGCCCGTTTTAGCTTCATGGTGCCGTTTATAGCAGGAGTTCGACTGTAACCACTCCGAAAGTGTGTGCTAATCCTTAATCTTTACTCGATAAAAATGTACCACGGGCACTGAGTTGTATTTTTGCAAGAGGTTTGTTCTTTTACTAGCTAAACGAAGTACGAAAAGATAAAATAAATGTAACTCTAAAAACGGCTAATTTTGCAGACTAAATATTATGGCTAACTATACAAAATATAATTTTTAAATTAGCCTCTGTTTAATAAATGCACAATATATTTTTTTTTTCTAAGCTGTTACGTACAATTAATGTATTTTTTTAAATTGAAATCATTATTTTTTAAAGCATTTTATCAATGGAGATAGTTTTAATAAAAGAAAAGCATTGTCAAATTTTGCATTTTATTTTACAATGATTTCAGTACTAGGATAACTTGTTTCAAAAACTCCCCCCCCCCTCCCAAAATATATATAGATATATATATAAAATAAAATAATAAATAAATACATAAATAAATAATAATGAGCAAATATCATATTTCTTAATTATATTAGATTCTAAAGTTTATTGTTTAATATTTACAATGTTTTTTGACGAAGGCAAATCGTTTAAACCTTTTGATAATTGAATTTGACGAACTGTTGTACATTTATACACAATAATCGAGACTAGTAAATGCAATTTAAAGTGAAAGCTTCATTATTAAATGTGATGTTTATATTGAAATGTAAATTATTAACTAAATGCTTTTAATGTATATATACTTTAAAGCAATGGAGTAAATATAACAATATAATAAAGTATGGACTAACAATAGGCAGATATTAATGCATTAAGATTTTACTGAATGAAAACTAAAGGAGCGTAAAATACGTAGTTAACTTTTCTGGGAGTAGATTATAGTTCCCTTTTGTTATTAGCTGTGATTTTAAATTAATATAATTAATAAGAAATTGTTGTTTTAAAAAATCAAACAGGTTAAAATTCAGAAAATTTCTTAAAAACGTAAACCTTTAAAAAAAATTAAATACTATATGTTCCTAAACAAACTTCTCAATAATACCAGGTGATCCAGAAGTCACAGAAAAAAATATAAATGTATATTATTCAAAAAGTATTGACCGTAGTACTATGCCGTTTTCATTGAAATGCGCAGAAAGGCATAGGATTTTGCTTGCAGCTTAGATTTGCTGCTATGTTAGTGATGAAGGATTTGTTCAGAACCCGAATCGTGTAGTTTTTTTTTTAATTATTATGTTTTAAGCGTTTTATTTATCGTCTCACACGACTTTTTATTACCCTGAAATTTAATACGATAAATACAGATTGGAGATTCAGTGGTAAGGTAACGAGTACTGTTATGTAAACCTATGTTAACCCTTTCAGTCGCAGTGTTCCCGCTGATGGAACACCTAATTTTTATTCTCAAGTGCAAAAACTCATCGCGGAAATTTTTTAGCAAAAATTTACATATATAACATAGCAGAAATGGCCCTTTTTTTAACGTGAAAATTTAAAATTTCTTCTATTTTAATTATGTTCGTAAATTCCTGTGTCAGTGTTATTTAAATGATCCGAATTACCTTGCGCCGCAAAGGGTTAAAATACTCCGGAATAAATTGAAATGTTGGGATCTATGCAACTTTTACGAGTTTTTGTTGTCGATAAAGTTTACTTATAAAGTGATTTATGTATTAAATTAAATATAATTTGAATTTAATAAGGTTTACTTACAGATGTTTCAAACCGAAAATTTCTCGAAAAGGAACAATGCTAATTTTTTATTTTTTAAATATTTATGATCAGCTATCTGTTTAAAAGCCATTTTTTAAAATTAGTTTAGTAATTTTTAAAATAAATTAAGTAGTTAACGTTAAAGGGTTAAAACAATTGAAATTAGGCTTCGAAACAGCCTTATTTGATATAAGATTCAAGTCTGTTTTTAAATTCAAAAGTTTATTTTAAATTATTCAGACAACTTACATACGCAACATTCCTTGAAACTTATCAATATTGCTCAAACGTTTCTAGTAACAAATGTATTAACTTCAAAATACAAAAATTGGATCGCCTGAAATTATTATTTTTTATTTATTCTAAGAGACACTGATAAAAATCAAAGGTTAAAAACTTGACGTTGGTATTCAAACAACTTCAAAACGTGTAAATGTACAAAAATCCAAGCGATGAATATTTGGCTTAAAAAAGTGTATTATTTACCATACGGCTATGAGGAATTAACTTCAATTTCTGAGCAGCATTCCTGGACGTAATAAAATATTATAGTATGGCACTTCAACTAACAATAAAAACGAATGTTATGGCTTAAATATTGGCAGCCCTGTAAATCTTCTAATGGTTATGTGTACACCACATCGAGCAAATAAATATAATCCTATATTAATAGCACCCGGCACAACTTGAAATACACTTCCGCAAATTTTTAAGTATTGTCGCACTATAACCTAACTCTTTTATGTAACCCTGTAATCGAAGAGTGAATGATTTCCATACCATTTTCTACATGAAACATGTTTTCACGCATATAAAAAATACTATTAGTTTCATTTTATTTAGTGCAGTCTATACATGTTTAAACTCCACTTACCTACAATTTCCCCCACAGACGTAATGTATTTGAATTCTCTTGGGTGTCCCTGTGCACGAACCGTTTACTTGATCTCAACGAAAAGTTTGGTGTAGCATTCATATATGATACACAGTTAAATATCAAGTTTAGAATTTCTGCTACTATTTCTTCTTGAGATATGCTGATAACAGACACACACATACAGACAGACACAGAGACACACACACACACCAACCGCTATAAGGGGACCTCCTATTCAGGGGACTACAAAACGTGTACAGTACCTGGCCAAATTATTAAACCATTGGCAAATCATACATTTTTTCATGTATACAACCTTATTAATGAAGAATTTTATTAAAAAAGATATTTTCTTCATTCATATTTCGAAAACATATACATTAAGGTATACAATGGCAAAAAAAAATTTTTTTTAATACAATACTTATTGAAGAAAGAAAAAAATGATTAATTAAATTTAACAGAAAAATCAATGTTTCGTATGGCCACCTTTGGCAACTAAAAGGGCCTAAACACGACGAGGCATACTTTCTATGCATGCTTGGATGGTTTCTTGAAGATGTTTACTATGATTCCACTGGTATGTTAAAGATTCCAGCAACTCTACCTTATTGGTTATATTTTCCTTATACATTTCTTTTTTCAGCAACTTCCAACCATTTTCAATAGGGTTCATATTAGGCAAGTTGCCAGGGCAATCAAAAACTTTTGATTTTTTTCGCTCTAAATACTTTGATACACTTTTAGCTTTATGGCATGGAGCACCATCATGCCTGAAGACTGGTTCCTCGTCTCCAGGAAACCATTCTTGCATTTGTGGCATGAGCCTGGTTTGTAAGACTTTCAGGTATTGATCTTGTTTCATTGTATTTTTTACCACACAGAGAGGACCAGAACCTTTTTCTGATATGACAGATCACATCATAATTGATGGAGGATGTATGGTGGTGGGAACAATACAATCCGACTTGTATTTCTCGTTTGGACGCTGCCGAACAAATTTGGTTTTTTCGGTTAAAACATGTTGAAAATTCATCAGAAAAGCAAACCTGAAAATTAAACAAAATTGCTTTTTATTTAATTTCTTTACATTCAATATAAATGCCAATATATCGTTGATCAAAATAAATAGCTATGTACCTTTTTCCAGTCTTCTATTGTCCAATTTTGTACTTTATTGCCCACTCCAAGCGTTTTTTCATCATTTCTGATGTAAACCTAGGCTTGCGAGCCGGTTTCATGGCAATGAGTTTATTTTCTGCCAAACGACGTCTGAAAGTTCTTTCTGATATACTAATGCCTTCATTTTGAACTTCTTTCATTAACATGCGGTTTCTTTCTGTTATTTATACAAATGTCTCGTATTTTTCGATCCGTCCTCGACGTCGTAATACGAGCTCGTCCACTATTATTCTTCCGTGATGGATCCAAACTTATGTTCAAGACCATTTTCTTTTTAATATTTTTTACTGAGCTTCTGGATACTCCTACCTTTGCTGCAATTTGATTTTAGGTCAGTTTAGTGGCCTTCAGTAGACCATAAACCTGCCCTACTCTCTTTGGTGAAAGATCAACCTTTCTTCCCATCTAAAATAATGGAGTAAAAACTTTTTATAATAATAAATGAATAAAAATGTTAAATATCCCACGCGATATTAATAACAATGCAAAACTTACTTTTGGAAGCAAAATATTCGCTTCAATCCAAAATAAACAAGCAGAACAAATTTTACGTTATAATGCAAGTTTACACCTATGCCACTGTATCACAGAATAATAACTGTCTTGTGTTGCCAGCTTGAAAATGTTTCTGTAATAAAGGTACTGAAATAAACTTAAGGTAACACTAATCAAACAATAATAATTTTGAGCAGGTCAGGTATAATAAACTTCCAATTTCAAAAAACTTTAAATATTTTCTTTGGTCTAATAATTTGGCCAGGTACTGTCAATATGACAAAAAATCAATTTCGAAAATTTGACCTAAAACAATTCTTTTTCTACCGTATATATGGGTCAGAGAAAGTAAAAATATGGATACAAAATTTTATACCTAAAACACGTGAGCAGGAGTCTACAGCATTATTTGTTGTCAACAAAACTGATTAATAATCGTTGAAAGAGAAAATGAACATTTCGAAATAACTGATTGAAGTAACTTCTTGTAAAATTGAACAAACTGCCATAGATAGCACTTATTTCCTTTTAGCCAATTAAAATGATTTCTTGCTAAAAGGATTAAAATTTGTTTCATCGAATGATCTTTAATTAAAGGGCTCGCTTTAGAATGTATTCGAGGATGTTTACCTAAAGCTAAAATCATAATAGTTATTTTGTTGATTCTATTATCTTTATATAATAAATCTAAGAAACGTAAATAAAAATATATATATTTTCATATTATATACTATATTTTAAAAAGATAAAAATATACTGCCCACTAAATTCCTGCCAGTCCCACCTTAACTTTTGAAAAGCTATAGCATTTTTTTAAACGTTCTGTCTAGGTAGAGTACAGTAACTGTGTGCTATAAATTGAGATCGGTTACATCGTCACCTGGTAGCAAACAGCGATATGAACGTTCTTATTTTTAAAACAATAACAGATACGTGTAAATAGTAAATTACAAATTTGTATGAAAAAGAGCCTTTGCGCATAAAAATTCTAAAACCAGAACATGTGAAATGTGGGTTTGTTTGATCACTTTTCCCGAACCCCTGATTTTAAAAAACAGCGACGAAAGGAGTGAGTGGAGTGGGTTTAACTTCGCATTATATGCATTGAGCAATTCTTGAACGAAAGAAAAATAGATGAAAGGAATATGAACAATTGCCCTTTAAAACGTGATTCATACGCCGAACCATTGAGTTATGGTGCCAGTTAGTCTTTTGTTGAAAATTTTTAATTTCTCCGTGTGAATGCGCTTTTATTGTCACAGATTTATGAAATCACTTCTAATAAACGCGTGTTTTACACTTTCTGTTAATAGAAATATTCTGTGCAAAGAACCATTCCGTACTAAATCAAAGATGCAAGTCATATCGGTTACAAGTTTGTAGCTAACTTTTTTATTTTTAATCTTTTATCGTTTTCCACACTAATAGGCACCCTGACACTTCGTCGGGAGTACAGAGTTTTGACTGACATCCTGTGTCTCATCGATTCGTTCCTCTGTGACAAATCGGTGATTTCAAATGAAAGAAAGCATAGCTACGACGTTGGAGTGTATCCAGGCACATGCCATGGACAGATATCATGGTTTTGCTTAATAACATTTTAGTCAGACTCATTCCTAAAGCGCGGGAATCGTTAAAGCCTTCGCTAATGACTTATTTATTAAGGCGCAAAGTAAGGCTGGCTTCAGGATGTGTGATATTTTCAACTCTGTGATTTCTCTAATATACCAAAATGTGAATGAATTCAGCCATGAAAAGTCACTGCACAATACTACAGCGTCTAAAATAAACAGTGTGGAAAGCGGCGAATAAAATTGTACTAAAAAAATTAAGCCTGTCACCAGATGTCATTGTAATGGAAGCTAGGGTCACGACAACAAAACCGAGACTCCCTATTGGTTAATTATATGCTTAGATCACGTGATTAAACTGACGAAACTGGGAAAAGCCAATCGGTTTTCGATTTGAGCAATAGCTTCGATCACAGCGACATCTGGGTAACCTTAATTTTTGTAGCATCATTTTAACATCACGGTTATAGGCGATTGCCACACTTATTCTAGACGCTGTAGCAATACTGTGTTTCCAAAGCGAAAGATTGTGCACGCTCTTTCGAAAGTCATCGACATGAATGGATGCAAGATGGAGTGGAACCGTTAGATCAAATATCTACTACACGATCAAAATGGGAAATCCTACCTACACTGTAAAAAAAAAAAAAAAAAAAACGCTGCATATAGAGAAAAAAAAAGTGTTATGAATATATTTCACAGCTGTAAAACATCAAAATTATTGGAGTTTTCGCCAACGCGTTGTAATTTGTAGCGATATATCCATCGAGTATCTTAAACTGTTATTTATGCCTTGGTATTTATAGTTTAAACACGTGTTTAAAATTATTGGGAAATTTTGTCAAAAATAAAATTAAAATATCTAAGCAAAAAGTTATTTTTTTTAAATAAAAAAGTTTTATATACCACTAATATAATAATGTCACAACACTCCGCATTTCTAATGAATATCTAAAGGAAAGTGATGGAAAGTGCATAAAATAATAATAATAATAATGCATAAAGAAAAATATTGATGCAGTTTTTTAAGCGTAAATTCATTAGAATCTATAACTATGTTATATTGTTGTTATTTTTACTAAAAATCAACGTATAAAAGTTTCAAAAAGTTAGCTATAATAATTTTTTAATAATTGACTGACAAACCAGTTTCATGATTCTAAATATACAAGCCCTATAGTGTTCATTCTCCAATTCGAGTTCTAAACGAGCAAGTCCAATTTCAGTCCAAAAAGGGGTGAACGCTATGTTTGAAATAAATAGTTTTCGAAATTTTAACTATCGCGTGCTTTTATTAGTTGTTTTGTTTTTATTTTTCGTTTCAATCTTTCAATTTAACCAGAAATTTCAATGGAATATTAGTATAGCAATTTGAGTCGAAATATTAGTATTTATTCTTTATATGGCAAGTTCAAGTGGCGATAAAATTTGTAGGATTTTTACTAAGATAATTTTCCATAATGTTTATTTGTAAGAAAGAATCAGAGAACGGAAAAATATTTTTTTTCAAATTGCGCATCTTAAAAAGTAAGCTAATGAAAATATTAGATTTTCTATTAAAACCATTGAAGGGTTAGCGCAATCGCCGAGCAGTGAGCGTCAGAGTCAATCAAAATTCATGTTAACCTAACGGGAAATTTGTTGTTTATTATTTGTTATTTACTTATCCAATAATTTTCATTGTATATTACATATTTTACCATGATTTATTAACTTCGATTCCTATTTGTTTGTTTGTTTGTCCAGTACAAATCTAGCAATCGATATTTAACTAACTTCCCGACTAGCTATACATTTGACACTTAGCTAAGAACACGGTGAAAATACATTTTTTTAATACTTTTAGTCGAATGTTTGAGGTCCCTACTGCCTTCAGCAGCGTTTATATGATTCAACAGAAAATTTATTCAACTAACTTCCCGACTATAGCTAGACATTTGAAACTTTCAGAATAGTTCAGAAAACGGTGAAAGTGCATTTTTAAAAATTTTTTAACCAAGTGTTTCGGGTTCTTTCTGCTTTCCGCAGCGTAACCAGTACAAAGCCTGCAATGGATTTTTCACTAACTTCCCGACTAGCTAGACATTTGAAACTTTCAGGATAGCCCAGAACACAGTGACAATACATTTTTTTAATACTTTTAGTCAACTGTTTCAGGTCCCTACTGCCTTCGGCAGCGTTTATATGATTCAACAGAAAATTTATTTAACTAACTTACCGACTAGCTAGACATTTGAAACTTTCACAATAGTTCAGAACACGGCGAAAATGCATTTTTTAAATATTTTTAACCAACTGCTTCGAGACACTTCTGCCTTCGGTAGCGTTACCAGTACAAAGCTTGCAATCGATTTTTCACTAACTCCCCGACTAGCTATATATTCGAAACTTTCAGGATATCTCAGAACATGGTGACAATACATTTTTTAATACTTTTTGCCGACACTTTCAGGTCCCTACTGCCTTCGGCAGCGTTCAATTAATTCAACAGAAAATTTATTTAACTAACTTTCCGACTAGCTAGACATTTGAAACTTTCAGAATAGTTCAAAACATGGTGAAAATGCATTTTTGTAATAATTTTAGCCATGTTTTTCGGGTTCCTGCTGCCTTCGGCAGCGCTATCAGTACAAAGCTTGCAATCGACTTTTCACTAACTTCCCGACTAGCTGGACATTTGAAACTTTCAGGATTTCTCAGAACACGGTGGCAATACATTTTTTTAATATACTTTTAGTCAACTGTTTCATGTCCCTACTCCCTTCGGCAGCTTTTATGTGATGCAACAGAAAATTTATTTAACTAACTTCTCGACTAGCTAGACATTTGAAACTTTCAGAATAGTTCAGAACACGGGAAAAATGTATTTTTTAAATATTTTGAACCAACTGCTTCGGGACCCTGCTGCCTTTGGCAGCGTTACCAGTACAAGACTTGCAATCGAATTTTAACTAACGTCCCGGCCATTTGAAACTTTTATAATAGATCAAAACACGACAGCATTGAATTTTTTTAAATACTTTTAGCCAATTGTTCCGGGTTCCCGCTGCTTTCGGGAGCTGATTCACCAGAAAATTTAAAAACATGGTATGTAAAAAGTTCTTTTTATCTTGTAATTATTTTAATGTCGTTTTCACATTAAAAATATTCATTATCATTAAATTACACCCCGTTTCTCAAAAATAGTTTCTTTTTTAAACTTTTAATATTTTAATTTGGAGCTATAGGATGCTAAATTACACTAAATGAAATTTTTCATCTTACGGTTTCAAAATAAATTAGAAAACATCAAATATTAAAAAACAAGAGCTATTTGATTGTTTAAGAATTTTCTAATTGTGAAAATAGAATTTAAAAATATGTTTTATGTAGCGAACAATAAAAAAGTAAATTTCTCCCTTGGTTTACATGGCTTTCAATGATCATGACGATTAACGATAAAGAGTAATAATGACGCATTGGTAAACGAACTGATTGAATTCAACTTGGAAAATAAACAGTACAATTTTTTAATTGATAAATATTCAGGAAATCCTGCAGGTTTAACATAAAAATTTAATTATGTATCTAAATATATTAACTTAGGTAGAATTCAGGTCTAAATTACGTTCAAATTTCTGCTTGGCACAGGGATGTGCTTTACAGGATCTTCCATAATTTGAAAATAATTGCAATACATTTTAATAACGTTCGTTGAACTACAATATTATTTTCTAGATAAAAAATAAAAACATGTAAATAATAAAAGTAATCTAGTTTAAAAATGATTAAAAACACGTAGCTATCGGTCTCCTGTCATATAACTTTTCGTAACTCACGAAATGATAGGCTTGGAGACTCTATGAGAAAAATCAATCAGCTGAAAACAATAGTCCGGTTTAATTGTACAATTTTTTTTAAAGTAATAAAAAAAAAAAAAAAGCCTGATGTGGCCACCACATGACTACCTTATACAACCATAGAAATATATATATTTTTTACGAAATCATTGACTCTGTGTGAGGTAATTGATTCATAAATAAACAGGCAGGTTCCAGTCCCCGAACATTCAAAATAATAATAATAATAACTGCCATTTGTACCAAAAAAAAGTTATGATAATACGATTAGAGCCTACTAAAAATAATCCGAAGATATTCTTGAGAAAACAATATTTTCTTAAAATTTTCTTTAAATATTTAAAATTATTTTGAAAATTTATCTTCTATAAAATATCTTAAGACATTTTAAAGAAATTTTGTAAACTTTCTTAAGAATGGGCCAAACAACTTAAGATATTCTGTAGATTTTCTCTAAAAATACCTCCAGAATATCTTGAGATTATTTTTAGTGGAGTGCCACCAAGACAAATATACTAGTTTCGTTTTTCTTTCTTTCTTTCTTTCTTTCTTTCAAGAATAGTACCCAACGAATTGTTACAGAATGTCTCATTGGCAAATGCACAGCTTAGAGTACAATGAAAATCACTCGTGTATAGACGGCCCAGTTTTCTTCTCTGTGGCAAAAATTAGTATCAGGAAAAGATAAATTTTACTAAAATAATTAACTAATTTAAAATTGAGAAAGGGTTTCTGGCTATCCTAAAACAACATTTGCCGCAAAAATCTATGGCTAATCTCGCCATACTACAAATTAGTAGCCAACGTAGATTGGTCTAGGCATCGAATTTGGCGATTTGGCGAAAATTTGTAGTTTAGGGTTGCCAAAGTTTGGAAGGTCTAACTTCAATAACAAGAGAGTTCTTGAATATTCTGGAAAAATTCATTGGTTTATTGCGAAGAACTAAATTCATCGAAAGTTCTATAAATGACTCAAAAAATTATTTAAAAAAAATATTAATTGTTGATGATTGTAGCCTAGAAGTTGCCTATATATTTACGAGTTACTTTCTACACGGTATTACAGTAGAAGTGGTAACTGATAAAAGATTTTTCATTTTCACAAAGGTGGGCTTTGACTTACCGTAAAATTAGGCATTCAAATAAGGCGAAAAATGATAATAAGGGATTTATAAAATTTGGAAACTTTTCCTCAATAGAAGTCTAGTTCTGGAAATTTTGTAATGACGTATTCGTTTCTCGCGCAGAACTACCTTGAAAATTCCATAAACTACTGACAATACTTTCGATAAATTCAAATTCCATTCACACTTTGAAATATTCGGTTGTTCCTCATTTAACGAAATTTATGATCTGAAGTGTATTTAACAATGTTTATTAGATTACTGTAGTAAAAATGCCTATTTCATTGGATTGTTTCAAAAATATTAATTTTTGCAGCACAAAAAAGAGATCTATTCAACTGTTTACTGAACATTAATTAAGAAGAAGATCATTCGTCGATTAGAACTTGCTTATTCCTTGAAGAATTACTTTCTACATATTAAAATGTCGACAAAGTTTTTAGTCAATATATCATTACAGGCTCTATCTACGGGATTAATATTCATTAAATGAAATGCATTCGTAAACTGGAACCTATTTCTGTTTTAAAGAACCAATTTCGACACGCTAAAATGTCAACAACTTCTACAACAATAGAATTATGGTCTTTATCTACGGGCTGAATATTCATTAAATAAAATGCATTCGTCGACAAGAACCTGCTTATGTCTTTACAAATTACATTCTACACGCAAAAATATCTCCAACTTTGATAACAATATTATTGCTAACTGTATCTTTAGCTTCTTTTGAAATCTCTGTATAGTGCACTGTTAAATAATATGTGCTCGAAAATAAAAACAATGACCTGCTTATTTTTTTCCAAGCAATTTCGGCTTGAAAATGAGTATTCGCTGTTCTCAGTTTTAAGCAACGATACTTTCTTAAAACTCTGCTAATTCGTTCAGCCAATGAGATGCAATTTCTTTGCACCGTCACTGGTGTTCATTCTCTCTTTGGTTCAACTGAAAATTGGAAAGATCGAGATCCCGCTAAAGTGGCCGGCCAAACTCAATTAAAGAAAATTAGATCTGGGAATTGAAGGAATATTTGCCAAACTTTGAACGTAAGTAATATTTATTTTAATAATTTTTAGCTTTGATAACAAATCTATGCAAATAGTATATTATATTATTTCCTATTTGCCGTTTGTGCATTTGATCGAAATTATTGTATATTATCGTAATATAAACAACCATTTTCGTTTTTAATTAAGAACTTATTTCAGTATTTTCGTTTTTCATGTTATATATGTTTTAAAATTGTTTCGTTAATCTAATTTTGTGTGCTTCTTCATATTTTTTATTCAGGGCGTTGCATATTTTGACGAATGTTTTCGTGAAAACTCTCATCAAACAAAATTTTGTCAATTGTAAACAATGCCGGGTGTAGATATGGTTATTTTTATTTCGTAAATTTTGTTTAATTATTGCCATTCAAATACAGTATATGTAATTGATTTTCTTTTGACCTAAATTTCGAATAGGGTGCTGTAGGCAAATATTAATTTTAAAACAGGAATAAACTACTACGTCAGAAACGCCAAAGAAAAATTATTGAGGTGCATACAGCTGTTTCGGTAGCCTAAAGCGTACCGTCTTCAGTGCAAAAAGAATTCAGTATTCTTCATTTAAAAGAATTCATATTCAAAAGAATTCAGTTCAGTATTCTTCAATTCTTTTTGCACTGAAGACGGTACGCTTTAGGCTACCGAAACAGCTGTATGCACCTCAATAATTTTTCTTTGGCGTTTCTGACGTAGTAGTTTATTCCTGTTTTAATATTCCAACGCCAAGTCTCCTGCTATTAAATATTAATTTTGTTATTTCGTCGACTTTTCATCTTAAAATTAGAATTTTACCAACTGTAATTCGAAGGTTCATTTAAACATTGTTAGTCTTTTAAACTAATGACTAATTAATTAATCAATAATTTCGAAAATGAGTATAATTTTAAGTTGGGAAATAAAGCTCATGCTTCTGTTCGAAGTAATGAATGGTTGATCACTTCTTTTTGTTTTAAAATATTCGTTTTGTTGTTGAGTATGAGGGCTTTATTTTTAATGATCCTCCGATTCAGCTCTTTGCTGTTGTTTTTATGAATAACAAAAACAGTTTTTGATATCTTATTTTAATTGTTATGCAAGAGTTACTATATTCATTGCCATCAAATATATATCTATATATCTATCTATCTATCTATCTCTCTCTCTCTCTCTCTATATATATATATATATATATATATATAAATCGTTTATGAAACACTGGATGTGGCATAGTGATTTTCCAAATTTTTCCTCAGTGCATATTTTATACCTATGCGTTAATATTAATCTTATTCCATAACCACAAAATAAATTTTATTGATTAAAGATCAGTTTATTTAAAGTAAAAAAAAAAAAAAAATGAATTATTCCTAAATTTTCAAACATTTGTTTTATTTACATTTCCTTTTTGTCAACTTAACAGTAATTGGAAAAAAAGAGAGAGATTCTAATATTCATTATCCTGCAATTGATACATATTAGTACTAGGTTAATCCAGGGAATATCATGAAAGTATATAAAAATTTAAAACAAACCTACCACATTTGCATCAATTACTAATCAAATAAAAAGTAATAGGAATCATCTAAAAAAATCTGCTATTTATAATCATCAGGTATTCAGCCAAAATTATTATTATCAGTATATATATCATGAGACACGGCCGTGTCCCCGTGACGCAGCAAAGCTCAAACGAAGCTTACCTGCGACACTATATACATGAGACAGGGCCGTGTCTCCGTGACGCAGCAAAGCTCAAATGAAGCTTACCTGCGACACTATATATACAGCTAATTTAAGAACAAAGAATTTGGAAAAGCCGACATTTAATATCTCAGTAAATAGGAGATATTTTGATCTGATGTTTTCAGAATAAACTTTTATCTTCTGCCTGGTGCTATCCTGAAAGTTTCACACTTGAACATTCTATATATTTTGAGAACTGGAATTGCAATTTAGACTTCAAAGGAAAAATTGTAATTGTGTAACTTTTTTTTTCTCGATAACGGCTCGGAGAAATTTTATGAAATTGATATATGATATTAATTTCTTTTGTCTGAGAAGTATGACGTGCCCCGTTTTTCTCAAAAACTCTTGTTTTTTATATATTTCACTTTAAAAATGGAACTATATTACCTCGCGGATTACACTTTTTCTTTCGCATTGCTCAAAAGAAAAGAATGTAATCCGGTTTGGAATGTTCACGGACGTATACAGTCTTCGCTTCCATTTGAAATATTCAATCTCAGATAGGTAATTTGGCTCCATCTATCGACAGTTAGTGTCAAAAACAAACTTGCAAAATAAAATATTTTTCTTTCTTTAATACATATATTAAATGAGTTATTTATTTAGAGATTTGTATTTTATATAATATTTTTTTTATCAAAAATATTCATTCAATTCACATTGTTTTAAAGTTGATACGTTGTTAACTTTCAAAATTGGTTTTATTTTAAAAAGTGATTGCAACAACAAAAACTTTTTTCTTTACTTTCATAAAAATGATAGATAATATCATAATCATATGCAAATATTTGTATTTTTTTTTTTTAAACTAAGTGATAAATCACTTAAACTATGGATAGAAAAAATCCTGAAAAAAGAAAATAATAATAATAATTAATTGATTAATTTGCTCATTTAATTTCCTATAATATAGTATGTAAATAAAATATTTTACAAAGATTATAATAATTATAATATATCAAATCCAAATCTAAAATTTCATGTTTTTTTTTTTTTTTTTTTTTACTTTTATTAAAAAAAAAAAAAAAAAAAAAAAAAAAAAAACTTGGTTACCAACCACTTAAATGCATTGGAAAAACTCTGAAAACAAAAATAAAATTAGTAAAATAAGTAATAAAATAAAATGAAGTGAAATATATCTTTATTTGACTTTAATTTAAACCAATAATATATTTGTAAAAATATTAATTAATTAATTTTGTTTTTTGCATTGTGATACTTAATTTTACGAAATAATACATTTCTGCAAAGCATTCTGATAATATAATTAAGAATTATATAGTGTATTATTTTATAAATTACTTTGTTCATTAAATTTCTAGTAAAAAACTATACTACTTAAATATTTACCAGTATAAAAGTTTCACATTTTTTCTATTTTTATTTATTTTTCTCTTTTAAATCAAATCTATTCTTAAAAAATAATAATTGTTTCTTTCTTTCTTTCTTAAATTTAACAGTAGGGAGCAGGCATGAATAAATAAAAGCTACTCTAGAAAATAAGAAAAAAAAAAGTCCTCCTTAACTTGTATAGACTTATTTCTTACATATAATATTGATATAAAATGAAATTACCATGCATCTGCAACCTTTAAATTAGAAAATAATAATACATTTCAAATTTTGTATTATTTTGCAAATTTTGTTTATTGCCTTTATAAACAAAATTGCAGTTTATTGCCCTCCCTTAGTATATGTTTACTGCCTTCAGATCATCAGGTTTTTCCCCCACAAAACGGGTATTTTTGAAATAGTGATTGCTGGTGCCAAACGGTACTGCTAGAACATCACTGGTTAATTGATTTTAGAAAAGTGTGTTTCTGAAGTTCATACAAAATCTTGAAAAACAGTGTCGAATACGAATTATTCAATTTGTTTTTCTATATCCAGTAATTTTCGGAATTTCTAAAAACTGTAAAACACGCCTTCGACAATTTTACGGGATTTTGCTTAGTTAAGTAAAAAACAAATATGTATGGTGGGGGAAGGGGGTGGGGGTGTCACAAGATGTCAGACATGGGAACATTTTAATTTTGTAAATGTGAAAATTAGGGGAAGGGAGGAATCATCTGTTACTTTAATGGAAAGACCTTTTCAAAACAACATTTTAACAAAAAATGTTTTTCTCTATAATTATTAGTTAGTCGTTTAGAGTCTTCCCCCCGTGTCTCCAGAACACCTTGGAAATTCTAAAAACCTAAAAAAAAAGGGGGGGGGCTTAATCAGTTTGAAGGATCATTGTTTTGTTTGGAAATTTTGGAAAAAAATTTGGAAATTTCGAACAGGGGGCAGCGAAAGGCGCATCTTTGAAATTTTAAACAAATGCAGTGCTTTTTTCAGTTTGTCGAAAATGTATTCTATAAACATAAACAATTTCTTTAAAAAAAAAAAAAAAAAAAAAAAAAAAAAAAAATTGAAGCTGTATTGCGATAGGGTGAACCTTAGAAAGCAAACAGTAAAATTTGGAGGGGATTTAGGGGGGTTAAGAGCTCATTTAAAGTTCTTACTTACAGACTCATATTCAATTTGCACATTTCTTACAATTTTCAAAAATTTCGAGTCGTTTACGATAGATTTGAGGAGGAAGATGGGACTTTTAGAAAAAAAAAAAATTTATATGTTCCTTAAAAATGCCCCACCAGCGTCCGAGCGGTGGATGAGAGGTGCCGGATTCAATCCCATCCCGCAGTCTTTGACTTAGCCGTTTCTTTTGTGTTTTTCTCCGAAACTCGCTTAAATACGGGATTCGACACCTTAGAAAAACCTCATGGAGGCCATTCTACATATATGCCTATGACACTAGCGTAGTCAGTTGGCTTTAAAACCTAGTACCAACCAACCTTAAAAAAGTATCGCTGAAGTAATTGTATCTAGAAGATTTCTCGAAGTGCTAAAAATCCTTATCATTTAAAATTTTAATGTTAGATCTCTTAGTATACTTTTTACCCACATAACCCAATTTTAGAAAATGAGGCAATGTCCAAAATCCCTTCACCACGTTTTAGAAAATTTTCAGAAATTCTTGCGTGATTACGAAATACCAGGAAGAATGTGGGAACTATGTACAGTATACTTAACCAGATCGGAATAAAACTACATTCAACAAAACATTTTCTAAAAAACGTTTTCCCGATTAAAATTTCAAATTGGTCTAACTGATTACCTCCCTCCTTTTTTCCCCATCTGAATTAATTTTAAACCAAACAAATTTGATTAAGCAAAATTGATTAAGCACTCAAATTGATTAAGCATCTTTTTTAGAATTATCAGAGTTTCCAAAGGAGGATCTGAACCCCACCCACATGGTGTTAGGTATTTTGGAAAATTACTGTCAAATCCTTACAACATTTTAATCTAAACATCTCCAATTAAAAATATAACAAAATATTAATATTTCGTTCATTCAATTGGACCATTTAAAAACTTGTGTTTAATTTTTTTTATCTAACCAAAATCTATGCGGTGAATGGAGCTTTTTAAAAACTTATTCATGACACTTTTTTACAAAAACTTTCGCGCACAAATTATTTTTTGAACATTTATTTTAAATATTCTGTTGAACTATTTAAGAAACAGATGAACCGTTGAACCAAAGAAATTGAATATTAAACAAAATAAAATAAAATAAATCTCTCTTTTTTTTTATTTGTAGATATTGTTTTTTATTTTTAAAATATACTATATTATGCCTTTGTAATGTTGCGTGTTTCCATCACACAAAAAATATTCTTTCTTAAAGCTTTTTATTTATCACTTTTCATAATTTTTTTTAAATTTCATTTAGTTTGTTATATTGTTCGAGGTAAAATTTAATGTGGTATGAACTATGAAACTGCACTTTTTATACAGGGTTTCAAACTCATCGCCATGCTCCTTCAATTTTACATTTTAATCATTAACCCCTAAAAAGTAATGATATCAATACAAAAAACCCTTAACGGGTTAAAAGTTTATGACTCAGCACTGTACTTTATGGCTATAAGAATTAGAAATACGGGTCTTAAAAATAATGATATCAAATTTTCAATGACGCTTTGCTATTAATTAAAAAATACAGAGATTTTCTTATTTGAATTTGTTTTTTTCTTCTATTTATTTTTACAGTGTAAACGTTATTTTCAACATAAAATAATATATAACATTTACTCACCGATAACATTTCATTCACATCTCTTATAATATCAAAATATGTGTTTTAAAAGAAATGATGTGAAATTCCAGCAACGCAGTGATGTTACACTAAATGATTTGTTTTTAAATGCCACTGCAATTATTTTGTTTTGCATATTAAAGTATATTTGCACATTGAAATATTTCTTTTAATTTTCAAATACGCAGTCAAATATATCACTTTCATTAAGTTTATATTATGTACTGAAATGTATTTATCTCAATTCGTCACGCTATCCAAAACTGTAAGTAAAATTTATGGAAATGTTTATTTTGTGCCATCTTATCCAAATCAATTGAAAAAGCATGCAAATAGATAGTGTGTTGCAAAAAAAAAAAAAAAAAAAAAAAAAAAAAAAAAATTGCGAAATTTTTGGTTGTAATTTTGGATGGCAAGACGCAAAAAATAAAATAATTCATTGAAATAAATACATTTCAGTACATAATATAAACTTAATGAAAGTGATATATTTGACTGCGTACTTGAAAATTAAAAGCAATATTTCAATGTGCAAATATACTTTAATATGCAAAACAAAATAATTGCAGTGGAATTTATAAACAAGTCATTTAGTGTAACATCACTGCGTTGCTCGAATTTCATATCATTTCTTTTAAAACACATATTTTAATATTATAAGAGATGTGAGGGAAAAGGTATCGGAGAGTAAATGCTATATATTATTTTTTGTTGAAAATAACGTTTACACTGTAAAAATAAATAGAAGAAAAAAACAAATTCAAATAAGAAAATCTCTGTATTTTTTAATTAATAGCAAAGCGTCACTGAAAATTTGATATCATTATTTTTAAGACCCGTATTTCTAATTCTTATAGCCATAAAGTACAGTGCTGCGTCACAAACTTTTAACCCGTTAAGGGTTTTTTGTATTGATATATATATACTGATAAAATTAATACACTACTATGCTTCTGAATTTGAGTCTGTTTTTCAAAATATTCATTTGATAAATGATGATACAGTGATGCTTTTCAATCTCAGACAGCAATTCTGATTTAGGTCACTTTATGGTCTGCGGGCGATTCGGAAAGTTATAACATTTTCCTAATATTTGTTAACCCATTTTTCGCTGAACGTCAGATGTAACTGCGTTTAACAATTAACTAAAAAGGATATTTTATATTAAGTATTGTTTTTAAGTAAGAAAATGATAGATGTTTATTTTATTACAAAAAAAATTAATCTGAAAAATAATTTTATATTTAAAAATAAATTTCAAACTTGAAGCACTAATGAATCCAAAACTTTTGAATACTTCACATTTTAAGAAGTTTACATAACTTGTAAAAAAAAATCATAAAAAAATAATTACTTTTGTAGTCATCTGCAGTTTTTGGTGTTTTATGCTCCCTCAAAGAAATTTCCGTAAACATTTATTTGTATTTATTCTATACTCTTATTCCACTGAAGTTGAAATAAACGATCAAACGTACAAGACAAAAAAACAAAACAAAAAGAACGTCTGAAATCAGCACTTTGTGTGTCCGTCACGCTGAGCGATGAGAGCCTGTACACGTCGTGGCATTGAATCATACAGGTTCTGAATGTAATCCTAGGGAATGGCATTCCAGATGGTTTCGACTTGACGCCAAAGTTCAAACTTACTGTGCACCCCACAAGTTGTACAAAAGAGTCGCCGACGAATGAATCCAAGGCATGCTCGATGGGCGACATATCTGGGGAATTAACAGGCTAGGGAAGAAGCAAAACCTGTTGTACATGAAGATGGCTTGTGCAGTCAGAGAAACATGCGGCATTATCCTGCTGAACTATAGCACCCGGATAGCGTCGAAGTATGGGAAGGACCTCTGGCTCCAAAATTTCCCTTATATAGCGATTATTGTTGAGGTTGTCCGCAATGTGCACTAGATGGGATCGACAATTATGCCCAATAGCTTCTCACACCATGATTCTAGGCGTTTGTGCAGTATGACGCTGGGTAACACACAGTGGGAGCAGACATCCCCCCCCCCTCTGTAACGTCTGACGGGTACTCTTCCATCATTGTACTACAGATTGTAGCGAGATTCATCGGAGAAAACAATTTGTTGCCACTGGGCACGCCACGTGCTGTGTTGCTGAGCCCATTGATGTCGGAAACGTCTGTGATTTAGCGAGAGGGGAATCCTACGTAGAGGAACCCTTGGACGCAGTTCATGCTGCAGAAAACGGCGACGAACCGTGGAGCTAGACAACAAAACACCTGCAGCCGTGCTCCAACGTTGTTCTAACATACGAGAGAACGCTGTTCGGTCTGTCACAGCCATGCGGATGAGGTGTCTGCCGTCTATTTCCGTTGTTCTATTACGTGCCCCACTGCTAGGTTTTCGGTTCGTTTGATTCTCCTCTGTCCATTTCTTCCAAACACGCATCGCTGTTGTGGCACTGAACTGCGTGCGGGCTGCGATTTCTCGATACGAAAATCCACCCTCTGGCCTACTAATGATGCAGCCTCGTACGAACTCCGTTAGTTATTGGTATGGCAACGTCTGCTTTTGACGAGACACATTGACCACCAATGAAAGGTTTACCGCAGACACAGGACGATAAACAGATTTCAACGCGCCTTTACAGTCCTTTATATACCTAGAACAAGTGATTGATAAGGAGTCGGTTCTCGTTCCACGCATGCGCAATCGCTTTGTAATTCTAATCATTTGCATGCCTTACCTCACTTTACATTTCCTGTAACTTTGGTTTAATTTGCATAATCCCTTCATGGTACTGCAATTTTCACAAACATGAGTGTATAAAAAAAAGTCAAAGTATGGCAAAACTACAGAATTTATTACCTTTCATAATATTAAAATATTTTCAACGAAATTTGTTTAAAAATCTATATCTTTTTTGCAACTAATGTGTATTCCATTACTTATTGCTAATGTAAATAGACAGAATTTACTTTCTCTCACCACGCAATACATAGAATCTACTTGAAAAAGAAAAAAGAAATGTTTAAATATTTCTTGACATTTCAATTTAATTCAGTTTGCTTAAGGTAAATGTCTATAGATCATTTAGAAACCATTTCATTTCGTTAACCTTTATTCAATACTAAATAATGTAGACAAGAATTCAAAGAAAATGCATAACTAAGTAATTAAATGTAGGGGAAAAAAAGGAAAATAATTTGAAGTTAAAGTTATTTGCAATTAAACATTTTTAAAAAGATTTTCTAAGAAAATTATAGTATATTTGCAGATGACATTGCTTTTAAAAGATAAAAATCTGTCCACTTTTGTATAGAATAATTGTTTATATGAAGACATATATTATTAAGAGTTATTGTGTTTGTTACTAATAAATCTATTATAAAAATATTTAATTTCATAAAAATTTCTATTTCTTTCTGATTTCATGTATAATATTAACCACTTAACTGTTTCTTTTTTCCGTCATATTATGTCAAAAAAATAAGCATATATTTGATATAAAATTTTATGGGGAAATCGGTTATATAAACTCAAATTAGCAATCAGAAAAATTACAAGAATTGAATTTAAGGAATTATGCTAATTTTTATTTTCGTTGGAAAAAATACATTTTTCCTTAAAGTTGGGTTTTCTCAGAAGTAAAAGGCGAACTGGAAAGAACGCTTTACAAAAATGGATGTTAGAATCGAAAATGTGTTATTGTACTTACAATAATTATCCTTTTAAAATTCAGTTTTTGTATGGTAAATTTGAAAGCAAGGAGTTAAGCATAATCCAACATCACAATCTGGTCAAAAATATCGCGTTTCTTTCCTCATGCGTTGTAAAAAAAAGCGATCCTTTTCCAGCAACACACAAAACATTGCAATGTTGAAAATTCGCGACTTTACTCGCATACAAGAATGCAATAAAATCTAACTTTTAAACCGCTTTAGACTTGTTTTACAATTCTAACTTTACTGGAACTACTAGAGTTAGTTCTTTAGTGTGTTAGAAACATTACACACTAAACAAGCATAAAAATACGGCAAATCAAGGAAATGTCATTTCAAGTACCCGAACGGCGTTCGGGTAATACAGGCAAGTGGTTAATTATTGTGTTTAGTTTGTTTCCAAGTTATTCGGTACATCATCACTATGTATCTAACACTCAATAATTTTCGTAATAAATTTAAATCTTATTTGAATATTAAATTATTGATGAAACTGAAAATCTTACAATTGTTAATACAAATCATCATCATCATTATTATTATTATTTAGGATATTATAAAATTGCTATAACATTACAGTATGAAAAGGATATTATTTAAATTATTTGTGCATGACTCAGAATCACATTTCATTGTATTTTAGGCGCGAAATATCTATGAACTTCTACATAAAGACTCGAAGATATTTTTTAAAAAACATGTAGCTATATGTACTGAAATAATTTCTTCAGGTATTTCAGATTACGTTTAAAATTTTATCTGTCAGTAATATTTGTCATATTACGTTCATAGTTGTCAGTAATATTCACAAATATTTAGTAAATATTTGTCATTTTAACCATTTGTCAATTTAATATTTGTCATTTCAGTAAATATTTGTTATTCTATTACAAATATTCAGTAAATATTTGAATTTTAAATATTTCAATTTGAGAAGTATGAAGTATCAAGTACAAGACTTTTTAAAACTGAAATTTGCCGTCTTAATTTATTGCATAAAAGTGTAGTAAAGTTGATAATATTTAAGGAAAATATTCGAAATGTTTGAATTATATTGCAAATGAATAGTAGTAACTTTTTCCGGGAAACTTTCGTTTAGTTGACTATTTGAAAGTTTTATCAATAATGATACTTTAAAGAAACATTTCAAAATGCATTTAAAATGAATAGTTTAGGTTAAAATATAATATTTAATAACGTATAAAACGTAAATATGAATTTCCTCGGACACTGCTTCTGATACATTTGTATCAGACTTAAAAATGATTCAATCATTCAATAGACTTTCGAAAATGATGTTTCGCATTTCATTATGATGTGAAATCCACCTACATAATACACTTAACTTTTCTGTAAATAATTATCTTTTTTGAGGAAACGCTTTTCTGTAACAGAAGTTTGGAAAATGTTTAAAACATTATTATTTTTTTAATGATTATACTATTTCATATAATATTAAGACATGTTTAACGGAACTAAATCCAAAATGAAAGAAAAAAAATAGTTAATTTATATTTCTTGGTAAAAGCGTTTTTTTTTTTTTTTTTTTTTTTTCTTTGAAGATAAGAAACATGAGCTAAAAGGACAGAGAAATATTAGGGGAAAGTACAAAAAAAAAAAAAAAAAAAAAAAAAAAAAAATCAGCAAAAGTAAAAAGTGCCGAATTTTGATTAGAAAGTTTCATCACACTGATAAATTATTCAAATTTATTTTTATCATCTATATTAGATAAAAGAGGACGCCCACTCATTCATTGACTCACTCACTCACTAACTCATAAACGCACAGCAAAATCTACTGGAGCCGCTGACAGATGTACGTGAAATTATTGCTTTAATATATAGCTAATACAAATACCTAAAAAACAATTTCTGGAATTTTAGAAATTGTGCAAAACGTGATTTGAAATAATCCTTTATATCGCAATTAGAATATATATATATATATATATATATATATATATATTTATATATGAGATTTTTGCTCAAATTTGTCCCAGGTGGGGTGGGAGAGGGAGGGGCTATGGGAAAAAAATGGAAAGACAGTTAGACAGTTCAAAATTGGTGCAGAGAGGTTTTAGAGTGCCGCAAGTCGAATGAGGATATTTTCGAAAGTAAAAAGTTATTAGGAGGGGCGGGAAGGGGGGGCGGAGGGGCAAAAAATAAAATAAAAATAGAGTTATGTAAAGATCATATTCGAACTTTAATCGAATCGTTTTCGAACTTTTAGCTTTTCTTAAGTGGCATCAAGAGGCTGCGGAGAGAGTAGAATGAAAAATGGCAGAGGAGAAGTGGTAAACGAAAGTTTGGAAGGAGTCGGCTTCAAAAGCCAATTGAAAATGTTAATATTTAGAATATGTATATATTTATATGTCATAATATGTGTATTTGTAAATATCTTTGAGCAGTTTCGTATTAAATTTACAAGTTGAAAAGATTTTGCAGAGTCTTTTTTGAAATGTGTTCCACCTTTTCTTGGATCTAGTCGGCATATGATAATCATCGCTTACACCACAAATCTTTACTGGGGTAGTCAAGGTAGGATGAGAGCTTTTAAATACTTATTGTATGCTGCATGCTTCCCATGCAGTTAACATATTATATATGATAGCACAGCCAACCTGGCGTACTAGACATTTAAAACCATCCGGTTTAAAAAGTTAATGAAGCTATGCCGGCAATGAGTTTAATTAATTAATTAATTAATTTTTTGTTGCTATAAGTTCAAAAATCCTTGGCTGGCCACCCAGGCTCTATTTGTTTGGCAAAGCCATCCGTGCTCATTAAAGTGTCTCTGTATAGCACATCAGTGCATTTTTTTTTCTTTGTATAGCTTCACTAGCTAATTTTTTAGTTGAAAGAGTCATTTTTATAACTTTTTGAAAAAGTATTTATTCTTGGAATTTTAAATAACATTTATATTGTTATAACTTTTGTGTGTTCTTTTATCTTGATCCGGAATAATAAAATTCTAAATTCACTAATTTCATATATTTAATTTGAAATGGAATAAACAGATTTTTATTTCAATTTTTTTATTATTTCGAAAGAATTTTTTATTATTTTTCTTTTATTTCACCATAATAATACAATTTCTTGTGCATTTGTCGAATGGAATAAAATGTGTTTTAATAAAAGGAAATAATTATCATTAAGTAGAAGAATATTTTTTAATCTTTATTTTAAACAAGAAAGAAAAATCATGCAGTACGCATTGATTAGTAACACTTTCCAACTGTACGCAATTGTTGTATCGAATAACTTTTAATATTCTTTGCCTACGTTATCACACAACAGACAGAATGACTGAAAAATATACAGATAGACTAATTCATTTTAAAATTACTCTTAGGCATTTTGAAAGAGTTAAAAAGGCATAACGCAAAAGAAAATGCAGACATTACATTATAATTGCAGCTTTTGATCTCTCTGAATGATTTAGTGTAGCCCTGTAAATCAGAGAGTTAATCATATCATATTCTATACAAAATATTACTTTAGATTATTAACAATACATTTCAATATTTACAGTAGAAAGGTTTTTAAATATAACTTTAAAAAAATTCTGTCCTCAAACGTAATGCAGTGGCTTTTTTTTTTTTTTGTTGTTGTTGTTTTTTGTTGTCCCTGTAAACAAACTAGTTATACAGGACCTATTAATATCATTGTAAATGGGGACCATTCTATAGGGAAAAAAGTTATAAAAATAACACTCATAGAACACAATGCTTTCTAATGCTTTTGTGTGTCCCTGTACACAAACCAGAAGATATATTCACTCCAATTTCAATATGGAATATCCGATAGTGAACTTCAATAAAATATATCAGTTTCGAGAAATTCAATAAATATTTACAGGAGTTAGAGCGCGGGCAGAAAGACAGACAGACAGACGGACAGATACACAAACTGAAATCATATTCACACTTAAAAATGTTAGAAAGTGTTAAAAATGCTTAATGTAAACGAAAGTACAATTCTAGCAATTTTTTATTAATAGCACTTAATATAATTGGATATTTTTGTATCACCCTGTAAATCTAATGCTAATCATGCTATATTCTATGCAAAGCTTTCTTTTTTTTTGTGCATATAAATAACATATTTCAATTTCCTAAAACGTCTTGGAAAGTAAAGATATTAAAATTTGATTTAAAAAAATATATCTCATAGAACGCAATGCTTTAAAATAATTTTAAGTGTCCCTGTACATAAATCAGTAATGGTATTTCCTCCATTTTATACAGGAAACATCCAATAGTGAACCTAAATAACATATTTTAATTTAATTGAGATATATCTACAGTAAAAGTATGAAAATATGGTTTACCAAAATACCTCTCATAGAACATAATGCTTTGAAATACTTTCGGGTGTACCTGTACACAATCCAGTAGAGGTACAAACTCCATTTTCAATAGGGAACATCCAATCGTAAACTTGAATAACATATATCAGTTTCAAGAAATTCGATAAATATTTACGGGAGTTAGAGCTCGGACAGACAGACGGACAGGCAGATACACAAAACTGAAAACATATTCTCACTTTAAAAATGTTAGAAAGCGTTAAAAACGCTTAAAGTAAACGAAAGTACAAATCTAGCAATTGCTTATCAATAGCTCTTAATGTAACTGGATATTTTTATGCCACCCTGTAAATCTAATGTTAATCAGGCTATATTCTGTGCAAAACATTCTTTTGTGCATATAAATAACATATTTTAATTTCCAAAAACTTCGTGGAAAGTAAAGTTGTTAAAATTTTATTTATAGAAATATCTCTCATAGAACACAATGCTTTGGAATCCTTTTGAGTATCCCTGATCATAAACCGATGGTGGTAATTCCTCCATTTTATACAGGAAACATTCAATAGTGAACGTGAATAACATATTTCAATTTCATTTAGATATGACTACAGTAAAGGTATGAAAATATGGTTTATAGAAATATCGCTCTAAGAACACAATGCTTTGAAATACTTTCGGGTGACCCTGTACACAAACTAGTAGAAGTATAAACTCCATTTTCAATAGGGAACGTAAGATAGTGAAATTGAATAACATATATCAGTTTCAAGAAATTCCATAAATATTTACTGGAGTTAGAGCGTGGACTGACAGACGGACAGACAGACAAATAGACAGACAAAACGAAGTCATAAATACATTTCAATCTAGTTGGAAAGTGTTAAAAATGTTAGAAAGTGTTAAAAACGCTTCACGTAAGCCAAAGTACATATCTAGCAATTTTTTTATTAATAGCTCTTAATTTAACTGGATATTTTTGTGTCACCCTGTAAATATAATGCTAATCATGCTATATTCTACTCAAAGCATTCTTTTTTGCATATAAATAACATATTTCCATTTCCTAAAATTTCGTGGAAACTAAAGTTATTAAAATTTGATTTATAGAAATATCTCTCATAGAACGCAATGCTTTGGAATACTTTTGAGTGCCCCTGTGTATAAACCGATTGTGGAATTCCCTCCATTTTATGAAGGAAACATCCAATAGTGAACTTGAATAACATATTTCAATTTCATTAAGATATGTCTACAGTGAAGTTATTAAAACATGATTTTTAGAAATACCTCTCATAGAACACAATGCTTTTAAATACTTTCTGGTGTCCCTGTACACAAATAAGTAGAGGTACAAACTCCATTTTCAATAGGGAATGTCCGATAGTGAACATGAATAACATATTTCAATTTCATTAAGATATGTCTAAACTAAAGATATGAAAATATGGTTTATAGAAATACCTCTCATAGAACACAATGCTTTGAAATATTTTCGGGTGTCTCTGTACACAAACCAGTAGAGGTACAATCTCCATTTTCAATAGGGAACGTCCGATAGTGAACTTGAATAACATATTTCAATTTCATTAAGATATGTCTAGAGTAAACATATGAAAATATGGTTTATAGAAATACCTCTCATAGAACACAATGCTTTCCAATACTTTCGGGTGTCCCTGTACACAAACCAGTCGAGGTATGAACTGCATTTTCAATAGGGACCGTCCGATAGGGAACGTGAATGACATATATCAGTTTCAAGAAATTACATAAATATTTACGGGAGTTAGAGCGCGGACAGACATACAGACAAACCGATGTCATAAACACTTTTCAACCTTGTTGGAAAGTGTTAAAAAGAGAAAAAAAATCAAATACAACTCAGTTACTCTTTTTTTGTTATTTTTGTTTTTTTTTCTTCATTTTATTGGAACGCATGAATGAATTGTTTTTTTTTTTTTTTGTTTTTTTTTTACTAGTGAAGAAGAAAAGTAGATAAAATGAAATAAACAAAATACTTGGGAAATTTTATTGTTATTATTGTTATTATTATTATTATTTTGCACCTTGAAAAAGAAGGAACGTGTTTTTAGTTATTATTATTTGACTAATAACGATTACAAATCTTTGAAAAGAAAGAAAAAAAATATTGATTTCCTGAGATTATCATTTAAATTGACTGGATATATGTACATTATTTTTCTTCTTTTTGCAATTAATTATTGAGTGGCCAGTTATTTATTTTATTTTGAATTATTTATTACTTTTAATTATTACAAATTAGCATCATCTGTGTTAAAATAATCAAATATTATAGTTCATATGTAAAATAAAAAAATATTATTTGGGTTTCTTCTACATCGAGGTTTTTATTTTTCTCATATTAATATTTCTCTGACAGTTTGTGCAAGTTGATTATACTATTGTCATATATTTAAAATTATTGCACAATTGCTTTAATGTTCATTTTGAACATTTACAATAATAAATTGAAGGTGATATTATTTTGTTAGCTGTATGTGAGAAAGTTTAAAAAAGATATTTATTTGATTCCTCTCACGTATTAATTAACATCGCTGTAGTCTAAATTAAAATAATATAGTTGTTTCTTTGTTTTGTTTCTTTATGTTAAAAGAGTTATATAAAATTTTACATCATTAGGTGCTTTATACCTCCGAATTTAATATTTTGTAATTTAATGTTACAATGAATAAGTATCCGAATTTAATATTATTCTTTGGGGTTATGACGTTTCCTGCCAAAGCTAAAAAGACTACGTGCGATCTCTTGCAGAAGAACTTGGGGAAAGCCCAGGTTCCGACCTAAAAGTCATCGGGCTGAAAAATCTAATTTCCAGCAGTATTAATTACGAGGAAGATATTGTCAAAAATATGTTAGCGACAATTGTAAAAACTGGAACCGATAAAAAAAATTATTAAAGAGAGAAAGAGCGGGAGGAAGAAAATTACCGAAGAGAGAAAGAGCGTGATGAAGAAAATTACCAAAGGGAGAAGAGCGTACGAATCACGAACTGCAGCTAGAACAATTGAACTTCGAAGCACAGAATGCTCAGTTTAACACTCATCCCTCTCGTGAAAGCGCAACTGCATGTTATGATTTCGAAAAGATGGTGCAAAAATTTGATTTCAATTTCATTAAGATATGTCTACAGTGAAGGTATTTAAATATGATTTATAGAAATACCTCTCATAGAACACAATGCTTTGAAATACTTTCGGGTGTCTCTGTACACAAACTAGTAGAGGTATAAACTCCATTTTCAATAGGGATCGTCCGATAGTCAACTTGAATAACATATATCAGTTTCAAGAAATTCCATAAATATTAACGGCAGTTAGAGCGCGGAGAGACAGTCGGACAGACAGACAGAGCGACTGACAGACAGACAAACCGAAGTCATAAACACTTTTCAACCTTGTTGGAAAGTGTTAAAAATGTTAGAAAATATTAAAAACGCTTAACTTAAACGAAAATACAATTCTAGCAATTTTTTATTAATAGCCCTTAATATCACTGGATATTTTTGTGCCACCCTGTAAATATAATGCTATTCATGCTATATTCTATGCAAAGCATTCTTTTGTGTATATAAATAACATATTTCAATTTCCTGAAACTTCGTGGAAACTAAAGTTATTAAAATTTGATTTATAGAAATACCTCTCATAGAACGCAATGCTTTGGAATACTTTTGAGTGTCCCTGTATATGACCCGATGGCGGTATGTCCTCCATTTTATACAGGAAACATCTAATTGTGAACTTGAAGAACATATTTCAATTTCATTAAGATATGTGTACAATGAAGGTATTTAAATATGATTTATAGAAATACCTCTCATAGAACACAATGCTTTGAAATACTTTCGGGTGTCCCTGTACACAAACTAGTAAAGGTATAAACTCCATTTTCTATAGGGAATGTCCGATTGTGAACTTGAATAACATATTTCAATTTCATTAAGATATGTCTACAGTAAAGTTATGAAAATGTGGTTTATAGAAATATCTCTCATAGAACACGATGCTTTGAAATACTTTCGGGTGTCCCTGTACAAAAACCATTAGAGGTATAAACTCCATTTTCAATCGGGAACATCCGCCAGTGAACTTGAATAACAAATTTCAATTTCATTACGATATATCTACAGTAAAAGTATGAAAATATGATTTATAGAAATACATCTCATAGAACATAATGCTTTGAAATACTTTCGGGTGTCCCTGTACACAAACCATTAGATGTATAAACTCCATTTTCAATAGGGAACGTCCAATAGTGAACTTGAATAACATATTTCAATTTCATTAAGATATGTGTACAGTAAAGGTATGAAAATATGGTTTATAGAAATATCTCTCATAGAACACAATGCTTTGAAATACTTTCGAGTGTCCCTGTACACAAACCAGTAGAGGTATAAACTCCATTTTCAATAGGGAACGTCCGAGAGTGAACTTGAATAACATATTTCAATTTCATTCAGATATGTCTACAGTAAAGTTAAGAAAATATGGTTTATAGAAATACCTCTCATAGAACACAATGGTTTGAAATACTTTGGGGTGTCCCTGTACACAAACCAGTAGAGGTATAAATTCCAGAGGGAACGTCCGATAGTGAACTTGAATAACATATATCAGTTTCAAGAAATTCCATAAATATTTACGGTAGTTAGAGCGCGGATAGACAGACAGACAGACAAACCGAAGTCATAAACAATTTTAAACCTCGTTGGAAAGTGTTAAAAATGTCATCGTTAAAAAGAAAAAGTATAGTATTTTGTCTACTGTGTTCAAATATAAATTTAAAGCTGCTCTCCCCTATCTTGTCACATAATTAATCGTTGGATGATATAAAATTGTTTCTTGATTAAGGTGTAGAATAAATTTAGTTTTTAGCAATGATTTGTAAAAAACTAAATATATTTTCACCGTAAACAAGGAACTACATAAGTATTTCTTAAACCATAAATTTCAAAGGTATCGAAAGCTTTTTAAAATTTTTTGAATTTTTCAAAAATTCTATCTTTTAAAAAAGTGAAATATCTATATTTTTTTCTAAAATTTTCTTAGTGAAGAATCTTTCATTTATTTATAGCATGTCTTTGCAAGTCTAAATTTTTATTTTATGCTTTTCAGGGTTCCACAATAAAAACTTTCTAGTGTTAAAAAATGTTTTTTTACTTCAATTTTTATTTTCTGCTTTTTAGTTATAAAAAAGCTTCTAAAAAAAACGAATAAAAAATTCTTAGGATACTGTGTAGACTTTCAAAGATTTTCTTTTCTCATTAGATACCTTATCTATTAATTATCTGCAGAAATTAACACATTGGCCTTTGGTGAATCAAACCTACGACACGCTCTAACCAAAAATCAAAGAACACTGAAGAAAAGTCATAGAACATGATAAAAGATTCCAACAAATAATTATACAAAAAGAAAACTTTTTAAAATGTTTTGAATATTTAAAAAAATTTTTCTCTTGCAAAATGAAATATTTATATTTTTCTTTAAATATTTCTATTTTTGTCTTCCAACAGTTTTCTTATTGTTGAAACTTTTATTTATTTTTTTATAGCATGTCCTTGCAAGAATATTTTTTTAATGCCTTTTTTTCATTACATTTTTATTCTTGTGTGTTTTAGTAACTAAAAGAAGCTTCTTAAAAAATAATAATAAATTTTTAGGATAGTGTGTAGATAACGAAGTATCTTTATTTTATCATTTAACATCTTTCCTTTTAATTATATGCAATAAAGCAACACATAGGTCTCCGAACTTACAACCATCGCGTTATCGACATGACGCTCTATCTAGCTTAGCTAACAAGAGAACAAGAAAGGTGTTAACATTTACATTAAAGTGGAGTCATTAAAGTGTTTTTCAGTGTGACACGAAAACACGATGACAAAATCCAATATTAATAAAATGCTTCTAAAAAATTATGTACTTAAAACTTTTTATTTTGTGCTTTTTTAATATCTAAAATATTTTGTATTTTTTAATATCTTAAAAAAATTTAAAAAAGAAGCTTCTTAAAAAAACTCTTCAAAATTTTTAGTATACTGTGTAGTCAATGAAAAATTTTCTTTTATCAATTGACACCTTTTCTTCTAATTAACTGCAAAAATTAACACGCCGAATCTTCGGTGGTCGAACTCTCGACCACCGCGTTATTAATGTGACGCTCTAAGCAACTAAACCAAGGAGCGACAAACGAAATAGCTTATATTTATTTTTAAATAAAGGCGCCTTGTTCATTAGCGTAACACTAAGACGCGATGACGAAGTCAATTTCATGTAAAAAGCTTCTAAATAGTTTTATATTTCTCCAATATATGGGGCTTTTAGTATGAAAAAATCTTCAAATGAGTATACGGCAAATACATTCTGTAAAAAAAGCAATTCTTATTGTTAAAAAAAAAAAAAAAAAAAAAAAAAAAAAGAATCCTTCAGTGGTGCTTCCGCTTTCCAAGAGAGAATGCTTACTCTATTAAAAAAAAAAAAAAAAAAAAAAAAAAATGGTTATTTTGCATCTAAAATCGATTTCAAATTCCTGACTGTAAAAGAAGGTACAGTCGGTAACAAAAGTCTCCGAACACTAGCAAAAATTCCTATATAAAAAATTTACACTTTATACTGTTTTGTTAAATAAACCCTTATAGAATCATGTTCCTACACTAACTAAGAGCAGCATTCGACAAGGATTTATTTAACAAAACTTGTACTTTTAACAAAACTTGAAGTGTACTTTTTTCACACAGGAATTTTTGCTAGTGTTCGGAGACTTTTGTTACTGACTGTACACAGATTTTAATGCATTTTAGTGTTTTCGTCTTTCTCAAAAATATGTAGAAAAAAGTGCACCATCCATATTTTTTTTGCCAGGAAATTGTGACTGATTGTGGTGTAGAATAACCCGAAAATTTTTGGAGTGTGTTAATTATTTTTTTAACAAAAAATATTTGCATTTGCATTATCTGATAAAGTGCCAACTTTTGCATCAACATAGTTATTGCATCAAGCACAGCAATCACGCTATTCATAATTGATTTAAAAAATCATGTACAGCTTGCACTTTTGATGATTAAGTCAATAATTATCAACGTCGTGAGCTGATGGTAAAATTCAAACTTTATTTTTTGTTTTGACGTAAATCATGACACTATAATCTATATAACACACATTTTGAGTTACATTCAGGTCTCACCACTAGAATCGAAGTTATTTGTCCCCGAGTACTATCAGTTTAACAACTTTGTCTTATTTTACTTTTATACCAAGTAAATCTTTCAGAAACTATTTATGGGAATATATTTCTCAAGAATAATTTATCGACAGAAAGCTTCGTTATGAAACTATTGTTTGAAAAATAAACATTTTCCCTGTATCTGGCGGATGATGTTGTGACAAGTTGAATGTAGTATGAAGTTTAATGCTAGTTCCTCTTAGTTTTTTTTTCAGTGTTTTTCTGATGATAAATTACAATTTTTTCGTACTTAACACGCAAAAGCGGTTTTTTCAGCAATCCAAGAAAATCTATAATTCCAAAATACAATACCAGTGATTTATGTTAAAGCTATTTAAAACATAAAAAGAATTACTGGAAAATAAATTAATAAAATTAAAGATCGTTAATATTAGTTGTTCACTGTGTTGTGCTCATATACATTTTTGCTTATTGGTATATATATACATATACATATATATATATATATATATATATATATATATAATTGGATGTAACATACGACTAATAATTCATTCTTTACACCCCCACTACACAAATAAAAATATCAAAGACAATCATGTGTACTTCATTATGAGTAAAAAAATTTAAACATGTGATACAGTATGTATGAAAAGTAAATTACGAGTTTTTTATACATTCTTTATAGAAAAGTTTATTAATGGGTGAATTATAGGTTTAAAATGAAATATTTCACATCAGAATGGAACATGTAATTAAATTATTCATTTTTATAATTTAATATTTTGAAAATATATTTTACGTAGAAAAAAAAAAAATAATTGATAAACAAATTTTCGATGTTTAAATGAGTTGTCTGTTTGATTTGATGAAGGTTAAGTCTTAGCATAATAACGTGAGCATTATATTATTTTTTTTTTAAATATTTAAAGTATATTCTGATGAAATCCGTTATATCGTCATATATAAACCCATAAAGTTATTACTTTTTTAAATCTTATTTCACTCCTTTTTCGATCTAAAATAATAATAATAATAATAATAATAATAATTTCTTGACAGTTTGATTAAAACTAAGAGTATTTATATATATATATATTGTTATTTCTGTTTCAAGAACATATTAAATTTTATTTTCTTCATGACAATTTTTTATGAATAACAACATATTTCTCATTAAATGTCACTTTATAAAAGACTGTGTAATGCAATGTCTTTTTCAAAGATAAAGAATAAATTTATGACAAACATTTTATAAATTAAATTACAAATTGACAAAATTTAAAAACAAATTACAAATTGGCAATATATTAGAAAGACATGTCATGTATAATGCATGAATTCTATCTACATGCTACATAGGAATCCTTGAATACTCTATAGTTATTAAAACGTATGCAGCGTAAATGCGTCACATAAATTTCGTTAAATTAAAATTGCTGCAATAAGAAAATAAATTTTAGATTTTGTTTGTCCATATTTATTAATATGATCTGAAATTTTCGTTGTATAAGGTTAGAAATGGAATTGGGGTCAATTCTCATAAAAAAAAAAAAAAAAAAAAAAAAAAAGATTTTTTTCAACCTTTAGATCTCAAAACTAGGCAATGTGCTATACTGTAGACAAAGTGTCTTAGAAATAATAATAATTTTTAAAGGGAGATAGGGAACATCGAAAGAATTTATATTTTCGTAGCAACCCATTGCAGAAAACGATATTGTATGCCGATGGTGTTGATAAAGACAGCGTTGGAGAAGAAATATAAGCTTTTTCGTAGACATTCGAGTAGTAGTTGCCTTAAGAAGAGCATGCTATACTTAACAGAGAGGAGTCTGGGAAAGAATGGCTTTGTGTACAGATTGGTTCTTGGTAATGAACGAGGAGCTAAAAAAGTACATTGAGAATAGTTCCATATAGAGATGTAACAGACTACCTAGTATGCATCCCAATTTCTGTGAATATGGATACTTTAAAAGTAGTGGGAACAGAGTGGCAACCTAAGACTGACTCCTACACGCTCCGTGAAATAGAATGTGCTGGATTCTAAAGAAAGGAATTTGAATATTAGTATAAGTTATGTTACTGTTGCCGTAAGAGGATATTAGACTACTGTGCATCATGTTTTACAATTAGAAGCCTTACACACATATCATCTCCAGTAAATACAGCCATTACTCCAAGTAGGTCATTTTGTACATGTCCATTTTGTTCGTCTATACCAATGCACAGAAGATGCTCATTACCCGTCTTTTGTTTATTTTACGGATGGTGTGTATTTCAAGCCAAATGCTGTGTTCAACAAACACAATGTACATTTATGAGATCGTGATGTACCTTATTAAGTGAGGCTCAAGAAGAGGTCCAACGTTGCTTCTCAATGAATGTCTGGCCTGGTTTGTCGACGACCACTTAGTTGGACCTTATTGACACTGCCTCAGAAATGAGAAAATTATCTCAACTTTTAGAAACAGGTTTTATCGGAATTAGATCACCCTGTACCACAAAATGTAAGCAAAGCATGTGGTTTTAATATGATGGGCGCCTCTTCATTAAAAAGATGTTTTCGGAGACATTTGAGTGTGATTGGTCAATGATGGATTGATTGTGGTGAACACATTGTCTGACCCCTATGCTCTCCTAACTTAAGTATCGTAAATTTCCTTTTTTGGGAATCACATAAAGTTGTATATGTAATACTCCTGTCGATACTAAAATAGGTTTGGTGGCAAGAATCTTTCGCCCTGTTGTGGATATTCATGAATATTCGGTGTATCGGGATCAGATTTACTAATCCAGGACCCTCGGTGTGACTTGTGCATTTGAATACAATTCTAGTAATAATTTAAGTAGCTGTATAACTTTATAAGGTTTTATTTATTTATTTCGTTTAGCTTATTAAAGGCTGTATAGGACGTAGAAGGTTATCATAATTAAACTTGGCCTAATTAGTGCACACTGTAGCTGTAACTAAAATCGAGATTGAATCAAAAATATGCAAATATGTACAATTCAAAGAATGTGCTTAAATAATCTTTTTTTTTTTTTTGTTTTTTTTTTAATCAGAATATTAGAACATTTGCATTCGGGAGCGCATTAGATCGAAATACAAACAAGTTACAAATTCCAACACAAACATCTTTCTTTACTATAGTCTTATGTTTTACAAACTGTTTAGTTATGTAAAATATATTGTTCAGTGTTGGGCCTCATCATTAAGTTTTAAAATGAATATCCGATGAAGAGTTTGTTCAACAGCTGACTGTCGGTTTGCCCGCACATGCAGCGTTATACGTTCCTTCACTTGCAGTGTAATAACTACCATTTTTTGTACTGTCACAATGCTTCAAAATAAAAAAACGACAGTTTTAAATATCATAATGAAAATGTTAAAATAGAACATAGCTATTTATTACAAATCTTTCCAAGCTTTTGGGTTGTAATCACTTATATAGCAGAATGTGTTGATTTTTTTTTTCCATCATCTTTCACCGCATACTTTGAAATGTTTGTCTACAATTTTTTTACTGAATTTACATTTTAGTTACGGCTACAGAGTGCTCTGAATAGGTCAAGTTCAGTTACAATCACCCTGTATATAAAATAATGTTTATTTCGTTATATAAAATTTTAGATATGCAAAGTATTAAACTGAAGTCCAATTCATTTAGCAATTACAACAATACTAATCTGCAGTATTTGTTCCAAATGTAAGCAAAGATTTTTAACAGTTGCATACACTGAAATCTATGTTCCGAAAACTTTCATCCTGTTAATTTAGGCAGGAATCAGTTTAAATGTGATTTTTCAATCGGAAATCTCATGTTAATAAAGTTTGTTGTTATTACAGTTGATTATTCATAACTTTATCAGCTAAAGGAAGAGTATTGTCTTAAAAATAGTACATATATTTACCTTTAATTATGAATATATGAACATTTAATTATATTAAATAAGTACATAGTAAATGTGAATAGTGTATTTTATGAATTGTACTTCCAAAAAACACTCAAAAAGTTCTACACTTTTTTTTTTCCTTTTTCTTTTTTCCATAAAACATCTTTGTTTAAATTTCATATTAAATTACAGTTTATTGATACCATATCTGCTTTTAAAAATCATTAAATTTTGTGTGAATTTATTCTCGAGATTTAGCCAAAATAGAAAACAATTTGTTTGCTATTACTTGATGTTACATGACTCCGTAATTTATGCGTATTTTCGTTTATATTTAATATACAGTCTATTTTCCATATAAATATTTACATTTTATCAAATTTGTATTTTTCATCTTGTTTCTAGCTGCATTTGCGCATTTTTTCTATTTTTTCTATGCAATGTGTATTATTTCTATTATTTCATAATTTTTAATACTTTCATTACCCAACTACCGTAGATAAAGGAAGTATTGTACTTGATCAAAAAATTCCATACCGAGTTTTTGACCTAATTTGTATGTTTTAATTTCCTGAATCCCAAAAAGTTTTTTTTTTTTTTTTTTGGTAAATGATCAGTGTGTACGTGTGTATGTACGTATGCGTGTGTGTGTGGGGGGGGGGGGGACAGGAATCTTCTGACTATCATATCTCCGAAACTGAAAAATATAGAACGACTAAATTTCAGAATTTAAGACAGGTCTGATGAACATATGAAAATTTCAAATTTTGATGAATATATGAAAATCGGAAGAGGGACTGTGAGTCCATATCTCAAAAACGGCTCTAACGATTTTGTTCAAAGTTACTGTATAAACACCCTTTTAGATATCTTGTATACGCGGTGTCGCTATTAAATAACGAGACTATTGCTGCTACAGATGAACTACATATGCGCCAAATCTGAACGACCGACAGCTGTGCAGCGTAAAGCCTTCTCTTTCGATTGTAGCTCCTCCCGTGTTTGTAGAGAAATCAGTCTGGCCGTAACCTTCGTTTGTGTAAGAGGTGTTTGTTTCATTTTGCCGAAAACATGACAAGTGTAAAAGTAGAGCACCGAATCGTCGTGAAATTTCATGTGAAACTTGGTAAAACTGCTAGTGAAACTTATATTTTATTAAAACAAGTTTATGGCGATGAATGTTTATCACGTGCGAGAGTTTTTGAGTGGTTCAAGCGTTTCCAAGATAGCCGAGAAGACATTGGAAATGATGACCACCCGGGCCGCTCTTCCCCGTCCAAAACGGACGAAAATATTGAAAAAGTCGCTAATCTGGTTCGATCTGACTACCATTACTATCTTGAGGTGCTTGCTCAACTCCGTGAAAGAGTAAGGACACAATGACCCGAATTGCGGAAGAAAAAGTCATGGGTTCTCTATCAAAACAACGCACATGCTCACACTGCATTGTCTGTCAAGATGTTTCTAGCCAAGTATATCATCCCAGTTGTAGACCATCCACCTTATTCACCTGACCTTGTCCCATGTGACTTTTATCTGTTCCCCAAAGTCGAATCTGCATTAAAAGGAACAAGATTTGAGTCAGTTGAAGCTGTGAAAGAAAAAGCGGCATGCCTCATGCAGGAGCTCACAAAGCAAGACTTCCAGCACTGTTTCGAACAATGAAAAATTCGCATGGAGTGCTGTAGGGATAGACGAGGGGTGTATATTGAAGGTGATAATAACTAAATATGTATAAATTTAAAATAAAATGTTTTATAGCAATAGTCTCGTTATTTAATAGTCACACCTCGTATATGTATGGGGGGGGGGAATCTTCTGACTATCATATCTCGGAAATTAATAACTGTAGAACGACTAAATTTCAGAATTTGTGACAGGTCTAGTGTACATATGAAATTTCCAAATTTTGGTAAAAATATAAAAACGTAAGAGGGACTATGAGTCTGCATCTCAAAAACGGCTCTAACGATTTTCTTCAAAGTTGCTATATAAACACCCTATTAAATGTTCTTTCGGATGCATTAGTTGGTTTGTTCAGGAAAATTGATAGACAACACATATGAGTACCTCAATGTGATGTCTTGCAAATGAGTTTCTTTAAAAACGGCTGGTATGGATTTCTTTCAATCTCATCATATTAACTCCGTTTTCGATATCATTTCGTGTGTAATCGTTGCTTTCAGGTCAACAATTGAGTTTTCTAAGATTTAGTGACAGTAAGTATCTCAAAATATGTTCTAATGATTTTCTTGAAAGTTGCTTCTAAAAACCTCTTTTAGATATCCTTTTTCATGTATTGCGGAGTTATTACAGGAAATCTGACAGTCGTCCTGATTAGGTAGGTGCAGGTCAGTTAAAGGTATCAGAAACAGGTGTTTCAAGAAATGGCTCTAAACTTTTTTTTTACTTGATATGTAATCTCTGTTTTATGCGTATCAGTTTCCTTTACAGGAAAATTATGTGGTATCTGAATTTTTTAGATCAATTTTATATCTTCTGACCTTATATCTTAAATATATTCACACACACATACATACATACATACATACATATATATATATATATATATATATATATATATATATATATAATACGTGCAACAGTAAGTAGTGGAAGAACGTGGTTATTGCACGTATGAAATTTTTTATATCTAGATTGTTTTAATTAGTTTATTTTCAATTTACTTTTATTTTGTCAATGAATATTAAGAGGTAGTAATGTGTAGAGACTGATTATTTTATGCTATTATATCTTCAAATTGCTTCAAAATTAAATTAAATTAATATATTTGGATTCTTAAAAATTTTAGGTGGTATTTTATCGTTTTTTTTTTTTTTTTTTTTTTTTTTTTAATATTGCTTCTTTTGATAAAACAAATCACAACTAATGTTCAATTACTTTTAATATTTGCCAAATAATTTTTGTAACCATAATTTATCTTTCATATTTTTTATTTAATATTATTCTTTATTTTTAACGAAAATTTTTATGATTTATCTCGCTGCATAGAAATTTACATCTGTGTGAATATTTAAAAATATTTGTTTGCTGTTTAAATAATAATTAATAACTACTTAGTATAGAATTTCCGCTCTGATTTTAAGAAAAAATAAACGCAACAAATTTAATTTCAGATTACACAGAATACATCTGCGAGAAACTTCCCATGTGGGTCTGGGCGCCATATCAAAATAAATCCTTATCAATGTGCATCCACGGATATCTTTCTTTCTCTTTTTTTTTTTTTTTTTTTTTTTTTTTTTTTTAATCTCTGGACTTGAAGACATCTGCAATCTGCTTTAAAATAAATAGCACAAAAAAATTAAGATGACATAAACGATATGTGTAAATTTTTTGGCGGTATTATGCCTCAGAGTTAATTCAGATTTATCAGAGGTGTTTGGTTTTCGAAAATGCTCCTGAATACTACTGCATCCTAACAGCTATTGCATTGCAAGATAAACAGGTAAGATAATTTTGCCATTGTTTTATATTAATTTTCAATGAAATATTTCTTTATATATATATAATTTTATTCCATTTGCTGAATAAGTAATAGATTTAAATGATTTTGATGAATTGTAACTAACTTTGATAATCATAATCCAATATAATTTTTTAACATTTTCTAACATACTTAAAAATCGTTTTTTCATTTCAATTAGTCGGTGTATCTCTGCTCAAATATTTATAAATAGTTAAAAAATTTAATATTTTGTGAAAAATCATAACTATTACCCCAAACATTTTCTTCTTTTTCTTTATTTACTTATATTTTAACTGGAGTTGCAAAACAAAACAGGGAGAAATTAGTACATACTTTATCTGATCTGTTCCATTAGAAATATTTAATAAATTATTCTAAATTATAATTGAATTATATATATTTTTTTAAATAAAATAACAAATTAAAAATTAAAATGAGATGTTGCAGTTCTATAAAATTAATTTTTTTTTTAATAAATGTATGTGCAATTAGAATAATTCAAGAGGAATAATTAGGTTTGGTATTTTAGGAATATTGTAATTACCGAACCCTCTCCATTTAATAATACCTCATAACTATACTGTATTTCTTTTTTATGGGTTGTAAGATTTATAGATATTATAACCTTAATTATTTATCATTTAATAGATACATGTCAAAAACAACTCAACAAAAATAAAACTGATTGTAAAACATTGCTAAAATTAGCACAAAAATGTTATATATATCTATATATATATTAGAAATTAAATTTTTATTCCTGTAATTGTGTCCTTATTTGATTCATTGTACTGTTTTCGGTCATTTTTTGACAAAAATTGTAGTTTTAGATTATCATAATTGCTGAATATTCACAAATGTATCCCTTTCCTGTTATTAAAACATCCATAATTTATAGCTATTTCTTTTAATTATAGAAAATGATCTATTGATTTTTTTCCCCATACGCAATTACATTATTTTGCGCCATTTTTCTTTCGTCTTTTCTTTTTCATTACATCTCTTTTATTATTATTATTATTATTTTAAGTAAACTATGACAATCCTACATTGTATTATGTTAGTTTTTCAATCATTCAATATTTATATTATAGTGAACGAAAAATAACCGTCATGGCGGATCAATAGTGAATTTTCACACTAATGCATGATTACTGAAACCATAATAACTTTATTCTTAGTCTGCATAAAATGTAAAATTATCAGCCTTCAGATATATATATATATATATATATATATATATATATATAAATTTAAAGTTTCATTTACATTCAAATTTAATTTGAGATGTACCAAATAAACATAATGAAATGAGAATATCAAACTGAAAATTTTGTCAATAAACAACGTAAACAACTTCACTGTTCTTCAAATTATCAAAATAAAGAAAAATCAGTATTTTTAGACAATTTTATGTGAAACCAAAATATTTTTAATAGCATTTTAATATTTTTTTTCTTACTTTTTACAAAATATTTTTTAATATTGAAAATTAGATTATTCTGCAGTTTTAAAAGTGGTTTACTTTTATATTATATAAATGTATAAATTAATTTTCAGAAGCATTAATATTACATTATATTTTTAATAATTTTTTAAATATTATTACTTAGCTACAACTGTATATATATATATATATATAAGCTATAATCCCAGTAGCAGAAAGTATGCAGCACGGTAGCGAGTGTTGCAGATTTTTTAAAGCTCTGGGGATAAATTTGAAATCTGAGAAAGAAATGACAGGCTTAAAAATACAAATATGTCTTTTGTTAAAAATACAATTATGTCTCAAAAATGTAAAATTGTATGTCTCTACATTATTGTAATTCTTGCGTATTAGTTTATTTTTCTTGTAGATGTAAATTTTATGTTTTTATGTATTTTATAAATTGCTAATACTTCTTGTGTTACCAACTTTGCATGGCATCCCTGGATCGCCGATAAGTTTTGTTTTGGTGCAGATAAAAACAAAAAAAAAAAAAAAAAAAAAAAAAAAAAAATCCCACTCGTCTTGAAATAAACATTTTTAATAAAGGAAAATATAAATATTTAATAAAAAATGGTATTAGATGCTTGTTAGTAGTAATCAAATGTAAAATAAAGTAAAACTATAAAACAATTACAAAATAAACTTTATTTTATTTTTTTATTTACTTATTTTATAATTAAATAACATGAAATTATATAAATAATATAAAAGGAAATTTTTTAATTGGATTACTCGACTATTGGAGGTAGTGTAAGTGTTTTATTCGTTAAAAATTGCGATATCGAGTTTCCACTTGATTTAGATATTTTAAGATCTCCTGAGTCCAAACAAGTGGTTTTTGGCAATTTCTCAGTATATAGTATATCCAAGTGTGTATGTTGAATCTTCCGACTATCATATCTCCAAAACGAATAAACGTAAAACAACGAAATTTCAAAATTAAGACAGGTTTAGTGTATAGATAAATTTTCTAACATTATGTGAAAATTGGAAAAACGAAAGTTGGACCGCAGGTCCGTTTCCCAAAAACAGCTCTAATGATTTTATTTAAAGTTGCTATATAAACACCCTTTTAGATGTTTTTTGGAATGCATTAATGAGTTAATTCCGGAAAATTCATAGATGTTCTACATAAATACATCAGTTTTAAATCTCGTAAGTGCACTTCTTAAAAAACCGCTCTACGAACTTTTTTTTTTCAAACTCGCCTTATTCACTTTCTTATAAATATCTTTTAGTTCTTTACCAGTGAACAGATGAGTTTATAAAATTTTGGTTAAAATCGGCAATGGAACCGAAAGTTAGTATCTCAAAAACAGCTTTAACGATTTTTATCAAAATTGCTGCATAAATAATTTTTTAGATGTCCTTTCGCAAGTAGTACTTGATTACTACAAGAAAACTGATAGGTGTTATAACTGGGTAGGTCAGTTACAGATCTTGGAAATTGTTCATTCAAAAAGCGGTTCTAATGATTTTTATTTATATTTATTCATTCTCTTTTTTTTTTTTTTTTTCCATCTCGCTACATAAATTATTTTAAATGTCTTCATGAACCATACATTTTCTTCTTCTTAAAGAAAAATTGTCAGATGTCTGTTCGTTAAATCAATTTCATGTCTTTAAATATACAATATTTAAAGATATATTTATATATATATATGTATATGTGTATATATATATATATATATATATATGTGTGTGTGTGTGTGTGTGTGTGTGTGTGTGTGTGAAAGGGATAAAAATAAATAAATTTAAATTATCAAAAAAACCCAATTTAAAAGTGTAAAAATAGCTAGTCTAAATTATAAATCGCGAATAATTCGTCATTGCCTCTTTAAAGATTGTTTTCTGGAAAAAGACTTTATCACTCAGAAATCATAAAAGGAACGAAATTATAAGTCAAAATTTGCTGACGTTAACACAATTTGCAACTCGCGTGGCATCATGCATATTAATTAACCCCAGAAATTCTTTTAGAGCCCAGATGACTTAAGTAACCAATTAGCACCTCAGAAATCCAGTATAAAAGCCAAACATTAAAGAAACGGAGGACTCTTGTCACGGTTTCCCATTGTTAACAAACTTAACGTTGCGCTCTCCTCCGAAATTACGTAGGTTCTACAGGCTTCCCCAACAAACTCCGAGGCCCGGGTGCCGCTAGCCGCCCGTGGATAGGCAAATCGTCGGCCTAAAGCTCCTTTCGCCTTAACCTAAGCCACAATGTTGCAATGATGAAGAAATAAAGCTGTTTCGTGAATGATATCTTAGTATTCCTTGTGTGAAGCGACTATCATCTCTTTACCAGTAATTATGATTACAACGAAGAACCGTCAGGATGAGCCTTGCCAAAAAGACGGGTTGCGTATAGGCCGCGTAAAATTAGAAAGGGAGCACCACAGTCAAATATTTTTAAAGATATAAAATATCAGTAAAAGTAAAACACCATGAAATAAAGAAAAACTTTTAAATCATCTCCAAAAGACAGTCGTGCCTGTAAAAATAAATTATCGTTGTCCAGAGCCGAAACTTAATCTTATAATGAGCCTTTCTGCGCCGATAGCAACAAAGAACGATCGTAAATAAATAAAGGCAAACAACTTATTTAATATAAATTTAAATTTATAGAAAATCTTAGATTTTATTTAAATTGATTTTAATTTCTCGAGTACGAGTCTTAATGATCGTTAAAAATGTTTTCCAAAGCTCAAATCAAAATGTTATACAATAACAAAAAGACAAAAAAAAAATCCCAAATCGTAAATATTTTTTTTCTCTTTCTTTTTTTGAAATTAGTCGAATGTGTCATTTGGTAGTTGCATTTATCTACGTAAATTTTTGATGATTTTATATTTTAATTTATTTTTAATTTAAGTAATTTGAAGGTTTTTGGTAAATTAATTTTTTTATGTGTTTCTAGTGAAAAGTGATTTTTTTTAATTGCTATATTATATTTTATTAAATTTAATTCACAATGTCTAAAGATTCTAAAAACGCTCATCCTGATAAATCTTCAGGAAATGCAGAGTCTAGGGAGGAAAAATTAAACCTTATGAGTTCAATCCTGACGTCGGAATCGATATTGAACCCTGGCTCAGCTATTTCAATAGTATTTGTCAGGAAAAAAATAAAGACGGTCTCTGAAATATTACTCATATCCAAAATTATTTATAAGGAAAGACACTTACTCTTTACATAAATAAATTTTTACATGTTCTCCATTGGGAAGAATTTCTCCAGTTATTTAGAGTGGAGTTTTCTGTCCCTGATACTAATTTTTTAGCGGATTTTTCAAATAATAAATTTAATTTAGTTGATGATGTTAATACTTATTATAATAGTAATGCTCAAATGGGTCGCAGACTAGGTCTTGATTCAAAATTCATTTTAGAGGGATAATCTGACGGTCTTCCTTTGCAGTTAAGACAGTTAGTGTTAATAAGCTCACTTGAAGATACCAATGATTGGCGAGAAATTGTATATAAATTAAGCAAAATATAGCCAACAGAACAGAAAAAGAAAGTAATAGTTCTAAATTTAATACTAATGCCCCTAACTTTACATGACAATGGAGAGTTAATCGGCCTTGACCTGAATATTTCTCTATACCTATAAATAGACCCTGGACGAATAATAACCTATCCAAATCAATGTCAACAAGGGTATAAGCCTCATAATCTTAGCAACCCACGAGCTTTCAGGCCAAAGCGCAGCTCAAATAATGTACATTTTCAAGAAAGGCTGTCTCCATCCCCTTGCCGTCTTTGCTTAAATCGAGGAATTACTAATGCCTACCACTGGGAGCGAACCTGTCCGTTTAAGTTTGAACAGTGTAATAATTTTTCAACGTTAGAGCACCTCCACTCAACACTCTAACAGAAGTGCCAATCATCCTGAAGAGGCGGTCAACCAGGAAATGACCTGTGAGGGTACATCCGGTAGATGTTGACAATTACTAGTGTCTGGGCACATAACACAAAACCATCAGCGATCGCGAAAAACACGTCAATCAGATAACTTGAGTACTCTCCCTAACAGAACTCTGTCTTGTCTCCTCGATACGGGAAGTTCAATTTCTATTATTTCATGTACTTTATTAATGAAGCTAAAAGTAAAGAAAACTCCCATTGATGAACCAATAACGGCTAGACAAACTCGTGGAATAATCCAAATTAAAGAAAAATATGAGCTCGCTTTAAAGATTGATAACATTAGTAAAAATATAGAACTTTATGTTATTTCTAATCAGTTACCATATCTTCTTATTGGTTCATCTCACTGTGCATTATTTAACTTAAATCTTAACTTAGTAAATTTCACAGTAACTCAAAATTGTCAAAATATTCCATTAATAAATCAAATAAATCATGGTTATCAGTCTTTGCATATTTTTAAACATAAAGTAGGCACTAATTCCAGAGTAAATACACCCACTGAGAAGCAGGTGCACCATTCACAGTGTGTTGTACAAGACTCGTCCAGACCTACTGTATTGTTATCTGAAAACAGATAAATCATTATTAATCTACCTTGTTAAAAAATATGAAAAAAAAATTCGCAAAATCTAAATATGATGTAGGTCGTATCAGAATGGAACCTCAAAGAATTCACCAAACTTCAAACTCGCCTGTTTCCCTTAGAGATTACCGCACCTCTCCTAAAAAGGAAGCTGAAATTAAAGATCAAATACAAAATTTATTATAAGCTAAAATCATCAAAGAAAACCATTCTCCGTATTCAACCACTTTAACTTTAGTGTATAAACGTGAAGAGTGCAAGAAGACACGCTTTTGTGTCGACTTCCGTAAGCTTAATGCTATAACCTAAACAGATGCAGAACAATTACCGAGAATTGATACTCTCCAAGATAAATTGGCTCAGGCAAAAATTTTTTCCACATTGGATTTAGCCAGTGGATATTGGCATATACCTATCCACCCAAAAGATACAGAAAAATTAGCTTTTGCCACCACTTTTTGCTTGTATGAATGGCTCGTGTCACCCTCTGGACTTAAAAATGCCCCTGTAATATTTAACCGCACTATAAGAAGAATTTTACATAAGTATAAAATTGATTTTGCTTGTAATTATTTTGATGATATTATCATTTTTTCTAAAACTGAAGAACACAACACTTAAGTCATTTGGAAACATTTTTCAAATTTGTGTCAATGAAAATTTAAAGTTGAAGTTATCTAAATGTAATTTTTTAAAATCTAAAATAAATTTCTTAGGTTATGAGGTTTCTAATGGCACAATTACACCTGATAATACTAATTTTGAAACTATTAAAAATTTAAAGCACCGCACTAATGTTAAAGAGTTACAGAGATTCCTCAGATCCGTAAATGTCTATAATAAATTTATTTCCAATTATGCTAAAATTCGTTATTCTTTAAATAATTTGCTCAAGAAAAATTTTCTCTATGTATGGATGATAAATGCGAAAATTCATTTCAAATATTGAAATATGCCTTAAGTGAAAAACCTATTTTGAATTTGTATGATTCCAAATAGCTTTGCCACTTATTTGTAGATACTTCAAGTCACGGAGTTGGATGTGTAATCAAACAGAACGATGAAAAGAAAAATTACACCCAATAGCTTACCATTCACGAAATTTAAAAGATTATGAAAAAAATTATGCCACAACTGAACTGGAATGTCTTGCCGTTATAGATTCTTCAGATAAATTTTAACATTATTTTCATGGTCAAAAATTCTTCATTCATACTGATCATGCGGCATTTACTTGGCTTGAAAATTTTAAAAATCTCAGAGAACGCCTTTTCCGCTGGTCACTTAAACTTAGTATGTTTGACTATGAAATTATATATCAGAAAGGAACCACTAATGTAGAAGCTGATATGCTGTCTAGTTTACCTGTATAACAAAATATTTTTCACCATGTACATCTCCTTGACTTGAATGATCGAAAACGTATGCAACAACAAGAAAATACGATAGTCAATAGTAAAAAATATGTTGAAGTAAATGATCTCATTGTAACAAAAAAGAAAAGTTTATAAAAGATTGTCGTTCCTATGTCACTATGGTTAACATTGCTAAATAAAGCCCACACACAATTCGGCCACCCAGGGATTCAAAAAATGATCAATTTAATCACTCCACAATAATATTGGTCTTTCATAAAGATCTAGAAAATTTTGTTAAACATTGTCATACCTGCCAAGTAAATAAAAAATGTAAACAAAACAGACTTCGCTTATTGCAGCAGGTACCTCCAACAGATAAGGCATTTGAATGTTCGTCGTTAGACACTGTTGGTGGATTTAATTATTAGAATTTAACCAAAAAATTCTTGCATTTGGTCGTTGACTATGCAACATATTATGTGTGGAGTTTTCCTTCCAAAAGTGTGACAACTGAAACTTATACCATCTTTTTAAAATAGATTTTCCAAATTCAAGTACCTAAAAAATTACTAACTGGTAGAAATGCTGCCTTTACTTCATCACTTTTTAAAAAGTTCTTACGTACTTACAACTTTAAACACGTTTTAACTAGCAGTCATCATCCCGAGACAAACGGAAAAATTGAACGTTTCAACCAAACTATTGTAACTAGATTAAAGTGTAAAGTAAATTCTGCTTCATCTAAACTACCTGGGACTAAATTACTAGAGGATGTCTTAAACCAGTATAATGCTACCCCTCATTATGTTACAAAATTTCACCTAGTTACCTATTGTTTGGAAATTTACCATATGACCTTTTAATTCCTAATAATAATTATTATCATAATGTTGATGAAGCGAGAAAATTGACAAAAGAACATAATTGACTATCATAATAAAAATAAGGTAAGATATGACGCTCAATTTCTCCCTGCTAAATTTAAAGTGAGTGATGAAGTATTATATGAAGAATTTCAATATCCTAATACACGTAAATTAACTGTGTGTCGACGTTGTTTAAGTGCCTACACGCTCTTTGACGGGATGTTCTGAAAATTTCCACTTTATTAAAAAACTTTGTTAAAAAAATGATGTTATTTGTTTCCAATGATGTTATTTGTATAAATAAAGAGAAGTAAATGTCTGTGTGACTGTCTGCGCTCTGGTTCTCACAGATCGCATAGTTACAAAACTTAAGTCCCAAGTATTTGCAGATGAATACTTGGGACTCTGTAGGTGTACACATAATCGAGATTTTTTTGGAATTTCGAATTAGAATTTTTTTAATTCTTTTTTCAGTTTTAAATATTGGCCTCTATGTTTTCTTTTTCTAAAATTTCTTTCTTTCTTTTTTTTTTTTTTTTTTTAATCGTTTGTGTATCTTAACAACGACTATTTCGCTATTTATTATTTATTTATTTTATTTTATTTGAAGGCGAAATATTATTTATTTTATTTATTAAAAATCATTTTTTATATTGTAAGTAATACAATATAAAAAATTAGGTACATTAAATTTTAAATTTAAAAACTTATTTATGACAATTTTATTTATGTATAATTTTAATAATGTAACTTTTAATAACTTTTATTTTTCATTTTTTAATTAATTCCCTTGAATGAAAAATCTGCTTATTGTTATTTACAGTATTTATCAGAAAAAAATATTAGTATATAGTAGAAAGGATTAAATTGATTAAAATTAAAATATAATTAAAATCCATTTGTTTTTTACATATTTAATTCCTTTTAAATGAAAACCACTACTTTTTTTATTCTCAAATTCTTATGTACTTACTGTCATTCACTACGGTATGTTTTTGAATCTCAACCAAATAAAAAATGCACCTCCATTTTAAGGTAAATAAAAGGGGTTTTTTTATTTGTCTCTCCGTGGCACAGGTGTTTAGAGCGCCGTATTAGTATTCCGGTAGTCCATCGTTCGATATCCCGAAAGTCCGGAGTGTTAATTTTTGCAGACAATAAGTAGAAAAGATGTCATTTGATAAAAGAAAATTTATCATTGACTACACAGTATCCTAAGAATTTTTGAAGAGTTTTTTTAAGAAGCCTTTTTTCACATCTCTTTTTACTAGCAAAAAAAGAGTTTTTTGTGGACTACAAGCTCTCTATTGGGCGGAATATTCACTAAAATGTCAATAAAACTATTAACAATACAAAATAAAAATGAGTAGAAAAAACACATAAACATTAACCAAATTAGCAAAATGTTAAGTTATAATATAAAAATAATAATAATAAACTAAAATAATAATAAAAAGGTGCCTCAAACATTGCAGATATTGGCCCTTAATTAGAAAATGAAACCACAAAACTTATAGGCAAACGTGTGGTGCTGCCACCTGTTGTGAATTTTAAGAAATAATTTATCTTTTCTTAACACAGCTCATATTTCCGCAATTTTGGTTAATAAACAAAAAAGTTACAATTTTTTTTAATTAAATTTTATTCTAACATCGAAAAGATTTATATGATACGCTTTAATAAGAATTTGGGTTTTAAAAGTTTTTTTATATAGGTTATTTATTATATTATTCGGAATCAAATCGCAACAGCATAACGAGCTGGGGTTTTGTTGTTTCAAAAACTAAAATATTTAATAGACGCTAAGATACAGTCATCTTTAAAATCGTAGTTCTTAATTAGTAGCAGATCCACCTGTCGTCTATAAATACTCAAACTGAAGTGCCCGGGAATGAACTTTCTACAGCAGTGCGGGCGAAAAAGGGTAAGCAGCGGGTACTCAAAGCGAGGTTTAGAACGATTTCAATGCAGTTTTTTTTTTTTAAAGTTTTTATGTTTTTATTTATAACCTCTATATATTAAAAAAGTTACTGTTTGCTGGCATTATTTTTTTTCTTTTGTCTGCGTCCGCATCTTCTCGGAAGGCAGGTTCTTTCGCGTCATGAGAGGTATCAATGTGTTCCGAATACTCCAAGTAAGACATTTCAGCTGTTTAGAAAATTACATAATTGTAATTAACGAAGTTATTAATTAAAAACGACGTGTTTATGAAGGTACTTTATTTGCTGCTTTGAAAAAAGTTTCTCTTATGTCATTGCTCTTCTCTCATGAAGTCATTTTACACAAGAAAATTAAAATATGATGCATTATTGTTGGTACGTTGGGTTTAACGTCATACCAGCACTGCGCTAAGGGTAATTGGCAACGGTGTGGGACGCACCCCTAGCGATGGTCCGGAGACTTTCCGTCACAATTTTGATCCTCCACGGAGGGGATGACTACCCCGCTTCGGTGACCTCTAGAGGTATAATTTTGATGGGATCAAAGAGGCCACGACGGATTTTACGTGCACTAGCCACCATTAGTGTACATAACATTTTTTACCCTGGTCGAGTATCAAAGACGCAATCTTCCAATCATGAGCTCGGCGCTCTACTGACTGGGGTACCGCGGTCAGTATCCTTGATTTTAAAAAAGAAATAAAATAAATGTAAATGTTGCTATTAGGAATTTTTTCTCTGCTTTGGAAAATTAATTTTTTACTGTCAATCTTTTATGTTGTTTATATATATATATATATATATATATATATATTTTATAAGTTTTTTTTTTTTTTTTTTTTTGGTAAATAAAGAAATAAAGTCGTGTCTGTATGATTGACTGCATTTCGTTTTGTTCTGAAACAGTATTTATATTTTTTTAAAAGAAAAAAATATTAAAACTTTGAATATATTTCGTCATTAAAAAAAAAGAAGTGAATTGGAGAATTTCAAAATTAAAATAATAATAATAATCATAATAAACTATTTTGCTTTTCAGATATTTTTGAATGAATAAAATTATTACCTAACTGTTCATTAGAAATATATATAGAGTACTATATATACTGCCCTAAATTAACAAAAAAAAAATCATTAGTAAAAAGTATAGGCATTAGAAAAAATAGGCACTGGATTTTTTTTTCTATCTTTTTTTTTTTTTTTTTTTTTTTTACAAAAGTAAACCAAAGAATTCATCGCGAAATAGTGTAAAAAATTTAAATGTTGCCAATACGGTTTTAGATTAAAACTGTAACGCGAAATGGTCTAGATATTACGAATTTCTGTCTGTTCCAAAAACAAAATATTACTAATTATTAGCATGACTTTTATAAAAATAATTAATGTGGTATAAAATATTATATATTTCAATTTGGCATTGAATATGACGATTTTTATAATATTTTTCTGCTTTTGTTTTATGTTATGCACTGTTTATATTCCTATTCAGTAATTGAAAAAGCAGCGAATATGCGGGCAGAGCTCTGCATGGGTTAATAAGTGAAGTGAGTTGGGGGGGGGAGGCAAAGCCTCTCTTGAGTGTTGGTGAGCGGAATGAGTAGGGTGCAAATCCCCCTAGTATGATATAAAAAATAAATAGTGGTTCAATTCCTTTGAAAATTCATTTAAATAAAGTTACCAGCGAAGCGGGCGTAGCCTGCTAGTATTAACTAAAAAGTACTTTTAAGGCTTTTTTGTAATATACTGAGGCAATTTCTTAAAAAAAATATAGATATTAATATTGGATGACAATCATTTAATTTCCAGCTTTCACTTTCTTTCCTTTCACGTTTATATTTAAAATAAAGCACATTAGCGTGTTCGAGTATGTAAAAGGACGAGCGTAGCACACTGGAGGCACAGCCCCTAGTAGTTTCAAAATATGATAATCAATATTTTTGTCAAATTTTGAAATTTTAAAGGCGTTGAGCCTGCTCAAAATGTTGATAATTTAAAAAATAATAGAGGCTATATACACTATTCAATTTTTATTTTTGTTTATAACGGGTGTTCGAGCAAAATTTATACAATCTATTATTTGACACTGGAAATATAGTGTTGTTATAATTTTGAATTTTTATTCTTTTTCAAACTTACAGTACTTTTAGTTATTCATATAAAATTTTATTTTCCTGTAGATATAATAAATACCTAAAATAATGGAAGAAAATGAAGAGTCGTTCAGAAAGCATGTTATCAAATTCTATCTTGAGAGAGAATGTAAGGACAGGTTGATGACTGCTTAGGAGTTTATTAAAGAAGGTAAGCAAAGAAAAACTATATATCGAATAATTCAAAGGTATGAGAATTCAGGAACAATCAAGAGAAAAAAAGGAAGTGGTGGAAAAAATCCTATATATGAAGGAAGGAAGTTACAAACCTTAATTAAAGAGATGGATCATAATGATAAGAATTCTCTAAGAGATATGGGAAGAAAATTCAAATGTGCTGCATCAACAATACAGAGGACTTTACGAGTACATTCTGGTATAAAACTAAGACATAAACAAAAGTCTCCCAAATACAACGAATATCAAAAAGTCAAAGCTCAAAGACAATGCAAACGTTTAAGTCGAATATTTCAAGAAAAGTCAGTAATCTTAGATGACGAAGCTTATTTCACCTTTAATAAGTGCATTAGAAATTACTTTTATACTTCAAATGTACAGAAATGTCCAGATGATATTAAATACAGAAAGAGTGAAAAAATTTCAAATAAATTATTCGTTAAGATAGCAGGTTCAGAAAAGTGTCTTACAAAACCACACATTTGTCAAAGGAACAACTCCATTACAACTGACATTTATGTGTATAAGTGTTTAAAGAAACACTTATTACCATTTATTTCTGCCTATCATAATGATGTTAAAATAATATTTTAGCCGGACAAAGCAACGTCCCATTATGCAAAAAAAAAAAAAAAAAAAAAAAAAACAGCATTTTTAGATGACCCTAATGTGCCTTACTTACCTCGTGACCACAACCCTACAAATATGCCTCAATGTCGGCCAGCAGAGAATTTTTGGTCATTATTGAGCAAAAGAGTCGATAAAAAAGGTTTGAAAGCTGATAATAAGCAACAGTTAATTAACAGACTAAACTACTGCGTCAAGCATATAGATTTAGATATTGTTAAGCGACTATTTGGAAGTGTAAAGAAACGAGTTAGACAAGCTGGTGGAAATGGTGTCTTCAGTGTGGTTCACTGAAATAATATAATCTATACATTTGTATATTTTATTGAAATAAGTCATTATTTCAAGTAAAGTGTTTGTATTTTTAACTGATTATTTCATACGGTGTCAATTTTGCTCGAACACCCATTATTTTGCAAGTTACATTTAATTTTGATTTTTTTTTTTTTTAATACTAACTGGCCACTATATTTTAATGAATATTTTTTATTAAAATACGTTTTTTTTCCTTAGAAAACATAAAGAGATAGTATTTGTTATGCAGACAAAAAAAAAAAAAAAAAAAAAAAAAAAGAAAGCTGTTGTTTAAACATGCTGTTTAGACAGGAGGTTCATTTCATGACATAAGGTATGAATAAGAACGGAATAACGAAATTCAACTCTTAACCCTTTGCCGTTCAGTGTTCCACTACATGGAACACCTAACTTCGCTAGCTTCTCCAACAGTTAAATTTAATTACAAATACATAAAAATAGGTTTATTTTTTACTTTGAACTTTCCTTTTCATCCATAGATGGCACCACTATACAAGGCAATCCATAGTATTTAGCTGGGACGCGTTATTTTAAATCCTCGTATTTACAAGAAATTTTTTATGTTTTTTTTTTTTTTTTTTTTTTTTGTGTGATACAAAAAAGATTGCTTGAAAAAAGATTTCTATGTTATATCGTTGGCTGTACTCTAAATTATTTATTCTATGTTATTTTTAATTTTTTATACAGGAAACATACGAAGAATCGTTGAATAAAATAAGGTTTTCCATCTCCTGAAACACTGCGACACTATCGCTTTTCATATTATGCAACCGAAAACAATTATGAGAGAAGACAGCTGTGCTTACGTGCTCTGTTTTCCTCTGTTTGGAGGGAATCACGTCAAGCTATCAGATGCTGCGAGGGAGGGTTGGTTGTTTATAAAAAAAAAAAGAAATCCCGCACAAAACTAGTTTTATGTGCAAAACCTGCAATGTTGGTTTGTGCTTCTACCAAAAGAGTGTGACGTGCTTCCAAAAATTTCATGAAGCTAAAAAATAGACTAATTGTAAATATTTTTGCACATAGGACTTGTATTGTATACTAACTGTAAATATCAAATTATTTCATAAAAAATCATATAACCAGGATTTTTTTTTTTTTTTTTTTTTTTTTTGGGGGGGGGGAGGAATGGGGTGTAGAGTAGCAGGCCTCACCGTGATGCACCATGGGTCATGCTAAATCTACTACACAGGTATAATACAGATTTTTAATTCATATGCAAAATCTTCTACTCATTTAAGCGCTTCAGTGTGATGCTCTTAGACGCACTTTTCAGAGCTCTAGTGGCGCAGTGTTCCCGCTGATGGAACACCCACACGTTCAAAACGATAAGTACTATATTTACAATATTATACCTGTGTACTCCTTTAGACCTAAGTAGACAGCCTACAATTTTTTTTTTTTTTTTTTTTTTTTTTTTTTTTAAATTCCAACTTTAAAGGGTAGTGCGCTGTAAAGGGTTAAAGGATTGAAAGTGTGTGTCGGAACTTTTTAACTTTTCTTGTAACGGTGCAGTGGTTTCCAATAGAAGTTTGAAATTTAGCAAAATTTAGAAATTCTATAAGAAGACATTTTGCTAAATTTCAAACTTCTATATCGCTAACTAAAATAAAAGATGGAAGATCTTCCGAAATTTTAAAAATAAGTGGATGATAGAATATGTTTAGCAGTTCTTCACGTTCTTCACACGTAGAAAATTACAGTTGTTCTCTCTAGAAGCTTGGAGTTCAGTAAAATTTCTCCTCTTATGGCCATATCACACGAGAGACTTTCGTTCAGCATTCTACTAAACACAGCATTATACCCAATGTACTCAGCCTGATTTTGTTCAAGGGCAGCAAGTTTTCGGATGATCGACTTTTACGAAACGGTTTAGAAAAAGCTGAGTATGTTGAGCATGCTGATAAAAATTGACCAATAGGAGGAAAAATAAAGAGGATTTTTTCCTGGAATACCTTTAGAGAAAGGAATGCATCACACTACCAATTCGGGGGAACCCTACGGACAGCTGACGGGTTGTCGTTCGTTCAGCATAGTCAACATGTTGCGCATAATGTTGTGTTGAGTATATATGCCCCGTATGATATGGCCATTAGGCCCTTATTAAAGTTAAAAAACTAGAACCTTCCGTAATTTAATTTTATGGGAGTGAAAGAAGGAAAGAAGTGTCTAGCATTTCTACATGTTCTTCGCTCACTGAATATCTTAGTGGTATACTACAGAAGCTTGAAGTTTAGAAAAAATGTTTCTTCTTATCCTGTAGTTTAGGTAAAAGGTGAAAATCTTCCGAAATTTCGTTCGTAAGGGTGGTGACTGCTGGGAAGAAACAAGCAAAATCAAACTACCCTTACTTCCGTGGCTCTAAGTTGACATCTTAGTGGTAGTACATTTTGAATATCAATTCGATATTCGGGCATGCGCTGTGAAATGCCCTAAAATCAACCTAATTAAGAATGTAAACATTAATCTGAAAAGGAATATGGTTATTAATAAGTAAAATTATTCTTATCAAATAATTCTAGACTCATATAATTTTAATTAATTTCTTTATTAAGTTTCCATTTTTTAATATTAGTTAAAACGATGATTTTCATGATTTCAAAATACATAACATATATAGGATCACAATGATCACCTTTTTAATCACTATTATATCAATTGCATCGAAATAGGATAAAGATGAGTACCTAGAAACAGGTATATGCTTGACATGCGTTTTGCAAAATTTAAAGGTTACTGACCAATGAATAAAATGTTTTTTCACCAGAGAACCAGATGCTAGGGCGCAGCCAGGGCATAAAATGGATCATCACATGGAACAATTCTTTAAGGAACTTTTTTGGGCACTTAATCCACAATTTTTTTTTACTTAATAAATATACTATGTATTTTCATATAATCTCATCTTGGCCAAAGGCGAGCAACTTCTTAACGTAGATGACATAAGTCATAACGATGAGGCAGTAAACAGCTCTCACATGGTGTCAGCATGAAGACAATCGACAGAAATAATCTTTTGAAAATTTCTTATCATTTTCCTTCTGGTCTCTCATTATAATTTTTGAGGAGGTTTTCTTCTTGTATTTTTTTTATTGGGTGTTTGAGTTTCACTTGTAATTTCTTTATTGGGTCTTTCTCTGATTGGTTCCGGTTTGAACCAATCTGTTTGCTTCTAGATTTCTTTAGTGCATTTCTTAAGACTTAGCAGGGGCTTTCTGGCGGTCGCTTTAGGGGCTTATTATGAGTGGTCCTTTTTTGAGTTTTCCAAGTACTGGTCATAAATATGCGTTGTAATTCTGTCTAAAGCTTTTAAGAGGCAGTAAAACAGCTTTTGTAGTTTTTTATTTATTTTAAATAATGCCCTTTTGTGATTTAATTTTTTCGTTTTTAACAAACGGCTGCTTTTAGCCCAGCAGCTTATCCCCCTGTCGAATAAATGTGAGACAGTTTCTTTATCTCAATACATTATTAGTCCTTTAGTTTTTGCAGTAATCTGGTTTGGGTTTGGTCAGTAAAATTTCTTATACGTATTTGGGCTAAACTGTTTTTCATTGCACATTGGAGTCATTGTGATATTGTTCAGCATTAATAGTTCAGTGTATATATAGACATAATGATTAAGGAACACACAGTTCCACACTTGATTATTGATTGGTCATAAAATGTAGTTCAACATTAATTGATGATTGTTCATAATGTTCAATACTGATTATTAATTGGTTATAAAACATAGTTCAACACTAATTATTAATTGATACAAATATGTAAATAGTTCAATATTTGACTGTTGATTATAGTTCTATTTGTGACTATCAATATGTGATAGACTGCTTTATGTCCCATGCTTGTAGCTTGCTGCGTTTGTGACAACAGTTTGTTAAATGTTATTCAGTTTATCATTTTGTGACACATATTGTGCAGTATTAATTCACTTAGTTAGTAAATCATTTTAGTATTAATGCTAAAAGTTATTACTTTTTGTATTTTAATTCATTAATTATAATTATTCATACAGTATACCAACTCATTTTTTTTTTATCATTTATAAATACACATACAATACATTAAATTCACATATAATGATACTTTTTCTGAATTGTTAGCAATTCTACAAGTTTATGCATTTCCTACTATATACATCTCATTCATTACTCTCAGTATAGGACAATTAAAAAAAATTGTATATTACATGAAATACATGAATGTAATTAATCGTTTTGGTAGTATTTCTTTATAACAATTAAGTAGTGCAGTGTTTTTTTTTTTTTTTTTTTTTTTTTTTTTTTTTTTTTGAAGAGCCACTTTACTCGGAATATCAATTTATCTTCCCATAGTTGTTTTGAAGTTCTGGATTAGGAGGGGGGGGGGGGGAGGGACAGCTCCTGTCCATAGTTTTGCGCCGCTGTGTCGTGGGAACTGACCAGCGCTAATGATTAGTACATCCTGTTCCACTAATCGTTTTTTTTTTTTTTTTTTGAAGGAGAAGATAAACTTAGATAAGATTCTTTTGTGATTTAGTGTAGCTTGGACTTGGTGTGAACGTACACTCATATGTATTGGATTAGAAATTTATTTACAAGTGAGTTTAATTTTATTATTTCTCTGTTCTAATGTTTTACTGAGGCTTTGGTACACAATATGTCAATGCTACATAGAGCTGTTAATGATAACGAACATTTAAATGCATTTAACTAAAATTAAATCTTAATATTCCTTTATTGTTAATAGAAATTTGTAACGATTGCACTAAATATTTCAATCAAAACTTGTCTTTCATTTATTTATTTCTTTATTTTTTGAAAAAAGAAGAAAAATCTTGGAAAATAAATTGTAAAGACATTTTAAAATTTAGTTTTCTCTGGTGTCGCGAATCTTTCGTTATAATCTCCCTCCCCCCTCCCCCGCCTTACGCCTTCCGTGATGTTATATCTTTTCATAATGATAAGAAGCCTTTTTGTAAAGTTTCTCTCAATGAAACTGAAACAACTGGCTTTTGTAGCCCTAAATTAGAAATGTATCACTAAATCTATATCCCCCCCCCCTTTTCAAACACACTCACACACAACAGTTATACTTGAAAGATTAGAGGATGGAAATTTTTCTACATAGAAACTACAAAGATGTTTGTTCCTTTAATTCCTCCAATTTTCTTTAATTAAATAAGAATTAGAACATTTTTTCATTAAATAATAAAACCTAATTTTATATTTGAGCTAAAATAAATAAATAAATAAATAAATAATGTAAGATGTAAGATGAATTCTTTAAAAATTATGACTTCTAAAAACAAACATTTAATAATCTTTGTCCCTGAGTAAGTTGCATTTTTAAATAGCAAATATTAAAAATAATTTTACAGTTTATGTATACATGCACGCGTAAACATTTATCTAAAGATTGTCAGGTGTTTGATGGCTATTTTAGGCAGTTCGAAAATCCGAATTCTGTAATATCTGATATATTGATAAAGTCTTTTACATATATTCATAAACATATAAAATTTATGCTGGAAAATAAAAAAGAGGATACCATTCCCATCAAACTACTGGTTATTGATTCACCTACATTCATAAACATTTAAAGCCGTTATTAATTATTTGTGTGATTTCAATAAAAATTTTCAAGTAACATTCTGAAATGATAGCAATTTAGAATATAGAGTTTGAGCTTTCTTCTAATATTTGGTTTTGATGACATATTCATATACAAACAGTCAGTCCCACAGATAATTCATTAAAAAATGTAATTTACGGATTAAAAACTTGAAAATATATCAAAATCTCAGTTTCGAAGATCTTATCCAATAATTTTCTCTTTTATACGTAAGAAAGTAAATAAAATAGAAATCAGTGTATTTTTGTATAATTTGTCATATCTCAAATTTCAATAATGTCCGACAAAAACAAAATTCAGAAATGTATGAAAAAAGCTCAACATAATTCAATTGGGAAATACATATTTAGATTAGACTAAGGCTCTAAACGATTTTTGTATTTCGCGCTAAAATCATTTAAAGCCTATTACTTAGAGTTTAGTTGGCATAGCTCTGCTTATCGTTAAAATTTGGCGATTTTAATGTTAAACAATAAACCTTAAATTGGACAAATTCTTCATTTTGCAATTGGTTAAATCTGAAATGAACAGTATTGGATAATCGAAAGCATTCTTGCTTTATTAAATATAAATAAAAAATAATTAACATTTTCACGGAAATCAATATGATAATTGATAATTTACATTTTATTGTACATTTTGTGACTTGATACACTTAATTAACGCTAATTAAAAAAAACACCCTAATTCATATCTGTTTAAAACGCTGCTGGAGCCATCTATAAAAATATTCTGAAACTAATTTCACTGGTTTACATATTTTAAATAGACGGAAATTCAGTGAGTTTCACACATATTTAAAGATTTAAAAGATTAAATCAAAATTTTCAAACTGTCATTCAATCAGAATAAAACATACGTATAGGTAAAATGTATTTTTTTTTTATCCTAATTCTGTTTTTCTGTCCAGGAATGCGTAAAAACTTCACACTACAAATATGGAAAAAGTCAATTTTTTTTTTTGTTGGTGGGGGGGGGGGGCAAAAGTATTTGTTTTAAAGTAAAAAGGAAAATGTCATAAAATTTTCAGGAAACTAGACTAAAAGGTCTAATTTTTTTACGTATGTGAAAGTAAAAGTTGTTATTATCTTTTAATAAAAAATATGCTCAAAATTCAGCTTCTCATTTGAGAACAGCCTTAAGTCGTTGCAGACAATGCCACTTTTTTTTTTTTCTTTTTTAATTGAAAAGAGCGTGAAAAGGAATTTAATGGATAAGGCTTTCAAAGTGAGACCCTTCACAAGTGATACATTAGAACAACCTAGTCACAAAAGTAAATTTTCCCTTCTCCCATTCATCCACCAGTTTCATATTTTCGTGTATGATCCATTAAAGTTGCTTTAGCTAGAAGGTTTAGTTTTGTATCTGAATATTGCGGATCACTTTCATAGCAATAGTGTTGCATTTTCATCACATAAATACGCATTTTTAAAAATAAAAATACGACCTCAGGTTAATATGACACTTTAGGAGTCAAAATTGCGGCGAACTTCCACTAAACTAATCCCCTTTATAATGACAGGAGACTTGGCGTTGGAATAGTAAAACCCGAATAAACTACTACGTCAGAAACGCCAAAGAAAAATATTGGAAATGCATACAGCTGTTTCGGTAGCCTAAAGCGCACCGTCTTCACTGCAAAAATGATTCTGAATCAGGAGAAGTGCTTGTATATATAGGAGAGGGGCCGGATTTAGTTCAACCAATGGGATTACGGGAAAGGTGGGGAGGGTGGCCAATAGGAATTTAAAAAAGTTAGCTGTGTAAACAGTAGAAAAATTAAAAAAATGTGGACTGAATATAAAATTTCCAACAGTCAGACAAATAGGGAATAGCGAAATCACAATTTACAAGGTTTTTAAAATTTAGTTCATGAATGGATTTAGGTCTGCAAATTATTTTAGCTGAATTAAATTTAAAATTATGATTTTTCTCCCGGCTGCTTTCTATACTTTTGTAAACCGTGCACTCAATATTTGTTCAAATCCTATTTTATTAGAATATCAAATTAAATACCTGAAAGCTATTGCAATTGACAGAGGTTATGACCATTCCATAATAGACAAAGCTATCCAAAAATTACAACTCCCTCGTATTTCGTCTACTAAATCAGTCTCTTCTAATATCAGTATTGTCTTACCCTATTTTCCTAAATCCAGTCAAACCATAGCTACAATTCTCAAACAATATGATTTTAAAATAATATTTTCGCCTTCCAATAAACTCACCTTTTCTCAGTTAAAAGATCCCATTGATATGCATAATTCTTGGGGTATTTATAGTATTTCCTGTCAGTGTGGTTTATCATATATTGGCCAAACTAAACGCAGTCTTAAATTTCGTCTAATAGAACATATGAATTACGTCCTCAAACAAGAAACCAATAAATCGGCTATTTCTAAACATTGCTGGGAGGAAAATCATAATTTTAAATTTAATTCAGCTAAAATAATTTGCAGACCTAAATCCATTCATGTACTCTATTTCTTTGAAGCTTTTCATATTTATAAAAATTTTAAAAACCTTGTAAATTGTGATTTCGCTATTCCCTATTTGTCTGACTGTTGGAAATTTTATATTCAGTCCACATTTTCTTAATTTTTCTACTGTTGACACAGCTAAGTTTCCTAAATTCTTATTGGCCACTCTCCCCACCTTTCCCGTAATCCTATTGGTTGAACTAAATCCGGCCCCTCTCCTATATATACGAGCACTTCTCCTGATTCAAAATCCTTTTTGCACTGAAGACGGTACGCTTTAGGCTACCGAAACTGCTGTATGCATTTCCAATATTTTTCTTTGGCGTTTCTGACGTAGTAGTTTATTCCGGTTTTACTAATCCCCTTTATGCCCTGTTTCACTGCACTAGAGACCCTATAATATGTAGGGATCCTATTATAGGTGGATCTGCATTTTATGGTGTTTATTCAAAGTTTGTAAGTAATAATCCTATTATAGGGTCTCTACACTGCACGCATTTGTAGTGTGTTAGATTCATCTAGTAAGTTTCTAAAAAGCTATTTAATTTTAAAGTTGAAGGTTAATTAAAATTCATACTGTATATAATAAATAATAATAGTAATAATTTAATTCAGAACAGGTTTTTATAATAAAATCTTAAACAGTTTAATTGTATAAAGATTATAGTGTGTTGTTAGGGTGGATTTAAAATCTTTGCTTTTTTTATCCTCTGACCAAAAAAGAGTGGTTTTAAAAACCTGAAAAATTCGTCTCTTTGTGGTGCTGTAGCTTAAAAGCGAATAGAACCATTTCAATGTAGTGTTTATTAGTAGAACATTAATTTATCAGGTATGTTTCTTGGTACGTTTAATGAAGATCTGTTTTATAGAAATTTTTAAAATTTATTATTATTATTATTTTTGCGTCACTTTGGTAATTTAAAATTTGTGAGCTTGCAGCATTCCAACATCCAAATCATATAAGACAAAATTTGTGAGTTTGCTAATTTCAAACTTTTAAATAACGTGATTTATTGGACCGAAAAATAAAGAGACATTTTTACATATCGATTTTGAAAAAAAAAAAAAAAAAAAAAAAAAAAAAAAAAATTAAATTAAACTTGGCTATAGAAAGTGATTATAATTTCACAGACTGAAATATCCGTAAATTTGGTTTAAATTAAATTTTTTTAAAAATTATAAAATTTGTGATTTTTTTTTTAATTTGCGAGCTGTTAACCTTTTAAACGCGACAGATTATCAAAAACTGAAGATATAAGCCAATACATTTCCTTCTCTGTCGCACTATTTAGTTCATTTAGCGACTTGCACAAAGCATTAAGTGTAGCTTATGTTTTGTTTGTAAATTGGTTAGTTTAGACTTGTGGAACTTGGGCCTTCCGTGGCCGAGCGTAGGAGAGCGGGTTCGATTCCCGCGCTATCCCTGGGTGTTTTTCCATTTCTTCGTATTGTAATTCTGTCATGTGCTATCTGTAATTATCTGACGAAGATTTACATGCGGATTGCGAGTCAAGCATACAAATCTGATCAATAAACGAACAAACAAACAAACTTGTGGAAGTTTTCTGTTTGACGACTGTAACACTGAAATTTGTGGGTCTTTTTTTATGGTTTCAGAATTAAACTATCCAATTATGTTCAAAATGTTTATCTAAATTAGCGGCAACTTTTAAAAAATTAAAATAATTATAATAACAGGATTCTTGGCAGTCGCTATTTTGAATACCACTTTTTATATACAACCTTCCGTGTAATATTCTTTCGAAGATAAGTACTACAAACTATTAATGAAGGTTATAGTATAAAACCAAATTTATATTCAAATAATAACTTCTAAGAATACTATAATAAATAACAAAATATTTTTATAATAATATTTAAATAAATAATAATAAATTTAAACTGAATAAATTTATAATTCACATATATATTGTTATATTCACATATATATTCACATATATATTGTTATATACATATGTTTTTTATTTTATTTTTTTATATTATTATTTACCAATAACATCATTTTCAAAAGAGTTTTTTAAAATTAAAGAAATATGTATCTGCCTTTTTCTCAAGCAATATGGAGTTTAAATAATTTTAAAATAAATAGTGTAGTAACCGTTGCTAAAGAACACAGATGACTGGAGTGGGAGAACACGCTGTTTGAATAGAATTTATGAAAATAAAACAGAAAAATCGAAAAAAAAAAGAATTAAAAAGTCAAATCTGAAAATCGAAAAATTTTAATTAAATGCTCCACTGTAAAATCCAATTTATCCGTCAGACAAATTTTCTAGCACTGCGAACAATGGCCTGAGCTCCAGAGCAAACAAAAAAGCGTGTATATTACGCCCTTATTTTTATATATAGACGTAAAAATATTGAGAAACAACTAAAATTACATAAATAGCTCACAATTTATTTTAGTTTTTCACTGAGGTTACTTAAAAAATCAAAATAACTGAAATTTGTTAAAAAAAAAAAAATAATAATAATAATCAAAAATTCTAACTGAGCATTTACGTAACACTTACATTTATTCAATTCCTACACTTTTGCAATTCACAATTCCAAATTTAAATCTTTATTTAGGTAACTTCGCAGTGCTAAACTGATAACTGAAATGAGAAAATATTAACATTCTTTATAAACTGCGAAAATTCGTTAGTAGCCAGTGTCCATAAGAAGCATTTTTTTTTTTTTTTTTTACTAATGACTCTTTTAAAGCAGTGGCTACTTGATAAAGAAATGATAAATATAACAATACGTTTTAAAATACTAATATGTTGTGGCCACCACAAGACTTCCTTCTATATTTTCCTATACAAATTCACTAAGTGCAAATAATTTATTAAAACTATCACTTATTAAATTATCTAACATGATGAATGCAAATGATTTTTATCTTACAGAAAACAAACACTAAATATCCAAAGAAAGGCAGTTTTATTTTCTATAAATACCATCTTAATAAAATGCGTTTTTATAATGGTTACCGCACATATATAGATTCGTACAGTTATATGCCGTACAAGTTGAGATATAGCCTTCCCGTTATCGAGGAATTTTCCAGCTTAGCAACACCATCTATTAGACTATAAGCATCCAACATAATTTCTCATAATGGAATTCTCAAATATCAAGTTTTGTTTTATGATATCAATAGAACCTGAGATATTGTCTTTCCTAAAATTGCAGAAATAACTGTGTAGCAGCGCCAGCTGTTGAGCGGTTGACATGACACCGAAAGTTGATAGGTGCCAATTTATGTTAAGGTGCATCCACATATAAATTTATATGCAATTCTGTGAAATAGTTCCTGAGATATAGCCTTTCCTTAAATTGCGGAAATCGCTGTAAAGCATTCCCACCTGTTGTCAAATAAGAATTTAAATTTACTTTTTTATTTGACTGTTTTCGAGAATATTCGTTTTAATAATAGTTTTATTGCACAGATTCGACAAGTTCAAAAAATATTTGATATTCTCAAGGAGATCCCATACTAAAACTGTGAAGAAAATAGTCGCCAAACGAAATATATTTATTTAAACGTTTCAATTATTCAATTAAAGAGAAATCCTTTAAATATAGTGCCCAGCAAAGCGGGCGAAGCCTGCTAGTATATATATATCAGAACAAAAACCCTTAACGGGTTAAAAGTTTGTGACGCAGCATTTTATTTCGATATGAATTGGAAATATGGGTCTTAAAAGTAATGATATCAAATTTGAGTGACGCTTTGCTATTAATTGAAATATATTACATAGATTTTCTTATTTCATCATTTGTTTTTTTTCTTCTATTTACATCACAGTGTATACATAATATTTTCAACTTCAGCACGAAAAAATATATAGAATTTACTCCCTGATACTTTTTCATCTGCACCTCGTGAATTCAAAATATGAGTTTTAAAAGAAATGATATAATTTCTGTGACGACTCAGTGTTACTTTAAACGATTTATTTTTAGATTTCATTACAATTACTTTTGTTTTGTTGAATAAAGTATATTTACACATTGAAATAATGCTTTTAATTTTCAAATATACTGCCAAATAATCACACTTTTACTGAATTTATATTATAAATTGAAATTATCTAGTTCAATAAATTGATTTGTCTATTGCGTCACGCTATCCAAAACTGTAAATAAAAATTATGTAAATGTTTTCTTTGCATCACACAATCTCTTTGCACACATTTTCACTTAGTACTATGATACAAAGTAACATTTACAAAATTTTGAAAATTTTGAAAATTTTAAACACTTACAATCTTTGTCTAGAAAGGACTAAAAAGTACAAGCCTGCTGCTATGACTTGGAAACATTTACTGAGTTTTTCTTGGCGTGTTTTCAATTGGACGTGTAAAAATGAAGTAAATGCATAGCATAATCCTCGAATTGACATTTCAGGGCATCTAAGTCAATCCAATTTATCTGATGAGAAGCGCTAGAGAAAGAGTCACAAACAACTGGCTTGATTTTACCATAATAACGATCTATTTATTTCAAAAACTTACAACGTCGAATTGAGTTTTGAAAACAGTCCGTCATTAAATCTGTCCATCTAATTGTTAACAGCTTTACACTATATCTAAAAGTCACTGAGTCATTATTTAATGGGGCTGTACTTTATTGGAACTATAAAGTTTTGACTTTCCATTCAAGGGTCTAAATTGAACATCATGTTTTTTATAAATTTGAACTGACATAAAAAGAAATAATAATAATAATAATAAGATTTGAAGGAAACTAGCTCTAACTAGAAAGAAGTTTTAGCTCTTTAGACTAGGTGACTTTGTAGAGTCTATGCGTGGGGGCTTTTTGGAATTAATTTCATTTTCAGTACAGTTGATACTTGAGACTAGCTGTTAACAGAAAAAAAAATTTTTGGAGTACAATTTTGTAAAAGAAAATTAGAGAAAAAGTATCATTAGCAAAGCAAATTAGGCTCATTTGAAAAGTTATTTTCGCCCGAATCCTAAAGAAACACTCTCAGGATAATAATTTGAAAAAAAAAAAGATTTTTTCCACCTGAATCTGAAAAATCTTGCTTCATCTTCCAAAATAATTAGTAAATATATTTAACCTGTAGGAGTCTTCTTTTAACCCACAAACAGTGGAATGTAGCCTATCATAGCGCAGCTTTTTTCCACAAACATTGAAAGCTCCACTTCGTTCTAGTTGTCCATTCTCAACGAACACAAGCCAGATCATGCATAAAAAATGTTAATTTTCTATTAGAAAATAGTGAAGAAAGTTTTCGCCAGTACATAACAAAAGACGACGAGCCTATGATGAAAATGTGACCCAAACTCAACTACTAATGCACTACTAAAAACAAAATTTTTTTCTTGGAAACTGTAAAAGTGATTTCGGATTTGATAAACAGGAAGCATTTTCAGAAGAAATTAATATTGCGGTATCATTCCCATCGGAGTCAGAGCCAGTCCGATTACGAAAAATGAAAAAGAAGTTTAATTATGCAGTCAGCTGATAAATCAACAAGTGATGCTAAACATTATTTGAAGTTTAATTTTTATATTTCTTTTCTTGATACAGCAATAAATTCGAATGATGAGAAGTTCAAACAGACCAAAAAGATAAATCATGTTTTCTGATGCCTTTCTAACGATTGTGAGTCGTAAAAAAAACTTTAATAATTTAATAAAACATGTTTAAAATGAATATCAGAATATCAACAGCGGCGGAGGAATACAGTACCAGCTACAGTGTAAACAACTTTAGCGTCTACAGCGAGCACCAAAAATTTAGGATCCGGATGATATACGCATGCGCTATACAGACCATGGACCATGGTATAAATTCCTGTGCATGAGTGCTTTAAAATTTTTCGCTTTAATAAAGTTTTAATTTATTATGAATGACGATGAAATAGAATATTTATGATTAAAAAATACTTCGTTTATTTTAAATATTATCTAAATACGTTTTTGACGAAATGGGAAATTTTAAAATTAAAAATATTTTCTTCATAACAAAAATTTATCAACTGCATTCACGTTAGACAGCCAACCAACGTGCCTTGAAAGTAAGGACCGAATTACGACATTTTTGCCGAATAAAAGCATGCATTTTGGCGGAGTAATATAGTTCTATTTTTAAAGCAACTTTTACAAAAAACAAGAGTTTTCCTGAAAAAAACGAAAACGTTACTAGATTCAGAAAGATCCCATTAACAACATATATTAATTAAATTAAATCGTTCGTGCGGTTGTAGAGATATTTTTATTACATCCTTACATCGTTACACCACACATTTTCCCTTTTTCGCTTTAAATTGAGATTCAGATCTCAAAATACACTGCATGTAAAAATGTAAAATTTTCAGGATAGATTAAGACCGAAGATAAAAGACTATTTTGAAAAAATCAGAACAAAATATGGCTTATTTGCTGAGATATTAAGTGTCGGCTTTTACAAATCTCTTTGATGTCAAACTAGGCGTATATATGAGTTCGCAGCTTTCCGTCCGTTTGTCCTTCCGCTTGCGTCACTCGAAAAACTGCCGTTTTTCATGATAAACTACTTGTACCAAATATTATTAGAACGTTCAACTACAACCGAACCTTCTCTGGTAAGAGGAGTTGTTACTCAGATTACCCCTCTCTCTTCCCATGTACAAAGGGCATTCCATAAAAACTGAGAGTAAAATCATAAAAAATCAAGAAATATATTTACAGCAAAAAATACATCATTCTTTTTCAAAATACCTTCCGTCAGATGAAATGCAACGGTCCCATCGTTCAACCCACTTTTCAAAACAAGTAGAGAAGCCTTTTCTGGAAGCTGCTTTAAAGAACCCTCCACTGCTGAAATAACTTCAGAATCTGTATTTAATATTCTGCCACGGAGCTTCTCCTTCAACGTCGGAAACAGCCAGAAATCGCATGGTGCGAGATCTGGACTGTAAGGGGTATGTGGCATGATTTTAATATTGCATTTACTAAGACATTGCTGAACAGAAGTAGCGACATGCGGGCGAGCATTATCGTGATGTAATATCCAATTCACTACCAGTTCATGACGCTTTCTCGATATGTGTTGTCGCAAAATTTTCAAAACTGAAACATAATACTCACCATTCACAGTAGTTTTTGGAGGCACAGCATGCTGATAGATTACACCTTTATGATCAAAGAAAATAATCATCATGACCTTTCCAGCAGATTTGGTTTGTCGGATTTTTTTCGGAGGCGGAGAATCAGTCTGTTTCCATACACTTGTTGCTGACTTGGTAAGGGGATCATAATGATGCACCCAAGTTTCATCGCCTGTTATTACAGTCTTTAGGAGATTTGGATCATTTTGAAGCATCTGTTTCCATTCACAACATTGGTGAATTCTTGTTTTCATTTGTTCTTCAGAAAGGTGATGAGGGACCCATCTGGAACAAACATAGCGAAGCTATAAATTGTTGCGTAGAATGCGAAATATCGACGTTTACGAAATGTGTGTTGATGCCGCTATCGCCTCACATGTCATTCGCCGATTTTCTTGAAGGATTACCCACACAGTGTTAACATTTCGATCATTCATAACACTTTTTGGTCGCCCAGGTCTAGGAGCCAGTTCTGCATACAAACGGTCTTTCTTGAAATCACCATATGCTATCTAAAAATCGTAAACTCACCAAAAAATTTGTCTTTGTAAGCTTCTTTCATTAACTTAACTGTTTCTGGAGCTGTTTTGCCCAAACGGTAGCAAAATTTTATGGCACAACGCATTTTGTTTTTAACTCTGAATCACTCATCTCCATTTCTGTAGGGCAAATAAAACAGTTCTTTTAACAAGCACGGAAATAGAAAAATAAAATCGTCTGCTTCGTTAAGAATTTTGTATAAACGTACAGTTAACAGTTTGAAAAAATCGCCTGTGGGTCTATTCTGGCCTGTTCGCTTCGTTATATTCCCTCGGAATTCAACGATCTTCGGAATATAACGATAATTTGGTATTCTGGGCTGTTGCGATCGAAATTTTAGCGATATTTATCTTCGTTATTTTTCGAGAGCTCTAAGGTTGTCGTTGAGTGGCTCTTGTATTCGTTACAATATGGCGCGCCTTTTTGGTATAATAAAGGTGTTTAATCATTCTTTTTTGTTTGTTTGTTTTTTAAAGAAATAGTTATGATTTATGAAATAAGGAAACTTGGTTAAACAAATGTTAGCAAAGCTTAAAATACATAGAATGTAAACAAAAATTAATTACTTTTTCCCACACATATCCAAATTTAAATAAAGTGAAAACGGAATAAAATACAAACTTTATTATTTTAAAATTATGAACATTTCAACTGTATTTGAGAATCTAGTTATTTATTTATTATTTTATATATATATTTAAGTGATTGTTTTGCATACATAATTTAATTTTTTTATTTAATGTTTATTATTTAAATTTATGATTTAATTTAATATTTTGGGTACGGTAAATCTTCTAAACAATTTTAAAGCTGAATATTTTTTAAAAAGCAATGCATTATTCATCATATACATTTATGTAAAATATTGAGTAATGTATTTTTCATATAAATTTACAAATAATTTTCTAGAAATTAATATACAAATTAAATCAAACTTCTATATACTTTTATTTAGGGGGGGGGGGGTTAAAAAGTTAAAACAATATTTTAAAACAATCCACATTTAATTTAATAAAATCAAACAAATTTTATGATATTAATATAAAACACTCATTAAATATTTTTTATCTCAATAGACAATGACTTTATAAGTTTTAGCTTCAAATATTTAAATAAAAATGTGTTTATAAATAGAGAAAAATATTTTTATGTTTTATTTACTAAATTAGAAAAAATGAATAATATAAAAACTTTCTTCTTTTAAAATTATAAAAATTTCAGCTGTAGTTGTGAATTTTTTTTTTTTTTTTTTTTTTTTTTTAATAATTATTTTGAATAATTCTAAACAATTGCATACTTACATTTAATATTTTGGGCTTAGTAAATCTAAACCACTTTAAAGCTTAATATATTTTAGAAAGCAATATATTATTCATTTATTTATGTAAAAAATTAAGAAACGTACTTTTCATATAAATATACAAATAATTTTCTAGAAATTAGTATATACAGTGTAAATCAAACATTTATATACTTTCTTTTCTTTTTTTAAAAGAAAAGATCTAATATCATTAAAATAAATTCCTTTTAATCTAATAAAATCAAACAAATTTTATCACATTAGTTCAAATCAATATTTAAATATTTATATCATTTCAATAGGCAATGGCTATATAAATTTTAACTTCAACTATTTAAGTAAAAATAAATTTATAAATAAAGAAAATATTTTTATGTTTTACTCACTAAATTAGCATTACAGTTTAATTAATTTTACTCAAATATCTAAATATCAAATATTTCAATTGCATTTAAACAAAAAATATAGTTCAAACAAGGTGCATTGAACGTACTATATTTCAAAATTAATTTTTGGAAAAAATAATTAAAACATGAGTACATACCATGTAAATAAAATAAATCTCTTATTTTGAATCTTTAGAAAGTGATAAGAAAATACTTCCTCTTTATTTTGCCGAGTAAATAATTATATCGAGTAGCTGATTTCAATTTAACAGCCAGTCTAATATAAATCTTTACTTGGCTATTTTAAATCCTTTTCATCGAGATGATACAATTAAATTGAACTGGAAAACTGCTCTGCTTCAACACATAAAAGAATCCACACTGTGTCTTTGCTTTTTATTTTTTTCATTTTCACAACAAACAAACTAACTACCTATATTAAACATGGCGATTGTCGTCTGCTCTTACTCACTTGTAATCACAATAAAACAAACCACGTGTTTCGTCCTGATTGGATGAAAGAGTTAACCTCGAACGCAGTTTTCCCCCACCTCGTTTGATTATAACGTTCGGAGGGCAGAATCGTTCTACCTCCGAATATCGTTATGAAAGAGATTTCGATCGAAAAAATAGCGATCGGTTTGTCTTTTTAACGAAGAGGCCAGAATAGACCCACTGCACTTCCTATTTTTTAGTTTCGCGGTGTTGCCACTGCGTAAAAAAATAACTCTCAGTTTTTATGGAATGCCCTCTGTAATCCTGTGGAATTTTTGTTTCTTGGTACTATAATGTTATCTCGTTCAAAAATAAAGATTTTCAATTTTATTTTTTAGAATTTCACTCTTTGAATATATCGCCATTTGAGTTAGAAAGCAATTTTTAAAAAATTATTTCATTTAAATATTTTATTTTATTAAGCAAATTGAGGCTTTCATTTTCAATCTCGACAATAAATATTTAAACTTATTAAAAAAAATAAAAATAAAAATAAAAAAAGCTCCCTAAGATGAAAGACGATAGGTTCAAAGAGTGTAAAACTTCATTTTTGAGCGAGATATTCTTATAATACGAAACAACAAAGATCCCAAAGGGTACGCGAGGAAAAAGAAAGAGAGAATTTGGCTGCCAACACCTCTTAACATCTAAAAACCGAAATTTCTCTTAATACTTAAGTAAAAAATTTCGATGACAAAAGATAAAAACGATTTTTGCTATAATGGAAATTTTAACATGCATTGCTTACATTCCTATCATATTTTGAGTATAAGATTATTATTGCTGGATACTTTACAATTATTATTCAGCATAAAACTCTAAGCAGTACGTAAAAATGTGAATACAAACTTTGTACAGATAAGCTTAATTTAAAATATAATAATAATAATATTAATTAAAAAATAAACTCAAAATTAAATGAAAAATAAGATTGTATTTTGCTATCATCATTCCTAAAAAGTTGAGCATACACACGAGTCTCACCATTCTTATGTTTTTACGTACATTTTATTATTTTGTCGCGAATACTTAAAAAAAAATTCTTGAAGAATTTAATGCTATAATATTATTTTTTTTCTTTTTTTAATGCTGTTCTGAAATTGTGGTGACAAAACAATAAAACGCACGAGAAAATATAGGAATGCTACAACCTCTCCTCTTAATACATAAAAAAGAAAACAAATTTTATTGATAGTAACTAAATTAAGCAAAAATAAAAGCGTTAAATTATTGCCTTTAACATATTAAAACTTCTTATTTAATTTCAATTGAAAATGTTACTTGTAGATATTAACCCTCCATGTGCTGATCGTTTCACTCTTAAGTGCTAAGCATTTTTAAGGCATCGTGCTGATATATTTTTAAAAAATTATAATTAAAATCGATTGATATCTCGATTTTACGAGTTGTTATATAGATTTTATTAATCTTCTCGCAGCGAGACGATAAGACTTCGAGGGTTAACAATGGCAATAATATATATAAATGCATTACAATTTGCTGTAGTGACAATTTTTCAAGTTTAAAATATCATTTTAATAAATATATGTGCTGTTTTGATTTTACATTGTTTAGTTAATTATATATACTTGTTTGCTATATAATATTCATTTACTACCTACCTAACATTTATTTTATAAGTTCTTAAGTCATTTACAACATAAGAAAATATGAGACATGTCCCTTTTTTCTTTACCATATATATGTACAAAAGCAAGCAAATTTGAGCGTATGATAAGCTCAGGTAATAGTAACCAGGGTAATTGAGCTAAATACGCTAATGGTTCAAATGGGTTAACTTTGCACGAAATATATAAAATGTTACTGCATAATATTCTTTAAGTTTGTTTTATCATTTTATAAAACATTATTTGAATATTCTAGATTAGCATACATTGCATATACAAAGACAAATTCTAAACAAATTAAATATAGACTTAAAAGTAGTGAAGATCAAATTATAATCAGGTGTTTTCAGAAACCCACTTCTTACGTTAGATTCTCGGGGATTTTTTGGGTTTATATTATTTATCTATTTGACAGCTTTGAAAATTATATTTAAAATGCCTTTTGCCTCAAATGTTACATAAACTCACAATAACAATGCATACAAACACACACACGAAATCATGACAATTCATAGCAACTATTTCACTTATATTGGAAGATTTGTAACTAGTTATTGAATCGTCTGCAGACAACATAATATGAGTACCTATGTTCTCTCGACCACAGTTTATTCATATGAATTTTCAATCTTTATAAAGACTTGTACACTATCTACCAATATGTATTCGGACATATTTGGATTTAGACGTTTTGTGAAATATGTAGAAAAATTCTTTTGGAATTATATCTTCAAACTTGGGAGTATAAACAACATGCTATGCCTCATATATCTCAGCAAAAGTTTTGTCCAGAAAAGGAAAAGGGGACCAGTAAGAAATTAAACAAAAATCAAAATGATCTGGATTAGACGGTAAAAAGTAATACTCAAAATGCATAGTATGTGATTATGAGAGTTCATCTCATTACATGTATAAACTTTCATGAGGCTACCACATATATTCATGGAAATATAATGATTTCTTTAAAAAATTTAAGAAAACATTGCCACTTTTTTCATTAATTAATTTTAACATGTACGGTATTAAACCCAGTGCACAACCATTTTTAAGAAACTTGGCATACTATATTAAACACAACATACAGAAATCAGAATGCAAAAATAATAAATATCTTACAAAATATCAGCATTTTCACTAAATATTTTTTTAACTACGCATGCGCAAGCTTTTTAAAAATTTCATTTGCTTAATTTAACAACCAAAAGTATTGAGCTACTTGTGTGAAAACCCCCAAACAAATGTCGTGTAAATTCGAAAAGTTATGAGAGATAGAATAAATAGAATTTTAGTTCCTCAAAAAAGAAAAGCTAAACTATAAGTGGTTTTACTCACATTTTTATTTTGATTCTATCAATGCCTTATGGTAATGCAGTCTGATTGTAAATAAATAATGATAAAACCCCCTATCATTTTCCGTTTTTTTTTTTTTTTTTTTTTTTTTTTTGTTTAACAACTGAAATTCTGTTGATTCTATCTCTCATAACTTTTTGAATTTATACGGTATTTATTTAGGGTTTTCATATAAGTAGCTCAGTAATTTTGGCTATTAAATTATGGAAATGAATTTTTTTAATGCTTGCGCATGTGCAGTTAAAAATTATTTAATAGAAATGCATTTAATAGAAATAGAATATTTAATTATAGAAATAAAATATTTTATTTAATAGAAATAGAAATTATTTAATAGAAAAGATATATATATATATATATATATATATATATATATATGTATATATATATTTTAATGTTCATTTATATACCGGTAAAGAATATTAAAAACCGTTAGATAATTTTTGTCGTCGTTATTTTCGTGAAATGTATTTTATAATAAATAATTGAAGTGTTTCGTAAAATATGTTTTAAAATATAAATGGCATAAATTAGCTAAAATGAAATTTAATAAAATAAGCATCTGTTTTGAAAACCTATAAATTGTATGCTTTAAACAAAGCATGTAAATTTTAATGTTTGAAACTGAATTATTTTGCGGTATAAAGTTATCTTACATAACACAATAAAATATATGAACCTAATCTAAAATTTCTCTTAGGTTAATTTCTTAAATTTAATTCCAGTAATTATTTCGATGAAATATCCGTGAAAATCTATATAATTATGTCAATCTTGTATTTATTTTCTTTGAAACCAGAATAATTGAAAATTATGCAAAGTTTTACCACTGAGGCGAACAGAATTTCTACCTAAAATAATTAAGGAAATTTGTATGCATCAGCTCTTTTATATTTCTACAGTTATATTATTATGTAATATTGTGAGTTTCATTCTCCGTCATTGTTATTAATAAAGGATTTTACACTTTACCACACATTTTAATTGAGATATTTAGATATTATGTTGAATTATTTAAATCATCTTTGTTTTGTAATTTCCGGTAAATTTATTTTGGAAAGCGATGTTACTCTGTGATTTTGAATATATCTGTGGTGTTTGAAGCGCTTACAAAGATTTTAATTCAATAAATTGAAATTAGGCAAAATATTGTAACTAGGATTAGCCAAAATAATGTAACTAATGTATCTAACTTTATAAAAAGATCTTTGCGGTAAACATTTAAGTTTTTTTTTTTTTTTTTTTTTTTTTTTTAGTGTTTAATCATTCAAGCTTGCACATATAAGTTAATACCAAAGTTTTTTTTTTTTTTTTTTTTTTTGTAATTGTGTTGTAAATTTTTAATTCTTAAATAAATATCAATTACGTTACTGGAATTCTTGCAACTATTTACATTTGTTTTAGTGATTTATAAATCCAATTATGTTAAATAAATGATAATAATATTTTAAAAAAAATAATTATGTGCGCTTCAGTTTAAAATATCTATTGCTGAATCCACACTATTTACTATAAACAAAAAATATCAGATAAAATGTCTCGTTTGATATAAAACATCTACTATAAAATTAAGTTATGGAATATAATGAAAGTTTTTAAAGGTTTGTTTAGATTTAATTTAAATTTCTAGTGTTTTTACATTGATCACACATTTAATGTAAAAAGTAAAATCAAGTAAAAAATAACAACCTTTAATAAAATATTATGATCTGTGTTTAACATCTGTTATATAAAAGAGTTTTTTGTCTACACTTTTCGCTTCTGTTTTTCCACAATTCCTTAAGCTGATCCTAATCAAGAGTTTAAATACCATCTAACGTCCTCAGAGATGTGAGTTCTCTCTTATGAAATGTATACGCCGAACTGTTTAAAATTATTTACGACAATACTATTCACACAAAATTTCCAAGTATTTCCAAACATGCAAAGAATCACCTAATCATATGCGAAAATAAGATTAGGATGAAGCAAGTGTTATTCCAGTTAATATCTATAAATAGAATAAGCTAAAGTAAAACTTATGCGTTGTTTAAGTTATGGTTGTGTACGTTCTTTTCAAGTAATCTTGAAATATGAATACTGATTACAGTTAAATGCAGTGAAATAATTAAGTTTATGGTGTTTATTAAAATGTATTTCTTCATTATATGCATGAATGACAGTGGAGACTTCGGAATTTAGTTATTGATAAAAATTTTGCATAGATTTTGCCAAAACGATGCCCTGGTAATTTTTATATAAATTATGATTTAGTTAATATTAGCGTATACTTTTCGGAGTGTCAACTAGAACTATTGTATCTTTAAATCTATGTTCAAGTTCAGTGAATTCAGATGAGACCTTGGTAAATGGCTAATGCTCTAATAAATATCCGCGAGATTTGAAAACAAGCTTCTAGTAAATTGGAGAAATTTCCCGTATATCTGAAAATGTTACTTTTCTAGGAAATCTGAGACTTTCTATACATTGAATCATTTAAGAAACTTTTCTTTTTCAATTTAATATTAAGTACAAATCAAAAGTATATTGTTTCATAACACTTTAAAAGCATTTGTCTATCTGTTTGAGTGTGTGTGTGTGTGACACTGTAACTGTCTAACAAATGGTCCAATTTCAATCCGTTCTTTATTTATTTTATTTTTTAGAATGCTCATCTAATCGAGATTGTTCTTAACTATGTTTGATGAAAATATGTTTGATCATTGTTTTTAAAATGAATTAAAATGTGATTTTTTTCATGCTAATTTGTATTGATATTCAAGAATTTTCAAACTGTCGAATTCCAACACGTGTTGGACAACATGTAATATAATTTTTGAATTGAAATATGAAAAAGCGTTTTAGAAAAATCATGATATTTAAACCGCTAAAAATTGGCTATAAATAATGATTATGTATTCAGAGTCCAAAAATCTCTAAAGTCGATTGAAAATTACAGAGTTTAATGTAATAGTATTTAATTGAATTCAAGTCCAGTCACGCACTAACGTTTTATAATTTGTTAGCTAGCATTCTGGCAACTAAAAATTACAGATTTTTATAGAAAACATATCTAAATTATTAAATTATTTAAGTATTAAATTGAAGATCAAAGTTTCATTAAGCTAGAATTACACTTGTAACAATATAACGATACCACTGTAATACAAATGATTTCAGTAAAATATAAATTTCCGGCATTAACAGAAAAAAAAAAATCTGATAACTTCTGATAAAGAAGCATTTGTTTGACTTTCGTTGAACGCACTTGTTTATTCAATAAATGTTAAAGGTTTATTGAATTGAGGAAAGAATGGCTAATTCTGCTACTTTCTTTTTTCATTGTTCTCAATTAAACATTAAAAACTACATTATTACAAAACCTAAGTAAAACCACATGACGTTATATATATATATATATATATGTGGCTACATCTTGATTGTTTTCATCTGACAAACACAATTACTTACAGGCAAAAATTGTGAAGATTTTCTGTGCTGTAAAAACCTTCAATAAATTTATGAAAAAAAAAAAAAAAAAATGCAAATAAATTACAACAAAAATACAAATAACTCAATATGCAGAACAGATCAATTATATATATATATATATATATATAGAGAGAGAGAGAGAGAGAGAGAATTCTTATTTTTTTTTCAGCGGAATAAAGGGAGTAATAAAAAAAACTTAATGTAATCAGTTCGGAGTAAATAATTGTAATAATTTTTAAATTGCAATACCCGCAATAATTTTGTCTTGTTATCATATTCTGAATTAATCGTTATTAAAAATTTACCCATTTATTTTATTTAAACGTTGGATTTTCATTCAAAAATGCTTTTTTTTTTTTTCCTTTTCTTTTTTTTTTTTTTTAATTTGAATTTTCTTAGAACATTATTAATATACCCTTTTCCTTTCCTTGATCATTTTAAAGAACCTATTAAACAAAATTAATGGAACGTTTTGATCTCATAGAACCAACAAATAATATATATCTAAATTTATAATAAAACATGCAGACGCATAACTCAAGACAGAAGTATAACTTTTTATCTAAATTAAACACACGTCTTAATAATATATATTTATGTCTTATATCATTGACAATTATAAAATTTTAAGTTAATTTTATAAAAAATTTACGTCTTATTCAGTTTGAGAAAATTCTAAATATAACTTTATTTACCAGCAGTGAATGCTCACGTTACATATTTAGCTTTTAAAACAAATAAGTCGCGTGGAACATTCAATACACTGATTTTTTAAGAGTTTTAAAACATCAATGATGGTTAAACAAAAAGGCACTATACCGTATGTGTGAGTGTTCACACATGTGTTCTTTAAAAGTTTATTTATTTATTCAGATTTAATATATAACAAAAGGAGGGATTAATATAGACAATATAAAAAAATCTTTTTAAATTTATGTAATTCAATTAATTAATTATATAGAATTTCCCGTTTTATTTACAAATCAAAATCTTTCATTTAATAGCATTCTTTGTTCTTTATTGTTACAAACACATTACTCTCAGAATAAAATAAAGCAATTTTTATATCGGGGGTTGTGAAAAATAATTCCGTTTATACATTTCCCCGAATGGATTAAATCAATTTAGCTATAATTATTTATTTTTGACAGTGTAATTTAAAATTCGTTATCAGCATATTCCTAGCATAAATAGCTATTAATAAAATAAAAAACAATCATTTCAGTTTATATTTATTACCCTCATATTTACATTAAAACTATTATTATTTCAAGCAGGTCATTATAGTTCTAAAAATAGATTTATAATAGATTTTCTCCGACTAAGTGGCGTCTATAAGCGGTCGTTTTTCGTACGTTAAAGATGACTCATACCTGGCGATGCTTTTTATGCCAAATCGATGTAACGACATTTTTATATTCAAAATTTAGTATTAATATATTGTAAAGACAAAGAAATAGCTTGGCATTCTTTTTGCTATTTTTTTTTTCTAAAATTTGGCTCTCTTTCTTCAGACATCTCGGATCGGTTCTAGTGTAAGGAACTAAGAACTGCTCCAAATCATCGTTTAGTAAAGACTGAATTACTTTCGCTCTCTCCCCCATCTCATGCGACAATCTCAACATTGAACCCTAGAATTATGTACTTCATTATTAAACGTTTTACAACGCTCTGTGCCAATTTGTTGGAAATATTAATCCTTGACTTTTTTCTGGAAAATTTATTCAATAAAAGCATCTTGATGACAGCAATTGGACTTCTTCTTAAAATATTGCTAATTTACTTTTCCTTGCAGATATCTCCACTAAACAACGATCACTACTGCGTGAAGAAACTATATAACACCGTATAAAAGCATTTTTACAAAAAAAAAAAAAAAAAAAAAAAAGAAAAAAAAAAAAAAAAAACGGAAAATTAGAAAGGTGAGCAGAACTTTAATTCGAACCCGGGATTTACTGTTTACCATCATTGAGAGCAGACCTTTTAGGTCAAAGGACAGATATTAACGAAACATAAAATGAGGGGAAAAGTATACTCTTATTTGTCAAAAATGCACATGAAAAAATGCCGCGATTGAGCTGAAATTTTCAGCTAATGCAAATTACTAAAATTTCAGAGTCACCTTGCATACGTGGGCTTAGCAGTACCCTCTGAACTGCTACTGAAACCGGATAAATTGAGAGTTGTTGCAGGACGTTGAAAATAATATATGGTTATCTACTAGTGGTAAAAGTTAGGTAAGACGTAACTATGCCTTTTAGACGAAAGAGGACGACATTTCAACAAAATACGGAGTTTGAACGGGGAAAAATCATCGGCTTTCGTGAAGGAGGATTTTCCTGTTGTTCAGTAGCAGCTCGTGTACATCGTAACAGCAGTACAGTGATGCGAGTTTCAAGCAGTGGACCGACGAGAATCGGATGACTTGGAAATCCGGGAGTGGACTCCGAAAAATGACATCAACGCACGATGATAGACTCCTGTTCTACATGGCGCTGATGGACCATACAGTTTCATTTAGACAGTTGCCAACACTTTGGTCCATTGCTACAACTGTATGAATGTCTGTTTCGTCAATTTTGTGAAGTCTGCTTGATTATGAACTGCGTGGAAGAAATTTTATACGTAGGATCCCCCTCACGTAAAAACAGCATGCGTACATAAACATAGAGACTGGCGTGCAGATTGGCCACAAGTGTTTTTACAGACGAATCCTGCTTTAATTTATGGTACCATTATGGCTGCATTCGTGTTAGAGGTTATGCCGGTGAACGCTACCTTTGGGGTGCAATTTCGAATGTCATAGTCGACGAACACCCTGAGTAATGGTCTGGGGTGTGTTTTCTTATCATGGACGATCGCAGCAGCTACAAATTGTAGGCAGTATTAAGAACAACAGGTACATCAGTGAAGTGCAAGAGACTGAAGACGTTCCTTCTTTCAAGGCATTTCTGGAGCTACATTTCAACAGGATAATACCCACAGAGCTGCCATTCTAATCCATTATATTTTTAGAGTATTTTTCTTCTTAATTCATCGTAAATATTTTTGAAGAGAATTACTCTAAAAATTAAGTGGTGTGGAAAAAGGGGCGAATCCACCGAATTAGGTTGACAGTTATGTGCCCATCCGCATGTTGCAAGTAATGTTCAAGGTGTTCAGCAGAATACATACAGCTTCATCTTAGGCCTATTTATTCGCCGGATACGTCACCTACTAAACACGTGTGGGATTTCGTTGGTCGGCGCCTCGCTTGCTAATCTCGTCCTACAGCTTCTACAGATAAACTTTGGATATTCATGCAAACTATATGGAATGCTTCTTCCTCAGGCAGACATTCAAAATGTTTTTGACTCCCTGCCACATCGTATGCTAGCACTTACTACATTACATTGTGGCTAAATAATGATTTCGCACACTTATTTATTTTTTTTTTCTTTCAAAATTTTATCTTTTATTTTTACCAATAATAGTCGCTTGTGTACTAAATTTCATTCAATACTGATTATTTTTTCATGGTGTGGAAATTTTTACAAACACAAAATTTTCATGCATGAACGATAAAACGATTAGCGTAAACGACGGTCTTTGGCCGGCTCGAGTACCGAACCCGCAATCTTCCAATTACGAGACCGGCGCTCTACCGACTGGGCTACCGTGGCGCACAAATAATAAGAAATATATTCCAAAAAAAATTCAGAAAATTCATACTAAACATGTTTTTAAAATGAGCTCGAGTAAAATCGGTCATCCAGGTACTTTTTCAATTAATTGGTATGATTTTCAATTAAACTTATGTAAAGTAAACAAAGAAGCATAATTATATAAATATTTTTAACGATCAGAGAATCTAAATAATAGAATTATAAGTAATTTTTAGTGACGAATGTCTATAATCTTTTTATTACTTTTTAGTATTGTTTTTGGGTCAAATTTTCGAACGCGAGATTTTGTTGTATTTACACGTTTTGAGGTCTCCTGAATACGAAAATCATGTTTTTAGCAAATGGTCTGTGTGTGTGTCTGCCTGTGTGTCTGTCTGTTATCAGCATATCTCAAAAACAAATTATGGCAGAAAGTTCAAACTTGGTATTCTAAATGTGTATCATATAAGGATGCTACGGTAAGCTTTTCGTTAAGATCAAGTAAATGGTTCGTGTACAGTGACAATCAAGAGAATTATAATACATTACGTCGGTGGGGTAAATTGCAGGTAAGTAGAGTTTAACTTCTATAAACTGCACTAAACCAAATCAAACGGATATATATTTTTTGTAATAGAGATAGTTAACTAAGAAAAAAAAATTGTGTATGTAGGAGCCTCGCCCCCCCCCCTGGGGGAGTCCCCCCTCGAGGGAAGTAAATTTTCATGATGGGTATCTTTCAAAAGAGCTCGCCAATACCTTTAAAACGAATGGTTGAACGATCGATGTGCGATAATTTAAAACAAAGTTATCGATTTTTTTTACTTTTAACGAAAAAAAAAAAAAAAAAAAAAAGACTTTTTTTTTTTTTTTTTTTTTTTTTTTTTTTAATATTGAGAATAAAATAGATTTTTTTTTTTATATTTGGTGTTATACTACTTCTCTAATATGGAAATCGTCTGCATTATCATAAAAGATAATTTTTTTTAAATAATAATTTTAATAAATTATTTTTAAAAAACAGAATTATTTTTTAATAACCGAATTAAAGTCTATATAAATGTAGGTGCATTAATGAAATGGGGGATTGAGGGGGGCGGTAGCACCCCTCTCACAGAACTAATTATCATATAAAACTCTTCAGAAGCCTAATATGAATTGTTCAACACAGGTTTACATAACAGTACTCGTTTTCTTACCTCTTAATCTGCAATCTGTATTTATAGTATTAAATTTCAGGGTAAGAGAAAGTCGTGTGAGTGACACACCAGATTATTTTGTTTAATTTCCTTTTGTATTTTTTAGTATTAGCTTCTTTGTAGTGATGAGTGACACAATTCTTGTTTTTGTAAAAATTATTCTTATTCAGATTGTTTTCGATAAAACTGAATGTTAGTTATATATCTACATTATATACACTGCAAAAAAAGCTGCAGCAAAATTACGGGCAAAGCCTGGCACCAGAGATTCCAGACAAAGCCCGTAAAAAAACATTTAGACGATAAATGATGTATCGCCAGTAATTTTACGTTGTGGTGAAATATACAACCAACCTGTAAAAATGTAGTATTAACCGTAAAATTAAAAGTTAAAGTTTGAGTTTCTCGAATACTTTTAATATCACTGTAAAATTTTTCTGTAGTAGATTACAGCACAGTGTGCTGGTAAAAGTATTGCCTACTCACTGTGCTGTATTTTTACAATGTGCAGTAAAATAAATTTGCCGTGATTTTTACTCACGTGTGCTGTAATTTTCACAGTATGCTTTAAAATATTTCCTGCAGTTATAACACATGCGAGCAGGGAGAATACCACAACACTAAGCAACTTATTTATTTTTTTACACATATAATTTACTTTATATATTTTTTCATGCGGAGCAAGCAGTCTTGAGAACCCGGGATTCGAACTCTCAATTTCCTGTTCTAGAGGCATGTACTTTGCAATTCGCGGGGTTGGGCTCACAATGACTTTTCTTTACAAAAACAGATAAGGCCAACATGAGCACTGATTTGTTGATAAATAATGTCATACGTACTAAAAGACTTCTGATAAAATTTTGATACCGATTTACAGCACAATGTGAAGTAACCAATCTTCAATTATTTTGACAGAACTATCTGTAAAAATATACAGCAACCTATGCTGTATTTATGTTAAAAAAGTGCTTTATTTTTACAGATATTTGTTATAGTGATTGAATATTGTTAACGTTCAAATTATGCATAAAAATTATTTTCCTTTTAAGACTATTTTAAAATCTAAATTTGCTATTTTTGACAAAATTAAGAAGTCAGTTAATTCTCATATTGGAAAAAAAAAGCTTTTTTTTTTTTTAAATAAAGACTATGATATTGAATTATGAGAAAGAAAATGTTATATATTTCTCAAAATCATTTTTATTCGTAAACACTAGCACTAAAGAGGTATTCTTATTTCAAGGTTCTCATTAGAGAAAATAACGGGTGCGAATTTTTCACCTTCTTCAAAAACAAAATAAAACTTTTGAAAACTATGTGAGATCTCTGAAAATTAATCGAGACCCCAAATAAACTTTCAATAATAATAATAAATCTTTTACATGGACGAAGAGAATTTGTATCTCCAATTAATAGGATTTTTTTCATGGTTTTTCATCTTTATGGTTTCTGCAGTGAGTACAAGGCAGAAATAACTAGACCCTAATTCTTACTCATCCAAACAGGTTTTCATTATAGGACCGATTTTAAACTGTGTTTATGAAATTTTAGGCGAATTTCTCTTTTTAGAATAGCAGAAGATTTTTTTTTTTTTTTTTTTTTTTTTTTTTTTTTTTTTTAAGCTGTATTCTCTAGAATGGAGGAAAGACTGAAGTATTTCGAGAGACCTGTTATATATCATGTACATACCTGATGGTCATATTCAGATAAAACAGGTTTGTTTTTTAACAGTGAAGATCATACATAATAATCATAAGACTTATCTTCACATGGCTAAATGCATATTCATCTCATATTGAAATAAACTTTACTTTAGCATATTGTAAAAATTGCATTGTGGAAACAACATTAAAATTTTCCGTTTTCTAAGGCTTAAGTAAAGGGTTAAGAACAATTAGAATGCTGTATGTAAGAAGAAAAAAAAAGTTTAGTGGATAAAACAACAATTAGGTTGTAGTTTGTGTTTTACAAATTTGGTTTGAAATCAAGGAACCATTTTAGCTTTCTTTTTTAATGTTTTCGTGTTAATACACAAAGAAAATCAATTTCATCAATATCAATTATTCAGTTTCAGTCAGATGGAAATTCTTTGAAATAAATTAAGAAAATAATAGCTTATTAAAACCAATTAGTGTTTCTATGCGTCTTGCGTGCATAATTAAACACATCCAATCTGTATAAATAACAATCATAATTTCAGTTTGAAAATGGAAGCGTTCTCTCATGACGTCACTGAAATGATAGCATTTGAAGGGATTTTCCCGTAAGAAAATGGTTTGGTGGAAGATAAGAGCAATTTTCGTAGATTAACGGCTTTTTCTCGTAAAAATTCAAAGCATTATACTTTCAAAAGATCAATTTACGGGCTACGACCATTTAGCTAGCAAAACGGTCATTTTCCCTAAAATTATACGCTCAAATACCGTGATTATACATTTTTTTTTTTACAGTGTAAGACGATGCAACATATGTTAAAAAATTGTTTTATTTCTTCATTTTTAGAAACCATTGATTAAATTTTAAGATATTTTTAAATGGTCTTTCAAATCTTATTGATATAATAATATGAATAATCAAACTTATGCCCGTTTATCAAATTTTTAAATATTTCAGTTTTTAATAACCAATGGAAAATATTTCTAGAATAATATTTCGTTTTCTAATGAAATAAAAAAAATAATAATAAGTGTTCTAATATTATAATAGTGTAATTAATTATCATAACAACAAAATATTGTTGCGAAAAGTTTTCAATAAAAATCAGAAAATTTTGACCAGTTAAGATGTTATAATATAAAAACGTTTTTAAGAAGAAACAGTTGTATCATCAAAAATTATATGTGGAGTGTGATTTCTAATTGTAAGACAATGTTTATCATACTTATAATCCACTGCAATTCTCACAAATAATATTTTTTTTAAAATATGATACAGTACGTAAGAGTTAATGAAATATTAAGTAATTTTCTCTATACCTGGTCTCTATACCTGTAATTTTCTCTATACCTTTCTTTATACCCTTTCTCTATACCTGTATATATGTGCGCCTATTTATTAAATTTCTTCATAATGCCAGCAAATCAAAAAACTTTCTACATACATAAAAAACAATGCAGAAAACATTACGTAAAATACATAAAAATACACAGAAAACATTATCAAATTATATAGGATTTTCCTTTCAGTTTTAGTAATATAAGGAGTTATTAACCTTTTAATTATATACTCAGGCAACGGTACTAAGTATCGATTTGGGGACTTTTTTCTTTTCTTTCGTTCTTTCTTTCTTTCTTTCTTTTTTTTGTTTTATTATTACAAGTATTATTCAAGTAAAAATTGAAAGTACGAGTATTGTGCAAGTTAGTATTTTCTCATTTATAAAAAAAAAAATGCAAAAAAAAAAAAAAAAAAAAAAAAATATATATATATATATATATATATATATATATATCATTATTCTTTGTTAACAAACATTTTGGCACGCTCTAATAACTTCAACCGAATAACAATCTAAGTGAATTGATTATCTTAAATACATTTAATAAAACTTTGTTAAGAGTTTCTTTTTCTCTTTAATATCTATTTTTTCTTTATTTCTCTCTGTTTTTAACTTCCTCTCTCTTTCTCTCTCTCTTTCTCTTTATATATTATTTATTTATTTATTTTTTAATAAATTAATTACGTGAGTTATTTGATGACATTTTTGCTACATTTCGCATCTTTAGATAAATGTTACATTAATTTCTCAGCGAAAATTTTAACCAAATAAAAAAGGATTGCAATAAATTAAGTATAATTTTTAAATATTTATTCTTATTAATACTATTGCTTAATATTTAATATATATATATTTAACTGATTTTAAAGTTAGTTAGTTAGAAAATGTAGATTACTACTTTTTGTTGTATGTTTAATAAATAAAACAAAAAGAATAAACAAAAATATTTTAAGTATGTTAATTTCCTCTATATCTGAATGTTTGCTTAGTTAAAAACAGTAACGCGCTAAAAAAAAAAAAAAAAAAAAGTAAACTTTCAGTTCGTTATTTGTTTATACTAAATAAATAAAAAGTACAAAATATTTTTTAAGATCTTTATAGCAGGAATTATTTTATTCTTCGATATTCAAAGCTAATTATTTTACACTACAGGTTATCAGTAATGTTCATCATGAATTCCGAGATATTTCAAACTGCGAAGAGAATTTTAATTGAAAAGGGTCAATTTAGGTAGTTTAGCAAAATCTATTTTATCGGAAAACAATGACGGGGCATATCAATATTTAGTGCACGTAAATAATAATAATAAGCAATTAATAGCAAGATGAAACGGAAATGAAAGTATTACGCAGTCATTACTTTTCCATATAATATCCATACATGTTGAGGCGTTAGTCCCAATGATCAGTTGAAAATTTGGGATCAGTTTGAAAAATTCCTAAGTCATAGAATTCTATCGGCTGCAAGAAGATACATCTTTGAAGGGCCAGTTTGAGTTCGTCCTCAAACGTCTTACTGCGCAGGAACTTCTTCATGGGTTCTATTTTCATCTGTTTGAACCTGAATCAAAGCCAAAATCAACTTCAAAAGGAGTTAAGCTGAAGTAAGGTAAGTATAACAACATTTTGGCACAGTTCGACTTAGACCTTATTTTTCTCATTTTCTATTATACTTACACCTCTAAAAAGTTTTAGTTATAAACTTAAAAGAAAAAAAAAAAGAAAAAAGTTTATAAAAAAAATATATCTTTATAATTTAAAAGTGAACCACTTAAAGAAAAATATATTAAAATTTTGTGTCTCAAGGTTCCACTTGCCCCCTAGTTTAGGGCAAATAGAACCCCGACCTGTTGTACTCATAGCACATTGAACGATATGTATACGTAATAGCTAAAATATTAATGAATCTGTTGCACCTTCACTAGAACTTCTTTTAAACTTTTTAACACTCTGACAAAACCTTAAAAAAAAAAAAAAAAAAAAAAGGTGAGCAAAGTATTTGGTTTTATTGAAAATCAAAAGACAGAATTATAAAAATAAAGTTAAGAAAAATGTAATTAATGTAGTTGATATAACTGGGACAATTGTAAACAACCTGTTTACACTTTCCTGACCTACAAAATTCCTGGGGTTAAGTATAATCACAGGTGACAAACCAAAAACGTAAGAAATTAAACAAAGCTGAAATTATATTAAAAATTTCCATACAAAACTTACCAAAAACTATGGAGTTTACTTCACAACTACAGCAATGTCAATACCTCAAACTATGAAAGGAACACTCTGTCGGAGAGGAAAATGTAAGCATTTTTTAAAACTTCTAAAACTCTCACTGTTCATGATTTGTTTTTCAAAGACTAAAAATAATAATAATAATAATAATAATAAACAAATATTCAAACAAATATGATAAATATTAAGTCCAAATTCGGCTTATTAGCTGAGGTTACTCTTACCACACTTGGCTATACCCACAAAAAAAAAAAAAAAAAAAAAAAAAAAAAACATACAAAGGAGTAAAACTATTTGCGATCTGGACAATTGTGGAAAGATATTTAGTTCCCCTTAACTAAAAGCACCAACTAATATTGAAAATTCCTCTCGAAAGATGGTCTTTTTTAAACTCTCAAAATAAAAACAAATGAGATTCTTATTCTTATGCTTCACAGATGTTACCAAACATAGAAAATAGTAGAACTAGTTCGACTATTTCTTTTTTGTAGTTTTTCAACAATTTAATAGTCTTATAATAGAAATGGTGAAGATTTTATTTATTTATTTTATGGAAATTGTATTTCTGATTTTGTCATTATAAGTCAAATTAGAATAATAAAGGAAAACTTTTCTACAAGCTATCATTTCATCTTATTGTTAAAATACGTTCCTTACAATATTTAAGAATTTGTAATAACTTACAATTATCTGTTTGCGATGTGATGAACTTTTCTACAAGCTATATCATTTCATCTTATTGTTAAAGTATGTTCCTTAAAATATTTAAGAATTTGTAATGACTTGCAATTCTCTGTTTGGGTCTTTTGGGGATTATCAGTATTAGATGCACGTTTTCGCAACTGAAAAATAAACAAGAAAGAAAGAAAAAGAAAAAAGAAAGAAAAATGTATTTTTTTTTTTTTAATAAAAATTAATTTCAATTTAACCGAACATTCAGGAAATCAATGAATTGAGCAAAACTCTCCGATTGTTTCATTTCTATGTTTTTCAGGAACTAAGCAGATGCCTCAAAACAAAAGGTATATGATGTTAAGCGCTATCCTACTAATAAATACTTAAGAAAAATTAAGTGTCATGGAATATTCTTACATGCATATCCAAAAACACAGTTTTAAAAATTATAACTATTGTTTAATTTTAAATTATTTTTATGTACTTGTATATCTCCCCATAGTACCGGGTGATCCAAAAGTCAGGACAAACTTTAAAAATGAATAATTCGAAAACGAATCAAGATACAAAGATACGGTTGTCACCAAACGGATGAAAAAGAAACCAGGTTTTGTGTGGCAACGGAAGAAAATTAGTTCTGTTGGCGACCAACAGATGGCGCTATAGTGTTTTATTTCACCAAAAGATGATTTACAAATGAAAAAAGTGTTGATAACTTACAAGCCAGCTTAATTACAGTTAATTAGTACTACTACAATGACTGCTCAATGTGCTGTCCATCATTCAGAAGTACAGCTGTGAGACGATTCACCACACCGTTCACAGGATTTAGTAGCATTTCTTGCGTTATGGCAGACACATTTTGGCGGATGTCATCTTTCAGTGCTGCTAGTGATTCCGGTTGGTCGCGGTACACTTTTGACTTCAAGAATCCCCACAGCCAAAAGTCACAGGGTGTCAGATCGGGAGATCTTGGAGGCCACGCGTGATTAATGTAGCGACTGAGAATGCGATATTTCGATGCATGTAAGCTTCGACAGCCATTACCTGCCGCAGTTGCTCCTTTTTATATCGTTTGTTGCTTTGCGTAATCCTACATCAGAAATCTGACAGCGCCATCTATTGGTCGCCAACAGAACTATTTTTTTACGTTGCCACACAAAACCCGGCTTCTTTTCTATCCGTTTGGTGCAAACCGTATCTTTGTATCTTGATTCGTTTTCGAATTATTCATTTTTAAAGTTTGTCCTGACTTTTGGATCACTCGGTACTTAAAAAATAAGTTATTTAATCGAATATAAATGACCTATTTGAGATACCCAATATTTATTCTAATAATGAAATTGTTAAGATATATAAAAAAGGAAAGGTTTTTAAACCTATATAAAACATAATTATGTCTAAAGATTCATTTGATAACTTCTATTTATTTATATATCGAATAGATTTCAAAAGCGTATTATAAATTATTATTGATATTTGATTTAACTAACTAAATTAACTTTTTTTTTTTTTTTTTTTTTTTTTTTTTTTGTAAACTTATGACAAAATTTTATATTAGTTTCCTTTCCTCCAACAAATATACATAAATAAAGATTTTACTCGTAAGTTAGGAAGAAGATCCTTTTTCTTGCTGATTCTTTGTTATATTCTTTTCTGCTTCCAACATTCTTTTTTATATTTTTATCGAAATCGTTCACTGAATATCATTTCCTGCAAAAAGATAATGCTAAAAAAATACATATATTTTCGAAGGTGTTCAGTGAAGCTTACATTTTTTGGTTCAGAATCTGCCAAAAACACAGTTTAAGCTTAAAAGATTTTTTCCCGTTGAGCACATTTCTTTAACGCGAGAGTAGTACGACACCCAGGAAACTATCAGCATTATATAAATAGCAGAGTATAATAAAATTTTATCTTACGCGTTTTAAAAAAAATATTCTCTTCGGGTAATATTTATGAGGAGGTATTATTTATAAATGTATAAATATATATCACTTTCAAAGGTAGTCTATCTCAGTTGACAAATAAATAAATAAATTTAAAAAAAATACCGGTTACTTATATAAACTATTGTTACGCTTGTTTTATTTATTTATTTATTTATTTTTAATCAATCTTTTATGAAATTACTTGATTGCTGTTTATTTTAAAATTCAAACTTAAAGACAAACACAAAATCACAAGAGCCAGTGCACTAACCACCGAGTCACCTTACACAAAGTTACTTAAACAAGAAATAATTTCATTCAAATAAACAAAATCAAATGTTTAACTTTAAACGCAATTCAGAATCGTATAGTGGCCTAAAATAAAAATAAAAAAACTTTTTATTTTAATTTTTGTACATTCCATATGATACCAATCAGAGTCGGGTCAATCATCAAAGCTAGAACTCATCCAAATTTTTCCCTGAATTATTTATTTGTTTTTATTTATTTATTTAAAAAAATAATTAAAAAAAAAAAAAAAAAAACACTAGTTTGTGAATATACTAAAACTTAACATTGACAGAACTCCCTCGTACAATTCAAATTTCAAATTTGAAACCCAAGGAATACAACACTTTATCTACAATGAATCTGAAAATAAACAAATAAGTAAAATGATCTCACTATCAATAACCTATATAATCTCCAAATGACCCAGTAATCTAAATTGTGAATAGATACAATAAATAAAATCAAGTGGAGAACATACAGATTATATTTTCATCGATGAAATTACTTTTAAATAGCAGAAATTATCACTATTAAAAATCTTAATGCATAGTAAGAAAAAAAAAAAAACTTATCTGCACACTCTGGAATTTCAACACGAAAACAATGATTTTTAAACAGTGTTTATCAGTCGCATATGTATACTGTAACAAAAGTTCCAAACTTAAATTTTATTTTTAAATTCAAATGAATTAAATTTTTATTCAAAGTATGCCTAAACACAACACTCTTAAAAGTAATCTGACATTCATTTGCATGATAGAAACAAATAAAATATTCCAAAGTGAGCACACTATTCACAAACTATCAAAATAACTAATTAAATCTGGAACTATTGTTATTTAATAAGTAAAGTTGAACATTAAAAACCTGACTCATTGATCTGATGGTATATAAAGAACTCAAAATAATTCTGATCCGCATGGAAATAATACATCACCCATTAGAAGAATTTTTTTTTCTTTTTTTAACAAAATGAAAACACACAAAAATAACTCACTAAAATAAATTTAAAAAATATTTAAACTTGAAACATTGAGTAATTTTTTTTTAATTTATTAAAAATTATATCTAATAAAGAAATACACGCTTTAAACATAAAATTCATTAATCATCACTTATTCAATGCAGCGTGTAACCTGACAATTACCTTCCACAGGTTAAATCATTTATTTCTATTTTACAAAATCTTTACTGACACGTGAATCATATATCAAACACAATATAAAACTGCAGTTAATGATGCTAACTTGCGAAAAATAGGACTTTTAAACATTTTCATTTTATTTTTATTTTTATTTACTTATTTTTTTTACAAGAACAAATGAATCACCAATCAAGCAAAGAAAAGAAATATACATACATTTTGACGACTTGAATAATTATCTTGAGATATATGATGATTTGGTTTCCAGACTGGTCCCTTTTAATTAATTCCCAAAATGAATTTCCAGAAAGCAGTACTGTGGGGAAACACAGTTGACCTTCCTCCTTTGGATTCAGTAACGAGAGAAACATGATGGTGAACCACCTTGGCCAGAAGAACTACGCGATGAGAAAATCCCTCTAAAGATAAGCATTTAATATCAGACCTCGGCCTGAATCTTTATGTAACCAGTGTACGAAAGAAACATTCGTTGAATCACATATCAACCTCCAATACCAAACACCTCAAATGTCACGGTGTGTTTACATTGGGAGAGAGTTTTCAGGCATTCCGCTTTTGTACACTTCTATAATGTCGATTACCACATATTCTATAAAATATATTATCATATTAAAAAGAAAAGAAAAATTAAACTAACGAATACATTTTATGACCTCTAAATTGCATCTTAAATTCTCATACAGTATGTTCTTTAAATCCTCCCTCTTCCCACATATGTATCTTTTGGTAATTGCAACTCTATCGAAAGGTTTGGTCATATATTATTCGTTTTTTTAACGTTAACACAGATCTGCAATAGCTTGTTATGACTTTCCTGGTTCAGTTTATTTTCATCTTACAAAATAAAGGCAGTTTGTCGCCTTGTGTGCATTCTTTGTCTTATAACATGGTAAGTTAATTTTGCTTAAAAGTTCCGGGTTCTCATGGAATATCTTGGCGTCTAGTGAGGACCGTTTGAATTAAAAATTATGTGGTATCTTTTTCAAAAATTACATGTGTTTATATGGAACATGATTACAACCATTTTTTTGTCTACTATTTTGAATTTGGCTTCGATTAGAGCTTTGGCGATATTAATGAAGTAATCGGGGCGTCACTTCATCACAAAAATGTAAGCTATCAATACGTCGTTGTTGGGACTCCTGCCTCCCCCTCCACTCCGTACTTTGTAACAACTTTGAAAATTTATTAATTTTTATATTCACGTATATGGTCACCATAGATGTTTAATATTTTTTAAAAATTTTAAATAAAATATGTCTGCAGATTGAATAATGTCTATTTCGCATGATTTCCTGAGTTGTTGCATTACTTCACATGTACTCTCTCAAGTTGTGCTTTTTAAATTATATTCAGGTAATACGTCAATATATCCGGGCATCAAAAACTATTTCACAACTTCTTCTTTTTATCTATCGTAAAAAGGTAATTACCAATATATTTCTAATTGCATAGATAAAAATCTTTAGTTCAATATGTAAATAACTGTTATATAAAATATATATATATATATTAATTACCGTAAACCGGGGTCACTTAGGCCGGCGGGGTAACAAAAGCCATTTTAATAGGTAAAGTTTGAATGCTGGTTTGTCAACACTGTGTAGATGTCTTGAAGTTTGTTTTGATGCTATTGTTTGCATTATTTAACAGAGTTTTCACTAGTCTACAAATAGTTACTTAAGTTTTTAATGGTAAGTTTACATAAATAATTTTGTTTTGATGTTAATTTTAGTGAAATCTTATAACCGACATAACTTCAATAATACCAATAATATTTTTAATAGAATTTAGTAACAAATGTTGTTCAACCTAACCTCAATCAATACTTTTTCATATTTGCCATTTCACAGGATGCATCTGCATTTAGTTTTATATATTATATATAAAAAACTAAAGCTGTTACACAAACGGGTTAACAAAAGCCAGTGGCTTTTGTTACTCCATACTATATTATGCCATATAAAATGAAAAAAAAAGTACTGGTTATTAACAAATTACAGTAATTATTAAATAAATGATTTTTATGCTTAACCTTGTTTCAGGACACAATATGCCTCGAAAGTATCAAAGGCCTGTTGGTGCCCGAAAATACAAAGATTACTCAGTACAAATACAGTATCTTACACCAAATGTATACGTTATTGTAGAACTTTTATTTAATAAAAATAGAAACAAAGAAGTGAAAAAACAATTTTATGCTATTGTTCAAGAAACTAAACCCGAGGAAGAGGTAAGCAAAGGTAAAATTTTTTAGTAAAAGCTCCAAATCACTGGGAAATGATTATGTTTTTGCAAATGTTGATGATGAGATGGACATTAAGATCACAGACATTATCACAATTGTTAAGCCTGTTAAAGTTAATAGAGGACGTCATACTTTCCCTTTGGCACTTAATAATTAAATGTTAGATTAAGTTAATATTAGTGCCATTAATGTATAATTTTTTACTAGTACATCAAATGAAAAATATTATAAATACATCTATTTTGGCATTTTATGTGGATTTTGTTACCCTTTAGAGAATAATTGAAGTTAAACATTGATTGACAACCACTGGTTTTTGTTACTCCATATCACGGGGTAACTAAAACCACCAAGTTTTTTTTTTTTTTTTCTTATAATTAACATGTATGTTTCAAAAAATTTTCTTATATGTAATAATAAAGTAGAGCAATAGACCCGAGTTTTCCATAAATAAGTTAATCTCTAACATACAGTCGGCTGCAAAATTATTCGAGCACTAGCAATAATCCTTGCCAAAAAAAAGTACACTTAATACAGCTTTGTTAAATAAATCCTTGTCGAGTCATGTTCTTAATCAGTCTAAGAACATGATTCGACAAGGATTTACTTAGCAAAACAGTCTTAAGTGTACTTTTAAATATAGGAATTATTGGCTAGTGCTCGAATAATTTTGCAGCCGACTGTAAATAGCTTTTGAGTGATAGGTGTTTGAAGTTGAGAAGTGGTCTAAGTAACCCCGGTTTACGGTATACATAATTTATGTTGCTCACAGGACTTAAATTTTCCCCACCCGCTCGATCGCGCGACTTGGGCGTTACGTGATAACAAAAAGTTCCCCCAAATAATAAAATGGATCATTTAACCACTTCACCGGCTATCCCGAGATAACTCGGGGGAAATTTAGCCTTCCACATACTATTGTGGCCAGTGAAGTGTTTAAAATTCAAATTAGAGATAGCAGAAGCTTTAGTAGCATCTCCACATTCTAACAGAAGCATTATAAATTATGGTAAAATTGGTGATGCTGTAATCCCTCTGGTAAAAGGATACAAATATTATAATTCACCTGCCAAGACACGTCATGCCAGGACAAAAGATACGATATGTATGTACATTTCCCACGTGTTGATGATATTTCGAGACCTTGAAAATGCAGATTTGAAAACTGCAAAAGCAGTTCAAAAACATGGTGTGAAAAATGCGACGTGTACTTACGTTCATCAAAAACGATAACAAGTTTTAAAGATTTTCATTTTAAGTAAATATCAGTCAACAAAAGAATAGTACGTCAATGAATTTCCTTGTTTGTAACAATTTGAGTTCAACATATACTTTGCTTCTTCCATCAATGTAGAGCCAGTAAATGTATAACTCTTTAAATTTTACAGGTGATGATTTCACAGAAAGAGCCCAACTCGCACGATCGTGTGGGTACCCTCTACGTTCTGGAGGGGCAACAACTTTTTTTTTCTTTTCAGTGTCATAGGGGCCAGTATAGAGTAAAAATACAGAAAAATACAATATTTTAAGGTAAAAATATTTCGGGTCGGAAAGGGTTAAAATAAGTAATATTTCTTCTCGTTTTTCAAATTGTTTGTCCATGAAGAATTAAGTGAATATATTCTTTAGTTGTTTTATTTACTAATAACATTATACAAGCAATAAGAGCAAGTGTAGCGTATTGTAATGAATCATTTCTGTTACTAAAAATCAGCACACTTGTTAATTTATGGATCGTTTAAATTAAGTTTCTTTTTCTTTTGTATCGACTAAATAAAGTCATTTGAAATCTTAAAAAAAAACCTCGACTCTTTTTTTTTTTTTTTTTTTTTTTTTTTAATAAAAAAAAAAAAAGTTTTTTTGTGTTTTTGTTTTAATCTTGAATTGGATAAATCCAGATAGATAGAACACACACATACATAAAAAAAAAAAAAAGAAAAAAAAACATGCAAATTATTAGAATTGCAAATATTAATCAAAAGTATTTTAGAATGTTAGATAAGTCATCAACTTATTTCTTTGGAGTATTAAACATCACTTTTAATATTTTCTTCTAATACTGAGTTAGACAAATCCTGAAAAATAGACCGATTACTTATTTTTATACAAAAAGAAAAATAATATTATTAACTAAATGGCAAAAGCAAATATTAATGGTTTTCATTATTTTCGAAAATAACATTTTAAATATTAAACATTAAAATTCTAATTTTATTTATCTTATAACAAACATCTGTCAAATATTTAAGCATGCTTAACGAAATACAATTTCTACAATATCCAATTTCCATTTAAATTATATCTTATAATCGTCTTCATCGTTAAGATTAAATTTTCTTAGAATCAACAAACTACTGAATCAGCATTTCGGAATATTTCAGAATGCATTATTTTAGTTTAAAAGTGAACTGTTACTTTAACTTCGATAATAAGCTTACCGAACTTTACATAAAATAAGATTTTAATTAGATAATATCTTTTAGAAATTTATCAATTTTTCTACATTATAAAAGGTTATTCATAAAATATTTGTTCTAGAAATCTCAATTATACAATCTTGCTAAAAATAAATAGGTAATAGTATGTCTATTGACACACCCAATTAACCATAACACTGCATTCATTAAACAGAGAATCTTTAAAATTATTATGAGGTTTTTCATCATTTCAAACTATTTGGTACATAATTTAATATTTTACTCCATGTGCAAAAGAAAAAGAAAATTTCACAGTTTCTACTGCAAAAATATTATCTTTCAATCTTAATGCTACGTCATAAACATTTGGGTTAAATTGTGTTCAGGCAGAAAGAGAAATTTAATACGACAGTAAGCATTGGGGGGAAAAAACCTTATAACGGAAAAATAGTTGCAGTCATGCAGTAGTGCAATCATGCATAGTATGCAGTCACTAGTTTTCACAATCTTGCTATGCAGGTTAACTAAATTATGGCTAATTTTCTAATTTTTGAGCACTGGAATCATAGGAAAATACCTATTGCCCCACTATACCCCGTGTCTCACTGTGTCCCCCTTTCTCTTGCATTTCGTAATATATAAGTCTATGCTTGGTTTACCTTTATACCGGAACATCGGTCTCTGAGACCACTAAAGGTTAGGCTTAGTGTAGGGACTTGCGGATGCATATTCCTATAACAGAGTAACGGAGCGTTTGGCGATAAATGTCCAAGACGCCAAGGGTGTCTAACTGAAGCACCAATGCGACGTAAAATTCACTCAGCCTGTACAGGATGGCATGTCTCAGAACAACCCTTAGGGGTGAGTCCCAAACCGTCGCCAATTGTCCACAGCGTGGCACTAGTCCAACGTAAAACCGGCTCTAACAAGGGAAGCTTGAGGGGTTGGCAGTGAGCAGGGGGCGGAGTCCCTTAGTGTTGAAAAGAAACCTATAAAATGTTATTAGAATATTAGGAATCTCAATTTTTGAGCGCGAACAGACACATTACGTAGAAATATCAGTAATTGAGAATTCTTTCTAAAAATTTATTCGATTGGTTTTGTTAGTATTTGGTAGAATGAAAGTGCTATCAAGAAAAAGGTAAAGTTTTGTTGCGATGATTTATTTAAAGTTATTTTTCCAGTCGTCAGATATATTTAAGTTGTAAGTCATTCAAAGCAAAGAAGAGTTATTTGTAGGAAGTCTTTCAGAGCCAATTTTTTCACAAGCGAGTCATTGAATGGAGTTACCTTGAGGAGTTATCTGCCCTTTGAAAGGTATATTTTATCAGTAGCTATCATTTTCACCCATTGCGCAGTACTAATGAAACATTAAATCCAACCAACCATGTAATATATCCTGTCACCCCTATGATGCGTCATAATTGAGAAAGAAAATTTATGGCTGCAAGAATTCATAATTTATTGCCATAAGATTTCGCCAAATACATTCAATACCTTTTTTCAAAAAGTGGTTTGTGAGACCGATGTTCCCGATAAGCATGGTGAAAATATCTTCCGGCTAAAGGGTTAAAGTTGTGATATTAATGAAAACTGACAGGAAAAATTGTATAACATCACGGTAATATTTATTCACATAAATAAAGTTTGTCGTATTACATGGAGCATAATTACTTAATAAAGGTTTATACGTATATATATATATATATATATATATATATTGTTGCGAACTTGGGGGTTCGTGAGTTGTCCGAGAATGAAAGGCAAAACTTACAAAAATTCAGTAATTTATTCAAAGAAAGTTCAAGAAAAATACGGGTCTATAAACCAAGTATCAGCTTCAATTCAACCAGTAAACGCTGCTTAAACAACAGCTGTCAATAGCAAATCCACAGTACCATCTGTATAGCAATAACACTTAAAGCAAGTCTCTTTCAAAGAGGCTCAAAATAATGCAAGCATTAGCGAAGCTGGCTGAGAACTGAACTGAACTGACTGCCTTGGCGGGAAAGCGCTCCTTATACACCCCTGTAGAAAAGTGTGGAAAGTTCCAGAAATTTCCGTATCTCATCAGCCAATGAGATTAGAGCTTCCATATTTGGTATATCCCTAATAAGGATTTTCTGGCCAAGGTCGCCAAAAAAATCGCCAAGCTGGGAAAAAGTCGCCAAATTTGGCGCCAAACCCATTACCTGCCTTATTGGTGCTTTTTAATGCGTTTTTAAGGGAAAATAAGGCTATTTCAACGCTAAAACGACTAGAAATGCACAAAATTAGCACTTTATTGACTTACTAAGCCTCTTTGAAAGAATTTATACAAAAATAAACACAATTATTTACAATTCTGTAACACTGCCCCCTCCCAAGGACTGCACGTCCCGGGCAGTGCAACCCTTGGTCAAGAGGCGAAACTAAGCAAATTTACACATTCTAAAATACAAAAAATTAGTTGCATATAAAGATAAAATAGAAACCAAAATCAAGTCAGAAATATTTTCAAAATTCACAAATATGTACAAGTATTTATATACAAATATTTACATTACGCATGCGCAAATTTTACCAGTACTTACATTTTAAATTTCAATATTACCGTAAATTGTGGTACTTGGCTAGCCTGTTATAGTGCACCACCTTCGGTTTTGATGAAGGTGTTCCGCACCACTACATCACTCAGCCTTTTTAAGACTGTGTACGGTCCGTCCCAGTTGCACTGTAACTTGGGAGAGATTCCTTTGCGTCGAACAGGATTCCACAACCAGACCTTGTCTCCCTCCTGGAACTCATGTTGTGTAGCCTTTAGATCGCACCTTGTCTTCATTTTCTCTGTTGCCATGTGAATCCGCTGCCGAGCAAAGTTGTGTACGTCCTCAAATCGTGCCTGGAGTTCTTGGACGTACTCCTCGGGCGATGAAGACGCATCGGGTGGACAACCAAGCAGGAGATCACAGGGGAGAAGAAGTTCACGTCCAAACAGCATCTGAGCTGGAGTATAGACGGTGGTCTCATGGACAGCACTTCGATAAGCCAGCAGGAACAATTGCAACTTCAAGTCCCAATCTTGCTGGTTCATTGATACTAGAAGAGAGAGGTTATTCAGGATGGTACGGTTGAACCTCTCGACCATGCCGTCCGACTGGGGATGTAATGGTGTTGTCTGGGTTTTGTCTATGCCGAGTAGTGTACACAGTCCTTTGAAAACAGCAGAGGTAAAGTTCGTACCTTGGTCGGTATGAAGTTGTAGGGGTGTGCCGTATCTTGACACCCATTGCTGCACTAGGACCTCTGCGACTGTGCATGCCTCTTGATCGGGAATGGGATATGCCTCAGGCCATTTGATGAAATAATCCATCACGACGAGGATGTATATATTTCCACTGGAGGTCCGTGGAAAAGGACCCAAGATGTCGAGTGCAATTCTTTCAAATAGTGCTCCCACGTTGTATCGTTGCAGTCTTCCTCGACTTCGTGTCTACGGGCCTTTACATGCCGCACAAGCATCACAGGATTTACACCATTTCTCCACATCCTCCCTTGCCTTGCACCAGTAGAAGCGTTCCCGAACTTTCTGCAGAGCCTTCATTACCTCAAAATGGCCTCCGGTAGAGCTACTATGCAGTTGTTCTAAAACATCTGGAATTTTTTATCTTGCTAATACAATCTGCCATCTGAAGCTTTTTCCATCATCAGATTCCCGCTTTCTGCATAATACACCGTTTCTGATATGAAGACAGTCCCAAAGTGCCCAATAACTTTTCGTAATGGGACTAAATCTGGAAATGTCCTGCCAGGTAGGTCTGTTGCTAGTCGTCTCCTGCAGCTGTAATATTGGCTTTATGTCAGGATCTTCCAACTGGGATTGTCTAAGTTCTTCGTCACTCCATGGATCGGGATCTTGTTCTGATGGTGTCGAGACAGTAACTTGGCGAGCAACTGACTTTATTCTTTGGTGTTTATCCTCGGCTTTAGAGCTGTATTAATGATCTTCAAATGGAGGCTTCCGCAAGAAGGCATCTGGATTTTCTCGAAGAGCTTCTTCTGGGTGGCATACTTCAGAGACATTCTTGGTTGCTTCTCTATGTGTTCTTACTGGGCAGCTTCGTTTGATATGCCCGTCTTTTCCACAGCCCCAGCATTTAGTTGTTGGAGTCTTCCCTTTTTTCTTCTCTCGAGAATGCGTACACCTTGAGAGCCGTTCACTTTGTCTGCTGTGCTGTTCTGGCGATGTTTACGGGCGGCTTGTTGGGCTGCCTCGATCTTTAGGGCATACACTAAGGCGGACTCCACATACTTCACGCCGGAGAGTCTGAGGGCTTTTTGAATTTCTGGATCTCCGATAGCATCAATGAAATATCATAGGGCCAGATCATTGCGTGTTTCAGGATGACAGTCTGACAAAGCCAAATGTGAAAGCCTCTGGATATTTGATGCCAGTTCTTGTAAGCTTTCCCCTGGTCTCTGATGACGGGACCTTAGCTGGAGTCGACTATATTCTTTGGACCATTTCGCTCCAAAACGTAGCCCTAGTGCTCTGGTTAAAGCTTCGAAGTCATATCGCTGTTCCTTTGAAAGGGTCTCCAGAATATCAGCGTCGTCGCCCCGCAACGACCCTACCGATGAGCCGTCTTTGCAACAGAGTCCCAGCCGTTAGCTTCAGCTATGATGGAAAACTGCGTCTTATATACATGCCAGGAGGAACTGCCGTCGTAGGTAAATATCTTAAATAAATTGCTGATTCTGGATTCTTCTCTCTTTCTTTTCAGTTTCTTGGGGCATGGATTCTAACTTTTCTCTCCAGATCTTCTTCTATTCTCTTCAATTTACCTTCTATCTGAAAACCTTCCTTTAAGTTCCTGATCAAATTTTTTTAATTTTTAAACAATTTTTCAATTTAAACAATTTTTCTGATAAATAATTTTCTCCTCAAAATTCTCTTCTATCTTCAAAATTTCTTTCTACTTTCATAACATTCTCTTCTATTCCATCCATTCTATTTTCCATCACCGTTAATTTACCCTCTATTGATTCTTTCGCCGTTGAAAGCTCTCTCTTCATCTCATCTTGATTAGATTTAATTTCTTCGGTCAATTTGGCTTCCATCTCTTCCTGAACTGCTTTCATTTCCTTCATTTCTTCAGTCAAACCATCTTTCAATTCTCTTTGCGATGTTTCCATTTTCTCCTGTACTGCTTTTATTCCTTCAGTTAATCTATCTCTCATTTCTTTTTGTCCCGTTTCCATACTTTCTTTCATCTCTCTTTGTCCTTCTTTCATTTCATTCACCTGGGTAGCTAAGCTTCCTAGAAGTTTCTTCATCTCTTGCTCCATAGCTCTAGTTATCACCATTCACAGACAACCCCACTCCTGACACCAGAAATGTTGCGTACTTGGGGGTTCGTGAGTTGTCGGAGAATGAAAGGCAAAACTTACAAAAATTCATTAATTTATTCACTGAAAGTTCAAGAAAAATACGGGTCTATAAACCAAGTATCAGCTTCAATTCAACCAGTAAACACTGCTTAAACAACAGGTGTCAATAGCAAATCAACGGCACAAACTGTATAGCAATAACACTTAAAGCAAGTCTCTTTCAAAGAGGCTCAAAACAATGCAAGCATTAGCGAAGCTGGCTGAGAACTGAACTGAACTGACTGCCTTTGGCGGGAAAGCGCTTCTGATATACCCCTGTAGAAACGTGTGGAAAGTTCCAGAAATTTCCGTATCTCATCAGCCAATGAGATTAGAGCTTCCATATTTGGTATATCCCTAGTAAGGATTTTCTCGCCAAGGTCGCCAAAAAAATCGCCAAGGTGGGAAAAAGTCGCCAAATTTGGTGCCAAATCTATTACCTGCTTTTTAATGCGTTTTTAAGGGAAAATAAGACTATTTCAACGCTAAAACGACTAGAAATGCACAAAATTAGAATTTTATCTACTAAGCCTTTTTGAAAGAATTTATACAAAAATAATCCCAATTATTTACAATTTTGTTACAATATATATATATCTATATATAAACATAGAATTTTTTATAAAGGACAAATAGTAAGCAAGTAATTCATTTTTCTTTTCCTTTTCTTTTTTTTTTTTATGTACACATTCACTAAAAATATGATTTATATGAATTCAGTACAAATATTTACATTTAATTAAGTGAAAACTGACAATTATTTCGTAAATATATAAAATAGAAAAAAAATAATAACAAGTTTAATATTTTTATTGGATATTCTGTAGTACACTACTGATCAAAAGTTTAAAAGCCATTTTTTTTAAAGCTGGACAAAGTCTATGGAAGTGTGATAGTTGACATTTTCAATTTTCCCGAAACTTTCAGGATATGTTAGTAGTACTGTGATAAGAAAAAGTGAAATTTATTTTTTTTCTGAATTTCACTTGTTTGACCTAGAGAGGGAGTCGATGTTTGAGGCCGTAAATAAACGGTGCCATTTTAATATCATTTTACTCCTGAAGCCATGAGTGACCCATGTCAATTTTTTTAAATACGGATACTACTTGATACTAAGTACATTTTAGCATAAACAGTTTGGTGGGTCACTCATGGCCTTAAAGGCCAAGGTCATTCGAAAATGCAGTTTTCGTTGATTTTTTCCATGTTTTCAGTCTGAATATCTGCTAAGACCATGATTGCCCTATAGAAATAATTATGGGGTTAATTACACACCTTAGTACAGAACTTAAAAATATTTAAAATTGCATGGGTTTAGTAGATAAATGGTCTCAAAATTGAAAAATTTCAAAAAAAGGTCAAATTTGATGGTAAATTACTCTATAAGCCATGAGTCAATAACTATGAGACACAGTTTTAATTATACCCTAGATGGTCTAGTTTTCGACCCAGGTTACAAACCTATGGGGCTTGCAAGATTTGTTTATATATAGTCTATTTTATATCGCCAATGTGTACCTGTTCTATGTTGTACAAACCGCTTGAGACCCAATTTTGTAATACATTAATTCTTGTTTAAAACTTCCCATTTTACATTACAGAGGTCAGCAGCAAAATAAATATAAAATTAATATAAAATTAAAAAATCTGGAGTGACTCCACTCGACTTTCCGAGCATTGAGTAATTAACAGTTTTGTAGATAAAACCTATAAATGCTAGATTCACCAAAATGCTTATAGTTAGTGCAACAGTGATTTATAATATTCATATAAATTTTCAGCTCAATTGAATAAGGCGTTTAGATGCTATCGCACTTTTAAAATTTGGTCCCTTAAAACATAATGATAAAGAATTTTTCTTTGTGTCCCTGTAAAAAAACTGTAAGTGCTAAATTCACCAAAATCTATAAAGTTGGTGCAACTGTGACCTATAACATGTGTACAAATTTTTTGCAGAGATTAATAAGGCGTTTAGACGCTATCACACTTTTCAAAATTTGGCCCCATAGGCCATAATGATAAATAATTTTTCTTTGTGTCCCTTAAAAAAACCATAACTTCTAGATTCTCCAAAATCTATACAGATTGAGTATCTGTGACCTATAATATGTGCATAATTTTTTTGCTCAATTGAATAATGCATTTAGATGCTATCGCACTTTTAAGATTTTGATCCCATAGGCCATAATGATAAACAAACTATAAGTGCTAGATTCATCAGAATCAATAGGGTTCGTGCTATGGTGACTTGCAACATGCGTACCAACTTACAGCTCATTCTAGCAAAGCGTTTAGACGCTAGCGTGTTCACTCACACACATACACACATACATACATCATCACAAAAATAGTGAAAACGGAGCTGCAAGTTGGTACGCATGTTGCAAGTCAACGTAGCACAAACCCTATTGATTTTAATGATTCTAGCACTTATAGTTTTTTTACAGGGACACAAAGAAAAATTGTTTATCATTATGGCCTATGGGGCCAAAATCTTAAAAGTGCGATAGCATCTAAATGCCTTATTCAATTTTGCAAAAAATTTATACACATATTATAGGTCACAGATACTTAATCTGTATAGATTTTGGAGAATCTAGATGTTATGGGTTTTTTACAGGGACACAAAGAAAAATTATTTATCATTATGGCCTATGGGGCCAAATTTTTAAAAGTGTGATAGCGTCTAAACGCCTTATTAATCTGTGCAAAGAATTTGTACACATGTTATAGGTCACAGTTGCACCAACTTTATAGATTTTGGTGAATTTAGCACTTACAGTTTTTATACATGGATACAAAGAAAAATTCTTTATCATTATGGCCTATGGAACCAAATTTTTAAAAGTGCGATAGCATCTAAACACCTTATTCAATTGAGCTGAAAATTTATATGAATATTATAAATCACTGTTGCACTAACTATAAGCATTTTGGTGAATCTAGCATTTATAGGTTTTATCTACAAAACTGTTAATTACACAATGTTCGGAAAGTCGAGTGGAGTCACTCCAGATTTTTTAATTTTATATTTATTTTATATTTATGTTGATGCTGACCTCTGTAATGTAAAATGGGAAGTTTTAAACAAGCATTAATGTATTACAAAATTGGGTCTCAAGCGTTTTGTACTATATAGAACAGGTACACATTGGTGATATAAAATAGACTATATCTAAATAAATCTATCAAGTCCAGGTTTGTAACCTGGGTCTAAAACTAGACCATCTAGGGTATAATTAAAACTGTGTCTCATAGTTATTGACTCATGGCTTATAGAGTAATTTACCATCAAATTTGACCTTGTTTTGAAAATTTTCAACTTTGAGACCGTTTATCTACTAAAGCCAAGAGTAACCCATGCAATTTTAAATATTTTTTATGTTCTGTACTTAGGTGTGTAATTAACCACATAATTATTTCTATGGGGCACTCATGTTCTTAACAGATATCCAGACTGAAAACATGGAAATATCAACGAAAACTGCATTTTCGAATGATCTTGGCCTTTAAAGCCATGAGTGACCCACCAAACTGTTTATGCTAAAATGTCCTTAGTATCAAGTAGTATCCGTATTTAAAAAAATTGACATGGGCCACTCATGGCTTCAGGAGTAAAATGATATTAAAATGGCACCATTTATTTACGGCCTCAAACTTCGACCCTCTCTCTAGGTCAAACAAATGAAATTCAGAAAAAAATAAATTTCACTTTTTCTTATCACAGTACTACTAACATATCCTGAAAGTTTCGTGAAAATTGAAGATGTCAACTATCAAAAGTGTCCAACTTAAAAAAAAATTACTCTTAACAAGATTTACAAACGATGAGTTGTTTCAACTTAAAAACTTTTTTCTCGATGAAATGTTTTCAAACATTATGTATTTAAAGTTCTGTGCCTTCTTCATGCTTTTCAGTGAAGTTTGGTTTAAGACAACAATTAAGGGACCAGTAATAAATTGAGCAAAATCAATATTTGTGATCTCCCTGTATCTTTAAGTCAACGAAATGATCTGTAACTTTGGGATATATTAAAACAGTTTTAGTACAATTTGTGGATAAATTTGTGTAACGATAGCATGTTAAATAACGGAGATATAAGATTTATTTTAAAACTCAAAAAAAAAAAAAATAAATAAATAAATAAATAAATAAATAAATTATTTATAATATACAGAGTTTTAGACGAAAATTATTTCTACTTTAAGATAAATTAAAAACACACTTTTGAAACAATATACACAGTCATAATACAAATATCTTAAATATCTCATGAAATATGAAAATGTTTACAAAAAAAGTTTTCAATGCACATAAGCGAAAGATAGAAGAAATTTTATTGCATAGGTTAAAATCTAGATATATCGGGCAATTTTGTCAAAAGTTCATTTGAATAAAGTAAAAATTAAGCAAATTTTCGTCAGAAGAACGAGCTAGATTTTAGGTATCTTTCAGAGTTGAAATTTCATAAAGGGTTTTTCACATGCGCGTATTTAATTTGAAAATAACATCTAAGATGTTATTTCCCTTTTTCCTAATATCCCGTTAGATATTGTTCGTTCGATTATCCTTAGAAATTGCCATGATATTCCTTCTCTTGTTCCATTTTTGAATTTTATTTCTGAAGCATTTGATCTTATCAACGATAATAACTACTTTCTTTTTAATGGTGTTATATATAAACAAACGTTTGGAGCGCCAGTGGGGTCCCCCCTCAGTCCTATTCTTGCCGACATTTTACTTATTGAGCTGGAGGAAAGATCCTTTGCTATTTCCTCACTTAAACCGACAATTTACCTACGGTATGTCGATGATATATTTTTATCCTGGCCTTATACAAAAAATTCCCTCCTTAATTTTATAGATTTTTTAATCAACAATTTCCTTCCATTAAATTTACTTACGAATGTGAAATAATTAAAACTTTGCCATTTCTTGACCTCTATATTCATCGAAGCAAAAATAATTCAGTTATTTGGTTTGACGTATACTACAAAAATTCCTTTGTCCCCCTCCCTATACCTGCTTCTTCTGCTCATCCGAATATGTATAAAAAATCTTTTGTTAATTCTTACATATATCGTGCTATTAATTATACCTCCTTTCAATTCAGTGAAAACCGACAATTAAATAAAATTATTAAAATTGGTAGGGACGCTGGATACAAAAAAACTACTATAATTGAGATGTTCAATAAAATAAAAAATAAACTCTTTTTTCCTCCAATTAGCAACTTTTCTACATTAACCCCTAAAATTAAATTCACTAATAGTCTTGTTTATAGTAAAGATTTCGATAATTTTAAACATTATATTTTTCGGAAATTTAATATTGTAATTCCCTATAGTTCACCTTTAATTATTAAACAACTGACAAGGGAACTCTTTGAAGTGGTAATCGCCGATTTTCTTGAAAAAAATTCTGGCATAAGATTTAATCATCAATGGCATATTCCTAAAATATTAGCTGCTCAGTCGCAATAGAAAAGCTATAAAAAATTATTAAAAATGAAAGCATGTCTGCAATATTTCCAAAAAAGCGCCTGTTTGGCGACTGCATTCTTCGGAATTTCATTGCAATGAATATTTAATAAATGTAGATGTTCTTCTTTCTGTTTGATAGCCAAACGAACTCCATACGCTGTCGAGCACTTGAGAATTCAGAATAGATTAACGAAAACCAGATAATTTGCCAGATTGGCACTTACTTAGTGGAAATTCTAAATAATATTTAATATTTCAGTTAAATGAACTGTGTCAATAACAATTGCAAGAGATTAGCGCCAAGTTTTTAATAACGACATTAAAAAAAACATATGATCAAGACTTTTATATAAATTTAAATAAAACAAAACATTATATATTAAAACGCAAAGCTTTTTTTTTTTTTTTTTTTTTTTTTTTACTAAAATGAAAGCATTTCATATCCTAACACATTTTTCTTATAAGTCTGATCATTTTATTGAGCAGTATGAACCTTCGACGAACAAGCAGCTCCACAGAATATGGATTGTGTGGATCCAATATCTCATTAGAGCTACGCAATGAGCAATCAGAGACGATATATGATTCTACCGTAAATTTCGTTCTGTTCGTTGGTTGGGATTAACGTCGCACTAGTACTGCACTATGGGCGATCGGCGACGGTTTGCACTGCACTTCTGGGGATGGTCCGGTGACATCTGCAGGTGATAAATGATTGCATTCTGCGTAGTATCCGAACACTAGCAAAAATTCCTATGTAAAAAAAGTGCACTTCATACGGTTTTGTTAAATAAATCCTTATCAAATCATGTTCTTACACTGACTAAGAATAGGATTCGGCAAGGATTTATTTAATAAAACCGTACGAAGTGTACTTTTTTTACATAGGAACTTTTGCTAGTGTTCGGACACTTTTGTTATCGATTGTATGTTATTTATTTTAATATATATATCCGATTTGTATGTTTGACTCGACACCCCCCCCATCCCCCTGTAAATTTCGTCGAGATGAGGACAGCTATAACATAACCGGATTAAAATACAAAAAATTAAAAAATCACCCTGGGTCAGCTGGGAAATCGAACCCATTCTTTTACACTTGAAGACGATTAGCAAGGGTGACATACTCACTCGGTCACGGAGGGTCTGCATTCGGCAAAACAATTATTTTTAAAACAACAAGATTTCGCAGTTAATAATTCTATAAAATTCCCTATGAAATTCATTGTGCAGCAATAGTGTGACGTAAAACCCAACCAACCTTATGAAATTCTAATGCGTATTTTTACAAAATTCTATATATTATTATTCGTAAACATATATAAACTAAATTGCCAGAAATGTAAGAAGCCATAAAGTAGTAGTTATGCACATGCTTTTCTATTTTAAATAAACCCTCTGTAAAGGATCAAAATTCTAATAGCACATCTAAGAACCATCTCTAGGAATATATCCCAGACTGTCGCCCTTGCACAGCTGTAGTGCGAATTAAAACTTAAAACCTACTCAACCTCAAATAATTTAAATATTTTAATTTTGATTTATTTATTTGAGTATTAATTTCAATCAACTATTCTAACGATCAAATGTTCAATCAAATATTATAATTCATATTAGTCGCTAAGTGACCATTGCACAGCTCTAGTGCGACGTAAAACGTAGCCAAACCAACCTATAAATCAGATTAGTTTTTAAATCGTCTTAAATTTATATAAATGCACATGCCGAGAGCTTCAGACATTAATTTACTCCAGATTATATATAAGCTGGAGTAATGTAAATGTAACTCTGAAATTGAAATTGCATTATTTTAAATAAATGCAACTGTGAAACATTACATAAAATAATTGAAAATATTGGATCTAACATAAAACATAACGTCACTTTTTCTAAATAGAAATGTCTAGATTTCAGAAAATATCTTGTGTGTTGGTGGGTTTTAACTTCGCACTATAGCTACGCAGTGGGAAATTAAAGACGACCTTATATTCACACTTAGGGATGTTCCGGGGACATGACATCTTAATTTTTATCCTCCGCGGAGGGGATGGCTTCCTTGCTTCAGTAACCCCTAGAGCGATAGAAAACACTACCCTCCTATACTTAAGTTCTTTGGCATCATTTTAGGAAGGTTAATGTGATTTGGCGATGACTTTTTTCGTATTTGGCGTTCAAAGCGTAAAGTTTAATAATTTTTTACGGCTTTCCTGTTGCGACTCAGCAGCTAATTTTTTTACCAGGGAATTAAGTGCAACATAAACTGTATTCTGTAATTTTTTGAAGAAAATCGGTGATTACCACTTGAAAGTGTTTCCTTGTGAGTATAAAAGATCGTGACCATACTAGACCCACTGGAAGGGTTTATAAAATTCCGATACAATTACATAATGAAATCCTTTTCTATATTGGGCAAACAAAAAGAACTCTTAATAGAAGAATCCAGGAACATATAAAAAATGTAAAAGAAGAAAGAAGGTCTGCACTAGTTAATTTCATCTACAATAACTCCGGCGCTATACCTCTATGGGATGAAGCAGAAATAATTTCAACTTCGCAAAATATATCTGAACTCTTAATTTCAGAAGCTGTAAATATCGTAAAATATACTAATGTTATTAATTCTAAAGATTAATTTCCTACCTAAAATTTGGAATTATATTATACAACCAGATATTTAACTTGCATTTATATTTTCCAGTTCAGTATATAACCTCAGCAATTTCAAGTTTCATTTAAGTTTCTATGGACGCTGCTGCATCCTTCTCCAACGATAGTTTCCTCCTCTCCAAGTTTCATGTTCCCCTCTATAGTTTGTCTGCAAAGTTTGATTCTTTCCTTCTACAAGTTTTCGTACAAGTTTTTTCTATCAGATGTTTACGCCAATCCGTTTCAGACTCCTCCAACAGAATGACTCTACCACTGCTCGACAAGTTTTCTTCACCTTGATGTGACCATCACGCCAGCCTTTCCAATAGCCATCCAAAACTTTTTTCAACGCAAGTCGCAGTAATCAAGTGTTGCCTCAGTGTTAATGTAGAATGACTCCAAACTATGAAATATAAATTTTTTTGTATCAAAGTAGCGATGCAACTATAACTTTAACCTGATTTATAATGTACATACATTTGTAACACAGCTGCACACTATACAAACAAACATGTAGTTTTCCCACAGACTAAGGAATTACCTAGACCTGGCAATACTACTGTCTGGTATGGGGGAAAAGTGGAGTAACTGAGGTGCTTGTACTAATATGGCTGCTCAGTTACAGTTGAGACTTCCCTTTTAGAACCGTCTTGCCGTGTCTAGTTTAGGCTGACCAGATCATAATAGAAAAGCGTTAAAAAATGCTACAATTATCCAATTACGGATACATTTTTTCATTCTTAATAAATAAGGACTAAAAATAAATTATTATTGATTAATAATTTACTTTCTACGATTTTTTTAAACTTAGGTATGTAGGTATGTTGGGTTTAATATCGCACTAGTACTGCGTTATGGATAATTGACGATGGTCTGGGACGCACCGCTAGGAATGGTCCAGAGACATGCCATCACAATTTTGATCCTCCACGGAGGGGATGGCTGCCCCACTTCGGTGACACCCAGAGGTATAATTTTGATGGGAACATAGAGGACATTGTGGCCATGATGGATTTTACGTGCAACAGTCACCATTAGTGTACACTGCGGTATTTTACAGGCTCGAGTATCGAACCCGGAATCTTCCAATTACGAGCTCAGCAGTTCAAAATAGTTTCAGAAGCAGTTTTATTTGACATATATTTTTGTGTGAGAGGGGCCAGCCCCCATTTTGAAGCAGATAGTTCTTAGTCTAAGAACATGATTCGACGAGGATTTATTTAACAAAACAGTATTAAGTGTACTTTTTTCATAGAAGAATTATTCCTAGCGTTCGAATAATTTTGCTACCTACTGAACTTCTTTTTCTCCCCATAGCAGATAGTCGTCTTGCGGGTCTAGTTTCTTCCTGTTTTTTCTCTTCCTAATATGGCTGCTCGGTTACAGTTGAGGCTTCACTTTTAGAACCGTCTTGCCTAGTCTAGTGATTCCTTAGTCTGTGTTCAGCTCAGTGGTCTGTGGTTTTGCTTGCACCAATAAGGCGGCTCGGTTACAGTTGAGTCTTCACTTTTAGAACCGCCTAAGTCTTTCCTTAGTCTGTGAGATTTCCTGATGATGCCTTGCTTTTCAGGGCGAAAAGCTAAGGCTCCTATATATACGAGCTGGCGCATCCGACATTTTTTTGCCTTAGGGTTGCCGCATGTACCCAGCGTGATAAACAAACGGCATCCATTGTTTCTACCGTCTTGCTCGTAATTTTAGTGAAATAAACTGCAATATGGGAGGTTGTTCAGCAATAAACTGCTGTAAACACTCCAGAAAAGGATACAAAATGTTTAGGTTTCCTTCGGATAATGCAAGAAGGAGAAAATGGGCTACGAATTGTCGTCCAGATTCTTGGATCCCGGGACTTAATGCACAGCTTTGCATAGTAAGTTTTATTGTTATTCACTTATACTTTTCTTTGCATTTCTGACATTTATAAAGTAAAAAAATTAAAAAAAAGTATTATTTAAATCTAAATATGTATTTTAATAAACATAAATTATTTTAAGAAACGCTTTTTTACTGTGTGTTTGTAGAGTCTTGGCGACGTTTTTTTGGTTCGCCAAATTTGTCTTGTTTCTGTGTCCTGATAGTATTAGGTCGTTGAAAAAACTTTCCAATTTTAATTGGTACGCTCTTTTTTTTTCCCCTTTTCAAATGTTATGAATTATTTAAGAAACAGAAACAGATTACTTGTGTTGCTTATCATTTTTGGTCGATTTTATTTTTAGATGAAAATTTCTTAAAACCACCAGTGAAGCGATAAAATCGCCAAGCGGAAATGCTGTCCTCTTACGAGGCAAAAAAATGGCGGTGATGCGCCGGCCTATTATTTATTTAAGGGGCTCTACGAAAAGCTTAGAAAAATGTGATTCTTTAATTAAATATATGTTTTTTAAAACTTTTATACGTGTCTCAAAGTGTTTTATTTATTAAATTGAAAACGGTACACGTGTCTTTTTTAAAGGTGTCTCTAAATGGGATGTATTTTTTATGATTGTTAGAATAGTTGATTGAAATTAATGCTCAAATAAATAAATCAAAATTAAAATATTTAAGATATTTGAAGTTGAGTAGGTTTTAAGTTTTAATTCGCACTGCAGATATGCAATAGCGACAGTCTAGGATACATTCCTAGAGATGGTCCGTAGTCGTGCTATTACAACTTTGATCCTTTACGGAGGGGATTATTTAAAATTGGAAAAACACGTGAAATAACCCTTATGGCTTCTTACATTTCTGGTAATTTATTTTGTATAAATATGCATTAGAATTTCATAAGGTTGGTTGGGTTTTACGTCGCACTAGTGCTGCGCAGTGATTTTTTTCATAGGCAATTTTCTTAGAATTATTAAGAGCGAAATCTTGTTGTTTTAAAAATAATTGTTATGCTCAATGCCGACCTACCGTGGTCGAGTGAGTATGTCACCCTCGCTAATCGCCTTCAAGTGTAAAAGAATGGGTTCGATTCCGCAGCTGACCCAGGGTGTTTTTTTAATTTTTTGTATTTTAATCCGGTTATGAGAGGCATACTATTGTAACAATCGCAGCTATCGTAGATCACAAATCGGATCGTACAGTCGGCAGCAAAAGTATCCGAACACTAGAAATAATCCCCGTCAGAAAAAAAGTACTCTTAATACTGCTTTGTTAAATAAATCCTTGTTAAATCATGTTCTTAGACTGACTAAGAACAGGATTCGACAAGGATTTATTTAACAAAGCAGTATTAAGTGTACTTTTTTGACAGGAATTACTGCTAGTGCTCGGTTACTTTTGCTGCCGAGTGTACGATCCGACTTGTGATCTAAGATTGCTGCGATTGTTACAATAGTATACCTCCCTATGTTATATCTGTCCTCATCTCGACGAAATTTACAGGAGGGGATGTCGAGTCAAACATACAAATCGGATGTATATATTAAAAATAAATAACATACGCAGAATGCAACCATTTATCACCTGCCGATGTACCGGACCCTCCTCAGGAGTGCATCGCAAACCGTCGCCAATTGCCCATAGTGCAGTACTAGTGCGAAGTTAAACCCAACCAACAAACAGGACGAAATTTAGGGTAGAATCATAGATCGTCTCCAATTGCTCATTGCGTAGCTCTAATGAGATATTGGATCCACACAACTCATATTCTGTGGAGTTGCTTGCTCGTCAAAGGTTCGTACTGCCCAATAAAATTATCAGACTTAAAAGAAAAATGTGTTCGGATATGAAATGCTTTCATTTTAGTAAAAAAAAAAAAAAAAAAAAAAAAAAAAAAACAGCTTTGTGTTTTAATATATAATGTTTTGTTTTATTTAAATTTATATAAAAGTCTTGGGGGTACATACAAATGAAACACTTTCGGTTGCAAAGCCGTTTGCAAGCGTTCCAAATGTATGACTACAGTCGGCAGCAAAAATACCCGAGCACTAGCAACAATTCCTATGTAAAGAAAAAGCACACTTAACACTGCTTTGTTAAATAAATCCTTCTCGAATCATGTTCTTAGACTGACTAAGAACAGAATTCAATAAGGTTTTATTTAACAAAACTGCATTAAGTGTCCTTTGTTTTTTACATAGGAATTTTTGCTAGTGTTCGGATACTTTTGCTGCCATCTGTATTTGCAAAAACATTGGAAAATTTACGTCATCGAAATTGCAAGCGTTCCGTTTGTATTAACCCTTGATCATATACAGTCGGTAACAAAAGTCTCCGAACACTAGCAAACATTCCTATATAAAAAAGGTGCACTTAATATAGTTTTGTTAAATAAATCCTTGTCGAATTTTGTTTTCAGTCAGTCTAAAAACAGGATTCGATAAGGATTTAAAAAAAAAAAACTGTATTAAGTGTACTTTTTTTTACATAGGAATTTTCCCTAGTGTTCGGAGACTTTTGTTACCGAATGTATTTTTTTAATGTCGTTATTAAAAACGACGTTAATGCTCTTGCAATTGTTATTGACACAGCTTCTTTAACTGAAATATTAAATGTTATTTATAATTTCGACTAAATAAATCTCAATCTGGTAAATTATCTGGTTTTTGTTAATCTATTCTGAATTCTCATGTGCTCGACAGCGTATTGAGTTCGTTTGGCTATCAAAAAGAAAGAAGAAGATCCACATCTATTAAATCTTCATTGCAATGAAATTTCAAAGAATGCAGTCGCCAAACAGGCGCTTTTTTGGAAATATTACAAAAATGCTTCCATTTCTAATAATTTTTTATAGCTTATGTATTGCGACTCAGCAGCTAATATTTTAGATGCTATTCATGATTAAAACTTATGCCAGAATTTCTTTCAAGAAAATCGGCGATTAGCGCTTCAAAGAGTTTCCTTGTTAGTTTCTTCAGGTCCAAAAACATCGATTTTTGCCAAATTTTGTGCGTTTATAATAAAAATTCTGTAAAAGCTAGAAAAAAAAGGGGGGGGGGGAGGTTGTTTTACTTAATCCAATTCTTTTTCTCCGAAACTTTCATAAATACGGGCTAGGACCCCTTAGAAAGACCTCCACGAAGTCACTCCTCTCCGGCCTAGAACCTTAGAGTAGTTAATTGGCCTTACTCCCAAACACACCTTAATCCAATTCTAATTGTTAGTAACTTCTAGCAATATGAATTATTTACTTTATGACTTTGATGCACAAAACAAAAATGCTCAGAACTGGCAATTTTAACTTTTTACCGCATTTTTTGAAGCCTTGATTTTCTTTCTATTAAATGAAAGTATGTTTTCTATAAATATTTTTATTGTTGTTTGAGCACTACTTTACCCCACATTTTTAATATCAATCTGAATAGGATTTATAGCCATACCTTCAAAATACCCCACGTGGGATAAATTGGAGGTAACTTTTATTTTAATTTTTTTATTGGGGTAAAACGTTTTAAAAATCTATAAAACGATCTCAGCGTGACTGATTTATGAACTCTCCTGCTGTAGCAATTTTTAGAATGGGAAAATGTTGAGAATATGAGCGTGATTTAAAGAAAACTAAATTTTACACAGATTTACCCCCATTCTACCCTAATTAAAAATAACATAGTCTTTTATTTCTCTCTCATTCAACTACTAGCTTCCACACACACACACACACACAAAAAAAAAAAAAAAAAAAAAAAAAAAAGAATCGGCTACGCACTTTTATTCTCAGCTATTAACATTTATGTATAAACAAACAGAAACTCTGCTACACTTGGAATAAACTTCCGAAGCATGAAAGGCTTCTCTAAACAAGTAACATAAAATACCGCATCTAAAATAAACTTCTAACACCAAAACTTACACTAAATCGCATAACAAATTCCTTAAATTCACGTTTCTTGATAAAGTTAAACTCTAATTCTATTCTCCAATGATTTTAACCCGGTGGAAGGCGCGCACTGGCCCTCGAAAAGTTGGAATTCAGTTGGAGCTGCCTCATGCCATTACCACAGACTAAGGAATTACCTAGACCTGGCAATACTACTGTCTGGTATGGGGGAAAAGTGAAGTAACTGAGGTGCTTGTACTAATATGGCTGCTCAGTTACAGTTGAGACTTCCCTTTTAGAACCGTCTTGCCGTGTCTAGTTTAGGCTGACCAGATCATAATAGAAAAGCGTTAAAAAATGCTACAATTATCCAATTACGGATACATTTTTTCATTCTTAATAAATAAGGACTAAAAATAAATTATTATTGATTAATAATTTACTTTCTACGATTTTTTTAAACTTAGGTATGTAGGTATGTTGGGTTTAATATCGCACTAGTACTGCGTTATGGATAATTGACGATGGTCTGGGACGCACCGCTAGGAATGGTCCAGAGACATGCCATCACAATTTTGATCCTCCACGGAGGGGATGGCTGCCCCACTTCGGTGACACCCAGAGGTATAATTTTGATGGGAACATGGAGGACATTGTGGCCATGATGGATTTTACGTGCAACAGTCACCATTAGTGTACACTGCGGTATTTTACAGGCTCGAGTATCGAACCCGGAATCTTCCAATTACGAGCTCAGCAGTTCAAAATAGTTTCAGAAGCAGTTTTATTTGACATATATTTTTGTGTGAGAGGGGCCAGCCCCCCTTTTGAAGCAGATAGTTCTTAGTCTAAGAACATGATTCGACGAGGATTTATTTAACAAAACAGTATTAAGTGTACTTTTTTCATAGAAGAATTATTCCTAGCGTTCGAATAATTTTGCTACCTACTGTACTTCTTTTTTACCCCATAGCAGATAGTCGTCTTGCGGGTCTAGTTTTTTCCTGTTTTTTCTCTTCCTAATATGGCTGCTCGGTTACAGTTGAGGCTTCACTTTTAGAACCGTCTTGCCTAGTCTAGTGATTCCTTAGTCTGTGTTCAGCTCAGTGGTCTGTGGTTTTGCTTGTACCAATATGGCGGCTCGGTTACAGTTGAGTCTTCACTTTTAGAACCGCCTAGCCAGGTCTAAGTCTTTCCTTACTCTGTGGCCATTACTGTGCTGACTCGTCAGCGATAGCAAACTCTCGTGTTGGTTGATCCTTCTGTTCAGTTTACGTCATCGTTTTCTTCGCAAACAGATTTAGTAAATGCATCATATTTATGGAACAGTGTTGAAGGTGTATTTTGAAATGAACGTCTGTCATATGAAATCTGTATAGGTTTACTTAGTTTGAATTGTTCTGTTGGTTAAATGAAGGTATTAAATGAAATTAGAACATTACAAAGGAAGTTCCAAATGGAAATGCGACTTTTAATAGAATTACAAGTTTTATCGAAATTATGGCTTCGTTGTAGTTGGACTGGAAAGTATTTTACCTGAAATTCTTTTGTGACGATCATTCAAAATGAACCTCTGGTATGATCTGTCTCGTCCGTGGAGGATGAAAAGTTTTATAGTACAGTCGTTAACAAGTCTCCGAACACTAGCGAAAATTCCTATGTAAAAAAAAGTACACTTAATACAGTTTTGTTAAATAAATCCTTGTCGGATCCTGTTCTTAGTTAGTCTAAAAACAGGATTCGACAAGGATTTATTTAACAAAACTGTATTAAGTATATATTTTTTACATAGAAATTTTTGCTAGTGTTCGGAGACTTTTGTTACCGACTCTATGCCTCTTGACCACCCTTAAGGGTGTATCCGAGACATTTCCAATTGCTCGTAGAGTAGCACTTGTGCTACCTAAAATTTGCTCTTTCACGGTACGACCTACTTAAGTAGGGAGACTTTCGACGCTAACAAAGTTTTCTTAGGAGGATTTTTTCAGAGCAAATTTAGGAACCTACACGTGACCTGCTGGAGGAAGTTTCATTTTCAAGGTACTTCATTATAGAGAAAAATATCTCGCTGCTAGAGTCAGGTTTAATTGTCCTCAGTATTTCAGGCGAACACATGTTCTATGCTTTCTTTTCACTCCACATAAGATAAAAAAACACATAATTTAGTGAATAACAAGTTCTCTTATGCATAAATTTTCAGTAAATTGTTGTGTTTTAAAATCCTCATTTTCCTTGTTTAGCTTGAACACATATCCAGTGACAAAAATGCCGGTGTTTAGGAGATTATTGAAATCAGCGTAATCTCACTACTTCATAATCCCTCTGAGAAATTTAAGTATAATCCAATTCTTGTGTGTGTGTGTTTGTATGTATATCCTAGTAGATAGAGCACCAAGCTTATAATTGAAAGATTGCGCGTTCGATAGACGAGTTGGCTGAAGACAGTTTTTTACATGAATGATGGATGCACGTAAATTCTTGTGTACACAATGTCCTTTATGTTTCCATCCGAAATAATATCTCATGATAGCGACCGGAGAGGAGTTGCCCTCCCCTCTGCTGAGGATAAAATTGAGATACCCATGTCTCCGGACCATCCTTAGGATTGAGTCCCAGACCGTCGCGTAATTATACCTCTGGGGGTCACCGAAGCGGGAGAGCCATCCCTTCCGTGGAGGATGAAAATTGTGAGGGCATGTCTCCGGACCACCTCTAGGGATGTGTCCCAGACCGTCGCCAATTGCCCATCTGCGCAGCACTAGTGCGACGTAAAACCCAGCCATCCAACCATCCATCCCAGACCGTCACCAGTTCCCTATAGTATAGCACTAGTGCGACGAAAAACCCTCTCAATGTCAACCACATACGTATATTTATTTGTAAATATACAATATAAGAAATATACAGTCGGCTGCAAAATTATTCGAGCACTAGCCAATAATTCCTATATTTAAAAAGTACACTTAAGACTGTTTTGCTAAGTAAATCCTTGTCGAATCATGTTCTTAGACTGATTAAGAACATGACTCGACAAGGATTTATTTAACAAAGCTGTATTAAGTGTACTTTTTTTTGGCAAGGATTATTGCTAGTGCTCGAATAATTTTGCAGCCGACTGTATATCCTTAAGGTGTATGTCGCAGACAGTCTCCAATAGCTCACATCGTAGTTCTAGCGCAACATTAATCGCCCCTATCCCACCCAACCCATGTGTATTTAGCATTTTATTTTGTTCACCGAAACTGTCGCTCTATTTGTAGACACTACAGGGTTGCAATTTCGAACAAGATAGAAAAAACGCCATGATGGCGATTTTTTAGAAGCAGGCATACTATTCAACTAAATTCTCCCCGATGGCGTGACTCTGTCACCCCGCGCGAATGCTGGCGGGTTAAAGTACACGACGATCTTTGACCATTGTGAATATCGAACGAGCAATACTTCTGTTACGAGCCCGACGCTCTACTAAGTAGGATACCGTCCCACCTTGTTCAAGTAAACCATTTTAGAAACAGTTGCTTAAGGGATGATTCTTAATAAACAAGTACAAATTCTACAATAAAAAGTTTTAGCAGGTTGTGATGACCCAATGGTGTGGCAGGGTGTGGTGGTCTACGCGAGTGCTACCGGTCTAATTAATATAATGATATCTTAGTGAATAAAATTTAAGAGAGCCGCGCTCAGCGAGATTAACATTGCGTTATGCTACGCAATGAGCAATTGGAGACGCTTTGTAGTAAGTTGGTTGATTTTTAATGTCACACTAGTACTGCGCTATTGGTAATTGGCTGCATCCTAAAGATGGTCCGGAGACATGTAATCAGAATTTTGATCATCCACGGAAGGGATGTCTCTCCGCTTCGGTTACCCCCATAGATGTAATTTGTATGGAAACGTAGAAGGCATTGCAGTTACAAAGGATTTTATGTGTACCAGCCATTATTAGTGTACACGACGATCTTTGTCCGACTCGAGTATCGAACCCGCAACCTTCCAACTACGAGTTCAACGCTGTTCCAACCGAACCACTGTGCCCGGCTACAGTCTGTCATTCACCCTTTTTATCCTCTGAGTGGGAATGGCTTACCTGTTTTGATAACTCCAAGAAATATTAATCTCGGAACATGGAACAACCACTAAAGATTGCTCGTCATATACACTAATGGTGCACCAGCTATTAATAGTGTATACACTGTAAAAAAAAAAACCTATTACCAGCTGCAATCTGTGATTTATTTTATCCAATCACAGAGAATTTCTTGCAAGAAATTCTCTGTGATTGGATAAAATAAATCACAGATTGCAGCTGGTAATAGTTTTTTTTTTTTTTTTTTTTTTTTTTTTTTTTTTTTTTTTTTACAGTGTATGATGCTCTTTGGCTGTCACAAATATCGAACCTTCAATCTTCCAGTTATCAGCTCGGCCCTTCTCAAGTAGGTTACCTCTCCCCAAAAAGTTAAGGGGACTCTCTACCTATCGTCTCCGAAAGCCGAAGCTAATGTTATTCTATGGAAAATTTCGCCCAATTATAATTCGTTAATGCATATTTTTAAATTCAGTTTTCACTTTCTGAAAATTCACAACTATTAAACAATTTATCGCTTTCTAAAAATTGATCTTTTATATTTTTAAGGTTTCATTTTTAAGCTCAAAAATTAAAAATTTCACATTGTGAAAATTCGCATTTTACAGCCTCAGAATAAAACATTAATTTTTTTTTAAATAATGTTTAGAAAGCGGTAAATTGTTTAATAGTTGTGAAGTTTCTTATTCTGAAAACGGAATAAAAAAATATATATTAGGTAACGAATTATAATGGGGAGAAATTTCCTATAGAATAACATTGGCTCTGGCTTCTGGGGACGATAACTGGAGAGGCCTTTTAAGGTAATATATTATAACTACATTTAAATATATAGTATTTTTGTTTCTCTTTTTCGTTTTTTGAAAACGCTTACTATATGCTTATAGAGATTAGTGTATAATCGATTTTAAACTTTTTTTCTCCAAAAGTTATTCTAAAAAAATGGCGTTTGGAGGAGTTTTTCTTTTCTTTTTTTTTTTTCATCAAGAATGAGGTTGAGTGAGTTTAACGTCTAACTAGAACTGCGCAGTGGGATATTAGCGATAGTCTGTGATTAACTTTAAGGTATGGGTTAAAATGTTGTATTATTTACATATAATATTATGTGTATTAAATTTTATAGATAATGTTTACATTATATATATATAATTAAAGCATGTATGTGTATGTATAATAAATTGTTTCCATACGTATTTTCAACCCTAGGCTTGAAACCAATATTGTCTCCTATAGCTCACTATGCAGTTCTAGAGCGACACTAATAAACCCTTTCTAATCTAATCCACATGTATTCAGCGTTCTGTTCGACGTAACTTTCACTCTCTTTCGTTGGCTGTGGAGGGTTGCAATTTTCGACACGATAAGAAAAGCGCCATGTTGGCGATTTTTCGAAACCGGCTACCTATTCCAATAAATTGTAAAAATTATGAAAGCGATATAAAACAGTAGTATGAAAAAAAAAAAAAAAGTTATACCTGACGGGACGAATGTGCAAGTTGCACCGAAGGAACAAACTATTTCTTCCAACGAAAATGCCGGCAACAGTTAGAAGTCGCTGAACCACTTTAGAATGTAAAAAATCGTCTGTGTATGAGTAGGCATTTATTAGAACATATTTTTTATTTTTATGTATATTTTTTATTAAGTTACTATATCAATGACATCCTTAAATTACTAACTCAAATATAAACTTAATTATGCTGTTTCTTTCTTTTTTCATGCGCACTTTTTAATTCCTTATTCAAAATTATAAAAAAGAAAAAATAAAGAAAGAAAAAAAAATCCCTTTTTCGATATCGTTTGTTTCGATAGTGATTATTACTTATTTTATTTTCTTTCCTTTTCAAAATAAATAAATAAATAAATAAATAAAATAAAATGATTTTGATGAAATTCTGGCAAAAGTAGAATTTAGTTTAGAACGGAGGACTATTAGTTTTTTTTTTTTTTTTTTTCTCGGAAATCCATTCCTTATTTCTTTGCCCTGGATGAACCGAAGGATAACAGTAAAAGCTAATTTTTCTGGACATAAGGAACATTCAAATCGAATTATCATCTGAAACCCCTAATTCTAAATTTGTTTTTAAATCGTTTGAGTAGATGCCTAAATAAACAGGGTTCTATTATATTTTCTTCCTGGCGAAGCACGGGTCACCAGCGACTGTAATAATCCTGAAGAAGAAGATAAGACAAATCGATTTTTCAGCTCAAAAAGCATTTACCCCCTCCCCCCTTATTATTATTATTATTATTATTATTTTTTTTTTTTTTTTCAAAATCGTTCCTGTTATTTTCAACGAAATCAGGTTTCTGTTGTATTTTCCCCAGGGGAGTGCAGGTTGGCAGTGAACGCCAATTTTCCTGAAAATGAGGTTATTTAAGATCCAATTGTCATAATAAACACACTACTTTAAATATTTATCAAATTCATTCTAGTACTTTAAAAGAAAATAAAGTTTTTTTCGTTTTTTACTGCAACCCCCCTCAACTCCCTTTCAACTACAGTGCATTTATTTATTTTATTTTATTTATTTATTTTATTTTATTTTTTTAAGAATCAAGGCTCTTATTAATTCGCCTTCAAAATTTTTAATCTTGATCAAATTTTTCAAGTGACAACCTAATGTAAATTTCAAAAAAAAAAAAAAAAAAAAAGATTTTTTTTCCAGTTATTTGTTTTTAAGTTATGCTGATAACAAATATGCATACACATCAACCGCTAAGGACTTTCGTCACCAGGGCAACTCAAATCGTGTTATTATACTTAAAAAATAAATAAATATTAAATAAATAAAAATGAAAATAGAGCTTTACAGAATTCTTTGTTTACAGTATGGGCATGAAAAATTAATTTACCTTGCTGAGCAGTTCGCTGACATAGTTAATGTAGCAAAGTACTTCCATAAATTACATTCAATAGAACGTTTAGCTCAATTTTGGGCAGCCCTGTATATTGTCTATAAACAATATAATAAGAACTATAAACAATATTGTGTATTTATATTTAGTTTTATATGAAAAACATCTAACACAAAATGAATTACAATGCTAGCAATCTCCAAGTATAACCCCAATATATCCAAATACTTTTGGTAGCCCTGTAAACGAATGATGAAGCACTTCCATATCACAATCAACAAAAAACATGGTTTTATGCATGTTTTTTCTATTTTTATTTATTTATTTATTCATTTCGTTTTGTTTAAGACAGCCTAGAGATGTTACACTGTGCTTTAGAGGTCTGTCAGAGGCCCGGCCCAGTACGAAATCGAAAAATCCGGGCCTAGCCGGAAAAATGCGGGCCGGACAAAAAACGATAAAATCTGGCCCGACCCGGCCCAATTCATAAATATGTAAAATAACAACAAAAAAAAAATCACGCTTTTTTATGAAAAATACTTTTATTATGTGCTTTGTAGAGGTTTTATATAGCTAAGCTATAGAATGTTCTTTAACACAAAACACAACCGTTCAATACTTACAAGATAATTATAAAAAACAGAAGTTCATTATTACAGACATACAGAAGGCAGAAAGACTGACAGAAAGTCAAATAAAAAATATTAGCATTCATAAAAAAATATAGGAAGGTGTTTAAAATGATTAATACTACTAAAAATGCACTTTCAAGCATTTCCTCTTATATACTGTAATGTATCCGAATCTTTCATGTGATCCAGTAAACAAAACTTTAATGCTAATCTAACCATATTCAATTAAAAAGATGCTTTTGCACATGCTAAAAATGATGATACTTTTACCCACTGACCTGGAGAAAAGAAAAAGGATAGAAAAAGTTAAAGCGGAATGATTTTTATAGCCTTCATCGCTTCATACCACCTAAACTCTACAGACTATAGAACATAACACAGAGTAACATACAAAGTAAGGGCACATAGTAAGGTATTTAATTTCTTTTGTTTCTACATGTGCCAAACTAGTAGTGGCAAGCATTCTATTTTGAATAGGAAACCATCTAATATTACTTTAAATAAATTATATTAATTTCGAGACATGCTAAAAATATTTGCAGAAAATCAGATCGCGAACAGACTGATAGACAATTAAATTGAAGTTACAAGCATTAATATATATATATATATATATATATATATATATATATATATATATATATTTGTGTGTGTGTGTGACATACCATCCTGTAAAATTATGTAAAATAAATGACTGAAGAGTTTATCATTTTCCTTTTTCGTTGATTAACGAGGAAGCTAGAAAAAGATTCGGGCCGAAGCGGCCCATAAAAAATTTCCTCATGGCCTGCCCCGAGTATACACACACAAAAAAAAAAAAAAAAAAAAAAAAAAAAAAAAAAGAATCCGAGCCCTGCCCGGCCAGACATCAAATTAAAAAATTCGGCCCGAACCCGGCCCGTAAATCTGACCCGTACAGACCACTAATGTGCTTATAAGAAATTACTCCATAGACGTAATGTATTGGAATTCTCTAGGATGTTACTGTACACGAACTATTTCCTTGATCTTAACGAAAAGCATAATGTGTCATCCCTATATGATAGACATTGAGAATACCGATTTTAGACTTTCTGCTACTACTTGTTCTTCACACAGACTAACCGCTAAAAACATGATTTTCGGATTCACACTTTAAAACGTGTAAATGTGACAAAAACTCAATTTTAAAAATTTAACTTAAAATAATACTTTCTCCATCATATATATACGAGGAAGAGAAAAGAAAATTAATTAAAAAAAACTTTCCAATTTTAATTGGTACGCTCTACCCCCCCCTTTTCAAATGTTATGAATTATTTAAGAAACAGAAACAGATTACTTGTGTTGCTTATCATTTTTGGCCGATTTTATTTTTAGATGAAAATTTCTTAAAACCGCCAGTGAATCGATAAAATCGCCAAGCGGAAATGCTGTCCTCTTACGAGGCAAAAAAATGGCGGTGATGCGCCGGCCTATTATTTATTTAAGGGGCTCTAGTCTCACAGACCGCTTTTTAAAAAAAGGTACTGAATGTACAGTCGGTAACAAAATTGTCCGAACACTAGCAAAAATTCCTATGAAAAAAAGTACATTTCATACGGTTTTGTTAAATAAATCCTTGTCGAATCCTGTTCTTAGTTAGTGTAAGACAATGATTCGATAAGGATTTATTTAACAACACCGTATGAAGTGTACTTATTTTACATAGGAATTTTTGCTAGTGTTCGAACACTTTGTTATCGACTGTATTTGGCAAAATTTTGTGGCGATAAATTATAAATTCTTGCAGCCGTAAATTTACTTTCTCAATCATGACGTATCATATGGGTGACAGGGTATATTATATCGTTGATTGGATTTAATGTCGCATTAGTACTGCGCAATGGGTAAAAATGATAGCTACTGATTAAAATATACCTTTCAAAGGGCAGATAACTCCTCAAGGAAACTCCATTCAATGACTCGCTTGTGAATAAATTGGCTCTGAAAGACTTCCTACAAATAACTCTTCTTTGCTTTGAATGACTTACAACTTAAATATATCTGACGACTGGAAAAATAACTTTAAATAAATCATCGCAACAAAATATTATCTAAAATACTTTCCAATCCAACTCGTAAACCAAAAATTCGCCGAAAATCATAATTCCGTTAGAAACTCACAAATTCCCTAAAACTCGTAACTCCATCCGCAATTTTCTTCATAGTTCTCTAATTCTACCAAATACCAACAAAACCAATCAAACTTAAACTTTCAGAAAGAATTCTCAATTACAGACATTTCTACGTAATGTGTCTGTTAGCGCACAAAAATTGAGATTCCTAATATTGTAATAACAATTTACAGGTTTCTTTTCAACACTAAGGGGCTCCGCCCCCTGCTTACTGCCAACCCCTCAAGCTTCCCTTGTTTAAGCGGGCTTTTTGTTGCACTAGTGCCATGCTGTGGACAATTGGCGACGGTTCGGGACTCACCCCTAAGGGTTGCTCTGAGACATGCCATCTTGTACAGGTTGAGTATATTTTACGTCGCATTAGTGCTTCAGTTAGACACCCTTGGCGTCTTGGACATTTATCGCCAAACGTGCCGGTACTGTGTTCTAAGAATATGCATCCGCAAGTCTCTACGTAAGCCTAATCTTTGGTCTCAGAGACGGATGTTCCGGAATAAGGGTTAATATAGTCCCATTTCTACAGCGGGCTTTTCAATACATCCAGTCATTTCTAGGAAAATGTATATATAGTATAACCACGTTTTCTAAGCCTAGCAGTGAGGACGAGTTGAACATCTTGGAGGGGTTCCAGGTTTTAATTTAGTAATCATCCAGTCATTCGGTATTCCCTTATCGCTTATTCTCTCTCAACGAAAAGCTTGTCTCCCCTATTTTACTAGTGGACTCGTTGAATCCGCACTTCTGCAGAGGCTTCCATGGTCGCAATAAATGTAGTTAAAGATTACTGTTTGATTTAAAAAATAAAAGAAAAGAATAAAGAATAAAGAAAAATAAATTTATAATTAAAAATTCTACTGTAGACACCTTCATATGACATTTCCTCTAGAATGCACCGATTGTTCTGATTTGGTTGGTTGGATTTTACGTCGCACTAATGCTGCGCAGATGGGCAATTGGCGACGGTCTGGGACACACCCCTAGAGGTGGTCCGGAGACATGCCATGAAATTTTGATCCTCCACGGAAGGGATGGCTCTCCCGCTTCGGTGACCCACAGAGGTATAATGTTTGATGGGAACATGGAGGACATTGCGGCCACCACAGATTTTACGTGCACAAGCCACCATTAGTGTACACGATGGCTTTTGGCTGACTCGAGTACTGAACCCGCAATCTTTCAATTGTGAGGCTGGCGCTCTACCGACCGGGCTAACGCGTCCCTCGATTGTTCTGGGAAGGCATCTTTAAAATTAATTTGCTTGTTCAACTACATATTTGCTCCTATAGAGGTAACACGTTGTTTTGTATTTTTTCTTTATAAACATCTTATCTGAAATATGAAAAAAAATTGTAATGTCTAGTAGTGGGCAGATACAAAATCAGTAATAACGGTAGCCAAAGTTTCTTCAAAATTTAGATACATTATTTACGATGTAATAAAATATTAATATGTGAAAATGCCTTTAAAAAATTCCTTCTTCTTTTGTACTTCTTCAAATCGAAGAGAGAAAAATACTGCTCTTGTTAAAAATGTTAGGATTCGTGGTTAAACTCACTTCATTCGACTCTAAACTTAAAAATTTCAGTTTCTCTAAAGTATAGCACAGCACAGTATAATACATGTATTTGCATTTTAGAAATTTGTATTTACATTTTTAGTATTTACATTTTTGAAAAATTAGAAAATTAGCCATAAATTAGTTAACCTGTGTAGCAACATTGTGAAACTAGTGAGTGCTACATTTCATATTGTAGAGAACTTGCAGCCATTTTTGTTTTTACTCTCCCTGTTGGAATAAATCAGGCAAGGTTTCCTTATTTGGATTTGAACAATAAATTATTATCCAATAGTCAATATCATTTCACCAGTTTAAAGCTTAGAATTTCTTAACATGCAGGTTTATTTTTTGGGATTTTATTTTATTTCATTTGTTAAATTATTCTTATAGATATATATTTACTCTATTATTAAATTTTGTGCAATTTTCGAGTGTCAAAATTTTAAATTATTCATGTAAAGTGATTTTTAATGAAATTTTGTTTAAATAAAATATTCTCAATGTTATTTAAATGACATTTAAAACATACATTTAACAGCTTATTAACCTACTGACTATTACAGTATTACTGTTAAATATTTTGTAATGTTTCGCTATCTAAACACATTATTTTAAATATTTTTGCTAAGTGTCTGAAAATACTTGTACTCCGTGGGGTGACATGCCAAATTATGCTCAGAAAATGAGTTTCGATTGCCATGTCTGGTTGGTAACAAAGAAATTGCTTGTTTTTGTGAAAGGTAGATGCATGTGACTAGGAAAATACAGTGTTCCACAAAAATAATTGCACATAATTTTTTTACAAGCAAAAAAAAAAAAAAAAAAAAAAAAAAAATACATACAGCAACATTTTTATAAAAACCGTTTAAATGCTTTCAAATTTCATATTTAAAATTTTACAACATATTAAATTTTATTTTTTCTACTGAAAAAGAATAAAACGTTTTAAAACTATCTTTAAAAAGAAAAAAAAATATGAAAAATATTTTTTTTTCTTTGAAAGTTATATGCATTTTAAAGGGACTTGGCACCTTTGACGACAGTGCTGAATTAAGTTTCATATAAAACCTTATATTTTCATTAACATTTATAAATCGAACTATATTAGGTTTGTTAAATAAAAAACGTATTCAAGAAACATTTATTATGGTATTATACAGTCGGTAACAAAAGTCTCTGAACACTAGCAAACATTCCTTTTTTAAGAAAGTACAGTTAATACAGTTTTGTTAAATAAATCCTTGCCGAATCCTGTTTTTAGACTGACTAAGAACAGGATTCGGCAAGGATTTATTTAACAAACTGTATTAAGTGCATTTTTTATATATAGGAATTTTTGCAAGTGTTCGGAGAATTTTGTTACCGACTGTACAAATTTTTTTAGAGATTTGAAATCTTTAAGTTGATATTTTTTCAGTTTGCATATTTTTCTTGAATTCGTTATCTTCAAAATGCTTAAATTTTTACAGATATTTAAGAAGAGACTTAATATATATATATTATGTTTAACAGAAGCTACCTAAAAGAGTCAGGGATGGGTTTTGCAATATTTTGAAAAGAAAAGATATTAATAATAAAAATTTAACAAAAATCATGTTTATATACACTCCTTCTCATATTTATAAGGACACTTTATGTTTTGAAATAACTAATGTAAAAATAATTGGGAACAAGATTATACTAAGTGCACTTAATATATCTAGTATTCCAAAAACCAAAACTGCTATAATTTTTTTTATATGAAAAAAAATGAATAAAAAATAATGCAAAATATTTTTTTGTCCACGTTTTTAGATGTTCATAATTATAGGGACAATCAAGATTTTTTCGTTAAATTTAACTTACTAGCGGATAAATTTCAGTTGACATGCGAATTTGTTAACTACTGGGCTAGATTAATTCATATATAAGCCTTCAATTTTTCTTGGACGGACGTTACTGTTAATTCCTGGAAAAACAGAACATTCATGTAGTGAAGTATGATAAATTTGTTTTTTAAGTGGAAGGATAATTTCAATCCGCCGAATTTCTAATGAAAATCGAAGACCTAGAATTGCTGATGTAAATGTGATTAAACGTTGAACTGCTGGTTCGATAGGAGAGGGATCTGATGCAAAATCAGAGTTGTTTTACAGAGATCGAACACTCATAATTTCTCTTACTGTTCTACTCATAATGACTGCTGCTGAATTTGCTCGTAATTTGTAACGAAAGGTTGGGGGTCCACATTTATGCATGTTTAAAATAATTAATAATACGTTAAAATGAATGAAAAACTTGTAATAATCAACAAGCACTTAATGGGGGAAAGAACGTCAGTGTTAAAGTTGAATAAAGACAGTAATAAATGTTAAAATGTTGCATTTTCGGATGAAAAACATTTTGTTCTTGATTAACCAAATGGTTTTAACAGTTACTGGCACGATCTGAAGATAGCGAAAGACAGAGCAGATTTTTTAATGGCAGATATGAATCGGGCCTTTTAAAGGTGGATCTATGGTGCTCTGGGGAGCTATTTCTACTGAAGGCAGAATGAATTTAGTAATTTTTTCTATTATTATGAACATCAAGAGAATATCCGTAAATTTTAAACGTGGAATTCTCGGATTTTTGTTAGATTTTGGGGGGTAATAATATTTTTTTCTAACAAGACTTACATTTTTGCTCTACTTCTAGAGCATTAGGAAATAGTTTGAAGAAAGGAACTTCTGTATTATTACCTTTCCCGTGGCCTAAAAGTTGAAAAAACCTTAGAAAAGTGCATGCAAGTGGAAAACAATTTTAAATAGTTTAAATGTATTCAGAATGTCATCTATGCTGTACGAAATGGTATTGGAACTGAATATTAAATATATATATATACCAGAGAGAATGTCTGACTGTAACCTTAAAAGAGGCCCCATAAAATATTAATTTAAAGAATAACTGAAAACAAATTACTAAGATTCGAACGGTCCTCATAATTGTGAACACCTGAAAAGTCATCTTTTTGACCGTATTTAAAGTTTTTTAAGATAGAAAAACGATAAAACTTTTTAAATGTAGTCTATTAATGAAATTCAAATTAATAAAAAATATATTTGTTTAAATAATAGTGTTCAGTGTTTAGTTAATATAGAAAAACGGGTGTCCTTATAATTATGAGAACCAGTGTACATGTATATATTCTCAAACTTTTTACATCGACAGTCCCTTTTTAATTCTTTTTCTCAAAAACTAATTATTAAATTTCAAAACTAGTCCCTAATTCTTTTAAGCAGGTTCTTTTAAACATCCCAAAAAATTATTTAGCCTTTTCTTAAATATGTGTAGAATTTATAGCTTTTTGAAGATCATGAATTTATGAAAAAATGCAAATTCAGATTTCTCATTATTAAATCTATAAAAATATATAAAAACCATAAGAAATGTTGCCTGAACGTATATTTTATTCGAAAAACCCGATATAGTTAAATTTATAAATATTAATAAAATGCTACAAAACGATATTATAATGCCAGTAACTTTTCCATTCGCCTAGACGGTTCTCTTGTATCGTAAGAAAAATGGTAAGAACAAAACTGATCCTGAGGTTTGGCGTTTTGAAATTGACTACTGAAAACTTAACTCGATAACTGAGTATCCTCAATATCCCCAACCTATAATCGATGATCTGCTAGCGTATATCACCATCACTACCTTTATGTCAACGCTAGACCTTACGTCGGGTTATTTTCAAAATGCAATGAAGCCGGATGATATTTCGTCCACGGCTATCTTGATGATATAATTATAATTTCCTCTTGTTTTAATTAACATTTGGATAATTTTAAATCTGCTTTTACCTTAGTGCAAAATGCAGGATTAATTTTAACTTCTTCTAAGTGTCATTTTGCACGTCAAGAAATTAAATACTAAGCGTCAGAATAACGCCTGCTGGAATTTCTGTAGATCTCCAGTTTTAATAATGCCCCCCCCCCCCCACCCTCTCACGAGTTCAAAACAAGTTTCTAGATTCTTAGGTATGTGTGCCTGGTATGGCAAATTTATACCTAACTTTGCTCACATATGCGAGCCGCTTTTTAAATTGAAAAAGAAAAGTGTTAAATTTAATTAGTCAAACGTAGCCCAACAATCTTTCGATAAGATAAAAGAAATCCTTAGCGTCCCTCCTGTGCTAGCTCATCCTAACTATAACATACCGTTTCAAGTTGCAAAGGATACTTCATCCTACGTCATCGGTGTCGTTTTAAATCAAGAAGGACGTCCTATAGCGTATGCGTCCCGCACGCTTAATACTGCAGAAAGAAACTACTCGGTTACTGAACGTGATGGTTTAGCGGTGCTCTGGGACCACCAAAAACTTAGATTATATTTCACGCATCTCCCATTCACAATCCTAACAGATCATGCTGCCGTAACTCGATTAACTACTGGAAAAAACCTTTCACCTCGTATGATACGATGGGCTTTAAAAGTATTTAACTTTAATATGCTAATTGAACACCGCCCAGGATCTGAGAACATCGTAGCGGATGTTCTTTCAAGAACCATTCTTAATAATTCTACTTTAGAAAATTCAAATGAAGTTAATTCTGCGCCCGTTAAGCAAACTATGCAGTGTAAAGAACATTACATCGAACGTAACTCTGCTGATAAATCTCTAACAGTGGCCGGTACTAATATGCAAGATCGACCAAGCGAACTTTCTATTCATTTAAATGAAAATAATGCTACATCGTATTTAACCCCTTAACGCGCGCTGTCCTCGCTGCGTGGACGCAAAATTTAAGATCCAACTGCAAAAATACATACCGGAAATGTTTTAGCAAAAATTTACGTTTATAACATAGCAGAAAAGGCCGGTTTTTTAAACCTTAAAGTTTAAAATTTCTTTTAATTTAATTTAGTCCATGAATTCCGATGGCAGTATAATTTAAATGATCCGAATTTTCTTACGCTGCAAAGGGTTAAATGTTGAGTCTGACAAAATGACTGGGTTACCTATTTTAAATGAAAGTAATGTAAATCAAAATGAAATGTTAAATAATTGTGCCTCCAAAAATCTAGTAGCTAATTTAAACGAATATGTTGTAAATGAAAGTGAAATGTTAACCGCTGTGCTTCTACATATTTCGTAGCTAAGTTAACAGAATATGCAGTATATGATAATGAAAATATCGCTTTAGCGCTCGTGCCAGCGCCTGTTTTAAACTCAAAAGAACATTTAATTCAGGGGCAGAAAAATGATCCCGAATTGGGTTATTATATAAGTACTAGCAGGTTACAACCGCTTCGCTGGTCACTATTTTTAAATGAATCATTATAATTAATGAATTCTCAAAATTGCATTAATTTTTATCATGTGATAAAAAAAAAAAAAAAAAAAAAAAAAACTGTGATCGGGAAAAATGTCGCACCGGGTCCCCACTGCCTTCGGCAGCGTAGACCCGTGCGCGATGCGCACGCGCGAATGCATATATATGAGCACCCTAATAATTTTACAAATTCGAAAATATCCGCAATCGATTTGTAAGTATCAAAAACCTCTATGCACCAGTTTTGAACGATCTATCTCTATTTTTATTTTTTGCCCCTCCGCTCCCTCCCCCTTCCCGCCCCTCCCAATAATTTTAAAAATTCAAAAATATCCGCAATCGATTTGTAGGTATCGAAAACCTCGATGTACCAATTTTGAACGATCTAACTCTATTTAATTTTTTTTGCCCCTCCGCCCCCCCCCTTTCCGGCCCTTCTAATAACTTTACGCTTTCGAAAATATCAGGCCTCTTAAACCTATCTGTACCAATTTTGAACGGCCTAACTGTTTTTCTATTTGTTTTTGCCCTATAGCTCCCCCTTACCGCCCCACCCCCCTACCCGCCTCTAATAATAATTTTAAAAATTCGAAAATATCCGCAATAGATTTGTAAGTATCGAAAACCTCTATGTACCAATTTTGAACGATCTAAAACTATTTTTATTTTTTTGCCCCCCCTCCCCTACCCCCCTTCTTGCCCCTCCTAATAACTTTACACAATCGAAAATATCCCCATTCGACTTGCAGGCCTCTTAAACCTATCTGTACCAATTTTGAATGGCCTAACTGTATTTCTATTTGTTTCTGTCCCATAGCCCCCCTTACCGCCCCACACCCCTACCCGCCCCTCCTAATAATTTTACTAATTCAAAAATATCCGCAATCGATTTGTAAGAATCGAAAACCTCTACGTACCAATTTTGAACGATCTGACACTATTTTTATTTTTTTGCCCCCCCCTCCCCTCCCATCCCCCATTCTTGCCCCTCCTAATAACTTTACACAATCGAAAATATCCCCATTCGACTTGCAGGCCTTTAAAACCTATCTGTACCAATTTTGAACGGCTTAACTGTACTTCTATTTGTTTTTGCTCCATAGCCCCCCCCCCCTTGCTGCCCCACCTGGGGGCTGAATTTCTAAAATTCCAGAAATTGGTTTTTAGATAGTTGTATTAGCTATATTTTAGAGCAAAAATTTCACGTATATCTATTTTTGTTTGTTTCAGATATGTAAGATTATGCGAAATCACGTTTTACTTATGTGAAATCACGTTTGCCCCCCCCCCCCCGCCCCCCTTGGGGACCGAATTTCAGAAATTCCAGAAACTGATTTTTAGACATTTGTATTAGCTATATTTTAAAGCAAAAATTTTACGGATATCTGTTTTTTTTTTTTGTTTGAGATATGAAGGATTTTGTGAAATTATGTTTTGCCCCCCTTTCCCCCCTTGGGGGGCGAATTTTGTAAAATCGCTTGCGGCGTTGTCTTTCTCAGGTCGTAAAAATTAACCGTGCCAAATTTGGTCCCGCTCGGTGAAACGGCCTAGGATTCTATAGCGGCCACACAGAGACACAGACACACAGACTCTGCTCTTTTATATATATAGATTTAGAAGATCCAGAATATGCTTCAATACTAGAATCAGCTACTGCAGTAAACTGGTCCGAATGCTCTTCTTTAATTGGTGGCTTGCTTTTTTATTCCAAATTATTATCATTGGGGAATTATGAGTGTTCATTCCTTAATCGCTTAGGCACGCCATACTGTTTGAGTTTTATGACTCTCCAATCTCGGGATCTTTAGCACCTTGGGATTAGGAAAACTTATAAAAAAAACCCTCGAGGATGCTTGTTACTTCCCACAAATCCGGAAGTCTGTAACTTCTTACGTTTCGAGTTGTCGCTTGTGCTAGCAATATAATTATAAAAATATAAAGCCGGTCGGTAAATTAATTTCTATTAAAGTAGAATTTCCTAATCAAATTCTCGGACTCGACTTAATCGGCCCTTATCCGCTATCTAAACACAATAGATTTAGATGTTCTAATTTTAGTTGATTATTTTAGTAAATGGGGGGAATTAGTGCCTTTGCGTAAAGCCTCGGAACAAGCAGTTGTAACTGCATTTTTTAATAATTATATTTCTCGTTACGGGGCCCCCTTCCAAATGTAACGGAACATGGTCCTCAATTTATAAGTAACATTTTCAGGCGCCATGCGACAAACTCGAAATAAAACATGTTTTTACGGTTCCTTATCGGCCGCAAGCCAATCAGACTGAACGAGTTAATAGAACGTTAATTCAGATGACTGCGACTTATATTGGTCAAAATCATAAAATTTGGGATCAGTTTCTTTATCATTTTGGCTATGCTCTACGCACTGCTGTTAGCTATGCGACTGGTAGAACTCCAGCTGAATTATTTTTGGGGAGAAAAATTCTAACCCCGTTTCAAAAACTCGTGCTAGAAAACCAAAATGCACCCCAGTTTATCACGCATAATATCGAAGCTTTACTCCCAGAAGTTCAGAGAAATTTGCAAAAAGCTCGAGCGCAGCTAGCTAAATATTATAATATACGACGCATAGTGTTACAAATTGAAGATGGTGATCAAATACTCCTCGAATCGCATTTTATAAGCTCTAAAAAGATGCAAAAGTCGGTAAATTCGGGCCAAAATTCATCGGGCCCTTTACAGTCTTAAGTGTCGAAAACAGTAACTTAACCATCGGCACTAATGGCACGCCTACAACCATTAATATTGACCAAGTACGAATTTTTAAAGAGCGTGCTGAAACTTTATATAGAGACAGTACTCCGGGTTCGAACCCATCTGACGAAAACTCATTTTCAACGCCCAGCCTTAACCACCAGACTAGAAACTACGATTCCTTTGGGGGCGATAATTTACCTATTCCAACACCACCCGAACAACCTGTGCAGAGTACTCTATCTTATCAATCAAGTGCTACCTGGCCAGTCGCCCAAAAGCGAGCCCATGCTGACTCACGAAAATTTTCTCAATTGAAATATGAAAGGCAAACTGGTCGCAAACGTGGCCATTCCTTTTCTAATCGTTCTTTTATATCACCGCAGCTTAAAAAGAAGAAAGGCTGGATCCCCTTCTTGAAACGACCACGGTCCTGGTCATCACATAATTCAAGCATCAATCCACTCAACAAGACGCTGTCAGCTCTTGATTCTGTAAACACTAGTACTTTCCGGCCTGCCAGAAAGCCAAGGTCTCCAAAAAGACTTCCGCCCTCTTCATCTGATAGCGGCCGGCACATAGAAAAAGCCATGGCGGCTCCGGATTCAGTGTGCACCGATGACTACCATCCGGATCATCACTTCAAAACCCAGCGCCAAGTTCGCTTGCGGCAACAACAGGCCCCACCTTATGACTCATCTGCAGAACAAGCTTTCGTGCGTCCGTTCTGGGATTGCCAAAGTCCCCAGTCTGAAAACCTCCAGCCTGTGGTCTACCCGACGAGAGCAACGACCAGCTTTTCCAAGGTATCTGAACTTCCGTGATGTCACAAATCCAACTATAAATCAGGTGATACCGTTCTATATTTTTTTAAAGTGTATTATTTCTATCGGAGCGGCACCAAAATGTTCGACATAGCGTAAACCCTTTTGGACATTACTTTTAGACCTTTTTACGAAAGCATGGATTTTCTTCAAAAAAAGCAAAACTCAAAATCGTAGATGAACTTTCAGACATTGAAATTCATGTTAAGCTTCTATGTCACCATTTTTGTTTTGTTCTATTACATTTTCTGTATGTTTGTTAAATTCTATTCCTTTCTAGCCAGCAACTGCCGAGTATGTGAATATGAAATTTTTATTTGGCCCTTTGTGGAAACATCCCCTCTTTTTGCTTATATCAACTATACTTTGTATTTTTACAAAAAAAAAAAAAAATTAAACTGCATATTTGTATTTCTAAATATTTTGTGGTTGAACTAAAAGTTTATCTGTATGTACTGATAGACGGGGGGGGGGGGGGGGGCGAATGTTTTTTTTAAATAACTGATTAGTTTTTTTTTTTTTTTTTTTTTTTTTTTTTTACGCTTATGCTTTAGCTGTGGAGGGAATATTTCTGTACATAAACAATGTATAACTTTAATAGAGAAGAAAATAACTCATTTTCTTCTAGAGGCGACTTGTACATTCCCTTTTGACTTTATATACTGTAAAAATTTTTCACATTTCAGACACACTCTTTTGGTCTATGCTTTTCAACTGATATCGAAATTCTTTTAAACTTATGTCTAAAGCCTTGCAAACTGATGTCAAAAGTTCTTTTTACTGGATGTGGACAGCCTGCATATTGTGATGTCTGCTTTAGCCTGATGACAGCTAAACCTGCTAGCCGCCTCATTCGCAGCCTTGAATTTTATGTCCCATCCCAATTACCCGCATCAAACCGGACGAAGGACGCTTCTCTATTTACGTATACTAAACCAAGATTTTTTGGTGCTGCATGAACATTTTATCCTTTTTATTACGATTGAACTTTTTAATGAAATTATCTTATGTCGCATTTTATGCAAAGCGACTTCTGTCAAAACAAGTGCAAGGATAAAAATTGCATTCCTGGCTTAACAGGGAGACGTATGTAAAGACCTTTTGTAGTAATTACCCCGAACTCAATCATTAAATTTTTTGTAGTTCCGGAGTTTCCGGCAGTAAACGGACTCCATTAGCCTAAAAATTATCTTTCTTCTTTTTCGGAGTTTGCTGCCTTTCCGCTCAGGAACATAACTGCATTTTGTTTTTGTTGTTGATTAACCCTTTGCGGCGCAAGGTAATTGGGATAATTTAAATTACACTGCCACCGGAATTCACGAACAAAATTAAAATAAAAGAAATTGACGACATTTTCTACTGTGATATAAAAGTAAAATTTTGCTAAAAAATTTCCGTTGTGAGTTTTTGCGGTTGAAAATTTAAATTAGGTGATGCTGTAGTGGCATCACCGTCCCTGAAAGGGTTAATCACCCTATTATCATAAGCAGCAATCATTTTATTGCTCTTTAATTTAAACTTTCCCACCATTTCTCAAATATATTCTTAAAACAAGTTTCAAAATTGTAGATGAACATTGCTCTGAAGACCAGCTTGTGTTCGATTAGATTGTTGATTGGAATAAGTATTAATCTTCAAAATTCCTTGGGTAAAACCCGTTGGGGCTTTTTCCGACGAAGTTTTATCTTTTGGAGGGGGACTGTAAGGTTCAGACAATGGAAGATCACAACAGTTTTAAAAATAAGCTGGATCCAGCGACTGCCGGTGACGCAATAGATGGGAGTTTAGGAAGGTCGGCGAAGTTTCAGATAAAGTTGGAATGGTTTTGCGCCGGCATTGAGCTGCAACGGAGAAAGTATCTTAGGGAGTGTGAAGTGGATTTCAACAGGTTTTGAAGTTTTTCTAAGTGAAGTGATTGGAGGCGTTGGGTTAAGGATAAATATCAAGGTATTGTGATAGAGAGTGTGGTGTTGATGAGGATAAATCTTTATGCTAGAACTAAGTTATTCAATAGAGGAGCTTTCTAATTTGGTGTATATTACGGTGTGTAGATACAGTGGAATTTGCTTTAAAGGAATAGCCGGGCAAGGGAATCCTGCCGACAACCCTTAAGCGAGCATAGTTCAGCGAGTCAACATAGAGCAGTATTCTCTGAGTTTCCACTATTTCTGCTAGATGAGACTTAAGTTTTACATTTCTCTAAATTGTTCATTTATTTAATAATTTGATTGAATTCGGAAAAGTAATCCCCCTTTATTTAAGTTCAAATAAAAGCTTTATTTAAATCTTACTTTCAAGTCACGTTCTTTTCAATTATCTATTTAGTTATCTAATTAATTAATTAAGATGGAGTCTGCAACCAAGCAAACCCCACAAACTTACTGTTCAAATATCTTGGAAAAGTTCGCTGGACAACTTACTCCACTATTTTATTTTCAAGTGGCGACCACTTGAAAATTTGTCATTACGATAACTTTTGTAATACTGAATCAATTCGCATCAACTTTGGGCCAGTGATCATTTTTGGGACTTACCATTGAAATATCTTAGATAAGTTTGCTGTGCCTCTCACTCCGCCATTATGTTTCCAAGTAGTAGCCACTTGAAATCACGGTGCTACTTGAAAATTTCTTATCACGATAACTTTTGAAATACTGAATTAGTTCGAACCAAAGTCGGACTTTGAATTTATCATACAAATATTTTGAATGATTTCGTTGGGCAAGTTGCTGCACCATTTTGTTTCTAAGTTGTGATCACTTAAAATCAGACTGCACTTGAAAATTTGTCATAACATTAAGTTTTGAAATGCTGAATTAATTCGAACCAAAATTGGACAGTGAACTTATGCTTCAAATATCATGAATGAGGTCACTGGGCAACTTCCTTCGCCGTATTGTTTCCAAGTGGCAGGCACTTGAAATTTTGTTATCAGGATAACTTTTGAAATATTAATCAATTCGAACCAAAGTTGGACAATGGACATATCATTTAAATATCGTAAATGATTTCGGTGGGCAAGTTGCTCCGCAAATTTGTTATCAAGTTGCGGCCACTTAACCGCTGCCGATTGAAATTTTTTTATTGCGATAACTTTTGAAATACTGAATTTATTCGAACAAATGCTGAACAGTGGATTTATCTTACAAATAATGGGATAAGTTAACGTAGCAACTTGCTCCACCATTTAGATCCAAGTGGTGGCCATTTAATTTTTCAACACGATAAGTTTTGAAATATTGATTTAATTCGAACTGAATTTGTGGAGTAGACTTATAAGTCTATATGTAGTTGACTTTTAAGTCTATATCTCACAAATGCATTTGACATGTTTGTTTGTCAACTTGATCCGCCATCTTGCTTCCAAGTGCCAACCACTTGAAAATTTCAAATTCGCGTAAAAAAGGTATTTATGAACCAATTTGCTTGAAACTGCATATGTATATAGCCCATATCAACATTTCCACCAAGTCCATAATAATTTCTTCGTAAATTTATTAATAATTTCTAACCATCATTCTGAAACAAATTACCCATTGCACAGTACTAGTGAGATTTTAAACCCATCCTATCTACCTACCATTTTGAAACAAAATAACAGCTACTTGATAAGAAAAATAAATTAACTTATCTTTCCGAATGATCCGGAAGGACTTGTTTTTGAATTGCATAATGAAATGCAAGCGATTCTTTTTCAATTACTTATTTGTTCCGAATATTATTTCCTTTCAGACTTTTTAGTACAATGCAACTAATATAAAATGGAAATGCGCCCCGCAGTAAGCATAGACGCCTGCCTAAATTAGATTTTTATAGCTGCTTTTCCGCTATTTATTACCAACAGTTAAGGTTTTATTTAAATTTATTTGAGATTTTTTGCACATGCTATGGCATTTTTTATCTAAAACTTTCCATTTTTAATTTGTGTATTTTTCTTTTACAACAACAACAACAATTTTTTAAGTGATATAGACAAGATGGTATAAGTCAATATATATATATATATTATGTCTTAATTCATTTGGTTTTTAAGATAAATTTATACAATTTTTTTAGTGAGCATGTTGGATAAAAAAACTAGAGAGTTTTCATTTCACGGAAAATGCTTTGTAAAAAAATTTACAGCACTTTATTGTAAAAATTTTTCGAATAAAAATTCTAAATAAGTAAAGCCAAATGCACTTTTAAATTTTAATTAATTAAATCAAAAATGTTCTCAAATAACATTCTTCTTCAGAATTTTTTTTTTTTTTTTTTTTTTTTTTTTTTGTAAAATACATACTTTAAAGTACGCTATTAAAATAACAGTAACAGAAAAGAAGGTAAATTATAAGTTTGTACTCTAAAAAAGTACGTATTTGAAATATAAGGAATAATGAGTAGAATGCATAAAACTCCTTCTTTCACACTTATAATAATAGAGGTATTCATATATTTGGAAATGAATAAACATAAAACTATTCAGCGAAAAAATATATTTTAGTCGACAAATTCCTTATGTTTAAGGAGAGTTGAAAAAAAATTTTTTTACCTATAGTTACAGTAAGAATAGCTGTATTACAAGAATTTCTTTTTAAACATTCGCAATCTGAATGCAAATACTTGTTACTTTTAATGAAGAAAATTGTGTTAGTAAAAATGCAAATAACCTGCAAGAGGTATCATAATGAATGCAAATGATCAACATGAGACCTTACAATGAACGCAAGCATGATAATAATACTAAATATTATCAGTTGCAAACGAAAAAAGTACAAGATCTTTCTTTCTTTCTTTCTTTCTTTTTTTTAATTTAGTTTACTGTTTTTATAAAATTTCCTTTCTTTTGAAAGAAAACAGTATTTTTTTTACTTTTTACTTTCTCTTACCCATAAGGTAGAGAAAGTATTGTTTTTTGGGTCAAATTTTCGAACGCGTGATTTTGTTATATTTACACGTTTTGAGGTCCCCTGAATACGAAAATCATGTTTTTAGCAAATGTCTGTGTGTATGTCTGTGTGTGTCTGTGTGTGTGTGTCTGTCTGTTATCAGCATATCTCAAGAACAAATAGTAGCAGACATTCCAAACTTGGTATTCTAAATGTGTATCATATATAGATGCTACAGTAAGCTTTTCATTAAGATCAAGCAAATGGTTCGTGTACAGGGACAATCAAGAGAATTCTAATATATTACGTCTATGGGGGAAATTGCAGGTAAGTAGAGTTTAACGTCTATAGACTGCACTAAACCAAATGAAACGAATATATATTTTTTGTAATAGAGATAGTCAACTGGGAAAAAAATTTTGTGTATGTAGGAGCCTCGCCTCCCCCCCTGGGGGGGGGGGGGAAGTCCCCCCTCGCGGGGAGTAAATTTTCATGATGGGTATCTTTCAAAGGAGCTCGTCAATCCCTTTAAAACGAATGGTTGAACCATCTTTCTGCGTTAATTTAAAACAAAGTTATGGATTTTTTTTTTTACTTTTAACGAAGAAAAAAAAAAAAAAGTCGATATTTTTTTTTTTTTAATATTGAGAATAAAATGGACTTTTTCTGGATATTTAGTGTTATACTACTTCTCTAATATGGAAATTGTCTGCATTACCATAAAAGATAATTTTTTTTAAAAAATAATAATTTTAATAAATTATTTTTTAAAAACAGAATTATTTTTTTTTTAATTTTATATAAATCTAGGTGCATTAATGAAATGGGGGTTGACAGAATTAATTATCATACACAGAATTAATTATCATATAAAACTCTTCCGAAGCCCAATTTGAATTGTTTAACATAGGTTTACATAAAATCGTTATCTTACCTCTTAATCTCCAACCTGTATTTATAGTATTAAATTTCAGGGTAAGAGAAAGTCGTGTGAGTGACACACTAGATTATTAGTACTTTATTTCGCTGCATAAAGGAAAACAATATTCACAATCGTGTTCCAATGATAAACAAAATATTTTCAGATACATATAAATGTCAAATAGTAGAAGTATTATGAAGTTTATTTTTTTATTTTATTTTTTTTTTTCCCTACGTAAAACGAATATGCGTATAAAGACTTCATCAAATAGACTAAGACAAGGTTTAAAATTCTCAGATTTCGAAAGCTATTGAATTTCAAGTGCCCATCGCAGCTCCATAAAAAGCATAAAGAGTTGAATGGTCGTCGTTGTTAGCTATCACAGAGTAAAAAGTGTACAAAATGTAATACTGACAAGACTTTTTAACTAATGTTTTATGATAATATAAAAAGGAATTTCCAAAATATGTCTCAAATAGCATACGGGTATTTTACTCTCATCATATCATAAAAGAAAATGGTACATTGATATATTTATAGTTTACTTACGAAAATAATAATAATAATAATACGGTGTCTCTACATATAACGGCGCATGTTTTTTTTTTTTTTTTTTTTTTTTTTTTTTTGGCTTGATTAAAGAAAAAAATTAATGAAAACAGCACATTGACACAATAAGTTTGAAATCTGACTTAAATTTTGGTATAGAATATTGTATGCCTAAGATGACTTTTGTTTTAAAATACCGTATGACTAAAAATGAACAATTCAAAAACATGAAAAATGTCCAATTTATATAATGGGTTTATTTTGCAAATGTAAATGCAGATTAAAAGTACAATTTTAAAAATTTTGTCAGGCTGCAGAGAAAACTCTTCTAGGCACGAAATCTTCACAAGAGACACTGTTATTCAAATTGATAACATCCTCGCAAAAGAAAACTTACTGTACATTCGAATATGAAAAGCTTCATAGGTTTTTCTTGTTGTGAGAAACTTTTGGACCAAATTATGTAAATAGCCACCTCATCTTTAATATTCTCTAAAAAAAGTAATAAAACTTCGTAAAAACAACGAAAATCAAGAAACAACGAGTATTGAAAGATTATATCATTCGTTGTTACGTGTAAATCAGAACTTGTTCTGCCCCTTCAAAAGCAGAAGCACAGACATAATGAATAACAAGAAAGGAAATTAGATTAGATATCCCTCATTCTTCTTATTGAGTGTCTCTCCTCGACTCTGATTGTATATAATATTAATCATAACTTATACCATTTTATTAGATTTTAGAATTCAGACATTTCTGCTGTCTAAAACTTTCTACTTTAGCAAAATAAATCGTGTTAAAGAAAACAGTGTGTTGAAAAATGTAAAATATTTAAAATTTCATGATATTACGCATCTACTTAAAAATGTTTTGCAATTCCCTCCTTTTATTTTACAGGATATTTTAACGGAATTTAAAATTAAAGCTTATACTAATTTTTCATTAAATTACATTAAAAATTACTTCATTGATTATTAAAGCAAGTATTAATAATTGTATATGGAAACATAATATATTTGATTTCCTTTGTTTTCTCTCACTGATGAAAATAAAACAAATTTCCTTTAAAATTTAAAATTTAGTTGGCCCATTACGTGAAATTAACCGAAAATGAATTATGAGTACCTTACATTAAAACAGAATATCGATTTCCTGCCACTCAAATATGCTGAATATTGAAGTAATGAATTAAATTTGAGGAATACTTAATATTGAATATTCAAGTAACTGAAGATTTTTTGAAACACGGTTTAATTGCCTGTGGTTAGAAATTATGTTGTAACGTTATTTTTAAAAACGTAGAAAACCTTTAGTGTAAGCATTTCTAAAATTTTCCTTTCCAATTTATATTGCTCTTACTATTTTTCATAATTGAAATGCATTTTAAAAGATAAACGATTAAAATTAAATTTAGATTATTATAAGAATTAAAAAAAAGATTCATAATGAATAACTCCATTGCTTAAAAAGTATCTATGTAGTTAGTCTTACTTAAATTAATAGAAGTGTGACAAGGTTTATAAAAAACTAACAGTGGGAAAAAGACGTAGCTAATAACTTAGTTCTAAAATTCAGAAATGCATTTATTGTGTATTATAGAAACACTTCTTGGCGATGGATGGTTGGTTGGGTTTTACTTCGCACTAGTGCTGCGCAAAGGAAAATTGGCGACGGTCTGGAACTCATCCCTAGAGGTATCCCATCACAATTTTGATACTCCACGGCCGGGATGGCTCTCCCACTTCGGTGACTCCCAGAAGTATAATTTTCTTGGCGATGAAACAATTTTACTTGGCGATATTATTGGCATGGCTTGCACACGTTGACAAAGATTTGTTGTCTTTTACTGGCATCGTACATCTCTTGTAACCATGCAGACAAATAATATCTGCTACTTCGCGCTTTTAACAAACAAATTAATTTAGAGCCCACACTCTCGCTTTAATAAGTTCATAGCAAGTTCTTACGCTTATTCCACACACATGGTCTATTGTAGAATTATGTTTGAGTGGTTTTAAAATGAATGAATTGTTAATGTAATAAAGGGCGCTATTTTAATTAAGAATATTTTTCTAAATAAGTGTGCCCAACAGATAATTACCAAAAATTTATAAAATAGCTGTTTTAACATAATAAACTTTAATTGTAAAAATTCTATGAAATACTATGTCTAATTTAAAACAAATCTGTCTTTTATATAAGATAAACATTATTCTAATAAGCTAATATAGTGTGATTACTTTTTAATGGAAACTGAAATACGTTTAAGTTGTTATTTTAAAATGTAACAGTTTTTTTTTCTTTTATGTCCACCGGGTATTATTCCTAATATCTGATTTTAATATACTGACCAAACGTCCCCATTTTCTGGGTACAAATGGAGACAAATGAACACTCCCTTTTTTTTAAAGGCATTTTTGTAAGTTTTAAAAAATTGTAGAAACTAAATTATTAATCAATAATACTTTATTTTTAGTCCTTATTTATTAGGAATGAAAAAATACATCGTTAATTTGATAACTGCAGCAATTTATAATGCTTCTCTATTATAAAGGTACTTTGATCTGGTCAGCCTGGATTTTAAAGAAAACTGTATGTAATTTAGCTTGCACATTTATAGGGAAAAATAATAATAGTTTTTATTCCATGTTAGCGAAAGTTCAGAGTATTTTGCATTAAATTAAATATACAATGTGTTGAAATGCCCTGATCTTAGTTTTAACTTCTTAAAGATTAATTCTAGACATCTGCGTAAAATACATGTACAGATTTTTAAAAAATCTATTCAAATTCAAATTGTTGAAATTTAAGAATTACAGAACTTAAATATTTAAATGGCTTTTATAAAATAATTTCGATAAGAAAAATATAATACATATATTAATAAATAGATGTACAAAATTTCAGTACTGTATCATGTAAAAATCTCCGAGATGCAGGTGTTGGACAAAATAATAGAAACAATCGCTTTCTTTATGTTTTGTCGAATATCTTGAAAAATACTTAATATGTTGCTCTTAAATTTTGGGAAAAAGAAAAACGTGTCTTTCCTCATATTTTTCAGCAAATAGTTTGTCACGAAGCTTCTTAGGGGACGAACAACAAATCTAAAAAATAAAAAGTGTTTGTGATTACTCTGCATATGAAAACGCGTCGATTGTTCTGCAAACATTAGATATGACTATAAATTTTATATTTTATACATGCGTAGAGTTTTGTAAAAATTCCTCGATTATTTATGGAGTTATTAATATTTTATTAAAAAATGCAAAGATTTTTCGCGAGTTTTTACTTTATAACTCCAAAGGGTTTTCTTTAAATATCATAAACTTTCGGAAAGCATAACAACGTATGCCTAAATCATTACATTGTAGTTCAAAACAAATGTATTTAATATTCAAAGAGATATGGACAGTTGTATCAAATAATTTATTACTGCGCATGCGTGGACTGTAGCAAAAAAACTTCGACATAGTTTAATATTGAACTGTATAGAGTACCTTATAAAAAAAACTCAGTTGAATATCACAAAATTTCATAGAGAAAACAGTCATTAAATGAGGATTTTTCAGCTTTTCTCTAAAAAGGTTTTTAAGATAAGAGGTTATTCACAAATGAAAATTTGTATCAGAAAAAACTATGTTACACAGTAAAACTTAATACAATATTTGAGATTAATTTTTCTCTTTTTTATAGATATGTACTACATACCGATAAAAAAAAAAAAAAAAAAAAAAAAAGAAAAGAAAAGAAAAGAAAAAGATGGATAATATATACATATATATATATATATTTTTTTTTTTCTGATACAAATTTTTATTTGAGAATGACCCCTTATCGTAAAAACCTTTTTAGAAAACAGCTGAAAAATAGCTCATTTAATCACCGATATCGCTATGAATTTTTGTAATATTCAACTGGATTTTTTTTTTTAATAATGCGCTCTATACAGGTGAGTATTAAACTATGTCAAAGTTTTTTGCTGCAGTCCGCACATGCGCAGTAATCAATTATTTACTACAACTGCCCATATCTCTTTGAATATTAAATATATATTTATTTTAAACTACAGTATAAGGATTTAGGCATATGTTGTCATGTTTTCCAAGAGTTTCATGAAATTTGAAGAAAACCCTTTTGGAGTTATAAAATAAAAATTGCGAAATATTTTTGTATTTTTTAATAAAATATTAATTACTCCTTAAATATTTTAGATATCGTCATAAAACTCTACACATGTATAAAATATAACATTTATAACCATATCTAAAATTTGCAAATCAATCGACGCTCTTACATATACAGGGTAATTACAAATACTTTTTTATTTTATTCGATTTGTAGTTCGTACGCTAAGGGCCTTCGTGACAAAATCTTTGCTGAAAAATATGAGAAAACGCATGCTTTTCTTATTCCCAAAATTCAAGAACAATACATTAACTATTTTTAAAGATATTCGAAAAAACGTAAAAAAACAAAAAGGTTTCCATTATTTTGTCCAACACCTGTATATTAAAAGGCAAAATATCTGACTCGACTCACTTTTCAATGTTTCTATAATAGTTACCCATTAAAAATTGGATACTGACAGATCGCGTTTCTCGTGTAATACACAAATTACAAATAGACAAGTTTAGATATTACTGTCGCAGCAAAATTATTCGAGCACTAGCAATAATTCCTAGATTAAAAAAAAGTACACTTAATACTGCTTTGTTAAGTAAATCATTGTCCAGTCATGTTCTTACTCAGTCTCACAAGGAAACATTCAAAAGGTGTCGTCTTCAAAAAATATTGAAAAAAATATATGTGATTCTACTTTTCATAAAACACCAGAAAGTGAAAAATAAATATCGGCTGAAATGAATTACAGCGGCCACAAAAAATTATCAAAATTAGGCATATTTGGCGATTTCACACTGTTAGGCGATTGATTTTGAGTACTTGGCGGAGAAGCTGCTAGCGAACTTATCGCCTAACAGCGATAAATCGCCAAAAATGCTTATGTAAGACGACACCTTTTGAATGTTTCCTTATCAGAATAATTTTGGTTTTCGCACAGCTATGAAAATTGACTCAAAGTTAAGTTTCAAAGCATTCTCTCCTACTGCGCACCTCAAAATAAAATGATTATTTGGACGCAAGAAACTGGACGCAAATTAAATCTTCACACAAATAATATAAAAAAAAAGTTATCTGTCCAATGAACTATGTATGTCTCACAATGGATTAGTTCGTTTTGAGCCTGTTCATTAATCTTTCAATGTTCCATAAACTCACACACATTGTAATAATCCATTTCCATAAATAATGCAAGTAATGTTCCTTTCCATTTTTATTTATTCACTTCACAAAACAACATATAACGGATTCACAATAAAAACATAAATAAACATTTAAGTAACGCTATATTTTTAAACGGTCAAGCACGACCGAATCCTTTCAGATCACATTCTTAACTAGTCAGTAATATACATCGGCGCGTCGAAAAATGACGACTAGTAGCGCCGCCTGAGAGGATGCAAACACAATTCAATTTGCAACATCCTCCCGCCCCGAAAGGTAAGTTAAGTTCAATACAAAATTTAAACAAATCCAAATCAAATACAATTAAAAAAAATACAACCAATAAAAAAATCACAGTACATAATAATAAATTTCACAACCACATAATACTGAAAATAGAAATTATATCAAATACAAAAATCAATGTTACCTGGATACAATTGAAAAATGAAAACAATATTAATATTACCTTACAGGTGAGCAGTTGGTTTAATTAAGGTAAGTCCCCTTGGACTTCCAAGTTACAAAGAAGTTGAATGGGTCTCTTTAACATTCCTGATGAAGTTTTTAAGGTTACAGATCTTACCTTATTGTCACGTCCTACATGTGTCTCGATTATTTTTCCTAACCTCCAAATTTGTCTTGGGGCCTTGTCATCACCTATTAGGACTATATCACCTATATTAAAATTAGAAATTGGATTAACAGGTTTTACAACATTAGCATTTTTCAACTGCAAAATATATTCAAATTTCCATCTCTTCCAGAATTCGTTAAGAAGTCTCTCACGATACAAGTATCGTTTAATTAACAATTTTTGAGAGTTATATTGACTTGCTATCACTAAACGGCCACTTTGTGGTGGCAATGCAGTTGACCTTTTTCCTATTAAGAAGTGGGCTGGGGTGAGAGGGAATGGCTCTACAGGGTCATTGTATACATAAGTTAAAGGTCGAGAGTTAATAATAGATTCAATTTCTGCAAGTATAGTTTGCAGTTCTTCAAATGTAACTAATGCCCTACCAAGAATTTTCCTCAAAATGACCTTTGTCATACGAACCATTCGCTCCCAATAACCCCCCCACCATGAGGCTCTTTCTACTATATAATTCCATTTGATACCCTTATTACCAAAATAGTTCTGTATTTCAAAGTTCTTAATGTTCGTATAAAGTTTCTTTAGTTCCTTTTCACTACCTTTAAAAGTCAGAGCGTTATCGGAATTCACAACCTTGCACACACCTCTTCTGGAGATGAAACGTCTGAATGCAAGTAGAAAATGTTCAGAACTCAGACTAGAGACTATTTCCAAGTGCACTGCTCGAGTGACTGCACACGTGAATAATGCAATGTAAGATTTGTTGTTGTCTCTTGTGAATAAGGGTCCAGCAAAATCGATTCCGACGACTTCAAAAGGTTGAGCCTCACTAGTTCTTGCTATGAGTAGCGGAGCTGTTATTTGCTGTCCTTGTTTGGCCTTAAACCTTCTGCATAGAAAACATTTGTTCAAGCAGGATTTCACAGCTTGGCTGCCCTTAATGATCCAAAAGCGTTCTCTTATTTGAGTGAGTGTGTCAGATATACCAGAATGACCTAAATTTTCGTGTTCCTTCATGATCAAAAGATTAGTAAATCGAGCCTTGTTCGGCAAAATAATTGGATGCTTAGATTCATCAGAAAAATTAGAGCCTTGAATTCTTCCCTTTAATACTATTAGACCTTCTGTTGTCAAAATGGGATTCAAATTATATAACTTAGAATCAGGAGAAACTGAATTTTTTGCCTTTAATGTAGTATATTCTTTGTTAAATTCACTTTGCTGCACAAATAGAAGCCAATAATTTTCTGCTGCAGATATTTCATTTGCTGTCAGCGCTCCTGAACGTTTTTCAGACCTAGATTTGATATTATTTAGAAATCTTAAAACATAGGCGGTTGTTCTCAAAACTCTATTCAAACTACTGTAATTCTCCAGATTTAATAATGGCATTGGAACTTCTACGTTAACCTGAAGTGTTGTAACTCCATGTCTTTCTTCAACCACACTGTCCATGTCACAGGAAAATTCCATTAGAGAGTCATACGGTATACTTAATTCTGACAGCCAAGCTGGTCCTTGACTCCATACTCTGTCATTCATTAAGGAATTTGCTTTCACACCTCTCGTCAATTTATCCGCCGGATTGGCCTTGCCTTTGCAAAGGTGCCATTTTTCAGGATCAGTTTTTTCCCTGATTTCTATCACTCGGTTTTTCACAAATTGCTTATAATCGTTAACTGAACCTTTTATCCAATGAAGGCAAATCTGAGAATCAGTCCAATAAAAAATATTTCTGGGGTCCAGCATAGGAAAAACAGATTTGAGATATGATCCCAATCTTGCTGAGACTAAAGTGCCAAGTAATTCAAGTCTCGGTAATGTAATGTTCTTCAAAGGGGCTAGTCGAGACTTAGAAATTATAAAACTTGTTTTGCATCCTTCAGAATTCGTAAATCGAAAATAAGCCACTGAACCATAACATTTTGGGCTAGCATCGGAAAATATGTGTACCTCTACTGAGTTCCAGCAGAGTTCATTAAAATACAGCCTAGGAATTCCAGTGAACTTCAAATCTTTTGCTTCATTTAGCCATTCTAAAAACAACATTTCAATTTCATGTGGAACAGGTTCGTCCCACTGTTTACCATTTTCCCATACTGATTGTAATATAATTTTTATGCAAATCAAAAATGGATTCATGATCCCTAATGGATCAAATAACATTCCGAAAACAGCCAAAATATATCGCTTTGTTATAAATCTGTCCTCCGGTAATTTGTTAAATTGTGAAGTGTCAATCAGTAATTCGTCATTCGTATTGTCCAAAATAATTCCTAATATTTTTAGTTCAACATTGGATTCCTCCGGATCTTCTCGACATTCGAAATTGTCTGTCTTCCATAACTGATTAAGCTTAGAAGAGTTAGAAATCCAAACCCTGAGATTCATGCTAGCTTCACCTAAAATGTACATCATTTCTTTAGACAATTGTAATGCCTTGTTCACATCATCAGTGCAAGAGATGAGATCATCCACGTAGAGAGATCGCAACATTTCTGTTGCTTCCGGGTAGTCATTCTCAAATTTTTTCAAATGAAGCCTGATTGTTGCCGATAATAGAAAAGGGGAACATTTCACCCCAAAGGGAACTCTGCAGAATTGCAATGTCCTAATTCGTTTAGCAGCATCGGAATGGAGATCGGGCCCCTCCCCATCATTCCATAAAAATTTCAAAAATTTCCTATCCTCATCCGCGATTCCTACTTCTAGAAAAGCTCGTTGAATGTCTGCGCAAAACGCTACAGGGTGTAACCTAAACCTCAAAATTATCCTGAGTAAATCTGGATTTAAATTAGGACCGCTCTCTAAACAATCGTTAAGAGATAATTCATCCCTGCCCTTACATGAACCGTCAAAAACTATCCTAACCTTAGAACTTTTCTTTTGTTCGCGTACTACTGCATGATGCGGCATGTAATAGCCTGTACCCGTATTGTCATTTAAATCCGACGATACTTCCTCTATGATGCCCTCCTTTAAATGTTCCTCAATAATTTCCTTATATTTAAAATATAAGTCCAGATTCCTACCAAAAACAGTGTTCAAATGAGACAAGCGTCGTCTTGCTATCTCATAATTACTGTCCAATTCCTTAACATTATTTTTCCACAACAATCGCGTTTCATATCTTTTATTTCTATAAGTAGTGGTTTGCCTAAATAACTCTAAAATTTCATCGTCTGATTTAGAATGTTCCTTGCCCGGATTAATTCCAATTGCCTCTAATTCCCATAAATTTTTAACCCTTTGATGGTCCAATTCCTCCTTAACAACATGTAAATGATTAACGCGCACTTTCTGACAATTCTTAAGTGCTTTAGGGTCCCTTTCCTTTCCTTGTATCACAAATCCAAATAAGGTATCTGTTGCCATTAATCGTTTAGAAATTCTCACGTTCTTTTCTCCAAGAATTTCCCCAATGTAATCCGATCCAATAAGTACATGAATTTTACTTAAATTACCCTTGTCTGCCAATTCAATGCCCTTTTTTAGTGCGATATTACGCACCCATTGTGAAGGAATTTTAATTTCCCCAAATGTAATTGAATCAACAACTACAGCCCTTAATTTAATTTTCTTATTAGTTTCTCTTACATTATGTAATACTATTTCTACAATATCATAAGTTTTCCTTTCAGTATTTTCATTGCCAAAAGTATAAATTAAAAGGGTTTCCTTCCCGATTGGTTTTAATCCCAATAAATTGCACATTTCGCGCAATACAAATGTCCTAGAACTTCCATTGTCAGTAAGACACCTCAATAAATGGCATTTGGCCCGAAAATTAAATACACTTGCCGTTACAGTCTGCAACAACACCGAATCACTCGGCGTGTCCTCAAGCTCTTTATTCTTATTACAAACCAAATTTAAAGAACTTTCTGACTGTATTTGTTTTTTATCCTCAACTGAGCGGGATTCATTTCCTTCTGTATTACATATTAATGAGTTATGCCAGGGAGATGCGCAATACTTGCACTTATGATCTTTACGAGAACAAAATTTACTCAAATGATTTGAAAAACATATAAAACATAATCCCTTGGCCATTAGAGCCCTTTTCTTATCATAAACGTTTAAAGAACAATCATGATTCATATGTGCCGAGGAACAAAACAAACAGCCCTGAACTCCTGTATTTTGAGAAAATGAACTCGTATTTCTTTTGTTATTAAATTTAGGCCTATTATTATCATAAGAATACTTATTATGATAACCAGATAAATTTCTTTCCGCCTGAGTCGATAAAACGGAAGCTGATGATTTAGGGGGATGATATTCGCTCCTTTTAGAATTTAAGTAAGGTTTATTGTGGCCTGTCATTTTATTCCGAAAATTATTTTCATTTGTGCTATTATTTCTGGGATTCGCTAAAATTATCGATGCTTCTCGTATTTCTAGTTCTTTACGTATAAAATCAACTAATTTAGAAATATCAAACAATTCATCTGAATTACGCTGTCTATTATAACTTAAATTTAATTCTTCCGGTAGTTTTTGTAATATTACAGGGCATAACAGATTACTGTAAGTGCCTGTTGCTACATTTAATGATTGTAACGAACGAATTTGTACCTCAATCGCGTCGTACATTCTCCTTAATTCAGTAACATTCGCGCATGATTTCACCGGTTCTATTAATAGTAACTTATGCATGTGGGACGATATAATTACGTCACTTCGTCCAGAACGTTCCTTAAGTAATTGTATTGATGCATCGTAATTCGATTCTGTCAATGAAAACCCAGATACAGCGCTCAAGGCGATACCTCCTAAGAAAGATTTCAAATACGTAAATTTTTCAATTTTGCTTAAAGAATTATTATTATATTGTATCGCTACCTCGTAAGAGTTCCAGAAGTCCAACCATGAACTACAGTCACCAAGAAAATGTACAACTTGTAATTTCGGAAGTTTAACTGTACTTCTGTTTTCAGTTCTAACTGTTAGGTTCTCTGAACCAATCCCTGTTTGATCACTTGATCTAGCGATCTGAATAACACCAGGCAACGGCCTGTCATTTAAATTATCCACTAGCCTTTCTAATTTTGTTTTTACATCGATCCCTTTTTCCCTGTATTCCTCGCAGCCTGCTACATCCTCAGCTATATCTTTAACTTTAATTTTCGTTTGTATTTCATAATCGATGTTTACGAGTTCCGCTTGTTTGTCCAGGAGCTGTGCCTTTAATCTAAGAAGCTCCTCAATTTTCATTAATTTCGTGTACTCCTCCGTAATTTCGGAGTTCAGGATTGTTTCTATTTTCCCCAAATATTTCGTAAATGAGGTTCTTAAACCTCTTCTTTTTTCCTTCAATCTTTCTAGATCCATTTTAAACCCAATATCATAACAAGAGAACAAAAATAAAAATTATGAAACCTTCTAATTGCTTAATAATAACCCCTATCCATATATTTATTAAATAAAAATAAACATGTATTATCTATATATCAAAAAATGTAAACATCATCTTTAAATATCATTTAAGAACAAAAAAATAAATATCGTTAAAACAGAAGTAAATCAATTTAAAATAGCCTTTAATGAAACAAAAACTAAATAAATAATTTTCTATTAAACCAGAAGTAACTCTATTTTAATAGCATTGCAAGAAACAAAAAATAATTAAATAATATTCCATAAAAAAAAAAAAAAAAACAATTTCGTTTTCAAAGAATCAAAAAGAAACACCATTTAAACAACATTTTATGAAACGAAAGTAATTTTTCAATTATTTAAATGTTGAATGAAACCATTTATATTCAAAAACCCAAACTATTTTTTAATTATTCAAATTTTGAAACCATTTATTTCATATATCAGCAAAATTTATAAATTATAAATAATATTATACATAAACCAAATGAATTCGATGTTCTCACAGACTGCAACCATTTCAGAACAAAAACTACACTTTTCTTTTAAAACGAAACCATAACTTTTAACCCCCAAACTCGAACCAAAATAATGAAATAATAAGGGAAAAAGCCTACCTCCCATATCCGATGCATGCTGCCTTGATGATTCTTTATTACTAATGCCATATTTATCCAAAAAAATGCATGTCGTCCAAATAAAATGCATATAATCACATCCTAGGGTCACCAAAATGTTCATTAATCTTTCAATGTTCCATAAACTCACACACATTGTAATAATCCATTTCCATAAATAATGCAAGTAATGTTCCTTTCCATTTTTATTTATTCACTTCACAAAACAACATATAACGGATTCACAATAAAAACATAAATAAACATTTAAGTAACGCTATATTTTTAAACGGTCAAGCACGACCGAATCCTTTCAGATCACATTCTTAACTAGTCAGTAATATACATCGGCGCGTCGAAAAATGACGACTAGTAGCGCCGCCTGAGAGGATGCAAAGACAATTCAATTTGCAACAGAGCCTACGTTTCTTCTACTTTAGATTTCTTAAGGCTTGTAATAACTCATAGACTTTTTTACTCTCTGCCTTTATTTTTATTCGTGATATATTCACTTACAGGAAGGCAACATTTCGATTTGAACATATTACTTGTCATTCCTTTATTGATTTAACCCTCGCTTTCCTAAGATGGGTCATTTTTACCCCATTTGAAAGGATGCCTCATTCAATTGATGCGTAACGTGATTGTGAAAGTGTGCTAATTCGTCATAGATAGCAAACACTGATTGAAGTACATTTTACATCGTTTTTACGCGGAGTGAAGATATTTAGAACATGTGCATTGGGAAATATTATTTATTTTCAAATAAATGTATGTCGTGCAAATTTTTTAGGAAAAGGTCAATTCTTTTGTTCGCGAATATGTTTCATTTTTTTTTTTTTTTTTTTAATTAACAGTCGGTGTATTTTAGTAATATAAAGATACTAAGGCGTGGTCAAGGGCGTAATTTACTCCAAACGTTTAAGAAATAAGTCCTCAACTAGCGTTACCAGATCTGGTAGATTTTTTATTCAATAATCACCAATAATTTTTAACTGTAACATTTGATTAACCATTTCGAAGATTGATAGACTATTGTGTATATCAAATATCACATCTCAAAACTATTGGTGATTATTGAATAAAAAATCCGCCAGATCTGGCAACACTGACCACAACATCATGAACAGTTGGTACACTTTCAATTCCCACAATTTAGAATGTTTATCGACAGGAGAAAATACATTTTACATGCACAAAAACTGACAAAATAATGTAAAAATATCCTAGAAAAAAGTAAAACGCATTGATTAAAAAGCAAAATACACTATGTGAAATTTTTCTGTGAAGTCCCATTACACGAAGGATGGTGTTTTACTGACAATATATACAGTCGTTTGTAAAAGTTTAAGACCAGTAGACGATTTTCAGTCTTTTTTAATCATTAACAGGGAAGAGGTGCCGCTCACCGCTCTAGGAGCAGTGTCGAGCGATTCCAGCTATGCTAGGCCCCTCTTCCGGAGTTTATTTAAACTCAAAAAAAAAAAAAATTACAAAAGCCGCTAGAGACAGGTCTCCCACGCGACAAGGAGCAGCATGTTCTATGCTGGTAGAAAAGTAACAAGTGGCTTAAGGCTTGTAAAAGTGACAAGCAAGTAGAGCAAGGCAGAGCAAGTGGCTTAAAGCAAGAGCAAGCAGACGTGAGATTAATCTGTGAGATTAGTCATATTCATAAGGAATTCAAATATATTATTTAGTTTAGAAAGCAGGCTTTTTCTATTGAGGATATTAAACAGCCAATCGGCTGGCCTGGGAGTGGGATTTCTTAAGTGGAAGGCAGAAGTTAAACTACAGTAGTAATAATAGTGATTAGGAGTTCCCTCCTCCCCGCAAGGACACAGAGGAGAGCGTCGGCAATGAAATCTGTATAAATAGGATGGAAATGGGCCATGACGTGTCAGAAAAGCAGTCACGGGGGGGGGGGGAAAGACACCAAGAATTTAAGTTTACGAGTGGGATGAAATTAAAGGTGTATCTTCCCTTTGGAGAAGTATCCCACAGTTCCTGCCAATCTCTAAGTAATTGTTGTTTTAATACTTGTTTAACGTATGAGGGAGGGGCAGGGAGTGAAAAATCTATTGAATTGTTTTCGGTGGCTGCCTTGGCCAGTGAATCAGCAAGTTCATTGCCGAGAACTCCCCTGTGGGCAGAAACATGTGCCAGGGAAAGATGTTTAGCCAGATTAATAAGTTTTGATTTAATTGAGATAACCTGTGGATGTTTACAGGAGCCACCGGTCAGTGAAGTTATGCTATTCAGCACTCCTGAAATGGGCTAATTGTCACTGGGAACAGGGTAAGTACCAGTCGCAAATTATGTCTCATTTTGTTCTTGAAAGTCTAAGCTTCATTTTGATACCTCATTTAAGTAATTAAGATTACTAGAACAAAAGTTAACAATAAAAATGTAAAAGTGTTAAAAGCTAGCTAAATGAAATTCATTTCCCTAATCATCCCTAATATGGCCGATGGTAGCCTATCACTTTGACCATGTTTTTAACAAAATAAAAGCACTTAACCATTTAATTTTCAGTCTTTTAACACATTGCATCATTTACGCAGATTATTGCATCATTTCATGTGCCGATTGCATTAGACGCATTCTTCTGCTATAAATAAAGGTGGCCGGCAAGTTTATCGGCAGTTGTTTATTGGCTTTCGCCGTATACAGTGCTGTTGTGTAATTATTGCAATGGGTAAAAAACCTTCACTTACTGTTACAAAAACGTCAGAAATATTGACCCTGAATAAAATTGGATTTTCTGAACGTCAAATAAGTTCGAGTGTAAATGTGAGCAAGTGAGCTGTGCATCAAGCTTTTAGTAAATTTAAAATTTTGGGAAAATACGTGGACCTTAAGAGAAGCGGTCGCCCTAGAAAAACGAGTGCACGTGATGATCATGTGATAAGAAGGAAAATCGTACGAGTTCCAATAACCTTCTGCAATACAATTAGACATTCTCTGGCTTCAAAAGGTACCAACGTCAGTTTGAGTAGTATTTTAAGACGTTTGGCCAGAGATTTTGGTTTATCATCCCATAAACTTGCAAGGAAACATCGACATACTCCAAATATGAAAAAGAAACGACTGACTTTCGTCAGGCAATATCAGAATTGATCAATACAGCAAAGGAGTAGAGTTTTATTTTCGGATGAGTCAAGTGTGCAGAAATTTTCTGCACGTGCTAACACTGTTCGCCGCCCAAGGGGAAAAAGATATGATGAGAGATATACGATTATAACTGTGAAACATCCTGCAAGCCCAATTATATGGGGTGCAATGTCTGTCTCCGGTACTGCTAGTCTGTATTTGTGCCACCTAAAACCACTATGAACGGAAAGCGGTACCTTAATTTGTTACCTGAGAAGTTGAAGCTTCGCATACATGATCATAAATGTTCAATTTTTATGCATGATGGGACTCCGTATCTCAGGTTGAAGATTGTTAAAAAATATCTGAGGGCACAGAAGCCCAAAGTTCTTGACTGACCAATAAACCACTGTTATTAAGTGTAGTTTAGTGATTTGTGTGTTTCTTCTACTTATACCATGTTGTACAGTCGGTAACAAAAATGACCGAACACTAGCAAAATTTTCTATGTAAAAAAAGTACACTTCATACGGTTTTGTTAAATAAATCTTTATCGAATCATGTTCTTACTTTGACTAAGAACAGGATTCAACAATGATTTGTTTCACAAAACCGTATGAAGTGTACTTTTTTACATAGAAATTATTGCTAGTGTTCGGACACTTTTATTACCGACTGTATAAAGAAGTACATGGATTTTCAGTGAAGAGATTGGAATTAAAGCAATGATTTTTGAGAATTACTGGAACACATCAAGAAAAAATGGATGTTAAGTGCAAAAAGGAGACATATCCACAATGTAAAAATGGTCGCCATTGATGTTGGTATTACTGAATTTTGATTAAAAATGTGGTATTTGTGATAGGGATAGCAATAAAAATGCTGTGTACATTTTTCAGAATTTTAAATTCACGCAAAATTGGTAAAAACAGTTTTTTGTGTATCCTGTAAAATTAGTTTTTTATGACAAGTCTCGTTTCTGCAATCAGTGATTCATATAATCTTTAAGTAGAGTTACTATCTGCTGGTAAGTAGGAGTGACCATGGTAAATAGTATGTGAAGGTGAGGTCCTTTTGAGCAGCCACTGCTGAAAGCATTCCTAATATGGTATAATTTTTATTTGTGTGGTAATTCCTGATTTTGCATCAGGTCAAACATATTGTAATTTCATCTTGTCCTAGAAGCTTTTCCCGTAAAAGTGAATAAAATTTTTTGCTCTGGTGTTTATGAATCAAGCGTTCGGTTAACAGGGTCTTTTCTTTTTTCTGTACATTTTTCCAATTTCATTTGTATTTTTTTTCCCTAATACAGACGGAACTAATGTCTTTTTTGGGGGTTTCAAATCCAAGATTAAAATCTTTTACAAGCACATTATAATAATAAAGGTTATAAGTACATTCCTCTTTATATTTTTCTATGGAAAAAAAAAGAAAAAAAACTGTCTCAATGTGACAGACAATCTACAACAACATTAGTTTTCTTACTTTTGACATTTTCTCCGACGCGAGACAAACCACGTGATCTCAAGACACGCTATAATTGGTTAAACTTGACTTAATCCCTTTTGGCACAAAACTTACTTGTGACTTAATTCTTTTTGGAAAAAAAACACGGATTTCACTTTCTGTTTTCGTTATGATTAAACTTCGTTTGGAACTTCTACTTATTGAAAATATATTGCTAGACGTGTGCTGCAACCTTTGGCATCGAAAAGTCAATTTTTGAAATTTTTGACTTAACGCCTTTTGGAAACAAGCTCTTCAAATAATAATAATAAAAATAATAAAAATAATAAAAGAGAAGAAAGAAAGAAAGTTAACTCTTTTTATAATTTATGGGGGCTGAAACTTTTACCTCCAATTTACCCTGTGTGGGGAAATTGGTGGAACTTTTTATTTATTTTTCAATTTATTTTTATTTAGAATTATTTCAAAATGTTATAAACAACTTGCTTAAGGCATTTCCTTTGATCCCTTAGCTAAATTTGGACATTTATCGAGTCAGTTCTAGGCACAACGGTCTTACTAAAGTGGACTAAAGTAAAGCAAAGGCATTATTGTATAACAAACGTAAACAACTGAGATGTTTGTTTTAGAGCTGATATAGGTTTAAAACATTGCCTACCATTGTATTTTTAAGTTTTTATATTCTTATAAATACATTTCCTAATTTTAAAATAATAAATTTACATAGTTTGTTCAGGTTCAAAAACATCGATTTTTGTCGGGGGTAATTAAATTCTACTAGTTAGTGATTTATAGCAATATCAATTATTTACTTCGTCTTTGATGAGGAGGATTCCACAGAACAAAAATGGTCAGAATTGGCATTTTTTTTTACCCTATTTTTTTAAGCCTTATTTATGTATATATATATATATATATATATATTTACACACACATATATATATATATATAATAAAAGTATGTTTGCCGTAAATGTTTTAATTGTTGTTTGAGCATTACTTTAGTTTAACATCATTAATTTAGTTACATTCCCACACAACACAAAATATCTAAAAGACGTCTATTTAACATCGAAATGCATCTATAACATCCAGAACGTCTTTTAGATGTCTATAGCATTAAAGAAAAAGATGTCTATTAGACATCACTCTTTTAGATATCTATTAGATATATATAACCTCTAAAATACATCTTATAGTTATCACTGTTTCGATGTCTAATGGATGTACACTTTTCGACATCTAATGGAATTTTGAATAATATGTATTATGCTCCTCTTATAGAGCATTCCCATGGACTTGGGAATAGATGAACGATGTTTTAACCGAGACCGTAACCGTGTAACCAAACAAAATCTGGTTTGTTTTGATCGAGGCCTCGTTTTGATATTTGATATATTTCTCTACGTTTTTATAAATGTGTGATTCTTACGTTTAAGTTTTAAGCCCTCTGCCTAATCAAAAGGTGAGTTATGAATTTCATCGTTCACGTATTTATTTTTTTCTTTCATTCTCTGTATAAGGCAAAACATGTTACAGAGGTATTTGCATTCCGGATTTTTTTTCCGCACAGAATATTTTAACAGCAGTATTTCTGATATTTTTCTGATAATCTGCAGCTATTACATGTTATAAAAGTTAAACTATGGAAATACTGATTGAAAAATTACCGGAGTGCAAATACTGTGGTTGGAATGTGCTTTACGGTCCTTCTTGGCGACTCGCGGATAAAGATGCCAACCTTAGTAACCACAGTGTTTATGCGCCGCTGAACGATCGATGTTTGAAATGTGGTAACCTCCCCATGATGTTTTGAAACTATGATTTTCGCGTACGTTATTGTTGCCAAACGAATTTCGTACATTTTAAAGACTCATGGAAGTTTGTGTGAAACGTATTGGTTTTTATATACGGGTTACTGATCGATGCGAAACGAAATTTCCTACGTTTTAAAGATTCATTGAGTTTGTGTGAGACGTATTTAGTAATATTTTTTTTGTTTTTTATATACGGGTTACTGATCGATGCGAAACAAAATTTCCTACGTTTTAAAGATTCATGGAGTTTGTGTGGGACGTATTTAGTGATATTTCTTTGGTTTTTATGTACGCTTTACTGATCGATGCGAAACGAAATTTCGTATGTTTAAGAGATTCATGCAGAATGCGGGTGAGGTATAGAGTGATGTTTTGCTTTTGGTTTTCATGTACGCGGAGCGTACACACGTGCATATTACTGGTCGCTGCAAAACGACATTTCGTACAGAGGACATCATTTGGATAAAATGTGCTTTTAAGGCATTGATTTTTTTTTTGTGGGGGGGGGAGGAGGGGGGCAGTGAAATTTTTTATTATTTTTTTTGTGGGGGAAAGGGGGGGTGCGTGATTTTATTTTTTTTGGTGGGGTGGGGGGGCAGTGTTTTTTTTATTGTGGGGGAAAGGGGGGCGTGATTTTTTTTTTGTGGAGGGGGTGGTGGGGGGGCAGCGTCCACGACAAGCGGGAGGCACCGAGGACGCGGAGGGCCCTCCGGCGAAAAAGCTTTATGACATGAGTAACGAAGCAAAATACAAGGATTTTTTTAATTTTACTGATCGATGCGAAACGAAATTTCGTATGTTTTATACATTCATGCACAATGTGGGTGTGGTATCCAGTGTTTTTATTATTATTATTATTTTTGGTTTTCATATACGCGGACCGTACAAACGTGCATATTACTGTTCCCTGCAAAACGAAATTTCCTGCTTAATTAAATAAATCTCTTTATTTTGCTTCGTTACTTATGGCAGAAAGCTTTTTCGCCGGAGGGCCCTCCGCGTCCTCGGTGTAGTGGATGTCCACTACAAGCGGGAGACACCGAGGACGCGGAGGACCCTCCGGCGAAAAAGCTTTCTGCCATGAGTAACGAAGCAAAATAAAGGGATTTATTTAATTAAGTATGAGATATGCTTCGTGTTTTTAAAAGCAAAATAAAGGTATTTATTATTTAAGTATGAGATATGCTTCGTGTTTTTAAGAAGTTTTGAAATTTTATGCATTTTAAATATTCATGCAGAATGCGGGTGAGTACAGTCGGCAGCAAAAGTATCCAAGCACTAGCAAAATTTCCTACGTAAAAGATGTACACTTAATATTGTTTTGTTAAATGAATCCTTGTCGAATCATATTCTTAGACTGACTAACAACATGATTCGATAAGGATTTATTTAACAAAACTCTATTAAATGTACTTTTTTTACGTAGGAATTTTTGCTAGTGCTCGGATACTTTTGCTGTCGACTGTATTCTGTGATGTTTTTTTACTTTGTTTTCATGTACGCGGAGCGTGCACACGCCGAAGCGCAGTGCTAGTGCGATGTTAAATGTAACCTCACTTGCGTCTCTCCGAGAATGTCGCCCAATCGCAATGCTAATGCGATGTTAAATGCAACCTTACTTGTGTCTCTCCGAGATTGTCGCCGAAGCGCAGTGGTAGTGCGATGTTATTTGCAACCTTACTTGCGTACCTCCGAGATTGTCGCCCATAACGCTGTAGTAGTGGGACGTTAAATCCACTCTGCTTATACTACAGTCAGCAACAAAAGTATCCGAACACTAGAAACAATTCCTATGTAAGAAAAAGTACACTTCATACGGTTTTGTGAAATAAATCCTTGTCGAATCCTGTTCTTAGTCAGTGTAGGAACATAATTCGACAAGGATTTATTTAACAAAACCGTACGAAGTGTACTTTTTTAACATAGGATTTTTTGCTAGTGTTCGAACACTTTTGCTGCCGACATCTTTCGTTTGTTTTACTTTTCCAATTTTGGCAACAGTAGGGTAACTTCATTTGAAAAACATGCTTGCATGGTAAAGGTAGTGGTGAATTTTTGTTTGTTAATTTATGATATATCTTATAGAAATGTGTCTAAGTAGAATATAAACTAAAACAATGTTTGGCGTATTCTTTTAAATTTTGAAATTTCGTAATTATATGCATTTTTCGAAATTTGTAGCGAGGATTAAAGTTTCGTTTTTTCAAGGATTATGAATGTTGCAGGATTGATTATAAAATTTTGAAACGGGTAAGTAACAAAAATCTTGTTTTTTATTTATATATTTATCTTTTGTATCTGTTGGGTAAATTAGGGTGTTTTTGTTTTGTAATGTTTAATATTTGTTAGGGTAAAAATGTGTTTTACGGTCCTTCGGTATTTAGCTGATAACAATTGTGAAAAATTTGTATTTTTCTTTACTCAAGTATTTGTAAGATATTTCTGACGCTTTATGTTTACATACTTGCTTTAAAGCACGTAAATCGGCCCTTTACGAAAAAATGGGTATGAAAACCGTGCTTCCAGTCCGCCATTTTGGAAAGGACGGGAGAGAAAACTGCGACACCGCGCAGACTCGGCGAGTTCGGGAAAAAAATCGCCAAAAAATCGCCAAGAAGGACCGTAAAGCACATTTTTACCCCCTCCCTGGCAATCAGGTAGGCCTAAAATAAGAATGCAATACATTAATAAATTACAATTTTTTTTCTTTTCCCTATTAAGCATGTTGTCACACAATAAAGATTGCATTTACACATGTTTTGGCCAGGTATTTGAATACATAAATATATAACAAAATGCATGCTACTGACCAGCAGTTAATACATAAGTACCAGAAATTTACACTGATTTAAATTTAAAAGCCAAGTGAATTAGGACTGAAAATTTAAATGATTGAGTCAGATCATTTTTGTGACTCATACTTTTACTTTTTAAATGTATTAATCCATTTTCAAAATGTCAAAGGCATGATTGTCATTGAAAAAGTTCAGATGCATGAATTCTCTTTTAATAATGATGAAACTAATAATTTTATGAAAATATATTGAAAAATTTAATATAGTCTTCTGATAAAGTTACGGAACCATTACATCAATCTTGCTTGCAACTAAAAATAATCCTAACAGATCTGATTTATGGGTAACTAATACTGAAATTGCATACATTCTCAGGGAGTAGAGCGAACAAAATGCAAACAACAATTTGACAACTCTAAATAATGTACTTTGTATTTGTAAGTGGTTTAATGAAAAGAATAATTAAATATTCGATGAATTTGCCTTAAAATGATTTTTGTTTACTTTTTACTTTATTCATAATTGGAAAATTTTAAATTCTATTTTTAAAAATATATTAAACAGTTATTTATTTATTTAATTTTTTAAATCTGGTTTTTATTAATAAAATAGCTTGTAGTTTTTATTAAAACATTTAATGTAATAAATACTTTGCAACTTTCAAATATTAGCTTAAACTCAAACTTGGATCATAGTTGTGCTGATGATGGCTGTGACTGACAGCCAAAATATATTTGCACAAACCAAAAGAAATTTTTATAAAATTTGCCTTTTCAAATTTTCATGTACATATGTTAAATTGCGCTAGTTAATTTTCCATTTATTCTTGCCATTTTTTATATATATTTTAATAATAAATAAAATTTTGATTTATCATCAAAAGCCAATGTAATATAAAATCATTAGAAAATTGGGTATTTTTCTCTATTTAAATAAACTAGCACTTTTTGCCCATATGCAGTAGACTTTCGGTGTCTCCTTTATGCAGATAGACTAGTAATTTTGTTCTGAAATTTTTCTTTATGCTAGCACTACCCTTACAAATATAATTTTTTGCAAATTAAAAAATACAAATGAACCTTATTGAAATAAAAAAATTAGCCTTTAATAAACAAACTCTCGCATATTTATATAATTAAGATTTAAAAGGGGAATAAAAGGTTATTTAAAGTGAAATTAATAAAAAAAATTACAGTGAATAGGTGATAATAGCAATTATATAACGCTTACTATTGTTATAATCGTTACATACTATTTTGTTGCAAATTTACAGGCAATTTTAGAATAAAGTAAAAAAAAAATATTTGTTCAATGCTCTGGTGACCCACTAGAATTAATTTTTGCTAGTCCGTTGAATATTTTTGTGGTCCTGGACCAGCAAACCACTGTTAGTTTCAGGCTCTGGTAAGCAAACAATTTTTTAATCTCCTTTTCTTTCCTCTGCCATTTTTAAATATGGATGTTGAAGTACTTTACCATTCAAGTTTTTCGATTATTTGGAAATTAGTACAGTCAAACCTCGTTAACGTTGTCATTAGTAGTTTATGCTGTCAGTAACTAATCTTCATATAACTAAACTAATCTTCATTTAGACGGGATTTCTGGAATCTGTTCAATGTTAACAGTGTTCACGTTAATGAGGTTCGACTGTATTTTCCTAAATATTTTCTTTTAGATTTTTTTGCTGTACTGTCATTTGAAGAAAGCTCGTCAAGCAAACATTATTGGCAAGAACAATACATTATTAATGAATTAAAAGTCAATTCGTAACTTAGATTTGTTTATTTTCAAATTTAATTTATATCCATTATTATGGATTTGATAAGATAAGTGTTATATTTGTTATGGAACAATACTTTTAAAATAAAGTTCACATTTAAAAAAAAAAAAGGGCAAGGCGGATTTATCGAAAAGGGCACCTTTTTGTGAGTAAAAGGGCACCTACTGATAGACGAAAGAGTACTTTCTTTCCCACTCACTAAATGGTTTATAAAATGTACAGTCCACAAAATAAACAATATGAAATAAACACAAATGAAAAGAGAATACCCATCTACCTCATCACCCAATTAGCAGAGAAACACAGCAGGTACTATCCTCCTTGGATTCATGTTTATATTAATTTAATTATTTATTAAAAGTGTAAACTTAGAAGCCATTTAAACATGTAAATATGCAGCGGTGTTAAAATTTATATTTCAAACGAATACACAATTTTGACTTCTAGATTCTAGAGAAAATTTTACAATCAGATTCTAAATTTGAAGTAATTCAGTAGGGATGAAACGGATATCCGGTAACTATCCGGTATCCGGCCTATCCGGCTGAGTTTTAAATATCCGATTATCTCTATGTTAATCAATGAAATCCGCGCTTTTTTACAAAGACGATATCCAATGTACGCTTTACCGAAATATGGAATAAATCATTTTACCGTTATTTTTTTTAAATTATGTAATAGCAAGTAATTGCTAATATAGACTATTATTTTACCGCTAATTGTTAAATTTTGTATGTTTTTAAAAAATAAATGCCGAAATATGAGATTATTTCTAAAAAAATTATAGAATGCTTTCTTTATTCATGATTGCAGAAATACGCAACACGAAAGTTCATCTACAATACAGAATTGTTTCGCCGATAAAATTTACTTTTAATTGTTTAAATTATGTGCTGAAATAAACCATTAATTCACTGTTTTGTATAACTACAAAACAACATAATATTCTTGTAGTGAGTTATCAAAATTCATCGTTTTATGTCTTATTAACAAAATTTACCTTTATCATGGCTATTTGCTCAAATAAGCAATTGTTTCTCTTTTTCACTAAATAAAGATATAAGCAACAATTTTCGCTGCTGTAATCGACTAAATTCTTGCTATTTCTGAAAATTGATATCACAAATGTTAAATACATAAGTTGAGTAAAAAATCAGAGAGATTTCTGCCTTTTTTTGGTGTATGTTTGCTGATACATAATTTTTGCATCTGAATTCGCAATTTTCTTGTCCGAATATCCAGAAAAACTTTTGTGAAAGGTCTGTTTTATGTTAGCTGATTTTTTTTTTAAGTAAGCTAGTTTTAGCACAAAATTGAGGAAATAATAATCATAAAATGCCGATTTTACGTGAAAAATATTGCGCTTCAGCACAAAATGCGAAATATGCAGAATACGTGAAATTCTGCATAAGAGAATTGGATGCCAATTTCATTACTTTCACATAACTTCTGTGATTCTTTATTTCATTATATTATTTCCGTAATGATAATAGTCATTTCTACTCTTGGATATGCACAAAAGATCCCCAATACGCAGGCTTCGAGCAACGCCGTGAACAAAAACATCAGTGGAAGCCACGGCTAATGATTTTTTTTTTCGCCGATCACGCGAAGATACAGACCGATGACGCATAGATCTCACCCATAAGTGACTTCTTATGCAATTTTCAGATCGCATTCGGTCAAAGGTTAGCAAAGTTTGATTTTGCATGAGATAAAAATCTATTATAAGTGTATATTTCTGAGCGAAAACGCTAAAATATCTAAAAAATAGCGATATAGCATATGGGAAAATACAGGGCACAATTTCAATTGAAAAATGTGAAAGGGTGCATTTTCACTTGAAAAAAAGGGACAGGACACATTTTTTACTTCAAAAAAGAGCAGGGTGAATCGGTACTAAAACAAAAAAAGGCAGGGTGCAGCGCCCTTTGAAAAATGCATAACATGAACACTATTTTAAAAGTTAGCTTTAAGTAAAGTTTCGGAAAATTTACTTCTTAAAATAAAAAAGATAGAAAAAAAAAGTAAACAGATGTGTTTTTTAAATTTTCTTATTATTACTCAAAGTGTTTTGAAACAAATACTTTTTCCTAGGGGCTTAATGACTGGCATTGGTTGTATCATTTTTTGGCGACTTTATCGCCTGCGCAGGTGAAATCGAAAAATGCAGTTAGTTTTAGTAGTTGCGAAAGATTCTCAATGACATCTTTTAAAGCCCCCCCCCCCCCTTAAATAAAACACACACACATACACTAAGATGACTGGTGGGTGTGAGAGGGGGGGGGGGTTAAATTATCATGTCGCTGAGAAATTTTTTTTGAAGAAATATTATTGTTGTAGCGCTGACTCTGCAATAAAAGTGCCGTCAGAGGGTATTCAATAAAAGGGCATAATTTGCAGTCTTCTATGTTGCGATTTTTGTGTGTGACAAAAGTAAATTAAAAATTTTTACGTGTATGTATGCAGGCTATATGCATTTGTTCTTCTAGGAATACTGTAAAACTATTACTAGAAGGTTGTATGTCGGGAAGAAAAGTATCTAAAAGATTTCTAAAAATATTTAAAGTATTAGAAAAAGTCACTTAGTACTAAAATGCTTTTAAAAGAGCCACTGGTGGCTGAATTGGGTTTAAAAATGGCCACCGGATGCTAAAATATGTTTAAAAGGACTGCTGAGTAGTACACCCTGCCAAATTAGCCTAGAATCAGCACTATGTTATGTTGTTGTATACAATTATATGCAAAATGCAGATTACATGCCTTTCATAAAACTTTGAAGTTAGCAAAGTTGTAGTATTCTGTTCTGTTCTGTATTCAAATACTGGAATTCATTATAGATATAATTCAGTATTTATTCAATAATGCTTTGTTTTATTTTTTCAGAGAAACTAAACCCGAATCTTTCAGTGAGTAAAGAAATACCAGTAATGATTTGCAGGAATATTTGGTAAGTACGCTTTTTATTAAAATATGAATTTTGTTTAATATATTTTTTATTAGTATAATGTGAAAATAATTTAGGTATAAAGTTTTAGTTTAACATATTGAGTACCATATCAGCCTTTGGTGGCTGACACTGAACTATCAGTTTAGGCCATGTCAAACACTAGTGGCTGACAGTGTCAAATATATAAAGTCGAGTCAACCACCAGTGGCTGATAAGTATAAAATATGATATAAATCTAAAAATTTACATTGTTTTAAGTAATTACTGAAAATTTATTTCAAATTTACTTAATTTTTATTTATTACAAAATGTCATTAAAGCATTTTAATGGATTTGATTGAAACACAATAAACATAACATGCTTCTAAGCAGCGAATGGGGCCTAACAAGTATTTCCGTAAGAATTTGTGTGGCGCTCAATGTGTTAAGGCGAAAATTGCATGTTTTTAAGTTATCAATTTACTAAGAAACATTTTAGGGAACAATTTAAGAAAAAAAAAATGGATTTTTATAATCTAAATTAGCTTTATTGGGGAAATTGTTAAATAAAGATATTATTTTAAGTCGCTTTACTTTTTTTTTTACTCTTGTGTAAGGAAGGATAATTCTTAATTTATACTAATTACAAATTCAGCAATAAAGTTTTTTTTTTCTTTCTTTCTTTAAAAATTAAAAAATCTTGTAATAAAAATTTGTTAAAAAGAAATCATTTTCCAATATTTCATTCATACACCATTTAAACAAATTTTAAACATATATAAAATTGAAGAAATATTGTGACCATGCTAACAGGTTTTAACCTGGAAAAAAAATTACTTTAGCATTTTAGCGAAAATAGGCAAGCACTATTTTAGCTTTTTCGAAAGTTAATTAATTCTTTGGATACCATTGATTTATTTTACTTAGCTTTGTTATCCTCAGTTTTGTTTTCTACTCCTTTTGTTCATTAATGATTTTAACCAAGCATCTATATTTGTGACTTAAAAAATATGAATCAAGGAAACTGTGTTTTGATTTTATCAATAGAAAAAGAGGTATTCATATCATGTGTGTAAAATGAAAAAGCAATTTAAAAATCAAGTAAAGTGTAGTGGTAGATAATCGTGAAATGCTAGTGCTAAAAATGCTTCTATGAAGCAAATTCTGAATTCTAACATACTTTTAAATATTTTTGCATTTAAATTCAATCATTGAAAATTAAAAGTAAATCCAAATTACTACATAAATAAGGATTCCCAAAAATTTCAGTCCTTTTATAGTTTTTGCCTGCAAATATTACAAAGAAAAAAAAAGAAAAAATCTGAATTATTATATAGAGATATTTTATACAGTTATCCAGTTTTAGCATTTTAGCGAAATTCTGACCGACTTGTTTTAGCAAAATATGATACCTTTTAGCAAAATGCTAAAAAAACTAATGGCAGTTTAAACCCTGCATGCAAACATCATTAATGATAATTTGACATTGTTATTTAATTTTATCCATTTTTGTGATGGGTGAGTAGCATTAAAAAGCATCTTAAACAATTTCTTTTATAAATGAATTAAAAAAAAAAAAAAAAAAAAAAAAAAGCTAAATTGTATGCTTTACCGTATATACCATTGCAATAATTCAGTTATTATAATATATGCACAGGCAATGTTTTTTTAATATGAAGATATAAATTATAATGACACATAAATTAATAAGGCTAAGCTTTACTATACGGCACCCATTGCTTATTGCCGTTGCCGATGTTTTGATCACGTGATATGATGGTGATTCGAGACCCGAATCAGAGTATCGATACTTTTAGTTCCCCATCATACTATAGGTATGGGGAACTTAGGTAATCGTGAAAATTTTCGACCTCGGTTTTTTTTTTACTTTTCTACACGTTTTCAGGTGTGAGGAATCCGAAAATGACAAAATTTCTATGGTGTCTGTCTGTAGGGTGTCTGTTTTGTTAGTCTGTTAGTGTGTTAGTTTGTTAGTCTGTGTACACGATATCTCAAGACCAAATTGTCGCAGAGAGGTCAGATCAGTTTTAAAATATTACTTTCGACACTGCAAGAACCCTATTCATTTGCAACATTCGAATTTAAAAACTTCGTAAGTTATTAGAAATTTACGATTTTCTTAACATGGGAGAATAGGACAAAATATCACTTAAACATGCACTAAATGGAAACTTTTTACTGTAAAAATGTCAGATCAATTTTAAAATATCCGTTTTGATGCCGGAATGAACATAAGCAACTATAAATATGCTACTTTGAAAATTTCGCAAGTTATTGGAAATTTACGAATTTCTTAACATAGCAGTATAGGGCAACATTTCACATAAACGTCAATTTTGAGAGATATTTTTATCGTAAAGATGTCAGACTTCTTTTGAAATATTATTTAGGACACTGGCATGAATATTAATGACTATGAATTTTCCAATATAAAGATTTCGTAAGTTATTGGAAATTTACGAATTTCTTAACATGGCAGAATAGAGAAAATTTCACATAAACGTCAATCTTGAGGGATATTTTCATCGTAAAGATGTCAGACCACTTTCGAAATATTATTTTAGGATACTGGCATGAATGTCAGAGACTATGATTTTTCCAATTAAAAAAATTCTTAAGTTATTTGGAATTTACGATTTACTTAACATGTCAGAATAAGACAAAATTGAGCATAAACTTCCATTTTGAGGATCCTAAATACATTAGACAGCTTCAAAATTACGTTTATGATATTTGTTTGAACATGATTGAATACAAATATTCTACTAGGAAAATTTCGTAAATTATTCGTAATTTACGATTTTATCAACATAGCGAAATTTTAAATTTTTCATATAAATATGAATTTTGAGGATTATTGCATTGAAAATAGTAGCATGAAAACTAAACAACGGAATTGACGCCGATAAAATAAATTAATAGATTAGAATAAGATAAATATATCGAAGTGAACGGTGGATAGCCTATTAGGCGGGGATTTCTTTCTGTCACTGTATCAAGCTTTAGTCAAATTCATTTCTTTCAACATGATTATAATATGTCTCGCACTAGAAATTTCTGAGAACATAGATATGATGGGGAACTGAGCAGAGTCCACCTATGCCAACTAGTTTTCTGTTGTATCGAAACGTAACAAAAGGATCTTCAACTGTTAAAGATCGTTTATATCTTCTCTTCTACTTTTTTTAAAGCCGCCACGGTATATGTAAGTAAGATTAATTCTAGATTTTACTATTTTTAAATGATTTTACAAAGTTTAAAACAAAATTTTTTCAGTGTATTTTTATATATTTTTTAATAAATTTACGAAGAAAAAAAAGAATAGGGCATAATAGTCATTGCTTCAGTACAGATTTTTTTCATGCATTGTGATTTAATTAGGTGCATTCAGTGGTTATTTATTTATTTATAATGCTTGCGTAGTGATCTAACATCGAAATACTCACCGTTACAGTATATATTTCACACCAAGAGAAAATCAAATTTTTCAAACAAATATAGAATATGATTTTTATGTATGTACATTAATCATTCATATAAAAGTAGCAGTAGCTAACTATTAGTTTCAAACGTGCATAAAAACAACTGAGTATTAATTTTCTTAAATTGATCTGGAAAAAAATTTTTCTACCTGAAAAATCTATTCTTCATTTCCCCCATGTTTACAAATTTGGTATAGATATGACGCCCCATAAAGATTTAATTTAATTGAGAAAAAATAAATAGATTCATTAAGTTCAGCACTAAAGGTCTAAAAATAATTACATATGTCAGAAATATAGTGTTAATAATATGTTTATTTCTTGTTTCTTCTTAGTTCCTTTCTTCACTTTGCTTGGTTTGATTGTATAACGGTCGCCATTCGGGTGGGATAATACTGTGCTCGATATCATTAATGGCGTTCTTAGAAGTTAGTATTTCAAGAGCCTCTCTTTTGAGGGCATAATAATGAGAATTATAGGGGCTATTTTTTGATAGTTAATTGAGTCAATGTTAATTGGGTTAGTATTGTTTATTCTTGAAAAGGCTGTAGAGTGTTTATTATATTTTAAGTCGATGAGATGTTCGGAAATTCGGTTTTTAATTTTTCGTTTGGTCACACCAACATATGTAGCGTTATTACTTTCTTCTATATGTAATATAGAGAAAGTATTGGATTCGCGAAAATTTTCGACCTCCGTTTTTTGACGGATCTACACGTTTTGGGATGTCCTGAACACGAATTGATAGTTTTTAAAAAATGTCTGTCTGTGTGTCTGTCTGTCTGTCTGTGTGTCTGTCTGTCTGTCTGTATCATTTTTTTGTGGACGCTGTATCTCACGAACCAATGAATGAAATTTAACCAAACTTGGTATTTAGTTGCACCCTGACATGAACTGGTGCCCATTAGATTTGGGGATCAATAGCTCAACAGGTGGCGTTGTGATCGCATTTTATGCAAATTTTTAACATGGCAGCATAGGACAAAATTCCGTATAAATGGGCATAATGAGAGTTATTTTAAACTTGTGATTGTAAAATTAATTTGAATTATTGATGATAGTAGTAGTTAACTAGGAAAAAAAAATTGTGCATGGGGGGGCATCGGTTCCCCCCCTGGGGGGGAAGTACCCCCCCGGGGGGGTTAAATTTTGAAGATGGGTATCATTCGAAAGATCTCGTCAATACCTTTAAAACGAATGGTTGAACCATAAATCTGTGATAATTTAAAACAAAGTTATCGATTTTTTTTACTTTTAACAAAAAAAAACTTAGAAAAATAATCGTTTTTTTTTTTTTTTTTTTTTTTTTTTAACGAAATTTTACCAAACTTGGTATTTAGTTGGTCCCCGACATAAACTGTTGCTGATTATATTTGGGGATCAATAGCTCAACAGGTGGCGCTGTGATAGCATTTTATCTAAATTTTTAACATGGCAGCATAGGACAAAAATTCGTATAAATGTGCATAATAAGAGTTATTTTACACTTGTGTTTGTAAAATTAATATGAATTATTGATAATAGTAGTACGTAACTAGGAAAAAAATTTTGTGCATGGGGGGGCATCGCTTCCCCCCCTGGGGGGGAAGTACCCCCCCGGTGGGGTAAATTTTGAAGATGGGTATCATTCGAAAGGTCTCGTCAATACCTTTAAAACGAATGGTTGAACTATAAATCTGTGATAATTTAAAACAAAGTTATCGATTTTTTTTACTTTTAACCAAAAAAAAAAAAAAAGAAAAAAATTCTATTTTTTTTTTTTTTTTTTTAATATTGTTAGTGATTGAATATGTATTAATTTTCACAAAAAAAAAAAAAAAAAAAAAAAAAAAAAAAGAAAGGAAAAAAAAATCATTTTTTTTTTTTTTTTAATATTGTTACTGATTGAATATGTATAGGAAAATATAGAAGAAAGTCTTGTGGTGGCCACAACATACTAGTTTTTATTGTGGAATTGGAAATAAATTTTTATAAATACCTGCGGTGTGTTTAAAATAGATGGGATCTTTTTCATTACGTATGCGTTGATATATATTTTTGTTCGGATTGATTGGAATATTAAAGTTGTGTTTTTTAGCTTCGTTTTTAATTTTTAGGGAGGCTCCTTTGCAATAAGGGATCGCGGGGGTGAAAGAATGTTTTTTCATTAAGTTCATCCATTGATTTAAATTAGGGAGAAAAGTGGGCGAAGTAAAGCGAGGGGGTTTTAGCATGTGAAGAGCAATGAAAACGAAATAATAACCCTAAAAAACAAATGCTTATCTGTAAGCAAAAGAATTTTCTTGTAAAGTCAAAAGGATCAAAAATTCTAAAAAGTATCAAGAAGGACACTATAAAACGTTAAAAGCTAAAAAACAGCAAAAAGGAAAATAATAAATAAAAAGCAGTTAAAAAAGTTAAAATGTCTTTCACCCCTGCCATCCCCTATTGCAAAGGAGCCTCCCTAAAAATTAAAAACGAAGCTAAAAAACACAACTTTAATATTCCAATCAATCCGAACAAAAATATATATCAACGCATACTTAATGAAAAAGATCCCATCCATTTTAAACACACCGCAGGTATTTATAAAATTAATTTCCAATTCCACAATAAAAATAACGTTACATATGTTGGTGTGACCAAACGAAAAATTAAAGACCGAATTTCCGAACATCTCACCGACTTAAAATATAATAAACATTGTACAGCCTTTTCAAGAATTAACAATACTAACCCAATTAACATTGACTCAATTAACTATCAAAAAATAGCTCCCTATAATTCTCATTATTATGCCCTCATAAGAGAGGCTCTTGAAATACTAACTTCTAACAACGCCGTTAATGATATTGAGCACAGTATTATCCCACCCGAATGGCAACCGTTATACAATCAAACCAAGCGAAGTGAAGAGAAGAACGAAGAAGAAACAAGAAATAAACAAACCGCCCAACATTAGTTTTCAAGTCATTTCCGAGCTTTGATGATGGCCCCGACTGGTGTGCCGAAATATATAGAGAAAAGCTTGGAACATTTAAGGATTTTAATAAGGTATTTAATTAATAAGTGAAGTAATTCCAGTTTGTATGTGACATGGAACCGCTTGTTCTTCAGGACAAAGTTTTTACCAGGTCAGAAGAAACATTTTACAACGATGAAAGCGGGAAAACAACTTGTTGAAGTACAATATATGCAGGTTTAGTTAAGGTTGTTTAAATACAATTTGTGCAGGGACTATTGAAATTAAATTATCAATGAGACCCTATTTGTTCTCTACAACATATTTTTATTCTTTTGATTTGAAAAATTTAATCGAAGATAAGCAAAATTTAAAAAATATACAAAATCTTTTCACATGTTTGCTAGTTTGAATTCCTAAATATGTAAAGAGAAAATAATTCTGTTTACTGTTAAGTATATATTCTATGATTTATTCCTAATAATGCATTTTATTATTATTATTATAGATGCTGTTCTGTTTGGGTCTTTCCAGGAGGACTTATACTCTTCCCCCCTTCTGGTTTTCTATTTCCTTAGGGTTAATGGTCTAATGGATCTTGTCTGACTTCGTCAGAGTGTTGGAGGATAAGCCACAACACAATACAATAAATCTGTTCGAAAAAATTGTTTTTTTTTCAATGCTAGTGTCAATGATATTGAAAGCTTTATAAAAGATTGTCTGTACCATGCAAAAGCTCGCTTGAAATAAGATTTTTCTAAATAAAGATTTTATTTTTTCTACATCATTCTGTTTTAATGTTTCATTTTGTTGATGTGTATCCACATAGCTGTAGGAAAGAAAAAAAAAAAATCAGCAAAAATACACACCACAGACATATAAATGCATATACAATGAATGAATAGATATTCATACTCCTGCATGTAAATTTATAAAAAGAAATTGCATTCATCATTTACTTTTTAAACTACGGAATTATAAATAGGGTTTCAATGATGAATGATGCATTTGAATAAGACTTAGTTAAAAGAAATCAAACAGTATATAGTGCTTGGAAAAAGAGAGTGCAAATTATCAAATAAATTTTGAGGGTTGAAATTGTCAAAAATTTTTGTTTTTATGTTTGTGTTGAGCTCTATCTTCAAAATTGGTTATTTAACCTTTAAAGAGACTATTTTTATAAGAGTAGATTTATTAATGTGAAATTATTTAAATGTCTGTTCTATCACTTTTATTTTTATTTTTTTCTGTAAACAGCTATAATAAAGATTTTAAATGCATTTTACCTATAAATATGCATAAAAACATTTAAATAGATGTATTATTTGCCAGAAAGATGAAAATTATGATCAACTTTATGCATGAAGGTGGGGAAAAATATACAGAAAGTACAGGAGGGTAATGTATTTCCAATTTCAAAAATAATTGCATGTTTAAATTTCATTGAACATTTTAACCAGCATTTTTGTTACAGAAGCTTGAGCTTCTCCATAACATTCCCCTCTTTTATTTACATATGTACCATGCAGAATAACTATTTTGGAAAATTTAATGATTTTTTAACCTAGTTAAATAAAAAAATTTTAGTGAAAATTTACACTCAGTTCTGAACTTTAAAAGAAAACATGTATTAGCTGCAATCTATGTTAGCTTTAAAGCAATCTTTTGTTAATTTAAATTAATAGCACACTAAGCAAACAGTTAATACAAAATACATGCATTTTGTGATGATCCTCAGAAGCAGAATCATTGTACAATTCACACAAAAAGCCAGTGGTATTTTGTATTAACTACTTACCATGATTTTAAATTAACAAAAACTGCTCTAAAGCTAAGATATTGATAGAATAAACACAGGCCAACATGAACTGGATGTCGAAATGGTCTGAAAAAGTGCATTTCAAACTAATTCATCCGTCACTTCATTTTAGTTAATTACGTGAATTTATCAATGATATGCAATTTAGGACTCTCAAAAGTCAAAGCCCATGTTATTTTATCGAAAAATTATCTTATACACTATTTTAGTATTATAATTTTTAGTTTAAAAATGGGAAAATTTAAGTGCATCTCCAAACTGAAATATAAAATATTTAAAGTACTAATTTAATAAAAAGTATAAAAAGCACTACAGAACTTGCATTTAGTACAAAACTTTGAATAACACCATAAAATGATAGAACACTCAACACTTGTTACGAGTTCTTTCATTTTATGGTATTTATCTAAATTTTTGTTCTTATTATTAATTTAATGGTTGTGAATTTTCTGAATATGAAGTCATAAAAAAAAAAAAAAAAAAAAAAACAGATACATAACTCAAACAAATGCCAGTAGGAAGTTTAAACTCAGTAATATAGATTTAATCTTTAACCACGTTTCTTGCGACCATTGAATCCTCTGCACATGTGCTGACTGAACGAGTCCACTGTTAAAATAGGGGAGATAATTTTTTCATTGAGAGAAAATAAGCAATAAGGGAACACCGCGAACCGAATGATTGGATGTTTACTAAATTCCAACCTGTCAATCAACTTTTCACCCCTCAAAGATTTTGGACTCGTCCTCACTGTTAGGCGTAGGAAACGTGGTTGCACTGTAGATTAAAGTATTCACACTGACAGACTTTCTGTTATTAATTTTTGAGTTATAAAAGAGACCAACTGCTAAAAGCCTGATTTTTTGGATTCAAGGACTTCAAAACATGTAAGTGTCAAAAACTCAGTTTCAAAAATTTGATCCCAACATTTTCTCTTTATATATTGGTAAAAGAACACAATATTTAAAACTTTAAATTAGGTAAAAATACCAATCTGGTGGTGGAAAAAAAAAACAAGCGCGCCTAAAACAAAATATTTAATTACGTTATTGAAATTACTGTCAATAATTAATAACTATCAATATATTTATATTTTAAAGCTCTAATATTGTTAATTTTATTATACATATGTAAGTATATGTTTCATTATATTGAAAAATAACATCAACTTGGCATTTCCATTTAAAAATTACAGTGATAATACCAAATTTCAAATACTTTTTATCTAGTTTTCTCAAAAAAGTAAAAGTCTGAGTTAAGATTTTCAGGTACTTCCAGTGGAATATATAATTTTATTGTGCGTCAAAAATATCCATAAGAAGTACCTAAATATCTAAAAGATATGAATGTTTGAAGGTCTTAAAGACGTACAGGTGTTGGACAAAATAATGTAGACACTTGTGCTTTTTTACGTTTTCTCGAATGGCTTGAAAAATACTTAACGTGTTGTTCTTGAATTTTGGGAATAAGGAAAACATGTCTTTCCTCACGAAGGCCCTTAGGGGATGAACAACAAATCCAATAAAATAAAAAGTATTTGTGATAACCCTGTATGTGTAAAAGTTTCAATTGATCTGCAAGTTTTAGATAGGTTATAGATATTATATTTTATACGTGTTCAGAGTTTTGTGAGGATTCTTGAATATTTAAGGAGTTATTGTATTAAAAAATGCAAAGATTTTCGCAAGTTTTTACTAACTCTAAAGGTTTTACTTCGAATTTCATGAAACTTTCAGAAAACATAACTATATATGCCTAAATCAATATACTATAATTTAAAACTAATATATTTAATATTTAAAAAAATATGGACAGTTGTAGTAAATAATTTATTACTGTGCATGTGCGGACTACAGAAAAAAAAAAAAAAAAAAAAAAAAAAAAACATCGACAGAATTTGATATCCAACTGTATAGAGCACTTCACAAAAAACATCCTTTTGAATATCACAAAAATTCATAGGTATTATTGGTGATTAAATAAGTTGTTTTTCAGTTGTTTCCTAAAAATATCTTTATAAGGGGTCATTCACAAATGAAAGTTTGTATCAGAAAAACTATGTTATACAATGAAACTTAATACAACATTTGCTATTCATTTTTCTTATTTTTTTGTATAGTATTTGCTACATATTTATAAAAAAGAAAAAGAAAAATGAATTGTTTGAAAAGAAAAAATGTTTTTCTGATACAAACTTTTATTTGCGAATAACCACTTATTGTAAAGACCTTTTTAAATAAAAAAATCAGAAAAACAGCTCATTCAGTCACAGATATCTCTATGAATTTTCGTGATATTCAACTGTTTTTTTTTTTTTTTTTTTTTTTTTAAGGTGCTCTGTACAGTTGAATTTAAACTATGTCAAAGTTATTTTTTGCTTCAATTCGTGCATGCACAGTAATAAATCATTTACTACAACTTTCCATACCATCTTTGAATATTAAATATATTTGTTTTAAACTATAGTATAATGATTTAGGTGTATGTTGTTATGTTTTCCGATAGTTTCATGAAATTTGAAGAAAAATCTTTGGAGTTATAACGTGTGTGGTGAAAAATACTTGTGAAAAATGTTTGCATTTTTTAATAAAATGTTAATAATTTTGAATATTCAACATATCCTCATAAAACTCTACACATGTATAACATAACATTTATATAACCATATCTAAAATGTGCAGATCATTTGAAGCTTTTCCATTACTGAGTTATCACAAATCCTTTATTTTATTGCATTTGTTGTTCGTCCCCTAAAGGCCTTTGTGACAAAATCTTTTGCTGAAAAATATGAGGAAAAGCATGTTTTCCTTATTCCCAAAATTCAAGAACAACACAGTAAGTATTTTTCAAGATATTCAACAAAATGTAAAATAGTGTAAGTGTTCACATTATTTTCTCCAACACCTGTAAATAATATTCTTCATGCATATCTATAGTACAGCTATAAGAGGTACTGCATGTTGAAAAAAGATCTATACTTGGATGTCTTATACATGTGCATGAGAGGTATAGTATGTCAAAAAGAGATCTATACTTGGATGTCTTATAGACGTACATTAGAGGTACTGCATGTTGAAAAGAGATCTATACTTGGATGTCTTATAGATGTGCATAAGCAAGACATCATAGATATTGTAGATGTCTTATGGAGCTCAGAGAGATCACACATCACATCTCTAATAGACGTGAAATGGATGCGATTTAGATATTTTTAGATGTCTTATGGATGTGTTGAATGTTTCGTGTTTACAGCTTATAGATATCTTATAGATGTGAATTTGCTGTGTGGGTTACTTTCGTTTTAACATCCATCTGAATGGGGTTTACAGCCGTACCTTCAAATTACCCCACGCTGGGTAAATTGGAGGTAACTTTAATTTAAATTTTTTTATTGTTTTTTTTTTTTTTAAATTATTATTATTTATAAAACCATCTCAGCGTGATACGTTAATGAACTACCATGCTTCAACAATTTTTACAATAGGAAAAGTGTTGAGACTATGAGCATGGTTAATAAATAAATAAATAAATAAATAAATTTTCTGCCGATTTACCTCATCCTACCCTGTATGATACGACTTTTAATAAATGTAATGACTTAAGTCTTGTGTAGGTATCTGTGAATAAATTTGTGTTTTCTCATGTCATTATTCAGAATAAAAATAATATACTAATATAAAGCCAATAAGAAAATTGTTTAAAATTTATTATTTATTTTTTATTTTGTACAGTTAATATATACAAATCAAAATAGTTCACTTTACAATCCTTTTGCACGTCACAATATTTTTAATAAGATATACACAAGCGTATAAAAGAATTATGCAGGCATGACATTGTAGGTATATACTTACAGAATTTATTTTTCACTAACTTCAATAAATTTGGTAACTGAAAACATGACAGACTAAATACTTGACAGACTAAATACTTGGATGTAAATACTTTAAATATCATATATAGCGGGGTACAAATTGATAGAAATGATAATTTTTTTTAAACTGAAAAAGGCATAATGTATTATTAATTCATACTCAAACAAAATAGGAATATTATATGGAGCTAAATATTCAATATAAACATGTAAAAAGATTGAAAAACATTTTATATTGTTGCAATATAGTGAATTTCATATTCAATTATTATTCCATTGGGGAAGAGTGATAAGAATGGCAGATTTTCCTAAATTTTAGTATAATTTTTAAGATTATTAGGAGTGCTTTGAAATTATTTATTTCAATAGAAGGCTGTAACGTAGAATACTGAAAGATTCGAACTTCTTGAGATGATAAAATACTACATACCACATGAATAACAAATTTCAATGCAATTAAATATTTTACCAATTTCGTCCATAGATATTGCTCCTTTTGCTACCCGAATGTACACCATCAAATTCAGGTCCAGAATATTAGCCATCCAATCTAGTGTAGCAATCGTATTATCCGCAAACCACACTTTTGTGTCTTTTTCAGAGCTAATCGAAGCATTATTTTCTCGAAAATTAAAATTCCCATTTTTTCCATTCTTGTTCATAAATCCCTTTCTAACTAATTAATATATATATGTCTATTTCATGAACTTTCTACAAAAGTGCTGCACAATGGGCAATTGTGTTAAAGTCGGACACCGAATGAGGTTTTACATATCTAAGAATTTCTTAGTTTTTAATTGCTCTTCTTGTGGTTCATACTGATGCTGTCGTCTTTATCTGGCATCTAATTTATTTTACTGCCAGTATTGTATTTGCTCTCGTACGAAGAGGCAAAAAGCCCATAATCGCAATAATTCTTCGCGATAATTTTCGGTCCTACTGTTCATTTTGTAATGTCGTACGTAGTTAGAATTTGTAGAAAATTAAAAGTGACTGTTTCTAAACTTTTATTTTATCATCAATTCTTTGAAGGGAGCTTTTCCATTGTCGTTTTAAGCTAAAATTTGACCTCTTTCGATATCGGAGAACATTTATCCTCTTCCCCTTATCAAATGTTTTTCTGATCTAAAGGTATGTGAGCAAAAAATATTTAAATGTTTTGCTAAATGATATGGGAAAAAAAATCACCATTCACGATCCGTAGAATTGGAATAATTAACAATGTTCTTATTATTTTTTCCTTCGTAATTTGAAAAAGATACATATTTAAAAATACATTTTCATTGATGTATATTGTTTTTATAATGTACTTCTATAATTTTAATTGCCATATCATGTATATAATTTTAACAAAAGATTTGTAAATTTCCATATCACAGTTATCATATTTCTGTTGTTTTTGTGTCATTCCTATCATATTGCACCTCGCTCTCAAATATGTTTTCTTTTCAAATATTAGTCACAAAATCAGAAACATACATTTTCTTAATCGTAATTACGGATACTTGTATATTGAAACGTAAAAGGTGTATATTAATTATAACATTTACAATGTTAATTAAGTACTTGTTTCAAATTAAATATAGTTTAACTTATATTAAATATATATTTTTTTAATTTGCTTATACAAAAAGGGTAAACTTTATTTTCTATGTTATACGCTTTTGCAGTTTGAAAAAAGCCTGCTAATATATATTGTTAATTTTTTTAAAGCATTAATGTTAACTTTAATTGATTAAGTATAAAATAATGAGCAGACAAAGCATTAAATAATTTATTGAATGGATAGATTATACTACTTAGGTACTGTATGTAAAATAAAGCCGAAGCTTTTAAAATGTTAAAATTGTCTATAAGAAAGTTTTTATGGTTTATTTTGGTCAATCAGAATTTATAGATGAATATTTGTAAACATTTTTAAATGTGTAAAGTTATTATCATTTCATATATCATCTGCTGATCTTTTTAAAGAAATTCAAAGATGATATAACTTCAAATTTATTATTTCGTTTTCAAATATGATTCGATATTTGAATAAAAGTTTAAATTAGTATCCTTTATTAATTAAACATCAATCCTTAAAAGCTATAAATGGCATAAAATATTTTTAAGAAATTTGTTAACAAGGAGTCTTTTTAAAAATATGTAAAAATAAATGAAAATTAGAATTAATTAACATTATATATTTTTATGAATATTTTCTAAAAGAAATTCAAGACTGTAAGTTTGTTTCGATAAATATTATTTTACAAAAGGTCATACAAAAAAGAAAAAAAAAATTGTAATGCAGAATAAAATATTTGCAAATATCAAAACATGGAAGAGACTACATGTAGTAGAATTGATAAACTTCAGTGAAAATCACAACAAAGTGACACAATAGTTACATGTATACGGAAGCTTTTATTGAACACTACCAGAGAAATTTAAGCATTACAGTGGTGAAATTGAGTGTATATGAAAAACATATCCACCATATTATATACACATAGTACTAAATTAATTATTTATTTTAAAAGGATGGAATAAAATATGACAAATACGAATCCAAACATTTCGAAATGCGTATAAACATCATTGTTCTGTACAATTAATTTATATAAACACAGCTTAACAAATATCACAAAAATATAAAAAATTCAAAATTTGAATTGTCGTTTCGTGTAACATATTAAGTTTTAACCACAATAAAATATAGTTGCCAGCTTTTATAAATTAGCAACGCTATTAATTTTAAATATTTCTTTTATTTATTTTTTCATTAATAAGAAAAGGAATTTTAATTCAAATTAAAGGAGAAAAAAAATCCAACAAAGTTGGACACTTTGCATAAAATCAAATAAACTTGCATTTATTTTACATTATCAAGCAGTAAATTAGGTACGATTATAGATATTAGCATTATTATTATTATTCTATTCTATGTCATTTGAAAGATTTTAAACAAATAGGCGCATTTATTTATATTTTTAATGTATCTAAATTTAAAATAACTATTTTACCCTAAAAAATTACAATGTTATATTTAGTTTTGATTATTATTAGTAATACTTTCTCACTTAAAAGTCAATTATTCAAGCTCGAAATAAAGGCATTTCATTTGTCTAATAATGTTTTTGTCTAATATATTTTAATTTTCCCCTTTCGTTTTAGAGAAATCCATGTCATCTTTCCATATAAATAATGATATAATAATCTTTCTGCATCTTTTTATTTTATTTTTTATTTTCTAGTTTTATACAAAAAATATATGTCAAAATTTATAGATTATTGCAAGATTTTCGATACATTTTTCGGAATGAATTTTATGCAATATTAATCTTCCTAAAAATATTTCTCATCGCTTAGTAACATAGGAATATATTCAGATATCTCTTAGCCCTTTCCGACCCAGGCCAAACGATCATGCGGGTTAAACATCTACGACATCCACATACGTTTTTGAATCTGAAACAGTCGTATGTAAACAGGAAATGAACGATCGTACTAATTCGCAGAAAGTGTAAAGTAACATTTTCAATCAACAAATCGCGGTTGTAATCCATGATTTTCTTTTAGCCGGTAAAAACAAAATAGTGTAATGTTTTAAAGTAAAAGTGTATGGTCGGAAAGAGTTATACAAAATAATAATTTGTGTTGTAACCTTCTGCTATATAATATGTTAAAATATATCTTATTTTCCAAAATGTCGTCTTCTTTAGAAATTAAACATTCTTTAGAATTTTAAAATAGTATTTCACAACTTGGTAGGAAATTCTGGTGAAACTCTGGGTGCTAAAGTAAAATAAATAAAATAGTTATTCCTACTTTTTAATTATATTTCTAACACCAACTTTGATTTAAGTTTACAGAGACACTCTTAAAATAATTGTTAATATACAGAATTGATAATATCCATAAATAGAGTTACAAAAAAAAAAAAATTTTGGTTACGTGAAAACGGTTAAAAATTACATGGAAAATCACGACCGAAAACATCATAGGCAAGTGGTAGCAGTAATAATGAAAGGATACAAGACAGTGATTACTTAAAACATTAATAAATATTTCAAAATAAAACTATAATATATTATTCCATTTAAAATATTACTGGAAATGCTCGAAATTTTTATCTTTTAAGCGTCCCCGTCCCACCGGCAAAACACGGTTTAACGGAAATGGACGAAATTACATGAATGTCTATTATTGGAATTACTCGAAGTTTTCATCCATTTAAGCGATGCGTATGTCCCATCGGCGAACAGTGGTTTGCATTAAATGGACAAAATTACATGGATGTACCCTCTCCTTATAGTACCCTCATTAACCGTCTTCATTTACTAATGTGTGATTCCAGTCATGAATTTCTAATTGGATCCAGAAGATATAACTAGACAAAAAAAGAAAAGAAAAACTTACAATCAGAAAATTCTTTTTCACCAGTAAAAAGGAATTGATAAATAAAACAGGAATAGAAGAGTCTTGTATGTTTAAAGAGGGCACTAAAGGAGAAATATTTGATTTTTCATCGTTCGATCAATAGTCGCTTGGTAAAGACTATACAGGACTGAAAAAGAGGCTGTCAGAAATGTACTTATTATACGGATTAGCTTATTGTAGAACATAAACAAACATATCAAGGACGATGACCAGCGATATGCATGCCTTTATTTTCCCATGTACATGACAATTTTAGAGGAGTTGTAGCCATAAAGAGAAATTCCAGCAACAGCTTACGAATCGTCATTATTACCGTGGGAAAATCTCGTAATAATGTAGATCGTATTTTGAAGACCTAATCTTTTTTTATTAATAATATCTATTCACCTACCACATAACCTCTAAATGGTAAGTTCATTGAATGGCAAAAGTGATTCTGCATTAGAATATTCCTATTTATAACAATTTTCCCAAGATATTGATTCCTCTATGTTTTGTTTACCGATCGTCAACGTCAACGTGAGGGCTTCGGAGTAACTGCATATGGTCGAAACCAGTGCTTACCTCCATCTAAAATGCCAAAAATTTAACGTTAGTTTTACATAAAAGAAACAAAAAAAGCCAAAGGTTTTTTAGAATTTAGAACTTAAGTCTCAGGAAAATATACCCCACGTTAGCAGGGCTATTACCCGAGTGAAGCACCAGGAGAATTATATATATATATATATATATATATATATATAATATAAATAAATAAATAAAAATAAAATATCTCCTGGAAAATTCCTAAGTGCAACAGAGGAACTGTTGCGTACGTTGACGAAGACAATCTGGACGGCGAAAGGGAATAGAGGGTGTGAGAAAAGTATCCCAAGAAACACAAGAAACTACTCAGAGTCCCGGAATTAGGAAAAGAAAAAAGGGGGCAATACATTTTTTTTTTCATCAAAATGAAAATTTCAGGAAGATTAAAGTGAAGTGCATGAATGAAACTTACGAGAATCTCGAAGTTCAGCCAGAAACTAGTTCTGAGCTGAGTCCGAGGACCTCTCAGAGACACACATAGCCCTCACAATCTTCTCTGAAAATAATTTGAGCTAAAAACGACGGAATTATGTCCTAGATGACTCGACCAATCAGAGCGCGAGGGTCAGACCAATCAGAGATCGTGTTCGGACACCAATCTGAAAGCAGTAGCCTGAGCTAGCAAAAAATAAAAAAATGAATAAAACTTAATAAAAATAGCCAAATAATAAAAAAATAAATCTGGCAGTTCATAATTTTGAAAAGTAAACTTTAACAATTTAGAGGAATTCATTAGTAGGATGGTGGAAATCGCGACTGTAAAATTAAAACAGTAGGTAGGGTACTAGGGTTAGTCAACACTAGAGAAACATTTCATTTACTCTAGGGAGAAAAATAATTTAGGAAGGAAATACATTGTTATGTAACTCCAGACGCAATAGTTCTACATTTCTTAGCGACGGGTAGAAAGTCGTTTTTTCTAGTTAAAATAACTAGAGGTCTCTTCTTCCACAGCCGACTCTAGGACTGTAGCGTTGAATGGAGTCTAACAAAGGATTTCTAACATGGTGAATGGATCTGTGAAACTTCATCGTAAGTTTTCGAATTTCAGCATAATTTGGCCTAATTCGAAGATCCCGGTGAATGGTATCAGTACGGACATAAAGAGTAGTCCGAATAAACCAAAGTAAAAGCTTATTTTGGAATAACTGAATATTTATTAACCGAGTTTTCGCAGCAGAACCATAGATAATGCACCCATAGGTGATGATCGGACGAATCATAGATTTGTATAATAATAATTTATTTTTAATAGACAAGCGGCTATTATAATCCAAAAGAGAGTGAAGGCCTTTTTTCAGAGATTCTGAAATGTGATGTGACCACGTTAATTTAGAATCTAGGTAAATTCCTAGGTATTTATAGCAGAGTTCCCAGGGTGTAGACTGATTATTAAATAAAAAGTTTGTGTAGGGTATCATATAGTTTATTAGTGAAGTAAATGGCACTTTTGGAGTTGTTAACTTTAATTCTCCATTTTCTTAACCAGATCGAAAATTTATTTAAACAGTTCTGAAGTACTTCGAAAACAGAGTTTGCTGTGCGTTTCCGACAACAGATGGCAGCATCGCCAGAGAAAGTCGCTAATTTGGCATCCGGATCTTTCGGCATGTCATTGACGTCAGTATTGAAAAGAAAAGGTCCGAGCAAGGACCCCTAAAGGACAGAACTTAAAATGGATGAAAGATTAGAAAAGGAATTTCCATCTTTAACAGAAAAGGTTCTGTTGTTGAGGTAGTCATGAATTACTTTTGTTAATTGGTCAGGTAGACCGATAGAAATTAATTAGTGGATAAGGCCATCATGCCATACCTTATCGAAAGCTTTCTGAACATCTAAGAATATAATTCCAGTGACACAATTTTGAAGTCCATCATGAATGATTTCACAGACTCTCCATAATTGATGTTGTGTGGAGTGTTTCGCACGAAAACCGAATTGCTCCGGCATGATGACATCATGAGAATATGTAAATTCCTTCAGACGCTTTACTAAAACATATTCGTAGATCATCGACATGCACGAGAGGAGAGAAATAGGCCTGTACCTTTCCGGTGCATGCGCATCAACTCCACCGCCCTTAGGAAGTGGAATAATTACGCTCGCTTTCCATCAATCAGGGAAAATATTTAAAATAAGCACGCAATTAATTAAAAATGCAATATAAAAAATCTGGAGTGACTCCATTCGACTTTCCGAACATTGAGTAACTAACAGTTTTGTAGATAAAATAAAGAAAGGGGAGTTGCTAAACAAACAAAAAAGAGAAAACCATAACAGAGTGTTTGAGTATTTTTCTCCATATATCACACGAGGTTTTATTTAACGCTACTGAACTTTGAGCCCTTAGATCATAATGATAAAGAATTTTTCTTTGTGTCCCTGTAAAAATCTATAAATGCTAGATTCACCAAAATGCTTATAATTAGTGCAACAGTGATTTATAATATTCATACAAATTTTCAGCTCAATTGAATAAGGCGTTTAGATGCTATCGCTGGTCTCATAGGCCATAAAGATAAAGAATTTTTCTCTGTGTCCCTGTAAAAAAACTGTAAGTGCTATATTCACCAAAATCTATACAGTTAGTTCAAATGTGACCTATAACATGCGTACAGATTCTTTGCTGAGATTAATAAGGCGTTTAGACGCTATCACACTTTTAAAAATTTGGCAAAGAATTTTTCTTTGTGTCCCTGTAAAAAAACTATAAGTGCTAGATTCTCCAAAATCTATACAGATTGAGTATCTGTGACCTATAATATGTGTATAAAGTTTTTGCTCAATTGAATAAGGCGTTTAGATGCTATCGCACTTTTAAGATTTTGGTCCCTTGGCCATAATGATAAAGAATTTTTCTTTGTGTCCCTGTAAAAAAACTATAAGTGCTAGATTCACCAAAATCTATAGGGTTCGTACTATGGTGACTTACAATATACGTACCAACTTTCAGCTTATTCGAACAAAACGTTTAGACGCTAGAGTGTTCACTCACATACATACACACATACATACACACATACATACACACACACATACATACATCATCGTAAAAATTGTGAAAACGGACTCGTTGGACCTCGAAACGTATAGAAACATCAAAATCTCGAATTCGGATTTTTGACATGATTACAATACTTTCCTGACTATAGTGTTCGGAAAGTAAAAATAAAATTAAGAGGGAGGTTAATAAGCATATTAGTAGTTATATTAGCCTTGCCCGGGGCCTTGTTCATTTTAAGACCAGAGACATAGTTGATAATTTCAAAAGGAGTAGTTAATTTTAAAGTATGATTGGTATTATTGTTTAACAAGTTATTAACACTGTTGTTATCAACTATGGTAGCAATCATAGGATTAAAAACATCGTGGTGATGGGAAAACTGGCTTCTAAGACTAAGAGCAATTGCCTCAGCCTTTTCAGAGTTTTACTGCCATCCCAGTGAGGCTAGTAATAGCTGGAATGCTCGTTTGTGGCCTACGAATACGGGAAGAAAACTTCCAAATTGTGTTGTTTTTACTCGAAAGGTTTTCGACAAAGTTGTTGTAATGAGTTTTACTGCACTCCACAATTGCAGCTTTAGCACTCCTAGCAGGCATATTAAACCTGCTCCTAAAATATGGGGACCTATTGACCTGCCAAAGTTTGCGAGCACTATTTCATTCTCTGACCATCTGCCTGATATCGTCAGGTAACTAGGAATAATTACCTACCCCCTTTCTAGGAACTAAGCTATTGCTAAAAGCATCTTGAAGTGTTTTCAAAGCATATTGATAGCACTCTCAGCTTCAGATTTATTAGATGGAATAATTGAGGGCGGCTGAGTCTCAGCAAGGATCTTCGTGTAGTGGCTTGAGCTCGTGTAGCGTTTGAAAGCTATGCGTAAAAGGGAAATTGCGGGTGATAGCAAAATCAATTACATTATTACTTCTTAGTGAGGTGGGTTCAAGGGAGGCTATAATTTGAGCATGATTTCGATCTACCCACCTCCTAATAATATTACCTCTACGTTCATTAGAGATGCAGTTCCAAGTCAGATGCTTGGCATTAAAGTCATCCGCAATAATAAAATTTGATTAAAGATTAGTGAGATTGGAAAGTTCTCGCTCAAGCAGGTCATTCCTTACATTACTAGGAGGAATTTATACTGCTGCATTAAGTAATTTTGGAATAATGGGAAAATCCAAAACAATGGGTGTGGCTTAAGTAGAATTTAGGTTTGGGACTTTAATGAAAGCAGCATTGAAGCCATTCTTTAACAAAATAGCAGTGCCACCAGAGAAGTTGCCATTATAAAGCCTGTCAACATTGAATAATTTATAATTTGCAACTTTGGTGAAATTATCCTGGGAAAAGTGGGTTTCACTAACCAATATAACATCTAAATTATTATTATATACAAAATTTTTAAACGCAGACGCTTGTCGCCGGACGCCATTGGCGTTCCAGAAACCAAGCGTAAAAGAAGAAGGAAAAAATTCTGGAATGAAAAACAGGGGAGGGGGGTAGCCCTCAAGAGTTATTAAACTCTCGTTTGTTTACTGATGAGTCATGTTTTATGCATCATCGTAAGTTTTATAAAACAAAAATACACATTTGTACGAACACGGAAACCACCATGTTTGGAGTTAATAGCGTTCTAACCTAATATTTGGGGGTTGATTTTATCCTCGACTGTTTAATCGGTCTTTACATTTTGCCATAACTATTGACATTAGCAAAGTATCTCATATTTCTTGAACGAGTTCAACGTGCCTTATTTCATATCATGAACCAAAATAGAGATACAACATGTGTTTCCAACATTATAGTGTCCCTTCTCACTATAGAAGATGTCTTCGTAGACATAACGGTGGTTTGTTTATTTAGAGATGGATTGAACGTAGTGAATGGCTACCTGGCCCTAGTCTTCAAATACCGCCTATAACTTTTAAAACTGAATAGTATAGCGTGAACTCACTAGTAATTCACAATTTAATGGAAATTTATTAAATAATTTTATTATTTTCTAATATAGATATTGACAGCATATTTGAAAAAAAAAATAATAAGTACTAACTAATAAATAAGGGTTAATAACTGATAACCTTCTTTTATTTTATTTTCTTCAATTTATGTTGTGTACAGTAACAGTTTCCAAATGTGATTTTGCTAGTAACTAACCACATACATCCAGCAAATGGCCACAGTCATATTCATAAATGACCATTTCAATTTTACAGTTTAAAAATTGCATAAATTTAAATCTATTGGTAAAAAAGTACATTTTAGAACTATTATATTCGAATGTAAATGTATAAAATATATTAATTTACCAGTAATCAACACAAGCGACTTATTAATCAACGCTTTCCATGTAGCAAATTAGTTGAATCAGTGGCTGCAGAAAGGGATTCAGTCCATTTCTTTCAAAACTAAGATTGCAGTGGTTTCATTGTCTTTAAAGGTAAACCCATAAATGATCTACATATCTTAATAAATAAATTTTGGATGCTAGTTATATATCTTACCTATTAGATACAGAGCTTTTACACATTGATTCTTGTTCTCAACATTTTTGTGCTTAAGTGGTCAATTACTGGAAAATCACTCTACTGCAGAATTTGTAATATTTATGAGTAATGAATATGTTTCTCGCAATCTCTGACTTATATCCCTTTATTTCTTTTACCATTGATTTTCCACATGATGCTTTAGGTTATGGGAACCTTTCTTTAAATTTTGTATCTCCGTTTATGAGATACCTGACATAGAAATTTTTTCAAAGTTTCACATCAGTCAGATTCCTCCTTTCTTCCTTCCAATGCTATCCTATGGGATATTTGTTGCTTCATTTTATAAGGATATTTCAATCAAAAATGAAGTTTTTTTAATTCGGTGTTCTTTAATATTACTCTTTAAATATGTCATCTTTTAGCTTTGTGAATATATTTTTTTAAATTAATTTAAATTTTTTACTTCATTAAGTAAATTTAAGACTCTATGTTTCGATCTCTAACCGAAATATTTCAATTTATTATTTCAAAATATTGTCAGTAAGCTGAAAAGCGACATATTCAAAGAGTAATGTGGAAAAAAAAAAGAATACGAAAAACTTGATTTTTGAATGAAAATCTCTTATAACACGAAGTAACGAAAATCCATTATTTGAATAACATGGGCAGAAAGAACAAGAAAGAAAAATCATGCAGTACACATTGATTAATAAAACTTTCCAACTGTACGTAACTGTTGTATCGAATAACTTTTAATATTCTTTGCCTACATTATCACACAAAAGACAGAAGGACTGAAAAATATATATATAGAATAATTGATTTTAAAATTACTCTTGGGCATTTTGGAAAGTGTTAAAAAGCCTTAACACGAAATAAAATGCAGCCATTAGATTATAACTACAGCTTTTGATCTCTCTGAATATTTTAGTGTAGCAGTGTAAATCAGAAAGTTAGTCATATATTCTATACAAAACATTATTTTAGAATATGAACAACCCATATCAATATTTTTATGATTTTTACAGTAGAAAGACTTTTAAATATAACTTTCAAAAAAATCTGTCCTAAAACGTAAAGCATTGGATTATTATTATTATTATTATTATTATTATTATTATTATTTTGTAGTCCCTGTAAACAAACTAGTTGTACAGGACATATTAATGTCATTTTAAATGGGGAAAATTCTATAGGGAAAATATTTATAAAAATAACACTCATAGAATACAATGCTTTCCAATGCTTTTGGGTGTCCCTGTACACAAACCAGAAGAGATATTCACTCCATTTTCAATATGGAACATTCGATAGTGAACTTCAATAAAATATATCAGTTTCGAGAAATTCCATAAATATTTACAGGAGTTAGAGCGGGGGTAGACAGACAGACATATGGACAGACACACAAACCGAAATCATATTCACACTTAAAAATGTTAGAAAGTGTTAAAAACGCTTAATGTAAACGAAAGTACAATTCTAGCATTTTTTTATTAATAGCTCTTAATATAACTGGATATTTTTTGTGCCACCCTGTAAATCTAATGCTAATCATGCTATATTCTATTCAAAGCTTTTTTTTTTTTTTTTTTTTTTTTTTTTGTGCATATAAATAACATATTTCAATTTCCTAAAAGTTCGTGGAAAGTAAAGTTATTAAAATTTGATTTATAGAAATATCTCTCATTGAACGCAATGCTTTGGAATACTTTTGAGTGTACCTGTGTATAAACCGATGGTGGTATTTCCTCCATTTTATACAGGAAACATCCACTAGTGAACTTGAATAACATATTTCAATTTCATTAAGCTATGTCTACAGTAAAGATATGAAAATAGGGTTTATAGAAATACCTCTCATAGAACACAATGCTTTGAAATACTTTCGGGTTTTCGTGTACACAAACCAGTAGAAGTATAAACTCCATTTTCAATAAGGCACATCCGATAGTGTACTTGAATAACATATATCAGTTTTAAGAAATTCCATAAATATTTACAAGAGTTAGAGCTCGGACAGACAGACAGGCGGACAGACAGACGGACAGGCAGATACACAAAACTGAAATCATATTCACACTTAAAAAATGCTAGAAAATGTTAAATACGCTTAACGTAAACGAAAGTACAATTCTAGCAATTTTTTATTAATACCTATTTTAATATAACTGGATATTTTTTGTGCCACCCTGTAAATCTAATGCTAATCATGCTATATTCTATGCAAAGCATTCTTTTGTGCATATAAATAACACATTTCAATTTCCTGAAACTTCGTGGAAAGTAAAGTTATTAAAATTTATTTTACAGAAATATCTCTCATAAAACGCAATTGCTTTGGAATACTTTTGAGTGTACCTGTACATAAACCGATGGTGGTATTTTCTCCATTTTATACAGGAAACATCCAATAGTGAACTTGAATAACATATTTCAATTTCATTAAGATATGTCTACAGAAAAGGTATGAAAATATGGTTTATAAAAATACCTCTCGTAGAACACAATGCTTTGAAATTCTTTCGGGTGTCCCTCTACACAAACCAGTAGAGGTATAAACTTCACTTTCAATAGGGCACGTCCGATAGTGAATTTGAATAACATATATCAGTTTCAAGAAAATTGTGCATATAAATTAGCGTACACGAAGACCGTCCTGTACGCTAATGGCGACTGGTGCACGTTAAATTCCGTCGTGGTCGCAATGTCCTCCAAGTTCCCATCAAAAATCATACCTCTGGGGGTACCGCAACATGGGTTTAACTCGCTCTGATCCGGATCAAAATTCGAGTTCCTGTTGTTTGGCTCGTGCTGCCATCTTTCACCAGCCTCTGGAGCTAAAGTCGTACTTCCTCCCTATGTGGCGCTCCTAAATAACGTAAGACGCACCCCTCGTGCCTTAAAATAATCCGGATATTTTCACTACCGGGGCTCGGAATTTCCAAGTGGCATACGACAACAACAACAACAACAACAAGAAATTACATAAATGTTTACGGGAGTTAGAGAGCGCGGACAGACAGACAGACAGCAGATACAAAAAACTGAAATCATATTCACACTTAAAAAATGTTAGAAAGTGCTCAAAACGCTTAACGTAAACGAAAGTACAATTCTAGCAATTTTTTATTTATAGCTCTTAATATAACTGGATATTTTTGTGCTACCCTGTAAGTCTTATGTTCATCAAGCTATATTCTATGCAAAGCATTCTTTGTGCATATAAATAACATATTTCAATTTCCTAAAAGTTCGTGGAAAGTAAAGTTATTGAAATTTGATTTATAGAAATATCTCTCATAGAACGCAATTCTTTGGAATATTTTTGAGTGTCCCTATGTATACACCGATGGTGGTATGTCATCCATTTTATACAGGAAACATCCAATAGTGAACTTAAATAAGATATGTCTACAGTAAAGGTATGAAATTATGGATTATAGAAATACCTCTCATAGAACACATTGCTTACTTTCTGGTGTCCCTGTACACAAACCAGTAGAGGTATAAACTCCATTTTTAATAGGGAACGTCCGATAGTAAACTTAATTAACATATAGCAGTTTCAAGAAATTCGATAAATATGTACGGGAGTTAGAGCGCGGACAGACAGACAGACAAACGGAAGTTTTTAACACTTTTCAACCTTGTTGGAAAGAGTTAAAAACAGAATCTTATTGATGTACAGCCTAACAGAAAAAGTTTTGAATGTGTAATCTAAGTTTTTTTTTTCTTTTTTTTTTATGTTGTTTTTCTTCTTAAGATATATCTGATATTTTCAACTATTCTATCTATTGTTAGATTTTAGCCCCTGATTTATCTATAAATATCATAACGATTAATAATAGTAAAAAACTATTTTCGAAGAAAGAAACGAATCATTTATGAAATTAAATTTCAAATTTATGCAAAGCCATCAGTAAATATAAAAATTATAAATGTAAATAAAATGTAGGGTCAACACTTTTAAAAATCTACACTGTTAAAAAAATGCAGAAAAAATACAGAAATTCTCTGTAATTTCAGAAAAAAAGGCGTAAATTACGGAAAAATTACGTAGACAAAACGTATTTTACGACTTTTTTTTCTGAAATTACAGAGAATTTCTGTATTTTTTCTGCATTTTTTTAACAGTGTATAAGTTTTACAACATTATGCTAAGCAATTTCAACACAAAAACTTGTCACAATTTAATATGATAAACTGATCGTTTAGAATTAATAGCTGCATGATTAATATACATTTTACCTTACACTATCTTCTTTTCCTTAGCAACGATGGTTAAAAGAAGAACATTTAATCACAAGGTAATTAATTTTTTTTTTCTACAAACTTTTATCATTAGCAAAAAATTTCAAACCAAATTCTTCAAATGCTTCTCTAAAAGAAGACAAAAAATACCTAGCTTATTTGAAGACTTTCATAAATATAATAATCTGGTGTGTCACTCACACGACTTTCTCTTACCCTGAAATTTAATACTATAAATACAGGTTAGAGATTAATAGGTGAGAAAACGAGTACTGTTATGTAAACCTATGTTAAACAAGTCATATTAGGCTTCTGAAGAGTTTTATATGATAATTAGTTCTGAATGAGGGGGCTACCGCCCCCCTCAATCCCCCGTTTCATTAATACTCCTACATTTCTATAGAATTTAATTCGGTTATTAAAAAATAATTCACTTTTTAAAAAATAATTTATTAAAATTATTATTAAAAAAATTATATTTTATGATAAGGCAGACGATTTCCATATTAGAGAAGTAGTATAACACTAAATATCCAAAAAAGTCCATTTTATTCTCAATATTACAAAAAAAAATATATATATATATATATGTGTGTGATTTTTTTTTTTCTAAGTTTTTTTTCGTTAAAAGTAGAAAAAATCGATAACTTTGTTTTAAATTATCGCAGATCGATGGTTCAACCATTCGTTTTAAAGGTATTAGCGAGCTCTTTTGAAACATACCCATCATGAAAATTTACTCCCCTCGAGGGGGGACTTCCCCCCCAGGGGGAGGCGAGGCTCTTACATACACAATTTCTTTTTCCCAGTTAACTAGCTTTATTACAAAAAATATATATTCGTTTCATTTGGTTTAGTGCAGTCTATAGACGTTAAACTCTACTTACCTGCAATTTGCCCCATAGATGTAATGTATTAGAATTCTCTTGATTGTCCCTGTACACGAACCATTTGTTTGATCTTAACGAAACGCTTACTGTAGCATCCCTATATGATACACATTTAGAATACCAAGTTTGAACTTTCTGCCATAATTTGTTTTTCAGATATGCTGATAACAGACAGACACACACACACACACACACACACACACACACACGCACGCACGCACGCACGCACGCACACACACATACACACACACAGACATACACACAGACCATTTGCTAAAAACATGATTTTCGTATTCAGGGGACCTCAAAACGTGTAAATATAACAAAATCTCGCGTTCGAAAATTTGACCCAAAAACGATACTTTCTCTACATTATGGGTAAGAGAAAGTAAAAATTACTTCTATAACAATATATAAACAATTTCTACACAAAAACTAACTCTAGAGTTTTAAAAAAGTATATTTCAATATCCTTAAAAATGTATTTCTTATACTGAAATCTTTAAATAGTGTACACTATAACAATGAAGTTTTTTTTCTTTCTTTCTTCTTTTTTTTCCTTTCCTTTTTCTTTTTTTTAATAACTCTTATATATAAGTAAAGTAAAAACAGCCTTTTATATACCCAAGATTATTCGAAAAATAAGATGTTGATATATATGTATCCTTATTGTTCTTTGAGTTTTGAAGTTCAAAGCGTTTATTTAATTTTATTTTTATTTCTTTTTAATGGATTCAATTGATTAACCCTTTGCGGCGCAAGACAATTTGAAACATTTAAATTATACTGCCACCAGAATTCACCAACTAAATTAAAAGAAATTTTAAATTTTAAGGTTTAAAAAACGGCCTTTTCTGATATGTTATAAACGTGAATTTTTGATAAAAAATTTTCGGGGTGAATTTTTGCAGCTGGATTTTAAATTTTGCGTCTTCGCAGCGAGGACAGCGCGCGTTAAGGGGTTAACTAATTCTTGTCATTCTACATTTTTACTAATATATTTTAGTAAAAAGTAAGATTTTATCTAAATCTAAATAAGCACTTTTTTTTTTTTTTTTTTTTTTTTTTTTTTTTAATAACAAACTATGTATGTCCAGTTAACGATATTCTGCCAGTATTTTTAAAATACGTAAACAATTTGTGAATCTATTAAAACTACACATTTTTAAATAGGTATAGATCAAGTACATAATTTTATTTCTTATACAAAAAGAGAGATTTTATCCTACGAAAAGATTAATTGCTAATGTAAAAATTAGTATAATTTGGGTTAAATTTCAGGAAATAATAAACCTTGTGAATAAATATTTTGCAAATGTTCCATAATATATAATCAATAAATGATTGTTCTATTTTTGATGAAAGATGGTTCTGATTGCTTTTGTTAAACCAGTATTTTCTTTATTTTTAATAAAAAGTATAATATCTAACAAATACATTATAAGGCAAACGAACTTAACAGAGTAAGTACCATTAAAAGTCTGCACATGGAACTAAATTAAAATGCAAAATTTTATTTATTTTACTTACAAGGAGACGGCAAGGGTGTGTGGTCCTCAAATTGAACAGAGGTTCCGCGTGTAGTTAGCACTCAGCGACTGTATTCATATACCCAAACCCTAGAGCGCACTACTTAGCCATCGCCGAGAAAAAAATTCCTGAAATTTGAAAAAAAAAATTAATTTGTATTAAAATTTAATAAATCGTTATAAACAATTTCTTTTCAACTTTTATACATTGTTAAATCGCGAATTTAATGATTTCTAACTTTTGAACATTAAACATATGCCTGGTATGCGTCAAAATTATCTGAACATCGAGAAATATTTATGAATGTGAACGAAGTTTGCTTTTTAAGATAAATTCTCAAAACACCGTGCTCTTGTTAAAAAGCTTTATTTATTTGTTGTGCAAGTTGTCGACAAAATTTGTGTTTTTCTTGTTTTTATGATAAATATCATCCAGGTTTGTGTATTCGTAAAGATGAATGATTGAAAGAATTGCTAATGCTATAAACGTATAATGATAAATATTCATGGTATTTAATAATATGTTATTTTATAAAAAATAAATGGTAATGTTTAAAAGAACTGTGGATTTTGTATTTATTCTATGTACAGTTCTAAGTTCTAATCGTTAAAAAGTTAGAAATTATTAAATTCGCGATTTAACAATGTATAAAAGTTGAAAAGAAATTGTTTCTAACGATCCATTAAATTTTACTACAAATTAATTTTTTATTTTTCAAATTTCAGGAATTTTTTTCTCGGCGATGGCTAAGTAGTGCGCTCTAGGGTTTGAGTATATGAATACACTCACTGAGTGCTAATTACACGCGGAACCTCCGTTCGATTTGAGGAACCCACACCCTTGCCGTCTCCTTGTTAGAATATTATGGGTGAATGCGATGATTAATTTGATTGCTTATTTTATGGTAATAAGCATTGTAAATATTTGTAGTCTAGGTCGAAGATGATAAATATAAAAATAAAATCGTCCAGTTTAGATAATGAATGTTATTTTGAAAATTATCAATATCATACATATCTGAAAATGATACTTATCATTCCCCCGAAAAACTACTAGTGCGTATTGTGGTGCGTATACTATATACTAATTGGAAGTGGTAATCCTAACCAAATCCGCGTACGAATGAAACTCCGTTGGACATCGATTAATTGGAGGGATCCGATAATTTAGTATGGCATGATACGATGGTCTGTGCGGACGCGAATTGAGTCGGTAGAAAACTTTATCTGAATTGATTACTTTACAAGGGCTCAGCGGGTACGATGGGTAGCTGAACGATAATGATCACCATATGGCTGTATCCTAGAAGCACAATATTCTCAGGTGGGTCAGACAGATATGGTCCACTGGCAATGTTTTGAACGTCGTCCACGAGAACAAGGAAACTGGAAAGAGTAGACGTTCCAGCAGTGCATCGAGTCAAACCGGGGATGTTTGGAGGACGTTATATTCCATTTGTATTGAGGTCTGTAGATGAGTGTTACACAGTAATTGTTAGTTTATGTACTTGTATTTCGTAATCGTACGAAATCAATAGTTGTTCTCCATACTACTGTTATTATTTGCACTTTGTAGATACAATACGCGTTTCCCTGTACATATACGTCTAAATATAAAATATACAGAAAGCTTATAATTAAACAGGAAGTATTTGCAGTTCGATTACTGGAACCATACTGCGGTTAGTAGCACAAACTTTCGCTTTATATACGTTTTAGGCTACCGAAATATTTTTCCAATATAAAAATATACTTATTTCTTAAGATGCGCACCCCCTCTAGTTTTTCCATCAATGCACACTAGGGGAAAATCTACGGTTAAATGCACAGTTATCTTTAGCAAATACAGAAAGCAGACTACTTAAGTGCATAGAAGCTTTAATAAGGTTCAATTTCAGGTAGAGTTCAACATGTTGACCTGTAATAAAAAAATAAAAAAAATTAAAAAGTTCACTTTGTGAACAGCATTTTCCACAGTAGAATTGAAAACATCTCCACCTATTTGCCGTACGTTAACTATTATTCTGTGTTTCATAGCTCATAAACTGTCAACATACCTTTTGTAAGTCAAATTATTCAAGTAACCCTTCAAAAAAATTGCATGACGGAAGATCGTGATAATCTGATAACTAATTTCTTAGCAAATGCTCTACAGATTATTCTACTTATGGTGAAATGATGATGTAAGACCTGCTTCACCCTTTCCTGCATAAGACATTGACTCTGTTGGATTTAGAATATAGTGTGTTAGAAAATAGTTACTGTTCGTCGAATCAACTTTTTGCTAAAAGTTAAAAAGGCAATATATCGAACAATAGACGCGTAATAGAGCTCAAATAAAGCAATTATTAAAGTTCAGCCATCTCTTATCTTTACTAACTATATATCGTTGTGTATCAATTTACATTTGTCCTTCTAATATGTATTTTGAAAACTATTTTTTAATAGAAAATAAATTCTGATAGTGTGGCCGTATGTCGTACAAATTTGGTATCATTAGTCACAATTATTATGTTCCCAGTTATCAGACTCCTCTAATTATTTCAAACCAAAACGATGCCTTATTTGGTTGTCTCTGATTAAGGTATGGTTAATCTTTATTTGAAGCCTAAGGGCAGAGCAATTAATAAAAAGTGTATTAAAAACAATGTCTTGAAAATAATCTTCGGGTTTTAAGACAATATCTTTTATTAAAATTAAGTACTTGGCCTAAGCGATTCATTTTATAATGTGAAAAGTACTCAGCAGTATCTGAACTCGCAAAACATAACCTTTGAACTTTAGAGAAAAATCTAATAAATATTTATCAGTATTGGCAAATAAAGAATGTGTTTAGAATGTTAAAAATACAGAAATAAGGAATTTTAACTACTTAAAAAAAAAAAAAAAAAAAAAAAAAAAAAAAAAAAAAAAACCACGCGGAAAATTAATACGAAAGTTGCCTGCAAATCTTGTCCATAAAGCCATTTGCGAAACGTTTTAGCACATTTAAAAAATACATTGTACGATTCATTTATGCAACCCAAATTACTTTTTTGTGTTTTTATGGATGATGTATACAATCCAAATTCTCCTGTGATCTGGGTAAAATACAGGTCTTGTGATTTTGATTCACTAATGAATTCTTGCAGATTTCTAATATAAAGTTAAAAAGGGTTCGCAAACAAATTAATAATTTATTTGTTTTCTAAATATTAATATTGTCAGAGTGTCTTCCTTGAATCAATAAGAACTTACACTTGTGTAATGCATTTTTCTAGTGTCTCACGCCATTTTCGAGTTACCATGTAGGTACCGCGGTGACTAAAAGCTCAAATCCTGAGGCCAACAACATAGAATGCCTTCCTTCTTACACTTGCAGATATTCGTCAGGAAAGTCTACTTTTTCCTACCTATTCTGTAAAATACAAATTTTAATTGGATTGCTCATTGTATGGATATAAAATTATTAAAGAATCATTCGAGATAAAAGGCTTAGTAAATTTAATAGTGTAGCACTTATTTCTTTTATTAGATTCCCCCCTTATGACTATATCAGTTTCTGTACTGTGTAACGGACAAAATTGTTTTTTTAATTGCACCTAAATAAAGATTTAATATCAATTAAAGATTTTGTGAACAATAATAGAATTAATCATATTTGAAAACAAATCTGCTACTCAAATCTTCCCAATTTTAGAATATTTTATTTTTACAAAATTCTGTAAAGTAACAGCATATATTACGTAAATTGCTTAAGTTTTGTAAGAAGAAAAAATATTGTTTTTGAGTGAGCGTAAAGTAACGTGAGTGTACGAGTGAGCGTAAAGTAACATATACACGATTATAAAGTAGACCTCTATTGTTGTAAGTTTAAAGAATATTGGTTCATAATGTTAAACTAGCGGTTTATTATAAAGACTACACTATTTAAAAATTATGCATTTAAATATTTTTAAAAAATATTATAAAGTAATGTAAGTATTATAAAAAACATTAATGGAAATAGCTACTTTTTATTTGTTTCTGTTTTTATAATTACAAGGCATATTAAACATACAAACAATTATATAATGTGGGATTTTTTTATTTTTTTCAAATACTTTATAGTATATAAAGTAGTGTTATGCTATAAGTCATAATTACGAAAAAAAAAAAAAAAAAAAAGCATTTGAAAAGATTTTACAGTTACTTTGTAATTGTTCCTTTTAATATTATTTTTTATTCTTCAAACAGTACAAATTCATTCTTTTAGAAACCAATTGGGCAACGAAAATTCCGTTTGCTATTTGATTAATTTTCCTATTTAAATTTAATAATTTTGTTATAGGGAAAAAATATTGTTTTATTCTTTAGAATTTGTATTTATAATTCGTCTATTTATTTGTATTTTTTCCATTATATTAATAATTTATTATTCTAAATATTTTAAGCTATTTAATTTTCATAATTTACGTTACTTATTTATGTATTTTAACATTGGATACAAATTACTAAAAGAATATTCGAGCAGAGGAAGCTAAGAGTGTTTGTACATTGCTTAAAAAGGTATATTTGGTTAAACAAAAATTTTCATTTTAAAAATTATATAAATATTTTTTTTAAATTAATTTTCACTTATATATGCTTTACTTTCATTTATAATCATTTTTAAATGTTAAGATTTTTCATATTTATGAATGTGTAGAAAAGATATATAAATTTTGAATTTAATATAACATTAAAACTCTCAAAATATCGCATTTGTTAATTATAAATTAAATATAAAAAGTAAGTTTCAGAGTTATAACGAAGAAAAAACGTTATTCAAGATAGTTTACAAATAGGTTTGCTAAATATTACTTTTATTTATTTATATTTTTTAATTAAGTTTTTTTATACACATTTTCAATTTTATTTAGCATTTTAAAATGTAGATATTTATATATTAAAGAAATTTTCCACATCAATTTATGTTTCTGTGAAACAGAACGCAGAAAAAGATTGATAAATGTTTGTGAATATTTATATAATATTTTAAAGAAATGAATCGCTAAAATAACAATTTTTGAATTATTTTTAATTATTGTAATTAGATAATGCCTCGTTAATTATTGTTTTTTAATTAAAATCCTTTTAAACAAACAATATCTAACAACTCTAAAGTATTAATTAAATTTATTTGTCAAAATGGAGTGCATACGTTATTACCAGTTATAAACTCTATAACAACAACAAAAAAAAAAAAAAAAAAAAACGACGCAACAAGAAGCCCTTATCCAAATAAGATAAAAATTGGTATATAAGATGTACATGTAGAGAAAAGCAAATGATTTCAATTTCAGAAAAATTGGATGATTTAATCAAGAGAAAGACTTCACAAATTGAACAAGTAAATAACGTGTTGGTCCACATCTGGTAACTTATATAAGCAGTTAGTTGGCTTGGCATTGATTTATAGAGTTGGCAAATATCCACCTGCGAGATATCCTGCCAAATTCTGTCTAATTGGTGTGTTTAACTGTCAGTATCCCGAGTGGGTTGTAAGACCATTTTCATAAGGAACCAGACATCTTATGTGGGAGAGAGAGCTGACGATTTTGCTGGCTAAGGTAATATTGGAAAATCAAGAAAACAAGCAGTAGAAACTATATCTGTGCGCGGGCAAGCAATATTATGCTGAAATGTACGTTCAGGATTCCGTGATATGAAGAGTAACAGAATGGGATGTAAAATTTTATCGACGTACCGGTACGCTGTAAAAGTGCCGCGGATGACAACCAAAGGGGCCCTGCTATAAAATGAAAATGCACTCTAGACCATCACACCTGGTTGTCGGGCCATATGGTTGGTGACAGTCAGCTTGGAATCCCTCCCTTTTTTCGGGGAGGGGGGGGGGTTGTTTCAGACATGTCTTTGCTGGACAACGGGGTTCAAATCGGAGCGGGACTCATCACTAAAGAAAATTCTAAACCATTCAGTTTCATTCCATGTTGTATGTGCCCAATACCACAGCAAACAGGCTTGTTTGTGTACTGAGGTAATTAGTTGTTGGTACAAGGTGTGCCGTGAGCTCAGCCTCCTTTCTCTGCGCCGCCTGTTCAGGATATTTGCGGTCACTGAAGAACCAGTTGCACGTAGAATCCATAATAATGATGAATATGGGGCTCTGAGTTCAGTTTTAATGGTTGATTTATCATCATGTTCTGTCTTCTCTCTAGGCCAACCTCTGACTTCTTAACACTGTGTTCAGCCATGGACCACCCATTTCTGCCAATATTGTGAAAGAATGGCATAGTTCCTATTCAAATGCTGAGCGATTCACCGATTAGAACACCCGGCTTCTTTGAGTCCAACAACACGTCTTATCTAAAATGCTAACATCTGTGCATATTGTTCGCGCACTCGTATACGAGGCATATTTACCATTTATCTGAGTACACAGCATGAAGATCTCAAAGATTTTCTGACATAAAATCGAAATTTCTCCTTTTTAATATACTGGACATAACTTTAATTTATGAAAAATTCTAGCTTTCTTAAACAGAAATGTTTCAATTTTCAAATAAAAAATTATATGCTAATATGTTTTCTATAAAATTGTTTGCATTTATCTATATGAAAATTGAAATGAATAATTGATAATTTATTATTGTTTGAAGATTAATGCAAAGAAATATGATTTATATTCAGATATACTGTTTTATTTCCCGCACAATATTTAAAAAATATATTATTTGATTAATTTTTATAAAAGATACTTTTTCTTCTTCAAATTAAGTGAAAATATCGTAAGATGATTTTTAACACTTTACAACAAGGTTGAAAAGTGTTTATGACTTCGGTTTGTCTGTCTGTCTGTCCGCGCACTAACTCCCGTAAATATTTATGGAATTTCTTCAAACTGATTCAAGTTCACTATCGGATGTTCCCTATTGAAGATGGAGTTTATACCTCTAATGGTTTGTGTACATGGCCCCCCGAAAATATTTCAAAGCACTGTGTTCTATGAGAGGCATTTCTATAAACCATATTTTCATACCCTTACTATACAAAAATCTTACTGAAAATGAAGTATGTTACACACGTTCACTGTCGGATGTTCCCTGTTGAAAATGGAGTTTATACATCAACTGGTTTGTGTACAGGGACCCCCAAAAATATTTCAAAGCATTGTGTTCTATGAGAGGCATTTCTATAAACCATATTTTCATACCCTTACTGTACACAAATAATAATGGAATTGAAATATGTTATTCAAGTTCACTATCGGATGTTTCCTGTATAAAATGGAGTTTATACCTCTACTGGTTTGTGTACAGGGACCCCCAAAAGTATTTCAAAGCATTGTGTTCTACGACAGGCATTTCTATAAACCATATTTTATTACCTTTACTGTACACAAATCTTAATGAAATTGAAATATATTATTCAAGTTCACTATCGGATGTTTCCTGTATAAAATGGAGTAAATACCACCACTGGTTTGTGTACAAGGACATCCGAAAGTATTTCAAAGCATTGTGTTCTATGAGAGGTATTTCTATATGCCATATTTTCATGCCTTTACTGTACAATATCTTCATGAAATTGAAATATGTTATTCAAGTTCACTATTGGATGTTTCCTATATAAAATAGATACCACCACTAGTTTATGTACAGGGACACTCAAAAGTACTCCAAAAGCATTGGGTTCTTTGTGAGATATTTCAATAAATCAAATTTTAATAACTTTACTTTCCACGAAGATTTGGGAAATTGAAATATGTTATTTGTATGCACAAAAGAATGCTTTGCATAGAATATAGCATGGTTATCATTAGATTTACAGGGTTACACAAAAATATTCAGTTATATTAAGAGCAAGTAATAAAAATTGCTAGATTTGTACTTTCGTTTACATTAAGCGTTTTGGACACTTTCTATCATTTTTTAGTGTGAATATAATTTCAAATTGTGTGTCTGTCTGACTGTTCTTCGGTCCGTCTGTCTCTCTATTTGTTTTCTGCGCTCTAATCCCCCTAAATATTTATGGAATTTCTTTAAACCGATATATTTTATTCAAATTCACTATTGTATGTTCTCTATTGAAAATGGAGTGAATATCTCTTCTGGTTTGTGTATAGGGGCATTCGCAAGCATTGTGTTCTTTGAGAGGAGTTTCTATAAACCTTATTTTAATACCTTTAATATATACAAATTTTAATGAAATGTTAATATGTTATTCAATTCCCTATCGGATGTTTCCTATGTAATATAGAGTACATTTGTAACTGGTTTGTGTACAGGGGCACTTAAAAGTATTCCAACGTATTGTGTTGTATGAGATTTATTTTTATAAACCAAATTTTAATAATTTTATTTTCCACAAAGCTTAATGCAGTTGAAATATATTATTCGTATGCACAAAAGAGTGCCTTCTATGTAATATAGTACGGTTAGCATTAGATTTACTGGCCACACAAGAATGGTCAGTTACATTAAGATATATTAATAAAAATTTGCTTGAATTGCACTTTTGTTTACATGACCATTTTAACACTTTTTTTTTATAATTTTAGTTGGAATACGATTTCAATTTGCGCATCTGTCTCTTCGATTGTCTACCTTTCTATATGTTTGTCTCCGGCTTCTATCATCCGTGAATATTTTGAGAATTTTTAAAAAATGATACACTCAAGTTCCCTATGGAATATTCCCTATTTAAAATGTTCTTAATAGGTCCTGTACAATTAGTTTGTTTACAGGGACAATAACAACAACAATAAAAAAAAATGTATTAAGTTTTAGGAAAGAATTTTTTAAAGTTATATTTAAAAAAATATCTACTATAAAAAAAAAATAAAAACATTGACATGTATTATTAATATTCTAAAATATTGTTTTGTATAGAATATGATTAATTTTCAGATTTACAGAGCTACAGTAAAATATTCAGAGAGATTAAAAGCTGTAATTATAATCTAACGGCTGCATTTTCTTTTGCGTTAAGCCTTTTTAACACTTTAAAAATGTCTAAGAGTAATTTTAAAATCAATTAGTCTATCTGTATGTTTTTTAGTCATTCTGTTTGTTGTGTGATAATGTAGGCAAAGAATATTAAAAGTTATTCGATACAACAACTGCGTACAGTTAGAAAGTGTTACTAATCAATGCTTACTGCATGATTTATATATCTTGTTTTAAAAAGACTAATATTGTTTAATCTACCGCAAGATTCATGTAAACGGAATAAAACAATTCTATGGTTTATATTAATGTTAAATAAATATTATATTTACTCATATTTGATCATTATTTACTCATTTTTTTATAATTTCTTAGACTTTATGATTATTTTTTAAGAAAGTCTATTTTAATGACATATTTATTTAGGCATTTTTGGCATTACAGAAATTTTATAAGCTTTTCTATCTGTAAAATTTAATTACAGAAGCTAATTAATACTATTTAAATATAACACTATAAACCAAGGTGGCTTCAATCTTACAGTTTTTACAGTTATTCCTCCATTAGAAGAAAAAAAGAATTATGCAAATCTCACATTGACTATTACATTTAAATTGACTTGAAATGTTTATCTGATATTCTAAACTTCCTTAATTCTAGATATATTAGCAAATTTAAATTATCTCTCAGAAGAGTCATTTCTTTTATTTTTATATTGAATTATGTAGGTTTAAACGTTCTATTAGACCTATGCTGTGGTGACGGTCTGGGCTGCGTAACAACTTATGCAGATTCAACACAACAGCTCATGTTGTACTCCTAAAAGGAATTAAAAATGTTCCAGCATGTAATTGCTTTAAAATTTTAATAGACAATAAAGAGTAAAAAAAAAATAAATATTTTAAAATTTTCTTCTCTTTTTGTAGCAAAGACTTTAAAACCATTTATCATTTTAAAAAGCTTTCGAATGATTTCTCTTGTGTTCGATAAATTTAAAAATTTCTTAAGATCATTCTTTAAATATAGTATATTTAAAAATATAAAAGCTTAAAATGTATACATTTCTCTTATACCTTTCTTTTCATTTTGATTTAAGATCTAGGTAATGCAAGAAATATTTGAATAAATTTGCTTAACATTTATCATTAATAAAAAAATAATAATATTATTCGTTTGAGTATTTCATGCAAATAATGGAAATTTTAAGACAATTGATTTTTATCTTTATTTATCTCTGTGTATAATTTTAGCATACACTATAACAGTTTACTAATAATAATATAAAATTTATAAAATATTATCGAAAATTAAAGTAGAAAATGGATTAAAAATATGCAAGTATTTTCTTTTAATTGTATAAAAATATTAGTACAAAATACGTCCACATTTTAAAATTGATTAAATTGAAACATTTTTCGTTAATATATAAATGTGAAAATATAGAAAAAGGAACAATTGCTGCAAAGTCAGCAATAAAAATCTTTACAGTTATACACTGTAAATACAAGTATCTGAAATTCAGACGCAAATGCGTCTGAAATGGGGTTTTTAATCTTATGATGCTAAAAAGTGACTACAGTAAATATCTAGTTATAATAAATAAATCAATAAATAAATAAATAAAAGGTTGCATGTTATTTCGTTTATCTGTTAAAAATAGAATCTCCTAGAAGAGAAATAAAATATTAATCATGTACAAGAAAAAAATTCTTTTTCTCAGATTTACAATCGAACCGACTACTAACGGACTCATAGGCGAGCGTCTTAATTGTCGTGCTACTATGATACACGGAAAATTTTGCTTGTATAATAGTATCTGTTCTAGAAACCGGGAAACGAATTGCAGTTTTTGTGTTTTAAATTGTACTTTTTACAACAGAACTACCATAATATGCATAAAGTTTAACAGATATTATTGTCTAAAATTTTATGTTTAGAGGTTTAGAGTTCTTTCGCAAAATGCATCATAAATGTTTGAAAATAGAGACTACGGATTTTAAACGATTTCTTTTTCTAAACTGATATTTAAAAGAAAACAAACCAAGTCGGGGGAAAAAAAACGCAGCACTCGACGTAACTTCGTTGCTAATAGATGTAGAAAAATGTAATAGGTATCATTCGACGGGGAATTGTGAGTAGTTTCAGAAAATGAACTGAAATTTTGAATTGGGGGCCGTCTACACATTAAAACGCGCACCAACTTTGATTTTTTTCTATGGTATTGCCCCATTTTTATTTTATATTTGAATTCCTGGGATCGCGACAACGCGAAAAAGTATATTAGTTGTATGTTTTACTTATTTTTTCACTGAGTTATAAGCGTTCAAAGTTTGAAGGTGCTAATGTTAAATTCATATTTCAAACTTTTATTAATATCTTCACAAAAAATAACTTGATCGATATAATTATTTTTTTACAAGATACAGTGACGAAACCCAAACATAATCCCTCATTACTTTTGATTCTGAAAAATATTTTTAATTCTGAAAAATATTAATAAATTCATATTCATAAAAATTATGAATTATGACCTATATTAATTTTTACATAAAATGAATCCTAATGATGAAAAATATGGGTGTGCAAATTTGCAGGTCATTCCAGTTATTAGTTTTCGAGATATAAATAAATCTTTCTTTTGGAGTGGTTTAGGGGGCCGCCTCTTTTAAAGTTTTGCATGCGATAACGAATCAAATCTTAAAAAATAACAAGGAAAATTGAACAAAATATGTTTATTTTTTATTTACGGGTCAAATTATATAACAACAGCGTCAAACGCAAAGAAATAAAATAAAAATGATGATTTTTAGACATTAGTCTTAGCATCAAGGATTCCTGTTTTCTAAAGAAGACAAACCCCGCCTTCATCGTTCTTCAAAACAAAACAATACAGAAAAAAAAAGTAAATGTAACATTGAGTATTCGTGTTAAACCCCTTATTTTATGTTGACAAAAACATAAACAAGTGGTATTTACTTCATCGATCACTGGTGATAAATTTTGAAGCATTTAAACGAACACTAGAAGAAAAAAATAACTAAATAGGTGGGGTTTACTGTTTAAAATAGAAAAATTGGTAAATGTAAAAATTGGCAAATAAAAAAAGAATGGAATTGGAATGCAAGACAGACTTGTAAAATCGTTTCTTAAGTTAAAGGCTTAATCATTTGCTTCATATATTGCTTTATTTATTTTTTATTTATTTATTTTGTAGGGGGGGGGGGGGGGAGATTAGTATTTTAAGGATACTTTAGTCTTTAAAATTTTAATATATTTTAACTTTATATATTTTTTAAATATACTTTTACTTTTATAAATATATTTTAACACATTTTGCGACCGCAGGATTTTGTAATTTTGACAGTAAGATCCGCCCAAAGGCGTTATTCTCTCAAAATAAAGTATTTCAGAACAAATTTTCTGTATTCACAATTATATTACAAATGGATATACAGTATAATTATATTCTTTCTAATCAATATATTTCTATCCATAGTATATATATATATATATATAATTTTTTTCAAAAATATGAACACTGGGTACACACTTAAGAAATAAATAACACACAAATTACGAAAGGAACACTCACTAAGAAAGTTACAGATTTTCAAATGACGTGAATCTACGTCAGCAGTCGCGAAAGGGTCAATTAAGAATTATATTTTCATAGATATTATAAAACGAGTCGTACAGTTCCAAAGAGTTAAACTAACACAAAACTGTAATTGCGATTAAAATTGTTTACTATTTACTTCATAAACCCTTACAATAATTTATCCGAAAAGATTTAGTTTATGCGTTGTTGTATATATACATCTATATTATTTCATTTCATATATTATGTTACATATTTTTCATATTTTATCTTGGTGATCACTAAAGCCATAATAGACACTTGAAAAATATTGCACTTTTTTCAAAGAGTGCAGTCTGGACAAATCGCAAGTGTAACGTATTTAAATAGACCTAAAATTATTTTAAAAAGTACTGAAGTATATACAAATCTAAGAAACTGAATTCAGGATAATTAAGAAATTGGAAAAGGGTCAATCAATTTATTAATTTTTATAATTCATTTTTTCCTGAAAGATTTCCGGTGTAAAACATTAAAATTTTGTCTCTTCCTCATAGGATCTTAATTTTATTTTTCTACATTTACAGATAACCCCCTAACACATTTTTGATTATAACTCCATAAATACTAAAGATAAAATATACAAACAGTATACTTTTCCGCACTGCCAGACTCTCAGAAATTCGAATATGAAGTCAAAATTGGGTATTGCTATTGAAAAAATAGCGCTAGATAACCCCTAATTCAAAATTCGACAGCATTTTCAAAAAGTGCATTTAATTTCCTGTTGAATGGTGTCTATTAAATTTTTCTGCGTCAATTAATAATGAAATTACAGCGAGTGCTGCGATTTTTTTTCCCCGACTGTACATAAATGCCAAAAACTTTTTTGTTTTCCACTTTACACAACGTTTAAAGAAACGTGCGGGAAAAAAAAAAAAAGCAATTGTGCACAAACTGTTAAAAATTGTTCAGTTATTCGCTTCCTTAGCTACAAGTTACTTCGTTTAGTTCATCATAACATATATATATATATATATATATATATTAATTATTATTATTATTATATGAGAACTTTCAATAACATTTAACATTTTTATTTCTTAACCAAATAAGTTTCGCATCTAAAAGATTAAACTACTTATTGTATAAAATATAAAATTTTTTGAATGTAAAAAGAAATGGAAACAGAATATGCACACATGTTGCTTAAAGTAGATTCCATATGGAAAATTTTAAGTAATACAAATGTTTGAATTTCTAAGTATCTGTAATGTGAAATGTCAGAATTACTTAGTGACTAAATTTTAAAATGTCTTTATTTCTAAATGTCTAAATAACAATATGTTTTAATGTCAGATATATCAATCTTATTCGCACACTTATCTCAGCTTTATCATAAAAAGCCTCTAATATGTCTTAAATTCAGATGCATGCGTTGTCTGAACTTTCGCATACTTATGTGTTTCAGACATTTTTGTGTCTGAATTGGTATTTCAGTCACATTTCTATATGAATTAGAGACGCTTTTATTTACAGTGCATATAGGTTTTTCTTCAGAAATACAGATTTTTTTTTTTTTTTTTTAAACGTTTACATCCTATCGATAAAACTTTATTATCATCATTATTTTAAGAAATATATAGGAAACTTCTATTACATCACATATATTTTTTTTTTTCAAAAAGTTTGAGATTTTTTAAAAGTTCATTCCAAGTTCAAAAATATATTATTTCAATATGCATAACTAAAATAACTAAAATTGATGATAGAAAACAACAACAAGATGAAAAAAAGTTAAACAATGAGAAGAAAAAAAGTAAAATTTCAGTTAAAAAAAAAAAAAAATGATTTATCAGGTAGATTTTTGGGAATCTTCATTTTGAACATCTTCATCTGATTCTTCCAATAAGTGTGGAATGTCAATTTTTGTCATTATTGGTGTGCTTTTCATGGAAGAAAAAACTCCAGATACTCGAAATCTTGTAGCTGTAAACAAAATTATAATTAATAATTAACACGCTAAGATTAGCTTAATTCAGGAATTATGAATTATTTTATAACAATATAATATTAGTATTTCTTAAATAATTATTTTAGACCATCTTCATATACAATTCATGTATAAAACTTGTATAGAACTACTACGACAATTTACGTATAATTTTAAAACTATTACTGTGGAAAAAAAAAGAGCTAATAATACTTTTTAAATAACTGTGCTATTATATGTCCCGCCAAAATGAGATTCTTTCCTAAATGTTACTACTGTTGACATTAAAATTGGATTAAAAGGCAATATGGCAAAGATCTCAAAGGGAATAGAAAATCAAAATTATTTGTGATTCAAACTTCTTCAAACATGAATTCAGATTCTTTACTCTGTTGAAAATTTTGAGTTATAAACTTTTTAGGTGACCTATACTTTTTCCTTTAGAGTGAATCCATCTAATCCTTCGCTAAAATTATAATTCTTCCAGCGTCTAGTTTATTTATGAATCAAAATATTTAATTGGGCATGTTCCATATTAGACGTGGATAATTAATAAAATTGAAATAAAATTTATACAAAAAATTAAATTGCAAATCAAAATTCTGCTAAAATTAAAGTCATTAAAAAAATTAGTAAGTTGTTTAATAAATTATGGTACGATCAGGAATTTTTTTTCGGATATATAAACTTTCATCGAAATTTTATTATATTATTAACAGTCAATTTTTGAATATTATAGTAATTCCCATGGTTCAAAATAGTCATTTACAAAAGTTTAAGACCGGTAACCGATTTTCAGTAGTTTAACACATTGCATCATTTGCGCAGATTATTGCATCATCTCATGTACTGAATGCGTCAGACGCATTCTACTGATATAAATAAAGGTGGCCGGCACGTTTATCGTCAATTGTTTATAGGATTTTGTCGTAGACAGTGCTGTTGTGTAATTATTGTGATGGGGAAAAAACCTTCATTTACAGTTACAAAAACGTCAGAAATATTGACCCTGCTTAAAATTGGATTTTCTTAACGTCAAATAGGTTCGAGGGTAAATAAATAAATAAATAAATAAATAAAATAAAACAGATATAAAAAAAAAGAGTAAAGTTTTATGGAAAGCAATATATATTTTTCTTGCATAGATTTGAGATATTATTTTTGTTTTCAATTTATATTTTGATAAGTGTTGATGCATAGAATATTCAAGTAATAAAAATATTTAATTCAGCATATTATTTTAATAAAATATTTCACTCAATGCAGTTATTTTATTTTATTATTATCATTTTTTTAAATTTCATAAAATAATAAATTTTTTGTTGCATATAGATTCTAATATAATTTATTTTTTTATATCTCAGAATATTTTTGAATTTTACATATTTTGGTAATTTTACGTATTATTTTAGTAAAATATTTTATTAGATATAGATGTGTTTTTTATGGTTTCTCGGAATTCATGAAACTTTTAGTAGTATTTATGCATATATACCCTAAGGTATTTTACATTTTTTGATAACTTAGAAAAATTTTAATTTATTTATTGTTCATAATTTGAGCCAGCATACTTAATTAAGATCGCTAGTAAAAAATAAAAAAAAATATTAACATAAATACTTTAATATATGATGGTGATTGATCTTTAACTGACTTTTCCTTTGATCGAGTTGAATCGTATGCTAAATTAAAAAAATTGAACTCGGAAGAGGCAGCAGCAATTTTGAAAGGTAAACTTACTGGCCCTACATTAATGTTCGTGACTAAAACCCCTTTATTTACAAATCCAACGATTTAAAATTCATTAAAGAAGAATTTAATAGTTTTTTTTTTTTTTTTCCCAAAGAGCAGTACTCAAGCTCTTGGGTATCGGTAACTCCCGTTCGCTTATGTCCTCAACTCGTTGCCTTAAACACCAGCTCATTACTAAATTATTTAATATTTGAAATGTACGAACAACCTAATAAAATTTTTCCGCGTGATTGCACTTTTTAAGTTTTAATTTCTTAAAATAAAAATATAAATAAAAAAGACATTTTTTAACAGTAGAGGCTTTTAATTGCGAAGCTCTAAAAAGCGTAAAATAAAAATTTACTCTTGCAAAGATATGCTATAAATAAGTGAAAGTTTCAACACAAAGAAAATTCTAGAGAAAGATAGATATTTCACTTTTGCAAGCGATGCATTTTTTTTTTTATTTTAATATTCAAAATAATTTAAAAAGCATTCAAGTTCATATTCTTAGTTATTTGTTTTTGTACAAATGTTCGTTAAGCCATAAATTTCAAAGGTCATGAAAGGTTTTTAAAATGCTAAAAAATATTCTACGCTTTATAGACCTGCACAATAGAAAGCTTCTACTGTTATTTATTAATTAATTTATTTATTTTACTTAAATTTTAATATTTGCTTTTAGTTTCAAGAAAAATTTCTAAAAAAACTAATCAAAATTTTTACGATACTGTGTAGATATTGAAAGGAATATATATATATATATATATATATATATATATATATTAATCAATTAGCACCTTTCTTTTAATTATCTTCAAAAATTAACTTATCGGCCCTTGGAGGATCGAACCCATGGCCATCGTGTTATACATGTGACACTCTAATTAAAAGTCACAGAAAATGACAGATATACTAACGAATACGTATAAAAAATATATTTTTCTCGAATCCTTTTTCTAAATTTTTAAATATCTAAATTTTTCATCTCTTGCAAAAGGGAAATATCTAATTTCTTTTTAAAATTTTCTTATTGTTGAAACTTTTATTTATTTATTTATTTATTTTTATAGCATGTAAGAATAAATTTTACTTTATTTTTTTAGTGCTCAACAATAAGAAGCTGCTTTCTTCCTTTTTTTTTTTTTTTTTTTTTTTTTCCCTTTCTCGCTACTTAAATTTTTATTCTGTGCGTTTTAGTATCTAAAATAAAGCTTCTAAAGAAAAACTAATGAAAATTTCTTAGACTACTGTGTAGAAAAGGAAAATTTTTGCTTTAACAATTGTCATCGTTTCCATTAATTAACTGCAACAAAGTAACACATTGGCCTTCGAGAATAGAACCCATGAGCATCGCGTTATCAGTATGATGCTCTAACCAACTGAGCTAACGAATAACGGAAAAAGCTGCTTACATTTGCATTAAAGGCCTTGTTTTCCAGCATGACGAGAAAAATGAAATTTCAAAAAAAGGTTTTTAATATATATATATATATATATATATATATACTTAAATTTTTATTTTGGGCTTTTTAATAACCAAAAAAGAGTTTCTTAAAAACGCTCTTCAGGTACTGTGTAGACAATGAAAAATTCCTTTTATCAATTGAAACCTTATCTATTAATTATTTGCAAAATCTAACACATCGGCCCTTCAAGGATCTAACTCACGATCATAGCATTCGAAACCAATTTTCTTAGTTATTAGTTTTTGTATCCGTATTCGTTAAGCTATAAATTTAAAAGATCTCGAAAGCTCTTTAAAATATTTTGAATATTTAAAAATTTTCATCGCTTGAAAAAGTGAAACATCCATATTTTTCTCTATCATTTTCTTATTGTTGAAACTTGCATTTCTTTATAGCATGTCTTTTCAAGAATAAACTTCTATTTTAAGCTTTTTGGGACTCCACAATAAAAAGCTTCCAATGTTAAAAAATGATTCTTTAATTAAATTTTTATTTTGTGCTTTTTAGTTAGAAAAAAAAAAAGAAAAAGCTTCTAAAAAATCTAATAATTTCTGAGGTTATTGTGTAGATATTGAACGATTTCCTTTTATCATTTGAAATTTTTTCTATTAATTATCTGCAAAAATTAACACATCGGCCCTTGAAGGATCGAAACCACGACCATCGCGTTATCAGTATAAGGAAAGGGCACGTGACGTCACTCGCAGGCAGTCAAGTTATGGGTAAAGTGGCATAACATTGGCATTTCCACCAATACAGGTTGATCTTTTGCCACTCGAGAGTGGCAAAGATTGATTGACAGAGCGTTTGTTTGTAAACATGCCCTTTCCTTATAACGCTCTATCCAAAAGTTAAATGACAGTTATGAAAAGTCACAGGACATGCTAGAAAATCCTAATAAAAACTTATACAAAAATTAATAACTAAGAACACTGTTTTCGAATGTTTTATAAAATATTTTGAATATTTGAAAATTTTTCATATTTTGCAAAATAATATATATATATATATATACGCCTGAAACACTTTTATTTGTTGTAGCATGTTTTTGCAAGAATAAATTTTTATTTTATGCTTTTTAGGCCTCAACAATAAGAAGCTTCTAGTTTTAATTTTAATTTTTTTCTTCTACTTAAATCTTTATTGTGTGCCTATTAGTAACCATAAAAAGCGTCTTAAAAAAGTTAAAATTTCTTAGAATTCTGTGTAGACAATGAAAGATTCTCCTTTATCAGTTGAAACCCTTTCTATTAATTTTCTGCAAAAAATGAACACATCAGCCTTTCGAGGATCGAACCCACGAACACCGCGTTATCAAAACGACTCTTTAACCAATTGAGGTAACAAGCTCCGAAAAATGTTAGCTTACATTTACATCAAACTGGAAGGGCCTTGTTTTTTAGCATTACACTAATACATGAGGAAAAAATCCAATTTTAATAAAAATCTTCTAAAAATTTTTACTTTTTTTTAAACTTAAATTTTCATTTTATGCTTTTTAGTAACTAAAAGAAAGCTTCTTAAAAAAAAAAAAAAAAAAAAAAAAAAAAAAAAAAAAAAACTCTTCAAAAATTTTTACGAAACTATGTAGACAATGAAAATTTTCTTTTACCAATTGACACCTCTTCTATTAATTATCTGCAGAAAATAACACATCTGCTCTTCAAGGATCGAACTCACGACCATCACATTATCAATATGCGCTCTACACTGAGAAAAAAAATATACCGCCTTCCTCTAGAATGAATAAGTTGCCATTTTCTAAACCCCTTAACTAGAAATATAGATTTTCAAGCTATGCGCATAATGCACGCCAATAAGCTGAATACACGAAATGATCGAAAATTTCTAGTTTACACATTTCTAGAAAGTGAAACAATATTCTGAATTTTCCGAATATTCAGAATCTTTTGTATTGCAAGAAATTCTCGCTTGATTTTCCAGTAATGGATAATAAACCAAGATTATAGTTGCTGATACCCGCGTCTTGTAATCTCATTTATTTGCAGAGATTTTTATATTACTTTGCCCTCGATAACACAGGCAAACGTTCTGGAATTCTAATAGTGCTTCTAGAACTCTCTTTGAAAGGGGACTAGAATTTATAAGGATGACATGGAACTATTTTTTCTAGAGCCACAATTTAGATTCTAGATGTCAGTTACAGAATTTTTTCTCACAAGGGATGTATGAATCAGTAAAATTGCTATTGAAACCAAACCAAACTTAAATTAAAGAGCATAATCAAAACATTACATACCGTACAAATTTGCTGCAACAACTCCCATGGGGGAGAGATATGCCCTCTATTAGTTTTATTTATTTTTATAAAAGCCAACAAAACACGCAGGGTAGTGCAAACAGATGGTGCTGTGCTAGCGTGCTTGACTTCAGATACGTAGGTCGTGGGATCGAGTCCTCGCAAGGGCGTTTTGTATTTATATTTTAATTTTTTCAATTTTTTTTCTTTACGTTTTAATTAAATTAAGTTATTAATTTAAGAGAAAATATTTATTACATTAAGAATTTTTTTTTTTTTTTTTTGAGTGCTTTAATTAATAAAGTATTGAGAATGAATTTAAGAAATGCATCTTTTTATTTATAAAAAAGAAAACCATGTTTAAAGCTACGAATATAGTTTCTAAATTATAACAATTATGATTAAAAGTAGAAAAATCATGGAACCATAAGAATTTTTCACAATTAGAACAAGAAATATAAAAAGACTGATCACAATTATTTGAATTTCAATTTTGTTCACCGTCAATTATTGTTCATCACGAACAATTTGTCAAATATTTGGCTTTTCGTCGAGATTACTTGATTTGTAAAATTCATATTTACCCAGATTTTGAATTTTTTTAGATGTAAATTAATTATAAATTAGTAAAATCATTTTGAGAAAATTTGTCATTGTCCTCAATATTATTGTCAGTTCTTCCGACACCACGAAACTTGACAGTTGTTTAATGAAATATTTGAAATAAAAGTTAAATGCGACGTCGAATAGTTAAGCAACAGCTGTTCATCATTCAAGATTTTTCATGCAAAAAATAGCATTAATAAATAATACAATTGAGAGCAGACGATTAACCTTTGCTATTAATGTCGTCGTTAAAAAATAGTAATTAATAATTTATATAAAACAATCATTAACAAAATTTTATCTGAATGTAATCATTAACAAAATCTTACCTAAATATAATAAAAGAATTTCCCGTTAATTAATTTCTTTAAATTTAATAAAGAAATTTGTTAAAAATAAAAAAAAATATTAAATTGTCCACGCTGAAAAAAAAAAAAAAAAAAACCTCTTTTAATATAATTAATATGTTTTCTCTTACAATAATGATTTAGTTTAATTAAAAATGTAAAAAATAAATATTTCAGTTGAATTAAAAAAATAAAATACATACAAAACGCCCTCGCGGGGACTCGATCCCACGACCTACGTATCCGAAGTCAAGCACGCTAGCACTGCACCTTCTGTTTACACTACGCTGTCTGTTTTGTTGGCTTTTATAGAAATAACTGAAACTAATTAAGGGCATATCTAACCCCCATGGTAGTTGTTGCACAAATTTGTACGGTATCCAATGTTTTCGACCTTGCTCTTTCATTTAAGGGGCACACCTAGTGTGAAATTTTTAAAAAATCGTTTTTTTTTTTTTTTTTTTTTTTTTTTTTTCATATTTCGATAAGTTATACCTTTAAAAATAACATACTAAAATTTTAAATCGATATCTCAAATAGTTTTTGAGTTACAGCCATTTGAAGAGTAACTGCTCGGCTGTTAATAGTTGTATTAGCATACGAGACGTACCTGAGGTATTGTTCGGAGTCTACCGTCTCTTCCTAATGGTTGCAACCATTATAATACGATTCCAGTTTCACGTTTACTGCCACGTGACGTATTTTCGGAGCCAGATACATTTAGTTTTATTGTGACCGTTGTATCTAGCACTTCATAAGTTAGCACGTTTTATTTTTCTGAAAAAGAGTGAACAATCTCCGTATTTAAATAAAAAAGGAACTCACGATGTTCCCAGACATCGATCAATATAAAAAAAAAAAACGCAAGTTTACCGGAAACCGACATACATTTGAGCAATCTACTGCGAATACCAGTACGTCCGCAGAGAAACTATTACAGAATAATGACGATAATGTTTTGATTGACCCATCTCATGGATATTGTATTGTCAACAAGCACTTTTTGAAAAGAGGAAGGTGAATTATATAGGCCTGGAATAGCAGATTAGCTGTAAGTATGATTTTAATCCATTTATAACAGTGAAAACGATCATTTTATCTTTAAACGCGTTTTTCTCGAAACAGCATTTTTCGAATTTGCTGCAGTGATAACTCGGTGAAAAATGATTCGATCACTATCAAATTTTTTCTACATGTTCTGTATATAGTTCTCCATACAATGACCTACCAGTTTTTTGATCTGATCAAAAATCGAATTTTGGCATTCCAAAAACGACCAAAATTTTGGGTAAAATTCAACTTTTTTTAAAAAAACGCCGCCATTTTGTCAATTTTTGATTATTTTTTTCGACCGTAGGTCATTGTACGGACAATATCTTCTAGTTTAACGAGAATTTTTTTTTTTTTTAGGTTTCATCCACGGAGAAGGCCGGAATCACTGCAGCTGTAGAGGACCTTTTTTTTTTAGCGCCGTCGGAGATCGCGTGTATCTCGAAAAATATTTAATTTTTTTCTTCAAAAATTTTACTGTGTATTCTTAAAATATGTATAAATATACCCTTAAAATTTTAAAACAATTGATACAGTAGTTTAGTTTTTTTTTTTTTTTTTTAATTCCCAAAAATCGCCTTTTTTTTAGGCTGTCACACTAGGTGTGCCCCTTAAGCGTGGTTTGGTTTCAATAGCAATTTTACTGATTCATACTTCCCTTGTCAGTGTAACTAACCAAGCCAACGAACGACAAAAGAAATTCCTTACATTTACTTTAAACTGGAGGCGTCTTTTTTTTAGATGTTGATACGAAGAAGCGATGATAAAATTAAATTCCGATAAAAAGCTTCTACTAATGGTTCACAACAGTGTGAATACAAGTCTTTAACGGAAAATTAATCATACAATTGAAAGAAAAAAAAAGTGTTTGCGTGAGGATTTAACATCTCACTTGATCTACGCATTTGGTAATTGGCGACGGTCTGGGATAAACCCTAAGTGCAAAAATATTAGTAAAATTTTGCGCATACATAAAAGATTTGATTATCAGATTATTGTTAAATACAATAAAGAAATAAAGACTTCCACACGGAAAAAAAAAAAAAAAAAAAAAAAAAATCCTATCAAATATTTAATTAGAAAAAGCTAAATTTTTAACAGATAAGCTATTATATCAGGGAATGTTGTAAGATTGCAGAATAAGGCATATTCCCAATTTTCGTTTCTTAAAAAATTCAAAAATAATACTTCGTTAATTACAACTTCTTTAATTTTATTTAAGTACTAACGAGTTTGTCTTTTTAAATTTTATTTAATTACCGAAGGATTTGTTATTCGTAATTTTTCGAGTAACAAGGAAACATTCAAAATGCGTCGTCTTCAAAAAATATTGAAAAAAACGTTTGATTCTACTCTCCATAAAACACCAGAAAGTGAAAAAATTATCGGCTAAAATGAATTACCGCAACCACAAAAAATTATAAAAATTAAGCATTTTTTCCGACTTAGCGCTGTTACGTGAAAAGTTCGCTAACACCGAGATTGTTGTATACAAACAGAACCGTGTTTTGCTTCTCCGCCACGTACTGAAAATCAATCGCCTAACAGTGTAAAATCATCAAATATGCTTAATTTAAAGCGTCTGGCAACTTGGCTCCTTTTTTTTAAATCTGTTTAACGACTTAGGTACTTCCAAACCATTGTCCACATCAAATCTTAATATAATTAGCGTCTGGCGACTTGGCGTTTTTTTTTTTTTTTTTCAAAAATCTGTTTAACGACTTAGGTTCTACCAAACCATTGTCCACATCAAATCTTAATATACTTAGCGTCTGGCGACTTTTTTTTTAAATCAGTTTAGCGACTTAGGTACTACCAAACCATTGTCCACATCAAATCTTAACATATTTAGCGTCTGGCGACCCCCCCCCTTTTTTTAATCAGTTTAACGACTTAGGTACTACTAAACCATTGTCCACATCAAATCTGAGTATAATTTGCGTCTGGAAACTAGCCTTTTTTTTTTTTTTTTTTTTTTTTTTTCCAAAATATGTTTAACGACTTAGGTACTACCAAACCTTTGTCTACACCAAATCTTAATATATTTAGCGTCTGGCGACTTAGCGACTTTTTATTATTATTATTATTACAATTTTTTTTTAATTCGCCTTCTCACGGGCCTTTATCTTCGAAGTGTGTGTTGATGCGTTTCGTTTAATAGTAGAGCTTTGCCCTGCCGGGGAGTGATTCCGGATCTCTTCTTTAAACTCAACGTCAATAACCCCCTTCTTTTTTTAACTTCATTTTCATTGACCACTTTCGGTGGTCCTATTTTAATTAGGACCACTACTGCTATCTTTACAAATTTTCGGACCACTACGACTTTTTAGATGTTCTCATTGACCTCCATCGCCAATTTCATTTTGAATAACTTCAATCATTCCGCAGCTTAATAAATTTCAGTGATAAATACTAAGCTTCGGACCACTAATGGGAGACCATCGGTGACGGTCTCGGGGTCACATGATATCTCGGGGTCACTCGATATCTCGGCGATGAACCCGGTGTCTTTTTGGGTGATTTCTTGGGCTTCATCTCTTTTTATTATTATTATTTTTATTATTATTTATTTATTTATTTATTTATTTTTTTTTTTTTGAATGGTACCAACTTAAAAATATTTCTCTTTTATTATCTTTTATCTTAGCTATTTTCGGGAGCTTAGGCTCCTGGTTTTTGCTTTTTTTTTTAACAGACATGGTGTAGCTGGTTCCGACGCGCCCCTTCTGTTAGTACTATAGTGATTAATTTTGTTTTATTTTTACTAAAAAGCTTTTTTCAAGGCTCCTAAGGAAAAACAGAAAAAATGTACAAATCTAGCATTTTCAATACTTTACTTTAGATACTTTGCTTTTCTTAAAGCTATCTCGGCAAGATAATCAGACAGAACGCCTTGCCTCATAACAATGTCGGACATAGATCTATCCAACCTTGTAACGGAGGAAGCGGAGGACCAGGGAGAGGGAACAGACGCATCTTCCTCAAGTACCTCATCAAATCACTTGGCAAAGTCCGGCGTTTCGAACAGGTCTCAAGAATATAAAAAATCTAAAATGGTTAAAAAATCGCCAAAGATTACTATGTCGGCTAAGCAATTCTTATAGGTCGGGGACACCTCACCAAAAGACACGTTCAACCCTAGGGTGGATTTCAGTAATTGTAGAACTGTAGTGTCTGTTGCAAAAGCGGCACAGACATCATCACAAAAGTAAGATCAAAAGGTAGTAAAGCTCCTCTCAACCTGCTCACCAATTCCTTTACACGAATAAAGACACTAAGTAAACTTTCCAGGAACAAGGCAATCTCAGCCTCAGCACCCATAATTGTCCCAGGTGTCTCCCCATCTACTTCTCAAGCTCAACCATTCAGCACCTCCCCATTGCCTTCTCAATTTCAACCAACAGCCTCACTTCCCTCAGAGGACCTACATGAACAAATCAATTCAAATCATCAACAAATTAAAAAGAAGTTAGATCAGATCTATACCGTCCAGGAAAAGATCCTCAAGAAAATTGGAAAGCAATCAGTGCCCTCCTCCTCAAAAGAATTAAGGGAACTACCACCAACAAATCAGCTGAAAACGATGGATCCTCAAGTCATTAATGACACAATTGAAACAAACATTCAGTTAACAACCCCAAAGGAATTAGAGTTCCCAATCCTAAATGAGACTCTCCAAGCTGGTTTCAAATCGACTTCTTCTTACAGTACTCCACAACCAAGGGCACCAAGCAAGTTTTTCGCGAAAGCACTTCACGAATTTAATACATCCGAAAAAACTGTTTACATCACAACTAAAAGCTCCGCAATCAGCGGTTACGAAATTCTACAGACCTTGAGAAAAAACAGAGTGCCGACAATGGCTAACATAATTGACTCAAGAACTTTCAGATGGTCTCTGGACCTCTTATGTAACATTGGGGAAGAAGCTCAATCTTTTATTCAGGATCTACAAAACTGCCAGACCCTTGCGGATAAGCTACAGATAAAACTAAAGCCCTGCCCTCAGAAACATCACATCATCCTTGGTGTCCCTGAGGAAATAACAGAAGACATGATCAAACAAAAGCTGCAAGACCAGGGATATCTGACCTACAACACTAAAAATACCTAGAAAACAGTCAGGGTAACTGCTTCAAGAGGTCAAGGCCTTAAAAATTGGATCCTTCAGGCCCCCATCCCCATTGCAGAATCAATAATAAAAATAGGTAATCTGCAGATGGGGCTACAACGCAGCCAAATTAGACCCTTTGCACAAGTTTCCCGCTGTACAGTTTGTTAGGGTCTGGATCACTCTTCATCACAGTGTAGTCAAGAACAGTTTTGTTCACATTGTGCGGAAAAGCACAAAATTGATAACTGTCAGGAGCAGCCAAGCTGCATCAACTGTGCGAGGATCAACATGGAGAATGCAAGGAAGGGTTTACGCCCCCACAACACAAACCATCCAGCTTATTCACTCTCATGTCGAACCTTTTAACAGGAATATAGGAAATGCAGAGAAGAACTGGACAGGAGATTCTATAGTGTGTCAAATTCTCATCAAAATGAACCTCCAAGGTAATCCTAAAACAGTGGTGGACCAAAATGACAAAAAACATATAATGCTCGGCCTCAACGACACAGGCAAGGGGAAAATAAAAAGCAAAAGGCTGAAGATAATTCCAGACCATATCCATGGATATACAATCCATTCAATACCTTCTTGTCACATCTCCCGAATGAAACAAAACATGCTAATAATTTAGAGCAAAATGAAGGAAATTCAGCTATGAAGGAAATCAACTGTACCTCCTTCCTTCAGGACCATTGGGCTTTTCATCAGCAGCACAAGGGTAACATCTCTTCTTTATTTCTATCTTTTTCCTCCCTCCTTTTTTTTCTCCCTCTTCTCTTTCACAGTCCCCAATTACTTTTACTTAAACTGCAATGTCCAACTGCAAACGTGTGCGCTCCTCTCCCCCCCCCGGCAGGCAATGTCCTCATCAGCATCTCTACCAAAAAATCTAAATAATCTTCAGATCCTGCAGGTTAACCACAACAGTTGCAGAGCAGCGAACTCGGCGGCTCGGAATTACATGGACAAAAATTCCATTGACATCGGGCTGCGGCAGGATGCCCACTGCACTGGAGAGGGTAACTTGTATGGATTCCCACCTCCTGGACCAGGTTTGGCTCAGCACATAATTCTTCACACATAATCATACGAACTCAAAACCTTGTCTACACTCATCTCTATAGCGGAGAACTGTGTTCATTACACTGACCACAAATGAGGGTGAATTGATTCTTGGCAGTACATATGCAGCCCCGTCCTCGGACTTTGAGTTATGTTTACAAGAGTGGCAGCACCTTATCACACGCAGAAAAGTTTTCCTCTGTGGCTGCGACCTTAACGCGAACTCTCCTCTGTGTAATTCCCCAAAAAAGGACGTCAGGGGTAGCAGCCTAATCGAATACATTACTATTAATAGTCTCTGTCTTGCCAACATAGAAAACTCCATTCCTACTTTTCAGAAGAATAACGTGCGTGGCTGGCCAGACTTCACACTAGTTAACCCAAAAACCTTTACACACATTTCAAATTGGACTGTCCAGGACATCTTAAACTGCTCAGACCACAAATACATTACCTACTCTTCAAACCCTCCCCACAAATTCTTCTCAAACAAAAGATTCCAAACTAAACGTGATAACTTTAGCAAATATTGTAAAATCCTCCTAAATTTCTGAGAACAATTTACAGAACAATTAAATTTAATCTCTAATACACAGCAACTAGAACACTTTACCATTCTTTTAATTTCTTCAATCCAATCAGATGCAGCCTCTGCCTTTAAACTAAAAAAAACAGGACGTCAGCACGCCTTCAATTTTCATTCTCCCCAGCTCAGATCCATGCGGAATCGTCTCACGACACTCAGACGGCAAACACAGTACATTAATCCTGATTCTTTAGCACAGCACAAACAAAAAATTAAACAGCTCGAAGCAACATATAAAAAACAAATTAACCAAACCAAACATGCCGCATGGAAAAAATTCTGCACACAACAAACAGACCCATTTGGTATAGCACAAAAATTTTACTCAAACAAATTCTTCACATCGTCACATGACTTCTCCCTGGTTGTCTCTGGCAGAACGAGGATTGACCTGGAGAACCTGCCCCGGGAGGCTCTAACCTTTTTAGTAATCTTCTCACCAAATTTAGCCTGGAATTATCAACCTCAAAAACGCAAGCCTTGAAGTTTTCGGATCTCCGCCCTCTACGAAGGACCCCGGTGATGGGGATAGATGGCGTCAGTGTCAATCATGTACCTCATCTCAAATTATTAGGAATAACAATAGATAAACACTTTCACTGGATAGAACATATAAAATAACTTAAAATAAAAACTCTAAAAAATTTTCACAATTCTGGTCGGTAAGAGATGGGGTACATCAACAACTCTTCTTAAAATCTGGTATAACTCAATCATTGGTAAAATATTAACATATGGGGTTGGTATCTGGGGAGGGCATCTCACTCAAACTGCAAAAACCAAAATTAACTATGTTCAAAGAATGTTTTTACACTAAATTTCGCGTGGCTATAAAACCATTTCAACAGACGCCCTCACAGTCATCACCGGGATCCCCTATGTACATCCCCAACTTAAATATGATCACAATAAAAGGAATATCTTACAACTTCAAAACTCAGACCTTTCAAATTTACTTCTTCCTGGCGTTAGAGTGCAACATCTCCTTCCCAGCTGGCAAATCCACACAGCTCAGGACATTGCCTCCTTACTCATTTCATGTTCCAAAAATAGTTTTTCTCCGTCGGTTCCTATGTCGGTCTATACTGATGGCTCTAAAACGGAACACGAGGTCGGGGCTGCCTTCTGTGTTCTAAAAAACAATGAATGCATCCATCGGTGGGCATGCAGACTCGAAGATTATAACTCAGTCTTCGAAGCGTAACTTTTCGCAATAGAAAAGGCCCTGGAGTGGATCATAGCCCAACATGATATCAATCAAAAATTCCATATCTTTAGCAATAGTCTATCGGGTCTGCAGGCCATAGTCCGTCATAGGGCCAGACACCCTCAAGTTATTAAAATAAAGCAACTCTTAAAAGATTTAAATTTTCTAACATTCCTGGCACCCGTTTCTGCCCATAGGGGTGTGTTCGGTAATGAATTGGTAGACTCCTTAGCAAAGGGTGCAACGGAGAATAATAGCATAGACTGTTCTCTTCCTGCACCTACTTCGTACATTAAAAGTAAACTAAAACTCTCAAAGCTTCGGGAATAGCAGGCTTGGGGGGAGGACTCAGAAACTGGAAGATATACCTTTTCCTTGATCCCGCATATGATTGGTCACTTTCTCCAGAGTCTGCTGCCCTCCTATCGGGTCACGGGCCATTTTCAAAGTACCTACACAGATTCCACCGCCGACGCACGCCCCTATGCTCTTGCGGAGAGGAGGACACACCAGAACATTGCTACTACAGTTGCCATCTCACAAGTCTATACCATATTAGAAATCCCTTGCCAAGACCCGAGGGCGGGCTGGAAAATATTTTTACGCGTTCTTCCCTGCTAAATAAATTGAAAAGAATATACAGTGTAACTTGAATAATTCGAACTTGTTTAATTCGAAATTTTAGATAATTCGAATTTTTTACTCAGTCCCTTGAATTTTGTATTAAAATAATGTTAAAAAATCATTGATAATTCGAATTCTATTTTGGATAATTCGAATTTTTCATACGATTACCTATAAAATATTACAGTAAAATTTGTTCCCGAGATTTTTCTCAGCTAAAGTGTATTTTTGTTTTTGTTTTTTAACAGTCTTTCAAAAGGAGGATAAGGAAATACAAGAGTATTTCCTACCTATGCATTAGGAGAATATATACATGAACTTCGAGGTTTTTTTTTAATTGAAAGTCATTTCTAATGTAGAATATTCTGTTTTTGTATCAATTGGTTGGTTGAAGTATTATGCTATGACACAAAGATTGTACTTAAAGAAGCAATCAAAAATATCTGACTATTTTTTAAAAAGTGTTGAATAATCAAGCTCGTAAAAAAATATTGTTTTAAGGGGGTGGGTGGGTGGGTGGGAGGGGGGGGGGTAATGTAGCAGTAGTCTTCGATATAAAGTTTATGTGTTAAATCTTTGATCGTAGAGGGATTTTTTTTAATCTCTTCTTTTTCAGAAAATAGTTTATATAATTCGAATTTTTGTATATTTCGAATTTTTCTCTGGTCCCTTCAACTTCGAATTATCCGAGTTCTACTGTATTATCTTTTGATAGACATCTCAAATAGAACTAAATAATGGAGTTAAAATTTAATTATTTTTAATTTATATAATTATTAATTTTTTTTTTTTTTTTTAGTTAAGTTTTTACTGTATGGTCTGATTGTGTGAGTGTTTTGTCTGTCCTCTAAAAAGCATGTGTGCGAGAATGTGAATTTCTGTACTCTCCCTCTCGGTGCTGCAATCAGCCTAGTTTTAAAAGAATCTGACTTGAAGATCTCCCACTGCAAATACAAAAGTTTTTTCTCATCCCTTCGAAAGACTGTTTCATCCCATCTTTAATATTGTAGTGTATATCTTCATTAGAGTGCTACTCACAACAGTTTTCTCCATAACGCTCCTTGTCGCGAAGAGCAAATCCTCGGCGCAACTTGGAAAATATATACGGACTTCTTGTAGATAGGACTTTTTATCAGACTGTTCTCATCAGCAGTCATCTCTGATTTCAAACTTTGTTGGTCATCAGCTCACGGGCATTGTCGCTTTGGTTTTTTTCCGGCGTTTCTCTGAAATTGTTCAATTCTCACACCATCACCCACTGTCGGCTGTAGGCTAAGGCCTGGCGATTTATGTATGTTTTTTTTTTTTTTTTTTTTTTTTTTTTTTTTTTAATAAATTGAGAGTAGTCCCCTTAGAAGCGCTCAACATCACTCCAAGAGTGATGAGCGGGGCTGCTCCCTGTTAAAATAAAAATATGCTGAATTTCGATAATTGTTTGTGGTCGCTATAATTCATTTCAGCCGAAAATTTTTTTCACTTTCTGGTGTTTTATGAAAAGTAGAATCACATAAATTTTTTTCAATATTTTTTCAAGACGACACCTTTTGAATGTTTCCTTGTAAGTAATCCAAATGGAGTCTCAGCTCGTAATTTATGTTACCTCGATGCTGTCGATAGTCAAGCCATAGAGAAATAATCGCATAAAAAAAAAATCATAAAAAGCAAATTGTCAAAAGATTTTTTTTTTAGTGTGTGTGTGTGTGTGTGTGTGTGTGTGTGTGATTCGAGAAAGCCGTGAAAAAATATTTAGCTGTTTCGCACCAAATCTTTAATGTATTTAATGTGGAAATTCATTTTAAAAAATTCTAAATCGGAGTTTCAGACTATCAATTTTCAGCCTATTCTTATGCTTGTTCGTGGCAAAGTTTGTCAACTAGCAATCTCTCTTTGGAATTTTCTAGTATACAGAATGCTTTATAGAAAAAGAAATCATGTTTGCGATTTATTTTTATTTTTATTTATTTATTTTTATTTTACTGCAAATCCGTATTAAAAAAAAAAAAAAGTTATCGTTATAAAGAGCGTAGAATATGGCTTTTTCAACGACGCTTTGAAAGAGAAAATCATATGATTATTGAAGATTACAAGACAGTTAAAAAAATCCCGTACTACTAACACCAAGATTTTGTACCTTCAGTAAAATATTCACAAAATATATTAAACCCCTATATATTTCGAAAACAAATGGATTGTCGTTAGCGGAAAGAATCAAATTTTTCAATTTAAAAGCTTTTTTTTTTCTTGATTGGGGTGAGGTGGGTGGGGGGGGGGGGAGGAGAAAGGTAAATCCTTAACATTTAGAAAAGATTGCTGTTTTAAAGAGCGAAATTTTTTTCCTACATTTGCTTTTTCAAGACGGGGGAATCTCAGAGCGATGCTTTTTGTCCCTGCTGCCGAAAAAGCAAAGAACATAGAGTGAAAAATTAACTTCCACTTAGCGTTTTAATTATTACCTTAAAAACTTTTCATGTTGCACCCCACACCCTAATATGCCATTTCTTGTACCTCTAAGATGCGCAGTCGTTGTGCTCGTAGCAGTAAATATGCATAGATGTACCGACATACATCTTCTTTTAGTAATGTAAAACAATTAGCGGAAAAAAAGGACTAACTATTATATTCTAATAAGTCTTAAAACGTATCACGCTCTGTCGATATGCATATAAGCGTTGTTACATTTCAGCCTTATTATAAAAATTTTGTGAATTTAAAATTTGCCGATGGTATTCATTTTTTATTCACAAGCTACCAGTACGCTCTAATATATATATATATATATATATATATATATATATTAATAAAATAAATAGCAAATATTTATTTTCTTTAATTTTCAAAACATAAAAGTTATTCTTATAAGCAACAAGGAAGCGCACCTTCATTATTGTTCCTGACTGGGCCCCTGACAGTCGGCAGCAAAAGTACCCGAGCACTAGCAAAAATTCCTATTAAAAAAAAGTACTCTTAATACTGTTTTGTAACGACAAATTATTTTCAAAAATTTTTGTATTAAAATGTACGGGATACAAGGAAACAGTTTGGCATTCTTTTTGGCTAAATTTTAACTACGCCAATTTTTCGGTTGGCACATTTTGCTTTGAGACTGGCAGATTTCTCGTCACTTCTCCACTGATTACGTTTGTGTAAAGACGCTTTCAAAAAGCCGTCCTCTCCCTCCAAGCCATTTTGCTGATGGGATTTTTCTACTTGACATTAATGTACTGTAACAAGCAATGTTAGTTAATTTTTCTGCAAAGTCTATACTTTCACATCTGTAAGCATCAATATGTTTCCATGTATTTATTGTCATCTACATTGCTTTCATCCTGAAATAAAGCGAACTATATGTATAGACTGGTTTTGTTGCGTCTACCGATTATCTTTTCTCCTCCGTGTTTTCCAAGTAATACGACGCGGTTTTTCTGAAGCTTGAACCTGGTTTGCATTTTCTAGAGTATATATTTCTGGTGCCTCGAAATCTCCCTTAGTACTCTGGTGAAGTGAGGGGGAAGACGGAAATGACTCTTAAAAAAAAAAAAAAAGAAAATACACATATATATATATATCATCATTGACGAAAAAGACAGCATTTTGTTAGAGAATTGTCATCATTGCAGTGCGGTCCAGAATGTTATGATGATTGATTTTTAAGAAAAAGGATAAGTGGTCGTGAGTGGAACCTGAAGACATAACCAGACAGAAAAATTTCCTTTCACGTTACAAGGGGTCGTGTGTGGGACCTGAAAAAATCCCTCATGTTAGAAGTTTTACCTTTGGACACACTCATGTTTTAGAAATAGACAAGTTCACGGGTTCGAGTCCGGCAATTCAAGGCCAATAATTTTTGGAGTGTTCATCGATTATACAAAAATGTTCGGAAATTATACTATACACTTAAACTATTAAGAAACAGTGACTTCAAAAATTTTTTCTCAGTAGAAATATATGGACAAATAGATAAAATAAAATGAAAGGCAATTAAATAGCCATTTGAAATAAAAAAAATTTTACAAGTCAAGTTCCTTTCAAGATGTGGTAAGTCTAAATTTAAACCTTGTATTTTAAATATTTGAGAATTTTTTTTTTTTTTTTAATAAAATATATTATATATAGATTTTTATTGAAATTATATATTTTTACACCAGCGATCCTTGTTGATCAAATATCTCAAGTGTCAATAGTATAATTAAAACATAATTTTTGAAAAAGATTTAAGTAACGGGGATTCTTGGATGATATATTTAGAATTTATTTCTATGTTTTAAAGTTTGAGTTTAAAAAAAGAAAATTAAATTAAATAAATAAGTAAATGAATGAATAAAATAAAACAGATAAAAAAAAAATGCGTAAAATTTCATGGAAAGCAATATATATTTTTCTTGCATATGTTTGAGATTTTATTTTTATTTTTATTTTATATTTTTATGTTAAGTGTTGATGCATAGAATATTCAAGTAATAAAAATATTTAATTCTGCATATTATTTTAATAAAATATTTCATTCAATGCTTTTTTTTTTTTTCATAAAATAATTTTTTTGTTGCATATAGATTCTAACATAATTTATTTTTCTATGTGTCAGAATATTTTTGAATTTTACATATTTTGGTAATTTTATGTATTATTTTAGTAAAATATTTTATTAGATGTGTTTCTTCTTGTTTCCCTGTATTCATGAAATATTTAGTAGTATTTATGCATATATATACCCTAAGGTAATTTACTTTTTTTGATAAGTTAGAAAAATTTTAATTTATTTATTGTTAAATAATTTGAGCCTGCATACTTAATCAAGATGGCTAGTAAAATAAAATATTAACTTAAATATTTTAACATTTGATGGTGATTCATCTTTAACTGACTCTTTCTTTGATCGAGTTGAATCATACGCTAAATTAAATAAATTAAACTCGGAGGTGGCAGCGGCAATTTTGAAAGGTAAATTTATTGGGCCTGCATTAAAGTTCATGACTCAATCCCCCTTGATTTAGAAATCCAACGATTTAAAATTCGTTAAAGAAGAATTTAAGAGTTTTTTTGCTCCAATGAGCAGTACTCAAGATCTTGGATATCGCGTCACAATATCGCCGCGAAAACTTCGCCGTGCTAGAAACATCGCCGACAGAAGCATCGCCAATGAATAAGTTTTATTTCTACATAAAATAAAAGGTGTCTCTATTTTTTATTTTTATTTATTTATTTATTTATTTTGTGTGTGTGTGTGTGTTTGAGTGTATGTCGGTCGCTTTGTGGACAAACCGATGCGAGCAAAAATAAAAAAGAGGTCCGTTTTGACCCCTCATGATGCATCTCAGAGTTTGATTTTCGAACTTTTTATTACAGTTATAAAAATTATTAAAATGTGAAATTTGACTTCGTTTTCTTTGTTTTTTTTTCGGCGACGCCATGATGCGGTACCTTTTGCTAGGTCCCCTCTATATAGAGAGCGGCCTTACCTTTTGCCGATTCCCTCTCGCAGACGATTCTTTTTCAATTACAGGCGCTTGGCTGAAATAACAGATAATTACATTTCATTCTCTAAGGTATTCGGGTAAAATTCAGAACCCCGTAAATAGTATAGAATTGTTCCAATATTTTCAAAAATTTGTAAATCTAGCTATCTCTACGATTTGACCAAATGCTGTGAAAATCAAGTTTCTAAGTTAAAAATTGCAAATTTTACAATTTAAATATTTAACTAACTTTGAAGGTTTTTTTGTATCCATTCTTTCTAAATTCCAGTCATTGAAACGCATTTTGAGTGAATGAATGGCAAATCGAAATTTTACATTACTGAACTTAACAGTAGCTTTATTTATAGAAAAAAAAAAAAAAAAAATGAAAGCTCTGATTTGCATTTATTTATTTACTGTGTGATTTCTGTTTTAATGATTATGTCAGCTGTAATTTTCTGTCACATTTTTTTATTTAAAGCATAATGTCATGAACAAAATTTGGCTAAATTTAGAAAATGTGTGTCTGTGTGATTTAGCTGATCATTGTGGATACTGCATCTCACGAAACAATGGTCAGAATTCAACCGAACTTAATATTTAGTTGGAGCTAAAATTAGCGCTGATTGTTTGTTTTTTTTTCCAGATATATCACCCAACAGGTGGCACAGACATGTTAAGGAAAAACTATAGCTCAGCTTCTATAGTTTACCAAGATTACTGAACGAATTGTATATTGTGTAAGACTCTGCTGATTCAATTTGTGTGCATATCGACTGACAGGTGGCGCTGATATGCTGCAATGTAATCCTCTTCCAAGGAATGCATATTTAAACGGTACATCTTAACTTCTACAGTGAATAAATACACAACACTTGATATTTGAGATGAATATTATGTAAAATTAAGGTGATTTAATTTGGCTGCATAATGGACGATAGATGACGCGGCTGTACTGCAATATTTCTTGTTTACAAGAAAGCTGAATTTCTGTTTCTATGATATATAACCGTGATAAATTTAGTGTATTAAAAATATATTATGAAAAAACATACCTTTTGGATCTTGGTATATATCGGTCGAAAGGTGGCGCTGCTATTAATTTTTGTGATTTCTCAGTTGCATATATCTCAGCATCTATTGGTCAAAATTTTACTAAACTATTTATGTAAAATATTAATTGTGTGAAGCTATGTTGGATTAAATCTTTGTGCGTGTTAAACGTAATTGACGCTTTTTTTTATAAAATTGTACAGAATAAGTTTTGAGATGGCCATACTTATTTATATATATAAGAAAAAAATTGGATGCTCAAAAATTGAAAATTCTCGTATTCTAGTTTTCTATAATTTTACGCGTTTTGAAATGTTCTGAAAATGATTCATCCATTTTTAGAAAATACTATATATTTGTCTGTGGTATTTATGATATGATAACACACTTTGTATCGCCAGAATCAAAACACGAAATTTTAATGAAGCTTGGTATTTGGTTAGACCGTGACTTAATTTGGTGTTGATTTGCTTTGAGATATATCACCTTATTCGGTGAGCTGTTAGGCTGCAATTTTCTTTATTCTAAGGAAAACTATATCTCAGCTTCTATGGTATATAAACGCAACAATTTAGTATATGAGATAAATATTATGTAAAACTATACTGATTCAATTTGTGTGCATATCGGCTGCCAGGAAGCGATGCTGTGCTGCAATTTAATTCCGTTTATGGGAGGGCAGTATCTCAGTTTCTATGATATTCAAATGCACCAAATTTTATATATGAGACAAATTAAATGAAAAATTATAAGGTGGCGCCACTATACTGCAATCCCAGTTTCTATATTTTATAAGTACACGAAATTGGTACGCGATACATATATTATTCCAATTTGATGATTCATTTTGGGTATATATCGCCTGACAGGCGGTGCTGCTATTAATTTCTGGTATTTTCCAAGTGGTTGTATCTCAGCAGCAACTTTTGGTAAAAATTGCACCAAATTTCATAGACAAATGTTAATAGAGAGAAAAGTAACAGCAGCGCCACCTTTCGGCCGATATAAACCCAATTTCAATCAGCGTGATTATTCGTAACATATATCTTACATTTCAAGTTTTGCCCTTTTATATAACATAAAGTCTAAGTTACAGCTATACCGTGGACAGAAAATAAGACAGCACATAAGCCCCATATTACGACCGATGTGCACCAAAAATCAATCAGCCTAGTTTTACATATACATCTCGCACACCAAATTTGGTGCATTTATATATCATAGAAGTTGAGATATTGCCTTCTCGTAAAAGGGATTAAGTTACAACAGTGCTACTTATCGGCCAATATGCATTCAAATTTAATTTGTATAGTTTTCCACAATATCCATTCCACGTGTCAAATTTAGCACATTTATACGCTTTATAAGCTCAAATATAATAATAATAATAAAGAAGGAAATCATAACTTAACAGCGCTTCCTTTTGGGCGATATACCCCAAAAGCTAATCAGAACCAATTTAAGCCAAGTTTTTTACTAAATATCAATAGAAAATAAGACACCACATAAGCGCTTGACTTTGTTTAAGTGGTTAAATAGGGTTTTTGATTAAGTAGCGTTTGGTTAAATTCCGTCCATTGGTTCGTGCGATACAGCGTCTACAAAATTTTGGGAACACACACAGAGACAGACACCCGGCCATTTTTTAAAAGATGGAAACGTGTTCAGGACATCTAAAAACGTATAAATCCATTGACAACCAAAGACCGAAAAATTTTCACGAATCCAATATTTTCTTTTTATGCATACGGAAGAAACTAATGAGAAATGTGTTAGAAATATTTTTGGCATGGCATCAAATCATCAATCATTAAATTTTAACCTTTATATCCATGTTGAAAAAAAAGAGTTCAGAAAATTCCATTCCAAAGTCTAGTCAAATCAGTAAGAAAAAGTTTGCTATTTTGCTCATAGATTGAATATGCTGGCTGATGTTGTGTATATTCAAATTAAAGATATTAAAGCGCTTTAAATACTATAAAATTTACGAAGTTTATTTCAACGATTCTTTCAAATATCAGAGTAAAAATACAAGAAGAGGGAATCTTTCAGTATCAGGATGCACTAAATAGAGCACAAAAATTACAGGATATTTACGCTAATTTCATCGTTACAGTTAAGTTTAACGAATCCTGTTGCCAATACCCTGTCAGAAAAATTAATGGAACTAATAGACAAGTTAATAATTTATCTTTTGCTAGTAAATCTAGTAAAAATGTCAACCATTCGCGTGCTCCTAAGTGCAAAACATACAGAAGTACTCAAAGGGGGAGGGGCGGGGTTCTAATTATTTTAACCTACCTAAATTATCTAGTGATACATTAGTAAATTCAACTGCTTCTGGAACGCAACAAATCATAAAGATCTCAGATAACAAATCTACTCAAACTAATAGTGATAAACTGGAAAATATTTTAAATGTTCATATAAATTCTACAAAATTACCTCTGATAAAAATTTTGTTAGATAAGCAGAAAGTAAATACACTTTTGAATACTGGTAGTTCTGTGAATCTGCTTGCTGAAAGTACATTTAATGAATTAAAACACAAACTAAAATATAAACATTTATCATCCCATGTTACAATTATAATTATAGATTCTAATGTTCAATTTTCATTTTGTATTCAAACAATTTCCAAAATTCACAACCAATTTTTTCACAAATTTTTTTTATTGTAAATATTCCTGAAGGTACTGCATGTCTAGTTATTTTAGGTTATGACTTTATTCAACAATATCATGTCATAATGGATATGCATAACAATACATTAAAAATAAGACTTAAGTATTCCCATAGCAAACACATTTAGCGAATATGAAGGAAATGTTAACATGCCTAGTGAAATTAAGAAAGTATCTGTAAAAACTTGTCAAAAATTAATTTTACAACCCAGAGAAGAGTCTTCTGTTACTGTTTATTGTCCCAAAGTTTCCTCGGGTGATTATTTATTTCAAAGTAAAAAAAAAAATTCTTCTAAATTATTATTATTTTTTTTTTTTTTTGATTCAATAGTTAATATTGATCAATCACTAAAACAAAATAGCAACAGTAAATATGATAGTCTAATTCCAGATATATGTTAAAAATAACAGTAATAAAAGTATGCACTTAAATAAATATTCAAATATAGGTACACTAAAATATATTGAACAAATTATTGACTATAGTTCAAAATTAGATAACAGTGTTGAGATTTCGGAAGAGTCGCATTTTATTAAATATATTAATAATATAAGAGATTCAACCTACTAGTGAAGTAATTAAGATGAGAAAACACGATTTCACCAATGGATATTGATGTAAAACATCTCCAAACAGAGTTAAAACAAACTTTACTGAGTAATTTCGCGACATTTTCTAAAACCATGAAAACTCTTGGTAATACTGACAAAGTTGTACCAGATTTAAAATTTATCAGTGATTATCCAATTAAGACATTGCCTTTCCATATTCAGCAAGCTTTACAGAAGGAAGCTAAAGACCAAATTAACCAGATGATAGAGGCTGGGATTACAGAGCGAAACTGCTCGGAATGGGCTTGACCAATTTTATTAGTAAAGAAGAAACAAGATGGGTCTGGTATTTAGACTCTCGTTAGATTTAAGAATGTTAAATTCTATAATTCAGAGTTTTTCTTATCCATTGCCAAAAATTTTAAATGTAATTGCTTATTTATCTGCGTATAATCTTTTCACCTGCCTTGACTTCCAAAAGGCATATCATCAAATTGCTTTATCTGAACATTTACAGGATAAACTTACTTTCACTTCAATGCTTGGCAGTTTCAAATTTAAAAGTCTATATTTTGGTCTAAAAAACGCAGTTTCGCAATATCAGGCGCTTATGGATTCATTAATTGATGAAGTTAACATAGATGGAATTTACGCGTATCAGGATGATCTAACTTTTGAGCAAATAGTTTTGAAGAGACATGTGTTAAGCTTAAAAGAATTCTCAAGATATTAATTAAATATAATTTAACATTAAGTACTAGCAATTGTACATTTCATAAGAGTGCTGTAAATTATTTGGGATTTCACATAGAAAAAATTTCAATTTCTCCAGTAGAGTCAAATATCATTAAAATTAATCCTTTCCCTATTCCTACAACGAAGAGACAATTAAAACGCTTTATAGAAGTTGTAATATTTTACAAGTCTTTTATTAACAATTTTTCTAAATTAATTCAACTACTTATTGACTTAACTAAACCTAAGGCTAAATTTGTTTGGAATAGACATCATCAGGATATTTTCAGAAATTTCAAAAATTCTTTTAAACCCACCTATGGTAAGATTACTCGATTGGAACAAAACTTTCTTTTTGAACACTGATGCATCAAATATCTTTATTGCAGTCGTTTTAAAGCAAAAACATGACAACCAATTATTACCTGTCACCTTTTTCTCTAAATCGCTTAAACCTTCTGAAAAAAGATATCCGGCCATTAAATTAGAATGAATGACCATTAGGTTTTTCAAAAAATGATTTTTTTTTTATTCATCCGTATTCTAAAGTTTTGATGTACAAGAAACCAAATTTGCTTAATAATTCCATATCTCATTGTTGTGCCATAGTCTTTAAAATCTAAAGTTTTAACTATTTCATATCTTTCTCGCTCTGGTTTGACAAAAATGTATGAATTTTTATCAAATAGATATTATTGGAAGGGTATGTTCAGAGACACTTTACATTTTGTTGCTTCATGTACTTCATGTCTGCAAAATAAACATCATAACACACCACCAGCTCCTCTATAACCCTCCTATACTCCAACACATTCAGGGTCTATTAGTGTCTATTTGGTTGATCCTTTTATAGATGGACATTCAGTTTTTACTGTCATTGATCATTCTCTCGACACATTGAATTATGTCCTTTAAGAGGCACTTCCACATAAAAAATAGTTAAATGCTTATTTAATTACTTTAAACATTTGGTAGACCGTCAGTAATATTATCAGATCTTGGTACACAATTTACATCTAATATTTATAATATTTTCAATGATAAACGTGGCATAAAAATTCTACATTCATATAAAACTTAACCACAAAGTAACTCGATTTCTGAGAGGCTAAATAAATCTATAAAGTACTCAATTAACCTTTAATTTCTGAAGGGTATTCTTTTGAAAATTCATTGGCTATACGCAAATTAATCTATAACTGTTCAACACATTCATCCACATTGTTTTCACCTAACTTACCTCATTTTGGTAGGGAACTGTCTTTAATTTGTGATACATTTGATCAATTTGTAAATCAACCATTTTTGGATAAAAGTGTAGACAAATATAAATTATTACAGGACTTAGATAAAATCTATAGCAAAGCATATTCTAATATTAAAGACAATCAAAACAAAAGGTATCAAAATTTTCAAAAACGAGCAAAACTGAGACCTGTTGTTGTTCATGATGTTGTATACTTGAAATCAATAGATAAATTCAAACCGAAATATTCTGGACCATTTATTGTAGTACATAAACACTCTCCAGTTTCCTTTTCCATTAAAAGTTTACATGCACCGGATAGTAAGGCTTTCCGAGTTCATATTGATCGACTTCTTACTGTGGAGCAATAAGAAGACGTAAACTACTTGTTCAATAGACGTAAACTGCTTGTTCAATAGACGTAAACTACTTGTTCAATAGACGTAACTACTTATAATATACGTACACAATAGACTTTTAATAATAATTTCTTCAAAAAAAAAAAAAAAAAAAGTTGCAATGATAAAGTAAAAAATTGTAAATGATAGTTTAAATTTCTAAATTATTCATCAAGGTATTACAATGTATTTTATTTATAATTTGCTATATATTACTGGGTTAATGTTAAACAAATGGATAAATGTTTGAAATATATATGCTAAAGTTAATAAAGTTGAATAAATATCAAGTATATAAAGTAATTAATGCTAGTAGTAATAATAAAATACATATATAACTGAGTTTTTATAAATTTCCGATTGATTTTTGGTGTGCAATATGTGTTTGGGTTGTTGACTCTGCAGTCTAAATTTTTTCCCTTGTTTTGGCATTCCCTCTCATCAGTCAAAGTTTTTGACAATTAATTTTATTTTCCTTATTTATTACTCCATCCTATATGTATGTTGACTCCATATGTTGGCAACATTGGATACGTAAGGAGAATACTTATTTTTGTTGACATTTTTTTTTCAACATTTATGACACTTAATTTTTCAGTTTGGTGACGTGTCCCTGAAGGAGTCTGTGGACTATGCTGGGGGACGGAGATCTGTGCCTAACAGTGCAGGTCTTTCAACACACCCTGTACCGCTAGGATGTTTGCCTTAAGTTAACGCCGTTACATATACACTTTTGTAAGGATTAAGGGAAGGTTATTTTTTGTGACTGCCAATGGCGCCCTTTTTAAAATCTTTCGTCTGTGATATACACGAAAATTTCTCTTCTTTTCTTTATGTTATTTTATTTTATTTTTTTGCCCATTGTTTTGTTTAACATATACCAATGTGTGTTCTAACAACGTGTAGTAAAACAATGTGAAGTCGAACAATTTTTATTAGAACAAGGTATATTAGAACATATGTTTATTACAACAAATGTGTATTTAGACAGTGTGTAAGATATGTGCATTGGATCAATATAGATTACAACATTGTATGTTAGAACAAATGTAATATATATATATATATATATTCTTTTCTCTGTTTCGGTAAGCATACATAATATAGTGTATAAATTTAATATCTCTTTGATTATATACAATTCTAGTGATTGTGACTGGAATTGTTTTTCATTTTTGTGAGAATCTTATATACAAATGTGTATATAGATACAAAGTAAGATAAAAAAAAAAAAAAATCCGCTGAAAGTTTTGGTGGCTTATAAAAAAGAAACTAATGGACTGCAAAATATGCAAACATTTGTATGGGAATAGAAGTAACTGAATTGAGCTATGTTTTAGATTAGATTCTATTAGCCACATCATTTTTATCATTTTTGACGTCAATGTAACTTTCATGAAAGTCATGACTTTGGACTTTGGACTTTAATTTTTGGTTACACTAGTGTTCACGAATATGCATAAAGTTTTGTAGGAATTAATGTTTGTTTCTTTATATAATTTGTTTGTTTACTCTTATAAGTGTTCATATAATCCTACCCAATTGTGTACTAGTAATGCAATGTCATTTTTTAAGTGTATGTGTTGGGTAAATGTTTATGAATACTGTTCTATTTTAGATATTTGATTGTTTTGTACATGGAACTTTATGAAGGTAACGAGGGAGAGTATGCCTTTCTTGCCAGTCGAAGGGGAGATATATGTGTGAATGTTCAAACATATGTTCTTCGAAGGTTAATTTAATATTACAAATTTATAAAAATAAAGAAAAGGAGATTAATATAATTAAATAATAAAAAAATACCTTTTGAATTTAAATAATTCACTTAATTAACTAAATAGAATTTCCCATTTTCTTATTAAAACTGCTCCATTAGATAGCATTTCATTGTCTTTTAATAGAAGCATTATTTCCTCTTTTTAAAATAAAGCAATTTATATATCGGGGTTTTTGAAAAATAATTTTAATTCCTATTTCTTCCCCTAAAGAATTAAACAGTTTTCACTATAACTTATTTATTTACGAATGTTCTTTCAAAATCCTTACCAACATATTTCTACCATATGCCTGTATAAATAAATAAAATAAAATAAAATAAAAAAAGGAATTTCTGTTAGTAATTATAATACTTCTATTTACATAAAAGATTATTACTTTCGAGCAAATGATTATAGTTCTAAAAATTGATTTTTAATGGATTAATGACGACTGACTGTCGCGGATTATGAGTTCATATTTTTATCGTCTGCATTCGTTGGTTTGATTGACAGCTGGCATGTATTTTTTATACCAAATTAGTTTGACTTTTGTAACATCAAATTATTTTCAAACTTTCTGTATTAAAATGTACGGGAAACATGGAAACGGTTTGGCACTCTTTTTGTCTTAATTTTAACTGCGCCAACTTTTTCGGTTGGCGCGTTTTGCTTTCAGACTGGCAGATTTCTAGTCACTTCTCCACTGATTATGTTTGCATAAATACGCTTTCAAAAGGCCGTCCTCTCCCTCCAAGCCATTTTGCTGTTGGGATTTTCTTACTTGACATTAATGTACAAGCAATGTTAGTTAATTTTCCTGCAATGTCTATATATTCATATCTGTAAGCATCAATATGTTTTCATCTATTTGTTGTCATCTATATTGTTTTCATTCTGAAATAAAGTGAACTGTATGTATAGACTGGTTTTGTAGTGCCTACTGATTATGTCTTCTCCTGCATATTTTCCAAGTAATACGTCACGGTTTTTCTGTAGCTTGGACCTGGTTTGCATTTTCTACTGTATACCACTCTCAAATCGTCGTCATTATACCATTGTCTCTGACGAGACGATAAATCCACTTTTCCTCAACATGTTACAGAAACGTTTGTATATCTAAAAACAAAAGAAGAAATGCGAAAGAAGAAATTTAAACTTAATTTTTATTAAGCTCTTTCTAATTAAACTATTCACCGTTGTTGTTTTTTTTCCTTATACTAGCAGTCGGCAGCAAAGTTATTCAAACGCTAGCAATAATTCGTATTTAAAAGATGACCACCTAATACTTTTTTGTTAAATAAATATTTGTCGAGTCATGATCTCAGTCTTTGTACTGTTATAAAAAAGTAAGTTGATGATGAAAATTAACCATCAAACTATATATATATATATATATATATATATATATATGTGTGTGTGTGAAAAATGTAGATGTGTGCTTCAATAATTTTGCTGTTGACTGTGTGTGCACGATGTACTATTATGTGATTATATGATAAATATCTAAAGAATTTGCTTACATGTTCGAAGGTCTACAGCAGTTTCATCCACTTCTTTAGATATTTCTTCATCCTTCTGACTTGAATCTCCATTTTTAACACAATAAACTTTTAAAGAAGTAGTTTCTTCTTTATCATTTTCTTCCGTTTCATCTTCTTTAATGGCTATGGACGTTTCAGCAGACACCGAAGGAAACACACTGACTTCTCCAACAGGGGACAATCCTTGTTTTGATGCATCCTGCATAGGTAATGCAGAACTTCTACGGCTAGTAGATAATAGATCAGAGGAATAAAAAGAAATTTCGCTTGTGGATGAAAAGCTGGAACGACTTAACATTAGTAATGGTGAAGATGACGTATTGAGACTAGATGACGCAGCTGTACGTGAAACCGGTGCACCACAGGAAGGTAATAACGGGCGATAAATTGAACTTGTTAACGATCCATTATTTTGAGTCACGCTGATTGTTGCCATTCGGGCTGGTGACTGGTGAGGTCGAATAGTAGACGCAGCTTCGAAATGTATTGCAGGTGCACCCTAAAAAAGTTCAAGAGTTTTAAATAATGCAACATAATAATTTAAAAGAAAAAAAGTTTAATTTTTCATAAAATCAATATTTTTTGACATTTATGAAGTATATCGGGGGCTGTTATAAGTTCTTAAAAAAATTTAGAGCTATTTTTAGTATTTAAATTAAATTAAAAGCTTAGTGAAGGAATTTCTATTTTACTTAACATACAATATGATTTTTGTCTAAATATTGAACTTTAAAAAAATTATGACTTTTAATGTATTTCGAATGTACACTGATGGAAAAAAAAAAATCCCAACACCAGGAAGGAGCTGTGCTAGATAAACGAAATTTGGTAGGCGTGTTTATACATCTGAAAGATGACGTCGATTCAAATTTCGAGCTACGCGCATAAGTGTGGCGCTAGTAGCGACACTATGAACATGCAAATGAGGTTTGCTTTAAATAAGCGCTGTAAGGTTCGTGATCGTTATTTACAGTTGAGATTTGACGTAGTGGGTTAATGTTAGTCAAGGATACCTCTAAGAAGACGAAGAAGCCATTATCAACAGCTCACTGAGTTTGAACGAGGTCGTGTAGTAGGGCTACGAGAAGGTGGGTTTTCTTTCCGCGATATTGCAGAAAGACTTGGCAGGAATGTATCCACTGTGCATGAGTGTTGGCAGCAGTGGTCAAGGCAAGGTACTGCCTCAAGAAGTCCGGGTTCCGGGCGGCCACGTGGCACTACTGAGAGGGAAGACCGCCGTGTTCGGCGTATGGCTGTGGCTAATCGTACTGCGTCTGCAGCTGAAATTCGAGCTGCAGTTGGCACCACAGTGACACAACGAACAGTTACAAATCGGTTACTTCAAGGCCAGCCCCGAGCCAGACGCCCTGTAGCGTGCATTCCACTGACTCCGAACCACTGCCGTTTGCGACGTGAGTGGTGTCAAGCTAGAGCTCATTGGAGGACGGAGTGGAGATCTGTTGTGTTTTCTGATGAAAGCCGGTTCTGCCTTGGTCGCAGTGATAGCCGTGTGTTGGATAGAAGGAGGCCAGGTGAACGCCTGCTAGCGACCTGTCTGCGACCTAGACACACAGGGCCTACTCCTGGAGTTATGGTTTGGGGAGCAATTGCGTATGACAGCAGGAGCACTCTCGTTGTTATCCCACGCACCCTGACTGCAAATTTGTATGTCAGTCTAGTGAGACAACCTGTTGTGCTGCCATTTATGAACAGCATTCAAGGGGGTGTTTTCCAACAGGATAACGCTCGCCCTCATACCGCTGTTGTAACCCATCATGCTCTACAGAGTGTCGAAATGTTGCCTTGGCCTGCTAGATCACCAGATCTTTCTCCAATCGAGCACGTATGGGACATCATTGGACGACAACACCAGCGTCATCCACAACCAGCATTAACCGTCCCTGCATTGACCGCCCAAGTGCAACAGGCATGGAACTCCATCCCACAAACTGATATCCGACACCTGTACGACACAATGCATGCCCGTTTGCATGCTTGCATTCAAAATTCTGGCGGTTACACCGGTTACTAGTGTACCAACATTTCACATTTGAAATGGCTCTTCTCGCCAATGGCTCTACCTGTGATCTTGAAACTTTAATCAATTAAATATGTTACCTAGACAAATGTACTGCTGAAATTTCATTACTGTACAATAATTTTTTCTTGGTGTTGGGATTTTTTTTTCCATCAGTGTATTTCTTAATGCAGAGCTGTAATAATCACATAATTAAAAATAATCTTTAATAATTCGATTTTTTATTTTATGTATCGTATTAGAAATAGGGAAAATATCCTTATAAAACACGCACATAAAGTATAAGAAAGAAAAACGTTCATAATTAATTCATAGTGACAGTAGTTTTCATCGTTTTAGTAAAATTTTATTCTTTCAAAATCAATCTTATTCTACACAAAAAAATTTTGGATAGAAATCTATTAATATTTTAATACAATAGATGTAATATAATCCAAGTAAACATAAAAAAAAAAAAAAAGTATTTTGTATGAAATTTTCATTAAATAAATATTGCATTAAACTGTATATTACAGATTACTGAAGGATTTGCATTAGTTTTAATTTAAAATTTTCTAAATACCATTAAATTGGGTATCATCAATCATGAGGCAAGAATCGATATTTAATCTAGAAATTTATTTCTGTTAAAGTATTTTTAAACATCACAGTATTTTACAGATTAGTGTAAAAGATACCTGCAATAATTTATAAGGAAGAAAGTGCTTTCACGATTGTACTGAAAATTGAAAAACTTGTTTAATTGAAACTATTTGTTCGGCAAAAATTACTCTAGTTAATATCACATGCGCAGAACCTTTTATTAATTTGGCAGCCGCCTTTTTTGATCAGATATCGTGACCCCTGCCATTTCCGAATGTAACTACATTCGACAGCAAAAGTATAAGAACACTAGCAATAATCTCTGTCTATGAAAATTTCACTCAATACTGCTTTGTTAAATAAATCTTTGTCGAGTCATGTTTTTAGTCAGTCAAAGAAAATGATGCGACAAGGATTTATTTACCAAAACAGTATTAAGTTAACTTTTTTGATATCGGAATTATTGGCTAGTGCTCGGACACTTTTGCTGCCGACTGTAACAAGGGATCACCGATTTCAAGTGCTAATCACCGATTTTCTTGAAAAAATTACAGAACATAGTTTACGCTGCACTTAATTCACTGGTAAAAAATTAGCTGCTGAATCGCGAAAGGAAAGCCGAAAAAAATTATTAAACTTTACGTTTTGAACGCTAAATGCGAAAAAGTCATCGTCAAATCACATTAAATTCGCCAAATCACCCAAATCACGCCTTCAGTGATACCAAGGAATAGGAGGATAATATTTTCTACCGCTTTAGGGGTTACTGAAGCAAGCAATAAGCCATTCCCCCGCGGAGGATCAAAGTTATGATAACATGTCTCCAGAACATCCCTAAGAGTGAATACAAGGGTATCTTCAAATTCCCACTGCGTAGCTATAATGCGACTTTAAAACCCACTCAACACTCAACATATTTTTACAATCTAGAAGTTTCTATTTAGAAAAAGTGACGTTATATTTTGTGTTAGAACTAATATTTTCAGCTATTTTATGTAATGTTTCAATATTGCATATATTTAAAATAATGCAATTTCAATTTCAGATTTACTTTTACATTACTCCAGGTTACATTTACATGTAACCTGGAACAATTTAATGTCTGGAATACTCTGCATGTGCATTTGTAAAAATGTGCAGACGATTAAAAAATTAAACTGAATTATAATATTCGATTACAAAATACTTGATTATTAGAACATTTGATTGAAATTAATACTGAAATAAATAAATCAAAATTAAATATTTAAAATGTTTGAGGTTTAGTAGGTTTTAATTCGCACTAGAGTTATGCAATGAGCAGTTAGAGACAGTCTGGGATACATACCCAGGGATGGTCCGTAGACGCGCTATCACAATTTTAATCCTTCGCGGAAGGGATTATTTAAAATTGGAAAAACATGTGCATAGCTACTACTTCATGATTTCTTACACTTGCAGCTTATTTTAAATTATGATAGTTTACGAATAATAATATCAAATATTTTGTAAAAATATGCATTATAGATTTATAGGGAATTTTTTAAAATTATTAACTGCGAAATCTTGTAGTTTTAAAAATAATTGTTAGGCTGAATGCAGGCGCTCCATGGTCGAGTGAGTATGGCGCCCTCAATAATCGCTTTCGTGTGTAGAAGAATGGGTTCGATTCTCCTGCTGGCCCTGGGTGGTTTTATTATTATTATTATTATTATTTTGTTTTTTAATCCTTTTGTGTCGTATCTGTCCGCATCTCGACGAAATTTACAGGGGATGTGGAGTCAAGCATATGTACAAATCGGATGTATACATTTCAAAGACGGAAGGAGGCCATTCACCACTATGCAGCAGTTTTGAGCGATTTTAACCTTTAGAGAGAGGCTCTTACGGCACTGTGGAAATTTAAAAGAGCTTGTTTCTAAAGGTTAAGCCTTCCCCATTGTTTATTGTATAAACAACAACAACAACAATACAAAGGTCGCCAGAGCTCTCATGCGACAGAGGACGACATAGATACATATGAAAATAAAAATAACGAGCGCCGTAACTCTGCTCCCTCGCGAGAAAAGCTAATAAAAAAAAAGAGAGTACAATGCTATTGACAGGATGGCAGGTTCCAGCAATCTATTTTAGCTGTCTATTTTAGCAGTCTATTTTATAATTTTTAAGGAGACAGATTTTAAAAATTGAGAAGGTTCGGAAAGGTGAAGAAGTTAGAGAATTTTCACTTCCTCAGGAAACGTTGATTGGATGATGTTAAAATTCTTTACCACCATGAGAAGAAAAGTTGGCGACTACCTGGGAACACTGAGAAGTTAGTTGGTAAGGCTAGAAAGATACATTAAGAAGTCGTAGACGCTGGTTAGTTTCTAGCGCAGGGGAGGCCGGGTAACAATGTTAAATAGCCAGTCGATAGGTTTGTTAGGTGGGTTAAGAATACGCCAGTGTTGGGTTAGTGGACATGAGAAAAAGTAGTGAGTTGCATTACCCTCAGCCCCGCGTTCATATTGTGAGGTGTTCGAGCAATGAAACTTGTAGACATGTGATCTGAACGGGTCATGGCCCGTTAAGAAAGCTGTTATAGCTGGGGAATGGTCAGAGTTATAGTTTGATACTTTTGGGAGAAGGTTAAAGGTAAAGTAAATCTTCTTCTGATAGAAGTATCCCAATATAGTTGCCATTCTTGCCTTAACCGTGCTTTAGGACATTTCTTGATGTAGGAGGGGGGAAGTGGCAGAAAGAATTCCCCTGCTTCCTTTTCAGTGGCAGTTTTTGCTAAATGATCCACCATTTCATTGCCCGCGACTCCTTTGTGAGCTGAGACATGAGCTAAAGAGAAAGTATCGGGTTTAGACAGGAGATCTAATTTGATTTTCGGAATCATAGGGGTTACTCCTGTGGCAAGCCAGAGCATGTAGACCTGAGAGTCTGTCACTCTAGATATGAACTTTGAATGGGTTAAGGAGGAATTTGACCATGAAATAGCTTGGTTGATAGAGTAGAGCTCAACCTTGAAAACAGTGTTGCAGTCCTCAAGCCTAGAGGACCATTGATGAATTAAAACTCCATCAACAAAGGCACAAAATGCGGTACCCACCCTATGAACTGACTTAGATCCATTTTTATAGATCGCCGCAGGGGCTGTACGAGAGAAGGCTTTAATGTTAGTATTAATTAATTCATGCTTCAGCAGGGTGGATGAACCAGCTGCCCATTTTGTGTTGAATTTCTACATCTGGAAATAGGATCTCTTGTAAGTCCTTGTTTCTTAAATGTAGTATATTTCTTCTGTTGTATTCATAATTTAGAGTAAGGTGTAAAGGAAGAACGCTGATGATTACGTGGAAAACATTAGTGGAGATGGTTTTATAAACCCGTGACATTTGCAAGAGGAACATCCTTTACAATGAATTTAATTTCCCTATTGCTGTTTTAGAAAGATTACGCCTCCCCCAGATTCCCGCACCGTAATTAACGACTTTTTCCACTTTTGTTAGATACCAAGTTTTTAAAATTTTAGTACTAATTTTCCCCATTGTTTCCTCATTAATTTGCATTAGTTATGGTAATGTATAAGAAGTTTAATTTTAAGAGAATTTAGATATTCATACCAGTTAAGGTTTTTGGCTATTGTCAGTCCTAAAATTTTCAGGTGATCGACATACTTATACTGGCGCCCTCAATCCTCATCGTCGGCTTCCTCTTCAAAATATGTTGTTTGGAAAAAGTTAAAGATTAAGTTTTGTTGGGTGAGATTTGAAGGTTTAGGTCTTTGAGCAGCTGGGAAAAAGCAGTAAAGTCATCCCGAGCTAAGGATGTATATATTAAAAATAAATAACATACGCAGAATGCAACCATTTATCACCTGCCTCGTCCCAGACCCTCGTCAATTACCCATAGTGTAGCATTAGTGAGATGTAAAACTTACTGAACTTTAATACTACAGTTAGGCACTTCTAACTTAAGTTTAAATAGCGTTTATTTGGCTTAAATATTTCCTGACTGCATCTTTCTTGAGTCAGACGCGGTAGCTCAGTTCACAGAGCATGGAACATATAGTTCGATAATTGCAAATATCGAGAATTGCACGTATAATCCGCCGTGGGTTCCATGTCCCCTATGTTCCATAAAAATAATACATTTGGGGGATACCGAAGTGCATGTGCCACCTTTAACCGCGGAGATCAAAATTGCTACATTGTGTCTCCAGACCACCTCTAGGAGTTAATCCTAGACCATCGTTGATTTCCTACAGCGTAGCTTCTGTGTAGTGTTGAATCTGTTCAACGTTAACCGCAACGATAACCGAGCTGAGATCAAGCCATTTTATGTTCACACTTTGCTAATTCTTTGCATATTTCCGGACAAAATTTAGGGTAGAATCGTAGATCGCCTCCAATTGCCCATTGCGTAGCTCTAATCGGATATTGAAGCCACACAATTGTTTTTCTGTTGAGTTGTTTGTTCGTTGAAGGTTCGTATTGTAAAAGTCTTATAAAAAAAAAATGTGTTCTGATTCGAAATTCTCTCATTTTGGTTTTAAGTAAACAGCTTTGTGTTTTAATATACAACATTCTATTTTATTTCAATTTTTATAAAAGTCCTAATCATAATTTTGTTGTGAATGCCGTTATTAAAAAGTTGGCGTGAATGAACTCGCATTTGTCATTGACACAACTTATTTATGTTTATTGAAATTTTAATTTTTCCGACTGCGTGAAAATAATGCCTGGACCGGGACTCGAACCCCGGATCTTTGACTTACAAGGTCAAGGCTCTACCAATTGAGCTATCCAGGCCGACATCCCGGTCAGCATTACTCACTCACACAACCTTTTTGGCAGAAACAATCTGGTCTATCATTTAGATAGCACAACAGAAATAAGCCGCAGGAAATGGAAAACACCATTAAACAATGGGAGAAAGAAATACAATTTTTAATAAAATCACACAATCAACTGTGGAAGGAAATCATGTTTATTGAAATTTTAATTTTTCCGACTGAGTGAAAATAATGCCTGGACCGGGACTCGAACCCCGGATCTTTGACTTACAAGGTCAAGGCTTTTATTAAAAATTGTATTTCTTTCTCCCATTGTTTAATGGTGTTTTCCATTTCCTGCGGCTTATTTCTGTTGAGCTATCTAAATGATAGACCAGATTGTTTCTGCCAAAAAGGTTGTGTGAGTGAGTAATGCTGACCGGGATGTCGGCCTGGATAGCTCAATTGGTAGAGCCTTGACCTTGTAAGTCAAAGATCCGGGGTTCGAGTCCCGGTCCAGGCATTATTTTCACTCAGTCGGAAAAATTAAAATTTCAATAAACATGATTTCCTTCCACAGTTGATTGTGTGATTTTATTAAAAATTGTACAACTTATTTAATTGAAATGTTAAATGTTATTTAAAATTTCGACTAAGCAAGCCGAAATCTGGTAAATTATCAGGTTTTTGTTAATCTATTCCGAATTCTCAAGTGCTCGACTGCTTATGGAGTTAGTTTGGCTATAAAAGAGAAAGAAGAGCATCTACATCTGTTTAATCTTCATAAGAATGAAATTTCGAAAAATGCAGTCGCCAAACAGGCGCTTTTATGGAAATACTGCAGACATTCTCTCATTTTTAATAATTTTTTCTAGCTTATCTGTAGCGACTCAGCAGCTAATATTTTAGGAAAATTCTATTTATGATTAAATCTTATGCCAGTATTTGTTTTCAAGAAAATCGGCGATTAGCACTTCAAAGAGTTCCCTTGTAAGTCCCGTTGAGGCATCTACAGAGCCCTCAACCTAATGTGCGATTTAATGCGCTTTAATGTGCATACTCTATGGCAAAGAATGACCATATAAGCTCATCCCCAAACTTAAACCCATGATCAGATGCGGTATTTTAAACAATATTGAATCGGGGCAAACACCACTGAGAGAGAGAGAGAATTGCACGCGATTATTGAAAATCCAGACCGCGGGAAACTCCCGCTCGCTTGTGTCCTCAACTCGTTGCCTTAAACACCAGCTCATTACTAATTTATTAATTATTTGAAATGTACGAACACCCTAATAAACTTTTTCCGCGCGATTGCAATTTTTAAGCTTTAATTTTCTAAAATAAAAATTTAAGTAAAAAAGACATTTTTTAACAGTAGATGCTTTTAATTGCGAAGCTCTAAAAAGCGTAAAACAAAAATTTACTCTTGCAAAGATATGCTATAAATAAGTGAAAGTTTCAACACAAAGAAAATTCTAGAGAAAGATAGATATTTCACTTTTGCAAGAGATGGATTTTTTTAAATATTCAAAATATTTTAAAAAGTGCATTCAAGACCATATTCTTAGTTATTTGTTTTTGTACAAATGTTCGTTAAGCCATAAATTTCAAAGGTCATGAAAGCTTTTTAAAATGCCAAAAAAAAAATATTTTACGCATTTTAGAGCTTTACAATAAAAGCTTCTACTGTTAAAAAATGTTTTTTTACTTAAATATTTATTTTTTGCTTTTTAGTTATAAAAAAATATTCTAAAAAAACTAATAAAAAATTCTTATGACACTGTGTAGATATTGAAAGGTATATATATATATATATATATATATATGAATCAAGTGGCACCTTTTCCTTTAATTATCTTCAAAAATTAACTTATCGGTCCTTGGAGGATCAAACCCACGACCATCCTGTTATCAGTGTGACACTAACTAAAAGTCACAGAAAATGACAGATATATTGCACAAATACGTATAAAGAAAAGAATATTGTTCTCGAATGCTTTTTTTAAATTTTTGAATATTTAAATTTTTCATCTCTTGCAAAAGGGAAATATCTAATTTCTTTTTAAAATTTTCTTTTTGTTGAAACTTTTATTTATTTATTTATTTTTATAGCACGTAAGAATAAATGTTACTTTATTTTTTAGGGCTCCACATATAGGATGCTACTTTTTTCCTTTTTTTTTTTTTTTCCTTTATCCCTTCTTAAATTTTTATTTTGTGCGTTTCAGTATGTAAAAAAAGCTTCTTAAGAAAAACTAATGAAATTTTATAGACTACTGTGTAGAAAATGAAAATTTTTGTTTTAACAATTGTCATCGTTTCCATTAATTAACTGAAACAAAGTAACACATCGGCCTTCGAGAATGGAACCCATGAGCATCGTGTTATCAATTTGATGCTTTAAGTAACTGAGCTAACGAATGACGGAAAAAGCTGCTTATATTTCCATTAAAGGCCTTGTTTTTCAGCATGACGAGAAAAAAAAATTCAATAAAATTTTTCTAATATATATATATATATATATATATATATATATATATGCTTAAATTTTTATTTTGGGATTTTTAATAACCAAAAAAGAGATTCTTAAAAACACACTTCAGGTACTGTGTAGATAATGAAAAATTCCATGAGCAATTGTTTTTAACGCGTGTATAGATCAAATTGATAAAACATATAAAACACAGCACTTTACACGTTAAAATCCAAGTCAAAAGACTTAGTTTAAAAGTTTACAGTATACAAGTTAAGAAGAACATCACGACGTTTCGTTCAAGCATTGTTGCTTGTGCACATCTTCAGGTTTAGTTCGCTTATTGCCAGCGTCTTGATCCTTTAATATACGTAGAATGGGTTGCCATATTTTCGCCAATTCTCTAGAATGTGCATAATTGATGGCGCGTTTATCGTATTTTATTATCTGTATTTTTTCTTGTATTTCAAGTTTAATCAGAGTGGGGGGGGGGGAGGTTGCTATTATTTCAGCTTGATTCCATAAAGGTTTAGCATTTTTATTTTCTAATATGTAATCTTTAAGAGCTGTATTTCCGTACGGGGATCGTAAAGAATAAGATGTTCGGAAATGCGTTTTTTTTTTTTTTTTTTTTTTTTTTTTTTTTTTACTTCTTTTTGTTTTCCCTATGTAATGAAGTGTCATTCTCAATTTCGATAGGTATTTTATAGATGTCTTTTTTTTTTTTTTTTTGGGGGGGGGGGGTAATCTGATGTTTAATTTTTAACAGGCTTTGTAATTTTTGTGTTTTAAATGCTAAATTGTAATTGTAGTTCTTTAATATATTTCTGATTGGGATAAATTGTTTATGAAAATCTATTGAACCAATGTATTTATAGTTGTCTTTTTTAATTCTAGTTTGATTTAAGGTAATTTTAACTTGATTATAAATTTTATTGAAAATTGATAAGTTATAACCACTTTCAAGCATAGTGCGTTTGATGTATTTTAAATCCTTTTGAATAAGAAATTGAAAAGTATTATGTGTCTAAGCGCGTTTAATTAATGGAATTATAGCGTTTCTTTTACATTGTAAAGGGGTATTTGAATTAGCAGGTATGATAGAAAGGGGAGAGGAAGGTTTATAATAGGTTTCAGTCCAAATTTGAGAATTTTCGTTATTTCGTTGTACAAGAATATCCAAGTATGGGAGCATATTATTTTGTTCTTTTTCAAATGTTAAATTTATAGTAGGAAAGTAGTTATTAAGTTTACTGATGAATTCATGAAAGCTTTTTTCTGTATAATTCCAGATTAAAAATATATCGTCTACATACCTGCGGTAAAAGTGTGGTTGCAATACTGCTTTCTCCATGGCTTTTGACTCGATATATTGCATAATAATTTCTCCTAAGGTTGGAGCAAGACAGGATTCCTTAGGGGCGCCTTTTTGTTGTTTAAATATTTTGCCGTTAACATGAAAAAAATTAGACCTGAAAATTATTTCTAATGCATCATTTATGAAAACGACTTCAACAGTTTTATGAATTTTACATAAGTTTATGATTATTTCTTTAGCTTTGTTGAGGGGAATATTTGGATATAGTGAGACGACATCTAGACTGTAAAATTTAGATGTATTTTCGAGTTTAACGTTATTTAGATCATCCAAGAAGTGTATACTAGATTTTGTGGTAAAAGGCGAATTTTCAATTAAGGGTTTAAGCAAAGTGTTCAGTTTATTCTCAAGGTAATAAACAGGAGAATTGGTTCTATTTACAATAGGTCGAAAGGGTTTTGTTATTTTTATGTATTTTAATTTTTACGTTTAGATTTGGGACACCAGGATATAATGGTACTGTTTGAAGATCAGGTTAATGATGGGGATAAGTTTTAGTTAATTTATTAATATCTTTAAGTAATGATTCAGTTGGACCGTTTTCATATACTTTGGCGTCAAGTTCTTCGATACATTCATTTAATTTCTGATGATACGTTTCTTCGTTGACTAAGACAAATTTTTGTGCTTTATCTGCTAACATAACAAAGAATTGGTTGTTTCGTTTTAAATATTGTATAGTTTTACAAATTCGTTTAAATTTTTCAGATTTAATGTCTTCTTTTCTTTTAATCTTGATAAGAGTCCATATAAGATATCCGCGTAGAGATTGCTGTAAAGAGGGGTCCATGTTGTATATGCAGGTTTCGAAATCCATAAGGCATCTTTCAACGTTTAGAGGTAACATAGGAGTATATTTAGGTCCACAGTTCAATAATGCAGTAGCATTTGGTGGTAAGGTGATTTCGGTAAGATTGATGAATTTATCTTCTTGTTTATTTAGTTTAGGCAACACACCAATTAGTCTATTTAATTTTGTGATATGTCTTTCTGTGATAATTTCATGTTGAACAATGGATCTTTCTGTAATTAATTTCATTATTAGATCAAATTTATATGCAGGAAGTTCAGTAGAAATTTCCAAGTGGAGGTAGAAGGGGAGGAAGATTCCTTCCTCCCCCCTTTCTATCATACCTGCTAATTAAAATCCCCTTTTTCAATATAAAAAATACGCTATAATTCCATTAATTAAACGCGCTTACACACATAATACTTTTCAATTTCTTATTCAAAAGATTTAAAATACATCAAACGCACTATGCTTGAAAGTGGTTATAACTTATCAGTTTTCAATAACATTCATAATCAAGTTAAAATTACCTTAAATCAAACTAGAATTAAAAAAGACAACTATAAATACATCGGTTCAATAGATTTTCATAAACAATTTATCCCAATCAGAAATATATTAAAGAACTACAATTATAATTTAGCATTTAAAACACAAAAATTACAAAGCCTGTTAAAAATTAAATATCAGATTAACCCTCCCCAAAAAGGCGTCTATAAAATACCTATCGAAATTGAGAATGACACTGTTTACCACATAGGGAAAACAAAAAGAAGTTTAAAAAAACGCATTTCCGAACATCAATATTCTTTACGATCCCCGTACGGAAATACAGCTCTTAAAGATTACATATTAGAAAATAAAAATGCTAAACCTTTATGGAATCAAGCTGAAATAATAGCAACCCCCTCCAGTCTGATTAAACTTGAAATACAAGAAAAAATACAGATAATAAAATACGATAAACGCGCCATCAATTATGCACATTCTAGAGAATTGGCGAAAATATGGCAACCCATTCTACGTATATTAAAGGATCAAGACGCTGGCAATAAGCAAACTGAACCTGAAGATGTCCACAAGCAACAATGCTTGGACGAAACATCGTAATGTTCTTTTTAACTTGTATACTGTAAACTTTTTAAACTAAGTCTTTTGACTTGGATTTTAACGTGTAAAGTGCTGTGTTTTATAGGTTTTATGAAAAATTCCTTTTATCAATTGAAGCCTTATCTATTAATTATCTACAAAATCTAACACACCGGCCCTTCAATGATCCAACTCACGATCATAGCATTCAAACCAATTTTCTTAGTTATTAGTTTTTGAATCCGTATTCGTTAAGCTATAAATTTATATATCTCGAAAGCTTTTTAAAATATTTTGAATATTTAAAAATTTTCATCTCTTGAAAAAGTGAAACATCTATACTTTTCTCTATAATTTTCTTATTGTCGAAACTTACATTTCTTTATAGCATGTCTTTTCAAGAATAAACTTTTATTTTATGCTTATTAGGACTCCACAATAAAAAGCTTTTAATGTTAAATAATGCTTTTTTACTTAAGTTTTTATATTGTGCTTTTTAGTTTGCAAAAAAAAAAAAAAAGCTTCTAAAAAACTAATAAACAAACTGAGGGTATTGTGTAGATATTGAACGATTTTCTTTTATCAATTGACATTTTTTTTATTAATTATCTGCAAAAATTAACACATCGGCCCTTAAAGGATCGAACCCACGACCATCGCGTTATCAGCATAACGCTCTATCCAAAAGTCAAATGACAGTTATGAAAAGTCACAGGACATGCTAGAAAATCCTAATAAATACTTATACAAAAATTAATAACTAAGAACATTGTTTTCGAATGTTTTATAAAATATTTTGAATATTTGAAAATTTTTCATCTCTTGCAAAAGTAAAATATCTACATTTAGTATATCTACATATATAAAAGAGCAGAGTCTGTCTGTCTGTGTGTCTGGTATAGAATCCTAGGCCGTTTCACGGTTCGGGACCAAATTCGGCACGGTTAATGTTTACGACCCGAGAAACTCAACGGCGCAAAAATGAAAGTTGTAACTTAATTAGTTTTTTCTTAATTAATTAAGATGTGAAAATAATAACCTTCTAATTTCTGATAAATAAACCATTTAAATTTTATCCATAATTTAATTGTTGCCAATTTTGTTTTTCGACAGAATAATAATTATATTAAAAAAAAAAAAAAAAAAAAAAAAAAAAAGGGGAAAGAAAAGAAAACGTACATTTATTTAAAATGAGAAAAATAAATCAGAGAAATTAGAAGATAAATTAGAAATATTAGTCGTATCGTTACAGATAAGATACCAAATGAAAGGGAAAATTTTTGTGAATCCGATGCATTAAACAGCTTATCGATCGGATCATTAGATTTTTTAAAATTAACTAAAGTATGAGTTTTAGGTGGCAACAGCAGAAGATTGTATGGAAACCGTTAGGAGGAAAAAAATAATAAAAAATCTGCTTCACATTAAGTCACATGTTTTTGAAGTGGGATTAAAAATTGCAGTTTTCAATTTTTTTTTTAAATTTTCTCTCACGAACACAAAAATATAATATACAGCCTGTACCCCACAAGACCAACTTGCATTTCAAATTTCATCTTTTTTTTTTTTTTTTTTTTTTGTTAATAAACAAAAAAGTTACATACCTTTTTTTTTTTCAAATTAAGTTTTGTTCTAACTTCGAAAAGATTTATGTGATCATAGATATAATAATATATATAGATCTATCATCCCCATTTTATCGTGCAAAGATTTTTGATGCCGAAAAAAGCTTTGGAATCAGCCATTAAGTGGTATTGAAAAAAAAAAAAAAAAAAAAAGGAAAAAAAAAAAAAGAAAAATGAATTTGAAACTGTATCTGGAGTTTTTCATTCTCCTTTAGTAAATAAATTATTCATGAATTTTATTTGCTAAAATATTCGTGTGTATTACCGTGTGTATTCACTCGGGGAAAGACTGCCATATTTTGGTAAAATCGCCGTCTTTTCCCGAGTGAAAAGGAATCACATTTTTCTCCCCCATGATCAATCTATATATTATGTCTATATCTATGTATGTGATACGATACATTAAGAATTTGGGTTTTAAAAGTTTTTTTTTAAATAGATTATTTAAACTTTATGAAACTTTTTTTTTTTTATTTTATCAGTTTCATTAATAGATCCTGCTGGGCGATTTTTTAAATTTTGGTGTTGAAGTACACCGAACGTTTTTCGACAAGAAGTTTAATATAGCAACAGACATTTTAATCTAAGTAGCGCATCAAATATATAAAAACATAAATCATGTATTTTTACAAAAAGTTTACAGAAAAAATGCAGATCTAAAAACCATTAAAAATATAAGCAGAATATGGAGGATTCTTCTGTATAAACAAAAAAGAGTCTGATAAAATTATTAGCAAAATAGTCTTCTCCTTTTCATACAAAAAAAAAAAAAAAAAATCCATCGCTTATATGGCGACAAAAATTCAAAAGCCGCCAATGGAACGACATAATAAAGTTGAATAACACGATAATGTTTACCTATTTATTTATTTTTTTATATAATAATCACTATGCTAATTTATCATACAGACAAATGAGCCTCTGTGTGTTACTTACTGCACTTGCACGCTGTCGAACAGTAATATTTGAATAATTCAAATTAATATTTAAATAAATAAATACAAATAAAATATGTTTAATGAGAAATAAATATAAAAATAAAAAGATTGGTTGTCTAAAATACGGCAGAAATAGCGCTCATAGCATATTGTTACAAGGGATTAAGTATAAAATGGTGACAAAAATTCAAAAGTCGCCAAAGAGAACTATATTAAGGCTGTTCTATCAGGTCTACAAACCATGAATTATATATAAACACAAAAAATTGTCTCATGCGACAGACGTAGCCGGTCACAGCATATTGTAATATTTAGCGTGAAATTGCTGTCATTTTATGGTTGATTGGATAAACAAAATAAACATAGGAAATAACGTAAAAGCAAATATTATGTGCACCACGTATAGTGTTGTTCACATGTAACTGGGATTCAAATATAAAAGGGAAACTCCAATTTTTTCGATACTATCTATTTCGAAACTGTTATATAATAAGCACCTAAATGGAAGCTTATTGGTAAACCATTGTCGTAGGTAACAGGGACAAGCGCCCGAGTTGCAGTGGATGACCAAATCGCTGCCGAAGGCAGCAGGGGCCTGAAGCGAGCTTTTGAACAATTTCAGTAATTTATTTTATTTTTCTAAAGCTATATAGAAAAAAATTTCCTTTAAATTTAGTGACCAGCGAAGCGGGCAAACCCTGCTAGTATATATATATATATATATATATATATATATATATATATATATATATAGATAGATATATAGATATAGATATATAGATATATATTGCTGAATCTTTTATGTGTTGTAGCCTGTTTTTGCAAGAGTAAATTTTTATTTTATGCATTTTAGGGTTCAACAATAAAAAGCTTCTACTGTTATTTATTTTTTTTACTAAAATCTTTATTATGTGCTTATTAGTAACCATGAAAAAGCGTCTTATAAAAGATAAAAATTTCTTAGAATTCTGTGTAGACTTTTCTTTTATCAGTTGAAACCCTTTCTATTAATTTTCTGCAAAAAATGAACACATCAACCTTTCGAGGATCGAACCCACGAACACCGCGTTATCAAAACGACTCTCTAACCAACTGAGGTAAAAAGCTGCGAAAAATGTTATCTTACATTTACATCAAACTAGAGGAGCCTTGTTTTTTAGCATTACACTAATACATGAGGAAAAAATCCAATTTTAATAAAAATCTTCTAAAACTTTTTACTTTTTTTTTAAACTTAAATTTTCATTTTATGCTTTTTAGTAACTAAAAGAAAGCTTCTTAAAAAAAAAAAAAAAAAAAAAAAAAAAAAAAAAAAACTCTTCAAAAATTTTTACGAAACTATGTAGACAATGAAAATTTTCTTTTACCAATTGACACCTCTTCTATTAATTATCTGCAGAAAATAACGCATCTGCCCTTCAAGGATCGAACTCACGACCATCACGTTATCAATATGCACTCTACCCAACCAAGGAAACGAACGACAAATGAAATTCCTTTTTTATACTTTAAAGTTGAGGCGCCTTGTTATTTATTTAGCGTGATACGAAGAAGCGATGAGAAAAATTATTTAATTAAAAGCTTCTAACAATGGTTCACAACAATGTGCATACATGTCTTTAACGGAAAATTAAATATACAATTGAAAAAAAAGTGTTTGCGTGAGGATTTAACTTCACACTTGATCTACGCATTTGGTAATCGGCGACGGTCTGGGATCAACCCTAAGTGCAAAAATATTAGTAAAATTTTGTGCATACATAAAAGATTTGATTACCAGATTATCGTTAAATATACAGTAAAGAAAAAAAAAACTTCTAAACGAAAAAAAAATCCTATTAAATATTTAATTAGAAAAAGCTACATTTTAAACAGGTAAGCTTTATTATCAGGGAATGTTCTAAGATTGCAGAATAAGGCATGATCCCAATTTTCGTTTCTCAAAAAAGTCAAAAATAGTACTTCGTTAATCCTAACTTCTTTAATTTTATTTAAATACTAACGAGTTTGTATTTTTTAATTTTATTTAATTACCAAAGGATTTGTTAATTCGTAATTTTTCGAGTAACAAGGAAACATTCAAAATGTGTCGTCTTCAAAAAATATTGAAAAAAATATGTGATTCTACTCTTCAAAAAACACCAAAAAGTGAAAAAAATATCGGCTAAAAGGACTTACCGCGACCACAAAAAATTATAAAAATTAAGCATTTTTGGTGACTTAGCGCTGTTAGGCGAAAAGTTCGCTAGCACCGAGATTGCCGTGTACGAACAGAACCGCGTTTTGCTTCTCCGCCAAGTACTCAAAATCTATCCCCTAAAAGTGTAAAATCGCCAAATGTGCTTAATTTCAATAATTGTTTGTGGTCGCTATAATTCATTTCAGCCGAAATTTTTTTCACTTTCTGGTGTTTTATAAAAAGTAGAATCACATATATTTTTTTCAATATTTTTTCAAGACGACACCTTTTGAATGTTTCCTTGTAAGTAATCCAAATAGCGTCTCAGCTCATAACTTATGTTACCTCGATGTTGTCGACAGTCAAGCCGTAGAGAAATAATCGCATTGAAAAAAAAAAAATCATAAAAGGCAAATTGTTTTAGACTATGACTAAGAACATGATTCGAAAAGGATTTTTTTTAAGTGTATTTTTTTTATATAGGAACTTTAGCTAGTGTTTGGACACTTTTATTACCGACTGTATTTAATGTGTAAATTCATTTTAAAAAATTCTAAATCGGACAATTTTCAGCCTATGTGCTTTTTTGTCATTTCTTGTAGCTCTAAGATGCGCAGTCGCTGTGCCCGTAGCAGTAATCATGCATAGATGTACAGACATACATCTTCTTTTATTACTGTAGAGAAAAAGTACTTTTAATACTGTTTTGTTAAATAAATCCTTGTCGAATCATGCTCTTATTTAGCTTAAGAACATTATTTGACAAGGGTTTGTTTAAGAAAACAGTATTAAGAGTACTTTTTTTACATAGGAATTTTTGCTAGTGGTCGGATACTTTTGCTGCCGACTATAAGGGAAAGTTACATTAGAGAAATGCCGAGTTGGCAAGAATTATCAAATGGTAAAGTACGCTGTAAAAAATATGTCCTATTTGCTGCTAGAAATTCTCTGAAATTTGAGAAAATACGTTCTGACAACGTTTTTCGTAAATTACCCGTATTTTCTCAAATTACAGAGAATTTCTGCCCGCAAATAGGACGTATTTTTTACAGTGTATGCCCATGGAAATATAAATCGGTGTTATGCTGAATTTAACAAGAACATAATTGATAAATTGGAAAAAAAATGGATATAGAAATCTGGAATTAGTAAATTATAAACATCGTAAGATACATATCACATATCAGGAAATTTTAATATGCCCAACAAACACAGACCTATCAGTAGACAGTTGGTCCATTACCGGCTTGCCGTTTTAGGCTGTGACGTACCGATGCCGCTTGCCGAATCGGGTACGTAACTTTTGTGGGCCTTCGGACGGCAGTCGCCCGATTGTCTGGTCCACAATCGGTCCGTTGCCGGCAAAACCGACAAGGCAGCCGGCGCGACACCGCACTGACATCTAACCGTTTCTTAACCAAACATATACCGGACCATTTCTATTTACAGAAAAAATGTTTCCTGCCCAACTGATCAGTGCTGCCATCTAGTGAAGAAATCGTGAACTTTTATGTTTACAATTTCCGTTTAACTTACCCAAGAAGAGTTACAGCACCCGCAAATCTTCCAACCAGTGGTTTCTCTTTGTACTTTGCATGCGTTTAACCATTCGACCATCGGTGCTTGTAACTTTGGTTTCTTGATAAAGGAAAGTTTCGCTATTTATTATTTTAGATAGATATTGTATACTTTTATGAGATGATACAATTAAATTAAAACTTTAAAAGTCAATACAATCAAAAGAAATATAATTAAATTAGTTTTAAGTTGTAGTTTATATCAAATAATTTTTTTAACCCGTTAGTAGTCGCTATAGACAGCGCCACCTATTACAGATTGCGCACTTTTTATTTAACTGCCACCAATAATTTTAAGAAGTGATGTGAGCGACATTTCTTCGATTTTATTCGCATTTTATGTATATCAAATGCCACTTCTAAAAATTTTTGGTGGATATTGAATAAAAAAATTTTTCAACACTGAAGGATGGGCGGCAAAACGACCAACTAGCGACTACTAACGGGTTAATAAAAATAGAATATCAAATAGTTACATAAAAAATATATATTTTAAATATTACATATTGTTTAAGGAAAATGTTTTGAGTCCAGTGAAATTATTGAACTTTTATCTGTTAATTTTTTTTTTTTTTTTTTTTTTTTGAGTCCAATACTTTAGTAGATTTTAATAATTCATTATATATTATCTCTTGTAGAAACAATTGGCAGCGAAACTAAAAATACATTTAAGTTATTAAGAACATAAAATTTATCGTTAATTCTGAGACAGAGATTACATAATTCTTTAATTGTTTCAAATTAAGATTGTCAATAAAAGAAAAATAAAAATAAATAAATAAAATAAAAATGCATGGTTTCTTAAGGAGAAAAAACGATTTCATTAAAAAACGCATGGAAACAATTTTCTAAAAAGATAAATGAAAATAAAAAAATTCTGTATTAAATTCATACTTTATATAAATGTAATTAATTTTTATTGTTATTTTAGGGTCTTTTTTTTTTTTTCTTTTTAGATTATTTACGTTTACACCTTTTAAGGTTCCCGAAAAACTGTTACAAATATTAGCAGGAAGTTCAAATTCGGTATTCTAAATCAATATCAAATGAGAATGCTAAACTAAACATTTCATTGAAATTAATCAAATGATTCGCGTACAGAATAGCCAGGAGAGTTAAAATATATATTACATAAATAGGCAAACTTTCTTGAAGATAAAGTTTAACATCTTTAAACTGCAGTAAGCAAAGCGAAATGAGCATATATAATTACGTATGTGCCATCTAGTGAAGAAATTTTGAACTTTCGAAGTTATAGGTTTTAAATATACAGTTTAATTGATTTTAATTTTTGAGTTGTGTTTCAGATCAAATAATTTATAGAGTATGATATGAATCTGTGTATTGTTTAATGAAAATATTACAATTTAAATAATTTCTACAGATTAAATATTTTTATTAAACAATATATATTATATACAGTGTATATAATATATATTGTGTATATTATACACATTAAAAAACTATTTAATATTTAAATTATGTTCAAAATATACATTTTATAGTATTTTTATTTATTTATTTATATATTACTTTATTTTTATTACTTTATTTATTACTTTATTTTTAATGAAAAGGAGGGGAAAATACACATTCTTTCTTCGGCATTTCAAATAAATGAATTACTTAATACTATTTATTTTATTTTAATTAATTAATTTGTTTTATATTTAATAGTATTATTGTTATTTATAATAATATTATTATTATGACAAATGTATGCATCTGTTATACTAAATATTGTCAACATTTATGACAAAAGTAAAACTTAAAAAATAATAAAAAATAAACTTATTTATTTATTTATTTATTTTAAATATTAAATTTAAAAAATAGAACTCGAAGCAAACTGTCTCAAAATCGGACCGACGTTGGCACATTTTTTTCGGGCCACTACCAGATATCTGATATAGGCCCAGTATCGTATGCTGATAGAAATGATTTGCCGATATTTAGCCGTAAGCGGTCCGGTAATAGCAACCGACATTGTTTCCTACTGTCGGTTGCCGGCATTCTACTAATTAGTCGCCGACAGCAGTGCGCCTTTGCCGACAGTAAACCGACAGTGCCGACTGCGGCCCGACTACATGCCGAAAGGCTTGTGTTTGTTGGGTGTATTGAAGTGATAGTAATTACAAACAAACGACATATTTAATCGAAACATATAATGGACATTAGACTAAAGCGGTTAGCATAAAAACTGAACTAAAACTTAAAAGTTAGTACTGCTAGATGGAAAAAAGAGTGAAAGCAAACGTTTTAAGAGGGATAAAAATTATTTTTCAAATGAAACACACATACATATATGTATAAGTACACAGAAAATCCACCAAATTATGACCACCCCTCACATAAAGCAATAAGTTCGTCCGACAAGAAACCAAGGCGCAGTCACGGCTGATGCTGGAATAGATGAAGAATCTGTTTTTCTGTACATACGAAGAGTAATTAAAGCAAAAAGCTCGTCACCTGGAAACATCAACATAAGAAACTGAATTGTTCACGTGCAGCCGTTGTGAGTATTTATGGAATGCAGTGCATGAATGGTAAAACGACAAGTCGCCGTCCAGTGGTTTGCCAAACACAATACATTGATTCTAAGGTAGAGAGGAGACTTTTACGCATTGTTCCCCATGACCGAAGGGCTACAAGTATCGAAATCACCAGAAGCTACAATACTGGCAACCTAGACGGTGTGTCTGAACACGTGGTACAGCATAAAATTGCTGCATATGGGCCTCCGAGGCTGGCGGCCAATTTCTATCCTTGCTCTGACGGCAGGTTATCGCGAACAGCACTTGCATTGGGCAAAAGAACGTCGATATTGAAACATAGAAGAATGTAAAAAAGACGCTTGTTCCGACGAATCACATTGTCTGGTAAGTTCGATTACGCCGATTTCAAATAAAAACCCTGACATTTAGGTGCACATTTCACCAGATGCAAAACAGTAGTGGCGGTATTATAGTATGGACAAAGTTTTGAAGGGGCACATTAGAATCCATCATTTCCATGGTACAATCCTTGATGTGTCTGCGTTATGGGAACATTACTACAGACCAGGTGCACCCCTTCAGAGCAACAATGTTCTCAGCAAGTGATTGCGTTTGCCAAAAGAGTAATGCACCATGTGACACGAGTTGAATCGTCAGGAAGTGGTTAGAGAAACATTCAGTTGAATTTTAAGCCACACTGTTAAAAAAAAAAAAAAAAAAAAAAAAAAACTGTTATTCACAGAAAATTCGTGGCAGTAAAAGTTGCCAGAAAATATCCGTATGCTACGAGAATATATTGTAGAGAGAAATTTTCTGTAACCGAACAATACAGAAAATGTTCATAGAAAGATTTTTTTTTCCGTAGCTCACATTGCTAAAAAATTCCAAATCTGGCCAGACAGGATCGAACCAGAGAACTCCGCATAGAAGACAAAGGCTTTACCTCGAAGCCACGGACTCACTTCTCTCACTTTTAGTTAGCGCTTCCCAATCCTGGTTTGGTACCAAGTTTTCGAAATACAAAACAGAAAAAAAAAAGTGATCTTACTTCTTATTGACTCAGTAGTCATAATATAATGGATCGTCGGTGTATGTATATTACACCACATACACATACATACATGTATTTAGTTTGTATATATGAGACGATATACTAAGGCAAAAAACTAAAAAAAGCGTAATCTAGAGAATTGGGTGGATTTATTTCAGTGGTAATAAAAAATAAAATTTTTAATTAATGATAGACAGAGCAATTTATTTATTTATTTATACGATAAAAGTTATTTCTTCTGATTTACTTTGTGTAGCAAGCCTTTCAATTTAAAGAGAAAATATACATTTTTTCCCTTTCGGCATCTTTTATTTTTTATTTACAAGAATAATGTAAATGATAAAATAAAAGGCTAAAGAAGCACAGAAGGTTTTGAAATAATGTGCATTGTACATCTTGTGAGAGTTTCTTCAATAATATTGAAAGTATTCATTCTTTTAATAAAATAAATAAAATCATACGCAAAATATCTATAAATACGAAATATTTAGCAGATTATGTATTTTCGCTGATATATATATATATATATATATATATATATATATTTAATTAAAAGAAATGTATGTAATAACTTAATATAAATCATTAATACTGAAATATTTTATGCCCATTTCATTAAGAAGTGGTTTATAGGTATTCTTTTATAAGTTATTTTTATTTAGCACAAAAACGCAGTTCTTTGAAAATTTAATGAATTTAGATGACGGAAATAAAAGTTAAAATAAAACTACTTTTTTTAAGTCTCTCTTTTCACACTTTTACATTTCCCTTTTTAAACATTAGCTAAAAGTTTTATAGAATAAAAATTAAAGGTCTAAAAAAAAGTGTTTTCGAAAACGTAAATTTGAACATAGAATTAAAACCAAAAGAAATTTTTCTCAAAACAATGAAATGGAATTGCATCTGCAGGAAAAAAAAAAAAGTTATATATTAGCTTCAGACTACATTGTTTAAATATCCAGAAAATTGAAGACAAAAGTAATACTTAAAAAGTCCTCTGTGAAATATTTCATTCGGTTTTTTTTTTAACTGAACAAGTAAAAGTAATTAATGCATTCACCTTTAAAGCAGAATTTTTTAAAGATTAAAATTGGTAAAAGTAGTTGAAATAGTCAAAATTAAAGAATCAAAAATGAATAATTGTTATTCAAATATGTCATAAAAAGATCAAACAGCAATTAAATCTTTTTCTACTTGATCTTAAACCTTTTTCTTCAGGAACAAATCAGGATCGTAAGTCTTTTATTTATAATTTGAGCTTACTGAACATTAGCTAAGTACAAATGAAAAAAAAAAAAAAATACATTATAGATGTACAAATACTTCTTTTTTAATATTCTGAAACTTAAAATTTCGATTTGATCAGATTTAGGTTCCGACATTATTTTTAGTTGTGCTGGCAGTCAAAAAATTAATTAAAGGTAAAGTGTCTAAGTTCAAAAGTGTCAAAGTTAGTTTGCTTTGCCGACGAATGTTAATTGTGTTCTAACCCAAAGCCTGCCGTTAGCTAATTTTGAGAGCAGAACATTTAGTCGCGCGTGCTTGCATTTGAGATAAAAGGTAAATAATCCGACAATGGCAATTAAAGCATGAAAAAAGTTGAAAATTAAGATATAGAGATTTTCGTGCAAAATATATTTATTTTTGACTTTCTTTCTAAATACTGACATTAACTAACTTTTCAATGCAAAGATAGGAGTAAATCACTCGGTAAACAGTATGGGATAGAATACATCTCATAATACAGGGTGGCTATTAAGTATCCGGCAAAAAGTATTTGATAATAAATAATTAGTAAAATGCTTAAATTAGTAAAATGCTTTAAATTCATTTAAAGCTTCTATTTTTGCATCAAGTAATGTCTAATAATTATTTTTTACTATGAGTTTTCGAAATGGCGGTCATCGGCTTTGATGCAAGCTGCAGTGTTCTTCGGAAGAGGGGTGACGGTGCGGCGCAAGTAGTTTGGATCTAAATCTTCCTACATTTTGCTAAGGGCTTTCTTGAGTCTATCAAATGTATGATTTTTTGTGTTCGCAATAATTCGTTTAAGAACTCACGCACTGAATAATTCATTTGATATAAATCAGAGCTGTTAGAAGAACACATATTTTTTGGTCTGTTAACTTTTCACTTTGACACCGATTGAAGCAAACGTTGATTTGGCTCCATGGGTTGATTTGGCTCCAGTACAAACTTGGTGAAGGATCTTAGCTGGGTGATTTTGCTTCCATGGAAGTACAGCTTTCTCTAAATCATCTTTTTGATAAACTTTTCCATTATTTTTTATGTTTTCTTCGATACAAACCAGTTGTGTATTCCCATTGTTGCTGATCTTAGCCCAAACCATCAAACTTTTTTAGAAACAAAGACATTGTTGCCTTTTTTCGTTTTCTGGTGTTCTTGAGAGCTAGAACCAAAAGTTTGCGATTATTTTGAAAGTTTCTAGCGACTTAAACAGTAAAAACTTTCACATTGGACCACAAAATATCTTAAACGCGCCGCACTTTGAAAAAATCGGGATATTTTTCATTTTTCTAATAGAATTTGCTTTCCCTGGTCGCTCAAAAACCTTCCCGTTGAGTAAATGCAAATTATTTTAATAAATAATATATTAAAGATAAAAGCATTACAACAACAAAAAAGTGGTTATAATGAAGTAGGTAGTTCATGAAAGCTCCTGAAAAATTTTCCTGATACTTAATAGCCACCCTGTATACTTAAATTCAGCAAATTAGATTTATTTACAATTATTCTTTATAAAGCACACTTTTTCTTTATTTATTGAATAAACGAGCGCAAATTTTGCCTTTTTAAAGCACAGACAAGAATGAAAATTCACACGGTACGCATTGACTACTAACACTTTTTAACTGAACGTACTTGTTGTATCATATAACTTTCAATGTTCTTTGCCTACACTAACACACAATGGACAGATAAAAAGTCTAAAAAGGAAAAGAGATAGACTAATTGAATTCACAATTACTCTTAAACATAGTTGGAAAGCGTTAAAAATGTTTAATTCAAAAGAAAATACAGTCCTTAATGTATCTGAATATTTTAGTGTAGCCCTGTAAATGTGAAGGTAACCCGTATCATATTCTATACAAATCATTATTTTAGAATATTCACAATAAATTTCACTTTCTTAATGATTTTTGCAGCATAATAATATTTAAAAGTGATTTATAAAAATGTGTGTCCTAAAACAGAATGTATCAGCATTTTTTGGGGGGTGACGATGTACAAAAACCAGTTGTACAGCACCTATATTAATGTAATTTTAAATAGGAATTATTTCATAGTGAAATTGAATAACAAATATCATTTTAATGAAATTCTGAAAATATTTAGGGAAACTGGATTTGGGCAGACGGACGGATAGACACATGGACAGTCAGATAGACAGATGAACAGTCAGACAGACAGATACATTATTCAAATCATATTCCCTCTTAAACATTGTTAGAAATTGTTAAAAATGTTTAATGTAAGCGAAAATGCAATTCCAGTAAATTTCCAGTAATAGCTGTTAATGCAAGCGAATATTTTTGTGTGGTCTGTAAATCTTAATGATAAACATGCTATATTATATAGAAAAAATTCTTTTTTTTTCAAATGAATGACATATTTCAATTTCATTAAAATTTGTATAGAAATACACCTCATACAACGAAATGCTATGGTATACTTTCGGGTGGCCCTCTACACAAACCAGTTGTGATATTTACTCCATTTTCTATTTAAAAAAAATCCATAGTGAACTTGAATAATATATTTCGATTTCATTAAAAATTGTGTAAAGTAAAGATTTGGAAATATAGTTAGAAATAAGTCTCACATAGAACACAATGCTTTAGAAATATTTCGGATGTCCCTGTACACATACCAGTAGAGGTATTCACTCCATTTTCAATAGGGAACATTCGATAGTGAACTTGGATAACACATATTAGTTTAAAGAAATTTCATGAATATTTATGGAAGTTAGAGCGCGGGCAGACAGATGGACAGAGGGACAGACAAACTGAAGTCATTAACATTTTTCAATTTTGTTGGAAAGTGTTAAAAAAAGATTTAATTTTTTTATTTATTGAATCTATGCATTACAATTATTCCGTTATAAAGTACAAACAAAAACGAAAAATAATGCAGTATGCATCGATTGTTAACACTTTCCAACTGTATGTAAGTAATGTATCTATAACTTTTATTGCTCTTTGTCTACCTTATCACACAAAGGACAGACGTAAGGACTAAAATGCATATAGATAGGCTAATTGATTTCATAATCACTCTTAAACATTGTAAGAAATTATTAAAAATACTTAACACAAAATAAATGCAGCCCTTAGATTCTAATTGCAGCCATTAATGAATCAGTATATTTTATTATAGCCCTGAAAATCTAAAGGTTAACGTTATCCTATTCTATACAAAACATTAGCAAATTAACAATGAATGTAAATTTCTTTATGATTTTCACAGAAGGAAGTTATTTAAATGTTATTTATAGAAATGTCTGTCCTAAAACGCAATGCATCGGAATTTTTGGGGGTGTCCGTGTACAGAAACTAGTCCTACAGGATTTCTTAATGCCATTTTAAAAAGGGAACATTCCATAGTGAACTTGAATAATATATATAATTAAATAAATATATATATATATGAAAATATTTTCCGACGCAGGGGCAGGCAGATAGACAGATAGACGTAAGGACAGTCGGACAGACAAATTTCCAATTGAAATTATATTAGCATTTAAAAATTTTTAAAAACGCTTAATGGAAATTAAAATGCAAATGCAGCAAATTTCCAATAATAGCCCTTAATGTAACTGAATATTTTGTGTGGTCCTGTAAATCTAATGCCAATCACACTACATTGTGTAGAAAGGATGCTTTTGTGCATATAAATAATATATTTCAATTTTATTAAGATTTGTTCAAAGTAAATTTATTAAAATTTGGTTTATAGAAATACCTCTCATAGAACGAATTCTTTTTTATACTTCCGGGTGTCCCTGTACACAAACCAATGGTGCCATTTAATTCATTTTCTATAGAAAACATCCGATAGTGAATTTCAATAACATATTTCAATTTCATTAAAATTTGTATAAAGAAAAGGTATTAAAATGTGGTTTATACAAATACCTCTCATAGAACGCAATGTTTTGGAACACTTTCGGGTGTTCCTTTACACAAACCAGTAGAGGTAGTCGCTCCATTTATAGTAGGGATCATCCGATAGCGAACTTCAATAACATATATCAGTTTCAAGAAACACAGTAGTTAGATCGCGGACAGACAGACAAAACGAACTCATTAACACTTTTCAATTTGTTGGAAAGTGTTAAAAGTAATATACATTATTAAAAAATACACATTAATATATATTAATTGCCACATTCTAAATACACACAAAGAAAAAAAAATGTAGTTTTGCTAATTTTAAAATAATTTGTAAATAAAGTAATATTCATTTATCACAAAGAACTGCGTTCTTTAAGTGACAGCTTTAGTCCAATACCCTCTTGCTGATATTTAAATTTTTGCCCCATTTTGGCGATGAATTAAAACGGCTATCGCAATTACGTTAGAAAAGACCTTGGCGAGAAACGACTGATGTACTTCAGTGCCAAATTTCAAATTTCGCCAAGTGAGGCTACTGAAGGTTTTCCAAAATATAATTATTTTTTCTATTTTTGAATGCATGTATATTAAGTGATTCCCTGTTATCGATACTGGATTCAAATTTCGCCATATATTCAACATTTGACGAAAATTCAATGCAGGAAAAACTAATACATTGTCGATGCAAATGAATATTGAAGAAAAGGTGCAGCCTTAATATAAAGCACTCTTGACGATTTTTTTTTTTTTATTAGCTATTGTATCCTTTTTTCGGAACGTAAATGGCAATAGAAAATATGTGTTTTGGGCATTGAGGAAATAAAATTTATGTTAAAATGAGTGCACAATCAATTATGCAAATTAATAGCTACATATATCAGGGAAATTTTTCAAATTGTACTTATTAACTATAATAATCCATTCTCTATCTTCATAAGCATAGTGAGTTTCAACTAAGATAAGTTTTTTTTTCTATAACATACTATGAATATTAATTAAATTCCAATGCGAAGAATAGGCACAACAGCTAGTTGTTTATAAAAACTCTTAATGGATTTATATTACTGAATAGATTAAATTTCTGCATAAAGAGTATGATTTTTTTTCTGCAATTATAAACTGATTTTATATATGTATTGTATATATATATATGTATATCATTTAGTGTAAGCATCTAATTTTTTTTTTTTTTTTTTTTTTTTGTCAGTTAATATAATCAGTTTGTCACTATTTTAAAAATGGTAAAATCGTATCGATACTAAACATTGTTTATTTGAAAAAAAATTATTAATTTTATATCTTTAAATGCATTGTAGTACTTCCTTTTAAAGCGATAGGCCCTCATTAATATTTAAAAAAATCGATTTATGTTTGTTGTTTGGCAGTCAATATTTAATTAATAAAAACCATTATGTAGAAAACTGCATAAAATTATGTCAAGGAGTTAGAGTTTTACAGCCACAATTGTAAAGTTATAACATGTTATTTTCAACAAAATAACATAAGTTTTTTCTACATGCATTTTTTTTTTTTTTTTTTTTTTTTGAATACGCGCATGATATTTAGAAACCTATTAATTTATTTTTTATGCATGTTTCCCACACCATTTTATTGAACTGAATCAGATAATGAGAAATAAAATTGTAAGTACCTAAAATTAAGCTCTTAAAAAAAAAAAAAAAAAAAAAAAAAAAAAAAAAACTTTCTATTTCATTATTTTTTTAATATGTATTTGTATTAAATTAGGCACAACATTTCCCAAATTTAATGTAATTTCTTACAGTTTGACTGAGGTTTGAAAAAAAAAATAATAAATAAATAACCTAAACATGTGTATAACATCTGAAATGTTAACCTCAATAGAATTGGGACACCATACGTGCAAACTAAAAAATATACAGGGTGATTCAAAATAACGTGGACAAAATGAGATGGCGACTAGTCATACAACAAGGATAAAAAATCGCATAGGAACAGAGGGTCGCAACTGCGATCCGGAGCCGCTACAGGGAGTCTAAAATAATACATAACACAAAGAGAAGAAACAAAACCATTACAGATCATTTTATTGTTAAGTACTCACTCACATGCGACTAATGTAAGTCACATGTTGAGCCTACAGGAGTGGCTCAAAGTTTTTGCCAGATGCATCGAGACACGCCTGGCATCTACGTTGCATAGAACGTCGCACCTTCTCAAAGATACCAGGTGTATCTCGAACACAACCTGCTGCCACAACGATTCTTCCTACCAAGTCTTCCGGAGTTGCAACAAGTGTTTCATATAGAAGTCCTTTTAAAAATCCCCATAAGAAAAAATCCAAGAGAGACAGGTCTGGTGATCGTGGTGGCCATGCGATTGGTCCACCGCGACCAATCCGGCCGCCAGGAAAAGTAGCCTGCAAATGTGCTCTGACGTCTGTGGTGAAATGTGCAGGAGCTCCGTCGTATTGAAATCGAATGCGTTGACGAATAGGCAACGGAACATCATTCAGCATTTCTGACAGAACCTCTTGCAATAATGTTAGATAGATGGGACAGTTAAGTCTTTCTGGGAGAATGTACGGACCAAGTAAACAGTCTCCTACAATGTCAGTCCACACGAAAATTTTCGTTGTGCGCCCTGCGGACGTGTAGCATGCGGGTTTTCATCCGCCCACATATGCAGGTTGTGAAAGTTCATCACACCCTCTAATGAGAACGTAGCCCCATCCGTGAAGAGAACACTTGCTGCGAAGTTTCGGTCTGCAGCACTTTCTTGCAAAAAACCACTGCGCAAAATCTATACGATTGTTGTAGTCTCTCGGTTCCAGTGCCTGGGTGCGTTGTAAATGATAAGGATGTAGTCCTTCGTTGGGTACAATACGCCAGACGGTAGCTTGGGGGATATGGGTCTTTCGGGATACAGCTCGTGTACTCCTTGAAGGATTACGCTGGAGTTCTTGGACAATTCTTTCTTCAGCATCAACTGTCCAAGTTATTCGCTGGCGACCAGCATCCGGCTTTTGCAAGTCGAACGAGCCGGTTTCACACAATCGTCGATGCAAAGTGACAAAGAATGAGCGGCTAGGCACCTTTCTACCAGGATATATCTCACGATACATTAGCAAGGCTTCTCGTCAATTGCAGTTGATCATGCCGTAAATTAAATGCATGTCAGCCATTTCGTGGTGCGCGTAACTAGCCATTTTTCGCCCAATGTATCCACGGTTCGAATGAAGACAATCTCCGTTTGCCTAGCTCGTGTTTGTATCGCAGCGCACTCGCGTGGCTCTAGCGCCCTCTACAGGTGTTTGCGACCCTCTGTTCCTATGAGATTTTTGATCCCTGTTATATGACTGATCTGCCATATCATTTTGTCCACGTTTTTTTTTAATCATCCTGTACATGTAGAGAAAATCGAGCAGTATTTGGCATTCCATTAAAAAGCACATTGCGGGATTTTGCAATTGTAACTATATAATTTTTTTTACATAATTCTATGCAAATTTCCATACTTTTGAGTTAAAGATTGACTAAATGAATTTAAAAAATAATAATAATATAATTTAATTTTTTTTTTAATTTATTAAAAAATAATTTTTGTAATAAATTTAAAAATTTATTAAAAAATTTAATTAAAACTTAATTATAATGATAATTAAGTTTTAGCAACCTTCTTAAATAATTTGATTTTGTGTTTTAATGATGAATATCATTAACATTAATATTTATATACCGAGTCGCCAATGAGTTTAGAACTTCCTAACCCGACTATAGTTATCCTACTTAAAAGCTCCACATAAAATGTATATTTATCGATAGAAAGTGCTGAGGTTTTTTTCTAAGAGTGGCAGATAGATCTCTACTATAAAGCAGATATCTCTAGTCCTGAGAGACATTAAAGGGCATAAACGCCGACCTAATGTTGTGATATATCAATCTGTAGAAAGAAAGTTTGAGTTAACAGTTTGAGAAAACAAGTTTTGAACCAATTTCTAGAGAACTTTATTGATGAATTTTGTGAAAGGAAGTTAAACTCCAAAGATAACGCTTTTTTGCTTATTTTGCTAGAATATTGAAGTAAAAAGTTTCATATTAAATATACAGAATTCAGTATGTCAGAATTTTTGGCATGCTTTAAAATGATATGTCGTTTTCTTGATGAGTGCTACAATCTGGAACAAATGCCGTATAGAGTTAAAGATGGAGATTTTATATTAGCCATTATACAGAAAGAACTAATTAGTGAGAATGGTAAAATTACTTTAAATGAAATGAAAAATGTAAAGAGATGAAAACTTTAGGTGATACTTATGCAGCTAAATTTAAAATTCTAGTTGATAAACTGATTGCTTAAAAAAAAAAGAAGCTAAGAAGCACTAAAAATTCACAAGACATTAAAACAGTGACCTGAGACCTATTATACGGTTAAAATTTTCACCAGTTAGATCTAATCTGCAGTTACTGCAAACGATACAGCAGCAGCTGCGTTTTGAAATAAAATGAGAGGGAAGATAAATCAGATATTCAGAAGTAAAAACTCTAAGTAAGCTTGAATGTGTTTTAATGTCTTATTTAACCCTTTCCAGTACTTTATCTTTTAAAGTTGAAATTTCAGCAAAAATGTTTGTAGGTAGTCTAATTAGGTCAAAAATAGTTCAACTGTATCATTTTGTAAAGGCTACACCTGCCATTTTAGTTTTGTGGGTGTGACCAAAAAGGATTCACTACTCATATGAAATTCGAAAATCGGATACTTAAATTTGGAATTTCAACAAACGTAATTAGAAGCATTTATATGAAATTGACTTTGCCATTCTGTCTTCGTGTCACGCTAATAAACAAAGCGCCTCCACTTTAAAGTAAATATAAGTAGTTCAGTTTATCGCTAAATGGCATATTTGGTTAGAGCGTCACGTTAATAACACGGTGGTCGAGAGTTCTATCCCCGGAGGTCTGATATGTTAATTTTTGCAGATAATTAGAAGAAAAGTTGTCAATTGATAAAAGAAAATTTTTCGTTGACTACACAGTATCCTAAGAATTTTTGAAGAGCATTTTTAAGAAGTTTTTTTTTTTTTTTTTGGATATTAAGAAATACAAAATATTTTAGATATTAAAAAAGCACAAAAGAAAAATTAAGTAAAAAATACATAAATAAATAGTTATTTAGAATATTTTTATTGAAATTGTTTTTTGTCATCGCGTTTTCGTGTCATACTGAAACACACAACGACTCCACTTTAACTTAAATGTTAACACCTTTCTTCGTTACTTGTTAGCTCAGATGAATAGAGCGTCACGTTGATATCACAATTATTGCAATTTCGAAGACTGATGTGCTACTTTATTGGTAGATGATGTTAAGTGGTAAAATAAAGATCCTTCGTTGTCTACACACTATCCTAAAAATTTTTGGTTAATTTTTTAAGAAGCTTCTTTTAGTTATTAAAACGCACAAGAATAGAAATCTAAAAAAAAAAAAAAAAAAAACTGGAAGTTTTTATTTTGTAGTCCCAAAACGCAATAAAAAGAATTAAAAGATAAAAAGAATTTTTATATACCGTGATTTTAAATTTTTTGTTGACTCATATAAACGCTACAGAAGGCAGCGGGAACCCGGAGCAATTGGATAAAAGTATTAAAAAAATTCATTGCTCTCGTGTTTTGAGCTTTTATGAAAGTTCCAAATGGCTATCTAGCCGGGAAGTTAGTTAAAAGTTCATTGCAAGCATTGTACTGGTAACGTGCCGAAGGCAGCAGGGTCCCGAACCATTTGGTTAAAAAATATTTTAAAAATGCATTTTCACCGTATTCTGAACTATTCTGAATGTTTCAAATGTCTAGCTAATCGGGAAGTTGATTAAATAAATTTTCTATTGAATCATAAAAACGCTGTCGAATACAGTAAGTAAGGACCTGAAACAGTTGACTAAAAGTATTTTAAAAAATGTATTGTCCCCGTGTTCTGAGCTAACCGGAAAGTTTCAAATGTCTAGCAAGTCGGGAAGTTAGTGAAAAATCGAATGCAAGCTTTGTACTGGTAACCCTGCCAAAAGCAGCAGGGTTCCGATAGAGTTGGTTAAAAATATTTTAAAAATACATTTTCACCGTGTTCTGAATTATTCTTCTGAATTACTCTTTAAGTTTCAAATGTTTAGCTAGTCGCGAAGTTAGATAAATAAAATTTCTCTTGAATGATATAAACGCTGTCGAAGGCAGTAGGGACCTGAAACAGTTGACTAAAAGTATAAACAAAATGTATTGTCTCCGTGTTCTGAGCTATCCTGAAAGTTTCAAATGTTTACCTACTCGGGACGTTCGGGAAAAATCGATTGCATGCTTTGTTCTGGTAACGCTGCCGAAGGCAGCAGGAACCCGGAGCAGTTGGTAAAAAATATTTTAAAAATGCGTTTTCACCGTGTTCTGAACTATTCTGAAAGTTTCAAATGTCTAGCTAGTCGGGAAGTTAGTTAAATAAATTTTCCGTTGAATCATATAAACGCTTCCGAAGGAAGTAGGGACCTGAAACCATTGACTAAAAGTATTAAAAAAATGTATTGTCACAGTGTTCTGAGCTATCCTAAAAGTTTCAAATGTGTAGTTTCACCGTGTTCTGTGCTGTCCTGAAAGTTTCAAATATCTAGCTAGTCGGGAAGTTAGTTAAAAATCGATTGCAAGATTTGTACTGGACAAACAAACAAACGTACAAACAAGAATCGAAGTTAATAAAAACACATAGTAAAATGTTCTTCCATGAACATGCTATAAAAAATAAATAAAAGTTTCAACAATAAGAAAATTTTTGAAACACAAAAATTCAAGTATTTAAAGAAAAATATAAATATTTCACTTTGCAAGAGATAAAAATTTTTAAACATTCAAAATATTTTAAAAAGCATTCGAGAACAACATTCTTTTGTATAAGTACTATAATACTTTTATCTTTCAGCATGTTCTATGACTTTTCTTTCTGTTCTTTGATTTTTAGTTGGAGTGTGTCGTGGGTTCGATTCTGCAAGGGCCGATATGATAATTTTTGCAGAAAATTGATAGAAAATGTGTCAATTGATAAAAGAAAATTTTCTAAGTATACACAGTATCCTAATTATTTTTTATTCGTTTCGTTAAAAACTTCTTTTATAACTAAAAAGTAGAAAATGAAAATTTAAGTAAAAAAAAAAACATTCTTTAACAGTAAAAGCTTTTTAATGTGGAACCCTGAAAAGCATAAAACAAAAATTTATTCTTGCAAATACATGCTATAAATAAATGAAAGTATAAATAAAAGAAAATTTTAGAGAAAAATATCGATGAAATTTTATTTTTCCGACTGAGTGAAAATAATGCCTGGACCGGGAGTTGAACCCCGAAAATAAAATTTAGTAAAAATTGTAAAAATATAGATATTTCACTTTTGCAAGAGATGAAAATTTTGAAATATTCAAAATATTTTTAAAAGCTTTCGAGAGCTTTGAAATCTATGGTTTAACAAATACTTATGTAGAAACTAATGACTTAGAATATTGGTCTTGATAGCTTTTGAAAATATTTTGAATATTTAAAAATTTTCTTGCCTTGCAAAAGTGAACTATCTATACTTTTCTATTAAATATTTTTAGTGTTGAAACTTTCATTTATTTATACCATGTCTTTGTAAGAATAAATTTTTATTATATGCTTTTTACGGCTCCACGATAAGAAGATTCTTCTGTTAAAAAATGTTGTTTCACACTTTGTTTTTCTTTTTTTTCTTTTAAATATGAAATTGACTTTGCCATCACGTCTTCTTTTGACGCTAATAAGCAAGACGCCTCCATTTGAAAGTAAATAAAAGTAATTCCAATTGTCGCCCCTTGGCTTAGTTGGTTAGAGCGTCACGTTAATAACTCTGTGGTTGAGAGTTTGATCCCCGTAGGTCCGGCATGTTATTTTTTGCAGATAATTCGTAGAAAAGGTGTCGATTGATTAAAAAAAAAATATTTCGTTGACTACACAGTGCCCTATGTATTTTTGAAGTTTTTTTTTTAAGAAGCTTTTTTTTTTATATTAAAAAACACAGTATAAGAAGTTTTAAGTAAAAAATACATAAATAAATATTTTTTTAGAAGCCTTTTATTGATTCCGGATTTTGTTATCGTGTTTTCGTGTATTCTTGCAAGAACATGCTATAAAAAAATAAGTACAAGTTTTAACAATAAGAAAATTGTTTAAACACAAAAATATAAATATTTAAAGAAAAATTAAAATATTTCACTTTGCAAGACATAAAATTTTTTAAATATTCAAAATATTTTAAAAAGCATTCGAGAACAAAATTCATTTTGTGTTAAGTATTTGTTGTAATCTTTTAGCATGTTCCCTGACTTCTGGTTACAGCGTGTCGTGGGTTCGATTCTGCAAGGGCTGATGTGTTAGTTTTTGCAGATAATTAATAAAAATGTGTCAGTTCATAAAAGAAAATCTTTAAAAGTCTACACAGTAACCTAAGAATTTTTCATTCGTTTCTTTAAAAAGCTTTCTGATAACTCAGAAGCAGAAAGTAAAAATTTAAGTAAAAAAACATTTTTTAACAGTAGATTCTTTTCATTGTGGAGCCCTGAAAAGCATAAAATAAAAATTTATTCTTGCAAATACATGCTATAAATAAATGAAAGTTTCAACACTAAAAAAATTTTAGAGAAAAATATAGATATTTCACTTTTGCAAGCGATGAAAGTTTTGAAATATTCAAAATATTTTAAAAAGCTTTCGAGACCTTTGAAATTTGTGATTTAACAAATACTTATATAGAAAGTAATGACTTAAGAATATTGGTCTCGATAGCTTTTTAAAATATTTTGAACATTTAAAAATTTTCATTTCTTGCAAATGTGAAATATCTATATTTTTCTCTAAAACTTTCTTTGTGTTGAACTTTTATTTATTTATAGCATGTCTTTGCAAAAATAAATTTTTATTTTATGCTTTTCAGGGCTCCACAATAAAAAGTTTCTGTTGTTGAAAAACTTTTTTTACATTTAAAAAAATATATGAAATTGACTTTGTCATCACGTCTTCGTGTGATGCTAATAAACAAGGCGCCTCTATTTTAAAGTAAATGTAAGGAATTCCGTTTGTTCCTCCTTGATTTAGTCGGTTAGAGCGTCTCGTTAATAACGCGGTGGTCGAGAGTTCGCATTAACAAAAAGCATTTACAAAATATTCTTGCAAGGACATGCTATAAAAAAAATAAATAAAAGTTTCAACAATAAGAAAGTTGTTGAAACACAAAAATATAAATATTTAAAGAAAAATATAAATATTTCACTTTGCAAGAGATAAAAATTTTTAATTTTTCAAAATATTTTAAAAAGCATTCGAGAGCAATATTCTTTTGTATTTGTTGCAATCTTTTAGTATGTTCTATGACTTTTTTAGCACGCTTTTTTACCTTTATCTGTATGTATGTTTGTATGTATGTTTGTAACCGCTCTGGGAGCAAACAAAAAATCTATATTGAAAAAAGACTTTCCCTACGTGAACGCTCTGGCTGTGAGGTAAAGCTCCGGGCTACGAACCTAAAGGTCTAACGGTCGAGCCCAGTCAGGGGGGATTTTTTAAAAAAGGTTTTTGTTTAATTCTATATTATATTATAATCACCCTGTAATATGGTGTGTCACTCACACGTTTTTTTCTTACCCTGCATTTTAATGCTATAAAGATAGATATTTTGTGCTTTTTAGTTCACATTTCAATAAAAGCGTGTTCTTTAATTTTTTAAAAGTATAATTTTATTTTACTGTGCTTTAACTTTCTGTTAGAGCGTGTCGTCGGTTCGATTCTCCAAAGGCCGAAGTGTTAAATTTTGCAGATAATTAATGGAAAAGCTGTCAATTGATAAAAGAAAATCTTTCAAAGTCTACACAGTACACTAAAAAAAAAATTCTGTAACTGACATCTAGAATCTAAATTGTGGCTCTAGAAAAAAATTTTCCATGTCGTCCTTATAAATTCTAGTCCCATTTGAAAGTGAGTTCTAAAAACCCCTATCAGAAGTCTAGATAGTTTGTCTATATTATCGAAGTCAAACCTATTTGAATATATCTGCAAATAAATGCAAACACAAGAGGCAGGTTTCAGCAACTATAAACTTGGTTTATTACCCAATTCTAGATAATCAAGCGAGAATTTCTCATCATACAAAAGATTTAGAATATTCGAAATATTGTTTCATCATCTAGAAATGTGTAGAATAGAAATTCTCGATTCAGTTTATTGGCGTGCCTTATGCGCATAGCTCGGCATTCTATATTTCTAGTCAAGAGATTTAGGAAATGGTCCCTTATTAATTCTAGATGAAGGCGGTATATTGTTTTTTTATCAGTGTATCTTAAGAGTTTTTGATTCGTTTATTTTTATTTTTTTTATAACTAAAAAGCAGAAAATAAAAATTTAAGTTAAAAAAAAAAAACATTTTTTATCATCAAAAGCTTTTTATTTTGGAGCTTTTTATTGCATAAAATAAAAATTGATTCTTGCAAAGACATGCTATAAATAAATGAATGTTACAATACTAAGAAAATTTTAGAGAAAAACATAGATATTTCACTTTTCCAAGAGATGAAAATTTTTAAATATTCAAAATATTTTTAAAGCTTTCGAGATCTTTATGATTTAACAAATTGTTATGTAGAAACTAATGACTAAGAATATTGGTACTGATAGCTTTTTAAAATATTTTGAATATTAAAAATTTTTTCATCTTTTGTAAAAGTTATCTATATTTTTCTCTAAAACATTCTTTGTGTTGAAACTTTCATTTATTTATAGCATGCATTTGCAAGAATAAATTTTTGTTTTATGCTTTTCAGGGCTTAACAATAAAAAGCTTCTACTGTTAAAAAAAGTTTTTTTACTTAAATGTTTATTGTTAGCCGCCTAATAAGGTCTTAAGCAGTTTAAATGTATCATTTACAGTGTCAATTTGCATTTTATAGGTGAGCCCACTGACCAGATAAACTTTGAAAAAAACTGAGTTTTGAGCATTTCAGTGAAGCCCTCAATAAAAGTTTATAAAGAATTACTGCAGCCAAAAAGTGTGGATCTAATTCTGCATTGCTGATACATATTATTGATACAAAAAAGTTAAAAGTAATTTCCGAAACTAATTTTCATTTTGTTTATCGCATATTTTCAGCATTTAAAATGAGAATGTTTAGGTTGTCCCAGAGCAGGCTCATTGAGTCACAAAATATTGAACGATTCACAATTTATAAATTATTAAGAAAAGTTACAATTTTTCCATATTTCTTCAAAACATTCTTATTGGAGCTAAAAACAAATTTTCGGAAGCTTTCAGAATAGGCAATATTCACTTTATCTTAATCTATAAAAAGATGTGTTAAATATATGTAATATGAAAAAAATATTAAGTGTTGAAATATGTGTAGACGTATCAAGAAACAAAATGAAGCAATGGATTAATAAAATGAACGTATTTGATAAATTTAACAGATGTTGTTTTGCAACATCTCGATTAGCTATATATATTTCAGTAATTTTATGTTTGAATTATAAAAATTTACATCGAATTCCCGCATTAAAGCATAAAAATATTTTTAAAATATAACTTATCGATAAATCCGCAAAGTAACACCCAAATAAGTTTAGAAATTATTGTTAAGCAGTAATGCTATAAAATAGGTGGAGGGGGGGGGGGATCATAAATAATACTAAAATTAAAATTATGGTTTGCGTAAAACATTTTTTAATTTTACAAAAATTTTAGTATTTCAGTATTTTTCAAGAAATTTTAATATGCTTAATATAGTTATATTTAATTTCATAGCTATGCAAAGTTAAATAACCCAAAGAGAATTATTTACAAAAAATATTTATAACGTTCACCATTTCCTTAAATAAATATATTTGTATATTTTTCCAAACTTGTTCATAAAACTTTTAAATACTTTGTATTATATAAATAATAGAGTCATATTTAATCTTCATGTGTCGAACAAATTTAGAAGAATCGTATTACAGGAAAAAAAAAAAAAAAAAAAACGTGTTATAAAGACAAGAACATTTTAATGAATTGTGTAACTGCATTAAAGACATCGTAAATTTATCCCAGTCTGTGAAAAGGCCATAAAATCATTTATACCGCTGGATCATTTTGTTGCCTAGGTCGATTTTGAGCTTCAGTATATTCTTGATATTGTGATGTCACACATAGGATGCAATAAACCTAAAACAATTGAAAAGAAAATTATTATAAATTTCACACTTGTAAAAGAAGGTTTTAAGTACTTAAACTATATTTTGTAGTATGTTTTTAATCTATATGAGATTATACCAACAAAATTAGTGTATTTCATTAAACGCTTTTTTTAGGTTAACTATTAGTTTAACTATTAAAATAAATGAAGAATTTGTTTAAAACTAAGAATAAGTCTGTCTCGCAACATCAGAAAATGATTTTTTTTTTTTTGAAACGTGTAACAAAGTTATAAATAAAATACAATGCGGTAAAATTAAAAGAATTACTTGTAAGTCTATTTTTTTTTTCTCTTATGCACTTGAAAGCGTTTCCTTCCCTTTTATCGTGGCATCTTATTCATTCGATCTTGTCAAAAAGTAAATATAAAACATTCAATAATAAGATATTATTTAATTAAAAATCCTTTGCTTTATTGATGGTTTTAGTTTTTTTTTTTTTGGGGGGGGGGAGGAGACGAAAGTAAAAATTCGAATAAAATGAACTGGACACAAATATGTCCTACTGATTTAGATAGAAATAAAACCATCATTAAGGACTCTCTGCTATGATTTATGAGTTAAACCAACGCAAGTTGTTCAAAATTTTATCTGTAACTGGTTATAGGTCAAAGAGTTTTATTTATCTTTAAAAAATTCTTCTCTACCTACCTTTTCGTTAAATGCTCATCTGTCTCAGAAGGAGCAACCATATATTAAAACATTAAAAACATCGACTCACCTGCCATCCCACAGTGTCCAAATTCGTAAAAGCAAGATCTATGTCTTCCAATCTGTGTGATTTTAGCTGTTGCTCAACATGTAGTTTGTTGAATAATAATAGTTTGATCACTATTAAGATTTGCATTTAAAAACCATAGTTTTTGCTACTTCAAATATGAGAGGTTTCCTTAATTAAATGCAAATATTAAGTGATTTTTATAAATAATTTTAAATACACTACAGTTTTAAATATTCTCACTTTGATCCACAGATTAAAAAAAAAAAAAAAAAAAAAACCAATATGGAACGATTTTAAATGTCATTAAACTTTTTGACTTTATGCGTAAAGTTTTAGAAATTTATTTTAGAATAAAACTTTTGAGACTAAATTCAACCATTAAAAAACATTTTTTATTCTAAAACTTTTAATAATATACGTTTTGTTAATGAGCTAATTATCTAATAGTAGCCCATCAAATCTTGTAAAATGATAAAATGGATAACATTTCAAATAAACATTATAAAGAACACGAATATACAACAGTGGTTTCGGATGAAATCATTTTAAAATTTAACTTATATAGAAACACAATATATATATTTATATATACATATATTCTCAAATAAATCTTCAATTTTTCTTGTGATATTCTAATATATATATATAAATATTATAAATGATATATATATTATTTATAATATACATATATTGGAAATTGCAGTTAATCTGTCAAAGTAAAGGAGTAATACATTACTCCACGTGGATCGTAAGATTTCATCGCATCTCCTACTATGCACGAGTCATTGCAAAGAAAAGAATATGTATTTTATATAAAAAAAACTAAATTTTGAATTTTCTAATAAATCTGGATTAAAAATAAGCACATATTTTAAGGGACAAAAAAGATCATTTAAGCACACATCATTTAATTTAGGATGTCTAATTTTTAACGGTGAACTGAAAGCGTTAAACCATTCTGTAGTTCAAAATCACGTTGTCATTTCTAAAACCGACAATTCACCAAATACATTTCTATCTACAGTCGATCGAATTTACCAAAAGTTTGTCCATTCGACTACCTTTCTAATGAAACTTTAATTAAACCATATAGGCGTACTAGTTCAGGATAAATATTTTCTTTAGAATACATCACAGAAAAGTATTTTATCTATAATACATCACCAAATTGACTTATATCAAAACGTGAAACTATCAAAGTGTCGTACTTAAACCTGATTGGAAGTTTCAGTCTCTTTTTTCGATATGATATTTTAAAAAGGGCAAGAGCGAAAGTTTTAAAGCTAAATAGAAAACTGCAATCATTGTTGCCAGATCTGGCGGTTTTTTTATTCAATAATCACCAATGATTTTGAGATGTGATATTTGCTATACATAATAGACTATCAAGCTTCGAAGTGATTAGGCAAAGTTACAATTAAAATTTATTGAATAAAAAATCCGCCAGATCTGGCAACACTGACTGCAATTTTCTATGAGCCTTCAAAAGAAATAAAAGCATTTAAAAGATCAAAAGAATATGAAAGAAGCCTGACACATCTTATATACACTCCTTCTCATATTTATAAGGACACTTTATGTTTTGAAATACCTAATGTAAAAATAATTGTGAACAAGATTATACTAAGTGCACTTAATATATCTAGCATTCTAAAAACCAAAACTGCTATAATTTATTTAATATGAAACAAAATTAATATAAAATAATGCAAAATATGTTTTTCTCCACGTTTTTAGATGTTCATAATTATAGGGACAATCAAGATTTTTTCTTTTTATTTAACTTACTAGCGGATAAATTACAGTTAACATGCGAATTTGTTAACTACTGGGCTAGATTAATTCATATACAAGCCTTCAATTTTTTTTAGACGGACATTACTGATAATTCCTCGGAAAAAAAGAACGTTCATGTAGTGAAGTATGATAAATGTGTTTTTTAAGTGGAAGAATAATGTCAATCTGACGAATTTCTAATGAAACTCGAAGATCTAAAATTGCTGAAGGAAATGTGATCAAACGTTGAACTGCTGGTTCGATAGGAGAGAGATCTGATGCAAAATCAGAGTTGTTTTACAGAGATCGAAGACTCATAATTCCTCTTACTGTTCTACTCATAATGACTGATGCTGAATTTGCTCGTAATTTTTAACAAAAGGTTGGGGTCCACATTTATGCATGTTTAAAATAATTAATAATATGTTAAAATGAATAAAAAACCTGTAATAATCAATAAGCATTTAATGGGGGAAAGAACGTCTGTGTTAAAGTTAAATAAAGACAATATTAAATGGTAAAATGTTGCATTTTCGGATGAAAAACATTTTATTCTTGATTAGCCAAATGGTTTTAACAGCTACTGGCACGATCAGAAAATAGCGAAAGACAGAACAGATTTTTTAAAGGCAGATATGAATCGGGCATTTTAAGGGTGGATCTATGGTACTCTGGGAAGCTATTTCTACTAAAGGTAGAACGAATTTTGTATTTTTTTCTATTATTATGAACATCAAGAGAATATCCGCAAATTTTAAACGTGGAATTCTTACATTTTTGTTAGATTTTGGGGGAATAGTAATATTTTTTTCAACAAGACTTACATTTCTGCTCTACTTTTAGAGCAATAGGAAATAGTTTGAAGAAAGAAACTTTTGTATTATTGCCTTTCCCGTAGCCTAAAAGTTGAAAAAACCATAACTTATCATATTAGAAAAGTGCATGCAAGTGAAAAGCAATTTTAAATAGCTTAAATGTATTCAGAATATCATCTTTGCTGTATGAAATGGTATTGAGACTGAATATTAAAACTAGTATGTTGTGGCCACCACATGACTTTCTTCTATCTTTTCCTATACAAATTCACTCAGTAACAATAATTAAAAAAAAAAAAAAAAGTGGGACTTTGACAAAATTTTGGGTAAAATGTGAAAATTATTCTAAGTTTGTCAGAACACGGAAACCGTAGGACTGACAAAATTAGGGGAAAAAAGCAAAAATTAGTTTAAGTTTGTCAGAACATGGAAACCGTGGGAGTTTGATAGAATTAAGGGGAGAGGGGAAAAAAGTGGGACTTCAACAAATTTTCACATTTTACCCAAAATTTTGTCAAAGTCCCACTTTTTTTTTTTTCCCCTCTCCCCTTACTTCTATCAAACTCCCACGGTTTCCGTGTTCTGACAAACTTAAACAAATTTTTGCATTTTCCCCCCAATTTTGTCAAAGTCCCACGGTTTCCGTGTTTTGACAAACTTAGAATAATTTTCAGATTTTACCCAAAATTTTGTCAAAGTTTGTCAAAACACGGAAACCGTGGGACTTTGACAAAATTAGGGGAAAAATGCAAAAATATGTTAAAGTTTGTCAAGACACGGAAACCGTAGGACTTTGACAAAATTAGGGGAAAAAAGCAAAAACTAGTTTAAGTTTGTCAGAACACGGAAACCGTGGGAGTTTGATAAAATTAAGGGGAGAAAAAAAAAAAAAAAAAAAAGTTTTTTTTTCTAAGTTTTTTTTTCGTAAAAAGTAAAAAAAATCGATAACTTTGTTTTAAATTATCACAGATTTATAGTTCAACCATTCGTTTTAAAGGTACTGACGAGACCTTTCGAAAGATACCCATCTTGAAAATTTTGCCCTATATCACCCTGTTAAAAATTTAGAAAAAGCGGGATGGCAACGCAACCTGTAAGACGATTTTTACCAAAAGTTGATAGGCACTAATTTATGTCAAGGTACAACTACATACCGATTTGTATGAAATTCTGTGCAGTGGTTCCAGAGATACAGTTGCCACAAAATTTTGTCACACACACACACACAGACAGACAGACAGACAGACAGACAGACAGACATTTTCTAAAAATGGTAAAATCGTGTTCTACATCTCTCAAAACGTGTAAATCCATCAAAAACCCGAAATCGAAAATTTTTACGAATCCAATACTTTCTTCTATTGAAGATAGAAGAAAGTAAAAAAATGTAGATATATATACCAGAGAGAATGTCTGACTGTTTCACCCTAAAAAGAGACCTCATAAAATATTAATTTAAAGAATAACTGAAAAAAAAAATTAAAAAGATTCGAGCTGTCCTTATAATTATGAACACCTGAAAAATCATCTTTTTGACCGTATTTAAAGTTTTTTAAGATAGAAAAACGATAAAACTTTTTAAATATAGTCTATTAATGAAATTCAAATTAATAAAAAATATATTTGTGTAAATAATAGTGTTCAGTGTTTAGTTAATATAGAAAAATGTGTGTCCTTATAATTATGAGAACCACTGTATATTCTTAAAGTACATTTTTATTTTAAAAGATATGTGCAATTTAAAGCTGCTCTCAAAATTGGTTGCACTTGCATCTCTTACTTGTTCCTACCTGCTTATGAACTGAAGTCGCAGTAAAGCTGCTATCAGATGAAGTTCATAGGAAAGGCATTAGCACATAGTATCTCATAAAGAGGTCTTTCACAGGGGAAACCGGTGAAATACTACCGTTTGATACTTTTGCCTCACGTATATTTTCCAATCACGACTGTTAGAATCTCATACGATATTCTTTAGCAAGAAGTCCTCCAATCAGAGGATCGCTATTCCAGAATATCCTCTATCCTCATTCCTTTCAAACATTCGGGTTATTATCACCAAATGTTGCGCTCGTTGTTTACATTTGTGGATTTCATTTATGCTGAAAAATAACCCTTGATGGAGCTCAAGAAAGTCATTAGGTAGCTTTGAGATGCAATAGATTATACTTCAGAATATATATTCTTTCGTCTGATTGCAGCTTTACTATTAGAAAAACTTATCCTTTTGCTTTTCAGTTGCTTCATGAAGCCAGCGATTATTTTGAAAATTACGACTCCCACGTCATTAATCTCTTCTTTAAAAACTTCCTGATATAAAGTCCGATGGAATGAAATCTGGTGAATTATGTGGCCTAAACTTGCTTCCTCCTTGGCCCAATCCATCGTGGATAGAGTCAGTTTATCCGAAAAAGCTCTTGAAAAATTGCAATGGTTCCGTATTATTGGTTAATTATTTCCGCTTACTGGTGTAAAAACAAATAATATAAAAAAAACAGGCTAATTATGCTCCAGAAACTCTTGGTTTTTAGACTACCTTAAAACACATGTGCAATTATCAATTGATCATTAACCATTTCATGACAAACATTTAATTGCGCCTGGAAGAATGTGCTTACCATTACATATGGATTTTCTTAAACGTAACGATGAAAACTGAACATGCCATGACAAATGAAAAATGTGTTGTCTGTCAGCCGTATCTCTCTGAGGTAATTAAATGTCTCTTCAATATTTCATTTGTAAAGCCAATGTAAAATTTTTTCACTTTTGGAAGTCTGAATGCTGTATTTTATGAATCGATGCGTAATAGTATGGTTGATAACGTGTTTTGTGCAAAATACATATAACTATATTTTGTAAAATTACGATTCTTTCTTAAGTAAACTTGAAATCGTATTTGGATTCGCCGCTCAATCAAAAAAAAACGCTTCTAAACTGTCACGGAGTGATGATTCTGTACATTTTCGTACAGCTTATGAAATGAACAGAAGCGAAACATTTCAGTATATACATATATTTTAAGGGGAAAAAATTCTACAGCATGCTTTAGCAATATCATGTGTAAAAAATATGATGATATTGCTAAAGCTTTACTGTAACATTTGATTAATTATTTAAAAAGAGACAAAAATGATCATATGGGCTTTATAACCTCTTTTTAACTTAAAGAAAAGTTTTTCAAAACTTGTTGAAAAGCATATAAAAAAGACGTTATTTACACAACTAATAGTTTAATTTTTTAATATGAACAATTTCAATTAGTTTTAATAAAATAAACCAATTTAAGGTAATGTTATACAATTATTTGAATGAACAGAAAGTAAAAGTTTAATGCTGGTTAAACATTTCAACTTACATTTAAAGCACATACAAAGTAATCAGTAGCAAACATCACTCCAAAGAAAGGGTCAATATCCTATTAAAAATAGATATTGTTTTTAATCATGTTGTTATTAAAATATCAAAGTAATACATTATGCAAGTCAACTTATTTTTACCTTCCATGTTATTTCCTTTATTTAGCATTATAAATGAGCTCACTACACATTATTTCGATAACTATAACTTAGCAAAACAGAAAATAAGTGCTAAAACTATAATAAATTAAATTTACATTAAAGTACACGGAAGCTCCATTTCTTTCTAAGAAATTATTCGGTAAAATAGCGTTGCTAACTAATACTTTTTTAAAAATAATAAGAATACATTGTTATAAATGATATCGTTGTTTTAGAAAAGAGCGTTTAAAACAGCTGTGAAAAAAATGTGCCTGCAATTGAAAATGTAAAAATTATGCTAAGCTTTGCTCCATATATTACATTGCATGTTGCAATAACCATAATTTCACTACACTAAATGAATTGTATAAGATTAAAAATCCAAAAGCTTTCTAGAGAAAAGACTATTAAGTACAAGTATTTAAATATTAAAACGATTATTGACAGCCATATACAAGGCTGTCTAAAAAGGTTTTAGAATATTGCGGGGAAAAAATAACATGGTTATTAAGGGAACGTGGCAGCGCATGGGCAAAGTGAGTCATGTCAGCAAGTGTTGGCTATCATATAAATGTCAACTGTAAAGCGCGGTTTCTTTTCTGTGACCAATCAATGGAAGACATATGGAATCTAGTGCCATAGAATAGTAAAGTAATGGGTAAAATTCTAGTTTTGCTACCAAATCAGGAAAACAGTGGCAATACACCATCAAATATTAATGCATATTTATGGATTAGAAACAGTAAGTAATAACGTGTTGAAGACTGGCTCAAATGCATTGACAAAAAAACTCCGACACTGATCGTAGCTAACTATGGAAGAAACTTTGTTTTCTCGGAAATGGATCTAAATATTTTCATAAAATCTTAGAGTTAAAGGTTTTTTAGATGAGAGGCTCAGCTGACTCATATTCTCGAAAATTAGCACTCACTGTTATCTCTCACTCCGCCAGTGGTAAAATATGATAGAAACTTAGTTTTCTTAGAAACTACTTAAATGATTTTGATCAAAATTAAAATTTAAGAGCTTTTTCAGTTTTAAAATTCAATCTGAGTTGCTCTCTTCTTCAACACTATTAACGTTCACCAGTAACCCACGAATCTCTTTCGAAAAAAAATGGCAGAAACTTCATTTTCTTCGAAAGTACTCAAGTGATTCTGATAAAAAATTAGAGATGATGTGTTTTTAAGATAACAGCCCTAACAGCACAAAATATTCCAGAAACGTAACAATCATATAACATTGAAACATTATGAAACCTTCCGAAACGTTTAAAACCGTTCAGATTACTTTCCGATTAGTTTCAAAAACGTAGAAATGTCCGCGATCGTAACAAAAAACCAGATACGTAACAGAAACGTTACAATCACTTAACAGATGGAAAATCAAAAAGGGCGAATGTTTCAGAAAGGTATCAGAGAGCATACTAAAACGTGTTACGTTTTTGAAAGATTGTAAGCTTTTTGCAACATAACTGAAACATTCTGTGCTGTATGGGAGTCTAATCCAAAATATTCTCATCTACAGGATAACTAGCATTCACAGATAAACCGAACGCCATCCAGTAAAAATGCAGTAAAAACTTGGTTTACTTGGAAATTGCTGAAACGATTAAAAAAAAAATAAATAAATAAAAAATAGAATGTTAAGAGATTTTTGAGAGGAAAAACCTCTCTGACTTATCTCCTTTATCAGAAAAACTAGCAGTCTCTGGTAACCCGCGCTTTACCTGGAACAAATTATACTGAAACCATATTTTCTAGAAATTTGCTTACACGATTTTCATAAAAAATTATACTTAGGTGTTGGAGATGATAATTCGATTTGAATTTTGTTTATTTCTAAGAAAATTCGCTGTCATTGATAATTCACGAATTACTCAGATCAAACAAATAAGAGATATATTTCTAAAAACAAATCACTATAATTACACTACGAACAGTTTTTAATATGAGACCGAGTGAACTCTCTCTTTGTATGTGCTGCAAGAGGAAAAATCAAATGTTTAACCGTTTGACTGTTAAGCAGCGCGATAGCGCTGCAATGTTCAGTCTCGAAAACTCGAAGCAGCGCTATGGCGCTGCGAGAGGTAAAATTCAGATATCACCGGAATTTTAATTTAATTTTTTTTCGTAAACAAAATAAACCCTTCAGAACCAAAATACTGTTGTTGAACATTACCTCTTCATTATTTCCTTTTACAGGAAGTATATATCTATATATATACCAGGGATGGAACACGGGCGCAGCATTCATACCGGAATCTGTTGAAGAAATTTATTTACCTATAATATCGTTGATTTAAGAGGTAGAAAATTTTCTTACATTGATAGTGGTATGAATTCTGCGCCCGTGTTCCATCCCTGATATACCCAGCTGCCAACCTTATTGTTTGTACCGCCCATTTTTCTACACCGCTTAAATTTTAGAGTAATTTTCTTCAAATATATTTACGATGAATTAAGAAAACAAATACTTTAAAAATTAACCCTTTCAGGGGCGGTGGCTAGAGGGTCTATCCACCTACTTTAGAAATTTTTCTCTAGGTATGCAGTGGCTACTTTTTCTATCCACCTTTATGAAAAGTTAATGTGTACTTCTAAAATTGAAATAGAGACGGCAGCAATACAGTAACTTTAAGCAGGATGTGCCTGTGACTTTTTTAAATGGACAAGTTGCGGGAAAATTTTTTGAAGTTTCTTTTATATATTTTTATGAAAAATAATTTTTTAATCAAAAGTATTTGGTAGTGTAAATATACTGTAATGCACCTTTTAAATACAACAGATTTACATATTATCTTAGATCATTAATTTTAGTTTGATTTTTAGGAGCATCTTTTAGGTGGATAGACCCTCTAGCCACCGCGCACATACGTCAGGGGAGATACCATAAGACAGGTTCTGCTGGGGAAATGAATCTCAATTTATTTTCCTTTGAGATAAACAAAGAGGGTCTTCTGGGGTTAGTGAACTGTGATAAATATAAACAGTAAGGGATAGCAGAATGTAAATACAGATGTAAACAAGCGTGGGAGGGTTCTTACAAAAAAGCTATTCAGTATTTCTGTTTACAGTGTAGAAAGAGGCTGCTTTTTTCTATTGCTCTTATATCGTGATTTTTAAAAATAAATTTTTATTTTCACAGCTTTTAAATTTAGTTAATTTCTCTAAATAATCTTAAATTAAATGTATATATCTTAATTTTTATCACAATAATGCCTGGAAAAGGCTTATCTTTGAATGAAGCTATTGCTCTGTTTGAAGAGCTACTCTCAGATGATGATTCTGCAGTATCTGGATCAGGAACAAACAAATTTTAAAGAACATTAATATTTTTAAAGTTTTCATATTTCTGTGTATGCAATTTGTGAATTGATTATTTCATTACAATATGAAGGTAAGAAATTATGTCTTTTAGTTTATGTACTGAGTCAATTTCAAAATTTATTGCACTTACAATATAATTGAATAACTATAATTTTTATTCCTTAAATAGTGAATAATTTTTTCTTATTACTAATGCATAGAGGTTTCTAAATAAATTTTAAACAGCCCATATATGTGTGTGTGTATATATAATAAATCATTAAAAAAGGATAAAGAAGCATTATAATTTAAGTAATAATTAATTATTGTTACATTGTACTATTATAATTACATTTTCAAGGCATAGTTTCAATTTTTATTCCTTAAATATATAAATATTTATTTCCATACGAAAATTAAGGTACATGACGTATGTGCGCAGTGGCTAGAACGTCTAGCCACCACCCACAAAAAAATCCCCACATGCTGAATTTTTTTCTTCATCAAATATGACTTGTAGGGGATGTTTACTTTATGATGTATATATATTTAAAAGGAAATTCAATCATTTTTACTTAGTGCCCCTGAAAGGGTTAAGTGGTGTAGAAAAATGGGCGGTACTTACAATTTGCCGGATTAGGTTGGCAGCTCTGTATATACATATTTGTTTATTTATATTATAAAGTTCTTTTCTTTCATTATTTATTTAAAAAACATAAAAAGAATTAATAAATTAACTGACAATTGTATGAGTGATTGTGTTTTATTAAATAACATTTTTTTTTTTTTTTTAATGCTCAAAAAATATTACCAGAAAACAACGTCAATACTAATCACTGAAATCAATTAAATGTAGTTCTTTCGAAAAAGAAATATCTAACATGATTTTTGACGCATAATATAGTACGACGCTCGTTTCATCATTTTTAAAATATATATCATTATATTTGTGAAATAAGTTGGAAAAAAATAAGAATGGGCGGAGTCTTGATAAAATCTTATCAAAATATACACCCCGTCACTACGCTGAATTGCATATTTGGAAAACAAAATTGGATTTTTTCGCTGATCCGAAATTTTCGTAAAACATTGTGTGTGAACAATTATTAATGGTAAAACACGTTTTTTGTTTTTATTCATCCTTTAATTATACTTAAATTGGCCTTTTACAAACGTTACAGTAAGGCGTGGTTTTCATTAATTGTGTGTGTTTTTATAGGTCATTAGAAAATTTCATCTTTTATTTCTGTAGAAAGAGCTATCGAGGGTAAATAATTTAGGCATAAAAAACACATTTATACATTCACTTTCGCTTTCTGCTTACTTGGATTTTTTTTTTTTTTTTTTTTTTTTTTAATTTTTACTGCACGGCGTGGTTTTCTAGTTGGCATGATTGAGTTTCGAATTTTTTACAAAACTAAAATTAAATATTCACACCAGAAAAACTTTTGTTGAGGCCTGAAATAGCGATAGCAATTTAAGGATGTGTTTCAGAAAATGCTTCAGCATTCAAACGGTTAAAACAGATTTCATAAAATATTTCCGTTTCAATACTGAGCTCTTACGCCCCTATCTTTTATAAATCATTTCTGTGATATTCAGTTGCAAAAAAATATTGTAAAAATTAAATGAATATTTCTGTTTGGAAATAGTGGTACAAAAAATTCGGGCATTTTCATCCCTGAACCCAAATAACAAAACGTATAAAACGTTTGTTGGTTTGGTCAGGATTTTCTATACCGGCGTGCTAAGAAACGCGGACGAAATGAAAAAAAAAAAAAAAAAAAAAAAAAAAAGGAGAAAGGTTTGAGCAATGAACTTCTGAAAGTGAATCAGCGCTGTACCTCTAAATTACATCGTCATTCAGTTTTTGGTTCTAAAGATTATATTTTTCCCTTTTGTCCGTGCTTTTTAACATCATGGATTCAGGAAATCCTGACTAAATAAACGGGTGATTATATTTTCAGATTTTAGAAATTTTATGCGTATAGTTTATTTTTGCAGTAAGCGTACTACTTTCATAAAACTAAAAATTTGCAATTTTTTTTTTTTCTTCCGCATGTATTGCCATTTTCAAGACAGGAACTCTAACTTCGCTATTTTCCATCAACTGATGTTGTAATCAATCTCAACTTGTACCAGATATCTGATTAACTATACCTAGGCACCATATGTAAGGCAGTAACTATGTCACTTCTAAAGTTATTGTGAAATGGGGCAAGAATTCAGCTAACACCCTTATTGTCTCTAACTATTGTTACATTACGCTAATTATGTTGTCTCTAATGAAAGTTTTACAGAATTATATAATATCATTTCATAAAGTGAAAATGAAAATTATATATCTCCTATAGTGTAAATGTTGCTTGTATTTGTTTTTTATTATTTTGAAAAGAAATTGATATTTAAATGACATTTTTATTATTCGTAATTTTGACTTAAAATTTATATTTAGGTGATTGTATTCTTTACATTTAAATAAAAATGAATTTTTTAATCTAACAATTGAAGCGATATTCCTAAACAGATTGCTTAAATATTTTACACCTAAAAAAACAAATATGAAAATTGCAAAAAGAAAAACAAAAAACTCTGCAATATTCATAAACACAATTTTAATGATATTACTCAAAAACATTTTGAAAGAACAGAGATCGACAAGGTCATTCAAAGCCCATGTTATTCTACGAGTAAAATTGTTCATAGAATAACACATTACCTAAATGTTATTTTTAAATTCCGTTTTCGCATTCTGAATATTAACCGTTAAAATTTAACCGTTAAATTAGCACTCGTTTTCTAAAAATGTATTTTTAAAAATTTTAAATTTGAATATTGAGTTTAAAGACGCAAATTTTCACTAAATGCATTTTTCTCATTTTTTAGCTATAAAATAAAATATTAAAATTTAAAACAATCAATTTTTGGAAAACGGGTACTAATTTAAAGGTTGTGAATTTCTTGAATGTGAAAACGGAATTTAAGAATACCAATTAGGTAATGAGTAATTCTGTAAACAAATTTTGCCATAGACTTACATGGAATCTGGTAACTAGAGTCGGGGAAACAGTCCAAAAGGATCGCACAATTCTTGTGGCCTTAAGCGGCTACAGCAGACTTCTTTTACAGGAAAAATAGAGCCATAAAATAACCAACTGGAAAAAATGCATATTTCCCAAATTCTTCTAAAAAACTTATTTTGTTTCACTTTTATTTTATTTATTTTTATTTTTTTTAATCTTAACTATTTTAGTTCAATATGACTACATTTTTCCTTTCTTTAAATATAACGGAAACAAAATTAAACTTTTAAAGAAACAAAAATACATTCTAAAGATTACTTACAGAATCCAGTATGAGATAGAATGATAATATGACGTCGAAAATGGTAGTCATGGCAATAACCACAAGCCACGGTAATAACATTGCTCGTCTGTTCTGTATAACAGAAATATGAAAGAGAAAATTTAGAAAATTGTCAATATAAACAAATTTCTGCTTCAGAAATACATATTAAAAAGAAATAACTTAATTTTAGGCTGGAAATTTGATTATTAGAGTTTTTTCTCTTTATTCATTCAAAGAAGACGATGAAAGAATTGCATTCATCCTCCCTCTCGCATTATTTTTCTTCTTCAATCACTCCATTTCCTAATCAAATTCTAATGCTATTATTTACAAATAAAGGTACAATTTAGATGTTGGGAGTCATGATTAAAAAAAAAAAAAAAAAGGAAAGAAAGTAGAAGAAGAAGAAGCCGCGGAATAAAAAGCATCGGAAACAATTTCAGCAACCAAAATAGTTGCACCATTCAGTAACTTCATTATATTAAAAATACGATTCTTATTTATGTTTCAACAACTTAATAAAAATTCATGTACCCTATAGAATAAAAGGAATGAAAACATTAGACTCCCAAACAGTAATGCCCTTTATTTGCTTCCTTTTTTATGCGTTTTATTTATTAAAATATATAATCTACTTTTATTATATAAAAGTATAAATGAAAGAAAAAAAATTTAAATATCTCTTAAAATCGTGGTTTATTAAGTAACTATATTAGGGACAATACTGACAGTGATTATCAAATAATTATAAATTGTTTGAAGTTTTTGCTGAAACATATTTTATTACTTTACTCCCTTTCCTTTACTGATTCACAAAAAAAAAAAAAAAAAAAAAAAAAGTATTTAAAATCTAATTTTTGTTTTTCCTTAAATAAAAAAATGTGGACAACTGCAAATATATATGTGTGAGTGTGTGCTTGCATATGTGAATTAAAAAATACATGGATAGAAAAAAAAATGTATTTTTTCCTTCTGTATATTCCAGTTAAAATAATTATGTATTTTCCGCAAAGTTTCCACTAGTTATGCTCATTTCCTTTATTTATAACTAAAAACTAGTAGCAAGCTAAAAGTAAAACACAAACTTTGTGATATGGAAGAGAATTTAATTTTGCGATATATCTTTTTTTTTTTTTTTTTTTAAGAGTTACAAATGTGTAATATATTTGTGTTTGTTGCTGAAGCAGTTGTTACATTTAATAAAAAAGAAAATGTAACATTTTCGAAGCATATACTTCTATCAAATTAAAGATCAATTGTACAAAAAATGTTTGGAGAATGCTTAAATGATAATTAAAATATCTTACTGTGCATATTCCCAGAAGTAGAATGATTGAAGTTGTGATAGATAAAGCAGCAAACACCAACATTGCTATGCTCAGTATCACAAGAGTTCTATCAGCATCTAAAGAAAATGTAAGGCATTAATTGAAACAAAATATCTTCGTTGTCATCTACTACAATGAAATATAATATTGATTGCATATTGAAATATTTATTAAACTCTTCGATTCTGCGGTCCACATATACGTGTGTGGACCTCTATTCTTTACTTTATAAAATCTAAATAATTTATTATTTTAACATTTTGAAAATATTACTGAAAATCTGAAAGATTCGGCTTTAAAAAGATACCAATATATGGTAGATGAAAATAAAGTTTATTTCTGAAATAGAATGATATTTTATCTAGTTTCGCAAAAAGGCTTCAAAACAGTATTGCAGAAAAAAAGGATGTACTTTTTATAAATATTTAAAATATTTAGAACAATTCATAAATATTTTTTAAACATAGGTTCTTATTTGAGAGCATCAAATTTAGAATTGTGCTACATTTAGGTAGATTTAACAATTTAATAATTTAGAATTTAGTTGTTTCAGGTCCATACTTGTTACCCTCCATTACTAGCGCCTAAATTATCAAATTCACAAAAATGCAGTATTCTGTAATCTACAATGTTAACATGTGTGTGTCTAATAGCCTCCACAAGTTTTTTATGTTGTTATTATAGCCTCAAGTGCGAAGAGGTGGATATAAATATTAAAGAGAGTTAAATATAAATACACACACACACACATATGGTGAGTGTGTGTGTGTGAGGAATGAGAACAAAAAAAAAAAAAAAAAAGATGAATAATTCGCGAAAACAACACGCAAAAGGCAATTTGTTAACTAGTTAACTTAATTATATTTTTATAAATAATTAGATCAGAATTTCTTAATTTATATTTTTGAAAAGGAGAAGAATGCTCACTTTAAAATAATTCCAATAATAATACAAATCATATAAAAGCTGAAGGAGCTGAAGGAAAAGCATGAAGGAGCTTTTTAATGATTGTTATCAAAAGTTTTCTATTCGAAGTGAAAATAACAAAATGAACCAATAAAAGAAAAAGAAAAAGAGAAAAGCGGAATTTATGGAACAGGACGCAAATATTTCAATAAATAATAAAATAAATGGCTCAGAATATAGAGATAATACATAAGGAGTCACCACCCCCAACATTGAGCTAAAATAATGCAAGGTTTCACTTTTTAGCTTGCGAAGTTATGCAAAATACACACAAGTTGACTCAACCCTGCAATTAAAATATTACTTTCAATTAAAAAAAAATGAATATAGATTATAGTCTGCAATAACAACAAACAAAGCTTCACCACAAATAAATTCATAAAGCACATGTTAAAAGCTGCAGTAATCGTAAGCAGTATATGGTAGTGCAATTCTCAGGTATAATAACGGCAAAATGTAAAATCCGGCCCAAAAGCGAACTTTTCAAGACGCATATACTGTTACGAGCGTCATCTGTTGTCACAACTAGGAAGACTTTTTATTTAATTTATGAACAATAGATATGCATGAAGTTATTTTGTTTTAACATTTTAAAATAGCAATACTGAATATTTTTTTCTTTTTTAACACTTTCCAATAAGATTGAAAAGTATTAATGATTTCGGTTTTTCTGTCTGTCTGTCCTTCCGCAGTCTAACTCCCGTAAATGTTATGGAATTTCTTGAAACTTATATAATTTATTCAAGTTTACTATCGGATGTCTCCTATATAAAATGGAGTAAATTCCACCACTGGTTTGTGTACAGGGATACTCGAAAGTATTTCAAAGCATTGTGTTCTATGAGAGATATTTATATCAACCATATTTTAATACCGTTAATTTACACAAATCTTAATGAAATTGATATATGTTATACAAGTCCGCTATCGGATGTTCCCAGTTGAAAATGGAGTAAATACCATCACTGGTTTGTATACAGGGACACCCGAAAGTATTCCAAAGCATTGCGTTCTATGACAGGTATTTCTAAAGACCAAATTTTAAGAACTTTACTTGCCCAAATCTTAATAAAATTAAAACATATTATTCATATGCACAAAAAAATGATTCCTATAGAATACAGTATGATTATCATTAGATTTACGAGGCCACACAAAAATATTCCGTTACATTAATGGGTATTATTGGAAATTTGCTGCAATTACATTTTTGTTTATATTAATCGTCTTTATCACTTTATAAATGTTTTTATCACTTTTTAATAAGGTGAAAACGTGTTAATCACTTCGGTTTCCCTATCTGTCTGTCTATCCGCGCTCTAACTCCCGTAAATATTCATGGAATTTCTTAAAACTGAAATATGATATTCAAGTTCACTATCGTATGTTCCTTATTGAAACTGGAGTGAATATCTTTACAGTCGCGTGCACAGGGACACCCAAAAGTATTCCAAAGCAATATGTGCTATGAGAGGTATTTTTATGAACAATATTTTAATTCCTTTATTTTACACAAATTTCAATGAAATTGAAATATGGTATTCAAGTTCACTCTCGGATGTTTGCTACAGAAAATGAAGTAAATAACACCACTAGTTTGTGTACAGGGACACCTGGAAGTATAAAAAAGAATTCGTTCTATGAGAGGTATTTCTATAAACAAAATTTTAATAAATTTACTTTGAATAATTCTTAATAAAATTGAAATATATTATTTATATGCACAAAAGCATGTTTTCTGCACAATGTAGTGTGATTGGCATTAGATTTACAGGGCCACATAAAAATATTCATTTACACTGAGGGCTTTTATTGGAAATTTGCTGGAATTATATTTTCGTTTACATTAAGTGATTTAACACTTTTTTACATTTTTTAAGTATGAATGTGTCTCAGTTTGTGTATCTCACTGTCCGACTGCCCATCTGTCCGTCTGCCCGCCCCCGGCGTCCGTAAATATTTTCAGAATTAAAAAAAAAAAAATTATATATGTTATTCATTTTCATTATGAAATGTTCCATATTTTAAATGACATTAATAGGTCCTGTGCAACTGGTTTGTGTAAAGGGACAAAAAATGCCAATGCATTGCATTTTAGGATAGACATTTTTATAAATTACATTTAAAGACCTTGTAAATTCATAAAAAAAATGGTATTTATTGTTAATTTGCTAAAATAAAATTTTGTATAGCATATGATTTTGTTAACCTTCAGATTTACACGGCTACACTAAAATTTTCAGATACATTAAGAACTGCAGTTAGAATATAAGGGCTACGCTTTCTTTTGTGTTAAGCATTTTTAACGCTTTCTAACAATGTTTAAGAATGATTAGGAATTCAATTAGTCTATCTGTATGCTTTTCAGAACTAATGTCTCTCCGTTGTGGGATTACGTAGGCAAAGAGCAGTGAAAGTTATACGATACTACAATTACGTACATTTGGAAAGAGTTAATAATCATTGCATACCGCGTGATATTTCGCTGTGTTTATACCTTATGTTATCAGGGTGAAATAAGTTTGTGGGAAATATTTTACTCGTGTGAATTATTCTGTTTATCACATTTGTTAAATAATAATTAAAATAAATATTTGTGTTGATAATACAGAATAAAAATGAAATATCTTTTTAAGTAAACATGTTCGCTACTTTCACGTGAAATTAATAATTTTAAAAAATATAATTCATAGCTAACAGGATTTTCATGTTGTACCATTTAAGATGATATATATATATTATTGAAGGTTTTGTTGCTTTTTTTGAGATTTTAGATACTAATAATTTTAGGAAAAGTTTACATCATTGTTTATTCGGAACTGTTTAATTACAATAAATATACATATAAGTACTGTATATGTGTTTCTCTTTAAATAAATAAATAAAATAAAAAACTAATTCTTTTCTTTTCTAAATTAAAAAAAAAAAAAAAAAAAAAAATCATCCGATTTCATTGAAAAAATTTTGTTCGTTTTCTGTCTAAAACCTTAATAACATTAAAAAATAAAAATAAATAAAAATAAAAATAAAAGACTTTCACAAGTAATAAATTAAAGAGTAGAGCCAACAAATGATTAATTAAGAAAGAAAAACATTTCATTTCAAATATCTCCCAATAATTAGTAACTCTGTTTTTCTTCAAATGCCAAATAAATGATGTTTTATTAAATATTTTCTTTTTAAGACTTAACCATGTTTTCAATTTAAAAATATAATTACCATACTTCGAAATCAATAATTAAAAAAAAAAAAATCTTTATAACAATTGAATTTATTTGAAAAATCTGAAAAGGAAAAAGTATTTATATCAGTTTGAAGCTGCAATTATTATTATTATTATTATTTTAAAAAATTTCTTATACACAATTTACATTCCATATAAAAATAAAATAATAGACGTTTTAATAAACATAAAATACACATAAAATGAAATTAAATTTACCTAAAATGTTCTTATACATATAATAATGTAGTGAAACTAATTTACAAAAAAAATATTTCATATTATTTATATTAGTATTTTTTTAATTGTTTATACATATATAAGTAAAAATATATGCATTGGTTTATTCTAAATCATGTATGTTTAACAGAATGCAAAAACCAATATAGTGACAGATACCTATCTTCTGTTAGAATTTTCTTTTATTTGAAAATTTTAAAGGGTTATTTAATCAACTTCAAAATCGATATAAATACGAACATAAGCTTTATTTTTTATGTTATCATTTTTCAACGTTTATTTGTGAATTAATATTTATGGTCACTTTAATGGTAGCTAAAATATTTGTTAATTCTTGCACGCATAATATGTATATATATATATATAAAGTTTAGTATTTATATAAATTCTTTTATTTTCCTTAGTACAAGAAGATAAAGAATTTAGATTTATAAAGCAGAACTTATTTAAATGTATTATTTTTAAAAGGTTTCTCTTAAATAAAAGTTTATGCAACTGACATAGATGTTTCGTAAAAAGTGGCTTTATTAAAAGTATAACTGCGCTAAAATACCGTAATGTAAAATACAGGGTGGTTATAATTAAACTTCCCCTATAAACAGCATCCCACAGCGCAAACGGGTGAATGGAATGCAACAAAATTTGGTATATAGAGATGCGCTCATGAAATTTCTAAAAAAAAAAAAAAAAAAAAAAGTGTTCCAAAATGTCTACCAGAGGGCGCTTTTTCCGGAAAACAGTAAATTTAATACAATAAATGATCAAAACGGAATACAGAAACAATATTAACGATTCAGAACAAGAATTATGAGTAATAAAACGTAAAACCGGGAAAAACGTCAGTTCTAGGAAGAAAATATCGAGATTTGCATGCTCGCGAAGAAGAGGAAGCTTTATGCAAAACATTTATTACTTAATGTGGTTCGATGAGAAGGTGATCAGAAACTAGTCAATAAATGATAATATTGTTTGTGTATTCCGTTTTGGTCGTTTATTGTGTTAAATTCAATGTTTTTTCCGGAAAAGGCGCCCTTTGGTGGACATTTTGGAACTAATTTTTTATTTTTTCGAAGTTCCGTGAGCGCATCTTGTATATAGTCTGTATACCAAATTTCGTTGCATTCCGTTCACCCGTTTGCGCTGTAGTATGTTGTTTATAGGGGAAGTTTAATTATAACCACCCTGTATAAAGAGCGAGTCTATTATATAAAAATTCATTCTTTCAATGGGATATATATATATATATATATATATATATATATATATATTATCAGTTGTGTTAACTAAGGACGTGTGTCGATATATTATAAGCAAACGTGAAATTTACCGTACTGTTTTAACATATTAATTATAAGATTAGGGGATTAAAAGTGGTATCGTTCGAAAGGGATAGTAAATGTGAGTTTGAGAAAAATGAAAGTATTCTTATATAAGAGCCCAAGAAGATCGATAAAAATACTTTTATTTTTTATGCACACACATAATCTTTTCTATTACAAATTGTTTATTAAAATTAACCTCATGATGAATGCAGACGATTTTCCTCAGAGAGAAGTATTTATAAATTAATACCGAGACATGAAATTTGGCGCATGTTTTTAGTCTACTTTTAGTAGAAGAAAGGGCTTAAAATTAGTATCGTTTGAAGTTTACGGTTAATGTGATATGAAAAAAAAAAATTCTCATGTAAATTCAAGAAAACAGAAAAAAATGCCTTTGTTTTTATCCACTTTTCTCTTTCTACACGTAATGTTTGTATTTAAAATTTCTCTGGAAGAAAGTTCTTAAATCTAAATGTGCAATTTTTCAAAACGGAATACAACGGCTCCTGATTCAGTTTAATTTTGTGTCTTTATTTTACAATATTTATTTTTATTTGTCTGGCTACAGAAATAAATATATATTGTTTTCAGACTTTTAATAGTTTGTTTCGATATAGACAGTGTTCTTCGCTCTTGAAATGCCCAGGCGAGAAACTTTGTTCAGTCAGTTTAAGGTGCAAATGGCTGAAATAGATAGAGAAGTTTAAAGGGATATCTGTCATCATGAAATAAAAATGCTAAAAGGGATATTTTAAATAAAGGATAGATTAATTATTGCGAATATTGTTTACACGAAAGTTTTGAATTTCTATAATTTCCTTATTTAAATGTTTACCTTAAAAATTGCTGGAGTTTCGACCACTGGGCGATACAAGTTATAAAAAAACATACATATAGATATTTTAAAATATTAAAACGTTTTAAGTACCAAATATTATTTAATTAAATTCAAAAGTAAAATATTGGTTTCGAATAAGTTTCTTCACGCTCTTCTTTAACGAGATAAAAAGTAGAAAATCCAGCTTTAAATACGCTAGTATAAAATTTTGTAATTACATTGTGTGCATCTTTTTAGTTTCATGATGTAATTTATGATGCTATTTTATAATAAAAATTTTGTTCTTATTTAAGAATAGTATTTTATTGTGTTTGAGTAACCCAATACAACTCCCATCATATTAAAGAAAAAATGTATGTTATTTTTTTTTTATTTATTTTTTTATCAATAACATAAAATTTCAACTCAGAAATTTTTCTTTTCTCTACTAGTCGAAAAACCAAATATTTTTCCTTGATAATAGCCCCTTTTCGAAATAATTTATAGCTGGAAAAAAGGGGAAGAGAGGCAGAGGTTTTTTCCCGTAAATTTTGAAAGCGCAGTGATTGATGACATAATGACAGCGATTTTGAATGTTATTCATATTTTACAAAAAAAAAAAAAAAAAAAAAAAAAAAAAAAAGTAAAGAAAAAAGTAAAGAAAAGAAAAGAAATAAAATGAAAATGAGATGACAAGATTGTTCAGGAAGCTTTCTTTTAAATACTTTTTATTGTGCATTATATATATATATATATATATACATATATATATAATTAAGAAGACCCCCATAAATTATAAAATTAACGAATAATTAGTACATTTTTACAGTAAAAATTATAACTATAAAATAGGTATAAATCTGTATATTGCATTTATATACCTAAAAAATCTATACATTTATATAAGATTATATACATATAATAACATGTACGTATATATACACGCACACACATGTACACATCAGTGCAATTTCGTGAATGACATTTTAGATTACCTCCATACGGATAACTAAAAACTGTCTGTTATTACGAAAGCCACATTCATTTTATTAACTACTAGCTGCCTTTGGCAACCAGCTAGCTCGCGATCCTCGAAAAATCCGACCGTACGAAATTCCCGCTCGCTCGGTGGCGCCTGCGACGCTTTTTTCCCCTTTCAGCACTTACAACAGCATATTGAATAGTGCAAATAGCTTTATTAAAAATTTTAACTGTAGTAAAATCTTGCTCGGTAGCGTCTACGGCGCAGTCTTCCCGTTTTAGTATCTGAAATAGCCTGTTCGCTCACCGTGTTATGATCTTTGAAAATTCGGATGGTAGCAAAGTCCCGCTCGGTGTTGCCTGCGGCGCCTTATCCCTCTTTTAGAAATTACAATAGATTTCTCGCTCATAGTGCAAATAGCTTTGAAAATTTTAACTATAACAAATTTCCGCTCTGCAGTGAGTAGCCTGAATCAGAATTGGAGGTACCAAAATATCAAAGCGCAATCTAGCGACAGAGATTTGCAACATGTACTCTTGATTTCTGATTCAAATAACATTTAAAATGATGTTTAATCATAATTAGAATTTCAGATATTGGAATAAAGGTTTCCTGTGGTTTTCTTTTAAACTTCCGAACGGAATTTAACGGCTTATATCAGTTTAAAAGTCCGCAATAAAATATATTTCTAATTAGAATTAGAAATAATGAAATTTTAAAATAATTAAGTGCCATCTGGCGGCAGATATTTCCGATCTCTTCTCCTTAATTTCAATTCAAATAAGTTTTAAAATGATATATTACTTATGAAATGACTACCCTAAAAGTTTTAGCTCTTTCTATGAAAACCAGCAAAACATAACCCATCAGGAAGGCGTCGTTGCATGGTGGTTATAATGTTCAGCTTGAATGAGGAAGGTCGTGAGATCGAACCCCGATGAGTTTTTTTTTTTTTTTTTTTTAATAAATGAAATAGAATAAAATATTAAAATAAATGAACAGTTTAAAGGGGAATATGCATTAAATTTAATTAAAAAATATATAAGGATATATATTTAAATATTAAAATATTTTATTTCAACTTAAATATATATATATGATTTAAATAAATTGAAGGGAAAATGTTTTTCTTTATTACACGTTATCCTCTTTTCTAAAATTTAATTCAATTTTTTTATTAATATTTTACGACAAAGCCGCTAGTATTTTCTTACTTTTTATACATAAAAAATGAATATTCTGTTAAATAATTAAAACATTTTATTTCAAGTAAAAAAATGTTTTTCAAATGATTAATGAAATAAAAAATAATATTTATATTACTTTTTTTTCATCTGCTTTAATTGCGCTCTTATTAATACGTAAAAGGGGAGAATTTTTACTTTATTGTGGTGTATTTCATTATTATGTTCCTGATTAAATTCATTGGGCATCTAGTAAGTGACGTCACATAAATTTACAGGTAGCTGTGATCTGTATTGCCCAATCAATGATCTGTTAATTCCCTTTTACTTGTATTAATGCTAAACGGGGATGCCAGATTGGGGATTTTGTCTCCATTTTGGGGTTTTTTGAGGCTTTTGGGGACAATTTTGGGGACCAAATGTTTGTGGGGACATTTTTGGGGAATTCTAAAATTTTTGGGGACAAATCTGGGGAGATCAACTTTCTGTCAATGTTGGCAACGTAATGATTTATCCCTACGACCAGGGATTTTCAATAGCTTTATTGTTATTTGGGGATTTTTTTCAAAAATTGCCTTCATTTGGGGAAAAATCTGAGCGAAAATCCACTTAAATCTGCTTGACATATTTTTTTTTTTTAACAATTTTTATTTTCCCTTTTCAGTAGAAATCAAGTTGGGAATTTTTTCGGAAAAAGACCTTGATATGGGGAAATTTGAAGACTTGTTTGGGGAAATAATTTTCGACCATCTGGCATCACTGATGCTAAAACAGATCAGTCTTCAATTTGTAATCGTTTGTGAAACATGTGTATGTCAGCTGTAATTGTTCTTAGTCGTTTATTAAATTCTATGTGTTAAAAATGTAGAAGTTCGCCTCGTCATATCATAGTTACAAATCAATTATAAATCTTCTTCCTGCCAAACAAATAGTAAAATGGCGACGATCGTAAAAGAAAAAAAGTTGTTCGTTCTTCAACATTTAATAATGTCTACTTCAAAATAATTAGAAATGCAATCTGCAGTTCTTCATAAAAAAAGAGAATGAAATATGTTCTACGTATCAATTTATTCACAGATCTAAATGTTTCACTAAGAAAAAAATTGGTTATTTCAACTGAATCATTAAGCAGTCGGAGACAGCAGCCGTTAAAATTTTCGTCTGGTGGCGAGCAGATACGAAATAGGTGCCATAGATAATTACTTCTCTGCAATAGTCTGCGATTTTTTTTTTTTTTTTTTTTCGAGGTGACGGAAAAATATATTTATACATTTATTTTATTTTTTTCTTTTCCGATCGCATATATTTTTTAGAATTAACATATTTACATTAAAAATGTTTAAAAATTGTAAGGAATTTAATTATTCTATTGAGTCTTTTGACTCTTATATCAGGAGATTGGAACAAAATTTCATATTGTTTGACATAAAAGACGAAAAAGAACTCAGTGCTTTGATTACCTTTATCGGACCAAAATTATATAATTTACTAACAAATTTATTTTTCCCAGATCTTCCTGAATCAAAAACTTACACTGAACTAGTAGATGTTTTAACAAAATATCTGTGTAAGACCCCTAACAAAATTACTGAACGCCTTAAATTTAGAAAATGTTTTCAAGGGGATAGTGAAACAGTTCAGGATTTCAGTGTTCGTTTAAAGAAATTTACAACACATTTGTGCGTGTAAGGGCACTCGCTGTCAGAAAATTTGTTAGAACAATTTTTACTCGGATTAAAAGTGAAACAATCCAAAGCAAATTAATGTCGCAGGTTGAGGATTTAACTTTCGAAAAAGCAGTAGAACAAGCCGTAACTACGTAAAGTACTGAAAATGGTATGGTAGAATTACAAAATAAAAATTTGAATTTGAATAAAGTTTCCGTTCATGCTAGGAAACCGAAAAAAATTCCCAAAATAACTTAAGTAAACAAAACGTGAACAAAACTGCGAGTGCAAATAAAAGTAAAACTCATTGTTATCGTTGTCGAAATAGTTCTCATTTAGCAAATGTTTGTAAATTTATTAATGCAGTTTGAAATTTTTGTAAAAAACGTGGGCATTTGAGTAAGGTGTGTCGGAACGCACAAAACCATGTTACTCAAAAGAAAAGTGTAAACGTTCTTGATACTGTAGATATTTTGTCATTACATTCTGAAGGCACTAAACCTATAAAAATTTGGGTTTTGATAAAAAATAGTGCTAAAGCAGAAATGGAGCTAGATACAGGATCAGCGATTTCTGCTGTACCGATAAATCGTTTTCGGAGTTTATTTCCGGTACATTTCTGCTGATGTACAATTAAAAACAGCTACTGGAGAAATTTTCCAGCCCGAGGGATTTGCTAGAGTAAATGTAACTTACTAAAATAAAACTAGGAATATTAAGTTATATTTAGTCAAAAAAGACAGTTTTCCTTTATTGCTAGGTAGCGATTGGATAACTACATTTAATATATTCCCAATCAGTTTATAAACTGTTCCGGTAAACAAAGTAACAATCTCGGAAAACTTAAATAATTTACTGAATGAAGTTCCATATTTGTTTACAAATAACGTAGGTGAAATAAAAATGTTACAGCAGAATTACATTTAGAGAAAGACTCATCACCAATATTTTGTACAGCGCGAACAGTTACGTATGCATTAAGGAATGCAGTAAATGAAGGATTGAAAAGATTAGAAAATGAAGGGATAATAAAAGCTGTTAGTACTAGTAAATGGGCAACACTTATTGTTCCAGTAGTAAAACCTAATGGAAAATTTCGTTTGTGCGGCGATTTTAAAGTCACGGTAAATAAATATTGAAAAGGTTGACAAATACCCGCTACCGAAAATTGAGGATATATTAGAAACTTTAGGGGGTGGATTACATTTTACAAAAAATTGATTTGAATCAAGCATACTTTCATTTACCGGTAGAGGAAAATTCACAAGAATTACTTACTATTAACACTCCTAAAGGCTTATTTCAATTTACGCGATTGTCATACGGAATTGCCAGTTCTCCAGCAATATGGCAGAGAACTACAGAGCAAATTTTAAAAGGTATAGAGGGTATTTCAGTTTTTATCGATGATAAATGTATCTCAGGGGAAACTGATGAAACACATTTAGAGGGATTAAAGCAAGTGCTAGAAAGGTTACGTGAATTTAATCTTAAAATAAATAAGGAAAAATCATTATTTTTCATGAATGACGAAATTACATACTGCGGTTACAAAATTGATAACGCCAAAAAAAAAAAAAAAAAAAAAAAACGCACAAAACGCAAAAAAACATTTCTGCTATTTTAAATACTCCAACATCTAAAAACGTAAAGCGTTTCTAGGCTTAGTATCTTACTATTCTTGATTTGTTCCTAAATTATATACTATTGCTTATCCTCTAAATGAATTATTACGTAAAAATGTAAATTTTCGGTGGACAAAAAATTGCGAAAATTCATTTAATGCAATTAAACAGGAAATTACTTCCGAAAGGATTCTCACCCACTTTAATCCTAAATTACCCTTGATTTTAGCCACTGATGCTTCTCCTTATAGAATTTCATCAGTACTTTCGCATACAATGCCAGATAACTCCAAAAAACCCATAGCTTTTGCTTCTAGAACTTTGTCTTCTGCAGAAAAGCGGTATAGTGAGGTAGATAAAGAAGTGTTATAAATAATTTTGGAGTAAAGAAATTTTTTCAATTTTTATATGGTAGGAGATTTACCCTGTATACTGGTAGTAAACCCCTAGTTTCCATATTTTCACCCGTAAAAAGTATTCTGGTACTTTCAGCAGCCAGAATGCAAAGATATGCATTATACTTACAAACATTTCAATATGATATTAAATATAAAAAATCTACAGAGCACGGAAATGCCGATGCTCTATCACGTCTTCCATTACGTAGTGAAGACTTACTGCTGCCGTCGTCCGATTCGCTACAACCAGAAAAAGTGTCACCAATTTTGTCACCAAATTTATTTGGCAAAACTGATAAATCCGATTGTTTATTTATTCATAAAATTACTACTTTACCTTTAACAACAAAAATTTTGTGTGCAAGTTCTAAAAAGGATCCAGTATTGAAAGAAATGTACCAACACTTAATATCAGGCACACAGATGCCAAATTATTTACTTTTCGGACATAAACAAGAAGATTTTTCTTTACTAAAAACTGCATATTACAAGGAAATCGTGTTGTAATTCCGACTGTTCATAGACAAAAAGTTTTACAAGATTTACATTTTGGTCATTTTGACATAGTTAAAATGTGCACTGGTACGTAGTTTTGTATGGTGGCTAGATGTTGATAAAGATATTGAGGAATTGGCCAATAAATGTTCTGTTTGTGTTAAATTAAAACACAATCCTCCTAAAATGAATAATCATCACTGGGAAAGGCCCACAACCCCTTGGAACAGAATACATGTAGACATTTTTGGTCCAATTATGGGAAAAATGCTTTTAATCATAATAGATGCTCACAGTAAATGGACAGAAGTGTTCATTATTCCTAGTACTACTACTGAGAACACTATAAACTGTATTTCTTCTCTTTTTGCCAGATATGGCTATCCTGTGTCCATTGTGTCTGATAATGGGCCACAATTCACATCAGAACAATTCAAAAATTTTCTTCAAAGTAAAAGCATATAACATATCTTAACTGCACCATATCAGGTCAGGTCAAAAGATATGTTCAAACAATAAAGAAAGGATTGAAATCCTTAAGTGCAGAACCAGGAAATCTACAATTTAAGTTAAATCAATTTCTATTCCAATACTGAATAATGCCTCATATTGCAACAGGGGAGAGTCCCGCATCATTATTTCTCTAAAGAAATATAAGATCAAAATTAGATTTACTTGTACCAAATGTTAAAAATTATGTTGAGAACAAACAAAAATGTTGTTAACAAGAAAAAGATAAGATAATTCCAAGTAAATGAAAAAGTTGCAGTACGCAATTACACATAGGGAGATAAATGGGAAATAGGTAACGTAATTACCAGAATAGGTAAATTGCATTATAAAATTCAAGTAGGTATATGTGTATGGAAAAGACACGTCGATCAACTAAAAAGTGTGGGTTCAAGAGTGCAACTGGAGGAAACTACAAGTCCTGGTTAAATTGAGGAGAGGACCCTTGATGCAAATATTCCCATGGTTCCCGATAGCAAGAGTCCACACCTGCAATGCGATGGGAAGGCTACGTCTGGTGGAAGGCTTGCCGTGACGCCAAATCCTGAACCTCCTTCCTTTACACCAGATCCAATGCCAACCGACAGGAGATTTATGTCAACAAAGCCTAGAGAAACTGACTGTGAAAAAAACCTTAACAGTACTGCAAATAATAAAGAACTAAAACCTTAACATTCAAACCTTAAAAATACTAATTTGTCTTTTTCTGAAAAGGGTTTAAGAAGATCAACTAGAGTAAGAAAACCTCCCATCAGGTATGATGGTATGCGGATTTAAGGGGAGGATAAATGTGGTGTATTTCATTATTATGTTCCTGATTAAATTCATTGGTCTTCTTGTAAGTGACGTCACATAAATGTACAGGTATCTGTGAACTCTATTGTCCAATCAATGATCTGTTAATTCCCCTTTACCTGTATTAATGCTAAAACAGATGTCTTCAATATGTAATCGTTTGTGAAACATGTGTATGTCAGCTGTAATTGTTCTTAGTCGTATATTAAATTCTATGTGTTAAAAATGTATAAGTACGCCTCGTCATATCATAGTTACAGATTAATTATAAATTTTCTTCCTGCCACACAAATAGTAAACTTATTGCACCTGTTTTGTTGGCCCTTGCATATGTGTACATCTCCAAAATTTAAAAATCTACTTATGTAGTATGCATTTTACAAAGCTGGCTATCTCGAAGAGAAACCCTATAATTTTCAATACCCTATAATTTTGAATATATTTTCATTTTCTTAATTCTAATCATAGTCTTTATTAACTTGAAAATAAATTAATAATTTTACACGTGTTTTTCTTTCTTTTTTTTTTTTTTATAAGAGATAATTTTACCCCATATATTTCTTAACACTTTATCGACCGGTCGGGATGAGGCTGCCACTCAGTAAGGACCGGCTTTGTCACGCGCGCATTTGCTCCCAGTACCGGCTAATTTTCGCTATTCATTGTGTGGTGCTTATTGTTTTTGTTTCAAAGGAATGTAATTTTATTAATATTTATACTTTATTTTGAATTTATTTTATATATTAAAGGGCCTTATAAACAAATATACATAGCACATATTGAAGGTAATAGTAATTCAATTTTTAATAATTCTTTAGAGTGTGATATCGTTCGAAGTCACCCTTATGTAACGGAATATTACAAAATTTACATATGGAACATGTTCTACTTCTTATCTTTCTCGATGCACATACTCTACTTTGTTTTTGAGGTGTTTTGCTTTTACCACTTGTCACTATTCTTATGTACGTTTCTTCTTCTTATGCATGATGATATTTCTGGACGATCTGATCTTGGTGCTCTTCTAGTAGGCTCTGAAGTATTTGATTTGTTAGTTGAGTCTGCTGTGTCGTTACATTCAGAATCTGTTGATTATAAATCGGATATCAATGCTATTGCCGACTTGTGTAAGAATTTCTTATTTCAATTTCTTTCCGTTCAATGTTGTGTACGTTTTATACGTATTAAAAAGCAGACAATTGATTAAAAACATTACTACTCGTTTGGTCTACTTCTTCGTTTTTCTAAAAATAGAGTAGTAAGACAGATATTGATCTGCGCGATCTACCCCCTTCATATACTTGTTGTAATCAATTATCGACTCAGGCTTTTGAATTGGTATGTGTGATCTTCTATTTACACTTCCGTATTCCATTATTCGCGCCGAATGTATCGTCGATATCATGTTTACATTTCGTTTACCGTTATTCCATATTTTTAACAGAATATCGTGTTTTCTACGAAATGTACATTGACCTTTTGAAAGGGTTATTTTTTGGAGACATTGAGGAAGACCTCTATTTTTCCAAATAGTTCAACATACCCGTACTTTATTTTGCAAGAGAACTTCAGCCATATGGACACTGTTGTAATAATTGTCCTGATAAATGTGATGCCAAATATTTTTATAAGGATCAATAACTTCTAGAACAGTATTTTTCAATTTCATTCCTTGGCAAAAATACACTTCAAAATTACAAACGTAGCCCGTGTGAGATTCACAGACTGCTCTCACAAGTATGCTGTACTTCACAATTTTCGCGGGATTGTAGGTTCTAAATGACAGTCTTCCCCTCCACGGAATAACACATTCATCTAAATATAATTGTTGACAAGGTTTATATACTTCAATAAATCTGTTCTTTAAATAATTTATAACTGGCTGAACATTTATAAGTCTGTTTGAATTTGTGGGTATATCTTCGTTGTTACAAAAGTGCCAGCTCTGCAGTATCTGCATAAATCTGGTTCTGCTCATAACTTAAAAAAAAAAAAAAAAAAAAACAGAGTTTCGATGGATGTTCGCGATAATGGTCAGTTGGCCAGTAATCGCGAAGTCTGTCTTTTTTTACTTATCCCATTAGAACAATTAGATCTAATTTTTTTTTTCATTTCTGGCAACGTAATATTCATCCATTTCTTCGTCCTTGAGATATTTTTATATTTATTGATTATTTGGTAGGGATATCTATTCGATTCTTTAATCAAATATTCCAAAACGTCATCTCCAATAAATAAGTTTACAATATCCATTACACTTTCTTCATCTTTTGGTAGAATTTTTATATCTGGGCTGCCTTCGAAAAGTTTCAAAATAATTGATTTGTCATTTGTTGACCATTATTCGATGTTTACTTCAGCGGTGTCATCATTATGACTTTCTAATTCGTTCGATTGCAGTGGCAATAATTTGCGCGGCTTCTGAATGTTTATAGAGGAATCACTGCTATCACCATCACTGTCACTTTCTGAATAACAACTATGGTCTGAAAAAGTATCTAAGCAAAACTCTTCATCTGGACGATCTTTATCCATTGTAAACGGTAAAAAATAAACATATAATAATTTGTAACGCATTTTACGCCCACTCACGCTTTATAGCAAATGAGGGCGGGATTTTCTCCTTGCAAGGTAAGGATGGCCACTTGACCTAGTTCATTTCGCTTTGAAATTTTTCTGGTGTCAGTGTATTTTTTACTGTCATGTATTTCCAAGTATAGCCTCAATACCAAATTCTTTTGCGTAGTACTATAATCGAATGATGAATTATTTCCATACCATTATCTTAACAAAGCATGCCTCACAGTATTTTTGAGAAAGATATTTTTTAAAGCATAGTTTCCTCCTACGACCACTGGTGGCGTTGCAGTCGTGCAAGTTCGGGTTTTCGCTCTAGTGTCCCATCTGTATAATCTGTAGTATACAGCTATTAACAAAACAGTACATCCCACTGGACGAAACCCGTCGATAGCTAAAGACGATTAATAGGCTATCGGTCGATAAGCGTTGGCAGACGAAAAGTTCATTAATGGGCTAGCGGTCGATAAGCACTGGCAACCGAAAAGCCGAATAAGAGGCTAGCGGTCGATAAAGTGTCAATAGTACCTTTATATAGAAGGTATTTATTTATTTTTAATTTCTTAATTAAATTTAATACATATCCCCATTAAATTTTTTATTTATTTTAATATATTCTGTTATTTCATAAAAAAAAAAAACACTCGTCAGGGCTCGATCTCAGGACCTTCCTCACTCTAACAGAACACGCCAACCATTGCGCCACGACGTCTTGCTAGTTGGTTTTGTTTCATTGGTTTTGATAGAAACAACTAAATCTTTTAGGATCGTTTCTCGCCCCATGGAGGGGTTGTTGTAGCAAATCGGCACTCTAAAATACGTTTCCGACCATGCTCTTTAATTTAAGATTGGTTTGGTTTGAATAGGTATTTTACTGATTCATACTTCCCTTGTGAGTCACATTGCCTCACTGCATTCCTGAATTTTGTTGTGTGGGTCGGTTATTTGCATCAAATACCAATCCGGACAGGATTTTACGACGTTCGGGGTGAGGGGGAAAAACACTTTTCCAAGCATAACTCTGGTTCAAATTATCTCAGGACAAAATTTTTTTGTTATGGGGGTGTGCGAAGTGTAGCCAACACGCACTATAAAGGAATTTCGCAAAATGTCTACCCTTCAACCTTTGTGGTCAAGTTGAGCAAGAAACAAGTTTACAAATTATTCTAACATTTTTCAACCTCATTACCCCTTGAAAATTACCAATCTTGATCAAACTTTTCAACTGGCAACCTTATATAAAACTTCAAAATACAAACTTTGAATTTCTTGCAAATATTTGTTTTTATGTTATGCTGATAAAAGAAATGCACAAAGATTAACGGTTAAAAGAAAAATACTTTAGTATTCAGGGGACCTTAAAATGCGTAATTATTCAAAAATCAAAAATTTAAATTTAAATGATTTTCATTATAAACTGAAATTGTTTATTTCAATAAATCGATTTGTCTTTTGCGTCACGCTATCCAAAACTGCAAGTAAAATTTGTGCAAATGTTTTCTTTCCATCACACTATCTCTTAGCACAAATTTTCCTTTAGTTGGATACTATGATACAAAGTAACATTTACATAAATTTTACTTGCTGTTTTGGATAGCGTGACGCAAAAGACAAATCGATTTATTGAAATAAATAATTTCAATTTATAATGCAACCTCAGTGAAAGTGTGATTATTTGACAGTATATTTGAAAATTAAAAGCACTGTTTCAATGTGCAAATATACTTTATTAGACAAAACAAAGATAATTTTAGTGGAATCTAAAAAAAATCTTTTAAAGTGACATTGAGGCGTCACTGGAATTTTGATATCATTCCTTTTAAAACTGTTATTTTGAAATTGAAATTCAAATAAAAAATCATCAGTAAATATATTTTATATATTTGTCTTATCTTGAAGTTAAAGCATTATGTTTCCATTGTAAATATAAATAAAAGAAAAAGAATATGATCAAATAAGAAAATTTATGTATATTTTAACTAACAGCAAAGCGTCACTTAAAATTTGATATCAGGATTTTTAAGACCCATATTTCAAATTTTTATAGCGATAAAGTAAATGCGTCACAAACTTTTAACCCATTAAGGGTTTTTGTACTGATATCATTACTTTTTAGAGGTTATTGATCAAAAAATTAAATTAAGTCCTTTTGGCTCATAGGAAGTTTAGGTTGATTTATCTTTTCCTATGAAGGTGCCACCATTTTTTTCAAATTGGCAGCTACAATTTATTAATGGGCTTGGTGGATTTATTAATGAGGGCTATGTATATATGGAGTTTTAAGCAAATCGGTTTAAAAGTTATTGTGATAATTTTCAAGTGGCCACCATTTAGAAACAAAAGAACAGAGTGACTGAGATGCCCAGGGAACTTATCAAAGATATTTGAATGCTATGTCAATTGTGCAAATTTCATTCGAACTGATTCAGTATTACAAAAGTTATTCTAATGAAAAAAATTTAAGTGGCTGCCACTTGGAAACAAAATGGTGGAGTAAATTGCCTAGAAAACTTATCCAAGATATTTGAATTGTAAGTTCAGTCCCCAACTTTGATTTTAACCAGATTAGTATTCTAAAAGTCATCGTGGTGGCACATTTTCAAGTAGCAGCCTGATTTCAAGCGGCTGCAACTTGGAAACTAAATGTTGGAACAAAATTCATCCAAGATATTTGTGTGATAAGTTCAATGTCCAACTTGAACTGATTCAGTATTTCAAAAGTTATTCTGATGATAAATTTACAAGTGGTAGCCTGATTTTAAATGGCCGTACTTAAGATATCGGTCATTTTGTTAAAAATGGCAGATAAAATTCGCTAATAAATAATTGGTTGAGACCTTTATATGGTCAATGTAAACATCAAAATTCAAGCAAATACAGTCTTAATTAAGCTTTTTTCAATGTGGATTTGAAATTTTCAAGTAGCCGCCACTTGAAAACAAACTGCAGAGAAACTTAGTTAACGAACTCATCTAAGATATTTGTAAGATAAATTTGCTGTATAACTTTGATTCAACTTTGAGTATTATGTCGAAAATTTTTGTAATTACAAAATTTCAATTATATATACAGAAAAACCCAATTTATACATTTTTTACATTTATACGTCCTTTTAGTGAATTCCTGATTCATTCCCATTCATTTGAATGAAAAATTTCTTTGTTTATAAGTCACACAATATTAGTTATGTCTTATCCACTTTTCTAAAATTCACACAATTTCTTGACTGGTCATTATTTTACCATTCTAAATATAAATTTTAATGAGTATGTGAACTTTGATATCAATATCGTGACTTTGGAGTCATTCACAATCTATTAACTAATTAAAAACAAATTGTCTGACGCTAATTTAAGCGATAATGATGTAGAATGTGAAAAGTTATTCTTAAGATCGTATAATGCCTAATTTTGGCAACAGCTATGGCCTCTGTTATGGGAAGATTTATTTTGATAATTACTCATTACCAAATGTATTTTTTAAATTCCGTTTTCACTTTCAGAAAATTCACAACCATTAAATTAGTACTCATTTAAAAAAAAATTGATTTTTTAAAAATTTATAAACATTATTTTTGGATTCAAAAATGTGAATTTTCACAAATTGCATTTTTTTTTTTTTTCATTTTTTAACCAAAAAATGAAATACTAAAAATTTAAAAAAATCAATTTTTGGAAAATGAGAACTAATTTAACGATTTTGAATATTCTTAATATGAAAACGGTTTTTAAAAAAATGCTTTTGATAACGCTAACTAACGATAATCTGTTTCAAAATTTATTTTCAATTTGATTTTGAGTACTGAAAGAGTGCTTGACAGAAGTGTAGTAACTGGAATAAACTAAATTTAATATATGATATTTCTGCAAATGCATTAACATTTGCTATTCTGAAGGAAATATATTAACGCAGACGGTTATTTTAAACTAATGAATAAAATTAAAATTAATAAAAAATATTAATTGTCAAAACACTGATTAGCTGAAATTTTTTCTTTATAACGTTTTAATAATTTAACAAAAATGTATTTTCATAACCTCCATGTTCCAATATCCAAACTACTCAAGAAATTTGTTTGAATAATAGAAGAATTTCAACTAAATAAATAACATTTCAGAATATAAGTATAACTTAGAAAATTAAAAATAAGTTAACAAGCATTAAAATTAAAAAAATATATATATAGGGTAGACCCGTGTACCTAGGGCCGCATTTTTTCAGAGCCCAAAAACAGAGCCCTTGACCTGTTTAAAATTATCGAATTGATATGTACATATCTTTAGGACTAATTACTCCCAATTGGGATTAATATAAATACCTAAAATAATAAATTCCGACAAATAGAAGGTTTTTAAAAAAACTTCACTCGTGGCCCTAAGTACAACACCCTCATTGTACCTGGCGCCAGACCTCATTGTACCTAGGGCCATTCTCTCAAATCTAGATTTCACTTTGTAATGAATAGAAAATAAGCATATGAACATGTATTTTGTAAAAAAAACAATATCAAGTAATATATTTATTTATCATATAATAATTATCATGTTGTTGCCTTAATTTGAAACACGAAATTTTGCACTTTTTACTTCCTTATACAAAGTATAAGGAAGTATAGTAATCCCGATTTGCGAAATGAATTTTGTATTTCACATTGCTCGAAAACGAATGAACGCTGAATGTTGCCAATTTATACGTGTAACTGTGATGATGTCTAGTTGTACACCTGCAAGTGTCGTCTTAACACGAGCTCTCGTTTTAGAGATATAAGCGACTTTACACGATTTTTCGTGACGTCTGTATGTATGTGCGTCTGTGTGTGTGTGTGTGTGTGTGTGTGTGTGTGTATTTCGCATAACTCAAAAACAGTTGGACGTAGAAAGTTGCGAATTGGTACATAGGTTTCTTATAACATCTAGCTGTGCACCTCCCTTTTTGGACTTTGTGTGATTTTCCGTTTTGGAGATATTTAGGAAAATTAGGTTCATAATGACGAAAAATACAAAGGTTTTGGCCATAATGTATCAAAAAACGGTTTGGACAAATCTTGCAATCGATTTTTAACTGACTTCCCGACTAGCTAGACATTTGAAACTTTCAGAAAAGCTCAAAACACGTTGACAATGTAATTTTTTAATATTTTTAGCCAACTGTTTCAGATACCTGCTGCCTTCAGCAACGTTTATATGATTCAACAGAAAAATTATTTAACTAACTTCCCGACTAGCTAGAGATTTGAAACTTCCGGAATAGTTCAGAAACACGGTGAAAATGCATTTTTTTAACACTTTATCCAACTTTTTCGGATCCCTGATGCCTTCGGCGCGTTACCTGTACAAATCTTGCAATCAATTTTTAACTAACTTCCCGACTAGCTACACATTTGAAACTTTCAGAAAAGCTCAAAACACGGTGACAATGCATTTTTAAAATATTTTTAGCAAATTGTTTCGGGTCACTGCTGCCTTCGGCAGCGTTTATATGGTTCAACAGAAAATTTATTTAACTAACCTCCCGACTAGCTAGAGATTTGAAACTTTCAGAATAGTTCAGAACATGGTGAAAATGAATATTTTAAATACTTTTAGCCAACTGTTTCGGGTCCCTGCTGCCTTCGGTATCGTTACCAGTTCATATCTTGCAATCGATTTTTAACTGACTTCCCGACTAACTAGACATTTGAAACTATCAGAAATGCTCATAACACGGCGATAATACATTTTTTAAATATTTTTAGCCAACTGCCTCGGGTCCAATGACAATGCTTTTTAATATTATGTATATATTTCTAAAGGTGTATAAGGAAGTCATGTGGTGCCCACATCAGATTTTTTTTCTTCCTTTGGGATATTCTAACAGAATGTTTTTTTTTCTTGAATTTCTTTTTTTCTGGAGTGTCTCTGGGATTTCTAAATCTCTGGTTTTCGGTCACATCTTTTCTTTGATGTAGGAGGTATTGCTTTAGGTAAAGGTTTTACTTAGATTCGTACCTGTTAACGAAAAGATGTTAGATGTGGAAAGTTCCGAATTTCAACAGAACATGAAATAGAGACATCCAGTTCTATCATTGTTAATTTACTTTCTTCGTGAAAAATCATTTTTTTTTTTTTTTTTTTTTTTTTTTAATTTTTGGAGGAATCTTGTCTTTCAGTCACATTTGAACTTAAATATTCATCTTCAGTGAATGTGTTTTAATTCATTATCATTGGCCATAAGCCGGATACAGGAAAGCCTGATAGAATGTTTACAGGAGTAAAGGCCGAAGGATAGGACTTGCCAACATTTTCAGCAACGTCATATATAGGGATTGGTTTACCAGCATCCGATTACTATAGGCTGTACTGTGTTTCTTAACACTTTCGCTACCGCTGACACAGATTCACGTCATTTGAAAATATGAAACTCCACAGGTGGGCGTTTTTTTTTTTTTTTTTTTTTTTTTTGCAATTTGTATGTTATTTGTTTCTAAAAAAATATACACAATATTCTTATATGTACAATCAGTATACTATGAATGCAAATACTTTGATTAGAAAGAGTATGATTATACTGCATATCTATTTGTAATATAAATGCGAATACGGAAAATTTTGTTTAAAAAAAATTGTAACTTACGAGAAAAACGCCCACATGCGGACCTTACTGCCAAAAAGACAAAAACATGTGGTCGCGAAAGTGTTAAAACGTCCAAACACACTGGCTCTAGGTACAAGGCAGCTATGTAGCCCTAGGTACAAGTTTTGGTACGTTCATTCAAAATGCCTTCCCCTAAAAAATCCACTTCCAGAGAGGACTAATTAAATATCTCATTTATTACTCAATAATACAGTTTATACAATTTATACACTAGAAATGATAGAAAAATATTTGACTTCCCTTTGTAAAATAGCAAAAGAGATGAGCTGCAAAATTTTACTTCGAACCATGTAAATTCGTTTTCTACATGTAACTTGTCAAAACCTTCTCCTCAAAAGTTCCAAAGTAGTTGTAAAAGTAGCAATTGTTGTTGTTACTCGCCCAATTGAGTATTAAAACATAAAATTAAATATTATTCAAATAAAGTGGGGTGGCCCTAGGTACATGATGGCCCTAGGTACACGGGTCTCCCCTATACAGGTTATGTAACCTAAAATTAAATTTCTTTCTATTTTAACCAGAAGTCAATCTAGGTTTTTGAAAATAGAACTCCATTTGTGAATTATACAAACAATTTGCGCAAAAATTTAAGTAAATTTGTGACAATTAAAAAATACTTTCTGAGTAACTAGCAAAGCCCCGGTTCGGGAACGAACCGAATTGCGAATGCGGGAAAAATTTCAAAATCAAACTCGAAATGTACAAAACTCGGCCTGATGCTGCCTGCATGCCAATAGATCAAAGTTTGTTAACGAAACCATTTTTTAATTCATGAAGTTAATGAAGGCAGTGAATCAACGAAGGCTTTTCTCGCTTCGCTGGTCATTATATTTAAAGGAAACTCTTTTCTATATCGCTTTGCAAACAAAAATAATATTTAAAGAAATCATGAAATTATTTTAAAGCCCGCTTAGGTTCCCCGCTGCCTTCGGCGGTGACCCACTCATTCGCAGACTCTCAAGTGTCTGTCCCTATTGCCTGTGACGATCGCTTACAAGTGGGCTTACATTTGGGTGCTTATCAGGTGACAGTTTCGAAAAGATTGAAGTAGCCATTTTATATTTGAATCCCAATTACATATGAACAACACTATACGTGGTGTACATAATATTTTCTTTCATGTTATTTTCTATATTTATTTGATTTACTCGATCAACCATAAAATGACAGCAATTTCACACATAATGAAATATGTAAACTTGATCATGGTAAAGTCTTAATGTTGTTCCCCTTGGGCGACTTTTGAATTTTTATCGTCACTTTAGTCAAAAGTACATATAGATGAGGAAAATAATTCAGATTTTAGAATTTCGCATTTCGACAAAAATCTATTTCGATAATATTTTAAATAGGGAACTGTTTTATTATTAAGGTGATTCTATTTCGTAATTGTTGATAATAAAGTTACATGTTTTTAAGGAGAAAATATTTCAATTTATTCATCCACTGGGCAACAAACTGTAAAATGTAAAAAGCAAATTTCTGATTGGCAAACTACAAACAACAACAGTTTGTTTTGTTACCCTTATAACTTCGCTTACCCTTGCTTACGAAATTATATTGCATTATTTTTAAAATTATCTTTTTTTTTTTTTTTTTTGTCTGGTACAATCTTGGATTAATCTACATTTACATACATTATATTTCAGGTAAGAATTAGTACTTTAATAGTTTTATTTTTATTTTTATACGCATTGTCCATTGTGAAGCACGTGTAAACTTTGTACATTTAGCTTCTCAGTCTTTTTGTTTTCTTTTTTAGCTTTTTTATGTTTCTGATGTATATTTGTTCTTTTTTTATACACTGAAAGTTAAAATAAATTTTTATTACTCTAATGTAATAGATTTTGTCATCCAAAGTTTAGTATTTCATTTCGATATCTTGCCTTTGCGTACAGATTCAGCTTTTTTGTATTTTTGCTAATTTCGTCCCTGAATTCTAAATTTTTCCCAAAATTTCTCTTTCATTAAAATATGTATACCATGAATCAGAAAATAATTCATGATAAAAATAATAACAATAATAAAACAGCAGAATTTTCTGAATCTATCGCAGAAAAATAAAATTTATCTTCAAATCGTGAAGGAGGAAGGCACTCCCTCTCAGGCCTAGCATCGTGTAGTCAATCGGCCTTAATCCCAAACACAAACCCACTCAAACCATGAAGGCCGAACCACGTCTGGTATCACTAGGAATAATTGCAATTCATAAAATTAATTTGTAGATGCAAATTTTACATAAATTAAAACTATTCAATATAGTAATCTAGAGATATAATAAAAGTGTATTTTTGAGCATAAACATTTGTTTCTTTTGTTGTTAAATTGATATGAAAAGTTTTAAACTATCTTACAACTTTTCATATCCACTGTATGTTTTTATATCCGCTGTATGTTTTTTGCCTTTCTGTTTTTCTTCGAAAAAAAGTTCATGAAATTATAATTACAGTGCGTTGCATGAATAGAAACGCACCTTTTCCAATAAACAGAAATAGAATTTTTTTAATTTTAAAAGAAGAGATGTGACTTACAGTTATTGCATATGACTAATAACTGTATAAGGTGCATTGAGCACGTATGATTAGGCTCATATAAGCTTATGTAAATGAGGGTTTAAGCAATTTCTTATTTTTCACTGTTTTTCGTTTGTTGCGCGAAATTAAACGCACTTTGTATTTTGCATTTAAAATTTAACAGAGCCACCTGAATTAAATTAAAACATAGATAGTCGTGTTGCTAAAGTTCTCTTAAAAATAGTTTTAATGCTTTAGTGCAAAATTTACGAAGTTTGTTCAGGATGGCAAGAGGGAAAACTTTTACAGTAGACGAGCAGATGAAAATCGACTTTATTCGTGGTAAAGGCTTTAGCAATCGTAAAATTGGAAGCCGAATTGGGAGAAGTGAGAGTGTTGTGCGAAATTATATAAAGAAATGAGCAAATTATGGGAAAAAAAGCGTATAAGAAGCGAACAGGAAAGCCCGCCAATCACGACAAACGTCGAATATGCAACGCTACAAACAAAAATAATATTTCCTGTACGAAAATAAAGGCTCAATACAAACTGTGTGTTCATCGGACAACGATATGGAGAACTATCAAAGCTGCAACATTCATTAAATTTAAGAAAATAAAAGCGAAACCTCCCTCACTCAAAAGCACAAAGATATGCGGTTGGAATAGGCAAGAAAATGGATTCTAGATCGACTAAATTGGGAAAATGTCATCTTCTCAAATGAAAAAAAGTTTAATCTCGATGGCTTGGACGGATTTTATAGCTACTGGCACGATTTGAGAACCGAAGAAACATACTGTTCAAAACGTCAATCTGGAGGTGGATCTGTCATGGTGTGGACAGCCATAGGTTTTAAAGGCGCTTTCGAATTAGAGTTCGTGAAGAACACTATGAACTCTGTAGATTATGTCCAGATGCTCACAAAGAACCTCTGCCGTCAAGCAGTCTAGAAAGCTGGAAGAAATTATATTTTTCTGCAAGACTGTGCATCTGTACATACAGCACATATCGTGAAAAAATGATTCCGTGACAATAAAATTAAAGTTCTGGATTGGCCCTCAAAAAGCAACGATTTAAACATAATGGAGAACGTATGGGGTATTCTGGTTCGCCGTGTTTAAGTAAACGGAAGGCCAGTTTAACAAGAAAGATGAACTAAATTCGGCCATTCTATTAGCTTGAAAGACAACCAGCTTGGATGACCTCATGCCACTATATCAGACAATGGCAAGGCGTTTACTGGCTGTTCTAGAAGCCCATGGTGGCTTTACAAAGTTTTAGATACAGTATTTGTCACTCAGTTATTTATTTTTTACATGTGCGTTTAAGTTCATGAAACATATATTTTTGTCATAAATTCAATAAAATTATTTTCTAAAAAATCATATTGGTCTTTCATTGTTTTGACTCGTATTCTCATTTCTTGAATCATACACATACAGTTTGCACCAAGTGTCACCTATTAATATTTTTTTAATAGACTTCTATACCATTCTATTTCTTAAAGCTAAGGTGCGTTTATATTCATGCAACGCACTGTATTCCTAGAGGTAGAATTTTCACTGTAGCAAAGTAAAACTTGTCTATGATCCAGATATGCCAGACCAAGTTTGGTATCGCAAAAAGTATTAACAATTCATAAAACATGTAAAATTTGCATTCAATCACATTTCAATTACATTCAATCACTTTTTTGTTGCAGACGGAAAATGATTAGAAATCCCAAGGCTTTCGCGAGGCGTTTGTTTGCCAATCGTTAAGGGGGATTTGTAAAAATGTAATCAAAGTGGTTGTAATTAAACTTTAAACTGGAAACATGCGAATAGATAGCCACTAAATGTATATATATATTATGTTTTTTATCACAATGATAAATCACCAACATATTTTTACATGCCTGCTATTAGATGGAAATAATCATTTCAACTTTTCACTTCAAAACAGAACATATTAAACATTCAGCCACCATTATTTCAACAAGTATACAACAATTCCCCTTGATCCACTCCCACTTTCCACCCGACACTAGGCAACATTGTGTGAATGAAATAGGCTGACAAGTTTCTGCCAAGGCAGTTAAAAACCACTTGCTATAACTAGTTAAAACTGGCATGGGCGAAACTAGTTTCTGCCAGTAAGTGGCAATAACTGGCAGAAACTTAAGAAATGATACAAATGAGAATTTTAAACTATAATAATCCATAAAATTTACATAAGTATTCAGTATGTAAGTAATTAAACAGAAATTTTTAAAATGCACATAACAAGAACTATGTTTGATTAATATATATATATATATATATATAGTTGTTTCAAGGCTAAAGAATAAGTTTCTTAACCAGATACTTTTATATGATTATCTTGTACTAAAAATTTTTAATGCACTAACATTATTCAATATTGTCTAATTTCTATTTAAAAGTATTTTTTTAAAGTTAAATTTACAAAAAAATTTATAATATTTAGACACATTAGATGATATAAACATATGCAAGAAATTAAAACTATCCACTCATACAAATAAAAATAATTCCTGTGAAAAATGCATAAGTAAATAATTGAAGCAAAAAAAATTACATGCAGAAATAAATTTTAATGCAATACTATATTTATACAATCCTTATTTTATGTTATTTACAGAATAAATTTATCATTTACATGTTATTTTTCTCCCGAAGTATTCTATAGCATATAACTAACTTTGTTAATATGCTAATCTTTCTAAACCAAAATATTTCTTAATTTGTTCTGAGAGAAAGAAAATTTGGAAAATATTTTTTCCAATACCAGCATTACTAAAAATTACATATTTTTATAGAACATGTGTTTGTTAATATAATTTATGAATTGATTTCTTATTTCAAGAGCAAATTACAATCAGTATGTATGTACAACCATTAGCGTGTTTTTATTTCCCCTATTCATTGTTTAATATACTAGGGGGCTCTGCCCTAATAATTACCTAATTATTAGGGCAGGCTACCTAATTATTTACCTACGTACAACCATGGATCATATTTTTATTTTCCCGTGTAAGAAGATTAATTTTCTAAAAGTAGAGAAAAATGTTGATATTTATTTTCTTTGTTTTTTACATCCATGATTTCGGGCCGCGGTACCCTAGTCGGTGAAGCGCTGAGCACGTAATTGGAAGATTGCCGATTCCATACTTGAGCCGGCCAAAGACCGTCGTGTACACTAATCGTGACTGGTGCACATAAAATCTGTCGTGACCGCAAAGTCCTCCATGTTCCCAGCCACACTATACCTCTGGGGATCACCAAAGCGGGGGAGGGGCGATCCCTTCCAGGAAGGATCAAATTTGTGATGACATGTGACCGGAACATCTCTAAGCGTGCGTCCCAGACCGTCGCCAATTACTCATAGTGTAGTACTGGTGCGATGTAAAACGAACTTACCTACCTACCTACGTACAACCATGCATCATATTTTAATTTTCTCGTGTAAAATGACTTCTTGACAGAAGAACAACGTCACTGGGAGAAACTTTTTTCAAAATGGCAAATAGAGTACCTTCATAAACTTGTCGTATTTAGTAAATAATTTCTTTAACTAAAATGATAGAAATTTCTAAGCTGCTGAAATGTCTGCCTTGAAGTTCTCGGAAAACATTGATACCTCTCATGACGTGAAAGACCCTGCCCTCCGTTAGAAGATGCTGTCGCAGACAAAAAAAAATTCACGCCAGTGACAGTAACTTTTTTTTAATATATAGAGAAACCGTTCCAATATAATTCGATGCAAACCAAACTCAATTTTCTATACAAATATACGTATGATTTTTCTTAAAATGACTTTGTACTTATTTATTTGTAATGTTTTCTAAGAGCAATGTTGAAATAAACATGGATTGTAGATCAATCGCATTATACACTTTTAAAATGTTAAAAGTTTGAATTTGCAGTTGAAACAAGCAAAATAATTAGTATATTACACAGAAAATTCAAGATAAAACAAGCAAAATCATTATTATGACCAGCGCAACAAGGAAGCGGTCGAAATAGCCTCCACACTTATCGCACCGATGGTCTGAATAGTACCGGCCATATTTACCACTTTATCTCTAGATTGCTGTATTTGTCGTAAATTTTTAATTTTTTTTTCTTTGTATGAAGATGAAAATTATACATGTTTTACGAATTGTTAATACTTTTTGCGATACCAAACTTGGTCTTGCATTTCCGGATCATATACAAGTTTTACTTTGCTGCAAAGAAAATTCTACTGCTAGGAATAATTATAATTTCATAGATTTCTTTTAAAAGAAAAACAGAAAGGCAAAAAACATACAGTTTACATACATACATACAGTGAATATGAAAAACATACAGTGAATATAAAAACATACAGTGAATATAAAAACATACAGTGGATACGACAAGTTGTAAGATTGTTTAAAACTTTGCAGATCAATTTAACAACAAAAGACACAAATGTTTAGGTTTAAAAATACACTTTTATTCTATCTCTAGATTACTATATTGTATAGTCTTAATTTATGTAAAATTTGGAACTACAAATTAATTTTATGAATTGCTATTATTCCTAGTGATACCAGACGTGGTTCGGCCTTCATGGTTTGAGTGTTTTTGTGTTTTGGATTAAGACCGATTGACTACACGGTGAGAGGGAGTGCCTTCCTCTTTCACGATTTGAAGATAAATTTTATTTTTCTGCGTAGAGATTTAGAAAATTCTGCTAATGTTTTATTATTATTATTATTATGAATTATTTTATGATTCATGGTATACATATTTTAATGAAAGAGGAATTTTGGGAAAATTTTTAAATTCAGGGGCGAAATTAGCAAAAATACAAAAAAGCTGAAACTGTATGCAAAGGCAAGATATCGAAATGAAATACTAGAATTTTGATGACAAAATCTATTACGTTAGAGTAATAAATACTTGTTTTAATCTTCAGTGTATAAAAAAAGAACAAATATACATTAGAAACATAAAAAATCTGAAAAAAAGTCTGAGAAGCTAAATGTACAAAGTTTACACGAGCTTCACAATGGAAAATGCGTATAAAAAGTAAAATAAATCTATTAAAATACTAATTCTTACCTGAAATATAATTTATGTAAATGTAGATTAATCCAAGAATTTATGCAATATAATTTCGTAAGCAAGGGTAAACAAAGCCAAAACAAACTAATTATTGTTGTTTGCGGTGTTGCGAATCAAAAATTTGCTTTTTACATTTTACTGGCGGATGAACACATTGTAATATTTTCTCCTTAAAAAATTGTAATTTTAGTATCATAGATATAGTAATAAGACATAGATTGATCATTGAGAGGGGAAAAGTGATACCTTTTTTAATCGGGAAAAGACGGCCATTTTACTCTTTTATGGATGTATTTCCCCGAGTGAATATACACGGGAATACACATAGATAATTTAGCAAATAAAATTTATGCACTAAAAGAGAATGAAAAACTCCAGATACACCTTTCTTTTCGTTTTCCTTTCCTTTCCTTTTTCGTTTTTTTTACTGTACTCTAGAATACTCATGTCTGCACAAAACTGTCTTTCTCTAGGCATTTATTATTATTATACTTCTTTGAGATAAAAATCGTCTGTATTCATCAGGAAAAAAAATTTTAATAAATTATAATTTAATAAATTATTTGTAATTCGTAAATTTGTATAGGATTATATATGGAAGAAAGTCTTGTGGTGACCACAACGTACTAGTTATATATTAAAATTTTCGTGGCTGCTAGCTACATTTAAAAGAATTTTGAGTATTCCGCATTACATACTAATATAAAATATTAAAAAATATTAAAATTTAAAAAAAGTATTCCATTAAATATGAAAATAGTAATTATCTCATAATAATAACAAAGAAACTGATTATAAAAATTATATTTTTCATAAATTACTTGAATATAACTTATTTGTGGAACTTACCCCATTTCTTTTCATATATTTATCAGAACACTTAAAAGCCGTGCAATATTTCGGCATTTTTAAAATTCATTACCATTCTATTCTATTACTGTTTTCGAGTTTTAACTCTCTAATGGCTGATGCCAAAAAACTTTTTCGGCATCAAAAATCTTTGCTCGTTAACGTGGGGATGATAGATCTGTATAAATTACTATATCTATGTTTATTATCTATGTTTATTATCAACAATTATGAAATAGAATCGAAATATTATCGAAATATTTTTTTGATGAAATTCGAAATTTTAAAATCTAAAATATTTTCTTCATAACAAAACAGAAAAAATATTTAAGTGAAATTTAATTTAACATATATATATATAATAGATATTTTAAACAAACAATGGAGTTTCCTTTTTACATTTAATAAAAAATAAATAAATATTTTATCGACTGCATTCAGATTGAACCAATCAACCACAAGCCATGCAAAACCAAATAACATCTATTCTGAATTCTGAGAAAAGTAGAAGAAATGCATGTATGGCGGAGTAAAAAATAGTTCGATTTTCAAGCTGAGTTATATATATATATAAAAAAAAAAAAAAAAAAAAAAAAACAAGAGTTTTCCGAGAGAAGAGGGAGTTGTCAGGCACATCTGATAAAAGCGATTATATTAATTAAGCTTCATATATTAATTAAACAACAATCACCCGAGACATATTCGAGAAAAATTTATCCTACCCATAGACCGTCCATTTCCAAGTTAAATCTCCCATATCAGATCTCAAAACGCAGAAATGTTGCGATTTCAGGTTAGGATCAGACAGAAAATAAAAGACTATTTTGAAAATATCAGAAAAAAAAACATCCAATATTTCCTGAGATATTAAGTGTCGGCTTCCAGCGGTTTCTTTGATCTCAAACTAGCTGTATATATAAGTGTCGCAGTTTTCGTTTGTATTTCCGTTTCCGCTGAATGTCACGGCGCTCGTTTGTTTTTCCGCTTGCGTCACTTGAGACTCTACCGCGTCTCATGAGTTTTACCATTGATATTCATCAAATCAGATAAAGAAAAGAGAATTCAGTGAATGATATCAGATTTTCCGACAACTTTTTTCTCCTAAGATACAGTAAGATTTTGGGTAGAAAGCGCAAGTAATGCTTTTCTGATGTTTTTAGAGGATGTGTATATATATATATATATATATATATATATATACCGCTAGATCCAAAAGTCAGTAGACTTTTTAAAACCTTATAATTATTAAACTATTTACAATAACATGATGCGGTTTGCACAGAAATGCTCAGGAACACAGGGGAATTTTTTTAATATATATACATTGTATGTTAGTTACATTCTTCATCAAAAGATAGCGCTAGTGTTTCATGTAGAATGCAATCTCATCATGCGCTAAAATAGCAGATGAGTTAATTGTGCATTATCTTGGCTCTAAGATGTTATTTTGATGTTACTTTAAGATATGTTTCTACACAAGCAATTTTCGAAGATTCAAGAAACTGAATTTAAAACATATTTCGTTAAAATTTTATCTTTAACTTCTGTGTTTAGACATGCTATTTTTGCGTGATAAATCTTTATTCGTAAAACTGTTTTACAAAAATGAAGAATCCCCAAGTTTAGCTTTACGTTCGTATCGTGCAATTCGGTGTATGAAAAATTAAAAGGGCCGATGACTCTGACAGGACTGATGGCTATGATAAAAAAAATTCGAAGAAACAGGCTCACTGGCAGACCGTCAAAGAAGTGGGAGGCCCGACATGCATGTTGAAGTCTTAATGGTTGTGGAGCAAGATGCAGACAGACAATCGACATCTTCAGCGCATGATGAATGCAGTGCACTTGAAATTACATGAAGAACTGGCATTTCTTATGGAAGTGTGTGGCGATTTTTAAGGATATTTCTCAAAAAGGTATCCGTATAAAATTCAACTTGTGCAAGAACTTAAATCAAATGACTGAACAAAATGCTAAGATTTTGCTAACTGGGTTTTTGTGCAAATGGCAGATGATCCAGATTGGCTTTTAAATGTTTTATGGACAGACGAGGAACACGTTTCAATAAGTATAAGTGTTAACTCAGAAAACTGCCATATATGGGCAAGACAAAATCCACACAGTTACATTGAAAAACCATTTCACGACGTAAAGGTGACAGTGTGGTGCAGTTTTACAGCTTCATTCATCATTGGTCCTTTTTTCTTCGAGGAACTGTATGATAACATATTTCAAACAGTTTCTGTAACAGGCGAACTATATGAAGCGCTATTAAAAAGTAACGCTATCCCTTATTTGCAAGAGAGTAAAGCACTCCATTAAATAACATTTATGCAGGATTAAGCGCCTGTGCACATAGCTACCCCTGTCACGACACTTCTGAAGTCGACATTTGAAGACAACCATGTCCTTAGTTGATGTTTTCCCCACGAATGGCCCCAAGGTCTCTAGATTTTACGTCTTGTGACTTCTGGTTATGTGGCTATTTGAAGTCACATGTGTATAGAGATCGGCCTACGTCTATGGCCCAATTAAAAGAAGCTATACGCCACCATGTGTTAAATATACTCTCTGACATGTTTTTAACGCTGTGCAGGGTATCTTCAGTCGTCTGACGGATGGAAATCACATTGAACAGCTGTTGGTTTTGAAACACTTTTATTCATCTGAATTAACTGTATTATAACTTTATAAGTCCATTACTTGAACTCCAGCGCCACCTTTTGGTCAAAAATGTAACTAATATATAATATATTATTTTCATTATAAACAAAACTCCGCCTTTTTCTGAGTATTTCTGTGCAAAACGCATCGTTTTATTGTAAATAGTTTAATAATTATGAGGTTTTAAAAAGGCTACTGTCTTTTGGATCACCCAATATATCCTCAAAAACCATGAAGGAATGCAAGTAGCGATGCGAAAATAACAGGATAGGTAGAGTTAAGACCTGGCTGAAAAGATCAGAGTACCTTTATAATAGAAAATCGTTAAAATTGCTACAATTATCCAATTACGGATGTATTTTTTCATTCCTAATAAATAAGGACTGAAAATAAAATATTATTGATTAATAATTCACTTTCTACAATTGTTTAAAACTTAGAAAAATGCCTACAAAATAAAGGCTTTCCCCAGACAATGGGGACATTTCTTCAGCTTACATAAGACACATATGTAGATGATTAAAAAAAAAAAAACAAAGATATGAAAAATTATATTGTTTATTCAGTATCTAGTGTGGGCACCACGGGCAGCTATACTTGCCTCTAAACGGCGAGGCATATTGTCTTTGAGTCTATTAATAGTCTCTTGAGATGTTTCTTGCCAAGCCGATACCACTGTCAGTTCTCAATTCCTCTACGGTATGCGGCTGTTGTGTTCCGTGCACCACACGTCGGATAGCATACCACACATGCTCGATGGCAGAGAGATTGGGCGAGGCTGACGGACAGGAGAAAACGTAAATTCCATTGAAATTGTTTAAGGCCGGTTTCCACTGTGAGTTCTAGACCAAGGTTCAAAAAGTCATTAATTACGCTTCCGACACAAAGAGCCAAATGCCTTGTCATCAGTTCTAGCACCTTTTTATCAGATTGCGCAGTTACTTCAAAGGAAAGCATGCAAAATTGACAAAGATATCTGCCTCTGGCCACTCAATTATCTCAGCTGGGGGTTAGAACCAGGGGCTCTCCCTTTTCGAACCAACCCTTAGACCCAGGTCCAACCGCTTGACCACATCAAAGGATTCTGATTAGCGCCGCTTGAAACATTTCCAACCGACCCTCAGTGGAAACTGCACTTTAGAGTTTGACGTGAGATATGAGGCTGGGCATTGTTCTGCTGGAATAGCGTTCTGGGAGGTGGCCTGCACAAGTGGCCGAAACACAGGCAATTTGTGTTATGTATCAGCCTGATGTTAGACAGCCAGAAATGTGCGCATGGGTTGTCCGCTGTCCGAACATGATGTCAGCCCAAAATATGAAGCCCCGTGTGGGGCTGGTTTGACATTTGACGATATCGGCTGGCAGGTAATGTTCTTCGGGAAGCTACCACATATGATCATGACCGTTACTCCCCAATAACAAAATCGTTTTTCGACTGAAAAGAATACCCGATGCCAGTGACAATAATGTCGACACCAAGCCAGACGATCATATTCTTTATTTTACTTTTATTTTTTATTTTTAACAAAAAAATGTTATGTGTAGCAAATTTGCTTAAAGATTTATTGGCTACTTAGAAATGAGTTTAATAAATTATCAACTTTTTCTGTGTGATAGTTTTTTTTTCCCCCCTTAGAAATACCGATAATCCAGATCCAATAGTTGAAATTAAAAATATTTTTTATATCAGTTAATATTATTATAGTTCGCTTACATTTTCTCGCTTGACATTTATTTACGCATCTATTAAAGGCATTTAAATTGAAAATTACCGGCTCGTGCATTTCTCGAAAAAATTTCGTATTCAAACAGATCGATTTCGTTTTCTGACATTTGATTTACAGAAAAAAAAAAAAAGAAGCAGAATTTTATTTTTAGTTTTTTGAACTAGAAGTGGTTTCCCCCCCCCCTTTTTTTTCTTTGTTTTGTTTATTTACGTTAAGCCATACATTGTAGGCTAAAGCAAAGTATTGGAATTAAAATATTCATTATTGTCGAATTAAGAATGCTACATACGATAATAAAAATATGATGTTGCATTACTTTTAAATTTAGTAATTTGTATATAGCTGAAATCGTTAAAATTTATAACTCAATAATGCATTAGTTAAATTACAGCTAAGAATGTAAAAAGAAAAAGAAAAAAAGAAATGTAACTTTATAACAAGATTTTTAATGAAATATATTTCACTTTTGAAAGATTTTCATTTCGAAACTTTAAACTGTACTGTTCTTGAAACAGTTTGATTTTAAAAAGAAGTACTTATTTTACATTTTAAAGGCATGTTTAACTACCGTGGTTCCTGAAATCGAAAGCAATGTCAATTTTTATTCTGTGCAAATTACACACACGCAATTTACATGCACAAATTTTGCCCATATCTCTAAATCCAATGAACGTACTCTAAATATAACGGAACTTGTCCATTGCCGAATTTTTTATATTCTGCTCTACAGATTTTACTATTTTTCTTATTCTTTTTAAGAAAGAAAATAGAAAGCGTTTCAGACATACACACGTAGAAAATATTCTTAAAGAACTTTTGACTTCCTTGATGTCTTTAACGTAAAGGTATCGCAGAATTTTTTTTTCTGTGTGATTTACATACAATAATTACAAGATAAAAAGAACTTTTTATATACCATGTTTTTAAATTTTCTATTGAATCATATAAACGTTACCGAAGGCAGCGGGAACCTGAACAATTGGCTAAAAGTATTTAAAAAATTTATTGCTATCGTGTTTTGAGCTATTATAAAACTTTCAAATGAGATGTTAGTTAAAAAAGGATGGCAAGCTTTGTACTGGTAACGCTGCCAAAGGCAGTAGAGTCCCAAAGTAGTTGGTTAAAAATATTTTTAAAAATACATTTTTACCGGGTTCTGAACTATTCTGAAAGTTTCAAATGACTTGCTAGTCGGGAAATTAGTTAAATAAATTTTCTGTTGAATCATATAAACGCTGCCGAAGGCAGTAGGAACCTGAAACACTTGACTAAAAGTATTAAAAAAATGTATTGTCACCATGTTTTGAGCTATCCTGAAAGTTTCTAAGGTCGGTGTGTAGTAGAATTCACGTCAGCATGGCGCTGCAGCTAAGTTCACAAGTTGCGAAGCGCGAATGAATAAGGAGAAGTCTTAGAATTAAATGAAGTGAGTGGAATGGATGAAGCTTAGATAAAAATGTGGATGTGTGTTGGAAAGAAGGAGAGTAAGCGAGTGGGGCATATGCGACGAAGAAAGAGTTTTCTTAAGTGATCTTGTGATTAAGTTCTTAGTTGGTGTATGTCATAGTCGCTTTAGAACGTGCTAATCTATAGTATAAAGTTAGGCGAATTTAGGGAATCCTTTCGCCTGCGAAGCATTGCGGATTGAGAGAGAGCAATCGTCGACAGTATCTGTATTGGTCAGAATAGTTTACGTTTATTTAATGATTTACTGAAGTTATCCCCTAAAGTTATCTAAGAGTTACTTCTGAGTACTTTAGAGTAACTTACTTCTGAGTTACTCTAATAATCTTTATTTGTATTTTTATATATCTGAGTCTCTGTGCTCATTTCATATTTAATACTTAAGTAATTAATAATCATTGAGGAATGGAGACCACAAATTCCTCAGAAGTTTCAAATGTCTAGCTAGTCGGGAAGTTAGTGAAAAGTCGATTACAAGCTTTGTACTGATAACGCTGCCGAAGGCAACAGGAACCCGAAAAAGTTGGCTAAAAATATTAAAATAAATGCATTTTCACCGTGTTTGGAACTATTCTGAAAGTTTCAAATGTGTAGCTAGTCGGGATGTTAGTTAAATAAATTTTCTGTCTAATCATATAAACACTGCCGAAGGCAGTAGGAACCTGAAGCAGTTGACTAAAAGTATTAAAAAAATGTATTCTCACCGTGTTCTGAGCTGTCCTGAAAGTTTCAAATGTCTAGCTAGTCGGAAGTTAATTGAAAATCGATTGCAAGATTTGTACTGGACAAACAAACAAACAAACAAAAATCGAAGTTAATAAAAACATGATAAAAATACTTATTTTTTTGACATAGATGGTATCCTTTATATTGTTGTTACATTAATAATTTTCTTTAAACTATAAATAATTTACACTTTATATTAATAGCCAAAATTTAACAACAATGTCAAAATTACGATAACTGAAATAGTTACACTTATATAAATGTAATTTATATTTAAATAAATAAATCATTAATAGATATAAATGGTTATAATTTTACGGAATCAGATAAATAGATTTGTATTGATTCAGCCAAAAAAAATATCCGCAATAAATAAAACAAACGAATAAAAATTCAACTTCCATATAATAATAAAACTCCGGAAAACCGCTCTCGAAATTCGTCGAGAGCTCAAAATGAAGGAGTTTGTAACTATTACAGAGAAAAGTTTTAGTTAAAAAATACAGTATCTGATGAAGAAAATAATAGTAATAATAATAATAATAAAACGTTGAAAATGAACTCTCGTTTACTTTCCCTTTTCTGATAAAAGTGTGTCATATACACTTAATTTGAAAATGAAATAACATAAAATGTAGGACTATGATAAAGTGGTAATACAATCTGCCACTTTTATTTATTTATTCAATTTTCTTACTTATTTTGCCCATGTATGTTAGAGTAAGTATTGTTTTTCTGTTGAATTTTAGAAATTAATATTTTGATACATTTACACGCTTTGTGAATCAAATAATCTGGGGTGATACTCATACGACTTTCTCTTAACCTGAATTTGAATACTATAAAGATAGATTAGATATTAGAGGGTAAGATAAGAAGTGCTACATATAAAATATTTTAAATACAGATGAAATTAGTTTTAAGAAATCGTTTTGTAGCTCATATATTTCTGTGTGAGGGGAGAAAGGATACTATCCATCTCAACTTCTCGATTGAGCATAGTTCACACATTCCCAAAAATTTAAGACCGTTATTAAAATTAAAATTTTATTCCAAGTTACTCACATAAGTTTCACCCATACTAGTTCTTTAAAACTTATCAATATTGATCAAAATATTCAAATGACATCTTCATTTGAAGAACTTGTTTCCAAATGGAGTAAAGTCATTTTTTCCATTCTTGAAAAAACGCGATTTTGCAATGTAAGATTTATAATTGGATTTAAGGAAAAGATAATTTTCCCCAGTAATCTATGGATGATAATAACACTAAAGTATATAGTTAAAAAAATCCTGACAGTATAGTTATTTAGAAATAAAAAATAAAAAATAGCATAAGCCCTTTTGGAACAAAACTACGACTTACGCTCTTATGGCACAAACAAATAACGGAATGAAATGACTTACTTCCTTTTGAAAGTAATCCACCATTCTTTTTTTTTTAATGTAAATACAGCATAAGTTTTAGATACATAGTTCTAGAAGGTAGTTAGTTACCACAAACCTTCATTTACAGATTATATTTCTTCATCGCTATTATTATTTTCATTTATGTTTGTGTTAGGTGTATCATTGCAAGATTGTTCATTAAAAAAAAAAAAAAAACATTCATGGAATTTGTTAATTCTTAAAGCTTCAAGTAATTTCAAAACATCTATTTTATTTATTTATTTATTTATTTATTTTTTTGCTTGTTTCATATTATTTTTTGGTTTTATATCAAATGGGGAATTTTTTCCTCACGTTTTAGGATATTGTGAAAAATGAGCAAAACGAGCAACAGTACGTTGTCTTGATTCCCACATCTCACTTCGTAATTTCCACTATTTTTGCCTTAGAAATCAAGAAATCTTATTTGCTTTTCAGACGACTATGAGCAAAATTTTTCCAATCTAAACTATTCCACTGCTTATTATACTCGAAAAGATTTCTAACCTTAGAGAAATGTTCAAAATATTCATTAGGGAGTAAAATTCTATCCACTTTCTTTAAGCTAGTATTCACTCAGGCGAATGTTTTATCTGCTGGTAAGTATGAGGGACCACGCACTGAGAAGTAGCATGTGAAGGTAAGGTCCTTTTGAGCAGCCACTGTTGAAAGTATTTCTAACATGGTATAATTTTTATTTTGTCCTCCGCACGAGTCAACGATCGAACACTTTTCACTTCTGCAGGTATTCGCTTCATAAAAAAATCATATAAAGCACTCGCAATTACATACGGACCACGTCCTGACTCGTGTTTACTCCAAGCGTAAAAAATATATCCTTCTTTGCTTGCGCACTGTTTTTACCCCGATGGATAATTGCACCAAAAAAATATTGCCATTGCTCACTTGAATAATAGGCTTCTGAAATAGGTGTGCGTGGTAATTCCTGATTTTGCATCAGGTCAAAACACACTGTAATTTCATCTTCTCCAATAAACTTTTTCCCTAAAAGTGAATAATTTTTTTTTTCTGCTGTGCTTATGAAATAAAACTTCGGTTAAAAGGGTCTTTTATTTTCTGTATACTTTTCTGAATTCATTTGTATTTTTTCTCCTAATACAGAAGGAACAAATGTCTTTTTTTGGAGTTCCAAAACCAAGATTAAAATCTTTTAGAAACACATGCGCGACAATGATTGCCGCGGAGCCGAGTTACGTGCGTTTTCAGATTCACAGCTTTATACAGCCATGTTTCTTTGTTGGTTTATATAACTTAGGGGTATGTTCCAATTCATCCTCCGTCGTTACAGTGGCCGAATTCCGTGAACTTTTAAAAAAGAGAAGCTTTAAATTGCTACAATTAACTAATTATGTTTGTATTTTTTTTTTTTTTTTTCATTTTTAATTAATAAGCACTAAAAATAAAACTTGAATATTAAATAGTTTACTTTCTATATTTTTTTAAAAAATTATAATAATGCGAATAAAGTAAACGCTGTCTGTAGAAAATGGGGATATTTGGTTGTCGTACTCATTGCCCACAACGTAGCACTAGTTCGACGTAAAACTCACTCACTCAATCACTTGTTGGTCAAGTTTATGTAAACTAGGGAATTTTCCCCTCCACTGAAATGTAAGTGTTAATGAAAAATTCGAAACGATATGTGTCTGGAGAAATGAAAGCGTATCATTTGATAACTTGAAAATATGTTTTTTATTTTATTTGTATATTCTCATAATTTTTATACCGATGTGTTTCGATTCATTTGAATGCGGTTTTAGAATCCTCGAATGTTACGAATTAACTGAGCGCGAAGTGAAATATTTGATATGTGATTTACGTATTATAGAGTCAACAGAAATTTCAAAATGGAAAAAAAAAGTAAATAAATAAAATTCATGTTGCATATATTGTAAGTTTTCATGCTTTTTTAATTACTTTTAAAGTTATATTTTTATTCTGAATTTTCATTTATTTAATTACATTTATTGTGTTGTTGAAATTAATTTGCTCTTAAAACTTCGATGACAAAACATGCATTTTGTTAAGTATTTGCTTATTTATTAAAATATTGTAGATAAAAAGTTAATTAACCATCGCCATTTTGTGAAATTTCTTCGATAATTTTATTTAATTACGTTAAATAGTCGTCTGCATTAATATTTCTTTCATTTCGAACGTAAACAAACGTTTTGTAAGGTTGCCATAAGATAAATTCATTTCCTTGGTTCGTTGGCGGACGGATAATATCGTAAAAATGTAAACAAACACAAGTGAACCTCTTTTCTACAGATCTGCTGCGGATTTTTGTTGGAGAATACCGATTTTTGTATGATCGAGCGATTACCACTGATCCGAGGTTTAATCCGAGTGTTAAGAAGTTGGTGAATAAGGCCCTAAGAGGCTCAATGGTTGTGTACTTAAATAGGTTCATTTTGTTTATTTATTTTCACCAAGAATAGTTTATTTGAAAAGTTTGTAAAACAGTTTTAGTATTTTTTAATATATGGTATCAACTACTTTTTTTATTTATAGTTATATTTAGAAATCAGTCTGATAATCTGTGAAAAAATATCAGTTTAGGCATGAGTAAGATTTCAATATGTCACTTAATACTTGCAGACATTAAACTGTTATTTAAATTCAATTATCAATATCAGCATAGATGTAGGTAAGTAAATTTTCACTTACCTGTGAAGCAATTATCTTATAGACAAATATCCATCTTACGATGTATTGTTTCTCCGTGTAGTATACACTATTATTTTACCAATATATTTTATGCTTCTTAATTCTGAAAAGAAAAACTTAATATTTGTGTTTGATTATTCACTTTAATTTTGAACCTTTTTGAAGAAAAATTATTTTTCTAAATGATTTTTATCTAGACTATTTTATTAATAATTCGTTTTAGAGAGTGAGCTAAAAAGGCTCGTTCTTCTACTGCGAAGCTATTACATATACTGTGAATAGTGATGTGCTGTCATTGGAGTGAAATAATCGATTAACTAAAAATCATTCGTTATTTTCATTCGATCATTTCACTCGTTAATTCCATTCGATCATTTCATTCGTTAATTTCATTCCGATTATTTTTTCTCTCAACTGCCATCATATCCTTTATGCGCGTGCGCGCATGATTTGATCGATTATTTTCTTTCGAATGATTTTATAACCTTTATGAGCGTGCGCGAATGATTATCTCAATTATTTTATTTCGAGTGATTTTAACGGCAAAAGTTTACTTGGTCATTCTATATTCCGATTATTTGCAGCGATTTATTTCTCGTTTATAACGAATAAATAATTCGTTTGGTGGTTCGGCTGCAATTCAGAGTGGCCATTCTTTGAATGTTTGCTTTTTACACGTTATGTGTAGTTTATGAACTGTTGATTTTCAAAATACGCGTTACTTAGATTTAGTAATGTTTCTATTCATAAAAATACTTTAAAAAATGATAAAAATTTTGTTCTTTTAAAGGAAAAAAAAAAGGAGTACTCATAATATTTACATTATATTCTTTTTTTTTTTTTTTTTTTTTAATATACATATATAAATTACGACTATACATACATGAATTTTTCAAGTTTATATGAAAAATTTCAGGGTTAAAATATTTTCAAATAATAAATCTAGTTTTATTAAAATACATAAAACAGAACATTTTATATTAATTTCAATTTATTGTGATATAAGGCACAGACACACATACTCACAAATAAATAAAAAAAAATCGAAATTGGGAATTTACTACATAAAATAATAAAATAAATTTAGCTTTATACTAATGACATAAATGCTCAATTTTTAAACTTTCTCGTACATATAAATGGTAGAGAATGTATTATTTTGCGGTCAAATTTTCGAAATTGAGTTTTTGTTATATTTACACGTTTTAAGGAGCAATGAATCCAAAAATAAGTTTTTTTGCAGTTTGTCTGTGTGTTTATTAGCAGTATTCCTCAAGAAAAAATAGTAGCAGGAAGTCAATTTTTTTTTTCGAAATCTGTATTATATAGGGATGCTATCTATACTAAACTTTTTGTTGTGGTCGAACAAATGGTTCGGGTACAGGGACAACCAAGATAATTCATTTTTTCATAAAATCACACAATCAACTGTGGAAGAAAATATTGAAATATTTATTTATTAAAATTTTATTGAAATTCATATTTATTGAAATTTTATTTTTCCGACTGAGTGAAAATAATGCCTGGATCCGGGGTTCGAGTCCCGGTCCAGGCATTATTTTCACTCAGTCGGAAAAATAAAATTTCAATAAACAAGATAATTCATATTTCAAATACATTTTACTTATATGGATAAAATTTCTAGTAGTTGCAATTTAGCATCTATATTTTGCGATTAACAAAATCACATTAGCATACTTTATTTTTTCTTTATATAAATAAAATCACGTTTTGTGCAGAAGATGGTATGAAAATCATCGATCATTCGTTTAGAGAGCTACTCAAAATCCAATTGGTATTATTAAGTTTTAAGGCAAGATAAATCGATTGTGGATATTTTCAAGTGTAAATTTATTAGGGACGAAAAGTTGGGGGACAAAGGGACAAAAATGTAGAAAAGGAACGGGAGTTTCGGAGAAAACAACGGAAAACCCAGAACGCTATTTTTCTTTTATATTTTGCAGAGTTTCGAATTTCAATTTCCGCTCACATTTCGCGCTAAGGATTTTTAACATTATATAGCCCGGAATAACGCAAGTTTCGGCGAAAACCATGAATAAGTCAGACACAATTTTTTTTATAAAAATGTTTATATTACCTTCGTATCTCAGCTTCTAAATAACATAATTTCATAAGTAATATATCATTTTAAAAGTCATTTGATTTGGAATTGAGCAGTATATGTTGCAAGTCTCTGTCGCCAGAGGGCGCTTTGATATTTTAATAATTCAATATGTGGAATTCTAATTCTGATTAAATTACTTATAACACATCATTTAAAATATTGCGGACTTTTAAACTGATATCAGTCCTTAAATTCCGTACGGAAGTTTCAGAAAAAACCACAGACAAGCCAGAACACCTTTATTACAATATCTCCAATTCTAATTATGAGGCTTTCGAATTCCGATACTCCGCTTACATTCCTTATTAAGGGTTTTTAACACTATTTAGCCCACATTTACGCAAGTTTCAGAGAAAAACCACCAAAAAAATCAGGCACATTTTTTCTTAATAACAATGCTTATATAACCTTTGTATCTCAGCTTCTATTTAACATCATTTCATAGGTAAAACATCATTTTAAAAGTCATTTAAATTGTAATTGAAGAGTACATATTGCAAATTTCTGTCGCTAGAGGGCACTTTGACATTTTAATAATTCAATATCTCCAATTCTGATTATGAGTAAATTACTTCTATGGAGAAGATTGGGAGACCACAGGCCCCATCGGGTTGCGCATTTCGCACGATCAGAATTTTCAAAGGTCCTTTACATGATGAGCGAACAGGCTGTTTTAAATAATGAAACGTAAAGCGGCGCCTTAATCGCCACAGAGCGGAAATTTGCTACAATTAAAATTTTCAAAGCTATTTGCGCTATGAGCGAGAAAGCTGTTGTCAGTTATAAAACGGGGATAAGGCGCCGCAGGTGACATCGAGCGGGACTTTGCTAGAGTTAGAATTTTGAAAGATACTAACACAGTGAGCGAACAGGCTGTTTCAGATATTGAAACGGGAAAAGGGCACCGCAGGCGCTACCGAGCGGGAATTTACTGTGATTAAAATTTTCATTATATGTCAATATAATTATTATGTCATTATATGTCAATATGTCATTCAAAGCTATTTTCATTATATGTCAATAAGCTGTTGTAGGACCTGAAACGGTAAAAAGGCGCCGCAGTCGCCACCGAGCAGGAGTTTCATAAAGTCAGATTTTTCAGGGATCGCGAACCAGCCGGTCGCCGAAGGCAGCTAGTAAATAATACAAGCACGACCCTTTGTTAGTCGAACAAAGTAAGCACGAGTTCTGCAAACAAGTAGTAATACGTTTTCTGCTAGTACAAGTACTGTACTAATACCACTACTTTTATACTTTTCTTTGATAGCAACCCAGCAAAATTAAACAGTGCGAATAAGTGCTTATAATTCAATCTCATTTCTTTATTCATTTGAAGTAACTGCCATTTAGAAAAAAAAATGGTACATCCACCTTATCAATAAACTTAGGTTATATGTACATAATGATTTTCAGACAAATCAGTTCATAAATAAATTTTTTAACTGAGTTTGAAATGTTGAAGTAATTGCAATTTTGAAACAAGTTGAGGGATCAAGTTAACTAAAAAAAATTAGTTGAGTTGAGATCTTCATATGAGTTATGCATATATCAAGATTCAGACAAATCTGTTCATAAATACGTTTTTTATGTGAGTTTGAAAATTTTAAGGGGCCGTTATTTTGAAACACGAACACCCGATCGAGTTGATTAATAATCTTGGTTGAGACCTTCATATGAACTATGCACATACCGAAATTTAAGCAAAACTATTAAAAAAATGCATTTCTTATCCGAACTTGAAATTTTCAAATGGCCACCATTTTTTTACTTTATGGTAGATCAAGTAACCAACAAAATAACTTCAGCTATTACTGTGGTAAATCCACTGTGAAATTTGTGTTTCAATTGATTCAGTTATACATACGTACTACATACACACACACACTATATGTATACACAGAGAAAGAGGGGGGAGAAAACAAAGTAATTATTAGAAATAATTACTTTGATTTTTGAAAAAACTCTACGTAAAAAGTTAAATAAATCTCAATTATTAAAGGTTAGACTTAAAATTTCATAGCAAGGAGGGAAAAAACAAAGTATAAACAAAGAGCAACCTGATAGCTACGAAGAAACCGAAACTAATTACAAAACGCTCACGTCATCGATAATCGATTGTAAAATCATACGATTATTAAAATCACTCGAAAGCAAATCACTCGATTATCAAAATCATTCGATTATTCCCATCTCTAACTGTGAATTCTTTTTACAGAAGCAAAGGAAACACGAAGCTGCATATACTTGGAGAAACCGCAGAGAGAGAGATAGAGTAGACAAAAAATGCGGAACAATTAAGTTTGCTACATATACATAGGCATACTGAAAAATAGAGTCTTTTATACGATTAAAATGTAGAGATGGGCATTCCCGTTCTTTTTCAAGAACGAGAATGAACACGAAACTCGGAACGGTTCTGCAGAACTGTTCTGAACAGGTGTAATGGAGAAAACCAACCGGAAATTCAGAATGAACGGTTTCCGGTACCCTCCCTGAACTGTTCGCTGCGTTCTGTCGATAAAATGGGCATTGGCATTTGTCTTTCATTAGAAGAGATCGTTCTTTTCGAAATGAGCTGTTTGTATTCCTTAATACAGCACTTCTGCTATGAGAAAACACAGATGTCCTTAAAGAATATGTGAAACATCGAGATTTTTTTTCTTTCTAATTGCACTTGTAAAACACGTGGTTCAAATTTAACTGGGAATATGTAGATTTTATTTTATTTCGTTTTATAGAAAGCTAAAACACATTATAAACATTTGATATCTAGAATTCAAGCACAGAGTAAGGAAATTGATTTTTCAGTATATATTGTTATTTAAATTGGTAATTAATTTTATAAATTTCTTTATTAATTTAAAATTTTCTAAAATCTATTTTTAATTTCTGAGGAAAAATGGAAACAAAAACGCAAGTAACTTTTGTTTTAAAAAATAAATAAGCATGCGCATTAAGATTTATAAACAATAAGATATTCTAAACTTGACTGTAAACATAATATAAACATAGCATAACTTTTGAGTATGGAAATGATCCATCATGAAAAGACAGTAGTATATGCCCTTAAATTCAATCGGTCGGAAAAATTTTGTCAGCTTCTATAGTATAAAATTTCACAAAACTTAATACTTGAAAGCGCTTTTATGAAAACTATGTATGTCAAAATAGGTATATATCGGCTGGCAGGTGAATCATTTAAACTGTAGTTTCCTTCGTGTACGGAAAGGTTATATCTCAGCATCTAAAGCGTATAAGCATCAAATTTGATTTGTGAGCTGTCTATTATTACTGTCAGAAAAAAGAGACTACTTAAAAGCATTTTTTATTTTTTTTTTTTACTTGGCAACACGAAAAAATATACACAAATAAAAAATAAATATTAAAATAAAATTGAGTGAAAACGTCGAATAAACGACTACGTCAGAAACGCCAAAAAGAAAAATATTGGAAATGCATACAGCTGTTTCGGCAGCTTTAAGCGTGCCGTCTTCAGTGCAAAAAGGATTCTGAATCTGCCGAAGTGCTCGTATATATAGGAGAGGGGCCGAATTTAGTTCAACCAATAGAATTACGGGAAAGGAGGGGAGAGTGGCCAATAGGAATTTATTGAAGTTATCTGTGTAAACAGTAGAAAATTTAAGAAAATGTGGACTGAATATAAAATTTCCAACAGTCAGACAAATAGGGAATAGCGAAATCACAATTTACAAGGTTTTTAAAATTTTTATAAATATGAAAAGCTTCAAAGATATCAAGTTCATGAATGGATTTAGGTCTACAAATTATTTTAGCTGAATTAAATTTAAAATTATGATTTTCCTCCCAGCAATGTTTAGAAATAGCCGATTTATTGGCTTTCCCGTAATTCTATTGGTTTAGCCGATTTATTGACTTTATTATTAGCCGATTTATTGACTTTCCCGTAATTCTATTGGTTGAACTAAATTCGGCCCCTCTCCTATATATACGAGCACTTCTGCAGATTCAGAATCCTTTTTGCACTGAAGACGGCACGCTTAAAGCTGCCGAAAAAGCTGTATGCATTTCCAATATTTTTCTTTTGGCGTTTCTGACGTAGTCGTTTATTCGAGTTTTAATATTCCAACCCCAAGATTCCTGTTATTATGAGTGAAAACGTGCAAGAGAAATGGAAAAATGAATTTTTCCCATTTCTTAACATTGAAAATTAATTATATTGTCAAAATAATTGGCAACAAGTTAAAAAATATATTAAAACTATGGTTCAAAGTAAACTGTAAACAAAATTTAAAGAAATGAATATAGTAACCGTTGCTAGGGAACGCAACCCAGTTACCGTATGTTTTTATATAGGTCAATAGACATTAAAAAAAAAAAAAGAAAAAGTGTCCCTAAATTAAGTTTTAATTTATAAAGAATTCTTTATTTATTTATATTCCAAAATTTAAAATCGACATGATTCTTTTACACTGTCAAAATTTAAAATGATAATGACCTGCGTCACATCAAACGAAAACGGCGCATTAAATTTATCTTCAATATATAAAAACTAAAACGATAGATTAAACTTTTTCATCAAATAAAATTGAAATTTGTTCCGACGCAATAAGATATGTACTCATCAAATAAGCATGAAATGAAATGCGTTTCAAAGTATTAAATCTATCTTCATCAGATAAGCAGTACATAAAATCGATTATAAAATTACAACGATATTTCGATAGATAAAATTATTACAATAGACTTAATCTATTATAATCTGATCGAGCTCAGACGCATTTTCATTATTATTATTATTATTATTTTTCCTCTCTCTCTCTCTCTCTCTCCAGATGAAATTAAAGGAATGCATCCTGTATTTATCGTATAAACCGATTCAATGTATCATCATCGAATGAAATTGAAATACGTTTCAATATAATAAATCTGTCATCATCAGATAAAACAAAATTGAAACGCGTTTCGTTACTTAAAATCTGTCTTCATCAGATTAAAATAAAATGAAGAGTTTTTCGATACATTAAATATAGCTTCTTCATTTAAAGTTAAACGAACAACGCGTTTTGAAATACTTTCATCAAATCAAATTGTATTGTAAACAATGAATTTAATCTATTTTCACTAGATTAAACATGTTTGTTCAAATAACTTTTTGTTTATGACAATAATAATATTAATGTAATTTGTATAATAATTTATAAATTAAACTTCTTTAAATGTAGAAAATTCAAAAACCTCAAAATTAAATTTAGAAAAAAAATTATTTATTTCGTCCACTGCCCGACGCAAGAACGTGAAATAAAATAAAATTCGAGCTTCAAATCAAAATAGTATTTCAATTTTTATGCAAAAGAAAACAAATAACAAAATAATATTCCCCTCTACATCTATGCAGTTAAAAATTTATTTTCCAGAAAAAGGCTGGATATTAGGGCTGGATTAAATATTAATATATCGTAGAATATTGATATTTCTTTAATAACAGGATAACGATATTTTATATCTTATTTCATTGATATATCCCTTTTCTCACGTTATGTTTTTATTACACGAAATTTCAGAACAATTTCCTAAAACAAATAAATAATACCTCGCATAATATACAGATGTAAATCAGTACTTATAGAGCAGGCGCACGTGACGTCACTGCGACAGATGTTTCCGCACGTACTTTAGAATTGTAGGCAAAAGGGGGATAAAGCACCAATGGAGAGGCAGATATTTTGCCTACATGCGCAAAAGTTGCAGAATAGCCAAAGAATATCTACTACGAAAAGAAGGAAAGCTCCAGTAGAAATAATGTAAACGCGAACTGGGAGCGTCTGAGCAAGCGCGCCGTGTAGGTACTGTTGTATAGCAAACTTTACAGGGAAGTGACGTGACGGCATTCTCGTAGAATTTTCAGTTTTGATCCAGTTTCGTTGGGTTTTATGAAACATTCCAAATTAGAAAATTACTTTATGAATGTTTTCTTTTGGAATAAAATGATTTTAAAATATGGTTTTACCATAAGAAAATTAATATATATAAATATGTATTTATTAATGTTTTTAATGGGTGATTTTTTTTATTAAACTTTTCATTTTTATTGAATGAAAATGGATGTCAAAATATTAAATTTTACCAACTTTAATCGTTTTGTAAAAATTATAATTTGAGAGAAATGTATGGGTGTGTGTGTACATTGTATAAAAATAGAAGGGGGGGGGGAAACTTAATTTCCGTAAAACACAAAAATGTATACATGTGTTTGTGTATATGTATTAAAAAAAAAAAACTTAAAATACCAAAAGTTATTAGGAGAGCAGGAATGAATGCTTTTGTAAACAAAATACATTGAAATTGCCTCATCCAATTTTAGATCATTAGTTTTATTGTTCATTGCAAAATAAATAAATAGTAATAATGATAATAAAAATACTTTTTTTTAAGCTATTTTGATTGTTAATGAAAGGAATCATTGTCAAAAATATTAAACTCTACCCACTTTAATCATTTTGTAGAAACAATAGCTTGAGAGAGAAATATATATATATACAGTGTGAGTATATATATGAAAAGCCTTTTCAAATAATTCACAGAAAAAAAATTAAAAAAAAAATAAATATTTAAAAATAAGTGCTTGAAAAAATGGTATATCTAAATGTAAACAATATCAACAATTTTTGAAATAAGTTTTTTTTTTTTTTTTTTTTTAATATAAGTTAAAAAAATTAAATGTTATGTCTCATTAATTACTAATCCTGTTTCAAAAAACATAATTTTATTTGTATTTCAATTATTATTGGAAATGAAATACTGCATTTTTTGTTAAATCTTTCCAATTTTAAGTTTATAAAATGTAATTAACCAATTTAGTTATACTATTGTCTTTTACATTCAGTAAAATGTTTTTTAAACTAAAACTATAATCTGCTTTCTAAGAAAAAATATGCATTTAAAATCTCGTTTATATTAAGTTAGAATTATGAAATAAAAAATTTAATAAAAGCTATATAGACTTTCTCTCTAATTTAAATATTTTGCTTTTTTTTTTTTTTAAATCATCTGTGATTTATAACTAGAATTGTATAATCTAATGTAAAAGTACAGATATAAGGTAAAGATGGAATAAAGTAAATTCAGTGTAATAAGAATTGATGGCATATGAAGAAAAATTTTACTGTCTTATATATTTCTATTTTAATGGGATACCATACTTTTGTATCTAAATTTATATATACTTCTAATTTAATTATTTATTTTTAATCTGTTTTATAATTATTGAAGTGTGCTTAATGTTATTCCCAATCTTTGATTGTATCAACAGTTATTAAAAATTTATTAACTCTACTTATACAGTCTTTACTACATCACAAATGTATTCATAAATTTTCCACTATTACAATGCATTTTTTTTAGTTGATTTGTGTTTAATATTAGTCACCAAATGAAAGAACTTTAAGATGTAGTAAGGGTGTTGATACCTACCATCTTAAATAAAAAATAAAGATCATTTTTTATCATGTTTTCTGTCTACTTATACGGTATAAAACTATTTATCTGTAAACCAGTTAACGATAATTGTCCAACAAATAGCTCCCCCCCCCCCTACCTAAAATATTAAGACTGTGATATTTTTTTCTTTTACTAATGTCATTTCTTTAATACAGCCACTGTATTTAAAGGAAAAAGAAAATCACAAATTATGGTTTTATAAAATTTAGGCATTATTGTTAATCAAAATATCAATTATTCCTCATAATTTTTTTTATGTTTTCCATATAAGAGCTATAAGTAATAACCACATTAATTCCTATACTGATTATATCTTGTGTGTGTGTGTGGGGGGGGAGTTAAAATAATTAATACAAAACCTAAGTTATTTTTTAAATATGCTAATAGATATGTGAATAATAAAAATAAAATAATAATTCAGAACATGTGGACATACTTTTATAATGAATTACCTAATTTAAAGGTGCAGAATACATACCTTTTAGATCTTGAGAAACCATCATCACTATCAATTTTCAAATATTCTTTAGGTAGTCTCTGAAGCCAGCAAATAGTCATCTTGGAAGGCGTAAAAGCAATAATATTTAATGCCTTCCAAAATTATATCAACTAGCGTAAATTGTTGTATCTTGATTGTTGAAAAATATCTTCTTCCGATTTAGAATATCAATCCAATTAATCAATTTGGCTTGAGGAGCAATAATCGAAAAGCAACAATACACGATAAAATAATGCAGCTTAAAAAAAAATGTATTTTACAGAAAAAGTGAGTAATAAAAGATTAAATCCCCATGAATATTTAATGCACGTGAAATACATACTACGCACGCTAGTATTTTTGAATAAATTACGAAGCAAATACTTGTACAAGAAAAAGATTTGAAATCCGAATTCGAAAATGGCGGCGAAAACACGTTACCCACCCACCAAGGGATGAATGGATTACCACTTGCCTCTCCCCCTCTCCCTCTCGCCTCGTTGTTTACGATTAGAGAGCGCATGCGCGCGGAATTAAGCATCTCGGCCAAAGAATATCTACTACGCGGTTCTTACGAGCCGTTCAGCCTGTATGTTTGCTTCTCCTTTATGCTTTATTCGCGTCGTCAGATGGCAATAGTTACGCTTCGATAAAGCTTTCCTTCTTCTCGTAGTAGATATTCTTTGGAATAGCGTCGCTTGTTTGTAAACATGCGGCTGTTCTATTGAAAGCCATCTGCTTTGATTATCGCGCGAATAAGTGCAAAAATTTTCCGACGCAACGCTTAGCGCGTTTTCGTTCTATCCCTCAAGAAGGAAATACTATCCTCCTTTTCTGAACTGTTCACCTACTCGCAAGAACTCCACAGTTCCGAGGTTCCCACTGTTCTCCATTTGCTCGGGATCATCTGAGCTGTTCATCTGCTCATTCTGTTCAGTTCAGTTCTCCTGTTCCGCAAACTCGACTGGTTTCTGCCTCATTTTTAAATGAACAGATTTTCTATCGCCGTCTCGCCAATCAAGCGATATTCTATTTTTTCCTAGAACTCCATAGTTAATACTAATAAAGGCTGATTGCCTGGCAACCTTTTTCCCCCCGATTAAAATCAGCATCCATGTGAAGCATAGACCTATTATAAGAGTGGACGGGACAATGGCAACCTTTTTGAGTGCAAAGATAACTCATAAAAAAGTCACGTGATTGTTGATCTACAGAAGCCAAGCTAGCCAATATTGAAATTTTTTCGCCATGCTCTAAACTCTGCATTTCATTAAGCAGACGATATTCTTCTTCTTTCGTTGAAAGTTCTTTTTAAATTATTTATTTTACTTTAAAAGTTAAATGGATTCTTTCGATTCTGAAAGAAATTTCATATCAAGAAATGGTTATTAAATGTCATGTGAAAACATGCAAAGAATATTTTATTAAAGGAGGAAACGTAACATTTCACATGTAAGATATTTTATGGCTTTTGGCTTTTTATTTCATCTTTTTAAGTAATTATATTTGAAAAATGTTTAAATCTGCTTTATCTATTTCTTTAAATAATAATAATAAAAACAATTGTATATACTATTTGAAAATAAATGCAATATTGTTTTAATAATAATAATAACAATTCATGAGATTTATATTTATCTCTGGATAACAGTATAAATGAAAAAAAAGCTTAAAAGCTAAAAATCAAGTATACATAGCATTATAGGCAATTTTAAGCAAGATACTAAAACTTTATAAATTCATTATCTCGGCCATTGATGAAAATAAAAAATGTATATAATTAATTTTATTTCCATGATTACATATATAGTATATTCTTTGTATCCTATACTAAAGCGCCCTTTTTAGCATTTCCAAACAAAATTTTTAAAAGTTTATAACCGTTTCGTTGGTCTCTCTCTGGCCAGTCCGAAATTGATAGGTATTATTTAATTTCACTATGGTATGTTCTCAATGTAAAATTATATTACTAGCACAACTGGTTTCTGTACAGGAACTCACGATAGATTTTTGATGCAAGTATGATTTATAAGGGTTTTCCTTTCTTTTTTCCTTTCTTCATTTTTTATGCATTTACTATAAATATCTTTATACGAAGCACAACATAAGAAAAATAATCTATATTTTTAAAATACGAAAAACCCTTTTCCTCCTCAAAAAGGTAGAATTGCGATATCGGCTGGTTTACAGGGCTACACAAAGTTATTCAGATGCAATAGAGTATATAATTGGAAATTGCTCACTACAAATTTACAGTGCTATGAGACCATTTTTAGTGCAGTGTCTGATGAGTATGTAAGTTTTAGTACATATACAGGGCTAAACAAAAGCAAAAATTGTAATGTTTTTTCCATAGAAATAATGTTATAAAGATACTATTATGAGAATTATTCCCATCAAAGTTAAAAGTAAAATATATTTTTGTAGGTATGATTGGCCGATATACAGGGTTACACAAAAACAATATGTTACATGACATTCTTTAACAGCAATAATATAAAAAATATTTCAGTTTTCTTCTTTTATAATGAAAATAAAAATGTATTTCAAGATGCCATTAAGGAGGTAAAACACCTTTGCAGATTAAATAGGTAACGGGTGATATATGGAAAGTTTATAATCTAAGTGAACCCCATTACTTTACTTTTTTTCCCTCCAAGAATTTAGGATTTTATTTTTATTAATAACTTCATTGATAAATTTTATTATAAGTACATATTTTCTACGTCTTTATAAAACATACATATGTTTAGCTGTATAATTGAAATATTTACTGGTACAAAATATCACTTCAAATAATAAATTTGCAAAGACCAGTAGGGTGTTTATTTGAGCATGCGCCAGTCCTATTGACTCATTTAATGTTTTAAGTGTTTTTGTCTGTAGAAATTAAATAAACCAGTATTTTCTGTAGTGATGAAGCTTTGTGTAGTTATTGTATGGACAACATTATTCTGTTTAGCTTTTTTTTTTTTTTAATGATTTCAAGGAAATTATTTTGTACCTACATCAAGATATTTTTACATTCTCTTACCCACATATGTCAGAGAAAGTATTGTTTTGGGTCTAGTTTTAGATATTGAAATTTTGATAAAATTTTACCTTAATCCTCTAGGTCTTCAAAATCTCAAAGACATATTTTTAAAAAATTGTGTGAGAGACTGTGATCAATAAAAAATAAAAAAAATAAAATAAAATAAAGGAAAAAAAAAGAAAGAAACCGTAAATCTGATTTATATATTCTAAATTTGTATGATATGTTCATTTTACTTAAAGAAAATTATTGCGATCGGACAATATATGTACACTAAGCGACAAAAAAAAAAAAAAAAAAAAAAAAAAACGCACTTGGATATTTTTCTTTCTGCCTTCTACAACCGCCAATTTTATCAAAAAGCAAATTTTCGAACAGATTTTATTATGTTGTCCTCCACATACACTTTAGCTTTGAGTCCAGTGTTAAAAACAAAATGCAATTGTCAGTAAAATTGTAATTTTAGAAATTATTTCAAAAATGGTAAGAATAAGACAGTTAACGATGCCACAAAAACTATAAATTTTTGAATGAAAATCAAAAAAATATTTTAATACATGAGATGGCAAAATAATTAAATGTTAACGAAATATTGGTAAAAGGGTTTTTAGCAAGATATAAAACATTTTGGCCGTTTAAACTGGAAATTTCATTTTAGGCGGCCATGTTGCTCATACAAGCGAGAAGACGGTGAGTTAAAAAGCCATTGCTTATAAAATCGGTTTGTATTACATTTAGAACATAAAAGAGATTCAGAAAAAGTGTTTAACAACATAATTTGTTTAACTACAGTACAGCAACTATTAAACAAAGCAGGTTTAAATGACAGAAAATTTGAAAAACTCCATTCTTAGCGAAGAGAAATGGGAAAGCAAGACCTCAGTAGGCTAAAAAAATTAAAAAAAATAATTAGTTAATTATTGGGTTGAACTGGTTCTCTTTGATGAGTCAAGTTTAACTTATTTCGAGCTAAAGAAAACAAGCAGATCTGACAACGAAAATATGACCGACTTAATGAAAATTGCACTTTTAAAACAGTGACACGTTCTCCGTACGTTATGGTACGGAGGTGCATAACTTTTTAAACAGTCGGGCAAATTTTTATGCTCAAGGGATCAATTAATTCGAAATAAAACACAATCTTCATAAAGGTGGTGCCTGACAGACTCTTTTGGTGGTATATTGGACATTTCCGCAAACAGCATTTCAAGATAATATTGCACCTTACTACATGGCATCTGTGGTAAGTTTATTCACTTCAAATTGTCAAAATTTCCTATACATTCCCATGAGAACCTATAATTCTGTAAAAAATCATAACTGTTTTCATTTTAAGTTAAATCCCACAAAGGATATAGTACAATTCCTTCTTTACCAGACATGGAAATAGTCCTATTCGGGATCTGCCCGGAAGTGTTTCGTCTATAAAAAGGCGGGGGAAAGGGGAGAGGATTCAAAATTTGCAGCCTACAACTCTGCCAGAATTAGAAAAAAATGTTTGTGATATTTGGCACATTGAAATTTTTTAGATTTATATTAAAACACTGTATAAAACTATGCCATTGCGCATTGAAACAGTAATTCCATATAAAGATAGAATTAACCCAATGCAAAATACATATTTTTAATTAAAAAAATAGCTTAGATCTAACAAATAAATAGTTTTATTTCATATATTAAAATACAGCTTGTTTATTTCATATAATAAATCATAATAAAATACAAAGTGTGTGGTTATTGCATTATGTTCAAAAAGAAAGTTTTATGCAGATTTTTAAAAAGTACTTCGTAGAGTGGAATAAAGCAAATTATTAAATCAAAAATGTACATAGGTATCATTTCATCCCTTTGGTATTATGCAAACAAGACAGTTTTATTTGTTTCAAACATTAATTTTAAAGTTATTACAAATAAAAAAGGTATAAGTCATTTTTTCTGCAGTGCGGCGTTTTTTTTTTTTTTTTTTTTTTTTTTTGTCGACTTCTTTCATGACAGTATCATTACTATCTGCGGGCTGGATATTCATTAAATAAAGTATACATTCGTCGACTAGAACCAGTTTATGTACTTTCTACACACAAAAATGTTAACAATTTTCATGACAATATCATTACGGGCTCTATCTACGAGTTGAATATTCATTAAATAAAGTGCATTCGTCGACTAGAACCTGCTTATGTACTTTTTACACGCAAAAATATTGACAGTTGTCGAACAGTATCATTACGGGCTTTGTCTTGCGGTCTTGCGGCTTTGTCATTACGGGCTTTGCAGTTGAATGTTTATTAAATAAGTGAATTCGTCGACTAGAACCTGCTTATGTAAATTCTGCATGCAAAAATGTCAACAACTTCTATAACAATATCATTATGGGCTCTATATGCAGGCTGACACATGCATTAAATAAAGTGCATACGTCTACTAGAATCTGCTTATGTCTTTAATAATTACTTTCTACTCGCAAAAATGTAGATAATTTTAATAACTTTATCATAATGGATAAACATCATTAGCTTGATGGTAGGTCGTAAATAATGCCGAAATTCTTAGTATCTTTGGTCATTAAAAATATAATTTTCGTAAATATCTCCTCTGTCCCAGACAGAGGAAAAAGAGAGGTGCCCAATTAGATGTTATAACGAACCTATATACTGAATTTCAACGTCCTACGACCTGTCTTTTGTGAGTTATGTGAGATACAGGCATAACCACATACATACATACATATAACCGTTCAGAAAAGTCATGTAAAACCGTAAATATTTCTAAAATGTAAGCTCTTGTCCAAAGGCTTCAAGAATATTTATTAATTATTGACTTTTGTGGAGGAAAAAAAGAGTTTCATTCTATTGTTTCCTGAATATTCATTAGATAAAGTGCATTCATCGACTAGAATTTGCTTATATCTTTTAAGAATTACTTTCTACACGGGAAAATATCGACTTCTTTCATGACAGTATCATTACGGGTTCATTGAATAATGTGCATTCGTTGACTAGAACCTGCTTATGTCTTTAAAAACTACTTTCTTCATGCAACAATGTCAACTACTTTCATGGCAATATCATTACGAGCTCTATCTGTGTGTTGAATATTCATTAAATAACGTATATATTCGGCGACTAGAACCTGTTTATGTACTTTCTACACACAAAAATATTAACAATTTTCATGACAATATCATTACGTACTCTATCTGCGAGTTAAACATTCATTAAATAGAGTTCATTCGTCGACTAGAACCTGCTTATGTAATTTCTGTACGCAAAAATGTCGACAGTTTTCAAACAATATCATTACGGGCTTTGTCTAATAGTTGAATGTTTATTAAATAAAGGGAATTCGTCGACTAGAACCTGCTTATGTAAATTCTACACGCAAAAATGTCACCAACTTTTATAACAATATCATTATGGGTTCTATATACAGGCTGAACATTCATTAAATAAAGTGCATTCGTCTACTAGAACCTGCTTACGTCTTTAAGAATTACTTTCTACACGCAGAAATATAGATTACTTTCATGATAGTAACAATATGGACTCATTCAATAAAGAGCATTTGTCAACTTAGAACCTATTTATGTATTTAAGAATTATTTTCTATACGCAAAAATGTCAACAATTTTTATAACAATATCATTATGGGCTCTATATACAGGTTGAACCTGCATAAAATAAAGTGCATTCGTCTACCAGAACCTGCTTATATCTTTAATAATTACTTTCTACCGCAAAAATGTAGATCACTTTCGTAACTTTATCATAATGGACTACATCTTAGCCTGATGGTAGGTTTTAAATTCTTCGTATATTTGGTCATTAAAAATATAATTTTCATAAATATCTCCTAAACGGAAAGTCACAGAAAGAGCAAAAAGGAAGGTGCACAACTAGGTGTTATAACGAACTTATATACTAAATTTCAACGTCCTATGACCAGTCTTTTTGAGTTAATGTGAGATACAGGCATAGCCACATACGGGTTGGGGACAAAATATCGCGAGGACAAAATATCGCCGACGTAAATGAATACAAAGTAAAATGAGTTGGTAATTATTAGTAATGTTGTATGAAATTTCATGACAACACATACCTTAGTCAGAGCACTGACATTCTGACAAACCTAAAACAAATTTTTTTATAAATTTTACTTAAAATAGTTTAAAGACTATAGTCATAGTGAATTCAATCGTGCTTATTAATTTTAAAATTTATAATTCAAGTTTGTTAACAGTGTTCAGCTTTAATGTCAGCAGTGATGTACACGATTTTTAAAATGTATTTTGAATAGTGAAAAGCAAAAGATAAAATAACTTAAAAATAAACATAGATAAAATAATGAAATTCAACTCTATCATTTATTTATTTAATTATTTATTTATTTTAATTAATTAATTAATATTTATAAGGCCCTGTGGCCCCCTCCAGAGATCACGCGTGACACAAAATCAAATTTTCAAATAGATCATACTATTTTTTTGACGCGATATATTGTCCGGCGAGATTTTGTCTCGCGATATTATGTCCAGATCCCGCCACATACATACATACATACATATAGCCGTTCAGGAAAGTCATGTAAAACCATAAATATCTCTAAATTATAAGCTCTTGTCAAGAAATTTCAAGAATATTAATTAATTATTGACTTTTGTGGGGGAAGAAAAAAGAGTTTTATTCCACTGTTTCCTGAATTACATTAAGTGCATTCATCGACAGGCATTTGCTTATGTCTAAGAATTACTTTCTACCCGGAAAAATATCGACTTCTTTCATGACTGTATCATTACGGGCTCATTGAATAAAGTGCATTTGTCAACTAGAACTTGTTTATGTATTTAAGAATTACTTTCTACAAAATGTCAACTACTTTCTTGACAGTATCATTACAGGCTCTATCTGCGGGCTGAATATTCATTAAATAAAGAGCATTCGTCGAGTGGAACCTACTTATGTCTTTAAGAATTACTTTCTACCCACAAAAATGCTGATAACTTTCATAACAATTATCATTACAGACTCATTGAATACAGTGCATTCGTCGACTAGAACCTGCTTATGTCGTTAAGAATTACTTTCTACCCACAAAAATGCTGACAACTTTCATAACATTATCATTAGAGGTTCATTGAATAAAGTGCATTCGTCGACTAGAACCTGCTTATGTTTTAAAGAACTACTTTCTACATGCAATAATATCGACTACTTTCATGACAGTATCATTACTATCTGCGGGCTGAATATTCATTAAATAAAGTATACATTCGTCGACTAGAACCTGTTTATATACTTTCTACACACAAAAATAATAACAGTTTTCATGACAATATCATTACGGACTCTATCTACGAGTTGAACATACATTAAATAGAATTTATTCGTCGACTAGAACCTGCTTATATACTTTCTACACGCAAAAATATCGACAGTTTTACAACAATATCAATACGGGCTTTGTCTTGCAATTGAATTTTTATTAAATAAAGGGAATTCGTCGACTAGAGCCTGCTTTTGTAAATTCTATACGCAAAAATTTCAACAACTTTTATAACAATATCATTATGGGGTCTATATACAGGCTGAACATGCATTAAATAAAGTGCATTCGTCTACCAGAACCTGCTTATATCTTTAATAATTACTTTCTACCCGCAAAAATGTAGATAACATTTATAACATTATCATAACGGACTACATTATAGCTTGATTGTAGGTCGTAAATAATGCCGAAATTCTTCGTATATTTGGTCGTTATGAATATAATTTTCGTAAATATCTCCCAAGCAGGAAGTTACAGAAAGACCAAAAAGGGAGGTGCACAACTAGATATCTTAATTTTACATTACTTTGATTGCTGTGTTTGAGTTTTGGGAGAGAGGTGCATGGTTCTGTAAACATGAATGCTAATCTCACATCATATTCTACAGAAAGAATGCTTTTGTGCATATAAATAATAAAAGCAAATTTTGTTATGTTTTCTGCAATATAAATATATTAAATAATGATTTGTATAAATATTCCGCACAGAAAACAATACTTTATAATATATTTTTGGATGTACCTGTACACAAACTAGTAGTAGTATTTACTGTACTCTAAATAGAGAGTGTGCTATAGTAAACTTGAATAACATATATTAGTTTCTAGGATTTTCATAAATATTTCCGGCAGTCAGAGGGCGGACAGACAGACAAATCAAAGTCGTAAACACTTTTGAAATTTGTAAGAAAGTGTTAATAACAAGGTTAAAATAAAATAGCGTTTTACACAAGTTTTGTTTGCGGTATCTTTTCATAATAATAAAAAAATGTATATTTATATTCAAAACAAAAAATCACCAATAACGCGATAAATGTAGAAAAAGGTAACCCTTTTCAACATTCACGTGGTTTTATCTTTGCACCTTTTCTTGTATTCCCTTAATAATGGAATGCTCCGTCCACTCTTATAATAGGTCTATGATGTGAAGCTATCATACACCAGTGAGAGATAAATATTCAGTGTGTCATTGGCGAAAGTGAACAGTTCTTTTTGGCGAAAGTGAACAGGAAATGGCAAAGTGAACGGTTCTTCTTGACGAAAGTGAACAGTTCTTTCGGTTTTTCGTCCAGAACTGTTCAGATGAACCGTTCTTCATTCTTTTACCTATCCCTATTAAAATGAAAAGTTCTTGATTAGATATGAATTAATGAATTTCGGAGTCTATAATCCTGTAACAAAGAATGCATGCATGGCGATAAACTGCATTTGTTTGCAAGATAAAAAGAAACCGAATTAGAAAAAGTCATAACATGCTAATTGTAGATCTGCATTACGTTAAAGAAAGAATAATACATGATCAAAGGTTTCGATAGAGTTGCAATTAGCAAAAGGTACATATGTGGGAAGAGGGGGGGGGTGTAACAATTTAAAGAATGTATGTAAATTTAAGTTGCAATTTTGCAATTTAGAGGTCATCAACATGTGTTCGTTAGTTTATTTTTATTTTTATTTTTTAAATATGATAATATATTTTTTAGACTATATAATAATCGACATCACAGTCAATATGACTGTTTGCGACTGTTCCACTCTTACCAGATGACGAATGAAGTTTATTTATTTATTTATTTATTTTTTTTTTTTTAATATTTTTTTCCATATTTTTCATATGATTGAAATTGAAATAAACAAAAACTGTGAAATGGGCCTTAAATTCAGCCACATGTTATATATTGTCATTTTTTCAATACTGAAGGTTTAGTATTTAAAATTAATTTAAAAATGAAATTCTTACACCTTATTAATTATTAAGAAATGTAAAATATTAATCGCAACCCATACAAAAAGTAATAAAGAAATTGAAAATAAAATATAAAGATCTTAATATAAACATATCAATGCAGCCTTTTTTTTTTTTTTTACTTATATTCTAATGAAATATGTAAGTAATATTATTTAATAATACAGCAAAAATATACAAATGTATGCAATGCAAAAATGTTTAAAAATGAGACATATCTGTATAATGGCATGAACACAGTAATGAATACAGAAAAATTGTATTTATTTCTTTTATTAAAAATGTTATTCTTATTCTTATTATTATTTTAAATGATATTTTATAGGAAAGATTACTTACTTATTGACAATCCAAAAAAATTGTTAAAATATGATTGATTACCTAATTAAAGTTTTATATATGCAGTCTATGTCTCGACTAACTTAAAAGAAAAAACTCTAAACGAAATCTCGAAGCAGAATGCTATCTTTCCTTGACTAAAGACTATTATTGTTAAGGGCCCTCTTCACTCACTGCCGTCGGAAGCCGAACCTAATGTTATTCTATGGGAAATTTTTCTTTACAAATAACTTATTAACTAATACATATTTTGAAATTCTGTTTTCACATTCTGAAAATTCTCAGCTGTTAAATTGACGCACCTTTTCTAAAAAATTATTTTTTTATATTTTATTTTGAAGCTTAAAAATACGAATTTTCAATATGTGATTTTTTTTTCATTTTGCAATTTCAAACTAAAATATTAAAATATAAAAAAATACATTTTTAAAAAAGGTCCGTCAATTTAACAGTTGGGAATTTTCTGAATGTGAAAACAGAATTTAAAAATATGTATTAGTTAATAAGTTATTTGTAAAGAAAATTTCCCCATAGAATAACATTGGCTCGGGCTTCCGGTGACAGTGAGTGAAGAGGGCCGTTAATCATAATATTAATCCGATCTGATGTAAAGAATGTTCAGGCACATCAAACATTAAACGGACTATTTTTCTTGCGGTTAAATTAATAAAAACACATGAAAGATGAAGAGATTGTATTATAATATATACGATCTTTCGTGACACGAGCTAAAGACAATCGCCTCCATGTATGAAACTGTTAGTCACTGAGTATGTTATCACAGAATGAGTTCGTATGCACGAAAAAAGAACTTTTAGTTATCATTAAAATTTTTCCTTTTATTATTATTATTATTATTTTTGATGATTCTTGATGAAATGGAATTACCTCTAGTCGGTATTCTTCATCGTTGTTCAGGAAAATCTAGAAGACAATCATCCACAAGAATAAAAATATGTGCATGCTTTTCATTGGTAATCTTAAACGTGATTTTATCGAGTCTGCTGAATTCCGAATACTTCAAAGAACATTACGAGGACACTCAAAAATATTTTAGGAGATTTCAGGATTCGAGAATTATTTTAATGTTAGAAGAATTGTGCTTTTATAAAGGAGAGTTCAGCCGATGAAGAGCGAAAAAGTTATCCATATTTACTAATGCAATGTAACGCTTGTACTTTTTAAACACCCGGACACAACAAAAAGTGGTTCAGATAAAAAATTCAGGATCAACTTCTTTGTATGAAACATATCAGGAACCGTAATTGATATATATCCATAATAGTACATTTGGAGTCCTGATTAAATAATTTTATCGTTGATCAGTCAGAAAATTCAGGCACGTCGGACATCGCTCAGAGGCTGCTTTAGGGATCTGCAGGAACTGCGGAGCTTTTGAATTACGCTTCCCGGAATTATGAAGTTTTCGAACAAATTGTTTAAGAAGATCTGCTGAATTTTTGAAGAACTCCCGAAAATTAGTTTAAAGGGGCTCCCACTCCATAAAATTTTAAATAACGCCTGTTGGTAGCTTGGCACCAGATGTCAAGAAGATTTGTAGATGGCCGTTGGTTATTAGAGTTTAATTTGAGAATCAGCTTTAGAACTCTTGTGATGGGAATCGTCAATAACACAGAGATCGTTAATCCAAATAAACAGGCATTTTCTTGTAGATATTTTGATGGATTTTATTAGATACGAATTTTTGACTTATTTAACACGACTATAGGTGACCAGATAAGCATTTTATTATTAAATGATAGGTAGAATTGGGATAATTGAATAACTTGGAGTGGGAGCCCAAAATCGTCGACTTCATAGGTCAAGTCATGATGATGAAGTGACGCCTCGATTTCTTCATTAATTTCGCCAAAGCTCTAATCGAAGGCAAATTCAAAATAGCAGAGAAAAAATGGTTGTAGTCATGTTACATATAAACACATATAATTTTTGAAAAGTTTACCACATAATTATAATTCAAACGGTCCACACTATACGCCAATATTCGCCATGAGAACACGGAACTTTTAAGCAAAATTAATGTAGTATAATGTGACAGATCAAAGGTTTCGATAGAGTTGCGATTAGCAAAAGATACATATGTGGGAAGAGGGAGGATGTAACAATTTAAAGAACATACTGTATGTAACGTACACAAACATCAAACCGCCTCAATTATATATATTAAAAGCAAAAAATGTTTTATTTATGAGACAAATATTTAAGTTAAAATACATTTGAAAACAAAAAATACATATAAAAACAATTAAAAACTAGACGTTTCGAAACCCGTCCGGGATTCCTCATCAGTAATTACAACACAATACGCAAACATTATATGAATACTCAAGGAATTTAAAGGAGTACCGAACATTGAGGAGCCAGTGCAAATTGCAACGAAAATTCTAAAATTGTTATCCATTCAATAGAAACCGATCATATTCCTGACTTCGATAATATAAAAATTCTAAATTCTGGTTTTCACAATTATAAATCGTGTATTTTCCTTGAAAGCTGGCACACTGCCAAGCATCTCCACACTACCAATGAAGCATGCGCACTGGCTTCTCAATATTCGGTACTCCTTTAAATTCCTTGAGTATTCATATAATGTTTGCATATTATGTTGTAATTACTGATGAGGAAACCCGGACGGGTTTCGAAACGTCTAGTTTTTAATTGTTTTTATATGTATTTTTTGTTTTTAAAAGTATTTTAACTTAAATTTTTGTCTCATAAATAAAACAGTTTTTGCTTTTAATGCTGTATGTAAATTTAAGTTGCAATTTAGAGGTTATCAAGATGTGTTCGTTAGTTTATTTATTTACTTATTTATTTTTAAATATGATAATATACTTTTTTAGACTATGTGATAATCGTCATCACAGTAATTATGACAGCAAGCGACTGTTCCACTCTTACCAAATGACGAATGGAGTTATTTATATATATATATATATATATTCGATAGACTTGTTTACGCCTTTTCGGGTGCGGAGATAACACCACAGCTTCTTCATTCGAATCACACATTATGTTCTTTCCAACTTAAACTTATTAGCAAAAAAATAAAAATAAATAAATAAAAAATAAAATAAATAAATAAAATACCTCGATGTGACAACCTACCACAACATTCTTTTCCGTACTGTTGACTCTTCACCCAGACAAACCATGTAATCACAAGACAATTGGTTAAACTTGACTTAATTCCTTTTGGCATAAAACTTACCTGTGACTTAATTCTTTTCGAAAAAAAAAAAAAAAAAACACGAATTTCACCATCTGTTTTTAATACGATTAAACTCAGTTTGGAACTTCTACTTATTGAAAATACATTGTTAGACATGTTCTGCTATTTTTTGCATCGAAAAGTCAATTTTTGAAAATTTTGACTTAACGCTTTTTGGAAACAAGCTCTTCATTTGATCTTCAAAATACTAAATTTAATTTTTTTTTTTTTTTTTTTTTTGTTATGCTGATAACAGAAATATATACAGATAATCATCCAAAAAATTTGTTTTTGTATTCAGAGGGCCTCAAAACGTGTAATTATTGCAGAAATTCAGCTTTGAAATTTGGTATCCAAACTAGCACTTCGTTTACTGTGGAGTACTTCTACCGTAGTTACTTTCTTAAAAAAATACGTATTATTTCGCAGCAGTTTCACTGGACCTGTTAAAATTTAGTAAAGCAGTACCATTATCATATTTAGTAGAAAATAATATATTTTCTCAACTTTGTGTAGCCCTGAATACTGTTAGTAAATTTTATACACAGTACATAGTAAATTTAATTTTAGCACAATAGGAATATCACATACTACAACTTGTAATGAAATTTCAAAATATAATTCTAATATATTCGGATTCATTTGCATGGACGTATAAACGAGTGGTAAATGGTTCCCTAACTATGTCCTGTCCATTTCATTTAGTCCAGTGCGTTTAAAGGTACCTACCAAAAATTCCGCCCATAAACATAATGCATTTGAAATATTCTGGATGACCCTGTATACGAACCATTCGCTTAATTTTAACTAAAAGTTTAGTGCAGCATCCCTAAATGATACAGATTTAGAATATCGAGTTTCAATTTGATGCTATTATTTGTTTTTTGGGATATGCTGATAACAGGAAACACAAATATAGACAAAAACACATAGACACCAACCGTTAAAAACCTAATTTTCGGATTTTGAGAATCTCTAAACATGTAAATATAGCAAACTCTCAATTTTGAAAATATGACTCAAAACCTATATTTTCTTTACGATTATATGAATAAGAGAAAATAAATTCAAGTTTTTAGCATTTGGTGACTCTATACGCGTGCGTGTGTTTGTGTGTTTTTTATCATTAGCTCAAAAACAAATATAACAAAATATTAAGTACTCTAAATTTCTCAGTATTTTATATTTGTATCATATGGAGATGCAAATTAAAGTTTTTGTTAAAACAAAACAAGTAGTTCCTGTACAGGTACATGCAAGAGAATTCAAATATATTACTTCTATAGGCAAAATTCCTAGTAAGTAAAGTTTGACAACGATCGACAAAAGACACAAATCTGGTGGGGTTTACCTCTCGAATGGCTATGGGAAATTTATCGTAAAGTATTTAAATGTTATTGCATATCTGTTTAGTTTTACAATATTTTCAAGTATGTTGGTGAAGTTTTGTGCAGCTGTTGGCTGATTAAACAGAAATAATAAAACTGAATCCAAACAAAAATTTTCAGCCGTCTCAAACTTTTTTTTTTTTTTATTTTTTTTTTTTTTTATAACTGGAATCGTCTAAATTTCAGTAAAATAAAATAAATTAATGTAAAGAATTTTAAAGTTGAAACGAGAAGATTTCAAACGAAGTGAAATTTAGGTTTTGAGTATTTAATATTTTTCTGCGGAAGATTTTGAGAAAAAAAAATATAATAATAAATATTTTACGGTGGGTGGATTCTAGGCTTAGAAGTCGGCAGGACTAGACATATATCATTGCCACACGGTGTGCTACACGTCTTTTTGGCTTGGAAGGGCATTTCACAAACGATGTGCAATCCGTCTCGAATGGGTTAACTTGTGGCAGGTGGCTGCACGAAAGTTGCACCATTTACAACAATAAATACAACGATTGTGGTCAATGAGAGATTCGGTTAGCAAAACAAGAAACCATTCAAGCTAAAAGGGAAATGTACTAATTTTAAGTTAATCGTGTTATCTGGTAACTTAATGATATTTTAAAACCTTATCTCTTTTTTTTCTGATTTTTTAATATTTTTTCTTTAAATATATATTTTTTTAATTCTTTTTCAATTTTTTTTATTTGTCTGACTTTTTAATAATTGAATTGAAATATCTACTCCAAATACAAAGATATTACCTTAGATATTAGACCTTACAACAATATCATTTAAGTACAATTATTAATACTAACAATGTGATTGTAGTTAAAATTAACCGCAATCTTTACTATCCATGTGCGCATCACACCTAATCCACAAGGAGAGATTGCGCAAAATACTGCATTTAGTTTTATTAGAGCTGTTGTTTTAAATTATAGTATAACAACAAAATAGTAATGGAAATGCATATAAAAGGGATGAATTCATAATTATGCACCAGTAGTTTAGCAAAAAATTAATGTTTGAATTTTTTATATTGTTTTGTTTAAATGTACGAAAACTCTCCTAGCTTTACCTTATATATAAATAAGTAAGTTTCATGTAGAATATGGTATGAAAATCTATCACTATTCGTTTACAGGGCCTTATAAAATAATTACGATATAAAAATATTTTATTAAAACATAAAAACTTCTTTACACACCATAAAGGAAAGAGAAGCACTACCGGTTTCTAAAGGACGTGGTCTTTCTTCTTCAGGTGCAAAAAACACGTGCAAAAAACAAATTTAAAACAACAACCTTGGATGCAAAAGCAAGACTGAAAGACAAGGTAAAAACAAAGGGGTAGGAGCAACACAACCAATCAATAGGATAGCTGCATACAACAACCAAACAGAAGGGGACATAACAACGATAAATAGAGACAAAAGAAACAAACACACTTATACACTCTTGCTCAAAAGTTTAGCAAGATTCGTAAACGAACAGTTTTTTTTTTTTCAATTTTAAAACTTAGCTCTCAATGAAATGTTTTCAAACATTGAGTATTTAAAGAACTGGGTCTCCCTCATTTTTTATGTGAAGATTGATTTAAAACCCCATTTAGGAGGGCGGCAAAAAATTGAGCAAAATAAATAACGTTTGTGATCACCCTCTATTGTAAAAAGAACAAAATGATCTACAACATTAGGATGTGTTAATATATACCTAGTAGAATTTGTGGATGAATCTGTGTGACAATAGCCTATTAAACAACAATATACAAAGTTTTAAACGAAAATTATTCCCACTTTTAGATAAATTGCAAAAACAATTTTGAAACAACATACTGCAATCGCAATACAAATATCTAAAATATCTCATGAAATGAGAGCATTTTTATGAAAAACGTTTTCATTGCGCATATGTGAAAAATAAAAAAACGATTATTACATAGGTTTTGAGATAGACATATTAAGCAACTTCTGTCAAAAGTCATTTGAATAGAGTAGAAATTAAGCAAATTGTCGGCAAAAGAACGAGCTAGATTTCTGGTATTTTCCAAAAGTTTAAATTTCATAATGGATTTTTCACATGCCGCGTAATGAATTTGAAGATTCAATTATTTCAGCCACGCTCCAAAAGTACTTGTTTTTTAAACCCCTTATAAGTTTGTAACTCTAATATATTGTTGTTTAATTACTAAGATTTGTGAGATTATAAGGGGTTTTTCACAAAAAAAATCCTTTACAAAGTTGTTGAAATAATTCGAACTTCTAATTAATTACGAGGCATGTGAAAAAACCCTTATGAAATTTCAACTCTTGGAAAATACTTAAAATCTAACTCATTCTTTTGGCGAAAATTTGCTTAATTTTTACTATATACAAATGAACTTTTGATAAAGGTTGCCCAATATATCTAGCTCTCAACCTATGTAGTAAAAATGTTTCTGTCCTTCGCACATGCGCAGTGCAAAAGTTTTTCCAAAAAATGCTCATATTTCATGAGATATTTAAGGTATTTATATTACGATGAAATACTTTCAGACGTTGGGTATTTAAAGAACTAGGCCTTCCTCATGTTTTTCAGGGAGAGATTGAAGATTCGTTTAACACACTATTTAGAGAGCCGATAATAAATTGAGAAAAATAAATAATGTTTCTAATAACCCTGTATCGTTAAGTGAACAAAATGATCTGTAACTTTAGGATATGCTAATATATACACATTACAATTTGTGGATGAATTTGTGTGACGACAGCCCATTCTACAACGGAGATATAAACATTTATTTTAAAACTAAAAAAAAGACATAAAAAAGCACGGTTTTTATTTATAATATACAGAGTTTTGTAATTTGGAAAAACACTTTTGTAACAATATACTGCAATCGGAATACAAATATCTTAACTATCTCATGAAATATGGGCATTTTTATGAAAAAGGTTTTCACTGCGTACAGTCGATAACAAAAGTCTCCGAACACACTAGCAAAAATTCCTATGTAAAAGAAGTACACTTCGTACGCTTTTATTAAATAAATCCTTGTCGAATCCTATTCTTAGTCAGTGTAAGAACATGATTCGATAAGGATTTATTTAACAAAACCGTATGAAGTGTACTTTTTTTACATAGGAATTTTTGCAAGTGTTCGGACACTTTTGTTACCAACTGTATGTGCGAAAGATTGAACAATTTTTATTACATAGGTTGAAAGCTAGATATATTGGACAACTTTTCTTATGAGTTCATTTGAAAAGAGTAAAAATTAAGCAAATTGTGAGCAAAAGAAAGTGCTAGATTTTAGGTATTTTCCAGGAGCTGAAAGTTTACAAGGGATTTTTCATATGCTGCGTAATTAATTTGAATATCCAATTATTTCAACCCCGCTCCAAATATACTTCTTTGTGGAAAACCGTTTATAAACTTGTAACTCTAAAATATTTTCGTTTATTTACTAAGCTTTGTGAGATAATAGGGGTTTTTCACAAAAAAGAACATTTGGAAATTGGTTAAAATAATTGGATCTTGAAATTAATTACGCGGCATATGAAAAACCCCTTATGCAATTTCAACTCTTGGAAAATACCTAAAATCCATCTTGTTCTTTTGCCCACAATTTGCTTAATTTTTACGCTATTCAAATGTGCTTTTGATAAAAGTTGCGCAATATATCTAGCTTTCAATCTATGTAATAAAATGTTTTCTATCTTTCGCGTATGCACAGTGAAAACGTTCAACATATAAATGCTCATATTTCATGAGATATTTAAGATATTTGTATTGCGATTGCAGTATATTGTTTCAATAGCGTTTCTGAAATTTATCTGAAAGTGGGAATAATTTTCGTTTAAAACTCTGTATATTATAAATAAGAAACACGCTTATTATTTTTTGGAATTATATAATAAAGGCTTATATCTCCGTTGTTTAACATGCAGTTATCACACAAATTCATCCACAAATTTTACTGGGCCTATATTAATATATCCTAAAGTTACAGATTATTTCGCTCACTTAGATAAGAAAAAATGATTCCTTTTATTGATAGTTGTCGATACTTTTATTGTACGCACAAAAAGTCGCTGTTTAAAATAAAGAAGGTCACCAATCTAATAATGTAGAATATGATGTATAGTTGCCATGTCTCCCGATGTTGGCGGCAGACTTGGAAAAATTTCTCTTTATTTGGTCGTAGGAAAATAATATAAGAGACTTGTTTTAAAAGATAGTAGTGATTAATCTGACTTAAAAAATGAAAATGTATAAGAATAATGACGTATCATTTGGTCATAGAATTGTTCGCACGGTTCTACAGTACATTGTCTTCTTATTTTTATTTAATTTACATTTTATATAATATTTTTATGGAACAATTATTATTAACTAAAGCTGAAATGAATCATTGAATATTTTTCACAAATCTTTCTTTCATGAAATATTCGATGTTTATAAAATTTATAAAAGTTATGTTTTCGCTTTAAATTATTCTCAAAAATTTAATTTCTTTTTATTCTTTCGAATACTAATTGCTTTTGACTGCTTCTAATGCGCATAGTGAAGAAACAAAATGAATTACCTTTCCATACAAGCAGATACATACTAATTATATGTCACTCATGATTATAATCTTTAGCTTTTCGAGATGTATGAAGCTTTTACATGCTTATATATTTATATATACTTCATCGTATTTCAACGGTTTTGAGTGCTTCTAGAATTATTGTCATATAAATAGAATTGGGTATTATTTAGCATAATACTGCTAGATTAAGCAACAAGATACTGAACGAGAATAAATGTAAATAATATTTTATTGCTAACTAATTTTATTTGCATTAAACTTTTACATGGTATATGAAGTAGTAAAATGCTTAAAATCAGATAATGGTAGTATAAGATTTCGCAGAATAATAATATATTTTAAGCATTCTAAAATAGAAAAGTAATGTCTGGCAAAATTATTAAAGGAAGACAATTTCAGAAAAAGTGGAATTGTCAATAGCTTAAAACACGTTTTATTTAAATAACGGTAAAATCATAATTTTTCCGAATAGCATTATATAGTTTTGTAATAGCAAATTGAATTCTTTTCTGTAAGAATCTGAAACAATGTATATGCGTATATATATATATATATATATATATATATATATATATATATATATATATCACAGTTTTCTTTTATTGAAACGTGTTTATAACTACATTTATTTAACAGGACATTTAATAAATATGATGTTTCATCCATAAAATTACTCTATTTTTTAGAAATTTGAAAATTATTTTACAATCCAAAGATTTAATGAAAAACAGCACTATTTAGAAAAATGTAAATGTAGACATTATTTTCAGTGATAGGATTAATAATTGCCTAGAAAAGTATTAATTTAGCTTTCATGAAATGACAAGAAGTAAATTTCCATTTTTAAAATGTTAAATAAGAAAAAAATAAATATAAATATATTTTTCAGTTACATCGAAATAAATAAATAAATAAATAAATAAAATCCTTTTTAATATTAATACTTTCTCTTGATAAATTAAATCTCATAAATTGTTGAGATGTGATACGCAGCTACTTTTTTCTATGATGTAATAGTTGAATTACGAATTGAATTACATTTAAAATGTAACACTTACGAACATTTAAACGTCACTCTAAATTTTATTTATTTTACGGCTTTTTAGGATAAATAAATATAAAGAATTATAAAGATTTTTTCCCCGATAAAATCTCTTAATGTTGTGATTGTACAGTGGCGTGTGAATGAAAATTTCTCATGATAAACATGTTTTTGCTGTTTAATGATTTCAGCTTACAAAGTTTTCAATCATCTTAGTAATATATTATATATACATATAAAACTATTTTGATGTTAAAGTGAATTTTTAAAAGAATATAAATATTTTATCTTGCGAGATAGTAGCTATGTTTCTGTTATTAATTTTACTAACATTTAAAATTTATTTAACTAAATGATATATATTAGACAATATCTTTATAAAATAAAATAATCTTTACTGTAAATTAAAAATTGTTTACCAATCAGTTTAAAATGTAATGGAATTTAAATTAATATTTTTATCTTATATTTAAAAATTTTCTATTGTTCAGTTGAATTTATATAATAAAATATAAATATTTCTGTAATAGAATATAAATATATTTTAGCCCAATAGATGGCAGAAATGATGCAGCTATTAATGTTAGAAACATTTAAAATTGTTTTAACTAAAAGATATATAAAATTCGATATCTTTATAAAATTATATTTTGTATATTATTTTTATATAATAATAATTTAATATAAATGAATATTTTAAATTTAAAATTATTGTATACTGTTTAATTCAATAGATAAATTGATCATCTCTCCAATTAAAAAATATTTCATCTACCTAGATGACAGCAAATTTTACGATATATAACATTTTATTTATTTATTTTTTCTGATTTTCTTCCTATTTATTAAAGTGATATAAAAATAGGTTTAAGGGCCCTCTTCACTGACCGCCGCCGGAAGCTGAAGCTTGTGTTATTCTATGGGAAAATTTTCTATACAAATAACTTATTAACTAATATATATTTTTAAATTCTGTTTTCACATTCTGGAAATTCCCAGCTGTTAAATTGACGGACCTTTTTAAAAAAAATATTTTTTAAATTTTTTATATTTTATTTTGAAGCTGCGAAATACGATTTTTCAATATGTGAAATTTTTTGATTTTGCAATTTCAAAATAAAATATTAAAAATTAAAAAAAAAAACACATTTTTAAAAAAGGTCCGTCAATTTAACAGTTGGGAATTTTCTGAATGTGTAAACAGAATTTAAAAATATGTATTAGTTAATAAGTTATTTGCAAAGAAAATTTCCCCATAGAATAGTATTGTCTCGGGCTTCTGGCGACGGTAAATGAAGAGGGCCGTTAAGTGTATTTAAATTCGAATAACTAATATAAAAATCTTTAGTTTATATAATATTCTAATTTGGTTTATTTTTTCGCTATAATAAAGATAAATCAGTTAAGTTGATTCCTTATATTTTTTTCGGATGTAATAAACTTCATAAATTACTATGTGCACCTACACTCTTACAAATTATTGGATGTTGTTCTTACACGTGACTTAAAGTTTAAATTTACATGTGCTAATTTTCCTTCATTTATAACTTATTCCTTTTTTCTTTATTTTTTTTTCAGTTTTTAAATTTCATTGCAAACTTGATCGTAAACTATAGTGTTTGGCTTAAAATAACTACTATATAATTTTCAAAATCTTGCGTTTATTTTGGTCTCTGAAAAATGTACCGTCTCTGAAGAGATAAAGCTTCAGTTTTAATAAAATTTATCATTATTCTTTCTTGATGTTAAAGTTTTTGGTATGGATAAAAACTTCTTTTTGCTATCTTTTTAATCTGTACTTAATTAACGAACATTTGCATTTCTGGTTCATTATAATGTGAGTATTGGCTTTATTTCCTATTTCTTTAAACTATTTCTGGATATAACTATTCTGGTTCTTATGGATGAAATTTGCATATGATTATATGTTTCTCTTACAATCTTGTAACATTATATATCTAATTAATCATACTATAAATTTTCTCGATTTAAAGATAAAATTTAAAAAGTATGACAATATTTACTGATTTATATTTGAAACGTAAAGACATTATTTTTAAAGTTAACATTTATATGCAATAAAGGTTAACTCCTTCCTTCTAAGAGATAGCGACACGTCATCATTCTGGTAAAATAGAACAATAGGTTGCAGAACAATAGGTTGAACAATAGCCAATTGCAGAGATACTTGAATCGTCGAAATTCAGTTTGGTACACTGAGCTATATGAGTGCAGAAGAAGAGTTGAGTAGATGGCCAGACGAATTACACCTTGATGAATCCATGAGTGACAAAAAAAAAAAAAAAAAAAAAAAAAATAGTCCAGTTTACTATGCGTTTTAAAGTATTAAATCTCGTTATGATTAATCCTTTAATTTTAAAGCTATTTCATTTCGATGAAGTTTGACAAAATTACACTGTAAGCAAAGGCGGCATTACGGAAAATCATTTGTTTTTCCATGCATGTGTATTCCTACGCGCTGACCGCGCCAGATAATGTTAGAAAATAGGAACTCAGCTCTTCTGGGAAATGTTTTATCGCAATGTAGCGCATGCACATGAAGTTGTAAGTTCTTAAATCGTGCATATCTCTGTAAATAAGTGTTTTATCGAATAAATATGTTACACTGTAAAAAGAAAGTTTCCTTTGCTACCAGACATTTTCTATAATTTCAGAAAATAGTCGTAAAGTACGGAAAAATTACGTTGACAAAACGTATTTTTCTGTCATTACAGAAAATTTCTTGCAGCAAAGAGGACCTTTTTTTTTTTTTTTTTTTTTTTTACAGTGTAGAAAACCATGGAGTGTGTAACATATATTCATTTTTAATTCTGTCTTCACTTATCTGTTTTTAGAAATATAATTCTTAACCATCTGATTAAAAGAAAATATATATATATATATATATATATGGGTCATTGCCAACATAAGGGGTAGAAACCATGTCCCTTAGCCCTCAAAAATAGAAAAGATTTTCAATCAGAAAAAAATTTACAACTAGGCTATTTCTTACGATTTTCTCTAGTTGAATATTATTATAAAAGTTTTTAATGTTATTTATTTTTCTTAGAACTCGATCGATAAAACCTGGAATGTCCACTCCGTGGACTGTCCCCAAGGGAAATCTGCAGAATATAGCATTATTTTCAAGCTTAATATTAATGTTTTTTAATTACATTTTGATTTAAGCAGGACATAATTATCCTTAAAAATATATTTATTAAATTTTAGAGTTATAAAATGAATCTTGTTTTTTTAATTAATTTATAACAAATGTCCCTAATAAAATGCGTCCACTCCGTGGACAACTATTTAACTTCCCATAAAGTTCAGTAGATGGCATTGTCTGTCACCAGTGTGTAACTGAGAAGAAAGAGGGGGAAGCCATCTTTGTTTTTACCTACATGTGCTGAACTCAATGCTTTATTTCGTTCTGTTAAAATAGATTTCATCTGTGATACCTCTGTTTGGCTATCTCATCAGTCCACTCCGTGGTCAGAAGTATACAAGTAATTATAAGGATTATTTATTATCTAATTATTATTACATTTAAAGATTATAAGACTTAATTCAACACTAAAGTTAAATTGTTCCTGACGTTGTTGCTTTGTTCCTTAAAATTCAAAATCAGACATTCTGTCCACTCCGTGGACTTCCACTCCGTGGACATCATTTGATCACGAAGTGGACACTTCTTTCCACGGAGTGGATACTCTCAAAATTAATCTTAAAAATAGATACATTTGAAAAATAATCTAAATAAATTTGATAAATAAATTTTATCCGTTTATTTTTTTAATTTATTTTTTTCTTTTTAATTTTAAAGGTAAAATGTAGAAAAGGTGACATAACACTTTAGAAAAATAATTGCAAAAATATAATTAAATTTAGTTTCAGAAGAAAAAATAAATAAAAATATTTTTGTTTTACAGCAAAACTAAAATTGTTTTGTATTTTTATTAATTGAATAACTTTATATATATATATATATATATATATATATATATATATATATATATAAACAATACTTAATATATATATTTATTTTCTTTGCAGAAATTTATTATGCTGTTCAAGAAAAATGGAAATTCGCATGTAACCCAATGCAGGACAAACAAATGTGCACAAACCTTCGCTCAAACTCAGTCAAAAAGAAAATTAGGTGGAGTTGAAAATCAAAAAGATAAGAAAAATAACAAGAAAAGGAAACTTCCCAGCCAAACTACAGAAAAACGTAAAGAACAAAAAAGAAAAAGTATGCAGAGAGCAAGAGACAGACTAATGCTCCTATTACACACAACACGTTTTCACACAACTTTTGAGATAATTGTAAATTTGGCTCAAATCACGTCAATGCCCAGTGTAATAGGAATTGGGAATACGATCAATTTTTTTCTGGCAAGTCAGACTGTGATAAACCAGTGAGAAGAAAGCTCTTTATTTACCGAGAAATGACAGCACCGGCGGGAATTCATTCACCGTTTTCCTCTTCGCTCTCCCATGTCGTCCCCGTTAAAACAGAGATAAATAGGTGTGCCTTGACATGTACTGTACACCGTGTAAACCAGTTTTTCGAACAATTTTTGATTCAACTATTGTAACCTTCTTTCGGTTTACAGCTTTCGAAAATTGGAGCAAAAATTGGATGAAATAAAAGTCGCGTGAAACATCTTTGTGTATAATAAGAGCATAAGAAATGATCCCGCAAGACATGAAGAAGGAAAAGCTAAAGAAAGATAAATATATCACAGAAGGAAGAATACTGTAGTTAAAATGTTTGAACAAATGAAATGAAGTGTTAGGAAAAAATGGAAGAACTAAAACAGAAATCAAAGGGAGAGATTGAAGAAACAGAATAATCTTTGAAGAACATCTCAGAGATGATACACCTCCTGAGACACCTCGTTCAGCAGCCATAAACATCACACTACCACAAATTAATCCATCTCTGAAAACAAAACCATCTGTATCATCATCTAGCAGACTAGAAAGTGGAAGAAAAAGGTCGAAAAAGAACAGTGAAAGGCTTTGTGAAGAAAACAAAAAATTGGTTAGGAAGCTTGAAAAACACAAAAAGCATGTGCAAAGATCTAAGGATGTGAAGTCAAAAAATAATACTACTGATTCTGAAAAACCCAAGAGAAAAGTGAAAAAAATTATCACAGAAGCAAATTCAAAAGAAATTGAGAAATGTATTATTTTTGGAGAGGTTATAAAAAAGCCAATAAAAGAAAGTTTTAAAGGCGCAAAATCAAAGAAGAAACTTAAAGAAATCTTCGAAGTTTTAACAGGAAAAATAGCAAGGAAATACAAGTGTCTTCAACATATTAGATCAATCACATAAAAAAAGAAAGAAAGAAAGAAAGAATATGCGGAACCAACAATTATTTTCCTGTTATTTTCATTTTTCAAAACAATTAAAGTAAAAATATTTGTTGATTATTTTCTAAAACACAAGTAAAACAATAAGGATGAAAAGATACAGCTGCAAAATAACTTTCAGGTTTGGATATTTATAAGTGTCCACTCCGTGGTCAGTGATGTCCGCTCCGTTGACACATTAATTTTGAAATTAATTAATTACCAACTAAAAAATAGCTAACGAGATAGCTCATCAAGTAATTTAGATTCATAGTTGTCAAAAAGGAATTAAGGAATTTTTTCAAATTTTTTTGGTAAAATTTTTATATTTTCAAATTTGTCTTCGTTTTCTACCCTTTAGATTGGCAATCACCCATATATATGTTCATCTAAATTTTAAAATAAAAATATCAACAAAATATGATACAACTCATTCTGACTTTCCCAATAAATCTATTTATTAACTAATTTAACAGCAGGATTATGGCCTTCGTTAAATTAAAAAAAAATATGAGAAAGTGTTAAATAAAAAAATAAAATATTACGTAGGATGGATGGGCAGATGTTTGATTTAGGAAGTAGGGTGGTTTTCGATAGCTTGATTGGTTGAGTGGGTTGTTGAATTTAAATAGAAAAAAGAAGAAAAAGAAAAATATCACTGCATTTCAAGTAGGGGAAAATAGGTGAATATGGAATATCATTCCTATTAGAACTCACCATAATAAAATGAAGTATTTTGGAGCTTTGTGGATTTGATTACTACAAACTTTCAATGTTTTAATGTGTTTTGATTTTTTTATAATACAGAAAACAGGTTTACATGCAACATATTTAGTTAAGAAGAAAAGTTATTTTCGGATAATGTGGGCCAAGCAGTTTATATGGAACAGTTATGTAGTAGGGAAATATGGAGTATTCAATTAATTGAGGGATAATATAGAATTTGGTAGTATTTTTTTTTTTTTTTAATCATGAATAATTGCAACATAAACGTTTTATTTTGAAAGTTTTTTTGAAAATAAACAGTACTGAAAAAGTTTCAACACTCAGGTTAATATTATCGCAAGTGTATTCGAGTGTTTCAATCTAGGTGTTCCCACAATTTACATGAGACACACTGAACCCACTCCTCTTATCTTGGGTCTTCAAAAATTTTCTATCACAAAAGATGCATTTAGTATTGTCATTATATGGGTAGTATATGATAAGAAGTCCATTACTTAGGATGCAATAGAATGTTAAGCATTACAGTCAGTGTCTGTTTACTCATTTTGAGAACTTCATTTTTAACAGTGTGCTCTCCACTGCCCCCCTATCTATTGATTTTTGATCGTATATATCTCATTCCGCACATTTATTTAATCTGAAGTATATTACAAAACAATTTTATCAATTATATTTACAACTACTAGGTTACTTTTATGAATTTTATGAATTTAAATAACTATTTCAGCTTTAAAATGGAGATTATAAAAGCTGTTGATAAAAAACATAAGTTTAAATTAACTTCACAATAATTGTATGCTTTAAAAAGTATGATTACTTATGAAGGCGTTTAAAACAACAGTTAATTTATTATATCAAATTGAATTAATTTTAATTCATGTTTTTAAATAATATGAAATGTTATATAACATGGTACTAGAGACCTGCGCGGGTCGGGTTTCACTCGACCCGAACCCGACAGATGAATTTCAAATGAACCCGAAACCCGACCTGAACCCGACAAAAAAAATTTCATCCACCCGAAAACCGACCCGAACCCGCAACAGAGAATATTTTGCGACGTGCACCCAACCCGAACCTGCTTTCTTTACACCCGAACCCGACCCGAAATCCGACTTCTCTAACCTGAAACCGACCCGTAATTCGGAAAACAAATCGACATTATTTATTCATCTAAAAATCATGCAAAACAAGGTAAAATGATATAACATCATATAAAATAAAGTAAATTTTCATTGTTACACAGTTGGTAAATTATAAAAAACTTGTATGTTGTGGCCAGCACAAGAATATCTTTTATATTTTCCTGTCGAAATTCACTAAGTGCGAATAATTTATTAAAAATATTATTAAAAATATTTAACATGATGAATCCAAATGATTTTCATCATAGGGAAGTCTAACACTAAATATCCAAAGAGAAACATATTTGTCGTCTATAAATAACATCTTATGTGTTTTTATAATAGTTACCTTAGATATCAAGTTTCGTACAGTTATATGGCATAGACATTGAGATATAGCTATCCAGTTATGGAGGAAATTTGCAATATAGCAGCGCCACCTATTGGCCGATAAGCATCCAAAATGAGTCAGCATAATATCTCACAGTGGCCTTCTCACATATCAAATTTTGTTTGAGATAAGCAACAGAACCTGAGATATAGCTTTCCTTTAAATTGTGGAAATAGCTCTGTAGAAGCTCCACCTTTGAGTGGTTTACACGAAAAAATCACAGGCACTAATATATGATAAAGTGCACCTACATACAAATTTATATACGATTCTGTGTAGTAGTTTTCCTGAGACATAGCCTTTCATTAAATTGCGGAAATCGCTGTATAGCAGCGCGACCTGTTGTCTGATAGGCATTCAAATTGAATCAGCAGAATATCTCATATTGGCCTTCTCAGTTATCAAGTTTTGTTGGATTATACGCAACAGAACCTGAGATATAGCCTCCCCTGAAATTGCAGAAATCGCTGTATAGCAGCGCCACCTGTCGAGCGGTTGACACCAAAATTGATAGGCAATAATTTAGGTCAAGGTGCATCTACATATAATTTTATATGTAATTCTGAACAATAGTTCCGGAGATACAGTTGCCACAAATTTTTGTCACACACACAGATAGACTGACGGACAGACAGACATTTTCTAAAAATAGTCAAATCGTGGTGTAGACCTCTCAAAACTTGTAAATCCGTCGAAAACCGGAAGACGAACATTTTTACAAATCCAGTACTTTCTTCTATTGAGCATAGAAGAAAGTAAATAAATAAATAAATAAATATATATATATATATATATATATATATATATATATATAATTACTAATTGTATTGCGTTAAAAATTAAAAAAATCTGGAAAAAAAAATGATTAATAATAATGTTTAAACACTTATGTGAGTTGTGAACTTAAAAAAAAAAAAAAAAAAAAAAAAAAAAAAAAAAGTAATAAAAAAATTAAAAAATAAATTTAAAAAATGTATCTTTATGTATTGCTTTTGTTCGACGTGAATGTTTACTTGCTATAATAATTTGGGTAGCACGGATATATGATTCACAATTAAACATCTGCTTTCCCACAATCACTTTAAATTCAGACGATCAGCAAATTACTCGAGTTGCAATTTTCGTGCATTGTTTATTTATTCTAGAGAAGACGATGAAAAATATTATTATTATCTGCCTTGATGGAATCCGTTTCCTGAATGTGATTTTTTTATACTGCTTTTTACTTTCTTCTGTATTCAATAGAAGAAAGTATTGTAATCGTAAAAATTTTCAACTTCTGTTTTTTGATGGATTTACACGATTTGAGGGCTCCAGAACAAGATTTGACCATTTTTAGAAAAAATGTGTCTGTCTGTGTGTGTGTGACAAAAATTTTGTGGCGACGTATCTCAGGAACTACTGCAGATAACTGCATTTAAATTTATATGCAGATGTACCTTGGTCTATAACTTTTGGTGTCATTTGTTCAACAAGTGGCGCTGCTAGACCACGATTTTCACAATTTCAGGAAAGGCTATATCTCAGAAACTACTAAACAAATTTGCATATAAATTTATATGCAGATACACTTTGACATAAGTTAGTGGCCATCAACCTTTTTTTGTCAATTGCTGAACAGGCTGTGCAGCTATACGCCGACTTTCGCATTTTCAGGGAAGGCTTTATCTCAGGTTCTCTTGTTTATAATCAAACAAAACTTGAAACGTATCAGCGTAGCCATTATGTGACATTACGCAGATTCAATTTGGATGCATATCAGTCAATAAGTGGCGCTGCTATACTGCAATTTTCCCTCAGAACAGGACATGGCTATATCTCAAATTCTATGGCATATAACTGTACAAAACCTGATATATGAGGTAACCATTATGAAGAAGCATTTTTTAAGACTTTATTCATAGAGAATTAAACTGTCTTTCTTTTCTTATATTTAGTGTTAGTTTTTTCTAAAATGAAATTATCTGCATTCATTATGGTAGATAATTTTAATAAATAATAGTTTTAAGAAAATACTTTTACTGGGCGAATTCCTATAGGAAAATACAGAATCAAGTTTTGTGGCGGCCACAACATAATAGCTTTAAATCAAACTACAAGTACTTCCTCTATATTTGCTGTATATACAAGTATAAATAGAGGAAAATTCACAATTTCGTTCACATAAAAGCGAGGATTGAATTTCATTAAAAATAAAGGTATTTAAAAAAAAAAAAAAAGTATGTTGTGGCCGCCACAAGACTTTCTTTTATATTTTCTAATACAAATTCGCTCAGTACAAATAATTTATTAAAGCTCTTATTTATTAAAATTACCTACCATACTGAATCCAGACGATTAGAGAAAAATTACATTAAAAGTACAAAGAAAAAAAGCTTTATTCTCTATATATAATATATTAAAAAATACGTTTTCATAATGGTTGTCTCACATATCAAATTTCGTACAGTTATACACCATAGAAGTTGAGTTATAGCTTTCCCGTTCTTAGGGAAAATTGCAGTACAGCAACGCCACCTATTGGCCGATATGCATCCAAATTGAATCAGCATAATGTCTGATAATGTTTTTTTCACATATAATTTTGTTATTATTTTTATTATTATTATTATTATGCGCAATAGAACCTGAGATATCTCTTTACCTTAAATTACGGAAATCGCTGTACAGCACCGTCACCTATTGAATTATTGGTACCAAAAGTGGATGGACAATAATTTATCTCAATGTGCATCCACATATAAACTTATGTGCAATTTTGGGTAGTAGTTCCTGAGATACAGCCTTCCCTTGAATTATGAAAATCACTGTATAGCAGCGCCATTTTTTGAGAACTTGACATAAAAATATGATAAGGACTAGGTTATGTCAAGGCGCATCTACATATAAATTTATATGCAATTCTCTGCAGTAGTTCCTGAGATATAGCATTCCCTTAAATTATGGAAATCACTAGAGACCCTGTATAATATAGGTTCCTAATATATGGTCTCTAGAAATCGCTGTGTAGCAGCGCCATCTCTTGAACGATGGGCACCAAAAGTTGATAGGCAATAATTTATGTCAAGGTGCTTTTACATATAAATTTATATGCAATTATGTGCAGTAGTTCCAGAGTTGCAGTCGCCATAAAATTTTTGTCTCACACATGCAGAGACATTGACTAATTTTTTATGAGTAAAAATAGTCAAATCGTGTTCTGGAACTTTCAATACTTGCAAATTCATCAAAAACCGTAAGTCGAAAATTTTTACGAATCTAACACTTTCTTCTATTGAATATAGAAAACAAGTTAAAAAAAAAAAAAAAATTGTAAATTGCGAAATCTTTTCAATTTTCAGAATGGAAATGCGAGGTTATACTGTATTTCTTTAATTTATATATTAACAACAGTTAAGAAAGATTTATAATACTTTTCTAATTATAATACGATTTCTACAAAAGATACATATAAGTTTCGTTGAAGAAAAGAAAACAAATACAGATACAAATACAAATACAGATACAAATACAGATCTATGTTTTGACGAATATCCGTGGATACGAATAGGGAGCTCCAATACATGTCTATGTGTAGAATGTTTAAATTAGTTACAGAGTTATAAATATGCCTATAAATTTAGGTTTATAAATGTAAAAAATATTTTGAATGGTGTTCTCATGTCGGCCCGACTTGTTGAAAACCAAACCCGACCCGAACCCGAACTCGACCCGCAAAAAAAGAAATGCAGTCAACCCGACCCGCACGAAAAAAAGATCAGTCAATCTGACCCGAACCCGACCGCAAGAGAAAAATAATTGTCAACCCGACCCGAACCCGAACCGCGGGTGGGGTCGTGTTCGGGTAAAATCAGGTTACCCGACCCGATGCAGAACTCTAATGGTACTGATATCTTTAAAATTACTGAAGTTGTCTCTCTTTTTCTGAATATTAGGTATATTCACTTTAAAATGGTTGTTGTTGGGTGACATATTTATAATTAGCTAGTTTAATATTTTTCGATAACATTTATAGAACACTAAAGATGATACTGATCAAGTAACATATAAACATCGTTAATCAAACATTCCCAGTGTCATGTATTTGATATCGTAATGATACTACGTACATGAGTATTTAGTCTTTTATAATTATAATTACTATCATTAATAAAAAGAACAAAAATTTGATAATTATTTTACTACAGAACCTCTCAACAATACAAATACAAATCTTATGGTTTGGTTACTTTAACAACCTAAAAGATACAAACTTATTTATCCTAAAATCTGACTGGACGTTATAGCAGCATTCTAAAAAAGGAAATTGAAAAATTCTCCAGGATGTCACAACAAAAGCTGTGTAAGATGAATTCGTTACATTTTTGAGAAATGTGGAAAACCGGTATGCTCGGAATGTATAAAATAATTCACTTATAAATCACTCTTAATAATCATCGGCTACAAATAAGAACTTTTTTTTCCCCCATTAATATAAGATGAATAAATCGTAATAAAACGAAACTTAAAATTATTTTACTCCCTATAAAAGAATTGTTCCTGAAGTGATTACTTCAAACTTTCCTGTAGACCCAATTTATTGAAACCTCTCTCAGATTTTATACAAAAAACTTTGATATGGGCTTAATATTTAACCTATGCGGCTTTCATTTAGTAGTAATTTTAATTGTGGAGTTCTTTAACATATATATAAAATTAAAATTATATTCATAAAATAAATTTGCAATAATTTTACAAAAGTTATGTTTTTATGAGTGTTATGGAAGACTAAATAATTAAATAACCTTATCCGTGAAACTTTACTAACACAAAATTTCATGACATCGTACGATGTATCAATAAACAAAATTAATAAACACGAAAAGTTTCAAAAGGCATTCTGTCTTACATTCTGTCTTAATGAATTTTTAACATTTTTAGTCAATATCATTACTGTTTTATAAAGCTACAGAAAAGTTAATCTTCGTAATTTTTGTAGGTTGAAATTACTTCTAAACATAAAATAAATTAGATTTTGTTTAATTAACTTTAAAAATAAGTTATCAGAAATCAGTTGATTATTATGAAATTCTAACGCATATGTGCATTTTTTCAAAAGAATTATTGTCGATTATTCTGATATTTTTTTCCCATTTACAAAATAGAAATGGTCATCATTTGCTTAAAAAGTGAATCTAAGAAAAAAAAAAAACACCTTTCTAACAAATTCATGCATTTTATATTTAAAATATTGCTAATGATCAGCCCATATTTCCAGAGATTTTCGTACCTTACCTTAGTCATACTAAAAATAAATTAAGAATGCGAAATACTTATAGTTAAGATTCTCTTCTAGGCATAAAAAATACATTCAAATACTCTGATAAAACTTTTGTACCTTATTAGAATTTCTTTTTCATCCGTATGTTTTTATCCTTTTTTGTGAAACTTATTCCAGAAAACTTGTGTGATTACCTTAGGAGAAACTCAGTTTACGTTCGTATTTATTTTTTAGTATGTGCTGGAAATTCTTAAGATAGTAAATTATCGAAAATTCGTATATGTGGATCTAAAAATGAAAAATGAAAAGCCAATATTAGTATGCGCAGAAGGAAGATTCTGTTTTTATTCAAAATATTAATAAATAACTCTGAAAAATTTCCGTGATTATCTGCTAGTAATTTTAATAATTCATAAGAAATAAAAATAAATATTTTGCCGCTGAAATAGGTTTTCAGATTGCTTGTATTTTATATTTTATGGATAAAAAGACAAGCTTTGTTCAACTTTTTCCAAATTAATACACAAACATACATTCACAACTTAATCAGAATAATTTTTTCTGATAAAATCCTGTATGACATAACTTAAGGCAGTCTCGTTTTGGTATACAATGCAGTTATAACTAAAATTCCGCTAGAAACGTCCTCCTGTAGTGAAAACCGGTAGGCGAATTGCCACCAAAATTGGTATCTGAAGAAGGTGCGCTTATGGCATCAGAAATTGTTTACCAGATGGCATTTTATACGCAAAAATGTCAAATTAAATTAATTTTATGGTCGAAAAGAATACAAAATTAACCAATAAATGTTCAATTTAATAGCAGGAGACTTGGCGTTGGAATATTAAAACAGGAATAAACTACTACGTCAGAAACGCCAAAGAAAAATTATTGAGGTGCATACAGCTGTTTTGGTAGCCTAAAGCGTACCGTCTTCAGTGCAAAAAGAATCAAATTTTTTGCAATCAATTCTTTTTGCACTGAAGACGGTACGCTTTAGGCTACCGAAACAGCTGTATGCACCTCAATAATTTTTCTTTGGCGTTTCTGACGTAGTAGTTTATTCCTGTTTTAAATGTTCAATTTGTTTATACATTCCTTACGAGTCATTTCCCTTCTAAGAATTTCCGTTTTTATTTGATGAGCGCCATCAGTGGACACTTTTGAACGATTCGTTTTGAAATTCCCAGAACATTTTTTTTTTATTATTATTATCTGAACGTATATATGTCAGTTTTGGTAGCAATCCGCCAAACTAGTTTTGGTACAAGTGGCCATTTCTAGCTGTGTTTTCAGTATAACCATACTATGCACGTAAAAAAAAAAATTATGATAATGGGAAAATACGTTCAATCAAGTAAGTCGGGAGGCATTGAGTGGCGTTGTTATTTTAAAAAACTAGTACACAGAAACAAAATGAACACAAATGAAAAAAAAAAAAATGAACAGAAGTGATACAAAAATATTTCTAATACTTAACTATTCTCATATTTATATATTTAAAAAATAACAAAAAAAAAATTAATTTTCTGACGTAAACCTAGCAAATGCCATTACGGAAAAGAGGTGCATGCTTATAATAAACTGGTTAAAATCTGCAATCATATTCATAGCTAACTGCTACGCAGGGAATTTAATTCTTAAGTATTTTTAAGTCTTCGCGTGGAAATTTAATTATTGTTTACAATATACCATTAAAAAAATATTTATCTTAGTTTAAGTTTACAGTGCTAATCAAGGTAGAGAACAGAATATTATAGTTGAAAAGTACAATATGTAAATGTTCACTCATATTCATATATATATTATATATAACAACGTGGTAGCGTACCACCCCACCAAGCTAAAACAATGATTAAGAAAAACAAATGAAATCTGCAATGCAGGAAAGTAAAATGCGAAACGCTATTAGTGTATATTATGTCGACAGAGCTTTTTGGACAACCTGTATCTCAACTCCCTGGCCTCCAAGTCCTATGATTTTTAGCACAGCCCGTGAGCATGCCCTAAAGACAAAACACAGAAATTTGCCAGAGGCCCGAGTTCTGGTACTTTGTAAACCTGAAATTTGCCGGTTTGCTTTCTTCTTTTTCTTGTCGTTCAGTTTGATAAGTATAGAGCCTAAAGTTCTGTATGTATTGAGCTGAAAGTCTTCATGGGCATTCTTTTTGCCATGTATTAGTGCCTTTTGCATCTTTTTTTTTTTTTTTTTTTTTTTTTTTTTTGTCAATATACATATTAGTTATTTTGAATTTTCTGTTGTTTAATGCAAAAATTTCATTAAATCGTCAAGGGATGGCATTCGTTTACAACGAATTTCACATTGAGAGGTAAAACAATTGCAAATGTAATAAGCTAATTTTTTTTTTTTTTTTTTTTTTTTTTTTTACAAAGATGTAAAAAAAATAGACATAAATTAATTAAAAACAATTTTGCATTAAAAAATTTAAAATGTTTATAAGAAACATGTTTAATTAATAAGAAAAATAATTGATAGAAATTAGATTAAATTTACAGAGTTATTTTATCGCTAATTTACGTAATAAATGCGTAAAAGATGCACAAAATAGGCTTTTAAGAAAGGTACTCTGGAGTATGAACCCCTTACCCGCAGACGAAAATTTACGAGATTCGTTTCCCAGTGCCATCATTTTTCACACAGGCGCATGTAGTTATGCGTTTGCTGTTCCAGAAACATTCCCTTTCTGATTCCTCCCACTCCCCATCGTCTTTGAAATAAGTAAACTCTTCGAAAACACTGTCATGATCCTTTAATTGCATTACAAAGCCGTGAGAATAGCAGCATGACACAAAGGATCGTACTTCGGCAAGACGTGTATTTACGTCAGGGGCAGTTAAGGGGTTAAATAAAAGAGCAATTCGTTAACTTTGTAAAATTACGGATATATCATTAAATCCTGATCGTATATTATGTAACAGGAGTATTGTTATCATGAAAAAATCAACTATAACATTTTAATGTTTCTATGAGTTTTGAAGTCTCCTGAATTCCCTTTCGCTATTTTTATGGTGATGAAGGTTTGCATGTATGTGTATGAGTAAATACGATAGCGGCTGAACGCTGCGTTTGATTGAGTTCAAATTCGATAGGCGTGTTAGAGGTAATGCGCAAACTACATAGATTTCAAAAATGTAGAACTTATTTTATTTTTTTTTTTCTTTACACGGATACAAATTAAGTTTTGGGGTTTTCTAAATTCAATTTTGCTTTTTTTTTTTTTTGAGGTCATGTTTGTATTTATATGTGTCTGTATATATGTGAGTGAATACGATACCATCTAAATGTTAAATTCGATTGTATTTGAATATGGTAAGTATGTTTTTGTTTACCTCCGCATGAAATAGTTTAATGAGTATAGGACTAATATGAATACGTGTACCAGTGATTGAACACGATAGTATCTAAATGCTACATTCGATTGAATTACAATTTAGTATGTATATTAAAGCTCATCATCATGTGAAATGTAGAGTTTAATAATTGTAGGGTTATGTGTATATGTATGTGAGTGAGTAAACACGACAGTATACATCTGCTGCATTTTCTATCTTGGTAGGTATGTTTAAAGTCATCGTTGCAAGAACTATATTCAGAATTTTATGAATTTTGTAGTTATGGTACTTTTTCAAACGATACATGTTGAATTCCTACGTATTACTGTGAGCAAAATTAAATGGAATTATTATTTTTTTTTCTCATGCTAAATTGTTTAAAACAGAAAAACTGCTATAAGTGATATTAATTGGCTAAAGTATGATCATCCGGAGAAATTATGTATGTATTACCTTCTGTTACAGGAAAGCATAAATCATGATTGTATCATGTCTGATTTTTATTACCTGTTATCCTGTCTGATATATCTGATTCTTTGTTTAAGAATTTGGCCGCTTCTGCAAATTTCTTGCTTACCAGTTATAGCTCTTTCACAAACACACACACACAAAAATATATGCTTACATTCTTTCTAAACAGAATTTAATTTAGCACGACAGGGCTTATTTTAATCTATTCTTCCATATAAAGGCATGTAGTAACTGTACTTCATTTACTAGCATCGGTTACTATATTTATAAATATAGTAACTATATAAATAAGTCATAAATTCTTTGAGATTTTTATTCCATCTACTCAGTCAGATAGGCAGCAACTATGGCTGGCATACAGGTGCGAAAACAATATGCGCAGATGTCATCATTTGAGAGATGAGTGTAGTTGGGCTCAAAGAAGCCGGTTCGTCTAATCTGTGAATTATTTGACATTTGGATAAGAGCGATGCCGCTAGTAGATAATGTTGGCAGGAGTGGGTGGACCATAGCCGAACATAGTGTTAAGAAAAAAGCGGCTGACCTAGAGATAGGACAGAATGTCAGAACCGATCAATCTTCAAATCGGTTCCCAAAGCCCCAAATTCGTCGTTATTATCGATGCTACGTGCAACTAGTACTTCAATGACTTCAAATACTAATTATAGGCGGCTCAAAGAAATGGGGTTGATCTCACGGAGCCTCTTGTACCGACTGCTATCAAACTTTATACACTGACAAGTCCGTTTGCAGTGATATCGGGCACGTTCGACCTGGAATGTTACTGAATGGAATAGAATTGTCTTCAGTGATGATTCCCATTCCAATATGAGCGAAGACGCGTTTGGAGACGCCCCGAAAAAAGGGGCGATTCCAACCTGACTGCCACCAGCCGGGTCAACAACTAGGAGTGATGGTCTTCGGTGCCATTTCATTTCATAGCAGGACCCCTTTAGTTGCCGTCTGAGTGGTACGTCGACGAAATTCTGCGTCCCGTTTTGTTGTCCTACATATCACGAAAATTTGAGCGCATATTTCAAACGTGATAATGCCCCACGTACGAAGGTAAGTTCTACTGCTTGTTTTCTTCCTCGCCCAACATTATGTAGGCCAGCAATCTGTCTACCACTGAGGACGTTTGGAGCATCATGAAAAGAGTCCTAAAACCAGCTCGGAATTTTGCCAATTTAACACACCAATTGGACACAATTTGGGACGATATCTCACAAGAGGACTTCTGCCAACTCTATCAATTAATGCCAAGCCGAATGACTGCTTACATAAGTGCCAGAAGAGGGCCAACGCGTTACTGACTTGTTCACTTTGTGAGGCTCTTTCTCTTGATTAAATCCTCCTAAATTTCTGAAACTGTAATCATTTGTTTATCTCCACATGTACATTACATCTACCATTTTCGTCCCATTCGGATAACTCCCTCTTGGTGCGTTCTTTTTTTTTTTTTTTTTTTTTTTTTTTTTTTGTCTTAGAGTGTATTTACGCACGAGCTTTGGTAGAAATACTAACATACCTTATTTTACTTTTCCCTTTTGGATACTTTTTTATGAGACAATTTTCACTTGACATTCTTTAACGTGCCCTGCAATAAACTGCCAAATTACGTTCAAAATATTTAGCTATATTCAAAGCCGAAGGTAAGGAGGGATTTAGAGGTTTAAACATCCCCCCGAAATTCTGCAGATATAAATTATAAAAACAATTTTTTAAACTTCATTTAATTATTGTGTACTAAATTTTGAAAAAACTCCAAAATATTTCTCTGCCTACGGCATTGACTATATTAAAAGAAATTTAAAATTATTATAATACATTTAAATAATAAATAATTTTAAATTATGTCTATAATAATAATTTAATAATAAATAAATTGAAATGTAATTAATAAGAATAATATTTTAAAATTGTTTGTTAACTACACGAGCGAAAACATCTCAAATTCTTTGTTCTTTTATTTAACTATCGTTGGGTCTCGTCGTGCGCACGAATCGCTGAATGCGCCAAATTATGTGGTAGTCCTTCCTTCCTGTACTCGGACACAGAAACACACACACACACACACACACACACACACGACACCTGACCCTTTACCGGTATCGGACAACAGGTAAAGGGGAAGGGTAGGACATCATACTAAATCCCCCCCCCATCCTCATCTTCCTCCTCCTCCTCCTCCTCCTCCTCTTCCTCATCATCATCATCATCATCTCATACACCAGAATCATTACTCAACTATTACAAAGGAGGTGCACAATCGACGCAAAAAGGGGAGATACACTACGCTAATGAAAATTTCTCACTTTCGGTTATTTACTAAATTATTATCTGATTCATCTTTTTTAAACATATCTAACTGCTAAATATTTGGGTAAATCGAGTGAAGTCAATTCAGATTTTTAATTATGAAATTACAAGAACTGAATATGGCATAAGTTTAAGCAGAGTTGAAAGGAAAAAATACAGTATAAATACATTAGATTTTAATAGTAAATACATATACATCTTATAAAAGCGTACTATTAATATATTCATAACCAGTAAAAAGATGTGTTATCTCATTAAAAAAAAGTCGCCCCGCCCAGCAAAAACTTTTATCTTTCTTAGGCAGCCGAAAGAGGGATTGATATTAGAATTCTCAGTCGGTATTAATTCCTGGGAAATTCATGCCTCGCTTAATGAAGATCTGCCAATAACTCTGCATGTACCTTTTTATAATAAATCTTATTCTTTTCAACATTCCTTGTTAGCTCTGTTAGATTTTTGGCTGATTTATAAAGCTACAATTTAAAATATTTTTAGGGTGGGGTGCGTACCCTATATAACAAATTTTTATTCGTAAAAATTTTGTTAATAAAATATTGTTTATGCACCCCACCGTAAAAATACTTTAAATTATGGATTTTTAATGCAGCCAGACAACTAACAGAGCTAACAAGGGTTGTTGAAAGACATAATTTTTTTTTAGGAAAGTATATGTAGATTCATTGGCAAGGCAATTATCATTAAGCAAGGCATGGATTTCTCAGAAATTAATAGCAGGGGAGAATTCTGATATGAATTCTTTTTTCCGGTTGCCTAAGAAAGATAAAAGATTTTGCTGGGCGTGGGGACTTTTCCAATAGTATTTTTTTATGATATATATATATGTTGAAGAGTTTTCCGCAACGGTGTAAAATAATAAATAAAGAAATAATTTAATAACGTAATTTAAAAAATAAATAAATCCCGAAGAAATTGTCTGCTCTGTCAGTGGGTATAGAAGAAAAAGATATCTGCTCTTTGCCGCAGATGAGAGAGAAAGAGAAGAAAGTAACTTTTCGCTTCCTTCTGACTCGGGAGGGGAAGATTGACCTTGGAGTGTCAGGGAGGCAGAAATGCTTCCCCCCCCCCTCTCGCGGGTCAGGAAAGACCAAGAGATAGTGACAGAGTGTGATACTTGCGGATTTTAATAGCGTATCGGGTGAATGAGCCAGGGTTTTTCGGGAGTTTTAGTTTGTGGCAACAGCGGAGAAGGCGCGAATGAAGGGACGCTCTCGCGTGCTGAGGACGCGGGAATAGGATATACGGTGCTGTGAACGACGCTACCCGGGATGTAAGAAGCAGAAAAATTTCAGGAAGAAAGGGGCTCTGGCCCCCTTTGGGCCCCTGGCAACTGGCAAATTGTTCATGTAACCTCCCAGATATACAAGAAAAGGACCGTGGAAAATCGTTGAATAAATGTGATGATTGTAATCGCCGGAGTAACTTATGGAATCAAAATTGTGTAAGTCAGCAAGTTTGGACAATCCTGAGAGAACGGATAACGATGGGGACTATAAGGTGGATGCTAATGAAGTCACACTATATTGGAGCCATTATGAAACTGTTATTAACAGTAAGCAACACCAGTGGATGAGATCGTTGTGATACAGCTATTCCCGAAGACCTTAGAGCCGGTGAGACACTTTTCATATTCTGTTGAAGGTTGATTACTCCTGGTTTAGTGTTGCTAATCCCAAAGGCTCCGAATAAGTGAAAAATTTCCTGTTGGTAGAATTCACGGATTGTTGAGAAAAGGAAGTATGCTGAAAGGTGAAAGAGTAGGTGCTGATGCCTCTCGTGCCGAGCATTACGTACATGCGACGTGTTGGGATTATAATATTGCCCTTAGAAGTTTCTTTGAAGAAAGCGGAGTAGGGCCCTGGCCTGGGCCCTTGGGGATTCCTTCAAGATATACGAATTGATTAAATGAAGTGGAAGTAAAACCAACTATCCTCAACGTATGGCAGACCAAGATGGTGGTCATCTAATTACGGAATTTTGGTGAAGTGACAGGAGCTGAGGCTGTTCGTGAATAGCATGTTTACTAGACCTGAAAGCCCGGAACCACGGACTAAATGCAGAGGTATTAACTGTTGTAGCTATAGGCTTATGACTGATTATCGGAGGCCCCAGGGATATGGAAGCCAAGCTAGGCTGTTTTCAAGCCCACCTACTAGGTAAAGCCATCCGTTAAATAAAATTAGTGTCCCTCCAAATCATCTGGTCACTCATAGAGGAGAAAAGCCATACTCGTGTCATATGTGTTTTACAGATTGTTTCAAACCGGATAGTTTAGAATCTTAAAGTATGAATTAGTGTACCACCAGCTCTCCATCTGGAATTCCCTCCCTAAGGGAAACCGAGGTAATAAATTTTATTTCCTTCTTAAATTCATAAGGCATTGTATTTGTATTTTAAATGGTGTAATATTTCAAGAGCAAATTCTAATTTTTAAAGAGACTGTTAATTTGTTTAATAAAGTAATGGTGATGAACTCTCAACCCAAAGAGACATTTAACTGTAATTAAAGTAATTTGCTTGAAATTGAGTATAATGTTTAGATAGTAAAGATTAATTTATGGACTAAAGTAAGAAATAAAAAATTATTGAGTTACTGTATGGTATTATGTGTGAATAAAGAAGATTCAATGTTCTTTCTGTGGTTCTCTCTGAAAGGAATGTTTCAGCTTTGATATTAAACAATTGACTTTGAAGATATCTTTTATTGAGAAATTATTTAGAGATAACTTTTTGAGAGATTAGTATGTGAGATGCTGTCTGTGTGAAGTTTTGATTTCATAAGTAACTTCATTAGAAAGAAATTATGAAATTTGTTGAACATTAAAGCAATTTATCACCTTGAAGGGTTTATTTAACTTTACAGACAGCACCTCACAACATGTGTTTTAAATTAAAATAAAAAGTCAAGAAGGTATATTTCAGTGTGTTTATGTATATATTTTCAAATTTTTATGGGCAATTTAGTACCCTGCTGTGAGAGAAGTGTTTGACTAAAAGACTTAAAAGAAAAAAATAAAAATAAAAAAGGAGTGAATTAAAAGTTAGCTTTATTTATTTAAGTCTCAGTATTTAAGAAAAATTTAGGAGCATGTTTGTAAAACAGGATCTATTTTATATGTTAGGGCTGACTTCCTATTACTCACAGCAGGATACAGGACTATTTTTTTAATTTGGTTTATTTTTTGGGGGGTGGCCAATTGCCCAGAGTGTATATTTTTTTATTTCTTTCTTATTTCTATTTGTTTAATATCATTGAGTATATTTTAAAGGATTGTCTATGAGAGTCCCTGTCTGTTCATAATAACCTAAAGAAAGTTTAAATTTGGTTAACGTGAGACAGAGGCTGCCATAGACCATAATGTAGGGAAAATTATTTTTACCCCTAACTTGCGTAAAAATCACAACAGGACTGGCACAAGTTCTAGGGTGCAAGTTCATTGCACAAACTTTGGCTATGGTTGGGGAACCTGGGTAATTGTAAAACACAACGCGCTTTAAAGTACTTAGTAGTTTGAGAGTGAGGAAAATTTAATAATTAATTAAATTAAACCAACGATGAGAGAGATAAACACAAATCAAACTCTTCTTTCTCATCGTCACAACTAGAGCCGAGACCAGTTCTAGAATTTGTGTTGCTGTTCTGTTGTGTGCATATGTAAATATTTCAATTTTTTTTTTTTAATATACTTTGGTATCAGTTTTAATGAATGTTTGCATGTGAAATTTTAGTTTGTTTATTTGAGTTATAGTGTAATCACTAAGGAGGTTATTTTTCATTGCTCTTGTGGAATTTGAAAATTTTGTGCTTTTTAAGGTGTCAGTGATAAAAACAAATTTGAAAAGTAAAGACAATTTAAAATTTTTTTTTCTCAATTAGGGAATGGTAGTAAACTTTTCATCAAAATTTTAGAATGCTAAATAATTATGTATCTAAAAATGTGATTTTAAAAGAGAAATTGTTTTTAATTTGTCACTCTGAGTGTGGGTCACAATTTGAAAATTTAGCAAAAAATTTTTATTACAGTGGGTGGAGGATAATTAATCAAATATGGAACTATTTATTGGCTGGGTGCGGTTCTATTTGTATATTGTTTTGAGCTGGTATTGCAGTGCTGGCTAACCTCTCCCTTGCACGCAGAACTACCTTAGCTCTGTTGTGTTTGTCCTCAGGTTGACTTGATTTTTTTTTTTTTGGGGGGGGGGGAGTTGCCTGTATTGAATGCCTAAGTGCATGATTTTGAATTTTCTGTACCAGCTCTAATAGGGTATTTGTCTACCTGCTTATATAAATAGAGAATAATTTTTCCCAGCATCTGAAAATTTTCTGTTTTTTTTTTTTTTTTAATAATATTAGTAATATGCGAATAAATAAAAAAAAAAAAATGCTACCACCTAGTTATGTTTTGTGACCAGTCCTCAGTGTGGCATTGGGTAAATGTCAACAATTAATCTGTAATGCTTTGACAAGGGATACTGAGGGATATATTGATGTGTTGAATAAAAAGAAAAAATAGATATAAATATATAAAAGTAGTGAAAATTGGTTAGTTCTTTAGGATATATTTTGACGAGAACTTTGAGCTGCAAATTCAATGTGTGTAAAATTGATTAAAATTTTTTCAAAAATGTAAATAAAGTCTTTATATGAGTATAGTACCTCCTTCAACAGAAAATTAGGGAATGTGTTGGGATGGTAATAAAAATTTTTCTTGCTAGGCAGAGTTAAATTAAATATTTGTCATTACTTTGATCTCACAGTCAATTGTTTGGGGTTTTTATATATATATATAAAAAAAAAAAGAAATTCCAAAAGTTTAACTAACATTGAAATAGGAATCAGTTTTTTGTTGCTTCTGAAATTTTTATTCTGTACAATTTATGAATGATATGAGATAAAAAGTAAATTTTAGAATTTTTTTTGGATATTTTGAATGGGAAAATGTGAATTTTGGGATATGTTGGTGTGAGAACTAGAGTATGCCAGAAAACTCTTTGGCTCGCAGATATGAAATAAGTCTGTTGTGGGTCTCCCACTGAATTTTTTTTTAAATGGCTATGAGTTTACCTATTGGGGCGACAAATTTTGTTGCTAATACTTTACAAAGTTCTCACTGACAGGGTTATGCTCTTGAAAGTATGAAATGTTGATAGTGATATAGTGTTAGTGTTAAAGAATTATCATGATGAAATTTTTCTCGAGAAGAGAAGTTTATGTTGGGAAAATGTGAATTTACTTAGTAAAAATTTGGAGGTAGAATAGATGGGTGGTTATGCAAAGTTGAAAGAGAAAGTAGTGAATATTCAGAATTTTTTTTTCTCAAGCTGCCCATTTTGTTTATTCCATTTAAGCTTATTCAAATATCCTTCAATTTAATAGTATTGGTTGAAATTTTTTTTTCTAGAAAAGTTATGAAAGCTTACAATTTTTTTTTCTGCATTACATAATAAAAATTGAGTTTTGTGAGGTACAGAATTTTGTACATGGAGGTACTTATGAAATAGTGAGGTCTCTCAGTGCATATTGGTTTCTTAAATGATTAGTAATGGAGGTAAATTCTGATAGTTTGGAGTAAACTCAGGTCTAAATGTTAAAAATAATAAAAATAGAAAAATGTGAAAAAAAACAAAAAAAAAAAAGTGTAAAAATATAATTTTTTTTTTTAATATTTAGCTCCTAGAGTAGTTTACTATTTACTGACTAGGAATTGTGATAAGGTATGGACAATGAATTTTGTGTTAATTGCAAAACAAATCTTTGTTTACCTCATATGTGATGCACTGAGAGAGCAATAATTAAGACTCAATCTATACTTATAGTGGGGTAGAGAAATAAAATAAGAATAACAAAACCACGCTAGCACATTCTGTAAAAATAACTTAAATTTTGTTTGTTTGTGTTTCTGCCAAAGAAATTTTTTTTATATACATATTTCAGTGTTTTTTTTCAATTTGTGTGAAAAAAGGAAGAAAAATTGTGGGGTAAAATGTCAATTACTAAATTTCTAACAGCATATAAGTGGATTTCTTTTTCATTTTCTCACTCGCATTGGTGATTTATACAAAATTTTAATTTGCATTAAGGTTTCTGTTATGAAATTTGTAATGCTAATATGGAAAAGAGGTTGTTTATGAGTTCTCGAGTACAGTAAATATTGGGGGGAGTTTTATAAAAACTTCTTTTACTTCTAACTGTTAGTGTTTAAATTGTTAATCAAAATTGCAACTTAACTTCTGCTTGCAAGGTGCACATTGTAGACAGATTTTGAGTTTTAAGAGATTGGTTGTGTTTTGGGCTTTGCTGTAGTAGGGTCGGTGTTTGACTTTATACACTTTGCTCGGGACATGAGCTGTCTCTTCTGTTTGTTTTTAAATTATTTAACTAATATTACATTAGGTTAAAAGATGCTGTGACTTTAATTTTATGCGAGTATGGGTAAAAAAGGGATTTGCTTATTGACTTTAAAATTTTCAGCTAAAAAAAAAAAAAAAAAAAAAAAAAAAAAATTCAGAGGTATTGAGGGAGTAATAATTTTCATTAAAAATTTTAAATGTTGAATTTTTTTTTAATATTCCATTGCATATGTGTGATGTCATAAAAATTTTTTTTTTCAGGATTTTACAAATTTTCATAAAACTTTCTGAATGTATATGTATTTCAGGACTTTAAAAGAAGAAATTGTCAGTAGAATTTCATTAAAAATTTTAATTGCAAGTTTAATTATATGTCAGTGTGTGCTTGGTCATACAGACCTTGTTAAAAAAGTTTTGATAAATTTCTGTTATTTTAGTTGTGTATATGTTCTTATATTGCCTTTAATCAGTCACTTTGCTACTTCTCAGTGCATGTATTCACTTTCGAGATAAAATTTAGTAAGAAATTTTAAAATAAGATTATGTTAACCTGTGCCAGATGTAGGTACACAGGCAATTGAGAGCAGATCCAACGGTGTATCTTGATGATAAAAATAGTAAATTTGAAAAAAAAAAAAAAAAAAAGTAAAAATTTGAAAAAATAAAACTTGCTTTTGGTATATGGTTGGCGAAGATGAAAACTCTTGTTTCGCTTGAAAAATTTTTGGTACTGGTGTGGTTATGCTTTAAATGGTGGATGTAATATGTGCACTGGGAAGTTCAAAAAAAAAAAAAAGGAGAAAAAGGGAGAAATTGGTATGTTTTGATTTTTTTTTCCCTCCAAGTACAAAGTTTAATATATGTGTGTGGCTGATAAATTTAAGTTGATGTAATGTGGTTATTCCAGAATTTGCCTTATGCTATTGTTTGTAATATGTATATACCATGTAATTTTTTTTTGTGTTTTGTAATAGGGAGGTCAGCGGATGGCTGGTGGTCGCTTTCTTTACCCTTATAGGACATGTCGAAGAGTCTAAATTGCAAATTTGTTTTTTTTTTTTAGTGTCTTGTAGAGGTCTAGGTATCCTGCTCTTGGAAGACAGTCATCTCGCTGGTGGTTTGAAATTTTTGTGTTTGTTTACATTTTTGTTTTACAGGGGTCATGTGCGAGTTATGTAGATCAGTATGTTAATGTAACTAACCCTGAGGTTGGTGAAGATTGTCTAAATGACTGTGGGGAATGAGGATGTGTTCAGGGGAATGAATTTTAATGTGCTGTTGTAAAACAAAATATATGCAGTTACCAGTTGTCAAATGTAGGAATTTGGGGTCTTTCATAGTAGTCATTTAAACTGTGTAGATTTTAGATTTTTTTTTCTTTCATTTAGTCTGGTGCTAGGGAGTTTAAATTTCGCAGAAGTCACCCATGGCTGGGCACTTTAGATGAAAATAAGTTGACAATAGTAGATATTTAAATTAAAAAAAAAAAAACTATTATAACTGATTTTTTTTTGTGTAATGTAAGATTAAGGTGGCCATTTTTTTTTTGTGGGGTGTTTTGCTGCTGAATATTGGCCACGTATGTTTCATATGTTTCATGTAGCAAGTACAGTTCTTAGTGTTTGCTACCGGTCCTCGTGGGGTCGGTGTTTGACTTCTCTTGGATTCGGGGCTTTTGCTGGGCATCTGGCATCCTTAAAAAAAAAAATTGTGCCAATTTTTTTTTCCGGAAGACGGAGAGTGTTGTTGAAGAGTTTTCCGCAACGGTGTAAAATAATAAATAAAGAAATAATTTAATAACGTAATTTAAAAAATAAATAAATCCCGAAGAAATTGTCTGCTCTGTCAGTGAGTATAGAAGAAAAAGATATCTGCTCTTTGCCGCAGATGAGAGAGAAAGAGAAGAAAGTAACTTTTCGCTTCCTTCTGACTCGGGAGGGGAAGATTGACCTTGGAGGGTCAGGGAGGCAGAAATGCTTCCCCCCCCCCTCTCGCGGGTCAGGAAAGACCAAGAGATAGTGACAGAGTGTGATACTTGCGGATTTTAATAGCGTATCGGGTGAATGAGCCAGGGTTTTTCGGGAGTTTTAGTTTGTGGCAACAGCGGAGAAGGCGCGAATGAAGGGACGCTCTCGCGTGCTGAGGACGCGGGAATAGGATATACGGTGCTGTGAACGACGCTACCTGGGATGTAAGAAGCAGAAAAATTTCAGGAAGAAAGGGGCTCTGGCCCCCTTTGGGCCCCTGGCAACTGGCAAATTGTTCATGTAACCTCCCAGATATACAAGAAAAGGACCGTGGAAAATCGTTGAATAAATGTGATGATTGTAATCGCCGGAGTAACTTATGGAATCAAAATTGTGTAAGTCAGCAAGTTTGGACAATCCTGAGAGAACGGATAACGATGGGGACTATAAGGTGGATGCTAATGAAGTCACACTATATTGGAGCCATTATGAAACTGTTATTAACAGTAAGCAACACCAGTGGATGAGATCGTTGTGATACAGCTATTCCCGAAGACCTTAGAGCCGGTGAGACACTTTTCATATTCTGTTGAAGGTTGATTACTCCTGGTTTAGTGTTGCTAATCCCAAAGGCTCCGAATAAGTGAAAAATTTCCTGTTGGTAGAATTCACGGATTGTTGAGAAAAGGAAGTATGCTGAAAGAGTAGGTGCTGATGCCGCTCGTGCCGAGCATTACGTACATGCGACGTGTTGGGATTATAATATTGCCCTTAGAAGTTTCTTTGAAGAAAGCGGAGTAGGGCCCTGGCCTGGGCCCTTGGGGATTCCTTCAAGATATACGAATTGATTAAATGAAGTGGAAGTAAAACCAACTATCCTCAACGTATGGCAGACCAAGATGGTGGTCATCTAATTACGGAATTTTGGTGAAGTGACAGGAGCTGAGGCTGTTCGTGAATAGCATGTTTACTAGACCTGAAAGCCCGGAACCACGGACTAAATGCAGAGGTATTAACTGTTGTAGCTATAGGCTTATGACTGATTATCGGAGGCCCCAGGGATATGGAAGCCAAGCTAGGCTGTTTTCAAGCCCACCTACTAGGTAAAGCCATCCGTTAAATAAAATTAGTGTCCCTCCAAATCATCTGGTCACTCATACAGGAGAAAAGCCATACTCGTGTCATATGTGTTTTACAGATTGTTTCAAACCGGATAGTTTAGAATCTTAAAGTATGAATTAGTGTACCACCAGCTCTCCATCTGAAATTCCCTCCCTAAGGGAAACCGAGGTAATAAATTTTATTTCCTTCTTAAATTCATAAGGCATTGTATTTGTATTTTAAATGGTGTAATATTTCAAGAGCAAATTCTAATTTTTAAAGAGACTGTTAATTTGTTTAATAAAGTAATGGTGATGAACTCTCAACCCAAAGAGACATTTAACTGTAATTAAAGTAATTTGCTTGAAATTGAGTATAATGTTTAGATAGTAAAGATTAATTTATGGACTAAAGTAAGAAATAAAAAATTATTGAGTTACTGTATGCTATTAAGTGTGAATAAAGAAGATTCAATGTTCTTTCTGTGGTTCTCTCTGAAAGGAATGTTTCAGCTTTGATATTAAACAATTGACTTTGAAGATATCTTTTATTGAGAAATTATTTAGAGATAACTTTTTGAGAGATTAGTATGTGAGATGCTGTCTGTGTGAAGTTTTGATTTCATAAGTAACTTCATTAGAAAGAAAATATGAAATTTGTTGAACATTAAAGTAATTTATCACCTTGAAGGGTTTATTTAACTTTACAGACAGCACCTCACAACATGTGTTTTAAATTAAAATAAAAAGTCAAGAAGGTATATTTCAGTGTGTTTATGTATATATTTTCAAATTTTTATGGGCAATTTAGTACCCTGCTGTGAGAGAAGTGTTTGACTAAAAGACTTAAAAGAAAAAAATAAAAATAAAAAAGGAGTGAATTAAAAGTTAGCTTTATTTATTTAAGTCTTAAGTATTTAAGAAAAATTTAGGAGCATGTTTGTAAAACAGGATCTATTTTATATGTTAGGGCTGACTTCCTATTACTCACAGCAGGATACAGGACTATTTTTTTAATTTGGTTTATTTTTTGGGGGGTGGCCAATTGCCCAGAGTGTATATTTTTTTATTTCTTTCTTATTTCTATTTGTTTAATATCATTGAGTATATTTTAAAGGATTGTCTATGAGAGTCCATGTCTGTTCATAATAACCTAAAGAAAGTTTAAATTTGGTTAACGTGAGACAGAGGCTGCCATAGACCATAATGTAGGGAAAATTATTTTTACCCCTAACTTGTGTAAAAATCACAACAGGACTGGCACAAGTTCTAGGGTGCAAGTTCATTGCACAAACTTTGGCTATTGTTGGGGAACCTGGGTAATTGTAAAACACAACGCGCTTTAAAGTACTTAGTAGTTTTAGAGTGAGGAAAATTTAATAATTAATTAAATTAAACCAACGATGAGAGAGATAAACACAAATCAAACTCTTCTTTCTCATCGTCACATATATATATATATATATATATATACAGTGGGTGATCGTTATTAGAATTTTTTTTAAATATTTTTTTTTCTATAAAATAGAAGACAAAATGGTCTGAAACTTCAGGCATTCGGAGAACATTTAAATACTCACATTTTCCACTATAGATTTAGCACAGGGTGAAATTAGGGGGCCAACCACAAATTGAAGAAAAGCACAAATACTTTGGATCTCCCTGTATCATAAAAAGATACAAATGACTTGTAACTTTAACACATTGTTGCACATACTATGTATATATATATATATATATATTGTGGGGGGGGGGAATTGCACAATTATTTAGGCAGATATAAAAAAATTTCAAGAGTTATTAACTTTTTTGTCAAGTTTTTTGCTTATAACTAGAACGGATTTCCATAAACCTGTACAAAACTTGCAGAAAAATTAACAAAACATTAGAGAAACAATATCCTGAAACATGAAGTCCGCGCGTTTAAAAATTCGTTCAGGTATGAGTCTTTACAGTAAATATTTTTTTATTACGTACGCGCGAAAGATAGAAATTTTTTTATTACATAGATTTAAAGCTAGAATATCAGACAACTTTTATCATAAATTCATTTGAATAGAGAAAAAAATTAAGCAAATTGTCGGCAAAAGAACGAGCTAGATTTTAGATATTTTGCAGAGTTGAAACTTCATAAAGGGTTTTTCACATGCCGCGTATTTAATTTGAAGATCTAATTGTTTCAACGACGTTGCAAAAGTTCTTTTTTGGGAAAAACTCTTATGAACTCACAAATCTTAGTAAAAAAAATAAAATATGATAGAGTTACAAGCCCATAAGAGATACTTCACAAAAAAGAACTCTTGCAACGTTGTTCAAATAAACTGAATCTTCAAATTAATTAAGAGACATGCGAAAAACCCCTTATGATATTTCAACTGTGGAAAATACCGAAAATATTGCTTGTTCTTTTGCGGACAGTTTCCTTAATTTCACTCTATTCAAATGAAATTTGGACAAAAGTTTCCCAAATATCGAGCTTTCAATCAATGTAAAACATTTTTTTCCCTTTTTCGCGTATACACAGTACAAAAATATTTACTAAAAATGCTGGTATCTCGGTGAATTTTATGCCTGATAAAGTTTTTCTAAAGTTTTGTCAATTTGCGTGTAAGTTTTGTAAAATTTTATGAAATTCGTTATAGTTATAAGCAGAAAACGTGCCAAAAATTTTTATATCTGCCTAAATCATTGTACTATTCCCACAAAAAAAAAAAAAAAAAAAAAAAACATACAAATATTGTACATAGTATGTGCAGCAACATGGTAAAGGTATAAGTCATTTGTATCTTTTTATGATGGGTTATCCAAAGTATTTGCACATTTCTTCAACTTGTAATTGTTCACCTATATGCACCATAGACTAAATCGATAGTGGAATTTTCCCCTATCGATAGTTTTTAAATAAGTTCCAGAACATTTTGTCCAGTATTTTTTTAGAAATCGAAAAAAATGTCAAAATTAAGAAAAAATTCAAACAATTTGATCACCCACTGTATATAAGAAGAGCAAACATTCAAACCATGTTTTCTCCTTCGGATACAATTTTTAAGATAACACAAAAACTAATAAATTAAAAAATAACTAAACTTAATTTAGATGTATTATTAGATACTAGGAAAATATGTAGACATATCTAAGAAGATATCTAGCTATAACATTTTTATGTTAAGTTCAAAGAAAAATCATTAACTCATTTTTTTTATTTTTGGAGAAAACACGGTTTGAATGTTTGTGCCTTATATATATATGTATATTAGCTTGGAGGATCTGACCAGGATATAGCAGCCCTAATGTCCAATCCATACCTTCACGTGGTGCAGCTTTTCGTAATGCCTAGTATTACGAACCAACACGGATAGTCCCTCACCAAGAGACATTGGCAAGCGTGGTGGGACTTGGCCAACTCCTCCTTCATATTTCAAAATGCCTGTTGGTATATTTCACAATGGCCCTCAGTGTCTGACGGTCGAAATGTCCCTGCTATAGGCAGCAAGCAGGAAAGAAAGAAGGCAGAGGGTTCGAAGAATCACCACGTCAGCTGCCAAAGAATGAATATATGTACTTTAAATTCCAGGTCCTTGAGCTCCGAGGATAGACTCCTTGAGCTTAAAGAAGAACTACGATATATGATATGGGATATTTTAGAACTTAGTGAAATTGGAAGGAAAGGTGAAATTTTTCTAGATTTCAAGAGTGGAAATATGCTTTACTATCAAGGAACTGCTAATGGAAGCAGTAGCGGAGTAAGATTTTTGGTTAACAAGAATCTAAAAAACAAAGTAAGAAAAGCCATGTTTGTAAGGCCCTATGGAAAACCAGAAGACACAAAATTAAAATCATTGCGGGAGATTTTATTGCACAGATTGGGTCAAACATTCAAATGAAGGTGTAGTTGGTGCATATTGAAAGGCAATTGAGAGGAAAGAGGACATAGACTGATTGACTATGCAAAATGTGAAAAGTTTTATGTCACGAATCCTTATTTTAAAAAGAACACAAAGAAGAAATGGACATGGAGAAGTCCCAATGAAGGAACAAATGAAAATGACTACATTCTAACTGACAAGAAATGCACTTTTACTGAATGCACCGTGATAAATATATATAACTCTGGTAATGATAACACACTGGTACGTTGCAAGGTAAAGTTCCAGATGGTATTGGAAATACAGAATCTGGGGCAAATTCGAAACAAGGAAATTCATATACAGCTTCGAAAAGGTAAAAAACAAGAGTTCCAGCTTGAACTAAAAAGAAAAACAGAAACAAAAGCGGATTTCAGCTGAATCAATCACAAATTTGGAAATTATGAGCTTCGAGATGCATCAGAAGAGAACAAAGCACACCTCTATGCAAAAATTTGTTGTCCTGTGGTCAGCTGTTTGCCTTCAAAGCAAACGATACACACACAAACACACAGACATATTTTTTTATTATATATGTGGAGGTTTTAATCTCATTAATAAAAGTGAAGTTTCGTCTGTCTGTCAGCTGTCTACAGAAATATCCACCGCACTTACAGACATGACATTTGGCACACACCATGTGCATCTCGAAGCCGGGTTTTCAAATTTTTTATTAGGAAGAAAGTTATTAATTAAAATGTATTAACGCATTTAACTGTAATAAATTTCTCGACATTTTTTTTTCATTATAATTTCAGCCCGTTGCCATTAAAATAAAATGATTACAATTTTTTATTTCATTTATTCTTTTCTAGCATAAACCTTATTAATAAAAACGAAAAGGCGTCTGTCTGTCAGCTGTCTAAGGAAAAATCTACTGCACTTTCAGACATGCAATTTGACACACATATAGTCTCTAACGACTCCGTGTGCAACTCGAAACCGGATTTTCAGTTTTTTAATTAGGAAGAAAGTTATTGATTAAAACGTATTAAGGTATCTGACTCTATTAAATTTTACGACATTTTTCTTTGCATTGTAATTTCAGCCTATTGCCAATAAAATATAACACACAATTTCTTATTTCATTTATTTTTTCTAGCCAAAAAAAAAGGTTTCCACACGTGATTTTTTTTTTTTTTTTTTTTTTTTTTTTTTTTTGTATGCAAAATTAAATCTGTATCATCAAAAATTTCTCATAAAACTGACGTCATAACATTTAAATTTTTTTAGTTACTTATATTTAAAACATTAATTTCATTTAATCAAATAGTTTTATATCTTTTTTTCTTGATTTTATGGTCACACAGTAATGTGAGCAGAGCTGTAGTATAAAGTCCCCATGGCGATTTTAATTATTTATTGTCATTTTGGCGATGAATAAAAATAATTATCGCAAATGCATAAGTAAAGACCTTGGCAAGAAAAGTCCGAGGTATTATTCAAATTTCAAAGTTCGCCAACAGGGTTCTATAGAATAGCTATCCTCTAACGTGAATGCATATTTAGTTTATTTTTTAATAGCTTATTAATAAAACCGAAATAGCGTCTGTCTTTCGTTCTGTCAGCGGTGTCCAGAAAAATCTACCGCACTTAATAGATATAAAATTTAGTGCATACACAGTCTGAAATGTCTCCGTGTGCACCTCGAAGCCGAATTTTATTTTTGAATTGAAAGCGAATTAATAATTAAAATGTTATTAACTATCGAGATTTTTTTTTGCGAAATTTTTCACCAAAAAACGTTCCCTCCATCCTTCGAGGAGAAAAACCAAAGATTGTGTTTTTTCTTCATTCAATGAGGTAAGGCGCTATAAAATGTCCTTTTTTAAATTGTAATCATACGTTTACTAATGGATTATTATTCTTTTCTTTTTTTTCTTCATTTTGACACCAAATTAAATTCATAACATATTGTAGTGCTATATTTGGAGAGGAATTGCTATCATTTTATGGTTGACAGGGTAAATCAAACAAAATATAAGAAATTACTTGATAGTAAATCCTATGTATAGTCTGAATAGTGTTGTTTAATGTCATCGCGATTTAAATATGAAAAAGATACTTCGTTTTTTTCGTCATTATTACTATTGTTATTATTATTATTATTGTTGTTTTTGTTGTTGTTCTCCGTTTCGAAACAGTATTTATAAATACCCAAATTGAACTTCTAGGATAAGGCATTGGTTATCTCGTTCAATAGTGACAAGGACTCAAAATATCGAGGTTGCACTGCCGTAGGCAGCGGGAACCCGAAGCAAGTTTTTAATGATTTCAATGGATTTTTTCTTTTATTTTAGTTTTTATTTATGAAGTGAAAATAGTAATTCTTTTTTTATTATTCTTTTTAATTTAAGTATGGGGACCAGCGGTCTGGGCAAAGCCTGCTAGTCTAATTAATAAAAGTGAAATTGCATCTGTCTGTCAGCTGTCTACAGAAAAATAGACCGCACTTGTAGACATGAAATTCGGCACACAGATAATCTGCAACGTTTCCGTGTGCACCTTGAAGCCGAATTTTCAAATATTTAATGAGGAAGAAAGTTATTAACTAAAATGTATTAACGTATTTAACTATATTAAATTTCTCGACAATTTTCTTTGTGTTGTAATTTCAGTCTGTTGCCATTTAAATAAAATACTTACAATTTCTTATTTCCTATTTTTTCTAACATAATAAGAAACATTTCTCTACACCTGTAAAATAATTAAAAAAATAAATAAATAAATAAATTATCAAAAATTAAACTTGTATCATAAAAAATTTTGTTAAATTGACGTCATAACATTTTAAATATTTTTATTTGCTTATATTTAAAATATTAATTTCATTTAATTAATTAGCCTTATATCTTCTTTCTTGGTTTTATGGTTCACAAATTAATGTGAGTACAGCTTTAGTATAAAGTCCTCATGGCGACTTTTCCTATTTATCGTCATTTCGGCGATGAACAAAAATAGCTATCGCAATTGCACAAGTGAAGACCTTGGCAAGAAACATCCGAGATATTATTCGAATTTTAAAATTTGACAACAGGGCCTTATGAAATAGTTGTTCTTTAATGTGAATGAATATTTAGTTTATTTAATAGCTTATTAATAAAAAACGAAATAGCGGCTGTCTTTCCCTCCGCTAGCTGTCTCCAGAAAAATCTACCGCACATATAGATGTGAAATTTGGTACACAAATAGTCTAGAATACGCACCTCGAAACCGAATTTTGAACTTTTTGAGTTGGAAGCAAATTATTAATTAAAACAGGATTAAATATCGAGATTTTTTGCGAAAATTTTCTCCAAGAAAAATTCCTTATCACACTCGGAGGGCAAATACCGAAGAATCTGCTATTTCTTCATTAAATGTACTGTAACGCGCTATAAAATGTCCTTTTTAAATCCAATCGTGGGTTTACTAATAGATTAAATTTTTTTCATTTCGACATCAAATTAAATTTCATAACATATTGTATAGTAGTACTATATTTGGAGTGGAATTGCTATTATTTTATTGTCAACTGGGTAGATTAAATAAAATATAAGAAATTACTTGACAGTAAACACTTCGTATAGTCTGCATAGTGTTGTTTAATGTAGTCGCGATTTAAATACGGGAGGGGGAAAAATCTTCAATTATTTTATTGTTCGTTTTTAAATAGTATTTCAATAAACACCAAACTTTAACTTCTAGTGTAAGGCGTTGGTTACCTCAGGCAATAGTGACAAGCATTCGAAATATTCAGATATTTAAGAAAAGACTTCATAATTTTTGGATGTTTAATAGAACTTACCTAAAAAATTGGGGATAGATCTTGTAATACCTTTAAAAGAAAAAATATTGAAAATAAAAATGCGACAAAAATTATGTTTTTTGCAAATTTTTGCATAGACAAGCACTTTTTAATTTTTTTCTCAAAAACTAATTACTAAATTTCAAAATTCACTCCTAATTTTTTTTAAATAGGTTGTGTTAAACATCCCCAAAAATTTTTAAGTCTTTTCATAAATATCTGTTGAAGATTTAGCTTTTTGAATATCGTGAATTTATGAAAAATTTTTAACTGAGAAAACACAATTTAAAGATTTCAGATTTAATTTTTTAAAAATGTATCAGAAATCATAAGAATTGTTGCATAAATATATATTTTATTGAACAAACCTAATGTAGTTCAATTTATAAATATTAAATGGCGAAATGTAAGCTTTTATATTAAAATTTCTGTGGTGCTAAGTCTTTTAATCAAATTGATCCGCCCTCTTGTTACAAAATAGCAGACATTTTCAAAGAGCGATGAAATCAAATTACTCTTCCTGCTGAACTGAAAGAACTTGCTTGATGTTTTCTATACAGGATATGTTTTAAAATTTTTTTAATAACCCTTTAATGCAATATGTAACATATCTGCAATATATATTGTCTTATGGTGCCATCTGGAAGAATTTTCATAATCTAGCCCGCGTATAACACGTAAATTAACATATTATGCAACATATAAATAGCTGATTGTATTTATTATTTTCCCTGCTTAATAAATCTTTCGTATAATTACATATATATATATATATATAGGGGAAACCCGTGTACTTACGGCCGCTTTTTTTCAATGCCCCAAAAACGAGTCCCTTACCTGTTTAAAATTATGAAACTAATATGTGCATATCTTTAGGACTAATTACTTCCTACTGGGATAATATAAACACTTAAAATAATTAATTCCGACGAATAGAGTGTTTTTAAATAAAGTTCATACATTAACACTGCCCTAGGTACAACACCCTCATTGTACAGTCAGCCACAAAAAAAACGCCACCCCCGAACTAATTTCGTCGTAAATTATCGTAGAAGCATGCGGCTGGTACCTATCGATCTGCATCAACGTCTAGTTTTTAATGGCGTAGTTCGATTTTACTTAAGGGGTCATCTACATATTAAAACAGGTATAAACTTCATTTTTGTTCAATGACGACCTCTATTTTTGACCTCATATTCCGATTTTTGAGATCAAGGCTGTTCGGAAAACCTACCTATTTATATACTTTAAATCAATTCTAAACAGAGTTACACGTGGAAATATGTTAGGGGACCGTCTATACATTTAGAAAAAATAAATTTTGATCTACCATGCAATATACATTATTTATTAAATTTCACACCGGAAGCAAAGTTCAGAAATGTTTATTATAAAATAAAAAACGATTCTAATTCGCAAAATTTTCTGTGTTAGTTTATGAATTAAAAGATTTTTATTGGTTTCTATTTATTAAACATTGAATAGTAAAATACATCACTTCATACAAAGAAAGACTCATACGAACCCTACAACGCAATGTTAAATTACAAAAACCTAGGTACCAAGATAAAGAATAATAGTAATAATGATAATAATATTAATAGCGGTTAAAAAAAAAAAAAAAAAAAAAAAAAAAGTGTTTAATATTTAAGAAAAAGAATTATCTACTTCTTGTTGGGTATATTTTTATTTTATACAGTAAGCCCCGCATGAAAGTGTTACTATAAAGTATTACATTTAATTTTAGGCGTATAAACCAACAATAGATAATATACAAAAATATAGATAACAAGATTTAAACTAAAATCTGAGAAAGGATATTCAATATTTTCGCGACTGCTGATGTAGTTTCACTTCATTTGGAAATCTGTAACTCCTCCAGTGGGCGTTTCTTTCACAATTTGTGTGTTACGATATTTCTTAAGAATATTTCTTATATTCATTTTTATATAAACAAAATAGTATGAAACAAATACTTTCACTAGAAAGAGTATAATTATTGTCTATATTCATATGAAAATAAACATAGATATAGAAAAAACGGTTTCCTATTGCCTAGAACGAATATTCCCCGTTCTGCAGTCGTCTACTGTACTTGAATTCTTAATTTTAAATGCGTAAAATCTATATTTTTAAAAGTTATAAGACATATTACTTAGTTTTAAATTATTTTTCCGTGATAAATGTGTCGTCAGTTTTACGCCGTGATTGGAATAATCGAAAATAAATAATATTGCGCTATGTTTCAATAATAGATTTTAAAAACTTAAAAAAAAAAAAAAAAATCTACTTTATTATTCGGTATTAAAAAAAAAAAATCATTTAATAAAAATTTTATATTTCATTAGGTTACGTCATGCGATAAAATTTAAATAGCATAAACGGTAGATTAAAGGAATGTGAAAATGTCACAACAAGATTAAAACAGAAAATATGTTTTAAAAAATCTGATAAAAATTAATTATATTAATTTAAAAGAAAGCAAAAACAAATGTATTTTTCCCTGCATATTGCTCTTTCAAATAATAATCCTCGTCCTACCGCATTTTCTAAATCATGGTATATAACTTGAGATGCACGAATCCTAGAATATTCAAGTTAAAAACAAAAGACAAAAGGGATAAAATAGAATTTTAGCAGTGAGAAACTAGAAAAAGTTATGTAATATTTAAGAACAAAGACTTAACATTTCAGAACTGAGTAAACTCCTTTTTGCAACGAAAGCCACGCCTTTACAGAATTTTTCTAAAACTTTACATTATAAAACAAAATTATTTTACATACTTCCAATTAAATCATTTAAATTTAGTCTTCAGCATTCAATGTAGTAAATGCCATTGACATTTATGCATACCAGCGTCACATATAGAGTCATATAAGAGTATGCAAACTAGTTTTTTTAATACAGAGCTGCCAACCTAATCCGGCAAATTGTTAGTTCCGCCCCTTTTTCTACACCAGTAATATTTTAGAGTATTTTTCTACTTAATTCATCATAGATACATTTGAAGAGAATTGCTCTAAAAATTAAGTGGTGTAGAAAAAAGGGCGTTTTTCAATGGGCGTTAACAATTTGCCGGATTAGGTTGGCAGCTCTGTTAATACTGTTTCCGCAATATAGAGGCGGGGCTACATTTCTTTTGGAATTATTTCCCAATCTCTTGCCTGCATTGCGATAATTTTATAAAAAATAAGCCAATTTGTATAATAAACATCGAAATGTTCCTTAGAAAACAATTATAATAACATAAATGTAAATTACAATAATTTTTCGTCAAAATGTATAGAAATATTGACTCACAGAGGATACAAATTATAACAAGTGACGCCCCCCTAACAGCAGTGAAAAATGAAATATCACTGTAACTCAAAAAATAATGTTAGGAACGAGCTGTAAATTAGGAAACCCATGTTTTTGATGATGCCCGTTCTATTCGTTCAAAAATTAACATAGGTCATAATTCATAATTTTTTCAAATATGAATTTATTAATAAGTTTCATAATTCAAAAATGTTTTTTTAGCAAAAATTTGCATGGAATATGTTTGGGTCACTTCATTCTAACGAATAAAAAAAAACAGAATTTAAATATCATAATTATTTCGGAAGATATGATTTAATGTTTGTCACATTCATTTAACATTAGCATCCCCAAACTTTGACAGCTTATAACTGTATGAAAAATTGAGCGAAATATATAAACTATACCATTTTCCGTGATGATTTGATCCAAAGAATTCAAATAAATTATAAAAAAGGGAGGTTACCATTGAAAAAAATGAAGTTGATGTCAGTTTTAATATGTAGACGACCCCCTAAGTAAAATCTAACTATACCATTATAAGCTAGACGTTATTACGAACTGATCGGTACCAGTCGCATGTTTCTAAGATAATTTACGGCGAAATTAGGTGGGGGGGGCGTTTTTGTTTTGGCTGACTGTACCTAGAGCCGCTTTTTTTCAATGTCGAAAAACAGATCCAATGACCTGTTTAAAGGTATGAAACTGATATGTAGGATGATCTTTAGGATTAATTACTTCTAATCGGGATTAATATAAACACTTAAAATAATAAATTCTGACAAATGGACGGTTTTTAAATAAACTTCACAGATGGCCCTACGTACAACACTATCATTTTACCTAGGGTCAGACCTCATTTTACCTAGGGCCAAATCTCATTTTAGCTAGGACCAGATCTCATTGAAACTAGAATGTTCCCTGAAATTTAGGTTTCACTTCGTAATAAATAGAAAACAAACATATAAACATTAGGATGTAACGAAAAAAAAATTTTTTTTTTTATATCAACTTTCCAATAGTGCGGAAAAGTTGCCTTATGCTATTGTTAGTATGTTTACAAAATTTTGTTGATCTAGGTTAATATCTTCAGTTGTCTCTGGGGTCGTTCATTACACAAAATTCGTAATTTTATCGTTTTTTCAATATATATATATATATATATTTTTAATAATAAATTGGAATCCTTAGTTCCAATAGGGATGAAAAATTGTCATATGATATCCTTAGAGCGTGTGCAAATTTTATTGATGTGGGTCAATGGCTACAGTTGCCTCTACGGGTCACTTATCTGGCTTAATTCGCCGATTTTCCTTCAACACTTCTACGACTGTAATTCTTTTAATTACGGTTATTTCTATTAAACTTTTTTTGTATGAACTAATTGATCCATACTTCAATTGTATTCTATCCTTTTCAACCTGAATGTTTTATTGTTTGCATTTTAATAAACAATTATTAGAATGAATCATTGTGGATTCTGTTCAGTGTAAAAAAAATTGCAGCAAAATTTACGGTTTTCTGCCTGTCAGCAACAGTTCCGTCCAAGTACAATTTATCATTTTGAATACCACTTTATATATAAATCAATTTTATATTATTCCTTTGAAGATATGTGCTACAAACATATAATGAAGTTTACTATTTAAAAAAAAAAAAAATAGAGGTTAAAGAATGCTAAGAACCTTGTGGTATAGCCGAAAATATCAAGTCATATCACAAAATGCCCGTCTTGTAGGTAAAAAACGGTCGTGACCGTAAAAATTAAACGGGCGAAGGCGCGTAAATTTACGTGTTTTTTTTTTTTTTAAACAGTATACGCGTTGCACACTTGCACAAATGCATAATTTATTCATACAAAAAAAAAAGTGAACAAAAATAACCATAATTAAAAGATTTACAGTCGTAGAAGAGTTGAAGGAAAATCATTAAAGTGAGCTGGCCAGATAAGTGATCCGTAGAGGCAACTGAAGCCATTGACCCACATCAATAAAAAATTGCACATGCTCTAAGGATACCATATGGCAACCCAGCAAACACAGAAGTGTCGGGCGACAGCTGGGCCGCAGACGGCTTGCCGTCATTGCCGGCACCGGCTCCGTGTCTTTTGTGTCCGGTGGGCCGACTGACGGTCCGATGTATGCACGCGTCCGGACCAGTGCCGCCAATGCCGAAACTTTTGCCGCCAAGCTGCCGTGCCGACTGCACACCGATACCTGTCCTTATAAATACCGACAATGGCCCAGTGTTGGCAATCACTAAAATGCGAAAAAAAAAGTAAATAAATAAAATAAAAAATAAGTCATGCTATTCGATTTTGAATAGCATGACTCTTAATATATATATATATATATATTCAGTGTAGGATTAAAGCAACAATGTAAGAAAATTAAATGAAACTACTTTGACTCTCTCCCTCTCTCTCTCTCTTTAGCCTGATCAAGGAGAAAATTTATAAGAAACAAAACAGCAAATTTAATTTATTTTTCACATATATCTGTTCCAAAGTTTTTTTCTTAACTTGTCACAATAATAAGGACAAGAAAAAAACACATATGTATATGAATAAGTTACATATAAAATACAAAAACGATTGATATACGGCGAATTTTTTAAATTTAGGGCTTTTTTTTTTTTTTTTTTTTTTTTTTTTAACCGTTAATTATCTAACTTTTTAAAAATAAATTAATATATCTGATTCATTTAAAATTGATATTTTCATCTTATCTTTATATTTTAAAAAACTTATAATATCTCTATATATTAAAAAAAAAAAAAAGTAACTGTCGCTGGCGTCAGTATTTTTTGTCTGCGACAGCATCTCGTCGCGGAGGGCAAAGTGCTGTGCATCATGAGAGCTATTAGTGTATTCCGACTACTTCAAGGAAGGCATTTCAGCTGCTTAGAAATAGCTATCATTTTATTTAACAAGTTATTAACTAAAAACGTCGGGTTTATATAGGAATACTATTTGCAACCCTACAAAAAGTTTTATTATTACGTTTTTTTCTCTGTCTCTGACGTCACTTTCCTCAGGAAAATTAAAATGTAATCAATGGTGTAAATAAGAAAAATTGAAAAATTGTTATTTTTTAGATGCTCGAGAGAAGAACAAAATTATTTAGAATAGTGAAACATATGAAAATATCTGATATTTTAAAAATATTAAGTAAAAATTTAAGGAAGATGAAATGAAAGTTAGTTTATATTTTTATCTTAGTATATATTATTAGTTTATATCATTATTTTATATCATTAGTTAAGTTTATACTATTACTTAATTTAAATTATTAGTTTTTATTTTAAAGTTAGGCGGAAAAGATTTAGTAGTGAATACCATGATTATGTTAAACAACTATTGGTACAGAGTTAGAGGTTAAGCCCAGAAATTTTTTTAATTAAATTTACGAGACAAAAATTTATATTAGTTTATAGTATAAAGATTTAGTTTTTTAACTCAAAACATATTTAAAAGGATAGATCTTTACTGTCACTGATTTAGCGATTTTTAAAATTTAGAAATGAAGAAGCTCGTACGTTTTTCGCCAAGGAATTAATTTACGCAACCACCACAGACATTTTAACTCCAGCCATGCCTTAGATACAGAATGGTGCAATAATAATGATAATAATAATAAAATCCGCAACCTAATTTTGTTTTTTTAGCATTGATATAAAACTTTGCTGGAAACAGAATTTAGTTTAGGGAAAAATGTATTTAAAGGTGCCCTCTTGGTCAAATTCTTTGGCGCATTTTTGTTAAAAACCTATAACACTATATACATATAACCTATACATATAACTATATACATATAAATAGGCTAACCTTAATATATTTATCGCGATCACAACTTGGCGAGAATCAAGGGGCACCCTCAAATATAGCCTAACCTTTAGTTTAATACGACAGGATTTTTTTGTTTGTTTGTTTGTTTATTTTTCCATAGAAAGGCATGCAGTAACTGCATTGCTAAAATATTTTAGTTACAGCTACATAGGACCTAACTGGCAGATTTAAAAATTTTCATTTGTTTTGACGATGACTTGAAGTGTCTATCGCAGTTATGCATGTCAAGATTTTCGCGAGGAACGTCGAAGCTACTTCGGTGCCAAATTTCAAACTCCGCCAAGAGGTTAAACTGTACCATTGCTTTGGCACGAGATATATATATATATATTTTTTTTACTGAATGCAAGAGAGGGAAAAAGAAGATTTTTTATTTGGTTAAATGTACAAAATGTCTCCAGGTAAAATATTATCCATTTTTAGTTCTGTTTATTATTAGAAAGAAAAAGTCTAAAGTATTTTTTCCTATACCATTAATGTCTATATAAATTAAATTAAATTAAATTATCCAGTATCGTTATATTTTTTTTCTCAACGCGCATTTTTTATTTCTAAATTCAATATTACATAATATATCTGTAAAAAAAAAAAAAAAAAAATCAAGGCGTAATCAGTACATATCCAGAAGATGTAGCCAACAACTATTAAGAAGTTATTATTTACACAATTTCAGGTGATATCGCCAACAACTGCTAAGATAACATGATCAATATATATCAAATAGATATCGCCAACAAGTATTCAGGAGTCATCGTCAATACTTATTCAAAAAATATTGTCCAAAAATGTTCAAAAGCCATCCAATTTATGAATGGTGATGGTCTGTCTCGAATACTTCAAACCGGCAATCCGTTTTTGCAATACAAACGAGGATGAATTTTTCACTTACTAGTAGGTTTCGAAAAATGTGAAATTATTTTTTCCCCGATTTAACTTAGTATTTAATATAGTTTAAGAAATTAAATGTTAAAATCAAATATTAGCGAGCATCTTGGTAAATTCAAAGTGTAATACAATAAATGGCGACAACGTAAAATCGCTATCTGAAATAAATTGTCCTGTCGTGCTACTACTACTAATGAAATGTTTAAAATATTTGCATTAATCACAAAATATATTTATTTACAACGTATCTGACTAAATCATATTCTAGAAAAAAATGCACTTTAAAAGTTGCTTATTTACTGTTATAAGCACCATTTTAAACCTAGCTGTACATTGGAAATAAATGCAGAGTGTTACTTGTTGTCCTAAATTAACTTAATAAATTCAATAGTAAAAAATATAGGCATTAGAAAAAATAAGTTCATAATTTCTTTAATCAATCAATAATACGCAGAAAATTCATTGTCAAACAGTGACAAAAATTTAACTAAAGCTGTAACGCTAAATGGTTTAGATGTTAAGAATTTCTGTTCTAAAAAGTTAGCGCTATCGTTGTTTATTTTGTGTGCCTATCTGTCTAGCATATGTTTTCTCTCAAAATAACGGCAAATTGTTATTAAATTGTCGAACGTTATAACAGATCTTTCACATATTATAAATGATATAATATTAAATATTGTGTATTTCAATGTGATACCAAATATGGTGGATTTCTATAATATTGTTCAACTTTTCTCTTGTGTTATGTATTATTAATATTCCAATTCAATGGAAGGCAAAGTTGCGAATTGTCGGGTAGAATCCCACAAGGGTTAATGAGCGAAGCGAGTCGGGGGGAGGCGAAGCCTTCCTCGGGGGTTGGTGAGCGGAGCGAGCAGGGGCAGACCCCCTAGTACATTAAAATTTCTCTGGGCATAAAATTTACAGAGATGAATAAAAAATAAAAATTTTATTACATATGTTCAAGTGTTTTTAATGCAAATTTTATGTCCACGCTCACCTTGAAAAAAAAAAAAAAAAAAAAAAAGTATATTATTAATATTTATGATTTTAAAACTTTCAATAACCTGAAATTTGGAGTTCGATGTTATTTATAGTTTAGTACATTGTATCGTATATACCGTATATATTGTTTATATTGTCTATATCAATTGTTAACCCTTTCAGTCGCAGTGTTCCTGCTGATAGAACACCTAATTTTAATTCTCAAGTGCAAAAACTCATCCCGGAAATTTTTTAGCAAAAATTTACATTTATAGCATAGCAAAAAAGGCCCTTTTTTAACGTGAAAATTTAAAATTTCTTCTATTTTAATTATGTTCGTAAATTCCGGTGGCAGTATAATTTAAATAATCCGAATTACCTTGCGCCACAAAGGGTTAAAATACTCCGGAATAAATTGAAATGTTGGGATATATGCAACTTTTACAAGTTTTTGTTGTCGATAATGTTTACTTATAAAGTGATTTATTTATTAAATTAAATATCATTTGAATTTAATAAGGTTTACTTACAGATGTTTCAAACCGAAAATTTCTCGAAAAGGAACAATGTTAATTTTTTATTTTTTAAATATTTATGATCAGCTATGTGTCTAAAAGCCATTTTTAAAATTAGTTTAGTAATTTTTAAAATAAATTAAGTAGTGAACGTTAAAGGGTTAAAGCACATTGTATCGTCGTACTTATCTGTAATTTTAATAAGGTGGAAAAAATCCATTATTTAAAAATATATATACATATATTCAGGTGGCATAAATATTAAAAAAAGGAACTTAAAAAAAGTTTACATTTATTTTTGTAACCACAGCGTATAAAACGAAAGCACCGAGGAGAATATACATATATATATATTTTTCTAAATCCATATATGAGGATGTGCATAAAGAGTGGACTAAATCATGTGGCGCTACAATCCTCTTGGAATACCTTGATAAAAAGGTGTTGGATAAATGCGCGCGTTAATGATAAATAAATGTAGGGAAGAATGATTAAACTAGCAAATTCTTTGTCTCAGTAGTTTGTTAAATTTCCGGTATTCATAGCTGCTAACTTTTTTAATTGATTCCGGAATGTTGTTAGTATCGCCCTATCTTCAAATCATATTCATTGAGGAGTAATTTTCTTCATATTTAATTGTAATTACATGCTAAAGAAAATTAGTCTAAAAAGAATATGGTATGAAGAAATTCCGGAGTAAATTGAAAAAGTTGGCAGCTATGAGTATTTTATTCCAATTGATGGACAAGTAATATTTTTCATAAAAGTTCTTTAAATGTTTTTTTAAGGTTGAACACCATAAAGGGGGGGGGGGGGAGTTAAACAATTACAAAAGTAAAGAGGTTGAGACTAATAACAATGCTTTTGCAGAAACCTCTGCAAAGAAGTATGAACCTCATATTCCTCATAAAATATGAAGGATTTTAACCCATTAAAACTTTTATTAATCTGCATACTTGCCAACTCTACTGTTTTTACCAGTAGACTACTGTTATTTGGCTATTTCTACTGGCCTACTGTTTTTTGTTAAAAATCTACTGTTTTTAGGAACTTACAAGAAAAATGTAAAATTGAGCAATTTTCCTGTAAAATATATAGAGAAAAATAAGCAGAGAATAAATATAATAATGAAATGAGGCTTATTAAATATATGTGTAAAAATTACAATACTGATTTTAATTTTCTCAAAATAAACTTAAATTTTTTGGGGGTTTTACATCATCGGGTTTTTTACCATCACCCTACTACAGTAGGTAATGGAAGTATTGTATTTGGTCCGAAAATTCGATATCGTGATTTACACGTTTTAAGGTCCCCTGAGTCCAAAAAAGTGGTTTTTGGCAATTGGTCAGTGTGTGTATATATGTGTGGAACCTTCTGGCTATCATATCTCCAAAACTAATAAAGATAGAACTACAAAACTTCACAATCGATACAGGTCTGGTGTACAGATTAATTTTACAATTGTTGGTAAATATTAAGAAACCGGAAGTGGGACCGTAAGTCCATATTTCAAAAACTATTTTCTTCAAATTTGCTATATAAACATTCTATTAGATGTCCTTCCAAATGATATAGTTGGTTAGTTCAGGAAAATTGATAGGCGTCCTGTATAAATAGCTCAACTTCAGGTCTCGCAAGCGCGTTCCTTTAAAAACGGCTGTACGGATTTTTTTTTCAAACTCGCCATATTAACTCACTTTCAAATATCCTTTTGTATGCAATTATTTTTTTCCGGTCAATAATTGCGTTTTGATAAAAGTTGCTACCTTAAAAACGGCTCTAACGATTTTCTCGAAAATTGTTACATATAAATCAATTTTAGATATCATTTCTCATGCATTACGTGGTTATCACAGGAAAATTAACAGTCATCCTGCTTAGGTAGGCCAGTTTTAGATCTCGGAAATTGGTGTTTCAAAAAATAACTACCATTTTTTCTTTTCCTTTTTTTCCCCCTCGCTTTATGTATAAGCTTCGTTTTATATGTCTTTACATGTGTATAAAATTTCTCTTACTGGAAAAATTTTAGGTTTCTACTTCTTTAAGTCACTTTTATATCTTGTGATCACTTTATCTCAAAAAATCTGGTGTGAAACAACCACACGACTTCCATTACCCACTATTACACGCATTATATGCATTTTTTAGAAATAATGTGGTCAGCGAAGACATAAAATTGACCTAGCGAAGTAGACGCAAAAGAAATTCCCTGCAGGAGAAAGCTAATATATATATATATATATGTGTGTGTGTGTGTGTGTGTGTGTGTGTGTGCGCGTGTGTGTAAAACAGAATTTACACAGCGAGTTAAAAAAATAAGGGGGGGGAGGTGAATGATAGAGTTTATTTTTTTTTTTCAAATACCAGTTTCTGAGATCTAAAACTGACCTACCTAATCAGGATGACTTATTTTTCCTGTAATAACCACGTAATACATGAGAAAGGATATCTAAAATGGATTTATGTAAAAATTTTCAAGAAAATCATTAGAGTCGTTTTTGAGATACCATCTTTTACCAAAACTTGGCATACACAATTATTGACCGGAAAACAATAATTACATACAAAAGCATGTATAAAAGAGAGTTGATATTGTGAGTCTGAAAATATTCCGTACAGCCGGTTTTAAAGGAACGCACTTGCGAGACCTGAAATTAAGCTATTTATATATGGCGCCTATCAATTTTCCTGAACTAACCAACTATATCATTCAAAAGGACATCTAATAGAGTGTTTATATGGAAACTTTGAAGAAAATCGTTGGAGCCATTTTTGAGATACGGACTTACGGTCCCAATTCCGGTTTCCGATGTATCACTTCCGTGTTTCCAACTTTCACCAAAATTTGGAAAATTCATCTGTACACCAGACCTGCCTCAATTCTGAAGTTTCGTAGTTCTATCTTTATAAGTTTAGGAGATATAATAACCAGAAAAATTCGCACATACATACATACACACACACACACACACACTGACCAATGCCAAAAACTACTGTTTTGGATTCAGGGGACCTTAAAACGTGTAAATCAAGCGAAAACTCGAATTTTAATTTTTAGACCGAATACAATTCTTTCATTGCCTACGGTAGTCGGGTAATGGAAGTATACCTGGGATATTTTGACTAACTTTCTTGATCAAGTGTAGATTCTGACTAACTTGCCTTGTCTGGTAACTGCAGTTGTTAACTAATCTTTCTGGTCAGATAATTGTGATTATCGACTAGCCTTCTTTGTCTGATAATATTAACCTTCCTAGTCTGCGGTATTGTTTTGGTGACTAGTTCAGATAGTACACTTTTTAGTTTTGGAGACTAGTTCAGCTAGTACACTTTTTACTTTTGGAGACTAGTTCAGCTAGTACACTTTTTAACTGAAGTTGCCTAGTTAGCTATTTTAGTTAGTCAATTCTGTATTGTCAGTTGAGCATTTTGCCAGGTCACTGTGACCAATTTATTTTTCTATGTGTGTGTTACTTTTTGTTACATTAGTAGCTTTACTTTAATCATATGAATTTTTGTTACAATTTTCATTCAGTTTCAATTTGGGATGTAATTTGCATTTATGGCATATTAAACATTAATCCTCATATTCTTAAATTTGACAATATTTAAATATAAGATTTTATGCTTGTAAGTTTCAGAGAATTAATTTTGACAATTAAATTACTGTTTTAGGTGGTTGAAAAATTGTGTTAGTCACAGATGTTAACTTTGGCAAAAACAATTAAAAAAATAATTCAAAATTTAACATTCAAGGAACTTTTAATAATTTTTGAACATACTATATTATTATAAGATAGAAAAGAAATTTCAATATATAGCTTTTAATATGATTATTGGCTTAACTTGTTGTAAATGTTACATTCGTCACCGTGGAATGACCCTTTAGTTTTACCTTTAAGTTTAATGTAAAAAACTGGACTTTTCCCTCACTAAATTAAAGATTATTTTCTTTAAAGGGTAATTTAGTAACTTTGTGCATATTTTAATATATTGAAAATATCGTTAAAATCAAAAGTTTTTGTACTACTAATATAATTTTCCATTTATTGGATAACGACTATTTTTTATACAGAATTCGTTTGCGTTTTTAAATAGCACTGTTATACAACTAAGTGAGAATACTTACGGAATTCGATCCTTTCATTATGACAAGATTTTCTACGGTATTTAGTGAGACTTGAGAGGGGAAAAATTCGATGCGTCTACTATGTAAAGATAGGGGAGATTTGGGGGGCAATGAGATGAGTAAATTGTCCAATAAGGAGTCTCGTGTTCAGAATACTGTCAATAAATCACAGCAACTGCGATATAAAAGCACATTAATTGATACTTTTTTTTAAATGTTGCATTAGTTTGTTGAAAACAAGGCCGGCTAGAAATTTCTTTGTGTATAGGGGAGTATTTTTTTTTTTTTTTTTTTCTGTTTAATAAACACTTGTTTAAAGAAACTTAAGGACACTTAAGGCTATTTTTGACAGCGTTGCATGTGATTATCAAGCTTTTGTTCAATGTTGTTCATCTACTACATTATTTTAAGTCAGTTGTAAATAGTTAATTTACATTAAGCCAAAAGAAATTAAAAATTGAATTGAGACTAATGGGATATTTTACTTGAGGGCTAATGGGATATGTACAGTCGGGGAAAAAAAAACGCAACACCCGCTGCAATTTCTTTATTTATTGACGCAGGAACATCTAATAGACATAATTCAACAGGAAATTAAATGCACTTTCTGAAAATGTCGTCGAAATTTGAATTATGGGTCATCTACATATGGAAATGAACGCCAACTTTGATTTTTTCTATAGCGACACCCAATTTTGACTTCATATTCGAATTTCTGAGAGTCCGGCAGTGCGGAAAAGTATACTGTTTATATACTTTATGTTTAGTATTTATAGAGTTATAATCAAAAATGTGTTAGGGGGTTATCTCTAAAAGTAGAAAAATAAAATTAAGATCCTATAAAAAAAAGACAAAATTTTAATGTTTTACACCGGAAATCTTTCAGGAAAAAAAAATTACATAAATTAAAAAAACATTTACATTTTCCAGTTTCTTAATTAACTAGAATGCAGTTTTTTAGATTTGTATATACTTCAGTACTTTATTAGATAATTTTAGGTCTATTTAAATACATTACACTTGCGATTGGTCCGGACAGTACTCTTTGAAAAAAGTGCAATATTTTTCAAGTAAAACTGTCTATTATGACTATACTGATCACCAATAAAGCTTAAATTTTCTTTTGTAGGTATAACGAAATGAAATAATATAGATATATATATACAACAACGCATAAATTAAATCTTTTCGGATAAATTGTTGTAAGGGTTCTTGAAGTAAATATTAAATAATTTTAATCGCACATACCAGTTTTGTGTCAGTTGAACTTTTTGGAACTGTACGATTCGTTTTATAATTTCTATGAAAATATAATTTCTTAATTAATCCTTTCGCGACTGCTGATATAGATTCACGCCATTTGAAAATCTGTAACTCTGTCAGTGGGCGTTTTATTCGTAATTTGCGTCTTACTTATTTCTTAAGTGTGTACCCATTGTTCATATTTTTGCAATAAAATATGCTATGGATAGAAATATATTGATTAGAAAGAATATAATTATAATGTATATCAATTTGTAATATAATTGTGAATACAGAAAATTTGTTCTGAAATATTAAACCTATTTTTCTATTTAAAACAGTAAATCCCGCCTTTTTAGTTAATTTTTTTCTTCTAGTATACGTTTAAAAGATTCAAATTTTATCACCAGTAATCGATGAAGTAAATACCACTTGTGCATATTTTTGTCAAGATAAAATAAGGGGTTTAACACGAATACTCGATGTCACATTTACTTTTCTGTATTGTTTTGTTTTGAAGAACGATGAAGGCGGGGCTTGTCTTCTTTATAAACAGTAATTCTTGATGACTAATGACTATAAATCATCATTTTTGTTTCATTTCTTTGCGTTTGACGTTGTTGTTATATAATTTGACCTGTAAGTAAAAAATAAAAATATTTTGTTTAATTTTCTTTGTCATTTTTTAAGATTTGATTCGTTATCTCATGCAAAACTTTATAAGAGACAGCCCACTAAACCACTCGAAAAGAAAGATTTGTTTATACCTCAAAAACTAATAACTGGAATGAGCTGCAAATTTGCACACCCATATTTTTCAGCATTAGGTTTCATTTTATGTAAAAATTAATATGGGTCATAATGCATAATTTTTATAAATATGAATTTATTAATATTTTTCAGAATTAAAAGTAATGATGGATTATGTTTGGGATTCTTCACTGTATCTTGTAAAAAAAAAATTATAACGATCAAGTTATTTTTTGTGAAGATATTAATAAAAGTTTGAAATATGAATTTAACATTAGCACCTTCAAACTTTGAACGCTTATAACTCTGTGAAAAAATAAGTAAAATATACAACCAATATACTTTTTCGCGTTGTTGCGATCCCAGGAATTCAAATATAAAATAAAAATGGGGCATTACCATTAAAAAAATCAAAGTTGGTGCGCGTTTTAATATGTAGCCGACCCCCAATTCATAATTTCACTTCATTTTCTGAAACTACTCACAATTTCTCGTCGAATGATACCAATTACATTTTTCTACATCGATTAGCGACGAAGTTATGTTGAGTGTTGCGTTTTTTTTTTTTTTTTTTTTTTTTTTTTCCGACTGTACTTTTATAATAAAGTTCCAATTTGAAGTGCCCAGTTTGAATTATAAAATTAAAGGACGGGAAAAGGGAGGACTATGGGGCAAAAAAACAGAAATACAGTTCGACCGTTCAAAATTGGTACAGATATGTTTTAGAGGCCTGCAAGTCGAATGAGGATATTTTCGAAAGTTTAAAGTTATTAGGAAGGTCAGAAAGGGGGTGGGCGTAGGGGCAAAAAATAAAAATAGAGTTAGACCGTTTAAAATTGGTACGTAGAAGTTTTTGATACTGACAAATCGATTGTGGATATTTTCGAATTTGTAAAGTTAGTACGATGGGTGGGAAGGGCGGAGGGGCAAAAAAAAATAAAAATTGAGTTAGGTCGCTCAAAATTGGTACATGGAGGTTTTTCAAACCTACAAACCGATTGCGAATATTTTCGAATTTGTAAAAATATTAGGATAGACGGGAAGGGGGCATAAAGGGACAAAAATATATAAATAACTGTTAGAGCACTGAAAATTGTGTTGTTAGGTTTTGAGGCCCGATAAATCGATTACGGTATTTTCAAAAGTACAGAATTATTACGAGGGGCGGGAAGGGGGGGCGCATGGGTAAAAATGAATAAATTCAGATAGAATATTGAAAATTAGTATTATTAGGTTTAAAAGCCAGAGAGAACGATTGCGAATATTTTTTAAAGTCTAAAATAATTAGGAGGGGTGGGAACGGTAGGTGAAGGGACATGCGTGCCTGTATACTCTGACGCAGGCAGTGGGGTCCGGTCCAATTATTCCACCGATGGGAGATTTTTTTTTTGTACTTTATATTTATGTTTTTCCCTTAAGATAATATAGTGATTCATTAAGAGTGTCGGACATAAATGCGCGCGCGAAGGCAGTAGGGACCCAGTGCGACATTTTTTCCAATGAGAATTTTCTCTCTCTCTCTCTTTTTTTCCGCATGATAAAAATTAATGCAATTTTGAGAATTCATTAACTATAGTGATTCATTTAAAAATAGTGACCAGCGAAGCGGGCGTAGCCTGCTAGTTTATATATAAAATTACTGTAAATCCAACCTCTTCACTTACCAAAAGATACGTCCTTAGTCAAATTGCAAGAATTTAAGACCCCCTAGGGTTGTTAGGACCGTTAATTGCTAAAGCGAAAATCATCATGCAACAATTGTGGTGACTTAAATTGAATTGGATGACAATCTTCCTTCTCAACAGTCCCATGAATGGACAAACGTTTTGGCTTCCCTGCCTTCAATAGAGAAGTTAAACATCCCAAGATGTGTAATGCTAAAGAATCATGTAAACATAGTGTTGCTAGGATTCGCAGACGCTTCAGAGAAGGCTTACTGTGCAGTATTATACCTTCGGGTATTTCACGATTCGTCGGTACCTTCCTGCCAGCTCTTATGTAGGAAGTCCAGAGTAGCTCCTATCAAAACTCTTACTATTCCGAGATTGGAGCTCTCAGCCTGCTTGCTTCTAGTCCAGCTTATGCAGAAGGTTGTTAAGGCTATGGATCTGGAAATCTGTGAAATCAAGCTATTCACAGATTCTACAATTGCTTTAAGCTGGATTAAGACAGAGCCTCACTTATTGAAAACCTTCGTTTCCAATAGAGTATCCCAAATTCAGCAACATACAGAGACTTGTATATGGGGCCACATAGCGTCCGACTACAACCTTCTGATGTGTTATCGAGAGGTCAAGATGTCTAATCCCTAATAGCCAATGAACTGTGATGGAGTGGCCCAAAATTAAATTTGTCATCGGACACTACTCTGGACCTTGTCTCCTCAGATAACCAATTTGAGACTGAACTGAAGCCTACTAAAGCTGTCACTATATACAGCAGTGCCTCCTTATGGGAAAGCTTTCTGTTGAGATCTAATGATTATCTTAAATTAATATATATTTTTTCCTTTATTTCTAGATTTATTTTTAACTGCCACAATCCCAAGAAAAAAAAATGGGGACCTGTCAGCTCCCAAGAATTTAAGGATAGCGAATTTTTTTTTGGTTAGAGAGAGTCAGGTAAGGCATTTCAGCCTTAAAGAAAGGTCTTCCTGTACCAGTAAGTAGCCCTCTAAAGTGTTTAAATCCTTTTTTAGATCAGGAGAATTTAATCCGTGTAGGAGGTCGTTTGAACAGAGCACTTGTCGCCTTTGACCACCGCCACACTATAATTTTGTCGACTAAGGATAAGTTAACAAAAGTAATATTTCTGTATTATCACAAACGTGAATTGCATGTTGGACCACAGGATCTATTAAATACCATTAGACAAAAGTTTTAACCAATTAATGACCTAGATATAGCACACAAAACTATCCACGACTGTCTTGTTTGTTTTAAGGCTAAACCAGTTGTTGTAGATCAAATGATGGGCCAGTTACCTCCTTAAAGAGTCAGACCAAGTCCACCCTTTTCAAACTGTGGACTTGATTTGTGTGGCCCTTTCCTCATTAAGTATAAAGGTCAAAGAAAGGGTACTTGCAACAAAGTTTACGTAGCAATTTTTATCTGTATGGTCACTAAGGCCGTTCATTTTGAAACATTAACTGATTTAACTACCAGTGCTTTAATAGTAACGCTTAAGTGGTTTTTTACTAGACGAGGTAAAAGTAAAACAATACTTACTAATAATGCTACAAACTTCGTCGGTGCCTGTTCAGAGTTAGAAAAAATTATTCAAGAAATCTGTTCTGGAGACAAATGATAATATTATGAGTTTTTTTTGTCATCGGAGGAGATTGAGTGGAAATTCCTCCGCCCCTGTTCGCCAATTTTTGGCAGATTGTGGGAGGCTGCAGTGCGGCAGTTCAAATATCATTTGAAACGAGCTGTCGGATCAACCAAATTAACAATGGAGGAGTTTCTAACTGTAATGGTTCAAATTGAGGCTATCTTGAATTCTATGCCTCTTCTCAGATCCAGAAGATTTCCAAATTTTAACGCCTGGCAATTTCTTAATTGGCAGGCCCCTTAATTCTATTCCTGAACCCAATTTAACACAAATGAAAGAAAATCTCCTTAACCAATTGCAGAGGACTCAGATGGTCCAACATATTTGTAAGGACAGGTCCAACAGTTACCTGAGCCATCTTTAACAACGAACCAAGTGGTATGAGGCGAACTGCTAAATTACTTCAGCGAACATTTAACTGTTTTTAAATTGTGTCAGTAAATGGCGCAGTGAGTACTTTCTGTAACCATGTCTGAAAGACTAATTCAGAAGAGTGTTGTTTATGAAATAGTAATAAAATATACTTTCAGCATATCACAACTTTAAAAAACTTTATTCCGACGTTTCGGTTAAAACACATCTTTAACCATCTTCAGGGAAAATGATGTTTAAAAAACTATAAACATAGATAATTTAAGCCGTTCTATGATACAATAAATATAATTCTCAAAGAAATTAATAGGTGATTACATAAATTATAAAAATGAGCTAAAAACACTTAAATAAATCTTAATCATGGCCATTACAAGAAGAATAGAACACTTACAGGGAGAGGTCACAAAATGGAAAATTCAGATCGGGACGAAATTGCGCAGGATTGTAGTATACTATAAGGGTAACAACATATTAAAGCAGTAGGACCCACTATCCACAAAATTTCGAGAAAAAAGCATTTAAAGTTTCAGTAATCTTTAAATACAAGTTATTTCGCAATCGAGTAAGAGCCTCAATGATGTGATCCTAAAGCGCGTGTCTCCCACTCAGATGACTTGGGTTCGAGGCTACCTACGGGACTATTTTTTTTTCCTTTAACTTTTCATGCAATCTCAACTTTTTATTTATTTTACTTTATTTTACAATTCAATTCAAAATTTGAAAATCTTAATAACATTTTTTTTAATTTTCTTGAGTATAAAATAACTTTTTCCATTTTTAATATTTATAACTTAAAAATACAATAAATTTATGTAACTTAAAAAATAAATTTTAGTTTTATTTTAACTGTAAAATAAGGTAAAACTAAAGAAACTGTTTTTAATTATTTATCTAAATATTTTATTTTATTTTAAGTATATTTAAATTTATTTTTTAAATAAAAAAAAAAAATACAGAGAAATGGTGATTTTAATTGCATATATAATTACTATCCAAATTAAATAATTACTTCTCCAATCAATACAGTTTCTTGAAAAATTATAGTATAGGATTACGATGCTATTAAATTATTACAGGTAAAGGAATGTTATCTTTAAATGTAGGTTTTAAATGTTAATGAACATCGTTTCTTTTTCGATAACGACTTTCTTTTTTTTTATCCTTCTGTGCACAAAATAAAACTCCACCTTCCCTTTATTATTAACAAGCTAGAAGTGTTTACGTAATTTATACACATTCAAACCAAATCAGGAAGCTCAAACCAAGATTTAAGTACACCTGCTAACTATTTTACACTTTGTTTACAGCTTGCTTATTTTTTAATTATTTAAATATTTGTCTGTTTTTCTTTATGTTTCTTATTTATGGCTTTGTAAAACTAAACTTTATTTTTTAAGTTATAGAAATTTATTGTATTTATAAGTTATAAATATTAAAAATGGAAAAAGTTATTTTATACTCAAGAAAATTTAAAAAAATGTTATTAAGATTTTCAGATTTTTAATTGAATTGTAAAATAAAGTAAAATAAATAAAAAGTTAAGATTGCATGAAAAGTTAAAGGAAAAAAAAATAGTCCCGTAGGTAGCCTCGAACCCAAGTCATCTGAGGGGGAGACACGCGCTTTAGGATCACACCACTGAGGCGCTTACTCGCTTGCGAAATAACTTGTATTTAAAGATTACTGAAACTTTAAATGCTTTTTTCTCGAAATTTTGTGGGTAGTGGGTCCTACTGCTTTAATATGTTGTTACCCTCATAGTATACTACAATCCTGCGCAATTTCGTCCCGATCTGAATTTTCCATGTCGTGACCTCTCCTTGTTAAATAAAAACGAAGCCTAAGTATCACACTGCGGAGTTGCCAGAACAAAATATAGCAGGGTTACCATAAATTATTTTAAGTTTAAGAAATGAAGCCAAATTGAGGGGGGGGGGTTATGGACAATGAATTATTACAAATTTCGGATTTCCTTTTAATAATTTCCAAAGATTCATAGAGTAGAGCTTGGTTTCTAATGTTAGTATTATAAATTATCTTGGCATTTTCAAAATCAGGTTCGATGGGATTAGTATTATAAGTACGTGAAAAAGCTGTGGAGGATCTGTTATATTTTAAATCTGCAATATGTTCCATCCTTCTATCACTAAAAGGTCTATTGTTAGATCCCCCTCCTTCCAAATTAAAATCAGGTGTTTATGAAATCCCATATTAAATTGAAAATAAAACTAACTATTATATAGCATAGGTGCCAAGTCTCCCGTTTTTCAAGGGAGACTTCAAACCGGAAATTTTTTATAGCTGTTTATGGCAATATTAATCGTCAAAAATATATATAAGATATTCCATTAAAAAATATTGGTGTCAATTCTGATTTAAAAGTTTAATATGTTGGCAGCTCTGATATAGGAATGACCAGTAGACCTTTTAGGGATAGAATGACGGAACATATTGCAGATTTAAAATATAACAGATCCTCCACAGCTTTTTCACGTACTTATAATACTAATCCCATCGAACCTGATTTTGAAAATGCCAAGATAATTTATAGTACTAACAATAGAAACCAAGCTCTACTCTATGAATCTTTTGAAATTATTAAAAGGAAATCTAAATTTGTAATGATTCATTGTCCATAACCCCCCCCCCCCTCAATTTGGCTTCATTTCTTAAACTTAAAATAATTTATGGTAACCCTGCTATTGTTTGTTTTGGCAACCCCGCAGTGTAATACTTAGGCTCCGTTTTTATTTAAGTGTTCTATTTCTCTTGTATTGGCCATGATTAAGATTTATTTAAGTGTTTCTAGCTCATTTTTAAAATGTATATAGTGTATTTTTTTAATTTATGTAATCACCTATTAATTTCTTTGAGAATTATATTTATTGTATCATAGAATGGCTTAAATTATCTATGTTTATAGTTTTTAAACATCATTTTCCCTGAAGATGGTTAAAGATGTGTTTTAACCGAAACGTCGGAATAAAGTTTTTTAAAATTGTGATATGCTGAAAGTAAATTTTATTACTATTTCATAATTATTAACAGCATATATAAAAGTGGAATAAATACTTCTATATTGAGTGTTGTTTAGCTTTGTTCACTCGCTATGTGAAAATGTGTCGACGTTTCTGTGCACAGCTATGGCACATATTTGATTTATTCGAGCTTTTATATTTGTGTAAATTTTTGGTTATTATTTATGATTAAAAGTGTTACATGTAACAGTGTATTTTCTACAACTTTATTGAAATGGTGAACACGTTTAACCAAGCCATCCGCAGTGGTGACCAGTGACGATACAGTTCAATATGGCGATAAACCTCCTTTGAAGCTAAGTGGTTTAATTTTAAATGAATATATTTTAAATTAATTATTTTTTTTTCTTTTTTTTCCTCTGTTTGAAATTAAAAATGCATTAAATAAATGACTCGAATATATATATTTTTAAAGCTATTTTAAATATATTGATATTTTTAAATGCTGTTTTAATAGTATATATTGTATAGTGTAATACGATATGGTCGCGATGCTAGAAGGTGTCGGAAACAATGTCAGTATAATTCAAGAGAGAAAAAAAAACTAGTTTTGGCTGCTGCATCTGGTTTAAAATTTGGTTCAGTTGTAGCAGCCCAAGTAAAAAAATGTAGACTTTTTGTTTATGATAAAGCTACAAACTGTAATTTTTTGATTGATTCTGGAAGTGATATTTCTTGTATACCGGCACCAATAAATTGTAAATATAATGCTCCTGGAGATTTTTTGTATGCCGCAATGTAGACTTTTTGTTTATGATAAAGCTACAAACTGTAATTTTTTGATTGATTCTGGAAGTGATATTTCTTGTATACCGGCACCAATAAATTGTAAATATAATGCTCCTGAAGATTTTTTGTATGCCGCAAAGTATTCTAGGATACCTACATATGGTAGTAAAACATTGGATATTAATTTGGGATTGCGTCGAAAGTTCTGGTGGTCCTTTGTGATAGCTCGAGTAAATACACCTACTATTGGTGCAGATTTTTTAAACAATTACGGAATTCTTATAGATTTGAAAAAACAAACTTGAATTGATTCAAATACTACTTTACAAATAAGAGGAAAATTGAGTGGTATTGAATCCCCCTCTATAAAATTAATTTCGAGAAATTCCTCTTATGATAAACTTTTAGAGTCATTTCCAAATTTGGCGAGCCCGGTACCAAATTTTAAAGGTACTGTATTGCGTAATACTAAACATCATATTAAAATAAAGGGAGTTCCGATGTTTTCTAGACCTAGACAATTGCATCCAAAATTATTAGAAATTGTAAAAAAGGAATTCCAAGTTTTGATAGAACAGGGAATTTGTAGAACTTCTAAATCGCCTTGGTCCTCACCCATACATGTCGTTCCAAAATCAAATGGTACGCATAGGATATGTGGAGATTACCGACGTTTGAACTCAATAACTATTCCAGATAGATATCCTATCCCACATATTCATGATATAACTAATGTCCTTCATAATAAGTCCTTTTTTTCAAAAATTGATATTGATAGGGCATATTATCATATACCAGTGAATAAAGAGGATATTCCAAAAACTTGTGTAACGACACCAATTGGAAATTTCGAATTTTTATATCTCCCATTTGGTTTAAAATGCGCTCCAATGACATATCAGCGATTTATGAATGGGGTCCTGGGGGATTTGGACTTTGTTGTGTCTTACATAGATGATGTATTGATATTTTCAGAAAACGAAACGGAGCATATCAACCATGTAAAAATGGTCTTCGAAAGACTAAATAAATTTGGTTTAAATATAAATAAATCAAAGAGTATATATGGTCAATATACTATTGAATTTTTAGGTCATGAAATCTCCGCGTCCGGTATTAAATCTCTTGACAGAAAAGTTAAAGCCATTTTGGAGTACCCTAGACCTGAAAATTTGCTAGAGTTACGAAAATATCTGGGACTAATAATTTTTTACAGAAAATTCATAAAACAGGCTGTGGAAATTTTGGCTAATTTAACAAATTTATTAAAATGAGTAAAAGGAAAAAATAATCGTACAAAAATTGAACGGACTCAGGAATTAATTGATTCTTTTTAAAAATCAAAGCAAGCTCTTTCGAATGCTGCTTTGTTGTCATTTCCGAGTACAAATGGAAGGCTTGTATTGCATAGTGATGCAAGTAATATTGCTATTGGTGCAACACTTAGCATATTAGAAGGGTCAGATTGTAATCCAGTTGGATTTTTTTTCCAGACGGTTATCGCCTTCTTAGGCTAAGTATTCTAGTAAAATTTTTCAGACACATGCTGGAAGCACGAAACTGCGAAATAATTACGGATCACAAACCAATTATTGAAGCCTTTCGTAAAGTACATGACACACATACGCAGGCACGTTGGCTTTCCTTTATATCAGAATTTACTACGGATATTAAATATATAAAAGGAGAGTGAAACGGTGCTGCAGATGCCTTGTCGCGTATAAATGAAATTTCTATTCCTGGAAATTTAGATTTTGATGAATTAAGTAAGGATCAAAAATCGGATGAGGAATTAAATAAATTAATTTCAGAACCAGAGTCAGTGCTTAAATTAAAATTAATTACATTGCCTAATACAAATTCACAGCTTTACTGTGATATTAGTACTGGAAAACCTCGTCCATATGTCACATTAAAATTTCGTAAGAAAATTTTCCAGAATTTACATTGCCTTTCGCACCCTGCTATGCGAACTACAGTCAATATCATTAGAGATAAATTTGTTTGGCCTTTTATGAATAAAGATTGTCGTGAATGGGCACGTCAATGTATTGATTGCCAATAATAAAAAATTAATAAACATACTAAATCTTCATTGAAGAAATTTGATATTCCTACTGCGCGTTTCCAACACATTCCTTGTGATATTCTACGTCCCTTACCGGAGTCACATGGTAAATCTTATTGTTTAACTGTAATAGATCGTTTTACCCGTTGGCCGGAGGCTTATCCGCTAAAAGACATTACAGCTGAAACAGTTGCACGAACTCTTTACAGAGAATGGGTTGCCGGATATGGTACACCATTAAGAATTACGACAGATCAAGGGAGGCAGTTTGAATCTGACTTATTTAAACGGTTTGCTCAGTTACTTGGTATAGAAAAATGGAGAACTTCGTCATACAATCCAAAAGCAAATGGTTTAGTTGAAAATTTTCACAGACCACTAAAAGTAGCGATTATGGTCCATGGAACCCGTAGTTGGACTGAGATCCTCCCAACAATTCTCTTGGGTTTTACATGTGCATTGAAAGAGGATATTGAAGCAAATCCTGCTGAATTACTGAATGGAAGTAACTTAAGACTTCCTGGTGACTTTAACGAACCTACGGTAGACATAAAAGACCCACGTATTTATGTTGAAAAATTAAGAGAATTTATGAGGTTACTCAAACCGAAACCTACATCTGCACATCAAAATAATCCAGTTTTTGTACATAAGCACTTAAAACAGTGTTCACATGTATTTGTGAGATATGATCGAGTTAGAGGATCATTACAACCACCATACAATGGACCATACCCTGTAGTGTCAAGAAAGGGAAAATAGTTCCATATTTTAATAGATGGAAAAATTCAAGTCGTTAATATCGATAGACTTAATCCAGCATTTATTGTGTTTGATTCTCCAATAGAAGTTAAACCAGATGAAAACATTAGTGCTCGTACCTCCGAGAAACTAGTACCTAGACGTTCTAAAAGACAGGTCCGATTTAAAGACCGATTCGTACCCAGTTTGCCTGTCTTTGTTTACTGGGGAGGGGGTACTGAGGCGAACTGCTAAATTACTTCAGTAAACATTTAACTGTTTTTAAATTGTGTCAGTAGATGGCGCAGTGTGTACTTTCTGTAACCATCTCTGAAAGACTAGTTCAGGAGAGTGTTGTTTAGTTTTGTTCACTCGCTATGTGAAAATGTGTCGACGTTTCTGTGCACAGCTATGGCACATATTTGATTTAATCGAGCTTTTATATTTGTATAAATTGTTGGTTATTATTTATGATTAAAAGTGTTACAAGTAACAGTGTGTTTTCAAAAAATTTATTGAAATGGTGAACACGTTTAACCAAGCCAGCCGCATGGTACATTACCAAGGGTAATGTGCGTGAAGGTATGATAGTTCTTGTAAAAGAGAAAGACCCGCATTTTTGCACTTGGATTATGGGAAGGATTAAAGATGTAGTGACAGGTAGCAATAGAAGGGTGCGTGTAGTTATGGTTCGAACCCCTCATGGCACTTTTAAAAGAGGCGTATCAAATATATGCATCTTGCCAATGGGTGGTGAGAGCCATGAGTACTATTCTTACCTATAGTTTGTTTTGGTTCAATATATATATATATATATATATATATTCATATATATATATATATATAGAGAGAGAGAGAGTTATACTATAGATGTTTCTTTCTTTTTTTTTTTTCATTAATCAATTATTCATATATATTAAATGTTATGATTGTATAATTAACGTTTGTAATTCTCTTTGAAATATTAGGCATTTCAAGGTGGCCGGGATGTCGGCCGAAAGTCGCCTTGAGATTTATGATTCATATTGCTAGAACAAAAGGCCAAAAATTGTAATCGAATGATATGCTTCTGAGTGGGCGTTGCAATAATTAGAATTACTGATTGGCTGAAACCTTCAGACAACGATGGTCTGACTATGCGCCCACTTATAGAACTGTTCATTTTTCAATTTAACCCTTTACCCGGAACATGCTTTCATCATGCTTATCCGGAACATCGGTCTCACAGACCGCTATTTTTGAAAAAAGGTACTAAATGTATTTAGCGAAATTTCGTGGCGATAAGTTGTGATTCTTGCAGCCATAACTTTACTTTCTCAATCATGACGTATTATAGGGACGACAGGGTATATTATATGGTTGATTGGATTTAATGTCGCATTAGTACTGCGCAATGGATAATTGGCGACGGTCTGGGACGCACACTTAAGGATGGTCCGGAGACATGCCATCATAATTTCGCTTATAATCCTCTCTCGCTTAGGTGACCCCCCAGAGCTATAATTTGGTATATTATATGGTTGAACCATCTGGTTTCTGAAATTATTCTTTTTTAATATGATTATACTGACCAGTTTAGAGTACTTTTATAATTACGAAGCGTTAAAATTATTAGAAGAATGTAATTACAGCGTTCTTTTTTTATTCTAAGTAACCACACTAAAACAAAGTTATAAATAAACAATTTCGTATTATTTTTTGAACTGCAGGAAATGCGTTTGTGCTCGGATTCGAAGAAATTTTGTCACCCTGTTTTGACTATTGAGTTACCGAATTACGTGCAGTTTGAGACGCATTCACAAGCGGTACAATCGACAAGATAGTAGAGTAGACCCCGGACTAGTAACCTTTTTTCTTTCCAACATCAGATCCCCACCATTCAGCCAAATCATGCACCAAACCAACATGAAAATCCCACCAAGGCAAGTATCAGTGGCGTCCCGTGAATGACGTTTTTGGTCATCGCTATGTGAGCGGCTGGAAACAGTGCATTGTAATGGAATATGTATTTATCTTATTGGTTGATTCGCCTTTTTTAGAGAGCAACGTAGGTATGACGGCATTCCAGCAGTCAATCAGATGAATGATTTTTCCATGATAGCGGACTGTTTCTAACTGCACATATGGATATGACCAAAACGTCACTCACGCGACGCCACTGGCAAGTTTCCTCCACCTTTGTTATAGCTGTTTCATAATTCGACTGGGTGTAAATTAAACATATACCAAGACCTACACTAGCTGAAATGGAAAGCAGGTAACCTAATCCTTGTTATTGATTGAAAGCTGTTCTGTTTGACTTTTGTTTGGAGTTTTGGTAGTAAGAGGAACAAACCATTTAAAACATGCAAAATCCCAAGAACCAGAGATACTAGAGATAATTTTCCCCTAAGGAGGATACAGGAGTATTACTAATGGTCACATTTTATTTTATTAATTCTCTGTTACAATCAAGATAATTCATCCTACTCTGTAAATTTTAAAGCAATTCAAACCCAGTGTTTTTGTGTATATAAATATTAAATTTCATTACACTTAAAAAAAGTTGAAGCTTGAAAAATGATATCTACTGATAAAATGTACCTTTCAAACGACAGATAACTCCTCAAGGAAACTCCATTCAATGTCTTGCTTGTGAATTAACTGACTCTGGAAGACTTCCTACTAATAGCTATATTTTTGCTTTGAATGACTTACTACTTAAATATATCTGACGACTGGAAAAAAATTTCAATAAATCATTGCAACGAAACTTCACATAAAATACTTTCCAATCTAACTCTAACACTAAAAATTCGCAGAAAAACCAACTTTCCTAAAACTCGTAACTTCATCCGCAACTTTCTTCGTAGCACTCTAATTCTACCTAATACTAACAAAAGCAATCAAACTTAAAAAAAAAAAAAAACTTTCAGAAAGAATTTGCAGTTATTGACATTTCTACGTAATGTGCCTGTTAGCGCTCAAAAATTGAAATTCCTAATATTCTCATAACATTTTTCATGTTTCTTTTTTCAACATTAAGGGGACTGCTCATTGCGCAGCACTAGTGCGACGTAAATCCCACCCACCCAACCAAACAACCATCAACACTAAGCGGCTCCGCGCCCCGTTCACTCTTCCAACTCGAAAAGGTAACTTCCTTGTTTGAACGGATTTTTAGTTGTACTTGTGCCACGCTGTAGACAATTGGCGACAGTCCGGGACTCACCCCTAGGGTTGCTCTGAGACATGCCATCCTCTACAGGTTGAGTGTATTTTACGTCGCACTAGTGCTTCAGTTAGATAGACTTGGCGTCTTCGACGTTTATTGCCAAACGTGCCGGTACTCTATTCTAGGAATATGCACCCGCAAGTCCCTACACTAAGCCTAACCGTTAGCGGTCTCAGAGACCGATGTTCCGGGATAAGGGTTAACTCTCGTCAAGAGAGAATATGTATGTTAGCCATCAAAGGCAAATAATTTCTTAGGACTTTAGTCCTTATGTTTAAATTGTAATAAAGTCTATTTTTTTTACATCAAGCTTAATTAATAATAATAATTAATACAGTTCACTTTGTCTCAAAACTATACTAATCTGGGCGTTCACAACAATATTGTATTTTACAAAATAGAATGGGATATTGCATTATATTTTGTATAATGGCAGCAATAAATATGCACTAAATTGAATAAAAAAATGTTTAAATAATGTCTCAATAGACCGCATGGTTAGTCCTATTACACCCTAGATTCCAGGTATAATGGGAGAAAATTTTATATTATAAACTAGGATTTTTAATAATTCAGCTATCACTAACGTTTTGTATCCATTAATAGAAAACTAGTTAAAGATGTTGTATGATTAAAAATTTTTTAAGAATTTTAAAAATTGTATTTTTTTACAGTAGAAAAACAAAACATGTTCTACTAACTCCTAATCTCCTCTAGTTGAAATTGTTGTTTTATTAATATATTCAAGTTATAAATGCCATAAAAAGCTAAAATATTTTCTTCTATATTCGCCTATTAATAAAATTTTTATGAAAAATACTTTTACCTTTTTTTTCTGCTGAAAAAAAAAAAAAAAAACTTATGCAAAGTTTATTTTATTTTATTTTTTTTTTTTTACACCCACAATAACGCTTTTAATAATGCTACGAAATTGTTTGCATAAAAAAAAGTAATTTTTGTGTGATGCTTTAAAAAACTAAATATGTCTTTATCTCAAAATAAGAATTTTAAATCTGTATATTTTAAATAACAAAAATTTTTATTCGTGTATATTCAGTTAATTAATAACTACCGAAAGAAAGTTAAGTTAACCGATTTTCATGTTATCCTTATTTAAATAACTATTATCTTTTTATTATAGAATTATCTTTTTTAAGGGGTATCCTTTGTATATTTTCTGATTTTCTCTTAAAGTTAATTCATATTCCATAAAAATTCTGATGCATTTATTTTCCTTAAAACTTGTAAAACTCGTAGCACCGTCTGGAGTTTTCGTAGCACACTAACTTTATAATATATTATCTAGATGAGCATACATCAGTCTGCAATTAAAATGATGTTTCTGAGTGAAGACAAGGCTTGTAAATATCGACTTTTAAAGCACTTCGCAAATTAATTTGCTCTGTGCATCTAAAACAATGATATATTATTCCCAAATAATGGTTTCTAACTTTTATAAAACAATTATTTCTTATGTTTAAAAAAAAAAAAAATAATGTTACATATATTTATATTGCTCTTTATTTGTATGATCCCTGTTTGCAGTTGAAATTTTGAAGGTCATATAAAACAAGTAATGAAAGTAAGTCAAAAATAAAATTGTTTTAGAGATATTAATTAAAACACTAGTACACAAGAAATAGTTAAACATAAAAAGACTTCTTCATACACCAAAAAATAAAAGGAAGCATTACCGGTTTCAAGAGCACGTGGCCTTTCTTCTTCAGGCGCAAAAAACACGTGCTACAACATTGTAGTAGGTAGTGCCTCCCTTTATTTTATGGTGTGTGCAGAAGTTTTCTACGTTTAAAAGTTTTAGAGTGATATAATTTTTTGAGTCACTTATTGTATGCTAGCATTTAAAAAAATATCTTGCACTCAGCAGAACAAATAAGTACTCAGATATCAGGATTGTTTTAGATATATTAATTTACAAAAATATGTATGTGTAATTCTTTAAAGAATTATAATTTTAAGTATAAGCATCTTGAAAAATATACTTTAGTTTAGATGATAAATAGTTTTCTATACTAGATGAAGCCATGTGCTATGAATGAAAAGAAAATTCATTTCCAGAACTATGTAAAATATACAAATGTCTGAAACATTCATACCTGCGTGCGATATTAGTGTGTGAAGATGAAAAGATGTAGCCGTAGCAGTGACAGAGTAATATGTCTGAAACAGAAAAAGTAACTTTACATATATAAGTACGCAAAAAATTGCAGTGTCACAGAAATTTACAATATATTTTTATTTTCAAGTTAATTATTAACCTTTCTAAAAATGAAGACAAACAAACAAAAAGAAAAAGATATAAATCATACACAGGGTGATCATAATGAAGGAATGTCTGTTCAAAGCACTCTAAAAAATATTAATCATAAGAAACCAAATTTATATTAAATGCATTTAAGAAATATATAATTCTTCACAATTACTATTGTAAACCAATGAATAGTTTATTATTGATTATTCGCAGTGAAGTATCTTCCACTACCAGACATTTTAAGGAAAATGTCTCATTATTACTTGTATGAAATACATGGCTATTTGGCATTCACGTAAAAAAATAGATTTTTGTTCTGTAGAAATTTGAATAATGAAGCTATATTTACTGCAACCACAGTCTACTCAAAGCATTCAAAATACTTTCTCAATTACTGGCTTAAAGATATATCTTTTTTCATTTTATGCAAATGAGAGCAAAATTAAAAATTTTATCGAAAAAATAACTATTATCAAAATGAAAAATTTTATTGAAATAACCACCATTTTATTTTCACGAATTAAACCTTTTCTGTTTTATTTCTAAAAGATTTTTTTTTTTTTTTTTTTTTTTTTTTTTTTTTTTATAAAACATATTTTTGCACAAAATAAATATGGAAATGATAATGATAAAGTGGATAATTTTTACACATCATCTAATTTTTTAGTGTGAAAAATATCAAGCTTTACGGATATTCTTAATTATTGAAATATTTTAAGGCTCGATTTTCTCAATATACTGTTTGGGGATTTTCTTATTTTTAGTGCGAATAATACAACTATAATATATCTTTATGTACAAATAAATATTACCACAATACCATTGATATTAAAAAAAAGAAGAAAAGAGATATTTATGTGCTACGGCTTCTTTACATTTATTTTAAATATCACTAATGTACTTTATTTTGAATATTCTATTTCAAACACTTAAAATTCTCATTCTATAGAATGGAAATCCTTGAAAAAATTACATTTTTTTTACTTGTTTAACCAAAAATAACGTAATATAAATAGGTACTTGTAATCATGAATGAATTTGTAATTTAATAAAGTTATTAAAAACAGAGTCATTAATATTGTAGTTATGTTAAAAGTTAGTTACCTAATTTTTACTTCTCAGAAAATTATCTCAGTTTCTGTAAATATATCTCTATATATTAAAAAAAAGTTACTGTCACTGGCGTCAAACGTTTTTCTATGCGTCATGAGAGGTATCAGTGTGTGCAGAATACTCCAAGGAAGACATCTCTGAAAGTTATAATTTTTTATCATCTTAATTAACGAAGTTATTAATTAAAAACGTTGGGTTTATAAAGGTGCTCTATTTGCCAACTTTGAAACCGTTTCTGAAATCGTTGATCTTTCAAACTTATGACGTCATTTTCTACATGAAAATTAAAATGTGATCAATGATGAAAAAAAAAAAAAAAAAAAAACTGTCAATGGTTGCGTGAAAATTAATTTTCTCACTAGCACTTCCTTATGTTGTCATAGCTTTCAAGAAAAATTTTATTCAACCCACTAATGGTCGATTAGAACGTGGCGGAGTTTTCAGTGTTTGTAGGAAAATGCTGTGCTATGATTGGCTATATTCCACTGATTTTCATTCTTATTATTTTGTGGGTTAAATTAAGACTCTTATAGATTAATTGAAAGAAAATCCTCTTCATAGTGATCAATGACGGGAGAGAGTCATGTCGTCCATTGAGAAATGGACAAACAGTGTTTTACCACCATAGAATAACTAATATTTCCCAGAGTATAAATCCCCCCCTCACACTAAAAAAATAAATACGACTACTGTTTATATAATAATATAAATATAATAATATAAAATTGTTGTTAGGTTACTGTAGGAATTCAGTAATAATTATTTAGAAAAAAAAAAAAAAAAGAAGAAAGGCTTCGGTAAATTGTTAACTAATTTATATTACCGCAATTACAGAGAAATTGTTCATTGCTTCGAAATACAATTACTTTATCATAATTCCTTTTTAGAAAAGCAAATTCATTTCTTGCGAAATCTTCACTTTTTTTTCTCAGAATCCTAGTGCGGTTGTGTAGAAGAAAATTATTGTAAACTGCTTAACATTCCGTGTACTTTCACATAAGTTTTTCGTATTAATAAACATTTATATTTTAAAATTTCTAAAAAATTATATTATATATAAAAAGTTTAAATGATGAATAAAGATTTTATAACTCCTTAAATATATATATATATATATATATATATATATATATATATATATATATATAAATTTAACGAAAACGTTTTAAATATTAGAATTTTATAATTTATTTTTATAATTTTGTATATAAAGTCACGTGACCAGCCCACTATATGTATGATAAATAGGTTTTTGTATTAATTTCAATGCAAACAATTGGAATATTAATTATACAAGCAAAACCAAACTATTACATTAAAAAAATGTTCAGAAACACGTGTAAATTTCATCAAATTAACAAATTAACAAACTTTCCAGATATCTGTTTATACATAAAATTCTTTTATTTTATATTTATAAAATATTTTTATATTTTGGGCATTATTACCTTACTTCATTCCATGTTAATTTAGAATTACTGGATAGAAAAAAAAAAATTAACAATAGATTTCAATATGCATTTTCTTCGGTGCTGAAAAGGAAATCTGCTCAAGTATTGATTGAAAATTTCAAGGACAAAGACAGTAGAATAATATTCAATATTTATGCAAATCTTCTATAGTAGAAAGTCAGAACTTTGTTATTCACTATGATTGAAATCCTGTCAATGTTGATTTACCATTGATTCCCTAACATAAGCAAAGAACTTTTATATTCGAAATGGCGCTTGTGAATTAACCTGAATAAATGATATTTAATAAATAGTTGCACATTTTAATCATAAATATCACTACTTATGCATTTTACGTTACATTTTTATTTATAATTATGATTCAAAATCCAATCCTGTAAATTTCATATCTTCATAAACATTAATTGATGTTAGAGAAGATATGGAGAGTGGCGAGTATTTTGTAACGCCCCTATGCTAATAATTCTAGACTACCAAATAAACATAAGTGTAGACAAAGGAGGGTGAAAAGTTTTACTAGTCATACAATCGGCAGCAAAATTATTGAAGCGCTAGCAATAATTCGTATTTAAAAAGATGTGCACCTAATACTGTTTTCTTAAGTAAATATTTGTAGAGTCATGATCTTAGTCTTATACTGTTTATAAAAAAGTAAGTTTATAGTCAAGGTCATGATCTTAGTCTGTATGCTGTTAGAAATAATTTGATGATAAAAATTAGCGACCAAACTAAAAAAAAAAAAATATGAAAAATGTAGATGTGTGCTTCAATGAATTTTTGCTGACTGTAAATTACTTGCAAATAAAAATAAAGGCTTCAGAAAAGACTTTAAAAAAATAAGGACAATTTTTTTATCATTCTATAAGAAAACTTTTGTGCAATCAGTTTACCCAGTCATGCTAATATTTAAACTTCAAACTTAATTTTTTTAACAGTATTTAAAAAATGAATTGGCAGAAATCTATTAATGAAAACATGAACGCAACATGTATTTTGAAAAAGTATTTTTAACAGAAATGATCAAAATAAGAACAAGATAAAAATTTCGAAGTTACAAAAGCGTGAAATTTTAAATAAAACAAAATTTAACGTGTTTTTTCGCAATTGGCATCCCGTTTTCAAATATTATTCATTATTCTGCGATAAATAATAAAAAGAATTACATATCTTTCGTTGAACATTTCTAGTTTTACTCATTTACAATGTTTATTGGTTTCGTAATAGGTAGAATTCGAATTTTTATCCACACAATATAAAGATTAGAATATAAAGTAAATTGTAAAATTATATTAAATTAAGCAGAATTTAAGTTTCGAAAATTTTATCTAAATAAACCTTTGTTTCAATTGTTGCATAAAGAGATATGTTACGCCATTTTAAAAACACTTCTAAAATCTTTACATAACACAGAAATAAATTTATGGAAATCTGATTATATTTATTTATATTTCTGTATGTTAAAAAAAAAAAAAAAAATTAGATGGAATAAAAAATAAATCTTCAATTGAACAATATGCAAGAGAAATATAAGTTTAATTTTTAATGTTTTATGACTTATTTAGCTTTTTTATAGCTTTTTAAGAAAATTGTAATATTTGAATAGAAATTTCATTTGAAGGAATCCCAAAGATAATTAGACCGCTAAGAAACAATCCTGATCTTGTTAATCCAACATTTTTATGTCTCAAATGACACTGCTCTCCAAAAAAAAAAGTTTTTTTTTTTTTTTCGAGTTCTGATACCCTTCTTGTTGATTCTTATGTAAAATGAACCCCCGGAAACCGAATATGACTTCCATTTTTCTCAGTCAGCCACCGTTTTTTACAAATGCCATCCCCTCCCTCAATTTTTTCCTCTGTTCGGTAATTTTATGACCATGAATTTGATTTGATGAATGAAAAAGAATTAATAAAACACCTAAAAATAAAAAAATGTAAAGTTTAAAAAATAACATTAATAACAGATTAAATAAATAAAAGATATGTAATACATAATTTCAGTGACAAATAACCTCCCCCCCCCCCCAAAAAAAAAAAAAAAAAAAAAAAAAAATCCTTGTCGCAAATGTCCATGTTTTACAATTTTCCAACTCTGCAGCCCCTCAGAAGATATTTTAACGGTTAAAATAATCCTCTCCCCTTCTAAACATCAAATTTATAGCCATAAAATAACTGAAAAATGATAAAAATAGGGGGGTGATCCTAAAACACTGTGGGTGATAGGGCAAAATGGGTGTGATATTCGGATTCAGAAGGTCATTTTACATAAGAATATGCTGAAATGGTGACAAAAGCAATTTTTATGCCGAGCAATGTAATCAACGAGAAAATGAATAGCATAAAGTGCTTTTGTGCTTTTGTAGTGCTTTTATGTCTTCTGCCTACAAGTCCCAGGCCTATTAAAACTTTATTGGTAAGATTCGAATTCATCTACTGTAATCCAAATACAATGCACTTCTCGGATTTTTTTTTTTTATTCCTTTCCCATCAGTAAATGTTATTCCTTATAAGAAATTCTGACGCAACGATATTTCAGTGAATCCTTTCTGTTCCCAACACTAGTATTATTTATCAGGAAATATATAGTTATTTTAGAGAAGCGGGGAGTGCCGTGTTAAATCCAGGTAGCGTCATAGGTCTATCCTTTCATAGTTTTCCGTGATTGTCTCCGAAACATTTGTGAATACGAGCTACGACCCCTTAAAAATCTCCCACGGAGGGTATTACGCCAACGCTCAAGAACCTAGTTTAGCCAATCGGCCTTGATTACAACATAAATAGACATGCACTGCAAAATTATTTATAAATATATCTTACATTTCCATCCAACAATTCCTTGGATATTTTGGGTAATCATATTAATTATCAGCCACTTTCGACAACCAGCTGTTCACGACCCTTAAAATGTCTGGCTGTAATAAACTCCAGATTGATAGCGCTTACAGTGCCCTCCCCCGTTTCAGACACCTTCAGAAGCATTCAAATGACCCTTGAAAACTAGGACCATAGCGGGATATCCTTGCCTGTTAAAAAGACTTCGTCGTATTCGTTTAAAACACTTTCCGGCACAGTGTTGCCGCTGCGGCAACACCTAATTTTAATTCTCAAGTGCAAAAATTCATCCCAGAATTTTTTTATAGTACTTTTCTTCTATAATATAGAGGTAAAACTTCATTTATTTTTTGCTTTTGATTTTAAATGAATAGAATTACTCTGTGCCGGAAACGGTTAACGGATAACTGCACACACACATGAAGCTACATTTATTATTATAAGGCGCATTCGAAAGTATTTCCCGGTCACTTCCCGAGTTGGGAAATGACGTCACGCGCGAAGTTCGGGAAATTAGAACTACCATATAGGAGCCATGTTTGTTTATATATTTGTTTCCCGGGAAGATGAGATGTGTACGGAAGTAGTTATATCTCGGTCATTTTTCGTAAGGCTCCTATATGGTAGTTCGAATTTCCCGAACTCCCCGCGTGACGTCATTTCCCAACTCGGGAAGTGACCGGGAAATACTTTCGAATGCGCCCATAATACACTAAGCGAAAAAAAAAAAAAAAAAAAAAAGCCGCACTGCAGAAAATTTGACTTATACCTATTGAGTTTGTAATAATTTAAAAACTAATGATTGCAACAAATAAAATTGTTCTGTTTGTTTAATATGGAAGTCATAACATGATATCTATGTACATTTTCGATTTTATAATTAATTTTATTACACTTTACGAAGTATTTAATAAAAATCTACAGAAAATTTTCTTTTTAAACGTAATTTAATAAACGTATACTTTGTATTTTATGAATTGTATTCTATGGATTTATTATATGAAATAAACAAGTACTATTTTAATATATGAAATAATACTATTTATTTGTTAGATCTAAACAATTATTTAATAAAAATATGTATTCTGGATTGGATAATTCCGCCTTTATATGGAGTTACTGCTTTAATGCACAATGACATAGTGTTTTACAGTTTTTTAACATGAAACTCAAAAATATCACTGCGCCAAATATCATAAATAATTTTTTCTAGTTCTTGCAAAGTTGTAGGCTACAAATTTCTAATCCACACCCTCTTTTATAGACTAAACATTTTCGAGCGGATTGAGATTAGGACAATTTTCAGGTCTAATAAAGAAGAAAACCTGTGATATTCTCTGTGGGATTTAATTTTAAGTAAAAAAAGTTATGATTACATATAAAAATATAGATGCTCAAGAGAATAGATAGGTAATTTTAACAACTTGATTCAAATAAACGAACCACGGGCGCTATGTAAGAAGGTGCATTATCATCTTAAAATGGCGATTATGGAAGAGTCAGAAACACCTCCAAAGTAGTCGGTCAGGTATCAATTTTTTAATGGCCAAGTTTTATTTCGAATTAATTGATCCCTTGAGCATGAAAATTTGCCATATTCGCTGAAAAATTATGCATTTTCGTATCGTAATGTGCAGGGAATATGTCATTGTTTTAAAAGTGCGCTTTTCCTTAAGTCAGTCGCATTTTCGAGATCTGCTTGTTTCCGTCAGTTCGAGATAAGTTAAACTTGACTCATAAGAGAGAACCACTTCAGCCCAATAATTAATCCAATCATTTTTATTTTTTTAACCCTCTAATGTCTTGGATTTCTAATTCTTTTCGTTAAGAAGGGATTTTTTTTTCAGATTTTCTGGCAATTAAACCTACTTTCTTTAATTGTTATTGCGTTGTATTTAGATAAATTATGTTACTATACACTTTTTCTGAATCCCTTCTATGTTCTAAATGTAATACAAACTGATTTTTTAAGCACTGGCTTTTTAACTTGCGGCCATCTCGATTGGATAAGTAACGTGGCCGCCTAAGGGCAAATGTGCAGTTTAAACAGCCAACAAATATTATATATTGCTAAAAATCAAATCAGTAATATTTTATTAACATTTAATCATTTTGACATCCCACGTATTAAAATATTTTTTTGATTTTCACTCTAAAATTAATATTTTTTGTCGTATGGTTCATTGCCTTATTCTTGACATTTTTGAAATACTTTCTAAAATTACAATTTTTCGAACGATTTCATCTTGTTTTAAACATTTGGCTCAATCCAAATTGCACGTGGAATACAACGTAATAAAATCTGTTCAAAAATTTACTTTTAAAACACTAAAATTAGCGATTACAGAAAGAAAAATGGAAGATATCCAAGTGCGGCTTACTTTTTTTTTTTTTTTTTTTTTTTTTTTTTTTGTCGCTTAGTATACATATCTACTGAATATTTTTTTTCTTAAAATGCACCTTCGATCCTAGAATGCCATTTAAACATCTATAATATTTCCTAATGGATAATGTAATTCTTAAATTCCTCAATAAGTTTTCTTTATCAAGTGTAATTTCAATTTATTTGTTAATCCGTCGTTAATGGGAAGGAATTGTTGATTTGCTTTCCAAAGGTATAGTTTTGCAACAAAATATCGAACCTGAATATACTCTTTATATTTACTTTATTTAAACTCCTAGTATTTTTGAGTTTTAAAGGAAAATTACTTAACTAAATTGTGTTTTTTTCTTTAAAAAATAATTATTGTTACGTGTTGAACTACAATATAAAATACTTAACATTTTCTTTCTAAATTCAAAATTTTATTTAATCTTTTAAGTTTAAAAATGTTTAAAATATAGATTTAAAAATACATTTTCAAGAGTACATCGTAAAAAATTTTAAATGTGCTTTAATTTTCTCGTTCCAACGTATAAAACGAAATAATATTAACTACCCAGTTCATAAAAAATAGCAGGCCATGGAAAGAAAATAGGAGCGCGAATTTCTTTTAATTAATGTTAATAATACTTAAAATACAATATTTTTTATTAGCTGATGTATTCTAGGTATTTTAGTAGAATGTCAAAATCTCGTTGTTTGTATCCAAGAATTATGTTCATTAATGAAGTATTAATGAACAATATTTTGAGACGAAAAAAATATTTTTGTAAAACGTTAAGTAATTATTCATACTTGAGGCTCATTTTGAGCTTCTAATTACTCTAGCCACTAAGGCAAAAGAAATGAAGATGGATTTTAAAAATGATACTGAAAATTTATTTTGCAAAATAGTGTTCACTGTTAGTTTCTCCTTCTTTAAAGATAAGATGAGTATTTCAATTAAAGATTCTGTATTTGCAAAGAAGTCAATTAACAAGGACATTTTTAATGAAAATGAAATACATTCACTAATTCCTTACGATAACGCAGATATTTATATTCTGACCATGGTTGTAAAATATTAAAATATATCTGTTTTAGACACAAAAACATTTTCAATTTCAAAAAAATGTTAAGTAATATTTCAGTGACCTTACCAATGTCAGTTATATGGTGGAAAAGAATTCACCTTTTGAAGCCGGAAAGTGCCAACTCTTCTAATACTAATGGACAATAAAGCACTCCAAAATCATTAAATAAATCTTATATTTTGACTATCAAGATTGTTAGCGATAAAATTTAAAGGATTCGTGGAAGATATTTTCTTTAAATGCAAATTTTATTATTTAAAGAAGCTAATAAAACGTTACTTCAAGTAATCATGTAAGTATAGTTTTGTTGTTCAATATGTTTTTAATTTGATATTACGTTTCATAACATATAAAAGCTATGAAAACAATATCACTTGGATATGAGGCAACTGAATTTTGAATACTTGGTCGGTTAGTTGGTTGAGTGAGTTTTACGTCGCATTAGGACTACGCTATAAGCACATCGTGAATTATATATTTACACTACGCATCCTTTACCACGAGACACTAAACTGCTTTTTTTAATACGTACGTATATACCAGCCTTTGGTGTAAATTTAAGTTTTTATATTCCACAAGAAATGAACTGAGACTATTGATATAATTATTTATAATCAATCAAGAAAAAGAGAAAGAAAACAAAAACATACAAATTACACAGGTTGACATGTAAAATTTTGATTTTATAATTTTGGATGATTTTTATGTTTTTTGGTGTGCTGAAACCGAATACGAGGCCAGTTTTTCTCTACCACGTATAGATTTTTGTCAATACAGGGTGCCTGCCTACACAATTTCTTCCATTACTCTTCCACCAATTTAATTATATGGTAAGTTTTATAGTATGTTTCTATGATTAATTAATCATAGATACCTATTGTTGTAATTTTGAAGCACTAGTGCGACTTAAAACCATACCAACCAACCAACTAACCTATTGTTATGATGGTACATTTGTAAGAACTTGTGTCGGTAAAAACGCTGTATTGACAAAAATATATACGTGCTAGAGATAAATTGGCTGCATTTTCGGTTCCAGCATATCAAAAAACATAAAGGTCAGCTGAAATCATCAAATCAAATTTTGTCAACTTCATTTTTGTAGGCCTGTGTTATTGAAAGTTAAAAAATGTTATAGCATCACTTGTGTCATTTCTGGCTCATAGCTGTAATCATCCCTATTGTCACTCTCATATTCCATGTTGATAATACACTCATATGTTTGTAAAAAATGCAACACCATTAAAGAATTGTCAGAAAATAATGAAATTTATTCCACATATTACTGATAGTGGTACAAATAAACGATCAAATGTACAAGACAAAAAAAAAAAAAAAAAGAACGTCTGAAATCAGTACTTTGTGTGTCCGCCACGCTAAGCGATGAGAGCCTGCACACGTCATGGCATTGAATCATACAGGATCTGAATGTAATCCTGTGGAATGGCGTTCCAGAGAGCTTCGACTTGACGCCAAAGTTCAATCTTACTGAGCGTCCCACCAGTTGTACGAGCGAGTCGCCGACCAATGAAATCCCAGACATACTCGATGGGCGAGATATCCGGGGAATAAGCAGGCTATGGAAGAAGCGAAACCTGTTGTGGTTTGAAGAAGGCTTGTGCAGTCTGAGAAACATGTTCACGAACATTATCCAGCTGAAATACAGCACCCGGAATGCGTCGAAGAATGGGAAGGACCTCTGGCTCCAAAATTTCCCTTATGTAGTGATCACTGTTGAGGTAGTCCGCAATGTGCACTACATGGGATCGACAGTTACACCAACAGCTCCCCACAGCATGATGCTAGGCGTTTGTGCATTGTGACGCTGAATAACACACTGTGGGAGCAGACGTCCCCCCCCCCTGTAACGTCTGACACATACTCTTCCATCATTGTACTCAAGCTTGTGGCGAGATTCATCAGGGAAAACAATTTGTTGCCCCTGGGCAAGCCACGTGCTGTGTTTCTGAGCCCACTAAATTCGGAGGTGTCTGTGATTCAGCGAGAGGAGAATCCTGCGTAGAGGAACCCTTGCATGCAGTTCATGCTGCAAGAAACGGCGACGAACCGTGAAGCTAGACAACAAAACACCTGTAGCCGTGCCGCAACGTTGTGCTAACACATGAGAGGACGCTGTACGGTCCGTCACAGACATGCGGATGAGGCGTCTGTCGTCTCGTGCTGTTGTTCTATTTCCTGCTCACACTGCCAGATTTTCGGCTTGTTTGGTTCTCCTCTGTCTATTTCTTCCAAACACGCATCACTGTTGTGGCATTACACTGTGGGTAGCGATTTCTGGATACGAAAATCCATCCTCTCGCATACCAACGATGCGGTCTCGTACGAACTCTGTTATTTGTTGATATGGCACTCTCCGGTTTTGACGAGGAATATTGACCACAAATGAAACGTTTACCGCGCACAGAGGACAACAAATAGATTTCAACGCGCCTTTACAGTCCTTTATATACACAGAACAAGAGACTGATAAGAAGTCGGATCTCGTTCCACGCATGCACAATCGCTTTGTAATTCTAATCATTTGCATGCCTTATCTCACTTTACATTTCCTATAAGTTTGGTTCAATTTGTGTAATTCCTTCATGGGGTTGTAATTTTCATGAACATGAGTGTATTATAAGTACAATAAAAAACTTTCACGCATTTCAAAATACATTGAAACCTGCTGCCTGTGCACAGAAGGCTTCCAATAAAATAAGTTTTCATCCGCATATATATATATATATATATATATATACTAGGGGGCTCTACCCCCTGTTCGCTCCGCTCACCAACCTCCGAGGAAGGCTTCGCCTCCCCCCGACTCGCTTCGCTCATTAACCCTTGGGGGATTCTACCCGACAATTCGCAACTTTTCCTTCCATTGAATTGGAATATTAATAACACATAACAGAAGATAAAAGTTGAAAAATATTATAAAAATCCGCCATATTTGGTATCGTATTGAAATACACAATATTTATTATTATATCTTTATAATATGCGAGAGATCTGTTTTAACGTTCGACGATTTAATAACAATTTGCCGTTATTTTGTGAGAAAACATATGTTAGACAGCTAGGCACACAAAATAAACAACGATAGCGCTAACTTTTTAGAACAAAGGGAAATTCTTAACATCTAAAACATTTAGCGTTACAGCTTTAGTATATGATTCACTTGTTAAATTTTTGTCACTGTTTGACGATGAATTTTCTGCATATTATTGATTGATTAAAGAAATTATGAACTTATTTTTTCTAATGCCTATATTTTTTACTATTGAATTTTATAAGTTAATTTAGGATAATATGTAACACTCTGCATTTATTTCCAATGTACAGCTAGGTTTAAAATGGTGCTTATAACGGTAAAGAAGCAACTTTGTAAAGCGCATTTGTTCTAGAATATGATTTAGTCAGATACGTTGAAAATAAATATCTTATGTGATTAATGCAAATATTTTAAACATTTCATTAGTAGTAGTAGCACGAGAGGACAATTTATTTCAGATAGCGATTTTACATTGTCACCATTTATTATATTACACTTTGAATTTGCAAAGATGCTCGCTAATATTTGATTTTAACATTTAATTTCTTAAACTATATTAAATACTAAGTTAAATCGGGGAAAAAATAATTTCACATTTTTCGAAACCTACTAGTAAGTGAAAAATTCATCCTCGTTTGTATTGCAAAAACGGATTGCCGGTTTGAAGTATTCGAGACAGACCATCACCATTCATAAATTGGATGGCTTTTGAACATTTTTGACAATATTTTTTGAATAAATATTAACGATGACTCCTGAATTCTTGTTGGCGATATCTACTTGATATATATTGATCATGTTATCTTAACAGTTGTTGGCGATATCTCCTGAACTTGTGTAAATAATAACTTCTGAATAGTTGTTGGCTACATCTTCTGGATATGTACTGATTACAACTTGATTTTTTTTCTTACATATATGTTATGTAATATTGAATTTATAAAATAAAAAATGCGCGTTGAGAATGAAATATAACGATACTGGATAATTTAATTTAATTTAATTTATAGAGACATTAATGGTATAGGAAAAATAATTTAGACTTTTTCTTTCTAATAATAAACAGAACTAAAAATGGATAATATTTTACCTGGAGACATTTTGTACATTTAGACCAAATAAAAAATGTTCTTCTTTTTTCCCCTCTTGCATTAAGTTAACAAAAAATTAAAAAAAAAAAAAAAATAGTGCCAAAGCAATGGTACAGTGTAATCTCTTGGCGAAATTTGTAATTTGGCACCGAAGTAGCTTCGACGTTCCTCGCGAAAATCTTGGCATGCATAATTGCGATAGATAATTCAACACATCGTCAAAATAAGTGAAAATTTTTAAATCTGCCAGTTAGGTCCTATGTAGCTGTAACTAAAATATTTTGCAATGCAGTTACTGCATGCCTTTATATGGAAAAATTGACAAAAAAAATTAATAAAATGTCCTATCGTATTAAACTAAAGGTTAGACTATATTTCAGGGTGCCTTTTGATTCTCGCCAAGTTGTGATCGCGGTAAATATATTAAGGTTAGCCTATTTATATGTATAGGTTATATGTATATAGTTATATGTATATAGTGTATATGTATAGGTTATATGTATATAGTTATATGTATATAGTGTATATGTATAGGTTATATGTATATAGTTATATGTATGTAGTGTACATGTATAGGTTATATGTATATAGTGTTATAGGTTTTTAACAAAAATGCGCCAAACAATTTTGCCAAGAGGGAACCTTTAAATACATTTTTCCCTAAACTAAATTCTGTTTCCAGCAAAGTTTTATATCAATGCTTAAAAAACAAAATTAGGTTGCGTATTTTATTATTATTATCATTATTATTGCACCATTTTATAATTCAGCTCTATATTTATGGCATGGCTAGAGTTTAAATGGCTATTGTGGTTGCGTAAATGAATTCCTTGGCGAAAAACGTACGAGCTTCTTCATTTCTAAATTTTTAAAATCGCTAAATCAGTCATAGTAAAGATCTATCCTTTTAAATATGTTTTGAGTTAAAAAACTAAATCTTTATACTATAAACTAATATAAATTTTTGTCTCGTAAATTTCATTTTAAAAGTTTCTGGGCTTAACCTCTAACTCTAAACCAATAGTTGTTTAACATAATCATGGTATTCACTACTAAATCTTTTTCGCCAAACGTTACAATAAAAAAAAAAAAAAAAAAAAAAAAAAAAAATTAAATTAACTAATAGTATAAACTTAACTAATAATATAAAATAATAATATAAACTAATATTATATACTAAGATAAAAATATAAACTAACTTTCATTTCATCTTCATTAAATTTTTACTTAATATTTTAAAAATATCAGATATTTTCAAATGTTTCACTATTTTAAATAATTTTTTTCTTCTCTCGAGCATCTAAAAAATAACATTTTTTAAATTTTTCTTATTTACACCATTGATCACATTTTAATTTTCCTGAGGAAAGTGACGTCAGAGACAGAGAAAAAAACGTAATAATAGAAACTTTTCGTATGGTGGCAAATAGAGTATCTTTATAAACCCGACGTTTTTAGTTAATAACTTGTTAAATAAAATGATAGAAATTTCTAAGCAGCTGAAATACATTCCTTGAAGTAGTCGGAATACACTGATACCTTTCATGATGCACAGCACTTTGCCCTCCGCGAGGAGATGCTGTCGCAGACAAAAAATACTGACGCCAGCGACAGTTACTTTTTTTTTTTAATATATAGAGATATATATTAAATTTTGGCAAGAGCTCTTACTTGTGTTAAATGTTAAAAAAATAATTGTTTATCCTGTTATATTATTTATATTAAAACAATTTTGAATCGGGAAAAATATAAGTACATTTTAGATACATTTCTGTTATTAACCCTTTAATGTTCAGTACATATTTTCCTTTGAAAATTTCTAAACTAATTAAAAAAATAGCTACTAGTATAGCTGTTAGACACATAGTTGATTATAAATATGAAAGAAAAAAGTACAGCCCTTTCCAGTTTAAAGAAATTTTTTATTTGAAACATTTACTTGTTGATCTGATTAAATTCAAAGATTATTTTTTTGTAATTAATGAAAAACCTTGTAAGTAAATATCATAAATTGAAAAAAACTTGCAACAGTTGTCTTGGGTCCAAATAATAGAAATTCACTTTACACTGAGAAAAAATTCTGTAAAAGATATCTAAAAACTACAGTGTAGCTCTGGTAAAAGTAGTTCCATGTCATCCTTATAGTAAATTCTTGTTCTCTAGCGAATTATAAAAATCTTTGTTACAATTCTAGAGTGTTTCCCTCTATTATCGTGGGGTCAAACTTATTAAAAAAAATTCTGCAAATAAATGCGAACGCAAGATACGAGTTTTAGTAACAATAATTTTGGTTTACGGCCCAATTCTAGAATATCAAGAAAGAATTTCTCGCAATACAAAGCATTCATAAAATTCGTAATATTCATAATAATGTTTCACAATCCAAAAATGTATAGACTAGAAATTCTCAATTATTTCGTCTATCCAGGCTGTTTGTTTATCTTATAGGTATAACTCGGAAATCTACATTTCTAGTTTAGGGATTCAGAAAATGACTAATTATTTGTTATAGATGAATGCAGTATATTTCCTTCTCTCAGTGTATCAGGTGAAAATAATAGACATGAATGCATCACCGAGCAGCAAGGTGCACCCGCGCCTACTAAGAAATTTCAAGTAACTTCTGCATTTAAGCTACCTCTGAGACATCATTTGTTAAATATTAGGTTGCTGTTATCTACCAAAGAGAGAACGTGCAAAAGTAAAATTTCGATTAAAGAAGGGGAAAATGTTGAAAAATTATTGCATAAAAATGTTTAATCATGTCAAATGTTTGGTTTCAGTGCAAAAACAATGAATGTTAAAGGGTTAAATATATTTTTTAATTATTTAAACAGACGTTTTTAATAAGACAGGAAAATGATTAAACTAAATTTTTACGAAGATGGAAGGAACTACACCGATTGTTTAAACAAACAATTAGATTTATTTAGATTCAAACAACTCGTAACAATATAAAACTGAGAACTTGCCCACAACTGCTGGGACGCAGCTTTTATATACACAAAATGTTCGCGAGTTAATAGAAGAAAGTATGTATTTCTTAAAAATTTTCGAACTCGAGATTTAGAGGAATATACACGTTTTGAGAGGTCTAGAACACGATTTGACCATTTTTAGAAATTGCCTCTCTCTTTCTGTGTGTGTGTGTGAAATATTGTGGCAACTATATCTTAGTAACTACTGCACAGAATTTCATACAAATTGGTATTTAGTTACGCCTTGACATAACTTAGTGCCTATAAACTTTTGATGAAAATCGTCCAACAGGTTGCGATGCCATTCTTAACATGGCGATATAGGAGAAAATTTCGTATAAATATGCACAAAGAGAATTTTTTTTTTTTTTTTTTTTTATCATTATGAAATAAAAAAGGATTATTTAAAACAGTGGTAGTCAATTGGCCTTTTTAAAAAAAAAAAAAAAAAAAGACTGGGTTTTTGATAAAAACAATAGTGCTATTAAAACAACCCGTGTTGTCGTGAGAGAAAATTGACCAGAAAACATATCGAGGACTATCATTACTCAGGACCCCGAGGTTGCTTAAGGGTGATTAAGGTCTTCCTTGTTAGATCATTTGGTTCTGATTCCTGTTTTTACAGGTAGAGATCCGTATTTTTCAGTTAAGAAATTTTTAGGAAAATTTACTAACTTGGCCAGATTTTTGAAATGGAAGGAACAGGATTATGTCGCTGAGATTAGCTGGTTCTGCTCAGCAGGTTTATAAAGACCACGAAGAATCAATAAAAAATTTTGAGGATCTTAAGAATCTCTTAGCGTTTCACTGAGCAAAAACACATGGCCGAAATTTTCACTGATTTTTTTAACTTCACTCAAGATCAAGATATGCCAAATATTGGTTTTATAGCCACAGCAAAACAAAAAGTTAGACGGACTATCAAGGCTCAGAATTTCCTAGAAAGCACTTGGCCTCATATGGAATCAGAATAGTTAATGTCCATACTGGTAAAAAACTTAAACCCTAGTATACGCAGAGGTGTGATGCAACCTCTATGGAAGAATTTGAAAAGCCCTTGCCGAGGAAAAAGCATGCAACCCCCCTAAGTTAAGTGAAGTGCCTAATTTAGAAATGGCTTGAACTATGCAGAATGACGAAAAGCAAAGCTCCATGAGCTCACTGGAGCACATAAATAGTTTAACTTCTATAATTGCTGATTTTTCTGAACAAGAAGCAAAATTAAGCACAAAGCTGCAGTCAATGGAAGTTAGGCAAAATTCGAAGCCTGTTCTCGTCCCACAAGAGAAATTAAGTGTTATACGTGTGGGGTTAAGGGACATTACAAAAACCAATGCAGGAACACTTTAAAAGAAAAAAAGAATGGGGGTCAGGACCAACAGAGGGGTTTTTGACTACTTCAAAATTTTATAGTGGGTGTTCTCCTTAGATTCAATAATAGAGATAATGATGTGCCTGGTTCAAATGCCAATAGGAAGAATAACCAGGAATATTTAAATGCCTAATGGTCTTGTCCGCCAGGACAGCTGAGTGGGACCCTGGGTGTAAAAGTGACTCGCCCATTATTTCAAATGTAACTTGTGTGGAGGGTTCTGGTAACCCCAATGTAAATAATGTTAGTCTGGAAATGAACGAACTTACTGGCGGAAATTTAGTCCAGGCAACGAAGGCCAAATTTGACGAATAGAAAAAAAATCGTTCAATTGTGAAATTTGGACCAGTCATAGCCGAAAGCCGTCCTGAACAACATACTAAAAATCCCCACCAGTGAGGGGTGAGCGGGGGACAGGGAGGCAGCTAAAAGGGGGAACTTTTCAGTTTTTATTAAATATCTTGAAAATTATCGGATTTAGAGAAAAAAATCTCAAATACAAAATTAATCTGTGTAAAATTTTCTACAAAAATGTCCTCGAAGTTTTCTTTATATGATCAATAGTTTAGAGAATATAGGGAATGAAATATCACATTTTCTTAAAATCAACTAAAGACTATAATTAAAAGGGTTCTGGTTAAATATTTTCAACTTATGTAATAAATATGTACGAAGATGTTATATAAGGGTAATATAGCAAGATTTTGTTAATGTTTTTAATAATTTTGAGGCAAGTAGGGGCTAAAGGCGTTTTGAGTACCAATTCAGATAACGAAGACCAAAAGTTGCGAAACTGAAAAAAAATATCGTGTTGTTTTGAAATTTGAAACAGCCATAGCCTGAAGAGCATCCTGAACAACAAAAGAAGTTCCCGCCCGTGGGTGGGGGGTGAGCGGGGGGGGGGGGTAGGGGCATTTAAGGGGGGTGCTTTTCAGTTTGTATTAAATATCTTAAAAATTATCAGATTTAGAGAAAATAATCTCAATTACAAAATTAATGTACTTAAAATTTTCTATAAAAATGTCTGCTACGATTTCTATGTATGGTCAATAGTTTAGAGAGTATTGGGGAATGAAAAATCATATTTTCTTGAAATATGCCTTTTTGCAATAGTAAAATCAACTAAAGACTGTAATTAAAAAAGTTCTGGTCAAAAATTTTCAACTTATGTAATAATTATGTACGGAATGGATATGTAAGTGTAATACAGCAAGATTTCTTTTTAATGTTTTTAATAACTTTGAGGCAGTAGGGGCAAATGGTGTTTAGAGTAACAATTCAGCTAAGGAAGACCAAAAATTGAGAAATAGAAACAAAATGTCGTGTAGTTTTCAAAATGGGCGCAGCCATAGTTAAGAGTGTTCTGAACAACATACTTAAAGCAGGCCTCGCAGCGTTCCTAAAATTTTACCTCCGTTTTATTATATTTTCACCACTATTTTAAAGCAATATTTTATTACTTAATGTTTTAGCATTAAAATATTGAAAAATATTCCAGAAACATTTTTTATTAAGGTTAGTGGTGACAATATAATAAAATGTGTGTAAAATTTTATTAACGCTGTGAGGCCTGTTCAAGTCGTCACCCATGGTAGGGAGCGGGAGCGGGAGCGGGAGGGGTGGACAGAGGGCTTTTAAAGGGGACACTTCTTAGTTTTTATTAAATATCTATAAAACTCTTGGACTTAGAGAAAACACTCAATTACGAAATAATCTACGTGAAATTTCCTATAAAAATGCACATTACTTTTCTTTGTATGACCAATAGTTAAGAAAATACAAGGATAAGAAAAATTGTGTTTTCTTGAAAAATACATTTTTACAATCGTAAAATAAACGAAAATGTGTAATTAGAAGGTTTCAGTTCAAATACTTTTTACTAATTTAAAAATTATATACGAAGGAGCTACGTAAGGGTAATATAGCAAGTATTGTATGTTTTTAATAACTTTGAGGCATATAGGGAGAAATATCATTTTCAGTACCAATTTAGATAATTAAGATTGAAAATTGACAAACAGAAAAAATAAAATAAAAAATAAAACAAAAATAGTGTAGTTTTGAAAATGGGCCCAGTCACACCTTAGAGTGTTCTAAAAAACAAAGTAAAAGTCCTCATCCGGCGGGGAAATAGGGGGGGGGGAGAGCGATAGACAGGGCAGCAATTAAAAAGGCCATTTTTAAGTTTTTCTGAAATATCTTGAAATATGTGAGATTTAGCGGGATTTAAATGGAGAGCTGACTTTTAATTTTCATCTGTTTGTAGCACCTGCAATAATATCTGAGTCAAGCTGGTACCTTTAGAAGATGAGTTCGAAATTGAGCGTATAATCACAAAAGATGAATATTAAGAACGATAGTTAAAAATAAAATATATGTGTTCAGTGTGCATTACGTATATTACAGATGAACTTTGACTGTTTATGTTCTAAGAAAAAATAAATAAAAATGCAAATATTTAAACTAAAAATATGTTTGTAATTTTTTTAATGCATGCTCGTATAATGCAATTTTTTTATGTTTTATAATATTATACCTTTAGGATAAATATTGTGTGTTTCATGTGTATACTATCACTTACATTGGATTATTAAAAAAAAAAAAAAACATTCGTATGGCCTGCCTTTTTAAAACAATATCACTTCAAAAAAATGTAATCACCTTTTTTTTTTTTTTTTTCAAACAGAGATTAGTTTTGTGATTGCACGTATGTAACCCCCTCCCCCTAAATCTCATTGTTTATAAAATGTCTAAGAAAAACTTAAATCACCCACTATTAATACTTCCCAGCAAACGCCCTTCCCCGATGGCCGGGGATTTTTAGTACATTGTTTAGGACACTTCGTCGTTTGGACTGATACTCAAAATACCGCTAGCACCTACTTGCCTCAAAAATATTTAAAACACACAATATTTGCTATATCATCCTTACATAGCCACTTTTCCCGTACACATATACATCTATATATAAATATTCGACCTGAATCATTTTAATTACGCACAGTAGTTGATTTTACTAATGCAAAAAAGCACTTTCAAGAACATGCGATATTTCATTCTTCTGCATTTTCTAAATAGAAAAGAAAATTCTCATGGAAAAGAAAAAAAAAAAAAAAAAGAGACATATTTGCAGAAAATTTCACGTAGTTTAATTTGAAAAATAGCTTTTACTCTTTAAACCGACAGTTTTCAAATTATTTAAAAAGTGTATTTGAAAAAAAAAACGAAAGTACTTTCAAATGCCCCCTCTAAGCTTCACATTCACCTCCCACGGGCGACGACATTTAATATGTTATTTTGAACTATTATACCTATGTTTGTGACCAGTTTTAAACTTGCATTATTTTTATTTTTTCTGTTCATATATTTTTGGTCTTCGTTAACTGAATTTGTATTTAAAACGCTATTTGCCCCTACTTGCCTCAAAGTTAATAAAAACATTTAAAAAATCTTGCTATATTAACCTTACATAACCCCTTCGTACATAAGTATTGTATAAGTTCAAAAAATTTGACCAGAACCTTTTTAATTACAGCCTATAGCAAGATTTTACTATAGCAAAAAGCATTTTTCAAGAAAATGTGATATTTCATCCTCCTGTGTATTTTCTAAACTATTGATCATACAAAGAAAACGTAATAAACATTTTTGTAGGAAGTTTTACGTACATTAGTTTTGTAATTGAGATTTTTCTCTAAATCTAATAGTTTTCATGATATTTATTAAAAACTGAAAAGTCCCCAAAACATCCCCCTGCCCCCTGCTCACCCCCCACGGACGGAGACGAGAGTGTCCTGAATAGTCCTAGCCGAGAGTGTCATGGACAATATACTAAAAGAATATTGTTCAGGACACTCTCGGCTATGACTGTGCCAAATTTCAAAACTACACGATATTTATTTTTCCGCTTCGCAATTTTTGGTCTTCGATATCTAAATTGGTACTCAAAACGCCATTTTCCCCTACTTGCCTCAAAGTTTTAAAAAACATTTTTAAAAAATATTGTTATATTCCCCTTATATAACCCCTTCGTACATAATTATTACATACGTTGAAAATATTTGACCAGAAACTTTTTAATTACAGTCTTTAGTTGATACTATTGCAAAAAAGCATTTTTCAAGAAAATGTGATATTTCATCCCCCTATATTCTCTAAACTATTGATCATATAAAGAAAACGTAGTAGACATTTTTGTAGAAAATCTTACGCAGATTAATTTTGTAATCGAGATTTTTTTTCTCTAAATCCAATATTTTTCAAGATATTTAACAAAAACTGAAAAGTGCTCCCCTTTAACTGCCCCTCTGCCCCCGCTCACCCCCACGGGCGGGGACATTCAGTATGTTGTTCAGGACACTCTCGGCTATCTCTGCACCAAATTTCAAAACTACAGGATTTTTTTTTCTATTTTTCCTATTTTGAATGGACTAATTGGAATGAAGTAGGTTCTAGGTTACCTATTGTCGAAGTAGAGTTTAATCATGATAAATTGTAAACTGTACAGGTTAGTAGATTCGGGCTCGAGCTGTAATATTTTATCAGATGTTATGTTGAGAAATATACCCTAACAGCACATCTCATCCACAAGACATCCTCAGGATGTCTTGTGGATGAGGTCCTTTCATACATAGGATATCCTATGGATGAAAGTGCATCCAAGGGACATCCTCAGGATGTACTATGGATAAGTGTGCAGTTAGGGTAACATCATAATAAACAATTATACGATAAAAAAAAATTATAAACCATGTTTTTAAATTTTCTGTTGAATCATATAAACGCTACTGAAGGCAGCCGGAACCCCAGCAACTGGATAAAAGTATTAAAAAAATTCCTTACTATCGTCTTTTGAGCTATTATAAAAGTTTTAAATGACTATCTAGCCGGGAAGTTAGTTAAAAGTTGATTGCAAGCTTTGTACTGGAAACGCTGCCGAAGGCAGCAGGGTCCCAAAGCAATTGGATAAAAATATCTTTAAAAACATTTTCACCGTATTCTGAACTATTCCGAAAGTTTCAAATGTCTAGCTACTCGGGAAGTTAGCTAAATAAATTTTCTGTTGAATCATATGAATGCTGCCGCAGGCAGTAGGGACCTGGAACAGTTGACTAAAAGTATTAAAAAAAATGTATTGCCACCGTGTTCTGAGCTATCCTGAAAGTTTCAAATATCTAGCTAGTCGGGAAGTAATTGAAAAATCGATTGCAAGCTTTGTACTGGTAACGCTGCCGAAGGCAGCAGGAAACCGAAACAGTTGGCTAAAGGTATTTAAAAAAATGCATTTTCACCGTGTTCTGAACTATTCTGAAAGTTTCAAATGTCTAGCTAGTCTGGAAGTTAGTTAAATTTTCTGTCGAATAATATAAGCGCTGCCGAAGGCAGTGGGACCTGAAATAGTTGACTAAAATTATTAGAAAAATGTATTGTCACCGTGTTATGAGCTGTCCTAAAAGTTTCAAATGTCCAGATAGTCGGAAAGTTAGTGAAGAATCGATTGCAAGCTCAGTACTGATAACGCAGCCGAAGGCAGCAGGAACCCAAAACAGTTGGCTAAAGTTATTAAAAAAATGCATTTTCACCGTGTTCCGAACTATTCTGAAATTTTGAAATGTCTAGCTAGTCGGGAAGTTATTTAAATAAACGTTCTGTCGAATAATATAAGCGCTGCCGAAGGCAGCGGGACCTTAAATAGTTGACTAAAATTATTAGAAAAATGTATTGACACCGTGTTGTGAGCTGTCCTGAAAATTTCAAATATCTAGCTAGTCGGGAAGTTAATTAAAAATCGATTGCAAGATTTGTCCCTGACAAACAAACAAACAAGAATCGAAGTTAATAAAAACATGGTAAAATGCCGTGGAATGTAAATTTAAAAACACTTTTGGGAGGCGAAGTGTCCATACAGTACAAAGTAGAAATTGATTTCAAATTGGAGAATAAAAATTTTAGGGATAGCTTTAATATTGCCAGTTGTTATATGTCACCAAACTTTCAACTAATTTTAGATGCTCCCTGGCTATTAAAATTTAATATTCAAGTAAACATTAAGTATAAAATACTTCGATGGGAAATTTTGATATTCCTATTTTTCACAAAGCTTTGAAAGTATAAATTTTATAGATATAGGTGTAAAACCCATCAAAATCTTGTCTTATTCTCAATTTCTGAGACTATTATCAATGTGAAAAATTAGAGAACTTAACTGTGTGAATTCTGAGAATGTTTTAATCCATCCGCATAAGTTTATTGGGGAAGCTACTGTTATTGGCCACACATGTAAATAATTACAAGATAAAAAAGATCTTTTTATATACCATGTTTTTAAATTTTTTGTTGAATCATATAAACGCTACCGAAGGCAGCGGGAACCCGGAGCAATTGGATAAAAGTAATAAAAAAAAAATTCATTGCTCTCGTGTTTTGAGCTATTATAAATTTCAAATGTCTAGCTAGTCGGGAAGTTAGTGAAAAATCTATTGCAAGCTTTGCACTGGTAACGCTGCCGAAGGCAGAAGTAACCCGAAACATTTGGTTAAAAATATTTTAAAAATGCATTTTCACCGCATTCTGAACTATTCTGAAAGTTTCAAATGTCTAGCTAGTCGGGAAGTTAGTTAAATAAATTTAATTTTCTGTTGAATCATATAAACGCTGACGAAAGGGACCTGAAACAGTTGACTAAAAGTATCAAAAAAATGTATTGTCACTGGATTCTGAGCTATCCTGAAAGTTTCAAATATCTAGCTAGTCGAGAAGTTAGTGAAAAATCGATTACAAGCTTTGTACTGGTAATGCTGCCGAAGGCAGCAGGAACCCGGAGCAGTTGGTTAAAAATATTTAAAAAATGCATTTTCACCGTGTTCTGAACTATTCTGAAAGTTTCAAATGCCTAGCTAGTCGGGAAGTTAGTTAAATAAATTTTCTGTTGAATCATATAAACGCTGCCGAAGGCAGTGGGGACCTGAAACAGTTGACTAAAAGTATTAAAAAAATGTATTGTCACCGTGTTTTGAGCTATCCTGAAAGTTTCAAATGTCTAGCTAGTCGGAAAGTTAGTGAAAAATCGATTGCAAGCTTTGTACTGATAACGCTGCGGAAGGCAGCGGAAACCCGAAAGAGTTGACTAAAGGTATTCAAAAAATGTATTTTCACCGTGTTCTGAACTATTTTGAAAGTTTCAAATGTCTAGCTAGTCGGGAAGTTAGTTAAATAAATTTTCTGTTGAATCATATAAGCGCTGCCGAAGGCAGCGGGACTTGCAATAGTTGACTAAAATTATTAGAAAAATGTATTATCACCGTGTTGTGAGCTGTCCTGAAAATTTCAAATATCTAGCTAGTCGGGAAGTTAGTTAAAAATCGATTGCAAGATTTGTCCCTGACAAACACACAAACAAACAAACAAGAATCGAAGTTAATAAAAACATGGTAAAATGGCCAAACGACTTAAGTGTCAAAATTTTATTTATTACAACTTAGGTTTTACTTGATCTGTAGGTCAGTCACAGGGTTGTGCTAGTGAAGAGGCAGGTGTATCATCTGGTAACAACATTGGTTTAAATAGGATAACAAGTCCTGTGGTCCCACTCAGGGTGCCCATCTCAGCTGGCAAGCCCGCGGTGTTTTCTCTGACTGTTAGTGAGGCGGAGAGAGGAAGTTGGAAGGAATATGAGGATTTGGGTTCTGGTAGAAAGAGAGTAAATTCTGTTAGAAGAGAAAGATTAGAAAGTCTTACTCCCAGGCATGAGTATAATTTGCGTTCAAGGGGGAATAGTTGTAATTTCATAGTTGTAATTTCATAGTTGTAATTATAAATTGTTGCTATATGCATAAATGCTATATGCATAAATGCATAATAATAAATGCGATAAAGTCTTTAGGACAGGAAATTCCTTTTTTTTTTTCTATTGTGAGTTAATGGGCAGTAAGAAAAGCTTTGTTTATTAAAATAGTTTTTGGTGTTTATTTGACATATGACCACCTGTTCAACTGTGTGTGTGTGTGCTCACAAGAATAATTTTTAACAGTATCTTTAGCAGGCATTAGATTCATTTCTTTATATATAATGTAAAGAAATTATGTAATAAATGTTTGTATTAGTCAATAACTGAAACATCATTTACTTATCTCTTGTTTTATATACATACATTAAAGTGGGAAGTTATACAGTCTGCAGCAAAACTATCGAAACGCTCGCAATAATTCCTACTTAAAAGGTGCGCACCTAGTACTGTTTTATTAAGTAAATATTTGTCGGGTCATGTTCTTAGTCCTGTACTGGTTATAAAAAAGTAAGTTCATGATAAAAATTAACGCACAAATAAAAGAATATATATATATAAAGTGTGGATGTGTGCTACAATAATTTTGCTGACTACTGTATGGGGCACTTCCCACCCCACCCACCCCCCCCCACACACACACACCTGAGAAAAAAATGAATGAGGTGTTTGGGAGAGCAGTTGTGGATTACACTTGGTTTCGCTACAGCTCGTTTTTTTTCCCGCTTTGCTCAGTAAATATATATTTTTTTTACATGAGGATGCTTTTTATATTGCAACCGAGGGACGCGGCCGGTAACCAGAGTAATTCCTAGTACACGAAGTGTTGAAGTGGTTTTAGAGGTTAATCTACTTTGCGTCCAGAAAAACCAGTAGTGATTCAAGACTTGCTGACTGAGTGTTCGGTATATTGTTGTGAAGGTGTGAAGTGTGGAAGCGGAAAATGAGGCTATTTCTTTGGGTGTATGTATAGAACTTAGCTGGGAATACCTTGGAGAACATTGTGCTCTAAAAAGAACTTTTTACGCCAAGAAGTTTTGCTTTAGTGGTTGTTTCATTTTGTTGGGAAGAATCAGTGCATTCGACTAAATGTTGGAATCTTCTATAATTAACCTAATGAAACAAAAGACATCTACTGGTCATTCCCCAGCATTGTCCATTATCAAAATAACCTTTTGGTTCTAAATTCATCGGCCCTACCTGATGCTTCACCTTGGATTGAGTAGATATAAATTTTTCTTTAATTTCTTTCTTTTATTTTTGTACTGTGAGTAAAATTTACATATCTGTGCAAGCAATATATATTCTAAATGATATTTTTAACTATAGTTTTGACGTGTAACGAAATATTTAAAAAGTTAAATAATTGTTCCAAAGTAGCTCTAATTACAAGTGTGATTCACTAATTGATATAATTATGCTTGTAAATTTTTGTGAGAAATGAAGATATTTTCATTAAACAATTGTTGAATTTTAAGTTACCATGCTCACTTCTTTATTGATTTATTTATTGATTTATTTATTTTTTTATACTCTATTAATAAATTAGTGAAAAATCATAAGAGAGAGAGAGAAACTAGCTGCGATGTCTGTCATCCTGAATAATTGAACCGGGTTGTATTTAATTTTATTAAAGTGTGAAGATTGAGTTATGTGAGAGTCCATTTTATATGTTAGTAAAATAGGTTGAATAATCCTATCACCTTTATATTCGTAATAGTGATTAAAATTAAATCGATCTCTCCCCTCCCCCCCCCCCCTTTTTTTTTTTTTTTTTTATTGCTGTTAGTCAGTTTAGTGTTGAATTAATTTCATAAAATTGACTCTCACTCGTTTAATATTTTTATTATTTTTTTATCCTTTATTTATTAGTTTTAACACAACGCATGGTCAGGGTAATTCTAGATAAATTAATGGTAATGAGAGAGTGATAGGCCAACATTTAACTTATTAATTAAAGAAAATAAGTAACTTGGAATAACATAAATAGTCTTCTATCTTGAGGAAAAAATAAACTTTAAGTTGGGTAAATTTAACCCTAGAACACTAATGTAACGTAAAATTTACGTACACGTACATTTTACGTGCGGTCTTCCTTTATTGGTATACATTTTTATAGTTTTCAAATATATTTTTAAATACAAATAATTATTCTTTTAATGAAACTTTACTAATATTGAATAAAACAGAAATAAGTAAACATATTTGAAAACAATATTAATGTAATATAAGCAAATAAAACGAATTTTACGTGAGCACGTAAATTTTGCGTATCTCTGGTGACAGCGGCAGATATGAACACGCCAGTGTTCTAGGGTTAAATCGGGCTAATCGAGAATAATTTCCAAGAAACTTATATGTATATGTTACAGTAAATAGCCGAAATCCGTTATTACGCGTACGGGTTATCACTACAGAGGTTAGGAAAGACGTAAAATAAAATTTTAATTCGGCCATTTACTGAAACTTTCAGTTAGATCAGGATCTTACTACACATATAACAGTATTTACCCGAAAAATAAAATTGACTTCTAATTATAGAATAAAACATAATTGTTTTGAAGATATTTATTACGTTGCGAATCACACTGATACTCACTTATTTATTACTACATTTGCCACTATTGTGACATATTGTGTTACACAGCACTTTATTTTTATTTATTTATTTATTTATTTTGCACTTACACAAATCAGTGAGACAATATTTTGTGCACTTACACATGAAAAATCCATGGCTTGACCCTGATACAGACTGTTATGAAATAAAATTATTACATAGTCAGAACAAAAACATGCGATTTTAATTTATGTTTCAAATTTATATAAATTTTATTTAAAAATTATTTTTTATTTAATTTTTTTTAATAAAAGAATATTAAAGGTAATAAGGGTAAATTTTAAATTTCAGTAATTGGAACAAATAATAAGTAATGAAGTATAATAATAATAATAATAGTAACGCATTCTTGACATTTAGAATTATATATGTTGTTTAATTTTAATTTATTCAAATCTAAAGAGGAGAAAAAATAAAATAAAACAATTTATGAATTAATGTGAATATTTTGTATAGTTAAAATTTTATAGAACTTTATTACACTTATTACACACAATTCTTAAAATAATTTGGATTTTTTACGCGATTTGTTACGTACCCAACAGATTTAAAGCAAATAAGTATTCTTCAACATTTACATCATCTCTTTTAAACTGTTAGTTTGTGGTGACTGCGTTTTAATATTTAAATCTTGAATAAAAATGGACTGTTATGAGATTAAAATAAACTTTAACTTTTTTGCATGTGTTAAATTAGAAATATAATAACAACAAGCGATAAATTAACAAATACTATATATATATACATATTATCTTTTATATATATATATATATATATATAATTAATGATAGGAATTGTGGTGATAAATTCACTCTATTGATTGCTTGTATTTTTACGCAGAGGCCCATGCATTTATTTTATTTGGTAGATTTTAAATTGCTGTGTACCTTTCATATAATGTTTAATTTAAGAATGAGGTGAAACATCTAATATGATTTTATCCGCATTGAATTTAAATTTATAAAATTAAATTACGAAAATAATATTAAAAAAAAAAACATTTTATTATTAAAAAGATAAATAATTAAAACAAGAATGAAAAATCGTGCGGTCCATATAGATTATAAATACTTTCTATAATTTTATTGTTTAACAGCTAATATATCTTTCCTCCATGATAATCTCTTAAGGAATATTTTGTTTTTAATTAAGATGCAGTATTTAGCAACGAGTCTCACAAAAGCACTTTTATAGCGTTTTTACTTTCTTCTATATTCAATAGAAGAAAGTATTGGATTCGCAAAAAATTTCGACTTTCGCGTTTTCGATGGATTTACATGTTTTGAGAGATCCAGAATACGATTTGCTCATTTTTAGAAAATGTCCGTCTGTGTGTGAGTGCGCCAAAATTTTGCGGCATTACTAGCTCAGCAATTACTGCACAGAATTGCCTTTAAATTTATGCGTAGATTCACCTTAACCTAAATTAGTGCACATCAACTTTTGATGTCAACCGCTCAATAGATGCCGCTGCTATAGAGTGATTTTCACAATATAAGGCAAGACTATATCTCAATAACTACTGCACACAACTTCATATAAATTTATATGTAATTGTACCTTGACATAAATTAGTACCTATCAACTTTTGATGTCAATCGTTCAACGGGTGGCGCTAATATAGCAATTTCTGCCATTTAATGGAAGCTATATCTCAATGGCTATAGCTTATAATCAAACAAAACTCGATATGTGAAAAGACCATTATGAGTCATTATGCTGATTAAATTTAGATTCATAACAGCCAATAGCTGGCGCTGCTATGCTGCAGAATAAGCCGGCATAAATAAGCCGCAGGTCGAGCTATCTACAGGATAGACCAGATGTTTCTGCCTAAAGGTTGTCTGAGTGAGTAATGCCGAGCGGCTGTCGGCCTGGATAGCTCATTTGGTAGAGCCTTGACCTTGTAAGTCAATGATCCCGGGTTCGATTCTCGGTCCAGGCATTATTTTTTCACTCAGTCGGGAAAATAAAATTCAATAAATATTATTTTCTTCCCAATCAGTTGATTGTGTGATTTTAATAAAAATTGAAAAGTTTGTTCTTGTACAGCCCGTATATTGCATATTTTGCCTAAACAATGCATCATAAGTTGTTAAAAAATTATCCTGGCGATAATGGAAATTTACATTGAACAATTTTCACTTTTATGTCTTTATGAACCAGAAAAACTCTGTGGGAACCTGTAAGCCAATAAATTATGCTAATCATGAGTTATTTTACAGGAAAGATAGTTTTGTGTATTTTAATAACAAATATCAATATCGGTATGTAGTGTAAATATACAAAAATATGACTCATACAGACTGTAATACGCGGAAATTTTTCGACAGTTCCTGTACACAAACTAGTTGAAATATTTATATCATTTTTAATGTAAAATATGTCATAGTGTATTCCAGTACCATTAATTGATTTCAAGGCATTCTGTAAATATTAACGGAAGTTATATCATGGTCAGACACACGGACAGAAATACAGATGGACTAACTGAAAGTATAAACACTCTTATATATTGTTGGAAAATGAAAATAACGCTTAACATATCAAACGTTCATTTATAGCAATTTCTACTTATAGTCAATAATGTATCTTTTTTTTTTTTTTATGGAACCATGTAGTTTGCATGAGATAACGAATCAAATCTTAAAAAATAACTAAGAAAATTAAACAAAATATTTTTATTTTTTATTTACGGGTCAAATTATATAACAACAACGTCAAACTCAAAGAAATGAAACGTCAAACTCAAAGAAATGAAACAAAAATGTTGATTTTTAGACATTAGTGTTAGAATCAAGAATTCCTGTTTTCTAAAGAAGGCAAACCCCGCCTTCATCGTTCTTCAAAACAAAACAATACAGAAAAGAAAAGTAAATGTGACATTGAGTATTCGTTTTAAACCCCTTATTTTATATTGACAAAAATATGCACAAGTGGTATTTACTTCATCGATTACTGGTGATAAATTTTGAATCTTTTAAACGAACACTAGAAGAAAAAAAATTACTAAATAAGCGGGGTTTATTGTTTAAAATAGAAAAATAGATTTAATGTAAAAATTATCAATTAAAAAAAAAAAAAGAATGGAATTGGAATGCAAGACAAACTTGTAAAATCCTTTCTTAGCTACCATCAGAGTTAAAGGCTTAATGATTTGCTTCATATATTAATTTATCTTATTTTATTTTTTATTTATTTTGTAGGGGGGAGGGTTATTATTTTAAGGATACTTTAGTCTTTAAAATTTTATTGATATATTTAAATTTATGTATTTTTAAAAATATACTATAACATTTATAAATATATTTTAACACTTTTTGCGACCACAGGATTTTGTCTTTTTGACAGTAAGATCCACCTACGGGCGTTATTCTCTCAAAATAAAATATTTCAGAACAAATTTTCTGTATTCACAATAAAATAACAAATGGATATACATTATAATTATATTTTTTCTAATCAATATATTTCTGTCCATAGTATATTTTTTTGCAACTATATGAACATTGGGTACACACTTAAGAAATATGTAACACACAAATTACGAAAGAAACGCCCACTGACAGAGTTACAGATTTTCAAATGACGTGAATCTGCTTCAGCAGTTTCGAAAGGGTTAATTAAGAAATTATATTTTCATAGAAATTATAAAACGAATCGTACAGTTCGAAAGAGTTCAACTGAGCCAAATCTGGTAAGTACGATTGAAATTGTTTAATGTTTACTTCATGAACCTTTTATGTATATCATGAATCTTATGTTTACCATGGATTTGATATACATAAAAGGCGAATAGAATCGAAGAAACGTTGATTTCATATATTATATATCACTTCTTAAAATTATTGGTGACAGTTAAATAAAAAAGTCGCGTAATCTTTACCAGGTGGCACTGTCTACCGCTAGAACTGTTACTAAGTTTCCAAGCCACGCGACAGGCATCTAGTTTAGGAGGCTATGACGAACCCTTACAATAATTTATCCGAAAAGATTTAGTTTATGCGTTGTTGTATATATATATATCTATATTATTTCATTTCGTATATTATGTTACACCTACGAAAGAAAATTTAACCTTTATTGGGGATCAGTACAGACATAATAGACATTTTTACATGAAAAATATTGCAATTTTTTCAGAGAGTATTGTCTGGACCTATCGCAAGTGCAATGTATTTAAATAGACCTAAAATTATCTAAAATGTACTGAAGTACATACAAATCACAAAAACTGAATTCAGGATAATTAAGGAACTGGCAAAGGATCAATGTTTTTATTAATTTTATAATTCTTTTTTCCTAAGAGATTTCCGACGTGAACCATTAAAATTTTGTCTATTTCTTATAGGATCATAATTTTATTTTTTTACATTTACAGATAATCCCTAACACATTTTTGATTATAACTTTATAAATACTAAACTTAAATTATGCAAACAGTATACTTTTCCGCACTGCCAGACTGTCAGAAATTCGAATATTAAGTCAAAATTGGGTGTTGCTGTTGAAAAAAAATAAAGTTGGCGCTCATTTCAATATGTAGATGCCCCTAATTCAAAATTAGACGACATTTTCAGAAAGTGTATTTAATTTCCTGTTGAATTATGTCTATTAGATGTTCCTGCGTCAATTAATAACGAAGTTACAGCGGATGTTGATTTTTTTTTTTTTTTCACCGACTGTACATAATAATTTCCTGAGCCGATAACTGTGTTAACTTAATGTTTGGTATTTAAAAGACACTATAATGAGTTATTCCAGACTTCTAATTTTTCTCAAAAATGTCACTTAACAGTTTCATCCATTTAACGCTTCAATTTAAAGAAAATTAAACACTTGGCCCTTTTAGCAGCCATAGCATAACTACCTAAATTTGTTTAAAATTAAAATGTTATGTAATATTAATAAAGAAAAAAAAATTCCAAAATCTATTCTTGGCTCAAAAAACATTTACGACGATAAAATAAGCGAAACCAATTTCCGCGCCTTAAGTTTTTCGCCCAATTGATTCCTGTGAATTCCGGTAACCATACAGTTCGTACTGTTTACTTCTGCCGCACAAACTCCAGAGCGACCGCCTCATCTAGCTGTGAACCCCGTTTCAGAATGACTGTTGTAGCCCTTAAGATGTACACGCTTTGATCTACACTAAAGAAAGTCTCTGTCGCTTTATTGGTTTATGCGAGAAAAAATAAGGTTCGATACACTTTGAACATCCCTCGTATGTTGTTAATTGTATGAACATTCAAATTTCAGAAATAAATTTACAACGTTCGACTACTAAAAATTTTCATACTTTTTTTCTATTTTTTTTTTTTTTTTTTTTTTTTTTCTAAGAATGCTATTTTCACTTAAAAATATCTATATTTCTAAATAAAAATAAAAATAAATAAATAAATAATTCTCTGGTCTCTTTTTTTGAGGATCAAAAATTGTGATTGCACCATCCTTAGATGTAAATCCCAGACCGTCGCTAATTATCCACTCCCTAGCTGTCACTGCCTAGCTGTAGTGCGAAGTTAAACTTGCACGTCCTCAGCCTAAAAATATCTATCAATAATGCACATAATTGTTGTTATAATTTGTAGTAGTAGTAATAGTACTGTTATATTTTTCAATCGTAAATTACGCAATTTTTAAAAATCAGTTTCTTTTTACGGTTTTTAAAAAATTTAAATATTCTTTTCAAGTAAATCAGATTATTTTTACACTAATATAAAAAATAACATACGACCTGTCAACAATATGTATTGTTATTTATTTATTATATTTCAGCTATACTATTGTCCACAGACTGATTTTTCGCTATTCTTGTCAAAAATTAAGCAATATATATATATTTTTTAATATACATTTCAAATTAACGTCAGTTCTACAGATGCCTTATATGACAAAGGTATTTCATGTGAATACGATTAACCCGTTAGTAGTCGCTAGTTGGTCGATTTGCCGCCAACCTTCAATGTTGCCAGATTTTTTTATTCAATAGCCACCAAAAATTTTTTTAAATAACATTTGGTATACATAAAACGAGAATAAAATCGAATTAACGTCGATCACATCACTTATTAAAATTATTGGTGAGAGTTAAATAAAAAGTGCGCAATCTGTAATAGGTGGCGCTGTCCATAGCGACTACTAACGGGTTAATAACTTAAATGCAGTTATATGATGCTTGATTTAAGAGATGAATGATAAATTTAATTGAATACAATTGAATAAATGAAAAGAATCTTTAAAAATAGTAAATTCAAAAAATATTGCATTCTGTTGCTTCATTATTGTGTATTTAAAGATATATCTGCATTAATAACTATAAAAAGTTGGTAACCACACAATATAAGCTATTCTTGTACAAATAAATAATGGTACTAATAATGAACAAAACATTTTTATAAAAAGTTCTTAATTAACAAAAGCATTTCAAACCTTGCTTATATATATATTACAAAATTAATATTTTCTATAAAATTTAGAACTTAAATATTGTCTAAAAAATGATTGATTACATGCCACATTTATGTTAAAAGATAAATTATCTGTAGATAACTTTCCCATTCCGCTAATAACTATAATATATAGTCTTTCTTTTGATTGATCATCATAAATAAGAGAAAATTTTGGGGGAAAAATTTGTTTTCGAAAGATAAAACATTTTTTAATGGTTTTGATAACAGAATAAAATAAACTTCTTACTAACAATATTTTAAAAAACTTTAAAGATTAACAAAATTCTTTTTTAAAAACAAAGCGAAGCAATAAAGATTTTAAATCTTTCGGAGGGAAGGTATTCCTCTAAAAATACTTTCTGCAAAACATTAAGAAAACATCCTTGCTAAATCCGAGTTATACCTGCAGTAAAATAATTTTATAACAGATATTTTACGAATAAATTATCCATTTAAAATGAATTATTGGAAAATTTCTCATTTCATAGAAAAAAAAATGCTCTCTAAATCCGAATTATGCACGAATAAAATAATTTTATATGAGACAGTTTATCATTAAATTATCGGTTATCCATTAAAATTATTATCTATAAAAATAATTCCTCGTTAAATGAAGTATCTGGCAAAATTGTAATAAATGAGTTCAACTGCGTACATTACTCATTTTCTACGAAAAAATATAATTGTCAAAATGAATCAGTGAAAACTGTTTTGTTTTATTTTATTTTTACGATAATATGAAATTATTTAATTTAGCTCATTTAATTTATTAAGATGATACTCATGTTTCGGAAGAAAATTCTATTTTTTTGCATGAAGGGCAATTTTTGGGAAATGTTGCTCAAACAAGTTACTGAAAGAAATCTGTTTCCTTTTTACAGTTTTAACTGTAGTTTGTCACTTTTGTAAGTATCTCTTGAACAAACTGAAAAATGACATTTATGCGATATGAATATCTGTCGTTAAAAGTACTTGTTTTTTATGTGGTTAAATGTCAAAAGAGTAACTTGAACTTTCCTGTAGTAAAGCTAAATATATTAAGCGTTATATATATATATATATATATATATATATATATATATATATATATACTAGCTGACCCGACAAACGTTGTTTTGTCATATAAATTATTTCTAGAGAATATTTTGCTAGAAAAAAATAACTTATTGTAAGTGTGTAAGGTTGTGGTATATAAGTGGAAGATGTATGGAGCGCTGTGAACGGTGAAAGAATATAAAAATAACAAAACACCAATCATTTATTTTTTTAACTCATTAAAATTGATTCTTTAAAATTATATACATATCGCTACTTATAACAATATTACTAAAAAACAATATCAATCCCTTAATGCAACAGAGTGTACAATATTTTTTGTTATCCCATCTTTCGCCAATACAAACACACTGGATGGTTTGCCCACTCGAGAGCCACGTATAATTGTCCGTGTGAAAAACATGATGTGCTCAAATCTAAGCCACAGACAGACATCGTTTGACCCTGAGACTTATTGATAGTCATTGCAAATGCCAATCTAATTGGAAATTGAGGGTGTTTAAATTGAATTGGCACATCTGTGGGTATAATAGGGATTCGCAGTAGTAATACATTTTCACATCGGAATTTGTCATTTAAAATGATGGCTTCGATAACATTTTTCATTAATTTTTTTATGACTAATCGCGTGCCGTTGCACAACCGTGTTGGTTTCAAATTACGATGCAAAATAACCGGAGATCCAACCTTCAGTTGTAAAATATGCGGTGGCATGCCTGGTAAATCCAATGAGTTTAAAGACTTTGTTGGATAATTTACAGCTTCGGTGGCATCGCAAGCTGTATCATTAGATTTGTATGACACCAAGTCTCCTGGTAACAAATGTTGTATCTTGAGATTCAATTCGTTGACGTCCACATTTTTTGCTGCTAAAATTGCTCTTTCTGCCAGCCACTCATGATTTGTGTATCGTCTGTGTACATCGGGAAATATCTGGTCAATAAGAGCATCTTGAGAATCAATGATTGTGCAGAAATCGGTCGGTAATTTTATGCATCCAGTTTCATCTGTAGTAACTTTTCCATCGCCGATATCTAACAATTGTTTTGAGAATGTTTCAGCGGATGGATCTTGAAGCTTTTGAACGCACAAATTTACTTTCAGTTGTACTTTTTCAACATTAAGCCACAATGACGATGATTTTAAGCACGCGTTGATCTCATCAGCGTATGTTGAACGCGGAATAACGGGAAGTGCTTGTCTGAAATCACCTGAAAAGAGTAACAGAGTGCCGCCAAATAGTTTGTCGTTGTTTTTTATATCTTTCAATGTCCTGTTCGACGCCTCAATCGAATGTTTGTGTGCCATAGTGCATTCATCCCAGATAAGAATTTTACACTATTTCAGCACTGTGGCCATGGACGATTGTTTTTTTTATGTTGCACACTGCGTCTGGGTTATTTTGCATATTTAGTGGCAGTTTAAATAATGAATGAGCTGTTCTGCCTCCATCCAATAAAGTTGCTGCAATGTCAGATGATGCAACAGCCAATGCGATGCCATTATTTGATCGTATTTCGGCGAGAATTAGCGATATAAGGAATGTTTTGCCAGTTCCACCCCCCCAAAAAAAAGAATCCACCTTGTCCTGCCAAAACTGCGAGCATGATGCGGTTGTAAGTAAATGGTTCTTTGTTCTTCATTCATTAGTGGAACATTGCGAGCAACAATCGCTGCCATTTCTACAGTATTGTTCATGATTCAATTCAGTGCTTATTAAATCAGATGCATTTCGATTTGTTGAATGCATACCGAAATGACTGAGTGGTAAGTTGGCAATGATAATGCAAAGATCTTCAATAGCAATCAATGCTTCATTGTACATAGCGTCACTGAATACTATCGTTAGATCGTTGCACCGTGAACGATGTTGATGTAATATATCATCAGTCATTGAATCTTTGTGATTATCCCATAATGTCTCTGCTCGGGCCGGGAAACATGTAGTCAACACTATAGCGAATAGTAGACGAATTTGTTTTGCTGTACAGTTCAGTCCTACTTCAGCAAGCATACACTCCCACTGGTTGTCGTCTTCCAGCAAGCCGAGTGCGAGGCATGCATCTTTATACGTTGGATACTGTTGTCCATTCACTTTACGTAAATCTTGAAATGACAAAGGGCCGATGACATTGAGAATAACAGTCGAAGATAAAAGCACTCAGTCTGCCTTGGATTGACTGTAAATACTCGTCCCAAGGTGTTTGATTTGAATAAACCGGGACATGCATCAATCGGCGTGCCTTGCTTGCGGGGCATCAATTTTTTTGTTGGAGCCCATGTGAAATAGCGTGGTACTTTTGAATAGAGTAATGTGCGTGCAAAAGCATCAAAAGCATCCGCACGATTACACAATTCAAAAAATTCGGTGAGTGTAGTTTTTGGTAGATTTATAGCACGATCAATCGATATCTCGCTCGAGAAATATACGCGCTGGCCATTTTCTAGATGGACGGCTAAATGAAGAACTGCTGGATCCCGTTCACGAATTGGGAAACCAAAGATACGCCAAACAGCTTCATTGGAGCTGACGTACCGGCCAATTTGGTAAAGTGTTATTTCATCGTTGTTATTCACCGGAGGACCATTCACATTGGTATTTTCAACTCGAAATACAGCCATATCACTGCCTTTATTCACATACTTGCAAATGTATTTGATGCTCTTCACTGAACTGCAGAACTGAACATTAATATGAGCATTGAATGTTTTGCGCAGCAGAGGCGAATATGGGACCACCCAACGGTTATCAATGTCAATATCTATGTTGTTGACATAGATGACCGCCATAGATGATAAGATTGTCCGCCATTATCGGGATTTCTTCGACGATATATTGGATATCCGTCAACATTTGTGATCGTGAAATTTTTCGGAAAACTTTTAGTACATTTTCCATCTGCACAAATAATAATGGCCTAAAAATTCATTTTTCATTTTAACATAAAATAACGCCGTCGGATATTGACGAATTTTTTAAAAGAATATACCATTTTAACAAATTTTAACATTTTAACAATATTAACGTTGAAAAAATATTTTAAACACTTACGGTTAAAAATTCATTTTTCATTTCAACATTAGATAAATTCTGTCATCGTGTTTACGATTCTAAAATATTAACTTTGAAAAAATATTTTAAACTCTTCGTAAGATACAGTTACGATTCTAAAAATATTAATTTTGAAAAAATATTTTAAACACTTCGTAAGATACGGTTAAAAATTCATTTTTCATTTCAACATTAAATAAATTCTGACATCGTGTTTACGACAACTCACGCCATCTAGGTGGAAAAGTTGTTGAAAGAGTTGGTTAAAAATTAATTAAGAAAGAACTAATTAAGTTACAACTTTCATTTGTAAATCTAAACCATTCTCGAATCCACCTGAAGACACACAAAAAATTTCATTAAACTCAGTCCAGCCGTTTAGGAGGAGTTCAGTGACATACACACGCACAAAAGAAATATATATATAAAGATATATATACAGTCGGTAACAAAAGTGTCCGAACACTAGCAAAAATTCCTATGTAAAAAAAGTACACTTCACACGGTTTTGTTAAATAAATCCTTGTCGAATCCTGTACTTAGTCAGTGTAAGACCATGATTCTATAAGGATCTATTTAACAAAACCGTATGAAGTGTGCTTTTTTTACATAGGAATTTTTTCTAGTGTTCGGGCACTTTTGTTACCGACTGTATATATATGTAAAATTTTCAATAACTATATACATATTTAACGTTTCAGGTGTTTGAGAGGAGACTTGTATTGTGTTCTCCACAATGTTTTCAGTTTTCCTTTTCTGAAATTTTAGAACACCACTTATATAGGTTGTTTCAGTACCTTTTCGTATTTCTTTTTCAGGGCTTTTCTTATTCAGAGCACCTCAAAACGTAATATTATAGCAAAAAGCAGAGTTAAAAATAGAACATCAAAGAATACTTCTTTTTATAGTTTGGATATTCTCTTCTTGAACAGTGTTCATCGACATAGTAAAATGTAGCAAAGCACTTCCATCAATCATTTCAATAGAAAAGAACGTTTAGCCTAATATTGGGTAACCAAATTGGCTATAAAATGTATTCACATCGCATTGTGTACTTAAATGTAGTTTTATATGAAAAAAACTTAAAACAAAAATGAAATGAACTTCCAGCAGTTTCCAAGTATAGTCCATTATATCCAAATACTTTGTGTAGCCCTATAAACGAATGATGAATTATTTCCATACCACAATCTACACAAAACTTGCTTTTATGCATGTAAAAAAATATGTTCATTTCATTTTGTTTAGAGCAACCTATAGATGCTACACTGTACTTACCAGAAATTTCTCCCATAGACGTGATGCATTTGAATTCTCTTGGATGTTCCTGTACATGAACTATTTGCTTAATCTCAACGAAAAGTTTATAGTAGCATCACTATATGATACAGGTTTAAAATACCGAATTAGGACTTTCTGCTGTTATTTGTTCGTGAGATTATGTTGATAACAGGCACACACACGGACATACAGACAGATAAACACCCACAGACCAGCCGCTAAAAGCATGTTTTATTATTATTATTATTATTATTATTCAGGGAACCAATGTGTAAATATGATATAAATGCAATTTAGAAAATATTGATAGAAGAACAATGCTTTCTCTACCATACATACGGGTAAGAGAAAGTAAAAATAATAATTAAGGCAGTATAAAGTACCAGATATAAAACTGATTTTTTTCTCTTGTTTTCCTTTCAAAGAAACTAAATGTGATTTAAATGTCCTTACATTATTTTAATTTTCCAACAAAGTGAAAATAATTTATGACTTCGGCTTGTATATCTGCTCGTCTACATATCTGTAATTTTTATACATATTTGTAGAATGCCTTAAAAATACTATAAGTTATAGAAGTTTACTGTGGCATATTCCTTTTTAAAAATGGTGTAAATTGTACAAAATTTTTATGTAGAAAAACAGCTACATAGTAGCCATAAGTACGAAATTATAATTTCTATTGACTATTGTATGATTAGCATTAATAATTGGTTTACAGGGTAGACAGATAGATTCCGATACATTATTATATATTATTGGTAATTGTTGGTAATGCATTTTCAGTTGTTTTATGCCTTTTTAAAGCTTTACAAAAATGTCAACAGTGACTATTTCGATTTATCTATCAATCTGTTTGTCTATCTACGCTTTCATTTCAGTAAATCTTTAAAAAATGCCTTGAAAGTGTTATATGCTATTCAAGTACCTTATTACATGTTCTTTATGAAAATAAAAGAATTAATGCAGCTGGTTTGTGTACAGGGACTCACAAAAGATATTCGAAGTATTACGGGATATGAGAGATATTTTTGTAAAGCATACTTTAATATATTTATGTTGTGCATAATATGACAAAATTTATATACATTACTCAGATAAACAAAATCCATTTTCTGTAGAAATAAACATGATATGGATAATTTTTATTTTTACCGGGAAGCATATAATGAAAGACTAACGGTTTCAGCACCTCTTTGGCGCATTGGCGAAACCGCTAAAGCACAACCAGTTCTATCGTCAATTCCCATTCCGCTTCCGCTCCGTAGTTCTTTTTTTTTTTTTTTTTTTTTTTCTGTTTTGCTTTAACCTTGATCAACGTATCGTTTCTTTTTACAGTCTACGACTTGCTTATTAGATGAAATTCTTATAACGAAATACATTAGTGAATAAGAAATGATGAATTGAAATAATGAAATACATTAGTGCATACATTAGTGAATTAAATAATAAAAATGAAAGAAAGAAATTTCAAATTTATGTTAAAATAATAATAAAAACAAGTTTTAACTTTTCTTTTTTCTTTTCTTTTCTTTCTTTCTTTCTTCTTTTTTTTTTTTATTTAATAACCAATCACACATATATTTATTAAAACTATTTTATAGAAAAGTTTGATATATTTTATTTTTATTACTCGGTGAAAAAAAAAAGAAAAGAAAAAAGAATAAATGAATGAAAGTGGAGGCGACAACTTTTATTTTTTCGAAAATATTAAAATTAAATATGTCAGCTAAAGTGAAATATAATACCTAAAAAAGGAAGAAAGTATCATCTGACTTGCATAGAGCATAATTACTTTCCAACTGTGCTTACTCATTACTCGTTACATAGTTTAATCTATATTCTTTAGTATATTTTACCTCACAAGTGACATTTAGAAAACATTTTATTTTTAATTACGAAGGAAGACAACTCGCAACAGTTATTTTTACAGCTTTACTTTTAAAGAAAATCGTACTAGAGCTTAGTTAGGTGCAGCCCTGTACGTTATTTAAAGACAGCAGGTACACAAAATTATATTTGTTTTTAACTGCAGAGAAAAAAATATCATAAAAGCATATTTGCCAACTTGTACTTTTTTCACCCTACTGGTAATTTTTAATAAAAAATTTTAATAAGTGTTTTAGTAGTTTTCTGTGATTAAACATGATGAAACTTTTTGCAGAGAAATAGTGGTGCTATAAAACCGTAGAAGTTGGCACTTATGTGAAAGAAATATTTTATAATTTTATTTCCAGAATGAAAGCTTTTAAAAATTTCTGTAACCTCTATGTCATCTAAAATTTTCATATGCCCTATTGTCTACACGGTGTACTTGAAAAAAATTCTTAACACTTTAAATCTACTTTGAACAATTACCATTTACATCTCACAGTATATCTCAACACAAATGAATAATTTACGCTAATCATACCTTATTCTACAAGAGAAATAGGTTTGTGCATTTAAATAATGTGTAATTTTTTAAAAATATTTCTGACAATCCCCAATGCATCGTAAATCTTTAATAAATATCAGTACACAAAACGATTTCGCAGTTAACGCAATATTCAAATGAAAACACCTGAAAAAAAAAAAAAAAAATCGATGGTGTTTTCCAAGCATAAAAATAACTGCACATTCTGATACAAGAATGAAAGAAGCTAGAAAAATTAAACTGAAGCCTATTTTTAATTTCTAAGTAATCAAATATAAAATTTCCTACAAAACCAAATTTAATTTAGGACGATTATTATTTTTTTTGTACTTTTTTTTACATAAAGACATGGGGTAACTGTGTTGCGTTCCTTAGCAATGTTTGCTCTATTCACTTTTAAAAATTTCTTTCGCATGTTTTCTTTTAATTTAACTTTTATTACTTTCTTTTTTTATGTTACAGAACAAAAAAAAAAAAAAAAAAAAAAAAAAAAAAAATAGCTGGTTTAAATATAAAATCACTGTAAAAAAATAAATAAATAAATAAATAAAAAAATTATTTACTTAGATTCATTTCTTGAAAAAAAAAACAATTTGGCGCAAGATAAAAAAAAAAAAAAAAAAAAAAAAAAAAACCTTTTCTGCCAATTTTATATTTAATTATATTTTTTAAACTTGTTTTTATTATTTATTTATTTATTTATTTTCATTTTTTTTACTTTTTCTTACCCATATATATAACAGAAAAAGTATTGTTTTGCGGTCAAATTTTCGAAAGTGAGTTCTTATTGTATTTACATGTTTTAATGTCCATTAATCCAAAAATCAGGTTTCTAGCGATTCATCTGTGTGTCTGTCTGTGTGTGCCTCTGTGTGTGTGTTTGTATCTCATCAGCATATCTCTAATAATATTATAGTTTTAAAAAATTAAAAAACACGCTTTTATAGAAATGTGAACTAAAAAGCACAAAATATCTATCTTAGTGTTAAAATGCTGGGCAAGAGAAAATCGTGTGAGTGATACACCATAATATTTACATACATTTAAATCTTTAATTAAAATAATTTAGAATTAAACAAAAACCATTTCTAAAAAATCTCTCCTGACTGGGATCGAACGCCAGACCTTTAGCTTCGTAGCGCGAAGCTATACCTCAACGCCACGCCGTTCACGTAGGTAGAGTCTTTTTCACAATATAAATTTTTTGTTTGCTCCCAGAGCGGTTACAAACATACATACATACATACAGGAGAATCTAATAAAAGCGTGTTAAAAATTAGGGCTGTGCCGATTAATCGATTAATCGGTTCGGTTAATCGATCAATGCTTAGTCCCGATCAATTTTTTTAATCGAGTTAATCGGATCGATTAATTCGATTAAAAATTTTGAAAATCCGATTAAAATTTTCAAACTACGAAATAAAGTAAAAATATTGTTCTTCTTAAAAAAAATTTTTTTTCACATATTTTGCGAACAAACATTCTAAGAAACATCCATCAGATAATGAAAAAGCAAAATAAAATAAAATAAAATAAATAAAAATAAAACCTCTCAAAAGAAGTTGGTGCACTTTTGTTGATAGAGAAAAGGGAGAGGACAGTTAGTAAAACAAATGCCGCTTCTGGGCATGCTGGAGCAACACCACTTGTCTGTAGCCTTCTACAGAAAGTGTTGGCTAAGGTAATAGTAGTCTCAGAAACAAGAAGCTTTCAAAAAATATAAAGGCTAAAGATTAAAAAAAAAAAAAAACAAGAAGAAGGGATTATTGAGATTTTCATTATCCCTCTGATGGGGGGAAATGTCAACAGAGTTTCACAGTATCTTCAATCGTTTATTGTCTGTTCAGAATTGCTGATAGTCACTATTGAAGTAGAAACAGAAAATAACATTCTGCGTTCTAGTCCGAAGTGACAAAGAAGAACTAAAATATAAGAATTTGAGATTTTAATAATAATGATATGGAATTTTGAGAATTCATTTAAAAATAGTGACAAGCGAGATGGACAAGGCCTGCAAATATAAAACTAAAATATGAGTAAATTCATTTAATGTTTCTTTCAAAATGAATCGAAAAATTAATTTATTTAAAAAAATAATAATAATAAATAAAATTGAATAAGTGAAAATATTTATATAAAATTAACACTTAAATTCATCAATTATTACTCTAAAAATTGATTTAAATTTCAGTTATGAAACAAATATAATTAATTAGACAAAAAGTTTTGAAAAAAAAAAAAATCAGTCAAACTTATGAATAACATATATAAATATATATATACACAATATGAGAGTTTTATACATCATTGAAATAAAATTATATAAAGAAAAATGAAAACCGATTAAAAATTCGATTAATCGACCGATTAATCGATTAATGAAATACGATTAACCCAGTTAAAACTCTTAATCGATTCCCACCCCTAAAAATGAAGTAACACTATATATAACAATAGAGAAAGTATTGTTGTGAATCTAATTTTTAAAATTGAGGATTTTTTTTTTTTTTTTTGTATATTTGCATGTTTTGAAGTCCTCTGAACCCGAAAATCAGATTTTTAGCTGTTCATCTCTTTCTTTCTTTCTCTCTCTCTGTGTGTCTATGTGTTATTAATCAACATATCTAAAAAATAAATAGTAGCAAAGTGTACAAACTTAGAATTCTAAATCTATATCATATAGAGATGCCGCACCAATTTTTGATGAGATTAAACGAATGCTTCGTGTTTAGGCACATCGAAAAGAATTTCAAATGCATTACGTCTGTAGGTGACATTTTTGATAGGTGCAGTTTATGTTATACTAAACAAAATGAAACGAATATGCATTTTTTTATATGTATAAAAGCATGTTTCGTGTAGAATATGGTATGAAAATTATTCACGATTCATTTACAATGCTATCCAATAGAAATAGAATATAATGGAATTATATTTGGAAATTGTAGAAAAACTACTCAGAGGTATGAAAATTAATTCTTCTTACGCATACGGCAAATAAAGTATTTTATAAATGAAATTTTATGTGCTTTTTCTTTTTTTTTTTTTTTTTTTTTTTTTTTTGTATAACGCGTTTCGAGTTTCTTTGGACACTAAATATTAAGATTTTAAGTATTTATTCTTGTGTATGTCTGTTATCAGCGTAACTAATGTAATAATAATAATAATAATAATTGTAGCCAGTTTACATGTTGAATTTAAAAGTTCATGTGAGTTTGCTACTTCAAAATCTTGATTAAAATTGAATTTCATGGAGTGATGCAGGTGATAGTTCTCTGAATAATTTTGAGTAAACGTTTAAATTTAATAACAGTCTGAATTCTACATAAATATAAGTAATATATTCAAACGGCTCCTCACACAGAATTATTTGTGAAATAAAAATATTCCTAAACCTCTTTTAAATTCTTTTTAACGTAGGCTTACATTACTCGTTAACTTATTATTTAATGTGCAATCTGTCTTTATTTACTTGAAAGGCAAGAGAAGAAGTTGTGTGAGCGTCACACCAGATTGTTTGACTTAAAACCAGAATTTTAACCAGACTGTAAAAAAAAGAGAGAGAGAGTGTGTAAAACCACTTTCAAATGGTGTATTTTGTCTGAAAGCAATATTCCTATAGCCTTAATAAATGTATTATTTTTATTTTATTTTTAATATTCGGTAAATATAATTAAAACAATTTATTCAAATTGTAACTGGCGCATTATTTTGAACCTGTAGACACAAATTTACAAAAGTGAAAGAATTTTTTCGTAAAAAACACATTGAATATTTTATTATGTTACAGAAAAAAAAAAAAAAAAACAAGGTAATAAGATAATTTATTGCTTTTTAGTAATCTAATCTAATCTCCTATCATTTTATGATTACGTTCACAAATTGCTAAAGATTAGTAATATCAATTCGTATAATTATGACCTTTAAAATACGCTAAAATAATAATAAGATTCCTTAAAAAAAAAAAAAAAAAAAAAAAAAAAAAACTTGTATTTTGTTTCAATACCTATTAAAAATAAATTTCATCATTTGAAAAGACTTTCTTTTTATTGCATCCTCATTTACAATTTACCAGATAATTTCAAAACAAGCCCCTTCTTCCCCTTGCTTCTTCCAAGAACGGAATAGGGTTGTTATGCGCTGCATATATGAGGAAGGCATAGGAGAGTGCCATATTTAGTGTGACGCATTTCATCCTCGCCAACCAAGTTCTCGCGCCAACAGGTGCTGAAACCGTTAGTCTTTCATTATATGCTACCGGGAACCAAAGTTATTTATATAATTATATGGTATAAATGAAAATTGCTGAATGTAATTTTGTAGTGCTATGAAAATTTTTAATATGCTATATGGTGCGTATGCAAATATTAGCCGAGATACAAGTTTTTGCGAAAAATATTATTTTATAGCTTTCGCTTTAGAAATAAAGTTGTAAAGACGCTTTATGAGATCATTTCTTCCTTATATAAAAACAAAATGTATTTTTGTCGATTTGGACAATATACAAGGATACACGAAAGTAAGCTTTTGTATAGTTATTTCTTTGAAAGTAAAGCTTTAAAGATAATTTTTGAAACTTTTGTTCCTCTATATTAAACTCAAAATGAATGTTAAGGCGTCCTCAAGGAAATAAAATGCATTGAAGATTAAAGGATATAACAGTTAAAGGGTGCAACAGTTGACAACTTTGTAATATATGCGAAACGCGTAATCTTTCATTCTTGTTTCTTCATTGATAAAAAATTCTGGATTTTGTTTTGTTTAGGAGAATTTATTGAACTATGTAATTCCCTGAAAAAGCATTATCAATAAAAAAAGAGAATCGTTAATGGTAATTATAAAATCCCGTGATCTACTTATGAAAATTAATGGGTGCTTCACATTTTATTTAATCTAGAGGAAAGTTTCTCTGCCATCTCTTGCCGTTAAACAATTATTCAAAAAATGGTATTATCTATAAAAGTTAAGAAGTTGTGTTATTTCTTTGAAATGCATTTAAGTTTAAATGAATTGGCATGTATTTTGCATGATATCAGTTGTATCATTAATAAGTTTTAAACTAAGTTATTGTGAGTTTAATTTCTTGATGTTTAATTTTTTTTTTCTTTTTTTTCTTTTCTTTTTCAAGCATAATATTCTCAGATTCATTAAGATGTTTAAATATTTGTCACATTTTTATGACTTCTGCAAACAGTAGATTTTTATTATTAGTATTATGTTTTTATTTTTATTTATTTAATTATGATTTATTTTAATTACACCTACACATGGTAATATTGTTAACTTTGGCTGTTTTCGAAAGAAATTAACATTTAAAAATACGGAGATAAATCAGTCTAAAAATAATACTGACATAAATTTGTTCACACTAATCAAATCCCGATTATACTAATGTCAAAGAAAAAGACCTTTCTAAATAAACACCATAAAATGCAAAAAACATGCACCCTTTTTTCTTTTTTTTTTTTTTTTTTGAATGAAAGAAATAATGTACGAAAAAAACGTTGGATTGAAAGTTAGAATGAAATAAAAAACACACAAAAGTAATGCAAATGTATAAATTATAAACTTAAAAATAATTCAAAAAGTTTTTGGTGTACTTTTGTGAAAATGTCAGAAATTAGATAAAAATCAATTTTTGATATCAAAATGTTTAATCATATTCCCATTAACTTAGAAAGAAAATTGATTAATATCAATAGTAAAAGATGTAAAAATAATTCTTTCTTTAAAAATTATTACTAAATGAAACTAATTTTTTAAAAAGAATTAAATTCATTCGAAAAAAAAAAAATCATCAAAACCGTGAAACATCATAAGCGTTGCTACACAACCAACCACAAGAAAGATTAACTCCGAAGGGAATATATTGCTTCAGTGATTCTAAAAGGCTACATGATATTGATAAATTGCCTAAAGTCAAATTATGAAAGTTACTGAAGTTTTGAATCACATTTTTTTTTTTTTTTTTTTTTTTAATTACTTTCAAGTGAAAACATCTAATCATCGAAATCGGAATCCATTTGCATCTAAAATGACTACATTTATCATTTAATAAAATCCAATACTTGAATATTTACAATTACACACACACACACACACACACATATATATATGTATATATATATATATATATATTTTTTTTTCAAACTGAACTTTTTTATGATATACATTAACTGTCTTTTTTTTACAAAATAAGTCATTAAATAAGTCAAGAAACAAATTATTAAAAAAAAAAAAGTGCAATAAAATCTTAAAAAATAAAAACGTTATTATGAAAAATAATAATAATTATAAATAGAAAACAAAACCTTCCGGCTCACTAGAAAGGGTAAGTTGATTTCCTTTTTTTTTTATCATGTACCCGCAATTTTGGTAAAATATGGCAGCTACAAATTATAAATGGACTTGGTGGAAATATTGATGTGAGCTATGTACGTATGGAGGTTTAAGAATATCAATTCATAAATACCTTTTTTTTTATGTGATTTTGAAATTTTCAACTGGCCAGCACTTGGAAAAAAGATGGTGAATCAAATTGGAAAACAAGCATATCAAATGCGTTTGTGAGATACTACAAATTTAGTTCGAATTAACTCAGTATTTCAAAAGTTATTCTATTGACGAATTAAGCAGCCGCCACTTGGTCAAAATGGCGGAGAAAGTTGCTCAGTGAACTAATCCAACATATTTGTAAGATAAGTCCACTGTCCAACTTTAGTTCGACTAAATTCAGTATTTCAAAAGTTATCGTGATAAGAAATTTTCAAGTTTCACAAAAAGACGGAGTGACATGCTTAGCGAACTTATCTAAGACATTTGAATGATAAGTCCACTGCGCAAACTTGATTCGAATTGATTCAGTGTTACAAAAGTTATCTATATGACAAATTTTCAAGGGGCCGTCACTTGGAAATAAAATGATGGAGCAAATTGCTTAGCGAACTTATCAAACATATTTGAATTGTAAGTTCACTATCCACCTTTTATTTGAATCAGTTTAGTATTTCAAAAGTTATCGTGATGGCACTTTTTCAAATGTTCAGCTGGTTTAAAGTGGCCGCAACTTGGTAAAAAAATGTCGGAACAAGTTGCCCAGTAAACTCATTCAAAATATTTGTATGATACGTTTGCTGTTGAAATGTGGTTCGACTTGGCGTATTTTTCGGAAGTTATCGTGATGATAAATTTTCAAGTGGTAGCCTGATTTCAAGTAGCTCCGCTTAATTTAGGATATCCGCCACTTTGTTAAAAATGGCGGATCAAGTTCATTAATGAAATAGTAGTTTAGACTCTTATATGGTCAATGTATGCATCAAACTTCAAGTAAATCCAGCCTTAAATACTCTTTTAACAGTGTGGATTTGAAATTTTCAAGTGGCCGCAACTTGAAAACAAAATGGCGGAGTGACTCTTGGTTAACAAACTTATCCAAGATATTTTAATTCGCTGCCCAAATTTGGTTCGATTTGGAGTATTATTTATATATTATTATTATCGTAATAAAAATATTTGTATCTTTATATATAAAAGAGTACTTCCTTCTTATAAGTTCCCGTCAATTAATTTTACTTATGAATGTGAAACTAATCAAATTCTACCTTTTTTAGATCTCTCTATCCATCGCAGTAAAGATAATTCAGTTATATGGTTTGATGTATATTATAAAAATTCTTTTGTACCCCTCCCAATTCCTGCTACTTCTGCCCATACAACTAAGTATAAATTTTCGTTTTTCAACTCTTACATTACTCGGGCTCTTAAATATACCTCATTCCAATTTAGCAAAACTAAACAATTAAACAAAATTATACAAATCGGCATTGATGCAGGCTATAAAAAAACTACTATTATCAAAATTATCAATAAAATTAAAAATAACTTTAATTCCTCTACAATAAATTCTTCTACCTTAACCCCTAAAATTAAATATAGTAATAGCCTGCCTTTTTGTCACGAATTTATTGATTTTAAACAGTATATTTTCCGTAAATATAATATACTAATTCCTTTTAGTTCTCCTTTAAGAATTAAACATCTAAGCTTAAATGATCGGGATTTAACTAGACCCACTAGGCAGGGGGGGGGGGGGGGTTATAAAATTCCTCTAAAACTCAATCAAGATACTTTCTTTTATACTGGACAAACAAAAAGAACTTTAAACAAAAGAATTCAAGAGCATATCCGTAACGTAAAAGAAGGAAAAAGTTCAGCCTTAGACAATTTTATTTACGAAACCTCAGCTTCACCTCTTTTTGACAAAGCAGAAATCATCTCTTCTCCATCAACTAGCTCAGAATTAACAGTTTCGGAAGCTGTGAATATAATTAAATATAATTCAATCAATTTTAAAGATGCTGCTTTTCTTCCTAAAATTTGGTATTTTCTAATACAACCAGATATCTAATATAATTTGCCTTCAACAGTTCCTTAGTTCTAATGATTGTTTACAGTGAAAATTTTCTGCATAATTCCTACAGTTCTTGCAAGTTTTTTGTCTCTATTCTACCTAAAGAATTCTCCATTAAAGTTATTTAAAAGTGGCGATTCTGAAACAAGTCTTTCTCCTTGTGTCGCTAATTTCCCGTCTGCGCAGCACTGGTGTGGCGTGAAACCCAACCAGCCAACTTTCCTTGTAAAGATTTAAATTTATGCAAGTTCCTCAGCACAGATTAATGCATGACCTCAACTACTCCACAAAAATGTGTCTCCCTAGTGAACAAAATGAAGCTCGACTCTTCGCCTTCGGAATGTTTTCATTTTTATTCATCTGTTTCATCTATTTCATATTTAATGACTGCAACCGAAATTGGCTTCTTATGTATATATTAGCAGGCTACGCCCGCTTCGCTGGTCACAATTTTTAAATGAATCACAATAATTAATGAATTCTCAAAATTGCATTAATTTTTATCATGTGATAAAAAAAAGAAAAAACAAATTCTGATCGGGAAAAATGTCGCACCGGGTCCCCACTGCCTTCGGAAGCGTAGATCCGTGCGCTGAGCGCAAGTATTCCTTCACTATCCTTGTGATTTCTCAAAATTCCATGTTATTCCTCATAAACTTTCATTCTTAAGAAAAGGAATTAAAGAAAAATATCATTTAGCATCGGATAAAAACTCGCACCGGGACCCCACTGCCTTCGGCAGCGCAGACCCATGCGCACTGTGCGCGCACGTGTGAGGATATACGTGCGCTGTGCACGCATATTCTTTCCCAACTCAAACTTTTATTATTAAGAAAATAAAATTAAAAAAAAAAAAAAAAAATCTTTTATCATCTGGTAAAAACTCGCACAGGGTCCCATGCGCGCTGCGCGCGCACACATTCCTTTTGAAATCAGACTTTTATTCTTAAGAAAAGAAAATTTAAAAATTCATTTCTCATCAGGTAAAAAGTCGGACAGGGTCCCCACTGCCTTTGGCAGCGCAGTCTCGTGCGCGCTGCGCGCACCTATTCCTTCCCCACCCTTCCAGCCCCTAATAATTAACCTACAAATACCAATTTTGAACGGTCTAACTCAATTAGCTGAGATGCAAAAGAAAACCTAATCAGGACACCTTAAAATTGTAAATCAGGTGAAATCTCGAATTCCACTTTCGATAATATGAAAGAATTTTAAAATATCTTTCGAATGATGTATTCGAAATAAATTAATCATAATTAGAATTTGAAATATTGAAATTAAAAAATATTGCAGCGCCATCTGGCGGTAGAAATTTCTGTAATCTATTGTTCCATTCCAGATCAACAAAGCTTTCAAATGATTTAATACTTATGGAATTATTTTAATTAGTAGCGGAGATACAAAAGAAAACCTAATCAGGACACCTCAAAACGTGCAAATCGGGTGAAATCTCGAATTCCACTTTCGATAAATAAAAGTACTTCAAAATATCTTTCGAATGAAGTATTAAATATAATTTAATCGTAATTATAATTTGAAATATTGAAATTTTAAAATATTACAGTGCCATCTGGCGGTAGAAATTTCTGTAATCTACCGTACAGTTCCAAATCAACAAAGCTTTCAAATGTTGTATTACTTATGAAATTATTTTAATTAGTAGCTGAGATACAAAAGAAAACCTAATCAGGAGACCTCAAAACGTGTAAATCGGGTGAAATGTCAAATTTCACCTTCGATAACATAAAAGTACTTTAAAATATCTTTCGAATGATGTATTAAAAATAATTTACTAATAATTAGAATTTGAAATACTGAAATTTTAAAATATTACAGCGCCATCTGGCGGTAGAAATTTCTGTAATCTACTGTTCGATTCCAAATCAACAAAGCTTTCAAATGATGTATTACTTATGAAATTATTTTAATTAGTAGCTGAGATACAAAAGAAAACCGGAGACCTCAAAACGTGTAAATCACGTGAAATCTCGAATTCCATTACTTACGGTAGTCGGTTAATGGAAGGTGACAAAAATTTGTGGCGTCTACTCTTGAAATTCAATTCAAATAAGTTTCAAAATGACATATTACTTTTGAAATTATGCTAATTAGAAGCTGAGATACAAAAATGATATAAACGCTATTATAAAACGACTTATGTCTGACTTTTTCGTGGTTTTCTCCGAAATTTGCGTAATTCTGGGCTAAATACTGTTAAAAATCAATAGTATGAATGTGAAAGGAGTATCAAAATTCGAAACTCTGCAAAATATAAAAGAATAAAGACGTTCTGGGTTTTCCGTTGTTTTCTCCGAAACAACCGTTCCTTTTCTACGTTTTTGCCCCTTCCCCCCCCCCCTTTCCGTCCCTTCTAATAATTTTACACTTGAAAATATTCGCAATCGATGTATCTTTCCTTAGAACCTAATAATACCAATTTCAAACGCTGTAACTCTTTTTTTTTCCCTTCGCCCCCCCCCCCTCCCCCTCAAGCCCTTCCTAATAATTCTACACTTTCAAAAATATTCAGAATCGAATTATCGGGCGTTGAAACCAAATATTACGAAATTTCAACTGCATATCTCAATTTAAAATATATGCTGCAAAATATAAAACAAAATTTAATCAAATTTTTCTGTTTATCCGGATATTTTCATGAAAATTGAACAGTAGCATTATAATATGCTGTCTAAGCCCAATATTAATTCAAATGTAACGTGAATGAAAATTTGAAAAAGTTTTAAAATTGCAATTTTTATCCCCACTGTAAAACACGTGACATCTTGATCGGTTACTATCATTTCCTTTTTCCAGACGGTCGTCTGGCATTTGAAATGATGTTGCCACAAAAAATTCATACTTTAGGTAATTTTAAAAAATCTAATTGTTGTACCGATAAGCCGCTTGCACACTTAAATTCAGAAAATAATCCCCTTTCATTTGGTACCAAAATCGTAACGATCGGGCAAATATTTCTAATTTATTTTCCACTTTTTCTAATTTTAACTCTGTTAAAATATCTTTTTTTATGGAATGGCGGTGAATTTTCAGTCATTGAGATCGCTTTTAGATTAGACATGAGTGGACATTTTAATTAATATCTCCACAACTAATTAAAATTTTTAAATTCTGTTTCGAGGAGGAACTCAGAAAGGCTCCAGTGCATCAGTATGACAGACGGACAGACAGACAGACAAACCTTTCCTTTTATTATTATAGATAGTGTTGCTGTACTTCCTGTTAAAAAATGGCTATGTCCTGATGATGCCCTGATGTTCAGGGCGAAAGGCCTTGACACGATGTGTATCTTTTAATGTTTTTAATTAAATATATTTTATACGTGCTTTACAGTGGATTCTTTTATAAATTGTGGTTTTCTACAAATACACGTGGGATAACATGTCTCTATATGAGATGTAATTTTATCTTACATATAATTACATCTATTCATTTAAATTGTTTTTTATTTTCGAGTTATTTGATTTATATCGCAGGTAAAATTTATTTATCTCAATACATTGTTGCATTTTTTTTCTGTTGAGTCATCCTTCTTCAGTTATTTTATTCAGACCTCCAAACCAAGGATAAAAATTTATTTTCTTTATTCTTGTAGCTATGACGTAAGTTTCAGAGTTATCTCGGTGAACCTTGTGTATTTTTTTTTTTTTTTTTTTTTTTTTTTTAAGAAAATTTTGCAAAAGTTTATTGTGTTAATTATGCATTTTAGAAAAAAAATTAATAGTAAAATTAATAACTGAGATAGTTGAATGTGTTTAAATGACTAATGTGTGTGTTTAAATGTGTTTAAATGTAATACTGCTATGCAAAAACGCAGTAATATATGAATTAAGTCTCTGCATATATGTGTTTCCATTATCCGTTTTTCTATATAAGTGTTGATATGGTGTTGCATTAATAAAAATTGTACATATAAAAGAGGTTAGCTTATTCTGTATCTTTTATAATATAATGGGTCTGCTTCATTCAATTCAAATTTTTTTATATCCAGACTTGACATTTAAATTAACATTATGAAAGGTATTCTAAAATACATAAGTCCAATATCGTGATACATCGCGATATCGCGATTTTGCCTTCACAATATATCTTGATATTGAAATAGTGACATCGCCCACTCCTACTAATAAGCAATATTAACAATACAAAATTTTCAGCACTTTTTTTCGTGACAAAGTGGCTTGAGATAATGTAGAATAGCTGGGAATTGTATTAATTATAAAGTAAAAAAAAAAAAAAAGAGAGAGAGAGAGAGAGAGAGAGAGAGAGAGAGAGAGAAAAGAATTGAAAGAAAAGAAAAGGAGGAAAGAAAAAATGCGCTTGCATCAGAGAGAAAAAAAAATTAATTTGCGCACTAGGTACACGGGCTAATCTATTATAATATTAAATTATTACTTTTCATCTCATTACGAAGGGTAGGTAAACTTTTTTTTTCTTATCAAGTAGCCGTCATTTCGAAACAAAATAGCGGCTATATTTTTTAATGAACTTGGTGGAAATATTGATGTGGCTATGTACATATGTAGTTTCAAGAAAATCGGTTCATAAATACCTTATTAATGTGAATTTGAAATTTCCAAATGGCCGGCACTTGGAAACAAGGTGGCATTTCAAGATGGTAAACAACCATATAAAATGCATTTCTGAGATAAGTCTATTCTACAAATATAATTCGAATTAATTCAGTATTTGAAAAGTTATCATGTTGATAAATTAAGTGGTCGCTGCTTGGATACAAAATGATAGAACAAGTTGCTCATTCAATTAATCCACGATATTTGTAAGATAGGTCTACTGTCCAACTTTGTTTAGAATAAAATCAGTATTCCAAAAGTTATGTTAACAAATTCTCAAGTGGTCGCAACTTGGAAACAAATTTGAGGAGCAACTTGCCCACCGAAATCCTTTAAGACATTTGTTTCATAACTCCACAGCCCAATTTTGATTCGAATTTATTAAGTATTTCAAAAGTTATCGTAATAACAAATTTTCAAGTGGCCGCCTGTTGGAAACAATATAGCGGAGCAAGTTGCCCAGCAAATTTATCCAAAATATTTGATGCCTAATTACACTGTCGACTTTTGGTTCGAATTAGTTCAGTATTTCGAAACAAATTTTCAACTGGCAGTCTTATCTTAAGTGGGCGCAACTTGGAAACAAAATTGCAGAGAAACTTGTGCAGCGAAATTATCCAAAATATTTGTATGATAAGTTCACTGTACAACTACGGTTCGAATCAATTCAGTATTTTTAGAGTTATCGTGATAAGAATTTTTCAAGTGACAGCCTGTTTTTAAATCACTGCAACTTTGGAAAAAAATGTCGTAGTATCTTACCCAGTGAAATTATGCAAGATATTTGTATGATATGTTCAAAGTCCAACTTTATTTAGAATTAATTCAGTATTACAAAAGTTATCGTGGTAAGAAATTTTCAAGTTGCACCGTGATTTCAAGTTACCACCACTTGGAAACAAAATGGTGGATGAGATGTCCAGCGAACTTATCTAAGGTATTTGAATGGCAAGTCCATTGCGGAAATTCTATTGGAATTGACTCAGTAATACAAAAGTTATCATAATGACAAATTATCAAGTGGCCGCCACTTGAAAATAAAATGGCGCAGCAACTTCCGCAGGAAATTTATCCAGTATATTTGAAGCATAAGTTCACTGTCCAACTTTTGTTGGAATTATTGGGTGAGTACGAAAGTTCTACCCGTTTTTGGATACGTAAATTTGCAATGAAATTGACGTCACACATGACATTGTAATGACGCAAATCGTCGGCCAATCAAACTTGTGGATGCCTCACATATAATAAATGCATCATGTCTCACAATGTTAATCATCTCAAAAAAATATATCAGAGGATGTAATATGGAAAAAGAGAAGGGGCATATAAGACATTGTTTGTTATAGGAGTTCGATAAAAAGATTACGCCAGCCGCAGCATGTCGCAATGTTTGTCAAGTTTATGGGGAGGATGCAATAGGCGAAAGCACATGTCGTTGATGGTTTCGTAAATTTCGGGAAGCAGACAGAAGCTGCCAAGTTCAGGCTAGGAGTGGACGGCCATCACACGTTGGAGACAACGATATTGACCAAGCCATAAGGAACAACCCGAACCCAACCATGCAAGAATTAGCGGAGACCTTCAACGTACACCGGGCAACGGTCGAGAGACGGTTGATTAAGTTGGGTTTTACGAGAAAGTTGGATCATTTGGTTCTACATAACCTGACAGCTAATCAACGGGTTGACCGAATCGCCACCTTTTTCTTGTTTTTCACGGTAAAAAAATGAACCATTCTTGACACGAATTGTCACAGGAGATGAAAAGTGGGTTATGTACGGTAACGTAAAGCGTCATAGGACTGTGTGTCGCCCTTCTGATCCACCTGCATCTACTTCGAAAGCTGAACTTCATCCCAAGAAGGTGTTATTGAGAGTGTGGTGGATGTGCAGGGAATAATTCACTGGGAGGTCTTGCCACTCAAACAAACCATCAATGCTACCTTCTACTGTCTAACGTTAGACAGGCTGCATTCAAATTTGGTAGCAAAGCCGTCAGATCTCATCAATTGTCGCGGTGTTATCATTCATCACGATAACGCCAGGCAATATGCTGCAGTCATCTCTCCCCAAAAGTTACTAATCTTTGGTTGGAAGGTTTTACCCCACCCTCCCTATTCTCCTGACTTGGTAACAACTGACTATTACCTATTTCGTGCGTTGAACAATTCTTTCAGCCAGAAAATCTTTGATGGTCTTGATGCTGTGAAAAATGCCAAACAAGACTACTCGAAACCGCTGGAATTTTACCACCGTGGGATTTATCTTCTACCAGAAAGGTGGCAAGAGGTCATAGATAACAATGGGAATTATGCACAATAATAGATACTGTTCATTTTGCGTTTATATGCTTTTCTTTATGGGTAATAAAAACGGGTAGAATTTTTGCACTCACCCCATAGTTCAATATTTCGAAAGTTATTGTTATGACAAATTTTCAGTTGGCAGTCTGATTTTAAGTGACCGCAACTTGGAAACAAAGTGTCGGAGAAACATACCCAGTGAAATCATTCAAGATATTTGTATGATATGTTCACTGTCCAACTTTATTTAGAATTAATTCAGTATTTCAAAAGTTATCGTGATAAGAAATTTTCAAGTGGTACCGTAATTTCAAGTTGCTATCGCAGGAAACAAAAGGGCGGAGTGAGATGCCCAGCGAATTTATCTAAGATACTTGAATGTTAATTCCATTTCGCAAATTTGATTGGAATTGTTTCAGTATTACAAATGTTATCATAAGGGCAAATTTTCAAGTGGCCGCTACTTGGAAGTAAAATGGTGGAGGAACTTGCCTAGCAAAAACATCCAAGATATTTTTATGATAATTTCACTATTCAACTTTGGTTTGAATCAGTTTAGTATTTCAAAAGTTATTGTGAGAGCACATTTTCAAGTGGCCGCAACTTAAAAACAAAATGTCGGAACAAGTTGCTCATCCAAGATATTTGTAAGAAAAATTCACTGTCCAACTTTGGTTCGTATTGATTCAGTATTTTAAAAGTAATCGTGATGATGAATTATCAAGTGGTAGTTCGATTTCAAGTGGTCCCGCTTAATTTAAGATATCTGCAACTTTGTTAAAAATATAAACTGGGTTGAGTCCCTTATATTGTCTATATATATACATCAAAATTGAAACAAATGGTTTTAAATACGCTTTTTATAATGTGGATTTAAAATTTTCAAGTGACCGCTGCTTGAAATTAAAATGGCGGAGTAACCTGGTTAACGAACTCATCCAAGATATTTATAAGATAAGTTCACTGTCCAAATTTGGTTCGATTTGGAGTATTATTTCGGGAGTTATCCTGATAACAAAATTTCCATTATAGATAGATAGACAGATAGATAAATAGATAAACGAAGTGACTGCAGTAGGGCGATTTCTAAAAAAACAGACCTAATATATTTCTTAGATATATTGGGGAATACAATAGAGATTTTTTCCCTCTATCGCTCAAAAAATGTTTTCAACTGATATTAGAGTTATTTTCTTCCACAACAGGGAAAATACCCTTTGCTTTTGGTTAATCTAACCAATATTCTTTAAGATCAAACGGTGGTAGTTTAACGGTAAATAAAATCCGTTCATAGAATGTTGCATGATATTCAAAACATCTCCATATTTAATGTCACAAAACTGAGATGGATCAAGCCCATTTCACAAACTTAGGAAGTAGTACATAGAGTTAAAAATTCTTTTCGATTATAGTTTTCTTATTCGTTTGAAGGAATTTGCTGGGTTTTCTCGGAAGCCACTGCAATTAGAGATTCAATTCAAATGTGCACCGTAAAGATGCAACTTTAAACAGTTCGGTGGTGTGATTAAGACAGTTTGACAGAATAACTGGACTTTAGTTCTACTTTACTTTAATTATTTTTCTAAAGGCCTAGTAGCTGAACGATAGTAAAATGAAGATAAATAGTTATGACTTTTTTTTTTTTATACAAAAACAATTTATATCTGTATATATATATATATATAAAAGAGTACTTCCACTCAGTCACTGAAAAAAAACTTCATATCTCAAAGAAAAAAAACACACACGCATACGAGAGATTTTTGCTTTAAAATATAGCTAACAAAAATACCTAAAAACCAATTTCTTGAATTTCAGAAATTCGGTCTCCAAAAAGGGGTAGGGGGCAAAACGTGATTTCACATGCGCAACATTTCACATAACGCTTTATATATCAAACAAAATAAATAGATATCCGTACGATGTTTAATTTAAAATATAAGAAACACAAATACCAATAAAGAATTTTTGGAATTTTAGGTATTCAGTCCCCAAGGAGGGGGGGGGAGGGTAGCGTCCTTTCACGGGGGCCGCAAAGAGATTTCACATATCCTTCATATTTTAGAGAAAGAAACAGACATCCATATGATTTTTGCTTTTAAGTATAGCAAAAACAAACACCTAAAAAGTAATTTCTAGAATTTTAGAAATTCGTCTCCAAAGGGGCAAGGGAGCAAAACGTGATTCCACATTACCATCTATATTAATGAAATCGGACTTTTGTCTGTAAATTTGTCAGAATCAAAAAAAAATTGCGATATGTTTACGTTTCACACACCATAAAAGCCAAAAATGACTTCAGAAATTTTTGCCTGTGTGTATGTGTGTCATCGTGTCTGTATGTCGCTATTTTTGTCCGGGTATCACGCGAGAACCGCTGAACGGAATTCAAAGGCACTTGGCAGAAATTTAGGTCTTCACCCAACTTAAAATTATATCGATAGAAATTTTCAAAATTTTGATTAGTTTTTGAATTGTGGGTAAAAAACGCCTATGCATGCGCCATAAAGATTTTGTCAGTAAAACGCTTTGAATGGGAAAAAATAAAATAAAATAAAGTATGGGTAACAGGAAGTAAAATAGAGCTGAAAAGCTGTAAAAGTAATGTTTTACACACGTTTTTGATTGCTTCATACTCTATTAAAATAAATAAATGAATAAATAAAATAATCTATATTAATAAAATCAGACTTTTGTCTGTAAATTTGTCAGAATCAAAAACATTTGCGATATCTTTACGTTTCACACATCATGAAAGCCAAAAATGACTTCAGAAATTTTTGCCTGTGTGTATGTGCGTGCGCGTGTGTGTGCGTCATCGTGTCTGTATGTCGCTATTTTTGCCCGGGTATCATTTTTTAATTTTTTTAGCCATCTTTCCTAATTCTCTTCGCTAAGATTGGATTTTTTTCAAATTTTCTGTCATTAAAACCTGCTTTGTTTAATATTTGCTATACTGTATTTAAAGAAATTATGCTGCTAAACACTTTTTCGAATCTCTTTTATGTTCTAAATGTAATACAAACTGATTTTATAAGCAATGGCTTTTTAACTTACGGTCATCACGCTTGCATGAGCAACGTGGCCGCCTAAAACCAAATTACCAGTTTAAATGGCCAAAAAATTTTATATCTTGTTGAAAACCCTTTTACCAATATTTCGTTAACATATAAATATTTTGCCATCTCACGTATTAAAATATTTTTTGATTTTCATTCAAAAATTAATACTTTTTGTGGCATCGTTAACTGCCTTATTCTTACCAGTTTTGAAATAAATTCTAAAATAACAATTTTCCTGACAATTGCATTTTGTTTTTAACACTGGACTCAAAGCTAAAGTGTATGTGGAGGACAACATAATAAAATCTGTTCGAAATTTTGCTTTCTAAAGATAAAATTGGCGGTTGTAGAAGGCGAATAGGAAAATATCCAAGTGCGGCTATTTTTTTTTTTTTTTTTTTTTTTTTTTGTCGCTTAGTGTATGTTTTATCTTAAGTTAATTACAGTATTTACATCTGTCACAAGTTTTATTAGCTGAATGATATGTTTAGAGCAACATTGAAATTTTTTTTTCCAACTGAGTGAAAATAATGCCTGAGCGGGAGTCGAACCCCAGATCTTTGAGTCAAAGATCTGGGGTTCGACTCCCGGTCCAGGCATTATTTTCACTCAGTCGGAAAAATAAAAAAAAATTAAATTAAAAAAATATGATTTTCTTCCCAATCAGTTGATTGTGTGATTTTAATTTAGAGCAACAAATTCAGCATATTATATTCACTTTGAGACGATGAAGGGTTATTGGTTTTTATTACCTAATCTGTTTTCATTTTATTTCATTTTATTTTTTTATTTTAACTGTGTTTCTATTATTATTTTATGCATAAATAAGCTTTTTTAAAAAAAAAAAACCTCCTTGTGAATTATTTTTTTAATTTTCTCCATTATCCCTCAATAAATTATCGCTCGGAATTTTAAAAAGCTTCGTAATATGCCTTTTTATTTTTTTACCCATTGGGTTTTCTTTAGGCTTCATAAGTATTGTATTGTTGCGCAATTTTCTCGAGATCAAAAATGGTCTCGAAAATTTGGGTTGTAATGCCCCTGCTTTACCCATTAATATTAAATACACTTCATTATGTAAATCCAATTCAACGTCTTTCTTTGTGGGATTTATTTTATCATATTCATTGAGTGTTTGCCTTGCATTTTCTTGAGCAATTTTTTGAACTTCATTAATATTATAATTCAATTATTTTACATATTGGCTTATATCTGTCATTCGGGATTGTTCAAATTTTTTAAAGGGATGGCGTATTTCCCTTCCAAAAAATAGTAGTGCAGGGGTGTACTCAGTCGACCGATGTTGCTGTGTATTACACGCGAGTTTAAAAAAAATGTACACCCCAGTTGAATGACTTATTACATATCGATGCAATTGAATTTTTCATAGTTCTATGTACACGTTCTATTAATGCATTGCTCCTAGGTAAATATGGGCTACTATGTCTACCTTCGATATTTAATGATATTACATTAATGATATTATATTAATGATATTTAATGAGATTGTCCATTTGTAAAGTCTGGCATAAGCCAAATCTTCCAAAATAATTATTAAAGCATGATATAATAGATTCTGTATTCGTATGTGGTATAGGAAAAACCTCTAAAAATCGTGAAAAACTATCGATTACAGTGAGGATGAATCTATTATTTTTATATGATAATGGTAGAGGCCCTAATATGTCGCATTGCAAATAAGAACCTGGTGGGTCATTTCTTTCAGTTTTTGCTAATTTAGGGTCAGAGGTCAGTCTGCTTTTGAATGTATTGCAATTTATGCATTTAGCTACATAATATTTAATCGCATTATACATACCAATCCAGTAAAATCTGGTTTTTATGGTATGATACGTTTTTGCGAAACCAAAATGGTGCTTATACCCCACTTCCATAATTCTTTGCCTTAACCTATATGGTGCTATATAAATCGGATTATCATACTGGTTTTCTTTATCATTTAATACCAATATTTCATTATCAATTAAAGGATACTTCTTTTTTTAATTTTGTATTTGTATCCTTAATTAGTGCTTGTCTTATTTTACTAATCTGTGTGTCCTTATGCAGCTTTTTTTTTCCCCTTGTTAGACCTTTTTCCACCGTAAAAGTATCTATTTCCCTCGTCTGTTGGTAGATTATAGTATTTAAATACCGACTCATGAAATCCACAGGAGTATTTTTTCCTTGTATAAATTTAATCGAATAATCAAAATTTTGGACATTAAAAATCCAATGATTAATTAAATCTTATTGATTTTCCAGACTTATATTATACTTTAGTGCTTTACTATCTGCCAAAATATTTATTTATTTTCTTAACACTAAATGTTTGAAGAACATCAAAGAATCGTGAAAACTAAGCAATTCTAATTTCATCGATGGGTATTTACATTCAGTCTGTTTTAATTTTCTGGCAAAATATTCTATTGGAATTAATTCGCCTTGATCGTTCTTTTGTTCTAAAATGACACAAATTGCGATTTTTGAGGCGTCACTTATAAGATAAAATCTCCTTATAATTATTAAAATCTGTACGCATCTGTCTGTCTGTCTGTCTGTCTGTCTGTGAGAAATGCTTTGTGACCGCTAAAGCTCCGGCGCAAATGGTCGCATCGCCTCGAAACCGGTGTCGACAGACGCAGAATTTCTTCATCTCGACATCGCGATAATTCGCTAAGCAATGCGACCCTAATTAGCGGAGATATTAATTAAAATGTCGACCCATATCTACCGAAAAATGACCCAGAATTCATGATTAAATGCTTGAAAAGCGACATTTTTACGGAAAAAGTGGAAAATAAATTAGAAATATCAGTCGTATTGTTACAAACAAGATACCATTGGAAAGGGCTTTTTTTTTCTTAATCCGATGGTTTAAACGGCTTATCGATCGGACAATTAGATTTTTTAAAATTAACTAAACTATAAAAAGTATTGGCAACAAATCACAAGAATCTTAGCTTTGCAGACGGTAGTCTACAGCAGTCTTCAACGGAAAGAAACACATCTGGTATTTAATGAGGTCACGTGTTTCGTACTGCGATTAAAAATTGAAATTTTCTATTTTCTTCAATTTTTGAAATTTTACACATTTTACTTAGTATACAATCTTAACACCACAAAACAAACTTGCAGTTCAAATTTCATCGATTTTGGTCAATAAACAAAATATTTACATTTTAATTGCAAATTAAATTTTATCTTTACACGCCTCACATTTTATCTGTCGAAAGAGGATGCCAGTTTCAAAACGACACAAATACACTTAAGGTAAAAATATTTCTTTTTCTATTTACTTCCATTAACACTACCGTAGATAATGGAATTCGAAATTTCACCTGACTTACACGTTTTGAGGTCTCATGGCGCAGTAATAATTTAAAATTTCAATATTTCAGATTCTAATTATGTTTAAATTTTTTTTTAATACTTCATTCGATACACATTTTAAAGTATCTCAGCTACTAATTAAAATAATTTCATAAGTCATACATCATTGGAAAGTTTTGTTAATTTGGGATCGAACAGTGGAATACAGAAATTTGTACCGCCAGATGGCACTGTAATACTTTAAAATTTCAATATTTCAATTTCAAATTTCAATTACACGTTTTGAAGTGTCCTGATTTCGTTTTCTTTTGCATCTCAGCCAAATGAGTTAGATCGTTCAAAATTGGTATACGTAGGTTAATTAAGAAGGCCTGAAAGGGTGGAGAAGAAATAGGCGTGCACCGCGCGCGTATCCCTTAACTTGTGCGCGCAGAGCGCACGGGACTGCGCTGCCGGTTCGATCCATGGCGCTTTAATATTTTAAAATTTCAATTTCTAATTATAATTAAATTATTTTTAATACATCATTTGAAAGATATTTTAATGGTTTTTTTATATTATCGAAAGTTTTCACCTGATTTACACGTTTTGAGGTCTCCTGATTAGGTTTTCTTTGCATCTCAGCTAATTGAGTTAGACCATTCAAAATTGGTATACATAGGTTAATTAGGAGGAGATGAAAGGGTGGGGAAGAAATAGGTGTATACCGCGCGCGATGCGCGCGAGATTTCACTCGATTTACATGTTTTGAGGGATCCTGATTAGGTTTTCTTTTGTATCTCAGCTACTAATTAAAATAATTTCATAAGTAATACATCATTAGAACGCTTTTTTCATTTGGAATCGAACAGTGGAATACAGAAATTCGTACCGCCAGATGGCGCTGTAATATTTTCAAATTTCAATATTTCAATTTCTAATTAGGATTAAATTATTTTTAATACATCATTCGAAAGATATTTTAAAGTTCTTTTAAATTATCGAAAGTTTTCACCAGATTTACACGTTTTGAGGTATCCCGAATCAGTTTTCTTTTATGGGGAGATATTTTAAAGTTCTTTTATATTATCGAAAGTTTTCACCAGATTTACACGTTTTGAGGTATCCTGAATTAGTTTTCTTTTGTGTCTCATATACTAATTAAAATAATTTCATAAGTAATACATCCTTAGAAAGCTTTTTTGAATTGGAATCGAACAAAGGAATACAGAAATTTCTACCGCCAGATGGCGCTGTAATATTTTCATTTTTAATATTTCAATTTCTAATTATGATTAAATTATTTTTAATACATCATTCGAAAGATATTTAAGTTCTTTTAAATTATCGAAAGTTTTCACAATATTTACACGTTTTGAGGTGTCCTGATTACGTTTTCATTTGCATCTCAGCCAAATGAGTTAGATCGTTCAAAATTGGTATACGTAGGTTAATTAAGAGAGCCTGAAAGGGTGGAGAAGAAATAGGAGTGCACCGCGCGCGTATCCCCTAACTTGTGCGCGCGCAGCGCCCACGGGAGTGCGCTGCCGAAGGCAGTGGGGACCCGGTCCAACTTTTTAACCGATGACAAATGATTTTTTTTATTTTCTTTTCTTAAGAATCAAAATTTTATTTGTGAAGGAATATGTGCGCGCAGGGCGCGTATACTTTAACACGTGCGCGCGCATGGGTCTGCGCTGCCGGAGGCAGTGGGGACACGGTGGGAATTTTTTACCCGATCAGATTTTTTTTTTTTTTTTTTTTTTTTTGAGGCACGAAGGGTCAGGGAAGGAATACGCGCATGCAGCGTGTGTATCCCTTAAGTTGTGCGCGCGTTGCGCGCACGGGACTGCGCTGCCGAAGGCAGTGAGGACACGGGCCGACTTTTTACCCATTCATAAATGATTTTTTTTTTTCAATTTCTTTTCTTAAGACTAAAAGTTACTGTAAGTGATTCATTTGAAAATACTGGCCCGCTAGCGGGCGAAGCTCGCTAGTTCTTTATTAAAATCCGGAGTTCTTAATTTTGGGTTATTTATAATTGCTTCTTGTACTTTCCTAATTGCATTTTCTTCTGTCTCCGTTCACCTAAATTTTTTACCATTCCTCGTTATTTCCATGAGTGGGTGCATGATTTCCGAATAGTTGTGAATTAGACTCAAAAAAAAAATAAAATAAATAAAATAAAAAAATCTATTATGGATTGTACGCCTTTTTTGTTCTTGGGTCGTTTAAGATTTTTCGCTTTGGTTACGTTATCCTCGGATGGCGAATAGTCTTTTTTATCAATTTTAAGACCCAAAAATTGGATTTTTTCTTTCATAATTTGTGCCTTTCTTGGGTCAATCATTAAATTATTTTCTATTAAAGCTTGCAATATCTGTTCTAATATTTCTAGCATTTCCTCTTGTGAATAATTTGCCGCCAAAATAACATCGTCTATATAGTACTGGACTTTATTTTTATCAAATTTTCCCAGTACTGAGTCCATTAATTCCGAAAAGTATATAGAACTTAATTTATTTCAAAAAACTTAAGCGGTTGGATTCGTAAAGTCCAAACTCAATAATAAACGCAAATTTTTGCCTATCTTCAGGCCGCAAATTAATCTGAAAAAATGCGATGAGGAAATCTAAAGTTGTATAATACATTTTTCCACTAATGGAATGTAAAATATTTCTCAGTTGCAGCAAAGGGTAAGGTTTACTTTTAGTTATCTCATTAATTAAATGAAAATCAATGGCTGCCCTCATCCTAATTTGGCCATTATTTGTATTTGGTATAGGTTTTTTTTTTTAACAAAAATTACATAAAATGCGTAATTAGAAGTGGATTTTTGAATAATTCCTGCTTCTAATAATTCGTCTATTTCTTTTTTCGCCGCTTGTCGGTAATGTTCTGATATTTTATATGGGCGAGATTGTATGGGATAATGATGTAAAAATTTAAATTTCGGCGTCAATAAAGAGGTCTGGCCCAGACTAGCACAACTTTTTGAGAATGCTTCTGCATTCCCTAACAAAATTTTTGTACTTGTAATTTTATTGGTTCACTTAAATGTTCTAATTGAAAATATTCTTTTTTTAATTGATTTACTCTTAATTGTTTGATTCCTTCTAATGACTGTTCATTAATTTGTTCATTATTCAAATCATTAGTCTCAGAAATATTTTCCTCTATTAGAAAATATGTTTCAATTTTTGCGATTTTAGTGTGTTTATTTATAGTTAATTTCTTGTCTGATTTATTAGTAACAATTAACGATATACTACTATTATCTTTATCAACTGTATGAATTGATAAATCTATTATAATATTATCCGTTTCTTTATATTGTTCTAACAGAATTGTGATGCGCATCTCAAATTAATTATCTTTGCTTCTTTAGGCCCTAAAAATACTTTTTTTATCGCTTTCGCAAAAGCTGCTTTCCTTTGATTCAGTCGTTTTATTGTTTTTTATATCCAACTGATTTATTTGTTGATTCTGTGTCATTGAATTTTCTGTTTGTGGATCCTCTAAGAATGGGATTTCTCTGTTTTTTTAATTTTAATTTTTTTTTTTTTTTTTTTGGACAGTCTAATAAAATTCTATTTGACTTTAAAAAATCATAACCTAATATAAAATCATATTGTCTGTCAAATTTTTAGGTTTTAACATAAAATGTGTTTGAAACATAAATTCCTTCTATTCTGAAGTTAATTTTAATGCAACATTTAAAAGGGATTGAGGAATTATCCAAAGTATGGATTGCGACTTGTCTTGATAAATAGTGAATTTTTATATTTTCATTTTTTAATTCCTTGTATAATTCATCACTAAATAAGGGTATACTTGCATCGCTGTTAATTAACCCGATAATTGGAACCTTTGCTATTTTGCATTTGATTAAGGGCAAATTATTCATATAATCCCTTTCTACGCTAGTGACTTGTTCTCTTCTGATACGTGTATCCTTTTCTTGCCTATAATCTATTCTATTTTTAGTTTTTTTTTTTCTTTTTTTCTTTTCTTTTTGTTTGTTTGAGGAAAATTTGTAATTATCAAATTTATACTGCCTATTCTTAGGGAAATTTCTGTGGGCATTAAAGTGTTTTTTGTTGCTATTATACATCTGCGAAAATTCCCTTCTTAGTTTCCCTGATTATTATTCTACCTGGAGTTTTTATAATATTTCTTCTGTTGATCGAAATTTTGTTTAGGGAAATTTCTGCGACCTTCTCTGTTATAATTATTTGTATTTTGTTGCCTTTAAATTCTTCCTTGTTGGTACTCAGTCTGTTTTTCTAATTTATTACCTGGTGAAAATGAATTCTGTCCCTGATAATTTTTTCTATTAAAACCTCTCTCATCGTGACAATTTATTGGTCTGTACGGGTCAATATTTTGTGGAAAATATCCAACATTGTCTTGGGAATTCGGATTGTAGGAACTAGGTGGTACATAATTTGTTGTCATATTTTGTAAATTATCTCCTACTGGAAATGACTGATAGTATGGTTCATGAATTTCTCTATGTTGCCAGTTATTTTTTCGGCTTTGTTTGTGTTTTGTGCACTCTCGAATTAAACCAGCATATATCAGTATTATGACTGGTGTTTTTGGAAATATCACACCATCGACTTTCAGCTAATTGGGTCTTATTTTCATCATTTATATTTTTAATTTTTAGCGCATTAAGTTCCTCTTTTAAATTGTTAATTTGATCGTTTTGATTTTTTAACAGACTTCAAAAAAGGAGGAGGTTCTGAATTCAGACCATTTTTTTTTTTTTTTTTTTTTTTTTTTTTTAGCTCATTACTCCTGAACGGATGCTCCGATTTTGATACTTTTTGTTTTGTTGTAAAAGTCTTGGTCTAAAATAGGTCCCATTGTAATATCTTTATGATCAAAGAAAAATACAGGGTGCCCAAAAAAGTGAGTCCCGACTCTTTTAACTGCTGAAAGGCTGCAGCTGTAGTCATAAAAATTGTATGTAGGTATAGTAAAGTGGTCATGCGCAACGTGATTCAACCGCCTACAGCACCATCTGGTGGAAAAAGTGGAGTTAGCGTTCCTATCTCGAAAACGGTTCAAGATAGGTAAAAAAGTGGATTACAAAGTTACAGAATACCATCGATTTATTACGAAAAGATAGTTTGTAGACATTAATGCTAAAAATAGAACGATTAAAACTATCATTTGTTTATCCGCAAATTCCTATTTTCTTCACATTTCAACGACATTGCATACATTGTAGCGTAGCGGGTGACATGTATGCTATGTAAAATTCAAAGTATGGTTATTTTAAGCGGTTACATTGATTAAAATATAGACGTTTTAAACCGACTTCATAAAGGAGGAGGTTCTCAATGGAAACCATATTTTTTGTTGTTGTAGTTGAGGTTTATTGGCTTATAACTACGTAAAAAATGCTTTAATATTTTGATATTTCTTTTGTTGTCGCAAAAATCTTGACCTGAAATAGGTCTCACTGTTATTTCATTAATATCTAAACAAATTACACGGTAATCACAAGAGTCCGTTCTCACCCTAACTGCTGAACGGCTGCCTCTACACTTGTAAAAGTAATATGTAAGTATTGTAAACTGGCCATGCGCTACAAGATGTGACCGCTTACAGTGCCACCTGGTGGGAAGATAGTGGAGTTAGCTTTTCGATCTCAAAACATTATAAGATATGAGAGAAAAGGTAAATTACAAAGTTGTACTGCATCACTGATTTAGTCACGAAAAGACACCTTGTAAACATAAATGTTTAAATTGGATGTTTAAATGTGCATCTGTTTGTTCACAGTTTTCTATACTGTAAACAAATCAAAAAGCCTTTATTTCGATGTTGAAATTTCTGTCCGTCAGCTGCAATGTACATTTTGATCTTTGTTTGAACTTTACGTTGCACGCATTCCAGCGTAGTGGGTGACACATATTCACTGTAAAGTTCAATACATGCCTATCCGAATTTTTGGTTACGAAAACAGCGTATCTATTCTTTACATTTCTGAAGCCTTTTTAATTTAATGCGTGGTCATTCAATAGGTAGTTGTTTCTCATATCCGATAAAGGTAAGAAAAGTGACACAACTTAAAAATGCAATATTTGAGAAAAATTTGCTTAAAAATAAGGCATTGACTAGAATAAAACTGACACAACTGTCTCTGGAGTGGATAATTTTTTAGATGGAGATGTAATGTTTTTTTGTTCATATTGGGGGCATTTCATATATTTTTCAGTGGCATAAACTTGAAATTAACATTTTTTGAATTCTGTCACTTTTCTTGTGATTTGTCAAACCGCCGTTGAACATCTTCTGATGTTCTGCTACTTGAATAAATTTTCACTAAAAAGAAAAAAATAAAATATTTTTGTAAAAAAAAAAAATAGTACCGACTCCAAAAAGCAACTATTATTCAAACAATTAAAATTAAAGAAAATTGGTAAAAATGGAACTGACTGTAAAAAAAAATTCCTTCGCCAAACAACCTAAATACTACAGTTAAAAATAAATTTTTAAGTCGGCGCAAAATTAAATAAAAATTGATACCTTAATTCAATACAAAAATCAAATTCTATTCAAAATATACATCTCACTTCAGCCTCTGCAAAACATAGCCGAAAACTACTTTGATTCAAATAAACAAATAAGATTTCGTAAACTGCAAAAGTTGGCGTAGCTGCTGGTTTCTGGCGCCCTTGGTGAAAAATAAAATCGCCAAATTTTTTCGGTAAACATATTTAATTCCTTTGAGAAATCATGGTTATTTATAATTCTAATATTGTTGAACATAATGTATTAACTTGCTCCGTATTAACAGCCGATTGTTTGCTTTCGAAAGCCAATTCTATTTGTTTTGCTATTTTCGTAGCCTCTTCATATGCCGCTGGAGCATTTTTTCTCACTTCAAATGCAATATCACTACGAACTGCATCGAGCAAACACGATAATTTTATTGTTTTTAATAAATTCAATTAAATTCTTTCGCATTATGCCCCGATTGTTTAAAATATTTTACTGATATTATATCAGATTATTTTTGAAATTCGTCAATGTTTTAGTTAGGAAGTTGTTTTAACTCCTTTTTTTTTTTTTTTTTTTTTTGTCGCTTCAAATGACTTTCGAGTGCTAAAGATTTCTTTTAACTTTGCTCTTAGATCTTAATTTGTTTCTTCCGAAATTTCCGTAGAATTATTTAGCAACTCCCTAATTTTATCTTGGATTTTATTTTTAAGTAGAGTAATTTCTATTGGTTCTGGCAACTCTAAACTAATTGTTATATCATCATTTAGTTTAATTAATGAATGTATGTCAATACGTTCATCAAAATTAGGCACTAAATTAATTAGCGTATCCATGTTTATTGTGGGTGTGTCCCCCATATTTCGTTTTTCTATAACTTTACTTCTAAATTCTTTTACACAGTAATTAATCTTCTTTATTTTTTTTTTTTTTTTTTTTTTTTTTTTACTTCTCTGGGAAGCTGTGGTCTTTTTGAATTAAATTATTTTATAAATACTCATAGAATTGTACCCTAAATATTTTCTTCAAACTCGTTCGTAACTTATGTATCAATTAGCATGCAATATTTTGACATGAAAACATCTAACTCTTATCAAAAAATGCTTTTAAATCATACACAACACAATATATCTATATGCATTACTAAAACCATGAAAATATTTAATACTCATACAAAAAAAAAAAAAAAAAAAAAAAAAAAAAAAATTAACTGCTGGAATCAAAGGCACCAATATACTAATATGTGCGGGTTATTTTTTATTCCCTTATAAAATTCGGCCAAATGATCATATAGGGAAAATCCGAGGTTGAAATTTTTAAACCACTAAACAAAATATTTCACTTCTCAAATTATCTCTCTCTCTAATTTTACTTATATTTTATTAACACTTTCCAACAAGGTTGAAAAGTGTTTATGACTTCAGTTTGTCTGTCTGTCTGTCCGTCTGTCTGTCCGCGCTCTAACTCCCGTAAATATTTATGGAATTTTTTGAAACTGATATATGTTATTCAAGTTCACTATCGGACGGTCCCTATTGAAAATGGAGTTTATACCTCTAATGGTTTGTGTACAGGGACACCCGAAAATATTTCAAAGCATTGTGTTCTACAAGAGGTATTTCTATAAACCATATTTTCATACCTTTACTCTAGACATATCTTAGTGAAATTGAAATATGTTATTTAAGTTCACTATCGGACGTTTCCTATTGAAAATGGAGTTTGTACCTCTACTGGTTTGTGTACAGGGACACCCGAAAGTATTTCAAAGCATTGTGTTCTATGAGAGGTATTTCTATAAACCATATTTTCATACCTTTACTCTAGACATATCTTAGTGAAATTGAAATATGTTATTCAAGTTCACTATCGGGCGTTTCCTGTATAAAATGGAGGGAATACCACCATCGCGTTATACACAGGGACACTCAAAAGTATTCTAAAGCATTGCGTTCTATGAGAGATATTTCTATAAATCAAATTTTAATAACTTTACTTTCCACAAAATTTAAGGAATTGAAATATGTTATTTATATGCATAATAGAATGGTTTGCATACAATATAGCATGTTTAGCATTATATTTAAAGGGTGGCACAAAAATATCCAGGTAAATAAAGAGCTATTAATAAAAAAATTGCTAGATATGTACTTTCGTTTACGTTAAGCGTTTTTAACACTTTCTAATATTTTTAACACTTTCCAACAAGGTTGAAAAGTATTTATGACTTCAGTTTATCTGTCTGTCTGTTAGTCTGCCTGGCTATCCGCGCTCTAACTCCCGTGAATATTCATGGAATTTCTTGAAACAGATATATGTTATTCAAGTTCACTATTGGACGTTCCCTATTGAAAATGGAGTTTATGCTTCTACTAGTTTGTGTACAGGGACACCCGAAAGTATTTCAAAGCATTGTGTTCTATGAGAGGTATTTCTATAAACCATATTTTCATACCTTTATTGTAGACATATCTGAATGAAATTGAAATATGTTATTCAAGTTCACTATTGGATGTTTCCTGGTTAAAATGGAGGAATTATCACCATCGGTTTATGTACAGGGATACTCAAAATTATTCCAAAGCATTGCGTTCTACGAGAGATATTTCTATAAATCAAATTTTAATAACTTTACTTTCCACGAAGTTTTTGGAAATTGAAGTATGTTATTTATATGCACAAAAGAATGCTTTCCACAGAATATAGCATGATTAGCATTAGAATTACAGGGTGGCGAAAAATATCCAGTTACATTAAGAGCTATTAATAAACAATTGCTAGAATTGTACTTTCGTTTACGTTAAGCGTTTTTAACACTTTCCAACATTTTTTAAGTTTGCATATGATTTCAGTTATGTGTATCTGCCTGTCCGTCTGTCTGTCTGCCGGTCTGTCTGTCCGAGCTCAAACTCCCGTAAATATTTATTGAATTTCTTGAAACAGATATATGTTATTCAAGTTTACGATCTGATGTTCCCTGTTGAAAATGGAGTTTGTACTTCTACTGGTTTGTGTACAGGTACACCCGAAAGTATTTCAAAGCATTATGTCCTATGAGAGGTATTTCGATAAACCATATTTTCTTACCTTTACTGTAGACATATCTCAATTAAATTGAAATATGTTATTCAGATTCCCTATTGGATGTTTCCTGTATAAAATGGAGGAAATACCACTACTGATTTATGAACAAGAACACTTAAAAGTATTCCAAAGCATTGCGTTCTATGAGAGTTATTTCTATAAATCAAATTTTAATAACTTTACTTTCCACGAAGTTTTTGGAAATTGAAGTATGTTATTTATATGCACAAAAGAATGCTTTCCACAGAATATAGCATGATTAGCATTAGAATTACAGGGTGGCGAAAAATATCCAGTTACATTAAGAGCTATTAATAAACAATTGCTAGAATTGTACTTTCGTTTACGTTAAGCGTTTTTAACACTTTCCAACATTTTTTAAGTTTGCATATGATTTCAGTTATGTGTATCTGCCTGTCCGTCTGTCTGTCTGCCTGTCTGTCTGTCCGAGCTCAAACTCCCGTAAATATTTATTGAATTTCTTGAAACAGATATATGTTATTCAAGTTTACGATCTGATGTTCCCTGTTGAAAATGGAGTTTGTACTTCTACTGGTTTGTGTACAGGTACACCCGAAAGTATTTCAAAGCATTATGTCCTATGAGAGGTATTTCGATAAACCATATTTTCTTACCTTTACTGTAGACATATCTCAATTAAATTGAAATATGTTATTCAGATTCCCTATTGGATGTTTCCTGTATAAAATGGAGGAAATACCACTACTGATTTATGAACAAGAACACTTAAAAGTATTCCAAAGCATTGCGTTCTATGAGAGTTATTTCTATAAATCAAATTTTAATAACTTTACTTTCCACGAAGTTTTTGGAAATTGAAGTATGTTATTTATATGCACAAAAGAATGCTTTCCACAGAATATAGCATGATTAGCATTAGAATTACAGGGTGGCGAAAAATATCCAGTTACATTAAGAGCTATTAATAAACAATTGCTAGAATTGTACTTTCGTTTACGTTAAGCGTTTTTAACACTTTCCAACATTTTTTAAGTTTGCATATGATTTCAGTTATGTGTATCTGCCTGTCCGTCTGTCTGTCTGCCTGTCTGTCTGTCCGAGCTCAAACTCCCGTAAATATTTATTGAATTTCTTGAAACAGATATATGTTATTCAAGTTTACGATCTGATGTTCCCTGTTGAAAATGGAGTTTGTACTTCTACTGGTTTGTGTACAGGTACACCCGAAAGTATTTCAAAGCATTATGTCCTATGAGAGGTATTTCGATAAACCATATTTTCTTACCTTTACTGTAGACATATCTCAATTAAATTGAAATATGTTATTCAGATTCCCTATTGGATGTTTCCTGTATAAAATGGAGGAAATACCACTACTGATTTATGAACAAGAACACTTAAAAGTATTCCAAAGCATTGCGTTCTATGAGAGTTATTTCTATAAATCAAATTTTAATATCTTTACTTTCTACGAAGTTTTAGGAAATTGAAATATGTCATTTATATGCACAAAAGAATGCTTTGCATAGAATATAGCATGGTTATCATTAGATTTACAGGGTGATACAAAAATATTCATTTATATTAAGAGCTATTAATAAAAAATTGCTAGAAATGTACTCTCGTTTACTTTACGCTTTTTTGAAACTTTCTATCATTTTTTTAGTGTGAATATAATTTCAATCTCTGTATCTGTCTGACTGTTCTTCTTTCCGTCTGTCTGTCTCTCTGTCTGTTTTACTGCGCTCTAATTCCCGTAAATATTCATGGAATTTCTTTAAGCCGATATATTTTATTCAAATTGACAATCGGATGTTCCCTATTCAAAATGGAGTGAATACCTATTCTGGTTTGTGTACAGGGACACCCAAAATTATTCGAAAGCATTGTGTTCTATGGGAGAAGTTTCTATAAACCATATTTTAATACCTTTAATTTATAGAAACTTCAATGAAATTTTAACTTGTTATTCAATTTTCTATCGGATGTTTCCTATGTAAAGTAGAGTACATTTCTAACTGGTTTGTGTACAGGGGCACTTAAAAGTATTCCAAAGCATTGTGTTGTATGAGAGTTATTTTTATAAACCGAATTTTCATAATTTTATTCTCCACAAAGCTTAATGCAATTGAAATACATTATTCGTATGCACAAATTAGTGCCTTCTATGTAATATAGTATGGTTAACATTAGATTTACAGGGCCAAACAAAAATAATTAGTTACATTAAGAGCTATAAATAAAAATTTGCTGGAATTGCACTTTTGTTTACATGAGCGTTTTAAAACTTTTTTATAATTTTAGTGGGAATATGATTTCAATTTGTGCATCTGTCTGTCCGATTGTCTACCTATCTATCTTTATTACTTACAAACTTTGAATAAACACCATAAAATACAATAAACTCGCAACAATTGTTTCGGGTCGAAAAACACACGACCCTTCATCAGGCGAACAAAGTAAGCACGAGTGCTGCAGTCAAAGCGGCAACGCACAAAAAAAAAAAAAGAAAAAAATTGCTTTGAAAGAAAAAAAAGAAAAAAGAAAAAAATTTTTTGTGCGTTGCCGCTTTGACTGCAGCACTCGTGCTTACTTTGTTCGCCTGATGAAGGGTCGTGTGTTTTTCGACCCGAAACAATTGTTGCGAGTTTATTGTATTTTATGGTGTTTATTCAAAGTTTGTAAGTAATAATTTTTACAACGCCAGTTTTGTGATGCTTCTTTATTAAATACCTATCTATCTGTCTCCGGCTCCTATCATCCGTGAATATTTTGAGAATTTTTAAAAAAATGATACACCCAAATTCCCTATGGAAAGTTCCCCATTTAAAATGCCATTAATTGGTCCTGTACAACTAGTTTGTTTACAGGGACAACAACAACAACAATAAAAAAAAACAATGTGTTACGTTTTAGGACAGAATTTTTTAAAAGTTATATTAAAAAATCTTTCTGCTATAAAAATCATAGAAACATTGACATGCAATATTAATATTCTAAAATGATGTTGTGTATAGAACATGATATGATTAACTTTCAGATTTACAGAACTATACTAAAATATTCAGAGAGATTAAAAGCTGTAATTATAATCTGACGGCTGCGTTTTCTTTTGCGTTAAGCCTTTTTAACACTTTCCAACATGCCCATGAGTAATTTTAAAATCAATTAGTGTATCTGCATGTTTTTCAGTTGTTCTGTCTGTTGTGTGATATAGTAGGCAAAGAATATTAAACCCGAAAATATTTCAAGTCATAGTGTTCTATGAGAGGTATTTCTATAAACCGTATTTTCATACCTTTTCTCTAGAAATTGAAATATGTTATTCATATTTACTATCGGACGTTCCCTATTGAAAATGGAGTATGTACCTCTTCTGGTTTGTGTACAGGGACACCCGAAAGTATTTCAAAGCATTGTGTTCTATGAGAGGTATTTCTATAAACCATATTTTCATACCTTAATGTAGACATATCTTAGTGAAATTCAAATATGTTATTCAAGTTCACTATACGACGTTCCCTATTGAAAATGGAGTTTGTACCTCTACTGGTTTGTGTAGAAGGACACCCGAAATATTTCAAAGCATTGCGTTCTATGAGAGGTATTTTTATAAATCATATTTTAATACCTTCACTGTAGACATATCTTAATAAAATTGAAATATGTTATTAAAGTTCACTATTGGATGACTCCTATATAAAATGGAGGAAATACCGCCATCGGTTCATGTACAGGGACACTCAAAAGTATTCCAAAGCATTGCGTTCTATGAGAGATATTTCTATAAATCAAATTTTAATAACTTTAGTTTCCACGAAATTTTAGGGAATTGAAATATGTTATTTATATGCACAAAAGAATGCTTTGCATAGAATATAGCATGGTAAGCATTATATTAACAGGGTGGCACAAAAATATCCAGATAAATTAAGAGCTATTAATAAAAAAATTGCTAGATGTGTACTTTCGTTTACGTTAAGCGTTTTTAACACTTTCTAACATTTTTAACATTTTCCAACAAAGTTGAAAAGTATTTATGACTTCGGTTTGTCTGTCTGTCCGCGCTCTAACTCCCCTAAATATTTATGGAATTTCTTGAAACTGATATATGTTATTCAAATTCACTACCGAACGTTCCCTACTGAAAATGGAGTTTATACCTCTACTAGTATGTGTACAGGAACACCCGAAAGTATATCGAAGCATTGTGTTCCATGAGAGGTATTTGTATAAACCACATTTTCATACCTTTACTGTAGATATATCTGAATGAAATTGAAATATGTTATTCAAGTTCACTATTGGATGTTTCCTGTATAAAATGGAGGAATTACCACCATCGGTTTATGTACAGGGATACTCAAAAGTCTTCCAAAGCATTGCGTTCTATGAGAGATATTTCTATAAATCGAATTTTAATAACATTACTTTCCACGAAGTTTTTGGAAATTAAAATATGTTATTTATATGCACAAAAGAATACTTTGCACAGAATATAGCATTATTAACATTAGATTTACAGGGTGGCACAAAAATATCCAGTTACATTAAGAGCTATTAACAAGCAATTGCTAGAATTGTACTTTCGTTTACGTTAAGCATTTTTAACACTTTCTAACAGTTTTTTAATGTGAATATGATTTCAGTTTTGGGTATCTGCCTGTCCGTCTGACTGTATGCCTGTCTGTCTGTCCGAGCTCTAACTCCCGTAAATATTTATGGAATTTCTTGAAACTGATATATGTTATTCCAGTTCGCTATCGGACATTCCCTATTGAAAATGGAGTTTATACCTCTACTGCTTTGTGTACAGGGGCACCCGAAAGTATTTCAAAGCACTGTGTTCTATAAGATGTATTTCTGTAAATCATATTTTCAAACCTTTACTGTAGACATATCTTCATCAATTTTAAATATGTTATTCCAGTTCACTATCGGACGTTCCCTATTGAAAACGGAGTTTGTACCTCTACTGGTTTGTGTACAGGTACACCCGAAAGTATTTCAAAGCATTATGTTCTATGAGAGGTATTTCGATATACCATATTTTCTTACCTTTACTGTAGACACATCTTAATTAAATTGAAATATATTATTCAGATTCCCTATTGGATATTTCCTGTATAAAATGGAGGAAATACCACTACTGATTTATGTACAGGGACACTTAAAAGTATTCCAAAGCATTGCGTTCTATGCGAGATATTTCTAAAAATATGTTATTTGTATGCTCAAAAGAATGCTTTTAATAGAATATAGCATGGTTATCATTAGAGTTACAGGGTGACACAAAAATATTCAGTTATATTAAGAGCTATTAATAAGAAATTGCTAGAATTGTACCTTCGTTTACTTTACGCGTTTTTGAAACTTTCTATCATTTTTTTATTGTGAATATAATTTCAATCTCTGTATCTGTCTGACTGTTCTTCTGTCCGTCTGTCTGTATCTCTGTATGTTTTACTGCGCTCTAATTCCCGTAAATATTTATGGAATTTCTTTAAACCGATATATTTTATTCAAGTTGATTATCGGATGTTCCCTATTGAAAATGGAGTGAATACCTCTTCTGGTTTGTGTACAGGGACACCCAAAAGTATTCGAAAGCATTGTGTTCTATGGGAGGAGTTTCTATAAACCATATTTTAATACCTTTAATATATAGACACTTCAATGAAATTTTAATATGTTATTCAATTCCCTATCGGATGTTTTCTATGTAAAATAGAGCCCATTTCTAACTGGTTTGTGTACAGGGGCACTTGAAAGTATTCCAAAGCATTGTGTTGTATGAGAGTTATTTTTATAAACCAAATTTTAATAATTTTATTCTCCACAAAGCTTAATGCAATTGAAATACATTATTCGTATGTACAAAAGAGTGCCTTTTATGTAATATAGTATGGTCAGCATTAGATTTACAGGGCCACGCAAAAATAATCAGTTACATTAAGAGCTATTAATAAAAATTTGCTGGAATTGCACTTTTGTTTACATGAGCGTTTTAAAATTTTCTTATAATTTTAGTGGGAATATGATTTTAATTTGTGCATCTGTCGATTCGATTGTTACCTTTCTATCTGTATGTCTCCGGCTACTATCATTTGTGAATATTTTGAGAATTTTTAAAAAATGATACACTCACGTTCCCTATGGAAAGTTCCGTATTTAAAATGCCATTAATCGGTCCTGTACAACTAGTTTGTTTACAGGGACAACAACAACAACAATAAAAAAGTGCCAATGTATTACGTTTTAGGATAGAATTTTTTTAAAGTTACATTTAAAAATCTTTCTTCTATAAAAATCATAGAAACATTGACATGCATTATTAATATTCTAAAATATTGTTTTGTATAGAACATAATATGATTAACTTTCAGATTTACAGGGCTACACTAAAATATTCAGAGAAATTAAAAGCTGTAATTTTAATCTAACGGCTGCGTTTTCTTTTGCGTTAAGCCTTTTTAACACTTTCCAAAATGCCTAAGAGTAATTTTAATATCAATTTGTCTATCTGCATGTTTTTCAGTCGTTCTGTCTGTTGTGTGATAAAGTAGGCAAAGAATATTAAAAATTTTTCGATACAATTGCTTACAGTAGGAAATATCTCAGAATAAATCTCCCGCTTTTTTACTTGGGTCCAGAAATACGAGTGGTCAGTGGGTTTTTTGCATGATCAGAGCTGTTTTAATATTTATTTTCAACTGACTACTGACTCTCAAAATCTTCTCTACAGGGGTTAGGTTCAGTACTACCATGTTGGCAATGCCTATGCACATGAAAATATCTTATCAATGTCTTGTAACACCATTCCAGATGTTGCAAGTGTAGCATATGGGAGGCACAATCAATTTTAGTTGTGTCAATATTATTTTTATAAATAAAATTGCATCAGTTCACAAATTAATTTACAATGTAACTTATTCAGTTTTTATCCTGTATCCGTGAATAAGAAAAGTAAGGAAAAACTAATTTTATTAAGTAACTTTTTATGCGTAAACATTTAATTAAATATTATTCTTCTAAACTTCTTTATTTCATTAAGAGACAACAAAAAAAAAAAAAAAAAAAAAAAAAAAAAAAAAAAAGGATGATGAAGTAGAAAATAGCATTGTTTTTTAACTTTATCGCTCTTTTATACAATGTTTATATCTTGTTTAAAATATAACAGAAAATTAATAACTTAGAATAAATGTAGCATAAAAGCTATGAATTACGAAGCACGAAATGCTGACAGAAAGATTTTCGTACGGATTTATAAAGCGTGACATTTAGAAGAAGTTCTTGTCAGTTTTATTGGTTATTTAAACAATAATTTTACAGAAAACGTCACACAAGAGTTAATTTATTTTAGAGCATTAATCATGACACTTATAGCACTCCTTATTTTAAAAATATATTATCTGAAGCGAAATATTTAGCGGGATACTCTTTAAATAATAAATGAAATATTTCGTATTTTAAAATTTCTTTAAAACTTTTGTATCAGTTACTTTTTGATGCTTTAAAATAGAATAAAAAAATATGAATAGGATTAAAAAAAAAAAAAAAAGAAAGAAAAAGAAAGAAAGACAGAAAGAACAGTCAGTTTTCATATTACATACGCATATAAGTTAACTAATACGTTTTAACTGTATTAAAATATCGTTTCAATGCACATTGTGATTTCGCTGAATGCTTTTATAGTATTTAATTTCTAATACGGTGGATGACGGTAAATTACGAATTTTAGAATACTTTCTCAAAAGATACATATAGACAAATCCATTTTACAGTTTCAAAAATAACATAATTTTTAACCTTCATTGTTCTTCTACTAAGAAACAAATGTTTTATATTTTTCCTCGCACTGCCACCAAGTATAAAAAAAGATAGAAGGAGGGATAGAGAATTACACTGTATAACATAACGGTTGTGGGTCGACTGCCCTGATATTTCTTATCTAGACGGAAAAAAAAATGTGTATTTTTCCCCTCACACATTTTTGAAAAGAACAGGTCGTTTGCCCTTACTTCCTCCCCGATGTCGTCCATTTCTGTGATTAACATGCATTGATGGAAAGGGGTAACAAGTATTTGCTCTATACCCCTACAAATGAATATAATTAATACTTACCCAAAAAATTTCTGTAATACATTTATTGTCTTTATAAATAATTTCTGGGAAGAAAATAGTTTTAGACTTTAAAATTATACACATGTCTATATCAAGCATTTTAAACTTAATAAATTTGACTAAAAAACCTTTTCACTTGCTTCATGTAGGGCCGGAATGTTTGCTGCTGGGCGCCGAGCTCTTGTCGGCGCAACTTCTTCTGCGTTGGACTCCTTCTCTTTCCATTTACGATGTTTTCGTGCAGCTTCCACCATAAGGTGGCGCCACATTTTGTCTGGACCCGTTGCGTCACTGTCGTTGCACACGTTAGAAATGGTACTCATCTCAATTGATTCGATACATAGCGTACTTATAATTTTCGCAATTAGCAAGTATTTTACTCCATTTAAGTCAATCCTGATATCTTCGTTATTAAATACTTTAGTAAGAGCAATGGCGATTTTTCCGTGATTTATGTCGTTTTTGTGTTCGCTGATTCTAGTTTTAATCTTTCCTTTAGTCATACCAATGTATTAACATCCAGGTTTATTCATTTTGATCCATAAAAGGTATTTTGTAAATTCTTGCCGTTCCTAGTGGGGAGAAAGGGTCTTCATCACTACGGATTAACTGGAAAATGTTATGGTTTGGTTTAATGGGAGGGATGGATGGCTTTTTATGGCACAAAGTCCACAATGGGACATGCTGCGCCAAGTGGTTTAATGGGAGTATTAATATTACATTTATTAGCGACGTTTCTGATTTTATTGAAGGCACCACGATCAAAGGGTATCAACGAAGTTAATTTCATAAGGGGCTTTTGAAAATTAGGTATTGTATCAGGAGTTTTTAATCGATTTTTATATAATTTTTAACTAATTTGTCTGGATAACCGGCTTTACTGGTATATTGTTTTATTAAGTTTAATTCGTCGTTACGATCCCCGGGTTCGTTACAAATTAAAATGGCACGATTAATATAGGAACGGATGGCATTGATTTATTATCGAAACGGCGTTTTACTTTTATAATGCATGATCTCATTACTGCTTGTTGTTTTTCGATAGACGTGTAAATTATAAAAAAAAAAAAAAAAAAAAAAAACCTTAAAATTAAAATTAAAATTAAAACAACTGTCTATCGAAAACCAACAAGCAGTAATGAGATCATACATTATAAAAGTAAAACGCCGTTTGGGTGTAAAATCAATGCCATCCGTTCCTATATTAATCGTGCCATTTTAGTTTGTAACGAACCCGGGGCTCTATTCTCATCTAGTTGCTTATTAACCACCAGTTGTAATCGTTAACAAGAGTCTATAACTGCTGTTCTACCCATCATACTAACCATCGTCCGGCTGAGTGCTATTGGGTCTATTCTGGCCTGTGCGTTAAAAAGACACAACGATCGTTATTTTTTCGATCGAAATTTCTTTCATAACGATAATCCGTGGTAGAGCGATTCTGCCCTCCGTACGTTATAATCAAACGAGAATGGGGGGAAACTGCGTTCGAGGTTAACTCTTTCATCCAATCAGGACGAAGTATACTGAAGCATGCGGTTTGTTTCATTATGATTACAAGCGAGTAGCAGCAGACGATGATAGCCATGACGCCATGTTAAATGAAGATTGTTTGTTGTGAAAATGAAAAAAAAAGCAAAAAGCAAAGGCACAGTTGTGAGGGAGTTCCTCACATATCCTTTTATTTCATCAAATTTATTCAATTATAATTAAAGATCTATTTATTCACAATTAAAATTTATTAACCTTTAATAATCATTTTTAAATATGCCAAACTTATTTTAAATTGAGTAAATTCTTTATTACAAATTAAAATACTTATCATTTCCAATTTTAAGAACAAATTCAGTATTAAATACATTGATCTCTTTTTAGCATAATGCAATATATATATATAGGGATCTAATACACAATTTAATTTTATTCTCCCTTAAAGTAATTATATTTTCATTTCTATTTCACTATGTTTCGCAATAAATTAATTATATTTATAGCTATAAATGTTCTGTTGGAAAATTTCGTTATATCTTTTTATTATTTTATTTTATTTTACATTCAGATAATCTATTTAATTGCAGCTATTAAATTAATGACCCGTTATGTAGACATCATGTCGCAAGAATTTCGTAGGATTCGATGATTACTTGCAGCTGTCTTTCCAACGGTATTCTTGGCGAATGTGATTTATGCCGAAAGGGGTTGCCATGTTTTCAACCGTCTTTTTATTTTAAAAAATTTCCCATTAAAATATCATTAACACAAAAGAAAATGTGTTGGCGCCCTTGGCTTCAAAATGTGGTGATATTACCATAACCAGGCGTTTTACAAGGGTGCTGTCGAATTTGACTCCGGGACACTTCGTTAATAATCTCCTGGTAGAAAAGATGTAATTCGCTTAGCTCTCTCTCCCACTAATTATAACAGTTTCCATCAAAATTTCGAACCTAGTTATTGGATATATTAAATTGCCTTTAATTCATAATAATAATATTATTTATTGTTTTTGAAAATATACTTCAATAAATGTTCTATAGTTAAAATAATTTAGTATCTGTTTTATTTCGCAATGTACTTAGTTATTCGTCAATAGAACTTTAAAAATAAATTACTGTTCTACTTGGATTCTTCCTATCTTATAACAGTGTGGATACTTTAATGTGTTGTAGCAGTACAGTTTTCCAGTTCAATTTAATTGTGTTGTCCAGATGAAAACGAAATTTAAAATAGCCAAGTAAAATTTTATGTTAGACTGGTTGTTAAAATGAAATCAGTCACTCGATATAAGTTATTTACTTGGCAAAATAAAAAGGAAATATTTTCTTATCACTTTCTAAAGAATCAAAATAATAGATTTATTTTATTTACATGGTATGTACTCATGTTTTAATTATCTTTTCTAAAAATTAATTTTGAAATATAGTACAATACATCATTATTATGTTATTTATTTAAAGAAAACTTTTAATCACATGCAAATTTCTGTTAACACATCCGTATTAGAGAATTCTTTTATTAATGAGCTAATATATTTTTAAGTTTGAATTTTTGTGTTTTAAATTGTTTTCTTGTTTAAACTATATATATATATTTTTTTAAGTGCAATAGGAATATTTGGTATTTAGATATATTTACGTAAAATTAATTAAACTGTAAAACTAATTTAGTGAGTAAAACATAAAAATACTTTTCTCTATATACAAATTTATATAGCCATTGCCTATTGAAATGATATAAATATTTAAATATTGATTTGAACTAATATGATAAAATTTGTTGGATTTTATTAAATTAAACCGGAATTTATTTCAATGATATTATTATTATTATTATTATTTTAAGAAAGTATATAAATATATGATTTACACTGTATATATAATAATTTCTAGAAAATTATTTGTATATTTATATGAAAAATACGTTACTTATTTTTTTACATAAATATATGAATAATAAATTGCTTTCTAAAATATAATAAGTTTTGAAGTTGTTTAGAAGATTTATTGAGCCCAAAATATTAAATGGAAGTATGCAGTTGTTTAGAATTATTCAAAATAATTCAGAAAAAAAAGCTAGATTTACAATTACACCTGAAATTTTTATAATTTTAAAAGAAGAAAGTATTCATGTTATTATTTTTTTCTAATTTAGTAAATAAAACATAAAAATATTTTTCTCTATTTATAAACATATTTTTATTTAAATATTTGAAGTTAAAATTTATAAAGTCATTGTCTATTGAGATGATAAAAAATATTTAATGATTGCTTGATATTATAATTCTAAAATTTGTTTGATTTAATCTGTATATTAATTTCTAGAAAATTATTTGTAAATTTATATGAAAAGTGCATTACTCAATTTTTTATATAAATGTATTAATAATGTATGTAAATGGATTAATGTAAATGGATAATGTAAATGGATTAATAATGTATTGCTTTTTAAAATATATTAAGCTTTAAAATTGTTTAGAAGATTTACTATACCAAACATATTAAATTAAATCATAAATTTAAATAATAAATTAAAAAATTAACTTATGTATGCAATCGTTTAGAGTCATTCAAAGCAATTACTTAAATATATATATAATAATAATAATAAATAAATAGGTTCTCAACTACATTTGAAATTTTCATAATTTTGAAAGAGTAAAGTTTGTATTTTATTTCCTTTTCACTTTATTTAAATTTGGATATGTGTATGAAAAAGTGATTAATTTTCATTTACATTCTGGGCCTTATTCACCAACTTCTTAACACTCGGATTAAACCTCGGATCAGTGGTAATCGCTCGATCATACAAAAATCGGTATTCTCCAACAAAAATCCGCGGCAGATCTGTAGAACAGAGGTTCACTGGTGTTTGTTTACATTTTGGCGATATTATCCGTGCGCCAACGAACCAAGGAAATGAATTTATCTTATGGCAACCTTACAAAATGTTTGTTTACGTTCGAAATGAAAGAAATATTAATGCAGACGACTATTTAATGTAATTAAATAAAATTATCGAAGAAATTTCATAAAATGGCGATGGTTAATTAACTTTTTAACTACAATATTTTAATAAATAAGCAAATACTTAACAAAATGAACGTTTTGTCATCGAAGTTTTAAGAGCAACTTAATTTTAACAACACAATAAATGTAATTAAATAAATAAAAATTCAGAATAAAAATATAACTTTAAAAGTAATTAAAAAAGCATGAAAACTTACAATATATGCAACGTGAATTTTATTTATTTATTTATTTTTCCCTTTTGAAATTTCTGTTGACTTCATAATACGTAAATCACCTATCAAATATTTCACTTCGCGCTCAGTTAATTCGTAACATTCGAGGATTCTAAAACCGCATTCAAATGAATCGAAACACATCGGTATAAAAATTATGAGAATATACAAATAAAATAAAAAAACATATTTTCAAGTTATCAAATGATACGCTTTCATTTCTCCAGACACATATCGTTTCGAATATTTCATTAACACTTACATTTCAGCGGAGGGGAAAATTCCCTAGTTTTCATAAACTTGACCAACAAGTGATTGAGTGAGTGAGTTTTACGTCGAACTAGTGCTACGTTGTGGGCACTGAGTACGGCAACCAAATATCCCCATTTTCTACAGACAACGTTTACTTTATTCGCATTATTATAATTTTTTAAAAAATTATAGAAAGTAAACTATTTAATATTCAAATTTTATTTTTAGTGCTTATTATTTAAAAAGAAAAAAAAAATACATGCATAATTAGTTAATTGTAGCAATTTAAAGCTTCTCTGTTTTAAAAGTTCACGGATCCGGCCACTGTAATGACGGAGGATGAATTGGGACATACCCCTAAGGTATATGAAACAACAAAGAAGCATGGCTGTATAAAGCTATGAATCTGAAAACTCACGTAACTCGGCTCCGCGGCAATTACTCTCGCGCATGTTAAAACCAAAAAAATATCACTGGACACCCCTAACTCGCTGTGCATGAATCTGAAAACGCACGTAACTCGGCTCCGCGGCAATCACTATCGCGCATGTTAAGACCAAAATTTCCCATAATGTAGCTCCAGTGCAACGTAAAATGCGCTCGAAACAAATGAACCATACAAATATCGCCTAATTTCCTGTAATGTAGCTCTAGTGCAACGTAAAATATACTCAAAACAAATGAACCAATTAAAAGCCTAATTACCCATAATGTAGCTCTAGTGCAATGTAAAATACACTCAAATCAATAAAAAACAAATGAACCAATCAAATCTCTCCATACTGCGTCATAATAGAATTGTTAAGTTATGTTTACAAGGATAGGCAGTTTCTCGCTACGGAAGTTCGCCAAGCAGAAAGTGAACCTCTATTCTACGGATCAACCAAATCCGCTGTTCACCGGCTACTTTAATTCTCAGATTTGCTGATCCATGGTTTAATCCGAGTGTTAAGAAGTTGGTGAATAAGGCCCTCTATGTATTTTAAGCTTTGGTAAAAAAATATTTAAACCAAGTTTCCTTATTTCAAAAATCGTAACTATTTAAAAAAAAAAAAAAAAAAAGTTTAAACACCCCAAGTAGGCGCGCCATATTGTAACGAGTACAAAAGCCACTCAATGACAGCCTTATAGCTCTCGAAAAATAACGAAGATAAATATCGCTAAAATGTCGATCGCAGCAGCCCAGAATACCAAATTATCGTTATATTCCGAAGATCGTTAAATTCCGAAGAAATATAACGAAGCGAACAGGCCAGAATAGACCCAGTGGTCTCCCGTTGTTATCTTGAGTGAAGAAAAAACGTTCTGCGTGCGATGGTGGCATTTTAAACCAATCAGTTGCAAGGAATCATTTGTAATCCGCTCTGGGAGAGGTTGGTTGGTTGCTTCGATTTTTACGTCGCACTAGTGCTGCGCAGATGGGCAATTGGTGACGGTCTGGGACACACCCTTAGAGGTGGTCGGGAGACATGCCATCACAATTTTGATCATCCCCGGAAGGGATGGCTCTCTCGCTTTGGTGACCCCCAGAGGTATAATTTTTTATGGGAACATGGGGGACATTGCGGCCACGACGGATTTTACGTGCACGAGCCACCATTAGTTTACACGACGGTCTTTGGCCGGCTCGAGTACCGAACCCGCAATCTTGGAATTACGAGGCCGGCGCTCTACCGACTGGGCTCTGGGAGAGGAAAGATGTGAATGACAACCGGTTTTCATTGGTGGAAAATGTGAAATGTAAGTTCCCTTTAACTACGCAAACTAAAACCTTTTTTCTATTGCCGTTAGACGTAAAAGCATGAAAATTGGTAATTATTTAGCAATTGAAAAATGTTGAGAAAATTTCTTTTGTTTAATTTCATTCCTTCCACCTCCCCCCCCTCCCAAATGAAATAAAATAAATGAAGCATTTTAGCGTTAAATATACTTTCTCTTTTACACTTGCTTTCCGTAAAATAATATAGCGACCAGGAATAATTTTCATATTTAAAATTAAACATCACAGGAAAAAGGAAAAAAAAAAAAAAAAAAAAAAAGATAAAAGCTCATAAGTAATATATTCTTTAGGATTATCTCAAATATAAAATAAATTGGCAAGTATATAGATCGCTTTCTATTTGAAGTTATGAAAATGATAAAAATATTGATTTTTATTACATCTTTATATTCACAGGAAGAAAGTAATGGATTCATATTTTTTTTTTTGTTTTTTACTTCCGATTTTTGATGGATTTACACGTTTTGAAATGTCTTGAACTAAATTTGATATATTTTTTTAAATGTGTCTATCTGTGTGTCGTGTATGTGTTAAACAAACTTTTCTGGACACTGTATCTCATTAAATGATAGACGGTATTCCACAAAACTTTGTATTTAGTTAAATCTTCAATGTGAATTAACGCTGGTTACATTTCGGAATAAATCGCCTTGCGGGTGTTACTACTATGTTGCAATGAAGCAGGCATGTAAGTGTAAGAAGATTTTTGAAAAAAAGGTGACGAAAGTGATAAATGAGCAAAAAAAAAGTTTAAAACTTACTTAACTATTTAACATTCACTATATATTTTCATTGAAAGTTGCTAAATTAATTTAAAAAATAATGTCTGGATGGTGTCGGGGTTAAGGCCAATTGTCTACATTAGGGAATTGGACCTAAGGGGGACGTCATTCGTATAGTTCTTTCATAGTAGTCCTATCCCGTATTTACGTAAGTTTCTGAGGGGAAAAAAACTGCGAACAGCTATCGAACCCGTCACTTTCCGTCTTCCAGCTTCGATGGTGGTGTCATGGTTTTCGTGTTAATATGAATTGTCTACACTAAGGATCCAGGTCTAAGGTGCGATACCTTTCTTGGGTTCTTTCACCTTGGCCCTTTCTAAAGTTCCATATCCCGTATTCACGGAAGTTTCGGATAAATTACGAAAAATTGTCGAATGGCTTGGATGACGAGCATGACCTGAAATCGAACGCAGCGTTTCCCGTCTTCTAGTTTGATGGTAATCAAACAAGAGCCATTCTACTAATAGAAGGCTCTGAAAGAAAGAACGAACAGGCCGTCAAAATGTATAAAATTGTAAAAAATTTGAAATCGAAATTTTTCACGAATATGATATGATGGAAAACTAAAAATGACGTTGCCTACTATATAAAACTGGTCAAGAAACACTTCAAAATATTTTTACATGGAGCCAAAAATTTATTATCTGCAGATATGTAGATAGAAAAGTTATACACCCGTAAATCATCATATATAAAAAAATTTAAAACTGGCCCAATTTTAAAGATATGTAAATATGCTCTTCACGAAGTATGTTTCCAATTCACTCATAAAAATCCCCAAAAGCTGTATTTTTTCTTTATCACTTTAAAATCACTATTTTCTTTATCATTTTAACATTTTATGTATCGTTGCAAATTAAGACATTGTAGAACATAAGCACGAATATTTTTATTTGCTTTTATTTTTTATTTATTTATTTATTTTACAGAACAACCATTTCATTATCTATTTATTTTTTATTTATTTTTTATTTTATTTTATTTTATTTTTTTATCATGCGTTTCTTTTTATAACTTGAAATCAATTTAAAAAGGTAACAAGTTTTGTATGATATTAAAGGATTAAAAATGAAAATAATAAATAAATAAAACTAATATTTTTCAAATTTATTCAAAAATATATAGACATATAATCATATGAAACATAAATGTTGAATTTTTAACTTATTTTACCTATTTTTATTTGTTACATACAAGATTATTTTTTAATGCAACCTTATATGAAAAATCCAAAAACATTTACTATATTTTGAAACAATTCATTCATTTATTGAATTAAAATAAAAATAAAATAAATAAATAAAAAATAAATTAAATTAAAATAATTAATAATAATAATAATAAATAAAACTGGCTTTTTTTTCGTTCAGGATTTATGTGAAAACACACACACACAAAAAAAAAAAAAAAAAAAAAAAACTTTCTTAAAACATTAGGGTTTTGCCATTCTTTATACAGACGCGCCCATTTTGACTGTGATAACAACGATCTTTCAGTTGAACAACTGTCTCCTAGCTGCCGGTAATTTAACGACTGTAAACAAGCCAGAACGACTGGCAAGATTTCGACCCGACTGGACGAGAATAGCAAGTCGTTGTTGTCTCGCTTCACAATAACTGGTTTCTGCATATCAACTAGACGAGAATAGAGCTCCCGGGGACTTTATCGACGAATTAAACTTAATAAAACAATTCACCAGAAAAGCCGGTTATCCAGACAAATTAGTTAACAAATTATATAAAAATCTATTAAAAACTCTTGATACAATATCTAATTTTTAAAAGCCTTCTATGAAATTAACTTCGTCTATTCCTTTTGATCGCAGTGCCACCAATAAAATCAGAAACGTCGCTAATAAATGTAATATTAATATTCCCATTAAACCAAACTGTAACATTTTCCAGTTGATCGATAGCGATAAAGACCCTCTTCCCCTACTAGAAACCGCAGGAATTTACAAAATAACTTTTATGGATCAAAATGAAAAACCTGGATGTTACATTGGTATGACTAAAATAAAGGTTAAAACTAGAATCTGCAAACACAAAAGCGACATAAAACCGGAAAAATCACCACTGCTTACTAAAGTTTTTAATAACGACGATATCAGGATTGACTTTAATGGAGTCAAAAAACTCGCTAATGACAAAAATTATAAGTATGCTATGTATCACGAATCAATTGAGATCAGTAACACTCCTAACGTGTGTAACGACAGTGACGCAACGAGTCCTGACAAAATGTGGCGCCACCTTATGGTGGAAGCTGCACGAGAACATTGTATCTGGAAAGAGAATGATTCTAACACAGAAGAAGCCGCCGACGTTGGGTTTCCAGCAGAAAATATTCCGACCGTACATGAGACAAGTAAAAAGGTTTTTTAGTCAAATTTAATAAGTTTAATATGCTTCGTATACTCATATATAATTTTAAAGCTTAATTAATGTAGAAAACTTGACTTATTGTGTTTAACCTGTTGGTTAATGATAGATATTTTTTCGAGATATTTTCAAAATTTTCAAACATTTGTACTTTGTTTACATAATAGTTTGCACGATGAATCTTTTTTTTTTTTTTTTTTTTTTTTTTTTTTCCTTTTGTGTAAATAGTTTTCGAACGGTTTTCTTTTTGCTTTAGATAAGTTAAATGTAAAATATGAGTTATAACTTGTTTTAGACAGTGGAAAAATGTCAATAAAAAACTTGTAAAATTAGAACAAAAAGTTAATGTCCTGAATGATTGCAAATACTTTAAAATAACCCCCAGGTTCTTAACAATTAACAATAAATTTTTAACCCAAGAGTTCATTAATGACGTTCGAAAATTTCAACAAATAATTTTAAGTAAATTAATACGTAAAAGAAAATCTGAGATTTAAAAAAACAGGATAAATGAAATGAAATTGGTGAAAAACTTAAGAAAATTAGTAATAACGAGGAATAGACTTTATACAGAGAAAAAAATAACCCAATACTATGATGCCGAAAGAAACACTGTCACTAAAAGACACAAGAAAAGACTTATTTTTTTTTTTAACTTAAGAAAAGTAATTTTAAACCGAACACAAAAATTAAATACCCTTATACTAACCTCTCAAAAATCCAAATTAATACCCAGCAAACACAACTGTGTCGGAAACATGACAAAATGATGTCAGACTTGGCAGATATATCGATTTTTGCGTGACATTTAGGTACCTTTTCACGATAAAATAAAGTTATATCATCTAATGATGTCTTTAAAATATCGAAAACATACCGACTTTATGACATGCAATTTCTGTATAAATATTTGTTATCGAAACGATAACTAAAACACGACATATTTATGACATAACACTAACCTGTCCAAAATATGATATTGATGTGATATGAGAAACATGTTACTTTTTTTATGTATCTTTTTGAAGTATCGAAAAGTTATCGAATAAACATCATAGGCATTGCTTTGGTTTGCTAGCCGTAACCGCTAACTCAACCACATTGCTTGTTTACAAGCCGGAGACCGAGAAGCTCTCGTAATGCGGATCCTGTTTTGGATATTTTCATATATTTTAATCTTTTGCTAATTGATTTAGGTAAGGAATTTTCTTCTTTATTACATGCTCTTATACTTCTCAAAAAATTTAAAGAGAATATTGTATTGACTTTTTATAAAATTATAAACATATTTGGTGTTTCATATACTTACTTCAGTTAAGAATGTTTCTTCGGAAATTTGTTATTTTATGATTCGCACGTTTAGGCTTAATCTGTATCAAATGCATTTTGATTTTTAAAAAGTCAAAGTACTCACTAATTTTAATATAAATTAGAGAATATAATTGTAATAATAAACTTTGTGATATCCTCCGGTGCTAAGTTTAAATAATATAGAAGGTAAAATATTCATAGTATTAGGCTTAGTTACTAGACTATTCCAAGCCAGTGTTGTATATTAACCCTTTGCCCGGAACATGTTTTCATCATGCTTACCGGGAACACCGGTCTCACAGACCGCTATTTTTAGAAAAAGGTACTGAATGTATTTAGTGAAATTTCGTGGCGATAAATTATGAATTCTTGCAGCCATAACTTTACTTTCTCAATCATGACGTATTATAGGGACGATAGGATATCATATGGTTGATTGGATTTAATGCCGCATTAGTGCTGCGCAACGGGTAATTGGCGACGGTCTGGGACGCACCCCTAAGGATGGTCTGGAGACGTGCCATCACAATTTTGATCCTGCCCAATTAGGTGACCCCCAGAGCTATAATTTGGTATATTGTATGATTGAATCATCTGGTTTCTGAAATTATTCTTTTTAATATGTTTATAGTGACCAGTTTATAGTATTTTTATAAATACGAAGCATTAAAATTATTAAAAGAATGTAATTACGGCGTTGATTTTTTAATTCTAAATAACCACACTAATAAAAAGTTATAAATAAACGATTTCTTATTATTTTTCGAACTAGAGGAAATGAGTCTGCGCTCGGATTGGAAGAAATTTCGTCACCCTGTTTCGACTATTGAGTTACGGAATTTCGTGCACTTAGAGATGCATTCACAAGCGGTACCATCGACAAGATATTAGAGTACACCCCGGACTAGTACCTTTTTGCTATCCAACATCAGATCTCTACCATTTAGTCAAATAAATCATCCACCAAACCGACATGAAAATTCCACCAAGGCAAGTTTCCTCCACCTTTGTTATCGCTGTTTTATATTTCGATTGGGTGTAAATTAAACATATACCAAAACCTACACTAGCTGAAATGGAAAGCAAGTAACCTAATCCTTGTTATTGTTTAAAAGCTGTTCCGTTTGAATTTTGTTTGGATGAATGAATGGTTGGGTTTTACGTCGCACTAGTGCTGCTCAGATGGGCAATTGCCGACGGTCTGGTACACACCTCTAGAGGTGGTCCGGAGACATGCCATCACAATTTTGATCCTCCACGGAAGTGATCCTCTCCCGTTTCGGTGACCCCCAGAGTGACTTTTGTTTAGAGTTTTGGTGGTAAGAGGAACAAACCATTTAAAACATGCAAAATCCCAAGAACCAGTTGCCAAGACAGCGATTATTACCAAAAGAAGGCGCAAAAACCGTAGTGATGTTCCGGGAATTTTTCTCCATGGACAATATAGGGAATCCGTACTCTACTAGTATATCTGCTCAATGAGGGTTACACAGTCATTTTTTTTTTTTTTTTTCATGTGTGCAAAGAGTACATTCGTGTGTGTAAGTGATTGCTGAGCTTTCTTGTACAACCGGCAGCAAAAGTATCCGAGCACTAGAAAATAATTCTGATGCCAAACAATTACACTTAACACTGTTTTGTTAAATAAATCCTTGTTGAATCATGTTGTTAGACTAAGAACATGACTCGACAGGGTTTATTTAACAAAGCAGTATTAAGTGTACTTTTTTTTAGAGGGATTATTGCTAGTGCTCGGATACTTTTGCTGGTACACACAATGGTAATGACATGCCTCGTCCTGGACCACTTGTTAGGGTGGACTCTAGACTTCCACAAATTGCTCATTACGTAGGTATCATGTGATATTTAAACTAGGGTGACCAAATGTCCTGAAATTAGGGGGTTAACTAAAGTGACTGTATGTCTCAATTTATTGGGGACAGTCACCACTTTTGGCAGTTTGTCACTATGAACAGGATTCGACAAGGATTTATTTAACAAAACTGTATTAAGCGTACTTTTTTTACATAGGAATTTTTGCTACTGCTCGAATACTTTTGCTGCCGAATGTACAGTCGGTAACAAAAGTATCCGAACACTAGCAAAATTTCCTATGTAAAAAAAGTACGCTTAATACAGTTTTGCTAAATAAATCCTTCTCGAACCCTGTTCTTAGACTGGCTAAGAACATGATTCGACACGGATTTATTTAGCAAAACTGTATTAAGTGTACTTTTTTTATATAGGAATTTTTGCTAGTGTTCGGACACTTTTGTTACCGACCGTACTCTTGCCAGTAGTGAAAATCAATGTCATTCTGTGAGGATATCTGTTTCCACAATACCCATTACCTAATATTCTTTTTCCGAAAATTGGTTTTTTGCATTTTATTTTCTAGCCCCCTCCCCCCCCCCAAAAAAAAATGCAGTTTATTTTTTTATTTTTTATTTGTATTATTATTTTTTATTCAAAAATAAAATGTAAAAAATAAAAATAATTAAACTTTTTTAGAAAATGAGTGCAAATTTAACGGTTGTGAAATTTTCTAAATGTGAAAATGGAATTTAAATAATCATCAATTGTGGAAGCATATTTCCCCACTGAATAACATCACCTGTCGGTGAAGTTTGGTATTATACAGTCGGCAACAGAAGTCTCCGAACACTAGCAAAAATTTCTATATAAAAAAAAAGTACACTTAAAACAGTTTTGTTAAATGAATCCTGTTTTTAGACTGACTAAGAAAAGGATTCGACAACGATTTATTTAACAAAACTGTATTAAGTGTACATTTTTTACATAGAAATTTTTGCTAGTGTTCGGAGACTTTTGTTACCGACTGTACTAAGAAAAGCAATCAAACTTAAAAAACAAAACTTTTAGAAAGAAGTTGCAATTATTGGCATATCTATGTAATGTGCTGTTAGCGCTCAAAAATTGAGATTCCTAATATCCTCATAACATTTTACATGTTTTTTTTTTTTCAACATTAAGGGGATTGCCCATTGCGCAGCACTAGTGCGACGTAAAACTCATCCAAACAACCAAACAACCGTCAACACTAAGCGGCTCCGGGCCCTGCTCACTCTTCCAATCCCAAAGGGTAGTTTCCTTGTTTGAACAGATTTTACGTTGTACTAGTGCCACGCTGTGGACAATTGGCAACGGTCCGGGACTCATTATAGGGTTGTTCTGAGATATGCCATCCTCTACAGGTTGAGTGTATTTTGCGTCGCACTAGTGCTGCAGTTAAATAGACTTGGCGTCTTCGACGTTTATCGCCAAACGTGCGGGTACCTTATTCTAGGAATCTGCATCCGCAATTCCTGCACTAAGCCTAACCCGTAGCGGTCTCAGAGACCGATGTTCCGGTATAAGGGTTAATTCTGTGAGAAACGTATTTTTCATATTTCATAAACAATAAAAGCCAAAAGCTCCAAAATCTTAGGAGAAAGAAATTGCAAGTTATTTATACCTACTATTTTAACTCGTTTGCAGAAGCGGTAAATGTGATGATTGTAGATATCGTTATCTTTTATAAATGTTGCGAGTTATTCATGTCTGCATTGAATATTTTGCAGCGGATACAATAAACAATGTTCAATTATAAAATTTAAAATAAGAAAAAAATCAGAAAATACTGTATTTTGTATTACAGTGATAAATAAGAATTAAGTATGAAAATAAGATTGTTCATTTAAATGGATGAACATAAACTATCCATTTATACTTTCTCAATTAAAATTGAGTTTGACAATGTTCATCCTATTGAAACCTTGATAACAGATGATGGTATAGAAAACATTAATATAATAATGAGAGAATTTGTCTAAAATGCACTATATATTATGAAGTGAGTATTCAATTTTATATGTTTAGCATTAGATATATATAAAGTGTTTGATCAGTGTCAAAACAGGCTACTCGGTAATAAGCTTAAAATTACTTATTGTTATTGCATCGCAATATTGTAAAATTTCAAGCCAAAGAGGAATTACAGCAATCTATTTGCTAGTCGTAAATAAACTTTTTAATGTTGGGAGTGAAATTTTAAGTCTTTTAAAAAATGCACTAGGAGCTTTCATATTTGTTTACCACGTTTTTTTTTTTTTTTTTTTTTTTTTTTTTTTTTTCCAAATCGTAGATGCTGTGAAGTAAACTTCATTTCATTTACAAGGCATGACATTGGCATGATTCTGGTTAAGTCTTTTTAGTCTTATTAGTCTTTTTAGTCTTTTTAGTCTCTGTATTAAGTCTTTTTTTTTATATATATATATATACTAACTTTCTTCGTTATAAAATTTCATGCTATTTTATTTTACAATTTTTATATTTTTTCTCAGAGCTATATAATGCGTTATATCTCAGACCTTGTATAACAATCTATATAAATAAAGCAAAGAGTTTGTCAGGAACATATCTGGGTGGACCATTCCTATTTTTGATTGGCCTAGATTTAACTACTTTGGTGATGAAAGTTGGCCATTCTTTTTAGTGAAAACTGATGAATTTTTTAAAAAGATACTGCATAGATGTTATACATTTTAAAAGATCTCTAAAAATTGTTCATTTTTTGTGTGGACATTACATGCATCAAGTTATTAAATATATTATGTTGCAAAGTTTTCTTTTAACTAATTAAAATATGAAAATAAATATTAGTTATAATTTAATAGTTTGTCATTTTGGCGATGAGTTGATGTGGGTATCGCAAATCATTAGTAAACATTTTGGTGAGAAACGTCTGAGCTACTTCAGTGCCAAATTTCAAATTCCGCCAAAAGGTCCAAGCTCTTTAAATGTTTTTACACAATTTTATTTTAAATATTTTTGTAATGCGAGTGCCCAGTGGCAGAAATGCCGCAACACGGCTACATAGTCGTGGACACAGAAAAACGGATTGCAGACAGTTTTTGTCTACACTAATAAAAAAAAATTAGTCCGCAACTTTCAAACACTCTTTGTCTGTACTACTAAAAAAAAAAAAATTGCCCACAACTTTCAGACAGTTTTTGTTTGCAGTTATAAAAAATTTTCTGCAATTTACGGACATTTTTCGCCCGCGACAATGCGATACGGATGTATGACGTCTTAGACGCTGTCTGGTAGGAACTCTAAAGCCCCCTATAGGTGCCTTGGTAGGAACACACAAACAGTGCTTAACAAGGGCGACCTAGGAGCCTAGATCTCCCTTGATAGGCAGTGTTATGCGTGTATTCTTTTCTCCTGTTACTGAGATTCTACGGGAATGTAGAAAAGTGCTAATTTCATTTAAAACTGCTCCCAAACTTCTCCTCCACTTCAAAATTCACTTATAAAAATTTCTGTATCAAAATTAAAACTAATACTTTTATTATTTATAATTATTTATATTGTGTTGTGTCAAACATTGCTATAAAATATTTAATTGAATGAGTTAAACTTATTATTTTATAATTGTTTATTATACTATATTGTTCTGTTGTAAAATTGTATTGTGTATTGTTGCATGAGATCACCACTGTTGTTAACCCCCTCCCCCAGATTGCCGCTTTCAGGCTTTTTGAGTACAGATTACAAAATTTTAAAAACCTGTCGCAGACAGCTACAAAATTTTCTGTCACTGGGTGCGAGTGGGAAAAAAAGGTAAAGCATTCTTTTAAATTTGTCCAATTATACAAATTATCTCCATATAAAATATCCCATGCGTTTTTCGTTTGCAGTTTTTCATGTATTATTGGCATTTCTATAAATTAAATTATCCAGTACCAAGACGTTGTGGTGAACAAGTCACTGCCAAAGTCAGCGAGGGCCCGAAACGAAGTTTTTAAGCAATTTCAATGTATTTTCTTTTTAGTTTTAATTTGTAGAATGGTATAAAAATATTGATTCTTTTTTAAATTCATTTAAATATAGTGACCAGCGAAGCCTGCTTGTAATATTAAATAGATTGAAGCTGCGGAAATATTTTTTGAAATCACTCTGTTGTTTACTAAATAAATTTTATGAATAAATTGTATAACATTAACTTTATTATTGGGCAGGTAAGATTTATTGTATAAGACTTTATGAAACAGTTAGTGATGATTCTGACAAAAATGACGCTCCGAGGATATATAAAAGTAAGTTGAGCTGATGGATGTTTTAAAAATTAATTTTCTTATTTTTTGATGAATTTATATGACATTTTCATGCATGAACTTTTGTCACTGTTACTTTATTTATTTATTTATTTATATATATATATTGTTATCAATATGTTATAGTGATTGCATTTTACCAAATAAAATTATCAAAAACAAGAAAATTAAGTTTATAAACATCCATCAGCTCGACATATTTATTTATTATGCATCCTTGGAACATTGAGCATTTTTCATGAATTTTTAAAATTTAATCACAGTAATATAAATTCAAGAAAACGGCCTACTTGGAAATTCTTGCTAAATTTTTCGGTGTGGATCCACGCCATCATCAGGCTTAAACTCCGAAAATCCCAGGTGTTGCGTTGGCACTTCTGTTATTTTTCCTTCTACCTTTTATCAAGTGTTTCCATTTTTCGATGTCTGTAGATGGCTCGTTTTGGTTGCAACTGCGCACGGGTCGGGTCCCGACACACGAGTTTTAAATCAACCCGAAACCGACAAATTATTTTTTATTTACTTGAACTCGCAATAAAGATTTTTTTGCGACCCGAACCCGCTTTCTTTATACCCGAAACTCAAAAACTGAATGAACATAACTAATTCATCTGAAAGTCATAAATCTTTTTTTAATTAAAAAATAAGGTAAAGTTTCACTGTCACACGTTGGTAAATTATTTTAAAAAGAATTTAAAATGTTATTACTAATTGTATTAAGTTAAAAATTTAAAATATTGAAAAATGGATTAATAATAATTTTTATGTGAGTTGTGAATTTCAAGAGTTTAAAATTATGCTTCAAGTTAAATGTTAGTAGTTTATTGTTTGTTTAATTCTTATATTCTAAAAAAAAAAAGGAAAGAAAGAAGGTTGGTTGTTTTACGTCGCATTTGTGCTGATTTTTTTTTTTTCTTCAGGTTGTTCTCTCCCCCCCCCCCTCATCCTGAAATTTTTTCTGGTGATGCCACTGCTTGAGATTTACATTAACGAGGTTCAACTGTGTAAACTAATCTTCATTTTGATGAGGTTTGTGGAAACAGTTTTTGTTAAAAGTAATTCTCGTTAACGAGGTTTGACTATATATGCTTTGTTATTAATCCTTTTTTTTATACGACGAATGTATGTTAATTTCTGTATTTTTGTATTTGTACCGTTTAGCCACCCCTTCCTAATATATCCCGATTTTCCTTGAATATTGAGGGGTGCTTGAACGGTATTTTAGATTAATATATTTTTAATTCAAAATTCTTATTTTATATATTTTATGCACAAAAGTAAAACTAAAATTTTGTGTTAATAAATACATAAAGGTTTTTTCCTCATAAATATTTCATTTTTGTCTGATTTATCGATACAATTTTATGTAATAAATTTTTATTAAATATTGTATATTTATAGAGGATAGTTTTAATTAAATTCTTATACCTGAAATTTACATCATTAACTTTCTTTATACCAAGTTTGGTGGCAATCTACTTGCCCGTTTTAACTGCAGAATGTTGTTATACCAAACATTCTAATTACAATGACTCTGTATTAAAATATTCATAATTTTTTAGTTTGTTTATAAAATAAATATCTCTCGTTAACACATTTCTTTCAATAACGCATAAAAATAATGCAATTCTCCGTACTACTCTGTATTGGCCAAATACTTAGCACAAATTTGGCCGAGTACCAAGTATATACAGAGTATATACTCTCGGTTCAGCTCTAATTAAGATTTTGTGTCATAAAACGGCTCTCCAAAGGTGAATTTTCATCAAATTTTGAAAATTTTTTCAGGTAATGTCATTAAGAAATTAATTTAAAAAAAAAATAAAAAATAAAAAACTGTTAATTAAATTATAAATTCAGCCCCCTCACAATATTAATTGGGGGAGGGGCTAAAGTCCTCTTAATCCCCCCATTCAATTATAATGTGTACTCTCTCTCTCTCTCTCTCTCTCTCTCTCTCTCTCTCTCTCTCTCTCTCTCTCTCTCTCTCTCTCTCTCTCTCTCTCTCTCTCTCTCTCTCTATATATATATATATATATATATATATATATATATATATATATATATATATATATATATATATATATATATATATATATATGAAAGACTTATTAATTTGCATTCAAACTTACCAATTTTAATCAGATTTTAAAAGTAGCACCCTAATACAAACTTCAAAATACCAAATTTGAATTTCCTGCAGTTATTTGTTTTGAAGTTATACTGATAACAGAACATCAACCGCTAAAAATTGTTTTTTCAGATTCAGTGCGCTTAAAAACATATTAAACAAAAAGAAAAGCCAGAGTTGAAAATAGAACTAGAAGAAATACTTTGTTTATAGTATGGGTAAAAGAATGTAATTATCCTTCCTTAGCAGTGTTCATCGACATAGTAAAATGTAGCATAAAGTACTTCCAGCAATTATATGTAATAGAAAAGAATGTTTAACTTAATTTTGGGTAGCCCTGTGTTTATATACATTTCACACTGTGCACTTAAATTTATTTTTATATGAATGAAACCTGATATAAAATTAAATACACTTCCAGCAATTTCGAAATATAGTCCCAATGCATCCAAATACTTTGGGTAATCCTGTAAACGATCACCAGTTTGATGACTGATTGTTAGTGTGGGAAATGGGAGGGGGGGGGAATCAGAAGACATATGAGGGAGAAGTATTGAACAATTTTACTTCTATATAAGTTATAGAATAAATAAAATTTATCCTTATATTTTAATTCAATAATTAGAGTCTTGTCCCTAAAGAGTACTGATTATTTTATTGCTTTCATTGTTTTGCCTTAATTTTGTTTAATGTTCAAATTTCGCAAAAGGACCTTATTAAATAATGATGCCAAAATAATATTGGATCAAAATTTTGTTTCCAGTGATATTTTACATTTTTCATTTCTTCCTGTGATATGTTTGAAAGTGTTTCCATACAATATACAGGGCTCGAAATTAACAGTGTTTTCTTGGTCTGGGATGATAAAAAAATGGTAACGGACCCATCAAATTATGAAATCTAGTGGTCTGCCAGACCAGTGAAACTATATTATAACAATAGAAGTATACTTTATAATTGTTAATATCACCTATTCTCTGTAATTTTCATTTAATTTCATTTTTATAACTTTTTATCTTTAATTCTCAATAGTAAATACATGATATTGAGTGAGTTTATTAAAGCATAAATTTTTTATACATAAATGACTTCATTTGTATTTTTTAATTAATTTACAAAAGTTTGTTGTACTTGTCTTGTAAATTTATAAACAAAGTCTTAGTGAAGCAAACAGTTTACAAATTTTTAAACATTTTTAAAAAGATAATTGAAAGAAGGGACTAGTCAAAGTATGTACAAACCAGTGAAATATGAAAATTACTGAACTTGTAAACAAGTAGCTTTGTTTTCTTAAATCCTACCCCTGATTATATACAATGCTTGCCGCTTAATAAAATCACTAGTTAATAAAATCAGCTGCTTAATCTGATAAAATTTTCAGGGCCAGAATCAAATCAAGGCAAACTACTTTTAAAACCGCGACTTAATAAAATCAACATCACCGGTTAATAAACTCATAAAAATTTCAACAGAAGCAAAAATGTGTATTTTTGGAAAGCTAGAAAACAAACTTTGAATTTCACTTGATTTTTTTTTTTTTTTTTTTTAAGGAAATACAGCATGTCATTAAATTATCTTCCTTAAGAAAAATTTTACGTTCTGCAGCATAGTAATAAAACAAACATGTTCTGTCAGTTTTCCTAGCAACAAATTCATGGAATAATTTTTTCAAAGTGCAATAGTAAGTTACAAATATGCTTTGATTGATCAGCGATCACAGTTTTTCTCGTTAACCATTAAAAGAGTTTCTGGTTCTTACATTGAAATAATTAAAAAACAATATTCTGCTAGTAAATAATTAAACTTGAAGAAAAAGGCCTGAAATTTTGTCAAATTATGATGATTTTCCTCAAATGTAACCAAAAAAAGCAGCATCGAAAAATTTGATTTTTCAAAAAAATATTATGAAGTTTTCTTAAAGATAATATTGCTGCACAAGTTATAAAATATGAAATAGAATCAAGTAGAAAAAGCAGACGGTAAAAATGTGCTTTACGGTCCTTCTTGGCGATTTTTTGGCGAGTTTTTTCCGAACTCGCCGAGTCTGCGCGGTGTTTTTTTTCTCTCCCGTCCTTTCCAAAATGGCGGACAGGAAGCACGGTTTCCCAGTTTTTATAACCGTTCCAAGGCCGATTTACGCAATTTAAAGCGATTATGTAAACATAAAGCGTCAGAAATATCTTACAAATACTTGAGTAAAGAAAAATACAAATTTAGCGTCAGAAATATCTTACAAATACTTGAGTAAAGAAAAATACAAATTTTTCCGGTCTGGAAGCACGGTTTTCATACCCATCCTTTCGAAAAGGGCCGATTTACGTACTTTAAAGCAATTATGTGAACATAAAGCGTCAGAAATATCTTACAAATACTTGAGTAAAGAAAAATACAAATTTTTAACAATTGTTATCAATTAAATCTAAGAAATATTACAAAACAAAAACAGCACAAGTAACTTAATATACATAAATAAGCATTTAAATAAAAAAGAAAGTTTATTTACTTACCCGTTTTATAATTTCCGAAAAAACTAGCATTTTCCTTGAAAAAAAAGAAATATCCCCTCTGCATATAACGATATAACCATGTACACCAACCACTCTAGCATCACTCTTAAACACTAATCCAAAGCTTTTTTTTAGCATAAACATTCAATAGTACAAAACCAATAAACGCTACTCAAAAGCTTTTTTTTTAAGATACTCAATCTAAATATTCAATTTTACAAAACCAACAAATGACAATTTTACCTAAATAAGAAAAGCGGCACACTGAAAAACGAAATTCTTGGAAAAACGAAGAAAATAATCTCTGGAGATTTCGATTTTATCATGTACACCAACCACATCAACACAATTGCAAACCGTACTCAACGTATTTCTTATGATATTCAACACAAATAATCAATTTAAAATAAATCGCAATTTCACAGAAGAAAAACAACAAACGTGTGCATCCATGCCTCACATATGATGCAATGAAACGGCCTACTGTTGCCAAAATTCAAAAAACAAAAGAAACAAATCGAAATACCAGACTCTTTCTGAAAGGACCTAAGACTACTGTATAAGTAGTCTTAAAAGGACCAAAAAAAAAAAAAAAAACAGAGAATACAACAATAACCTTAAATATAACCCAGATAAGCACAGTGCATTTAACGTCACACTACTACTGCGTTATGGGCGATAATCTCGGAGATTCGCAAGTAATGTTGCATTTAACATCGCACTAGCACTACCCTTCGGCGACAATCTCGGAGATACGCCAGTAAGGTAAGGTGACCATATTTTCAAACACTGATTTGAGGACAAATTACCGTTTGTCCCCAAATCGAAGTAAATGTCGAGGACCTTGAAAACTGTATTTGGGGACTTTTTCGAGGACACGATAGACCAATATCTATATGCATTATTAATAAAAAGAACTCTGATTTATACATTACAAAATGCTTTGAATCACTTTTTTCTACGAAAAATTGCTGAGCCTAAGGTAAGTTTATGCAAATTAAACTATCCCAGCATTATTAAAATAATCAAGTCTATAGAACCCATTTACACTTTATTATGATCAGGCCCTGACTAACGGCAGGGCATACGGGGCAAATGGCCTGGGCCCCCCTTCTGGAAGGGGCCCCCCTACAGACGTATGCAGAAATTCTGCAACCTAAAAAGCTCTTTTGCCACTACAAGGGGGGCCCCCAGAATAGGCTTGCCCCGGGGCTCCAGGTACCCTAAGTCGGGCCCTGATTATGATGATAGGAGAAAACACAAAATAGCACCATTTCATTTTAATCTTTAGAATCCCCACTCCCTGAAATGCAGAAGTTATTCCCGATTATATAACTAAAGAAATAATTTCATTAAGCAAATTTTATTTTTCACTTAACATAAATCGGGCAAGATAGAATTTATATACTGATTAGTAGTGCATGATTCTTTCTCTGCTCATGAAGTATGAGGGTCTTTATTTCAAAGTTCCGTTGATTTTCAAGATAATCCAATTATTAGAATGTGATTTGATTGGATTGGAATAGATGGGTTTAACGTCTCATTAGTGCTGTACAATGGGCAATTGGCGACAGTCTAGCACTTACCCCCACATGTAGTCCGGAGACATGCCATCACAATTTTGATCCTCCACGGAATGGACTGTGATTTTGAAAAAATACACGCAAATATTTAAATTTCGGGACATTTAGCGTCCCCGAGTAGTCAAAGAATTTTTGGGGACAAAAAATAGAAAAGGCCAAAATTCGAGGACAGTCCTCGAATTTCGCGGACGTATGGTCACCTTACAGTAAGGTAGCATTTAACTTCGCACTTGCACTGCGCTTCGGCGACAATCTCGGAGATACGCCAGTAAGGTAGCATTTAACTTCGCACTAGCACTGCGCTTCGGCGACAATCTCGGAGATACGCCAGTAAGGTAGCATTTAACTTCGCACTAGCACTGCGCTTCGGCGACAATCTCTGAGATACGCCAGTAAGGTAGCATTTAACTTCGCACTAGCACTGTGCTTCCGTGACTTTTCGCAGGAATGAGTAATATGCACGTTTGTACGGTCCGCGTATATGAAACCAAAAAAGAAAAAAAACACTGGATACCACACCCGCATTGTGCATGAATGTATAAAACCTACGAAATTTTGTTTTGCAGCAATCAGTAAAATTAAAAAAATCCCTTTATTTTGCTTCGTTACTCATGTCATAAAGCTTTTTCGCCGGAGGGCCCTCCGCGTCCTCGGTGCCTCCCGCTTGTCGTGGACCGAAGCAAAATAAAGGGATTTTTTTAATTTTACTGATTGCTGCAAAACAAAATTTACTGCTTCATAAAGCTTTTTCGGCGGAGGGCCCTCCGCCGAAAAAGCTTTATGACATGAGTAACGAAGCAAAATAAAGGGATTTTTTTAATTTTACTGATTGCTGCAAAACAAAATTTACTGCTTCATAAAGCTTTTTCGCCGGAGGGCCCTCCGCGTCCTCGGTGCCTCCCGCTTGCAGTGGACTGCGTCCACTGCAAGCGGGAGGCACCGAGGACGCGGAGGGCCCTCCGGCGAAAAAGCTTTATGACATGAGTAACGAAGCATTCGTTTTGCAGGGAACAGTAATATGCACGTCTGTACGCTCCGCGTACATGAACCCCCTCCCCCCAAAAAAAAAAACTGCCCCCCACAAAAAAAAACACTGCCCCCTTCGAAAAAAACACTGCGCCCCCCCCCAAAAAACACTGCTCCCTCCAAAAAAAAACACTGCCCCCCCAAAAAAAACACTGCCCCCCCACAAAAAAAACACTGCCCCCCCCCACAAAAAAAAAAAAAATTTCACTGCCCCCCCACTAAAAAAAAATCACTGCCCCCTCCCTCCCCCCAAAAAAAACACTGCCCCCCCAAAAAAACACTGCTCCCTCCCAAAAAAACACTGCCCCCCCACAAAAAAAAACCACTGCCCCCCCAAAAAACCACTGCCCCCCCAAAAAAACCACTGCCCCCCCCACAAAAAAACACTGCCCCCCCACAAAAAAAAAAATTTCACTGCCCCCCCACTAAAAAAAAAATCACTGCCCCCTCCCTCCCCCCAAAAAAAACACTGCCCCCCCAAAAAAACACTGCTCCCTCCCAAAAAACCACTGCCCCCCCACAAAAAAAAACCACTGCCCCCCCCACAAAAAAAAAAAAAAAAAAAAAAAAAAAAAAAATTCACTGCCCCCCCTACAAAAAAAAATCACTGCCCCCCCCCCAAAAAAAAAACACTGCCCCCCCACAAAAAAAAAAAATTTCACTGCCCCCCCCACAAAAAAAAATCACTGCCCCCTCCCTCCCCCCCAAAAAAACACTGCCCCCCCAAAAAAAACACTGCTCCCTCCCAAAAAAACACTGCCCCCCACAAAAAAAAACCACTGCCCCCCCACAAAAAAAAAAAAATCACAGCCCCCCCACAAAAAAAACCCACTGCCCCCCCACAAAAAAAAAAAAAATTCACTGCCCCCCCCACAAAAAAAAACACTGCCCCCCCTACAAAAAAAAAAAAAAAAAAAATCACAGCCCCCCCCCCCAAAAAAAAAAAACACTGCCCCCCACAAAAAAAAAAAAAAAAAAAAAAAAAAAAAAAAAAAATTTCACCCCCCCCCCCTCAAAAAAAAAAAAAAATTTCACTGCCCCCCCTCCCCCCACAAAAAAAAAAAAAAAAAAAAAAAACCACTGCCCCCCTCCCCCTCAAAAAAAAAAAAAAAAAAAAAAAATTACTCCCCCCCCCCCCACAAAAAAAAAAAAAAAATTTCACCCCCCCCCCCCCCCCAAAAAAAAAAAAAAAAAAAACACTGCCCCCCCCCACACACACACAAAAAAAAAATTCACTCCCCCCTCTAGAAAAGAAAAAATAAATCACTGCCTCCCCCCCACACACACAAAAAAAAATCACTGCCTTAAAAGCACATTTTATCCAAATGATGTCCTCCGGACGGAATGTCGTTTTGCAGCGACCAGTAATATGCACGTATGTACGCGGAGCGTACATGAAAACCACAAACAAAACATCACTCTATACCTCACCCGCATTCTGCATGAATCTCTTAAACATACGAAATTTCGTTTCGCATCGATCAGTAAAGCGTACATAAAAACCAAAGAAATATCACTAAATACGTCTCACACAAACTCCATGAATCTTTAAAACGTAGGAAATTTCGTTTCGCATCGATCAGTAACCCGTATATAAAAACCAAAAAAAAAAAATATTACTAAATACGTCTCACACAAACTCCATGAGTCTTTAAAATGCACGAAATTCGTTTGGCAACAATAACGTACGCGAAAATCAGTTTCAAAACATCATGGGGAGGTTACCACATTTCAAACATCGATCGTTCAGCGGCGCATAAACACCGTGGTTACTAAGGTTGGCATCTTTATCCGCCAGTCGCCAAGAAGGACCGTAAAGCACATTCCAACCAAGCAGACCATCAAGGCAGCACTTCTATATTTGTTAAAAAATGACAAGTTACAAAAAATTCCCAACTCTCGTGCAGTTTTGTGCGTAAAAACTAAAAAGTTCATATGAATGATGAGGTTCAAGAACTTTACAACTATAGATTTTATTACTATGGATGGCTGGTTGATAAACTAGAAGATGCGTGACTCTATCACAGCTGCATCCATCCCAAAGCATTCGAAGTCAAAGTATAAAAAAAAAATATTTTTTAGTGCAAACTTCATGGAGCAAAGCAAGATGTGGGTTTTAACGCTACTCCGACAAAACGGATGTTCATCCAACATTGTTGAAAGAATGATATAGCTCAGATTTTATACGTTTGTAAACTAGCACTGCTTTTGTTTAAAAAAAAAAAAAAAAAAAAAAAAAAGATGCTGATGTATTCAATGTCGAAAACATTGTTGGGTGTGAGAAAATTAAACAACGTAATAACTGATCTTCTGACGTGCAATATGACAGAGCTGTTAATAAAATACCTTTAGTTTTTTAAGAAAGAAAGAAACATTGGTGCTTTAAAGGAGTGAATTTGCTTGTGGATTAACATACTAATAAGAAAACATGAGTGATATCTGCAGTTCTCTGATTTTGTCATGAAATGAAACAAAATGCTAACTGAAAAGATTATTCTGGTTTAGAACAATTGCGTTGCATATTTAATGTTGTAACACACAAAACTATTTTTTTCTGCCTAATTCAACCACTTAATCGAGAATCAGAGCTTTAAATGTTATTAATAGAAAAGAATTAGCCAAAAAATCAATCAGAAATCGATGTCTGTAATTAATCTGCATCATTTTCTGTAAACACTGCAGTAAAATCTGTCAGTTTCTTGTATTCAATGCATTATTCTTTGACTGAATTTTTTGTGACCATGGGAGCCTCTGTACAAATGCAGAGTCGACGAGTTTAGTGTTAAAATAGGGGTGATAAACCTTGTCGTTTACTGAAAATAAACAATAGAGAACACCAACTGTTTGGGTGCTTACCAAATCCTAAACTGTCAATCAATTTGCCAGTCCACCAGGCTTTTAGAATCGACCTCACTGCTAGGGTAGGAAACATGGTTACACTATGCATAAAAATGTTTTGGGAGAATACAATGACACAGTCACAAAATGCTTCTTAGCATTAAGTCCGAATAAGATTCTGAAGAAACAATGTTCCATCTTTGAAGTTCATGAACAATTTGACAATGACTTCCTTCATTGTGTTAAGATTGATGAAAACTTCCGAAGTTCAACTGAAGTATCTTCTACTGAAATCTTGGATTAGTTCTCATGTTCAAGAGTTGCATTAGAGTGCCGAGTAAAGATGAAAATTCTAATTTAGATGTGATTATGGATACACCACATTGCAAAGCTCTTCATACTGGTTTCATATAGGCCACAATTTGCCCCGAAGTCTTCCACTACTATTTACTAGCAATTAGCTTTTTTAATTTATGGGCTTAGTAGGGCAAAAATTGTTATTTAAAATTAGCGGTGGAAGATTCAAGCAAACAAGAAAAAAATTTTGACCAGGGCCCGAAATTTCAACTCAGATTACACTTGCCGAGAAAAAAGTTTTACTCACCTCAAATAGAGTTGTCATGCTCATGTTTTTTGCTTTTTTCACATTTTGGACTTGTTATTTTTCCTAACTATTTGAAATCCTTTTACAAATATGCCTAAAATTAAATATATTAAAAGTGTGTCGTATATTATGATGTCTCGTAATCATCTATAATTTAGAATCATTAATGTATTGTATTAGAAATTTGAAAAAGATTAAAATACCTAAAATAAAAACGTAAATGCAAATAGTCAATAAAGAAAAAAAGAAAGGGAAAAGAAAAATCTTTGTCCAACAATATCCTGTGAAAACCTTTTTATTATGAAAGATTAAGCTTCTTTATTTACCTATATATTTATTTATTTAACTTTTTACATGAGAAATGTCTTTTGTCCATTTTATCTTTGTAACGGAATGTCGATGTATATAACTTGTCCATTATTGTTATTTGAAATAACCATTTTGGAATAACTTTTTCGATAAAATCGTTGCTTACAAATCATTAGAAGCACCAATCCTTAGGGTTTCAGTGAAACACTGGAAAATATGAACTGTTTTTTTATCATTAATAAACATAGGCAGTATCTTTAAAAGGGCTTGGGCTCATTTTTATGCGCCAATATCACATAGGCAAACTTTCTCACTTCTCTTCTCTCGGATAGTGGGTAGTGGGCAAAGAGGCTATCTGCTTGTCTATTCTTACTCTGCTTAGAGAAATAACGGTGGGAGAAATGAAACTGCCGAAGAGATTAAAACTTTTAGACATGCACTAAGTATTTTTCCTTTCTCGGGCTAGGGTGATCGTCGAGCAGCGCACACACAGACTCGGCATTCCGAGAGTAAAAAGAGAGGTTAAATATGAGGTTATAAGATGGCAAGGTTTTGTCATATTTTAATCTATAAAAAGAATGCTTTCTGTCACTGAATCGTGTAAGAATTCTGTCTATAACTAGACCAAATTTTTACTCGCCATTTGCGAGCTGGCAAGCTGAAATTTCACGCCCTGATATAGACCGTATGAACTTGTTCATAAACTCAGAAGGATAATGAAAGTTTGGGAGCAGGCCTTTATTGCTACATTTTTGTAAAGATTTAAACGCTTGATTCTCCGCCAAAAAAAAAAAATCACTAATAATTTTTTAGAAGCCTAACATTTTAATTAACGTAGAAATATTAATTAATTCGATGTGTAGTATGTGTTTCTTAATTTTATACAGATTAATTTATTAATTTTCAATTAATAATTAGTTCAATATCTTTTGAAATTTAAATCATGTTTATTAGTTCCATTTATTGTTCCATTTTGAAATTTCTTTCCAGGTTAGTAGAAGAAATATTTTTTCTACAGTTTGGGAATATTTGTCGGATATAAAAATCAGCCGCTTAAAATAAAATTACTTTGGCTCAGAACAAATGTGATTTTACTGAGTGACGGGTACTGTTTATATATATATATATACATATATATACACTGTAAAAACCGGCATATGGGCTGCATTCACGTACAGGCCGCACTAATGTAATTTTGGTTACGGAAAACTTAAATTTTGCAAAATCTTCACACCACATGTAAGGGCCTCACTTTGAAAAATAAACTAACACTTAAAATTCCATAAAAACAAGTACTATTTATATATTCATAACAATATTCATCATTTTAATATCGGATATATCGGCAAGGTGCATTGCTGCATTGTTCGCCTGACAAAAAGTTGTGTTTTCTTTTGACCCAAAATAATTGTTGCCAATTCTTGCATTTTACGGTGTTTATTCAAAGTTTTGTAATTATTGCTTTTTAACGCCAGTTGTGTGGTGCTTTTTTAATTTATATATAGATATATGTGTATATATATAGAGACATATATATATATATATAATTTTTGTTACTTCTTTGGGCTTCTTGCATCAGGTGAATAGATTTGTGAATCAATTCCTTTTATTATTTTATTTGTTAATTGCCTCCCCCCCCCTTTTTTTTTCTCACTTATTGTGCGTTTCATTTCGAATTTTTCTTTTACCAATTATATTTTAACTAGCAAACCCTTGCAAAATTTTCACTATTTATTTATTTATTTTTTTAACTTTAAAATTTGAAACTGGTAAGTTTTATACCAATTTCACCACCCAATATGAATTTTATTTTCATACATCCCCAGGTAGGATGGCTTTAGTATAGGTCCCCTATGATGCCTTTTAATTTTTTACTGCCATGTTGGCGATGCATTTTAATTTATCATTTTTGGAATTTTTTGTTAAAAAAAAAAAAAGAAAAAAAAACTTATTTTGATTATACTTTTTGCTATTTCGTTTTTTAGTCAATTTATGACACAAAGTTCATATTTTGTTTCTAGCTATAATGTATTGCCAGGTTTAAAACGTTGTTTGCAAAGATTGTAAAGATGCAAATTTTAAAAATAATTTTTTCTATATAATTATCTCATCAGACAAATGTCGTCATTTTTTTAAAAATTAGATCATTGAACTGAGTCCACATGCTTAAATGTTGCTTATGTAAATATATATTTAATCCTCGCGTATTTTATTGTCACTAACGATATCGTTTCTACAAAATATAATCGTAATTGCTCCACGTTAGAGAAATATTATATAGATTGTTTAACCCCACCTTTTTTCCTTTTTTTGATTTTAACTCTGCCCACTTTTGATTTTGAATTTTCTTTTTCATTTATTTGTGTGAGATGCATTACCACTTTGTTTGCAGCACTCATACATACTGCGTTAAACTGACAAAGGATCATGTTTTCTTTCAGCCCGAAACAATTATCGAGAGTTCTTGCATTTTACGGTTATCCTTTTCTAAATGTCAATTTTTTAATTTTAATTTAATTTTTTTTTCTTTAAGATGTCTGATTTTTCTGAAGCATTTGTTTTAAATTTGACGATTTTTATGAAGTACTAGCAGGCTTCGCCCGCTTCGCTGGACCCTATTTTTAAATGAATCACTATAATTACTGAATTCTCAAAATTGCATTAATTTTTTCACGTGAAAAAAAAAAAAAGCGAAACAAAATCTGATTAGGAAAAATGTCGCACCGGGTTCTCACTGCCTTCGGAAAAAATTCCCAAACTGCTCTAACTCTTATTTCTGTTATTTTCCCCCTTCGATCCCCCTCCCGTCTATCCTAATAATTTTACAAATTCGAAAATATCCGCAATCGATTTGTAAATATCAAAAACCTCTATGCATCAGTTTTGAACGATCTATCTCTATTTTTATTTTTTTTGCCCTACCACTCTCCCCCCCCCCTTCCCAATAATTTTAAAAATTTGAAAATATCAGCAATCGATTTGTAAGTATCGAAAACCTCTATGTACCAATTTTGAATGATCTAACTCTATTTTATTTTTTTTTTGCCCCTCCGCCCCCCTCCCGTCCCTCCTAATAACGTTACACTTTCGAAAATATCCCCATTCGACTTGCAGGCCTCTAAAACCAATCTGTACTAATCTTGAACGGCCTAACTGCATTTCTATTTGTTTTTGCCCGTAGACCCCCCTTACCGCCCTTCCTAATAATTCAAAAATATCCGCATTCGATTTTAAGTATCGAAAACCATTTGTGTACCAATTTTGAACGATCTAAGTCTACTTTTATTTTTTTGCCCCCCCCCCCATCACCTCCCCCTTCTCGCCCCTCCTAATAACTTTACACTTTCGAAAATATCCCCATTCGACTTGCAGGCCTCTAAGTACCTATCTACCAATTTTGAATGCCCTAACTATTTCCATTTGTTTTTGCCCATAGCCCCCACCCTTACCGCTCCTCCCCCTTACCGCACCTCCTAATAATTTTACAAATTCGAAAATATCCGCAATCGATTTGTAAGTATCGAAAACCTCTATATACCAAATTTGAACGATCTAACTCTATTTTTCGGTCAAGCCGTTTACGATTTTATAAAGGACATAGACAAACATTCATTTTCATATATAAAGATTGATTGCTGCAAATTATGGGCTGTCACACACGAATTGCATTAGAGCCTGTTCAGTGCAAAAAATAAGCATGGCATTGAAACTTTTCCCGCTTTAACATTGAAGGAGGCGAAGAAATGAAAACTGATAGAACTTTTAATCTCCAACTTAAAAAGTTTTGATAGACTCCTGCCCCAGAGAAATTGAATTCTCCCTTTTGCAGGTGGCAGAAATCCAAAGCATAAACATAAACAAGTTCATGATAGGTAACTTGCTTATGGCAAATCTAGTGAGCAAGTTAGGTGTATGAGCAGGGCTATTGTGACTCGATTTTAAACCTGCTTTGTGTGTTTGAGTTAACACTGCAATGACATGGTGCTTCGTGCAACCTCTTGGGAGACAATGGTGTGAAGTTTTTTTTTTTTTTTTTTTTCTTTTTTTTGACACTGGTTGGGAAGACAGTAGGAAAGAAGAGTAGATTTTGGAAGGATGCAGTTCGATCAGTGAAATTTTATATTAAACTGGTAATAGGAAATACTAATTTCACTTTTGAAGAGTTTTATACATTTTTGACTCAAATTGGAGCCCTTTTAAATTCTCGCCCACAAGTACCAATTGATAGTGGAGAAAATCCAGATGATGTGAATATTTTGACCCCTCTCATTTTTTGATTAGTGTTATTATTAAAGCTCCTGCTGAAGCTATCAGCTAAGAAAAATTGTTCTTACGGTCCCGTTGGGATATAGTTCAAAAAATGAAAATAGGTTTAGGAAAAGATGGAGTGTAGACTATTTAAGTTCGCTTTAGAACAGGACAAAATAGAATTAAATCTAATACTAATTATAAAATAAATGATGAGTAATTTTAAAGGAAGATAATGTTCTTCCGTAGATTTGGCCTTTGGGCAAAATTATTGCAATCCATTCAGGAAAGGACGGTTTAGTTCGCGTAGCTACAGTAAAAACAGCTAAGGGTCTGTTTAAAAGACTAATTGTAAAGATATGTAGGCTTCCGCTGCATCAAGAATAATTTCTTGATGGGTGGGAGTATGTTCAGTGTAATTTAGTGTTATGTTTTTATAATTCTTTAAGTAATTGGTTTAGTACTTATACTTTAGTGTCTACTTAAAAGTTTGATTTAGTTTGAAAAAGTGGCAATACCTGGTTGCTTTTAGCTGAGTTTTTGGATTTTTAAAATACGGTTGCTTTTTTGAAAAGGAAAAAAAGTTTATCTTTAGTTTAGCATTTTAGTGGACGGCTTTCACGAAGACATTTTAGATATTTTATGAGTATATTTTAAGAGTTTATTCGCCCATTACAGTTTGCGTTTTTAGAGTTAAATGAATTTGCGTTTAATGGTTTTATGTTTCATGATATATAATTTTAAAGAAAGGATTTGTAATCCATGTAAAGTGTCATGAACCATGTCAAGTATTATTGTTGATTATAGTTACATTAAATTAGAGAAAAGAAATCAAGTGTGAGCTTGCTATTTTTTTTTTTTTAAACTCAGACCTGCCAACCTAATCCGGCAAATTGTTAGTACCGCCCCTTTTTCTACACCACTTAATTTTTAGAGTATTTTTCTACTTAAATCACCATAGATACATTTGAAGAGAATTGCTCTAAAAATTAAGTGGTGTAGAAAAAGGGGCGTTTTTCAATAGGCGTTAACAATTTGCCGGATTAGGTTGGCAGCTCTGTAAACTGAATACATTTCTACATCTACAACAGTATCATAAAACGATATCACATAGGTATGGTACTTGAAACTTTTTATTGAAATCGGAAAAACGATTTGTGTACAGGAACATCCATGAAAATCAAATGCGTTTACATCTGTGGGCGAAATTTCAGATAGGTGCAGCTTAACATTCTGACCACCACCAGCAGATACATCCGTTTACTGAGGTGTTGTTTTATCCACAATATACTTACAATTTAAAATTACTTAATAAAAAAAAATTTGCTTGCATTAAAATGTGAAGGTTATGTACAACAATCCTAAGTTTTACTTTCATGTATTATGTTTCTAATAACAAGATCATATAACCTTTGTTATAGTACATTATAAAACTGTGCAGTAACAAAAACATTACAATTCTGCCCTTTCCCAAGGCAACCAGGTGATTAACACTTTTAGGCTGCAGTAAAAAATAAATAAACGTGTAATTTTTATATACGTAAAAGCATATTTAGTATAAGATGCACTATGAAAATTACACGACATTAATTTACTGGGCCATACAAAAATATTCGAATGCAAGTGCATTTCAAGTTGTGCAACGAGTTAACACTGATGAGGGTTGGTTTACAGCCGAAATGTCTGTCCTGTTTTTAATGTTTTTAAATTGTGCCTTTATGTATTTTTTATTGTAAACAAATATCTCATTTTAAATTTTATTTAAATTTTATTCGGTAGTGAAACGCAAAAATGTTTAATTTTAATAAATTCATAAAGTATGTAAAACCAATCAAACCTAAATTAAGTAAAACAGTCCTTAATATTAATGTTAAGTTCGACATTGCATATTTTAAATAATTTCTTTATCTTATACATTGGATTTGAATTCAGAAAATCTTCTTACATGGAAAGCTGCTTTAGAAATTTATTTATTTTTTAAGAATTGTTTATTAATATCTATTAAATCAGCATACAGTTTCCCCCCTGCCAGCGTATTACACAAAACTGCTTTTTTTAAAAAGAAACTTGACCAGGAAATGTCATTGATGTCGTGGGCTCATTGGCCCAGGGTTTAGTTCATAATGTCTCGTAAAACTGTTTGTATATTTATGTATTATATTGATTTATATAAACCATGCAGATCAAAAGTAAGTATCAAAATATGTATTGAATGTAATCATTTATAAAATACTATTTTACTTCAAATAATGAAGATGAATAGCCTAATCTCGCCATTAAAAAGCAAATCAGAAACTAACTAATCCATCCTAAAAAGCTTTTATTTTATAAACTACAACAGAACTAACAATTGTATTATCATACAATTGTTAGTCCATATCATATAATTGTTCATTAAAATGAATAACAGTGTGACCAAAATTCAAAAAACAAAGGAATTTTAAGTGATAAGTAGAAAAATTATAGTGATAAATAGAAAAATTATTCAAATTGTAAACCTATGTCCACACTAGTTCCCTTCTCCCTACATACTTTACTACCCTAAATAGTAAAGTGTTCGCTCAAAAATGTTCCTCAATTGAATGTAATTGATGAAGTGTTTACCTAAATTATACTAAGTTGATGAAAACAGCTTAGGACCGCACATTAAACAAAGTACTAGTTTGTTTAATGTATGGAAATGAAACGAATTTAAACGTAGATAATAAATTTCAACGCATTTTTATTTATTTTATTTATTTTATTTTTTTTTCGGGGGGGGGGGGCTAAAATTATTAATTTCGATATGTCCTAAACACAAAAATCAAGTTTTTAGCTGCTTATTTGTGTATATATCTGTAAGTTATCAGCATAACTTCAAAAAAAAAAAAATAATAATTGCCCACTGTCAATAAATCAGTTGATTCAGTAAGGGTCTGAAAAATAGTTAGACAGAATCGAAAATTCCAATATATTTAAGTATAAATATTTTTTGACAATGCATTTTATAAAGCATTTTTTCAAGTATTTTGTATTAGGATAGGCTCTTCTAAGAGTGCGCATTCGATAAGAGTACGCAATTCCAACAGTCATGATGTTGCTTGCGATATGCGTCAAACTTCAGTGTTATTTTGAAGTGCAAACTAGTGGAAGGCGCTGTGCGAAAAAATATATAAAAATCTACAAAAACACAGAAATTACGTAAGTTTAAATTTTTTTACCTATTTCCTTAAATTTTTACAGCATTTCGGAAGCATTATTGTGATAAAACGACAAATATTTAAAAAGAAAAATTTATGCGGGTCGATATGCAAGAAACTAACCTAAGCCTCACAGCGAGAGTGATTCAGATCGATGTTAATAAATGGCGTTTCACTTCCTTTGATTAGATAATCGTTAATATGTGTATGAGTACGCACTTGTGCATGTTGCAAGAGTACGCGCGTACTCTTACACGTAATTTTTTATAATAGTTATTACATGCATCGTAATCATATGTTTTTCTTTTAACGGGATGTCTAGGCGACAAAGAAGTACTCGTACTCCAGAACAATGGTTGGATGCAAAAACACGCATCGAGGCAGGTGAAAGTAAGAGAGCGGTAGTTAAATCATAAAGAATGCATGAAGCAACTTTGCGAAAGAGATCAAAAAGACACACTGCACCTTAGAGGCAGTTAATTTTTTCCCAGCTAACCACATTCATACTTTTATAATACCACCTCACAGCAGCAACAAATCTCAGCCACTTGATCGCTGCATCCATAACAGCCTCAAGATTTTTTACACATTGATACGTAAAAAATAGACGCGTAATCATCCTCGTCGAGTGATAAGAGTTTACCTAAACTTTTGACCCCGGCTTACCTTAAAGCAGCTACTTCCGCAAATGTCATACAAAGATTCAACGTATCAGGAACCATTAAACCCGGACATTTTTGGAGAAGACTGTTTCTTACCCACACTGTAAAGAATGTCTTATTTGCTGCGTATTTCCTCAAATTACAGAGAATTTCTGGAAGCAAATAGGACATATTTTTTTTACAGTGCAGTGCAGTGACAGAAAGGCCTTTGCCGGAAACTCCAGATAAACAAAATTTCCATTCAGTTCAGGATCCAGTACAAAACTTTGATTGTGAGGAAAACGCTACATATGCCGTGACTGACGTCGTTGGCGACGATAATGGGGATCGGGCTAATGAGGTGGTAGAGCAACTCCAGGCTGGCGACTTAGGGGGGATTAAGAAGTCCAACCAGGAGCAGAGCAAAACTGAAACGTTTATTTTAGAAACCCGTCAACTGACATTTTTTGCGAAAATGGGATATGAATAGATTCGAAATGGCCTACTGTAAACACACCGTTTTATGTAAAAACACGTAAACTGTCAAGCCTCCCAATGGGTCTTATTTCATGTTGAAGTTTCTGTTTAGTGCAGAACCCGTCAAACGAAATCGCATGGCAGGTTTTTACAGTAAATTTCCTGTGACAATCCTGTCTTGAGGCAACCCTGCTGAGTATTGTTTCAGCGGTTGCATCACCTGTTTTTAATGCTTTGCTTTCCACAAACCAAACAGCTGTTGTGCAAGATTGAGTAGCACTTCCATTTTTAAGGTTAAACTTATTCAGCGGTTTCACTTAGTGTGTTGTGATTATTTCGTTTTAAGAAATGCTCAGTAGAAGTTCTGATGATGAACCTCAAGCAAAAAGAAAACGAGGTGCTGTAAATGAAGATAATTATAAACGTAATGTTTGCAGCCAATGTGAGAATTTCACATCCAAACTAAGAGACCTTTGTTTAAGCGACAATGTCAAGCGCAGCGTTGCAGCTGAACAAATCGTTCACAAGCGCAGAGCCAAAAGTTTTATATTAAACAAAAGGACATGATTTATAACAATGATGAAGACACAGTGGTGCTTTGCTTTGACTTCATGCAAAATTTACCACGAAGGTGTTTTACATGCGCCAGCTTTGGCTTAATGTTTTTGGTATTCATGATATGAAAACTAACAAGGCAAAAACGTATATATATCACGAACGCAAGGACAATAAATCCCTACGGGAGGTTTGCTCGATATTGTTGCACTATTTTAGAAACAGAAGTCTCTAGTGGAACTAAGCATCTTGTTTTCTTCAGTGATGGCCCTTCAGGGCAAAACAAAAATCACTGTGTTGTGCCTAATGAACCTTGTGACAGGGGAATTTTCGAGACTGTTCATCACTACTTCCCAGTCAGGGGGCACTCATTTTTGCCATGTGATCGTGATTTGGGGTGTATTAAACATCTTCTTCGAAGAGTAGATAGAGTTTACACACCAAATCAGTATGCTGAAATGATTCTTAATAATTAAGTACTGTTCATCAGGTAACAAGCAACCTGATCTATAGTTTTAACATTTGATGGCCTTAATTTTACTAGAGGACTGTAAACTCAGATGAAACTTCTGGAAGGGGAATTCAAAGGAAAGACAAGATTCCTTTTAAAATGTCCACATACAAAGAATTTTATTACAGGAAATCTGACCAAGGAAAAGTGGTTGCTAAGCACTTTATCGACGGTTTAAACTTCTCAAATTTCACACTGAAAAAAATATAGTACTGTTCCTGAGCTCCCTGCACTAATGGCATGTCCATCTGGAAAGCTTCCCATAAATATGAAGAAAATCACTGACCTGAAGAAGTTGGCCAAGTACACTACAGGGTACGAATATTTTTACGACAACATTCTCCAGTGACCTACAACAGAAGCTAACTCTAACATACACAGGGTGTATGAGGATGAGTAGATACATTTGTTTTAGACCAAACTGATTGGACATTTTATTTTTCTTTGATATTTAATAAATTCCGGTGTAAAGTATAATGTCTATTTAACATCCCGCTGCTGTTTAAAAAGTCACAATTTTACTAAAAAATAATTTTTTTTTTTTAGAAAAAAAGGTATTTTATTGCAGAAACCCGCAAATGCAAAATGTTTATAATTTTTTTTATGAATAGAGCATAATTTTAAAAATTAAATACAAGCATTATTTGTTTTTAGGGGATATTGAAAAACATTGTAGATTTTTTCTAGGCAAAAACCTACAGTAGTATTAAAAATAGAAAGTTTTTTTTTGTGTTTTTCAAAAGTTTGAAAAAGTGTACTTGACGGGTTTCTGAAATAAACGATTGAACTATCAATGAAGCATCAAAGGAAAGTACTGTTCCAGCTAGTAACAAAAATGTACCGGGCAACTCATCACTGTCCTAATGCACAACAAAGGAAAAATAGAGCAAATTGCAGGTTGAGAACAGATCATTCAAAGATAATCAAAATATTTTGAGAGAAAGAGCGCATACACCACCTGCCTGCATTAAAAATAAAGGAATTAAATCGCCTCACGTACCGATTGCAGATTTAGCCCCACTACCACAAGCTGAAGTATTCTCAAGATCTAACCGAAAAAAAAAAATCAAACATTTTGAGTGGGTCTCCATACAAGTTGGCTCTCGAAGAGAATTCGGCCTCTAAACAGGTCAAAAAAAAAAAAAAAAAAAAAAAAAACCTAAAACGAATTCCAAAACCAACTACTAAAGGGGTCAAAATGGTTTCAAGTTCTAAAGAAGACACCCAAAAAGAAAGTATTCAAATGTCCACCATGTGGTGAAGTATACTTAGACCCCCACCCTCACCCCCCTTCCCCAGACGAAGACTGGATAGGATGCTCAAAATGCGAGGAGTGGTGGCATGAAGCATATACGAGCTATGAAGGTGAAGTAAACTTTATTTGTGACTACTGGTAGTAACGTAGGTACGAATTTTCGGACCATTTTTCTTGCGTACTCTTATCCAACAGCACTTGTAAGAGTACGCAATTCTTACTTTTGTTATTTAAAAATTTTTCCATATATGTGGTGTATTTTTGTTACGTTTTATGTTATTTTATGAAAGATGTGTTAATTAAGAACAAAATAAAAGTTAATCTGATTTTCTAGAATTATGTTTTTATTTTAGAATAGTTTGAACCTTAAGTGCGTACTCTTTACCAGCCTGCCCTATCAAAAAAAATTTCTTCTAATTTTAGTGTACCATAGTTAAACAAAAATTTAAGATTCGCAATAAGTTTATATAAACATGTCTGATTTATCGAGACAATAAATTATTTTATAGAAATTAATATGGTATCTCTAATGTCTCTATGATGTGGTATACAAAAATTAGAATCATAACCTCGGAAAAGTTACTTTTGTTGAAAGGATATAGCAAATGTTTCAAGAATCCTTGACAATTTTAAAACAATTATATATTGTAACATAAATTAAAATAAATATTAAATTAACAATTTAACCTTAACAATGGCATAATTAACTTTTTGTGATAAGCACGAAGTGTCTTTTAGAGATTGCCGCGTAGGAAAACAAATTGAAAAATGAACTGAATATTTATTCAAACTGTAAGAAAGTATGCTCAAAAAGATTTTCAGTTTTTTTTTAACAGAATATTGCAGTTGATTCAATTTACAAAATAGGATTTACGTTCAAAAGGCTTTCGGATGATTTTATGTATGTAGTAAGTTTATTTAAACTAGTTTTTTTATAAGAATAAAACATTCTATAATGTCAAAATCTTACACATAAAGTTTCGTTTAATTCCATGTTTTAAAATCTTAGATCTAGTTACTTTTCTTATAGTCCAGTCCAAATAGGAGAAATAGAGAAAAAAAATCGTGTAGTTTGAAATTTTGCATACTCACAGCCAAGAGGGTCCTGAACAACATACTAAAAGTCCCCGCCCGTGGTGGGTGAGAGGGGGACAAGGGGGCATTTAAGGGAAGCACATTTTAGTTTTTATTAAATATCTTAAAACTATCGCATTTAAAGAAAAAATGTGAATTATAAAATTAATCTACGTAACATTTCCTACAAAAATGTACATTACATTTTGTTTGTATGATCAATAGTTTAGAAGATATAGGGGGTGAAATAACAGATTTTCTTGAAAAATTCTTTTTTGCAATAGTAAAATCAACTAAAGTGTGCAATTAAAAGGGTTCTTGTCAAATATTTTCTAATGTACAAAACAAATATATAAATAGGGAATATGCAAGGATAATACAGCATGTTTTGTAAGTTTTAAGTAATTTTAAGGCTAGTAGGCGCAAGTGGCGGTTTGAGTAAAAATCCAGATAACGAAGACCCAAAACCGATCAACATAAAAAAAAAAAATCGTACAGCTTTGAAACTGAGCATTATTATAAGGTTAAGTGTCCTGTCCTGAAAAACATACTAAAAGTCCACAACTGTAGGGGGTGAGGGGGGGGGAGGGCAGAAGGCATTTAAAGGAAGCACTTTTCAGTTTTTATTAATATCTTGAAAACTATCGCATTTAGATTTTTTAAAAATGTCAAATCCAAAATTATCTACGGAAAATTTCTAATGGAAATAGCTATTACATTTGTCAGAATGATCAATAGTTAATAAAATATAAAGGTTGCTTTGTATCTTACGGATATCTTACAGAAAAGTGGAGTTTTTCGATTTGTATATTTTGACTTCCACTCTTTAAATTTGGCGCATTGCGCACGCACATATAGATATTTCTTTGTATGAGTAAAAAATATTTAACCCGAATCAGTTTAATTACGAAGTATAATTTGTTACTATTGTGAATAACATGAAAAATTAAAAACACAAAATAAATTTGCCTATGAAACGAGTAGTTATGATTTCAAAGACTGATTTTACATGACAATTTTTCATTTTTATATATTGACATAGTTTCATTTGCAGTATTTCAAATTTCTGAAAAATAATTCTTTTTAATAATAAAAAAGTTTTTTTTATGAATCAAAAGCATTTCTCTTGCACTGCCTAAAATGACTAAATGACTCCCCCGCCCCCCCCCCCCAAAAAAAAAAGTTAAAAAGTAATGATTACAAAGTATAAAGACAAAGGCAACCCTATTTATAATAACCCTTTATAACACCCTTTATAACACCCCCATTTTAAGTCAGGGATTTAAAAAAAATTTTACCTAAACCACAACTTGCGCCTACTAATCTTAAAATCATTTTAAACGTACAAAACATGCTGTATTATCCTTACATATTACCCTATGCATATATTTGTTTTGTGCATTAGAAAATATTTAACCAGAACCCTTTTAATTACACATTTTAGTCGATTTTACTATTGCAAAAAAGAATTTTTCAAGAAAATGTGTTATTTCGTTCCCCTATATCTTCTAAACTATTGATCATACAAACAAAATATAACATACATTTTTGTAGGAAATTTCACGTAGATTAATTTTGTAAATGACGTTTTTTCTCTAAATGCAATAGTTTTCGAGATACTTTATAAAAGATGAAATTTTCCCCCTTTAAATGCCCCCTGCCCCCCGCTCACCCACCACGGGCGGGGACTTTTAGTATGTTGTTCCGGACCCTCTCGGCTATGAGTATGCAAAATTTCAAAACTACACGATTTTTTTCTTTCTATTCGTCAAATTTTAGCCTTAGTTCCCTGGGCTAATAAAGAAAAATACAGCATAACAGCACAGCATATTTTATGTATAATATACCAAAACTGAATCGTTATAATGAGGTATAACAAATGTGTTACATTTAAAACTAAGGCAAAAATTCTGAATAATCTAACAAGGAAGGTCTCCTTAAAACTCATACTCAGAGTATTGTGAAAAAAAAATTATAGAGATACTACTTTACATAGGTAATACAAGATCAGACAAATTTATCGGCAGAATACCAATAGATAGTCTAAAAAAATAAAATAATATACAATACTTGGCGTAAAAAAACGAAAGTGCATGCGATTTGGCGAGCAAATTTCTTTCCCGTCAAATGCAAGTAATTGTAATGCATTTAAGAATGTCTTACAAAACAAATCTTTCTGAAAAGCGTTGTAGTAAATATAGTTTGACAGTAATAGATAAGAGTTGCCTGTTTTTCGTACAAGCTTTTATAATATATGCATATGACATTTTATTAAAAGTATTTCGTTTTAGCTTTTAAAAATCTGTTTTTTTTTTTGTTTTTTTTTTCCTTGCGAATTGCAAATATTAAAATTGCAGTCAAAGACGTTTAAGTTATACATATCTTTTGTTTTTTATTTATTAATTGAAATATCTTTTGTATTTTGCAGGTTGCAAACATTTGTTTTTACATTTAGTTAATGTTTGAAACGAATTTTACAATTTGAAAAAATAAAATTATTTTAATTTTTTACTAAAGACAATATCTTTGAAAATTAACACGTAGAATATAATTTGGATGTTGTATAAATAATACATTAGAAAAAAATATTGCACTCACAAATGTTATGGAAGAAGAAATCAAAAAGCCACATTATTGAAATATTAAAAAAAAAAATGTGAGTTTTTTAGTTATGAAAAATTTGAAGGAATCTCCGATACATATCCTCCGTCTAACGAAATATAGGAAAATTCTGATGAAAATGGTTATAATACCGAATTGACTCTTAAAGAAGTGAAACGTCAAAATAAAAAAGATATATCATGGTATTATAAGAAAGGTGTAAATAATTGGCATAATGTGAATTCTGGAAATTCATGTCGCAGTTTAAAAAGTGTCCAAAAGAAGTTCAAATATGTAAAAAAAGTTACCTGAATTGTATCAATAGGAGAAACAAACAGAAAATGTGACTAATCGTAGAGAATATAGGAAAGAAAAAGAGCTTTTTTTTTTTGGGGGGGGGAGGGGGGGAGGTAGAAATGCCTTTTCTAATGAAACATCTTTCAATATCCAAGGTATGCTCATACAAATAAATTTGTTTTTGTGCATTCTTGTTAACCCAAAGACATATTTTACCTCCCCCCTCCTTCTAATCCATGGTTATTATTTAAAAACATTAAAAGCTTAAAAATTTTAATTCGTTATAATTTCCCATTAAAAATTGGTTTAAAGTTTGAATAAATTAACAAAAACTTTAGGTACAAAACTTGCAGTTATACAAATGTATTTTTTAAATTAAACTTATTTAAATTAATTTGGTACGTAGAGTTAAAAAAGTTATATGGTAAATTTTATATTATTTTTAATTATAATTTTATGGTAAATTATAATTAAAAAACGTTGTAAATTTCCAATATTAATGTATAATCTGTTCTGAAATTTGTTATAATATTTAAGTTTGAAGTAATTTCTGTCATTTTAAATTTTGATCTAAATTACTGGTTATGAAATCGGTATTCTTCGAAAACACAAAATAGCGCACTGATAAGCGATTGCCGTTTACCATTGTTTCATTTCCAAACTGTTATGTACGTTATTTTTTATTTATTATGCAATATAAATAAATGTAGGTACTGTTTTATTTTAAGCCATAATATTTAAAGCTCAATGGAAACTTAAGCGTAGTTTAGATATTTCACGTTAAACTAAAAGTTAGGATAATTTGATCTTTAGGTTTACTTATAAATATATTGACAAAATTGTAGTTATAAAAGTGTATTTATTTAAAGTAAAATTTTTTGAACTGAAGAATATTTAAAACATTATTCTATAATGAGTATTTATCAAAAAACTGTTTTGCATCAGTTTTCATTCCATTGCCAACAAGTGATAAAAAGCCAAGAATCGAACGTTTTCAATATTTTTTTAGGGATGATATATAGTGATTCCGCCGGAATTTGTTTATAAACTTATATAACTTACATAGAATTCCGTAATTTTTTCAAAATTTTTTGAGTATGCGCTTATGGAGACCTTCCTTGTAAGTCTAAAGATGAGATTTTATGCTAAGAGCCTAAACTAAAATTTCATAGTTGACAACATTTTAATATATTCCGGAGCATTTTTAGCCTCGCCTTTAATTTGCACCTCTTTATTTTTAGAATATTTATCTCCACTATAAAACTACGATAAAAAAAGAAAACGTTACTTTAAAAAAAAGTTGTATGAAATAAAGGCGGAGTAAAAATGCTCCAGAATAAATTTAAATGTTGGCAACCCTGAAATTTGTAAAAGCGTAACAATAGGCATGAGAACCCAAGACCACCTGTAAGGCTCGATTTATTCGAAATTACATTAATCAAAATTAAAAAATAAATAAAAATTTTCTGAAACCAGATCTTTATTTTAAACAATATTAATCCATGAAGTAACTTAAATTTAGAAAAATTTACAAATACAACCTTTCACTTTCTTGTTTATTTTATAATTTAAGCATTCCCACAATACTGGATTGGGCCAAAATATCATCCGGACCACAACCACGAACAAAAGAATTTATTAATTAAACATTCCTACGAAACAGGAATGAAAAGAAGTACAAAAGTACTTAAACTTTTCAAAACTAACAACCACCCCTTTTTAATCCCAATTAAACAATTAAATTTAGAATAATATTTAATTATGTTATAGTTTAAACATTCCTATTAAACGGGAATGTATTATATTACTACAATCCGAACCATAGTCATAAAAAAAAAAAAAAAAAAAAAAAAAATAGGGAAATTCATTAAAAACACTACTACTAAACAGTAGCTAAGTTGCTTAAACTAAACCAAAAAGAGTATTGAAAACGTAAGTGAAATTCAATTCATCCTTTTACTAAATAAGAGAAAAATACATTACATTAAATATTTAATACCAATCTATTTCATTTAATATCTTTATTGCGTTTTAAAGAATTTTCATTAATCCTGCAACATAAACAGTACATTAACAGTTATCTATACGTTTTATCGCGAGAATGTTTACGTAAACAATGCTTAAGCCTAAAAATCGTCATAAAGAAACTCAAGTTAATAGCAATAGCGGATTAAATTACGAAAAGTTATAATAGATAAGAATACTCATATTAAAGTTCAGAAAAATAAATAATTCCAAGAAAATTAAAATTTTTAAAATAGCTTATCTGACATTGCAACTTGGCAAGATGTGGGCGAAAGGCTTTAACCCAAGTAAACAAAAATGAAGAGATTAACATAAAATTTGAACAAGTAAAAAAGTTGGCCAACTATCAGAACCACGGTTACGCAGCAATCAGGGAGTCAGTCGAAATTTTAACAAATTCAAACAATTGTAATGGCAACGATGGGGCTCTGCTCAATCGTCAATGGCGCAGAATCTTTAAAAGAGGAAGGAGCCGAGAAAACTTCAGTTTCGAACACCGAGAAGTCAGAGACCAAGCCGGGGCGCCCCAGGCGAAACCAGTCTGAGTAAAGAAGGACATGAAGAAAGTAAAAGGTTCTACTTGTAAATTTTTCTAGATCTTTATTGTTAACGGCCCTCTTCACTCGCCGTCGCCGGAAGCCCGAGCCAATGTTTTTCTATGGGAATTTTTTCTTTACAAATAACTTTTTAACTAATGCATATTTTTAAATTCTGTTTTCACATTCTGAAAATTCCCAGCTGTTAAACTGACGCACCTTTTTAAAAAATATATTTTTTTAATTTTTTATATTTTATTTTGAAGCTGCAAAATACGAATTTTTTTTCATTTTGCAATTTCGAAATAAAATATAAAAAAATAAAAAAATAATTTTTTGAAAAAGGTCCGTCAATTTAACAGCTGGGAATTTTCTGAATGTGAAAACAGAATTTAAAAATATGTATTAGTTAATAAGTTATTTGTAAAGAAAAATTTCCCATAGAAAAACATTAGCTTTGGCTTCCGGCGGCGGTGAGTGAAGAGGGCCCTTAAGAACTTCAAAATAGAAACATAAAGACAAAATAAATATCTATATATTAAAAAAAAAAAGTTACAGTCACTGGCGTCATATTTTTATGTCTGCGACAGCATTTTCTAACGGAGGGCAGGATCCTTCGCGTCATGAGGGATATCAGTGTGTTCCGAGTACTCCACGGAAGACATTTCAGTCGCTAAGAATTTTTTATCGTTTTAATGAAAGAAGTTATCAACTAAAAACGACAAGTTTAGAAGGTACTCTATTTGCCAATTTGAAAAAAGTTTCTTCCAGTGACGTTGTTCTTCTGTCATGAAGTCATTTTACACGAGAAAATTAAAATAGTATCCATGGTTGTACGTAGGTAGGTAGGTTGGTTGGATTTAACGTCGCACCAGTACTGCGCTATGGGTAATTGGCGACGGTTTGGTACGCACCCCTAGAGATGTACCGGAGACATGTCATCAGAATTTTGAACCTTCACGGAGGGGATCCCCCTCCGCTTTGGTGATCCCCAGAGGTATAGTGTGGATGGGAACATGGAGGACTTTACGACCACGAGAGATTTTATGTGCACCATCCACCATTAGTGTACACGACGGTCTTTGGCCGTCTCAAGTATCGAATCGGCAATCTTCCAATTACGTGCTCAACGCTTTACCGACTAGGGTACCGCAGCCCGAAACCATGGATGTAAAAAACAAAGAAAATAAATATCAACTTTTTTTCTCTACTTTTAGAAAATTAATCTTCTTCCACGGGAAAATAAAAATATGATCCATGGTTGTAGGTAGGTAGATAATTAGGTAAGTTGTGATTAACGTCGCACCATTACTGCGCTATGGATAATTGCCGACGGTCTGGGACGCACCCCTACGGATGTTCCGGAGATATGCCACCACAGTTTTGGTCCTACACGAAGGGGATAGCTCCCCAGCGTCGGTGGCCCCTAGAGGTATAATTTTGATGGGAACACGGAGGACATTGTGGCCACGACATATTCTACGTGCACCTGCCATTTGTGTACACGAGGGTCTTTGGTCGGCTCGAGAAACAAACCCACGATCTTCCAATTACGAGCTCAGCGCTCTACCGACTGGGGTACCGTGGTCGGATTTACGGTTGTAAAAAATAAATAAAAAGGGTCATATACTAAAGCTGTAAAAATGCCGTATACTAAAGCCGATGCAAAATGGTCTAGATATTATAATTTTCTTTCTACTAAAAATAAATATATATAAATATTATATATTTCAATTTGACATTGAATATTAGGATTTCCATAATAATTTGCTGCTTCTGTCTTGTAATATGCACTATTAATATTCCTTTTCAGTGAAAGAAAGCAGCGAATAGGCGGACAGAGTTCTGCATGTGTTAATACGTAAAGTGAGCCGGGGAGGAGGCGAATCCTTTTTTGGGGGTTGGTGAGCGGAGCGAGCAGGGGGTAGAGCGCAATAGTGATATATAACCAGACTTGACGTTGAGGTGAAATATAAATCTTTACATAATGTTGAAGATGCCAATATAAAAATATTAAACGCAAACTGCACTTTCTGTATGGTAACGCGCACCGTCCGCCGTCAGTTCAGGATGACGAGGGGAATCATTACTCTTATATATAGATAGAAAAGCAAATTTTAGGGACTGAATAGCAGCCAACAGAAATTTAGGAAACTGGAAGTGTTAGCCAATAGGAATTTGGGATGTAGAAAGCTATGCAAAAATCAAGAATATGTGGATTTTATGTAATATTTCCAACAATCCGAGAGAAGGGATACAGCAAAATCGCAATTAACGATATTTTAAGGATTTATATAGATATGGAAAACTTCTAGAAAATCAAATTTATGTAAGTGTTTTGGCCGACAGATTATTTTAGCTGAATTAAAGTTGAAAGTAGGGTTATTCTCCCAACAACGCGTAGCAATGGCTGATTTGTTAATTTCTTGTTTTTGAATATAACCCATGTGTCCTTTAAGATGAAACTTTAGTTTACGTTTTGATTGACCTGTATATGATTGCCCACATTGATACGGAATACTATATATTTCGTTCATGTCATCCACCTACCCAGAAATTAGCCGCTTTTTTCACTTTTGTCAGTCGTGCCCTTGACATTTGTTCTGATCCTGAATCCGTCCACTCTGAAATCAATTATCTAAAAGCGGTTGCTGTTGACAGAGATTAGAATCCTTCCATTATTGATAAAGCTCTTTTTAAACTACAATATCTCCATAGTTCACGTCCTTTTACGTCTAAAGTCCTCTTGCAACGTCAGTATTGTTTTACATTTTTTCCCTAAAACTACACTGTAAAAAATAAGTCCTGTTTGCTGCCAGAAATTTTCTGTAATGACAGAAAAAACGCGTAATTAACGAAAAAATTACGTTTTCAGAACGTATTTTTTTAAATTACAGAAAATTTCTGGCAGCAAACAGATTTTTTTTTTTTTTTTTTTTACAGTATAGGTTTGTCATAGATAAATTTCTCAAACAGTATGACTTTACAATAAATTTCTCACCCACAAATTAGACCTTTCTAGGTTAAAAGAGCCTTTTGATATACACAACTTTGGGGTATATATATTATATTTATTGATTTTTTTTCGACTGGGTGAAAATAATGCCTGGACCGGGAGTCGAACCCCAATATTTGACTTACAAGGTCAAGGCTCTACCAATTGAGCTATCCAGGCCGACAACCGGTGGACATTACTCACTCAGACAACCTTTAGGCAGAAACATCTTGTCTATCATGTAGATAGCTCGACAAAAATAAGCCGCAGGTAAAGGAGAACACCATTAAACAATGGGAGAAAGAATTACAATATATTAAAATCACGCAATCAACTGATTGGGAAGAAAATCATATTTATTGAAATAAAAAATTTCCGACTGACTGAAAATAATATATCCATTCTAATATATCCTAATCTCTTTCAACATTCTTTGTTATCTGTGTTAGTTTTTTCGCTGCATTATAAAGTTATAATTTAAAGTATTTTTACGGCGGGGTGCGTAATAATATTTTAATCTTTACTAACTAAATTTTTTATTAACTAAAACTTCTACATAGAGGACGCATCCCGCCATAAAAATACTTTAAATTATAACTTTATAATGCAGCAAAAAAACTAACACAGATTACAAAGAATGTTGAAAGAGATTAGGATATATTTGAAAGATACATGCAGTGTTATTGGCAGATCTTCATTAATCTAGGCATTGAGTACCCGGGATACAATAGCGGCGGCGAAATTTGATATCAATCCATTTTGTGGCTGCTTAAGAAAGGTAAGAGTTTTTGCTGGGCGAGCTGACTTTTACAATAGTATTGTTTTTTATGAGATATCACTACTTTTTGCAGGTTATGTACGTGCTTTTATAAATATAATACGTATGCATAAGAAAGGTAAGAGATTTTGCTGGGCGGGATGAATTTCACAATAGTATTGTTTTTTTTATGAGATATCACTAATTTTTAAAAGGTTATGTATGTGCTTTTATAAATTTAATACGTATGCATAATGAATATATTTGTGTAATAGATCGATAAAAATCGTACGTGTTATGCATTGATGTAAATATAGTGTTACAGATTTCTAAATAGTACTAGTTCTTTTTATGTGATTTTTTTTCTAAGAATTTTAGTCCCATTATAAAATGTCAAATTTTCGCATTTCTAGCTTGTTTCCGCGTTAAAAAAGATCCTTCTCCGTTAAAAACACACTTTATCAGGGCACGTAATAGACTTGGCGATGAATTTGGTGACTTTATCGCACCTTGACAACTATTTTGACGATTTTCGTGAAAAAAAAATTATCATCGATAGACCCATTGTCCAAGCTGTAACTCGATTATTAAGTGCAGTTTCCACTGACGTTGGTTGGAAGTCGTTTCGAGCGGCGTAATTCAGAATCCTTTGATGTGGTCAAGTGGTTGGAATGCTTTGACAGGTTGGTTCGACCGGTTGGAAGTCCCTGGCTCTAACTCAGAGCTGAGATAATTGAGGGGCCAGAGGCAGATATCTTTGTCAATTTTGCATGCTTTCCTTTGAAGTAACTGCGCAATCTCATAAAAAAAGGATACAACTGATGACAAGACATTTGGCTCTTTGTGTCGGTAGCGAGATTAATGGTTTTTTGAATCTCGAAGTTCCAACTGCAATGGAAACCGTCCATTACGGAAGTTACTGTAAAATTCAGGATTAATGGCGGGCTATAAAAAGAGTCCCGTTCCGACCACTGTGGTGAGTTTCTCGCTAAGACTTCACGAAATAGAAAGTTTTGCTTGACTAAGTCTCTACCATTGAATTGTAGTTTATTTCTGTATGTTATGACTATGGTATCGTTTGTGCTGTGATTTATGTGTTGTCAGCTGTTATTTAAGCTGCGTATTCTGGTGAAACTCAAGTTGATACTGGGTTAACTAAGGTGACAAAATTTTTTAAACCCAATTTGAGGACAAATCATCGCAGCGTCCTCAAATTGAAAAGATATTTGAGGACAGAGTTAAATTATGCTTTAATTTGCGCACATTTAAGAACAAATTTGTAAATTCGAGAACATTGGTCCTCAAATGATTTTCAAATCGGTAAAAATGTATTTTCACCATGTTCTGAGCTATCCTGAAAGTTTCAAGTGTCTATCTAGTCGGGAAGTTAGTTGAAAATCGATTCCGAGTTTTGTGCTGGTACCGCTGCCGATGGAAGCAGGAACCCGAAACAGTTAGCTAAATATATTTAAAAAATGCATTTTCACCGTGTTCTGAACTATTCTAAAAGTTTCAAATGTCTAGCGAGTCGGGAAGTTAGTTAAATATATTTTCTGTCGAATCATATAAACGCTGCCTAGGGCAGTAGGGACCTGAAACAGTTGACTGAAAGTGTTAAAAAAAGTATTGTCACCGTGTTCTGAGCTATCCTAAAAGTTTCAAATGCCTAGCTAGTCGGGAAGTTAGTTAAAAATCGATTGCAAGCTTTGAGCAGGTAACGCTGCCGATGGAAGCAGGAACCCGAAACAGATGGCTAAAAGGATTTAAAAAATGCATTTTCACCGTGTTCTGAACTATTCTGAAAGTTTCAAATGTCTAGCTAGTCGGGAAATAAATTTTCTGTCGAATCACATAAACGCTGCCGAAGGCAGTAGGGATGAAACAGTTGACTAAAAGATTTTTAAAATGTATTGTCACCGTATTCTGAGCTACCCTGAAAGTTTCAAATGTCTAGCTAGTCGGAAAGTTAGTTAAAAAACGATTGCAAGATCTGTACTGGTAACGCTGCCGATGGCAGCAGGAACACGAAGCAGTTGGCTAAAAGTATTTAAAAAATGCATTTTCACCGTGTTCTGAAATATTCTGAAAGTTTCAAATATCTAGCTCGTCGGGAAATGAGTTAAATAAATTTTCTATCGAATCATATAAACGCTGCCGAAGGCAGTAGGGACCTGAAACAGTTGACTAAAAGAGTTAAAAAATGTATTGTCACCGTGTTCTGAGCTATCCTGAAAGTTTCAAATGTCTAGCTAGTCTCGAAGTTAGTTAAAAATCGATTGAAAGCTTTGTGCTTGTAATGCTGCCGATGGCAGCAGGAACCCGAAGCATTTGGCTAAAATTAATAAAAACATGCATTTTCTCCGTCTTCTGAACTAGCTTGAAAATTTCAAATGGCTAGCTAGTCGGGAAATTAATTAAATAAATTTTCTGTCGATCATATAAACGCTGCCGAAGGCAGTAGGTACCTGAGACAATTGATTAAAAATGTTTAAAAATGTATTGTCACCGTGTTCTGAGCTATCCTCAAAGTTTCAAATGCCTAGCTAGTCCGAAAGTTATTTAAAAATCGATTGCAAGCTTTGTGCTTGTAACGCTGCCGATAGCAGCAGAAACCCGAAGCAGTTAGCTAAAAGTAATAAAAAAATGCATTTTCTCAGTGTTCTTAACTAGTCTGAAAATTTCAAATGTCTAGCTATTCGGCAAATTAGTTAAATAAATTTTCTGTCGAATCATATATACGCTGCCGAAGGCAGCAGGTACCTGAGACAGTTGACTAAAAGCGTTAAAAAATGTATTGTCACCGTGTTCTGAGCTATCCTGAAAGTTTCAAATGTCTAGCTAGTCTGGAAGTTAGTTAAAAAGCGGTTGTAAAATGTGTACTGGTAAAGCTGCCGAAGGCAGCATTGACCCGAAACAGTTGGCTAAAAGTATTTAAAAAATGCATTTTTACCATGTTCTGAACTATTCTGAAAGTTTCAAATACCTAGCTCCTCGGGAAATGAGTTAAATAATTTTTTTTCGAATCATATAAACGCTGCCGAAGGAAGTAGGGACCTGAAACAGTTGACTAAAAGTGGTAAAAAATGTATTGTCACCGTGTTCTGAGCTATCCTGAAAGTTTCAAATGTGTAGCTAGTCTGGAAGTTAGTTAAAAATAGATTGCAAACTTTGTGCTTGTAACGCTGCCGATGGCAGCAGGAACCCGAAGCAGTTGGCTAAAAGTAATTAAAAAATGCATTTTCTCTGTGTTCTGAACTAGTTTGAAAATTTCAAATGTCTAGCTATTCGGGATATTAGTTAAATAAATTTTCTGTCGATCATATAAACGCTGCCGAAGGAGGTAGGTACCTGAGAAAGTTGACTAAAAGTGTTATAAAATGTATTGTCACCGTGTTCTGAGCTATCCTGAAAGTTTCAAATGTCTAGCTAATCGGGAAGCTAGTTAAAAAGCAATTGCAAGATGTGTGCTGGTAATGCAGGGGGAGGCAGCAGCAACCCGAATCAGTTGGCTAAAAATATTTAAAAAATGCATTTTCACCGTGTTCTGAACTATTCTGAAAGTTCCAAATGTCTAGCTAGTCGGGAAATTAGTTAAATAAATTTTCTGTCAAATCATGTAAACGCTGCCGAAGGCAGTAGGGACCTGAAACAGTTGACTAAAAGCGTTAAAAATGTATTGTCACCGTGTTCTGAGCTAACCCGAAAGTTTCAAATGTCTAGCTAGTATGGAAGCTAGTAGGGTAATTAGTTAAAAAGCGATTGCAAGATGTGTACTCGTGATGCTGCCGAAGGCAGCAGTAACCCGTAACAGTTGGCTAAAAGTATTTAAAAAATGCATTTTCACCGTGTTCTGAACTATTCTGAAAGTTTCAAATGTCTAGCTAGTCGGGAAATTAGTTAAATAAATTTTCTGTCGAATCATATAAACGCTGCCGAAGGCAGTAGGTACCTGAGACAGTTTACTAAAAGTGTTAAAAAATGTATTGTCACCGTGTTATGAGTTGTCCTGAAAGTTTCAAATGTTACTCGGAAAGTTAGTTAAAAATCGATTGCAAGCTTTGTGCTTGTAACGCTGCCGATAGCAGCAGAAACCCGAAGCAGTTAGCTAAAAGTAATAAAAAAATGCATTTTCTCAGTGTTCTTAACTAGTCTGAAAATTTCAAATGTCTAGCTATTCGGCAAATTAGTTAAATAAATTTTCTGTCGAATCATATATACGCTGCCGAAGGCAGCAGGTACCTGAGACAGTTGACTAAAAGCGTTAAAAAATGTATTGTCACCGTGTTCTGAGCTATCCTGAAAGTTTCAAATGTCTAGCTAGTCTGGAAGTTAGTTAAAAAGCGGTTGTAAAATGTGTACTGGTAAAGCTGCCGAAGGCAGCATTGACCCGAAACAGTTGGCTAAAAGTATTAAAAAAATGCATTTTTACCATGTTCTGAACTATTCTGAAAGTTTCAAATACCTAGCTCCTCGGGAAATGAGTTAAATAATTTTTTTTCGAATCATATAAACGCTGCCGAAGGAAGTAGGGACCTGAAACAGTTTACTAAAAGTGTTAAAAAATGTATTGTCACCGTGTTATGAGTTGTCCTGAAAGTTTCAAATGTTACTCGGAAAGTTAGTTAAAAATCGATTGCAAGCTTTGTGCATTTAACGCTGCCGATGGCAGCAGGAACCGGAAGCAGTTGTCTAAAAGTAATAAAAGAATGCATTTTCTCTGTGTTCTGAACTAGTCTGAAAATTTCAAATGTCTAACTAGTCGGGAAATTAGTTAAATAAATTTTTTGTCGAATCATATAAACGCTGCCGAAGGCAGTAGGTACCTGAGACAGTTGATAAAAGTTTAAAAAAATGTATTGTCACCGTGTTATGAGCTATCCTGGAAGTTTCAACTGTCTAGCTCGTCGGGATGTTAGTTAAAAAGTGATTGCAAGATGTGTACTGGTAACGCTGTCGTAGGCATCAGTAACCAGACCAAAAAAAATTTTGATTGCAAAAGGCACTGGTACGGGTCAGAAGGAATGTCCATGCAAATTTTCAGCTCATTAGCTGCAGAACACTAGGCTCCATCGCCGTCAAAAGTTTTTGTCTTAACAATTACAAGAAGAAGAAGAAGAAGAAGAAAGTAACAGGGAAATTTCGGGTTTTCAAAGTTATATAACTCTGGCCCCTTAATTCGGAGCGACATGCAAATTTGTATATTTTGTCTTATGGGTACGCTTAAGGTCTGTGCAAAAAATCATATGTCTTGGGGATCAGAGAGCTGAGATACAGGTAGTCGAAAAGTACGAGATGCTATGTCGACATAATATACACTTGTAGCGTTCACCATTGACTTCCTACTTTGTAAATTTCATTTTTATTTCTCTTAAAGTTGGTTTTAGCTTGGTGTGTGTTTGTTTTAGCTTGGCGGGGCGGAACGCTACCGCGTTCCTTGAAAAATATGATTTTCTTCCCAATCAGTTGATTGTGTGATTTTAATATATTGTATATATATTAGTCCATATGAAAGTGGGTAATCATATACTCGTTAAACGAAACCTAATTATGTAGTTTCGTCTTGAAAGACACATATGTTATATTTAGAAACATGAAATTAACAAATCAGCCATTGCTAAGCATTGTTGGGAGAATAACCACAGTTTCAACTTTAATACAGCTAAAATAATCTGTCGGTCTAAACATTTACATGAACTCAATTTTCTAGAAGCTTTCCATATCTATAAAAATCATAAAAATATCATTAATTGCGATTTTGCTGTACCCATTTCTCGGATTCTTTTTAAATATTACATGAAATCCACATATTCTTGATTTTCACAAATCTTTCTACTTCCCAAATTCATATTAGCTAACATCTCCAGTTTCCTAAATTCCTATTGGCTGTGATTTCGGCTCTAAATTTCGCTTCCCTATCTATATATAAGAGCAACAATCCACCTCGTCATTCTACACTGATAACGGTACGCTTTACGTTACCAAAACTGCAGTTTGTGTTTAATATTTTTACATTGGTATTTTCAACGTTGTGTAAAGATTTATAAGTAAGAGATAATTAACTTTCAAAAACCATGTACAAACTTTAAACTTTTCTCCATTATTAAGTATAAAATATAGTACAAATAAAATATTTTCGTCAAATATGCTTAAAAACAGATTAAAAAAAAAAAAAGAATTGATATCTTTAGAACAACCTGTCTCAAGATCATCTAACAAAATTCTTTATTCTCCGATCTTTCCGGAGTAAGGGAGTTGACGAAGTAGCATATCATCTTTTTGATATTTTTACAACAATCGGAACTCGAAATATTCTTTATTCCGATAATGGGAGGAAATTTTTGCAACCAAATTATAAGTAAATTATGTGAAATGAAGAACAATATAAAACCTGTTCACATTAAACCAAGTCACAGTCAATCTAAATATTCAGTAGAACACGCTAACCAAAATATTGAGTTGAGAACAAGATATAGCAACCAAGATATTGCAACATGAATTGGAAAACTAAGACAAAAGTAAATTTTTCCACGTAATTTCTCTCATAACATATGTTAAAATTGAAAAATTTTAACACTATTTAATTTAATTAATTTTCCTCATATCCCCCCAAAAATAGTTTGGCTCTTATTTATTTAATTTATTTTCCCCCAATTAACCATTTAATTACTCAAAATTCAAAGGAAATAGAAAAATTTTAAATTTCACGAAAATGTTTGTTTGTAAACAAATCGCCAATGTTTTCGAGGGTAAACAAACAAATCCACCAATCAAAAAAATTAAAAATTAATAATAGTTAAATCGATTAAAAAACATTTTCGATCGTGCTCAAATAATTTAAAAATAATATTAATTCTTCTGACGTTCATATTTCTTTAATTAAAATTGATGACGTCACTTTTAATTACGTTTTCAAAATTCCTTCTAGAAAGTTCCTTTAGGTCCGCAGAAACGCTGTATCACTCCGCCGATTCAAAATAGCGTCCTCTTAAAAAAATGAGTTAATTTTAATAATAATAATCGATCCTAAAAAATAGTGTCAAGGAAATTTTCCTCCATCAAAAGTAATTTAATTTGAACTTAATTCTTTAACTTTATTTGAGCAAGCGATCGAATTAAAATACATTTTTTTTAAGAACTATTTACCGCGCGCATAAATTCGCCGGTAGTTCGTTCCCAGTGAGCCTCGGAGGAAGGATAATAAGGATCTATCCTTCCTCCGAGCAGTGAGCGGGAGAATTGGATGGCGTTCTCGGTCTCTTGAAGACTAGCGTCCGGGGAAGCAATAAGTTCGATCGCCCGGCCGCGGCACCTCTTATAGCCATTGCGAGCGATTGGTGTCGCGGTCAGGTATTTTGTAATAATACTCATCTCTACTGGAAGGATGCAATTTCATGAAAAGTCCGATGATGTGACTTAGTTGATGCATCTGGTGTTAAAATAGGACTTTGTGCCAGTAAATAATTTATATCACATCGCGCACTGGGGCTCCCGATCTGCTACCATGCCTAAAGGCGGTGTTCGGCAACGTCTATTGAAACGAAAGGAGTCAATCTTAAATATTTTGATCTAATGCTTCTGTTCTATTATGAAAATATATTTCGAAACACTTCCTCAGAAAAGTGTTCTCCTAAAACACAAATCATTTATGACTTCAAATATGAGCATTACTGGAAGGATACTGTGTAACGTTTCGTAATACTTTAATTCCTTGTGTAATAAGTGTTTTTTTTTTTTTTTTTTTTTTTTTTTGTGCCTACATATTTTGATTAAAGAGTGATACCATCGTGATATGCAGCAAAAAATATGTGATTTTGTGTTGAACAAATATTTTGGATGAACAATTCCGATTTTTGATTTCAAATAGTTAAGATATTATGACTCATGAATGTACTTCTGTATGAGGAGTTCGGCTATTTTAGATCAATCATCTTTATGTTAATGTTAGCATCATCTTCACAATATATTGGATAAAATATTATTTACGAATCATTAGATCTCATTACTTCAACTAAGAATGTCAGATGCAACGATGTTTTTTCGCATTAAGTTAAAAATATTGAGTACCGGTGCTCATTCTAATATTGCACTTACTTATGATTATATTTACTGCAGTATTTTTTCTTTTAATAAAATTTTACTGGTGCCTATAAAAATCTGTGATTTATTTAATAATCGTGTGCCCTTTTGGATTATTAATGTTTTGTATTTCAGTTTCGTTTATTCTAAATGGAGTAAATTAAAGTTTTTGTTTTCCTGACTTTATTTAATCTTTATTTTGACTTAATTTAAAATTTCAAAAATTCAATATTTAGTTTTTCCTTTCATTAGCAGCGGCACAGTGCAATGTTTTTTTACCACTTAAGTATTTTCGGCCATTTTAACTAGTTACGATCCTAATAATTAATAACTTAACGGGATTTTTGCTCCCGAATTTTTATTTTTTTATTGTAAGCTCCAAATAAAAAAGAATTCCTTCCAGTTTTACCATTTAAAATTAAACTTAAATTTTCTTGTATTACAACATACTCACTCAGGAAAACTTAATCACTAAGGCAGCCATAATCACTAAAGAGAAATTTTAATAAATACACTACAGGAAATTTAGAAAATAAAAAACACCAAGAAGGAATTGGTGGGCAATCATCTCGAGCCTGCAGGCCATAGCTCGCCACAAGAGCAGACAATTTACTTGAAATTAAAATAAAGCTCTCAAAATTAAAAACTAAAATGTCCCTGGTACACGTTTCTGCCCCTAAGGGGTTCGTCGGAAATGAACTTGCAGACACTCTTGCAAAATCAGCAACAAAATATAGTGACATAGCCTATTCACTCCCAGCTCCCCCTTCTTGCATAAATTATCACTTAAATCAAAAACTAATTAACGACTGGCAGGATATCTGGAAGCGTGTATCCGAAAGGGAGACACACTCACGAGCTAATACGAAATGTCTCACTCGATGATTGGGACATCTCCCCATAAATCTCTGCCTTTCTCTCAGGTCATGGCCCCTTCCCCAAATTCCTTCAAAATTTCACTATCACCGACGATCACCCTTATGCTCATGCGGCGAGGAGGAGGCTGCGCAACACTATTACTTTCACTGTCAACTTACAACACTTTACCATTTAAGGAACCCTAGCCCTAAGTCAGCAACTTGGCTGGACAATATAATAACTAGACAAATTAAAGCGTATCTATACCTTCCTTCGGGATTTATCAAACTAAATTATTTCTCTATCTTTCCTCAATTTTCCTCCTCTCCTACATGGCAGCAACTGGTCATGTCTGATGCTATAGCATTCCATTGAAATGCTCCCGGGAAGGAATTATCCAGCGCATGCTGTTGTAATTTACCAACACTTGTCAAAGATCAGTGCTTTACGAAGTATTTTCAACTAGTCAACCACTATAGACCTCTACCCAAATGTAAAATGTTATAAAACTACTTAGTATTAAAATCTACAAAAAATACACCTGAAAAATCCACTTCAATGTGTACAGGCTGTTCGCACATTTTTTAGACGATTTTATTTCGCAGTAAGAAAAAATCGTTTGCATGGAGAATTTTATTTTCACAACAGTTATATTTTTGGAAGTTTTATTTATCTTCTGATACTTAGAATTTTTGTTTAGATGCAAAAATGCGCTTTTAAAATGGCAGTGGATGGAAGGATAGGTTTCCACTCTTTCCAAAGATAGTTTTTAGTGAAATCTTTATGAAAAGCATTTATCAGGAGAAAAATGGAAAAATGTTCCAACAACAGATGAATCTTGGGTCTATTTAAGTGGTTGGAATAAAAAAAGATCAATTTATTATCACAAAAGTGGAGAAAAAAAAATTGCTACATGGCTCAAAGCATCAAAAGAGAGTTTTCTAAAGGATTTATGATTGCCACTGGTTTTTTCATACAAGCGCAAGATAAAAGCAAAAAAATGTGACAAAAATGTCAAAATCAACTCTAAATACTCTCAAGAACATATTTTAATTCCAATTTTAAAAAATGAAAATCCAGATCTTTATCCACAATGCTATCAATCCGTTGAACTGCATCAAGACAAAACAAGCAGCCACACATCGCAATAGAAAAAAATGGAACAAAAAACGGGAATTAAAACCATATTTAATAAAAAAGCACCACAAAACTTGCGTTGTGTAAATTATTACTTACAAGCTTTGAATAAACACCATAAAATGCAATAAACTCGCAACAATTGTTTCGGGTCGAAAAAGCACACGACCCTTCATCAGGCGAATAAAGTAAGCACGAGTGCTGCAGTCAAAGCGGCAACGTTGCCGCTTTGACTGCAGTACTCGTGCTTACTTTGATCGCCTGATGAAGGGTCGTGTGTTTTTTCGACCCGAAACAATTGTTGCGAGTTTATTGCATTTTATGTTTATTTCAAGTTTGTAAGTAATAATTAAAACCATACCCTTCACTGACATTCCTACTAAATCTTCTGATGTATCACTGTTGGATTTTTGTGTTTTTCGACTCTTAAAATCAATATTATCCAAACACCGACCTACAACGCTTTGTGGACTCTGGAAAGCCGTTCAAGAGGAGTAGAAAAATATACCTCTTCCGATATTATAAAAAGCATTATTATCATAGAAATTATGATGTAGAATGTTAGTTAAGAACAAGGGCTGTCAAACTGAACAAATAAAACACGAAATATGAGGGAAATTGCTTCAGTACACTCCATCAAAATCGTCTAAAAAATGTGCGAACAGCCTCTGTATTATCTCATTACAATGTGCATCCATCTACAATCCGTGCGCAGACTTCTAACATTGTATATAGATTTTGTGAACTTTGTATATAGACTGTGTGAACTTTGTATATAAGCTGTGTGAACTTTGAAAATAGACTACCAGTCACTAACTTTTCTCATCAAGGGGTAAATCTATGTAATCTCTTCTTAACAAGCCTTTTCAAGCGAGGGAGCAAGGCTCCGGTCCTCTTCATAACTTTCATGTAACTTTGTCGCCCTCTGCCGTGTGAGAGCTCTGCTTTGGCGACCTTTGTAATTTTTTTGTTGCTGTTGTTTATGCAATAAACAACGGTGGTGGCTTAGTCTTTATAAACGGGCTCTTTTAAATCTCCACAGTGCCATTAGAGCCCCTCTATAAAAGTTGAAAATGCTCAAAACCGCTGCATAGTGGTAAGCGGCCACCTTCGTTCTAGAATTAGTATATGTTAATCAGATGCAGTACACGTAGATGTGACGTTAATTTCAAGGCCAATAGTTGGGCTCTTGTGGTACACTGGGAGGATATGCAAATTATACTTAAATTTGCATATACTCTTTTAAGGAGTGGGGGAAGATTGAATGCAATCACTTGTCCGATTACATTACTGAACTTGACAAGCTTTTTAAGTAGCTGCGATACTTGGCCGTAGAAGGAAATTTTATTTTCAGCAATTATCTGACTTTAAGCGAGGTCGTTTAGTGAGACTCGTCAGTTGGTATAATCGTCTTACTGCGCAGTAAATGAAAAGAGAAGTATCAGTGGTAATACAATGGGGGCATAGATAATCCAAAGAACTTTCCTACAAGAAAGTGAATGAAAATGGGTTTCATAGATGGACTGACGAGCGGACCGATCGGCTCATTAGAAGAGGTGTTGCCAATCAGAATATCAGTAGCGTCTAAATTCGAGCTTCTGTTGCACCTGAGATAACTGTTCGAAGTAGTCGCAATCCTTTCAGGAAACAGAACTGCGTTCTTTTGTGCCTCTGTCATGCATATCTCAGACATCAGCCCACCATCCGGACATTAAATAACGGATTGGCAAAGCGTTGTGTTCTGTGGCAGTAACTCTTGTTTGGAGATACACCGGAAAGCGCCTCCACCCTTTTTGAATATGTCTATGTCGCATAGAGTGTAAAGCTGATCTCCTGATGGGGGTACACGTAGAAAAACTCTCCTGTGCACAATCAGTGGTCGTATCGGTAGTTCTAGTATTCCACTAAACAGCATTTGATACGTCAATAACATCATTCAATTTGTTGTCATGCCAGTTGAGATATCTTTAAATAATGATATTTTGTAGCAGTATAATGCATGTCTACATACGGAATTTGCCACATAACATGCTTTTCAGTGTGTGAGACGAACCTCCACTGCCTGCACATACAATGTATTCAACGCCCATCGAAAATATCACGTTTATAACGAAAGTGCGAGTTTTGTGGTTTCCGCAGCCAGCAAAGATCATTCCATATTTACGCATCCAGATTGAGGATGCTTGGAACTCAATACCACAAAGGGGTATTTAACACTTATAGAATAGACTCCAAGCGATAATTGCAGAATGCATCACAGTTTACGGGTGTTCAGTCACAAAATATCACTGACTATAATTTGCATATTACCCCTACTGTAGTGCAAGAGCTCTACTATTGGTCCTAAAATTAACATCACACCTATGTGTAATCCATCTAATTAACATATGCAAATTTCAAGATTGTTCGTCGAATTCTTTATGGTATCCGTTTTCCAGTTCCCGGTGGAACTACATTCACTGTCAAAGATTTCATGTATTCTTTTTTTTCTTTTATGTTTTACCAATACGTCACTGTCCATATTACTATGACTGCCCATGTCACTAACATCAGATTCATCTTCGTCCTGGGACATTTTTTGCATATACTTCACTTTCCATAACCGCGGTAAAATTTTTGAAACGTTCAAATATAAAAGTAACACTGCTTTAAGTTACAAGCGCAATAGAATAATCACAATGAAATTTTAGCAAACAATATGTTCCATCTTATGGGATAAAACTGCATAATAATTACGGTGTTATAGTGTTATTTCGATAGAAATTTTTTAAATGACGTGAATTCACGTCCGCGGTAACCAGGAACAGAATATGAAAAGAGGTGAATTTACGTCAGAGGCAACTACCTATAGAAGTTGACGTGAATTCACGTCAGCGGTCACAGATTTGATAATAATGAATGCATGAATAATATAGAAGACAAAAGCACTGCTCTGGAATCAACTACTGATTTGAAATTGAAAAAAAAAAGTAATGATGCGTGTAAAACAGAACAAACGTAGCGATAGAAATGGATACCGAATATCAAATTGAAATAAATATGCCAAAACTATCTGAAAATCCTAAAAAAAAAATTGCTGTGATTATTAATAGAGTTCAAAACGTGAAAGTGTTTCCAGAGGCTGCTAAGAAATTACTTCAGAAACAGGCAAAAAGATGATGAAAGTGCTGTAAAAAAAAAAAAAAACTACGAGCAGCCTATTTTCGGACAAAATGTTATAAATAAATGTGCCTAAAATCTACAGAGCAAAAATGAATCTAAAATTAATAACAGCCGTAAATACAGAAATTTAAAAAAGAGGAATTTTGCGTGATTAGTACAAATTTTGGTAAATTTAAAACGTTATACACAAGAAACATATTCACCTTATGCAAAAAAAAAAAAAAAAAAAAAAAAATGTAGAAGTTGTCAGAGATGAAACAAGTTTATGTCAATTTGTAAGTAAGCTTTATTCAGTTTGAATCAAAACAAGTAACCAACTGCTGAAAGAACTGAATCGCGAGTAAGTGTTTGTGCAAATCGACCAATTCACTTTGCAATTCAAAATACCATAAATGTCAGCCTTGCTGTAACAAGTTACTTTAAATTTGTTTTTAATATGTTGAAGAAAATTCTTATTAAAAATTTTCAGTTTTTTGAGAAAGTTTTCTTTTAATTAATTATTTTTAAACTTATTAAATGAATTGGAACAATATAGCAAGTTAAGTCGACTATTTTAATGTTAAATTTATTTTTAGACATAGCTTGGTAGCTTGCAAAAAGTGATTTTTTAGCCATTAATGAGAAATCTTTTACTTAAAACTAAATTTTATTACTCAATTTTGAAATAAAAGACATATAACTGTATTTTAAAGGATTAACATTATTATTATTATTATTATTATTATTTTTTTTTTTTTTCATGAATTTTCAATTTCTTGTGAAAAAAATGTAAACAGATAATTTCCGCATTAATGCGCGGAAAATCTATTTACTTTTATTTCACGTGATACTTAAAATTCACTGTAAAAATTCACATTCCCTCTTTTATATTGGACTATGTTTTATTTCATGCAAAATTAAAAAATAAAAGTTATTTTAATGTAAAACTTTTTGAATTCAGTTTGTTTTAAATTCTATATGCTTCCAGCTATGAGCATTTTAAAACTATTATTTTTAATGTTTTGCTAAATTACCAGTATTTTATTATTATTTTATTTATTTATTTATTTATTTATTTATTATTTGCTCTTATAATAAATACTTGCGTAAAATTTATTTGGAAGTGTAGTAAATAGCACTATTATTAAAGAGGAAATTTCAAATTTAATGGTTAAATTTATTTGTTTGGGATTTTTGTAGTAATTATAGAATAAAATTTTTCTTAATGATTTTTTTTTTTTTTTTTTTCGTCAAAACCAATCTTGGTTTATTTGAATTTGAAAAGTTTAACTTTCATAAATTGTTGTTATTAATTATTTATGTATCTGTTATTTAATTCTGCCCCATCTTATTTTTATTGTTGATACTATAATAATAATTAAAGTTTACTAACATTTGTTCTAATTATATTAATCTTTGCTTTTAAAGAAACTTTTGACCTGGAGGAAAAATTAACGTGCATGAAGCATTTTTAAAAGTTCAGAATGATTCAATAATTTTAATTAACATTATAATTACTTTTATAGCTTTTTCATTTATATACACTTCCTGACACTTCTTCCTAAAAATGCAACACTATGAAAATTCACCGCATTTTAGAATGTGGATAACGAGGGGAAAAAAAGCTATAAATCCACAGAAAAAACATAGGAATGAAAACTAAAAAAAAAAAAATACCTCACAATGTTAAGTGTGTTTAAAAAAAAAATACACCGGAAGGAATTAAAGGACAAAATTGACTAGAAAAATACATCAAAGAGCGAAAACGGGTGGGCTGGGGTGTTAAAGCTACCGTCCATGGTTTATTACGCCTCGCTTATGTGACTTTGTGGTGGCAATATGGGTGGTTGTCAGCCACCGCACTTTAAAATGTAAAACACGAGAAAAAAAAAGACTAAAACCGGAAGGAATAAATGGACAAAATCGACTAGAAAAAACATCGAAGAGCGGAAGCGAGTAGGCTGGGGTGTTAAAGCTATCGTCTAGGGTTTAATACGCCTCGCTTATTAATATGCAAATTTCAATATATGCGCAACTTAACAAGTTTTGCAGATGGTCTGACGTGTAAGTTGATCATATGATTATAGCACGGGATAAAAGGAAGGAAACGGTGGGTGAACCAATAGTCGCTTCTCTCTATCGCCTGCAGAATCCAGAAGTTTGAGAAGTTTCTTTTTCCAGAAGGTACGCGTGGATTGAGAGAGGCCGGGGAGACGACTCATAAGGCAGTTCCGGCAATCGGATTATTTTACGAGGGATCAAATTGTAGGCTTGCGTCAGGCTGATTGGTCTTACCGTCGTATCGCTGTTGAAGTGCACATTGATGCTTCTACTGTGCACAGAATTTGGACCAGATGGATCGAAGAAGAAAATGTGAATCCCCGCAAAACATCAGGTCCAACTAGGAGTCCAACAGAACGCACAGATCGAAGCATCCGAAGGGAGGTGGTGACGGCCTTCAGTCATTCGACATTTTGCGGAATGTGCAGGGAGCTTTGGATACTAAAATATCTGGGAGAACAATTTCGCGACGATTGGCTGAAAGTAGCTTCCGTACAAATCGGCTTATGAGAACACTGCCACTGATACCAACTCACTGACGTGAAAGATTGAGATGGTGTCAGGACTGAGCAACTTGGACGACTGAAAGGCACAGTGAAGTGTTCAGCAATGAGTCTCGGTTCTGCTTGTCTGATGACAGTCGCCAAGTAAGAGTCAGGTGACGTTAGGGAGTTAGAGCTAACCCGAGCACTACTGTTGAACGCCATACTACTCATCAGCGTGAAATAATGGTTTGGGTTGCTATCAGTCACAACAGCAGGTACACATACATGACATATTCATTGCACAACGATATGTTGATGAGGTGCTGAGACCAGTGGTGCTACCCTACATGCAGAGGCTGCAAATTAGTATTTTCAAACTGGACAATGCGTGACCACATACAGAAATCATTAGAAGACAAACCTTGCAACATGTCCAATTGCTTCCTTGGCCTGCAATGTCACCAAATCTCTCACCCATCGAGCATGCGAGGGATACGATTGGCCGTTATTTGTCTGCTCTGCCCCAACCTCACTCGGAGTATGAGGGACTGGACTCGGCATGTATGGATGATGGTTGAGATCATAGGGCTTCCATTACCCAGGACGCTATCCACACACTAATTGAATCAGTACCTCGTAGAGTTTCTGCTTGCATCACCGCGAGAGGCAGTGCTACTATCTACTGATCAACCTGTATTTCATCGCTGTATTAAAGTTATCTCCTTGTCAATAAAATTATTTATCAAGATATGCATTTTCTGTATCAATTTTTATCATATTCTGCCCACTCTTTCCTAGTGTTGCATTTTCTATGTTGGACAGTGTAAATATATATATGTGTGTGTGTGAGTATTTATAAACAGAGCAAAACTTATGCAAAATTTCACAATAATTTAGTAATATATAATTTCTTCTAAACTATCAAGCACTGTCTTGAATAAGGTATTTTAAATAATCTAAATGGATAAAATGTTAAATTTGAAAAGACTTTATATTTTGCTTCATTTATAATTATTTAGAAGCAAAACATTTCTGTAGATCTGACTGAAAATAACTTAAAAAACTATGATATGCAGAATATCTTAAGTTATTTGGCCCACTTCTTAAGCACTGTGTATTTTGAAAAAAATCTGCAGATTATATTCTGTAGATTTTCTTCAAAATAAGAAGTGGGGTTTAAGAAGTGGGCCAAATGACTTAAGATATTCTGCAGATTTTTTTTAAGACAATTTTCAGATTATTTTTAGTGGGGAATGAAGCAGTTCATCAGGTTTATGCTTTAATTTTGGAAGTGCGTGTAATTATTTAATGAAAAGTTAAGTTTCTGTTAGTTGAGTATAGAAATTACAAAATACAATCTGAAATTAAAAGAATTTAAAAAAAAGAGAATTTAAGAGGGAGAAAGTTGTTGCGAAACTTACATGCGAAAAAGTCGACACTGATGCATCTTCTTTCTTGAGTTTATTTCAGCAATTTATAAATTGTTTCGGTTGTAGTTAAACTTTAGATTGGTCCTTTGACAAAACTAATAATAAAACGCATTTTCCGAATTCTATGATAACTTTATCAATTATTTCAGGATTTTACCAAATGTAGTCAGTAAATCCTAGCTTTTACACAAATGGTTTGCTAAAGGTACGAAATAAAACCGTTTAAAAGTCTATTTCGAGCTTTTACCAATTCATAATGATAAAGGCTAGGATTTACCAGACTTCGGGCTTTTATAGTAGCACATATATAAATAAACTATAAATTTATAATACTGGAAAATTTATAATATTAGAAAATGGAAATAAAAATAATTCTATGTACTGCTTATGATGTCTTAAAATGCTTACATAATCATACATATCATCATTATTATTAGTTTAAGCCTTTAACAATAAACTGCAGGATGAAGGCCTCTCCTTGGAGATTTCAATTTGCCCTGTTTTCTGCAATTCTTCTCTTTTAAACTTTTTCTGGAAATTTTCCATCTTTCATTACTTTTATTGCCATAGTTACTTCTTCCTTTAATATTGCTGATAAAGCCTCGTTTGTATTTGATGGGGGTAGGTGAACCACTGAGTCGTTCTGGTGAGCTGTACAATTCTGAATAAAAAATTGCTGCCTCTTTTAAAATTTGCTCTTTATTCCGAGTAATATTTCCCCTTTTTGCCTTCAATGCTACAATTCCTTTCCTACCAAGCTTCAGATTTCTCTTCGCAAACCTTTATTTTCTTCAATGGCTTGCTGGATCATATTACAACTGAATTTCCTGGTGCCTTCTACAATCTTTTTTTCCTCGGAGTTTCACATAGTTCTGAATATTCAAATTTTGCAGTAATATTTTCTTTATTATCTTTCTTTTTCTCTTTTCCATAAAGCTGTCATGTATTTTCCAAGATTTTCTTAATAGGTTCATTTTCCAAACCAGCAAGGTTTTTTTTTTTTTTTTTTTTCTTCTGTTTCTTGACAAAATTGACCGTGAACTCATTGACGTCTTCAGTAACTTTAAACAGAATTTTAAAATTTGCACTGTGCTTGTGGTTATATTTTATGGATAAGCATTGTGTCACATAAAAAGAATGTGTAAAATTATGAAAACTACATTGTGGAAGAAATACTTTAACCCTTTACCGTAGAACTTTTGTTTAATATCAAACAAAAAAGCTTTATTTTTTTAAACGACAGTAATGTATTTGATATTTGGTGAAATTTATCGTTATTAATATTTATTTACTAGCTACAAAAATTTATAACAAAAATATAATTCTAAATATAAAATTTTACTTTAAGAAAAACTGTTTATGTTTGTTTACCCTACCTATAATTATTTTACTTTCATAATATGTAAACTAAAGGATTTACTTATAGTAATCTTATTCACTTATTAAAACACTGAATTTCATTTTGCTTTTTTAATTCGTTTCAGCGAATCATAAAAATCTGGCAGCCAGAATGCTTAAATTTTATTTTCTTTGAGAAATTATTTAAATATTATATTCCAGTACAATAACATGAGACCCTGGTATCTCTGTAACACCAAAAAGAAATTGTAAATTAGAATAAATTATAAGAAACAGATTTTTGAAAAGATTTTTCTTTTTTGAGTATGACATGTTGAATTGATATATTATTTTCGTATGTTCTGCATTTAATTTTCTTTATGGAAACTTTATCTTAAAACGTTTAATGGCACAGTTAAATTAATCTATTTCTTTTGAATAAAATACATCATTGTGGTTGCAAATAATGATAAACTGTAGTTGATAATAACCTTAGACACACAAATTTTCAAAACTGTCAGAGTTTTTAAAAAAATATCTGTTAATTATTTTTTATCTAATGATTCCTTTATATGGCATAAAGGGTAACTTCAAAAATTACAATTAATAAGAAATTCTGTAAATCAATTACATTTCTATTTTAAATGTGAATAGGGGATTTACGAATTGTATGCCATAATCTTAAAAATAATAATTATCATTATGAGTTTTACCTCTTTCAAGTGATTTTATAAAAATGTAGAAATAATTGATTTATCACATTTTTATAATACAAATATGGCTTTAAATGAATATTATTTTAAACTACATAAATTTTTTTCAAGAAACTATTTTTATTAAATACATTTTAACAGTTCTGTATTAAAACTTTGAAAGAGCCATACGTTGAAAATGCAACCCCTTTAGATTTTACTATTTTTCTCTAGAAACACATAAGTTCTAAATAAAAATGAAAAGAATGAAAAAAAAATTTCGTCCAAATTTTACTATCATACAAAAGTTCTTGTAAATAGTACAAAAAAGCATTGACCGTAGAAATGTTAAAAAACAGAAAACTTCTGTAACTTTCTTATAGAAAATTTCTAAATCTACAAAAATTTAGTATAAAATTACAGCTCAATCTGTCAAAAGAAATATTTATATATATATATATAAAACCTGTAACCTTTGTTACAGATTTTATCTAGTGGATACATTATTTTTATCAGTTTTGTATACACAAAACTTGATATCAAAGCGGAATTGGAAAAAGCTAATTAACAGCGGGGAACGTTATTCCGTGGCTGTGAGGTAAAGTCTTTGCCTACTGCGCGGAAGGCTCCTGGTTTGATTCCGTCTGATCAAATGAAAAAATTTTATTTAATGTGAGGGGTTTTTTTTTGTTTCTTTCTTTGAATGTGCACTACGGAAAAAATCTGTTTGTACGAGTATTTTTTGTATTGTTAGGTTACGGAAAATTTCTAATTCCTGTATACAGTTTTTTCCCGTAGCATACAAATATTTTTTGGCAACTTTTGCTGCCAGAAATTTTCGGCAATATAAAAGGATTTTCTTTTCTTTTTTTTTTTTTTTTTTTTTTTCAGTATTATGCTAAAATTTTAAATTAAAATATACATTACGTATTTTATGTATATATTTTCTGCAACTTATGTTAAGATTAAACTGTAAACGCTCTCTCTATATATACATATATTTATATAGATAGATAGATAAATAGATGCAAAAAAAGATACAAAAATAAATAAATAAACAATTCTATACAAAAATTATGAACACTGTTCTGCATATAAACATGGCACAAAATAAGTGGGATTATTTCTGAAACATTTAAGTCGTTTTTAGCATTTTGATAAATAGCAAAATACTTTTTTTTTTTTAATTTATTGCTGCTCTATTAAAAACATTTATGACTAGATGTCTGTTTGTCGAAAAAATTTGCAGATTTAGCGCACTTAGCTAAATACTTTGGTTTTGCTTGCACATTAAATTATAATACTCCGTCAGTTAAAATTATGTTGATTTATATAAAATCATTATTTTTTGCAAATGCAATTTTTTTTTTTTCTCAAATACTGCCTAGCTGTGTAAGGTATCAAATTTATAAACATGGCTAAAAATATTTTAATAATATTTTCAGTCCACGGTTAGAGAATTTTTACTAAAACTTATGAAACTTTGCCTTACGCGTTATTATATAATTTTATATTTACAATAACGTATTCAAATTATGTTTTTTTTTTCTTTGGTAAACCAGAAACTGAGACCAAAATTGCATATGATATTGGTGCAATAGAACACAAAATATAGGTTTCAAAATGAAACTTTGAGTTAATTTTTAGTGTATGATTTCAATTTAAAATAACAAAAAACAACCAATATTCGAGTTTTTTCTAGGACATAAATTAAATCATATATATAATATATATATATATATATATATATATATATATATATATATATATATATATATATATAAACGGGCATTTACATAAAAAATGCGTCAGTACAAAAATGAATGTCATTTTATAATAATTAAACAATGCATAAAAAGTGTAGAAGTAAAAAATTTTAAAACTAAAAAAGAAAAAATAATTTTTATATTTTCTTTTTCACGCACTGTGAAAAAATATATACCGCCTTCCTCTAGAATGAATAAGTGGCCATTTTCTAAATCCCTTAACTAGAAATATCGATTTCCGAGCTATGCGAGTAAGGCGCGCCGATAAACTAAACGGACGAAATTATCGAGAAATTCTAGTGTACACATTTCTTGATGGTGAAACAATATTCTGAATACTCTAAATATTCTGAATCATTTGTATTGCGAGAAATTCTCGTTTGATTTTCTAGAATTTGGTAATAAACCAAGATTATAGTTGCTGAAATCCGCCTCATGTAGTCTCATTTATTCGCAGATATTTTTAAATAACTTTGCTCTAGAGAATATAGGCAAACGCTCTAGAATTCTAATAGGGGCTTCTAGAACTCGCTTTCCAAGGGGACTAGAATTTTTAAGGATGACATGGAACTATTTTTTCTAGAGCCACAACTTAGATTCAAGGTGTCAGTTACAGAATTTTTTTTTTCTCAGTGCACAGGTTGCGGGGTATGTGGCACTGGAGCTCTCAGCTATATTATCCACAAATGTGTTTGAATTTTATATCCAATTTGTCAAGAAATTATCGACAAAACTAGAATTTTAGTAAAGAATAACGATAACCTTTTAGGAAAAACTTAGTCTAAAAATACTAATTATGATTAATCATTTTTAAGCACAGGTACGTGTATTTCATTTCAAGTCTTAAAAAACTTATACAGAACTATCTTGAGGATACACACTATTAAATAACAAATAATCAAAATAGATAGATACATTTGAATTACTGAAAAGATTTCAGAATAATTAAATTTTTATTTGAAAAAATGTCATTATAATTAAATAATAAATACGCGATCGTGGTTAAAAATAAAACAGAAGCCATCAAAAATAAATCTTTTGCCCTAAAATATATTGAAATTTATTTTGACTTCAAAATAAACAAGAAAGAAAAATCATACAGTACGCATTGATTATTAACATTTTCCAACTGTACGTACTAACTGTAACTACGTCATCACACAACAGACAGGCAGAAGGACTGAAACGTATACAGATAGTTTAATTGAATTTTAAATCACTCTTAGAAATTGTTGGAAATTCATAAAAAGGCTTAACGCAAAAGAAAATGCAGCCATTAGATTATAATTGCATCCTTTAATATGTCTCAATACTTTATAGTGTAACCCTGTAAATCTGAAGGTTAATGGCATCATATTCTACAAAAAACATTATGTTAGAATATTAACAATGCATGTCAATTTCTTTATGATTTTTACAGTAGAAAGTTATTTAAATGTGATTTTTTAAAATGTCTGTCTTGAAACGCAACGTATTGCCATTTGTTTGGTTGTCCCTGTACACAAACTAGTTGTACAGGAACTATTAATGTCATTTTAAATAGGGAAAATTTCATAGTGAACTTGATTAATATATAACATTTTTTTTTTATTCTGAAAATATATACGGACACTGGAGGACGGGAGACAGACAGATAGAAAAACAGACGATCGGGCAGACATATAGGGTAGGCTGGTCTAAGAGTACGCACTTAAGGTTCAAACTATTCTAAAATAAAACCATATAATCAGCTTAACTTTTATTTTGTTCATAATTAACACATCTTTCATAAAATAACATAAAAGGTAACAAAAATACACCCCATATTTGGAAAAATTTTAAATAACCAAAGTAAGAATTGCGTACTCTTACAAAAGCTGTTGGATAAGAGTAGGCATACGAGTTGATAGAAGTACGCAGGAAAAATAGTCTGAAAATTCATACCTACGTTACTTCTAGTGGTCACAAATAAAGTTTACTTCACCTTCATAGCTCGTATAAGATTCATGCCACAACTCCTCGCATTTGGAGAATCCTATCCAGTCTTCGTCTGGGGAAGGGGGGGGGGGGTCTAAGTATACTTCACCACATGGTGGACATTTCAATACTTTCTTTTTGGGTATCTTCTTTAGAACTTGAAACCATTTTGACCCCTTTAGTAGTTGGTTTTGGAATTCGTTTTAGTATTTTTTTTCTGGTACCTGTTTAGAGGCCTAATCATCTTCGAGAGACAACTCATACGGAGATTCACTCAAAATGTTTCATTTTGTTCTTTTGCGGTTAGATTTTGAGAATACTTCAGCTTGTGGTAGTCGGGATAAATCTGCAAGCGGTACGTGAAGCGATTTAATTCCTTTATTTTTAATGCAGACAGGTGGTGTATACACTCGTTCTCTCAAAATATTTTGACTATGTTTGAATGATGTGTTATCACCCTGCAATTTGCTCGATATTTCATTTGTTGTGCATGAGGACAGTGATGAATTGCCAGGTACATTGTTGTTGCTAGCTGGAACAGTAATTTCCTTTGATGCTTCATTGATAGTTTTGCTCTGCTCCTGGTTGGACTTCTCAATCCCCCCTAAATTGCCAGCCTGAAGTTGCTGTACCACGTCATTGGTGCGATCCCCATTATCGTCGCCAACGACGTCAGCCACGGCAGAGATAGCGTTTTCCTCACAATTAAAGTTTTGCACTGGATCATGAACTGAATGGAAAATTTGTTCATCTCGAGTTTCTGGGAAAGGCCTTTCTGTCACTGCACGGCACTGTAAAAATATGTCCTATTTGCTGCCAGAAATTCTCTGTAATTTGAAAAAATAGGCAGCAAATAGGACATACTTTTTACAGTGGGGGTAAGAAATCGTCTTCTCCAAAAATGTCCGTGTTTAATGGTTGTATTCATGATACGTTGAAACTTTGTATGACATTTGTAGAAGTAGCTGCTTTAAGATAAGCCAGAGTCAAAAGTTTAGCAATTTAGTAAACGTTATCACTCGACCAGGATGATTACGCGTCTATTTTTTACATTCCAATGCGTAAAAAATCTTGAGGCTATTATGGATTCTGCGATCAACTGGCTGAGTAATGTGGCTGCTGTGAGGTGGTATTGTAAAAGCACGAATGTGGTTAGCCCTAACTGCCTCTAAGGTGCAGTGTGTCTTTTTGATCTCTTTCGCAAAGTTGATTCATGCATTCCTAATGCTTTAACTACCGCTCTCTTACTTTCGCCTGCCTCGATGAGTGTTTTTGCATCCAACCATTGTTCTGGAGTACGAGTACTTCTTTGTCGCCTAGACATCCTGTTGAAAGAAAAACGAATGATTACGATGCATGTAATAACTATTATAAAAAAATACGTGTAAGAGTACGCGCGTACTGTTGCAACATGCCCAAGTTAACGGTTTACTCTTGCACACATTAACAATTATCTAATCAAAGGAAGTGAAACCCCATTTATTGCCATCGACCTGAATCGCTCTTGCTATGAGGCTTAGTTTAGCTTCTTGCAGATCGACCCGCATAAACTTTTCTTTTTAAATATTTGTCGTTTTGTCACAAGAATGCTTCCAAAATGCTACAAAAATTTAAGAAAATAGGTAAAAATATTTAAACTTACGTAATTTCTGTGTTTTTGTAGATTTTTATATATTTTTTCGCACAGCACCTCGCACTAGCTTGCACTTAAAAATAACACTGAAGTAAGCAAGCAACATCGTGACTGTTAGGATTGCATACTCTGATCGGGTCTGATCTCTGACCAGCCTACCCTACACAAATTGAAATCATATTCCCACTTAAAATTGTTAGAAAGTGTTGAAAACGCTTAATGTAAACGAAAGTACAACTCTAGCAATTTTTTTTTAATAGTTCTTAATTTAACTGAATATTTTTATATGGTCTTGTAAATCGAATACTAATTATACTATATTCAAAAAAAGCATTTTTTTTTTTTTTTTTTTTTTTTTGTTTGTGCATATGAATAACATATTTAAGTTTCATTAAGCTTTGATCAAAGTAAAGTTAGTAAAATTTGGTTTATAGAAATACTTCTCACAGACTCAAAGCATATGAGTAATGCTTGTACTCAATATTTCCGAGTGTCACTGTACACAAACCATTGGTTGTATTTCAACATTTTACTTAGGAAACATCCGGTAGTGAACTTAAATAACATATTTCAATTTCATTAAGATTTGTGTATAGTAAAGGTATTAAAATATGCTTTATAGAAATACTTCCCATAGAACTCAAAGCTTTGGAATACTTTTGGGTGCCCCTGTACACAAACCAGCAGAGGTATTCCCGCTATTTTCAACAGGGAACATTAGGTAGTGAACATGAATAACATATATAAGTTTCAAAAAATTCCATAAATATTTGCGGGCAGACCGCGGACAGCTAGACAGCCAGTGAGACGGGCAAACGAACAGACAGACAGATAAACAAATTGAAATCATATTCACACTTAAAAATTATTAGAAAGTGTTAAAAACGCTTAATGTAAACGAAAGTGCATTTCCAGCATTTTTTTATTAATAGCTCTTAATGTAACTCAATATTTTTACGTGGTCCTGTAAATCTAATGTTATTCATACTATATTCCATAAAAACCATTCTTTTTTGAATATGAATAAACTATTTAAATTCCATTAAGCTTTGTGCAAAATAAAGTTATTAAAATTTGGTTTAAAGAAATACCTCTCATAGAACGCAATGCTTTGAAATACTTTCGAATGTCCCTGTACACAAACCTGTGGTGCTATTTACTCCATTTTATATAGCAAACAACCGATAGTAAACTTGAATAACATATTTCAATTTCATTAAGATTTGTGTGCAATAAAGATATTAAACTATGGTTTATAGAAATACTTCTCATCGAACACAATGCTTTGGAATAATTTTAGGTGTCCCTGTATACAAACCAAAAGACGTATTTACTCCATTTTCTATAGGTAACATCCTGTAGTAAACTTGAATATCATATATCAGTTTCAAGAAATTCCATAAATATTTACGGGAGTTAGCACGCGGACAAGCAGTTTGACGGGCAGACAAACACACAGACAGATACACAAATTAAAATCATATTCACAATTAAAAATTCTTAGAAATCGTTAATAACGTTTAATGTGCACGAAAGTGCAATTCCAGCAAATTTTTATTAATAGCTATTAACGTAACTGAACATTTTTGTGTGGCCCTGTAAATATAATGCTCATCATACAATATATTCTATAGAAACCATTCTTTTGTTCTTATGAATAACATATTTCTCATAGAACGCAATGCTTTGGAATAATTTCGAGTGTTCCTGTGCACAAACTAGTGGTCGTATTTTCTCCATTTTACATAATAGACATGCGATAGTGAACTTGAATAACATATTTCAATTTCATTAAGATTTGTGTACAGTAAAGGTATTAAAATATGGTTTATAGAAATACTTCCCATGGAACACAATGATTTGGAAAACTTTCGGGTGTCCCTGTACACAAACCAGGAGAGGTGTTCACTTCAATTTTAATAGTAAACTTCCGGTAGCGAACTTAAATAACATATAGCAGTTTCAAGATATTCCATAAATATTTACGGGAGTTACAGCACGGACAGACAGAGAGAAAGACTGATGTTCAGACTAACAGAACGACAGAGACTCAAATTGAAATCATATTCACATTTAAAAAGTGTTAAAAACGCTTAATGTAAGCGAAATTGCTATTCCAGCAAATTTTTATTAAAATTTTTATTCCAGCAAATTTTTATTTTCTATAGAAAGCATTCCTTTCTGCATATGAATGAAATATTTCAATTTCATTAAGCTTTGTGCAAAATAAATTTATTAAAGTTTGGTTTATAGAAGTACATCTCATAGTACGCAATGCTTTAGAATACTCTCCAGTGTCTCTGTTCACAAACCAGTGGTGGTATTTACCCAATTTTATATAGGAAACACTCGATAGTGAACTTATATAACATTTTTCAATTTCATTAAGATTTGTGTAAAGTAAAGGTATTAAAATATGGTTTACAGAAATACCTTTCATTGAACATAAAGGTCTGGAAAACTTTCGGGTGTTCCTGTATACAAATCAGAGGTGAAATTTACTCCATTACATGTAGGAAACATCCGATAGTGAACTTGTATAATATATTTCAATTTCATTAAGATTTGTCTACAGTAAAAGTATTAAAATATGGTTTATAGAAATAACTCTCACAGAACACAATGCTTTTGAAAACTTTCGGGTGTGTCTGTACTCAAACCAGTCAAGGTTCATACTCTATTTTCAATAGGGAACATCCGACAGTGAATTTGAATAACATATATCAGTTTTAAGAAATTCCATAAATATTTACTGGAGCTAAAGCGCGGACAGACAGATAAATGGACTGGCAGACAGACAGACAGACTGACAAATCGAAATCATTAACACTTTCCAACCTTGTTGGAAAGTGTTAAAAGTAAAGGTGAATGTGTTCAATTGTGTGTACTATTACAAATCATTTATTTCTAAAGTTCAAAGAATAAATCGGCGAAAGGAATCTCTTATAAAAGAGGAAAACTAATAGAATTTTAATCAAAGATATTCAATTTACTCAAAGAATAAGAATAAAATTGAAATATTTGGCTAATTTTAATTGTTTGAAGGTTTATAGATTTTATAAAAAGATTATTCTTTAAATCCTGTTTTAATTTCAGATATCAATTGATTTTTATTATTTTTAATTTACAGATATATTTATTTGTCGTCTCCGGATGCATATTTTAAAATAAAAAAGTAGTATTTTGTTTTAACTTTGAAAAAGTCCTTCACATGTTAGAGTTTAAACGACAAGTTTTCGAGGATAGCCGCCGATATGATGTTATATCTCGGGCGTCTTCCTCTAACCTATCCATAACTAATGTGCGATAAGTAAATAAATTTCAAAGACAGTATTAAAACGTAACAAAGTACTTTCAATGAAAGGGGGAAGTTGCACTCAGGAGGAAAACCACTTTCTTTTAATAATTGTAATCGATAAATTCAATCTTGTGAATCCCAAAAATCCAATTAAAATCGTAAAATTAATTCAAGTTTTAATTAACGTTTTAAAATCGCTAAAAACCAAAACAAAACCACGTGATCTCAAAATGCTCCGTGATGGGGTTGACGTCGCAGTTCACGAAATGCGAATGTTTACATTCTTTTACCCATTGCTTTTTTTTGTTCGTTCTGTTCTAATCTGTATTTTATATTACATTTTTAAAGTTTTTACTTTTTGGAAGAAATAACTTAAACCTTCCACAACTATACTATATCTTATATATATATATATATATATATATATATATATATATATGTGTGTGTTTTTATTTATATAATGTCGGTTTTTGATTTGTAAAAGGGCAATCGGATAATCTGCCAAAAATAGATGCTCTTTTCATAGTCTCATTTTTCAGAAGAAACCTCGATTTTATTGGCGCAAAAGTAGGGGGAGCTAAAGCTAAAAGATATAGATTTGTTCTTTATTTTTATTTAGAAAATTATAAACGTCTTCATAATAAAATTTTAGCATTGTATTAATAAAGTAGTATTTTTTTACATTTCTCTAATTTTGTAGACGCTTGTATGAGAGTATTTTACTTTTTTCATAATGTATGCTTAAAGATTTAATTATAATTAAAATATTTAGTAAACTTTTATAGCGCATAAAAGTATATTTTAATGATTTACTTATATTATTTATTACTTTCTTCTATACGTATATATAGAGAAAGTATTGGATTCGTGAAAATTTTCCAACTCCAGTTTTCGATGGATATACAAGTTTAGGAACACGATTTGACTGTTTTTAAAAAATGTTTGTCTGTGTGCCTGTCTCTGTGTGTGTATCACAAATTTTGTGGACGCTGTATCTCATGAATCAATGCACGAAATTTAACCAAACTTGGTATTCAGCTGGACCCTGACATAAACTGGTGCTGATTAGATTTGGGGAACAATTGCTCAAAAAGTGGCGTTGTTATCGTGTTTTGAGCTATTCTAAAAGTTTCAAATGTCTAGCTAGTCAAGAAGTTAGTTAAATAAATTTTCTGTTGAAACATATGAACACTACCGAAGGCAGCGGGGACCCGAAACAGTTTGCTAAAAGTATTTAAAAAATGAATTGTCACCGTGTTTTGAGCTATTCTGAAAGTTTCAAATGTCTAGCTAGTCAGGAAAAAAGTTAAATAAATTTTCTGTTGAACCATATAAACGTTGCCGAAGGCAGCAGTGACCCGAAACAATTGGCTAAAAATATTTAAAAAACCATTGTTGTCGTCTTCTGAGCTTTTCTGAAAGTTTCAAATGTCTAGCTAGTCGGGAAGTTAGTTAAAAATCGATTGCAAGATTTGTGCAGATAACGCTGCCGAAGGCTGCAGGGACCCGGAGCAGTTGGCTAAATGTATTTAAAAAATGCATTTTCATCGTATTCTGAACTATTCTGAAAGTTTAATATGTCTAGGTAGTCGGGAAGCTAGTTAAAAATCAATTGTAAAATTTGTACTGGACAAACAAACAAGAATACGAGTTAATAAAAAGCATGGTAAAATCAATCTTACTGCGATAATTTGGAACAAAGTCACTCTTAAAAACGAGATTATTACCCCCCCCCCTCTCTTGCTACTTACCCTCTGCTTTAAGTAAAGATATTTTTGAGAACGAATAAAATTTTGAGAACTTTTCTTAAAAGCAAAGAATTTTTAAATTATTTCATATATGAATTTGTTTTATTCGCAGTATTTTGAATTTTACTATTTAATGTTTTGTGTTTTAAACCCTAAGAATGGATTTGGGTTCTAAATATGTTCCAAAGATATTCTGTTTCATTTAACTTTGTAAAAGCGCAATTAAAATCAAACTATTGAGCAAATTGTTGCGTTTTATTTGCATGACGACCACTAGTGGAAACACCTGACGACTACTGGTGAAACGCAGTTTTCAAGTGACGAGCACTGGTGCATTTTTATAGGTTTAATTTTTATTTAAAAAAAGATTGGCTTAATGTATTGAAAAATTGAAAGTGTCTAACAAAAACTAGAAGAATCAGTGTATAAAATAGACCAAAGTATAATATTCATACATGAATACCACACGAATACCACGCGAAAAAAACAAATATTTTAAAAATAAGACCTTAAGAGTGACGAACACTGGTGTCGTTAGCTTACTTGTGTATAATTTTTCCTCCATTCTTCCAATTTTCAGCTTTAATTATTTTAAAATAACATTTTAACAGAGTTAATATGTGATATGGGTTTTATTTACACAGTATATCATAAAAATTCATAATTATAATGAAGATAAAAGCTTAACAGAAATGAAACTGTCTTAGAATGTAAATGATTAATAAAATTTTGCGCAGAAATCATCCCTATAATATATATATATATATATATATATATCAATGATTCACTTATATGCAGATTTTTTTTAAACAAATATTAGTATGCGTCCTTCGCCGAATTTCTATCCCTAAGTATAAAGAAGCCTTATTTACTAGTAGTCATGACAGTCCAAAAGGCTGCCCTCAGGGCTCATGCCTAGGACCAACTCTTTGGAACCTCATAGCAAACAAGATCCTGCTGCGCATGAACTCTGGGGGTTTCAAAACTTACGCATACGCAGATGATTTCTCGTTACTCCTCTCGGGCAGAATTAGAAAAGATCTGGAGGTTCAGGCCCAGGAGGCTCTCTCTCTTTTCAATAATCTTCTAAAACAACTAGATCTATCCCTCTCCCCGGGTAAAACACAGGTCTTAACATTCTCTCACCCAAGACAATTGAAAATAATGCCTGTGATTAGAATTGACGGCGTCAGTGTCAGGCATGTTCCTCATATCAAGGTCCTTGGCATCACGGTCGACAGGGGTCTCAAATGGCTAGCCCACATTAAAGAACTTAAATTGAAAACTCTCACACACTATCACAATGCAGCTAAAATGGTTGGAAGGAGGTGGGGGAATCTCCACCTCCTTTCTTAAAATATGGTACTCAACAATAATAGAAAAAATATTAACTTACGGGGCTGGCATTTGGGGGTTCACCTGTCGGTTGGTGCTCAGACAAACTTAAACTCAATCCAGAGGAACTTCCTCCTCCAATTATCAAGAGGATATAGAACAATCTCCACTGATGCCCTCACTGCTGTTACGGGCATTCCCCACGTCCATCTCCAGGTTCAACAAACATACTTAAAAACGAACATTCTTCAATTAAAAAATATTTCTTTGGCAAAAACCCTTTTTCTAAATACAGAAATACATTCCACAGTCAATAGTTGGAATATTCATCCCGGCAAAGATGTTGCTTCACAGATAGTAAAGTATAACAAAAATAGCTTTTCTCCTTCTGCACCTGTGGCTGTCTACACGGATGGCTCCAAAACGGACCACGGTGTGGCTGCGGCATTTTGCGTAATAACCGATGGTTCGGTTGTCCATCAGTGGGCGGGCAGACTGGCCAACTGGAACTCTGTTTTCCAAGCGGAATTATTCGCGATCCAAATGGCCATAGACTGGGTTGTGGCTAATATTAATAACCATCTCTCCCATAATATTTTCAGTGATAGTCTGTCAGGTCTGCAAGCCATTGCTCGGCACAGGAGTAAACATCCACAGGTAATCTCAATTAAATCAAAACTTATTAATCTGGCTAAACATCTCTCCCTGGCACATGTTTCTGCCCACAGGGGAGTTCTCGGCAATGAACTTGCTGATTCACTGGCCAAGTCAGCCACCGAAAACAATTCAATAGATTTTTCACTCCCTGTCCCTCCCTCATACGTTAAACACGTATTAAAACAACAATTACTTAGAGATTGGCAGGAACTTTGGGATACTTCTCCAAAGGGAAGATACACCTTTAATCTCATTCCATTCGTAAACTTAAATTCTTGGTGTCTTCCCCCCCCCCCCTTGTGACCGCTTTTCTGACAGGTCATGGCCCATTTTCATCCTATTTATACAGATTTCATTGCCGACGCTCTCCTCTGTGTCCTTGCGGGGAGGAGGAAACTCCTAATCACTATTATTACTACTGTAGTTTAACTTCTGCCTTCCACTTAAGAAATCCCACTCCCAGGCCAGCCGATTGGCTGTTTAATATCCTCAATAGAAAAAGTCTGCTTTCTAAACTAAATAATATATTTGAATTTCTTATGAATATGACTAATCTCACAGATTAATCTCACATCTGCTTGCTCTATATGTCATCGAACCTTCACAAAATCATCTTTTCATCAATCTTGTGCTGTGGGACATTTCAACACAACATAAAATTTTGCCATCGACAACTGCAGCCTATTGTCTTGTTTCTCAAAATCAACATAAAAGAACCTCCCAGTTAATTGACCCCAGCTTAATAGTTATTATGATGCCACTTGTCGCGTGGGGCACAGCCAGGCACATAAAACACTTAGTTTTCCTGCCTAAATTAACAACAACGTTGCCCATTCTCGAGAAGGGTTTCATAAAGACTTTCACAGCACAAAAATTTATAAAGACTTTCCCACCACCAATTTTTTCTCATGAACTTTCAACAATAACTTGCTACCAAATATCTTTAAGCCACTTGTCACTTTATCTACCAGCATAGAGCATGCCGCTTCTTGTCGCGTGGGAGACCTGTCTCTAGCGGCCTTAGTAATTTCTTTTTTTTTTTTTTTTTTTTTGTAAGAGTTTAAATAAACTCCGGAAGAGGGGGCCTAGCATAGCTGGAATCGCTCGACACTGCTCCTAGAGCGGTGAGCGGCACCTCCTCCCTGTTAATCAAATTAATTTCAGTGAATAAGAAATGCACAGTGTATATAAGAGAGAGCAAGAGCGAGAGAAATATTGTTTATAAACTTTCTTCAGTATTGCCATCGAATAATCTTTCTCGGTTGTATTGTAGAGTAATATTTTTAATTTGAAATCCTCATAACTCATAAGTATTCTAATGATCAGTTACTTGCAATTTTTATTTTTGCATCTACTTACCATACAAATATATATATATATATATATATATATATATATATATATAAATATATTTATTGAATTCATATTTGGTAATAGTTTTATAACAATTCGAAATTTTATTATATATATATATATTGTCAGTATGTAAAAAATATGATAAAATAATAATAATAATAATAAACATTTTGCATGAAGTTTTATTTTGTTATATAAAATAACTCATTTTGCTTTTTAAAACATTTTTATTTTATTTATTTATTTATTTATTTTAGTACGACAGGATTATTTCTTTCTATCTACGATTTTGCGTTGTCGCCCTTTTTAGTGTTCTATCTTATATACACCAGGACACCAGCTAATGTACAATTTTCAAATCTGGAAAAATTAAACATTAATAAATAAGTAAATATGTAAAAAAAATAAATGAATGAATATGTAAGTATATTTACTTTTACGTCGAAAAAAAATATAAAAATGCACGAACTTTTTTTTTTTTTTTTTTTTTTTTTTTTTTAATAATTAAAATAAAATTGAGAAAAGCAGTGCTAAAGAAATGGAATCGTTTCAGCATAGAACCCCTTGGCAAAATTTTAATTTGGTACCGAAGTAACCTGGATGTTTTTTTTTCCAAAATATTTACTTATGCAATTTCGATAGTCACTTTAATTCATCAATAAATTGACAACAAAAATTTAAAGACCACAAAGGGGCTCCTTTGCTAAAGTTATACCAAAGACATTTTAAGAAATAAATATAGTAATCGATGCTAGTGAATGAAACACATTTAGTGAATGCTTTAATGGAATAATAGATTAAAATAAGTCCAGTCGTACTAAATTAAATTATGCTTACATAGAATGTAAGCAGAATTTCTTTTTTTTTTCTTATTTACGGGTACCACAGTCGGTAGAGCGCCGAGCTCGTAATTGGAAGATTGCGGGTTCGGCACTCGAGCTAGTTAAAGACCGTCGTGTACACTAATGGTGTCTGGTGCACGTAAAATCTGTCGTGGTCGCAATATTCTCCATCATCACATAAAATTATACCTTTTGGGATCACGGAAGCAGGGGTTACATCCCTTCCGTATAGGATAAAAAAGGTGGTGGCATGTCTCCGGAACATTCCTAGGGGTGCGTCTCACACCGTCATGAATTATTCAAACCGCAGTAATGGCACGATGTCAAACCCAACCTACCTAACTACCTACCAACCTACAACCAAGGATCATATTTTAATTTTTCCGTGTAAGAAAATTAATTTTCTAAAAGTAGAAAAAAAAAGTTACTAATAGCCACATTGACATTTCTATTTTTTTTTTTTTCCTTTAACAACCATGATTCCGGTCCGTTGTACCTCAGTACGTAAAGCGCCGAGCTCATAATTGGAAGATTGCCCATTCGATACTTGAACCGACCAAAGACCGTCGGGTACGTTAATGGTGGCTGATGCACATAAAATCTGCCGTGGCCGCAAAGTCCTCCATGTTCCCATCAAAACTATACCTCTGGGGATCAGCAAAGCGGGGGAGCCATCCCCTCCGTGGAGGATCAAAATTATGATGGCATGTCTCCGGAACATGCCTAGGGGTGTGTCGCAGACCGTCGCTAATTAACCGTAGCGCAGTACTGGTGCGACGCTAAACCCAACCTTCCTACCTACAACCATTGGATATTATTTTATTTTCCCCGTGTAAATTGACTTTATGACAAAAGAACAACGTCACTGGGAGAAACTTTTTCCAAGGTCGCAAATGGAGTACCTTCATAAACCTGTCGTTTTTAGTTAATAACTTCTTTAATTAAAATTATAAAAATTTCTAAGCAGCTGAAATGTCTTCCTTGGAGTATTCGGAACAAATTGATACCTCTCATGACGCGAAGGACCCTGCCCTCCGTGTGAAGATGCTGTCGCAGACAAAAAAAATTGACGCCAGCGACAGTAGCTTTTTTACTTTCTCTTACCCATAAGGTAGAGAAAGTATTGTTTTTGGGTCAAATTTTCGAACGGGAGATTTTGTTATATTTACACGTTTTGAGGTCCCCTGAATACGAAAATCATGTTTTTAGCAAATGGTGTCTGTGTGTCTGTGTGTGTGTCTGTGTGTCTGTGTGTGTGTCTGTCTGTTATCAGCATATCTCAAAAACAAATTATGGCAGAAAGTTCAAACTTGGTATTCTAAATGTGTATCATATAGGGATGCTACAGCAAGCTTTTCGTTAAGATCAAGCAAATGGTTCGTGTACAGGGACAATCAAGAGAATTCTAATACATTACGTCTATGGGGGGAAATTGCAGGTAAGTAGAGTTTAACGTCTATAGACTGCACTAAACCAAATGAAACGAATGTATATTTTTTGTAATAGAGATAGTTAACTGAGAAAAAATTTTTGTGTATGTAGGAGCCTCGCCTCCCCCCTGGGGGGGGGAAGTCCCCCTTCGAGGGGAGTAAATTTTCATGATGGGTATCATTCAAAAGTGCTTGCGAATACCTTTAAAACGAATGGTTGAACTATAAATCTGTGATAATTTAAAACAAAGTTATAGATTTTTTTTTATTTTAACGACAAAAAACTTAGAAAAAGAAATCGTTTTTTTTTTTTTAAATATTGAGAGTAAAATGGACTTTTTTTGGATATTTAGTGTTACACTACCTCTCTAATATGGAAATCGTCTGCATTATCATAAAAAATAATTTTTTTAAATAATAATTTTAATAAATTATTTTTTAAAACAGAACTAATTATCGTATAAAACTCTTCTGAAGTCTAATTTGAATTGTTTAGCATAGGTTTAGATGACAGTTCTCGTTATCTTACCTCTTAATCTGCAACCTGTATTTATAGTATTAATTTTCAGGGTAAGAGAAAGTCGTGTGAGTGACACACCAGATTATTTTAATATATAGAGATACCACTTAATATTCTTTCGAACAATCGATGCGACTGCAAACTTCCATTTTACATCCAATATCCGAAATCATTCTATCGCATAAACCGCAATACTGAGAAAATATATCGATATCAATGAGTGAATATTAGGCAGACGAGTTTATTGCTCTCGCGATTAAAATTGATATATCAATATTTCAGAACCAATTGCAGAACTTCCCACCGAACACGCGATAGGGATATTGATATTTCGTTTCGACTAACACGGGAAGTATGAATCAGTAAAATTGCTATTGAAACCAAACAAAGCTTAAATAAAAAGCATGGTCGAAAACATTGAGTACAGCGCAAATTCACTGCAACAAACCCCATGGGGGGCGAGATATAACCCCCTAATAGTTTTAGTTATTTCTACAAAAGCCAACAAAACACAGGTCGTAACAAGAGCGAATGGTGCTGTGGTAGCGTGCTTGACTTCTAATGCGAAATTCCGCGGATCGAGTCTCGCAAGGACGTTTTGTATTTTAATTTTTTATTTCAACTAAATTATTTGTTTTCTAGATTTTTAATTAAATTAATTCATTATTTTAATAGAAAATATTAATTGTATTAAAACAAGTTATTTTATTTATTTATTTATTTATTTATTTATTTATTTTTTTTTATAATTAATTTACATCTCAAAAAATTCAAAATTTGGATTTTACAAATCTAGTAATCTCGACAAAAAGCCAAATATTTAACGAAATGTTCGTGTTTGACGGTAAACAAAATTGTAATTCAAATAATTGTGATCAATCTTTTTGTATTTCTTGTTCTAATTGTGAAAAATACATGGTTTCATGATTTTTCTACTTTTAATTATAACTGTTATAAATTAGAAACTATATTCGTAGCTTTAAATATTATTTTCTTTTTATAAATAATATATATATATATATATATTTCATAAATTCATGGTCAATACTTTATTATCTAGAATACTAAAAAAAAAAAAAAAAGATCTTCTTAATATAATTAATATTTTCTCTTAAAATAATTGTTTAATTTAATTAAAAATGTAAAAAATAAATATTTTATCTGAAATAAAACATTAAAATACAAAACGCCCTTGCGGGGACTCGATCCGATGACCTCCTTATCAGAAGTTAAGCACGCTACCACAGCACCATTCGTTTGTATTACAATGTGTGCTTTGTTGGCTTTTATAGAAATAACTAAAACTATTAGAGGGTCATATGTCGCCACTATGGAGGTGGTTGCAGCAAATTTTACTGTACCCTATGTTTTCGACCATACTCTTTAATTATAGCATGGTTTTGTTTCAATAGAGATTTTACTGATTCATACTTCCCTTGTAAGTGTGAAATGTCTTTCCTACTGAACACGTCTGCTGATCGTAGGGGTGGGTAGGTATTGCTAGTGAATGTATCTCGATATTATTGAAATATGTCTGAGAATGATGAAGACAGTATTTTCTTCTGGAGGGGTGGAACGAAACGTTGGTAATTAAAGGAATATATTTCCGCTTATTCGCGCGATAATCAAAGTAGATGGCTTTCACTAAATACAGTTTTATTTTTTTTTTTATTATGCGGTGGATAATTTATTAGTTTTGGGAAATTTTTCTGAAATTTTTGTACAAGAAAAACATATCACGAGAAAAGGGATATATCAATGAAATATAATTTAAAATATCGTTATCACGATGTTAAAGAAATATCAATATTTAACAATATATTAATATTTAATCCAGCCATACTCTGCAGTACTACATTTCAGGCATATTAACCCTAAGATTTATCACGAACGTAAGCCCTTCGAACTGTAGCCGTTGTACTATACTGCTCGCAAATCAAAACGAAAGTTAAACTAAGTCAGCACTAAGGCTTAACCCAATATTACCCAAGCGAGATTTTAATATTCCTTTTGTACGTTAAATAATTTGCATTTTACATTCAACCCCGTTTTCAACAAACTACTCAAAGACTAATTTATTTGTTAAATCTCGCAAACTTCGAAGCTTCGTTTTAAACACGTTGCAATAAAGTGCTTTAGTAAGCAGAGAAACAACTACTGGGGGTCTAGAACGAGCTTATCAAAATTCTCTAGTTATCGGAATTTCTCTGATGTGACATCGCTTTCCGACAGCTTTTTTTATCTCGCTAGAACGAACTTATCGAATCGCTTTCATTATCGGAATTGTCTAGCGAAATCGTTTTCTAAAATTTCGACAGGTTCTTTTTCGAGTTTAATCGTCGTGAGATAAACAATTCACAGTTCCAATGTTGTCCATCTTGGCATTAAGTGTTATTCAAGAAAATGAAAGAGACTCTGGAAACCGTTTAATGCCAAAAAGGTGTAAGGCATTAATTAATTTCAAGAAAAGTTACAATAAATACCTATATATTTTCTCTGTAACTAAGATAATCATGTATAACATTAATAGCATACCTATTAAGATTAACAAGTCTTAATATTTAAAGTTATTAAAAATTAATTAAGTTTTACGAAAACTGCTATTACATATATATATATATACCGGGTGATTCAAAATATATGTTACAGCGATTATCTCATAAACTAAGAAAGATAGAAACATACTTCCAATTACAAAATTGGTGCAAATTAAGAGTAGATTTCAGATATGGCGTTTTTTTGTACAAGGGGCTGTATACATAATAAATACGAAATTTAATTTTTATACGGTCCCTCCTATCATATGACTTATATTTATAAAAATATTCTCCTCGTTCTAACAAGCAAAATTAAAAAAAAATCATCTGTCTAAGTCAAAATCTCGCTGAGTTATTGAAATTTGAAAATTCTAGCATTTTTCGCCAAGTCTTAAGGGGTTGTATCAAAAGTGAGAAATTGTAATTACTATAGCTTTTGTGATAAGGCACACGTTCATCAGAGTTTGGGGAAAAAAAAAGTCATTCAGGGAAAGACGGCTATTTTAACCTCTTTCCCCTAATGAATACACAAGAGAATACTCATTAACACTTTCCAAGAAGGTTGAAAAGTGTTAATGACTTCGGTTTGTCTGTCTGTGTCTGTCTGTCCGTCTGTCTGTCTGCCAGTCCGCGCTCTAACTCCCGTAAATATTTATGGAATTTCTTGAAACTGATATATGTTAATCAAGTTCACTATAAGATGTTCCCTATAGAAAATGGAGTTTATACCTCTACTGGTTTGTGTACAGGGACCCCCGAAAATATTTCAAAGTGTTCTATGAGAGGCATTTCTATAAATCATATTTTTATACCCTTACTGTACACAAATCTTAATGAAATTGAAATATGTTATTCAAGTTCACTATCGGGTATTTCCTGTATAAAATGGAGCAAATACCGCCACTGATTTGTGTACAGGGACACACAAAAAAATATTTCAAAACATTGTGTTCTATGAGAGGCATTTCTATAAACCATATTTTCATGCCCTTACTGTACAAAAACTTTAATGAAATTGAAATATGTTATTCAAGTTCACTATCGGATGTTTCCTGCATAAAATGGAGTAAATACCACCACTGATTCGTGTACAGGAACACACAAAAGTATTCCAAAGCATTGCGTTTTATGAGAAATATTTCTGTAAACTAAATTTTAATAACTTTACTTTGAACGAAGATTTATGAAATTGAAATATGTTATTTATAAGCACAAAAGAAAATGCTTTGTATAGAATATAGCATGATTAGCATTAGATTTACAGGGTGACACAAAAATATTCAGTTATATAAAGAGCTATTAATAAATATTTGCTAAAATTGTACTTTCGTTTACATTAAGCGTTTTTAACACTTTCTAACATTTTTAACACTTCCCAAAAAGGTTGAAATGTGTTAATGACATCGGTTTGTCTGTCTGTCTGTCTGTATGTCCGCGCTCGAACTCCCATAAATATTTGTGGAATTTCTTGAAACTGATATATGTTATTCAAATTCCCTATCGAATGTTCCCTATTGAAAATGGAGTTTATACCTTTACTGGTTTGTATACAGAGACACCCGAAAGTATTTCAAAGCATTGTGTTCTATGAGAGGTATTTCTATAAATCATATTTTCATACCTTTACTGTACACATATCTTAATGAAATTGAAATATGTTATTCAAGTTCACTATTGGATGATTCCTATATAAAATAGATTACATACCACCACTAGTTTATATACAGGGACACTCAAAAGTACTCCAAAGCATTGCCTTCTTTGTGAGATATTTCTATAAATCAGATTTAATAACTTTACTTTCCACGAAGTTTTAGGAAATTGAAATATGTTATTTATATGCACAAAGGAATGCTTTGCATTGAATATAATATGGTTATCATTTGATTTACAGGGTGACACAAAAATATTCAGTTATATTAAGAGCTATTAATAAAAAATTGCTAGAAATGTACTCTCGTTTACTTTACGCTTTTTTGAAACTTTCTATCATTTTTTTAGTGTGAATATAATTTCAATCTCTGTATCTGTCTGACTGTTCTTCTGTCTCTCTGTCTGTTTTTCTGCTCTCTAATTCCCGTAAATATTTATGGAATTCCTTTAATCCGATGTATTTTATTCAAGTTCACTATCGGATGTTCCCTACTGAAAATGGAGTTAATACCTCCTCCGGTTTGTGTACAGGGACACCCAAAAGTATTCGAAAGCATTGTGTTCTATGAGAGGACTTTCTATAAACAATGTTTATTACCTTTAATATATAGAAACTTTAATAAGTTTTAATGTGTTATTCAATTCCCTATCGGATGTTTCATATGTAAAATAGAGTACATTTCTAAATGGTTTGCGTACAGGGGCACTTGAAAGTATTCCAAACCATTGTGTTGTATGAGAGTTATTTTTATAAACCAAATTTTAATATTTTTATTTTCCACAAAGCTTAATGCAATTGAAATATATTATGCACAAAAGAGTGCCTTCTATGTAATATTGTATGGTTAGCATGAGATCTACAGGGCCACAAAAAATAATCAGTTACATTAAAAGCTATTAATAAAAATTTGCTGGAATTGCACTTTTGTTTACATGAGCGTTTTAACACTTTCTAATAATTTTAGTGGGACTATGATTTCAATTTGTGCATCTGTCTGTCCGATTGTCTACCTTTCTATCTGTTTGTCTCCGGCTCCTATCATCCGTGAATATTTTGAGAATTTTAAAAAATGATACACTAAAGTTCCCTATGGAATGTTCCCTATTTAAAATGTCATTAATAGGTCCTGTACAACTAGTTTGTTTACAAGGACAACAACAATAACAACAATAAAAAAAAGCCAATGTATTACGTTTTAGGACAGAATTTTATATTTAAAAACTTTCTACTATAAAAATAATAAAAACATTTACATGCATTATTAATATTCAAAAATATTGTTTTGTGTAGAATATGATATGATTAACTTTCAGATTTACAGGGCTACAGTACAGTAAAATATTCAGAGAGATTAAAAGCTGTAATTATAATCTAACGGCTGCATTTTCTTTTGCGTTAAGCCTTTTTAACACTTTCCAAAATGCCTAAGAGTAATTTTAAAATCAATTAGTCTATCTCTATGTTTTTCAGTCCTTCTGTCTGTTGTGTGATAACGTAGGCAAAGAATATTAAAAGTTATTCGATACAACAATTACGTACAGTTGGAAAGTGTTACTAATCAATGTGTACTGCATGATTTTTCTTTCTTGTTTTTAATTTAACAAATAAAATTTATGAATAATTTATGCACTAAAAGGGAATTTTCAAATTCAATTTTCTTTCTTTTCCTTTATACATTCTCGTATACACGGTGCAGCGAAATAATTCTTTTTGAGTGAAATTTCCTAAAATTACTTTTTGTTATATTTGCACGTCTTCAGACTATCTGAATTCAAAAATCATGTTTTTAGCGGTTGGTCTCTCTCTCTCTCTCTCTCTCTCTCTCTCTCTCTCTCTCTCTGTGTGTGTGTGTGTGTGTTTGTTATTAGAATATCTCAAGAACAAATAGTAGCAGAAAATCGAAATACAATAGAAATTCGATATTCTAAATCCGTATCATATTGCGGTGCTACACTAAAATATTCGCTGCGATCAGACAATTGTTTGTTTACAGGGTTATCCAAGAGAATTCAAATACATTACGTCTGTGAGCAAAATATCTCATATGTACAGTGTGACATCTATAGACTGCACTAAACAAAATAAAAAGAACATATTTTTTATACGCATAAACGCATGTTTTATGCCGATTGTGGTATAGCAATCATTCGTCATTCATTTAGAGGGTTACCCAAGGTATTTCGATGTATTGGAGCTATACTTGGGAATTGTTGGAAGTGTATTTCATTTTGTGTTACTTGTTTTACATACAACACTAAATTTAAGTTAACAAAGTTATGTGTATATAGTTTATAGACTATATACAGGGCTACCCAAAATTAAGGTAAACATTTTTTTATTATTAAATGTAATTGGCGTAAGTGCTTTGCTGCATTTTTTTTTATTTCGAAGAACACTGCTGACAACAGAACGGAAAATTATAGTGTAACGACGTTTCCTACGCCTAGCAGTGAAGATGAGTCGCAGCTCTTGGAGGGTTTCCAAGTTGACCAACAGGTTTGAATTTAGTAAACATCCAGTCATTCGGTATTCCCTTATCGCTTATTTTCTCTCAACAAAAAGCTTGTCCCCCCTATTTTACTAGTGGACTCGTTGAATCCGCACCTGCGCAGAGGCTTCCACGGTCGCAAGAAATGTAGTTAAAGAGTAATTTCTCATACCCATACTGTAAACAAAGTAGTTTTTTGAGAGCGATTTGTTTTCTGTATAATATCACGTTTTGAGGCCTCCTGAGTACGAAAGATAAATTTTTAGTGGTTGGTCTGTATATATATGAATTACCAGCATAATTTGACAACAAATAATCTGATGTGCCACTCACACGACTTTTTCTTACCCTGAAATTTAATACCATAAATACAGGTTGGAAATTAAGAGGTAACCTAAAGAGTACTGTTATGTAAACCTATGTTAAAATAATTCAAATTAGGCTTCGGAAGAGTTTTATATGATAATTAGTTCTACCGCCCCCCTCAACCCCCCGTTTCATTAATGCACCTATATTTATATAGAATTTAAATATGTATTAAAATAAAAAGTTCACTTAAAATTATTCAGACAACTTTCACATGCAATATTCCTTGAAACTTATCGGCCTTAATCACATTTTTCCAGCAACAAATTTATATTAATTTGAAAATACAACTTTTGGATCTTCTAAAATTAATCGTTTCCTGAAATTATTCGACACAGGCAATATCAAACTTTTAAAAATTTGACTTTGGTAATAAGGAAGCCTCAAAACGTGTAAATATACAAAAAACAAGCGATGCATATTTAGCTTAAAAACATACATTATTTATCATATGTCTATGAGGAATTCATTTCCTGTCTTGAGCAGCATTCCTGGACATGGTAAAATATTATAGTAAATCACTTTCACTAACAATAAAAAGAATATTATCGCTTAATTATTTACAACCCTGTATATCTTTTGAAGAACATGTACAAACCACAAAGCGCACCTAAATATAAACCTATAGTAATATTATATGTCACAACCTAAAATGCACTTCCATCAATTTTCAACTATTGTCGCATTATAATCTAGTTATTTTGTGTAGCCCTGTAAATGAACAGTGAATGATTTCCCTGCCATATTCCACATGAGGCATGTTTTTATGCATATAAAAATATATACCGGGTGATTCAAAATAGATGTTACAGCGATTATCTCGTAAACTAAGAAAGATAGAAACATACTTCCAATTACAAAATTGGTGCAAATTAAGAGTAGATTTCAGATATGGAATTTTTAGCTGTACTTCATTTTTTGTAGCTGCCCTAGATTTTAGCAGCCCCCTCCCCTAAGCACTTACCTGAGTACATGTACAGACTTATTATGAATATAAAAAGAAATCATGAAAAGTACATTTTCAGTTAAAATTAGGAAGTTTTTATTTACAATACTAAATTTTTACCGCACTATATGGTAAGAAAGTAATAAGTTTTAAATAAATACAGATGAGCAAGCAATTTTTTTAAGTAAAGCTACAAAGATAGTTTTTGCCTATATGGAGATAAAATAAATTGAAGGTTAAACAATGCAATGAACAGATATAATTGGAAAGTCTTTCATAATCTATGCAATTTTCATAGTTTTTCTTTCTTTTTTTTACTGAAGTGAAGAGATTTAATGAAGAAGCAATTCGATAGTATTCAACAATTTATTAAATGCTGTGATAATAAGTTATAATTTTAATGCAGCTTTTTATGAAAAAAAAAAAAAATCCTAATTAAGATCTCAGAGAAAAATAGATATATTATAGTCCATTTATAAATACAGGCTATTAATTGTGCATTTATTTTTGATCAAAACTTAAGTCTGAATTAAGAACTTTTTATGAACTTTTAAGAGAATTTACAGACATTCTCCCAACAAATAAAGGCCCACCAGAGGCCGAGAAATTGTACGCTCAAAGGTGGTAGATGGGAAGTGCTGGGTTCGATCCCAGGTTGCGCTCATAGATCTAGTCACTTGGAGTTTACCGTGGTTTTCTTCGAAACTCGCGTAAATGTAGTCTAGGATTCCTTAGAAAGACTGGCCTAGTACTTAAGCGTAGTCAATCGGCCTTAAAAAACCATACAACCCAACACATAAATTAAATCTTTGAAATAAACCTACTCGCGCCATGCTGTAAAGGGTAAGAAATTAATCGAAAAATAAATCTCAAATAATTCATTTATTTAAAAATGTAAAAAAGAAATATCTTTAATGGAAACATCTGGAATATCCCATATACATTGTAGTAATTTTCAAAGTAAATAAAAAATGCAGATAATATAAAATACAGCCTTTTTCTTTCTTTTTGCTCAGTATTTATTTTCTAGCAGCGTTATAGCAGATGTTTTTTGCAACACGAATCGAACCTCATTTATTATTTAGTCTTGATTTTTCTCAGAATAATAGTTTATGATTTTTCTAGCTACTGCGTTGATTAAATGTCATTAGTATTTTTTTTTTTTTTTTAAGTAAGTGCATTTATTTCATAAAATTCAAATGTCTCAATATAGCAACGAAGAATTATTTGAAATAATTATGATTTATGCTAAATTTGAAAATTATTCCGAAACCGCAAGAGAATTTAAAAAACGTTTCCCTAGCTTACCTCAACCTTCTCGTATGTTTGTTCAACGATTAGTACATCGTTTAAAAAACACAGGATCCTTATTACCTGGGAAACGAACTGCCGGTCGAATGAAAATGATTACTGATAGAGACATAGATATTCTTGCATATTTTTCTGCTTATCCGCAAACAAGTATCAGAAGTGTAGTAAAAGAGCTAAACGTACCGTTTTCCTATGTATGGCGGTTGTTAAAAACATATAATTGGCATCCTTACAGTTTGCACGCTAGTCAATTTCTTTTGCCTACAGATCAAGAAAGAAGATTCGAATTTTGTAATTGGGCTTTGAATCAGCATGATCACGATCATCATTTCTTTAGAAATGTCATTTGGACCGATGAATGTTGTTTCTCTCAAGAAAGAAATATCAATCGACAAAATGATCATTATTGGAACACTAACAATCCTAGAATCATTAAACAAATAAAAACTCAGAAACGATTTTCGGTAAATGTCTGGTGCGGCATATGGAATAATTAAATAATAGGACCTATCATGTATGACGGATCTCTCACAGGAGAACGATATCAAGACATGATACTTAAAGGTGTCATAGAAGAATTTCTGGACTCTCTACCGTTGGCCTTACTCCAGAAGATCTGGTTTCAGCACGATGGTGCCCCTCCTCATAGACGCCAATTTATTACAGAATGGCTAAATAGGGAATTCCCAAACAAGTGGATTGGCCTTCAAGGTCCTGTTGAAAGGCCTCCCAAATCGCCCGATTTAGCCCCTCCTGATTTTTATCTATGGAGTCGTTTGAAAGAATAGTGTATGACACTACACCAACAGATATACCAGAACTCTGCACTAGAATTGTACAAGCATGCAGGAAAATTTAACCTGAGGAAATAGAGAGAGTACAAAATGAGCTGATAAGAAGATTGCAACTCTGCATAGGAGTTGAAGGAGGCCATTTCGAATAAAGTAAAACTTTTTTTTTTTTTATGTCATAATATTTTAAATTACTTCCATATTAAGTTAGTGTTATAAAAACAATTCTTGTCAATTTTCTATAACTACAAATTATTTTGCTTCTTTAAAATGTCCATTAAATGTAACTTCTAAGAATTACTCTATTCCTTTCTCTCCTATATGTCTCTACAATGTTAATACATTAAAAAAAATTTTGACTTGTTAATAAACATAAATTATATTTTCAATATATTTTGTTCTATACGATAACTTAAGAAATGAGTGCTTAATCAGTCAGATATCATTATTTATAATATTATTATTATTTCAAATTTTATTACATTTTTGTGTTGCTCTGTATACTACCTAAAGTAGAATATGCTTGATATAGTACACAGATTTTAGAATTTAAAAAAAGCCTTTTCATAATAACTGAACTGAAAAATTCCTCCATTCATACTACATAAACTATTTGACAATTCTGTGGGATCCTTTAAAACTATCAGTAATACTAGCCAGGATTTATTTTATAGCAGAATTATGCATCTAGATAATGTATGTCAATTTTGTTATGTTTTGCGCGTATAACTTATTATTTTGTATTAAACCAGATTTTACAGAAGTACGTCTAATGAACCGTCACGTATTAGAATTTTTTTTTGTCAGTATAGAAAACAATAGTGGTAATTATGCCATTTTCAACAGGAACGTGCTTTCATAAATTAAATAACACATATCAATTTTAAGATGTTCTTGATTTATTTATAAAAATTAAAATGTGAAAAATAAATGTGTACTCAAAGGAAGTCATAAACACATTCAACTTTGTTGGAAATTCTTAAAATTATGCATGGCTTTTTCTATATGAAACTTTAGAAAACTCTTTTTCTTATTTAAAAAAAAAAAAAAAAAAAAAAAAAAAAAAGTTCTAATGTAGATAAATATGCATACGTAATAACTCATACTTTTTTGTCGGGCCCATCTGGTGGAGATCTGGTCAGCGTCTGTAGACTTCAAATCACAGAAATCGGGTTCAAATGCCTGTGAGGCAAAAATGGTACGGAATCTACTTTAAAATGTAAGTCTTAATGAGCAAAAAAAAAAAAAAAAGAATTCAGAGTGGTACCATTAACCAAGCTAAACTTACTCTTTATCTGTCTTTCAATTATTATTATTATTAATTTTAATATGTCTTCCTTTCTTAATCTTTTATCTACTACCGATATTTTAAACTGCGATTAGTTTAAAAACCGTATAAAATCGAATTTATAGAAGAACAGTCAAAATAATTTATTTCTAGAATGTTGTTGCCACCACACAACTTTCTTCTATATCTTCCTATACAAATTCACAAACATAAATTATTTATTTAATTATTATTTATTAAATTTTTTCCCATCATTATTGTAGACGATTTGCATCGTACAGTATAAAATTAAACACCGAAAGAAAGTCAGTTTTGTGCTAACATCTAAAATTTTTTTTTTTTTTTTTTTTTTTTTTTTTTTGTCCCTGTAAACAAACTAGTTATAAACGACCTATTAATGTCATTTTAAATGGGGAACATTCTATAGGGAAAATATTTATAAAAATAACACTCATAGAACACAATGCTTTCGAATGCTTTTGGGTGTCCCTGTGCACAAACTAGAAGAGATATTCACTCCATTTTCAATATGGAGCATCCGATAGTGAACTTCAATAAAATATATCAGTTTCGAGAAATTCCATAAATATTTACAGGAGTTAGAGCGCGGGCAGACAGACAGACAGACAGATAGACAGACAGATGGACAGATACACAAACAGAAATCATATTCACGCTTAAAAACGTTAGAAAGTCTAAAAAACGCTCAACGTAAACGAAAGTACAATTCTAGCAATCAATCTCTTAGTGTAACTGGATATTTTTGTGCCACCCTGTAAATCTAATGCTAATCATGCTATATTCTGTGCAAAGCATTCTTTTGTGCATATAAAGAACATATTTCAATTTCCAAAAACTTCGTGGAAAGTAAAGTTATTAAAATTTGATTTATAGAAATATCTCTCATAGAACGCAATGCTTTGGAATACTTTTGAGTGTCCCTGTACATAAACCGATGGTGGTATTTCCCCCATTTTATACAGGAAACATTCAATAGTGAACTTGAAGAACATATTTCAATTTCATTCTGATATGTCTACAGTAAAGGTATGAAAATATGGTTTATAGAAATACCTGTCATAGAACACAATGCTTTGAAATACTTTCGGGTGTCCCTGTACACAAACCAGTAGAGGTATAAACTCCATTTTCAATAGGGAACTCCGATAGTGAACTTGAATAACATATATCAGTTTCAAGAAATTCCATAAGTATTTACGGGAGTTAGAGGTCGGACAGACAGACAAACGGACAGGCAGATACACAAAACTGAAATCAAATTCACACTCAAAAAAAATGTTAGAAAGTGTTAAAAACGCTTAGCGTAAACGAGTACAATTAAGTATAAAAAATGAGTACAAAAAAGTACAATTCTAGCAATTTTTTATTAATAGCTCTTAATGTAACTGGATATTTTTGTGCCACCCTGTAAATCTAATGCTATATTCTGTGCAAAACATTCTTTTGTGCATATAAATAACATATGTCAATTTTCAAAACCTTCGTGGAAAGTAAAATTATTAAAATTTGATTTATTGAAATATCTCTCATAGAACGCAATGCTTTGGAATACTTTTGAGTGTCCCTGTACATAAACTGATGGTGGTATTTCCTCCATTTTATACAGCAAACATCCAATAGTGAACTTGAATAACATATTTCAATTTCATTCAGATATGTCTACAGTAAAGGTATGAAAATATGGTTTATACAAATACCTCTCATAGAACACAATGCTTTGAAATACTTTCGGGTGTCCCTGTACACAAACCAGTAGAGGTATAAACTCCATTTTTAATAGGGAACGTCCGATAGTGAACTTGAATAACATATATCAGTTTCAAGAAATTCCATAAATAATTACGGGAGTTATAGCGCGGACGGACGGACAGACAGTCAGTTAGACAGACAGACAGACAGACAGACAAACAAACCGAAGTCATAAATACTTTTGAACCTTGTCGGAAAGTGTTAATAATGTAAATTTGCATTAAGTTCTTAAAACTGTTGATTTCACATGTTTGAATGATTTTAATTGCTATTTTAAAACAAAGGATCTTTTTTTAATTTTTCTCATCTCATAGATAACCCCCTAAAGTGAACCCGTTGGCGTTGAAAAATAGATGCCAAAATTGAAAAAAAAGTGGTGTAAGTCATCATTTTCAAAATGCAATAACTCAGCGAGATTTTGACTTAGAGAGATGCTTTTTTTTTTTATTTTGCTTGTTAGAGCGAGGAGAATATTTTTCTGAATATAAGTCGCATGATAGGAGGGGCCGTATAAAAATTAAATTTCGTATTTAATATGTATACAGTCCCTTGTACAAAAAAAAAGCCATATCTGAAATCTACTCTTAATTTGCACTAATTTTGTAATTGGAAGTATGCTTCTATCTTTCTTAGTTTACGAGATAATCGCTGTAACATCTATTTTGAATCTATATATATATTGTAATTAAAAGTTTTATTTAAAGTATATCTATGAATGATGTAAGTCCCAATATATAAAGCACCAGCGGCCGAGCGGTTCTGCGCTCAAAGCTGGTAGATGGGAGGTGCCGGGTTCGATCCCAGGTCGCGCTCATCGACCTAGCCGTTCGGAGTTTTCCGTGGTTTCCTCCGAAACTCGCGTAAATACGGGCTGGGACCCCTTAGAAAGACCCCCACGGAGGGCATTCCCCCTATAGGCCTAGGACACATAAGGAGTCAATCGGCCTTAATCCTCCAACCAACCAACCCAATATATAAAACAATAATAAAGCTTAAAGGAAATTATGATAAATAATTATTTTTTCTGAAACTAAAATTTTCCTTTTTAAATTTTATTATTATTGAATTAAGGAAGTTTGAGATACAACACCTCAATTCTACATTCACTTGCAAAATTTCATTTGTAGCTATGTAATAGAATGAGAATCTAATAAGAATCTTTTATTTCTTAGTGAGGGAAAAGTAAGTGAATATATATTTTTTAAATTTAATAATTGATTTTTACAATCTAAATTAGACATACAGTCGGTAACAAAATTCTCCGAACACTAGCAAAAATTTCTATATATAAAAAGTACACTTAACACAGTTTTGTTACATAAATCCTTCTCAAACCCTGTTTTTAGACAGACTAAGAACAGGATTCGACAAGGATTTATTTAACAAAACCGTATTAAGTGTACCTTTTTATATTGGAATTTTTGCTAGTGTTCGGAGACATTTTTTACCGACTGTACGTATTACGTAAACTCACGTACAAAATGAAAATTAACTTTAAGACGGCTTTTCTGACATTTCTTAGTGAAAAGTGAGTTTTTTTTTTTTTTTTTTAATAATTGATTTTTACAATTTAAATTAGACATACATATTATGTAAACTCACTTACAAAATGAAAATTAATTTTAAGACAGTTTTACTTTTTCTTACTTTGACGAGAGAGAATTTTTTACTATGCTTAAAGGTTTTAAATTACACAGCATATATTATTGTATATTGTAAATTGCATAAGAAATTCTAGAAACAGTTTATACAAGCATGCAAATTACATTCTGAATAAACAATATTTTAATATCAATTGTTTTTATATATTTTTTTAAATATGCAATGTATTTATAGTTATCTAAAGCTTTAGAACAAATATAGATCGAAAACACCAAATTTGCAAACAGATAAGTGAATGATACATAATACTTTAATATAAAATTGCATTAGAAATATACTAAATGAAAAGTAAGTGTGCACATGTTCAAAAACTTTTATATAAAATAATGAATACAAGAATTAGTAAAATTTGCAGAAGCAAATATATCGATTGAAATAAATTATTTCACTACTTTCGAGAAACACAAATGTAAACATAATTTTGTAATCACAAAAATTTTAAACTAGAAACAACTTACAGAACATTAATATTTCATAGCTGTCAACTATTTTACTTTCACCTTAGATTAAGAAATAATATTATCATCGAATTGCAATTTTTTATTTGCTTTTGTTAAGTACTCCAAAAATTATTATTCGAAAAACTCTGATATTAAATCTTTTAAAAAATACAGAAAAGTTAAACCCCCTTTTTTTTTCGGGGGGGGGGGGGGATTTGCAGCATTTTTTTTTTTTTTTTTTTTTCAGTATGATAATTTTTTTTAAAAGAAATATGAAAAAATATACTATTATGTTTGCTTTAAGACATGTAAATACAATAAATCAATTATAATAATACATGTAAAAAAATTTTAATTAAGGAAATTAAAAAAAAAATAATATTAATAAATAAATAATATTAATGGTTATATGGACAAAGTAAAAACGTATTACCTGTATTACATCCAAAGTTTTTTATCCATAGTAAATAATTTCTCGTTCATAGTTGTATAAAAAAATAAATGCTAGCAACAAACATTTTAAGGCAGAAAATCATTTATATTCACAGCCTGAAAATGCTAGTAACTAGCAAAGATTGAATTTCAATAAAAACAGTGGTTTCATATATAGAAAATACATACGGTATTTATAAGAAAAATGAAGATAAATACTCTTCCCTTATTAAATAAAACAAAAACACACGTTCACACTCTCGTAAGGAGAGGCAGCCATCTTTGTTTATCGAAAAAATTCGAATGGAATCTCGCGGCGAGAATGAAATAATCCTTGTCTGTGATTGGTCAACTTAAACCGATTTCGAAAGCAGTTTGGCCGCTCTGAAAGAAATTTCGATTCATCTTTCCGAGAAGGTGGTTCTATGGTATAAAATGCATGTCGGGATAATTTTGGTTGGAAACCGATGATTCCGATAGCGGAAAGTTTTCGCGTCGAATTCTTTCCGATGGGTTTGTTCTAGAGCCCCTGATCCGACTTGACAATTTCGTAACTCGCTCTTTGCGAACTTTCTACGAAAACTCTTTGTAATCTCACAATTCCCCCCCTTTGAAAAACAAAATTTTGTTGGTAGACTATTAAGTCAGTCTTCAAGAAAATTTTCCAACCTAAACTAACAATCAATCCTTTTTACATGTACTGATATTTACTAGTTTCTTAAAAAGTCAACATATCTAATACATAAAACTTATTTATTCCTCTATAAAACAATTCTGAACTACGAGTACTTGCATTTACCTTTAAACGAAAAAATAAAAAATCACTGTTATACTTAAAAGTAAACTTGCATCTAGCAAAAAATGCTTTAAACACTAACATAGTTGAATATCTAAATTAAACTTTTAATACCGATTGCTTGGTTTAAACATTAAACAATATTTTTAAATCTACGATTTCCAATAAATTTTAATTTTATAATCCTATCCTACACTTTAAATTTTACTTGTCATATGAGGAAAAAAAAAGATTTAGTTTAATCAGTGTACATACTGTAGTTATTTACCCCTCTTTTTAAACTGACTTAATTCGAATTAAAAAAAAAAAAAAAAAAAACATATTGAAGATTTTAAGATAAGTGAGAGTGTTAGTGAGATCAGTAAAAAAAAAAAAAAAAAAAAAAAAAAATCATCCTCCCCCAAATATTGCTATAATTTACATTCTGACCGAATTTAGACATACATTATATAAGTATTCAAAAATTGCCCACATTGTATTAACATTTCATACATTATTTCAACATTTCATAGAATGAAATACATTATAAAGAAAATACTTTGTTCTCTTCTGGTGAGGGCTGTAATAAACTTAATTCTAATACATACATATTTATATACATACATACACATAATATATTTACATGGTAGAACGAGAAGAAATGCGTGTGACATATGGCTTAATTTGAAATTTATATGAAAGTTCATTTAGTTCAAAAGCCTTTACACTCCTTCTCATATTTATAAGGGCACTTTATATTTTGAAATAACTAATGTAAAAATAATTGTGAACCAGATTATTCTAAATGCACTTAATATATCTAGTATTCTAAAAACCAAAATTGCTATAACTTTTTTAATATGAAACAAAATTAATAAAAAATAATGCAAAATGTGTTTTTCTACACGTTTTTAGATGTTTATAATTGTAGGGACAATCCATATTTTTTCGTTTCATTTAACTTACTAGCGGATAAATTACAGTTGACATGCGAATTTGCCAACTACTAGGCTAGATTGATTCATATATAAGCATTCATTTTTTTTTTTTTTTTTTTTGGACATTACTGATAATTCCTCGAAAAAAAGAACGTTCAAGTAGTGAAGTATGATAAATGTGATTTTTAAGTGGAAGGATAATTTCAATCCGCCGAATTTCTAATGAAATTTGAAGGTCTAAAATTGCTGAAGGAAATGGGATCAAACGTTGAACTGCTGGTTCGATAGTAGAGAGATCTGATGCAAAATCAGGGTTGTTTTACAGAGATCGAAGACTCATAATTCCTCTTACTGTTCTACTCATAATGACTGCTCCTGAATTTGCTCGTAATTTGTAACGAAAGGTTAGGGTCCACATTTATGCATGTTAATGGGGGAAAGAACGTCTGTGTTAAAGTTGAATAAAGACAATAGTAAATAGTAAAATTTTGCATTTTCGGATGAAAAACATTTTATTCTTGATTAACCAAATGGTTTTAACAGTTACTGGCACGATCTGAAGATAGCGTAAAACAGAGCAGATTTTTTAAAGGCAGATATGAATCGGGCATTTTAAAGGTGGATTTATGGTGCTCTGGGGAGCTGCTTCTACTGAAGGCAGAATGAATTTAGTAATTTTTTCTATTATTATGAACATCAAGAGAATATCCGCAAATTTTAAACGTGAAATTATCAGATTTTTGTTAGATTTTGGGGGGTAATAATATTTTTTTCTACAAGACTTACATTTTGTTCTACTTTTAGAGCAATAGGAAATAGTTTGAAAAAAGAAACTTCTGTATTATTGCCTTTCCCATGGCCTGAAAGTTGAAAAAACCTTAACTTATGATATTAGAAAAGTGCACACAAGTGGAAAGCAATTTTAAATAGTTTAAATGTATTAAGAATATCATATATGCTATGCGAAATGGTATTGAAACTTAATATTAAAAAAATGTATATATATATGTATATATATATATACCAGAGAGAATGTCTGACTGTTTAACCCTAAAAAGAGACCCCATAAAATATTAATTTAAAGAATAACTGAAAAAAATTACTAAAATTTGAGCTGTCCTTATAATTGTGAACACCTGAAAAATCATCTTTTTACCATATTTAAAGATTTTTAAGATAGAAAAACGATAAAACTTTTTAAATATAGGCTATTAATGAAATTCAAATTAATTAAAAATATATTTGTTTAAATAATATTGTTCAGTGTTTATTTAATATAGAAAAACGGGTGTCCTTATAATTATGAGAAGGAGTGTACATGTCATACTGCTTATTTCGTTGAGCTCCAGACGAAATAATGCACATGAAAGAAAAGGAAAGAAAAAACTGTAACAAAATAACCTTATTTCTACATAGCTTGACTTATAACGTCTGCTTGGCCACTGGTAGCTGTGAAATCTATATCACATCCAGAAGCTTAGGTACAATGCATTCAGGAGTTTTTTGTCTTTTCCAAAACTTGTGTATAAAATCCATTTTAACACTGGAGGCATGGGGGAGGGTAACCACATTCGTCCTTCGTCGGACTTGAAATATCCTTCTGGACCGCTTGCTCAGTCGGTGTTTAATAAGTCACTGGTGATCTTTGCAGAAAGTACGCGTTTGAAAATTGTTTTTCTAGAACACTGCAATACAGGGGTGCAAGGTGGAATATAAAAGTCATACAAATTAATATTCGGTCACGCTTGTGACCAGATTGTTTACAGCGTTTAAATGATGGAGTATAAACACTGGGATCCTTTTCTTGTTTTTTAATATTCTTTTAGACTGATTTTTCGGGATATAAGTTTTCACTGGGGAGGGTGTGTTTTACACTTGAATTTAGAAACTTGCTATCAAGCGCTTCTGTACTGTTAACTTTATTACTATGAACAAACTTTTCAGGACCTATTTCAATTGAATCAATTGATTCAATTATCACCTTTCCGTGCTATTTTTATTTTATATCGATTCATTTTTAAATCATTAATTACTTCAAAACCATTAAATTCGATACGGTCGCCCACTTTTAAAGAATTTTAAAATCATTTATACCGAGTTTCTCTACATACATTCTGTTTAAATAAAAATCATTCAAGAAAAGTGAAATAGGTTTCTCAAAAATACTACATTTAAATTCTTCAAATTTAGAATATTTGTTTGTAATTTCACCTTCTATGCAGTGAAACTTTTTAATACTGGCGAAGCATTTTAATTTAAAGTTTTTAACTTCAGAAATTTTAGACTTTTCACTATGATTAATTTTAGTATTTTCTGCGAAAATATCTATTGAATTTTCTAAGAAATTTCCTTTTTCATTATCACATTTAAAACTTTAAAAAATTTTAGCATCATTTTTACACACATTTTTACAATATTAGAATCCTCCTTGAAAATATCAATTGCATCATGAAAATACCTTTCAATTTCACTATCACAATTTAAATTTTCAGAAATTTTTGCATCATTTTTATATTCTCTAATACTATAATTTTCCGTGAAAATATCAATTTCATTATATAAATAATTTTAAATTCTTCAATCATATTTAGAACTTTCAGAAATTCTATCACTAGTAGTTTCTGTGAAAATATCTTTTGCATCCTCTAAATAATTTTCATCACAAAATTTAAAATTTACAGAAACTTTTACACAACTTTTATTTACATATACAGGGTATAATAACCATTATAAAGCCTATATTTTCATTTGGTTCCAGAACGGTTTATTTGATGAAAGTAATTCTACTTTATTAGCCTTTCTAAAGTGAACGGTCCATGACAATGAAGATGAAAACTCCACAGGACTAATAGAAATACTATGCAGATTTACAGGGCGAATTCTCGCTTGCTCTGACTGTTGCTATCTAATTTGACTATATTTATTCTTGCTCCAATTACGCTGATATCCACCATTATATAAGAAATTATTTCGAGAAAAATTACGTTAAAAATTTCAACAATGTTGCACAGTTTCATTTCCGCGAAAACTATAAATGCGAACAAAGTTTTAAGAGGAGAGGGAATTTTCCGTTCGTGTTGATAATTTATTCGGTTTTCTATTTGGACTGAAGAAAAATGATGATGCTCGTTTTTGCTTAATATTTGAAATTGTGCGTCATATGAATTTAGAACTTGCATATCTAGAAAATCTTGTAGAGGTATTGTAAACCAAGTTTACGTAATAGAAATGTTGTGGGTTTATCAAAAAGGACATACACGATTCTAAAATTCTTGGCGTAGTTTTCCTTTATATGTGGCTTATGAAAATGTATTTTTAATACGACGTTCTAAATCAGAAAATGTAGGATTTTCCTCTAAACTACATAAAGCTACAGCTTTATACCAAAGTTTCGCATCGCATTTAAGATTATATTTTAATATATTAAACTTATCAGCCTCCTCATTTTCATTTATAGCAAAATATTCGTTTAGCTCATTAAAGAAATCATCTATATTATTGGAGCTGGTAAAGTAAATTCTCGAGGGAAGGGTATCAAAATATGTTGGGTGCAAATGTAGGGATAGGCACCAGTGTGATGTTAAATCTCGGGCGCCTTCGTCAAAACCTCTCCATAACCGCTGTGTGATAAGTAAATAAATTTCAAATACAGTATTAAAACTTAACAAAATACTGATTTATTTGTTAAGTTGATAATTGAAATATTATTGATAACATATTGGTTACAATTATCAATATGTTGATATTTTTAATTGATATTAAATCGGTATTTTGATATTCATAATTGATATTGAATCAACATATTGATTACAATTATCAATACGTTGATATTAATAACTGAAGTTCTCAACTGAGGGGATAAATGGAACTATTACCTTTGACGACTCATACAACATAAATACTGTATTCCTCGCTTAAATATAATCGATAAACACTCTCAGTCGCTAATAGATTAATAAAAGTCGCTGCTCAAATATTTCATATAAGTACAAAACAATAAATGAATTCATATTACCCATCTCTAGGAAACGATGTAGCAGGCGTCTAATTTGATTATGCTCTGCAATGCTACACTTCAGGTATATTAACTCTAAGATTTAACGTAAACCTTTCAAACTACAGCCATCGTACTATACTGCTCACTAATCAAAACTCAAGCTGAACTAAGTCAGCACTAAGGCAAAACCCAATATTCCCCGAACACGATTTTAACATGTCCTTTTATACCTTAAATAATTTGCTCTTTACATTTAACCCCGTTTTCAACAAATCTACTTGAAAACTAACTTATTTGTTAAATCTTCCGAAGTCCGAAGCTTTCCTTGTAAACACGTAACGGCTAGCAATAGAGTGCTTTAGTAAGTTGATTAAGAACTACTGGCCTGACTTGACAATTTTGACATGAACTTTGAATTTTCTACGAAAACTCCTTGAAACCTCACAATTTTGTGTTACATGATTTGTATTATTCGCAACTATACGGGAAAATAAGATAACTTTTCTGAATGCGTTTTGTTAAATGGTTCACATTTCGAAAAGCAATTATTATAATTATTTTTTATGTGTATTACTCACAAAAGTCCAATAAAACCGTTAATCAATAAAAATTATATATTTGCTTTCTGCTCTGAAAGATTAATTGAAACATTAACTACATTGCAAAAAAGAAATTTCATGTTTATTGATAAGTTTGCTAACAGTGTACAAAATTATGAAAAAAAAAAAAAAAGGCAGTTAAAACAGGACTCTAAGTCAAAAGTGCAATCAGCCAACCGTAAACTAATTTACCATCCACCAGGGAAATTATCGTACCACAGTACATCCCAATTAAAGTCAGCTGCGGTGGGGAACACTTACAAATTTGAATTAAAACACTTTTGCACGTAGACAAAATTTAATTATAAGTTAATTATTTTTTAAGTTATTCGTAAAATCTTTAAAATATTGTAGTATTTAAAAAAAAACGTAATGCTTTGCTTAAAAAAAAAAAATACTTATTAATAACACATTTCTAATGAAATACTAAATATTTAATACCTTTAAATTTGTACTTAGATGATATTAAACTAATCTTCATTATTAGTAATATAGTCTAGTCAAAAACTAAGTAGATTGGAAAAAACGCACTTATTTTGCACGACAAAATTTATTCCAATACTAATATTTAAAAAATTACGTAAAAATCTTTTCAAATTTTTTGTATTTTATTTTCTAAAAGAAAGCACACAATATTAAATATCTCGAAATTCAGTATAATACCTCTAATTTACCATCTCATTACAACACGAAATGAGAAATTCTTAATTTTGAAAATCATTCTTCTCATTACTTTTAATTCAATTCCTTAACTATGCGTATAATTGGAAATATTCAGATAACGTTCATCAGTTGAGGAAACCAAGCATACTTTATTAATTTGGAAAAATATGTATAAATTCTTTTGCCGAACTTTAATTTCTCAAATCAAAATCTGCATTTAATATAACTTCTGTTGTCGGAAATTTAGCCTTAGAAGAAACTGTTTTTTTTTTTTTTTTTTTTTTTTTTTGCAAAAGTATGTTCATAAACATTTTTTTTTCCAGAAATCAAAACTTTTAACAAATTTAAGCCCTTATAACAACTTTCCTAGTAAGAAACAACGTACAACTAACATTTATACGCCTAATATCCTTTTCTCAAGAATCAACAAAAATATTTAATTGATAATTCTGATAAAAGCTAATGAAAATATTCTATATCGTAAAATATTGAGCTAACTTTCAATCAAAATCAATCGTAGTTGCTTATTTTTTGTCTTAATTTACCAAGAAGAATATGAATAATTCTATTTAATAGATTTATACATAGATTTAAAAAGGTTTGTTTAAAATATAAAGAATGATTTTGGGGAAGTACCCAAGTAGCACAGGAACGTTCTGTGAACGTCTAATAACGGTTTCAATAGTTCAAACACCGTGTTTCGTGTCAAAAGAACGTTCTAAAACACGTTCAGAAATGGTATTATTTAGAACGTTCTGAAAATGTTTGATTTGTACCATCTATAAAACGTACAATTCTAGTTCTATATAGAACGTTCAAGTGTAACACCGTCATAACACGTTCTGTAACAGTGTAATTATAACAAATATGACAAAATGACTTTTTAGTACTATTGGTTGAGAAACTAGGTTAATCATGAAAATTTTTGACTTCAGTTTTTGATTTTTTTACACGTTTTCTGGCGTGAGGAATCCGGAAGTCAAAAGGTTGGTATGTTATCGGCACCTATTAGCGTGATAGCCCGTTAGTCCATGTACACGATATCTCAAGAACAAATGATTGCAGAGAGATCGGACCAGTTTTAAAATATCGCTTATGATATTGATAAGAATCCTATTGAGAGATTTGTAACATTCTAATTTAAAAACTTCGTAAGTTATTCGAAATTTATAATTTTTAGCTTGATAGAGAATAGAGCATTTTTTACATTTTCAGTTTAACGTTTTGTTAGCACGTCAGTAAAGAATGCTTTTCAAGAATCAGTAGCGGTGAGGTGAAAAAAAATTACAAAATTTTAAACTCATGGAAAAATTTTGTGAATTTTGTATTTCATGAATCAATGTATGGAATTCAACCAAACTTGTTACATAATTAGATCATGCCCTAAATTGGAGGTTATTTAAATTTCATTTAGGATATATCGTCCGATAGATTGCGGTGCTATGTAATGAAACCCTCCATTTATGGGACGGCTATATCTCAGCTTCTATAGTGTACAAATGCATTAAACTTAATATATTGGTATATATCATGATAACCTCTGCTAATACAATTTGGATGTATACATTGTCCAACAGGTGGCGTTGTAATCTGCAATTTAATCATTTTAACGGAAAAGCAATATTTTAACTCTTGTGATTTAACACTTAAATTTTGTGATACACTGAAGTTATAAGTGAAATCGATTTTATGTAAAGCTTTACTGGTCCATTTTGGATGCACATCGGCCAACAGGTGCTATGTTGCAATGTAATCTCATAACGGAAACGAAAAATTTCAACTTCTGTGATTTATAAATGTTGTAAATTTGGTACGTGAAATTAATATTACGTAAAACTCTACAGATTGCCTTTGGGTGCATGTTGGACGACAGGTGTCACTGCCACGTTCCAATATTTTCCATTCACAGAAAGGCTATCTATCAGCTTCTGTAATATATATACTCACCAAACCTTCTGTGTGACATACATTTGATATACATTATTGATTCAATTTGGCTGTATAACGAGTAATAGTCAAACAGTTTTTTTTTTAATTATTATTATTCATAGGACATTGTTTTTTCCCCTAGGAATAAGTATACGGGGATGGGGGAGGGGTGGATAAAAATTTTCACAATGATTATCTTTCAAAAGAATTCGATATCACCTTTAAAACGAATAATTGAACCATCGTTTTCTGATGATTTAAAACAAATTTACCGTTTTTTTTTTTTTTTTTTCATTTGTCATAATAATAATAAACCCTTAGAAAAATAAATTTTCTAAGATCTTCTACATAGCATAAAAATGATTGTCTTCTGTCATGAAAATCTGCTAATCAAGGATGTTATTGAATAAATAATCTACTGCTTGATCAGCAAACTGCACAAGGTTCGGTCTGCATAGCGGTCTGCATAGCATCAACATAATTGAAGAATGTGACAAAAATTTTCGCGCTTTAACTTAACGATAAGCAAGCATCTGCTATTACAGGAAGTCAAACGGTTTGGCAGTTTTATCGCTAATTTGGCTATTTTTTTCCTCTCTTTAATTATTGCTTATATTTTTCTTTCTTTTCTTTCTCTCATCCACAGATATGGATAAGAAAAATCCAAAATTTGACCCGAAAGTATTGTTTTTGGGTCAAATTTTGAAACTGATTTTTTGCAATATTTTTGCACATTTTGAGGTCCCCTGAATCCAAAAATCAGGTTTTTGTATTTGATCTGTGTGTGTGTGTGTGTGTCTTTGTGTATGCCTGTACGTGTATGCCAGTTATCAGCACATTTCAAAAACAAATAATTCCAGAATATGAAAACTTAGTATTCTACATTTGAATCATGTAAGGGGATGCTGCACTTAGCTTTTCCTTGAGATCAAGCAAATGCTTCGTGTACAGGGACGTCCAAGATAACTCAAATACATTAGGTATGTGAGCGAAATTTTTTTGCTATTTACAGTTTAATATCTGTAGCCTGTACTAAACAAAAATAAGTTAACATATATTTTTTTATATGCATAAAAGTATGTTTAGTGTAAAATATGGCATGAAAATCATTCCCCATTCATCTACAGGGCTACCTAGGAATGATAATTAATACTTCAAACCTACAGAGTAAACAAAGAAATTTTTTAAGTGGAAATTTTAACGCTTTTTTTCCCTATAATTACACGTTTTGAGGTTCCCTGAATACTAAAATCAAATTTTTAATGGTTAATCTTTGTGTATGCCTGTTATCAGCTAATTTTAAAACAAATATTTGCAGATAATTCAAATTTTGTATTTTGAAGTTTATTTTGAGGTTGCTAAAAATGTTTGTTCAAGATTAATAAGCTTGAAAGAGTAGTGAGAAAGAAAGTTGACTGAAAAATTTGGAATGAACTTTTAAATTTAATAATAGCCAAGAATTTTTTATAGTAGGCATTATGCAATATATTTAAACGGGGTCCCCACCCCCTCCTCATTGAGAGAGTTATTCGTCAAATAATATCTGTTCCTAAAACTAGTTTGAAATTTTTAAAACGTAGATTTATATATAGTATTTGTTATCTTACACTTTAATCTGCAATCTGCATTTATAGTATTCAAATGCTAGGTAAGAGTAAGAGACAGCCATGTGAGTGTCCCACGAAATTATTATTAATATTTAAATAAAAACAGTCTTTTTTAAATACTGATAATGCATAATTAAGTAGTAATTTTTATTTTATTTTTATCTATTTATTTATTTGGGTTGAGAAGTGATGTGTCTGTCAAATGAAAGAAGAGATTTAATTGATGGTCTACATTCATGATGACGGTCGTTATTAAAAAAAATAGCGATACCTTCAAATTTCACACATTATAAAATCCAAAATTTTGCTTCAAATTATCTTGGAATGGCGAATTTTGGTTGGTGGGTATTGATTGAGTGTATGTAATAGGCACTTCGGTGGTATTTCGCGAAACTTCTAACTTACCCGCCGAAGAGGGAGAGTAAAAAGTGGGTAAGACGCTGCCGAAAGCAATGGAAACCCAGACTAATCATGTTGCGAGCGGAAGAACCATTACCAAACGCAGCTGGAACATCAACTTAAGTTTCGATTGATTTCAGCGATTTTTTTTTTTCTTTTGAGATTTTGTTAATAATGACATGGAATTTTGAGAATTTATTTAAATATACTATGCAGCAAAGCGGGCAAAGCCTGCTAATGTTTATTTAAAGCATACTTAGATATGCTACACGAAACGTAATAAAATTATGAAATACTGTTCGTATGCACATAAAACATGTTTCCTATAAAATATTTTATTGTTAGCATATGATTCATAAGGCCATATAGAAATATTTAGATATATTAGAGGATAATAAGCGAAAATTGATCGAAGTGTGTTTTAAATTTTGTTAAACGTTTTCAACTTTCCAACGAGTTAAAAATATGCTTAAAATTTAAGTTTGTCAACACCATTGTCTGTCTATTCGTTCTCTAATTTCAAAAATATATTTTATAATTCCTCAGTTACATCGTAACCGTGCTCATTTTTTATTGAAAGTATGTGTATACCGTAAGCGGTTTGATATGGGGACTCACTAAAATTTTAAACGTACAAAAGTGTATGTTTAGGTGTAGGGTGCAGGTGTTTTATAAACTAAGTGGTCCGCATGATTTTTCTTTTTTGTTTATTACTAAATATAGTAAAAATGTAGCAATTTCTGTAATATTTCAATAAAAATATAAATATCTTGCGCATTAGTAAAAAAAAAAAAAAAAAAAAAAAAACTAGTTATACTGTGACGGCTTTAAAAGTTTTTTTTTTTATTCCATTCTATATAATAGCGTCACCAACGATTTATTCGCACAAAATTTCAAGAAACTTAGCTTCTCACAATTAACTTTCTATACATATAATTTCGTACAATTTTCACCAATAGGTGCTGCTGTATAGGCAACTGGAAATCCCAGACACTAACAGCAACGCCACATTGTGGATAGATTACATCCGAATTGAATCAGCATACATTTTAATAATATAAATATCATATACCAATTTTGGTGGATTTAAATAACAATAAATAACATACGAAATATATATACCTTAGAAGAACTACCTACTCTGAGAAGCAAGGTTTTACCTTATCAGAAACGAAATTAAATTGTCGTCTGTTAGCTTTTTGTACCCAAATAAAATCAGTACAGATTTACATGATTTCCATCACATGTACAAGCTTAGTGTATTTATAACTATAGATGATTAGATGGAGCCTGTCCAGTAGAATTGCAATATAGAAGCAACATGTTATGAAAGCCACATATTAAAATCTAATTAGCAGTAATTTAAGTCTAGCCAAATATTAAGTTTGGTTAAATGCTGTCCACTGGCTCGTGAGAAACAGAGTCCAAAATTTTCTTTCTGACACACATACAAAGACATTTTCTAACAATAGTCTAATCATATTCCAAAAATCACAAACTGTGTGAATTTATCGAAAATCGAAAGTCGGAAATTTTCACGAATCCAATACTTTCTTCTTGACAGATGTAAGTAAAATAATAATAATAATAATAAACGGTAATCATACGCTTGATCCAATCTTGAGGTTGAAATAATCAAAAACAGCTAAAAAAAATGTTTTATTTATTTATTAATTTATTTATTTTCTCCTATATTAACCCTTTGCCGGCCCTAGTGCTCTAAACCGCTATACATAGTATTGCCAAATTGAGGGACTCTTTTATTTAACGAACACCAATAACTTTGAGGAGTGATATTTGATATACATAATGGACGAATAAACTTCGAAGTGATTAGACAACCGATGCAGTAGAAATTTATTGGTGGATATTGAACAAAAAAAATCCTGAAATTTGGCAACATTCAAAAAAGGAGAGGGAAATTCAATAGGACCGGCAAAGGATTAAATTAAAGGTTTAAAGGATAAAATTTCGATCCGTGCAGTCATCTAGAATAACGTTTAGTATAAAAATACACAGATTATTTTTAACTAATGGTTGTGAAATGATTATATATATATATATATATATATATATATATATACACAATACTGATAATTATTCAAAAAAACTTTTTGTACATTCGGCAGAAAAATTACTGAAGCACACATCCACGTTTCATATATACTAGCAAACCCGTGCGGCATTTTCGCACTTTATTTCTTTTCTTATTTACCTTTAAAATTTGAAACTTATAAATATTATATCAATTTCACCCCTTAATTAAAATTTTAATTTACCAGAAGCCAAATTATTATTAGATACAAATAAATATTGTGCAACAGTGAAACCAGAATTATTCAAAGAAAAGCTTCAAAATAAAATTCATGGTTTATGACTCAGTTTTCATACTTCCGCAGGCAGTACGGTTTTAGTAAAGGACCCCTGTGACGCCTTTTAAATTTTAATGTATGCAATGGCATTTTATTTATTTTAGCGTAATTTTTTGTAAAAAAGAAAAAAAAAATCCTAGACTTAAATTGATAATATTTTTTTATGATTGCGTTTTGTAGCCAATTTATGATAATATATCATGTTCTGTTTATATCTTTGAAATATTGCTAGGTTTATACTGACTCTTGCAAAGATTTTGCAGAAATAACTTTCAAAAATACATTTCTCATAAAATAATGTCCTCAAACAAATATCGTCATGTTTTCTTTATTAGATCATTGAACTGAATCCGCGTGCTTAAATATTGTTCATTTTTAAATACTATTTTTTATCCTCACGTATTCTATTAATTTTACCACTGTCGTATCATTTCAAAAAATATTAATTGAAATTGGTCCACGTTAGAGAAATATTATATAGATATTAGTTTGATCACTAATTTTTATCATCAATCTACTTTTTTATAAACAGCTTAAGACTAAGATTATGACTCGATAAATATTTACTCAACAAAACAGTTTAGGTGCAAATATTTTGATTTACTAGAGCTTCAATAATATTTCTGCCGACAGTATATGGAGTAGCATCATTCACAACCGCTCTTTCGTGCCGGCAAAATGATTTTAATATTTTTTGAAATAGCTCACAATTTTTAAAATGAATAGTTGAATCAAGCTTCTGTAATAATTTGAAATAATTGAATTTATATATATATATATATATATATATATATATATAAACAAATAAATAAATAATATTTTTTTCCATTATTGGTTTTTTTCCTTTCTCTCATTTTTTTCATAAATGTAAAATGCAGAAATAACTGCTTTTAATTGAACAACGTGGATTTGTTTAAGAAAATATAAAATACAGTTTTGTAATGGCCACGACGTACTAGCTTGATTTTGTAATTATCATCCTGTTTAGTTAGATAAGCTTTCCTTGAAGTGGCATTTTATGTAATTCAATAAAACAAGCATGCAACATTTTAAATACACCACGAATTTTTATATCTTGCCTCATCATAAAAATAAACTATTTAACAAAATATTGTTAAATACAAACTCTGTAACATAATATTTAAATAACATTTTTTTAATACAATTGTTGAGTTCTGCATTTTTCATTAAAGTAACTACATAAAACAAAAATAGTTTTTTTAACCCCTAATAATTAAATAATGACTATGCCACAAAATGAAAAGGACTACTTGTGTTGTTTTATCTCAAAATAGAAAGCTGCCAAATTTGACTAGACCGCCAAATTACCAACAAGGGTTGCCAGTTCCATAATTTTCAGGCGCGAAAACCAAATGATTTCATATCAATTTTCTCATGTTGATGACTTTCTGATTATCAAAGAGAGACGTAAGAGTGAATTTACTTTATATATCTTACATACATATATTTTGATACATTATTAATACTTTATTCATACTTATAATAAAAGTTTGTATATAATTATTAATCAGATGCTAAAAAGTTTGACTTGTTATTTTTAAGTTTTTTTTTTTTTTTTTTTTTTTTTTTATCTCGAGAAATTGAAAAATGCTGTTAATGTAAATCTAACTACTAATTTGTTTTCTAACAGCATTTGAATATTAGAATAAATATTTGAATACCAATGAATAAATTTTACAAGCAAAACTTGTCACATAATAGTATTATGACATCAAATATTTTTTCTGTTATAAATAAGCGGGATTTTTGTGTAAAAAATAAACATAATTTAAATTTCTCATCAAGAGAAAAAAACATATATTAATTTCTTATAAATCTAATTTTAAGGTATGTGTGCTTGTGTCATTTTGTCAGTCTTAATAAGGGTATGGTGGACGTTGAAAATCTTTCTTTGAAATTATTGTCTTACAATTGTTTGTATTGCATATAATGGGTCGTTCAATGTAAAGTGAATTGTTTCCTTCTAAATAGATTTTGAAATAACGAACTTTTTGCAAATTTATATGTAGGAAAACAATTTAAGATTTTGTAAGCATTACCTATTTTTAGCGTTTAAAACAAATCAAAGTAGTAAGAATTTATAAATTATAAGAAAAATAACTTAGAAGTTTCATTTTTATAATTATTTAGAAGTTTTAGTTTTCTGAAAAAACAATGTAAGGCCATTTATGGGATTTTAATGCAATAATTAGAGGTTTTTCACTTTTATAATGAAAGATGTAACTAAATGTGGTAAAATTAAGCAAAAATATTCATATTTAAAAAATGTGGAGTTTACACCGGTTTCACAGCGTATGTTTCACAGTGTCTGTATATGCATTGAAATGTATGAATATTAAATATATTAAAATTTCCTGAATACTACCAAAGTTTAAAAAATTAAAATTACAAATTTTAATCTTTTTTTAAATTGTTTAAAATGCTTTAGTCTTAAGTTTTTACTTCGATCTTATATTATTATAGTTTATAAATATACTCTAAATGCATCTGTACATTTATTTTGTGGATTTATTTATAAATATATATATATATATATATAATTTTTGAATTAGAAAAAAATAATTGCATGAAAATTCCACAGTTAAAAATATTACAAAAATAAAAATTAACTCATCAATCGATCCACAAAGTAAAGCACAAATGTATTCAGATTATACTAATAAACAATATTAGTGCAAAATCAAGGAGAATTTTCAAAAATTAAATAACGTAGATAATTTTTTTTTTTATATATTATGAATTTTATTCTTTTAATTTTTATAACCGTTTATGACCATGTACGTGTGATTCTACTGGTCAGACAGAAAATTATATTTCAGTTTCAATATCCATGTAATAAATGCTAAAAAAGAGATTATGTATTAGTTTTCTTAAATTCAATAACATCGATTTTCTCAAGACATGTGAGTAAAAGCCTGCTTATAAAAATGCTAATTTAATTTAATGTTGTAAATGTTTACAGTCAGTTACGGTTAATATTAAGAGAACATGTTTAAAAACAGAAATTTATTAAGAAATAAAAACAGAAATTTTACAAGAAATTTTTATAACAACAGTTTCTAAAATTTCCGTTTTATGGCAGAATTTCTTGAGATTATTAATTTCTTATCCAACATTCATTTTAAATTCGTATATTTTTTAAAGTAAAAAAGTTTATTTTACATTTAGATATTTAAAATATTGTATTAAGTTTCATGTTTTTATATTTTTGACAAAATATACATAAATATATAGAGAGAGAGAGTTTGAAATTAAGATAATTTGTGAGTTGCGTTTTACTATATAGCAGTTCGTAAGATATCTTTCTTGTAAAATACTAATAGATAGCAGCACTACTCCGAAATTCACTTAAAATTTACGAATGCGTAGTTGCTTTAATAATATTTCGGTGCTTTCTTTTTTCACTTGAAGAAGAGTCGGACTGATAATTTGACCTGAAACAGCTATTGCGTTTCTTTTATTTTCAATTTATAACCTATTTGTCACCTTCATATCAAATGGTAATGAAGTAAAAGAAAAAAAAAGTGCATTAAAATTTAAATAAAATCTTATTTATAACCGTTATGTTTATGCATAATGTATAAATTTCATAGTATAACAGCTTTTTACTTTTGTTTATTTTAAATAATTTCTTTAAAAGAGAAATCTTTATTATTTATTTATTTATTTATTTGTAGTATTTATTGGAAACAATGGTAGTATATAGCTGAAAAGATTAAACTTATTAAAATTAAAATTTAATTAAAATTAATTTGTTTTTTTTTATTCATTCATTTCTTTTTAAAGGAAAATGTACTTTTTCGTTTTATTATATTCATCGAAATCAAATGGTAATATAATGGAAAGAGCAGGGGCTATAAAATACATGCTTCAAAATCTAAAGAGGTACAGTTGACTTTAACATTGTAGTTCTTAAATAATAACAGATCCACCTGTTGTTGATAAATACTCATTTTATCATGAGATATTTAGATGAATTTTTTTTTTTTTTTTTTTTTTTTTAGCTTACTTACTGATTTTTTACCAAGCAACATACATTATATATAATATATATATATATATATCAGTCGAACCTCGTTTACGGGAATCTCATGGGGAATAAAAAAAAATTGTTCATGTTATCAGTAGTTTATATTGTCAGTAACTGAGAAACTGACCTTTGTTTTAGCGGGGATTGTGGAAACTATTCACGATAAGCGGTTTACGTTAATTAGATTCGACTATATATATATATATATATATATTGTATCAGAAAAAAAAGTAAAAAATTTACAAATTTAAACTCTCAAAGTACAGAGTATTGTTATAAAGTTTGGAATAAAATCACAACACAAAATATGGAATAGAGTTTCATATTTTTTTCCCTTTATTTTTCTCATATTCCATTTTCAGATTTAATGCATCTTTTTCAGACGTGAATTTTACTGTAATAATTTGCTTAAGTCAACTCTGATAGAAAAGTTTAATGCATCTGAATGTTTGCATACATGTATTTCAATTTAATCTTTAAAGCGTTTTTATTATACCTCTTTAATTAATTGATTACGAAAATATGTCTGCTATATTCAATATTTAACATTCTTCAATATATAGCTAATAAAGAAATTTCTAAAAACATTTCTTCTTGTAACCAAATATATTTATGTTAAATGTGTAAAAGTTATTCTCACTTAACCCTTTGAGGGACAAGATAATTTTGATCATTTAAAATTATCTGCCACCAGTACGTACAAACAAATATAAGTGATTAAAAAGAAAAATGGAGTTTTTCTTCTATATTATTAAAGTAAAACTTTGTAAAAAAAATTCTTGGACAAGTTTTTACAGTTGGGAATTAAAATTAGGTTTGATATAATGTATTCCAAAGCCTTTGAAAGGGTTAAACGAATTTAAATAAATAAAAATGTATAAGTCTGCGTAGCTTTATATTTTTCTTTCATCTGAATTATATAGAGATCTACAAAAATATAATTAAGTGAACCTGAACATTAATGTTACAAACAATACTCTGGTTAATATAATCCTTTTTTTTTTTTTTTTTTTTTTTTTTTTTGGTATCTGGTTGCGTAAAAACATTATGTAACATTGGGCATTATGTAAAATCACAATGCACAATATTGTTTTAATTTAATCTTTTAAAGTTTTATTTTCGTATGCATTTCGCATTATTAAGATATATATTTTTGAAAAATTTAAACTGTTGTTCCGAATTTATCATTTTTGGTGTATAACGTACAAAACTCATAAATATTAAATATGTACATAGTAGACATACGTTGTACAGTATCTAAGAACTACAATGCCGTATATTTATTAAGAGTATATTGCACTGTATGTAATTAATGAATCTGTCAATTTTATGATTAATAATCAAATAGTAATTCAGATAAAGCTAGTCTGAATACACACAAGTGTAAGCACATATGTAATCCACAGAATAATTATTGTGCATCTTTATATACGTATACAGATGATGGGGGACCAAATAAGAAAAAAAGCGATACTTTCGAATTTAAACATTTTGTCGGAAATTTTGAGAAACATTTGATGGATACTTTGTGGGTGTAAATAACATGTTATATCACATATGTTTAAAAAAAATACCCCAAAGATAAGAAAAGAACCACTAATAAAATTATATTTTTACATATTTGGCACCATCTTGTAATTAATAATGCTTGAAATTTATTGTAGTTTTAGCATGTTTTTATGGCGCTCTTTTTAATTATCATTTATAATTCACCATCACAGAAAATTTCTTTAACGAAATTAAAGACTTTCAAGTGTTTTTTATTTATAATAAGCACGGTTTTTAATTTATTATAAGTCATTTTTAGAAAACTTGACATAGTACATTAGACACAACATTCTGTAATCTGAGATTAAGAACATTAAATTTATGCAAAAAAATGAGCATTTTTACTAAAAGATATTTATCTGCGCATGCACAAGATTTAACGAAAAAAAATTTTTGGGTATTATTTAGTGAAATGTATAGAACTCATGCAAACATTGTGAAAAATCAAAAAGATATCGTCAACAGAATTAGTTGAAATTTAAGCACTATGAAAGACAAGCAAAAGTATAAGTATGTAATGCATATTTTTATTTTTAATAAGTCCTTGGGAATACACTGTAAGTTAATTAAATTGAAATCTTTATAAAACCACTTATCGTTCGCTTCTCTTTCATACTGCTTTAAATTTAACTAATTCTATCGATGATATGTTTCTAAATTTCCCTGATATTGCTTTGGTTATTTTTTCAGAGTATTTATGTATTTGGATAATAAATTTTGTAAAAAAAAAAAAAAAAAAAAAAAAAAAAAAACTTTGTCACCATTTGTGGATGCAAAGTTAAAACTTATTTAGAAAAAATACTCATATTTCATCTTATATTAATATTTTTATATTATATTTGTATTATGTTATGTCTAATGCACTATGTCAAATTTTCTAGAAATGGCATTAAATTGATCTGAAAACCCTTTATGTTATATAAGCAAAAAATGTTTCGCAAATTTTTAATAAAGATAAAAAAAAAAAAAAAAAAAAAAAATATTCTGAATGAATGCGCGTGATACTGACAAAATTATGAATACACATAAATTAAAGAAGCCACATAAGAATAAATGCTACAGCTACAACGCATTTCAAGTGCAAATTTTTATAAATAAAAATTTACAACCCCCCCCCCCCCCCCGTTAAGATCCCTTCTTTTCTTTCTGGACAAAATCTTTACATAAATATATGTGAAATAACATGTTTTTTATACCCATGAAGTTCTATGCACTTTATCAAGATTTCTCTATGTATTTGACAAAAAGGCTAAATCGGAAAATTACACATTATTTTGCCACTCGTCTGTATATCATGAAAATGGCTAAAAATTGACTTTTAAAGTTTGGAATTCAAGCATTCTCTGGAATAAAAACTATTTATATTAATGGATACAACACGATAAAATTGTTGTGAAATATAATTATATATATATATATATATATATATATATATATATATATACGAAAGAACAATAGTTTTATTTATAAAGTATTTATACAAAAGCTATTTCTATATGTTTTCTTTCTTTAATTTTTCTTTCTTTCTTTTTTTTTTATACTAACCTTCTGAACCAGAAAATAATGGCGTCCAATAAGTAAAAATTATGTTTTTAGCATAATCATAGACAGAGATTGGGTGAGGACGGCTTTCTTTCCTTTTACTTATGTCTAACATAATATAAAAACGGAAAAAGGAAAACGTTATCAAAACAATAAATAATATATTTAATAAGTAAATAAATAATATACTAAGAAATGATATATTAATTATAAATAATATACTTACTATATTTTTTATTAAAAAAAATAATAATAATTACATTTGTTTATTATTTAATATGCCATGATAGCATAATTACATAAAATGAGTAAAAATTGCGTTGACTCATTTTAAAGAAATTTAAACATTTAATGATTACCAATTACATTGCCATGTGGAATAAGTTTAAATATCTGTAAACATAATTTTTGTAAACTGCTGCTGTAAACTGAAAATATGAATACACACATGCACTGAAATTTAAAAATATGAAGTATGTTAAATATTTTGATTAAAAAAATTATATTTAAGTATTTGGAAATTTTTAAAATTTCTTCCTTCTAACTAATTTTTAAATTTTCGTTTCAATTTCTTATTATTATAAATTAACAATATATTCTAAACTCAATTGCATATAATTTTAGCGGTGTATTGGTACATTAATTTTCGAAAATATTTTTTATGTTGGAATATTAAAACTTTCTATGAACTTCAGCATTCAAATATATTTTTAAACTATCCATGGACTTACAAAGTAGTACCCAGAAATGTTTAGAATATACAGGGTGCAAAGTCGAGAGCAGGCCTTTATTTGCACAACAATTGGTCTCAGACGTTCTCCAATTACAAAATGTATTTTTTAAAAAAATGTAAGCATTCATTATATGACATGTTTAAATTAAAAAAATCAATTTATTCAAAATCACAAAAATTGGTAATTTTTATACGGTTTTCAGGACGCTAATAGTAAAAGTTGACTTTCAACTTAAAAAATATAACACGAAAAGTTTCACTTTTGTGCGCCCAAAATTGTCTGAGATAGTTAGTTTCAAAATTTAGGATTATTTCGCATTTTCTCGGGATTTATTAAAAAGACAATGAAAAATTCTTTAATAAAGCCCGGGAAAAAGCAAACAAATTCCAAATAGGATATTTAAACCGATCCCTTATTGAAGGCCTAAATATGTTAGAAAATCTAAACTTTAAATATCTTGTTCCATTTTGGGAGAATATAAATGAAACTTTTTGTTAGGATGAGTGTCATTTTTTTTAAATATCACTATAGGGATCTGGAACTGTACAAAAATTTAGTTTTTGTAATTTTGAAAAAAATAGATATTTTAAATTTAAACTTGTCATACCGCTCATATTTTTATAAAAAAAATTTTGTAACTGAAACTATATGTTTGCGACCAATAGTTGCGGAGATAAAGACATTCTCGTGATTATCTTTGTACCCTGTATTAAAAAAAATTAATATATATATATATATATATGTATGTATAAATGAATTTTTAATCGTAGTTAAAACCAGGCAACCGATATAAGATCACTGAAACCACATAGAACAATGAGAAGGAAATTACAACAAATTTAAATAACATGTGGAGACTGATTGTGATTTATTGAAACATTTATTTTTGTTTATTTATTTTTATTTTATTTAACTTCAATCTAATCATACATTTATTCCTAGATTATTCGTTGCAATTTTAATAATTTTGCCGGTGCGTAAAAACGACATGAAACTCAAATCAAAAGATACAAACAAGCAAGGAGAAGGAAAAAAAAAAAAACAGCATTTTTTTTTTTTAAGGAAAAGCTCAGAACGGTGAAAAAGAAGGAAAAAAAAAAAAAACTCGTCAGGGGTGACCTTTTTCACCGTTGAGCACCAATGTACGATTTCGTTCGTTAGCAGCTATACCAGCGGACACCCAATCGTACAAGAAATTAATTGAAGTTAAAAATGAAGAATAAAGTGGAATAAACTATAAACTATTAATTCAAGAACACAGAGAATCAAACAGAAAACAACTATAAAAAACAAACATTACTCACAGGATGATGCATCCGGAATCCCAAGGATTAAAACAAGCAAAATAATTCAAGAGTTTAGTTGTACATAGCAGATGAAGAATGATACAACACAGCAACAGGGATATGAATTACTTTTTTTTAAATTCAAATAATGTTGGAGAAATTTGAACATACTTAATTTAGACGTATATGCATGAGAAATTCCATATTCTACGACAGTAATTCCCAAAAATTGTCATAACGTGAAAGTCAACATATATCCCTTAAAAATTTCCTTAAATTTTTGCATTAAAAAAAAAAAAAAAAAAAAATTCTTTTTTTCCCCTAATCTGAAGATAATGGCGTTATAGTATTAATAACGAAACTTTAATAAACACCATAAAAGGCAAGAACTCGCAGCTGCTACAAAAGAAAAAAAAAACCGGCAACGCATTCAACACACTCAACGTGCTTGTTTGCAGCTCTCGCGCTTACATTGTTCGCCTGATGAAGGGTTGTGTCTTCTTTTAACCCGAAACAATTGTTTCGAGTTCTTGCATTTTATGGTGTTTATTCAAAGTTTTGTAATTAATACTATAACTTCATTATCTTCAAATCAGGGGAAAAAAAGAAATTAAAAAAAAAAAAAAAAAAATGAAAAAATTTAAGAAATTTTTTAAGGGATAAAGAGACGTAATGGCACTATTTTCGGAAAACTCTCATATAATATCGAATTTTTGATGCATATTACGTTGAAATTAAAGGAATAGTAAGTATGTTAAAATTTCTCAAACATTATATGAATAATAAAAAAAAAAGTAGTTTATAATCCTGTTCATGTGTTGCATCATCAGCTATGTAATTTTTAATAAAAAAGCACCACAAAACTGGCGTTGTAAAAATTATTACTTACAGACTTTGAATAAACACCATAAAATGAAATAAACTCGCAACAATTGTTTCGGGTCGAAAAAACAAACGACCCTTCATCAGGGGAATAAAGTAAGCACGAGTGCTGCAGTCAAAGCTTTGACTGCAGCACTCGTGCTTACTTTATTCGCCTGATGAAGGGTCGTGTGTATTTTCGACCCGAAACAATTGTTGCGAGTTTATTGCATTTTATGGTGTTTATTCAAAGTTTGTAAGTAATAATATGTACTTTTTACTTTTAAACGCCCGTACTGTGGTGTTTTTTTTTTATAATGACGTCACAGTTTTTTTTTTTTTTTTTTTTTTTTTTTTTTTCTACACTATTTTAGAACGTTTACAGTACGTTTTCTAGAACGTTCTGAAAATGTGTATAACGTTTTGAAAACGTTCTAAAGACGTTTAGAACGTTCTGAGACCGTATACGTAGAACGTTCTCAGAACGTTTCTATAACACCGATGGTGATAGTTACACGTTCATTGAACGTTCTCTGAACCGTACTATTGTACGGCTTCAAGATGGACAAATAGACGTCTATAACACGTTCAAAGTGAACGTTCTTAGAACGTGTTTGTAGAACAATTTTTGAACGTTCAGAGAACGTTTCGGTGCTGCTTGGGTATAGTCTTCTCAGAGAAGATAAATAATGAGTGTTAGTTTATCAGTTTAGGGCTATTAACAACCGAGAGCTTCTGCTCTCAAAGGTGGTTGACAAGAAAATGCAGGTTCAAACCTAGGTGACGTTCGTTTGTAGTTTTCTATGATTTTTTTTTTTTTTTCCAAAACTGGCGTAAATACAAAAAAGTATCCCTTAGAAAGACCCTCCAAGGAGGGCACTTCTCCATCCTTTGGGTAGATAATCGCGCCGCGTGCGCGCGACTTTAACCGCAAACATCATCATTGATCATTATAATTTTAAGATTATCTTTTAAATTAATTCATTTAACGATTTTTTGTGCATTTGTAAACGATATGTTTATAATTATTTTGACAAAACTTGACATTTCTCTCTTTTTTTTTTTTTTCCAAATCTGCGTAATTTTATTTGTAACAATAAAATAACACTTTATATTTGAGTAATTAAAAATTGTTAAATTCATGTATATTACCATGATTATAAGCATGTATTCCAAATTGCAAAACGCATTCAATAGCAAATAGTTTCATTCTAACCAGAAAAAGAAATTGATCTACGCACATTAAAAAAGAGTATTATTGAATTTAATAAAAAGTTACAAAATTATAATTATATAACATTTTTTAAATTGTTTATTTAAATCATTTTTTATATTTACAAATTACAAACTCCATACAAAAGTAATAATTTCCTTTAAGGAAAAAAAATACTTTGAACTAAAAATATTAATAAAAACTGTATAATATAATTTTATTATCATTTATTTTTATATTATTCATTCAAACAAATAACTAGTTGTACAATTTTTTTCAAATAAACGAAACAAAAATGTTAAAGATTTCATAAAATTAAAATAAAAAAATATGCAGAAATAAGTAAATATTTATATATATATAAAAATTTAATCATACTTTTTCCTAAAAATTAAATAAAAACGTTTTTTCTTTGTATGAATAATCTACAGTGATTAAATTGTTAAGCAGAAAAAAAAATATTTTTTATTCTTTCTTTGAAAATGTAATAAAGTACGTTTGATTGTTTGATGGACTTTATTAAAAACTGTCTGCTGGGTTTTTAAATTTTAATTAAAAAATAAATAAATAAATTCAGTTAGTAATTATTCTTAATAAGTTACATTAAAAGATAATAATAGCAGAAACATTTTTTTTTTCATTTTTTAAATATTTTTGCAACAAATTCACTTTGCTTGTTACTTGTCCGTATTTATTACTGTTGGAGATGTTTGATTCATTGAATTAGAAACTATTTTCTAGGGGAAAATTCTAAATCATGTATATTTTTATGTAAAATTTAATTATTTATTATTTTTGTATACGTCATTTTTGATAATAAATTGTTACAGCATTAAATAAAAAAATTTCAGCTCGTCAAAATAAGCAATCTGATGTGGAACTCATAGGACGTTCTCATATCACCATTCGAATACTATAAAGGTAGATTACATACTAAATAGTAAGGTAACAAGAACTACAAAAAAAATACTTTGAAACAGTTGAAAATACTTTTAGAAAGAACTTTATTTGACATGTGTCAGAAAGGCTACTGCCAACCTTAACTTCCCGTTTGAATATAGCACCTGAATAATAGAAGATTTAAAGATGTTATTAAATTTTAAAAAGATATTCAATTTATTCAGATAACTTTTACAAACACCACTTCTAAAACATACTAATTTCGGTGAAATTTTTCAAGTAGCAACGTCATATAATCTTTAAAGTACCACATATGAATTCCCTGCAATTATTTTTATAAGTTATGCGAATAACAGACCTACACACAATTCAGCCACTCTCAAAACTCAATTTCTGTACTCAGGTGACCTACCTCACTGTAGAAAAAAAAATTCTAAAGTTGGTAAAAAAAATTGTAAGCTATTTGGGTAAAGCAATGTTCCAAATTGGAAAGTTCTGTTTACCCCAAATTTCAACCTAGATATGAGACCAATTTTGGATAGAATTGTTTTGGGGTTTATTTTTTGCAGTATACATACGTATACATAGGAAATTTTTACATTTTGTTTAGATCATCTACGCATGTTAGATTTATACATATATATATATATATATATATATATATATATATATATATATATATATATATATATATAAGAGGTCAGCGATATAATATTTTCTACAACGTCGTTATTTATTATTGACAAAAATATAAAATAAGATATTGAACCATACATAACAAGTTTGTTATCTCAAAATAGATAGATTTTCTGATCCATTTTGGGTTATGTTATAAACAGTACTTTCCAATATGGAACATTGATTTACCCAAATATGTTACAAATTTTTACCTGTTTTAGAAAAAAAAAATACAGTGCTCACAACACGTAATTATAGCAAAACATCAAAGTTGAAAATCGGAATTTAAACAATACATTGTGTACCATGTAAATATGAGAAAGTCATTACCATTCCTCAGCAGTTTTCCTGGAATTAGTAAAACTTCGCAGCAAGTATTTCCATCAGTTCGATTCAGTAGAAAAGAATGTAAGGCTCAATTTTAGGTAGCCTTGTATATTGTCTATAGACTATATACACACCACATAGTGTACTTAAACTTAACATAAAAGACACATAACACAAACTCAAATGCACTTCCAGTAATTTCCTAGTATGGTCTTAATATATCCTAATTATTTTGTGTGGCCCTATAAACGAACGGCAAATGATCTTCATACTGTAACCTATAGGAAACATATTTTTATACATATACAAATTATATGTTTGTTTCATTTTCTTTACTGCGAATTTCTGGTAGGTACAGTTTAACTGAAGATGTTAAAATGTACTTACCAGAAATTTCGGACATAAGATGTACCGTATTCGAATTATCTTCGATAACCCTGTGCACTTTTAATAAAAACGTGTCATTCCATATAAATTAAAAGAAATGTGTTGCTCGACTATTTTTGTTACTTTTGATACTTATGTCCCTTATAGGCACATATGAGAGATGTTCAAAGAACCTTTTTTTTTTAACCTCTACTATTAACCTGGGATTTTATACAGGTCATCAAATGTCGTTCTCCTGGTCAAAAATGGTATTATTAGATCTTTATATTTTGACACAAATCTCTTTGAATTAAATTTATGAGTTTTAATTTTAAACATTAGTATCAAAGTACATAAGGTAAAGGTGTCACATGCTTTGTTATACTGCTGTAACTTAATAACTAAAATAATTACAATAGGTCAAAATTCAAGGTCAAACTTCAAATTTTTGTCAATTTCGATAGTGAATAACTCTTCTAGGGAACCAAACAACAAAATAAAATATCACACAAATTAATCTCTGTAATCACACTAATGAGAAAATGTAACTGTAATTGTGTGGTATTTAACCCTTTAATGTTTACAATTTCCTGAAATGTCAGATAAAGGCCATTTTCAGACCCCCATAAACCAAAAGGGGATGAAAAAAATATGTCTTTGCCAATTTACTATTATACTGAAGTACTACACGTATTGTACGTATTGTTTTATGGATTGGATTTGTAAAAAAAAATACATAGTTGTTTTAATTCGCGTAATTGGGCTGGTTAATACACACTAAAGTAGAAAATGAAACGTTGGAATTAAATAATTGCAGACTATTTTTTTTTTTAAACACTAAAATGGGCTTTATAATAATGCAAAATTATTTTAACGAAATTATAATTAAATAGCTAAAATATTTTACTCCTATTTTACAAATACTTAAACATCATTCCAAAAATATTGAAAAGTGATTGTAAAAAATAATGAAAAAGTGTTGCTCACTTTTAATTTCTAATTTTTTATAAATAATTAAAATTATTTGATAAAATTTTATAAGTTTTATTTATAAAATTTTAGCAAAAATTTTTAATTATTTATTTAAAAAAAAAAAAAAAAAAAAAAAAAAAAAAAAAAAATTTGAAGTGAGCAATACTTTTTCTTTATTTTTTACAGTCAATTTTTAATATTTACGGAATAATGTTTAAAGATTTATAAAATAAGAGAAAAAATGTTTACTATTTAATTATAATTTCATTAAAGTAATTTTGCATTATTATAAAGCAAATTGCAATTAAAAAAAAAATAGTCTGCAATTGGTATTTTAATTCCAATGCTTAATTTTTTACTTTAGAGTGTGTTAACCAGCCAAATTTCGCGAGTTAGAACAACAATATTTTTTTGAAAATCTAAACCGCAAAACAATACATACTGTATGCGTAATATTTTAATAGAATAGTAAATTGGCAAAGAATTTTTTTTTCATCCTCTTTTGGTTTATGGGGGTCTGAAAATGGCCTTTTTTGGCCTTTTTCTGGCATTTCAGGTAGCTCTAAACATTAGAGAGTTAAATACCACACAATTACAATTAAATTTTCTCATTAGTGTGATTCCAGAGATTAATTTGTGTGATACTTAATTTTGTGGTTTGGTGCTCTAGAAGAGTTATTCATTATCGAAATTGGCAAAATTTTGATGTTTTAACTTGAACTTTGACCTATTGAAATTATTTTAGTTATTAAGTTACAGCAGTATAAATAAAGCACGTGACACCTTTACTTTATGTACTTTGATATTAATATTTAAAATTAACACTCATAAATTTAATTCAAAGAGATTTGTGTCAAAATATAAAGGTCTAATTATCCCATTTTTAACTAGGGGAACGATATTTGATGACCTGTATATAATCCCAGGTTTACAGTAGAGAAAAAATAAAAGTTGTTTTGAACATCTATCATATATGCCTATAAGGGAGATGAGTATCAAAAGAAACAAAAATAGTTGAGCAACACACTTCCTTGAATTTATATGGAATTACCCAAACTTTAAGTAACATCCTCGTGTAGTAGAGCTTTCGAACACTGAGTTTGGACTTGCTAATAATATTTGTTCTTGAGTTATGCTGATAACAGATTTTCCCTCTCTTTCGCACATGCAAGTGCACACACAAACATGATAAGAGACACAGGTTGGTAAAAAAAGATACTTTCGGATTCGAGAGGTCTCAAAACATGTAAATATAGCAAAAATTTAATTTTAAAAATTTGACCCCAAAATAATACTTTTTTACTATTCTATGGATATGATAAAGCAATAAAATGTACATAGTTAATCCTCACATAACGTCATTCTACTGTGTGAAGAAATTGATAAATATTTTGATATAATTCGTGCCGTTATTAATAATCTAATAAATTGTTAGTCATACTTCTTGTTGGTCAGTCATTAAATATCTCAAGTGCATAAATTACTTAAATAACTTATAAATAAATAATGTTCCACCTTCCCTAATTGATTGTTTTTCCTTCCTTCTTAACATCTAAATATTTCGTAGCCCCTAGTTAAATGTTCCTTTTAAACTGTTAACACTTTTCAGGAAAATTTTGTAGTGATTTTGAAAAGGCAGACTCTACTCTGTTCATCAATTATGCGAAGTAAAATACTTTCTGAACTGCTTTGAAAAGATCACATAAAGTCAATATTTTTATCAAAATATGTCCGCTATGTAAAAGGCTTTTTATTTTTTCTTTCATATTGTTTCTCACAATTCAAAATTAATTTATATTAATAAGATTTACTGTATTTAATTTTTTTACATATAAATAAATCTGTGTTGTTGTTTTTTCTCTGCAGCAAATATTAAACAAGGGTTTTTTTTTTTCATGTTATCCATGAAAAAAATATAAATATTATCGTTTATCAGCTGCACCATTATGAATATTAAATTAATAGCGTTACAAATGTTGTTTTGTAAACTCTACGGAATGTATTTGGTATTCTTTCCCATCATTTACGAATTTTAATGCAAAATTTTCTTAATTTTTTTCAGTAATTATTAACGTGAAATACAGACGTGTGAAAGTTATTAGAATAAATTTTTATTTGTTTTGTTTTGTTGTCTTCAATAACTCAAGAAAAATAATTTCGCTTGTTGATATAATTTTTCTTTCATTCTTTAAGATTAGTTTGAAGTATATTTTTTTTTTACTTCCAGCAAAGTTTAATAGAGTTTATGACTTCGTTTTGCCTGTCTGTCCGTGTTTTCATTTTGATAAATGTTTTAGAATACCTTAATATACTTTTTAATTGTACACATTACATTAAAAATCATTTTTAACATCATTCAGAAGTGTGCTGAATGCCAAACGCAAAAGAAAAGCACCTGCAGCAATTTTCAATAATGAGTCTGAATATTATTTTCTGGTCTCACAAAGGAATCATTAATGTTTGCACACTTTTTATACGAAAGATCCTTTATTACATCTGAGAAAAGTATGTTGAATTCCTAGGTTTAGTTCAGTATAAATACCTTAAAATGTACTTATTAAAGTATATGTATATATTTCTTAGACTTTTATGTATATGAATTATTTTAAGAATCCTCTTACACAAAGGAGTTGCGCTGTAAGTACAGGGTTTTTTCAAAATGTAATGACAGTGAGTCGATTAAAAATCTATTATTCATCCAATCGGCGCAAGACATTAAAAGGTTTCAAAATAGTCTCCTCCTGCATTGATACATCGCTACCAGCGAGATTTCCAGATATTGAAAGTGTCACAATAGGCCCTTCCTTTCCAGAATGTCTCTTAGAGCCTTGGTTCTCTTTCACTTTGACAACTGTCCCGAAATGGTGTTCTTAGATGGGACTTTTCAAGCACGGGAATGACAAGAAGTCTGAGGAAGCCATGTAAGGACTGGTACGGTTGGACAACCGTTGGTACCTATGTATCGACCAGAAAGCGGGTTCTGGAAAAGGCATTGTAGGCCGGCGCCTTATCATGGTGAAGTTTACTATACTTACAATCTCGTAAATGGTGCTTTTTTGGAATGTTTAATGTCTGTGTCATTACATAATCACTCAAACGATGGTCTCACTTCAAGAGTTCAGTCACATGCGTCATATTCTCGTGTGTGGTGGTCGATGATGACCTTCTAGCATGCGCTTCTTTTCTAACCATTTCGCGAACTTCAAAAATTGCCTTGTGGCACAGGTAGAGGGTGTAGGTAAGATCTGGACCAAAAGAGGGGAGTCGAGCAAATCCATGGCTAAATTCCGGACCGACAACTGGTCCGGAATTTACCTATACTTTTTAGAAAGAATGGAAGAACTTTCTTTTTGATTCGTAAAATGCGAGGGATCAGTCACAAGTTTAAAAGGGGATCTTCGCTTTAAATGTTTTGTAGCATAAGTTTGATACAGTATTGCACTGTTAGTTTAATACACGCATATGCATAAAACAGTGGTTTTGGTTATAATGTAATCTATTTTTCTTTCTTTTTAATTTCCGTATAAATGACCTTTCATCTATCAATGTGTAGATAACACTCAGATTTCATAGAACTCAATTGCAACAGTAATATTAAAGTATAAATGCAATAAAATGCAAGCGTAACCCTATTTATATATGATACATTAAAAATATACATAAATATACATAAATATACATAAATATACATAATTTTTATAAACATATGTATATGATCAACAATTAAAACACATAAATTTCAACTGATTTATTAACATTTTACTATGAAATAACAATACAGTTATAAAACAAGAATTTAAAATATACACCGCAAAATATTATTATTAGATTACAATTTATTTAAACATTGCCGTATTCTTATGCTTCTGATTCTAAAATCAACTCTAAAACAGAAATATCCGAACAACATATAAAAAATATAAGTAATATAACAGAAAAATAATCCATCTGTCTGCTGAATACGCACAGATTAAAAGTTGTGCTCTTATTTACAGTGGAAGAAAACACACAAAATTCAAATAAATGAGAAAATTTTAACATAGCATTCATATTTATAGCATTCGGCCGATATACACCAGTGTAAAGCTTGTGCAGTTTTACACTGTAGAACTTGAGATATAGCCTTCTCACAATCAAGGCAAATTGCAACATAACAGCATGAAGACTTAATTAAATACGAAAGAACGTAATTTAATATTTGTATTTCTCATCATAAAAATATAGTTTGATTTATAATTCCTTTAAAAAATATATATCACATATAAAACATTATAATGTTTCGTTAATTCTTATACAAGCTATTTTATTAATAACATTTGTTTAGAAAATCTATGTTATAACGTTTATAGCAAGTATTTGGTTATTTCTGAATGAACATTTTTGGCAAATGAAATAGATAACGCTTACAAATATTTTGTAAATATATGCGTATAATTTATTAAGTATAAGTGGGTGATATATATCACTTTTCCCATAATAATAATTCTTTACGAATTAGACTTTCGAATTAGTTTATCTTAATTAAACTGAAATTTATGTTTAGACCAATAACACAGTTTTCTTAAATAACTTTAGAAGAGACTAATAGGAATGTTTTAGTTAAAAGGTTATTTTCGAAAGCATTTGTTTCGGTAATCAAAATTTTAAAAATTTTCCAACGATTTAAATTAAACTTTTATTAATAAATTCATTGAAATATTACTAAAGATTTATTAACTAAAACAGTATTTTTTAGTTCAATGAAATTTTTTAGCATTCATAATAGTAATTAAGTGAAAGTAAATGTTTATCTTATATATTTGAAAAAAAGTCTAATTTTTGTCACATTAATAAAATATGTGACAATTTTTTCTTGTAAATTTCAATTTTTTCCGGCGAATACTTCTAAAAGTTGCGTACTATTAAGAAATACTATTTTCCCACTTTTAATGTTTAAGGGAAAAAAATTACTTTTTTTTTATAATTAATATAATGCGAAAGCATTGCAAGAGAAATTTTATTAAATTCCAATCTATATATATATCATTCAATTTTTAAGCTGATTGACACTAAATTATTTTATTTCTATTTCCTTTGTTTTCATTTATCACATATTTCTCAAAATATTTTCCATTTTTGTTTATACACATTTTTTTTACCCCGTGGAACAATAATAATTTTTCTAGATGTTTTTCTAACGACAGACATAAAATACCGTTTCTCGGTTGCTAAGTTTACATTTGTCAATCAAATGGAGGTCAATGTTTTATTGTAAACATTCCAATTGAAAAATACTACATTCAGTTGTACTGCTTTCATTTATTTTATTTCTTATAAAATAAACATTTAAGAGAATTATTTTACGTAAATATTTTTTACAAACTGTAATCCATATTGAAGAATGAGATTACTTTACTAATACTTAATTTAAAGTAATATTTTATTATTTTTTTATTCGTATATTAAATTTAATTCATTGTAAAGTATTAATCATTCTAATGTGAAAAAACTCTACCGATATATATCCTGCAAATATATGTTTTTTGTTTCTTTCCATTTATTAGTTTAAATATTAAAAATATGTCATAGGGGAAGCCGGGGTAATAAGAGACAGGGGTTATAAGAGACGCAGTCAAAAAACCCACCAAAAAATATACTTAGACAGCATTAAAAATGTGTAGTATTAAGTATCATGTGTATTCTTTACTACAATACACTTATTGAAAAGTTTATAACATATTTTGAATTATTTTTATACGACGAAAAAAAAAAACCTTCACTTTGAACTTACCCTGAAAGTTCGTGACTTTTTATAAATTTTTCTTTATTTTTTTTTGTAAGTAAGATGTTTGGGATTTATTAATGTGTAACCTTTTGACCAAGGCTATGACTTTTGATGTACAATTTTTTAAAACCTTGAAAAATTCTTTATTTACATGTTCTAGGCATGTTTCTTATTATCCCATTTTTATTTTTTGTGGGAGTAATCAGAGACATGAGTCTCTCATTACCCCCACTGGTAATTCCTGTGTCCCCCCCCAATTGTAATTCCTGTTAATTCTGCCTGACTAGTTTACGAAGAGTTTACCTAGTTACGCCCAGTCTAAGTTTACCAAGAGAACATTTTTTTTTTTTTTTCACTTTAAATCAAAAAGCAGTTTCACTCATTAGGCTAGACCATATTTAGTTGATATGATTATGTAAATTTATGTTTATAATGTGTATAAGTTAGTATTTAGTCATTAATACTTCATTACATAATAAATCAGTTCATTTATAATTACTAGAAAAATATTTTATAACATTTTGTTCGCTTGTATACACTTCAAAGATACGTCTTTTTTGCCTATTTTCGACTACACTTTAGAAAATGGGTAAAATATTTTCTGCCCATTTTAGAAATTATATTGATGTTTTTGGTTAATCCCTAGGTTATGTTGATTATGTAGAACTATCATTAAGTACAATATTATATTATTTAGGACCTAATATTAAAAGAAATGAATTTCACCAACACATTTATGACAGTTAATTTTCGAGAAAACATTTTTTTGAATGGATGTAAATAATAAAAATTTAAAACTATTGGCTGATTCAGAATTGTTTCCAGATATCTTTAATTATCTCATATGATTTTACATTGCTATATATGGACAGTTACAAGCCTGGTCTCTTATTACCCCGCGTGGGGTTATTAGAGACAAGGATTTAATGAAAATTTAAAAAAAGAATTTAACAAAAAAATTAAGTTCGAAATCACCTAAAAAATCAAGAGGAGTCCATTTAATGAAATTAATACGAGACATTTATTTCAAGTTATTTAGATTAATAGTATAGATTTTATTAATATTTTTTGTCTCTTATTACCACTTTTGTCTCTTATTACCCAGGTTTCCCCTATTTAGACAATTACTATCTAAGAATCTGTTAATGAATTTGTTTATTTAAAAATAATAGGCATTATTTTAAGCCCTCATTGGAACGGAATTTATCGAGTCAGTTTTGAGTACGATAATGAATGTTTTCCAATGTCAGTCAAATTGAGTGTGTTACAACCTATCCAATTCTAAATGAATGTCTTTTATTTTTTATTTGTTAAACCAAACCTTGCTTAATTTAAACACCATCTGTGCCATAATTAATATCACACATGAATTTTTATTTAATGCATTACAATATGTTCTCCCTACATTCTTTTTTTAAAATTGTGATGACTTTCGATGAATAGAAAATTAAAATATCTCCGTAAAATGTTTGTTTCATAAATGTTACACATTTTATACATGCAACTGGAAAAACTAGACCTTTTTCAAATTATTAATATCATTGATAAATAGCTAAAAAGTTAGTGTATTATTTTTAGATTTAAATTTTAAAGGTTAAGGAAAAAGCATCAGTTTAATGCAGTACATTCATTTTAACCTGAAAAATCTTAAATTTTGATTATATTCCTTATAACTCAATAAATGCTACAGTTTCAAAGAATTGTTGTATTTTACTAATTGAAATACACTGTTAAAAATGAACTACTTAAAAATGAAAAGATGGGCTTCCTCATATCTTTTTGAGAAGATTTCTCGCATTTTTTGAGAGATTCTCAAAAAATGCCGTTGCTTTGTCAAAAATGGGAATATTAGTAAAAATAAGTATAATTACTAATAATTTAATTTCGTGAAAGGTGTTACGATAAATACTTTTAATTTGTTTTATAAATCCCTTTAACGATGTACATTATTAAAACACATTTTTCAAAAATAAGCAGAATCCTCTAAAAATTGTCAGGATCTTCTCAAAAATAAGCATAATCTCGTTATTTTTTAGAAGTTTCATTTCTTATAACAGCTCCGAGTAGGAACTTCTCATTTTAAAGATTTTTGTTTTTGTTATTCAACTATTCCTTTTATATTAACTCTTGTACTATTGTAACGAAAATTGTTTCGTTTGTGAACGCCGTGGCTCGGAGGTAAGGCATCGGACGATGAAATAAGAGATTGTGGGTTCGATCCCCGTCAAGGGAAGTTAATTAAAAATGCTTTTCGTTTAAATCTAAATTGTTTATTTTTCATTTATTTATTGTTTCATTATGTTTATATTAATTATTCAGTTAATGTTATGCAATTTCCAGACTTTTCAAATTCTAGAATATTCTGCTGTAGAAAATTCATCAATTGTATATGAAGTGATGTAAATATATAAATGAATTGTTAAATGGGAACAAAATTCTTAAAAAATGAAAAGTTCCTACTGAGAGCTATTATAAGAAATGACATTTTTAAAAAATGATGAGATTCTGTTTATTTTAGAGAAGAGTGTTTTAACAATGTACGCTGCGAAAAACCTATCAGTAAATCAACTAACCACATACTTCTGTTCGGCTGATTGTTGTTCAAAACATTCTGTAGCTTTTTGTTGAAAAATTTAACTATTTTTCTAAATTACTTCTCTGCTTGTCAATCAGGATCTGTTACCAAGTAATTACCTTTATTTTAAAATAATATTGTTAATTTAAGACTGCCTATAACATAACGTGAAGGTCAGCCATATTCAGTTTAACCTACTGAGAAAGGAGTCCCATTAGCATTCTGGAGATTTAAAATCCCCTGCATACTCACGGGCATTCTGTCGTACATCTAACAATGATTGTTATTATTAAACAAAGTATTGTTTCTTTGGTAACATTAACTACTACACTGTGTAAAAATGTAGAAGGACACTATTTTTGTAAATTATTTTCTGTATTTTTATCCTGGTTATCAGATTCTTATGCACAGAGCTGCCAACCTAATCCGGCAAATTGTTAACGCCTATTGAAAAACGCCCCTTTTTCTACACCACTTAATTTTTAGAGTATTTGTTTTCTTCATTCATCGTAAATATATTTGAAGAGAATTACTCTAAAAATTAAGTGGTGTAGAAAAAGGGGCGGTACTAACAATTTGCCGGATTTGGTTGGCAGCTCTGTATGCAGATTTTGTTTAACAAAGTTTTCTTTAATTTCATTTAAAAATGAAATGTCTATCACTAATGTTAATTAGTGGATTTTAGAAAAACATGTATTCATGATTTTGAGAGTTAAAAAAAAAAAAAAAAAAAAAAAAAAGTAGATGGACACCTGCCATAATTTGTTATTTGGTAGATTGTGCATGAGTAAAAGAGTAAATATGGAATTTTCTTTAGCTGCTTTTCTTAAGAAAAACGCATTTTGTCAAAAATTGCAAAATAAAAATTAAATGTCTACCACTAATGTTAATTAGTGAATTTTAGAAAAACTTGTATTCATGATTTTGAGAATGTTAAAAAAAAAAAAAATAAAAAAAAAAAAAAAAAGAAGGACACCTACCATAATTTGTTTTTTGGTTGATTGTGCATGAGTAAAAGAGTAAATATAGAATTTTCTTTAACTGTTTTTCTTGAGGAAAACTCATTTTGTTAAAAATTGCATTGTTATTTTCTTTTCAGACTGCCTATAGGAATACCTTTAATTATTTTTTAAAAGGGTCAGATTGTTGTATAGAAAATGTTGGTAAAGGTGTTAGATATATTGTTCTTATACTGCACGTCAGCCCCAATACAGTTTCTAACTTTGTCAGGAAGCTAGACAGAAATGGGAAAAGAAAAAATACTAGTAGGACCAAAATGTTAACGCATCACGTTAAAAGAAAATTTGCTCATGAGCTTAAAAAGAAATGTGGAATTATTGCAAAGGCTCAAAGTTAAGCAAGACTTACTCATGCGTCAAAGCAAACAGTATACAACTACATAACAAGATTCAAATAATTCATTTTCAAAAAGTGGAAGCATCATCCAAAGTGGAAAAAAACACATACTGATAACCGGTTATCTTTGGCCAAGAAACGCATGTCATGGACCTCAGATGGGACTTCAGTAATATTTTGAGACGAGAAGGAGCTTAACTCAGACGTTCCAGATGGTTACTAATTCTACTGGCATTGTATGAAGAATGCAGAAGGATTTTATTCCATTTGACAAATGAAGGGGGGGGGGTGTTAATGGTCTGATAAGCAGTTGGATATGGAAGAAGAATAAGCCTAATCTTTTTCAGTGGTAGGCAGAAATGTACAGACTATATTGAAGTACTGAATTCTGAGCTTCTTCCTTATGGCTCTGAACTAGGAGGAGAAGAGTGGATGTTTAAACAAGATGGAGCCACCGTTCACACCACAAATGGAGTTAAAAATTAACTCTCTGCAAATAATGTACTGACCCCTTACCATATCCAGCTAAAAGCCGTGATCTTAGAATGTGGAAAACATGGGAGCGATGTTTGTTCTTCGAGTATATGCTGGTGGAAAAACAGTTTAAATCCCTTTAAGAGCTTTGAGAAGCTTCGAATAGATCATGGAATAGCATTTGCCTAACAGAAATCGAACCTTTCTATGATTCACCACCAAATAGAAATTCGAAGTAATAAAAACTAATGGGAAGAGTATCTAAACTATTATTAAAATCTGTGCGTATCTGTGTGTGTGTGCATCTGTCTGGGAGAAACGCGTTGTGACAGCTAGAGCTCCGCGGCTATCGGTCGCAGACACTCGAAGCCGGTGTCGACTGAATCAGAATTTCTTCATCTCGACAAAACAACAAATTTCGAAGCGATGCGACCCTAATTAGCGGAGATATTAATTAAAACGTCGACCTATGTCTAATCAAAAAGCCAGCGGATCGTATTTTTTACCTCCAAGTAGAATCTAGCGCGTTCCTCGAAAGAAGAAGCACGGAGGGAAATTTTCGCGTGTTTTTGTAAAGCGATCCCTCCTTAACGATTCGAGATATTGAAAATACGTCTGTACCATGCGAAAGAGCATTTATTACCCATTCTTCCGGTATAATTTCTGTTTTCTTTTTTGAAAAATACGGATTTTTTTATACTTTTAAAAAAGTTTTAAAAAGGGTCCAAAATTTCTCTTTTTCTCGATCGTCTTTTTTGAATCGCCCTCTACGAAAGACTAATTGTCCCATTTCTTAACAACCGGTATGTTTTGAAAGGTCATTTAATCTTCTTTTGAACCATATAAATATTTTAACAAAATGCGGATTAGTGTCCTACTGATTTAGGTCATGGGTTTTTTGACTGAGATTAAAAATTGCAAATTTCAAACTTCTTCAATTTTTTTCTCCCGCGCACAAAACTTACTATACAGCGTGAACGTCACAAGACAAACTTGCAGTTCAAATTTCATCGATTTCGGTCGATAAATAAAAAATTTACATTTTAATTTACATTTTAATTGCAAATTAAATTTTATTAATTTCAATATTTCAAATTCTAATTAAGATTAAATTATTTTTAATACATCATTCGAAAGCTATTTTAAGTACTTTTATAGTATCGAAAGCGGTATTCAAGATTTCACCAGATTTACATGTTTTAAGGTGTCCTGATTAGGTTTTCTTTTGTATTTCAGCTACTAATTAAAATAATTTCATAAGTAATACATCATTTGAAAGCCTTGTTTATTTGGTATTGAACAGTAGATTACAAAAATTTATACCGACAGATGGCGCTGTGATATTTTAAAATTTCAATATTTCAAATTCTAATTATGATTAAATTATTTTTAATACATCATTATACATCATTCGAAAGATATTTTAAAGTATTTTTATATTTTGGAAAGTGGGATTCGAGATTTCACCTGATTTACATGTTTTAAGGTGTCCTGACTAGTTTTCTTTTGTATCTCAGCTACTAATTAAAATAATTTCATAAATAATACAACATTTTAAAGCTTTGTTGATTTGGAATTGAACAGTAGATTACAGAAATTTCTACCGCCAAATGGCGCTGTAATATATTGAAATTTCAATATTTCAAATTCTAATTATGATTAAATTATTTTTAATACATCATTCGAAAGATATTTTAAAGTACTTTTATATTATCGAATAACCAACATTAAATTTATCCAATAGAGGGCGCTACAGGGGGCATAAAATTAGAAATTGAGTTAGACCGTTTAAAATTGGTATGTGCAGGTTTTGGCGGCCTACGATTCGAATGAGGATGTTTCAGAAAGTGTAAAATTATTAGGGAGGGCAAGAAGGGGGCAGGGGGGCAAAAAATTAGAAATTGAGTTAGACCAGTCAAAATTGGCTGGTAGCCTACGAGGCGAATGAGGATATTTTCGAAAGTGTACAATTATTAGGAAGCAGAAAGGGGAGCAAAGGTACAAAAAATTAGAAATTGAGTTAGACCTTTCAAAATTGGTATATATAGGGTTATGGGAATTACAAGTCGAATGAGGATATTTTTGAAAATATAAAATTATTACGGGGGGCAGGAGGGGGCTGCGCTGCCGAAGGCAGTAGGGACCCGGTGCGACTTTTTACAAGATGATAGATTTTTTTTTCTTTTCTTTTCTTGATAATAAAAGTTTGAGTTGAAAAGAAATATGTGCGCGCAGCGCAAGTATAACTTCACACGTGCGCGCGCAGCGCGCCTGGGTCTTCGTTGCCGAAGGCAGTGGGGACCTGGTGTGAAATTTTACCCGATCATAAGTGATTTTTTTTAATTCCTTTTCTTTTGAATGAAAATTTATGAGTAATAACATGGAATTTTGAGAAATCATAAGGATGGTGAAGAAGTACTCGCGCGTAGCGCACAGCGCGCGCACGGGTCTACGATGCCGAAGGCAGTGGGAACCCGGTGTGAGTTTTTACCAGATCAGAAATGACTTTTTTTTTTTTTTTTTTTTTTTAATTCCTTTTCCTAAGAGTAGTGTTAATGAGTGATAATATGCGATTTTGAGAATTCATGTATAATAGTGATTCATTTTAAAATAGTGACCCGCTAGCGGACGAAGCTCGCTAATTCCTTACTAATTTCACTTGTGCTATATATAGATTGTATTACATTCCTTCTAAATTTTTTGCAGAGTTTTAAATGATAGAAACTATTTCTGTTGTCATTAACAATTTATTTTTGAATATCATGGTAATTTTACTGATATTTTTTTGTTAAATGAAGAATTTTCATGTTAATATCTACACAAGGCTAGCAGAATTCTTTAAAATAGTTAGTTTTTATACGAATCTAAAAAATCTGCTTTAACCGGTACTATTTTATTAAATGTTATTTCAGTTATGCAAGCGGTTTTGTCATATTTTACCCTATTTAATAAATAAGTTACTCCAGTTAAACCAATGAATTATATAATTTAGCAGGGCATGCCACAATTGCACCATCTGCAAAATGTTACTCATAAAAATGCCACAATTGCTCCATACCTGCAAAATGCTACTCATAAAATAACTCCATTAAAAATAAAAGATTGCATTTTTTTTTTTTCTAAAAATATCTAGTGTCTTTCTGCTTTTTTTAAACAGTGTATATGTAGACATATCTATTTTAGGTCATTAAATAGACGCGGTTGGCCAGTGCGTTGTCCATGATAGGAGGTAATATAGTAAATTATATACTCTGTCTATGCACAGTTTTGATTCCGTAAATCGTGCAATATTCAATTCTCTAACAATATCCGTTATGGAGTGTTCTATGCGTTCAACTCCATATGGCATTTCATGATGAAAATCTGTTAATTCTCGTAGTTCAGTCGCAATTACGCCAGAGAAACTTCCAGATTAATCACTTGATTATACATGAAATCCCTGACAGTGCATTGCCCCTTTTTACATTTCTTACATGATGCTAATGTCATCTGCATAACTACATACTGTTATCTCATAACTGTTTGAAATTTCAATCTAATTATTTATTTACTAAGTGAAAAAACAAGTTTTTAGAATTTTAAGCAACCATTTTGTTTATAAATAATCGTAAGTATATGGTCGCAACACTAAATTTAGAAATTTTCATAGACTCTGCAGAACCATACGAAAGTAGAAGTTTTTCAAAAATGAATCTATTAAAACTGCTAATATTTTTAATAAACAATTTCCTTCCATTAAGTTTACAGACGAATGTGAAATTAATCAAACCTTACCCTTTTTAGATCTGTCTATACATCGCAACAAAAATAATTCCGTTATTTGGTTTGATGTCTACTACAAAAACTATTTTGTCCCCTCCCTACTCCTGCTTCTTCTGCTCATTCAATTACTTTTAAATATTCGTCTTTCAAATCTTACATATCTCGGGCACTTAAGTACACTTCCTTCCAATTTAACGGAAACAAACAACTGAACAAAATTCTGCACATAGGTATTGATGCTGGTTATAATAAAACCACTATAATTAAAATTATTAACAAAATTAAAAATAACCTTAATTCTTCGCCAGAAAGTAGTACGTCTTCATTAACCCTTAAAATTAAATTTACTAATAACCTTCCTTTCTGTAATGAATTTATTTATTTTAACGGGGTGTATAAAATACCAGTAAAACTAAATAATGAAGTATTTGTCTATATCGGTCAAACAAAAAGAAACTTAAGTAAAAGAATTCAAGAACATATCCGCAGTGTCAAGGAAGAGAACAGTTCAGCCTTAGTTAACTTTATTTATGACAACTCAGCTATACCTCTTTGGGATCAAGCAGCAATTATCTCATCTCCGCTAAGTATTTCTGAATTAATAGTTTCAGAGCAATCAATATTATAAAACATAATAACTCAATTAATACTGAAGATGCTGCTCCCCTATCAAAAATATGGCATTTCCTAATTCAACCACATATCTTATTTGAATTTCTTTTCAGTGGACTGTATGTTTCCTTAGGGGCAAACAGCTAAAGTTCTTTAACCAGTTTTTGACTTCTTGTTACTCGTTACTGTTAATCAAGCCTCTCCAGTGCCTAATTCAACTTCTATATGAATATGAAAATTCTTCAGTCATTCAAATTCTCCAGGTTACCCTAAAAGGGCACCAACTAACTTCAGAGTTGTAACTCCAAGCTGACTTCTTTCCCTACGTCATCTGTCCTACTAATGCTACTATGCCTCTCCACACCCTACCCAACGAAGTTCCATACAAGATCCTTCGCAATTATGGTTTCAAGTTACTCCTTACTATCCTTGTAAAGCTCCAACTAAACGCAAGTTCCTAGGTTTTTCCAGACTTTAAGTTGCTCCATGGTGACCCAGAAAAAGCAGCTCTAACTTGAATTTCTACAACTTATGATTTACCTCCCATAATATTTTCAGTGACAGTCTGTCAGGTCTGCTAGCCATTGCTCGCCACAGGAGTAAACATCCACAGGTTATCTCAATTAAATCAAAACTTATTAATCTGGCTAAACATCTCTCCCTGGCACATGTTTCTGCCCACAGGGGAGTTCTCGGCAATGAACTCGCTGATTCACTGTCCAAGGCAGCCACCGAAAATAATTCAATAGATTTTTCACTCCCCGCCCCTCCCTCATACGTTAAACACGTATTAAAACAACAATTACTTAGAGATTGGCAGGAACTGTGGGATACTTCTCCAAAGGGAAGATACACCTTTAATCTCATCCCACTCGTAAACTTAAATTCTTGGTGTCTTTCCCCCCCCCTCGTGACTCCTTTTCTGACAGGTCATGGCCCATTTCCATCCTATTTATACAGATTTCATTCCCGACGCTCTCCTCTGTGTCCTTGCGGGGAGGAGGTAACTCCTAATCACTATTATTACTACTGTTGTTTAACTTATGCCTTCCACTTAAGAAATCCCACTCCCAGGCCACCTCATTGGCTGTTTAATATCCTCAACAGAAAAAGCCTGCTTTCTAAACTAAATAATATATTTGAATTTCTTATGAATATGACTAATCTCACAGATTAATCTCACATCTGCTTGCTCTATATGTCATCGAACCTTCACAAAATCATCTTTTCATCAATCTTGTGCTGTGGGACATTTCAACACAACATAAAATATCGACATCAACAACTGCAGCCTATTGTCTTGTTACTCAAAATCAACATAAAAGAACCTCCCAGTTAATTGACCCCAGCTTAATAGTTATTATGGTGCCACTTGTCGCGTGGGGCACAGCCCGGCACACATAACACTTAGTTTCCCTGCTTAAATTAACAACAACGTTGCCCATTCTCGAGAAGGATTTCATAAAGACTTTTACAGCACAAAAATTTATAAGACTTTCCGAGCATCAATTTTTTCTCATGAACTCTCAACAATACCTTGCTACCAAATATCTTTAAGCCACTTGTCACTTTATCTACCAGCATAGAACATGCCGCTCCTTGTCGCGTGGGAGACCTGTCTCTAGCGGCTTTTGTATTTTTTTTTTTTTTTTTTGAGTTTAAATAAGCTCCGGAAGAGGGGCCTAGCATAGCTGGAATCGCTCGGCACTGCTCCTAGAGCGGTGAGCGGCACCTCTTCCCTGTTAAAAAAAACTTATGAATTACGGACTGACTCATCAAGCTTAACTGAAACTGCCATGTATCTTTATTATGATATATAATGTACGTGTCGCACTGCATTTGTTATCTATGTTTCAATTTGTCCTGATGATGCCCAGATAAGGTGGTCGAAAAGCTTTGACGAAATGTTCTATGTAAATTTAAAGGATTTTAATCAAAAATATATTTTTAAAGAAAATGTATAAAGTGTAAATTTTTAATTAATTCGTTGTTAAATTTAAAACAGTGTGCTGTAATCGTAAAAGCACACTAAAAGCCTTTAACTAAAAAATGATAGTTCGTAAATTTCAACATTATTTTGTAGATATAATAAAAAAGTTCATTTCATACATTAGTCAAGGTTGAAGGCTTTTAAATAAAGCAGAAAAGACTAACATAATAAGTCCTTTATAAAGCTCTGGCGACCCACACATCTACCTCCAATGTAATGTTGTTATTTATTTATTTTCAAGAGAGCATACATATCTGTTACTTATAGGCACATCGTTAAATCACAGTGCAAAAGTAACCGATTAATACAAGAATTAACTAGCCTATCGCTTTAATATCTATCTTTCAAATAAATAAATTATTTTATTATCGTAATATTGGTCAATTATATCAAGCAGCAATTTCGATGATTGCCAGTACTTTCTGTGTTTTTCAATTTCGTGGCAGAATTCAGTAATATGTGCTATTTTACTATTGTTAAGGAGTTTCCTTAACTGAAGGTATTAGTTTATGCTACTTAATTAAAATAGTAAATAAAAAAATAATTTAATAACTTAGTTTTTGTATCACGACGTAGGTGAATTATTTTGGCTCTGAAAAGAAATAAATAAATCCAGAAGAAAAGAGAAATAAAATTACTCAGTCATGCGAAAAAATAATAGGATAAAAAGCTATTTTTAAATTCTCTATCCCTTAAGAGATATCATTCTCTAAAACTCTGGTTATCTCGAGTACATGAGAGGGGCAATGTAACCTTGGCTCTCAAGGTTGTTGCTAGCTGACATCGCTCAGTTGTTGTGGGTAGAAAAAGTGATTCCTCTCAAGTTGTGTCGGTAGAAAAAGTGATTCCTCGCATGTTACGAAAAAGCAAGGCGTGTCAGTTGAATAAAGGGTTTTTTTCCGTGGAAGTTTCACTTCCGTCCTGGCAGCCGAAGGAAGTTAGGCGGGAAAAGAGAGACGCTAGAGTGAGACGCTAGAGAGGATCGTTGGAACGTGGTTCGGGAAGTACCCGTAGGGGCGTGAGCCCCTGCAGAGGCTCTCACTGGTGTGCCCCTGTGCTAGGAAACGCGATTATTAATGGTGTGAGAAAAAATTCAGCCCTTGAAGATCAACAGCAATATGATATTAAACTTACTAGAGAAGATCGAAATTATGGGGATTACGGAACAGTGCGTAATGACAAACAACTTGGATATGCTATGGCGTGGGTAAAAGTGTGTGATTAGAGACGCTACTAAATTCATACCCAAATAAAATCAAATTCGAAGAAGATGAGAAAAGGGAAAATTCTTGATAGGATCTGTAAGCATAAATTCAAATGGTGGCATGGCGAGCCAAAGTCTGGCCTGATGTAAAGTAAATTTCCGTTGGTAGAATTGAATCGGACCTGAATGAAGCTAATACCCCAATTACTCTGGACTGGAATAGAACTCCCTTCTTTTAGAATGATGTGAGTCATCGGATTTGGCTGGATGACAAGAAGATGCTCCCGTTAAGAAGAAAAATATTCATCTACAGTAAAGCAACAGGTAACCGCTTTATGTATAAACACTGAGAAAGAGGTGTGAAGTCAAAATTTGAAGATTCTGTTGGCGTTAAATTGAGTAGGTCTCTAAGAAGCTGTTAATTCAAGAAATTTAGTCATCTAATCTACGCACGCACTCATACAGGGTAAAAGCCATACGTGTGAGAAATATGCTCTATATTATTTTTCTAAAAATGGGTATTTTGAAGACCCAGTGTGAGTGAGAAATCTGTTTGAACTTCGCAGGAAAACCAGTCATCCTCTGACACCCGAGTTTTAGGTAAATATGATTTCTTTTTGTGTTCTGTGTTAAGAAAAATTAAAACTTTATAGAGTTAAGTATTTGATGGAACAAATTTACCTAATCTGATTGAGTAAAATGATTGAATAAAAACTTTGAATAAAAACTGTTGAGATTGAATAAGAACTTTTAGAAAGATAAACTAGACTTTGTTTGCTTAGTGTTATTTATATTGAACATTAAAATGAAGTTTAAATTGAATTAATTTCTGAACTATTTTTATTTATTTTTTTTTCTTTCAAGTTAAGAGTAATGTTTTATAGAGGATTTTGTTCAAAATGCAAATTTACTCATTTTGATTATGATGTGAGCTGCTGTTTGTGAGAAAATTTTGATTTCACATAACTGTGTTGATGAGATTTAATTAGGTTTATTAAAAGGAAAAAATTAAAGTGATGAAGGTTTAAAGTAACCCATCACTCAGAAAAGTTTATTTTGAATTTACAGACAGCATCTCACAATATCTGATTTAATTTATAAAAGAAAAAAAAAAGAATATTATTATGTATTTCTATTGTTGAGGGCAATTTAGTAGTCTTTGGTGAAAGGACAAGAAAGTCTAAACAGAATTTAATAGTTAGATCACAGATATCATGTGTAGTCTCTCTTTGAAATTTAGATTGGTGGTTAAAATTCATTCCGAATGTTATGACTTCCCCTTTCTCACCACAGGCTACATTTCTATTTTTTTTTTTTTTTTTTTTTTTTTTTTTATGGGGGGAGGAAATTGCCCAGTATATATATATTTTTTTATTATTATTTATCATGTTGTTAGTTTGTATTTCTTATGAGAGTCTCTGTCTATGAAATGTGATTTAAGTAAAAAGTAATGATGAGTAAATGATAGACAGAGGCTGCCATACACCTTCATGGAAGCAAATTTGTTTACATATTCAAAGTATTTAAATTAACAGAGCAGCTGCACATATATTCTAGGGTGCAATTTATTGCACAAACATTTGAAGAATTTGGGTAACTTGGGTTTTGCTTGGTAACACAACGCGTTTTAAAGTAATTTAGTAGTGTGAGAAATTTAAAAGTTTAAAGTAAAATAAAACAATGGTGAGAGAAAGATTGGAAAGTAGAAAAACTCACCGTAACAGTATAATACTTATGCATGACAAACAGAATTGTTTAAAATAACTAGTTTTAACAGTTTTGATAGGGATCTAAAAAAACTGCTTTAACCCCTCGCTATTTTTTTAAACTGTATTTTGCTTAAGTATGTAGTTTATCATATTTTATACTATTTAATAAGAAATTACTTTAGTTAAACCTATAAATTATATAATTTACCAGGGAATTCCACAATTTCCTCACTTTTTATGCTGTTGGGCAATTGTTTAAGCGTTCTCTTTAAATAATAACTTAAAAACTGAGCTAAAATAAAAGTAGTTGTAAAGTTTTATTCATTACTCTGGTGAATAAGGGAAATAATGCGGAGTTTTGGGGGAAAAAAATGTATTGAGTTTCTGGATACATTCTTATGAAAAACGTGTACTTTAGAAGAAATTGTAGTTAGTTTGTCCAAAAAGACAAAAAGAGCAAGTGACAAAGGCAAAAAGAGCATATTTTTCCGGGAAACAGGTTATTAAATGAACCGTCTATCCGGGGGAAAATCACGTTTGAAAGTTTGATATTAAAAGTTAATTATTTTGAATAATTTGAGGCGAATAAGTTAGGGTCAGGACGTGATTAATAAATTACAGAAACAGAGAAGAGTCTAGAATTTTTTGTAAAACCAAAACGATTAAAGAAGCATAAGAATTAAATTTTGAAAAGAAATTTGAAAAGAAATTAGAAAAAAAAAATTAAAACTGGATCCAGTACAAAATAACACACAGAAAGGAACATGAAGCATGAAAAAAAAACCTTCTAGATATGTTTGATAGCGAAGAAGATTGTTTATAAGTTTCGTCAATTTCAACATAAAAGCCAATTCCAGAAAATGTGTTATAATTAAGTTCAGATCAAAGATTTTTTTTTTTTTTTTTTTTTTTTTAAAGCTTAGTTGAAAGTTTCCTCATTTAAAATATTCTTTTTATCAAAAAAAAAAAAAAAAAAAAGAAGAAGACTTTTTTACCTTTTTGTATATTTTGGGAAAAGCACATATACTGGAATATCCGGCTGCAAAACACACTGCAGCATGTATCGATGGCACAATTCTAAGCGTAGAGGGTAATAAATTTATTTTAAAGCTTGGACTCTCTGAATGAGGAATGGGTGTAAACGTTCTTCATCTAATTTTTTTTTTTTTTTTTTTTAATGGTGAGTTGGCTGGTATATACACGAAATACAACAATAAGTACACTGGGTACGAATCGCATTCTTCATCCTTAGTAGCCGAATGGAACCTTTCAGCAATATACATAATTTTGTCTTGAAACATTTTATGAGATCAATATTGGAGTTTTCACGAATATTGTCAATAAATACGAATTGAACATGTTATTAAATCAATATTCAATTTGTGGATGGTGTCGCTGGAAAACAAAATTACATTTATATTTTTACTATTTATTTATTTATTTTTTACAATATTAAGCATTTAAGGGTTAAGAAATCTATTTTCAATTTTGAGATATAAGTTTAAAACTAAGAAAATCCTCTAATTGTATGAGTTCGTATATACAAAATAAATTAAAAGTATAATAATAATTTAGTCTCAAATTTTATGGATTTAATGTAATACAATTTTGTTATTGCATTGAAACTTTCCTTAAGTGTAAAACGCCTTATATAGATTTTTTTATGGAACATCGCCGCGAAGAATCGTTCAGAGTTACTTCAAATTGATGAAATCCCCATCAATCATAGACTATTTACTATGGTACTAAAAAAGGTGTTATTTCTAACAATAGTTACTAATTATTTCAAACGGAGAAACTAAATTTGCATACAATTTGCTGCTTAAACCATTAGATAATAAATATTTGAATTTCTTATGTTATTTAGATTATGGACGAGCCAATTGTGGTGTATATATATTAATAAACAATTAAATGCATATTTTTCATAAGGAGTCTTTTTTTATACATATATATTTCTTGAAATTGAAAAGAAAAAAAAAATTAAAAAAATCTTTGTTTTGTTACATTTTTACGCAGTGAAAACATAAATTTCAAACTATAGTAATATTAACAATAATTTTAATTATAATTTTAATTATAATAATATCATAAAAAATACAAATTACAACTGTTTGTTTATCAGAAACTAATATGATTAAACTGTAATACAATATTTATTAATTTAAAATCTACGCAATATATTTAAGAAATTTATTTTTTGTAAGCTAGTTTTTAAACATGCACGGTAAATGTGCACATTTTAATCCTAAATTTACAAAGAATCGTAAAAACGTTATTTTTCTTCATTAATTGTTTTATTTATTCCTTAAATCGATATAAACATTTGGATATTAAAATAATATATGAAGTTTTTATCAATCATGTATTTCGAAAGTACTTTTTCTTTTACCATAAAGAAAATACTTTCTGCATTTTCACCTTCTATTCGACTTTTAAAGACATCAAATATCTTTAAAATACTAAATATTTTATTTTACTTAAACACAGTAAATGCGCAATAATAAAAAAAAATTAAGAAAAAAAAATTAAAATATGTGTCTGTTTTATCTGGTTAAAAAAAAAAAAAAAGAAAAAAAAAAAACTTCAATCTATTTTTAAAAACAGTTTTTCTGACTTTAGCGAAGATTTTAAGATTTCTTAAAAGTTTTTCAGCCTTTTTTTTTTTACTTTAAAAAGTTGTTTAAAACAGTCTCAGATTTCTATATGCTGAGTGTCACATGTACTTGTGTTAGTAGTTACCTGAAATTAATAACAGCAAATTTAAAAACAACAGATTGATAGCAATGTAAAAATTTCCAAACATTACAAACATACAGCAGTTTTTATTAGCATTCAGTATACCTCCGTCAGTGAAAAATAAATAAATAAAAAACAATAAATGATTCATTGATGTCTAATTACCGTATTTTTGGTCATACAATCTGCAGATCTATTATATCAGTTTTACACCAAAAATATTAATTAACCAACAAAACTATTCTTTAACGAACTTTTGTCTCTTGTAAACCTTGTTTGTAAATTAAATTTTCTGGTGTGAAACTGAATTATGTGACCTGCGGATTTCACAACGCTGAGGAAAAAAAAAAAAAAAAAAACGAGCCCTGGTAACATTCCTGCTTAAGTAAAATAACCTCCTGAATCCGAGTATGACCCCATTTTTCCCAATCATCCACCATTTTCTCAGGACACCACCCTATCTCGCAATTTTTATCAATGTTGGGTAATTTTATAGTCATGGAATTTGATATGGAGAATGGAAAAGAATTATTTTAACACTTAAAAATATATCTATACATTATATATATATATATATATATATATGTATATATAATGTATAACAAATTATAATAATGATTGATTAATGAAATATAATAAATTTAATTTATAATTTCAGTGGTAAATCCCCACATACATTTTTCCGCTGCTGCAAATGTTTATGTTTTAGAATTTTTCGCTTTTGTAGTCTCTCAGAATATATTTAACAGTTAAAATAATCCTTCTCAGCCCCCTACAAATGAAATGTATAGCCATAAAATTACTGAAAAGTGATAAATATAGAGGAATATCCCCAAAAAACTGTGGGTGATAAGGTAAAATGGGGGTCATACTCGGATTCAAGAGGTCATTTTGCATAAAAAATTACAAAAATAGTTTTGGGGCCGATTTTCATACAGAGCAGTATTATAGGCCACAAAATACGACAATGATAACAAAACTGCAAAATGCCTTTTTAAACTAACTTTATAGGTTTCTTAATAAATAAAACGTTAAATTTCCTATTAATGTAATGTAAGAAATTTAATTAAAACTTAAGGGGTATGGGGTAGTCAGAGACACGAAAAAATGATAATTTTCAGTAATTTTTTTTCGCTATTAAATCATTTTATTTTACAAAAGTAATAATATGGCATTATTATACAATGTTTTGACTTGAAGTCACGAAAATTTGAAAAAAAAAAAAAAATAATTTCCAAAGTTATAGCTGTTTCTGTTGACCCAGTCCAAAAAAAAGGTCCTTGCGGTGACAATGACAAGTCCTTGGAGATTCATCTAAAATCAATCGGATAAGAAAAATTAGTTTTATAAATAGATAATCCTGGGCCTGATCGAAGCTTTTTTTTTTTTTTTCAAAAATTAAAAAAATGGCGGACTCAGGAAATTTTTTTCTAAATTTTTGGGAAAAAGTCAACAGTTAATTGGTCTTAAAAAATCGAAATTTTTGAAAAAAAAAAAAAAAAAAAATCCTTCGATCAGGCCCGAGTTTATTATGTATTCTAAAAGCTGGATAAATTTCATTAAAATCTACTGAGCGGTTTTCAAGTTACAGTTGTCACCAGTTCAAAAAACATAGTTTTGAGAAAAACGCATTTAAAGTTTCGCACTAGATTTACGTACAGAAATACGAATTATTTAATCACTTACACTGAGTCATCTATTCCTGGGCCATATAATAGTTCTTCAGCCATTGTGGAAGTTTCCAAAACATCAATTTGCCGTTGCCTACGAAGCATTCTGCCTTCCCGAGTGTTGTCGTTGGCGCGCTGATCTGCCACTTTCACACGTGCAGCATCCTTTTTTTTTGCATACTGATGGGAATTAGACCCACTCGAAAAGTAATTATCGGATCAACTTCAAATTTTCAGAGAATATTTATAAGATATTACACTTTAAGAAAATGCAAAAAAAAAAAAAATTGATTTTTTGAAAATCCTGACTACCCCTAACCCCTTAATGTAGATTGGGAAATATAAAAAATAATATTCCACGCTTAAAAACTGTTATTTATTCCCAAACATATTATAATTAATTTCTTGCATGGTTATTTTAAAGTATAAGTATTTTCTTTAAATTTATTTCGCTTGCCATGAATACAAATTTAATTTAAAGAACTGTAACTTTTGTAATCTTTTTAAAGAACTGTTTAAAAGAACTGTTTAAGTCTTTTTAAAGAACTGTTTAAGTATTTTTGTACAAATGAAGTTTCAATGCAATATTTGAATAAGTATTTATCTCATCCCCCTAATTACTTCACAATTTCAGAGTTAATAATACTTTGCATCAACTAAGCCAATAATTGAGAAATACTTTAGAAATAGTTTACAAATGTTTCGATATTTATAGCAATTTTCTTTCATTAAATTAAAGATTTTCCGGGTGAACATAAAAAAAAGTAATGGATAAAATCAGTAGTTAATAAGATTTCTTTTTATTACAATAATGAATTCAACTCTTTCGATATTTAATATAAAATATCTGAGCTTTCCTTCATTACATAATTTTGCAATTCTGATATATATATATTTTTTTTAATCTACTTCTATAAATTACTACCATTTAAATGTTTTCACTTTCTCTCTCTCTCTCTCTCTCTCTCTCTCTCTCTCTTTTTTTTTTTTTTTTTTTTTAATCTTGGTTTAAAACATATTTATATTGTGTAGAAACTTCTGTCATTTACTATCATTTAAACATTTTCATTTATTTATTTTTATTTTTTTTAGACTTTGAAAAAAATTATTATCGTTTCATTGTAAATGTTTTCTTATTATTCTTTATTATTGCAATTGTAATTATTATTATTATTATTTTATTTATTTTTATTTTTATTTATTTATTTATTTTTGTTGTTGTTGTTCAATTGTTTTGTAATCTCAGAATTTCTTAAATCCACCTTAATTGTACACAATGGTAATGGCAGTTTTATGCTCATTCGATGTGCGATGGTGTAGTCCAACTCGTAGGTGATTGAACTGTTTTGGATATGCACGGTGATTTATCTTTGTCTCGCAGTTCTGTCCAGCTCTTTGTACAATATAACAAATAACTTGTTATTTTAAGCTAAACTAAATACACTCTTGCTCAAATGTTTAACAAGATTTGTAAACGATCAGTTTTTTTTTTCAATTTAAAAACGTATCTCTCGATGAAATGTTTTCAAACATTGGATATTTAAGGAACTGGGCCAGTAACAAATTCAGCAAAATCAATAAAGTTTGTGATCACCCTGTATCATTAAGTGAACGAAATTATCTGTAACGTCAGGATATGTTAAAAGGGACCCAGTACAATTTTTGGATGAATTTGTGTGACGATAATATATTAAATAACGGAGATATAAGCATTTATTTTAAAACTAAAAGAAAAAAAAAAAATCTGCATGTGTTTTATTTATAATATACAGAGTTTTTAACGAATATTATTGCCCCTTTCAGATAAATTGAAAAAACATTTTTGAAATAATATACTGCAATCGGAATACAAATTTCTTAAATATCTCATGAAATATGAGTATTTTTATAAAACACGTTTTCACTGCACATGTGCAAAAGATAGAAAAAGTTTTATTACATAGGTTGAAATCTAGATATATTGGGCAACTTTTGTTATGAGTTCATTTGAATAGAGTAAAAACTAAGCAAATTGTCCGCAAAAGAACGAGCTAGGTTTTAGGTATTTTCCAAGACTTGAAATTTTATAAGGGGTTTTTCACATGCCGCGTAATTAATTTGAAGATTCGATTATTTCAACCAATTTGCAAAAGTTCTTTTTTTTTTGTGAAATAATTGGATCTTCAAATTAATTAAGCGGCATATGAAAAATCCCATGTAAAATTTCAACTCCTGGAAAATACCTGAAATCTAGCTCGTTCTTTTGCTGACAATTTGCTTAAGTTTTACTCTATTCAAATGAACTCATAACAAAAGTTGCCAATATATCCAGCTTTCAACCCATGTAATAAAATTTGTTCTATCTTTCGCACATGCGCAGTGACAACATTTTCATAAAAATGCTTATATTTCATGAGATAGTTGAGCTATTTGTATTCCGATTGCATATAGTGTTACAAAAATGTTTTTACAATTTATCTGAAAGTGGGAATAATTTTCGTTTAAAACTCTGTATATTATAAATAAAAAACATGCTGACTTTTTTTTTTTCAGTTTTAAAATAAATGCTTATATCTATGTTGTTGAATAGGCTATCGTCACACAAATTCATCACAAATTGTGCTGGGTATATATTAGCATATCCTAAAGTTACAGATTATTTCGTTCACTTGTCGATACAAAGTTATCAGAAGCATTATTGATTTTGCTCAATTTGTTATCGGCCCCCTAAATGTTGTTTAAAACCAATCTTCACTGTCAAACATGAGGAAGACCTAGTTCTTTAAATACCCAACGTTTGAAAACATTTAATCAAGAGATAAGTTTCTTAATTGAAAAAAAAAAAAAACTGATCGTTTACAAATCTTGCTAAACTTTTGAGCAGGAATGTACAATACATCACTTCAAAAACAGTGTATTATTTCTTGTTGAGTTTACCGATATATATATATATATATATTATGTTCGTCTATATTGCAAGATATACACTACATTTCAATAGAGGGCCGGACACTTTTGATTTCAGACGTTTCGTCAAATATCTCCAAAAGTACTGATCCCATCATATTGAAGCTTCAGGAAAGCACACAACACGTTTTACCTCATACATTTTAATGAAAGGTTTTAACCCGAAAGAAAAAGGGAGACCTTTAAAAATTTTAAGGAAAATGAAAACTTTTTGGATCACTCTGTAAAAAGTAATGCTTCAAATGTTTTTCAGTTGTAGCATATGATTATGGGGTTACTTCATTTTATCTGTATAAAAATGTATGAGGCTACCACATATATTCATGGAGATATAAGGGTTTCTTTAAAAAACTACTAAAAAAGTAATAAACAGCAAAAAAAAAATTTTACTTTTTTTTTAATCGTAACATTCAGGGTATTAAGCCCAGTGCAAAGCTACTTTTAGGAAACTTGACATACTAACTTAGATAAAGCATACTGCAATCAGAATAAAAAAAATTTCAAACATCTAATGAAATATGAGAGGTTTTAATAAAGAATTTTTAACTATGGATGCGCGAACTCCAACGAAATCACGTTTGCGTAACTTAATAGTCAAAGTATTGATCTACTTATGTAAAAACCACAAGCAAATATCGTGCAAATTCAAAATATTGTACGCGATAGATTAAACTGATATTCAGTTCCTCTCAAACAAAAAGCTAAACTGTAAGGGGTTTTACTCACATTTTTATTTTGTTTCATTCAAAGATATAGCGTAACCACGTTTCCTATGCCTAGAAGTGAGGACGAGTCTATAGGCTTGGCTAATTGACCGTCAGATTGGGATTTAGTAAATATCCAGTCATTGGGTGTTCCCTTATCGCTTATTTTCTGTTAACGACATGGATTATCACCCCTATTTTAGCACTCGACTTGTTGAGTCCGCACTTGCACAGAGAATTCTATGATCGCAAGAAATGTGGTTAAACAATAAAATATTGCTCTTAGATTGTAAATAAGTAAAACTAAAAAATCCCTTATTATTTTCGTTATATTTGAGGGTAACGGAAATTCTGTTCCTTTTATCGCGTAGAACTTTTTGAATTTACATGATATTTGTTCGGTGTTTTCATATAAGTCATTCAATACTTTGGGCTATTAAATTATGGAAATGAAATTTTGTTAAAATTGCGTATGCGTAGTAAAAATTATTTAGTAAAAATGCTCATATCTCATTAGATGTTTACAATTTTGGTATTGCAGTATACTAATTGCAGTACACTGTGTCTAATATTGTATGCTGTGTCTAAGTTTCCTAAAAATTGCTTTGCTCTAAGCTAAATGCCCTGTGTGTTATAGTTTAAAATATGGCTTTTTTACTTTTTTTTATAGAAATCGTTATATCTCCATGAATATATATGGTAGTCTTATAAACATTTATACAGATAATAAGATCATAGTCACTTGCTAGGACCAGAAGCATTGCAAGCAATACTTTTTATACGGTAATTCAAAACATTTTCATTTTATATTTATTGGTTTTTTTTGCTTTCAGGGAAAAAGTTTCCTTGAAATATGTGAGGTATAACAAGCAGCATCCAGCCCTGAAGCCTCAAAACAATCCGTCCGGTGCTTTTTGAAATCCTTCTCAAAACATCTGAAATCGAAAATGTTCGGTCATTTATAAAAAGATAGACTATTGTTGACTTCTTGGATCATTATTAGATATATTATTCATTCGTGTTTCAAATATATTGGTTTTATACAAAAATCAATTTACGAACACTACATTTTCAAACATATATTTTCCTCTAAAAATAACCTGCTATAAAACTGAGTTTATAAATTCTTGCCTTTAAAAAAACCTTCCTTTAGATTAAAGCAAATCGAATTAATGATTTAATATTCAAACAAAAGAAAGATGATCAACATAAAAAAAAAAAAAAAAAAAAAAAAAAAAAAAAAAACATATTAAACTGCCTTGTCTTAAGTAACCGGCTGCTTTATATTTTAGACATTTTGTCAAATATCTAGAAAATTACTAGAAATTATCGTAAAACTTTGGGTGTATAAAGAACTTGTTATACCGCATATGTTTCAGGAAGAAAATGTTGTTCGAAGATAAAAAGGAAAGAAAGAAAAAATAAAAAATAAATAAAAAAAGACTGATTTTGTATCAGCCTTTAAAAAATAGTGCTTCAAATTGCTTATTTATTTATTTATTTATTTAAGTGTATTCATTTAAATCTATAACGCACCTATGTCAATGGAGATATAAAAGTTTTTTTTTTTTTTTTTAATAATATGCAGCGTATTCAAACCAATATAATGTGATATTTACAATACGTCACACAGTACATTAGACACAAAAATATTAATTATCTGATTGAATATGCGAATTCTTACAAAGTAGGGGAGAAGGGGGTACATTGGGACACGGGCCACAATGGGACAAAGGCTTTTATCCCTTTATAATTGCAAAATAAAATTTGTAAAATATCACACTAGATGACACTTAGTAGTACATCTTCATATTTGTGATTTCAACTCATTCATTCAAGTCTGCTGCCTGTGAACAAGGTTAGTTTATTTTATCATATGAAAAGTAATTTTTTTAAAGTAAATTAATGTTGATTTTTTCGGTAATAGGAAATAATTATTTTAATTTTTAAAAGTACTATGTGTTTTTATAAACATTAAGCTTTCATTTCCACTATAGATCATTAGCCCATGTGCTTTAGAAAATTAGACCTAAACAATTGTTTTGAAAATGACCTGATGGGGTACATTGGGACACCAATGCATGGGGCACATTGGGACTGCTCCAATGGCCCATTCATTTCTAACACCAATATATTTTTATTTATTTACTTATTTTTTGCACATATAAGCTAATTGTATTCATTTTTTTTCTAGGTATTCTTTAAATAAATAGAAAATGATTAGAAATTATAAGCCAAAAACTGAAAGAACTAAAATTTCAGAAGAAAATATAGAAAAGGCAATAAATGAAATAATCAAAGATAAATTTTCTGTGAGGGAAGTTGCAATTAAATATTATATACCAAAATCTACATTATTTAATAGATTGAAAAAAGTGAGAGAAAATAAGATTGAGTGTGTACTACAAATATAAATTATAAGTTTCAATCCAAATATACATCTCAACAAATATTCACAGCTGAACAAGAACTCTTGTTGAAAGATTATTTAATATCATGTTCTCAACTTAACTATGCCATCAACACGATCCTACATAACATTAAAGTTTTGTGTAGACTTGCAGGGTTTTGATGTGCGTTAAGATATGAATATGGAGTAATGCTTCATAACAATTTCATTTTTTTATAATTACCTACTTCATTATTATTTGTTATTGTATCAAATTCATTGTTTTGAAAGCCTTTCATTTACTTTAGCAAAATATTTTGCAATATTGTAATTAGATAAATAAAAAGATGGTTGTCTCAAAGTGCCCCATCATTAAATCAGTGTTGTCCCAATCTGCCCCTGCACGGGGAACATTGGGACACTTTTGCATAAGATATGTTTTAATTATTTCTGTTTGTAAAACACATTAAACAATGCTCATTACACATTTAAAAGGTGACCAATAACACAAATATTTAAATAAAAATGCACAAAAGCATTAAAACTTTTATAAATTAGAAAATAATATGCTTTTATAAAAAGTGTCCCAATGTCCCCCCTCTTCCCCTACTTTTAACTGAGCATGCACAAAGGTTAGCAAAATGTCTTTTGCATAATTTATTATACAAATGTATTGAGCTACCTATATGAAAACCTCAAGCAAATATCGTGAAAATTCAAAAAGTTTTCCTAGAACAAATGATCTGAATTTTAGTTCCTTTCAAAAAAAAAAAAAAAAAATCTTTAAGCGGTTTTATCCTAATTTTTCTTTTAATTAAATCCTTCTCTTATATTAAATGTGTTAACCAGTGACATGTTAAGTATAAGTACGTATATACCCTCGAATTGACGGGAAAATCAAGGCAGACTAATCTGTATTAGGATTTTAAATTTCGAAAATCTCGAAAACAGTTTTAACGATTTTGATGAAATTCTGGGGTCAGGGGTTAGGGGTTTAGATACTTTATGAGTATTTTTTTTTTAACTCAAAACCACAAAACAATACACACTGTATCAATATATATATAAATAAGATGTGTGTGTGTGACAGTGTGTATGTATATTCGGAGCTCTTTAAGGAAACGGCTGATCGTAGAACTACACAAACTTGCATGATGTTTCGCTATGACCTGTTCTGATGCACTTCGATGCCGGATTTTTGAATTTTTTATTAGATATTTTAAAATTATTTAAAATGTGAAAATAATAACCTAGTAAATATTGGCTTCTATGTTTCATTTTTCTAAATTTTATTCTTTCATTTTAATCGTCTGAGTATCTTAGCAACGGCTATTACTCTATTTACTTTTTATTTAATTCATTCATTTGAAGGCGAAATCTTTTCTTTTCCTTTTTTTTAATTTATTATATTTATTGAAAATCACATGGTGATGCTGTAGAAAAAATTAAGTATATTATATTTTAAATTTAAAAACGTATTTATATAATAGCTATTTTTATGTATAATTTTATAGAATAAAAACATTTTATTTTTTAATTTTTAATTAATTCCTTTGAATATATATATATATATATTTTATGCAGATATATAGATTATTTATCGGGGTGTGGGGGGGGGGGATGATATATAGTAGAAAGTATCCATACAACACAAAATGTTTCAGTTATGTTGCAAAAAGCTTTCAATCTTTCAAAAACATAATACATTTAAGTATGCTCTCTGATAACTTTCTGAAACGATCGCTCTTTTTGATTTTCTATCTGTTAAGTGATTCAAACGTTTTTGTTACGTATCTGATTTTTTGTTACGATCGCGGGCATTTCGACGTTTTTGACACTAATGGGAAAGCAATCTGAACGTTTCAAAACGTTTCTGAAATATTTATAATGTTTCGATGTTATATGGTTTTTACGTTTCTGGAACATTTTGTGCTGTTAGGGTATTAAACTGATTAAAATTTAAGTTTAATTAAAATTTATTTGTTTTTTATGTATTTAATTCCTTTGAAAAAAAATCTACTTTTTCATTTATTATATAGTCGGAATCAAAGCGTAATATAGTGTAAAGAGTGGGGGCTATAAAATATTCTTTAACCACATTTCTTGCGACCATGGAAGCCTCTGCGCATGTGCGGATTGAACGAGTCCAGTGTTAAAATAGGGGTAACTGAGAGAAAACAAGCAATAAGGGAACACCGAATAACTGGATGTTTGCCAAATAACTATCTCTCGGGCAATTTTTCATCCCTCCAAACTTTTGGACTCGACCTCACTGCTAGTCGTAGGAAACGTGGTCGCACTATACATGGTTCATTTATTATTATTATTATTATTATTGTTGTTGTTGTTGTTGTTATTCTTATTATTATTTCCGATGGCATGAGAAAATGTCAAACTCTTACAAAATAACAGAAACATGAATAACATGAAAAGAAATACAAGAAGAGAAAAAAGTCAATGTCTCATCAGCAGATGTCTGGCTCTTCAATATCTCTTCACCTCGGAGTCTCGTTGCAGAGCGGAGCATCCCAATAAATGGAGGGCAGTTTGGAGGCAACAATGAGGGCAATTCGGGCTCATAAAAATCCCAAAACAATGAAAGGTGGGCCGCCAGAAAATCATAGCCCACCGCAAATCTAAATTCCGCCACAGCTTTTTCACGGGGTTTATCAGAAACACCCTGCTCCAAATTTTCCTCCAACTTCTTGAAGAAACACAATGTCTTCCAGTTTTGTCTCATTAGATTTTTTATGCAAAGTTTTGTGGAAAGTATTTGGCTGCTGAATTGTTTGGGTGCCCTTCTTAGTCAGTATGTCGACCTGTTCATTGCCGAAAATATCACAATGTCATGGAATCCATTGAAGTGTTATTTGTCACCCCTCAATTCTCAGACTCCCCAAGAGAGCCCGACAATCTAGGATATTCTTAGAGGTGGGTATTTCCCTAGATCCAATAGTCTGAATGACAGCCTTAGAATCGGACAGAATAACCACCTTACTGTGAAGGTGTCTGGGGACAAGTTGCTCAAGTGCTATGTAGATAGCCATAACCTCGCCATCAAAGCCGGTTTTTTGCTTTCCGACAGGTACGTAAAAAGAAAAGATGGAAGAAAATACCCCTGCTCCGACATTCGGTGAGAGTTCCGTCAAAGAACCATCGGTGTAAATATGTAGCCATTCAGGTTCAGGGTAGAGGGTGTAGATGGTCTCGAGTGCTAGGATCTTTTAAGAAACCCTGGACAATTTTATCATCGAGTTCCAGTTCTGCTCTTAATTCTGGAACTCTCTGCAAAAAGCCACCTTGAGTCTTTAGATGTCTTGGTACATTTTCATAACAGTCCCAAAGAGGTACATTAATTCTAATTAGCTTTTCATAAGGAATAAGATCTCTCTCCTAATTGACTTGATGGGTCCAGTATTAGTCAGAAATAGAAGAGAGTCGATGGGTGTAGTCCTCACTGCGCCAATGATCAGCCTGAGGACCTGGTTTTGTATTACCTCCAAATTCTCAATCAAGTACTTTGGGGCGGAAGTAAGAACCTCACAACAATAAGTGATAACAGGCAAAATATATTTTTTATATGTGGTTTCCAGCATAGAGCGGGCGTACCCCCAAAGGCAACCAGCCAGGCGTTTAAGAATACTCAGGCGCTTTTCAACTTTTTCGATCACGCTTTCAATATGCAGTTTCAAATTTAACTCATTGTCGAAGACAACCCCCAAATGTGTAAATTTATCTGTATGTAACAACTCTTAATCTCTGTAGATCAGCTTTGGCCTGATGGTTTGATGCATCAATGAAAAAGTCCGCACAGCAGACTTTCTAAGGTTCACCGTCATATTATTTTCTTCGCACCACTGGGATAGAACTTTAAGAGCTCTATTTAAAAGCTTTTCTGTCAAAAACTAAAATATTTAATAGATACTGAGATACAGTCATCTTAAAAACCGCTCTTACTAAATAATAGCAGATACACATGTCATCGACAAATACCCAAAGTAAAATGCCCGGGAAAGGCTTTACTGTAGGCAGTTGGAACCTGGACCCGACGCTGCGGGAGCGGAAAAAAAGCTGACGTAGACAACGGGTACCCGAACCGAGGTTTAGAGCGATTTCATTGTAGGTTTTATTATTTTTTTTTTTTATTTATAATGTGATATAAAAATAAATAGTGATTCAATTCTTTTGAAAATTAATTTAAATACAGTGACCAGCGAAGCGGGCGTAGCCTGCTATATATATATATATATATATATATATAATAGATAACGTAATAAAATTTAATCTTAAAATTTAGAAATTAATAGAACTAAAACAGTAACAGCACACTAATATATAGAACTGAATTTAACATAGAGGAAAGAATGACACAAAAAGTTGCAATATAGATAAGGAACCAATGAGTTACCATATTAACTTAAAATACTTACGCCGACCTGAAGGATAATAAAAAAGGACCATTAAACTTGTGAAAGAGAAAAAAGATAATAAACCACATAATCAATTGGATATAAATGATTAAAATTAGAAATATACTTATCAAGGGGCGCATACTTCATAAAGCAGAGAAAGCTGCAATGATTTCGTAAAACGATATTGCTAATCATAGCAATTTATATCATCTCACGCCCCGATCAATGCAGCAAAAAAACCATAAAGAATGAGAAAAAAGTGAAAAATTAAATTAAAACAAAGGATAAATAAATATTAATTAAAATCTTAAAGGAAACCAGATTAATAACATGAAATAAGCAGAGTAACCACATGGAAAACAGTTAACACAAACTGGAAAAAAGGGTGATGCCAAAACCTAAATTGAAGTTAAAATAGTAGCTCGACAGATATCGATTAATCGAAAATACTTCAGAACAATTACATTAAAGATAAAATACACAGAGTAAATATTAAATGATAATGTTAAAATTAATACTAGTAGAGTTAAATTAAATCGTACCAAAAATATTAATACTTAAATCGTCGTAATACTTAAATAGATTAATAAATTGGGAAATATATATATATATTTAATTTCATCGCCTTTTGGTTTTTTTTTTTTTTTTTTTTTTTTTTTTTTTGGGGGGGGGGGGGTCTTAAAATGTCATTTTTGCCCCATTTCGGGGACCTATAAACTGTAAAAGGTTAAAATCCACACAATTACAATTAAATTTTCTCATTAGTGTGATTCCAGAGATTAATTTTTGTGATATTTTATTTTGTGGTTTCTTTCCTTAGAAGAGTTATTAACTATGAAAATTGATAAAAATTTTACATTTAACCTATTGTTATAAAGTTACAGCAGTAAAACTAAGCATGAGACACCTTTACCATATGTACTTTGATACTAATATTAAAAATTAGCACTTATAAATTTAATTCAAAGAGATTTGTGCCAAAATTTAAAGGTCTAATAATCCCATTTTTGACCAGGAGAACGACTTTTGATGACCTGTATAAAATCCCAGGTTAATAGTAGAGAAAAAATAAACGTTGTTTTGAACATCTATCATAGGTGTCTATAAGGGACATGAGTATCAAAAGAAACAAAAATAGTCGAGCAACACCATTCCTTGAATTTATATGGAATCGCCCTATATTGGATACCTCTATTCGAAAAGAAAATATTTAAATACTGATTTTTAGAGTGGAGTTTTTAAGAGAATTAAGCAAATTATGGCATTCTATTAATTTAAAAATTAATTAACATTAGATAGGGGAAAGTTGTCCAAAACGGGGACGTTAACATATCTCTGTCCGTAAAAAAAAATCTATAAATAAGAAAAATTTGGCAAAGCATTTCCTGAATAGAACATGTCTTGGACTATCGGATGGCAAAGTTATTTTTAAAAAATTATCATTAGTATAGGCAGAAAAACATTTTGCTGAAAAATGTGCAAAGTCCCCGTTTTGGACAACCGGTTGGGTAAAATGGGGTACTCATAAGAAGTAACGTAAATTCAAGTCCTAATGCGAAATTTTATTAGAAAAACTTGGATTACAAAGAAAAGGTGAAGTTGATGCAAAATCAAGATGCAGATAAAGTATTTTGTTATCTTTTTCAACAGTTACTTGAATGACACAAAAACTAATCAAACACAGACCTCACATATGAAATTGACATCGCTTTTTTCAACACTTGAACAGACTTCATGTGCCCAACTTCGACAGCTGCTACATTGAATCTACCCCTCTTTGTCTTTCGAGTCAATGTAAAGTTCATTACAAAAAATACAAGTGTCCTCATCAGATGATAATATTGGGTCTTGAATTTTTTTATTTTCTTCTCTTTTGGATACCTAGGATTAGGTTCGGTGGGTTTCTTGACCAATTTTCTTTTCTGTTTATTCTGCTTTGCATTTTTCTCCTGTTCTACAGCTTTCAATTCTGCTTTGTAAGGTGATGAAGTGAGTATGACAGTTTTACCTTTCCTCATGTCATTCACTTTTTTTTTGCTAACGTTCAGTTCCTTGTGGTAGAGGCATTATTAGGCGAAGTGTGAAAAACTGCACATTTCTGGGGTTCTATATCTGGAGATATTCCAAATGGTGAAGTGGTAGGTTGGGGTGTGACGTTTTCACACCTTGATGCTAAGTGAGGCTCTAAAGAGTTGTAAGCAGGTTTTTGAGTTGTTTCTGAAGGCGCAAATAAATGTTCAAGGAACACTACTCTGTTAAAGAGATATATGCCTGTTTTTTTTTTTTTATCCATTCATAGCATTTTGCACAGTAGCTGCTCTTGAAAATGCAGTTCCGGAAAGTTTTCCTACCTAGTAAATTGTCACGTAGCGTCCAGGGTGATGCATGAACCATTTTCTTGTCTCTTATTCGTCCTCTCCACACATGTATTACACACATAAATAAGCACTTGTACTCTTTTAAAACACTTTAAAAACGAAATAACAATTGTAAATTTATCCTACTTCCATGGCGTCCAAAATGGGGACGACTCCGTTTTGGACTACCGTCAATGTCCCCATTTGAGCCGACCATGACGTATGCTAAAAACGTGGCGTCCCTACGCATACGTGTCAGACGAAACTATAAAACAATATGTGAAAATGTAAATTAAATCTAGACGAATTCATAACATACTTACCAAATTCGAACGATCAACGGTCACTTGATAAGATCCAATAGAGTGTACGGCCACAATCGAAATGAAAATCGAAAAAAATTGAAAACTTTGTAGAAAATAACAGAACTGGCTAAATATGTTAACAACTGGATTCAAACTTGTATATAGCCGAATTAGAATTATCGTAGACTATTGGATTCAAAGAAAACAGCACTAATCAATGAGAAACTGGACGTCCCCATTTGACCCGCCGTCCCCGTTTTAGACAACTCTCCCCTAATATTTTAAAACAACAAAGGCGAATCATAATGTTAAAAACATCATTATTTTTTGTACAAAGCATGGATAATAAAAATAAATTAATAAATAAAATAAATCTATAGATCACACACAGATACTTGCGTCTCTAAACATCGATTTAAGATCGTTATGCAGGATAATCAGTGCCGTTGGTGCCAATATCTGTTTCCTGAAACTGTTGTAAAAAAGGCTCATCATAAGCGATTTTTTTTCTTTTTTTTAATATGGCAAGTCGTGTACAGAATCCCTAAAATACGGATAGTAAGAACATAACTCAGAATTAATAGACTGAATAGAGAGAATACTAATACAAAACTAATACAAAAGAGACTGAAAAAAGTCGTGAAGTATTGCATTAAAAATGATAAAATTTAAACAATTTTCATATAAAACGTAGCGAGTTGTAAGAAATGTTAAAGAATTTAGAAACAATATGAGATTGTTTGCATTTAAAAATATGATTCAAATTATTCATAAACCTAGACAACTTCGAACGAAGACTGTTAAAACTATTAATTTGAGAATAATTTATAATGGAACTTCTTGTAACAGGAACAAAAAATAATAATATTAAATGTTTAAAAAAAAGAAGAAGATGAAGAAAATAATAATAATAATAATGCAGTAGTTATTGACGTAAACAATAAATTTTGTTTTCTAATGCTCAGGAAATAGCTTTTGTGTTTAGATAAGACTTGACACTCTGTATATAAGACAGAAGATCTGTAAAAGAATATCAGTGCTTTTACTGTATTTTTTATTATGTATTTGCAACTTTCATTTTGGACGCTTAAGTATATAGTCTATGACAATAAAACAATATAAGGTGCTTATTAAATCTAGAATTAAACCTTTATCCTTTTGCAACCAACCAAATTGCATCATAAAACTTAAATGAATAATATTATTTTCCAGATGAAGAAAGTACAAAAATGTCTTGCGTGGATAAATATCGTAATTTTTATTATTATTATTATTATTGCTTATTATCTAAGTTTAAATAGTGTAAACAACTTATTTCTGTGAATTAAATAGATAAATTTAAATTTGTAACACTTCACTAAGCATAAAACTTGGATACATTTACACAAAAAAAAAAAAAATATATATATAAATTTTATTTAAGCAATGAACGAACATTTTAAACTTTATATTAGTAATTAATTATTGGTGATGAATACATGCTTTTAAGCGTAGTTTTTTTCTTATTCTTATTCTTTTTTTTTCTCCTAAAACACACTTTTAAAATAAAATCTATGCCTTTTAAGTCACATTATTCAGCTTTGATAACGCAAAATATATCTTTAATTTTCTAATGATATTTCTTATTTAAAATTTTTTACCTTTAATTCTTACTAAACTGTTGTTTATAGCTTAATATATATATACATATATTACATAGGTACATAACTACAAAAATACTATACATTTATATAAAAATGCTAAAATTATGTTTTAGCATAAATAATATAACTCTGAAAAAATTCTTAAATTGGATGTTCCTTAAATATTAACGTCCTTTTTAATGAAGTTAAAAAAAAAGTAATATTAATCACTTTAAAAAATTGTTTGTGATACCATTTTCACTCCGTAACTTACTATTCAATCTAACATCCACAATTTAATTTATGTTGACCACAGAAAGGAATTTAAAATGTTACTGCATAATAGAAAATATTTATTTTCTATATTTCTGCATAAAGGCTACCACCAGTTTTTTTTTTTTTTTTTTTTTTTTTTTTTTTTTTTTCTAAACTAAGCACAAGTTTCCAATTTATAATTAATTTTTACTATTTTATAGAGAAAGCAATAAATGTATCATAACTACTTTTTAAACATTGTGCATTCTATACTTTTTATTACTGAGAAATATACCGGATAAATGATAGTTTTCTTCATGCATATCTATAGAACATAACATCTGATAGCTAAACAAAACTAACTAAAACTATTTCGAATGGACTATGCAATAAATGTTTTAAATGGAGTTTACAGCACATGATTTTTGCCGAAAGGTCAGTGAACTCCTCTATGTATGGAGACTCAAAAAGTTTATGGGTTTCGTCTGTGTTTCTGTACACTATAAAAAAAGCTGCAGATAACCTAGCTGCAGCTTTTTAAGCTGCTTTTTAAGAGATTCCAGACAAAGCCCGTAAAAAAACATTTAGACGATGAATGATGTATCGCCAGTAATTTTACGTTGTGGTGCAACATACAACCAACCTGTAAAAAAAGTAGTATTGACCGTAAAATTAAAAGTTAAAGTTTGAGTTTCTATACTTTTAATATCACTGTAAAAATTTTCTGTAGTAGATTACAGCACAGTGTACTGGTAAAAGTATTCCCTACTCATTGTGCTGTATTTTTACAATGTGCAGTAAAATAAATTTGCTGCTATTTTTACTCACGTGTGCTGTACTTTTCACAGTATGCTTTAAAAATATTTCCTGGAATTATTACACATGCGTGCAGGGAGAATTACACAACACTAAGCAACTTATTTATTTTTTTACACATATAATTTACATTATATATATTTTCACGAGGAGCAAGCGGTATTGGATAGCTCGGGATTCGAACTCACAGTCTCCTGTTCTAGAGGTCAGCACTTTGCTAATCGCGACGTTGGGCTCACAATAATTTTTTTAATAAAAACAGATAAGGTCAACATCCACACTAATTGGTTGATAAATCGTTTCATACGCACCAAAAGACTCCTGGAAAAAATTTTATACCGATTTACAGCACAATGTGAAGTAACCAATCTTCAATTATTTTTCGGAACTAGCTGTAAAAATATACAACAACCCATTTTGTATATATGTTAAAAAAGTGCTTTATTTTTACAGAAAATTTTTACAGTGATTGAATATTATTAACGTTCAAGTTACGCATAAAAATTATAAAGCATAAAATAAAATTTATTCTGGCAAAGACATGCTTCAAAGAAATGAAAGTTTCAACACTAAGAAAGTTTTACAGAAAAATTTAGGTACTTTCCTTTTGCAAGAAATGAAATTTTTTTAATGTTCAAAATATTTTAAAAAGCTTTTGAGACATGTGAAATTTCTGACCTAACAAATGATCATAGAAAAACTAATAACTAATAATATTGGTCGCGAAAGCTTTTTAAAATATTTTGAACATTAAAATATGTTCATCTCTTGCAAAAGGAAAGTACCTATATTTTTCTCTAAATCCTTCTTAGTGTTGAAACTTCCATTTCTTTGTAGCATGTCTTTGCCAGAACAAATTTTATTTTATGCTTTTTAGGACTTCACAATAAAAAGCTTATAACTTTAAAATATGATTTGTTACTTAAATTTTATTTAACAGTGATCATATATAATATTCATAAGACTCATCTTCAAATGGCTAATTACATATTCATCTCATATTGAAATAAACGTTATTTTAGCATATTGTAAAAATTGCATTGTGGAAACAACATTAAAATTTTCCGTTTTCTAAGGCCTTACTAAAGGATTAAGAGCAATTAGAAAGCTGTATGTTAAAAAAAAAAAAAAAAAAAAAAAAAAAAAAAAAAAAGCGTTTAGTGGATAAAACAACTATTAGGTTGTAGTCAGCGTTTTAAAAATTTGGTTTCAAATCAAGAAACCATTTTAGCTTTCTTTTTTAATGTTTTCGTGTCAATTCATAAAGAAAATCAATTTCATCAATATTAATTATTCAGTTTCAGTCAGTTAATTTAAGAAAACAATAGCTTATTAAAACCAATTGATATTTCTATGCGTCATGCGTGCATAATTAAACACATTCAATCAGTATAAATAGCAATCATAGTTTCAGTTTGAAAATGGAAGCGTTTTCTCATGACGTTACTGAAATGATAGCATTTGAAGGGATTTTCCCGTAAGAAAATGGTTTGGTGGAAGATAAGAGCAATTTTCGTAGATTAACGGCTTTTTCTCGTAAAAATTCAAAAAATTATACTTACAAAACATCAATTTACGGGCTACAACCATTTATCTAGCAAAACGGTCATTTCCCGTAAAATTATGCGGTCAATTTCTAAATTATGCTTTCAAAACATTAATTTACGGATTATGACCGTTTAGGTAGCAAAACGGTCATTTCCCCTAAAATTATACTGTCAAATACTGTGATTTCACATTTTTTTTTTTTTTTTTTTTTACAGTGTGGGTCTATCTATCTGACTCGCGATAGTGGCCGCAAAAAACACCCTACTGACTTCAAAATTGATACACGTGTTCACTAACTACACGGAATTAGCTGTATACTTTTGGGTGTATATTCCATTTTTAGTTCATGTACAGGGACACGCCGAAGCTTTTCTTATCATTACGGCCTATGGGCATAATTTGTCTGTACCTCAATAGCGGCCGCGAAAATCCTCTGATTGACTTGTAAATTAGTACACATATTTTGGCGCATTACTGAAATAGCTGTATAATTTTTGGTGTCTATATTATTTGTGGTTCGTGTACAAGGACACACCAAAGTTTTTCTTATCATTACGGCCTATCGGCAGAATTTCGTTTAAACGCATTTTAACATGGTTACACCACAATGAACAAAATGAAATTAATATACATTATTGATATGCTTAAAGGCATATTTAGAAAATGTGTGATTAAGCTTAATAATATACAGGACATTACAAAACTGTTCCGAAAATGTCACGGAGTCATCCAAATTAGGTCATATTTCGAACAATTATTCATAAGCTACATAGAATAAGTTGTATGGTTTTTACTAGTGTGTATAATGTTTATGGCTCGTTTACAGGGACACAGAAAAGAAGTTTGTGATAATAGAGCATATGGCCTTTTTTTTTTTTTTTTTTTTTTTTTTTTTTAAGCGCATTTTAACGAGTTTATGTTGCATTCAACATAATGGAATTAACATATATTATTAAGATGCTTAAAAGCGTCTTTTATCTAGAAAACAGGTATGTATAGAGTAAAAAATTAATTTACAGGACTAGATAAAAGAATTACGATGGCATTCTGTAATCATTCAAATCATGTGAAATTCCTTTCAGATATTAATGATTTGCAAAAATTTAGTTGTATAATTTTTATTGGTGTATATAGTAATTCTGGCTGTTGTACAGAGACTTCTACCATTACGGTTTATAGACGGTATTTCTTATAAGGGCATTTTAAAATGGTTACACTCCATTAAACATAATGATATAAAAATATGTTATTTATATGCTTAAAAGAATATGTTTTTTGTCGAAAATAGTAGGCATAGAATTGGTAATTAGTTTACAGGATTACACAAAATATTTCCGATATGTTATGCAATCATTTGGCAAGACATTTAGTACAAGTATTTATGAGTAACAAGGCGTTAACACAGGGCTGTGAGTTATAAGGAAATATATACATGCACATATTTACAGATAGATACAGGCAGACATATACAACGTGGGGATGAATATCTGGTCATGTAGCGAGGTAATCATAAATATATATATATTTATAAAATTATTTTAAATAATATGGTATAAAGAAAAATGATTTGCTGAGTACGGAGTGATGCAAATAGAACATTTAGTTTCTTGATCTGCAGATCTACTACTTATATTATAGACTCAAATAATAAGAGACATTGATTATTATTTTTACAGTTAGTATTCCATGTCAATATTGTTACCACGTGAATATCCAGTGACATGAAATGGAATAAAGATTTATCTTAATCCAAAATTCTCAAATTGTGAAAAACGTTGATTGTAAATTCCATTTCATTTGTTACGTTACAGCTCAGATAAACTACTATATTGATAAACAAAATGTGCTAAAATACTTGTTGCTAATATTCAACTGTGTATTTGACCTAATAATTACAGTTCAACACTGAAAATGTTGCAATTTATTTTGTATTACAAATGTGAAATATCATATTTCCAGAATAATTTATATATACGTACATTCAAATAATTTAATACACTATGAAATAAAAATTAATTCAAAATAACCTTTATGCAAGTTAGAATTCATTTGTTTCGTATAAATACGTATAAATAAAATATTTAGAATATTACTAACGTTTAAATTTAAAGTATGCAATGTTTTTGAAAATTTGATACACTAATACATTTAAAAATAACAATTACACTCATGGTTGTAACACCACGAAGGTATTATGCAAATTGAACCAAACTTACAGGAAATGTAAAGTAAGGTAAGTCATGCAAATGATTAGAATTACAAAGCTATTGCGCATGCGTGGAATGATACCGACTGCTTGCCGCTTGTTCTAGGTATATAGTCCAGGCAACGAAGGTCAAAATTTGACGAATAGAGGAAAAAAATCGTGTAGTTTTGAAATTTTACATACTCATAGCCGAGAGGGTCCTAAACAACATACTAAAAGTCCCCGCCCGTGGGGGGTGAGCGGGGGGTAGGGGGGGGGCATTTAAGGGGGGCAATTTTCAGTTTTTATAAAATATCTTTAAAACTATCGCATTTAGAGAAAAAATGTCAATTACAAAATTAATCTACGTAAAATTTCCTACAAACATGTATAGTACATTTTGTTTGTACGATCATCTGTTTAGAAGATATAGGGAGATGAAATAACACATTTTCTTGAAAAATTCTTTTTTGCAATAGTAAAATCAACTAAAGTGTGCAATTAAAAGGGTTCTTGTCAAATATTTTCTAATGTAAAAAACAAATATATACATAGGGAATATGCAAGGATAATACAGCATGTTTTGTAAGTTTTAAATAATTTTAAGGCTAGTAGGCGCAAGTGGCGGTTTGAGTAAAAATCTGGATAAGTCCAGTCAAAATAGGAAAAATCGAAAAAAAAAAAAATCGTGTAGTTTTGAAGTTTTGCACACTCATAGCCGAAAGGGTCCTGAACAACATACTAAAACTCCCCGCCCGTGGGGGGTGAGCGGGGGGCAGGGGGGCATTTAAGGGGGGACAATTTTCAGTTTTTATTACATATCTTAAAAACTATCGCATTTAGAGAAAAAATGTCAATTACAAAATTAATCTGCGCAAAATTTCCTACAAAAATGTATATTACATTTTGTTTGTATGATCATTTGTTTAGAAGATATAGGGAGATGAAATAACACATTTTCTTGAAAAATTCTTTCTTGCAATAGTAAAATCAACTAAAGTGTGCAATTAAAAGGGTTCTTGTCAAATATTTTCTAATATAAAAAACAATTATATACATAGGGAATATGCAAGGATAATACAGCATGTTTTGTAAGTTTTAAATAATTTTAAGGCTATCAGGCGCAAGTGGAGGTTTTAGTAAAAATCTAGATAACGAAGACCCAAAACCGATCAACATTTAAAAAAAAAAAAAAATCGTGTAGCTTAGAAATTGAGCACAGTGATAAAGTTAAGTGCACTGAATAACATACTAAAAGTCCCTAACCATGGGGGGGGGCATTTACAGGGGGCACATTTCAGTTTTTATTAAGTATTTTGAAAACTATCGCATTTAGAGAAAACAAATCTCAAAGCTATAAGATTTTTTTTTTATGTTGATCGGTTTTGGGTCTTCGTTATCTGGATTTTTACCTAAACACCACTTGCGCCTACTAACCTTAAAATTATTTAAAACATACAAAACATGCTGTATTATCCTTACATATTCCCTATGCATATATTTGTTTTGTACATTAGAAAATATTTTATCAGAACCCTTTTAATTCCACAATTTAGTTGATTTTACTATTGAAAAAGAAAAAAAAAAAAAAAAAAAAAAGAATTTTTCAAGAAAATGTGTTATTTCATTCCCCTATATCGTCTAAACTATTGATCATACAAACAAAATAGAATAAACAATTTTTTAGGAAATTTCACGTAGATTAATTTTGCAATTGGGATTTTTTTTCTCTAAATGCGATAGTTTTCAAGATACTTAATAAATACTGAAATGTGCCCCCTTTAAATGCCCCCCCCCCATGGTTAGGGACTTTTGTATGTTATTCAGGGCACTTAACTTAACTGTGCTCAATTTCTAAGGTATATGATTTTTTTTTTTTTTTTTTTTTTTTTTTAATGTTGATCGGTTTTGGGTCTTCGTTATTTAGATTTTTACTCAAACCGCCACTTGCGCCTACTAGCCTTAAAATTATTTAAAACTTACAAAACATGCTGTATTATCCTTGCATATTCCCTATGTATATATTTGTTTTTTACATTAGAAAATATTTGACAAGAACCCTTTTAATTGCACACTTTAGTTGATTTTACTATTGCAAAAAAGAATTTTTCAAGAAAATGTGTTATTTCATCTCCCTATATCTTCTAAACTAATGATCGTACAAACAAAATGTACATTTTTGTAGGAAATTTTGCGTAGATTAATTTTGTAATTGACATTTTTTCTCTAAATGCGATAGTTTTTAAGATATGTAATAAAAATTAAAAATTGCCCCCCTTAAATGCCCCCCTGCCCCCCGCTCACCCCCCACGGGCGGGGACTTTTAGTATGTTGTTCAGGACCCTCTCGGCTATGAGTGTGCAAAACTTCAAAACTACACGATTTTTTTTTTTCGATTTTTCCTATTTTGACTGGACTTATCCAGATTTTTACTCAAACCGCCACTTGCGCCTACTAGCCTTAAAATTATTTAAAACTTACAAAACATGCTGTATTATCCTTGCATATTCCCTATGTATATATTTGTTTTTTACATTAGAAAATATTTGACAAGAACCCTTTTAATTGCACACTTTAGTTGATTTTACTATTGCAAAAAAGAATTTTTCAAGAAAATATGTTATTTCATCTCCCTATATCTTTTAAACAAATGATCGTACAAACAAAATGTAATATACATTTTTGTAGGAAATTTTACGTAAATTACTTTTGTAATTGACATTTTGTCTCTAAATGCGATAGTTTTTAAGATATTTAATAAAAACTGAAAATTGCCCCCCTTAAATGCCCCCCCTGCCCCCCGCTCACCCCCCACGGGCGGGGACTTTTAGTATGTTGTTCAGGACCCCCTCGGCTATGACTATGCAAAATTTCAAAACTACACGATTTTTTTCTTCTATTTTTCCTATTTTGACTGGACTAATATAAAGGACTGTAAAGCCGCGTTAAAATCTGTTTATAATCATCTGTCTGCGGTAAACGTTTCATTGGTGGTCAATATGCCTCGTAAAAAAAGAAGGCTGCCATACAAACAACTAAAGGCGTTCGTATGAGGCCGCATCCTTGGTATGCGAGAGGGTGAATTTTCGTATCAAGAAATCGCAGCCTACACGCAGTGTAAAGCCACAACAGTGATGCATGTTTCGAAAAAATGAACAGAGGAGAATCAAACAAGCCGAAAACCTGGCAGTGGGGCACGCAATGTAACAACGGCAGGAGACGACAGAAACCTCATCCGCATGACTGTGACGGACCGTAAAGCGTCCTCTCGCGTGTTAGCACAACGCTGGAGCAGAGCTACAGGTGTTTTGTTGTCTAGGTCCACGGTTCGTCGCCGTTTGCTGAAGCATGAACTGCGTACAATGGTTCCTCTACGCAGGATTCCCCTCTCCCTGATTCACAGACGCCGACTTCAAAGGGCTCAGCTGCGCAGCACGTGGCGTGGCCAGGTGCAAGAAATTGTTGTCTCCGATGAATCTCTCTACAATCTGGATTACAATGATGCAAGAGTACGCGTCAGGCGTTACGGGGGGAACGGGAACGTCGGCTCCCAGAGTGTGTTATCCAGCGTCATACTGCACAAACGCCTAGCATCATGGTGTGGGTAGTTATTGGGTATAATTGTCGATCCCGTCTAGTGCAAAAATCAGGCAACCTCAACAGTTATCGCTGCATAAGGGAAATTTTGTAGCTAGAGGTCCTTCCCATTCTTCCACGCATTCCAAGTGCTGTATTTCAACAGGATAATGCCCGTTCACATGTTTCTCAGATTGCACAAGCCTTCTTCAGTGCACAACAGGTTTCGCTTCTTCCATGGCCTGCTTATTCCCCGGATATGTTGCCCGTCGAGCAGGTCTGGGATTTCATTGGTCGGAGACTCTCTCGTACATCTGGTAAGGCGCACATTAAGATTGAACTTTGGAGTCATATCGAAGCCTTCTGGAATGTCATTCCCCAGGATTACATTCAGAATCTGTATGATTCAATGCTGTGACGTTTACACGCTCTCAGCGTTCAGCGTGGCGGAGACACAAAGTACTGATTTCAGATTTTTTTTTTTTTTTTGTACATTTGGTTGTTTATTTGTACCACTATCAGTAATATGTGGAATAAATATCATTAATTTCTGACAGTTCTTCCATGGTGTTGCAATTTTCACAAACATGAGTATATTTGATCCCGAAATGAAATATTTGAAAATAATGACTGGCCCAACACATATTTTTTATAGTTATCATAAAGTCACGTACTACGTCACTGAAATTAAATATTAAAGTACAACTAATGGTAATAAAATATTGTGTTTCATAGAAAAAACAAGAATTGCAGGAAATAAAATTCTGATGTGTAGCAACCATGTGATTTGATTTACTTACATTACTGTTATTTTGGGCGGTAGTATCAGGGTTGCTACAGTACCTGTAAAACAGGGAAAACCTTGAAAACTCAGGGAATTTAAAAATTTATTGCAAAATCAGGGAAAATTCAGGAAATTTTCAAGTTTTTTTGAAAAATTTTGGAAATATTTTTCATAATCATTTTTTTTTTTTTTAATTTATGCCTTATAATGAAGAAAAAAAGTCAATTATGGTTTTCCCCCCAACTATAGTAGGTTAATAAAACTAATATACCCTAGGTATGTTCAATTGACTATTAAACATGTTAGATTCTAATGCTGCATGATTGCGCGTCGTCGTCTGTTTTACTTTTAAGAGAGACAGGGAAAATGCAGGGAATTTTTTCTGCTGATTTGTGTACCAACCCTGAGTATGGTCAGAGGATATCAAATTCATCTAACTAATCATAAGTCTACTAACTTTCATGTAATATCTAATAACTACATACACATACGTCGTAAAGGCATCTAGAAAAAACTTTATATAGGAAGTTTAAAGAAAATCGGTCAAGCCGTTTCTTGAAAACCTCATCTGATATCTATAATTGATCTACATAATTAGGAAGCCTATCAGTTTCTTTTAAGAAAATCGTTGGAGCCATTTTTGAGATATCCACTCTCCGTTCCACTTCCTGTCTTCTTTAACAGCTCGCAAACATTGGAATCTGAACATTGGAAACCAACTAATGCGTACAAAAATATATTTAAAAGAGAGTTAATATTGCAAGTTTATAGAAAAATCTTAGAGAGACAATAACATACCCATTTCCGAGACATAAAATTGGTTTACTAAATTAGGATGCCTATCAGTTATCCTGCAGCAGCCAACTATTTACGAAAGGATATATAAAGGGGGATTTATACAGCAAATTTGAAAAATATATCGTTAGAGCCGTTTTTGACTTAAAAGTACTGTCTCACTTCCGACTTTCCATGTCCCGCTCCTGTTTCTTTTTTTTTTCGAAATTATAAAGTATCTTTATTCTATATTTTTCGTTTTGGACAGTCAGAAGGACAATTTGAGGTCCCCCGCACACACACGCATTGACCAGTTTCCCAAAAAAACTTTTTTGCACTCAATAGGCCTTAAAACTTGTAAATTAAGATATAACTCGATATCGAAAATTTTGACGGAGTACAATACTTCCATCACCCATGGTAATTGGGTAATGGAAACAATAATAATAAAAATAAAATACGCTATTCGAAAAAATTAGCATTTTGAACATTCTAGTAACTTCATTAGTTCATTTATGACACCACGTATACACATATTGTTATCATAATAAAAATCTTTATTATTTTCCCGCTCATAAGTGATATACGATCGAAATATCATTAGATTATGCAACACATTTTTGTGCTTTATTTTATATAAAATCAAACCATTATTCTTTGTAGATTTTTGTTAACAGAACACAGAAACTACATTTAAAATAATGCTATGAAATAATGTCTGAAATTTCCAAGGAAAGTAATATCTATTTATTATAGTTGAAGAAAAAATAAGCCATCTGCTATTTTAACATTGCACCATGATGCATAAAACCTATAAAACACAGTCAAATAAATCATGTCACAGAAGTAAGGCCTTTTTTTTTCTTCTCATTTTATCATGGGCATTGCTCAAAGACATATATTGAAAGAATTATTTCTGTTATAATAAAATGCTAGAAAATGTTACCAAATATAGTCAATCCAGGAAATTTTTAACTATTTTTTAATTATAATAATTCATTCATTCTTATACCAAATGAGAAAATCTGAAAATTTTTATTCTAAAATATTTATGATTATCTATAATTATTTTTACTCTAAATATATAAAAAAAACATTTGAGTATCTTCATTAAAAAGTTTTAGGAAATTATATTTTTCCATTACATAATTAATGAAGTAATAACACACATATTTTATTGAGTAAAGTAGATATTCCTTTACAAAAACAAATAAATGCGGGCACCCTGTTGCAAAAGCTCAGAAAAGCATTTAATATATATGTATTAGATTTATGTGAGCTTACAGAAATAAAAAGAGTATAATGTATATTAAATAAGCATAAGAAAAATTTAAATTTACGTTCGAATTACATTGAAAAAATGCAAAAATCATTAATCTTGAAAATTCAAATATCTTGAAAATGATTTAAACAATTCTGATTTAAAAAAAAAAAAAAAAAAAAAAAAAAAAAAAGTTTATTAAATTATACCTCCATAAAAAATAGTTTTTTCGATCATATGAAATAAAACTAAACGATAGCTCTTAGCTAATATTTGCTTTATAAAGCAAACTTTGGAAGCATTAACAACGCGTATATTTTATATAAATTAAGCATAAGAAGAAGTAAAATTTACGTTCGAATAACGTCGAAAAATCCAAAAACCATCAAATTAAAATATCTTGTAAATGATGTAATCAATTTTGATTTAAAAAAAAAAAAAAAAAAATGTAGAAGAAGAAATGTTTATTAAAAGAAATGTCTCTATATATTAATAAAAAAGTTATTGTCGCTGGCGTCAAATTATTTTTGTCTGCGACAGCATCTTCTAGCGGAGGGCAGGATTTTTCGTGTCATGAGAGGTATCAATGTGTTCCGAATACTCCAAGGCTACTTAGAAATTTCTATCATTTTAATTGAAGAAGTTATCAACTAAAAACGGCAAGTTTATGAAGGTAGTCTATTTGCGATTTCGAAAAACGTTTCTCCCAGTGACGTTGTTCTTTGGTCATGAAGTCATTTTACACGGGAAAATTAAAATATGATCCATGGTTGTATGTAGATAGGTAGGTAAGTAGTCAAGTTGGTTGGATTTAACGTCGCACCAGTACTGCACTATGGGTAATTGGCGACGGTCTGGGAAGCACCCCTAGAGATGTTCCGGAGACATGTCATCACAATTTTGATCCTTCACGGAGGGGATGATACCCCCCCCCCCCCCACTTCGGTTGATCCCCAGAGGTATAGTATGGATGGGAACATGGAGGACTTTGCTGCCGCGACAGATTTTATGCGCACCAGCCACGATTAGTGTACACGACAGTCTTTGGCCCGCTCAAGCATCGAATCGGCAACCTTCTAATTACGTGTTCGGCGCTTTACCGACTACGGTACCACGATCCGAAACCATAGATGTAAAAAAGAAAGAAAATAAATGTCAAGTCTTTTCTCTACTTTTAGAAAATTAATTTTCTTAGACGAGAAAATTAAAATAAGATCCCTGGTTGTAGGTAGGTAGATAATTAGGTAGGTTGTGTTTGACGTTGCACCATTACTGCACTATGGATAATTGGCGACGGTCTGGGTCACAGCCGTACGGAAGTTCCGGAGACATTCCACCACAGTTTTGGTCCTACACGAAGGGGATGGCTTCCCCGCTTCGGGGGCCCCCAGAGGTATAATTTTGATGGGAACATGGTGGATATTGCGGCCACGATATATTTTACGTGCACCAGCCACCATTAGTGTACACGACGGGCTTTGGCCGACTCGAGAACCGAATTCGCAATCTTCCAATTACGAGCTCGGCGCTCTACCGACTGGGGTACCGCGGTCCGGCTCAAAGGTTGCAAAAAAGAAATAAAAAGGGTCATAAACTAGAGCTGTAATGCAAAATGATTTAGATATTATGAATTTCTTTCTATTAAAAAAGAATATAAATATTAAATATTTCAATTTGACATTGAATATGAGTATTTCCAAAATATTTTTCTGTTTTTGTCTTGTAATATGCACTATTAATATTCTTTTTATGTGAAAGAAAACAGCGAATAGGCGGGCAGAGCACTGCATATGTTAATAAGTAAAGTGAGTCGGGGTTGGTGAGCGAAGCGAGCAGGGGGCAGAGCCCCCTAGTTCATTAAATTATACTTCCATAAAAAATAGTTCTTTTCGATCATATAAAACAAAACAAAATGATAGCTAATATTTTGCTTTATAAAGCAAACCTTGAAAGCAATAACAACGCGTATGTTTTATATAAAATTTTTAAGCCTCAGCATTTACATCACGGTTTAAAACAATATCTTGACAAAATTGTTTAGTTATTACTTATGTGAAATAATGTTTTATGCAATAAAATATCACTTTCTTATGCATTTAATAAGTCGCAATCCGAAATGTTTATTGCATGTTTTTCAATTGTAAGAATATGCTAGTTTCAGTTTAGTTTTATTCAAAAAAGGTATAAATTAATAGTTAGTACATCTCAATCCATATACATAAGTATGACCAGTAACCTATTATTTTTTATAACTATTACTTCCAAATTTTTAAGAACTGTTTATTCTAACATTTTTGAGGGGGGGGGATAAAACAAATCTAAAGATATAATATTATAGTTTTAAAAAATTAAAGAACACGCTTTTACAGAAATGTGAACTAAAAAGCACAAAATATATATCTTAGTATTAAAATGCAGGGTAAGAGAAAATCGCGTGAGTGACACACCATAATATTTACATACATTTAAATCTTTAATTAAAATAATTTAGAATTGAACAAAAACCATTTTCAAAAAATCTCCCCAGACTAGGCTCGAACTCTAGACCTTTAGGTTCGTAGCGCGGAGCTTTACCACACAGCCACAGCGTTCATGTAGGGAAAGTCTTTTTTTACAATATAGATTTTTTGTTTGCTGCCAGAGCGGTTACAAACATACATACAGGTGAAGCTAATAAAAGCGTGTTAAAAAGAAAAAAAGTTCGTAGTCGCTTATAAAAAGATGATACTTTAAGAAATTTATTTTAAATTGGGAATTCAAGATATATTTTTTTAATCGTGTTATAAAATGTCTTCAGATATTTCTTACCAAAAATCAGGAAGAAAATCTAATTAAAAACAGAAGTCAAATACTCTAAAATTAATACATAACATAACTTCAAAGCTTAGAACAAAAAATATGAATTAGAACATTTCAATCACAGTTTTGAATACTTCAAATTTTTGTCAATGTGCTACCAAGCATTTACTAATCAGATGTGTGCATGTAGTATATATATATATATATATATATATACGATTATTATTTAAAATAGCATGTGAAACTAGAGGTTAAAAAAGAAGTACGTTACATTCGTTAGACAAAACTTTTATAAAAATGGTTTACGTCACTGAAATTTTAAAAATTTTGAAAATTTCAAATTCGATTTTCAAAGTTTAAAAGAAGGATTTATCTGGAAAACGGTTAGTTTATCGTTAGAATCAGATTAGACAGATTTTCTTGCATTAAAATATATATTTCTGTTATATTTCACAAAAATGAAAGCCGTTGTTTTAAAAATTCTACATTCAAAAATTTAATATGTCCAAACTTGTGCTTTAAATTATAACTGTAGCTAATAAATATATTTATCAGGATATTTTCTTCCGAAGTAATTTTTTTTTCTTTGGTACATTTTGACAAATCTAACTTGATATTTACATTATTAAATGAAAATAAAACTTTTTTATTTTATTTATTTATTTATTATTTATTTATTTATTTATTTTTATTTTATTTATTTATTTATTTTTATTTATTTATTTATTTTTATTTATTTATTTTTCAGAAAAAATAGTGCCCAAGACATTTTCTCTTAGGCACTATATCTTTTTCTTATATCAATTTTGTAATACGTATGTATGTATATATATATTTAATATCTCTATTAATTTTTATGTGGTAATTTCAATAAATAAACAATAGTTTCAAAAAATTGCATATTTGAGTCTGCATTACGTTATGCGGGTACAAATCAACAAAATACCTTCAACCTATTTGTTAAGATTTTAATTTGCATCTAATGCTTTTAACTTACCATCGTGTAGATCCCACTTGCCAAACTCCCATTCCTAACTGACTGCCAGCAGCAACAAGACTTTAATAACACCATTTTGATAATCTCAACCTGTAACGAAAGAAATTAAAAAATATTAATATTATCAATAAAATTGCTGTATAAAATTTTTATTGTATTTGTTTTATGTGCGGTATATATTTCAAAACATGGCATAAATAAGAAAAACATTACACGATATGTTCCAATTAGAAAATAATAGTGTATGAATTAGCCTCTTTACATGTCACATAAATATTTAAATAAGTATATGCGTGTACCTCACAGTATGAGCAAATTTAATATAAAAAATAAATAAATTATGTAGGTTTTATCACACAAGGTAGAATCCCTCAGATTTAAATATCGATTAATATCTGAAATGCTCAGTAAACAAAATCTAAATTAAAGAAAACAAAACTATATTACCTATTAATTACTTTTTCTTTCTATAATCTCAAACGTGCAAAGCAAATTATTAGTTTAATGAGATATATAATAAATGTTTTAAGTTTTACAACGATGGCAAAAGTTTCTATGATAAAATAACAGTGTAGGAATTTAAAGATATATTAAAGCATTAGGTTTATTTTTTATTTATTTTTTTAAACAAACAAAAGAAAAAAATATTTACAAGATAAAATTCCCGAAGTAAGCAAACTTTAATCAATGAACAAAACTCTGCTTGAAGTTATCTGTAATTATTTAGGAGCAACAACACACAAAAATAATTTTAAAATTATTATACTTACTATTGCAAAAATGAAGTACACTGTCGTCGAAGTAGAATTCTAAAATGCATCGTAAAATTAAGTTTTATTAGAAAGCCATTTATCAAGAGACACCGAAATTTCCCTGGAACACCTTTTGGATCTCAGGGATAAATGCGAGGAGAAAATCAGTTATCGAACGCACGTGGCTCTCCTAGAGGGCGTTTTATATAGATGAAGGAGGGTCGTTCCTATTGGCCCAACAAAGCAAAAGAAGAATGCTTCACGGACAGGACAAAACAAAATAACAAAACATTCTAATTTTACAGAGAAATTATATTCATCAAGTTATTTTATTGTTTTAGGATTTAATATATGAAACCAGTGTTAGGGATGTTTGATATTAGAATTCAATATTTTGTACATTTTAAAACCATTTGTATGTTTCTTTTTCGAATAAATTCACTAAAAGAAAATTTACTAAAAGTAGCTTATATATGTATTTAAATTTTTCAATCGAGAAATGTTGTCTAAAATATGCGTATAATATATGAATATTAGAAAAAATGAGAGCAATAAATATAATAAATAGTATTATAAGTAACTTGTATTTAAAGTAACTTGTATCAACAATGTAGATTTATGCAATAAAAAGTTTTGGTTTATCGCATCGAATTTAAATCGTATTGAAGAAAACGCCTGTAAACTTCCGCGTATGAAATTAACTATTTCAATACCTTAGGAAAAGTATATTCTTTTTATTAATACAACGATTTAATAAAAATTATTCCTTCCTTTCTATTTTTTTTTTTTTTTTCTGTTACTGAGTTTTTGTTGCTTATAAACACTTTAAAATAATGTTTAATTATAAACCTGATTTTCAGAAATATATACTGTCATATTTTACTTCCTAAAAAAATATAGTTGTAATAATAATTGAGAAATTCTTAAAATGTGGAATGATCAAACATTAACTACGAGATTTTTTTATTTTTTTATTTTTTTTATTTAAGCCAGCATTTTTATAGTATGATATTAAAGAATAGAAAATGATATACAATTACTAAACGCCAGCAACAATTCTGGAAAATTGTTGATTTAAGTATTTAGTCAGTTGATCTGTAGGTTATAGCTTTCTCATATTGCTGATCAGTAACTTACAGATTTCGAACAACACACTTCTAAATAAAATTATATAGATTAAATACGCTTTAACTTTATAAAACACATAATTATCCAAAAATGCATTATAGTAATATGTATATATATATATATATATATATATATATATGGATTTTATGACATCATATCATCTTTAAAAATACATTTACCGAAAAAATGATACAAGTGTGAAAAAAAAAAAAAAGAAAAAAAAAAGTTTTTTTTTTTTTTTTTTTGTAAACTTTATGTTTTTGGTGATGATAAATTAAAAATGATATCCATTTCTGCACATCACGTATGACATTTTTTTTCCTTTTTTCAAAATCATAGGATTTACAAAAAAAAAAAAAAAAAAAAAAATCACTGAATTTGTTACATTGAACTAAACATATTCTATTCCTTAATTAAACAAATAATTCTTTAACACTTCGCCGTGACGGACGAGTTATCTCGTCTTCCAAGATTATTCGCTCTGCTCTATGGACGGAGTAACACGCCCTCTATACAATGTTTATCTAAATGGTTTATGCGTGTACATTGACTTAATAATCTATTAAACTAAATAAATTAGTCTCTTTTAATTATTTAATTATTATCTTGATTAATTAACTTACTTGTTTACTATAATGAACGCGCTTCATTGCCACGATGAATGTGTTAACATATATTTAATATTCCGTGTTCACTCTTTCTGTTTGTAAAAATTTTTATTAATATTATTGCTTTTTGGAACATTTTCTTCCTTTCCCCACCCTCCAATTCCTCATATTTCTCATTTTGTATAAGATTTTTTTTTTTTTTTTTTTTTTTTATAACGTTATTATTATTCACTTTTATAAATTTTATTTCAAGGTAAGAAATAATTATTGAATGTACTTTTTATAATCAACAATACAATACCTGATTTCACACTAAAGATGATAAGCCTACATTAAATCAGAAAATTCATTATATCTGTTTTAACAAGTTAGGCAATATTTATCCGAAATATGTAATTGTTTTGAGGAATATTTTGTTATAGCCAGTACCTGTAGAACACGCCAGTAGCAGAAATTTCAGTATCTATCTACAACGAAACAAAATTTATCTGCGATCCAGAAATGCCTTATCAAGTCAGATATCGGAAAAAAAAGTATAGCAATGAATAAATTATGTAAAATTTATATCTGAAAGAGAAAGAAAATTACTAACGTGAAATAAGTATATTAATCTAGAGACATAATGCAAATTATATTTAAATATTTTTTAACTTAGCTATTTCTTTTTCATTTGTTAAATTAATCTGCAGAACTTTAAACAATCTGCAGCGTTCTGCGCTGTTTCTGCTACTGGGTTTAACACTTTTCCAACAAGGCTGAAAAATGTTTATGATTTCGGTTTGTTAGTCTGTTTGTTGTCTGTTCGTCCGCACTTTATCCCTTCTTAATACTCATGGAATTCCTTGAAACTGATACATGTTATTCAAATTTTTTATGGGATGTTCTCTTTTGAAACTAGGGAAAATATCACCAGCGGTTTGTTTAATGGACAACAACCGCGAGAATTCCAAAGCATCGTGTCCCACGAGGGACATTTTTATAAACCATATTTTAATACTTTTATTTTGCACAAATCATAATGAAATTGACATTTATTATTCATAACTGCAAAGAAAAGTTTCTTTACAGGATACAGTATAATTAGCATTAAGATTTACAGAGCCATACATAAATATTCAGACACATTATAAGGGCTATACTTCGAAATTGCTAGAATTGCATCTTCTTCTTTATTAAATGATTTTAACAATTTCTAAGAATATTTAAGAGTGATTGGAGTTTGAATCATTATATCTGTATGGCTTTCTCTCTGTCTGACTGTCCGCCTCCAGAGGCCGTAAATATTTTCAGAATTTTTCGAAATGATACGTGTTATTAAAGTTCACTATATCATGTTCCATACTTAAAAGGGCGTAAATAACATAACTGTATTATATTCAGAGGCAGTCAAAGAATGCAAATGAAAGTGTATTTTTATAAACATATTTAAATAACTTTGTACTGCACAAATCGTAATGAAATTAGAACATTATTATTCATATACTGAAGGAGTGTTGTCTTTAGAATGTTATGTTTAGCAGTAAGATTTACAGGGCCACACTAAAAAATTCAGATACATTTATCGCTACAATTGGAAATTGCTGGAATTGTATTTCCGTTTGAGTTAAGGGTTTTTAACACTTTACAACTATATTTAAGAGTGATTACGAATTCATTTAGTCTATTTGTATATCTATCCTTCTGTCTGTCCGTTGTGTGATCTATCACGCAGGCAAAGTACGTTGAAGGTTAAACGATGCAACGAGTACGTACAGATGGAAAATGATAATACTATATGCGAAACGCAAATTTTTTTCATTTTTGTTCAAACTTAAAATAAGTACAAAGTACTTACGCGCCATAATAATACCATATTTTCTACTTAAATCTCATGCAATATATCTTAAAGCTTAATAATTCTTATAAGAAGTTTCCTTTTTACGTACTCAAAAATTGGTATTTTTTAGAGAGAAAATATACATCAGAATAAATCAAAACAGATATTTAAATCTTGTAAGGTTGAGACAATGGAAGGTTGCAACAGTTTTAAAACTAAGCTGGATCCAGCGACTCCCGCTGACACAATAGGTGGGAGATTCAGATGTTTCGACGCCAACAGTCGTCGAAGTTTCATATTAAGTCGGAATGCTTTTACGTCAGCATAGAGCTGCAACGGAGGAAGTAACTTGCGGAGTGGAAGTGGATACGAGCAGATTTTGAAGTTTTGGTAAGTGAAGTGATTGAAGGCCGTTGGGTTATTTCAGATAAATATCGGAGTAATTTTGTAGAGAGTGTGGTGTTGATGAGGATAGATCCTTATGCTAGCGCTAAGTTATTAAGTGGATTAGATAGTGGAGATTTCTAATTTGGTGAGTAGTAGAGTATTGCGGTGTTGTTGATAGTGTAGAATTCGAGTGGAAGAATTGGTGACCCAGGGAATCCTACCACCTTAATCAAGTGTGAGAACTGTAGTGGTTACAACGAGAGCAGCGTCCATCCTTCTTCTGTTATCTCTACAGGATGAGACTTAAGTTTTATATTTCTCTAAATTGTACATTTATTTAACTTATTGATTAAGTTCCGGGTAAATGGCATCCCTCCTGACCCCAAGTTCAAATAAAAGTTTTATTTATATTTTATATTCAATTCTCGTGCTCATCAATTATCTATTTAGTTATCTAATTAATTGAATAAGATGGAGTCTGTAACCACTCAGATTTCACAGTAGCGCCCTAATCTGCTCGACACCCCCCTCTGCTAGAGTTTACTTTACGGGTACAAATACTGTAAATGATTTCTTTGCTGAGCTTCAGGAATATTTTGAACTGTCTAAAACTGAAGATGCAGATAAGTTTAATCTTCTCAAGTACTCCCTAAAGGGAGACGCAAAACTTTGGTTTCACTATGTCGCCTCTCGTGCGTTGACTTAAAACTTAAAATCAAAAATACATTTTCTTCAATTACTGTTGCGGCTAGATTGCGCCAAGAGCTCTACACGATTAAAATGTCATTTTATGATAAGCCTACTACCTTTTTATTACGTAAACTGGATATAATCAAGCAATTGGACTTAACTTTATCTTTTGCTGCAATGCTTGAAATTATTACCCCGCTCTTTACTATTCCTATTCAGGATTATTTGGATGTTAAACCCGTCATTTCTTAAGATAGTCTATTTCAAACCTTGGCAAAGTACCATAAAAGGCACCCTACGAAATCACAAAATAACCTTTATCTCCAGCGGGATAATGTAAATGCTCAAAATGCAAGGCGTGAAAATTTCGTCCCCCACCCCTCAAAATCAACATTTTAATCGCCCTCAACAAGATCATTCATCGCCACAGCCAAGGTGTAATACTAACAGTAATACTAACTACTACTTTCAGCACTCTCGAAATGGTCCTTTCAATCAAAACCAACCTCAAAACTTTTCTAGAAATAATACAAACGACAGAAACTTTCGTACTTCTCGCAATAACCCACGCCGTCAGTTCAACGAATAAGTGGCTCTTGTGAGGAGGGTCAAGAGTCACTGAATTATTCAGTCACCTCCGCTTGTTTAGAAACTATTTGTATCAGTCTGGTGGGCATACCTAACTTAAACATAGTTTTACATATGGTGTGGTCACCCCGGCATTTTGGGATACTGGAGCTGAACGTTCTTTCTTAGCTTACGAGACGTACGCTAAGTATTTCTCTTTCAATCCTTTGAAACGTGCTAACTTAAATATTACAACTGCTCAAGGCCAGGCCTGTATTAATGAGCGGCGAATTACGACTGGAAGTTTAAATCCATAACTTAAGTATAATTTGGCCATTCTATGCAATAGAAGATCTTCAACATCCCTGCATTATTGGGTTAGACTTCATGACGGCAAATAGCGTCGAACTAAATTTTGCTACAAAATCCGTATACATTGACGATTCGAAATTAAGTTCTCAACCTGTCGAGCCGACAGATTTAATTATTAATCTCGAGGAAAGTGCCCTCAATGAGGTAGAAAAAGCTCATTTTGTTAATTTTCTTAATCAGTTTAAATCTTTATTTTCGGATACGCCCGGGTTGACGCATGTCGTCTGTCGTGAAATTGACACCGGACATAACAAACCAGTCTTTAGTAAACCTTATATATATGATCAGGCCAAGCAAGATATTATAGACTAGGCTGACCAGATCAAAGTACCTTTATAATAGAGAAGCGCTTAAAATTGCTACAATTATCCAATTATGGATGTATTTTTTCATTCATAATAAATGACCAAAAATAAAGTATTATTCATTAATAATTTATTTTCTACAATTTTTTAAAACTTAGAAAAATGCCTTCAAAGAAAGGAAGTCTCCATTTGTCCCCAGAAAATGGGGACATTTGGTCAGCATATTATAGACTGGCATATTAATAAAATGATACAAAAGATATTATAACACCAATAACTTCTCCATTCGCCTCGCCAGTTGTCTTGTGTCGTAAGAAAAATGGTAAAGCCAATAATGATCCAGAGGGTAGGCGTTTTACAGTTGATTACAGAAATCTTAACTTTATAACACAGTACCCTTAGTATCACCTGCCTATAATCAATGACCTGCTAGCTCATATCACCAACACTAACTTTATGTTAACCTTACGTCGGGTTATTTTCAAATTGCAATGAAGCCGGTTGATATAATAAAAACTGGATTTCTCACGAAACATGGCACGTTTGGCTTTAAACGAATACCTTTTGGATGTTCAGGAGCCGTCGCAACTTTTCATAGGGCTATGGAGGTTATACTTAAACCTGTTTTAAATAAATTCGTCCATGTCTATCTTGATAATATAATTATAACTTCCTCTTCTTTTAATAAGTATTTGGATCATTTAAAAACTGTTTTTACCTTACTGCAAAATGCAGGTTTAAATCTCAATTCTTCTAAGTGCCATTTTGCACGTCAAGAAATTGAATATCTAGGCGTCAGGATAACGCCAGATGGAATTTCTGTAGATAATGAAAAAGTTCAGCCAGTTTTAAACAGGCTCTCCCCCCCCCTCAACGCACTCAAAACAATTTTCTAGATTCTTAGGCATGTGTGCCTAGTATGGCAAATTTATACCTAACTTTGCTCGCATATGCACGCCGCTCTTTAAATTGAAAAGGAAAAGAGTTAAATTTAATTGGTCAAACGAAGCCCAACAGGCTTTCGAAAAGTTTAAAGACATTCTTAGTTCTCCTCCGGTGTTAGCGCACCCAAACTATAACATACCGTTTCAAATTGCAACAGATGCTTTGTACTACGGCATCGGTGCCGTTTTAAGTCAAGAAGGCCGCGCTATTGCTTTTTCTTCCCGCACGCTTAATACAACCGAAAGAAACTACCCTGTTACTGAACGTGAATGTTTAGCGGTGCTCTGGGGCCTACAAAAATTTAGATTATGTTTCACGCATATTCCAGTTACAGTGCTAATAGATCATGCGGCCTTAACTCGTTTAACAACTGGAAAAAATCTTTCCTTTCATATGATACGGTGGACTTTAAAATTCGCTAATTTCAATATCAAAATTGAGCACCGTCCTGGGTCTGACAATATTGTGGCTGATGTCCTTTCAAGAACAACTTCTAATAATTCGACTTTAGAAATCAAATGACGATAATTCTGCGGCCTTTAAGAGTCATTTTTTTTTAAAGTTGGACACTTTTGATAGTTGACATCTTCAATTTTTCCGAAACTTTCAGGATGTGTTCAGTACTGTGATAAGAAAAAGTGAAATTTAATTTTTTCTGAATTTGATTTGATCGACCTAGAGAGGGGGGTCGAAGTTTGAGGCCGTAAATAAATGGTGCCATTTTAATATCATTTTACTCCTAAAGCCATGAGTGACCCATGTCAATTTTTTTAAATACGGATACTACTTGATACTAAGTACATTTTAGCATAAACAGTTTGGGGGGTCATTCATAGCTTTAAAGGCCAGGGTCATTCAAAAGTGCAGTTTTCGTTGATTTTTTCCATGTTTTCAGTCTCAATATCTGCTAAAGCCATGAGTGCCCCATAGAATATAATTATGGGGTTAATTACACACCTTAGTACAGAACTTAAAAATATTTAAAATTGCATGGGTCACTCTTCGCTTTAGTAGATAAACGGTCTCAAAGTTGAAAATTTTCAAAAGAAGGTCAAATTTGATGGTAAATTACTCTATAAGCCATGAGTCAATAACTATGAGGGAGAGTTTTAATTATACCCTAGATGGTCTAGTTTTAGACCCAGGTTACAAACCTATGGGGCTTGCAAGATTTATTTAGATATAGTCTATTTTATATCGCCAATGTGTACCTGTTCTATGTAGTACAAAACGCTTGAGACCCAATTTTGTATTACATTAATGCTTGTTTAAAACTTCCCATTTTACATTACAGAGGTCAGCATCAAAATAAATATAAAATAAATATAAAATTAAAAAATCTGGAGTGACTCCACTCGACTTTCCGAACATTGAGTAATTAACAGTTTTGTAGATAAAGCCTATAAATGCTAGATTCACCAAAATGCTTATAAGTAGTGCAACAGTGATTTATAATATTCATATAAATTTTCAGCTCAATTGAATAAGGCGTTTAGATGCTATCGCACTTTTAAAAATTTGGTCCCATAGGTCATAATGATAAAGAATTTTTCTTTGTGTCCCTGTAAAAAACTAAGTGCTAAATTCACCAAAATCTATACAGTTGGTGAAACTGTGACCTATAACATGTGTACAAATTTTTTGCTCAGATTAATAAGGCGTTTAGACACTGTCACACTTTTAAAAATTTGGCCTCATAGGCCATAATGATAAATAATTTTTCTTTGTGTCCCTGTAAAAAAAACATAACTTCCAGATTCTCCAAAATCTATACAGATTGAGTATCTGTGACCTATAATATGTGTATATTTTTTTTACTCAATTGAATGAGGCCTGTAGTTACTATCGCACTTTTAAAATTTTGGTCCCACAGGCCATAATGATAAAGAATTTTTCTGTGCGTCCCTGTAAAAAACCTATAAGGGCTAGATTCCTGAAAATTAATAGAGTTGGTGCTACGGTGACTTCCAGCATGCGTACCAACCTGCAGCTCCTTCAAGCAAAGCGTTTAGACGCTAGCGTGTTCACTCCCACACACACACATACATACATCATCGCAAAAATGGTGAAAACGGACTCAGGGGACCTCGAAACGTATAGAAATATCAAAATCTCAAATTCGTATTTTTACATGACTGCAATACTTTCCTCACTATAGTGTTCGGAAAGTAAAAATTACATAAGGGAGACAGGGGCAAGTTGAAGTACGGGGTAAGTTGAAACATGGAAATAAAAAATACAGTTTTTAAGTTCTTATTCATTGCCAATAAAGGGAAGTACAGACACACAAAACCTACTTTACAATGTAAAAAATGATGTGTATGTAAACATCTGTCGATTTTATGAGGATAAAACTGGTTTTGAGTACTGTTTTTTACTGTGAGTAAAAATTCAAATTTTTAAGTGATGTTGCATTTTATGTAACAAAAATTGGTGAATGTTTCTGATTGATTCAGCGCTTATAGTGTATAGGTGCAGCTTGCTAATCATATGATTTGAAACGCCCACGAGCATAAGTACTGGTAGCTTAACATCTCGTGAAGTGAAAATTGTGGACAGGGGCCAGCTGAAACAAATATAGGGGAAGCTACTTGAAACACCTGTTTCAATTAATCTCATGCGCAATTTTTTTTATTATTATTATTATTATTTTTTTTTTTTTTTTTTTTTTGTACACAGTCTTGTTTTCATCACCCTATATATGTTTTACATAATATAACAATATGCACATTTCAGATGTATCTTAGGTTATTACTTTACGAACACTATAGTGAGGAAAGTATTGTAATCATGTCAAAAATCCGAATTTGAGATTTTGATGTTTCTATACGTTTCGAGGTTCCCTGAGTCCGTCTTCACTCTTTTTACGATGATGTATGTATGTGTGTGAGTGAACACGCTAGCGTCTAAACGCTTTGCTCGAATGAGCTGTAAGTTGGTAGGCATGTTGCAAGTCACCGTAGCACAAACCCTATCGATTTTGATGAATCTAGCACTTATAGTTTTTTTACAGGGACACAAAGAAAACTTGTTTATCATTATGGCCTATGGGACCAAAATCTTAAAAGTGCGATAGCATCTAAACGCTTTATTCAATTGAGCAAAACATTTATATATATATTATAGGTCACAGATACTCAGTCTGTATAGAATTTCGAGAATCTAGCACTTATAGTGTTTTTACAGGGACACAAAGAAAAATTCTTTATCATTAGGGCCTATGGGACCAAATTTTTAAAAGTGCGATAGCATCTAAACGCCTTATTCAATTGAGCTGAAAATTTATATGAATATTATAAATCACTGTTGCACTAACTACAAGCATTTTGGTGAATCTAGCATTTATAGGCTTTATCTACAAAACTGTTAATTACTCAATGTTCGGAAAGTCGAATGGAGTCACTCCAGATTTTTTAATTTTATATTTATTTTATAGTTATTATGATGCTGACCTCTTTAATGTAAAATTGGAAGTTTTAAACAAAGATTAATGTATTACAAAATTGGGTCTCAAGCGTTTTGTACTACATAGAACAGGTACACATTGGCGATATAAAATAGATTATATCTAAATAAATCTTGCAAGCCCCATAGGTTTGTAACCTGGGTCTAAAACTAGACCATCTAGGGTATAACTAAAACTCCTCTCTCTCATAGTTATTGACTCATGGCTTATAGAGTAATTTACCATCAAATTTGACCTTTTTTTGAAAATTTTCAACTTTGAGACCGTTTATCTACTAAAGCCAAGTGTGACCCATGCAATTTTAAAAATTTTTAAGTTCTGTACTAAGGTGTGTAATAAACCCCATAATTATTTCTATGGGGCACTCATGGCCTTAGCAGATATTCAGACTGAAAACATGGAAAAAATCAACGAAAACTGCACTTTTGAATGACCCTAGCCTTTAAAGCCATGAATGACCCACCAAACTGTTTATGCTAAAATGTACTTAGTATCAAGTAGTATCCGTATTTAAAAAAATTGGCATGTGTCACTCATGGCTTTAGGAGTAATATGATATTAAAATGGCACCCTTTATTTACGGCCTCAGACTTTGACCCCCCTCTCTAGGTCAAACAAATGGAATTCAGAAAAAAATAAATTTCACTTTTTCTTATCAAAGTACTACTGACATATCCTGAAAGTTTCGGGGAAATTGAAAATGTCAACTATCACACCTCCATACACTTTGTCCAGCCTTTCAGTCTTTCTGTCTGTCTGTTGCGTTATACCGTAGGCAAAGAATAATGAAAGTTATACGACACAACACATACAGTTGGAAAGTGTAAACAATCGATGTGTACCGCATGGTATTTCGTTCTCTTTTTAACAATCGAGATTTAAGCACCTACAGTTTTCTATAGCCACTCTCTCAATATATGCGTGCCATTCGTGGGAATAATTATAAAAATTATATAGAACTATAATGAAAATTTAATGAAATTTTGTCTAACTTGCTGTAAAAAACCTTTAAAAAGAGAAAACGGAACAGCTGATTTATATTTTTAGATAATTTAAAAAAAAAAAACAAAAAAAAAAAAAAAAAACGCCTATATCTACAAAAACCTATATAAAATACTCTAATCTGATTCATACTCCTGGAAAGAAAAAAAAAAAAAAAAAAAAAAAAACGCTTTAAATCATACGTGTAAATATAAATATTTATTGCTTATGGTGCTTTTTTCTTATTTAGAAAACATTATGTTCCATCATTATAAATTCTTTACGCCTGAAAAAAGCTTTAACAGCGTTATCATAATCATGATGATGTGAAAAAATTTATTATTATTACTATTATTTCGAAATTAATAACAAGACTTTTTCTGATAATATTCATAAAAGAACATTTATTTATTAATTTCTCTAGAATTAAAATCTCTTTAATACTAAAATTGCATTAAACTTTGTTTTACTTAAAAAATTAAAAAAATAAATGGATGTTTAACTTTTCATAAAATTATTTTTTAATTTTAAAAATTTTTCCGAAATCTTTTGTATTTTATGAAAGTTCGATTTCCACACAATTCAAAGAATAATCGAACGGGAAAAAATAAACATTAAAAAATTCTATAAAAAGGTAATCAAAAGTATGTTCAATTTATGCTATTAACGGTTACATAATAATTAAATGTAATCTAAATTCTATACTAATTACTAAAAATATTATTCTTAAATATGTGTACATTAATAATAATAATATAAATAAATAAATAAACGCTACCTTCCGACTAATTTTGCCGCAAGTCATCATATAAATAAGCAGCTGGTGCCGATCGATTGCTAAAGACGTCTACTTGATAATGACGGTTGAATTTTACTTAGAAGGTAATCTTCATATTAAAACTTGAACCAACCTCATTTTTTCGAATATCAACACCCATTTCTGACTCCATATTAAAATTTCTGAGATCAAGGCAGTTTCTAAAAAGGTACTATTTATACATTTTTAATAATTAATTTTGGATAGAGTTAGAAGCAAAAATGTATTAGGCGTATGTCCATATACACTGATGGAAAAAAAAATCCCAACACCAGGAAGGAGCTGTGCTAGATAAACGAAATTTGGAAGGCGTGTTTATACATCTGAAAGATGACGTCAATTCAAATTTCGAGCTACGCGCATAAGTGTGGCGCTAGTAGCGACACTATGAACATGCAAATGAGGTTTGCTTTAAATAAGCGCTGTAAGGTTCGTGATCGTTATTTACAGTTGCGATTTCACGTAGTGGGTTAATGTTAGTCAAGGATGCCTCTAAGAAGACGAAGAAGCCATTATCAACAGCTCACTGAGTTTGAACGAGGTCGTGTAGTAGGGTTACGAGAAGGTGGGTTTTCTTTCCGCGATATTGCAGAAAGACTTGGCAGAAATGTATCCACTGTGCATGAGTGTTGGCAGCAGTGGTCAAGGGAAGGTACTGCCTCAAGAAGACCGGGTTCCGGGCGGCCACGTGGCACTATTGAGAGGGAAAACCGCCGTGTTCGGCGTATGGCTGTGGCTAATCGTACTGCGTCTGCAGCTGAAATTCGAGCTGCAGTTGGCACCACAGTGACACAACGAACTGTTACAAATTGGTTACTTCAAGGACAGCTCCGAGCCAGACGCCCAGTAGCGTGCATTCCACTGACTCCAAAACACTGCCGTTTGCGACGTGAGTGGTGTCAAGCTAGAGCTCATTGGAGGACGGAGTGGAGATCTGTTGTGTTTTCTGATGAAAGCCGGTTCTGCCTTGGTCGCAGTGATAGCCGTGTGTTGGTTAGAAGGAGGTCAGGTGAACGCCTGCTAGCGACCTGTCTGCGGCCTAGACACACAGGGCCTACTCCTGGAGTTATGGTTTAGGGAGTAATTTCGTATGACAGCAGGAGCACTCTCGTGGTTATCCCACGCACCCTGGCTGCAAATTTGTACGTCAGTCTAGTGATACAACCTGTTGTGCTGCCATTCATGAACAGCATTCAAGGGGATGTTTTCCAACTGGATAACGCTCGCCCTCATACCGCTGTTGTAACCCAACATGCTCTACAGAGTGTCGACATGTTGCCTTGGCCTGCTAGATCACCAGATCTTTCTCCAATCGAGCACGTATGGGACATCATTGGACAACAACTCCAGCGTCATCCACAACCAGCATTAACCGTCCCTGCATTGACCGCCCAAGTGCAACAGGCATGGAACTCCATCCCACAAACTGATATCCGACACCTGTACGACACAATGCATGCACGTTTGCATGCTTGCATTCAAAATTCTGGCGGTTACACCGGTTATTAATGTACCAACATTTCACATTTGAAATGGCTCGTCTCGCCAATGGCTCTACCTGTGATCTTGAAACTTTAATCAATTAAATATGTTACCTAGACAAATGTATTGCTGAAATTTCATTACTGTACAATAATTTTTTCTTGGTGTTGGGATTTTTTTTTCCATCAGTGTATTTAGCAAAAATAAATTATTATATTTAGATTATGATATTTCGATATTATGGTTGTGATATTAAGATAAAATTATGATATTATGTAAATTATGTATTAAGATTCTAACCGGAAAAACGTATGAAAATAAAATGCAAATTGATTTTTATTTTGTTGAAGCTATTGCAGGGCTACCACTGACGACTCTTTTTATATTCTTTTCGTACCACTATTTCGAAAAAATAAAATTTATAATAAATCTGCCCTTTACCTGTATCAATTTATTATAAATTTTATGTTATGGAAATAGTGGTACGAAAATAATTAAAAGAAGAAAGAAAAGACGCCTGTGACAGCCCTGTATTGTGTTTGAATCAAAAATTATTTGAAAAACTATTTGCATTCCTATGCATACAAAGTGTAATATCTTTATCTAGATCTTTTGAACTGATAAGTTATATTACTTTGATTTTTAGTAGTTTTCCATAATAAACGTGAATTTTACGTCGTGATTGTAAACAATTGGATATAAATCATATGCATCTTTTCTTTCGATAATGGATTTTGTACGTTAAAGAACTTGGAAACAGCAAATTCTCAACGTTTGATTCAGTATTATATATATATATATATATATATATATATATATATTAAACATTTTATTCATTTTATTATGTTACTTCATGCAGTACAGTTTAAATAGCTCGAAGCTTACAAACCGTGCAATAATCACATACAAAAATATGGATAACAAGATTAAAACAGGAAAAATTCTCACTAAAAAAACTTAAAAAAGTTATTAAATGTTAAAAAAGACTGCTAATCTATTATCGAACATTTATAGCTATTTGAAACAGTTAGCCCTCCCATACTGCATTTTCTAAAACGTTATATTTAACTTGAGGTATACAAACCCTACAATATTCAAGTACAAAAATGTGGACAACAAGATTAAAGCAAAAATATAGCTAAATCAACTGGAAAAGTTATTCAGTATTTAAGAAAAAAGACTCAATATATCCACGTCGGATATATTCCCTGTTTGTAAAGTATCCTATATAAAGTCAAATACGAAAATGCAAAATCTTATATATATTGCTCCAGATATACAGAAGAGAAACTTTTTTTCTTTTTTTTTTTTTTTTGAGATTATTTTACAATCTTTCATCTTTAGGAAAAATAAATTATTCTGTATAATACACATCGAAATGTTGCTTAGAAAACAATAAGAATCACATAAAAGTAACATGAGAAAAATTTCCATCAGATTATATACTTATCAGATATTTACTTATAGATGATACAAATGCATACCTGCCAATATACTCATTAATATTTTATAGTATCATTTGTACCCACCCACTTTTCCATACCACTTTATTTTTCGATTTATTTTCTTCAAATTTAAGTACGATTAAATTAGAAGAAAAATACTCTGTAAAAAGACTGGGGTGAAAAAAAAAAAAAAAAAAAAAAAAAGGTGAATAAGCAGGACTACGGGATATTAATTAGAATTTCGGCAGGTATGCAAGTGATAACACGTGATTGCCCCATAACATCAATAGGAAAAGAAATATCGCTATAATTAATGACGGGAATGAGCATGAAAACCCATGTTTCTTATAATGCTTATTCTATTCGAGCGAAAGTTAATATAGGTTTTAATTTTTTTGGAATGGGGATTTATTAATAATTTTCACAATTACAAATATGCTTTTAAATCGAAAATATGCATAGAATATGTTTGGGTCATTTCCTTCTAACTCTAAAAGAAAAAACAAAAGGGAAATAAACCTGAATTTAATAAGTTTTGAGGACGAAATGAATATTCACATTCATATATATCTGTCATATTCATTTAACATTAGCATAGGGGTATTTGTGTCCCCGGAAACTGCTAAAAAAAAATTTTTAATAGTGATATTTTTGGTAGTTTTCTAGCAAAGATTAGCAATTGAATATAGCCAAAAATACAATTCATAATTACCGGTGGGAAATAAAATAAAAAACCCGGAACGCAAACACCCCTGCATTAGCATCCTCAGATTTTGACAGCTTCTAACTCTATAAAAAATCGAGAGAAATATAAAAACTATACCATTTTGGGGGATGATTTGATCCAAATAACTAAAAAAATACAACAAAAATGGAGGTTGCCATTGAAAAAATGATGTTGGTGCCAGTTTTAATATGTAGACGACACCCTAAGCAAAATTTAATTATATCGTTATGAATTTAATTATATCGTTTTTACAAATCAATCGGTACCATATTCATACGATGTGAAATTACTCAAAAAGGGAGAAAGTTTTTTTTGTTTTTTGTTTTTTTGTTAATTGTACAATGGAAAATTTTTGCACATGAACTTTTACCTGCTAATATATATATATGTGTGTGTGTGTGTGTCTATATGTATAGATCTGATTGTACATTGGAAAATTTTTGTACATAAACTTTTACTTGCTGATATATATATGTGTGTGTGCGTGTGTGTTTATACGTATATATAGATTAATTTGCCAAAATTTTAGGTCATATATGGGTTACACCAATTAATATTTCCAATTTTAATAATATAAAAGTTACCATTACATAAAAAGAAGTCTTATTATAAAAAAAATATTTTCAAAATGAAAGTAATTCCTCCAGAATTGCATAAATGAAAGATTTTCTAATTCATATTGCAATAACAGCATTTTTAATTCGTATCTCCTACATAATACTATTTCAGCGTTATAATAATCAATAACCAGGAAGGAAAAACTTTTATTAGCAGGTTACCATTAAAATATTATACATGAATAAAGGGCATTATACGAAAAAAGATATATCAAAAAAATTTATAAATAGAAAAAAATAATAATAATAATAACCTTGTAATTTTCCCCAAAACTGCTAAAAACTTGCAAAAAGGTGCATTTAATACAGTAAGGTAAAATATAGTGAATTGTTTCTTAGATAGTAATATACGAGATTATATAAGATAATATACGAGATTATATTAGGCAATTATCATTGCCTAAGAACTCTTAGACATCGACAATGAATACAAATTTAAGTAAGGACAGAAAAAATATTTGGTTTAATTTTTAACTTCTTACTTGTATTTTAATTCCTTGTTGATATTACAAAATCTGTAATTTTCAATTGGAAGCTCGTAAATTATAAAACTTCAACGCATGCCTGGACTCGAATTTAATTAAGTATTATTTTTTAGTAAAATGCGTAATTTTAAGGAAAATTTAAAGATTTTTGGACTGTGCAGTCATGATCACTGTTCATAACACGTTTCAACTTTTGTTAAAATCGATCGAATATTCGCGATATAAAATATTTTTTTTTCTTTTAATACTCCAGTCTAGAAACTACATAATTTATCATCTAAAGTTTCTGGGAAATTTTAAGATTTACAGATTCCAAATTACATAAAATGTCAACACATGACTTGCCTTGAATTTCAATAAAAACGATTTTTCTATGAAAACTCTAATTTTCAATCGATTTTATAGATTTTTAGAGGGGGGACTCATGACTATCTACAGCCAAACTGTAATTTTTGTCAAATTTAGTTGAAAGTTCATGATTTTTTAAAAGCTTTTTTTATGCTCCAGTCCAAAAACCTTGTGACTTTTTAACTAATATCAGTTTGAAGTTGAAAGATTTACTGCTCGCAAATTTTAAAATATCAATACAAAGTCGCTTAAAAAACCACAATTTAACTAAATTAAAAAAAAAAATCAGACAAATTTTCAATAGACGTAGCTAAGAACCACCCTAAATTTCACGCTAATAAACGCTGAACCATTCCATAAATCAACGTTCTAATAATAATAAATAAGTAAATAAATAAATAACGCAATATAATTGATATATTTGTTTGGAAGTTATAGTGTCACACACAGAGATAGACAAAGACTTATAACATTTCTTTCTCTCTTTTATTTATTTATTATTATTTAATTTATTTATTTATTTATTATCTTATTTATTTATTCATTTATTTATTTTTCAGGGATTAACAACATAAATATTATTTTATTATTTATAGTTAGCTTATATTACCATTTGATTTTGACAGGTACAATAAATTAAATGATAAAAAACATTAGTTTTCTTCCAAAATAATTTTTATCCCTCTACATAAATCTTCGAATAACACGATTGATTGTATTTTATTTAATTTTTTTCTAGTCTAAAAATCGCACTTCTTAGCAAATTATATCATCAGATTGAGAAAATACTTCTTAGTGAATAGGTATCGATTTCGTAAAAATTGGAACGATAATTCTATATTTAAACGGAGTTTATATATAAACTGTATTTAATCACGCGACTGAAATTTTGTGATAATTAATTATTATCATTATTATTTTGATAAATTATTTTTCAGAAATAGAAATATCTTCATACATAAAATATAAAGCTATAAACAAAAAAGTCTCAGTATCGAAAAATAATTATATGTCAAAAATATACAGGTTTTGTATTCTTTTTTTTTTTTTTTTTTTTTTTTTTTTATGTCTTTGTTTCTATTGATATACGTTAAAATAGACAACTGTGTACTTTTCTGTTTTAATCCTAGTGTAAAACAGATAAATAAAAATTATTTTTATATCTTACTTTCATTAGCAAAATGTTTAGTTTATATCAAGTTAAAAATTATATTAAAAATGTAAAGAACAAACATGATCAAATTAATCTATAAATACTTTCGTTTGTTTTCTTTCAGTTTCAGAAAAGCTTTATTACTCAAATGTTTATTTGGAATACAAATTCTTTATTCAATATAAAATAATCTCTTTCAAACTGTTTGTTCTTTATGGGAAATATCCTAATTCCCATATCATGTAAAGAGCCACAAATAGCCACTTACCAACATAAAGAATTATTTAGATGTATAAATAAAAGTGATGGGTTTGTGATAAAGCTTTTCTTCTTTCCGTTATTTTTTATGTGGATGGGAAAATGGACGCTATTAAACCATAAAGCAATAAAACTCACACTACAATAAAAAGGGAGATACAAGAAGTTTGGACCACCCCACGAACAAAACAGATGTTTCTAAAGGCCGGTTTTCACTAGCGGTTGGTTGGAGCTGTACTATTCAGAATCCTTTGATGTGGTCAACCGGGCTCAAAACCCTCGAACTGGTTGAAAGTCTAGAGATCTCCTTGACGCTAACCCCCCTGCTGAGATAATTGAGGGGCCAGAGGCAGATATCTTTGTCAATTTCGCATGTTTTCCTTTGAAGAAACTGCGCAATCTGATAAAAGAGGGCTACAACTGATGACAAGACATTTGGCTCTTTGTGTCGGAAGCGTGATTAATGGTTTTTTGAACCTCGAAGTTTCAACCCTAGTGGAAACCAGCCTTAAAGAGAAGAAAGGAAAATGATGCTCCAGGGATGCTATGCTGTGAAGCCATCGTGCGGACCTTGGAGGTGCGGACAGAAAATTCAAAGAAAAGGAGCACGGGAAATTTCTAATGAGATTCTTAGTTATTGGTGAAACAAGCTACCAATAAAAATAAATAAATAAAAAGAAAAAAGAAAGGTTCAGCCCCTCTCAATGAGCCAAAAAAATTATGGTTAGAAGGTCTCTTGGAGATGTTTTGATGAGTCAAAAATATTATTAGAAGATCCCTCGGAATCTCTCTCCCTAAGCAGTTTTGAAGAACGTTAAAAAAGAAGAAGAAATATGAATTTTCATCTAAGTCGAATTTGATAAATATTTGCTTTTGATAAATATGCTCCTTGAAATACAATATTAAAATTCTTCATATATTCGAAGAGATTATTTTCGGGATGATCCCTCATACTTGGAAATGGAGCACAGAATTAGTTTATTTTATGCTATATGAACAATAATACGGAAAAAAAAATGCATCTTTGAAAATTTTCCATATGTGTGGCGTTAACGTTTCTTCGTGTGTTATAATTAGATTCTTCAAACAAAATAAATATTGTATGTGCACTCAACGATCTCCGTGTGTTATATTTCTATTGTCGAAACAAAATAATTTCATAAGAAACTTCATATGTGTAGATTTCCTTAAATAACGTATACGGACTCAACGATATTCGTGTGCAATAATTATATTTCATAACAATTTTCATAAGTGTGGACTTCGTAAATTCCGTATGTGAACTCTTTATGTGTCTGGACAATGTTAATACAAACTATGGACTACACGCAGTTGTCTAGTAATAATAATTTCCGGAAGTGCCGCATCCATCTAAATACCAAGGGTAAGTGGCTATTCAATTTTATTTTGTGGCAAACATCCTCTTGAAATTGATAAAATATAAATTGATTAATAATAAATTTATATCCCAGCATTTTTCTTATTAATTGATAAATAAATGGTATATTTGAGAATAAATACTAGATGTTGTGTCTATAACTTTTTTTTTTTTTTTTTTTAAGATAAATGTGTGTGCAATTAGTTAATTTTGTATAAGTTGAATAATGAATTTCAAAAGATAAGAAATAAATATCAAGAATAAATAATAACATTGATATTTAAGTAACAATTATAAATTTGGAAGTTAATTAAAAGTAAATAGGGTTATTGCATATATTTTAGTATTTGAACAACGCAGTGTTTAAAAATGGGATCATGTGGTTGGATTATAAAAAAAAAAATTATAATAAGTTTTAATTAATCACCACATTCTTCAAATTAAGAAATTACCGAACAACATTAGCAATTACATATTTGTGTTAAAATGCAAATTTCAGTTACAGATTTGTGCACTGAAGTTTCAGATTTGCATACAGTAAATTTGACTGTTTAATACATTAACTATATATAAATAACCGGTAAAAGCTTTATTTATTCATGTTAAAAGTACTAGATGGAATTTAAAATCTATTGGAAACAAATCAATAAATAAGAAAAGTGATATTCCGCTAAACCTAAACTACAAGCGATGTAACGTAAATAAACATGAATAAATACACAAAAAAGGAAAATAAAAATAAGTAAGTTTGTCAATGTTAGAGAAATAAAGAAAGAAATACAGTAAAGTTGAAAAAAAAAATTACAACATGAAAAGATTAATAAATGTGTAAGTTTTTTATTTATTTAATTTATTTTATTTTTTTAATAATAATGTTTAAAAAAATGTTTTATATTTATTGAAGCCTGCACTGAAGTTATTTGCATTAGCAGAAAAACTTTAATCAATTAATATAATTAATTTATTGCATAACGCATTAAGATTTAACTACCGGAAAATTTATTTTTTAATTATTTTTTCTGGATTTATTTAAATTTCCACATTTTTAAGATAGCTTAATTAAAAGAATAATAATAATTAAAATTAAAATTAAAACATTTACTGAATTTATGCCAGGTATATTAATTTATTTATATATTAATTTCACGTATTTGTCCTAATTTTTTACTAGAAATTTCAAAAAGAAAAGATAATGTGTTGTCTAAAATGATAATTTAAATTAAAAAATATAAATAGATTTCAAAATGTTTTAAATCTATTATGTAAATAGAAAACAAATTCCCTCTTTAATGAAAGTTTAATAGTTTTACATAAAGATTCAATTTTCAAGCTGTTTTACGTTTTATAAACTTTCAGTATTTTATTTTTTATTCTTTTAATATAATTACAGTAAAGAATTGTTCATACAACTCGCATTTATACGCTTTTATGATTTTACTGTAATTTAGTATAGTTCCAATGCATTCCTATTTAATTTAATACAAAAATTCTTCGTTTATATTACGCAAACTTTAGATAGTGTTCGTTTTACAACTTTCTAAAGTCCTCAAATTTCTACCTCAACCCTTATTTCTCTGTTCAACAGTTATTAATATTCTTAAATTTTCTTGGAAATTTCATTTTTTTATGTCACACTAAATAATAAAAAAATAACATCAACGAATTTAATTCGATTTATAATGCTGTATTTAATCTCGCAGACCATCAGCCCTTCAGATAATTATTAAAGCTTTTTTTGTATTTAAATGCCTACCTGCATGAACATAAATCATTACTTAACATATGCAATACGATTATATAATTATTCAAAATTATATATGTATTCGTACTTGCTAAGCAATTGTAGTTGGTACTTAAAGTATGCAATAAAGTTGTTCTTTTTACTTTTTTAACAAACAATTTAATTAAAATTTATTTATTACTTTCAATAAAAATACTTGTAAATAATAAACTAGCATTATCTTAAAAAGCTTCAAAACTATTACATAAAAATGCATTCTTACAGAGTGAAATTTGAAATAATCAAAGTTGTTTATTAAAAATTCGATTATAAGTCTACTCATTTATACATTGTTCTATGTAAGTCCCTTAAAAGGCGTAAGATTTGTACATTACTGCATTGTTTATTTTAGGAAAAAAAAGTAAAATTATAAATAAATGACAAATCATATCAAAGTAAATCAAATATGATTCGCATAAGCATGTAGCTGCCAACTTTTACATTTTTTGGCTACCGGAATATTTTTATAGAAACGTTTTTATATATTCATGCAACAATTTTCAACGGTTGGATAAATTAAAAATTTCTACTGAAATTTTCCGGTAAGCCAAAGGTACTTTTTTCTGGAACACCTTTTATTATATTATAATAATTGATGTCTTTATTAATCATTTTAAAACAGATTCGAAATTGAAATTGATTGTTCACTAAAAAAAATTTTTTTAAGTTAAATTCATCAAAAAGGTTTATAGATAAAAATATAAAAATACCTTTAGATTTATTTTAATATACATATTCTTTCTAACAAAAAAAAAAAAAAAATCTTGAACTGGTGTTTATATTTTAATAATTATTTTAATTTTATATAAAAAAATTAATTTATTAGAATACTCATTTATTATGCCAGACGAAACAAAAGTCATAGAAAAAAATAAAATATTTATTTTTCAAAAAGTATTGACCGGTGCAATATGGAATTTTCACTAAAATCCGCAGAAAGACGTGGGATTTTTTTTTTCCAGATAAGAAAAAGTATTAGTTACATTTTTCTTTACCAGATAGCGCTGTATTCGCAGTATCCTGTCACATTCACCTTCTCAAATGACTCTATAATGAGAATAAGGATTAATCTAACTTTGGCGAATTGCATATGATTTCAGATGTTAGTGAATATTTAAATTAAATATTTATTAATCTCTCTAAAAAGAAATTCATGATATTGTTAAAAGATGACTGACGACCATTCTCATGAATGACGCCCATCACATCGAATGTTTATAGTCCTTGTTTCGCAGCTGAATGTAATGCGCCACTTAAAAAAAAATAATAATAATAATTTTGCAAGTAAAATGTCGCCCGATGAAGAAAAATTAAACTAATTTGGCAATAAATCTTTTGTTCTTAAAAGTATAATAAAATAAATAAACAAATAAATAAATCCATCTTTCTGTGCATTTCAGCGAAAACCACATACTGCTGCTGTCAATATTTTTTGGACAGTGTAATTTTCATTTTTTCTATGATTTTTGGATCACCCGGTGTATGGGATTTTCACTAACGGAAAATTCTAAGTAAATAATTCAGAAAATTTTTGAATTTCTTTAGAAAGCCTCAGCAGTAACGAATATTCTCTGAAGATGGATACTCCATTTCCCTTCTGTTTCTTATATAGATCTTTCTCAAAAAATTGTTTTCATGGAAAATTTAAAAAATAAATAAATAAATAAATAAGTAAATTAAATATTATTTTGATATACTCTTTTCAATTAAACATTGCTTTTATGCAAGTTTTTCTTTCAATTCCAACTAAAAAATTTTTCATAGTAAATTCTGTTTTAGAAAAACATATCTTAGTAAAATAAAAAGTTTCCCTTTAATATATTTGTTCAAAGAAATAAAATTACCTTCTTCGTTTTATTTACTTCAGTGTTTTTACTTATTTGAACATAGTTCTATTAAACTCTTTGAAGCTTTTCACACATTCAGCTATTAACGGTAAAAACATTATTTGTTTCCGTTTTCAGTGATTACAATTCTTAAATACATTAATTTTATTAATCATTTTTAAAGTGCAAATTTCAAAACTTCAGATTCCTGACAACTGTTTAACGTAAAATTAATTGGAAGTCTAAGTTGTTTCAACCTGCATAAACAAGAATTTTTCAACATATGTCAACTTTTGTCCCATTGCAATAAAAGGGCATGCCTTCGGGGGAACATTAGTTGTAAAAAAAATGTCAGGATATTTACTGTTTCACAGTTTATAATATTAATTTTGTTTACTCATTAGTCTAAACCTTAGGCAGAGTATGTTTTCCCTATAAAAATGTCCAAATTATTACAATGATAAAATTAGATAATTATTAATATGTTTATAATTACGAGACAGTATCAAAGATTGATTAAAAAGTTTAACTAAATCTGAAAATAGAATAAGGAGCATTTTGTTATGTAAATGTAAATGAAATCAAAACTCTTTAAAAAACAGTATGACATTTTTATATAAGTACTTATATTTTGAAATATTGATAGGTCTATTTTAATATAGAAGGACACAATGTATTAGTTTACTACAATGTATTAGTTTTAATGTGAAGTAAAAAAAAAAAGAAGGGGGGGGGGGAAGATTAAAAATTATTAAAGCAAATTTCATCAATTTTCCGAAATAAAACTTGGTATCTAAATATTTATGTTTAAAATAATATTGATTTAAAAAAGGAGATGTACGATATATTATTATACCACTGTTATTTTTGCGTATGGCATAAGACTTTCAATCAAAGAAATTGAAAAACGTTTCAGTTTTTCAATTTTCTGGAGAACATTTAAAATCTAGAGGGCTTCTTATCCCAAAACCTAGATATTCCACGTGAATTAAATGTTTTTTTAACTTACAGTATTTTTATAGATGTAAAGTAGATATTTGTCATTTTTTACTTTCTTTTTACTAGGTAGAGAAAGTATTGTGTTTGGGTCAAATTTTCGAACGCGAGTTTTTGTTATATTTACATGTTCTGAAGTCCCCTGAATAAGAAAATCATGTTTTTAGCAAATGGTCTGTGTGTGTGTGTGTGTCTGTTATCAGCATATCTATAAAACAAATTATGGCAGGAAGTTCAAACTTGGTATTCTAAATGTGTATCATATAAGGATGCTACACTAAACTTTTCGTTAAGATCACGCAAATAGTTCGAGTACAGGGACACTCAAAAGAATTCGATATGAAAACTTCTGTCCGCCAGCTGCAATGCATATTTTGCTCTTTGTTTGAACTTTACGATGCGCAATTTCCAGTGTAGCGGGTGACACGTATTCACTGTAAAGTTCAATATATATGTCTAACAGAATTTTTGGTTACGCATACAGCGTATCCGTTCTTTACATTTCTAAAGACTTTTTTATTTAACGTGTGTTCATTCAATAGATAGTTTCTTGCTCATATCCGATAAAGGCAAGAAAAGTGACACAACTTAAAAATACACCATTTGAGAAAAATCAACATAAACATAACTTGACTAGAATAAAACTGTCACAACTGTCTCTGAAGTGGATAACTTTCTAGATGGAGATGTAACTTTTTTGTTCTTATTGGGTGCATTTCATGTATTTTTCAGTGACATAAACCATTTTTTGAGTTATGTCACTTCTCTTGGAAGTTGTGAGTTGTGAAACTGTCGTCGAACGTCTTCTGATGTTCTGCTATATGAATAAGTTTTCACTGAAAAGAGAAAAATAAAATCTTTTTGTAAAAAAATAGAACCGACTCCAAAAAGCAACTACTATTCAAACAACTTAAAAATAAATAAATAAATAAATAAATAAATAAATAAAAATGGTATGAAATGAAACTGTAAATTGCGCCTAAATATATAAAATAATTTCCTTCTCCAAACGACCTATAACACTACAATTAATCATAACTTTTGAAGTCGGCTCAAAATTAAATAAAAATTCATACCTTTATTCAATACAAAAATCAAATCTTATTCAAAATACACTTTTCACATTGTCACCTGCAAAACGTAGCCGAAAACTACTTTAATTCAGGAAAACAAATATGATTTAGTAAGCAGCAAATGTTGGCGAAGATGCTGGTATCTGACGTCCTTGGTGAAAGAAAAATCGCAAAATTATCTGGCAACCATATTTAATTTCTTTGGGATATAAAATGTATTTTGATAAGGTATATTAAGAGAGTAATCAAGAATATGAAACAATACTTCGTATAATATATATTATGAAAATATACATCTTGCGTGTGTATTTTTGCATTACGTTTTGATCCCCCAATCTAAAAGCCACCAAAAATGATAGTTATCAAATTTATACCAAACTTGCAAAGGAAACCCTTACTTCGTAGAAACATAAATGCCGCATTGTGAAGAATGTTCACTGTTCTATGTAGATGCTACTAATGGACCAATTGTATACAGTGATAAAATAATAAAGGAAACATGAAAATGGATCATTCGAGACAACATTTGTTGCTACCTATCTAAAAACAAACCATCAAAAACTAATTAAATTGTATTTAATTTTGCACCGAATTTAAAAGTTATGATTAATTGTAGTGTTATAGGTTGTTTGGCGAAGGAAATTATTTTATATATTTAGGCGCAATGTACAGTTTCATTTCATTCCTTTTTTTTTTTGTTTGTTTTTTTTGTTTGTTTGAATAGTAGTTGCATTTTGGAGTCGGTTCTATTTTTTTACAAAAATATTTTATTAATTATTGCTATTCACTTTTAATCAAAGTAATTTTCATCAAGAGAAACTAACTTATATCGTCTCTACTTGATCTTTTTATTGTAAAAATTTACAATTTGCTTATTCTAGATCTGTTGGAGATATACAGGTTATGAATATTGAGATGAATTACTTTATTTATTTATATATCTTGTTTCAGTTTTTGTTAGTTAAAATGCTGTAGGCCTGGGTCATAAAATTTCAACTTAATTTGGGTTAAGAGTTTTTTTCTTGGAAAGTTAGTTTAATGTATTCACCAACTTGTGAAAAAAAAAAAAAATAGGGAGTTCATGGTTGAATAATTGGCCTGTCTGTCTGGAGGTTTGCACAAAAATGTACTTAAAAATAAACACCATACGATCTGGTTAAAAAGTTTAGAGCAAAGCATTTGACTGTTCTTTATTTGGTTTAAAAATTTACTTACATAATTAAGGTGGCTCAATGGTTAGAGTACTAACTTTGTCATTCTAAGTGATTACGTTCAGGAGTTAAAAATAAACAGCAATCAAGAGTTTTCCTGTGTTTTTCAATTAGAAATTTTAATAAAGATTTTTCTATGGTGCTCACAAACCATAGTGTAGCTTAAAATTTGATAGATAAGGGTACTAACCACCATACCGGTAATCCGCTCTTTGTTCGGCCAATTACGGTATAAATTTCGTTTTCTTCAAAAGTACTCGAATGATTTCGATAAAAATTTAGAATAAGTATGTTTTTTTTATGACAATTTTACCTGAATTTTCCTCATCTTCAGAATAATTAGCGTTCGTTGGTAACCTTCACTCCACCCGGGAAAAAATACGGCAGAAACTTCGTTTTCTTGAAAACTGCTGGAACAATTTAGAAAAAAATTGAGGTTAGTGTTTTTCTAATTTAAAAATCAGTATGTCTTATCTTCTTCTTCAGGAAAATTAGAAACCGCTGGTAACCCGTGCTCAGCTTGTAGAAAAATACAACAGAAATCTGATTTTCAACGAAATTGATCGAACAATTTTGGTACAAATTAACAGTTAGGAGTTTTTTTATGATGACAATTCTATTTGAATTTCCCTTATTTCTAGGAAAATTAGCGTTCGTTGATAAAACGTGCTTTTCCCGGAGCAAGAAAATATTTAAAAAAATATTTCCATAAGCTAATCATTATATTTATATTTGGAATGATTTTTACAATGAGTTGGAGCAAAACATAGTCTTCCAGGGTATCTATTCTCCGATCCGACTGCCATAGCGACCGTCCTTAAACAACGACAGTCGTCAAATCAAAAGTCGGAATGCACTGTAAAAAATGCTGCAGTAAAATTACGGGCAAAGCCCGGCAGCAGAGATTCCAGTCAAAGCCCGTAAAAATACATTTAGACGATGAATGATGTATCGCCTGTAATTTTACGTTGTGATGAAACATACAACCAACCTGCAAAAAAAGTAGCATTAACGGTAAAATTAAAAGTTAAAGTTTGAGTTTCTCGAATGCTTTAAAAAAGGTTCTTGCAATTATTACACATGCGTGCAGGGAGAAATCCACAACACTAAACAACATATTTATTTTTTTACACGCAAAAGGTAATTTATTAATTTTCGTGCGAAGCAAACCGTCTAGGGTATCCCGGGGATTCGAACTCACAATCACCTGTGTCAGAGGCCCACACTTCGCCGACTGCGCCGTTGGGATCACAGAGACTTTTCTTTACAAAAACAGATAAAGTCAACATCAGAACTGACTAGTTGATAAATCTTGTCATACGCACCAAAAGACTTCTGGAAAAAATTTTTAACCGATTTACAGCACAATGTGAAGTAACAAATCTTCAGTTATTTTTACAGAACTAGCTATACAAATTTACAGCAACCTATGCTGTATTTATGTTAAAAAAAGTGCTTTATTTTTGCAAAAATTTTTTACAGTGATTAAATTGTTAACGTTCAAACTATGCATAAAAATTATTTTATTTTAAGACTATTTTAAAATCTAAATTCGCTATTTTTGACAAAGTTAAGGAGTCAGTCAATTCTGATATTGAAAAAACAAAAGCTTTTTTTTTTCCTATAAAGACTACGATACTGAATTTTGTGAAAGAAAATCTAGCTATTTTTCGAAATCATTTTTATTTGTAAGCGGACTGGATTGGATTTGGGAATAAGGCCGATTGACTGTTGTAGATCCTAGGCCTGAGGGGGAGTGCCCTCCGAGGGGTATTTCTGAGGGGTCCTAGACCGTATTTACACAAGTTTCGGAGGAAACCACGGAAAACTCCGAACGGCTAGGCCGACAAGCGCGACCTGTGATCGAGCCCGGCACCTCATGTCTGCCAGCTTTGAGCGCAGAACTGCTCGGCCGCTGGTGGGTCTTTTTTATTCGTAAACACTAGCACTAAAGAGGTAGTCTTATTTCAAGGTTCTCATTAGAGGTAAATAATGGGTGAGAATTTCTCACCCTTTTTCAAAAACAAAATGAAACTTTTGAAAAATATGTGAGATCTCTTAAAATTAAACGAGACGCAGAATAAACTTAGGTAATAATAATAAATCCTTTACATAAATACAGAGAATTTGTATCTCCAATTAATACAATTTTTTTCATGGTTTTCGATCGTTATGGTTTCATTAGTGGGTGCGAAGAAGAAATAACTATAGCCTAATTCTTATTTATCCAAACAGGTTTTTATTATAAGTCCGATTTCAAACTGTGTTTATGAAGTGTTAGGCGTATTTGCCCTTTTTAGAATAGCAGAAGAGGTGGTTTTTTTTTTTTTTTTTTTTAAAGCCGTATTTCATTGAAGGGAGTCCACCAGCGGCCGAGCGGTTCTGCGGTCAAAGCTGGTAGATATAAGGTGCCGGGTTCGATCCCAGGTCGCACTTGTCGACCTAGCCGTTCGGAGATTTCCGTGGTTTTCTTCGCAACTTGAGTAAATATGGACTAGGACCCTTTAGAAAGACCCCCACGAAGGGCACTCCCTCTCTGGCCTAGGACCTATAGCAGTCAATCGGCCTTATTCCCAAAATCCAATTCCATTGAATGAAGGAAGGACTGAAATATTTCGAGAGCAGAAACTGCTATGTATGATGTAATGTACATATCTGATGGTCATATTCAGATAAAACAGCTTTGTTTTTCAACAGTAAAGATCATACATAATAATCATAAGACTTACCTTGAAATGGTTAATTACATATTCATTTCATATTGAAATAAACTTTATTTTAGCATATTGTAAAAAATGCAATGTTGAAACAGCATTAAAATTTTCCGTTTTCTAAGGCTCAACTAAAGGGTTAAGAGCAATTAGAATGCTGTATGATTAAAAAAAAAAAAAAAAAAAAAAAAAAAAAGAAACTAAAATTTAAAAAGTGCGTTTAATAAATAAAACAGTTATTAGGTTGTAGTTTGTGTTTTTAGAAATCTGGCTTCAAATCAAGAAACCATTTTAGCTTTCTTTTTTAATATTTTCGTGTTGATAGAGTTTTAACAACCACGTGACTTTCTTCTTAGCAACCGTACTTTGCTGAAGGACAACGCTAATTTTTCCATTCCTTTGGAAGCGTAGTAGTCGAATTTTTTTATGCTTTTCAAATACATTTACAACACTGTGTTACAATGTGTATGTGTGTATGTGTGTGTGTATGTTTGTGTGTGTACGTGGTGAATATTTTGGCTATTATATCTCGGAAGCTAATGAAGATAGAACTACGAAGCTTGAGAATTGAAACAGGTCTTGTGTACAGATGAATTTTCCAAATTTTGGTGAAAAGTGGAAAATCAGAAGTGGGACATCCGAAAACAAAAGTGTCCGTATCTCAAAAATGTCTCTAACGATTTTCTTCAAAATTGTTTTATAAAAACTCTATTAGATGTTCTTTCGAATGATATAGTTGGTTAGTTCAGGAAAATTAATAGGCGTCCTGTATAAATAGCTAAATTTCAGGACCTGCAAGTGCGTTCCTTTCAAAACGGCTGTATGATTTTTTTTTTCAAATTTGCCATATTAACCATCTTTTAAATATCCTTTTGCATGCATTGTTGTTTTCTGATCAAAAATTATGCCAAACTTTGGTAAAAGTCAGTATCTCAAAAACGGTTCTAACGATTTTCATAAAAATTGTTATATAAACCCATTTTAGATATCCTTTCTCGTGCTTTACTTGGTTATCACAGAAAAATTAATAGTTATCCTGATCAGATAGATCAGTTTTAGACCTCAGAAATTGGTGTTTCAAAAAAAAAAAAAAAAAAAAAAGTACCCAATTTTCATTTTATTTCTTTTTCTTATTTAAAAAAAAAAAAAAAAATCGCAGTATAAACTCTGTTTTTATGTCTTTACACGTGTATTAACTTTCTCTTACTGGAAAATTTTTAGGCGTCTATTTCATAGGTCAATTCTATGTCTTCTAATAACATTATCTCGAAAAAGTGCATATAATACGTGTAATAGTTGGTAATGGAAGTCGTGTGATTGTTTCACACCAGATTTTTTATTTATTACACTTAGGGTATTTGATTCAGTGCAAAGCCATTTTTAGGAAACTTGGCATACTATATTAGACACGGCTTACCCTAAGAAAGAAGATAAGGATGCAACATTGCTAAATACCTTACGAAATATGAGCATTTTCACTAAATAATTTTTAACTATGCATGCACAAGCTTTTAAAAAATTTCGTTTGCATATTTTAATAGTCAAAGGCTTTGAGCTACTTATATGAAAACTCCAAATAAATATCGTGTAAATAAAAAAAGTTATGAGAGATAGCATGAACTGAATTTCATCTCCCAAAATAAATGCTAAATTCTATAAGAGGTTATACACACATTTTTATTTTGATTCATCAATGATAATACAATGTTCGCTGATTGTGAATAAATTTCGTTAAAATCTCTTATCATTATCTTTTTTTTTTTTTTAAAGGAACTGAAATTCTGTTCATTTTATCTCACATAACTTTTTTAATTTACACGATATTTATTTGTGGTTTTGATAGAAGTAGCTCAATACGTTTGGCTATTGAATTGCGCAAAAAATAAAATCTTTTTGTAAAAAAATAGAACCGACTCCAAAAAGCAACTACTATTCAAACAACTAAAAAAAAAAATGGATATGAAATAAAACTGTAAAATGCGCCTAAAAGTATAAAACAATTTCCTTCGCCAAACAACCTATAACAATACAATTAATCACAACTTTTGAAGTCGGAGTAAAATTAAATAAAATATAATTAGTTTTTAAAGGTTTGTTTTTAGATCGGTAGCAACAAATGCGGTTGTCTCGAATGATTCATTTTCATGTTTCCTTTATTATTTTATCACTGTATACAATTGGTCCATTAGTAGCGTCTACATAGAACAGTGAACATTCTACACAATGCAGTATTTATGTTTCTACGAAGTTAAAGTTTCCTTTGCAAATTTGGTATAACTTTGATAACTATCATCCTTTGTGGCTTTTGGATTTGGTGATCAAAACGTAATGCAAATATATACACGCAAGATGTATATTTTCATAATATATACTGTACGAAGTATTGTTTCATATTCTTGATTACTCTCTTAATATACCTTATCAAAATACTCATGACATCCCAAAGAAATGAAATATGTTTGCCAGATAATTTTGCGATTTCTCTTTCACCAAGGACGTCAGATACCAGCATCTTCACCAACTTTTGCTGCTTACGAAATCTTATTTGTTTTCTTGAATCAAAGTGGTTTTTGGCTGCATTTTCCAGGTGACAATGTGAGATGTGTATTTTGAATAGGATTTGATTTTTGTATTGATTAAAGGTATCAATTTTTATTTAATTTTGCGCCGACTTCAAACGTTATGATTAATTGTAGTGTTATAGGTTGTTTGGCAAAGGAAATTATTTTATACTTTTAGGCGCAATTTACAGCTTTCTTTCATATTCATTTTTTTTTTTTTTTTTCTAGTTGTTTGAATAGTAGTGGCATCGGTTCTGTTTTTTTACAAAAAGATTTTATTTTCCTCTTTTCTGTGAAGACTTATTCATATAGCAGAACATCAAAAGACATTCGACGGCAGTTCACAAATCACGACTTCCAAGAAATGTGACATAATTCAAAAAATGGTTTATGTCACTGAAAAATACATGAAATGCACCCAATGTTAAAAAAATGTTACATCTCCATCTAGAAAGTTATCCACTCGAGAGACAGTTGTGCCAGTTTTATTCTAGTCAAGTTATGTTTATGTTGATTTTTCTCAAATGCTGCATTTTTAAGTTGTGTCACTTTTCTTGCCTTTATCGGATATGAGCAAGAAACTATCTATTGAATGAACACACGTTAAATAAAAAAGTCTTTAGAAATGTAAAGAACGGATACGCTGTATGCGTAACCAAAAATTCTGTTAGACATATATATTGAACTTTACAGTGAATACGGGTCACCCGCTGCACTGGAAATTGCGCACCGTAAAGTTCAAACAAAGAGCAAAATATGCATTGCAGCTGGCGGACAGAAGTTTTCATATCGATACTTACATCCTGCTTTTACCAGTGTAGCTGCATGCGTTCAGAAGTTAGAGTGAGAACAGACTTTTGTTAGTATCCTGTAATTTGTTTATATCTTAATGAAATCTTAATGAAACCTATTTCAGGCCAAGATCATTACAACAACAAAAAAAGTATTAAAATTAAATCATCTCTTACGAAGTTATAAGCTAAAAAATTTCAACAACAACAACGAGAAACATGGTTTGTATTAAGAATATCATCCTTTAAGAATTCGGTTTAAAACGTCTATGCGTTAATGGATGTGACCGCTGACAATAACCATACTTTGAATTTTACATAGCATAAATGTCACCCGCTACGCTACAACAAATGGAATGTCGTTCAAGTGTGCACAAAATAGGAAATTGTGAACAAACAAATGCACGTTTTAAGCGTTCTGTTTTTAGCGTTAATGTCTAAACTATCTTTTCGCACTAAATCGATGATGCTCTACAATTTTATAATTCACTTTTTTCCCCTTTCTTGATCCGTTTCCGAGATAGGAACTCTAACTGCACTGTTTTCCATCAGGTGGCGCTGTAGGCGGTTAAATCGCGTAGCACATGTCCACTTTACTATACCTACATACCACTTTTATGAATATAGCTGCAGCTGTTCAACAGTTAAAAGAGTTGGGACTGACTTTTTGGGGCACCCTGTATTTTCTTTTGATCGTAAAGATATTACAATGGGACCTATTTCAGACCAAGACCTTTACAATAAAACAAAATGTATCAAAATCGGATCATCCGTTCAGAAATTATGAGCTAACAAACAAAAACAAAAACAAAAACAAAAAAACAAACGCTTTGAATTGAGAACCTACTCCTTTTTGAAGTCGGTTAATTAGAGCGTCTCCTACGAAGTTATGAGCTTACAAACACCAACAACAACACATAGTTCAAATTAAGAACACCCTCCTTTCTAAAGTTGGTTGAAAACGACTTTGCGCTAATTGATGTGACCGCTTACAGTAACAGCCTTTTGAACCATAGAGTATGCGTGTCATCCGCTACGCTGCAAAGTGTGCAACGTAGTTCAAGTGTGCATAGGGTAGGAAATTGCGGACAAACAACTGCACGTTTTAAGCATTCTATTTTTAGCAATAATGTCTAAAAACTGTCTTTTCGTAGTAAATCGATGATGCTCTACAACTTCGTAATTAACTTTTCTCCCACCTTGAACCGTTTTTGAGATAGGAGCTCTAATTCCGCGGTTTTTCTCCAGATGGCGTTTTATTTTCTTAAAATTGTATAGATATTACAATGGGACCTACTTAGACCAAGAGCTTTACAACAAAACAAAAAGTATCAAGTAACCGTATTTTGAACTATATAGCGTATGTCTCACCAGCTACGCTACAACGTGTGCAATTTAGCTCAAGTGTGTATCGTGTAAGAAACTGCGAACAAACAAATGCACGCTTTTAGCATTGTATTTTTAGCATGAATATCTAAACTATCTTTTCGTACTAAATCGATGATGCTCTGCAATTTTATAATTCACTTTCCCCCCTGTCTTGAACCGTTTCCGAGATAGGAACGCTAGCATGAATGTCTAAACTATCTTTTTGTACTAAATCGATGATACTCTTCAACTTTGTAATTCCCTTTTTTCTCTAGAACCGCTTTCGAGATAGTAACACTAACTCCGCTATTCCCCACCAGGTGGCGCTGTAAGCGGTTTAACCTTGTACTGCATGGTCATTTTGCTATACTTACATACCATTTTTATTACTATAGCTGCAGCCGTTTACAAGTTAAAAGAGTTGGGACTGGTTTTTTGGGCACCCTGTATTTTCTTTAGATCGTAAAGTTATTACAATTGGACCTATTTCAGACCAACACCTTTTCAACAAAACAGAAAGTATCAAAATCGGAGCATTCGTTCAGAAGTTATGAGTTAACAAACATAAAAAAAAAACATACGGTTTGAATTGAGAACCTTCCTTTCTTTTTGAAGTCGGTTAAAAAAAGAACAAATTTTTAAAGTCTGCGCATGCGTAGTTAAAAATTATTTAGTAAAAATTCTCATATTTCGTAAGGTATTTAACACGTTTGCATTCTGATTGCAGTATGCTGTGTTTGATGTAGTAAGCCAAGTTTCCTAAAAATGGCTCCAATACCGTACGTGTGTAAAAAAAAAAAAAAAAAAAAGTGGTAATTTTATTTTCATTTTTTAAACGAAACCGTTATATCTCCATGAATATAAGTGGTAGCCTCATAAAAATTTATGCAGATAATTAGAAGAACCCTCATAATCACATGTTACATCCGAAACGCATTTCAAGTATTACTTTCTACAGATTGATCCAAAACATTTTGATATTTGTTTAATTTTTTATTGGTCATCCTTTTACACTTTAGGATAAAACTTTTACTGAAATATATGAGGTATATTATGTTCTTTATACTCCCAAAGTTCCAAAATGATTCCTAAATAATTTTTCTAGATATTTTATAAGACATCAAAATTTGAAAGTATCCAAATACTTGTTGATAGATAGTGTGTAAGTAATACATTTAAATACAAGCACAAAATTATTAATTTTCATTATTTATTGCATTTACATTCTATGCTAAGTTTTAAATTTTTTTTATATGCCGAGAAATAGGAAGCAAATGTGATAGTTTTAGACAAATTTTTAATAGCACATTTAGGATAATACACAGCCCTGGAAAAAACGTTAAGACCAAAGACAAAAACTTTATTGTTTTCTCAACTTTTTATTCGAATTTTATGTAATTTCAAATTCAATGCAAAAAATGATAGTTTTAATTACACATTTAAAAATATTACTGGATATTTGATTATTTTTTATTTAAAAATTAATATTTGTTTTTTATACAGGTGGCAACCTGGAAAAAACAATAAGGCCAATCTCAATTTTTATGCTTTTTTCTAATTTTATCAGTTTTTTGCGGTATGTTATTATCATCTGCAGAGCTGTCTTAACAATTCAAGATTACATTAGAAAAAAAATTGAATTTCCTTTTCCTTTTTTTTTTTTTTTTTTTTTTTTTTTATAGAGAGAGATAAAGACATTAACATTCATTAAACAAGGCATAATTCCTAGTTTAAAGAAAAAAAAACTAGCTGCAACCCGTCGACTTCGACGGTCACTTTATTGACCGTAATGTTTCAAAAATCGTCGTATCATTTTTTAAATGTATTTCAAGTTAAAACATCTAATATAATTTACAACATTTCACTTAAAAAAAAAAAAAGAAATTCGGAAAAATGGTTATAAATTGAAATACTATATATGACATCACCTTCTACAAAGTACTGTCAATGTAACGTCAAACTGACTCCAAATAAAACAGTTGCTATCTTTTATTTTCTGTTTCTTTTAATACTAAGGCTACATGTTAGCTGACCCGCCCGGCGTTGCTCGGACCCATGATAATAACCTTAATTGAACCTTCCCAGCAAAACCTGGGATGATGGGCAACACGAGGCCAAGTGTTGGCTGCCAACAGTAACAGCTGCTGGCCCGTTGGTGGCAAAAGTTAAGGTGCCGAAGGGAATATGTTACGCCGGCCATCAAATGGCCACATTCGGCCGATCCACTGCTGGCAGCCTGCAGTACGATCGGAATAAGTCAGTGGGCCACTGATGGGTCATTGCTGGCAGCGAGCTATCGGTTAAAAAAAGGTTGAGGGCCACTGATGGCAACCAACAATAGGTTAAAAATCGTTAGTGGGCCAGTGTCGGGCCACCTGATAGCAAACATAATTTTTTCGTATTGTTGCTGGAAGCCTTCAGTGGGCCAGTTGTGGCAAACATAAATAATTATATTACTCCGGGTGTTTTTGTTGGCCCTTTATATTTTCCCATTAACGGCCCTCTTCATTTACCGTCGCCGGAAGCCCGAGCCAATGTTATTCTATGGGGAAATTTTCTTTACAAATAACTCATTAACTAATACATATTTTTAAATTCTGTTTTCACATTCAGAAAATTCCCAACTGTTAAATTGACCGACCTTTTTTAAAAATGTATTTTTTAATATTTAATATTTTATTTTGAAATTGCAAAATGAAAAAATTTCACATATTGAAAATTCGTATTTTGCAGCTTCAAAATAAAATATAAAAAATTAAATAATTTTTTTAAAAAGGTCCGTCAATTTAACCGCTGGAAATTTTCAGAATGTGAAAACAGATTTAAAAAATATGTATTAGTTAATATGTTATTTGTAAAGAAAAATTTCCCATAGAATAACATTAGCTTCGGTTTCCAGCGGCGGTGAGTGAAGAGGGCCCTTAATGGGCCAATAGTGATTTCGTTGTGACTATTATTTTATTTTATTTTATTTATTTATTTATTTATTTATTGTGATACCTTACATTTTATTAATGCTAATTTCTATGCATCCAATATTTAATTTGGTTTTGTAGCAACAGAGGGTGATCAAACTATTATTTATTTATTTTTTTTACACTTTTTTTTTTAATTCTGATTTAAAAAAAAAAAAATGCTTGACTAAATGATTTTGAAATGCAGACATGTAAAAACGTTTAAGAACTCACATTTTCTACTATCGATTTAGTCCAAAGTTCAATTAAAGGACCAACTATAAATTAAAGAAAAGCACAAATATTTTGGATCATCCTGTGTCATAAAAAGCTACAAATGACTTGTAACTTGAACACATTATTGCTCTTACTATATACAATGTTTGTAAGTTTTTTGTATGGGAAATACACAATTTTTTAGGCATATATATATATTTTTTAATTATTACATTTTTGGCAATTTTTTTGCTTATAACAAGAAGGAATTTTCACAAAATTTTACAAAACTTGCAGAAAAATTGATAAAACATTAAAGAAACATTATTCTGAAACATAAAATTCATATGTGTAATTTTCGAGGAGATTTGAGCATTTACATTCATTTTTATTTATTTATTTATTTATTTATTTTATTTTTTCTGAGCGTGCGCGAAAGATAGAAATTTTTTTATTACGTAAGTCGAAAATCAGATATCTTGGGTAACTTATACAAAAGTTTATTTCAATGGAATAAAAATTAAGCAAATTATTTCTAAAAGAACGAGCCAGATTTTAGATATGTTCAACCATGTTACAAAAGGTCATTTTTGTGAAAATCCCCTTATGAGCTCACAGATCGTACTAAATAAATAAAAGTATGTTAGAGTTACAAGTCCAGAAGGATTTTTTCACAAAGAAGAAATTTTGAAACATGGTTGAAAAAATTTAATCTTACAAGTAAATGCTTGGCATGTGAAAAATCCCTTATGAATTTTCAAACCTGTATATACCTAAAATCTGCCCCATTTTTTCGCAACAATTTGCTTAATTTTTCCTGTATTGAAATGAACTTTCGATATAAATTGCCCAATATATCTAGCTTTCAACTAATGTGATGAAAATTTTTATCTTTCCCGCAAAAGCAGTAAATAAAATATTTATTATAAATACTCATATCTCACCGAATATTACACGTATAAATGTGTGCTTTAGAATAATATTTTTCTAGTGTTTTGTCAATTTTTCTGTAAGTTTTGTAAAATTTTATTAAATTCCATTCTTGCTATAAGAAAAAAAAAAAAAAAAAAGAGAAAGAAAGAAACTTGCCCTCCCCCCCCCTTGCCAAAAAAAATACACATATTGTTTATAATATATGCAGCGTGTTAAGGCTACAAGTCATCGGTAGCTTTTCATGATATAGGGTGATCTAAAGTATTTGTGCTTTTCTCAAATTTGTGGTTGCTTCTTTAATTGCACTCTTGACTAAATCGATAGTGGAAAATATGAGTTTTTAAATGTTCTGTGCATATTAGAAGTTCAAGACCATTTCCTCCAGTATTTGTTTTAAAATAATAATAATAATAATTGATTACCCACTGTATTTATAGTTCAATTAAATTTTTACAAGCATTTGATTCTTAGACTATGTTTATAAATTTAGGATTTCTAGTACAGCGTGAGAAACACTCAGCCGATCCGTTTTCATTAAAAATAAATCTATGATAAGCTTTTTATTACTATTTGTTCTATGCAAATATAAGACTTTGATAAGATAAACATATATTTTGTTCTATGTAATATTATATTCTTTGTAAATTTTGTTTCAAAGTGTTAAATTTCAAAACGTTTATTTAACTGCGTTAAGTTTTTTTTTTTTTTTTATATATATATATAAATAAATGTAACGTTGCAAGTGACTAGATAAAATATTGAAATAAAAAGTTTCTGATTTAAGTATGCAATATAAAGAACATTCAATAAAAAAATATTTAAATCAGAGTTAAGGAGATGGTAAATATTGAAAATCGTTCTTTGAAATTTCTTCCTTAATGTCGTGATTTAATACATAAGTATTGAAATGTATCAGTATTAAGTACATTAAAATTTCTCATAAACTATTGAAATAAAATAAATAAATAAATATTCCATGCAACATAATTTTTAAATTTTACACTCGATTTTACATCATTGTAATTTATCAAAATTTCTAAACATATTTGGGTATAACTTTGTGGATTGATTGTGAAGTTACTTTTTGAAAAGTATTTTGTACTTGTGTGCTAAATTTTACAGTCAAACATAAAAGTATTTTTAACAAAAAAAAAAAAAAAAAAAAAAAACCTCACCAACCAATGCACAAAGTAAAAACCTAATTTATTTCGAATATATTGATACGTTACAATACAATGAAATCAGGGTAAGGGGAGAATTTATTAAAAATATTAATCGCATAAAACACTTAAAATCTTTTGAAAATTTTTTATTTGATTTTTTTTTTTTTTTTTTTTTAACATATTTAAATAGTTTTCCAGAAATTTTAATATGCTTAGTATTGATACATTTCAAAGCATATGTATGTAAAATTTAAGAAATCTAAGACGCTAATTTCAAAGTACGATTTTCAATTTCGTCATCCCGTTAAAAGGGATTTAAAAACTACTAAAGTACGGAGTTCTGAATCTGAAGAATAAAATAATAAGTACCATAAATCGGGAAAAAAAGCAACAGTGACCCTTAGTCAGGCGAACAAAAGTGGACACAAAGTGTAGCAAAAGTACTTTGCCGCACTCGTGCCTACTTTGTTCACCCAATGAAGAGCCATGGTATTATTTCCACTCGAAACAAATGTTGCGAGAATTTTTTTTTTTTTTTTTAATTATTGGGTTTCCTTACAAAGATTTTTATTATTAATAACGGTTCTTTGAAGCGTTTATTACTGTAAAAATAAATAAATAAATAATAAGATATTAAAATAAAATAAAAAGGCAACAGATGTCCCCACTATTATCCTTAGTCAGGCGAACAAAAGTGGACACGAGTGTAACAGAAGTACTTTGTTAAACTCGTGCCTACTTTGTTCACCAAATGAAGAGCCGTGTATCACCAGAAACAAATGTTGCCAGTTTTTTTTTATTCAATTATTGCGTTTCTTTACAAAGATTTTTATTATTAATACCGGTTCTTTGGTGCATTTATTACTGTAATAAATATGTGCTTTAAAATTTATTTTTATTTATTTATTTTTTAATTTAATTTTAATTATTTTTATTTTTTTACAATTAAATTATATAAGTACGCATTTTTTTTCTTTTTTTTTTTTTCATATATTTGCTGTCATAAAAATTTAAATTAAACATGCATGCATGATCCTGGAAACCAATTGAAAACCATTTCTTTTTTTTTTTTTTTTTTTTTTTTTTTTTTTTAATTATTATTAATTTATTTAAATAACTAATTCATCTAAAGTTATAGTTATTGATTACTTTTTTTAATCAGAAAACAAACTAACTGCCAAGTTTATTATTTAAAGCGCAGATTACAATTTGAGATTCAAATTCACATTTAAACTAGTATGTTGTAGCCACCACAAGACTTTCTTCTATATTTTCCTATACAAATTCACTCAGTAACAATATTTAAAAAAAAAAAAAAAAAAGAGAGAAAAAAAATCCAAGTTTTTTTTTCGTAACAAGTAAAACTAGTATGTTGTGGCCACCACAAGACTTTCTTCTATATTTTCCTATACATATTCAATCAGTAACAATATTAAAAAAAAAAAAAAAAAAAAAAAAAAAAGATTTTTTTTTTCTTTTTTTTTTGTGAAAATTAATACATATTCAATCACTAACAATAATAAAAAAAAAAAAAATCGAATTTTTTTTCTAAGTTTTTTTTTTTTTTTTTTTTTTTTGGTTAAAAGTAAAAAAAAATCGATAACTTTGTTTTAAATTATCACAGATTTATAGTTCAACCATTCGTTTTAAATGTACCCCCCAGGGGGGGAAGCGATGCCCCCCCCATGCACAAAATTTTTTTCCTAGTTACGTACTACTATTATCAATAATTCATATTAATTTTACAATCACAAGTGTAAAATAACTCTTATTATGCACATGTATACGAATTTTTGTCCTATGCTGCCATGTTAAAAATTTAGATAAAATGCTATCACAGCGCCACCTGTTGAGCTATTGATCCCCAAATATAATCAGCAACAGTTTATGTCGGGGACCAACTAAATACCAAGTTTGGTAAAATTTCGTTTAAAAAAAAAAAAAAAAAAAAAAAAAAAAAACGATTTTTTTTTGTTTTTTTTTTTGTTAAAAGTAAAAAAAATCGATAACTTTGTTTTAAATTATCACAGATTTATGGTTCAACCATTCGTTTTAAAGGTATTGACGAGATCTTTCGAATGATACCCATCTTCAAAATTTAACCCCCCCGGGGGGGTACTTCCCCCCCAGGGGGGGGAACCGATGCCCCCCCATGCACAAATTTTTTTTCCTAGTTAACTACTACTATCATCAATAATTCAAATTAATTTTACAATCACAAGTTTAAAATAACTCTCATTATGCCCATTTATACGGAATTTTGTCCTATGCTGCCATGTTAAAAATTTGCATAAAATGCGATTACAGCGCCACCTGTTGAGCTATTGATCCCCAAATCTAATGGGCACCAGTTCATGTCAGGGTGCAACTAAATACCAAGTTTGGTTAAATTTCATTCATATGTTCGTGAGATACAGCGTCCACAAAAAAATGATACAGACACACAGACAGACAGACAGACAGACACACAGACAGACAGACAGACAGACAGACACACAGACAGACATTTTCTAAAAACTATCAATTCGTGTTCAGGACATCCCAAAACGTGTAGATCCGTCAAAAAACGGAGGTCGAAAATTTTCGCGAATCCAATACTTTCTCTATATTACATATAGAAGAAAGTAAAAAAATCGATATCTTTGTTTTAAATTATCACATATTTATAGTTCAACCATTCGTTTTAAAGGTATTGACGAGACCTTTCGAAAGATACCCATCTTCAAAATTTACACCACCCCGTAGGGTACTTCCCCCCAAGGGGGGGGGGGGGAGCGATGCCCCCACATGCACAAAATTTTTTTCCTAATTAACTACTACTATTAGCAATAATTCATATTAATTTTACAATCACAGATTAAGAATAACTCTCATTATGTACATTTATACGAAATTTTGTCCTATTCTACCATGTTAAAAATTTAGACAAAATACGATCACAGCGCCTCCCGTTGTGCGATTGATCCCCAAATCTAATCAGCACCAGTTTATGTCAGGAGCCAACATAATACCAAGTTTGGTTAAATTTCGTTAAAAAAAAAAAATATTAAGATTTTTTTTTTTTGTTTTTTTTTTTTTTTTTGTAAAAAGTAAAAAAAATCGATAACTTTGTTTTAAATTATCACAGATGTATAGTTCAACCATTCGTTTTAAAGGTATTGACGAGACCTTTCGAAAGATACCCATCTTGAAAATTTACTCCCTTCGAGGGGGGACTTCCCCCCCAGGAGGGTTAACGAGGCTCCTACACATGCAAAAAAAATTTCCCAGTTGACTATCTCTATTATAAATAATTCTTGTAAATTTCATAATGATTACTAAAAAATAATTCTCCTTATGCACATTTATACAAAATTTTGCCCTATATCACCATGTTAAAAATTTAGAAAAAGCGGGATGGCAACGCAACCTGTGAGACGATTTTTACCAAAAGTTGATAGGCACTAATTTATGTCAAGGTGCAACTACATACCAATTTATATGAAATTCTGTGCAGTAGTTCCGGAGATACAGTTGCCACAAAATTTTGTCACACACACACACACACACACAGAGACAGACAGACAGACAGACATTTTCTAAAAATGGTCAAATCGTGTTCTACAGCTCTCAAAACGTGTAAATCCATCAAAAACCCGAGGTCGAAAATTTTTACGAATCCAATACTTTCTTCTATTGAATATAGAAGAAAGTAAAAATTACTTAATGCAGTTCGACATTTTTTGAACTGATAAGCGCTGTTGCTAACCTTCAAAGATGCTTAGACAGGAAGCATTTGGGGCCATCTGGACCTGGTTATCATAATTGCTGACTAACAAAAATATTCCAATTCAAAACTAACACATTCGTACTGCACTGATTGATATATACGTTGGTTTGGTTTACTTTAAAATGAATTTATTAAATAAAGACGTAAGATGTTTCCAGTTGCTCTGAAAGATTTCATCATTTCTATGGGAATTACATATTTCAAATCTTACATAACGAAAATGAAACAGGATGTTAAAAAATCTGTTTTATACACAGATTTAATGAGAATGACTATTATTTTAATTATTTAGTAGTGAGTGTACATCAATGATTTATATTTCCTTCTAAAGAAACCTTAATTTTCCTTAATTATTATTATTATTTGTTGAGAAATAAAACAATTTGAAAAAATAAAAATACGGGATGAAGGTAAAGAATTTCGATTATTTACTTTTAGTTGAAAACCATTGTAGAATTACAGAGACACTGGATAAACATTTTAAAAAATTTATAGTCATATTCATTTAAAGTTTACTCAGTGTGTCTTACTCACTTAAAGTTTAGCAGTCAAAAGTGATCATTTAAATTACAAATATAAACAGGATATAAAATTTTATGATGCAGTATAGTGATAATAATAATGCAGTTCAAAGATTAACGTCTGTGATAAGTATATAATATTTGAGAGAAAATTATTCTAATCTAAACAATTTTTTTTTTATTTTAGTTTCTTGTCTTTATTTATTTAATTGAATTTATTTTTATATATTTTGATTTTATTTATTTTGTCTCACATCTTTATGTGGCGAAAACTTTATTAGTTTGTGAGTGTTATCTGTGTTAATAATAATAATTTCGGAATTTAAAAGGTAATAATGCACTTGTTATTCATGAAATATGAATAAATTGATTCAGATTTAGGACCATCTTCACGATTCTTGACTTTTTGAATCAACTGGTGGTCAGGAATGAAAGAGTTCCGCTTTTTTGCCACCACTAATTTCCATAAAAAATTTCTGCTCTATAAAATCACAAAAATAATATAAGAAATATGATACAAATTTCTGTATTGAAACACTTTTGGCAGAAAAAGCAGAACTCTTTCTTTGCTTGGGCGACGTTTCTTTGGGATATAAGAGAAAGTCTAATACTTATTTTGATTATACTTTTTGCTATTTCTCTTTTAATTAATTTATGGCAATACTTCATTTTCTATTTATATTTCTAACATATGGGAATTTTTAAATGCTGTTTACTATTTTACAAGTACATTTTTTTAAATACTTTATATCTATAAGGATCTAGCCAAAAATATATAGAGGGGATAATTTTTAAAATTTATTTATTTGTTTATTTTCTTTTTCAAGCGATGCTCTCTGGATTAAAAAGAAGAAAAAAATCTTGGCTGACTGTTATTAACATAAACATTTATTTATTTTATTTCACATCTAAAAATTAATTCTCATTATGTGTATTTATGCAAATTTTCCTCTCATACTGCCACGTTAAAAAATGGGGGAAAAATGGGATGAAAGCGGCATATTTTGAAGGATTGATCCTCAAATGTAATTAGCACCAATTTAAGTCAAAGTCCAACTAAATATCTAGTTAAGTTAAATTGTATTAAATTGTTCATAGAATACACCGTTCAAAAAATTACTGATACACACAAAGACAGACAGATAGTTTTTTTTAATGAAGTCAAATCGTGTTCAGAACATATCAAAACGTGTAAACAACCGAAAAACGGGAGTCGAAAATTTTTACGTATCAAATACTTCTTTCATATACATGCAGAACAAAGTAAAAATAAAAAGGTTACAAATTTATAATTGTCCTAATAACTTTCCCACAGTTATATTATACAAATATAAAATTGGATCCATAAACTTATTAGCGCTATTAAAATAATAATAATAAGAAATAATAAGAATATAATTAGAAAATTAATGACTATCATAGCTCATTTTAAACGGACCAACGAGATATTTGCTGTACTTTTCTAGAAATCCTAATATTTTAATAATAATTCTAAAATCAAAGGCTTCTAAAAATTATTAAAAAATAAACACAAAACCAAATTAAAAAATGAATCACTTACTCTTACACTTTTTATGAGATCATTTAACCTTTTAGTATCTTGTACGCCGCAGACTTGGCACGAAATGGCGAAGCGAAATGAGTGGGAATTTCAAATCAACAGCAGGTGAATCGCAGCGCCCTCTATGCATTCGAATTGCAAGTGATGGTCCGGTACCGGCCTTATAAATTGTGGCCGCAATATGGCAAACATAATGTTGGCCGTGTGCTGGTACCCTGCAAAAGGCCAGCTGTTATTATGCCGTTTCTGAGCCACCGGCCTTTTTACTGTAGGCTGGCTTCAATGCTGGCAGCCGTAAGCGGCCCACTGCTTCAGCTACATGTGGCAACCTGCAGCTGATGGCAAGTGCAAGATGCCAGCTGTAGGCCAGAACGAGCCCATCAGTATAAGTTTTGCTGGGTTAAATTTGTATGATTTTAAATTTTTAACTCGATTTTGTTTGAATTTCTATTTTTAAATAAAGGCATCGCGAAAAAAATAATCAGCTGTAACAAAATAATTACCTCGAACCCAACGAAACTCAGTCTTGTGACACCGGTGTCCGCGGCAGCACATAAGTGAGCCGCTAATAACATAAAAAAAAAAAATTCCCCAAAATTAACCTGCAACCGAAAGAACCCGCCTGGTGTTGGCCGGCCCATGATAATAACCTTAAATGCACCTTAAATTTGTATGGTTTTATATCCTTAACTCGATTTTGTTTGATTTTCTATTTTTAAATGAAAACATCACAAATAATAATAATAATAATAATAATCTGTAACAAAAAAAAAGTTACTTCAAACGGAACGGAACTCGGATTCTTATCCCAGTGCCTGTGGCACGTATATGCAGGCCGCTATTAACATGAAAAAATTCTCAAAAATTAACCTTGAACCGAACGAACCTCTGACTCGTGTTACCGCTGCCTGCGGCAGCGGTCGTGCAGCAGTCATGCTACGCAAGCACTGCAAAATCCACTTTCCTCCAACAGGGAGCGCAGTATGTTGTATACGAACATCACCAATCACCTTGAATTTCCAAGACCTTTCAAATAAGGTGTCACATGGTGGTGTCAACTGCAAAATCCTTTAGTTGCACTTTCCACCGCAACGGGGCGCAGTTTGTTCTGTACGAACATCACCAACGGTGAGGAAATACCAAGGCCATTAAAATAAGATATAACATGATAGGGTCTAGTACAGAATCACCTAGTTCCATTTTTCACTACCAGGGGGCGCACTAAATTGTATACAAACATCCCCAATCACCTTGAATTTGCAAGACCTTTCAAATAAGGTGTCACATAGTGGTGTCAACTGCAAAATCTTTAGTTGCACTTTCCACCGCCAGGGGGCGCAGTTTGTTCTGTACGAACATCACCAACGGTGAGGAAATACCAAGACCTTTGAAATAAGATATAACATGATAGGGTCTACTACAAAATCACCTAGTTCCATTTTTCACCACCAGGGGGCGCACTATATTGTATACAAACATCCCCAATCAACATGAAATTTCAAGACCTCTATCACCAATCGCCTTGGATTTCCAAGACCTTTTAAATAAGGCGTCACATGGTTTTGTCAACTGCCAAATCCTTTAGTTGCAGTTTCCACCGCCAGGGGCGCACTGTGTTCTGTACGAACATCACCAACGGTCAGGAAATACCAAGACCTTTAAAATAAGATGTAACATGATAGGGTCTACAGCAAAATCACTTAGTTCCATTTTTCACCACCAGGGGTCGAACTATACTGTATACAAACATCCCCAATCGACATGAAATTTCAAGACCTTTAAAATGAGGTGCTACATGTGTGGGTCTAGAACGGATTTCCCTCTCAAACTAATTTCCCCCCTTTCCCCTCCCCTCCAAATCTACTTTCCCCCTTTTTTCCCCCTTTAAAATTGAAAATTCCAAATTCGCAGATATTGATTTTTTAGTATTCGACTCTAGTCCTCATATGTACAATTTCTTCCCCGTGAAGTAATTTGAAGCTTAGTTAAACTCGTAAACGTGTTTTTAACCGGAAACTGGTGGGAAACGGTTTCCCATCCGTTTCCCCTCCTTCGACTTTTTTTTATTTTTCTCTTCTCATAGCAGATCTACAAACCAAGACCTTTTTTTAGACACCTCAACCAAATTTTTACACCAAGTAGTTCTCTCAATATAGTGGAGACCGCGGAGTACAAAGACAGGAGAAGAAGGTAACGCTGAAATTTTGTGATGTTGTTTTCTAATGTTTACAGATGGCGCCAGCGTGCAATCCTTCCTACTCTCCAGCTTCCGCAATGTTATTCAATGGGGAAATGTCTCATTTTAAGTAATTATTTTTTTAAAAATAATATCAAGCTGAAAAAATTCGATTGAAAGCAAATTTCATTAAATAGAGTATTCTAACCAACATGTTTTTTTTTTTTAAGAGCCATTTTATACTAATTTTACTTTGAAAGAAAGCTTTTAAAAAATGACGATTCTTATGAACCGAAGCTAGCTAATACAGATAATTGGGAGGAAGGAGAATGGATGAAATTTTGCAAAGAAAAAAAATAAACTTACTTTAGGTGCAGAAAACACGAACTCGGACTTTACTTTTCTCCTAGGGCTTTTTTTTGTTTTTCTTATCACTATCATAGCCTGTTTTACAACTAGGAACGAAGCATTTATTTGAAACATCTGAATTATGCAGTTTTAAGAACTTACAAAGAAATTAAATTGCTTAAAATAAAAAATTTTATATGTACTCCAGCAAAATTCTATTGAAAACAAAAGTATATCCGCGCCGAGGTAGGGAGGCATGACAAGTGGCGCCCTCAATATTTACCAAAAATTTAGATCACAGTTTCGTAGCTTTCTCCCATTGGACCTTCAACTCCTATTAATATTACTCCGTGGTGGAGACAGACAAAAACATGTTTCAAATTAATATATAGATTTTTTCATGTTGCCACACTGTAAAAAAGGATCAATAATTAAAAAATAAAATGATAACACGTGAGCTTTGTTTTTATAAGGCAATAAAAATTCAGATAAACTCGCTGTATTGTTGCATTTCCGAAAATGACGTCATTCGTTTTTAACCCAAACGGGTGGGAAACGGTTTCCCACCCGTTTCCTCCGGGGGAAAAACCATTTGACTTTTTTTTATTTTTCTCTTTTCATAGCACATCTACAGACCAAGACCTTTCTTTAGATACCTCAACCGAATTTTTACACCTAGCCGTTCTCTCAATATAGTGGAGACAGACAAAAACATGTTTCAAATTAATATATAGATGTGCTTTAAAATCTCAGGAAATATTGATAAGATTAAGTTGAGCTAAGACTCCAAACATCATTATTTTCACATTTACTCATTCGAATTTAATGCATATTTAAAAACAAATGTGCAGAAAATAAGAGCTTAATTTGAACATATAAAAATATAACGACAAATTCAGTTACTTTTTGCTTAAAAAAAAAAACAGTTCTTTAATAAATTGATAACCGGGGAAAATATAATAGGACCAAACTCAATTTTGATGCTTTTCTCATTTCATTTATTTTCTGCAGTACTTTACTGTCGTCTGCGGAGCTGCTTTAAAAAATAACATTCATGTCAGAGAGAAATTGCAGTTTTTCAAAATGAGAAGACTTAAGAAATTGACAATGATTTAACAACGTAAGATCCTTAGTTTTAAACAATGTGGCTTAACTTCTCGAGAAATAGTTAAAAGAATAAGAAGATCTAAGACTGTAGTGGATAGCTTTTTAAAAAAGTAGCGATGATTACGCTCAATGGAAAGGTACAGGAAGGCCACTCCTAGATAAGTGAGAGCTATTGTTAGTCGAGGAATGCAAAAAAAAAAAAAAAAAAAAACACCCAAACATAAGAATTAGTAAAAAGAAGCATCAGCCACCTCTAACAAGGGAACTCTTTGAAGTGATAATCGCCGATTTTCTTGAAAGAAATTATGGCATAAGATTCAATTATGAATAGCATTTTCCTAAAATATTAGCTGCTGACTCGCAATAGATAAGCTATAAAACATTATTAAAAATACAAGCATGTCTGCAATCTTTCCAAAAAAGCGCCTGTTTGGCGACTGCATTCTTCGGAATTTCATTGCAATGAATATTTAATACATGTAGATGTTCTTCTTTCTATTTGATAGCCAATCGAAATCCATACGCTGTCGAGCACTTGAGAATTCAGAATAGTTAACAAAAACCAGATAATTTACCAGATTGAGACTTACTTAGTCGAAATTCTAAATAATATTTATTATTTCAATTAAATAAGCTGTGTCAATAACAATTGCAAGAGCATTAACGCCAAGTTTTTAATAAGGACATTTAAAAAATATATGATCAAGACTTTTATATAAATTTAAATAAAACAAAACATTATATGTTAAAACACAAAGCTGTTTTTTTTTTTTTTTTTTACTAAAATGAAAGCATTTCGTATCGGAACACATTTTTTTTATAAGTCTGATCATTTTATTGGGAAGCACGAACCTTCAACGAACAAGCAACTCCACAGAATATGTTGTGTGGATCCAATATCTCATTAGAGCTACCCAATGAGCAATTGGAGTCATTGGAGACGATCTACGATTCTATCCTAAATTTCGTCATGTTAGTTGGTTGGGTTTAACGTCGAACTAGTACTGCAGGCGACGGTTTACGAATCACTTCAGAGGATGGCGCGGTGACATCTACAGGTGAGAAATGGTTGCATTCTGCGTACAGTCGGTAACAAAAGTGTCCGAACACTAGCAAAAATTCCTATGCAAAAAAAGTACACTTCATACGGTTTTGTTAAATAAATCCATATCGAATCATGTTCTTACACTGACTAAGAACAGGATTCGACAAGGATATATTTAATAAAACCGTACGAAGTGTACTTTTTTTACATAGAAATTTTTGCTAGTGTTCGGACACTTTTGTTACCGACTGTATGTTATTTATTTTTAATTATACATCCGATTTGTCTGTTTGACTCGACATCCCCCGCCCCAGAAACTGTAAATTTTGTCGAGATGAGGACAGATATAACATGACCGGATTAAAATACAAAAAATAAAAAAAAAAATACCCTGGGTCAGCTGGGGAATCGAACCCATTCTTTTACACTTGAAGGCGATTCGCAAAGGTGACATACTCACTCGACCACAGAGGGTCTGCATTCAGCATAACAATTATTTTTAAAAGAACAAGATTTCGCAGTTAATAATTCTATAAATTCCCCTAGGAAATTCATGGCGCAGCACTAGTGTGACGTAAAACCCAACCAACCTTATGAAATTGTAATGCATATTTTTACAAAATTCTTTATATTATTATTCGCAAACATATATAAAATAAATTGCCAGAAATGTAAGAAGCCATAAAGTAGTAGTTATGCACATATTTTTCCAATTTTAAATAAACCCTCCGTAAAAGATCAAAATTGTAATAGCACATCTAAGGACCATCTCTAGGAATATGTCCCAAACTGTCGCCTTTGCATAGCTGTAGTGCGAATTAAAACTTAAAACCTACTCAACCTCAAATATCTTAAATATTTTAATTTTGATATATTTATTTGAGTATTAATTTCAATCAACTATTCAAATAATTAAATGTTCAATCAAATATTATAATTCATATTGGTCGTCAATTGCCCATTACACAGCACTAGTGCGACGTAAAACGTAGCCAACCAACCTATAAATCAGATTAGTTTTTAAATCGTCTGCAAATTTGTATAAATGCACATGCCGAGAGCTTCAAACATTAATTTACTCCAGATTACAGTCAACTGCAAAATTATTCGAGCACTAGCCAATAATCCCTATATTTAAAAAGTACACTTAAGACTGTTTTGCTAAGTAAATCCTTGTCGAATCATGTTCTTAGACTGATTAAGAACATGACTCGACAAGGATTTATTTAACAAAGCTGTATTAAGTGTACTTTTTTTTGGCAAGGATTATTGCTAGTGCTCGAATAATTTTGCAGTCGACTGTATATATAAGCTGGAGTAATGTAAAAGTAACTCTGAAATTGAAATTGCATTATTTTAAATAAATGCAATTTTGAAACATTACATAAAATAATTGAAAATATTGGATCTAACATAAAACATAACGTCATTTTTTCTAAATAGAAATTTCTAGATTTCAAAAAATATCTTGAGTGTTGGTGGGCTTTAACGTCGCACTATAGCTACGCAGTGGGAAATTAAAGACTGCCTTATATTCACACTTAGAGATGTTCCGGACACATGACATCTTAATTTTTATCCTCCGCGGAGGGGATGGCTTGCTTGCTTCAGTAATCCCTAGAGCGATAGAAAATACTACCCTCCTATACTTAAGCTCTTTGGCATCATTTAAGGAAGGTTAATGTGATTTGGCGATGACTTTTTTCATATTTGGCGTTTAAAGCGTAAAGTTTAATAATTTTTTTGCGGCTTTCCTGTTGCGATTCAGCAGCTAATTTTTTTACCAGTGAATTAAGTGCAACATAAACTATATTCTGTAATTTTTTGAAGGAAATCGGTGATTATCCCTTGAAAGAGTTTCCTTGTAAGTAAGAGGCATGAAATGACGCATCTAGGTTTTGCAAAGAAACATGTTGCTTTTCGTGATATATGGGAAAACGTTGTTTTTTTCTGAGGAAAAAAAAAAAAATCTCGGTGGTCCGAATGGTTTTAGGTATTACTGGCATAATCTACGGAGAGAACCAAGTTGTTTATCAAAGCGTCAGTAGATCCGTGATGGTTTGGGGTGCTTTTGCTGCTAACGGTACAGCATCAATTTCTTTTTTAAAACCAAAGATCAACTCAGAAGCCTATCAAGATATTCTTGCCGAAAATTTGTTGCCAGAGGCGCCTCTCATAACATCTGAAGACTATATATTTCAGCAAGATAATGCACCAATATACACATCAAGTACCAAAAATTCTGGCTTCAAACTGATCATGTCCAAGTGCTTGAATAAACCATCATAAAGCCTTGACCTGAACCCAGTAGAAAATTTATGGCGCATCCTATTTGGCGACATTTATGGAAATGGGAAAACTCACAACACCGTACAGTCGGTAACAAAAGTTTCCGGTAAAAAAAGTACACTTCATACAGTTTTGTTAGATAAATCCTTATCGAATCATGTTCTAAGAACAGGATTCGACAAGGATTTATTTAAAAAAACCGTATGAAGTGTATTTTTTATACATAGGAATTCTCTCTAGTGTTCGGGCCCTTTTGTTACCTACTGTAGGTGAGCTAAAAATGGTCATTGAAAAGAGCTGGAAAAGCATAGAAAAGCATACCAAAAGGCACTTTGAAGAAACTTTCTAAATCTATGATCTAGAGAATGATTCAGTTAATTGAAAAGCAGGGCAGTTTTTTGGATTATTAGCAGTTCTTTTAATACTATTTTATGTGTATAATTTCTTCCAGTTTTCTACATGTATTAAAGAAAAAAATGAATTGTAAAATAAAAAGTAATTTTAATTTTTGAAATATTTTTATAGATGTATTTAAAACTGTCATTCATTACATTGTGTTTGAAAAGGCATAAAATTTCAATATGTATTTGTAAATGTTTTGAAATTTTTTCCGAGACTTTAAAGTTTTTAAATTTTCAAATCTCAAAAATGATTAAATTAACTGAAAATAAAGCGAAGTTTTTAGATCATTAGCTGTTTTTAAATGATATCTTATGTGGTCTTAATATTTTTTCCAGCTTTTTACATATATAAAAAAATAAGAAAATAAATTTTAAAATAAGAAATAATTTAATGTTTTGCAAAATTTTTATAGATGTATTTAAAATTGTCTTTTCCTGTGTTATATTTAACCTTGCATAAAACTCATATCAGCGGTTTTGAAATAAATTGAGTTTTTCACTTGGCCGTAACGGTTTTTCTAGGGCCGTATATGAAAGAAAAAACTGTTTTTAAACGTTTTAATTACTTTAAATTATGTTGTGAACTTCTTTAATGATAATTACATTTTAACAATAACATTATTTAGTTGACTACTTTTCATTCAACGATATTTCTACAAAACAATGCTTTCAGTCAGTTCAGTTATTAGTCCATGAGTTTGCTCATTATTTATCAAATGTTTTCTTTGTAAGTGAATAAATGTTTTGCCTAACCCCTGCCCTTCCCAGTAGAATCGACAACTGCCTATAAAAACTAGATACTTTAAAATGAGTAATAAAAAGAATTATAATAAAGTTCCGCACTTCTTAAATTTTGATTGAATTAAAGAAGCGTTCATTCATTAAATGCATTTACTTATCAATATATTCCTTAATAGGTTTTAATTTACATGTGATATAGTTTTGTTTAACGTGTAATGTAATGCTGAACTCTTATCCATTTTAAATATTATTTGAATGCAAACAAAGTTATGTATTTTATCTAGCAAATATTGTTCTCTAAATCTAAATGCAGAACTTAAATTTTTGTAATTGATTGTTTACATGCATTGCGCGTTATTTTTAAATCTTGGGTAATTAGAAAGCTTTCACATTGCATTTTTTGACAACTTGCTGTCTTTTCTAAACACTGATAAAGTTTATAAGTGAAAAATTCGTTGAAAACTAAATAGCGCGTTTATTTGAGATGGAAACATTCAATGAAGTCTTTAAAAAAATTTACGATTTCCGGTGCACTCATAATTTAATGAATATTATGACTGAAAAAATTACAGTAATACTTTATAAACAATTAAACCAGGAAGTTAGAATCCATTAAAACATTTAAAAATACAACCTTTTTAATTTCTTCATGTTATTCCGTCGACTAGTTTCGCATGGGGCGCCTCAGCTTGGTCTCCGACTGCACGGTGCTTGAAGTCTGTCGAAACTTTTGTTTCTCGCCTCCTTCCTCTCTTTTAAATTAATTAATTACAGTGTTGTAGCATTTCATAATATCAGTAATAATCCAGAATAACAGAAATTCATTTGTATTTCCTTTAATTAAGGTCTATAAAAATCTGATATTTTATTATCTAAATCTTATTTTTATACGTGTTTGTGCAAAATTTCAAACTGTAAATCCAAGTATGCTTTCAGTCTGTAAACTTATTTTATGAAATAGTACGTCATGAGTTTTCTATATTTTTATTACAAAAAAAGCTATATGAAAAGTAAAAATTCAATCTGACAAAAATGTAGAAAATATATAAAAAAAATTATTTGCTGTTGACATACACAATATATCACGGGATTTTCCGTGACAAGTTCAGCTGTTAAAAGCAATAAATTTTGTAAGGTTCTCAGAGAACATTCTAAGAACGTAGCTACTGTGCATTTAAAAAGTATTAAAATTAAAATTCTTATTCTTAAATTTAATAAATCCAACGAAGTTCATAATTTTTTTTTAATATAAAATTATTTATATTCAGTTTATATACATCAACAATTTCAGTAGAATGTTTTTTATAAATATAATATACTAAAATCATATTCTATTCTTTTAAAATGAATATAAAATTAAAAGTATAAAATCAAATAAAACTTAAATAGTACTTTTAAATATATAATTAAAATTTTAGCAAGTACATAAAACGTTCCGTATTCACTTGAAAATCTTATCATTTTTAGCATGATTGAAAAATTTTAGATAAAATACTGAAAAATTGATTGTTCTTTACATATTTAATTTGTTAATATGCTTAAAACTTGAAATTATATGGAATAGGCTTTTATTAATTTACATATATATTCATTCATTTTTAACACTTATTTACTTGACCTTTAAAGACCTTTGACAGCAGTTGTCACGCTTCATTATAAGGTTTTATAAGAGTCCCTTTGTAAATATGTGGGTTTGTGAGGTTTGCGTGGATGCAGACCGCATCACAGCTAACTTATTAAGTAACTAAATATGTATAAGTAGAACACGAGACAATGAAGTAAAACTAAATAATCTTTTATTTAACTGAATAAATGGGGGCTAATCTGGCACGGTCACTCAATCAGTATAAATTAAATTAACTTTAGAAAATATGCATGAGAAATAATTTAGATAACTGTAAAATAAGTTCTTACACAGAGAAGATAACAGAAAAAGAATAACAGCAGCACTCTCTAACACTAGGAGATATGAATACAATCTATCCGGTGGATTCCCAAGGCCGGCTGAATTTACATTCAATTTATCTATCTTTACAACACTACTACACACATCAAACCGTCTAACTCCAATAGTACAGGACTTCAACTGTCGAATAATAAACTAATTTACGCAATAATATGTATTGTATCCTCCTTGGTTGCTTATTTCTATTTCTTCCTAGTTTTGTATTTTCCAAAAAGGAATCTGGCAACATCTATAAAAACTTATTCTATTCTATTCTATTTACATCGATTTGACTATTTCTATGAACAATATTATCGACTATCAAATACATCAAAATGTTCTTTAAAATTTGTAGATATGTATATAAAGTAATGTATGGTGCTAAATGTTAATTAAATGTTAATTAAATGTTTATAAAAGTTCATCATTATCTTCATCAATACGCGGCTACTCGCCACCACATTCACAACCGTTTTGGCGACGAGGTAAAGTTGTTTCATTTTCAATTCAACTTAATAATTTTTATATACATTATAATTATTTATTGAAAAAGTTATAATTTACATTTTAAATACATAATGGATCCAGAACAATTTCAGAAATTGCTTGATACTGTAAATCGGGGCCAACAAATGCTTATTGAACAGTTGTTGTCAAGAGACAAATCTGAAATGGCTAATGATAGCAGTAATACTAACTCAACAAAGATTCCAGTAAAGAAGATTTTAAATATTATCGTCGACCTTTCGCAAATTGTTTAACGATGAAAGATATTCTTCATGATAAATATAAAAGCGCACAAATTTTGTTAAATTCTATAGGAGCATCAAATTACAATATCTTAGCGGCTGTTATTGCGCCAAAGGCTCCCAGTGAATTAGAATACGATGAACTACTTAAAATGTTAGAAAATCATTTAGCACCAAAGAAAAATCCGGTAGTTTCACAACATTACTTTTTATCAACTTATCAAAACGAGGACAGTTCTATTTCCGAATATGTGGCAGAATTACGGCGTGATATTTCCGAATGCGAGTTTACTGCAGTTAAAAGGTATATGTTGCTGATATTTTCTTTATAGCACAATTTATTCGTGGCATTAAAGATAGTTGGCTCAAAGAGCAACTGTTGCAATCAGAATTAAAAATTTTCAACGATATTGTTAATAAAGCTATTGCACTTGAAGCTTCAGTCGCGAGTTATCAAAAACTTTAAATACCAGTACATCTATCTCAGAGGATATCAATAAAGTCGCCAAAAGTAATAGGCAATCGAAATACATGAAAACATCCTTTAACACTCAAAACATAAAGAAAAAAGAAGCAGTTTCACATCAGCGCATGAAATCCAAACAAAATCAAATTGATTTCGAAAAACTTGGCATAAATAATTTGTGCCTACGCTGTGCGAAAAACAACCATTTATCAAAGGACTGACGTATTAATCCAAATAATTTGAAGTGTAAGTCGTGTAAATCAACTAGACATGTAATCAAGTTTGTATCAAGACATTACTTAATGCTAAAAGATCAAATAGTCCAAGAATACCCCTTAATCAAATGGAAACACATGAAAATAATAACATAAACACGATTGTTGATTTTTACGACAACCATATCTCAGATTATGCCCCTGATGCTAAGAAATATTTTACTACAGTAAAAATCGAAAATCGCTATCAAAAATTTGAAATCGACACAAGAGCAGGATACACTCTCATACCAGAAAGTCAATTTAAAAGGTTAGGTCTCAAGGAACAGTTTGAGCCAACAAATATTGTTTTTAGATCATATACTGAAAATGTGTTTGTACCCTTAGGGAAAGTGCGAGTGAAGGTTGAATATAAAGTGTGTACATCTAATGAAGATTTATACGTCGTTCCTGATGGGTATGATCCTCTTCTAGGCAGAGTATGGGTTAGACATTTAAAAATCAATCTACATGAAATCGATACAGAAAACAACCCCCAAAATAGAATAGGAAATAAAATCGCTGCAATCAATGATGTCTCTGATAGAGATGAGACGGGCTCAGCTCGACCCCGTAAGCCCGAGCCCGAGCCCGGGCCCGAGCCCGATCGGGCTCAAATCTTACGCAAGTCTTCGGGCTCCGGGCGGGCTCGGATTTAAGCTAAAAGTTCCATTTATTTTATTCTTCACTAACTGGAAAATGTAAAAAAAAAAAAAAAAGAAAGAAAGAAAGAAAGAAAGAAATTTTATTCATTTTGAGAGCACCTTTAGTAATGTCATAATAGTCATGATAGGTTATAAATCACAAAATAATCTTGCAAACCTTAGTAGCTTTGACTTTCCTTTTTCTAAATAGAACTCTTTTTTCAACGGGATGCATATTATGTCATAGTGTTATACAGTAATCCTTCCTCCTTCGTTATATCGGGCCTCATTGTATCACTCATTCGGATAATTTTTTTCCCCCGATAGGCGCGTTATAAACAATGGGCTGCACTATAAATATCTATTATATAAATATATACATGTATACAGAGACACAGACATTATAAATTGTTATAATAACATTTATAGTTATTTAAATTGAGGACTGATAATAAGAAAATTAATTTGAAAATGAAAACAGTATTTAATTTTACTATTGTGTATGCGTTGCATAGCGTACCACTTTCAATATCGGGCTCGGGCTCTGATCACACAAAATTTTTTGGGCTCGGACGGGCTCAGTTCAAAAATGTTTCGGGCCCGGGCGGGCTCGGATTTCCAAAATAGAGCCCGAACTCACCTCTAGTCTCTGAGATCATAAATCTTTTTCCAGAAGTGTTCGAACAAAAGGTTGGCTGTGTACCGAATTTCTTAATCAAACTGAAGTTACGTGATGGAGCAAAGCTTAGTTACACTCCTGAGCGAAATGTACCCTATGCTTTACGAGAAAAAGTTGAAAAAGAACTTGATGACCTCGAAGCAGCTGAAATAATATCTAAATCAATGACAAGTGATTGGGGATCACCGTTGGTTGTAATTCCTAAAGCGGATGGAACAGTTCAACTCTGTGTTGACTATAAAGTTGGAGTTAACGATCTACTGATGAATGCAAATTATCCAATAAAGAAAATCGATGAAGTATTAAACAGTCTTAGGAATTCGAAGTATTTCTGCAAGTTAGATTTATTTAAAGCATATCTTCACTTAAAAACTGATGATGAGAGCAGCATTATCCAAACTATTTCGACACATCGAGGGGAGGGACATACAGGATGAATAGGTTAAGCTTTGGAATTAAAACTGCACCTGCTGAATTTAACCGGGTAATTGATCAAATCCTGAAGGATTTACCAAAAACCATCGCTTATTTCGATGATATTGTCGTTCGTGATAAAACCAAATAAGAATGCTCAAAAAACCTCCTTGCATGTCTAGAAAAATTACATGACTACGATTTACACGTGAATAGCAAGAAATGTGAATTTTTTTCGAACAAAAAATTTAATATTTAGGTCATGTAATAGAAAGCAATAAAATATCACTATCACCTACAAAGTTGAAGCTATAACACGCATGCCACAACCAAAGAATGTGCAAGAACTGCGCCAATTTTTAGGTATGGTAACTTACTATTTTCGATTCATACCAACCGTTTCGACCATTACTTACCCTTTACGCAAGCTTCTAAGGAAACATCAAAAATTTTGCTGGAATAAAGAAAGTGACCAGGCTTTCATTAAGCTTAAAGAAGAGATATCCAGTGACAGAGTGTTAGTACCTTTCAATCCTGAATTACCTGTTACACTGACGACAGATGCTAGTCCAGTCGGAGTTGCTGCTATCTTACACATACCATCGATGATGTAGAAAAGCCAATCGTTTTTGCTTCCCGTTCCTTAACAGAAGCTGAAAGAAATTACTCACAACTTGACCGAGAAGCTTTAGCAATCGTATTTGGATTTTCTCACTTTTTCGATTATCTTTATGGTACACATTTCGTCCTAATCGCTGGTAACCAGCCCTTATCCAGGATATTTCATAGAAAAGCAAGTCTTCCAAAAATGACATCAGCTCGGCTGTTGCGCTATTTAGCTGGATTTCATTACACCGTCAAATTTAGGAAAGGATTGGAAAATCAAAATGTAGATTGTTTATCTAGATCTCCTGTCAACCAGAATTACGCATTGGCAGACACATATATAAACGACGAAGTTCATCAAATATGTGCATCTAATATTTTTGAAATATCAACTGAAACTCTAACTGCAGATGCTATCATACGAGAAACAGAAAACGATCAGGAGTTGTCACATATCAAACAAGAACTTCAATCACGTTCCATCAACAGTGACTACATTTTGGATAATGGAATTTTATTTAAGAGTATTCGCATTGTAATACCGAGAAAACTACAGCCTGAAATCCTAAAAGAATTACATTCCACGCATATTGGAATAACAAAAATTAAACAGGTAGCTCGACGCTATTGTATATGGAAGAATATCGACAAGGACATATAAAACTTAGTAAAATCTTGCCCGGATTGTTCTTCAGTGAGACATAATCCTGCGAAGGCGCCCCTTCACCACTGGGATTTACCAATTAATAATTGGGATAGAATTCATATCGATTATGCAGGTCCTTTCTAGGGATTTTATTACCTACTCGTTGTGGATGCAAAGTAACGTTGGGTAGAAATCGAAGTCTCACAGAAAGCTCCAAATGGTGAAATTACCATAAAATTACTTAACGAAATTTTTGCAATGCATGGATATCCACTAGTTCTGGTTTCTGATAACGCTTCAATTTTCACGAATGAAACATTTAAAAATTTTTGTCGTATGAATGGAATAAAGGAAACATTTGTCGCACCAGAATACCCAGCGACCAATGGCCTTGCGGAACGTAACGTGCAAACACTGAAAGATCGAATAAAATCAATGGCTACAGAAAATCTTCCCATCCACTTAAAACTTCAAAAGATTTTTTTTCGATATCGAGCAACGCCTTTAGCAAATGGGAAGTCACCAGCAGAAATGTATCTAAATCGCCAATATCGTATTAAACTTGACGCACTGTTTCCATACCACGAAAAGAAATCTGAACAGAAGATTAGACCTCACACTCGAAAAATCTATGTGGGGGAGAGAGTGAGCGCAAAATTCTTTATAAACAATAAAACCGTATGGAAACTAGGAGTTATAACTAGAAAACTTGGACATATTCACTATATAGTTAAATTAGATGAAGGCAGGAAAATCAAGAGACATATTAATCAACTACAGAAATCAGATGTTCAAAGGGAAAATATAGCATCGCCATCAATTCCACACCAGAAGTCCTCCCATAACACAAATCATGACCCTGCATATTATCAAGATATCAATCCTCAATGAAATGAGCTGAGCACATATCCAGCCACAGATCAACGACTGATTCCTTCACCACCTGTACGAAGATCTACTAGAACGAGGCGTCAACCAGCATACCTACAAGATTATATTTTATCTTAAGGGTTGACTCGGCACTGTATGTTTTCAAGTGGTGGATAATTATTGTATCCTCCTTGGTTACTTATTTCTATTTCTTCCTAGTTTTGTACTTTCCAAAAAGGAATCTGGCAACATCGATAAAAACTTATTCTATTCACATCGATTTGACTATTTCCATGAACAATATTATCGACTATCAAATACATCAAAACGTTCTTTCAAATTTGTAGATATGTATATAAAGTAATGTATGGTGTTAAATGTTAATTAAATGTTTATAAAAGTTCATCATTATCTTCATCAATACGCGGCTACTCGCCATCACAGTCACAACAATATGCCACATACGTATTATAACTTATTCGGACATCAGAACTATCCCCACACCACACTTTCTACGGCACTAACTTCCTATTTATACTTCCTTCAATCAACTTCCCATCTCTTCACTTCAACAATACTTTAAATCCGCTTCGCATTCGCCTACACTCCGCAAAACTTACTTCCTCCGTTGCAGCGCTATGCTCACGCAAAACTATTGCAACCTAAAATTTCGCTGACTACTGGCGTTGAAGCATTTTAACTCTCCCAACTTACTGCGTCGTTGGATCCAGCACAATTTTCAACCAATGGTGACTTACCATTGTCTCAACCTTACAAGTTTTATTTCGAAACTTAAGGTTCATTGTTTTAAAATAAAAAATAAAAAAAGAGAGGGGAGAGAGAGAGAGAGAGAGAGAGAAGAAAAAAAACTGCATTTCATAAAAATAAATAAAAATTTGAATGTAGTTACAATCAATATTTTTGGAAATTAGGTACGCTGTGTTTCACCATTTTAGTAATGCCATTTTAGTAGAATGTACTAGGATTGGCTGATACATCAGTGCATCGCCAAATATCGATTTTAAATAATTTTCACCATTTTGGTGGTGTTCTGGTGAGTTCAACCAACACCCTCTGTAATAATGCCTCCAAACTGAGCTTTACATCACAAAAGATCGGTCGATTAGATCCAATCCCCACGATCCAACATATACTATAGGAAGTGTTGATTGGATAAAATCGGCCGATCTTCCATGACATAAAGTTCAGCTCGGAGGCATTATTACAGGAAGTGTTGGTTCAACAGTCTGCACCGGGGACCTTGGCTTAAGATATCATCGACGTTTATATATATATATACATATTTTCTAAGGTATCGAACATTCAGATTTAAGTGTGATGTGCACGGTGTTGCCCAATTGTTGTAAAAAACTTCGGGCAGGAAATTTTCCCCGAATTATAGTTATTTTTAAAAAATATGGTAGAATGGAAACAGTTTGATAATGTATTAAAATTTCGAGGCGGGAAGACGGTGATTACTCGAACTTTTCGCAAACAGTAGACATAGACTAATTATCATCAGGTACATTATTGTTAGGTAATTATTATGTAGGTACAATCTTAATCAAACAATAAATCTCTTTGATTATTTATTTCTTTAGGATTATAAAGACTTTAAAAAAGCTGGCTCAGTGTTCGTTTTGATTACTTATTTATTTATTTTTTCCACAAATAATTAAAATAAGTACGAAATTCTTACACAAATCTACAATTTTCTACTTTTTACTTTCTGTTACCCATGAGAAACCAGATTACCCAGAGAAAATATTTTGTTTTGAGGTCGAATTTTTAAAACTGAGATTTTTGATATAGTTACGCTTTTCTAAATCCCCTAAAACAGAAAATTATGGTTTTAGCAGTTGGTCTTGGTGTATGTCTTTCTGTGTGTCTTAACATCATAATTAAAAAAAAAAAAAAAAAAAAAAATTGTAATAAATCCACACTCGGTATTTTAAATTTGTATCACTATAATGATGCTTACTTGAAACTTTTTGTTAAAATCCAACAAATAGTTCGTATACACAGACTTCCAAAAAGTTCAAACATATCATGTCTATGGGGGGGGATTTCTGGTAGGTAAATTTTAATATATTTAGACTGCACTATACAAAACGAAATGATACTATAAATTTTATATTTACAAAAGTATGTTTCGTATAAAATATAATATGAAAATCCTTCACCATTCATTTACACTTCGCAAATCTTCTGTGCAACTGGCCACACTATAGAATTATGGTACATTAAGACTATACTAGGAAATTGTTGCAAGTGCATTTCAAGTATTGTTATATGATTTTCATGCTGTGTTAAATTTATGTACATTATCTGTTGAGTATACAATTCACAGATAATACTCTGTGTTAGCGAACAATTAGCGAAAACATCTTCTTTTGAATGTTTTTAGTAAAAATGTTTTACTAAATGTTACTAAATAGAGGAAATTTTCTTAGATATGATAATTCCTTTTTCATGTCCATATAATTGATAACACTGCTTGGCATGAAAATTGCCTCAGACACCATTTCAGCATATTCTTGTGTAAAGTGACATCCTGAATCCGAATATTACCACCATTTTGCCCAATCACCCACCGTTTTCTAGATACAAACCCTCCCTCATTTTTATCATTGTTTGGTAATTTTTTACCCATCAGTTTGATTTGGAGAGGAACGATGTTTATTTTAGCCGTTAAATGTCTTCTGACCGGAGGAGCTCCAGAGGTAGAAAGTTCTAAAACACGAGCATTTGTACTAAGGAAGAAATTTGTGGGGATTTGTGCCCAGAAAACAAAAGAAAGTCAATAAAAACAATCAGTTTCTGTTTCTTTCTTTCTTTTTTTTTTTTTCGCAATATTTCTCTTATTGTTTTTATATATTCTAGCCAGTTTGCCATTTTCTTACTAAAACACCCCAAATAATAAAAATTATACAGTGAAATTTTTTTCAAAATGTTGGTGAGTGGAGTGAAGTCTCAAAGACCTCACAAGAAAGTTTGACTGATTTACTGTACGACGTTTGCTTTCAATAACTCCCACGTTAAATGTTTTGGGAAGTAAAACATGAACAGTAAAATATCCTGCTTTGACACGTGTTAAAGGTCATTGCTCTTATCGTTGTAGTCGTCAGTCGTAATCTTCCTTTATTACACGTTTTGCGATAAGAGGGTGAACTTTATGGTGTTCTCGACGGTGGTAATCTTGTGCGGTGATTTTTAACATGTGTCAAGATTTGGGGATCAATCGCTCGACAGGAGGCGCTGTGATCGTATTTTTTCTAAATTTTTAACATGGCAGTATCGGACGAAATTTCGCATAAATGTACATAATGAGAGTTATTCTTAACCTGTGATTGTAAAATTAATATGAATTATTGATAATAGTAGTAGTTAGTTAGGGAAAAAATTTCGTGCATGTGGGGGCATCACTTCCCCCCCCTGGGGAAGTATCCCCCGGGGGGGGGTACATTTTCAAGATGGGTATCTTTCGAAAGGTCTCGTCAGTACCTTTAAAACGAATGGTTGAACTATAAATATGTGATAACTTGAAACAAAGTTATCGATTTTTTTTTTTTTTTTTTTTTATGTTGTTACTGAGTGAATTTCTATAGGAAAATATAGAAGAAAGTCTTGTGGTGGCCACAACATACTAGTTATTATTTGGGGTGTTTTGGTTAGAAAATGGCAAACTGGAAGTTGGAACATGCAAAAGATAAGAGAAATATTGGGGAAAGAAAAGAAAGAAAAAGAAAAAAGAAACAGAAACTGATTGTTTTTATTGATTTTCTTTTGTTTTCTGGGCACAAATCCCCTCAAATTTCCTCCTTACTACAAGTGTTCGCATTTTAGAACTTTCTACCTCTGTAGCTCCTCAGGTCAGAAAACATATAAAGGTTAAAATAGTCATCGTTCCTCTCCAAATCAAACTGATGGGTATAAAATTACTAAACAATGATAAAAATGAGGGAGGGGGTGTATCTGGAAAACGGTGGATGATTGGGCAAAGTGGCGGTCATATTCGGATTCAGGAGGTCATTTTACATAAGAATCTGCAAGAATGGTATCAGATCTCGTTTTTTTTTTTTTTCCCAGAGCAGTGTAATTTACTGTTTGAAGTTCAATTTTTAATGTTGATTATGTCCTATAACTATGCGTTTTGTGGTCCCTTGAATACCAAGTCAAGTTTTTAGCGAATAATATGCGAGTATAGCTTTTATCAGCTTAACTTACTAAACAAATAGTTGCGCGAAATTTCAATATGATGTTTTGAAGATCAAATGAGAGTGCTACTAGACCAAGATTGGTAAGTTTCAAGAAGAGGTGTTTGTGAAAGTTGTCTGAATAATTTAGAATAGAATTTTAAATTTAATAACAGCTTTAACATTTCTATATATATATATATAAATGTAGATACTACGTTTAAGCGGGGTTGTAAAGAGAGGCGAAAACCCCTCCCCTCTTCTCTCGCAGGAAAATATGTCAAATAAAACAGTTTCTAAAACCATTTTGAACCACTATTCATATACAGTACTTTTTATCTTATCCCTTAATATGTAATTTTTAAGGTATGCAAATACAAATATTTTAGATATTATTGCTGAAATAAATCGCTGCAATGGTATAATATTTTATTAATACGAAAAGGTAATTAATTTTGGTGATTCTATTTTTCTTAGATCAATAAATCACTAAAAATTTAGTCATTTTTTAAATTATTGTGTGTGTGTGTGTTTGGTGGGGAAATTCACACGTGCTTTGAGTCTTCTGTGAACTATTTCTTTTTTTTACAAGGTTTGGAAGATTGTGATAACCGTTTTATACTCTTACAATTTACCTTTAATTTATTTTATTTTATTTTTGTTTTCATTTTATAATTTAATAAGTTAAAGTTGAATATTTGTTTTAATTGTGATTTTGTTTTTCATAATTATTTGTAAAAAAGGCATCAGACCTTCTCATATATCAGTAATTTTTTGATATATTGTCATAGTCTAATCTTATGGTAATATATTCCAAACTTTTAAAAACTTCAATAATTTGCAAATAACATTAGAAAAATTGAAAGATGACCATAGTTGAAGTTGACAGGAAATTTTTCAATCTGAAAAAAAAAAAAAAAAAAAAGTATTGGGACCTAGATCGAAAATTTTTCTGTCAACTTCAAGTAAGGGCATCTTTTAATTTTCCTAATGATACTTATGGCAACATTTTCTATCAGTTGCTTTAATGTAACATTTGCTATTAAAGTACGTAACATAAAGTAACATTTGCTATCTATTCGTATGAAGGAGGCTTTTAAAAGAATAACTCTCTGAACAACACTGACTCGCAGTGAACAACAGTCTCTCGCAGAAGTCAACTTACTCCTATTTATGCGTTTTTGCAATGAGGTTTGGCGGTACTTCAATCCAGAAAACAATGGAAAGTTCTAGAACTCGGGCCTAGTGCATAGTACAGTTTAGAAACTTTGAGAACCCTAAACTATTATTTTTCGCAAACTTTTGGTCGCCAAGTCACCAAAGTTCATCGCCAAGTCGGATCATACTGAAAGTAAATGAACCGTCCCTTCTTTTACATATTGCCTGTAAAACTACTTTCATTGCAGCAGTACAATTAATGTAGGGAAAAGAACTTAATCTGTTGTAACAATATGATAATGTGGAGAATGCCTTCTGCAAAATTAACAAATCTTTCAAGAACTTCCTGCTACAAGGGTCTGACTGGGTGTTGAAATACATTGATGAGTTACAAGTGTCTACGGCAAGATATGCCCCTTTTTCTGGCAGTTCCTATATGAAGCTTCCGGAAAAAAATAAAAGAACGGAGGCAGTTTTAAACACCCAGAATGACGATCAAAATTGCTTCATTTACTGTCTTTTAGCCCATAACATGCAAATAAATTATCAAGAACATCCACACAGAGTCCATCATTGCAAACACCATTTGAATTTGATTAATATGGATTCAGTAACATGCCCTGTTGTAGTGAGCATAGTACCAGTCATCGAACGATTGAATAATATCAGGATTAATGTGTTCAGTTTAGAGGGAAATACCATCTTCCCACTCCATATTTGAAAACGTGAAGACTCAGATTGTGTCAACCTCTTATTGTTAAATGATGAGAGCAATCAAGATTACTGCTTGATTAGAAACACATTAAGACTTTTGTCATCGGAAAGCAATCATGACGACCGTAGATTTCCATGTATCAGATGCCTTCATATTTTTAGCTGTGAAGATCTCCTGAAGGATCATACAACATATTGTGATAAACTTTCAATCATACGTGTCGATCTGCCATCTCCAGATAAGAACACTTTAAAATTTACTAACATGAATTACCAACATCCCATACCATACATAGTGTATGCGGATTTTGTATTCTTACTCATTCCTGAAGCCATTTCGGCGAGCCAAGAAGGCAAATCTACAGTCAAAATCACCAGACATGAAGCCTGCGGGTATGCCTACATTATCATCGGACCCGAATGGAAAACCTACAAGCCCATCACCATCTATCGAGGACCGGATGTAGCCACTCATATCATTGAAAACCTAATTACTGAAATGCAAGAGTTGAAACCGAAGATTTGTAATATAAAGCTCTACGCATGACAAGGAAGAAGAGGAGCATTTTCGATCAGTAACACATTGTTTCCTGTGCCAAAATCAATTAGCAAAACATCGTGTTAAAGAACATTGTCACAGCACTGGACAGTATCATAGTGCGGCCCATAATTCCTGCAATTTACAATACAAAATGAGGAAGATTCTGCCAGTTGTTTTCCACAACTTGAAAATTTATGATGGACATATCGTGAAAGCACTGGCCAATTTTGAAAACTTCGATTTCCACATCAAAGGACAAACCATGGAAAAATATATCACATTCTTCATGAAAGAAAAGAAAAAGACGACACGTATCAAAATATAACCATTCAATTCATTGACAGTCTTCAGTTTTTACCAGCGTACTTGCAGAAATTGGTAGAAAATCTCAAAGAAGAATTTCGTATATTAAAAAAATATATTGATCATGACAAAGTACCTCTTCTCCTAAAAAAAGGTGTCTATCCATAAGAATACATAGACAATGTGGAAAAGTTTTCCGAGACGAAGCTACCACCTATATCAGCTTTCTTCAGCTCATTGTCTAATGAAGGAATTTCCCAATAAGATTATCAGCATGATCTAACTGTGTGGGATAATTTCCAGATCCAAACATTGGGAGATTATCACGATCTCTATGTCTCTGGTGATGTTTTACAGTTGGCAGACGTATTTCAAAACTTTCGAAAAATCTGCCAAAAAAAATATGAAATTGATCCAACTCATCTACTCACTGTAGCAGGACTTGCATGGCAAGCATCTTTGAAGATGACCCGTCAACCATTGGAGCTCTTCACTGATCTTAATATGTACCTTTTCATCGAATGGGGTATTCGTGGAGGAATATCCACAATCTCGAAGAGACATTCCATAGCAAATAACCAGTATTTGCCCAATTACAATCCTGATATTGCCTCAAAATACAGTCTGTATCTTGATGTGAATAACCTGTACGGTTGGTCATGTCACAAGCCCTATCCTATGGGGAATTCAAATGGGAGGACTCAGATCAATTTACAGAAGAGTTCATTGAATCCATTTACAGAGATAGTGATGTTGGATCCAATTTTTAAGTTGATCTTCAGTATCCGGAAAGCCTGCACGATCACCACAATGATTATCCTCTCCCCACTAAAAATAAACTCAATATTTTCTCTAAAAATATCTGCAGAATATCTTAAGTTATTTGACCCATTCTTAAGAAAGTTTGCAAAATTTCTTTATAATGCCTTCAAAATTTCTGCAGTTATTTTATAGAAAAAGATAAATCTTCAAAATAATTAAAAATATTTGAAGAATGTCTTAAGAAAATACGATTTTCTCAAGACTATCTTCGGATTGTTTTTAGTGGGGCTAGCTCCGAAGAAAATGACAATTACCGAAGATATGTTGTCTCCCACGGCAAAATCCATTTTGGAAGAGATGGGAAATATGAAATTCCACCCATATGAAAAGATGGTTCCAAATCTAATGGACAAAAGAAATTATATCACATATTACAAAAACCTCCAACTTTATTTAAGTTTAGGATTAAAGTTGGAAAAAATTCACAAAGTGATATCCTTCAAACAAAGCGCCTGTTAAAACCCTACATTCAGTTCAACACAAAAAACAGAAAACAAGCAACGTCGAAATTTGAAAAGGACACTTTCAAGTTGATGAACAATGCCGTGTACGGCAAAACAATGGAAAACGTAAGAAAAAGAAAAGACATTCAACTCATCAACAGTGAAGAAAAAGCCCGAAAAATGGTTGTCTGCCCATCCCATCAACATTTCAAGCACTTTGGTGGAAATTTAGTCGCTATTGAAAGGTTAAAAATGAAAATTATTTTGAATCGGTCTTTATACATCAGATCTGTCATTTTGGAATTGAGCAAAGTGCTCATGTACAAATTCCATTATCAATTCATCAAACAGCATTATGGTAGCAAAGCCAAGTTACTGTTTACTGACACCGATTCCTTGACATATCAGATTGAAACATAGGATGTGTATAAAGACATGGGAGAACATTCAAACCTCTTCGACACATTGGACTATTCGAAGACGCATGCCCTTTTCTTGGAAGAAAATAAAAAGAACATCGGAAAGTTCAAAGACAAACTAAACGGAAATATGGGATTGGAGTTTGCAGGACTCCGTTCCAAAACGTATTCATTATTGTCGAGAGAAGGAGAGAAGAAAACTGCAAAAGGGGTGTCAAGAAGTGTCATCCTGCGAAAATTAAAACATGCCTATGATGAATGTTTAAAGAAAAAAAAAATGTATCCCGAAAAAACATGATGAGGATTCAAAGTGAATGCCACAACTTATTTACTATTAAATAGAAAAACATTTCACTATCTGTATTCGACGACAAAAGGCACATACAGTATTATTTTTTCATTTAACACGAGACGCGCCAACCGTTTTTTTTTTTTTTTTTTTTTTTTTTTACGGTTTTCACTCGCTAAACTACATTTTAGGTGGCTTATTCGTTGGTGTATTACGTGTTTGTAGAAACGCACTAAATCGCCAAAGTTAACACCATCGACGTGATATCAGAGTAGACCCCGGACTAGTAACCTTTTTGCTTTCGAACATCACAACCTCACTGTACCATAGGCTGACCAGACCAGAGTACCTTTATAATAGAGAAGCTTTAAAAAATTGATACAATTATCCAATTACGAATATATTTTTTTTTATTCCTAATAAATAGGGACTAAAAATAAAATATTATTCATTAATAATTTACTTTCTACAATTTTTTACAACTTATAAAAATACCTTCAAAAAACAAAGTCCCCAGTTGTCCCCAGAAAATAGGGACATTTGGTCAGGTTACCGTACCACCAATTCATTCGCCAAACCGACTTTTCGATCACCAAACCAATATTTCACTTCGACCAAGGCAAGTTTCCTCCATCTTTGTTATCGTGATTTTATATTTCGATTGGGTGTAAATTAAACATAATCCACAACCTAAAATAGATAGCCAGTAATCTAACCCTTGTTATTGATTGAAAGCTGTTATGTTTGACTTTTCTTTGGAGTTATGATGGTAACAGAAACAAACCATTTAAAACATGCAAAATCCCAAGAACCAGTTGCCAAGAAAACGATTATCGCCAAAAGAAAGCGCAAAAACCTCAGTGATGTTCCGTGAATTTTTCTCTATAGCCGGTATAAGGAATCCGTACTCTAGTAGTATACAGTCGGTAACAAAAGTCTCCGAACACTAGCAAAATTCCTATGAAAATAAAATACACTTAATACAGTTTTGTTAAATAAATCCTTGTCGAATCTTGTTTTTAGACTGACTAAGAACAGGATTCGACAAGGATTTATTTAACAAAACTGTATTAAGTGTACTTTCTTTACATAGAAAGTTTTGCTAGTGTTCGGAGACTTGTTACCGACTGTATCTGATCGATGGTTAACACAATGGAGTGAAGTTTATTTCATGGTTGGTTGATTTCTGCAGTCGGTTTTTACCATCGAGCAGATTTACTAGTAGAGTAAAGATTTCCTATACTCGATGTGGAGAAAAATTCCTGGAACATCACTTCAGTTTTTTCGTCTTCTTTTGGCGATAATCGCTTTCTTGGCAACTGGTTCTTGGGATTTTGTATGTTTTAAATGGTTTGTTCCTCTTACCACCAAAACTCCTAAGAAAAGTTAAACAAAAGTTCAATCAATAACAAGCATTAGATTACTTGCTTTCCATTACAGCTGGTATAGGTTGTGGTTTATGTTTAATTTATACCCAATTGAAATATAAGAAAGCGATAACAAAGGTGGAGGAAACTCTCCTTGTTGGAAGTGGAATGTCGGTTTCGGGGTAGAAAAGCCCGTTTGACGAATGAATTGGTGGTATGGTGGGAATGTGATGTTCGAAATTTAAAAGGTTACTAGTCCGAGGTTTACTCTAATATCTCGTCGATGGTTTTACGTCGCACTATGGACGAATGGTGATGGTTCGGGACTCACCCTTAACCCCTTCCGCTCCAGGCTAGCTGTAGTGTAAATGTCTGAAATACCAGATTGTAATTTTTAAATAGTATCGTATTTATTCTTTGGACGTATGCACGTACGTCCATGGTATTAATGGCCATTAACACTAGGACGTACGCACGTACGTCCCTGGAGTGGAAGGGGTTAAAGGTGGTCTGGATACATGCCATCACAATTTTCATCCTCCACGCAAGAGATGTTTTTTCATGAGTTAAAAAGTATAGAGCTTTTTCAGATGACGTCAAAGCCTCAAGTGTCGTCTGCTCAAATCGTAACTGTGGGACACACAACAGTACGTGTAGATACTTTTCTTTTACCTCTATACCAAAAACTTTTTTCAATCAACCGCACTGGAATTGTTTGTACGCTTGTAAACTTTTATATGCATTGAAATCACTACTAGTGTAAGCAGATGTAGACAAAATATTTTCCAACAGATCACAAATTGACTGAAGGAAACAGTTGATCGCTATTAACAGTTACTAATGAATATGGATCGACATTATCAATTAGTTTATTTTCTGAGTATATCTGTTTTTGTTTGATCATTAAGAGTTTCGATATATTTCGCCGTATTAAAAGACTAACGTTTGCCCTTTGATAGTGTTACTAAGGCCGTTACCAAGGGTTTGGTCACGTGACTGAAAATACTCTATTGCATTTTATTTGAAAGTATTAAAAATGTGTTTTAGGTAGGGCTACCAAACGTCTCGGATTTCTTGAATTGGGGTTGACTAGGTTTTATGTCGCACTAATGCTACACTGTGAGTAATTGTCGGCTCACCCCTAACAGTTTTCCGGAAACATTACATTCCAAATATAATCCTCCACGGAGGGGATAGCTGCCCCGTTACGGTGACACCCTAGGTATTATTTTGGTTGGGAACATGGCTTAAACTTCTACATCCAACAACATTGTCAAAGACAAACACTGGAAAATTTTGCAAGCTGCAATTTTTCCTACTAAATGTAAGGCAAGCGGTTAACAGACTGCTTTGGTGCTTTTGGTTTTAAAGAAATCTCTTTAAAAAATTCCTTTAGTAAATGATATTTTTGTTGGTGAATATGAATGTTTCAGTAATGGACGACTTGACTTTCTGTCGTCATTCAACGTTATGATGAAATTTAACCTATAGGAGTCTTAATTTACCCCACAAATAAAGGACTATAGCCAATCATAGCGCCGCTTTTCCCCACAAACAAAAGGAAACTCCGCCTCGTTCTAGTCGTCCATTATTGGCAGTATAATGGAAAGTATTCAAGTTTTCGAATTTTCATTTGTGTTGTAGTGGAATTTGGTGGCAGTTATTTTGACAAATCTATGTGAAGATAATGGGCGTATATGCGAAATATTTTAGAGGTAATTTCTTTATATACCCGCCGTGTATATTAATGGTGGATGGTGTACGTAAAACCGCAACGTGCTCTATGTTTCTATCCAAATTATATCTTTGGGAATTCACGAAGGCAGGAAGACATCTCTTCTATCGGGGATCAAAATTGTAATGGTATGACCATCTTTAGGGGGTTTGTCCCCGCCCGTCGCCAATTACTCATAGCTCAGTTCTACTGTGACGCAAAGCCCACTTACTGACTTTTTATATAAATTCGTTCTATATCACATTTAATAACATTTTAGTGAATGGAGGTAATATTATGTATATACTAAAAAAATATTTTGTTTGCGTTTGTTATGTATGTTTTAAAAGTGAAGGATTACACAAAGTTTGAAAACAAAATCTTTAAAAAAATTAATATTTTTACTTTTATAATTGTCAAATTTTATGCTAATTTACATTTACTATTTAGAACTATTCAATTGGCGACGGTTTGTGGTTCGTTTCCTGGTGTGGCTCGGAGACAGGCCATAACAATTTTGATCTTCTGCTAAGGGGATGACGCCATCCTTTTGGTAACCCCCAGGATGTTATTTTTACGGAACATTTTGGCACAGTAACATTAGAGTAACAAGTGACTTTTCTTCCTTTGACTAAACACGCCAGTTGCATACATGGATTGCTGTACTGACAATTTCCATGCTTATTTGCAAATGTTGTACATGTACATTGAAATTCATGTTTTGGTTAATTTGTTTTTTATTCAAGTAGAATTTTGTATATTTTGATATATATTCCTTAAAACTGTGTTTTTTTTTTTTTTTTTTTTTTTTTTGTGATCTTGTGCTTTAAATGTTGTTTGTGCACGTATTTAGCGTTTTGTTTTATTCGCCGAAAAATGCATCCTCGTACGTAGGGACTGAAAGGTTGCAATTCCTTACACAATATGGATCGTCACCATGTTGGCGATCTTTGAAGAAACGTGCTAAGCGGCGCCCTCGACTGGATTTTTTCCATTGACAAAGATCGGTGCTTTTAGTGTTAAAGATTATGCCGATAATGACAAACGGTAACGAAGTATAATTTTCCAAAGGAATAAAGAACCGTTCCGTGTATAAAACATATATAATTTTAATAATTTAAAAAATATCATATTCATGAAAGTTTTCATATGTACAGTAAACTTACATATCTCTTACTGTACTGTATATGGGTATAATGGGTCGAGGTTGCATTTACCCCAAACCATGGAGCAAGTAGAACTATGAAACAAAACTTTCATAATTATTTTTCTTCACGAGACACTAAATTGTAAAAAGCTCATACATTTAAAAAACCAAATTTTTCTAGTTTATGGCTAAACATTTTCAAATGTATAAGCATATCAACAATTGAGCGAAATGAGATCGAAATCGAACTATGCCAAAATGTTGTTAGGTTTATTCCACTTCACCCGAAGTATGAAAATAAATATAGAGGAATGTAAGAGAATATGAAATAATATTTTTATTTTAATTCACCATAGTAAACTGATGTAGCGTTGTGGATTTAACTATTGCAAACTTTCAAGTATTGTTAATGTATTTTAATGAATTTATGTTACAAAAAGTAGAGTTTACAAGAAAAAATTTTATTTAAAGAAAAAAAAAAGTTATTTCCGTGTAATATTGAATAGTTATGGAGAGAAATATGGAATGCCCATTTTCTTAAAGAAGAATATGAAATAGGGTAGTACTTTTACAAAAAAATCATGAATAATTGTAATATAAATATTTTATTTTGAAATTATTAAAAATAAACAGTATTTTAAAAAATATCAACATTCGAGTTTTATAAAAGTCACAAATAATATGGAAGAGTTGGTATTCAATATTACCCAAATCGCACATCTTGGAGAATAAATCAACCTTAACCACCTGTTGTTAGAAAAACGTTCATGAGAATCAGACTACTAACAAACTTAACTCCGTACCGGAAGTTAAAAGTTGTGTTTAATTTAATCTCCTAACATATATACTTGAATAAATAAATAGAAAACCTTTTAAACTGAGAAAAAAAATCTGTTTCAATAATTTTGTTTGAATACATAAAAAAAAAAAAAAAAAAAAAAAAAAAAAAATCATTACAGACTTTACTTTGATAAATATTTTCTTTGCATCTCATTGCCTTTTGATATTTAGAAAAATATATTTAGACAACAAGACGTGGGAATGGAAATATGTCATCTTACATTTCATATTTCGGTTCAAAAATTCTATATCTATATCATCAAAAGATTGTCGATCTTTACAATGCACAAATCCTTGTCATTTGAAGTGATATCCTAAATCCATTTCCGTATCACGAAAATACTGCTCTAGCATAAACAGGGAAAAAAATGAATTATAGTTCAAAATTTATTTCCAGACTTTAGCATTTTAGATGCAAAGCTCTTTTTTACTATATTCAACAATTCCCCTTAAGCTTTGTAAATAATATGATTGAAATCGATTTTTCTTTTTTATATGTATATAACTAGTTTTATGAAACTAAAATGTTTAATCTTATTTAATAATAAATATTTCGACAAAATCGATAAATATTTCGACAAATAAAAATATAGACTGATTGAAATTATAATAATAATATGAGAACAGCCTAAAATTATAGAAATGGGATAAATCTTTCGACATTACTTTTAACTACATGAATTAAAGTAAGTAAATGCTTAGGAACATTAAAATACTATAACTGTTAAAAATAAAGTATTCATGTCAAATAAAATAACTAACTTTTCAGTTTAAAATACTACTATAAGGTTATAATTTTTTAATTTAAATTACTTATCCAAGTAAAATATAATAATTAATGTACATATGAGTTCAAAATACTATGATAAATTTATAAATTTTTAGTTCAAATTACTATTCTAAATTTATAAAATTAACCCTTTGCCAGTCCTATTTAATTTTGCTCCTTTGGTCAGTGTTACCAAATTTAGGGACATTTTTATTCAATATCCATCTCTAAATTCCAACAGTAACAGTTGCCTAATCACTTCGGAAGATATTCGTCCATTATCATAGGATACCAACATTTTAATTTAGTCGGGAATATTTTTAGCCCCGCCTTTATTTAGTACCACTTTATTCATAGAAAATCTTTCGGCAGTCTATAGCTTTGATAAAATAAGAAAAAATTGCTTTTAAAAAATAAGTAGTATGAAATAAAGGCGGGGCTAGTAATACTCCGGAATAAAATAAAATGTTGGCATCTATTCCATTATGTATATGAAATAGCACTCCTCAAAATTATTAGTGGTAGTTGAATAAAAGAGTCCCTAAATTTGACAACACTGTCTAGAGCACTTTGGAGGCCGGCAAAGGGTTAAATTAAATTGATATACAAATTGAGATTTTTTTTAAATTAAATCTTGTTCAAATTAACCCTCGCTTTCCCAAGATCAAGGCGTTACTGCAGAAAAATTGCGTTCAGGTGCTGCTTGGCACATTTGGCGAAAATCACCAGCACCGCGCCTTTTTGTATCGTTTAGAAGTTTCAACATTCCACTGGTTACGTTTGCTATCTCTGGCGAATTAGCGCACTTTTTGAATGTAACGGGCTTAACAACTAAATTTCAACTTCAAAATGGTGTCAAAGTGGGATCTTGGGAAAGCGAGAGTTAATTACAGTTTTAAGGTAATTAAATTAAATTGATAAACAAATTGAGATGAAATTTTTAAGATAATAATATTATGCAATGATTATATTTAAGAAGTATTTCTTTTAGGGTGTGTCTGTAATTTTAATAACTAATTTGTATAATATTATTCTTTACCTATTCCATCAGTATTGAACAGAAATTTTATCTTTCTAATATTAAATAAGGGCTGGATTTTGTCTGCGTTGTAGTGCGATAGCCCTTTTATGGAACTTTATCATGTGGTCAGCTTGCTGCTTATACAGCTTACACCGCTTCTTCCACTTCTGTACTCGTGCCTATATTTTCACACGAGGGAGGATGGTGCTTAATTATTTCGACCCAAAAGACGTTTGTGTGTTTCTGTATTTTATGGTGTTGGTTTGTTCCTGTTTTTCTTTTTATATACAGTCGGTAACAAAGTGTCCGAATACTTGCAAAAATTCCTATGTAAAAAAAATACACTTCATACGGTTTTGTTAAATAAATCCTTGTTGAATCCTGTTCTTAGTCAGTCTTAGAACATGATTCGATAAGGATTTATTTAACAAAACCGTATGAAGTGTATCTTTTTTTTTACATAGGAATTTTTACTAGTGTTCGGACACTTTTGTTACCGACTGTATAATTGTATAAACGTATAATTTAAAATTTTTATGACATCCCCCATATGATTTTTTTCTAACAACCTTATTTTAATGATGAGAGGGATAAAATTTCTTAAAGTCTAAAGCTTTTTAAATTGGACCCGGACTTTTTGTATTCTATATAATAATATACGAAAAGCCTTTTCTGAGATTTAATTTATTTGAGCAATGGACAGTTTACAAATCTTTTCTTTCTTTCCTTTTTTTTTTTTTTTTTTTTTTTTTCAAAATTGCATTTCTTGACTCAAACAATATGTAAAGTAAATATTTCACTCATTTTAAATGTTTTTATAATTTGAATTTTACAGCTACGAGAGTTTTTTCAGCGGTGGACCAAATATATTTCAAACCAGAATTATGTGTACAAAGTGTTGCCGAATACGACCGAAAAATTCAGAGGTGTTATAGTAGGCAACAAGAAAGAAAATACCATTATAACATACTGTCGGAAATTTCGTTTAATGGGAGAGAAAAAAAAAATAGTTATGAAGGGTGAGACATTGAGTGGAACAAAAAGGAAAATAATAAATTTAAAAAAAAATATATTGACGTAAAACAGTATTACGTGCAGATAATTCATAACTGCTCAGAATGAAGACGACGCGAAATTTTTATAAAAATTGTTCAAAACTGAGGCCATGAGTTTCTTTGCGCTTACCGACACCGACGGATTAAGGATTGCCGAACACATTCAAGCATACATAGTGTGCTGGCAATGTCTGCTGAAGTGATGACTAATTTTTTCCGAGATCTCAATTGTAATCCCAAGCATATGATAAACAAGCGATTTCAGGTGGCCTCCAAAGAAGAAATCGAAGAAATTGAGATCCTAGGAGATTGGAGGACAAACAATAGATTCTCCGCGTCCAATCATCCCCCAGTATATATAACACTGAGGTGGTTACGCAGCGCAACTGACAAATGTGCTGGTGCACCCTGTTCTAGCGCAGAAAGATGAGTATTGTTTGCAGCACATACGGGAGAGTTTGCTGCAGAAAAATACAGTATTTTGCGCCTGCCTTTGAGGCGTTTGGACAGAATTTACTGTCACTACAGATAATCTCAGAGAATCCTTTCCCAGATGTTAGTACTGAACCTGCTTTGCTATAATATTGAAAATCACACCCAGATCCATTTTTTGATTAGCTGTCACAAACTGCTTAAAAATGTTGAAGGAAAATTACTCTGCAGGGAAAGCAAAAGAAAAATCACTTGGGCAGAGTCCTTTATTAACCCTTTCAGTCGCAGTGTTCCCGCTGATGGAACACCTAATTTTAATTCTCAAGTGCAAAAACTCATCCCGGAAATTTTTTAGCAAAAATTTACATTTATAACATAGCAGAAATGTCCCCTTTTTTAACGTGAAAATTTAAAATTTCTTCCATTTTAATTATGTTCGTAAATTCCGGTGGCAGTGCAATTTAAATGATCCGAATTACCTTGAGCCGCAAAGGGTTAAAATACTCCGGAATAAATTGAAATGTTGGGATCTATGCAACTTTTACGAGTTTTTGTTGTGGATAATGTTTACTTATAAAGTGATTTATTTATTAAATTAAATATTATTTGAATTTAATAAGGTTTACTTACAGATGTTTCAAACCGAAAATTTCTCAAAAAGGAAGAATGCTAATTTTTTATTTTTTAAATATTTATGATCAGCTATGTGTATAAAAGCTATTTTTAAAATTAGTTTAGTAATTTTTAAAATAAATTAAGTAGTGAACGTTAAAGGGTTAATAGCATGAAGAGTAAATATCATTTCAATACATCAGTTACATTTTATTAATTATTCAAAAAAAGAATAAAAAGTTCCATACAGTAAATGGCTCGGAGGGAGAGAACGGCATCGAAAAATCAACTTCTTTTCACAAGCGAAGCAAGCAGAGAAGTGACGAGAATTCCACCAGTCTCAAATCAAAAACCGCCAAGCGATCAATCTGGCGTAATTAAAATTAAGCCAAAAAGAATGCCAAACAGTTTTTTGTTCCCGTATATGTTAGTACAAAAATTTTGAAAATAATTTGCCGTTATAAAAAGTTAAATTAATTTGGCATAAAACGTATACGCAAACTGCCGATCAAGCAAACGGACGCAAACGATAAAAGCTGAACTCATACACCCGCGACAATCAGTCATCATTAGTCCATTAAAAATCTATTTTTAGAACTATAATCGTTTGCTCGAAAATGTTAATAGATATTTTTTTTATGGAAATAGAAGCACTATAATTGCTAACGGATATTTCTATTTTTTGTTTTATTTAAACTGAACTATGTTAGAAATCTGTTGGTAATAATTCTGAAAGAACACATTCTTAAATATATATATATATAGTAATAACGGTTTAATTATTTAAGGGAAAGATTATTAATAAAAATTACTTTTCAAACCCCCTATATGAAAATTGCTTTATTTTAAAAGGCGAAAAGAATGCTTTTAATAAAAGAAAATTAAATGTTTATGAATCAGTTTTGACTTGAAAAGAAACTGAGAAATTCTATTTAATTAAGTGAATTATTTAAATTCAAAACGATATTTTTGTTCTTTAATTATATTAATCTCTTTTTGATTTATTATTACACATTTGTAAAATTAAATTAACCTTCATAAAACATATGTGTGAATACACTCACACATATATCTCGCTTTCGACCATTGCCCTGTGACAAGGCCGAAGGACTGGAATTTTAAAAGGTGATGACGTCACGATCGTAGGGCGAGGAAGAAGAAACAAAAAAACGAGGAATGTAGGTGACCACTGACTGACCAGTGCAACTTTGATTACTACAGTCACAGTGCATGTGCGTATTTTAAGAGAAAATACACGTGGTTTACAGAAGACAATGGATATTTTATCCAATTTAAATGAAAGAAAAGGGTAAAAAATAATATTTTCTCATAAATTTAAAAGTATATTATTTTGATTATATCTATATTTAATTGTGCATGTATAATACATATTTTACGCTAATATAACTTATATATTTGAACCTATCGTTTGATGAAAGTGCATTTCTAGATTCTTGTTATCTGATATATTTTGCTTTTTTTATTCCTAATAACAATAATGCATAGATTTTATTTATAATAATGATCTGTAACTTTGCTTAATATTAAATCACATTTAAGATATTAAAATATTTCATAAATTTTTCAGCTAGTTTTAACAACTGCAGATATTAATATTTAGTTGAAACATTTATCTTATTTATTGATATAAAAACCTCAGCGAATCCATGTTTTAAATCGTTTCAGAGATATGAAATTATAGAAATTATCAATGCACAGAGATTTGTTTATTATTACATATGCATAAATGGTATATTTTCAAAAGTTTGTATTAAAAAAAAATAATTAAACTCATTTATTTAACACTGTTGAATTAAATATTTCGACTTATGAACAAATTAGTTTATTTAGTGTGCGTTGAAAAGTGGCAATGAAATTTTACAGAATTTTTATAAAAATAAAAACAATTCATCCTCATAATCAGATGAATATACTTTTAAGTTAATATTATTAGTAATTCATATTGTTTTTAGTATACATATTTCATGCTAATTACGCTTTTAAAATGAACCCACGAACTTCCATAAATTTTAAATTTACAAAAAATTAAGAAATAAGTAAACTATGAATAAAGTTACAGTCTCTTAAATACTATGATAGTGTATTACTCTTAAAAATAGCTTTTCTAGTTTAACAATTTATTATGCTCATAAATGATTTTTAATTAAAACAAATCTGTATAAAAAGTTGAAAATATATAAGGTATATGCAAAATTAAAAGTTGATGCAGTGCATAAAAATAATTATAAAATTGATTTTTCTGTTATAGAATTTTGTTCATTTTCTTTTTTCTAAATATTATCATATTTTGATACTTTTATCCTCAAATGATCAAGATAGTACTACATTTATTTAGTTATTTTTGTAGAATTGATCATTTGTAATTTATTATTACTTTTTTGAGGGTGTATTTAATTTAGACTTAACTGATGAACTCATATTCGACTGAAGAAGAAATAATCAAATTAGTTTTATATTGCTGTAGTGTAATCAATGTTAAACATGTATTCCTAAATAAATCAACTCTCAACTACTGTTAACATTTTCTGTTAGCTATGAGTTAAGCATAACACTTAGGATAACATCTTAATGAAATTTCTGTTAAATATAGTTAATGTATCAATTTATTATGTCATAACCTATTTATTTTTTACCCAGTTTGAGAGAGACAAAATTTGGCTCTGCTTTATAAACTGTTTAAAGAAATTTCCTGAATTTAAATTAATTTTTCATGAAAAAAATCATTTATTAGATATTTCATTCTTAACTAAAAGTTTTTTTTTTTTTTAGTATTAGCACCCACTATTTTTAAATTTATGGTCACTAGAAAAAAGGAAAGTAATAAAATATTGTTTTTAAACCCAATTTGCATTTATACTGTGCAGTGTCTTTAATAATTAAGGTCAATTACCTTTACATAGTTTACCCCCACCCCACCCAAAAAAAAGAAAAAAAAAAACTTTTTAGGCATATTATGAAACTGAAGATTTATTTATTTATTTATTTTCTCAGTACAGTAAAGCACCGTTTATGTGTCTCTCGTTTATACGTCTTTCACATTTATACGTCCTTTTAGTGAAGTCCCGATTCATTCCTATTCATTTTAACGCAAAAATTCTTTGGATATATCATTTTTACATATATCTTGAAATTGAAGGTTTATTTATTAAATTGATTATTGATATTTTTATTTATTTAATTTTTTTTCGGGGGGGGGGGGGGGGGTGAGAAGAATTTAGATTACCTAATAGGTAATCTGCAGCAAAAATGCTTTTCAGCATTTTTGCCTAAAGTATTATTCTGAGGAGAACCTAAAAATCCTCAAGAAACAGTGATTAATGTAAATTTGTTTATTAAAAAACTTAAATGACTGTTTACATATTTCTATCACAAAATGCACGCAAAATCTTTTTTTTTTTTTTTTTTCATTTTAAGACTTGGCAATTTCAGATGCCCTTACGCAGAATATTACTATTAACATGAGCTTCTAATTTTAATGTTTATTAGTTTTGCTGGTTAAAATAAGCAATAACTAATAATTTTTAACCTTCTATTTTAAGTTTGTGAACAACATTTTGATCTAATTCATTGATCGCAGAAAGCAAGGGATAAAACTGATTACATAATAAATACCTTTTTCTCTGCATACAATTTTAAATCTTTGTTTCAATGTAGGAAAAAACTGCCTATTTAAAATATTTCTTAACTGTGTTATGAAAGTATACTTTTGATTTACTGATTGTATATTTTATTTAATAATAATAATTAAAAAAAATAAATGTGTGTTACATAATTTAGTTGTCTCATATCTTAGATGATATATCCTTTTTTTTCCGTTTTAAAGTAATGAACTATAAAAAAAACTTTAATTCTTCTGTATTTTACTTACCAGAATTACCTTTCCCTATATGCTTAAAAGAACATAAACTGTATTTAAAATAAAAAATCATTAATTCGAGAACAAAAATTAAAGATATCTAAGCAGTAGCTCAGTTTTAAGATAAAATTTTCATAATTAAAATAGTAATAACAAATAAAAATAAAATAAATGCTTAAATTATTATCTGTATAATTTGGTGAAGGAAATATATATATGATATATATGTATAAAATGCTTTTTATAATAATAATACTGATGCAATAAATATAATTTTATTAAATAAAGAATTCTTGCAAAGGTCTATTATTTAATTTTAAAATAGTTATTTCAAGAAGAAAAAGAAAATTTAGTAAATCTAAATAAATTGATTTTTTAATTTTTCTTTATAATAAAAGTAATTCGTCATTATTATAATATTTAAAAACCAGTTAAAGGAATCTTAATTTAAGAATAAATAATAACATATGAAGGTAAAGCTTTGTACAAGGCAAAAAATATTGGAAAAATTTATAAGGTATTGCTTTGATATATATTTTTTTTCTTCAATTTTTTTCAATTTTTCCCTTCTTATTGGCACATTTTAAAGTGTAATAGGCTGTAAGATTACATTTTAAGCAAAATAAAATATATTTTTTATTAGCTATGTATGCATGTTGTTATGAAGATTCATAACATTTTGTTTATTTTTTTAATATTTAATAAATGAAATTCCTATTCTGTTAAAAGATAAATTTTTCTTAGCTATAATTATGTTTAGAAGTTGTCTGGTAATTTTATCCGGCTCGTTAAAAGAAAAAATATTCTTTCCCATGGTGGTATTTATTTAGCTGTGTACCATTAGTGCACTTTAATGATGTGAAAATCGGGAGTAAAACGCCGAGCACATGTCTGTTATCAACAAAATAGCCTCCTTTTAAATTATCAATTCGGCTTGTCATGAGTAAATTGGTTGCAATCTGTTTTTCCGAAGAGAGAATGATCATTATCTTTTCTTCGCTCCGTAAGAGACATCTGGAGTTTGTCACGGCCGCTGGCGAAGCGTTGCTATTAATGACAGTTACTTGCAGGTGCACGGTGCTCTTTCCGCGGTTTACAGGTTTCAGGATCTGATCGTTAACTGTTTAGAATTAATTGGTAGATGATCGTTTTTCCCAGATGTGCAAAAATTTAAGGTTTGTGTGCTAATTGAGTTTTAAATGGTCCTCTTGTCATGAGAAAATCTTCAGGGGCATTTTAGGGGGGGGGGGTGATATTTAATTTTAACTAGGTGGGGCCAAGCTAATTGTTTCGGTTATTCAGTTGTCGAATGTGTGTGTAGCTTTTTATCTGAGGGGGTTGGCAACACTCACGATTGGATTTTTGGCTAGCGTCGGTTGTTATGTGTTTACGCGAAAGTGGTGTGCTTGTTTTTTCTTCGTGGGGGTGAAATTTTTATGGTTCCTGGCAGGTAAAAAGGGTTGTTTTTAGTGACTATATCAAGGGAGAGGGTCCTTGGGCCCTCTCTCATTCGAGAGGTAGATCTGACGTTGTATGCACTCTCTTCTTCGAGATGACTCTCTGATTCGAGATGAAGCTAGATGCACTCTCACATTCGGGATGATGACCTGATGCCTGATGTACTCTTTCATTCGAGATGAAACTCTCAGTCTTGAGGTTTTCTCGCACTCTGTTTCGAAGAGTTGATCACGTGTTGTGTTTGTGCTTGCCATGGAACAGGCCTTCTCCTCGTTTTGTTATGGCTTCTTTGCCTAGCGTAATGTATCAGTTAAGTCGGGTTATGAAGAGACATATGTAATGGTGAATTCCTCTCTCTCGTTCCCTCCCATACTTGATAATTTCTCTAGCCCTGCTCGACAAGGGAGTTTTCTATGAGAATTGTCCAAAGCTCGTAACAGCTAATCACGACGCCTTCTAGTAATGATGAAATCTAACATCGGGTCCCTCATCTTACCTAACACGGGATGTCTTGTTGCCTAAAAAAAGGAAAAGCTGATACTCCTAGCGGCTTAGTACGGGCAATATTGACTACGTTCCTGTGCTATCTGTTTGTGTAAAAATTGATTTCAAATCAAGGTAACACCATTTACTTTTTTCTTGTCATCTGAAGCAAATGTAAAATTTTTCAAAATTGGTTAATTATGTTATATACTATTTTACTTTTAGCAAAGAGTGATAAATGTTTAAGAACTTTATTATTTAAATGAGTTAAAATGTTAATTCATAATGTTTTTGTTTTTCTAGCAGCTAAAATTATGTGTTAATAACAGTAAAAATGAAGGATTTTGTTTGGTTTTAATGAAAGATATTTGGCAGTAAAAATTTGTTTTTTGCAATGAGTAAATGACAGACAATTAAATAAATCACTAATTTCAAAGATGAATTTTATGTGTACGTTTTCATTTAAATCTTTTCCGTTTACTAAATAAATTTCTGATTTATTCAATTATGAAGAATTATTGTTTTGGAGAAAAAAATCTCCTTTTTGGTAGCGTTAGCTTCCCTTTGAACTGGGATATTAATTCATGTACCATCAGAACTGAGTAAAACAAAAAAAAAAAAAAAAAAAAAAAAAAGAGAGAGAGAGAAAAACAGAGAAAAAATTAATTAACCTCTTATGTGTTTTTCTTTGTGCTTGACATTTATTGTTTTTTTTTTTGTGTGTGTGTGTGTGTGGTGAATATAAGGTAATTCCGGGAGAGTTGCCCCACCGGTAGAGATGCCCCACTTGATGTAATTTCGAAACGCAACGCTAGATGGCTCTGTGAGTCCGATTATTATTTAAGATAGATGTTGAATAGTGTGCTGTGGAAGTTACGTGAACTCATTTCTTTGTTTTCTGCTGTCACAACAATATTTCAAGTAAGTACTATGCTTTTTCTACTCTGTTATAAGAGTGATGTTGCATTGTAAGGCTGGCACTAGTTAATAAGAATGAATTTTTTTAATATAAGCTTAAAAACCTGTAGTAAGAAGTTGACCAGTCGACTTCAGATATTGTGCGGCCATTTTTGCTTTCTTGCAATTTGGACAGTTGCCGGGGCATCTCTCCCATACCAAAAGGATAGACGCCCCAGATTATATTCGGGTGAGATGCCCCACATACATTTTCAGGGAGAAAAGTCTTTTAATTGTTTAAATTTTGAACTAATATTTTTAAAATCATATTATTTCTATAAAATGCGTAATACTTGTAAATCGTTAAATTTTTCAACTTAAAAATATTTTTTGAAACTATAAATTTAGATTAAAATTCATCAAATAAAATTCAAACTCGCGTGATTGCTAGAAGTGGCAACTCAAAACGAAATCACAAAAGTGCAGATTGAACCCAGATAAGAAAGCATAAAACGCTCAAGTGTGTCAGACTGACCTTTGGCATTTAAACTATAACGTAAACAAACTTAGGCACTAACGAAACTGTAGGTGGCGGTTAATTGTGCCGGTAAGTGTATATTATTGTATTTGTTCATGGAGTTGTTCAATGCTTCTTGTTCGTTTCAGGAAAGATGCTTACAGTGTACAAAAGAAACAATACTGGAGCAGCTCGTGCAACCTGGAGAGACCATTTAAAAGCTCAGGAGACTAGAAGCAGGGGAAATTGGTGTCAATGAAGATGCTAGGTTCTATGGAATTCCTTCTCGGATACTTCCTGACAGAGAGACAATTAGGGCAATTGCGTTTCAGTTTGCTGATAAACTAGGTCTCAAGCATCGATTTAATTTAGAAGCCAGAATGGCTGGGTAAATCTGGCTGTCATCATTTCTTGGGAGAAACCCAGAACTAAGCATTAGACAAGCCCAGGGGCTCTCTTTAGCAAGGGTGGAAGGCATGAACAGAGAAAGTGTTGATCATTTTTTAAAAATTCTCTCAAGAGTGTTTGAAGAAAATGAATTCTTTACAAGACCGGGGTGTATTTATAATATGGACGAAACTGGCTATCAGTTAAATAGCGCTCTAGGAAAGGTCATGGCTACCAAAGGGGCAAAATATGTTCATGTTTTGACGTCTACATCTACACAGAGAGTAGAAAATATTACAGTCATTGCCTGTTGTAATGCAGAATGACAATATCTCCCCCCTTCAGATATTTTTAAAGGCGTTCGAGAAAAAAGAAGAATTTTGCCGATGTCTTCCACTTGGATCTATGGTGTTCATCAACGAAAAATCATCGTACATCACTACAGATATATATTTTCAGATTGCTTAAAGATCTTTTTATTCAAAGAAAACTCCAAGGAAAGACATTATTAATTTTGGACGGTCATGCATCGCTGTTAAACTGTTATGACTTGCTAGAATTTGTGGACAAGAATAACATTATACCGGTCGTTTTTTAAGCCACTAAAACACTACTTTAAAGAGGAAGCAAGGAAATGGATTGTTAATCATCCAGGAAGGACCATTGGGAGAATACAAGCTGCAGAACTGATTTGTGGAGCCTGGAAAAGGGCAGCTTCTGTTGAGACTGCTTTTAATGGTTTTCGGGAGACGGGAATTTTTCATCTAAACCAAGCAGCGATTCCAAACCACTTCGTTTCCATAAGTGAAGAATTGAAACAGACAGATGAACAGTCCCAAATTTCTGAATCAACTGAACAAACATCCTTCCCGACAAAAATATTGCACCTGATTTCCCCCGTACCTAGGTTAGAGGAAAGATGCAAGAAAGATACATTCGTCTAAGGTTATTACATCCTAAGAGCACATCCAAGAAAAAAAGATAAAATCCGCTGTTAAATTTAGCAAAGCTTCAAAACAGCTGGTGATCGACATGCCCATTCAAAAGGACGAAAGTGATCCGACAAACAATTGCCCCGAATGTGCGGAGAATTACTATTTTACAAAAGAAACAGTAGTTTGGATAAATTGCATAAAGTGCCATAAATGGTTATCATGCACAATGTACGGGATCTGTGCAATGTTTGCGGGAAAGCGAAAATTAGAGAAGAGAAAAAGAAAAATATTATCTGAATAAATTCGACATATTTCGTAATATTTTTTTATTATACTTTCTAAACTGTAAATATTAAATTTTCAAATATATTAAAAAATATATTTGAAATATTTTTCAATAGTTTATGTGTTTTATTCTAAATTTTACATCTTGTCTATAGCAACTAAATATTTTAATGTTTAGATCGTTTTTCTTTCTTTCTTTCTTTCTTTTTTTTTTTTTTTTTAATAGCTTACGTTTCATATGTTATAAACTACTGAAAAACTATTACAAACTATTGACCATTGTTAAAATCTTTCATTATGTTTTTTTACAGGTAGGGAATCTCTCCCACGTAGGTGGGGCATCTCACCCGCAACTTCGGGAGAGATGGCCAAATGTAGTAATGCCGCAATTTTATTTTTTTTGTTCAGAAAATTTACAGTATGGTACAAAAAAAACTACTTGGTATTAATAAAAAATATCTATTATATATTTACCACAAATTTTCTTTGTCATTGTTAATAGTTAATACCCAATTTATTTTATAGCTCCTTTTCCTTAAGTGGGGCATCTATCCCGGAATTACCTTAGGTAATGTATAATCTGGAATATCTCTGATGAGACAAAATTCAGCTTAATTATTTTAATGAATTTTTAATTTTAATTGAAAATTAAAGTGGAATTTTAAAGTAAGGAAATTAAATGCTTTGTTCTGTTAAAAATTCCAGATTGTACATAACCAGTGTATTTGATATTTTTCTTGCTGACTCATACGATTTAAATTTTAAATGACTGAAAATATATTTCCAAATGACTGAAATAATACTGTCTTATTATGTGACAAAATATTTAATAAACACATACGTAAAGCAATAATTATTCAGTCTAGGTAATCATCAAATCAATATAATGCATATCAAGAATTAAAATAAACCGTACATAATTAAAATTTAATCCACAATGCATGTCAATAAACGGTTTTGTATACGAGGGTTACTCTGAAATTTTTGAGATACGCGTAGACGGTAAGCGGTAAAAAAAAATTATTGATTAGATTTGAAAATATGAACTATTTTAGCCTGGTAGACAATTTTTTACTGACCATTTGCAAGTATTTTAGCGTAGAATAAATTTTAGACCAAAAAAAAAAAAAAAAAAAAGGAGTTGACGCGAGAACATTATCGTGCTATGACTTTCTATGATTTCAAAATCGGATTAAATCAAGAAAAATGCATTCAACGCTTACAATTAGCTTTGGGAAATAAAAGTCCATCTCTTGCAACTGTATTCAGATTGTTTATAGAATTTCACAGAAGTCCCATTCTCTCCAGGATGAAAAACACACAGGAAGGCCCTTTTCAGCAGTAATGCCGGATAATGTGTCTGCCATTCGGAAAATGTTCATCGACGATAATCACTGTACCTACCATATGATATAGAAGGAACTTAACATTGGATCCGCTGCAATATATAAAGTTATTCATGAAGAATTGCATATGAAAAAATTAGTTTGCCGTTGGGTTCCCTAAAATTTAACAGAGCATCAAACACAAGAGCGTGTCAGAATTAGCAAAGAAACCCTTAAATTGCTTAATGATGGTATCCACCGAATTATTTCTAAAATAATAACTGGTGATGAAACCATTTTTTGATGTTCCAACACGCCAAGAAAGCAAAGTGTGGGTCTTTGAAGATGATCCCAAACCCACAATGGTGAAAAGAATACGTGCCATGAAAAAAGTAATGTATGCCGTTTTCTTTGGAAGTACACGATTTGTCAAAGCTTAGCTGAAAGGATAGAAGACAGTCACAGCTAACTTTTTCCAGAAATTCTTAAAGAAGTGAATTTTAGAGAACTTATTCTCCACCATGATAATGCATCTTCTCATTCAGCAGGATTAACAGCTGGATTTCTTCAACAAAAACGCATGAAAGTGCTGGACATCCACCCTATTCATCTGATCTAGCTATGTGTGACTTTTGGCTACTTTTTAATCTGAAAAAGAACTTGCGTGGGCGTCATTTTCATTCCGAAAAGGAGATTGATTAGGCTATAAATACATTTTTTTTTTTTTATCGATTCCAAGAAATGAAAGGTTAGAGGCATTTAATCTTTCGAGAATTCGCCTACAGAAGTGCATTGATGCTGGAGGAGACTACTTTGAACACACCTAAAATTTGGTAAGTTTAACATTGATTACCTAGGCGTACCTCAAAAATTTCAGAGGGAACCTCGTACTGTATTGTATTGAAAAAATAATCACAAGCGGAGGGATGCAGCGTAAACAGCTAGCGTCTAGCGACCGCTAAAACTTTTGGATCTGGATGATGTACGCATGCGCTCCAAAGACCATGGACTATTGTATAAATTCGTGTGCATGAGTGATTTAAACTTTTTCACTTTACAAATTTTTAATTTATTATGAATAACGATGAAATAGAATATCTATAATTACAAAATACTTCTTTTATTTTAAATATTATCTAAAAACTTTTTTGACTAAATGGGAAATTTTTAAATTGAAAATATTTTCTTCATAACAAAAATTTATTGACTGAATTCACGTTGGTCAGCCAACCAGCATGAGCAACTCAAGTATTGCAAGTAAGAAGTAAAAACCCCATCACGGCATTTTCGCCGAAGGAAAGCATGCAATTGGCGGAACAATATAGTTCTATTTTTAAAACAACATTTATGAAAAACAAGAGTTTTCCTGAAAAAAAAACGAAGACGTTACTAGATTCAGAAAGATCCCATTAACAACATATATTAATTAATATAAAATCGTTCGTGCCGTTTTAGAGATATTTTTCATTATTTTAGTCCATTACACCATCGTTTTTCTCCATTTGGCTTTAAATTGAGATTCAGATCTCAAAACATATTGCATCTTGAAATGTAAAAATTTCAGAATAGCTTAAGAACGAAGATAAAAGATTATTTTGAAATGATCAGAACAAAATAGGACATATTTGCTGAGATATTAAGTGTTGGCTTTTACAAATCTCTTTGATGTTAAACTAGCCGTATATATGAGTTCGCAGCCTTCCGTTTGTCCTCCCTCTTGCGTCACTCGAAAAACTGCCGTTTTTCATGATACTTTTAAATATGGGTATAGTATGTATTACGTTAAAAAATACCTCAAGCACGAAGGTATTAGTCCCTCGTTTATTTGTGAACATACGATGCGAGATAAATTTTTCCAACTTAAAAATTCACTGCACTTTACGTATGAAAATAGAAATGTGGAGAAATAGAGTAGAGGTCCGATACAGTTAGACAGAGACCTTATAGCCTGTTTAAATTATTAGTATGTAAATAAAAAGTTCTTCAATAATTTCTACGTGTTTAATTTAAAAGTAAGTTCTGGATAGAGGTATTATATTGTCTTGAAACGTATAGCAAACATACGAAAAAGTAATATACTTATTATACGGCGATAACAATAACATTAGAAAGTGTAACTTTATACACGCAATATAGGGGACATAATTTTTTTCTGTAAACTATTTTTTTTTTTTTTTTTTTACGCATTTTATATGGTCATTTAACTGTAATATAACTGGAACAAAATAATGTTTTGAAAAAATTTCCTGGTGACTAAAGAGATTGAGTAATTTTGTGCCTTACTACCATTTGTCGACAATTGATTCCAAAATCATTGATTATTTGAGAAATTACGAATGATTATTCCGAGATCACCTTATTTAAGAAAATCTTGTTTACAAAGTAAACAAGATTTTCTTAAATTGTTTGTTCTCTTATGTAGTGCACGAGCACTGATAAAATAGATAAGGAATGATAAACTTTTAATATATTTTAAGAAAGTTCTATTAGTGTAGATCGCTTGGGTTTTAAAAATAGTATCTAAAATCGAGAGGACTTTTTACTAAAAAAATCCCATGCGCACAACTTTTTTTTTTTTTTTTTTTTTTTTTATGAACTGTAATCATATATTGCATATCTTATTCAGCAAAGTATCAGAGAGTTATATAAGCTAAAAATAGTTATATCAGTGCAGTAATAAGCTATTCTTAGAAATTGAAACGTTTCAAACAATTGTTAGTTTTAGTTTTAGTATTCATAAAAAGTAATTGTTGTTTCAAATATATGCTCCTTAAAACAAACTTATGAAAAAAATGTATTTAAGTGTATTTAGTACGAACGAATAGGCAATTTAGAGAATTAATTGTAATTATTTCATTTTTAAATCATCCATTACAGTTTCGGTGCACTGTAAAAACTTTTATGTTGGCGGGAAAATTCTATCATTTTCAATTAAGAAACTGACACCGAAAATTTATTTTCGACAACATTTATATAGCTTTTGAGAAGGTACGTAACAAATAACTTCTTAAAAGTTATATAAATGCTGTCCAGGATACATTCCCGATATCAGTTGTTTTATTCAATGCAACAAAATTTTCCTGCGCACTCTAATAAACTTTGATACTTCAGGGGGAAAAGAGAAAGGTGATATGCTTTGGAAACATAAACAGATATTCTGTTAATCCTACCTTCTTTATTTTTATACTCATTAAATTTTACTTTCCCTTATGTAAAGCAATAAGGAAATTGTAAATACTTCTATTCATTTTTTGTATGATAGCTATAAACTTTTTATACTAAATTAAACATAATAATTCTCAATAATATTTATGTGACATAAAAAAAAGAAAAAGTAGAGAAGCCTAAAACATGTCATTGTTGCATGCTAAAAGAGAATTATCTATCATCACTGTCACTTACTGAAATACTTTGATATTTTCGCAATCTTTATCAGAATTTATTCTTTATCTTCAAAGCATTTGCAAAATTTTGAGGAAATGTTATTGTATTGTTATCAAAATCGAAGCCTTTCCCGTTTAAATAAACAATTGCTTTGAATTTCTGAACGACAAATTTATGCTAATAGGTTTTATATGGTGTATTTTTGAAATAGATGTTGTTCGATGTCAAACGAAATTATCATTTGTTTTGGTCGATTGCAGAAAATAATTATCTGCATACATCGCACATTATAATTAGGTTTTCTGTTATAACTCAAGGGAAGTCTTATTTTAAAGCATTTCAGTCTCACAAAATAACCGTACTTTTAAAGTTAAAATTATTTTAGAGAGGTAATAAAATTTCCGAGTCTTTTAATACAACAATTTTATTCATCATTTTAGTTTTAAGAATATTTTAATAAGGGATAATTTATTTTTAATCAATGCGTGTAAAAGAAAAAAAAAATTAATAAATAAAATAAGTAAAAAAAAATTGAAAACTATTTTTCTATTTTTACTAATTAGTTTAAAAGGTTTTTATATTCTAAGAAATGTTTTATTTTAATTTTATTTAACCATACTTAAAATTCTAACACACAATCATGCATTTATTTACTTTCTATTTCTCCCTCTACTGTTTTTCCACACATTTCAACTTTTTTTCTACTCGTTTCAATTTTATATATATTAATTTTCATTTTATTCATTTATTTATTTATTTATTTTTGTATGTACACTTTAAAAAATATGTCCTATTTGCTGCCAGAAATTTTCTGTAATTTGAGAAAATACGCTTAATTTACGAAAAATTTACGTCGTCAGAACGTATTTTCTCAAATTACAGAGAATTTCTGGCAGCAAATAGGACATATTTTTTACAGTGTACACATTCAAAGGAAAAAAGTATAATTTTACCCCCTTTTAATATCGATTCAAGTAGAAACAAAAAATGAAACAAATATCTCATCTCACTGTAAAAAAAATTGTGTAACTTTACTCAACAATGTTGAGGCAGCTTACTTGCACTGTAAAAAATACACTGTAAAAAATATGTCCTGTTTGCTGCCAGAAATTCTCGGCAATTTGAGTAAATACGCGTAATTTATGAAAAAATTACGTTGTTGGAACGTATTTATCAAATTACAGAGAATTTCAGGCAGCAAATAGGACATATTTTTTACAGTGTCAGAAATTCTCGGTAATTTGAGGAAATACGCGTAATTTACGAAAAAATTACGTTGTTGGAACGTATTTATCAAATTACAGAGAATTTCTGGCAGCAAATAGGACATATTTTTTACAGTGTATGTCCTATTCGCTGCCAGAAATTCTCTTTAATTTGAGAAAATACGTTCTGACAGTGTAATTTTTCGAAATAGAGAGGCAGTTGTGTTAATTTTACTGCAGTTTAGTCATTCATTTAACGTTATTTTAAATTGATTTTTCGCAAATACTGCATTTTTAAGTTCTGCTATATTTCTTGCCGGGGTGTGTTATTATTCTAAAGATACCAGTTATTTTATGAATCATGTTTGTGTTTTACAATTTTTAATTTGTCATTTTAGAAGTCATTGCAATCGAAAAGGTTAGAGAACTCTGTATCTATAATATAATAAGACTTATAATGAAAAACTAAAACATACTTCAGAAACTTTATCGAAAAAAATATAAAAATAGGATCTTTTATAAAAATTGTCAGACTGATTTCAGGATGTTAAAAAACAAGGATAGAAGATGCTTTCGTAAAACTAAATTTTTCTATCACAAAACTGGTAAACAGGATATTTTTTTCTTTCTTTGCATTTAGTAATAGTTGAAAGAATGTTATTGTACACCAAAGAGTATTGACTAAAGTATCTTTGTTCCTAATTTTAACTTTCTTTTACCCATAAGGTAGAGAAAGTATTGTTTTTGGGTCAAATTTTCGAACGCGAGATTTTGTTAGATTTACACGTTTTGAGGTACTCTAAATAAGAAAGTCATTTTTTTAGCAAATGGTCTGTGTGTATGTCTGTGTGTCTGTGTGTATGCCTGTGTGTTTGTGTGTCTGTCTGTCTGTTATCAGCATATCTCAAGAACAGCAGCAGACATTCCAAACTTGGTGTTCTAAATGTGTATCATATATAGATGCTGCAGTAATCTTTTCGTTAAGATCAAGCAAATGGTTCGTGTACAGGGACAATCAAGAGAATTCTAATACATTACGTCTATGGGGGAAATTGCAGGTAAGTAGAGTTTAACGTCTAGAGACTGAACTAAACCAAATGAAACGAATATATATATTTTGTAATAGAGATAGTCAACTGCGAAAAAGAAAATTGTGTATGTAGGAGCCTCGCCTCCCCCCCATGGGGGGAAGTCCCCCCTCGAAGGGAGTAAATTTTAATGATGGGTATCTTTCAAAAGAGCTCGCCAATACCTTTAAAATGAATGGTTGAACCATCGATCTGCGATAATTTAAAACAAAGTTATCGATTTTTTTTTCACTTTAAACGAAAAAAAAACTTAGAAAAAAAATCGTATTTTTTCTTTTTCTTTTTTTTTCTTTTCTTTTCTTTTTTTTTTTTTTTTTTTTTTTTAATATTGAGAATAAAATGGACTTTTTTGGATATTTAGTGTTATACTACTTCTCTAATATGGAAATCGTCTGCATTATCATAAAAGATAATTTTTTTAAATAATAATTTTAATAAATTATTTTTTAAAAACAGAATTATTTTTTAATAACCGAATTAAATTTTATATAAATCTAGATGCATTGATGAAACGGGGGGTTGAGGGGGGCGATAGCCACCCTCGCACAGAAGTAATTATCATATAAATCTCTTCCGAAGCCTAATTTGAATTGTTTAACATAGGTTTACATAACATCGTTATCTTAACTCTTAATCTCCAACCTGTATTTATAGTATTAAATTTCAGGGTAAGAGAAAGTCGTGTGAGTGACACACCAGATTATTTTTAATCCTTTAATAGTATGGAGGAAATTATTTTGTAAACATCACTGTAAAATATATTTTGTGTAACTACACTCCTGCTCAAAATTTTAGCAAGATTTGCAAACGATCCGTTTTTTTTTTTTTTTCAATTTAAAAACATACCTCTCGATGAAATTTTTCAAACATTGGGCATTTGAAGAACTGGGTCTTCGTCATGTTTTTCAGTAAAGATTGGTTTAAGACAACATTTTGGGGGTCGGTAACAAATTGAGCAAAATCAATAATGTTTGTGATCACCCTGTAACGTTAAGTGAAAGAAATGAACTGTAACTTTAAGCTACTATAACATAGACTCAGTTCAGTTTGTGGATGAATTTGAGTGACGATAGCCTATTAAATATTGGAGATATAAGCATTTATTTTAAAAGTAAAAATAAATCAACATGTTTTTCATTTCTAATATACAGAGTGTTTAACGAAAATTATTCCCACATTCAGATATGTTGGAAAAACACTTTTAAAACAATATACTGCACGTTGGAATACAAATATCTTTAATATCTTATGAAATATAAGCATTTTTATGAAAAACCTTTTCACTGCCCATGTGCGACAGATAAAATTATTGCATAAGTTGAAAGCTAGATATATTGGGCAACTTTTGTCAAAAGTGCATTTGAATAGAGTGAAAATAAAGCAAATTATCCACCAAAGAACGAGCTAGATTTTAGATATTTTCCAAGAGTTGAAATTTCTTAAGGTGTTTTTCACATGCCGCGTAATTAACTTAAAGATCCAATTATTTCAACCATGCTAGAAATGTGCTTTTTTGTGAAAAACCCCTTATAAGCTTGCAACTCTAACATATTTTTATTTATCTACTAATATTTGTGGGATGATAAGGATTTTTTCACAAAAAAGGACTTTTGCTAAGTGGTTAAAATAATTGGATCTTTAATTACGCTGCATGCGAAAAATCCCTTAATAAATTTCAACTCTTGGAAAATATCTGAAATCCAGCACGTAGTTTTTCGGATAATTTGTTTAATTTTATTCTATTCAAATGCGCTTTTTACAAAAGTTGCCCAATATATCTAGCTTTCAACCTACGCAATAATTTTTTTTTTATCTTTCGTACATGCGCAGTGAAACCTTTTTTCATAAAGATGTTCATATTTCACGAGATTTTTGAGATATTTGTATTCCGATTGCAGTATATTGTTTTAAAAGTGTTTTTCCAACTTATCTGAAAGCGGGAATAATTTTCATTCAAAACTCTGTATATCATAAATAAAAAACCTGCTGATATATATATATATATATATATATATATATATATTGAGTTTAAAAATAAATGCTATATATCTTCGTTATTTTATATGTTATCGTCACACAAATTAAACTGAGTCTTTATAATCCAAGCGGCGGCTGCAAAAAATTGACCTTATACGGTGTAAAGCTAATTTTGTTTCTATAGATAGAATTAATTATTACAATGAAAATGTGATAGGGTTGCTTGGTCAAAGCCGTCATGTTTAAGAGAAACAACCTCCCTTCTGGTCAAAAATTTCATGGTTTACTGACCTTACAAGTGTAAAGATGAAACCGGTGCTAAAATGTAGATATTAATATACTCTTTAAAATGGGATAGGGTTGCCTGGTCAAAACCGTCAAGAATCAGATGTCGCCTCGAAAATAGGGGTCAAATTTAAGCGATTTTCGAACCTTACAAGTGTAAAGATGAAACCAGTTCTGAAATATAGAGAAATATACGCTCTTTAAAATGGTATAGGGTCGCCTGGTCAAAGCTGTGAAGAAACAGAGGTTGCCTTGAAAATAAGGGGCGAGTTTTAGCGATTTATTTACCTTTCAAGTGAACTGGAGCTAAAATGTAGAGATTAATATGCTCTTTAAAATGGCATAGGGTTGTCTGGTCAAAACCGTCAAGAATCAGAGGTTGCCTCGAAAACAAGGGACAAATTAATTATCATTTGTTTTATGTATAATTTAATTCAATTTTGTTTAAAAATTAAAATAATTATAACTAAAAAAATGCAAAATCTTTGAAAAAGTTAATTGTAATTTATAGATGATGGGATTAAAAAGTGATAATGTGACATAATAGATATACCAATATATTCGAAAACAGAAATAAAAACATAAATTAAAAAGATACATGGTTTCCCAGTTTATTAATAGCATTCTTGAGAAATAATTGAAATGTGTTCATATTTTAGCTAGCAGATCCCAGACCTTTTTTTTTTCAACCCTTCGGGTATAATGCAGGCAAGAAAACTTACATAAACGGCAACACCACCTAGACTTTCTTCATAAATTTTCTAATACAAAAGTCTTTTTTTTTTTTTTTTTTTTTTTACTATTATGTATAAAATTTTACAATGCATTTATTTATTTAGTCATAAAAATTAGTTAACCCATTAACCGCCAAAACTAGAAATAATGATATATATATATATATATATATATTTCTAAATTCAAACCGTAACACTCATTATTTTGATCATATATAACACAATAATTTAAAATAAAATTATTGAAATTAGTCTTATCTTATTAAATACAGGATTTTGTATTTGTAGAACTTCAGTGGAATAAAAGTATAATATGAATACAAATAAATGTTTACGGAAATTTCCTTGAGGGAGCATAAAACAGCAAAAAACTACAGATGACTTCAAAGTTGCACATTTTGTTAAAAATCTATAAAGTTCGTTAGTATTTTCCAAGTTGACCTCTATTTTATGACAGATTTGACCAGGTAATCGTATGCTATTTTTTGTTACATCTTGAAAAAAAAATGCTATCTTTTAAATATTAAAATTTTATTATTTTTTCTGTTTTGAATATTTTTTTTATGTTTATTTCACGTTGTGTAAAAACCCTTCAAAATTAGCTAGTTTTTTCGACGCAACCACTATTTCTTGAGCATTTTGACCAGGCAACCCTATGCCATTTTAAAGAGCATATTAATATCTATATTTTAGCACCGATTTTATGTTTACATTTGTTGAGTAAATAAATAGTAAAATACGTCTCCTATTTTCGTGCCAATCTCTTTTTCTTGATGCCTTTGACCAGGCAACCCTATGCCAGCACCGGTTTCATCTTTACACTTGTGGGGTCAGTAAACCATAAAATGTTTGACCAGAAGAGTGGTTGTTTCTCTTAAACTTCACGGCTTTGACAAGGCAACCCTATCAGATTTTCATTGTGACAATGAATTCTATCTATAGAAGCAAAATCAGCTTTCCACCTTATAAGGTCAATTTTTTGCAGTCGTCGCTTGGACTATTATTAACCTATCCAAAATTTACAGTTATTTTCGTTCACTTAACGATGCTGGGTGATCACAAACAGTTTATATTTTGATCAATTTGTTATCGGCCCCCTAATTGTTGTCTCAAACCAGTCTTCATTGAAAAACATAAAGAAGACTCAGTTCTTTAAATAACCAGTGTTTGCTCACATTTTATCGAGAAATAAGTTTTTAAATTGAAAAAAAAAAAAAAAAAAAAAAAAAAAAAAAAAACTGATCGTTTGCAAATCTTGCTAAACTTTTGAGCAGGAGTGTATACACCAAAATTGGTGGAAACTACTTTACTCCAGAAATAGTGTAATGAAAAATTCTTAGTGTAATGAAACACCAATAATTTTTAGTGTTTCCCTACACCAAAACACATTACATGTTTTATTACGCCATTTTTGATGTAAAGTAGTTGCCACCAGTTTTGGTGTGCAGTTACACATTTTTTTTTTTTTTTTTTTTTTTTTTTTTTTTTTTCAGTGTCAATTTTTCACGTCATAAATGTTTAGTAAATTACCGTGTTAGAGTTATGAATATTTGCATACATTTGAATTAAATGTTTCAATGTAATCATATTTCTCAAAAAATTATTTACCTTTTAAAAAATTATTATTATTGTTATTATTTCTTTTGAAAAAAAAAAAAATGTAAATTTTTAATGCAAAATTAGTATTAATTTTTCATTTTCATTTTACATTATTATAGTTTAATTACGTATTTCAAACATGTTTGGATTATGTATTATGTTGTTAATTCATTGATAAATTATTATTTTTATCATTATTTTTGTTTCAATACAGAAATTTCTTACAAATTTTGGCATTAAAACAAAATATTTAAAAATCTTATGAATCTACCGACAAAGTAATACCCAAATTTGTTTAAATACGCTGTTTAACTATAATAACGTAAAATTGAGGGGGAAGTTTTAAAACTAGTTTCCACGCAGTATTTTTTTTTTTTTTTTTTTTTTTTTTTTGAGAAGCTTTTATATATTTTTAATAATTGCATATAAATATTTAATTTCTTAATTGTGAAAATCGGTAATTAAAAAGAAAGAAAGAAAGAAAATCTATAATGTGCATCATCTCGTAAAAAATAGAGATATTGCCAAATCGATTCATATTTTTATGGGCATTTTAAAAATTACACAATAATTTGTAAAAAATCTGAAAAATTCCATTTTTTTATGAAATAACTTAATGCTTAATTATAATTAGGGTTCCTGCAGGCATCGTGACAAAGCGACAGTTGTTACCCAGTTACTAACAAATGTCGCCTATATGACTCATGTGGACGACAAATTTTTTGCCCATATTTTGCTAAAATATTTTTATTAATCTATTTCTATATTAATAAGATTCTAACAGTAATTTTCGATGCTTGTCCGGTATGAGTCCATAATTTTTTTATGATCGATTTCAAGATTTTCTCTACATTCATATTTCTGTTACTAGATATGATAGATTGCTACTAAATTAAATTCTTACGATGCTGTTGAATAATAGGTTCATTGTATCACAACGTTTATGTAATTTCTGTAAATTTCTTTTAAATTGGAATTTCATGTCACTATCAAAAAGATCTTTGGCTTTGCTTTTAAGAGAGAGATGAGACTGTAACTTTTTACAGGGTTATGCAATTCGTGTTCACCATGAGTTCCCTTTATTACATTTATTTCGTACTGCTTATAGTGACTACATTTTTCCCTCATGAAAAGTCATGCTTAATTTTTTCGATGAGAAACAACTATTGCCTATCAGTCTATGTGCATCGTCAGCTTTATTGCACTTTATTGCAAGTTGTAAAAAACTTTTATTGCATAATTTATGTATTTAAATAAATGTTTAAAATTAAAATTTTAAATATTAATTTGAAAATTACTATTAATAAAATAGAAACGCATAAAAATTTTTATTCTGCCATTAATTTAAAGCAACTTTAGAAGCACAAATATGAAAATATTTATTTCAGCGTATTAAAATACCGAAGAAACAATTCTATATATAAATTATACAGAGCATGCTTTATTGAGAAAAAAATTTAATTGTCAGTTGCATGGAGCCGGTGTCTTGTTTATTTTTTGTAGGAAATTTTAAATAAATAAATGTGAAAGTGGTGATGTAATTCAGAGATTGTAAAAGATGAAACGTTCACAGGTTACTTCTGAAAAACTTAATCTCCTATAACAAAAGTAACTGAAATTTGTAGTAGAATATTACCAGACTAAATAAATAAATAAATAAAGCTGCAAAGAAACTAAACTAATAAGAATACACTTTGTTTTCAAACTTTATTGAATGTTTGATGCAAATTTAATATGTAAAAGAAAAATGTATGCTTTCAAAGTCAATATTAAGTACATGAGATTCTAGAACTTTCTAAATTTTTATTGAAAAATGATGCAGTAATATTTAATCCTAACAAAATACTTTTCTCCTGCATTAAAATAAAAATGAAGCTTTTTCACAAATTATCAAACTATCAAAAAGATAAACAAAGTAACAAATGCAATTAAGAAATAGATAAGTAATTAGTTATGTCGTGAATTAAGGCTTGAAAATAACTTTAACGCTCATCTCTGTCAAACAAAGCTTTATAAACTTGGTTACGTTGTTAAAGTGTAGGGTTATCCGTATTGAAGAACTTAACTGATTCTTTTATTCATTTACATTAAGTTTTGATTTCACAACAATGTTTCGTGCCCATTGCAATTTTCAGAGTCTGTTATCGGTTTTTCCGTCGCCTGAAAAATGTATAATTAAAAGTGGTATTAACAATATCATTTAATAATTAAAAAAACCCATTATTTTTAGGTTTTTTTTTTTTTTTTTTTTTTTTTTTTGGGGGGGGGGGGTAATACTGATTGGCTTCCCGAAGGTCCTAGCTCTGAATCCTAACCCGTATTTATGCAAGTTTCGGAGAAAACCACTGAAAGCTCCGAACGACTACGTCGATAAACGCGAACCTAGGAATGAACCAGACATTTCTCGTCTACAATCTTTTAGCACAGAATCGCTCAGCCACTGGTGGGGCATTAATTTTTAAGAAGTTTTAACTCTGTACTACAGATTTGAAAATATCTACTCAACACGTGATTACTAAATAAAATTTTGGGCAACTTAAAACAACTCACCACATTTTTTATTCTCCTACAATCTTCAAATTTATAAGCTAAATCCCTGAATGTGCCATACATATATATTTTTGTGAGTTAAAAGTTATATTTATAATTTACATTTAAATTTTTACTATAATTAATAATACAGAGGCTGTTCGCACAATTTTTAGAGGATTTTGATGGAGTGTACTGAAGCAATTTCACTCATATTTCGTGTTTTATTTGTTCAGTTTGATAGCCCTTGTTCTTAACTAACATTCTACATCATAATTTCTATGATAATAATGCTTTTTATAATATCGGAAGAGGTATATTTTTCTACTCCTCTTGAACAGCTTTCCAAAGTCCACAAAGCGTTGTAGGTCGGTGTTTGGATAATGTTGATTTTAAGAGTCGAAAAACACAAAAATCCAACAGTGATACATCAGAAGATTTAGCAGGAATGTCAGTGAAGGGTATGGTTTTAATTCCCGTTTTTTGTTCCATTTTTTTCTAGAAAAGCAATTGCGGATTGTGATGTGTCTGCTTGTTTTGTCTTGATACAGTTCAACGGATTGATAGCTTTGTGGATAAAGATCTGGATTTTCATTTTTAAAAATTGGAATTAAAATATGTTCTTGAGATTAATTAGAGTTAATTTTGACATTTTTGTCACATTTTTTTGCTTTTATCTTGCGCTTGTATGAAAAAAAAGTAGCAATCATAAATCCTTTAGAAAAACTTTCTTTTGATGCTTTGAGCCATGTAGCAATTTTTTTTTCTCCACTTTTGTGATAATAAATTGACCTTTTTTTATTGCAACCACTTAAATAGACCCAAGATTCATCTGTTGTTGCAACATTTTTCCATTTTTCTCCTGATAAATGCTTTTCATAAAGATTTTACTAAAAACTATCTTTGGAAAGAGCGGAAACCTATCCTTCCACCCACTGCCATTTTAAAAGCGCATTTTTGCATCTAAACAAAAATTCTAAATATCAGAAGATAAATAAAACTTCCAAAAATATAACTGTTGTGAAAATAAAATTCTCCATGCAAACGACTTTTTCTTACTGCGAAATAAAATCGTCTAAAAAATGTGCGAACAGCCTCTGTAGTTCTGTTTTTTAAATAAGCGAAAATTTTAAAAGCATGACAGTGATTTTTTACTTTTTCTTACCCATAAGGTAGAGAAGGTATTGCTTTTGGGTCAAATTTTTGAAAGAGAGTTTTTGTTATATTTACACGTTTTGAGATCCTATGAATCCAAAAATCAAGTTTTTAGCGGTTGGTCTGAGTGTGTGTTTGCCTGTGTGTCTGTTATCAGCATATCACAAAAATAAATTTATAGCAGAAAGTCCAAACTTGATATTCTAAATGTGTATGATATAGGGAAGTTACACTAAACTTTTCGTTGAGATCAACCAAATGTTTCGTGTACAGAGACACCCAAGAGAATTCAAATACATTGCGTCTATGGGAGAAATTGCAGGTAAGTAGAGCTTAACATCTATAAACTGCACTAAACCAAATGAAACGAATATCTATTTTTTATATGACGTAAAAACATGTCTCATGTAGACTATGATAGGAAAATCATTATTCACTGTTCGTTTACAGGCCTACACAAAAGAACTAGATAAAAGTGCGACAATAGTAGATAATTGATGGAAGTGTATTTCAGGCTGGGCCGTGTGATATTACTATAGGATTATATTTAGGTGTACCATGCGGTCTGTGCATAATCTTCAAAAGATATACAGGGCAACAAATATTTAAGCGATAACATTCTTTTTTGCTGTTAGTGGATGTGCTTTACTATAGTATTTTACCATTTCCAGGAAAGCTATCCAGGAATGTTTTTAAGCTAAATATTCATCGCTTGTTTTTTGTATATTTTTCATGTTTTGGGGCTTCCTGGCTACCGAAGTCAAGTTTTTTTTTATTGTTTGATCTTTGTCTGTGTCTCTTAGAGTAACTTAAAAACGAATAATTTTAGGAGATCCAAATGTTGTATTTTGAAATTAATATAAGTTTGTTGCTGGAAAAGTTTGATCAAGATTGATAAGTTTCAAGGAATGTTGCGTGTGAAAGTTCTCTGAATAATTTTAAGTGAACTTTTAATTTTAATAACGGATTTAAATTCTATATAAATGTAGGTGCAGTAGTGAAACAGGGGTTGAGGGTGTTACAGCCTCCCCCCCCCCCCTTCACACAGAACTAATTATCATGGAAACTCTTCCGGGGCCTAATTTGAATTGTTTTAACATAGGTTTATATAACAGAACACTTTACAGTACCCCTTAATCTTCAACCTGTGTTTATAGTATTAAATTTCAGGGTAAGAGAAAGTCGTGTGAGTAACACACCAGATTATTTTTAAATGGGAGGGGAGGGGATGCAATTAGTAAAAGTACCATGTATTTTTTTTTAATTGGATAAGTTTTTAGCATTAGAGATTTTTTATTATAAATACCCGCTCATCCTGAGCGTCTAAAAATAACAAATGATGCAAAATCACGACATTTTGAAAGTCTATAACTTTAAAACTTTTTAAGATAGAAAGAAAAAAAAAAGTTAGACTTAATTATAAAAAAGAGAGAGAGAGAGAGAGAATTCTATGAAGTTCTATAAAAATCTGTGATGGTGGGTGTTGGGGGGTGGTCGACAAATTGACATAGAATGACTCTTGTTTGAACAATCTTATATAATTTTTTAAAGCAGTTTACGCATATAGTATTTCAATTTTCAACAATATAGTATTTCAATTTTTTTTCTCGCTGGTGTGAATTCTATAAAGTTATGTGTGCTCGAATGTCAAATCCCTTCAATAACTTCCTCTTAATACTAATGATCATTTTCATATTTTTATTCAATCTGCAGTCAAAATAACATAGCATCGCCTTTTATCAAATGATAACAGGTAAAAGCTGTATGTGCTCGTATATCATAGCTTTTACGCTGCATTTGTGTCTGACACTAGATTTCTCTTTAAAAAAAAAGTAACATTTCATATTTTTGTAACTTTTTTGCATGAAATCTGAATATTCATTTACTTTTTACATCAGTTTTAAGTACTTTAATATTGATGTCTTTGTCATTTTGAAAAGAGAAATTTTTAACAGAATGTGCCTGTTTTTCTCTCTATACTTATAAAATTTTATAACATAAAAGTAATTTTTTTGCATTTGTAAGCCTACTATTTTAATGCTGGTGACTTTGAAATAATAAAACAAATAATTTATTTTATTAATTTCAGTATATAATTTATTTTTATTCATAAATTTCAAATTTTCAAAGCTTTGCTTTTTTATTTGTCTCTGACTAAAAATGCAATACTGATGAATTTATTAAAGAAAGAGAAATTATTTTATCAATTTAAATATCTATTTATGTTTATGTAATTTTATTTTTTGAAAGTATTTCTCTGTACATGAATACTATATATACAAACACTATACAACTTTAATTCACAACTACATACATTGAGCAGTAAGATTGGATGCAGCTTGAAAATGGCGTTTAATATGTTATTTATAGGGTATTTTCAACGGCTGTTTATAAAATAGCATTTTGTTAAAATTCTCTCTCTCTCTCTCTCTACATATATATATATTGGGGGGAAGGGGGTTAAATTTTATTTAAAGTTTAATGCTTTTAATTTTTCATGAATAAGAGAAATAGCTTTTCTTTTATCTAGATTTTTCTTTTTGCGTGTGAATTCCTTGTACAAATAATTTCATTTGATTATGGAATCAATAAATATTTTACCTTTTTTGAAAAGTCTGTTAAAACAAATTAACAGTCTGAATTTTATAGATTTCTGTTATTAAAATTTGCTTTAATATAATTATATAACAATGTGCATCATATAAATTAATGTATTATGGTGTACATCAGACCTGTATACAAAAATTCTTAGAAAATTTATTGTAGAATTGTATTCCAAAATTATTATATACGTATCTATTTCTTTCAAATTTAAATAAATTCTCTTGAAAGATTCTATTCGTATTTATTTTCATTACAGATTTAGCAGTTCGATAAATAATCCTTAGTAACATTTTAGAAAATATAAAGGATTTAATTAAGGATGGGTTAAGATCTCATTCATACTTACCGATAGTTAAATCATTTCCAATTTCTAATATTAGTCCAGTCAATAGATATGTAAAAAAGGGCTTACCTAGCAAAAGGTGGGGTAGAAGATTTTTCTTTTTTAATTTGTACATATTAGTGTCAATATGAAAAAAACGAGTTATCCAACGTGATCGACCCCGGGAGAATTTTTGTCGGCTGAAAAACCTTGAAAATTTACTACTTTTTTGGCTTTTTTTTAAATATCTCAGAAATAGCTAAATTTAGCGATGTTTTTCTATTATAAAGTTTAAAGAAAATTAAATTTACTACTATTTTCTTCATTACAACTTTTTTGTAGTACTAATAGCAAGCGTGTTACAGCCTCTTGAAAGTCGACATTTTTTCTCAAGCTAATAAAATACAACTCAAAGAAATGGGTCGGTGCATGAATTTTTATTAGAAAATGGAAAGAAAGGAAGGGACATATTCAGATGTCTCACCTTAGGAAATGACATCTGCTTCGTAGTGAAGAAGGTATATATAAAAAAATCCCCCCCCCCCTTCACACAAAAAGCTCTCCCTCTGCTCCTGCCTCTTCTCATTCTGTAGTACGCTGCCTCGGCTGAACATCTATGTTATTCAGTTCAGTTTGAACGTGCGAACCCACTGTTTCACCCCATGAGCGTTTTCTACTACAATAACCGGAGTGTTTGTTTTATTTTCAAAATCAGATTGAATAAAGATGAAGTAAAGATTCTGAAGGAGAAAGGTATACAAAAAATCTGTAAAAGTGCAATGCAAAACGTCAAAATGAAGAACATTAGTGTTTTTTGAAGAACCTAAAACAAGTAAGAATTCACAATGCCTGTCACGAACGATACATCAATGAGCGAATGATTTCAACATATGTACGGCGTCATACAACTGGTGATGGAGCTGGTCCAAATTGTGCGGCTCCATATCTTCCATCAAGAACTGAAGGTTTCAGTTTTAAAGATCAGTGTTTCTTGTGTGGAGAGGGGATACTTGAAGATTCCTTTAAAAAACAGAAACGACTTCCTGAGTAAAAAATTTTATCCACCATGCTATGAAACTGGGTGTGAAAGAAAGAATTGTAAATGGTTCCGAAAATCGTGGGAGTGAGAGAAGAAAAAAGTACTTGAATGCATCGGAAATGTAAAAGGTTTAATTGCTATAAATGCTGTGTATCACAGGTTTTGTCATCAAAAACTGCATTGGAAGTCTAAAAGTGACATAAAACGAGTACAGGGTAAGTGCAGGGTACTACCCTGCAAGTAACACTGATGAGGCAATGGAATCAATTTACTCCTACCCTGAAAACGACTAGAAGGGGTGCCAGTCGCAAAGTATTTGATTAATAAAATAGAGGGTGATTTTTGTCCTGGCATCAGAACGGTTACATCACGCCTTTAAAGATGATCGCCAATTTATCTGGTGAACATATTTAATTCCTTTCAAAAATCCCGATTATTTTAACAAGGTATATGTTAAGAGAACAATCAAGAATATAAAAAAGTATTGCTTACAATATATATTGTAAAAAAATGCATCTGGCGTGTATATTTCTGTATTACGTTTTTGATCACCAAATCCAAAAATTCCAAGTACGACAGATATCAGAGCTATACCATTCAAAGTTGTTAAGCTTTCTGTAAATAAAGCTTCTAATTCTAATAATTACTGTGCATTATTTATAAGGAGCAATGCGCTTTTTTTTCGAAGTTGAGAAAACTGTTTATTTTCGAGAAACTGTTACGCGCTTGCTATTAGTACTACAAAAAAGGTGTAATGAAGGAAATTGTAGGAAATTTAATCTTCTTTAAACATTACAATAGAAAAATATCGCTAAATTCAACCATTTCTGAGATATTTTGAAAATAGCCAAAAAACTAGTAAATTTTCGAGGTTTTTCAGCTGACAAAAATTCTCCCGGGGACGACTATGTTGGATAATTCGTTTTTTGCATATTAGTACTAATATGTACAAATTAAAAAAATAAAATCTTCTACCCCACCTTTTGCAAGGTACAATGTATTTATTGACTGGACTATATGTGTATTTCAATTTTCGTTCTCCCCGCTACAAAAAGTATGCTCGCTGTTGCTAGCAGAGTTGGGTCGATCTCGATTTCGCTTCCGCTAGGCTAAGACTCTTATAATATTGAAGGAGCTCTACGCTAGGCAATGACGCCAGATGGGAAGTAATGCGACCCGTTTGGTCAGCTTTTTAGCAGATGTCATCTTCTGCAAGTCCTATAACTGGTTTTTCTCGATTTCTCCTTGTCTTGTAATGTTTCTCAAATAAGATGAGTAAAGTTGCTCAAAAGAACAGTGTATTATAAAACCTTAACCCTTTCCACACGCATATTGAGGGAATTTACACAACGTCCTTGAGGAAAGTTAGTAAAATTTTTTACAGTGTGAGAAAAGCATCTATTTTTACGTAATATCTCTAAACTTATTATAGGGAGTAATTCAGACTTTGTATTTCATTAGAGTAACTAAAAAATATTCGAAAGAAAGTTTGAAACTCTGTATACTCGTGTGAAAATATAAAAAAATAAAATAAAATCGTGTCCAGTGTAGTAAAATTTTAGTTTTTTCAGAGTGTTATTTCACAAGTTCTATTTTATAATCTCATATTGTAGGAATTGTAGTGCTGGATTATTTATATTAAACATATAAATAAAAATGAAACGAAATAGATAATAGATTGCAAATTAATAAAAAAAATAATTACAAATAATAAAAAAATATAAAAATAAATTTTTAAAATTATTCCTTCTGTCTTTTTTTTGTGTGTGTGTGTGTGTGTTCCTTTCTTTTGTTTTTCTGTTTTTTTTTTTTCTTTTTTTTAATTCCTCTCTGATTGGTCTTGCTCGATGCATCCTAATGGTTAGTTGTGTTGCTCCTCCCCTGTGGATTTCGCCCTGCTTTCAGTCTTGCTTTTGCCTCCAAGGCAGTAGCACGTGTTTTTTGCACCTGAAGAAGAGAGGCCACGTTCTTTCGAAACCGGTTTTGCTGTCTACAATTTTATGGTGTGTGAAGACGTTTTAAAGTTTAAATACTTTACTTATACAAAATTTTTCTCCGATACGTAACTTCGATAAAATAAGTAAAACTTACTCTTAAAAATAAGTGGTATGAAATAAAAACGGGGCTAAAAATAGTACTGAATAAATTAAAATGTTGGCATCTATGCATACTCCAAATAGTTTACGGTATTTATTATTACCATTAAAATTTTCATACGGTGACTTCAATATATAGGATTATAATTTTTTTCTTCTTCTGAAGAGATCTTTATTCAATTATTTTATAATCCAATCACCTTTTATTCTGGTCTTTTACTAAATTCTAAAGTCAAACAAGAGTTTTGTTGATAATTGTGGCCTTTAAATTAAAAGTGGATACAAATTAAAATTTTTACTTTTTTTTTTATGATTAAAGAAGCATAATAATCTCTAAAAACGATTTGTGATAATACACAGGGTTGGAACACGGACGCAGAACTCATACCACTATCCATGTAAGAAAAATTTCTACTTCTTAAATCAATGATATTATAGGCAGAGAAATTTCTTAAACAAATACCGGTATAAATTCTGCGCCCGTGTTCCATCCCTGTGATACAATATATTTCACCCAGTAAGATTTCCCTTATATTAGATTAAAATGAAGTATTAAAATCTCGAGTAGCATTAAGTTAACATCTGTATATACATATTATATATTATATTCATACTGAACTGAGTATATAGCGCTAATCATTAATTAATTGTTAATGAGAGAATTTGACGATAAGTTTTGCTACACACAAGCAGTCGACAGACAGTTTCCAAATACTTTGAAATTTGATATTCCTGACTATCATAAATTATCGGAGTATAATTATCTTTGTATGTGGGGCAATGCTTAATTGGGCAACCGAACAATATCATGAGGATCGTAAAACATTACATGGAAATTTTATTGTAATCTACACTACAAGTCAATTGACTTAGTGTACAGTGGCGGATCCAGAACTTGACTTTGGGGGGGGGGGGGGGCTAAGATTTTTCAAAGTGTTATTCTAGACCAATAAAAAAATTACAATTGCAATATTCAATTGGGAATGTCAGGGTTTTGGGAGGGGCTTCAGCCCCCTAGCCCCCCCCTTAAATCCGCCACTGTTAGTGTACACACAAAAACTTAATACAAAATTTATAACATTGTTGTAAACATTGCTGTAACTTCCATGCAGATGAAAACACGTTGTTTTTTATTTTATGCTGACATTTATAATATTATTTATCAGTGACAGGCAGTAATTTTCAACGTTATATTAATAACTCAGCTTATTATAATTTGATTGTAATCATTAATTTCATTGTGAATTACCATTATAATTATCTTACGGATAATCGATTAACGTGTAATACATTACAAAGTAATTTCGGTTGACTTTTTCCTAAGTATTATCACGGCGATAATTGAGGTTTTTGTAATTTGCGTGTAGGGCCCGTGATTAACAGATATTTAAAGTAGCGTTTTGCATGAGAAAAATATGAAAAGGAAAAGTATGGATAAATTCATCCTTTTGTCAAATAAATACATAAATATGTTTAAGTTAAATGAATGAGATTGTGGAATTCTGGAATGAATGTTAAAAATATTTCTTTCTGTAGGGTAATCTTTTAGTAGTGAAAAGCCTTTGTTCATGGAGTTTTTGTATATTTGTGCATGTGTATATTTTTGTGAAAGGGATTAAGATTTATGATATTTTGAAATTGTATGAATGTATCTCATGAAAATTTGTGTTTGACAATTGTTAGCATTAGAAATGAATGCAGTAATTTATTTCCAGTCCTCTTCATTGTATAGCAACCTGGAAATTCATTGTACTCTCAAAGTATTTTTCCCTTGGGCGAGTAAAAACTTTTAATCCCAGTGAGTCTTCTCTTCGAAATATCATTTTTCTCTGTATTCAAAATTCACTGATAAGTGCCTAGGATTAGGGCTTATCTCTCGTACTTGCTCTGCGTGAGTTCAAAGTTGCCCGTGCTGCTTTAGCATGCGTGTGGTACGTAACCCCCTCTGTGGCATCTCCCCTAATAACCTCACCTCTGTGACTTAGGTCGTGACTTTACGTCGTGATTGTTAGCTTCGTATCAGTTGCGTAGCCTGCTTTCCCCACGTGGAATGAATTTGGCCATTGGCTTCGGTTGTTTCGTGCTGTTGTGTTTGGGGCGCAAGAAGGTGACGTTTCATCTCCCCTTGACTAAATTAAATGCGTCTTGCAGGTTTTTGTGTGATATCTTTTTTTTATGCAGTTTTCTCCAGCTATATTGTTCGGCTTTTCTTTTTCGATCTATTGTCTGGATCGTTTATCTTTGCAGAGCTTTTATGCAATGTACGTTTATTGCGCTAGTTTGTTCGTCTCTTCATGAAGAATCTTTATATCAAGTTTTTGGATGTTATCATTGATCTGGATCTTAGCTTCGCCGATTAGTCCGTAGAGCTGATTACGTATGAAAAGATGATTTTAGTTGACCTGATATTTCCGTACTGAAAGGAATTTATTATCTATTTTTCCTGCCGTAAGGATACAATGCTATGAATGGTGTTGAAACATAACGATCGGATGGAAGAAATGTATGCGTTGCATTTATAAGTTTGTAAAATGGAGATGAATGTAGCTTGTCAAGATTAGAAAAGAACCATGGTGGCTTAGTGTGGTTGATATTCGGCACCTCTACCTTCGATCAAGCAGTCTTAGCCCATTAAAGAATGGTGTCTTTCTGTCTAAAAATTGTTACTATAAAATTTATCTTATATGAACTATTTTTTTAATATACTGTTTAAGTCACCAATATCTTTTTAGAATAATGGAGGTGTTTCCAGGAAAAATATAATAACTAACGAATGTTTGTAGTGAGTAACCTGTACGGTATTTTAGAAGGGTTTAAAACATAATGTGTTGAAATATATATTTTATTATTATTATTATTATTTAATCGTATGCATTAAAACTACGCGTTTGTAAGTGTTTATTATTGTGATAAATAATTTTATGTATCATCGTTTAAAGTTAATTAAAAGTAACTGATTCATGTATTCTGTAATGCAATAATAATTAGATATCATTAAAATTCTGTAATTTAAATTTAACTTTTGTGTTCTTATTTTATTTTATTTTATTTATTTTTTTATGAAGTGTAATGTCTTGTTTTATTTTAATTTAAATTTAACTTTAATTGTCTCAGCTACTGTTAGTGATATACTAACGTATTACGAGCCTTTGTTTTCAAAAATTTAACGTTAAATAATTTTTTATGAAATTTAATTTTTAATTATTACTTTATTTATTTATTTATTTTTACCCGACGCATTTGTTAAATTTCTTACTTGTTTTTTTTTTTTTTGTTTTTTTTTTTTTTTATTTATTTATTTACTTTTTTCTTTACTTACTTACTTTTTTTTTGTAGTTGAGATTTTTCTAAAATTATTTTATTTTGTTGTATACTTCTTTTTCTTTCTTTCTTTTTTTTTTTCTTTTTTTTTTTATTCATAAAATCTATACGATCATTTTAATTTTTGTGGTCAGTTAATTCTAAATTTGTTAGATGTTTAATTTTCAGTTTTTAGTTAACGAGGCAATTTAATGTTAATTAGGCTTCCAGGTTAAATGTTAATCGCTTAATGCATTTCATCTTAATAAGAGTAATAAAAATAACTTTTAATTTTAATATTATTAGCACCTAAGTAAAAATTAACATTTTAATAATGGCGCCACGACTTTTTTTTTTTTTTTCATTTCTATTCAATTCTTTTTTCTCTCAATTTTATGTGTTGATGAATCGATGTTCTAAATTGACCATCAAATGAATGATTGGACTTAGCCTTGTGTTGTGGCTGTTGATTATTTGTTGCATTTGGTTTCTTCAGTTGGTAAGAAACTTTTGTCTTTTCTGCATGTGGTTAAAATAAAAGATAAATTTTTCTTTTTACCTCTGAACTATTTGTGATTATTTATTTGAAGCATTAAAAATTTTCCACTTTGTGTGTTATATGATAAATTATAGTATATGACAAAAAGAAATTCTGCCAAAAGAAATCTCTATTTATGTTTCCTGTTATTATACAAAAAAGTAAAAATAATTTTGGTTAAATAGGTCAGGTTTGGGTTAATTAAAAATTTAGGATCATTAATTAATAGGTGTGTCAGTTAATATTCTTTTGTATGACTAGAAAATTTTTGTAGAAAATAGTGGTAAATTTTAAATTTCTTATAAGTCTGTTTTTTCGTAATATATATATATATATATATATATATATATATATATATATATATAAAATGCAGAATTCTTCTTACTTTCGATAAATTGACTTATTTTTGAAATTGGTTTTTACTGAAATTTTAGAAATGTTTTTATTTTTTTACATGTTTATGCAAATTGTAAATTTTCATTTTTCTACCTTTATTGGTAGTTTTGGTGAATTGAGTCATAAGAAAGAAGGATTATTTTGTGTATAAAATTATTTTTCTCTGATTAGTCAAACTTATGAAAAATTTGAGTTAGAAATTTATTTGTTTTGAAAGTCTGTTTATTATGAGATAGCTTCTGTCTATGCTTTCAGATTAAATTTGTTGGAATAGAAGTAACTTAAGGATTGCAATTAATATAAATTGTGTTTTTTTTTTTTTTTAATAAGGGGGGAAAGTTTGTTATTCATTACTTGTAAAAAAATTCATATTTGTGGAATTTTAGTGTTTAAAACAAATCCTTCTTATATTCTTGTATTTTACATATTATTTGCACATTCTTAAATCATATTTTAAGCACACTATATTGTCTATGTTTACAAAACACAAAACTTCTATGAATTTCTGTATTTTGGAGTAATTACACATACTTATCATATTTATATATATATGTTTATGACCCAATTCACAGTGATTTTTTTTTTTTTCCCTATCTTTGTTTTCTGCTCTGTGCTATGAAATTTTTATGCTTAATTTGGGGTAAATTAATTTGTGTTAGGAAGTTATAATTTTTTTAGGTTAGGAAAATTTTGTTTGTTAACCCGTTAGTAGTCGCTATACGCAGCGCCACCTATTACAGATTACGCATTTTTTATTTAACTCTCACCAATAATTTTAAGAAGTGATGTGATCGACGTTCCTTCGATTTTATTCGCATTTTATGTATATCAAATGCTACTTCTAAAAATTTTTGGTGGCTTTTGAATAAAAAAATCTGTCAACACTGAAGGATGGGCGGCAAATCGACCAACTATAGTCCGTTCAAGTTAAAGTGATACCCGAAGTAAACAAATGGGTTACAAAGATATTCCACATTTGTGCCTTTCTCGCGGAAATGGCAACTTTTGTTATTCATGAAAAGAATGTGTTAAGATTTATCCTTTAACCAAACCCCCTCCAAACAAAAAAAAGCTCGTTAAAAGATAAAACTATCCCCCACCACTTCTTTTTGTATTTTGGCGTTTATGACAAAAATTTATACCTTACAAGGCGTACAACAATGAAAAGACCCATTAAAGTAAGAAAAAGTGTTACGGTAACAAAAGAAGAGGTGGGAAAATTCTAACAAAAGAAGGGGAGAAATGAGTGACCTTGGCTAGCGCCAACAGTGACAGTAACATTATCCATGTCGCCAAACAACATGTGGTTTTGTTTATTTTCGGTATCAGTTTAAGTTGAACAGACTATAGCGACTACTAACGGGTTAAAGTGTAAAATTCTTATTTAAATTTTTGTGGTTAGAGTAACTAAGTGAAAAAATAAAATAAATAAATAAATAAATAAAGACTGGTACTTCTGTAAATTCGAACAGTGACGGTGTCACTGGTGAAAATGGGCCTAAAAATGTTATAAGTATCTTTGTGGCTCAAGACCCTGAATTTGTCTTTGGACAATTACGGTCCTCCCTCTTAGAACATTTGGCTGTAGTGCCTGTTTTTACGGGCACAGACCCATGTTTTTCTGTAAAAGACTTCTTTGGTAAATTCACGAAATTAGAAACATTCCTAAATTGGAAAGAGCAGGACTACGTATATGCTATTTCTCTTAGATTAGCGGGTGCCTCAGCAGGCCTTTAGGGACCACGAAGAATCCATTCAAAATTTTAATAATCTCAGGAATTTGTTAGAATAGTGTTTTACTGAGAAAAAAAATCTAAATGAAATTTTGTCGGAATTCCGGAATTACAAACAAGATGAAAATACCTCTACTAGTGACTTTATTGCAAAAGCAAAACAAACAATGCGAAGGGCTATTACAGTTCCAAACCTTCCTCAAAGCACTTGGTCAAATATGGGGCAGTAATGGCTATTTGCTATGTTGGTGAAGAACCTACACCCTAATATTCGTAGAGGTGTTGTGTCGAGAACTCCCTTTTGAGGAAATCGAAAAAATTGCTCTTGCCGAGGAAAAAGCCTTTAAGGCAGCTCATTATTTTACTAAATTAAATGAGGGGCAGAATTTAGAAATGGCATGCGTTATACAAAATTCTGATAAACAGAACTCGGTAGCTCCTATAAATAATCTAACATCATTAATTGCCGATCTTACTGAGCAAGTTAGTAAATTAAATGATAAAGTTCAATCTCTAGAGGCCAGGCAAGATTATAAATCACCTTCGCGCCAAAATCGTGAAATTACATGCTATGCTTCTGGCGTTAATCGCCAAAATCAGTATAGAAACACTTCTAGAAGAGAAAGTAATTGGAGGCAGGATCAGCAGGGTAATTTTAGTCAGCGGCAAAATTTTAGAGGCGGTGCTGGTCCCAGATACAATGTTAGAAATTCTGAGGTGGCGAGTTCGAATTCCAGTATTGAAATTAATCAGGAAAATTTAAATGCTTAAGGGTCCCCCCGGAAAGGGCAGCTGAGAGGGATCCGGTTGTGCAGAATAATTTGCCCTATGGGTCTGAAGTCACCTGTGGTAATTGGGCTAAAAATTTAGGTGGCAAACTTCAGATTATTGAGTTTTTTTATGAGGGTGTTTGTTATTGGACTTTTGTAGACTCAGGCTCGTCTTTTAATCTCATAAACAGTAGCATTGTTCAGAATTCAAGTAAAAAAGAAATTTGTAGTGTAAATTTAAGGTCTCTGTTGGATGGCGAAACTGTTATTAAATCCAAATGTGATGTAAAATTTAGTTTAGGCGGTCAGGAATTTAAGGATACTCTCAGTATAAATGAAGGAGCTATGTCTCCTAACTTTCAAATAATTTCAGGTATACCATGGTTGGTTAAGTATGACATCAATATGGATTTTAGGGAAACAACATTAATTAGTGAAAATTTCAAATTAAAATTTTTGGATGAAAATAATGAGTGTGTAAATATTGTCGATTGTAGTTTAGATCCTGTACCTGTCTATGCAATGAAAAAAATTTATAATTCCTGTTTATTCGGAGTCCTTTATGCAAGTTAAATGTAAGGGAATTCGTAACTTCGCTTCCAATTCAGTCTATATTTATCCCCACAAATTCATATCTGATGCAGTTGAAATTAGTAATACGGTTTGTCCTGTTAATAGTAAAGATCTAATAGTCAAAATTATGAACTTAAGTGAATCTCCTGTGCATATCAATAAAGATAGTCAAGTTGGGTTCATGGAGCCTGTTTTTGAGAAAACCATGGCGATGCCTCTTACTGTATTGAATCTAATGAAATTGGCGATGTTGAAAATATTAACTTAGAATAGGACACTAATTTCAATCTGGACCATTTAGATGAAAATTTAAAACAAAAAGTAGAATATTTTTTGGTTAAAAATACGGACGTGTTTGCGGCATCTGTGTTAGACTTGCCAGGGTGTGACACAGTCATGCACAGTATTGGAATTAATGATCAGACTCTGGTTAAATGTAGTGCGTATCGTGTCCCTTACAACTTAAGAGCGGAGATGGATCGTCAGATTAACACGCTGATGGAGGCTAAAATTCTCGTTCCTTCTAATTCGCAGTACGCGTCTCCCGTCATCCTTGTTAAGAATACAGACGGCTCGCATCGTTTGGCTTGTGACTTCCGGCATTTAAATAAAATAATAATCAGCGACAACTATCCTATTCCTAATATTAATGAAACTATAGACTCTTTGGCGGGAGCTAAATATTTTTCAACTATGAACTTAACGAGCGGCTTCTTTCAACAAAAGGTTCCTCCCGAGCAGCAACACTTAACGGCAATAGTTACCCATGAGATAGTGAATTAAGCGTCACCGAAGTGTAGTCATGCCGCCCATCGCTCTCGCAATGGGCTAAACTTCGCTAGGAACGGGGTAAGTACCAGTCGCAAATTATGTCTCAATCTTTTCATGAATGTCTGAGCTCTACTTTAATACCTCATTTTAGCAATTATGTTAATTAGAACCAAAGTTATCAATTAAAATAAACAGCGATAAAAGTAAACCAAATTTAACAAATTTCCCTTTTCTTCCCTAGCATGGCCGACCTAAGCCTCTCACTTAGACCAAGATTTTAACAAATATAATGCACTTAACGATTTACTTTAAGTAAAATTTCGCTTGGTGTCGTTGCTAGTAACTCTCAATTAACTTTTAAAACAGGCTACAAGTCTTTTAACCACTCCAATAATTAGTTAATTGTGAAATAATATTGTAATTTATCCCTCCTTTCTTCCCTCCCCTGTCATCTCAGTTGCAGCTAGCAAAGAATATCTACTACGAGAAGAAGGAAAGCTTTATCAAAGCGTAACTATTGCCATCTGACGACGCGAATAAAGCATAAAGGAGAAGCAAACATACAGGCTGAACGGCTCGTAAGAACCGCGTAGTAGATATTCTTTGGCCGAGATGCTAAATTCCGCGCGCATGCGCTCTCTAATCGTAAACAACGAGGCGAGAGGTAATCCCTTGGTGGGTAACGTGTTTTCGCCGCCATTTTCGAATTCGGATTTCAAATCTTTTTCTTGTACAAGTATTTGCTTCGTAATTTATTCAAAAATACTAGCGTGCGTAGTATGTATTTCACGTGTATTAAATATTCATGGGGATTTAATCTTTTATTACTCACTTTTTCTGTAAAATACATTTTTTTTTAAGCTGCATTATTTTATCGTGTATTGTTGATTTTTGATTATTGCTCCTCAAGCCAAATTGATTAATTGGATTGATATTCTACATCGGAAGAAGATATTTTTCAACAATCAAGATACAACGATTTACGCTAGTTGATATAATTTTGGAAGGCATTAAATATTATTGCTTTTACGCCTTCCAAGATGACTATTTGCTGGCTTCAGAGACTAAAGAAGATTTAAAAATTGATAGTGATGATGGTTTCTCAAGATCTAAAAGGTATGTATTCTGCACCTTTAAATTAGGTAATTCATTATAAAAGTATGTCCACATGTTCTAAATTATTATTTTATTTTTATTATTCACATATCTATTAGTATATTTAAAAAATAACTTAGGTTTTGTATTAATTATTTTAACTCCCCCCCCCCACACACACACAAGATATAATCAGTATAGGAATTAATGTGGCTATTACTTATAGCTCTTATATGAAAAGCATAAAAAAATTATGAGGAATAATTGATATTTTGATTAACAATAATGCCTAAATTTTATAAAACCATAATTTGTGATTTTCTTTTTCCTTTAAATACAGTGGCTGTATTAAAGAAATGACATTAGTAAAAGAAAAAAATATTACAGTCTTAGTATTTTAGGTAGGGGGGGGAGCTATTTGTTGGAAAATGCAATTATCGTTAACTGGTTTACAGATAAATAGTTTTATACCGTATAAGTAGACAGAAAACATGATAAAAAATGATCTTCATTTTTTATTTAAGATGTATCAACACCCTTACTACATCTTAAAGTTCTTTCATTTGGTGACTAATATTAAACACAAATCAACTTAAAAAAAAATGCATTGTAATAGTGGAAAATTTATGAATACATTTGTGATGTAGTAAAGACTGTATAAGTGGAGTTAATAAATTTTTAAGAACTGTTGATACAATCAAAGATTGGGAATAACATTAAGCACGCTTCAATAATTATAAAATGGATTAAAAATAAATAATTAAATTAGAAGTATATATAAATTTAGATACAAAAGTATGGTATCCCATTAAAATAGAAATATATAAGACAGTAAAATTTTTTTTCATATGCCATCAATTCTTATTACACTGAATTTACTTTATTCCATCTTTACCTTATATCTGTACTTTTACATTAGATAATACAATTCTAGTTATAAATCACAGATGATTTAAAAAAAAAAAAAAAAAAAAAGCAAAATATTTAAATTAGAGAGAAAGTCTATATAGCTTTTATTAAATTTTTTATTTCATAATTCTAACTTAATATAAACGAGATTTTAAATACATATTTTTTCTTAGAAAGCAGATTATAGTTTTAGTTTAAAAAACATTTTACTGAATGTAAGAGACAATAGTATAACTAAATTGGTTAATTACATTTTATAAACTTAAAATTGGAAAGGTTTAACAAAAAATGCAGTATTTCATTTCCAATAATAACTGAAATACAAATAAAATTATGTTTTTTGAAAAAGGATTAGTAATTAATGAGACATAACATTAATTTTTTTAACTTATATTAAAAAAAAAAAAAAAAAAAAAAAAAAAAACTTATTTCAAAAATTGTTGATATTGTTTACATTTAGATATACCATTTTTTCAAACACTTATTTTTAAATATTTATTTTTTTTTTTTTTTTCTGTGAATTATTTGAAAATGTTTTTCATATATATACTCACACTGTGTATATATATATATATATTTCTCTCTCAAGCTATTGTTTCTACAAAATGATTAAAGTGGGTAGAGTTTAATATTTTTGACAATGATTCCTTTCATTAACAATCAAAATAGCTTTAAAAAAAGTATTTTTATTATCATTATTACTATTTATTTATTTTGCAATGAACAATAAAACTAATGATCTAAAATTGGATGAGGCAATTTCAATGTATTTTGTTTACAAAAGCATTCATTACTGCTCTCCTAATAACTTTTGGTATTTTAAGTTTTTTTTTTTTTTTTTTTTTAAATACATATACACAAACACATGTATACATTTTTGTGTTTTACGGAAATTAAGTTTTTTCCCCCCTTCTATTTTTATACAATGTACACACACACCCATACATTTCTCTCAAATTATAATTTTTACAAAACGATTAAAGTTGGTAAAATTTAATATTTTGACATCCATTTGCATTCAATAAAAATGAAAAGTTTAATAAAAAAAATCACCCATTAAAAACATTAATAAATGTATATATATATATTAATTTTCTTATGGTAAAACCATATTTTAAAATCATTTTATTCCAAAAGAAAACATTCCTAAAGTAATTTTCTAATTTGGAATGTTTCATAAAACCCAACGAAACTGGATCAAAACTGAAAATTCTACGAGAATGCCGTCACGTCACTTCCCTGTAAAGTTTGCTATACAACAGTACCTACACGGCGCGCTTGCTCAGACGCTCCCAGTTCGCGTTTACATTATTTCTACTGGAGCTTTCCTTCTTTTCGTAGTAGATATTCTTTGCAGCTAGTCACTGCTTTTCCCCTCCTCCTACGAATATTTTCCTTATCAATACAACCAGCTTGCTTCCCCTGAAACTCAATCAAAAGTATCCCTCTTTTCCCTAACATGGCCGACAGACGTCTCTCACTTAGATCAGGTTTTAAAGAATATTATAGCACAAAATGTAATAATCGCGTCGCAATTGCGTTTCGAAACTATGCTAGTATCCTTAAATTAACATTTCAGACAGGGTTGATCCACCTAGGTTAATCTAAATTTAAACAAATTAAGAAATAAAAATGCATATTATCCCTAACTTCTTCTCTTTTCTGACAGTCAAGTACAAACTCAGGCAATCTTTCCCTAAGCATTTCAAAAACTTCCCTACTAGCTAAAATCTGAACCAAAACTAAACATAAAAATAAAGTGAATAATTTCTCGAATAATCTGATTGGCCGAACTAAGAACTTCTAACGAATCCAAACAAAAACAAAAATACTCTAAAACAAACTTAGGAAAACATCAACGTACTCACAACTCAATCCTCTCTCCTATCAAAACCAGACCAAATAAAACAATGTAAACCAAGCAAAAACCTTAAAACATTAACATCAACGCTTAGAAACAACCAAATAAAAAAGGGGAAAAAAAAAAAAGTCTACATTCTTGGGGTCTCCATACTCTTCGCTCCACCCCGACCGTCCTTTACCCAGCTTTCTTTGAGAGTTCCACATCTCACTCCAATAACTATCCCAGGTACAAAATGATTCACTCTTGATTATGAACATGAATTTAAGTTTTAAAACTTTCAACTTCACCCCCGCTTTTTTTTATTTTATCTTATCTTTTTTTTCTTTTTTTTTACATTCATTGTTTTTCGCCCCTTTCATGTTAAAGGTTAAAGTGTTCTAAATTATTATCATCTAAAATTTTGTTTCGCTGTCCTTTTTACGATTCATTTTAACATTTGTTTCAGCCCAAAGGACTGTGGGTTGAAATTAATCTCTAATTCAGCTAATATACCAACTTTCCGACACTACGAACATACACCGTCCTGCTCACATCCCTCACAACTTAATTTTCGCGTTTTGCTAAATTTGTTGTAAATCATTTCCTACACTTTGCGACAGTTCACATCGGCTAATTAGCCCTTAGGACAGCTGGCCCAATTAAAACTTTAGTAAAGCTACTGGATCATCTAACTAGCACTTTTAATTACACACCATCAAACTCACAAACAAGCTCTCATCCTACTCAAAACCCAAAACTTTTCCCTAGCCATGTTACTTGTCTCTCACGATCTGTTTCAATTACCCATTCCCTCCCTACTCTGTTTACAGAAATTTGTGAAAATCGTTCTAAAGTATTTTTCATTCACAAACTCAACGTTTGTTACAGTTCGAGGGTCTGTAGTCCAAATCAAATCAAAAGTTCAGTCCTAGCCTAACTTTCTGTACTTTATTTACACACCAACACACTCACATTTAAGCCCTCTGCCTATCTCGCATTCCATTAAGTTTCTTAATTGCCAAGACACACATCTCTGTTAAGATTATTAACTTAATGTTGATCTCGACTAGCCGAACACACCTACCAACTCTCTCTTTTGTGGTCTCTAAATGCCACACATACTGTTCACTTTTCCGCTTCCTCCTAACTAAATTTCAGCTAGTTTGTCAAAACTGTTCAAAAGCACTTACACCCGCTTCATCAAACGGCTAACCGTTCAGTGATGCATTAAATCAGCTTGTTAGCTCTACAGACAGCGGGCCCATTTAATAACTAGCAAAACCACCTGTTCACCTTTCCAGGTCTTTATTTACACATCATCTTACTCACAACTATTAACATATAAATTTTTATTCTCTGTCATTTTTTTTTTTTTTTTTTTTTTTTTTTTATAATTAATTATTCACTTGCTGCCCAAAGGACTGTGGACTGAAATTAAACTCTAATTCAGCTAACATACCAACTTTTTGGCACTACCAACACACATCATCCCGCTCACATTAATGTTCACATCCATCACAACTTAATTTTCACGTTTTGCTAAATTTGTTGTAAATCATTTTCGTCTGAACTTTTAGAAAGCTAACTGTCCACGATGCTTTAAAGTGATAATTCATGTCCTGCCCAAAATAAAACTCTATTGAAAGCTTCATGATCATCATAAAAGCTCTTATAATTAAACACCATCTAACTCACAAGAAAGCTCTCAACATATCTTGAACCCAATAACTATACCCTTACCATGTCAAATAACCCTCACAGACCTTTACATTATTCCTTTCCCTCCTTAAACATAATTTTGTAAAAATCGTTCTAAAGCATTTTCAATCACAAACTCAAATTGTTACTTATTTATCAACAAAACTAAACGTAATTCACAGTCCGAGGAGCAGCGGTTTAAAAATATAACCTAAGTTCAGTATTAGACCAATTTTTCTACACATTGTCTACACACCAACACACTCACAATTAAATTAAGCTCCCGACCTTACCCACAACCCTTCAAGTTTCTTTATTGCCAATACGCACATCCTTTTAAATTCATGTTGTGATGAACATTATTCATCATGAACACTATTCTAGACATGCTGATCACACCTACCATCTCACCCTTTTGTAGTCTCTATTTCCCACTGATTGTGTTCATTTTCCACCCGTCCCATCATAGGTTTTGCGGCTTTGCTAAAACTGATGTAAAGTATTTTCATCCGTTCTCTCATCTGAGCGTACCATTAAGCGACAGTTCACATCGGCTAATTAGCCCTTAGGACAGTGGGCCCAATTAAAACTCTAGTAATGCTTTCTGATCATCTTACTAGCACATTCAATTTACACACCATCAAACTCACAACAAAGCTCTCATCCTACTCAAATCCCAAAACTTTTCCCTAGCAATGTTACTTGACTCTCACAATCTGTTTCAATTATCCATTCCCTCCCTACTCTGTTTACACAAATTTGTTAAAATCGTTCTAAAGTATTTTTCATTCACAAACTCAAATAGTTACTTTTATCGATAAAATTAAACGTTTGTTACAGTTCGAGGGTCTGTAGTTCAAAGCAAATCAAAAGTTCAGTCTTAGACTAACTTTCTGCATATTATTTACACACCAACACACTCACGTTTAAGCCTTCTGCCTATCTCGCATTCCATTAAGTTACTTCATTGCCAAGACACACATCTCTCATAAGATTATTAACTTAATGTTGATCTCGACTTGCCGGACACACCTACCAACTCTCTACTTTGTTGTCTCAAAATGCCACACATAGTGTTCACTTTTCCACTCCCTCCCAACTAAATTTCACTAGTTTGTCAAAACTGTTCAAAAGCATTTATATCTGCTTCACCAAACGGCTAACCGTTCAGTGATGCATTAAATTAGCTTGTTAGCCCTACAGACAGCGGGCCCATTTAATAACTAGCAAAACCACCTGTTCACCTTTCCAGGTCTTTATTTACACATCATCTTACTCTCAACTATTAACATCTCAATTATGATACACTGTTTTTTTTTTTTTTTTTACGATAAATTTTAACACTTGTTGCCCAAAGGACTGTGGACGGAAATTAAACTCTAATTCAGCTAACATACCAACTTTCCGGCTCCACGAACACACACCATCCTGCTCACATTAATGCTCATTTCCCACATGCTCAGTTTTCGCATTTTGCTAAATTTATTATAAAGCATTTTCATCTGAACTTTCTAATAGTTTACTGATCACTTTGCTTTAAACCGACAATTTTGGTCCTGCTCAAATAAAACTCTATTAAAGCATGCTGACCATCATTCCAGCTCTTATAATTAAACACCATCTAACTCACAAGAAAGCTCTCAACATATCTTGAACCCAATAACTAAACCCTTGCCATGTCAATTAACCCTCACAGACCTTTACAATTATCCTTTCCCTCCCTAAACACATTTTTATAAAAATCGTTCTAAAGCTTTTTCAACCACAAACTCAAATTGTTGCCTATTTCTCGACAAAACTAAACGCATTTCAGTGTCCGAGGATCAGTGGATTAAAATAAATAAATCAATAATTAAAATAAATCCAAAGTTCAGTTCTAGACAAACTTTCCTACATATTGCCTACACACCAACACACTCACATTTAATCTCCCGACCTAACCCGCAAAGCATCAATTATCTTTTCCAATACATACTTCCCACACAACTTTTTAAATTTATGTTGGTTTTCATCATGAAAATTATTCTAAACCTGCTGGTCACACCTGCCATCTCACCCCTTTGTTGTCTCTATTGCCCTTCATTCTGATTATTTTCCACCCCTCCCACTATAGTTTTTGGTATTCCGTTAAAACTGTTCTAAAGCATTTTCATCCCCTTTCTCATTTGAATGTACCATTCAGCGACAACTTACATTGGCTGATTAGCCCTTTGGACAGCGGGCCCAATTTTTAACTCTAGTAAAGCTTTCTGATCATCTTACTAGCACTTTTAATTACACACCATCTAACTCACAACAAAGCCTTCATCCCACTCAAAACCCCAAAAACTTTCTCTAGCCAGGTTATTTGACTCTCACAATCTTTATCAATTATCCATTCCCTCCTTACTCTGTTTACACAATATTGTTAAAATTGTTTTAAAGCATTTTTCATTCACAAACTCAAACTCTTACCTTTTTTCGACATAATTAAACGGTTGTTACAGCACGAGGATCTGTAGTTCTAAACCATTCAAAAGTTCAGTCCTAGACTAACTTTCTACACTTTGTTTACTCACCAACACACTCACAATTAAGCTGTCAACCTAACCCGCATCCCATTTTGGCACCTCGTTTACACACCTCCCGATCTACATTTAAGTTTTAAACCAGTCACGTAAACCATTATCAAATTTCTTTGGCACTAAACTCAACCTTTCCTACTAAAGTTTCTGATGTGGTTGTTCATCATGAACAACTCTCAAAAAGAGCTTGTCCAGTTATTCCCTTTTAGCACATTACATTAGTGTTCGCATTCCCCTTCTTTGGAGCCCGAAGGGTTCGGACTTGGCAACCTCTCTCCCCCCTCCCCGGCACTTCCGACAGCCTAATTTTAACATAATAAATTCAACTTCTAACTCACAGATCTTTATCAAAATACCCAAACAAAACTCTACTTACGACGTTCAAAACCATTTCCGCAAATAAAATCAAGAAAAAGCTTTTACAACAATCACGCATTAATGAAGCAAAGAACATCAGCTTACTCATCAGACTCAGTACGCGTTTCTGCAGCCCTGATGTGTCGGCGGGGGCAGTTAAGCGTTTTAAAGTTCAGGGATTCTTACTAGGTGCATATCCCACCTCTGAAACAATATCACCAAATTCTAAAACATCAACTTAATCACAGCTCTTGAAAACAAATAACGCACAACTAAAATCGACTATTGACGCAGTGATTAATTTTTCACATATAGAAACAAGTGAAAGGCTTCACTTCACAACATCCATGCCTAATTACTGAAAAGTACTTCAACTAACTCAACAGTCTCGTATTCACTTAACTCCTAATAGAAAACTTAACAAGGTTAAAGAAACTCTAATTACGTCGCTCTAAACAATTTTCAGAAATAAAACATAAGCAAGCCTTACAACAACAACGAAATTTAACTGATGTAAAGAATATCATCCCACTCATCAGACTCTAATGCATTACTAATTTTTATTATTATTATTATTTTTTTAATTGAAAAGGAAAGGTCACAGTTTAAGTTTTTTTTTTTTTTTTCTTAAATTCAGGTCTATAATCCAGGCGCATTTCTTCTTTGAATCACCGTAACCCTGAAAAAAAAAAAATCTAACTCTCAGTTAATTCAAACAAAATACGTTCAGCAAAACTCTAATTCCAAAGCTCCAAACTAATTTCAAAATTAAAAACAAGTGGAATCATCCACCTTTGATGCAGGGAAGAGAGCATGGCCTTAACACACTTTCCAATCCCAAACCCAACTAACACACTATCACCTTTTAATTAAATTTCAACCATCTAGCATCGACACCAACTCAGTCCACTTAGCCTTTAGCAAAAGCAAATGAACCATCATGAAACTAATTTCTCTTTCAATTTAACTAACTTTTGCTTAGACATCTCTCCCCCCCTCCTCTTTTTTTTTTTTTTTTTTTTTTTTTTTTTTTACTCTTTCAATATTCTCTAAATCTCAGAAACTCTCAGAAAAGAAATCAAATACCTAAAAATTCAATTTATTCTTATTTTTATTTTTTATTTATTTATTTATTTATTTTTATTATTATTATTTTTTTTTTTTTTTCTGAGACATGGTACGGCTGGGAAAACCCCATCCATTCTTCTGGACGATTCGTTTTTCTTATCATTTAAAGCACTATCTATTGTTAGTTCTCTCTTAGAACTGCTCCTGCTCAATCAATCTTCTAAGCGCAGCTTAATAGTTTTCTGTGAAAATAATATATTTAATCCAAAAGTGTTAATCTTGCACTAGTACTTATTTGTGACGATCTGTAAAAAAAGGAAAAAAAAAACACAGAATGCCACGATCCAAAAACTCCTCGGAGATTGAGGAAGAAGATCCTCCTAACCCCTCGAGTGACGAATCTGCTCAGTCACTGAGTTCAATAAAATCTTCGCACTCTTTAAGATCACAAAGACCCATCAAAAATGCAAACACTTTCCGGAGAAATACACGAACATCTCATGTACCCAGCACACCACAAGTACGGCCGAAGCGGAATATAAACTTCAGAAGCTACACATCCATTTCTGAAATCGCAGCAGCAGCAATAGACTTAATTAAAGTAACCAGGCTAAGAAGTGGCAAGGCACCTCTTGTGTCATTAAAAAGCGCACTCCTCCGAATTCAAGCCCTTTCTCAAACAGAAGCTTCCTCCCCAACTTCAAAAAGTGCCCAATCCCCATCAGAAAAAGTCTCAAAAACCACAGAAGACTTAAAGAAACTAAACGACAACATTAATGACCAATTTAAAAGAACAAAATCGATCCTGCAAGAAATACAATCATCTCAAGGAGCTATCCTATCTCTTCTGGAAAGTAATCCTGACCCAGTGGGCAACTCTGAAAATGAAGAACAACGCACAGGCACAGCCTCAAAACCTCCCACAGCACACAAAATATTAACAAATGCAGCGGAAGACTCCGCGTCAGCGTCAACATCCTCACCATCCCCAACTACTCCTAGATTTACAGCCAACAGCACCACATCTTCTACTAGCACTACATCTTCTACTAGCCCCACACCCCACTCCGACCTGGAACGAATTCTACACTGGTACAGGAGCACCCTGGCGGTCACCTCTACCAAGAGTTTTCATTCAGGGTCAGACATATTAAAAGCCATCAAAGAGCAAAATTTAACAACCACATCCAACAACCTAAAAATAAGAATCAAGCAAAAACACATTGATATTACCAGCAACTCCCCTAGTGAAGCCAAACGACTGCAGGAAGAGTTAAACAGCAACCGCTATATTTTACACAACCTAAGAGTACAACAGAAGATCATCAAAAACATCAAAATCATCATACTAAACGTTCCAGAGGGTGTAGAGGAATCCAGAATTAAAGTTACCACCTTAGAACAATTAAACCTACCAATAGAACACACAAGCTCAATCAAATACATAGCCAAGAGAAATTCAAAAAGCAACAACAAAATCAATCACATAATTTTGATACCGGAACCCATGGCGGAAGACCTTTTACGAGACGGCTTCCTCCAGCTGGGTCTCTTTAGATGTCGGGTGAGACCCTTCACTAGCATACAGAGATGCTCAAGATGTCAAGAGCTCTGGCACTCTGCTGGTACCTGCAGCTCTATGCCCATATGTGCTAACTGCGGTCAGCAACATGAACCAACTAACAGTTGCTCCAACCCTCCAGCCTGCATCACCTGCATGAGGGAGAACTCCACCAATGGTACAAAACACAACGTTAAACATCCGTCCTACTCAAAAGAATGTCCAACCTATAATAGAATCTACAAAGAACTAAGAACCAGACTAGAAGACAAATACCCTCCACCACCAGCTCCATCACAACTGCCAAGACCCCAGCCTCACCAACAATTCCACGACTCAAGCTACCAACAACAATCACTCTTAAGAGAACCAATCTACCCAAACTCTCAGCAACAAGCAAGGGATTCTATATTCCACATGCGCTACTGGAGATATCAAGACCCCTCCTTTCCACAATATGGAGAATTCCCATCCTTCTACGACCCTGCCTACGGATACAACCAGGCGGTCAACTTTCCACCCAGACATCAACCAGTCTCAGCCAGTAGGTAAGCTCCTTCAACCTTTCTAAACTCTACCTTGTGTCCTATTCCCAATGTCCTCATCATCAGTTTCCTCCTCTCCTCCCCCAGTAGCAGCACCCTCAATTCCTCTCACCTCGTTCAATAACCTGAAAATCCTGCAGATCAACCTCAATAACTGTAGGGCGGCAAACTCGGCAGCACGAGAATTCATGGAGAAGAACTCTATTGATGTCGGGCTGCTGCAAGATGCCTACTGCACTAAAGAGGGTGATCTGTATGGTTTTCCCTCCTCCTGGTCCAGGTTTGAGTCCGTCCAACACTCAGCACACATTGTCATCACAGCACAAGACCTCACCTACACTCACCTCTTCACTGGGGAGCATTGTGTTTTTATAACTATGACCACAAATGAAGGTGAATTATACCTTGGCAGCGCATACGCAGCCCCGTCTGCAGATTTCGAGGACTGCATGCAGGAGTGGCAGCACTTAATCAATCACAAAACACTCTTTCTATGTGGCTGCGACCTCAATGCAAATTCACCTCTGTGGTGTTCTCCCCGTGAGGATGCAAGAGGAAGCAGCCTCATAGAATACATCACAATAAATAACCTCTGTCTAGCTAACATTGAAAATTCACAACCGACCTTCCAAAAATGTGATGCCAAAGGCTGGCCTGATTTCACACTAGTAAACCCGAAAACATACGCCAAAATGAACGACTGGTCGGTCCTGGATATAGCCAACTGCTCAGATCACAAATACATAACATATACCCTAAAATCCTCACCAACTAAATCAACTCTTCGAAGGTTTGCTACAAAACGTGGCAATTTCTCAAAATTTAATAAAATACTTAAAATATCCACCGATAAACTAACTGGCACCATTAATACAGTAAGGAACACCCAAGACTTAGAAAATGCAACCTCTTCTATTATCTCCTCAATACACGCTGCTGCCACTTCAGCCTTCAGGCTCAAACAATCGGGACGGAAATTCACCTACAATTTCTGGTCCCCTCAACTCAGATCCATGCGTAACCGCCTGACAGCACTCCGGAGACAACAAAAATATATCAACCCCTCAGATCTAATGCAACACAAACTTAAAATCCGCCAACTCTCGGCAACATTCAAAAAACAAATAAACATTGCAAAACATAACGCATGGAAACATTTTTGCACAACACAAACAAATATCCATGGCACTGCATAGAAATTCTATAGCAATAAATTTTTCACACCAACAGAACTCAAACTTGAACGTCCTCCAGCACTTTCCTCTAAACACAACAACCTAGAATATATCACCTCAGTTCTCTTCCCTCCGAGTAAATTCACCAGCCCCCATATTCCAATTTTTTCAGGTCCCATGGACGAAGTCTTCACGGAGGCAGAAATCCGGGCTGCTCTTTATAGCTTTAACGTAAATAAGGCCCCTGGCCCTGACAGCATAGATTTCAGAATCCTTAGACACTCCTTCAATACACTCACATACATTTTTCACACATGGACAAACTTATGCCTCAAACTACAATATTTTCCAGAAATTCTCAGAAGGGGTGAAGTGGTGTACTTTCTGAAGCAAGGGAAGCTTCCCTCTGAACCCTCCTCTTATCGACCGATCTGCCTGCTCCCAACAATAGGCAAATTACTAGAAAAGCTCATTGTCAATAGACTAAATTTCTACCTGGAATCCAATAATCTTCTACACCCCAACCAATTCGGGTTCAGAGAGGGCAGATCATGTGAACTCGCTTTGCAGCAAATTTTAAACTCCTGCGCTCTTAACTTTCAGTCTGGAAAGTACACCACTCTTATTTCACTTGACATTAAAGGGGCTTTCGACAACATCGAATGGTCACACATCCTACACACTCTACAAACACTGAACTGCCCGAGAAATCTTGCGGGAGTCATCAGCTCTTACCTCTCCAACAGGAAAATCTTGATTAACTGGGGCCCTAACTACAGTGTTTTTCCACAGTCTAAGGGCTGCCCCCAGGGATCGTGCCTAGGCCCGATCCTCTGGAACTTGGTAGCCAACAAAATTCTTCTAAAAATGAACTCAGAGGGTTTTAAAACCCCCGCATATGCTGATGACTTCTCTGTGATTCTCTCAGGTTTAACGAGAAAAGTTCTGGAGGAACAGGCCCAGGCTGCCCTCTCCCTCTTCAGCTCCCTATTAATAGAATCAGATCTAACACTCTCACCCTCGAAAACGCAAGCATTAACCTTCTCCTTCCCAAGACTCCTTAAACGGAACCCAGTGATGAGGATCGATGGCGTCAGTGTCCGTCATGTTTCACAACTAAAAATATTGGGAATCACAATAGATAGAAACCTAAACTGGCTGGCACACATACAAGACCTAAAGATAAAAACTTCTAAAATCTTCCACAATTCAGCAAAAATGGCAGGGAAGAGGTGGGGTATATCCACCTTCTTCCTAAAAACCTGGTATAAAATAGTAATAGAAAAGATCCTAACCTACGGCGCTGGCATTTGGGGGGGCAACCTCACCAAAGCAGCGTCGAATAAACTTAACTCAATACAGAGAATGTTTTTGGTCCAAATCTCTAGAGGTTACAAAACAATCTCTACTGATGCCCTCACAGTCATCACTGGTATTCCACATGGCTCACCTCCAATTAAAATACAACTTTAACAAAACTAACGTTCTGCAATTAAATAATTCCATTCTCACAGACACTCTCCTCCCTAATATTCATGTTCAACAGCTTTCTAACAGCTGGCAAATACACCCAGCACAGGATGCTGCTTCCCTTTTCATAAATTGTGCAAAAAACAGCTTCTCCCCGTTTGCTCAACTGGCGATCTACACTGATGGCTCCAAAACCGATCATGGAGTGGGAGCTGCACTCTGCGTTTTAAACAATAACAAAGTTCTCCATCAGTGGGCAGGCAGGCTCGCAGACCACAATTCGGTCTTTCAGGCTGAGCTCTTTCCCATCCTGAAGGCAGTTGAGTGGTCAGAAATTAACTCTCCAGACTACAATCAAATCTCAATCTTCAGTGACAGCCTCTCGAGCCTGCAGGCCATAGCTCGCCACAAGAGCAGACACCCACAAGTAATTGAAATTAAAATAAAGCTCTCAAAATTAAAAACTAAAATCTCCCTAGCACACGTTTCTGCCCATAGGGGGGTCGTCGGAAATGAACTAGCGGACTCTCTTGCAAAATCAGCAACAGAATCTAGAGACATAGCCTACTCACTCCCAGCTCCCCCTTCCTACATAAAATATCACCTAAATCAAAAACTAATTAATGACTGGCAGAGTCTCTGGAGTGTGTCTCCAAAAGGGAGATACACTCACGAGCTAATACCAAATGTCTCACTCAATATTTGGGACCTCTCCCCGGAAATATCTGCCTTTCTGTCAGGTCATGGCCCCTTCCCCAAATACCTCCACAGATTTCATTGCCGACGATCACCCTTATGCTCATGCGGTGAGGAGGGGACTGCACAACATTACTACTTTCACTGTCAACTTACAATACCTTACCATTTAAGGAACCCTAACCCTAGACCAGCAACCTGGCTGAACAATATAATAACTAGAAAGCCCCTACGGCTCAAATTAAAGCGCATCTATGCCTTCCCTCAAGATTTATCAAACTCAACAAATTAAATTCCTTCTCTATCTTTCCTAAATTTTTCCTCCTCTCCTATATGGCGAATACTGGTCATGTCTGATGCTACAGAATTCCACTGAAGTGCTCTCGGAAAGCAATCATCCTGCGCATGATGTTGCTAACCAACTTGGGCTTGATATAAAGACTGCGAGAACATTGTATAAAGACTGTGAAATTTGTACATTACATGAATGAACTTTGTAAATAGACTTCCACTTGGCTCCGGTCCTTTTCACTTTCATGCAACTTTGTCGCCTTTTGTCGCGGGAGAGCTCTGCTCTGGCGACCTTTGTAATTTCTTTTTTTTTCTTTTTTTTTTTTTTTTTTTTTTTGTTATTTGCTATGCAATAAACAACGGGGGAGGCTTAACCTTTGGAGACAGGCTCTTCTGATTCTCCACAGTGGCTTTGGAGCCCCTCTCTAAAGGTTAAAAACGCTCAAAACCACTGCATAGTGGTGAGCGGCTTCTTTCCGTTTTAGAATCTTAGAATCTTAGAATAGTTACCCATGATAAATTATTACAATGCTCCGGCAGTCCTTTCGGATTAAAGTCTTCGTCGGCTGCGTTTCAAAGGTTGATGAATGTGGTTCTTAGTGATCTTAAGCATTTAAATATTTTAATCTATATCGACGATATTTGTGTTGCATCCTCTGACATCGAATCACATTTCAAAAAATTAAAATTAGTGTTTGACCGTCTCCGCTAACATAACCTTAGGCTAAAACCGTCCAAGAGCAAATTTTTCCAAGAAGAAATGACCTTTTTAGGGTTTAGCAACAGTAACGGTAAAATTTTTCCGGCTAAGCAAAATGTTGAGGTTGTGGGAAAAATTAAGCGTCCGGCTAACCGTAAGCAAGTGAGGTCTTTCCTTGGTTCTGCAGGTTTTTACAGGAGACATATTAGTGATTACTCTAAGCGTACAATTCACTTAACCAACTTAACTAAATAAAAAATAAATTTGAGTGGTAAAATCAAACAGAATATGAATTTGTGGACTTAAAAAATGAACTTGCTAAAATTCTCTCTTTAAAGTTACCTGATATGAGTAAAGAATTTTTGATTTTTACGGATAGTTCTGCGGTGGATATGGGCGCAGTGTTGTGCCAGTTAGATGAAAATAATTTTCCCCACCCTGTCGCTTTTGAGAGCAGAAAGCTTAAGGAGGTTGGAACTAGGTACTCGGCTACGGAAAGGGAATTGTTAGCGTTAGTCTGGGCAACTCAGTACTTCAAATGTCATAAAACATTTGTGGTGTATACTGATCATGCAGCTTTAATTTATGCTCTAAAATTAAAGGATCCCACTTCTCGAATTGCTAGGTGATTATGCACATTAAAGGCCGTATTCACCAACTTTTTAACACTCGGATTAAACATCGAATCAGCGGTAATCACTCGATCATGCAGAAATCGGTATTCTCCAACGAAAATCCGCAGTTCACTGGCTACGTTAACACTTCGTTTTTGAACCTCGAATATCGGAGGATTAACAGATATAATTCTCGGATCTTTTCGTAACGCATGCGCACTCCGCAGCTCATACTCGTAAACAAATAACAAACACGGCTGACGATGATGATCTGTTCTCACTAGATGATATTGAAAGCTTACAGCAATTGGAAACGTTTGAAAGAAGCAAAAGGACGTGCATCAAATTAGAGTAAATGATTTGGATTCTTTGGATAATGTGGCACTTCAATATCGCTATTGATTAAATAAAGATTCCGTGGAATCTCAAATATGTATGTTGGATAATAGGCTGTCATCTGCCACTGAAAAAAATAATGCATTAATTTCGGCAGAAAAAAATTTAATAGCGTTACGATTCTATGCAACGGGTAGTTTTCAGATAGTTCTTGGAGATTTAGCGAAAGTCTGCCAGTCTTCTACTTCGAGAGCTATTAACAATGTTTCAAATTCCAGTGAATAAAAGCTATCTTCGTTCTTGGCCAATCAAAACGAAGCTTTTATTTCTCTGCCAGTTAATCCATGGATCACGTAATCGACTGATGGTGAATACCATAGGAAATTAATCCAGTGTTAGCTTTGATTCTCGGATTTGCTGATCCATAGTTTAATCCTCGATCAATGAAATTTGGTGAATACGGCCGTAAGAGAATTTGATTTTGAGGCTAGGCATATTAAAAGTAAAAGCAATTCGGTGGCTGATTTTTTTCCTCGGTACATTGATCATAACGTAGAAATTTGTAGTGGACAGGGATCACAGGTTTGTAATTTTGTTGAAGGGTCGGATCAAGGTATACATGTTGTCAGTAGTTCTTTTTCGGATGAAATTAGGGTGGCTCAGCAGAAAGATAAATTTTGTAAATATGTCAGTGCGCGGTTCTGTAAGGAGTTGGATATTAGGCCTAAGCATCTAGAATTTTTTATTAAGAACGAAATGATTATGTGCAAAAAAGTTAATACAAAGTCTAGAAGAGAAGCGAAGGATACCTAGAGCCCTTATCCCAAAAATTTTACAAATTTCCCATGAGTCACCTTTAGCATGTCATGCTGGCTTCTTTAAAACTTTTAATAGAATCAAAGACACACATTTTTGGAGAGGTGTGTACGTAGACGTAAAAAGACTTTTGGCCTCTTGTCAGTCTTGCTTGGAGTTTCGGGCGCACAAACCCAAAAGATTAGCCGAACTCCAACGGTGAGAGATTCCGGATGCCCCGTTCATGACAATTCACTCGGATATTTGTGGGCCTTATCCCACTACTGAGAAGGGCAACAAATACATAATTGCTTACATCGATAGTTTCAGTAAATGGTCCGAGGCTTTTCTGATCTCTAATATTACGGCTGACACGGTGGCAAACACCCTGGCTGAGTTTGTGTGCAGGCAGGGCACACCTGCCAAGTTAGATACGGACAAGGGCACTAATTATATGAGTAAAGCTATAGCGCAGGTGTATCAAATTTATACATTAAGTATGTACATACCTCCAGCTACCATCCGTCTTCTAATTCTCAAATTGAGTGCAACCACTCGACTATGAACAATCCACTTTCACACCTTGTGAACAGAAACCATAATAACTGGGATGAGAAGCTCAAGTTTGTGCTTCTGGCTTTAAGGTCTGGGATCCACTCCACCATTCACGAGTCTCCTTTTTTTGTGGCGCATCGAAGGGATATGAATTTACCTTGTGATACAATTAACCAAACCCCTAGGCTAAATTATAGCGATTACCCCTCGTATTGTGAGCAGCTGATTCCTTCATTGAGAAATGTGTTTGTGCAGACTAAAGAGTTGTTGGAAAATGCGGCCTGTAATCAGGAGAAAATTAAGCATAAAATTGCGGTTGATAAAAACATAACTGTTGGCAGCCTGATAATGTTGTTCACCCCTGCTATCAAAGTAGGGTTATGTAAAAAAAATTTACGACGCTAATAGCGGTCCTTTTCGTGTCATTCGGCAGCTTAGCAGTGTGAATTTTGAAATACAGATGTTAAATAATGTCAAAAACATCCAAATTGTCCATGTGCACAGGTTAGGGAAGATCAAGGATAAACCAGTTTCCCCGACATTGGAGGAGTTTAGCAATCCGGTTGAGGGTGGTAGTGAGGTCCAGGTTAATGTTCCTTGTTCTGGTAATGAGGAGGTTGTTGTTGACCCTTTAGTGTAGCTTAGAATTAATAAACTTAGAAAAAGAAGGAACCGGCTCGTGTTAAGTAAGTGCGCTGGTTAGAAAAATTTTGGTCTCATTGGGCTGTCGCAGGATGTAACAACTATTGGGAGAATTGTGGCTTCAGACAAGTCTTGTGTTGAGGTTGAGCCTACTGTTGAACCGGTGTCCCTGGCTATTCCCTCTCTGGTGGGTGTACCGTAGCATTATCGCCTACAGTTAGCGAGGCCAAGCAGGATGGTTTTAGGAAAAAGAATGTGTTAGGTGCTCGGAAGGTGGTACCCGTTTCAACTCATCCTTTCCTGCGGTCTAGAAATAAATAGGCAAAAATTGTAAATAAACATTCTGTAAATAAATTTGTATATAATATATATATATATATTATTCTGCTTCCTTAGTAAATGTATCGTAACTGGTAATAATTATTCTTTGTAAAATTGTTCTCTGAAAAAAATTATCAGGTAAATTTTTTTTCTTTGTGGTGTAGTAAGATTTGTTATGTAGAATGTAGGAAAATTGTGTTGGCACATTGAAAGTGTACTTAATGTGCAGTGGGTATTTGTTGGTCCCTAAAGCTGCTGAGGGGGAAGGTAAAAAATTTTTGGGGGTAAAGTTTAGCAATCCTCGGTTAATTATACAAAAAATAAAAATAGAAAAATGTAGAAAATTTAAAAAAAAAAGGGTGAAAATAAAAATGTTGAAAATTTAAAAAAGAAAAGTTTGGTATATAATGGGGTTATTGATTGTACTTATATAAATAATAATCTATTGTGATACATTTTGTTTTAATCTATATCTGGGCGCATAATTTATTTCATTGCATTTTTGGCTTTAGTATTACTTTTGGCCATTCAATTTTTTATTAGAATTATCTCTGTGCTAGTCAGTACTTTTAAGCAGTTATGTAAGGTGTTGTTAGGTTGATGAGCAGAAAACAAGGTTGCTCCAAAATTGTAAAATTGTGTCATTTACAATTTTACACAAACTTATCAAATTTACCTTTGAACAGTGTGAACAATTACTATGAACTGTTAGTAAATTTTAGAAGACTGTTACAAAATATAAACGAACATTTTTATTTTAATCAAACGTTCACATAATTAAAATATAAACTGTCACTCGGAATTACAAGGCCTGTCGTGTACCAGTTATGAACATTTTTAGTTTCTTTAATACAATAGATTTGCCAAGAAATTTTTTTACCCCTGTAATGTTTCCCTTACCAAGACTGTGTTTTGAAAAAGTTTCTAAAGTACGATATTGAAAAAATTTTATGTTTTATATTTATTGCTTAATTATGTAAAAATTTAGGAATAATTGATATTTTCCTGAATTTATGTTTCTTGTAAAGGGCTATGGTAATTCGGTCGACGTCGAGGTTTTCAAAAAAAAAAAAAAAAACAAGTACATGTTCTCTGCTTTTACCGCAAAATTGGTATATTTGAGTGATTCTTTGAATCGTTAAATTCGGTGTGCAAAACTTCACATTTAGGTGCCCCCTTTGGTGGATGTAGGACTCCGACTAAAAAATTGGGGTTATTGGTTCTTGTGCTAGGTCTTAAATGTTTGTCAGGTAGATGAGTATTCAGTTAATGTTGGTGGTTATAATCTTTATTTTATTTTTTTTTTTTTTTTTTTTTTTAATGTTGAATTTGTGTAAACTATTATTCAAGTCGAATACTTCTGTACTGCGGTGTGGTATGTCTTGTGTAAACTCCTTCTTTGTGGTGGTAGGGTGTGTAGAAAGAGCGATCGGCTTTCCACAGGCTCGGCAAAAACTGGTGGTTAGAAGTTTGCATTCCCCGGGTCGATATATAACTCCGCAATATTAATCTCCGCAATATTAATATCAACACCCAAGACACTTTAGTTAGCTTTGGTGTTAAAGACCTTTATCCTTCTATCGACATTCCGGAAATCACCAAACTTATTAACCTAAAAATTACCGAAATTTATGGAAATAATAAAGTCAGCGAAATACTTATCCGTGCCAACAACTTTCTACTTAATGAATCGTATTTCTCCTTCAATCAAAACATTTATAAACAAACTCAGGACGTCCTAATGGGCGCTCCCATATCGGGGGTTATCGCCGAACTAAAAATGCGTCTTTTACAACTTAAAGCTACTGATATTATAAATAAATGCAAATTTTGGAATCGTTATGTCGACGACATTTTCACTGTTATCCCCGTTAATATTAATCCTACAAACCTTCTTGAAAATCTTAATAATCTTGATAATCAGAAAAAATTCACGATTGAAACAGAGACTAATAACACTTTAAATTTCCTCGATGTTCGCATTATCAAAAACACCAATAATTCTTTCGATACCACCGTTTATAGGAAACCTACTGTAAATAACGAAATTATTAATAGGAAATGCAACACCCCCCTTTCATATAAATATGCCGCTCTCCGGTCCTATATAAACCGTGCCATCCTCATTTGTTCTAATAAATCTTTATTAAAAGACGAAATCAAATTCATCAAAGAAATCGCGAAAAAAAATAACTATAGTAAAAAATCTCGTCGATAAAATTTATAAAAAACGTTTAGAAGCATTAAATTCCATTGGCAATGCACAAAAATCTAAACCATATTTTACTATCTCTATACCTATTTGTAACGGTGCTGCTCTAAAGATAAAGAATGACGCTAAAAAACTTAATATAAATATCCCCATTAAACCAAACAAAAACATATTTCAACGACTCCGTAACAAAAAAGATCAAATCGACCCAAAAATCACTTCAGATATTTATAAAATCGAATTTAAACATGAAAATAATAAAAGAGGTTGCTACATTGGCATGACAAAACATTGTATTAATGATCGCGGAAAGGAACACTTCTCAGGTATAAAATTTAATAGGTCTTCTACTGCTCTGTCTACCACCCATAAAACTAACCCAATTAATCTTAATGCTATAAATACCCAAAAAATAGCCCCTATGACCACCACCATTATTCTCTCAAAAGAGAAGCTATTGAAATAATAACTAACAGTCTTTCCCTTAACGATCGTGAGCACAGCGTATACCATCTGCATGGTAACACCTAATTAAGAAAAAACCGTACGAAGTGATGAGAATAGAGGATCAAGAAGACAGAAACAACCCAGAACAGAAGGAGGTGTCACAATGATGCACTGAAGATGGATACGATGTATCTGAAATATATTTGCTTTTAACCCATTCCCTGCTAGTGTTGCGTTAACGCAACATTAAATTATTATTTTTTTAATAATATAAATTTAAAAAAAAACTTTGAAAATAAATGGCTATTATAGTAAAAAGAATGTTTAAATTATATAATAAATTTATAAACTGGATTTGTTTTAATTTTTTTTATACTTAAATCAATAGACAGGCTTTGTGCATTTTTACTAAATAATATTTGTTAAGTTTAGAAAATTCCTGTAAATGGCAGCACAAGCTTAGCAATTAAAGCATCTTAAAGATCGAAAATTCATTTCATTGTAAGAAAATGGCACAACCAGGTAAGTTGATTATTTAATTTTTTTTACTTGTAATTAACAATTATAAAAAATGTTGCGAAAACGCAACACTAGCATAATGCATTATATATTTGTTTTAATAGGTTTCTTAAGGAAATAAATGCATTTTTCTGTCATAGCTTTTTTTTTAAATAAAACATCCGAATAATCAGAATTGTAGCGAGCTAACAAATTGAAAGAGGGGGTCCTGAAAAATTTTAGGATGGGTAATTCTGAATTCTAATTTCAAGTTTGATAATAAAATACTGGATATAACATGTATATTTAGCTTTGTTTTTGTTGTATTTGGTGTCTGTATTTTTACAAGTTAAAAGATTTTAATATGTTATTTTGAAATATTGAAAGTATTATAAATATTATAGAGACCTTAAAATATTGCTACGGTGTTGGGGGGGGGGGGGGATTGAGTGCCATTTGATATAATCTGGATACGTTCTTGTATGTAATGATAAATAATTAATAAATATTAACTATATTTTAAATATTATAATATATTATAATAAATTATTAAATATATAATAAATAATATAATGTATAATAATATATAATTAAATATATAAAATACATATTGATAGTATTGTTATAGATATGTAATAATATTATGAACAAATAATATTGTTTATTGTATTATTATGTATGTTTTAATAATATTTTTACTGAATTCCTTTTTTAATTTCAGGTCCATCTAAGAGACAACGATATTTGACTCTAAATGAGGCTCTGGAATATTTTAGTGAGTTAGAAGATGGAGTTTTTTCTGATAGTTCATCCGAAAGTGACAATGAAAATATAACTTCAGATCTGGTTATAATTCCTCCAGATGTGGACGAACTGACAGATGAAGAGAATTTAGACGACTGCATGCTGCATGATGAAATACCGTTGCCAAAAGATATTTCTGGAGGAATTGAACTTCATGATAGTAAATCATTTTCCAAAGAAACTGCTGCAGAGAAGAAAAAAAAATTTCTAGGGAGAATAAAACATGGAAAAAATCGTCACCTACGTACAATTTAACTATTGAGGAAAAAAACATAGAAACATTAATTTCTGAATTGTGTAATATGCAACCAATTGATATTTTTTGTAAATTTTTCAATGAAAAACTGTTGGAGCATATTGTGATAGAGTCTGTAAAGTATGCTCACCAAAAATACAGGCCAAAATTTTCATTGACTGTCGCTTTACTCAAACGTTTTATTGGATTTCTTATGTTTACAGGTTACTCGCCTTTACATCAAGAACAATTATATTGGTCAACTGCTCAGGATCTTAATTGCCCTATTGTAAGAGAAAGCATGAGTAGGGCAACTTATTTGTCTATTAAACAAAATATCCACTTAGCTGACAACAATTTCTTAGATAAAAACGATAAGTTAGCAAAAGTTCGACCATATCTGAACATTTTAAATGCAATTTAACATTTTTACAAAGAATCTCTCAATCGATGAACAGATGATACCATATTTTGGAAAACATTCAAGTAAAATGTTCATAAAGGGTAAGCCAGTTCGTTTCGGTTATAAGGCATGGTGCTTATATTCATCAACAGGATATCTGTATCAATGTGATGTTTATACCGGAAAACGAACAGAAAAATCGGATCGTGGGCTCGGTGGCGATGTCGTGGTAAATCTATTGAAAGTTGTAGAAAATCCCAAAAACCATGTAGTGTACTTCGACAATTTTTTCACCTCTCACAATCTTCTGTCAGATTTATACCGCATGAAATTTTGTGCAACAGGAACAATTAATGACAACAGAACAGGGAATTGTCCCTTAATTCCCCTAAAAGATATTAAGAAAACTGAGAGGGGAACATACGACATAGCTTTTGATGAAAATAATGGAGTCTTTATGACAAGGTGGAATGATAATTCTGTAGTCACTATTGCAAGTAACTGGGATTTTAGTGACCCCCCCAATATCGGCCAAACGATATTCTAGAAAAGATAAAAAGTATGTTACTGTGAACCAACCACAGTTAATATCTAATTATAATTCTAACATGGGAGGGGTTGATCTTCTAGATAATTTCATTGCTTGTTACAGAATTCAAATAAAAGGTAAAAAATGGTGGTGGCCGATTTTCAAGAATTTTATCGACGTTGCAAAAGTCAATGATTGGCTTATATATCGATATATTGATCCTGCTATTAGCTTATTGAAACTTCAAACACAGTAATTTCTTTGCTAAAAACACCATCAAATGAAATAATTGACCCCCAAAATGAAATAAGTCAGAATTCGAACGCTAAGTTTCAAAGTCCGGGCCGTCCATCTTCTATTCAAAATTTAATTCTGGACAAAATAAAAGTGGACTGTTCTCAACATATGATCGATAGGAATCCAGAGAACAAAAGAAGACGGTGCAAACATTGCAGAAGCCAAACTATCACAATCTGCAAGAAATGTTCAGTCCCACTCCATTCTAAATGCTTCAAATCCTATCATGAAGCTTAAATGTAAAAGTTATTGTTTTATGCGAGTGTTGCGTTTCCGAAACATTTTGTATTTATTAAGAAAATAAATATTTTTTTCGGGAAACAGTTTTTTTCCCTTTAGTTCATGCATTATAAACATAAAAAACAAGTTTCGACTAATTTTAATAACATTAAGTACTTTTGGCAGGTAATGGGTTAAGCTGTAAGTGCATATTTCTTGAGAAGGATAGTATATTTAGGACCCGTGGCCGAAACCCGGCGACACGGCGACAATGTCGCAGAAACAGAAATGTTCTTGTAGAAAGATTTTACTTAAGTCAAATAAATTTTGCCATTGTGTTTAAAAAAAGAGAGAGAGAGAGAGAGAGAAAGAAACTCAAAGAATGGTTTATAAACAGTTCTGCAGAACAAATTTTCGTTTCTGCAGATACGATCGCCTCAATCCTGAATAAGGAGAGGAGATAAAGCGGATGTAACTCCAGGGGCGCGCCAACCCGGTGTGCGAAGTGTGCGGCGCACACAGGCGCCAGGTAAAGAAAGGCGCCAGCCGAGAATAAATAGTTTGAAAAAAAAAGAAAGAAAAGAAAAATATATATATATATGTATTGCTTTATAAAATCTGATTTTATAATGCCGGTCTGAAGTCATGCGACTAGTGTGGCTAAATGAGGCGCCTTCAAATATATACTGGCAAAACTTGTGGTTCTCAACAGTTTAGGTGTTTTTTGTGAAAGGACACACTAAAAGTGGAATAATTTTTAAAGGTGCGCCTACCTTCAGAAAAATTTTCTTTGACTTTTTTAACATATTAAAAAGCATTCTATTAAAATTTAAAAGAGCGCCTTAATCCCCCCCTCCCCTATTCTGTCGGAAAAAGGCCACTTAGATTAATAAAAATACAACATAACTGTTTTGCAAAAGTGAAAATTAATAGAACCGGATATTTTATTCAGAGTAGTTTTTACCTTTTGCAATATCGATGTAACATCTATATTAATAAAATCAGATTTTTGTCAGTAAATGTCTCAAATTCGAAAAACATTGCGATATCTTCATGTTTCACACATCGTGAAAGCCAAATCCGATTTCAGAAAATTTTCTCTGTGTGTGCGTGCGTATGCGGTCGTTGTGTCTGCATGTTTAAAACATTTTTGTCTGGGTATCACGTGAGAACAGCTGGACAGAATACAACAACACTTGGCAGGAATTACCCAACTTAAAATTATATCTATGAACTTTTGTAAATCCCCCCCCCCCCCAATCAGGAGACAAAAACACGTTTATATGCATAACTAGGCTTCAAATTATTTCACAGTGAAGAAATTGCATATGAATCTAGATTTGAGTACAAATAAATAAATAAATATAATAATCATTGTCTACGATTTTGGAATTTTTGATTTTAAAGAAGTGAAAAAGAAAATCAATTTTCGGGGGGATATTTGTAAATTTCGGATTTTTGAGTGGAAATACACCAAAAATGGAACAAAAATGTTGAAAACAGCTATGCATCTCTTTAAGGATATTTCCATAAATCTATTTTTGGTGTTTATGATATTCGATCTTGGGGAGTGGGGGTGGGGGGGAGGTTTACGAGAGAGCAAATTTGAGACCACTCTTTTATCACTAAATTGGTCCAGGAAAATTTATGGGAGTTCCAGTCACGAATTTTGGTGCGTGCATTGTTTAGATGCATTCGATGCCTATACTGACGGGATTTTACGAAATTCCCTTTCACCTTTTCCAAAGAAAGGAAGCAAAAAACGCGCTTATAAGCATAACTCGACTCCAAGTCACTTCACGGTGGTTAAATTGTATATGGAATGACTAGACTTGAGTACAAAAAAAAAAAAAAAAATGCAATTTTGGAATTTTTGATTTTTAAGGGGAAAGGGGGAAATTCGCAAATTCCGGATTCTAAGTATTCTATTTTGAAATACCCTTCCATGGAGGATCAAATTTTTGATCGCATGTTTCCGGACCACTTCTAGGGCTGAGTCCCCGACCGTTGCCAATCGCCCATTGCGCAGCACTAGTGTGACGTAAAACCCAACCAATCATCTATTTTGAAATATGAAAATTTGTAATGTTTGCGTTAGTACTGTTTGGCTGGTTGAATAGAGTTGGAATTTAAGAGGTACTTTTGAATTTAAGAGGTTGGTTTGTTGATTGTGTTTTACGTCACACTAGTGCTGCGCAATGGACAATTGGCGATGGTCTGGGTCTCACCCCTAGAGTTGTCCAGGGACATGCCATCACAATTTTGATCCTCCACGGAAGGGATGACTCTCTCGCTTCGTAGACACCCAGATGTATAATTAATGTGGGAACATGGAAAACATTGCGGACACGACAGATTTTATGAGCACCAGCCACCATTAGTATACACAATGGTTTTTGGCAGGCTCGAGTACCAAACCCGCAATCTTCCAATTACGAGCCCGGCGCTCTACCGACTGGGCAACCACGGTCCTGAATTTTAGAGGCATATTTTTGAATTTTATGCCAATACTGGTTGCTACAGTACAAAATTTTGTATACTTTTTAATTTCATGCCTTTTGAGATAGGGGTATAGTGAACAGATCAGAGTACCATTATAATAGAGAATCGTTAAAATTTGCTATAATTATCCAGTTGCGGATTTATTTTTTCATTCCTAATGAATGAGGACTATAAATAAAATATTAATGATAAATAATTTACTTTATACAACTTTTGAAAACTTTTAAATTTAAAATTCTTAAGTAAAAAAGTATATTTCATACATTTTTGTTGAATAAATCCTTGTCGAATCCTGGTCTTAGTCAGTGTAAGAACATGATTCGATAAGGATTTATTTAACAAAACCTTATGAAGTGTACTTTTTTTACATAGGAATTTTTGCTAGTGTTCGGACACTTTTGTTACCGACTGTACTTATAGCTGTTAAATTATTGGAAATAAAAAAACTATCATCTAAACACTTATCATCAATTACTAAAGCAACACACTTTTCAGGGACATTTGGTGTGATTGTATAATCTAAGTTTTATTTTTGTATTTGTGATTAGTTATAAATTCGTAATTATTTTTTTTCTTTTAATTCTATTTTATGAAAATTTTCCTTTTGTCCTATGTATTATTATTATTCGGATTTTTTTTTTTCAAGACGCGTTTTCTTTTTAGGTTAGATCGCCGAAAAGCTCGCTTTCGTATGCCGACGGTGTAAGGTTGCTATTCGGAACACGATGCGAAATGGCGCCGTCTTGGCGATTTTCGAAATTTCGCCAAGCGGCAGCCTAAAGTAAACTTTCACCTGTAAAGTGATACGTCACATCCCGCGCTGGCGCGGGATCGGCAGCGAACGTGCTAATAGGCTATCCACCGTTCACTTCGATATATTTATCTTATTCTAATCTATTAATTTATTTTATCAGGGTCAATTCCGTTGTTTAGTTTTCATGCTACTATTTCCAATGCAATAATCCTCAAAATTCATATTTATATGAAAAATTTACAATTTCGCTATGTTGGTAAAATCGTAAATTACGAATAATTTACGAAATTTTCCTATTAGAATATTTGTATTCAATCATGTTCAAACAAATATCATAAATGTAATTTTAAAGTTGTCTAATGTATTTATGAGCCTCAAAATGAAAGTTTATGCTCAATTTTGCCTTATTCTGGCATGTTAAGTAAATCGTAAATTCCAAATAACTTACGAATTTTTTTAAATTGGAAAAATCATAGTCTATGATATTCATGCCAGTATCCTAAATAATATTTCGAAAGTGGTTTGACATCTTTACGATGAAAATATCCCTCAAGATTGACGTTTATGTGAAATTTTGCTTTATGCTGCTATGTTAAGAAATTCCTAAATTTCCAATAACTTACGAAATTTTTATATTGGAAAATTCATAGTCATTAATATTCATACCAGTGTCCTAAATAATATTTCAAAAGTAGTCTGACATCTTTACGATGAAAATATCTCTAAAAATTGACGTTTATGTGAAATTTTGCCATATACTGCCATGTTAAGGAATTCGTAAATTTCCAATAACTTGCGAAATTTTCAAAGTAGCATATTTATAGTTACTGATGCTCCTTCCGGCATGATGTTCCTTCCGCAAAACTGATATTTTAAAACTGGTCTGACATTTTTACAGTAAAAAGTTTCCATTTAATGCACGTTTAAGTGAATTTTTGTCCTATTCTCCCATGTTAAGAAAATCGTAAATTTCTAATAACTTACGAAGTTTTTAAATTCGAATTTTGCAAATAAATAGGGTTCTTGCCAGTGTCGAAAGTAATATTTTAAAACTGATCTGACCTCTCTGCGACAATTTGTTCTTGAGATATCGTATACACAGTCTAACAAACTAACGGACTTACACACTAACAGACTAACAGACACCCTACAGACAGACACCATAGAAATTTTGTTATTTTCGGATTCCTCACACCTGAAAACGTGTAAAAAAGTCAAAAAACCGAGGTCGAAAATTTTCACGATTACCTAAGTTCCCCATACCTATAGTATGATGGGGAACTAAAAATTAGCCATTTAAATTTTATGCATAATTTAATTGTTGCCAAAAAAAAAAAAAACTTATACTATTAAGTGAGCAATATTTGTATATGTATATTTCACTGTTCTCGAAAACGGTAGCTTGGACAGTCACGAGATTTAACACAAAGGTGCCCCTAGAAGGATCATTGTGCACATCGAAGTCAGAATTTCGAATTTTTGTTTAGTTTTCTTTTAATTAATAAAAAATATGAAAATAATAAGCTAATAATAGCAAAAAATTAGCCATTTAAATTTTATCCATAATTTAATTGTTGCCAAAAGGAAAAAAAAGAGTTTATTTATTTATTATTTTTTTTTCAACAGGAAAATAAATACATTTATCTAAACATGAACAATAAAAAAGTAAATAAATAAATAAATTATGCATCTCACAAAAATTGAGGTAACTTTTAATTTAAAATTTCTTTTACACATTGATAAAGCGCTAATATAGTTTACGATGCTAATATATGATGTACTAAAATCAGTCTTATTTATAGATCCTCCTGGGTAATTTTTAGGTTGATTTCTTTAGAAATCGACCTATCCCCGATTTTAATGAAATGCTCACCCTCTGGTGGGCTAAGGTGAAATTACAATTAACATGAATAGCTTTCGGCTTTCATCGGGACGCAATTGCTTGCCGATGTTTAGTTTCACATATATTTATTAAATAAAAATGAATAAATCCGGTAAAAAAGATAACACATACTGTTGTGTGCCAAAGTGTGACTCCAAAGGATCATGAAATCCAGAATTAAGCTTCCATTTATTTCCAAATGTCAAATTTAAAATTTCAGTTGCTTCGGCTAATGGAAGTAAAGAATTAATAAGATGATTTGAAACTAATATTTGTTCAGCTTCAGTTAAAAATCAACTTCCGATCGAACTTTGAATAAACTGAAATATTTTTTCCAAAAACAATCAATTTTCCATGATGTAATGGCGGAGAAATTATAGCACGAACATTAAGTAGTAACACAAATAGAACAATAATACATACACGTGGCTGTTATATTTACTAACAAAAAAAAGCTGAAAAAGCGCCATCTATCGATCACTACAGAAGCGGATTGCAATCACTTCGTTTATCTATCTATACTAATATTATAAATGCGAAAGTTTGGATAGATGGATGTTTGTTACTCAATCACGCCTCGACGGCTAAACGGAATCTGGATGAAATTTGGTACAGAGGTAGAGAATAGTCTGGAATAGAACATAGGGCACTATTTATACCGGAAATTTTATTAGATTTTTTAAAATTAATTAAAATAGGAAAATAATAAACTGGTAATTGACTTAATATAAGCCCTTTAAATTTTTAATTGTTGCCAAAAAAGTTTACGAGATATTTTTTATTTATTTATTTATTTTCCAACATAAAATGAAATAGGCTTTCACGCGAAAAATAAAAAATTACTAAATTTTAAATTGGTCGATGAGAAAATGACGCTTTATAATTTTAAAATAAAATAGTAATATTACAAATCGAACATATTTTTTCTGAATTTTATTTCACAGCATTTTTTTATATACCTCAACTTCAGATTTTTTTTTTTTTTTTTTTTTTTTTTTTTTTGTAGTACAGCGGATGGAACACGATTGGCATAAAAGCTAATTCAGCATTATATTAAAGGTATTTTCTTATTGATAATTCTGGACATTTTTTTAAAATTTTGATGCTGAAGTAGATCAGACATTTTTCGCCAAGGAAAAGATAGAAAGAAATACGCAAGCGAAATGATGACGTCACTGGCCGTTCGTGGATGAAAGAAAAATATTTCCTATGTTAAACGCATATTGGATTTTTGTAAAAAATTATTAAAAATTGAGGAAAATTATTTCCCGATTTTAATCCCCATATTTAGGTATAGATGTGTATTAGTTATCATGTCCATCCGTTAGATTAAGTTATTTTTTATGTAAAATTGAAAAAAAAATTTAATTTTTAATTTCAAAACTCTAGAAAAAAAACATGGCAAACTTTCATATTCGATTGAAAACACAAACACTTCATTTCAAAGGATGATATTTACACAATAAATATCCAAGTAATATACTAATTAAAAGGAAAATGATAAATATTCTATCATAATTTGAAGTCAAATTTGTTTTCAAATGTCTAAATAAAGTATCTGATATAAGATACTAATATGTTGCAGCGGAATAGATTTCATATCGGTCATATTTGGCAAAAAAAAAAAAAAATATCGCCAAATTATTTGGCGAACATAATTTAATTCCTTTCAAAACTCATGGTTATTTTAACAACTTATATTAAGAGAGTAATGAATAATATGAAACAATATTTCGTACAATGGATATTACGAAAATATACATCTGGCATGTATATTTTCGTATTACGTTTATGATCACCAAATACAATAAGCGACAAGAACGACAAAGTTTTGAAATTTAAAATTAAAATTTTGTCAATTTGACAGCAAAATAATTCAATCTAACACATGCACATGATAACTAATCTATACTAATATTATAAATGCGAAAGTTTGGATGGATGTTTGTTACTCAATCACGCCATAACGGCTAAACGGATCTGGATGAAATTTTGTACAGAGATCGATAATAGTCTGTAATAAGACATAGGCTACTATTTATACCGAAAAAATGTAAATTTTTAATTAATCTTCTATATAATATAGATATTTCTTCTATAATAAAACTTTAAAATAATTTATTTTAGTTTTTAATTGTTGCCAAAGACGTTTACGAGTTAATTTATTTTTCCACATCTAATAAAATATATTTTCACGCGAATTATAATAAAAAAATTATTAAAATTTTTAATTAATCTTCTATATAATATAGATATTTCTACTATAATAAAAATTTAAAATAATTTATTTTAATTTTTAATTGTTGCCAAAGAATATTTCACGCGAATAATAATGAAAAAAATATTATATATTATATATTTGCTTAGGCACATGACAACATGACGTCATTATCAAAATTAAATAATAAGAAAATGAAAGCTAATTCAGATCTGTATTAAAGAGCTTTATTTGTTGATAATCCTGGGTATATTTTTAATTTTAATACTGAAGTAGATAGGACATTTTTCTTCAAGACCTCTATTTTTGTGACAGCAACCTTAATCCCAGTAGTTCATAAAATATCTAAACAAATCTGTACATATAAAAGAGTAAACTCACTGATTCACTGACTCAACATTGCATGACGATTCTGTGGGAAAGAGGGTCACAAATTTTAGTGACCAGATTGATTTTCGGAGCCTGACCCCCCCCCCCCACTAAGACGGAATTTTGCAAAATACCCCTCTGTCCCCCTTGGGGGGGCAGAAGGCATAACTCGGCTCCAAATTACTTAACGGTGAAGAAATTGCAGATGGAAAGACCAGACTTGAGTACAAAAAAATTATTTTCTGCTAATTTGGAATTTTAGATTTTTAAGGGGGGGGGGGAGGAAGGGGAAAAGGTTTTCGAAAAATGGTACTCAATATACGAGGAAATCTAACTGAACACACACTACAAAGGGATTTTGTGAAATTCCACCCTACCACTCTTTGGAGAAGGGGGGGGGGCAAAAACATGTATTCATGCGTAACGCGGCACTAAATAATCTTAGGTTGGAAATATTTTATGTAAGGGACGATCTATATCATAGTATCTATCTAACGATTGTAGACGATCTATATCTAACTCATAGACGATCTCTAGACATAACTCTAGACGATCTATATCTAACTCATAGTATGAAGAGATTTTGCGAAATTCCCTCCTCCTTCCGTCCTTTAAGAGCGGGGGGAGAGATTTAAAAAAAAAAGTTTTAAAGCATAGCTCAGTTTTAAATAATTTCAGGATCTCAATTTTTTGATGTGTCGGTTAGGTATGTGTATGCAACATGCAATATAAAGTAATTTTGGAAATTTACCCCCCCCCCTCCCCCTTGGGGCGGGCGGGGCAAAAAACACATTTTGAAGCTTAAATCCGTCCAAATTACCTAAGAATGGCGAATTTCGGTGTGTGGGTGTTAATTAAGTGTGCGAAATATGCACATTGATGAGATTTTGTAAAACTTTCAATTTTAACCGCGAGGGAGGGGGGAGTAAAAAGCAGATAAGGGACTGCCGAACGCGTTGGGGCTCCAGACTCGACTGTGACGAGCGGGAATACCGCTACAGAAAGTAGCAGGAACTTAAACTTAGATTTTGACGGATTTCAATGATTTTTTTTTTTTTTTTTTTTTTTTTAAGATATTTTATTATTATTAATGATATGCTGCTTTGGGGATTCGTTTCAATATAATCACCAGCGAAGCGGGCAAAGCCTGCTAGTGTTATATTAATGTGAACAAAAAATCTGAAGTAATTAAGATCAATAGATTTATTTTCACCTTTCCAAAAAAAAAAAAAAAAAAAAAAAAAGAGTATTTTCTTGCAATAGTGCAGATATATGCATTTGTGCCTAGTTAAAATTTAAATACATTGGTTATACTGAATATTATTTACTATTTAAAAATAATTTATTTTGAATTAAATGTTAACTTCACAAACTATTCCTGCAGAAAGATTTTGGTGTTTATGAAGCTTGTCGGAGAAAGCATAATAAATTTCTGCCACAGGGTATTTAGGTATATATTTTTATAAGTAAAATGTAATTTAATCCTTTTTAAAATAAATTAATATGTATTAAAGTCGATACCGGACATTTTTCTCCTTAACGGAGTTCAATCTAGTGATGATGTACATCTTCTGTTTACTTCTGGACTTTTGTAATGTCTCAGCTCAACTCTATGCTCACAAGATGAATGATATTGTAATTATATTATAATATTTAATATTGACTTACACTATACTAAAAGTTTTTAAAGCTTTTAAATCAATGAATGGAGGTATAATCCTTTTATAATTTTTAACTATTAATTTTTATTGTATAAAGTTTTTAATGCTTTTAACATTTTTCTATTTTAGAGCCTTTTAGTATATTTAATGTATATGTGAACTATTATTACTTACAAACTTTGAATAAACACCATAAAATGCAATAAACTCGCTTGCTCGATTTCTTTCAAACTCTCTTTCTCATCTAACTACTACTAATCTTCATACTGTAAAAAACTCGTATGGTTTTGTGGACAAACTTAAATGCATCTCTCCGTCTAACTATACTATGATTTCTTTAGATGTCAAATCACTTTTTACAAATGTTCCGGTTCAAGGTGCTCTGGTTTGTTTAGAGAGAAGACTACGTGAATTCCATTATTCTTCTATTGAAATTGAGGAGCTTGTAAATTTAGTTCATTTGTGTATCAGGCAAACTGCCTTCATTTTTAATGGTACTTATTATTCCCAAAATGATGGTATGGCCATGGGTAGTCCTCTCTCTCCTTTACTTTGTGACATTTATATGCACTATTTTAAAGAAAAACTCTTCGGTGTATATAAATTTCCTCACTGGTTTATATATGTGGATGACACTTTCGTTCTTGTCTCCCCTGATGTCGATTTGTCCAATTTACTTTCTTTGGTCAATTCGATTGACCCATGCATTCAATTCACTTTTGAGGTTGAACAGGATTACTCTTTGCCTTTCCTTGGCGTTCTTGTGAATAAAGAAAAGGATTGTTTCTCAACTACTGTTTTTAGAAAACCATTCTCAGTCTCTTTGCCGCCGCATGCTCTCTCTAACCATGCCCCTCAACAAAAAATGTCTGCTTTTTACACTTATGTTTATCGTGCCTTACACATTTGTTCTGATCCGTCTAATCTTTCGAAAGAAATTAATTATTTAAAATCTCTTGCTCTCTCTCGTGGCTATAACCCATCTATCATCGATAAAGCTCTATATAAATTTAGGAATCCTAAACGTTCTGCTCCCAAATTAAACGATCACAGTCTCATCCCAGTTGTTTTACCTTTTTATTCTTCACTCTCTTTTAAAATCTCTAAAATTCTTTCACCGTTTGGTTTCAAAGTTATTTACAAACCCGTCAATAAAATTAAATTATCTTCTCTTAAGGATCCCATTCCCACCGAAAACCGTTCTGAAATTTATTTAATTCCGTGTTCGTCCTGCAACTTAGGTTATATTGGTCAAACTAGGAGGCGTTTGAAATACAGAATAAATGAGCACCGTCGGAATGTTCGTAATGAAGAGATTACCAAATCTTCTCTTGCTTCCCACTGCTGGTCTCAAGGTCATTCGTTTTGATTTTTCCAAAACTAACATAATTTCATCTCCTGTCTGTTCCTCCCATTTGGATATTCATGAAGCATTTTACATATTTAAAAATTCGAAAAATCTTGTTAATGATATTTCTTCCACTCCATTCTTCTCTGATGCTTGGAAATTACTCACGTAACTTAGATTTTCGTTTTAATTTTTGATATCCTCAGATTGTTATATGTTTAATCTCACTCATTTATTTATTTTCTTGTTTTCTTGTACAAATCTACTGACACCAGTAGCTATATTTACTTTCTACTTTATAAAGTTTTTCTTTTCATTTTAAACGATTTTGTGCATTGTCGCTTTGACTGCAGCACTCGTACTTACTTTATTCGCCTGATGAAGGATCGTGTGTTTATTCGACCCGAAACAATTGTTGAGAGTTTATTGCATTTTATGGTGTTTATTCAAAGTTTGTAAGTAATAATTTTTACAACGCCAGTTTTGTGGTGCTTTTTTATTAAATATGTGAACTATGTATAAATGATCGATTCTTGTTTCTTTCGCTGACTTTTTTAGATTTTTTTTGAGGTCTTTCTTAGTTATAAATCATGGAAAACTTGGAAACATCTATCCTTAAAAAAATTATCAAACAAAAGTCCATCTTGATATATAAACTCAAGCAAAACTATGATTCTTTAAAATCGGAATTTGCATTAATTACACAAATCAATGATTTCAATAATTCCATAGAAAAAATCAATCATTTGAATAAAATTGATCAATACCACCTACAAAAACAACATAACAAAAAATTGCGTTATTGGCTACAAAAAGAAAAATATAACTTAAAAATTTTCCAACCACCTACTACCTATCCTTATAGTAATCTTTCCAATCTCAAACCAAACTCTCATCAAGACTCAATCCTAAAATTAGGCCCTAAATTTATTCTAAACGAAAAGATCGATTTAAAGGACGCTATCGCTCACATTGAAACTGCCCTGGAGCATATTCCTTCCCAGAAACAACATACCGTTCGTAATTCAGCCATTAAATCCCTTTCCAACCTTAAAAATCAACACGACCTCGCGGATATTCGGTGTTTAAAAGATCTGAAAAATAATCGCGAAATAACTTGTTTAATGTCTGACAAAACAAATAAAATTACCTTAATGAATAGGAATCAATATAATGAAAGTATGCTCGACACAGTTAATAAACTAAAAGCCGTTAAAATTACTCATTCCCCCCTTAAAAAACTAAAAAGTAAAACTAAAGTTATCATAAAAACCGGAACTTGGCCAGACAATATTTCTCCCTCCTTTAACATCATGCTTCAATAATCCCCTGTTTATTTGGTAAATGCAAAGATCATTAAAACCCTCCTACGCTTAGACTAATTGTAAATAAATCAGAAGGCCCAACTTACTGTTTAGAAAAATATATGAAAAACATCTACCAATCCCTCCTCCCCACTTCTGAAAACTCCGTAAATTCTAACGAAATTTTTATTAAAAATGTCCGCAATATTAATATCAATACCCAAGACACTTTGGTTAGCTTTGATGTTAAAGACCTTTATCCTTCTATTGACATTCCGGAAATCACCAAACTTATTAACCTAAAAATTACCGAAATTTATGGAAATAATAAAGTCAGCGAAACACTTATCCGTGCCAACAACTTTCTACTAAATGAATCGTATTTCTCCTTCAATCAAAACATTTATAAACAAACTCAGGGCGTCCCAATGGGCTCTCCCATATCGGGGTAATCGCCGAACTAAAAATGCGTCTTTTAGAACTTAAAGGTACTGATATTATAAAATAAATGCAAATTTTGGAATCGTTATGTCGACGACATTTTCACTGTTATCCCCGTCAATATTAATCCTACAAACCTTCTTGAAAATCTTAATAACCTTGATAATCAGATAAAATTCATGATTGAAACATAGACTAATAACACTTTAAATTTCCTCGATGTTCGCAGTATGAAAAATCCAAATAATTCTTTCGATACCACCGTTTATAGGAAACCTACTGCAAATAACGAAATTATTAATAGGAAATGCAACACGCCCCTTTCATATAAATATGCCGCTCTCCGTTCCTATATAAACCGTGCCATCCTCATTTGTTCTAATAAAACTTTATTAAAAGACGAAATCAAATTCATCAAAGAAATCGTGAAAAAAGCTAACTATTGTAAAATCTCGTCGGTAAAATTTATAAAAAGCGTTTAAAAGCATTAAATTCCGTTGGCAATGCACAAAAATCTAAACCATATTTTACTACCTCTATACCTTTTTGTAACGGTGCTGCTCTAAAGATAAAGAATGATGCTAAAAAACTTAATATAAGTATCCCCATTAAACCAAACAAAAACATATTTCAACGACTCCGTAACGAAAAAGATCAAATCGACCCAAAAATCACTTCAGGTATTTATAAAATCGACTTGAAACATGAAAATTATAAAAGAGGTTGCTACATTGACATGACAAAACATTGTATTAAAAGTATTAATGATCGCGTATTAATGATCGCGATGTATTGTATTAATGATCGCGAAAAGGAACACTTCTCAGAAATAAAATTTAATAGGTCTTTTACTGCTCTGTCTACCACCCATAAAACTAACCCAATTAATCTTAATACTATAAATAACCAAAAATAGCCCCCTATAACCACCACCATTATGCTCTCAAAAGAGAAACCATTGAAATAATTACTAACAATCTTTCCATTAACGATCGTGAGCATTGCGTAATACCATCTGCATGGCAACACCTAATTAAGAAAAAACCGTACGAAGTGAAGAGAATAGAGGATCAAGAAGACAGAAACTACCCAGAACAGAAGGAGGTGTCACAATGATGCACTTAAAAGGGATAGGATGTATCTGAAATATATTTGCTCTAAAGCTGTAAGGGCATATTTCTTAAAAAAGGATAGTATATTTAGGTATATATTTTTATAAGTAAAATGTAATTTAATCCTTTTTAAAATAAATTAATTTGTATATTATGATTATTTCATTACATTTTATGTAATAAAATTTACTATACTAAAATGTCGTTGATTATGTATAAATATCCTATTCTGTTTTATACCAATAAGATTCTTGGGCATCACAATACCACATTTCTTTATTTTTTCACGGATCTAAATCGAAACTTTCGAATGAATAAAGCTAAATAAAAATCAGTTTTAAGAACATAACTATTAGATAAGTTTTAAGGGATCTTTTTTTTTTTTTTCCCTGTTCAAAAATGTTTTGTTAGGTTAGCTTTACTTATCATATCTATTAGTTGACAAGTTATTTATCTGAAGATTTCGATGTCGAAGTTCAGTTGCAAGGACGGCTAAGAAAGATTAATATTCAAATATGCAGGTTACTGAGAATGTTCATAACAAAATAATAATCATAATAATAATCTGGTGTGTCACTCGCACGACTTTCTCTTTCTTTGCATTTCAATACTATAAAGATAGATTGCTTATTAAGTCGTAAGATCAATAAGTTAAAATAATAAAGTTCAATGCACTCTGAAAATAATCTAAATGATATATAGGAACAGTTTTATTTGGTATAAATTCTGTGTGTGTGGTGGGGAGGGAGTCAAAGACCTTCTCAATCCCCCGTTCAATTATAGTGTCTACATTTATTTTATTTATTTATTTATTTATCAAGACTGTTATTAATTTGCTTTCAAACTTGCCAATCTTGATCAATTTTTCCCCATGGCAACCTAATACGAACGTCAAAATACCAAATTTGAATTTCCTGCAGTTATTTGTGTTTACGTTATGCTGATAACAGGTATGCATACTGATCATTCGTTGAAATTGGACTTTCGTAATCAGGTGACCTCAAAACGTGATTTATACAAAAAACAGAATTGAAAATAGAGCTTCAAAAAATGCTTTGTTTACAGTATGGGTCTGAAAAATTAATTTTCCTTCCAGTACAGTGTTTTTCGACATAGGAAAATGTAGTAAAGCACTTCCATCAATTACATTCAATAGAAAAAAACGCTTAGATCAATTTTGGGTAGCTCTGTATATTATCTATAAACAATATCAATATCACATTTTGTATTTAAATTTAGTCTTATATGAAAAACATTTAACACGAAATTAATTATAATTCTAGCAATAAGTATATCCCCAATATATCCAAATAATTTGGGGAAGCCTTGTAAATGAATGATGAATGATTTCCATACCACAATCTACACAAAGCATGCTTTTCTGCATGTAAAAAATTATGTTCATTCCGTTTTGTTTAAGGCAGCCTAGAAATATTACACTGTACTTATCAGAAATTTCCCCATAACTGTAATTTATTTAAATTCTTTTAGATGTCCCTGTAAACGAAACATTTTCTTGATCTCAACGAAAACTTTAGTGTAGCATCCTTGAATGATTTCAAAGACGGAAAGTGGCCGCTCACCGCTATGCAGCGGTTTTGAGCGATTTTAACCTCTAGAGATGGCTCTGATGGCACTGTGAAGATTTAACAGAGCCCGTGCCCAAAGGTTAAGCTTCCTCCGTTGTTTATTGCATTAAAAAAAAAAATTACAAAGGTCGCCAAAGCAGAACTGTTACGCGATAGAGGGCGACATACTGACATATGAAAAAGGAGAGCACCGTAGCTTGCTCCCTTACAAGAAAAGGCTAATTAAAAAGAGATTACATTGATATTAACAGGATTCTTTACCGCCTTGAAGAGAAAAGCTCGTGACTGCCTTGAAAGACTGTGGAGTTAGTTGGTAAGATTGGAAAGATGCATATTTAGGATACCGAGTTTGGACTTTCTGTTACTAATTGTTCTTGAGATATGCTGATAAAAGTCACACAGACAGAGCAACCGCTAAAATATGATTCTCTCTAAAATATGAGACCTCAAAACATGTAAATATAGCAAAAACTCAATTTCGAAAATTTGACTCAAAACAATACTTTTTCTATCGCATATTTGGTTAAGAGAAAGAAAATAATAATAATAATAATAATAATAATAATAATAATAATAATAATATAAAATATCAGGTTATTTTTTTCTTAAAATAGCCTCACTAAATTTATCCCCGTTATAAAGGCGTCACTGAAAGGCTTATTACTTAAATGCACATATACACGCGCGCCTTTTATCAAATTAAGTAGTCAGTTACGTGATTGAGTTTCAGAAGGTATTTAAAATATAAATTAATCTACATTTCTTACTTAAAAAAAAAAAAAAAAAAAAAAAATGGCGAAACTGACATAGCCAGCTTTATTTATTTATGCTTTCTATCCTAAAATTATTAAGAAAATTTATCTGCTTCATTTAGAATAATTTCCATATCAAGACAATTTACATGTAAATATATTATTATTTATTGCAAAAATCATTAATTTTACAAAATACACATAAATTCTATAGTTTAAACATTATCATAAACGTCAAAAATGCAAAATCTGCCAGCGTAGTAAGGTTAAAGGAACCTAAATTAATAATGTTTTAAATCCAACTGGCGACAAAAAATGTCTAAATATTATAATATCTTTTAACATACTACTTAGCTTGATTTTTTTTTTTTTTTTTTTTTTTTTGTCTGTCTTTATTAAATTATAGCTATTTGTTTCATCAAAATTTCGATTTCTGTCAGTTTGAAATAAGCTAAAATCTACAAGTCAATTAGCCCATCTGGTGACGAAATGGTGAGCCCTCTGACCTTTAGTTCCCAGGTAGAAGGTTCAAGTACTGTTTCAGGCATAAATGTTTATAGTAGCTCGGAACCAATTTTAAGTCATAGTCCGTGGTCTAATGAACCTTAATATGCCTAAAATGACAACAGAGCTCTAACCCCAGCAACTTCCCTCCTTCTACTAGACAATCTATATTTTATTTTTATTAAAATCATGTATATGGAAAGGGAATTGTAATTTAAATATACTATATGGTCTGAGACATTAATGTAAGAAAGAAAAATCAGAAAATTTTCAAACGTTTGTTTAAACACGTCGTTTATGTTTTAGCAAACTGTAATAATATTACTTTCCCTCCCCCATTTCATGAACTTCCTCCTAAAAGCTAAAACTCTAATTTTAAAACTATATGGTACTGATAAGGCTAATTGTTAAATTTCATAAAGCTCAATGAACTTTTATGCATCGATATTCATAAGAATAATGCACTAAATTATCTCTCTTATGATGATGAATGATTTATTTTAACTCCTAACATAACATCGCTTTCTTTTAGAGTACTTACATACATCTACAAAAAATGCCACGCCTAAAACATTTCACATAGTATTTATCTAAACGACTTTCCAATCAGTAAAAGTAAAAACATTATTCCATCATTAATATCAATGCTTCTTAATTTAGAAAACTTCACTCGCTTCTTTCGCTTGTCCTATTTTGCAGCACACATTTTATTTTATTTTTTACAAAAACTTTACAGCATTGAAAGGTTCAGTGGATAATTATTTTAATGTGTTTCTCTAATAAATGTTTTAAATGATAAAATCATTTGTATAATACTTCCGAAATATAATAACAAAAAAGATATTTCTTATTTTATATAACGATATTTCATCAGATATATCATTTTTAGTAATCGAAACATATATTTTAAATGGTTAGCCTTTAATTCATTATTAAAACTTACATTAATTATTTTTTTAAATCAACTAAAACTATTTTTTTTTTTTCTAAAAATTTAGCAAATATTTGTCTTTTAGAATAATTATGAAAAATATCATTCTGAAATTACAAACAAAAACAAAAGAACAAAAACAAAGAAACAAGAGATTTGTTTTTTCAATTTAGTGGTGCTTCATTTGTAATTATTAAATTTTTAATCAAGTATTTCTGATTCATAAACTCTTAAAGTGGATGTTATATATTAGTGCATCCGATAAAATTAGGGAATTTTTTAAATTATAAAAATGTGCTTTTTTAAAATAATGCGTAACAGAGCTTATGGCATAGGAATGCATATAGGATTTATGTATGCTAGCATAGCGGCATACTAGCAGTTGGCGACAAGTCTTCGCCAAATGTAACCAAAGGCACGCAAGAACGAAAAATTTGTCTCAAAAAATACTTCCATAAATTGTTTCTTTTTTTTTTTTTCTTTCTTTTTTTTTTTTTCAATTTATATATACTATTTTAAAGAAAATTAATATATTTTAATGTATACAAAATATCGGAAGAAAAATCATTTTACAACTAAAAATCCATGTAAGGTAACTGTACCAATGGTGAACAATTTTGAAAGACGTTTCTTTTTTTCCTTTTTTTTTTTTTTTTTTTTTTTTTGTATGTGTGTGTGAACTGTTCTTAATTTTAGAGGCTATAGTTATGACCAGTGTTTGATACCTCAATTAATTCTTATTGTTTATGACTGTACTGGAAAAATCCTAATTGAATCTTTGCTATACTCAAAGCATTAACTTTAAAAATTTAGCACAATAAATAAGTTTTGCAGAATTCTTTTAGTCATATAAAAGCAAACAATACAATAAATCAGTAAAAAATAAGCAGAAACAAAGCAAACGAAATATTTTTTCCTAAATGTTTTTTCCTTTTTTAATGTTTATTCCCTTTCCTATGGTTTTTTCCTTTTTAAAAGTGTAAAAAAGAACGGTAAAATGTAACAGAACGCCATAAATTACAAAAAACTCAAAACATATGTTTCGGTTCGAATTAAAACCACGACTCTTCGTCAGAAAAATGAAGTACGCACTAGCTTTATCAGGCAAAAGAAGGTAGGTTTTTGTTATATTTTTTATTTTATTCTATTTCATTTTATTTTATTTATATATATTTTTTATTTATTTATTTTTGCTGCCTTTCATTTGCTGCCTATTTTACTCGCCTGGCGAAAGGTCGTGATATTATTTCGACCCGAGAAAGTTGTTGCAATCTTTTTGCAATTTATGGTATTTACATAATTTTTTCTTACTTATTACTTTCCACAACAGTCCTTTCAGCATTTTTTACTAAAATGACAGAACGTTTAATTTGTTTCAGTCAAAATAATCTTACTCTACTAAAAAGACTGTCTTACTAAAAAGACAGCTTTGAATTTTTGTAGCTCAAGACAGTAATAGAAAAGGAGTGTAAGACTAATCCTAAACGTTGCTCGAACCTACGCTATAATTACAAAGTTTGTTTCCAAAGTTTAAATTAAAAAGCGTCAACTACTGGTGCAGTTTCCACCATTCTCTAATGAACTTGTCCTACTTAAAAAAGTTTTTAACTCCAAATTGCGTATTTTGTTTGATAAACATTAGGATTAGCTCAATAAGGGACTTCAAGAGGTTTTTCATAACTTCAAGGTTCTATTCTGCAACAAGTATTACATTTAGGGACCAACGTTATAGTTGGTATTAAATTTTTTTGAATAAAATTAAATAACTTAATAATAAACAATTTTTATGTGTTTTTTGCGTTAAAACTTGATTTAAATGTTATACCTTGGTTTAAATTCGTGGTGATTAGCTTTTGTATTATATCGCTCACCATGTGACACTGCTATAATGTAATTCTCCCACTTAAGGGAAGGCTATATTTCAGTTTCACATAAGTTAGTATACACACTAAGGGGCAAAAAAAAAAAAAGCCGCACATCGATATTTTCTACTTCTTTTTCATCAATCGTCATTTTATTTTCCTTTTTAAGAAAATTTTTGAACAGATTTTATTACTTTGTGTTCCACGTACAATTTAGGATTGAGTAAAGTATTAAAAATCTTTTTAAAAAACTTTTAAAACCCATATTCTTAATGTATCATATCACATAAATCTTTTCGAAGTTATGATTTTGCAAAGTTTTTTGTATTAACGTGAAATGATAAATTTCCCCTTAATACAAAAAAAAAAAAAAAAATTGCAGACTTCCATTGACCGATGCACTGCTATGATTGGCCATTAGTTATTGCTCTGATTGGAGCATCTATCGGTCATTACGAATGTAAATAAGTATAAAAACTTTTTTTTTTTTTTTTTTTTTTGTAAATAACTGCATAATTGTTCTAGAATTATAAAAATATTCATACAATGTTGCTCCCTGCAAACAATTTTTTTAAGTTTAAAATAATATTTTAAACATGTTTGTGTACTACTTTGTGAATTTATCGATGAGTTAATTTTTATAAAACATTTTTATGTTTGAATACTAATTTTTTGCCTTAAATTTCAGCATTCGAACATAAAAAAAAAGCTTCTTAAAAAAAAAACTCTACAAAAATTCTTAGGATACAGCGTTGTCAAAAAAAAAAAAAATATTCTTTTCTCAATTGACATTTTTTCTACTAATTATCTGCAAAAATTAACACTCCGGACCTTCAAGGTATAGAATGCTCGACCACCGCGTTACTAACATAGCGCTCTAACAACCGGAGCCACGGAAACACAAATGAAAAAGCTTACTCTCTAAAATATGAAGAGTGCGATCTGACTCTAAAAGAATGGCATATCACTCTTTGAACATGCCAAAATGGAGCCAACCTCTAAAGAGTGAAAAGTCTCTTTTCGAAAGAGTGAGATTTCTCACTCTTTATTAAGAGTGAGATTATTTTGAGTAATTCAAAGTATATGACTGTTTATTTTTCCTAAAATAAATTCGGATACGCTAGACAGAATCTCTTTTTATTAGCATTGTCTCTACTTTAACGATCGAAAGGATGCAGATTGGACCTGAGGGGAATCGAACTGAAGCCGTCTCCGTGGCATTCGAGCGTCTTACCACTGAACCACTGGGGACACACAGAGATCACTTAATTTACAGTGATAATTCATTCACATAAGAGATTAATCGCATTTATAAACTTTTACTTCATTTATTAAAAATATAAAATTACAGAATTCTAATGTACATTTTAAAATTAAAATCAGAATTATTTTAAATTACTAAATTAGAATTATTTTTAAATTATTAAAATTAGAATTATTTTTTAAATCAAAATGTTTACTTGAAAAGAAATTCCGTAAGAGAAATGGTTGTTTTTAAAATAGCTTGGGGGAAAAGAAAAATTCTTGAGTGTGCATGTTTAAAAAAATAATTAAATATTTACACACAAATCTACAGTTTCTTGAAAAACTAGTCTGTTCGGGAGTATAAATCTTGACGGTGATTTTAATTTTTAGCAAAATATTATAAGCTTTATGAATATTTACATGCGTTAAGTATCAATGAATATAATGAAAATATAAATTCCTATAGATTTTAAGACATTATGCATTAAGTATTTGCATTAATATTTTCTTTTCTACCTTATATATTTCCGAATAAAACTACTTGCTTTCATTTACGAATTTCCATACCTTTCTTACGATTTTCGATTCTTTATTAATAAGACTTCGATTTTATCAATTGTATAAAAAATTTATATTTACCAAAATAGCTTTTAACGTAATTATTTACCTTTTTAACACTCAAATATCTTCAATAAGTTCTGTTAAACAAATCACATGCATCAGATCATCCAGAAATTGACTTTCATATTTCATCCTGAATATGGAAAGTAGATGGCGCCAGCAATTCTTCACTCTTCAGAAGGTTGATCTTGCAATAGATGATGACTTCACTCTTTGTGACAGAGTGACTACAAGTCTCTCCTTAGAGAAAAGTGAGAAATGTCACATTTTCAAGAGCGACAATAGTATTTTCTCACTTTAATTCGTGTCAAAATAATGGTCACTTTTTTAAGGAGTGAGATTCCCACTCTAGAAATTTTAGAGAGTATATTTACTTTAAAATGGGGGCGTATTTTTTATTAGCTTGAGTTTCACAAACATACCGTAGTGAAAGACGGTAAGTACATAAGAATTTGGGGAAAACAAGATATAATTGTTCGAAAAATTGTAATTTTACAAAGTATTTCAAAAATGGCAGGAATAAGGCAAATAATGATACCACAAAAAGTATTAATTTTAGAGTTAAAATCAAAAAATGTTTTAATATGCGAGAAGGCAAAATGATTAAATGTTAACAAAATATTGGTGAGCTGGTTTTCAGCAAGTCGTAAAATATTTTGTCTGTTTATGCTGGAAATTTGTCTCTAGCCGACCATGTTGCTCATCTAGTCGAAATGACCGCAAGTTAAAAATCCGGTGCTTAAAAAATCAGTTTGTATTACATTTAGAACATAGATGGGATTCAAGAAAAGTACTTAGTAGTATAATTTCTTTAAATACGGTGCAACAACGATTAAAGAAAGTAAGTTTAAGTGCCAGAAAATCTGAAAAAAAAAAATCCCTTTGAAATGAAAAGAATGAGGAAAGCAAGACTTTAGAGGGTTATAAAATTTTAAAAATGATCATTTAATTATTGGGATGAAGTCGTTCTCTCTGATGAGTCAAATATAACTTTTCTCGGGCTGATGGAAACAAGTTGGTCTGATGATGAAAATGTAACCGACTTAATGAAAATCTCACTTTTAAAACAATGACACATTCTCCGTACATTATGACACGAAAGTGCATATTTTTTCAATGAGTCGGGTAAATTTTCATGTTCAAGAGATCAATTAACCCGAAATAAAACTCGGGAAATAAAAAAGTCAGCCTGACTGACTATTTTTGAGGTATTTCAGACATTTCCCCAATCAGAATTTCAAGATGATAATGCACCTTCTTACATGGCACTTGTTGCACGTTTATTTGATTCAAGTTGTTAAAATTACCTATCCATTCCCATGAGCATCAATAATTTTGTAAGTTATCATAACTTTTTTTACTTAAAGTTAAATCCCAGAAACAATATTGTAGAACTTTTTCTTTACTAGACTTGAAAATAGTCCTAATCTCAATTCGCTCGAAGATGTTTAGTTTATAAAAGAGGGTACGGATTCAAATTTTATAGCCTAAAGCATTGCAAGTGCTAGAAAAAATTATTTATTATATTTGACACAGTGAAATTTCAGAGTTTCATGTTAAAAAACTGTAAAGTACTATGCCATATCGCATTGAAGCAGTAATTAAATATAAAGGTGGATTTATATAATGTAGAATAGATATTTATATGAAGTAATTGTTTAGATCTAACAAACAGATAATTGTATTTCATACATTAAAGTATAACGTGCTTATTTCCTATAATAAATCATAATAAAATACAATATACATGTTTATTATAATACGTTTAAAAAGAAAATTTTACGTAGATTTTTATTAAATACTTCGTGGAGTGTAATAAAGCGAATTATTAAATGAAAAATGTACATAGGTACAATGTTATGACTTCCGTATTATGCAAACTTAACAGTTTTTTTTCTTTTTTTCAATCATTTGTTTTTAAGTTATTAAAACACAAAATATATAAGTCAATTTTTCTGCAGTGCGGCTTTTTTTTTTTTTTTTTTTTTTTTCCCCGTAGTGTAAGTGCACCATACTAAGTATGAGAAACAGGTATTATGTAAAATTTCAGTGATAAAACTTCAGTGCATATCAACTGACAGGTGGTGCTGCTATGCTGTAATTATATAATCGTCAGTTCATAAAATTTTTTATCCTTTTGGTTTTACTGCTCCAGTTATGCTTTATCCTAAATTGATGTTACACAAAGCTTGGAAATTAGGAATTAATTGGGATGACGAAATAACTGGTAAATTACAAAAAGAATTCCTATTATGGTTACAAGAACTTAAATATTTAAATGATGTTAAGATACCAAGATATATCCAGATCACTCCAGTAAACTTACATGCATGCACAATTCATACTTTCGTTGATGGAAGTATAGATGCTTACGCAGCAGTAGTATTCTTGAGAATAGAAAAGGAAGATCAAGGAGAAATAATTCTGCTTGCTGCCAAGTCCCGAGTTGCGCCTTTAAAGAATACGACTGTTCCAAGAATGGAGCTATTAGCAGCTACTATTGGCACTCGTTTGGCGAAAGCTGTTGTGGATGCTTTGGGTTGGCAGGAAATGAAGAGATATTACTGGAGCGATTCCTCAACAGTGCTTGCTTGGATATCAAGAAATGAGAGCTGGTCTGTGTTTGTCCGAAATCGGGTTCAAGAGATTCAGAAATTAAGCAGTCCTTTATCATGGAAACATATACCAAGTGAGAAGAATCCAGCAGACTTGCGTCTAGAGGCTGTAAGGCTAAGCAATTAACTTTCATCAGATGGTGGGAGGCCCACATTGGATGAAAGATTCAGCAGAATTTAGAAATCACATGAACACTTCCAATGAAGATTGGAATGAGGAAGAAATTCAGAAAGAAAGGTCAAAGTCTACTTGTATGTTGACGAAGCCTAAATTTCCATCCAACAATAACTGGTATTACCGCTACTTTTCAAGTTATGAAAAAATCATACGTTTAGTTGCTTGGATTCTTCGCTTTAAGCATAATTGTTTGAATCCCGATAAGAGGAGTGAAGGCGAATTGACGGCTACTGAATTTCGGGACGCTGAGATAAAAACTCTACGTATGGTTCAAAAGGAATCTTTCTCTTCGGAAAGTGATGAAAGATTGAAGACATTGCAAACCTGTAAGGATGAGCAAGAGGTCATTCGTTTGAAAACTAAAATAACTTACAGGAAAGATAGTGAAGATTTTCTCCATCCCATAATACTCCCTTCAAAGCATGAAGTTGTTAATCGACTTATTTTTTATATTCATGTAAAGAACTGTCATGCGGGGTTACAAATCCTCTTAAATTTGCTTAGAGAAAGGTATTGGATCCTCAACGGAAGAAAGAGTGTAAAGCTTGTGTTAGCCAGCTGTGTGATTTGCAAAAGATTTAATTCAAGGGCTTTATGGACATCTAGTGCTACTCTACCTGAAAACAGAGTAAAAGATTCTGCCGTATTTCAAATTACAGGCATAGATATGGCTGGTCCCTTGTATCTTAAGAACGATAAGAAGAGTTGGATTTTGATTTTTACCTGTGCTATATACAGAGCTGTTCATCTAGAGCTAATGACCGCTGCTTCAACAGATGCATTTCTGATGGGTTTGAGAAGATTCGTGGCTCGCAGAGGAAGATGCTTTGTTATCTACTGTGATAACGGAACAAATTTTGTTGGCGCAGCTAATTTATTGAGAAGCTTAGATTGGCAACGTATACAAAAATATGGGTCTGTCAATTCCATAGACTGGAAGTTTAACCCGCCAACGGCGGCGTGGTTGGGTGGCTTCTGGGAGAGGCTGATTAGGGTCATAAAAGACCTTCTTAAAAGAGTCTTAGGACGCGCCTGTCTTACGTACGAAGAAATGGCAACTCTTTTAGCTGATGTTGAAAGTGTAGTGAATTCAAGGCCTCTAACATATCTTTCTGAAGATGCGACTGTAAGGCCTATCTCCCCATCTATGTTTCTTCAAGATGTTTACGAAATTCAGCTTCCAGATGTTGATGCAGTTGAACAAAATTCTTTAACAAAGAGGCTCAGATACAGGCAGTCCCTACTCGGAGCTTTGAGAGATCGATTCAGATCCGAATATTTGGTGCTCTCATACAGCGAGCAAATAGAAAACAGCCAGAAAAGTTTATCGCTGTCGGAGATATTGTATTAATTGGATCTGACAAGGGTCGTGTCACAGAACTTATTCCTGGAAAAGATAAGAAAGTTCGAATTGTAAAGGTTCAAACTTCGCAACATGAACTTTTACGACCTATTTAAAGATTATATCCTTTAGAAGTAACATCATCAAATAATAGTTCAAAACTGAAAGAAGCATACCATTCAAAGGAGACCTCTGCTCAAACTGTTAAACCCGTTGTAACTTCAGAAGAGGAACCAGTCAAATATAGCAAAGCAGGAAGGAGAATTAAAGTCCCTGAAAGACTAATGCTATGAGAACTACACCTGCAATATTTGGTTTTGATTATAACCTATAATCAAAAGGTGGGAAGATGTAATAACTGAGCCATTTTCAATTTCAGTGTATAAATTTGTTTATTATTTATCCTCTATCTTTTGTAAGAGCACGTGCTGAACAATACGTAAAAGAAAAAAAAAGAGTTAAATGAATTTAATGCTTTAATTTTTATATAAAATATGATCGCGTGCGATCTTCAAAATTTGTTAAAATGTAAAGATTATGTGGTGCGTGTGGCATCCATTGTTTTTTTTTTATTATTATTATTAAAAAAATGGAATAGAATAAAGAGAGCAACGATGTTAGTTGCATTTTTTCATATAGTTTGAATTGTTAATTTTAGTGAACTATTTTTTACCGTAGGAACAATTTTCTTATGTTTAAAGTTATAGGGATTTATTATACGAGCACAAGAGATGCTACTTTAATAATTTTAAAGTGTAAATAATAAGTATTGGCGTCCGCTTTTATACAGTTAATTTTAGTAAGAGAAAAGCTAGGAATTTGCGGTGCTTATTCCGTTGCTTTACAACATGAACTGTTACCACAATCCCCGTAAAAATGAAGATTACTTTAGTTATATGACGATCAGTTACTGATAGCAGGAACTACTGGTAACATGAACAGATTTTTGATCCCCCTTGAGATTCACGTTAACGAGGTTCGACTGTATGTCTTTTCATGTCTGCACAAAAATGATTTTTTTCAGCATTTATTATTATACTACTTTAAGAAAAAAATCGTCTGCATTCATCCTGTAAAATATCTTTAATAAATTATAACTTAAAAATTAATTTGTATTGCGTTAATTTGTATAAGATTATATATAGAAGAAAGTCTTGTGGTAATACTAGTTATAATATATTAAAACAAGCGGGCTTTACCTCTACCGCTGCTAACAACATTTAAAAGAATTTTGAAAATTTGATAGTACTTACTAATATAAAAACTTTAAAAATATTAAAATTTTAAAAAAGTATTCCATTAAAAATCAAAACAGTATTTAAACCATAATAATAACAAAGCAACTGATTATAAAAAATCATATTTTTCATAAATTAGTTAAATTTAACTTACTTGTGAAAACTTATTCCACTTCCTTTCATAAATGTATTTGTACAATTAAAAGCCGCCCAGTATTTCGGCATTTTCAATATATATCAACATTCTATTCCATTATTGTTTCCGAATTTTATACTCTCTCATGGATGATGCCAAAAAACTTTTTCGGCATCAAAAATCTTTGCACGTTAACATGGGGATGATAGATCTATATATATTACTATATCTATGAACAATATAAATAGTCATAATTAGCGTGAGAATCTGTTAAAAAACTGACTCTAATGATAGAAATTTTTCAAATTACATTACAGAAGAGGCTGTAATTTACAAACTTTAATTGAGAATAACTCACGCTACGGGGCGTATTTGCCGATAAGATGAATATTTTTATTATCAGCTCAGTTAGACCTTTAAGAGGATATATAACATGTATGAATACCTTTTGAACAGTTGGTGACCCTCCCTTGTTAGTTATATTTAACGAAATTGTATGTATATACTAATTAATGTGATGTAAGCATTCTAAATGAATATTGGAAACTATATTTGTAAATTTTGCAAAAAATTGCTGCAATATATTTCTTTAATTTACTGTAAGCTATGTCTCTTTTATTTCTATGTTGTTATTTTTTTTAGAATGTTTATGAATTTTATTAATATGTTGAAAGAAAAAAGGAGAAGAAAAAAGTAATTTTATTAAAAATGAAAATAATGAAAACTGTTTTATAAAAATTTTGAAGAGAAAATATATTAGAACTAGGAAAAGTAATTTTATGATCCAATTTAAATAATACAAACTCTGTAATTGATTATAAGTTTTAAAAAATTATTATTTTACACCACAATATTTAAAGCACTGAAATATGAAGCAGTACCTAAATCTCTATTTTTTTATTCCATACTACATTATTTAACATTTAAAAAAAAACTACTAAAAATCTATTATCGTCTTTGACAGTTAAAATATCCCTTAACGAGAACACTAAACGCTGTCATCTCCCCTCATCATACTTCCTACCTCCTTACACCGCAACGCTGCACCGCACGAGTGTCCCAGAACGCACGTTTATATGCTACTAAAGGATAATACACAAATTGCGCTCTTTCAAGAAGTCTTTCATATAATATTAAAAGAAAGTTTGCATTATTCATTTAAATGAATTGAAAGAACTTATACAAATAAAACTGAGCTTCTCATATAATTTCGAATAGTTTAAGTAACTTAATTGCGAATCAGTTATATATTAAATTTATTTATTTATAAAGACTACTTATTTAACTAATAATTTAATACTTAATAAAATTAGAATAAAACTATATGTATAGAAATAATATGTGAATAACTTTCTGACATTTATCATGAAAAGATTTCAAATGTAGCACTGATTTCTTACTGTTAAAAATTTTGAATGTGAAAATGGTATAATTTACGCAATTCTCCTATATTTAATTTTCATTATTATAAATAAACTAAAAATGAAAGGTATATTTTTTATTCAAATTCTTCATAATAAAAGAACATTATAAAACTTTACATTTAAACAAACACTGAATTACATTAAATTTCTTGAAGCGAATTATATGCATCGCAAATAAAAATGTTAAACACAGTTTAGATGAATTTGGATGAAAAAATAAAAAGGATTTTTATCTGAATAAAAAATGTCATACTTCACAAAAATCATTCACTTTAAATGTTGAGTTTCAAATCTAAAGAGATCTTCGTTCAGTGCCTATAGTTCGGGAATCATTTTTATGTAAATATTGATACGGGCAGCAAGAATATTGAATTTGTGAAGGGATTTTTTTTAACTATAGTTTATTTTAATCAAGTATGTTTAAAACGTTATAGAAAGATAGCATATTTTTAAATGCAATCCATTATCACCAGAAAATATCTTCTCTAGACGCATTTACTATCTTCAGAAAGTTTGATTTTAAAAGAATTCTACTAAAATAGGTCTCTTTAGTAAATTTTTAAATGTCAAAAAGGTTACTGTAGTTTTATTGGTTAGAATAAATCTAATAATTCAAGATTTAGATTGTATATTCAAATTTTATGTATTAGCTGAATATTTTTTAACCATTTAATAATTTATTTATTATTTCCGAGAAAAAATGAGATTTTCCGGAAATGGATTATAAGAGGTTAATCGTTTATTACTGACAATTTAATACACTTTTTAAAGGAAAATTTTTAACAAACAAACACATAATAGAATTACAAAAAAAAAAAAAAAAAAAAAAAAATGCTTCACATTGCAAGTTTTACGACGAGGGTTCAACTCAGCCAGATATTTTTTAGGTCACAAAATTTGGGTCAAATTTACGTCATAGTATAAAAACTTTTTTTTTTTTTTTTTTTTTAATGATCAAATGGGTATTCCTGACTCCGAACAACAGTTGCCAGACACGTGCACCGGGATTAACTCGGTCAGTCACTTTTTAGCTCATAAAATAATTATTGGTGTATTACTGTTATTATTGGTATTATATTATCGTTACTTGGATTTTTTTTTTTTTTTTTTTTTTTTTAGGAAGACAGTAAGAAATGCATTCTTTATATATATCCTAACTGAAAAAAAAATATTTTAACAATAGATTTATTGAACAATTTAACACATACGTTGCATACATATTGTTTTGCTTTTTAATTGCTAATTTTTACGAAATAACAAAATCGTACATAAAAGTTTTGAATTATTATTATAATCTTCGTTAGTAATAATTTTCAGATATCCACTAGTGCATTAACTATATAATTTCTATTATACTTCGGAGTATTTTACATAGTTTACATAGTTTACAAACTTGGCATAGTATACTGGAGACTATGAAACATTGCGTAGTAAAATGTGCATTTAAAAATTATGCACTAAAAATGCTCTAATTTCATCAGATGTTTAATATTTCTTTATTTTTAATGCAATATATGTGGTCTATATTTTAGTTTAAAATTTTTCAAAGAAGATTTTGCTCTGGTTTGAAAAATTTGCAAGATAAAAAAAAAATACACAAAAAAATTTCAATTTCTTTTAAGAAACTTTTATATAAATGAGCTATTCTTATAGAAATGAATATAAATGTTTAAAAAAACATAATCTTTTGCTGCAACTACGATGCATTTCCAACATTATATTTTAAAGACGGTCTCAAGTACTTTTTTCTTTTATTTTTTACTAGCCACCACTTTTGCATTCTGGACAAAATTTTCGTAGAAATGTATGAGGTATAAGCTTTTCTTTACACCCTTGAAGTTTTTACTGAAACTACACCCATGATAAAAGATAATTCGTCAAATATTTATCTAGAATTTCGAACAAAAATTTGACATCCTTTCAAATATTTATTGCCAGTGATATTTGAGTACGAATATTTTTTATATGGACAATTTTTTACAAAAAAACAGATATGATATTAATATAATTATTCCTAATTGTATTGAATTATAGTTCACTTTGTTTCATTTTGAATTTTGAATCAATGAAAAAAATTTTTACATTTTTGGTTCTGCACACCCTTTTTTTTTTTTTTTTTTTTTATGAATTCGGATTGATTTTATAAAAGACATTGAGTTTCGACTTGATTGCAACTTCATCCATGCAAGGCTTTAATGCAAGCTGCTGTCTCTTGCATTCTTCTAATGTGTATTCTTTAATGTTGTGTCTGTTTCATAGATTAAATATAACATATTTTGTACATTATAAGGCATTGAGAAAAGTATGTATAAAAAATTAGATTATAGTCTTGATAGTTTATGGATTCCAAAGCAACAATTTTTTGTCAGTTATTCCAAAGTATAACAAAAATTATATAGTTGATACACTAGAGGGGTATATGAAAATTATCGCTAACAAAGACGATAATGATGATAATTAAACGGTTTTATGTACAATTTTGTTATTTCGTAAAAATTAGCAAATGAAAAACAAACAGTATGTAAACAAAATACATATATTAAAATATTCAAAAAATTTATTGTTGTCAAAGAATTATATTTCAGTTACATACATACAGTCAACAGCAAAATTATTGAAGCACACATCCACATTTTTCATATATTTTGTTTTAGTTTGGTCGCTAATTTTTATCATCAACTTACTTTTACATAAACAGTACAAGACTAAGATCAGGGCTCGACAACTATTTATTTAACAAAACAGTGTTAGGCCTTTTAAGTAGGAATTATTCCTAGTGCTTCAATAATTTTGCTGCCGACTGTATAAAGGACGCATTTCTTACTAGCGTCATAAAAAAGCCCAAACAACGATAATATAAGCCTAATAACAACAGTAATGCACCAATAATTATTTTATGACCTAAAAATTGTCTCGCTGAGTTTAACCCCTGTCCTTTCTCTGTGGACGTGTCTGGCAATTGTTGGTCGGAGTTAGAAATGTTACCCAGAGAATCATATAAAAAAATCAGCTTTCATTTTATAACGTAAGTTTGACCCAAATTTGTAACCTAAAAATTTTCTGGATGAATTAACACCCCCGCGCCCGTGTCTGGAAAGAGTTGATCGGAGTTAGGAATGTTTCCCACTTGAACATATAATAAAAATCGGCTTTCATACTAAAACATTTTTTGACGCTTTTTTTTTTAAGCATTTTGAATACTAATCTGGAAACCCCTCCTTTTACTCAAGTTTCATAGAACACAGACGTAATTACCTATCATATTGTAAACACACAGGAAAAATATTAGGCTTCATACAGTGTGGTTATAATTAAAGTGAGACTATTCAGACTCCTCTAGAACCCGTTCTGTCTATCGGATTTTGATGAAATTTGGTATGTACGTTATATAGACCATAAGGAAACGATTTCAGCAATAAAAAGAAAAATAGTTCAAATTTTAACCGCCAGATGGCACTTTTCAAAAATTCCTTATGCAAATTAGTCAAACCTATAAAGAGAGTTGCAATCAGAGACGGAAAATCATTTTGTGCGCCTTTGTCATCGTTAATCACGCCCTTACAGAAGAAAGATCGACCTTTACTGGTAAAACTGTTTTATCAGAATGGCAGCAATAGCTTAGCTGCACTGCGTGAATAGGGTCGTTTAAAGGGAATGTAAAAAAGACCTCATGTAGAAGAATGGTTGAATGATATGATTAGGAAATTTGAAGAGACTGAAGACATGGGTGTGCAGCCAGGAAGAGGGTGGAAACCGATTGCGAACGAAACTGTCGAAGAAGTCACTACTGCTGTGGTTGAATAAGCCTCCAGTTCCCGTTATTCTTCAGCAAGTGCTCGATTGGTGGCACGTGAGTCGGTGATTCCTTGGTCGACTGTATGAAAAGTTCTGCGATACATTTTAAAATGGTATCCGCATAAGATCCACATGGTGCAAATGCAGCAATCTCAAGACCACCAAATACGAACAGAATTTGCTTGCCGATTTTTGAAAAGAATGCATGTTGATGAGGCGAGGCCTTGAAAATTTCTATGGTCAGATGAGGCGCACTTTTCGTTAGATGGAGCTGTGAATAATGAAAATTGACGCATAAGGAGGGGGCTTCCCCTTCTGCAACCTGCAACAACCATTGCATTCTGATTACGTGACTGCATGGTGTGGACTTACTGCGGATTTTATCATCGGACAGTTTTTCTTTGAAACTCTCACTTCTCAAGATCCTAAATGGTGCTCTGCCACGAGTGCACGGTATAGTGAACTCCTTCGACAGCAAGTCATTCCTGCTTTACAGGAACGACAGTGTTTGCAGACCACTGTTTCATGCAAGATGGAGCAACTGCCTACATTGGGCGCCAAGTCAAGGAAATGCTCCGTGCTAGCTTTGGCGAGAATCGTGTAATATCGGGAGGTTTTCTGGATGCCTAGTTTCCTCGTTCACCTGACATAAATCCCTGTGATTTCTGGCTGTTGGTATTCTAAAAGACCGTGTTTATAGAGGAGGAATTAGGATTTCACCTGAGTTGAAAGCCAGCATTACACGCCATGTTGGTGAAATCTCTTCAAAGTTTCTTCGCGCTACCACTAAACACACTATAATGCGCTTTCAACGCGTAATCGATGTCAATGAAGAACACTTTGAGCATATTCTGTAATTGAATAAATTTTAATGATTCTGACAGATTTTTTGACCCTAAGCGCCACAGTTAATCCTGGGGGTAAAAATTTGAATTATTTTTTATTGCAGAAATCATTTCCTCGTGGTCGATATAACGTACACTAAGCGACAAAAAAAAAAAAAAAAAAGCCGCACTGCACAAAAAGTGACTTATTATTATTTTTACTTTCCGAACACTATAGTGAGGAAAGTATTGTAATCATGTCAAAAATCCGAATTCGAGATTTTGATGTTTCTATACGTTTTGAGGTCCCCTGAGTCCGTTTTCACTATTTTTACGATGATGTATGTATGTGTGTGTGTATGTGTGTATGTATGTGTGTATGTCTGTGGGTGAACACGCTAGCGTCTAAACGCTTCGTTCGATTAACCTGAAAGTTGGTACGCATATTGTAAGTCACCATAGTACGAACCCTATAGATTTTGGTGAATCTAGCACTTATAGTTTTTTTACAGGGACACAAAAAAAAATTCTTTATCATTATGGCCTATGGGAGCAAAATCTTAAAAGTGCGATAGCATCTAAACGCCTTATTCAATTGAGCAAACATTTTATACACATATTATAGATCACAAATACTCAATCTGTATAGATTTTGGAGAATCTAGCACTTATAGTTTTTTTACAGGGACACAAAGAAAAATTCTTTATCATTATGCCTATGGGGCCAAATTTTTAAAAATGTGATAGTGTCTAAACGCCTTATTAATCCGAGCAAAAAAATTGTACACATGTTATAGATCACAGTTGAACTAACTGTATAGATTTTGGTGAATCTAGCACTTACAGTTTTTTTACAGGGACACAAAGAAAAATTCTTTATCATTATGGCCTATGGGACTAAATTTTTAAAATTACGATAGCATCTAAACGCCTTATTGAATTGAGCTGAAAATTTATATGAGTATTATAAATCACTGTTGCACTAACTATAAGCATTTTGGTGAATGTAGCATTTATAAGTTTTTACAGGGACACAACGAAAATTTCTTTGTCATTATGATCTATGGGCTCAAAGTTCAGTAGCGTTAAATAAAACAACGTGTAATAGATGGAGAAAAATACTCAAACACTCTATTATGGTTTTCTCTCTTTTGTTTGTTTAACAACTACTCTTTCTTTACTTTATCTACAAAACTGTTAATTACTCAATGTTCGGAAAGTCGAGTGGAGTCACTCCAGATTTTTTTTTTTTTTTTTTTTTTTTTTTTTTTGGGGGGGGGGGATAACTTTAAAATTAATGTTTGAAACAAATAAAACTTGTTTGCATAATACCAAAGGGATGAAACGATACCTATGTACATTTTCGGTTTAATAATTCGCTTTATTGCACTCTATGAAGTACTTTTTAAAAATCTGCATAAAACTTTCTTTTTGAACATAATGCAATAACCATACACTTTGTATTCTATTATGATTTATTATATGAAATAAACAAGTTATATTTTAATATATGAAATAAAACTATTTATTTGTTAGATCTAAGCAATTTTTTATTAAAAATATGTATTCTGCTTTGAGTTATTCCACCTTTATATGGAATTACTGCTTTAATGCGCAATGGCATAGTTTTATACAGTGTTTTAATAATAATCTCAGAAATTTCAATGTGTCAAATATTACAAATGATTTTTCTAGTTCTGGCAGAGTGGTAGGCTGCAAATTTCGAATCTTCTCCCCTCTCCCCCGCCTTTTTATGGAAGAAACATTTTCGAGCGGATCGCGATGAGGACTATTTCCATGTCTGGTAAGGGATGAAATTCTACTATATCCTTTGTGGGATTTCACTTAAAGTGAAAAAAGGTATGATTACTTACAGAATTATAGGTTCTTGTGGGAATGGATAGGAAATTTTGACAATTTGAAGTGAGTAAACTTACTACAGACGTTGTGTAGTAAGGTGCATTATCATCTTGAAATGTTGTTTGCGGAAATGTCCAAGATACCCCCAAAATAGTCGGTCAGGCACCACTTTTATGAAGATTGTGTTTTGTTTCGAGTTAATTGATCCCTTCAGCATAAAAATTTGCCCGACTGTTTGAAAAGTTATGCACCTCCGTACTGTAATGTACGAAAAATGTGTCACTGTTTTAAAAGTGCGATTTTCATTAAGTCGGTCATATTTTCGTTGTCAGATCTGCTTGTTTTCTTTCGCCCGGAATAAGTTTAACTTGACTCATGAAAGAGAAATAGTTCAGCCCAAAAATTAACTAATCATTTTTTAATTTTTTTAGTTATCTGAGGTCTTCCTTTCCTAATTTTCTTCACTAAGAATGGATTTTTTTCAAATTTTCTTTCATTTAAACCTGCTTTGTTTAATAGTTGCTTCTCTGTAGTTAAAGAAATTATGTTGCTAAACACTTTTTCTGAATCTCTTTTATGTTCTAAATGTAATACAAACCGAATCTATAAGTGACGGTTTTTTAATTTACGGTCATCTCGCTTGGATGAGCAACATGGCTGCCTAAAACCAAATTTCCAGTTTAAACAGCCAAAAAATTTTATACCTTGCTAAAAACCCTTTTACGAATATTTGTTAACATTTAATTTTTTTGCCATCTCACATATTAAAATATTTTTTGATTTTCATTCAAAAATTAATACTTTTTGTGGCATCGTTAACTGCCTTATTCTTACCATTTTTGAAATAATTTCTAAAATTAAAATTTCCCTGACAATTACGTTTCGTTTTTAACACTGGACTCAAAGCTAAAGCGTATGTGGAGGACAACATAATAAAATCTGTTCGAAAATTTGATGAAAAAATTGGCGGTTGTAGCAGGCGAAAAGGAAAATATCCAAGTGCAACCTTTTTTTTTTTTTTTTTTTTTTTTTTTTTTTTTTGTCGCTTAGTGTATATACCAAATTTCATCAAAATACGATAAGCAGAACGGGTTCTAGAGGGTCTAAATAGAGTCACTCTAGTTATAACCACCCTGTACTGTTCCGTATATCTGGCGGTTAGTAGTTTTTAGTCTGACAGAAAGAATTGGTTTCGTAGAAATTTTCGACTACTGGTTTTTGATGAATTTACACGTTTTGAGAAGTCCAGAACACGATTTGACTATTTTTAGAAAATTTCAATCTGTCAAGGTATGTGTGTGTGCGTGTGACAAAAATTTTGTAGCAAATCTAACTCGAAAAAAAAAAAAAAAAAAAAAACCTCAGAATGTGATACACATTTGTACGTAGTTACACATTGTCATAAATTAACGCCTATCAGTTTCTGGGACAAACCCTCCAAGAAGTGACACTGCTATCTCGCTATCTCCCCTCCCTCCCTCTCTCTCTCTCTCTCTCTCTCTCTCTATCTCTCTCTCTCTCTCTCTTTTTAGACTTTTAATATGGCAGTATAAGGCAAAATTTCGTAAAATGTGCGTAATGCGAATTATTTGAATGAACCATTATGAAATTAAAAAGAATTTTTTACATACTAGTAGAAATAGTCAACGAAGAAAAAATGTTTTATATGTAGGATCTTATAAAAAAAACCTACATATGGGGAGATACAAGCGCAGCCCCCCCTCGGCCGCCCCAGTCACATAATGTGTAAATATTATCATTTTCCAAAAGTACTCGTCAATACCTTAACGCATGGTCGAACCATACATCTGCGATAATTTAAAACAAAATTTCGATTTATTTTTCTTTTTTAACAGAAAAAAAGAAAAAGAAAAGAAAAATAGAAAAAATGCATTTCCTGAGATGTCAGTGTAGCACAAATCTGACTTTCTTTGGACATTTAGTGTTATACTTCATTGAGATGAAAATTATCTGAATTTATCGTGTAAAACAATTTTAATAAATAATAATTTTAATCGATAATTTGTGCTGCACGAACTTCTATAAGAAAATACAGACGAAGTTTTCGTGATAGCCAGAATATACTAGTATTTATACTAGTATAAATAGTCAACTAAGAAAAAAAATTATATGTAGGATCTTAGTCCTTCCCCCCCCCCCCCCCCACCGAGCCTGCCGGCCAGCCCCAGGAAGTGCAAAGTTTAGATATCATCATTTTTCATAAGAACTTGTCAATACCTTTAAAACGAATGGTCGAACCATAGATCAGCGATAATTTAAAACAACATTTCAATTTCTTTTTCCTCTATCATAAAAAAAGAAAAAGAAAAGTAGAAAAAAATACATTTCCTAAGATGTCCATCTAGCTCAAAACTGGCTTTTTTTGGACATTTAGTGTTATACTTCATTGAGATGAACATTATCTGAATTTATCATGTAAAATAATTTTAATCGATAATTTGTTCTGCGCGTATTTCTATAAGAAAATAGAGAAAAAAATTTTGTGATGGCCAGAATATACTAGTCTTTTTATTTTCATTCACTCTTTGTTAAAGGATTCTAAATACAGATCATCTTTTGTTTCCCGAATAAATTCATTTTGTCAATATTCATTCAAAAAGCAAATTAATTTTCTTTAAATCTTTTGCATTAATGTCTACTACTTAATACCCGTCAAAATTTGGCGGATCATGTGCAACATAACTTAAATCTTTTCACGACATAAAGTTTTAAACATCCCTGCTTTAATATTTTGCATTCCTCTTAACCAGTTTTAAACCCCCTGCTTTAATTAATTATTTTTTGGTTGGATGGTGTGGGAGGATAAATTTCATGAAATTTCGGTATACAAAATTTAAGCGCACTCCAAATAATAAAAATAAAATCCGAAGTCTTCATAATTTTACTCTAAATATGACCAAAAGAATGTTTGCAGTAATTAAAAGAAAGACAGAATTTATAAATTATTGAAAGAATGAGAAAGAAAGCACGTAACAATATTTTTCATATCTATATATTTTTTAATTTGATGGCTAATTTTTATCATAAACTTACTTTTATACAAACAGCATAAACTAAGATCATGACTCGACAAATATTTACTTAACAAAACGGTATTAAGCACACATCTTTTAAATAGGAACTATTGCTAGCGCCTCAATAATTTTGCTGCCATTTAAATTACAATTTTACAGTGGCGCCATCTATAAGATATTTATGTGGAAAAAAATCTCAGTGTTTTTTTACTTTTCCCCCTCTAAGATTTGTAAAAAAGATACATTTTTAAAATCACATAATTTATCAGGCGAAATAATTTAATTTAAAATAAATTTTAATAGAGTTTTATGTTTTCTTTAGGCGCTATAATTATAATTTTAGTTGCACTTAGAAGTGAACTATGCTACTTAAAAATAAATAAATAAATCCTTACTCGATTTTGATTCAATAATTTATTTATTTATTTTGTTTTATTTTTAACATTATAACATTTTGTTCTATTAAAATAGTATATTTCAGCAAAAGTAAACTGTTAAAAAAGTGTAAGAATTAATCTAATATTTTAGCATGCTAATTTGCTCAGTAAATTTCTAATAATAAATTATACTATGTTAATTTTTACTCGTATAAAATAACAATGTTTTAAGGTTATTCTTTTTAAATTATTTTTTCTATAATTTAGTATGGAAATGAAATGTCAGTAATTATAATAATTAGATTTTTTTTTTTCTTTTTTTTTTTTTTTTTTCTTTGATTTGAAATATTTATCTCCATCTTTTGTAAATAAAGTTTTCAACTAATAAAAGTTAACTTTAAAAGAACAATAAACTCTCAGAATTTGTTAATTTTAAAAGTTTTTTTTTTTTTTTTTTTTTTTTTTTTCAAGGAATTGAAAAAAAAAAAAAAAAAAAAAAAAAAAAAAGAATATATATGTTTTAAAGGTAACAAATGGCGCCACAACAAAGATGCTGAAATACTATCCTGTGTAAATAAATTTTCGTCGAGGTAAACAATAAGAATTCGCGAATTGCTCTGTTTTAATATACTTCCTTCGAAAGTATGAATCAATGAATGAATCGTGTTAATTGCTTTTATCATTGAGCATTAATTAGGTATAGCTAGTATATTTGCTTGATGGTTCGTATTTCACTGCGCAAAGAGAAAAGAATATTCCTGTTCTCGATTGGTTCAATGATTGGTTCGATTTCTTAGCGCATGCTCAGAAATGACGATTTTGGTCTTACAAAAACAGCTTTGTGCTTTAATATATAAGATTTCTATGTCTTTTTTTTTTTTTTTTTAACCTAAAGGGAAATTTAGGACATTTTTCAACCAATCACTGAGTTAATTCTACACAAATCATCAAGATGCTATGAACCGTTCAGAATTGGGTGATTTGAAGTTATTTTTTCATGGAATCAGGCTTAAGTGAAGTTATTCGTTGCTCAAAAAAATCCCAGGCACCACCACCCGGAATCGAAACTATCTATAATTTCGCATGTGAACTCGTTAATTAGCCATTCTCAGTCTTTTTGAATCATATTATTTATTATTTCTTTTAAAAATTTTATCCATTATCTATACATATAAAAGAGTACTTCCGCTCACTCACTCACTCACTGACTCATCAACGCACAGCAAAATCTACTGGAGCCACTAGGTCAGATTATAGAACATATAGTGTAAGTACCCTCTAAGAAGCGATTTTGCGAAATTCGCCCCCCCCCCCCAAGAGGGAGTAGGGGGCAAAATGTGATTTCAGAAAAACCTCTATATCTCAAAGAAATAAACAGATATCCGTAAAATTTTTGCTTTAAAATATAGCTAACACAAATATCTAAAAACCAATTTCTGGAATTTTAGAGATTCGGTCCCCAAGGGGGAAAAGGGAGCAAAACGTGATTTCACATGTGCAAAACGTGGTTTCACATACTCCTATATATCTCAAACGAAAAAACAGATATACGGGAAATTTTTGCTCTAATATATAGCTAATACAAATACCTAAAAACCAATTTCTGGAATTTTAGAAATTCAGCACCCAAGAGTGGGAGAGAGGGGGCAAAACGTGATTTGAAATAATCTTTTATATCGCAAACAGAAAAAAAGATATATGTGGGATTTTTGCTCTAAAATATAGCTCTCACAAATACATAAAAACTAATTTCTCTAATTTTAGAAATTCGTTCCAGGTGGGGCGAGAAAGGGGGAGGGGGCTATGGGAAAAAAATAGAAATACAGTTAGATCGTTCAAAATGGGTACAGATAGGTTTTACAGGTCTGAAAGTCGAATGAGGATATTTTCGAAAGTGTACAGTTATTTGGAGTGTCAGAAAGGGGGGGGGTGGAGGGACAAAAAAAAATAAAAATAGAGTTAGACCGTTCTAAATTCGTACATAGAGATTTTTTATGCTTACAAATCGATTGTGGATATTTTAGAATTCGTAAAGTTATTAGGAGGGGTGGGAGAGAGGGGGTGGTGAGGCAAAAAATAAAAATAGAGTTAGGTCGCTCAAAATTGGTACATGGAGGTTTTTGATACGCAGAAATCGATTGCGAATATTTTCGAATTTGTAAAATTATTAGGATAGACGGGAAGGGGGGTGAAGGGGCAAAAATGTGTAAATAACAGTCAGAGCGCTGAAAATTAGTGTTTTTAGGTTTTGAGGACCGATAAATATATTGCGGATATTTTCGAAAGTACAGAACTATTACGAGGGGCAGGAAGGGGGACGGGCGCAAGAGTAAAAAGAAAGAATTTCAGATAGAATATTAGAAATTAGTATTATTATGTTTAAAAGCTCGAGAGAACGATTGCGAGTATATTTAAAGTCTAAAATAATTTGGAGGGGTGGGAACGGTAGGTGAAGGACTATGTGCGTCCTGCGCGCATGTATACGCTGCCGCAGGAAGTGGGGGCCCGGACCGATTATTCCACCGATGGCAGAAGATTTTTATTTTTTTGTATTTTATATTTATGTTTTTCCATTACGATAATATAATCATTCATGAAGAGTGTCGAACATAAATGCGCGCGCGCAGCGCACAGTGGCCTGCGCTACCGTAGACAGTGAGGACCATGTGCGAGTTTCTTTCTCTCTCTCTCTCTCTTTTTTTTTTTTTTTTTTTTTTTTTTTTTTACATTATAAAAATTAATGCAATTTTGAGAATTCATTAACTATAGTGATTCATTTTAAAATAGTGGCCAGCGAAGCGGGCGTAGCCTGCTAGTATACATATATATAAGTGTTGGAAAAGATAATGGAAACACTTTTGCTTTTTTACGCGTTATCAAACATCTTGAAAAGTACTTATCGTTCTCTTCTTGAACTTTGGGAATAAGGAAAACATGTCTCTCCCCATATTTTTCAGCAAAGATTTTGCAACGAAGGCCCTTAGGAGATTAACAACAAATCCAATAAAATAAAAATTATTTGCGATTACCCTGTATCTGGAAAAGTTTCGATTGATCTGCAAACTTCAGATATGCTTATAAATGTTATATTTTGTACGTGTGACGAGCTTTGTGAAGATAGCTTGAATACTTAAAGAGTTATTAATATTTTATTAAAAAATGCAAAATTTTTTCACAAGTTTTTATTTTATAGGGTAAGTGCACCAGTAATTGACACTTTAAGAGAAATATCTAAATTAACTAGCAATTGCTATTTACTAAAATTATCTTGGGAGAAACTTCTTGTTTTAAAAAATTAAGTGAGGTTTCAAAATTTATTTAGAGTATAATTTATTTGAAAATGTAGAATTTTTCTTTTTTTTTCTCATATTGTCATGGTAGTTTCACCAGTAACTGACACCAAGAGAAAATTTTAACACCAATAATGGCACTTCAGGCTCCAGTAACTGACACTTATGAAATGCATAGAAAACACTCATTTATTTTTAATGCAATCTTAATTTTTCAAAATGCAAAAATATTTTATTAAAAGAAGATATTTTGCTTTTGCTTTTTTTTACTATCATCATCTTGTTTGCAGACAGTTTTCTTTTTCTCTTTTTTTTTTTTTTTTTTTTTTTCACTATCATCATCTTGTTTCCAGACTGTTTTCTTTTCCGATTTTCTCTTTCAATTTTACGCTGCTCCTTTTCTAATTCTTTTCTTCCTGTTTTGTCCTGTAATACTTTTTCCATTCATTAGATATTGCAACTGCTGGGATTTTTTCTTTGATTTTTCGATTTTTTTATTTGTTTTGGTTCAGACCAAAATAAGGCTTTTTTGAATGGAGATGAACTTGTTTCATCTATAATTTCTGAAGTAACAGGCAGCTGACTACTTGTAAGCATCAAGAATTTCGAGAGGAGATGCTGTTACCAGCAACCGCCTAACTCCTGCCAACGACGTAACCAAAACAACCAACAGAATGAATCTAGGATCCGCACAGTCCAACAATCCAGCTCCCGCCCAAAGAGCAACAGGAAATCACAGGAAACAAGATCAAGAAGTCGCCAGACACGCCAAAACTCCAGACCAAGCCTCAGTCCAGGGTCCAAAAGAGTCACTCCACAAGACAAAGACCACCCTCCATCAGACAGCAGAGAGCACCCATTCACTTGGCCAATATATCCATATCAATTCTTCCCAATTCCACCTCCATTATCTGCAGATTCAAATCATCTTCCACAACTCTTCATGGACTACCTCAGAAAATACTCTACGACAACCTACCAACCCACTCCTCTCGGAGCCAGTAGGTAAGGCCAACCTCTTTAACTATTTCCCTCGAGCTCTCCTCTAGCATTAATAGCAAAATGTTCTCTAAAAAGGCAAAAAGCATTCCTTCCTCGTCCTCCCAAGTGGCAGCATCCCCAAAAACACAGCCCAAATCCTCATTCAATAACCTTAGTTTCTTGCAGATCAACCTCAATAGGTGCAGTGCGGCTAACTCGGCAGCGCGGGACTTCATGGAGAAGAACTCCATAGACATCGGGCTGCTGCAGGATATATACTGCACTAAAGAGGGTGATCTGTATGGATTCCCCTCCTCATGGCCCAAGTTTGGCTCAAAACAACATACAGCACATATCATTCTCAACACCAGAAACCTAAACTTCACTCATATCTACACTAGGGAGAATTGCGTTTTTCTACGCTGACCAGTAATGAAGGTGAACTGAAATTCGGCAGTGCTTACGCTGCCCCGTCTACGGACTTTGATGACTGCATTCAAGAATGGCAGCATTTAATCAGCCAAAGAACACTGTTTCTGTGTGGCTGCAACCTCAATGCAAACTCCCGCTGTGGTGTTCCCCACGCGAGGATGCAAGAGGAAGCAGCCTCATAGAATATCTAACCACTAACAACTTATGTTTAGCAAATATAGAAAATTCCCAACCAACATTCCAGAAAACTAATACCAAAGGCTGGCCAGATTTTACAATAGTCAATCCTAAAACCTTTGCTAGAATTAACAACTGGTCAGTTCTAGATACCTTCAACAACGCAGACCATAACAAATTTTTATACTGGTTTACAATCATTCATATATGGATTGTCTTCTCTAGGCAACCTTCAGCTAATCATAATAATTCCACCGCGTATCCCTTTTTCTATAAACAGCAGCATATTGTTATCTGTTAACATTTCTAGTGGTGGCTCAGTGATCCTTAGACAGGCTTGCCATGCAAGTCCAGGAGTACTAAAATGACGTGTATAATCAATTTCATAGTATTGTTGACATACAGTTCTAAAATTTTGAAAGATATCTGGAAGAATAAAACGTCAGTTTTGGAATATCAATCATGTGAATCACTAAGAGTTTTCATCTTAAACTTGCTCCAGATTGTTTTATCGTATTCAAAATCGTCATCATCACTGATACGTTCATCAGTTAATGAATCATAAAAAGCACATACTGGAGCAAATTGGGTTTCCTCAAATTAATACTTTTTTAAAACAGTAAACTGCGCTGAATCGAAATTTTTAAGAATTTTTTCTAAGGATGGGGATAAAAATTGAAAACTATCTAATAAAATCAGTTAGATATAGGACATCCAGATTTCTTTAAGCGACATGTAATGTAATTTACTTAGGTCGTGGCAAAACTTCTATTTGGTGAGCTTTATACTTTCTACGTTTTGTCAAAATATGGTGGCTATCATATTTTTTCAAATTGTGATATTTAACTGGGATAGATTTACTTTGCAAGTTTAGGTAGCATGAAGCATATAATGCATCTCTATAAACTCCAGATATACGACAATATCTTACACGATCATCACGATTTTTTTTTTTTTTTTACACAGAGTACAGAATTTGGCTTCTCGAAAAGCTTTTTCTTCTTCAAAATTCAAACGCATTGGATTCTTGTTTATCAATTTTCGAACAAGTATCCCTTTTTCTTCCGTCAATCACATTAGGAAATGATCAACAGCATCTTCTCTTCTATACACTTTATTAGGTTTAACGAATCGTCTATCAAGACCGATAACACTGTTAAAAATGAACTATTTAATAAAAATTTAAGTAAAAAATCATTTTTTAAGATTAGAAGCTTTTTATTGTGAAGCCCTAAAAAGCATAAAAGGAAAAATTATGGAGGTAAAGACATGCTATAAAGAATTGAAAGTTTTAACACTAATGCAATTTTAGAGAAAAATATAGATCTTTCCCTTTTGCAAGAGATGAAATTTTTTAAATATTCAAAATATTTTAAAAAGCATTCGAGACCAATATTCTTAGTTATTAGTTTTTTGTATAATTATTCGTTAAGCCATAAATTTCAAAAGTCTCGAAAGCTTTTTAAAATATTTTGAATATTTAAAACTTTTCATGTCTTGCAAAAGGGAAATATCTATATTTTTCTCTAAAAATAGTGTTAAAACTTTCATTTCTTTATAGCATGTCTTTACCTCAATAATTTTTTATTTTATGCTTTTTAGGGCTTCACAATAAAAAGCTTCTAATCTTAAAAAATGATTTTTTACTTAAATTTTTATTTTGTGCTTTTTAGTTATAAATAAAGCTTCTTAAAAGTCTAATAAATATTTCTTAGGATACTGTGTAGACAACTGAAAATTTTCTGTTAGATACTGACAATTTTTTTTTAATTATCTGAAAAAAAAATAGCACGTCGGCCTTCGAGGATCTAGCCCACGACCAACGCGTTATCAGCATGATATTCTAACCAAAAGTCAACGAACATTAAAAAAATGTCATAGAACATGCTAGAAATATCTAAGTAATGCAAAAAAAACATTGTTCTTGAATGCTTTTCGAAATACTTTGAATATTTAAGAATTTTTTAGCTCGTATAAAAGCGAAATATCTACATTCTTCTTTAAAATTTTCTTATTATTGAAACTTTTATTTTTTATAGCATGTCTCTGCAAGAATAAAATTTTATTTAATGCTTTTTAAGGCTCCACAACAAAGTTTCCAGCGGTTTTTTTTTTTTTTTTTTGGGTTATTTTGGTTATTTTGAGTTACTAAAATAGCTTCTTAAAAAAACTAATCAAAATTTCTTAGGATACTGTGTAGGCCCTGAAAGGTTTTGTTTTTAAAAATGACATATTTTTTATTAATTATCTACAAAAAAGTAACGCAACAAAAGTAACAACCTTTGAAGACTGAACCTACTCACCACCATCACGTTATCAACATGACTTTAACCAACCCTTTTTAACCATCACTTTAAACAACTGAGCCACTGAATGATGTAAATGTTCCTTACATTTCCTTTAAAGTGGAAGCGCTTTGTTTTTTAGCATGACACGAAGACGCGATGACAAAATCCAATTTCAAAAATAAGAAATTTCAAAAAAAATATTTATTTTAGTATTTTTTACTTTAAACTTTTTATTTGGTGCTTTTTTTTACTATCAAAAATATTTTGTGATTTTTAATTAAAAAAAAAAAAAAAGAAAGAAAAAAAAACTCCCCAAAAAATTCTTAGGATACTGTGTAAGCAAGGAAAAATTTTCGTGTATCAGTTGACACCTTTTCTATTAATTATTTGCAAAAATTCACACGCTGGACCTTTCGGGAACCGAATTCAAGACCACCACGTTATTAACGTGACACTCTAACCAACTGAACGAAGGAGCGATAAACGGGATGGTTTATATTTACTTTAAAATGGAGGTGCCTTGTTTACTAGCGTGACACGATGACAAAGTCAATCTCCTTATATTATTAAAATCTGTACGCGTGTGTGTGTGTGTGTGTGTGTCTGTCTGTGAGTAACGGCTTGACGCAGCAAAAACTCCGCCGCTAACGGTCGCACAGACTTCGAACAGGTACCGATGGACAGAGAATTTATCGCAGATCTGGGTTATCTAATTTGCTAAACGATGCGACCCTAATTAGCGGAGATATTAATTAAAATGTCGACCATTGTCTAACGAAAAAACGATTCGAAATCGGAGGCGTCCGCCATTTTCGCCCGCTACCGCTTACCTTGAAAGAAGAAGCAGAAAGAGGAAATTTCGTGGGTTTTTCTAAATCCATCGCTGCCGATCTGTTGGAGATATCGAAAATACACCTGTACCACGAGAAAGAGCATTTATTACCGATTCTTACGGTACTATTTTTTTTTTTTTAAATACGGATTTTTTATATTTTTAAAAAAAGTTTTAAAAAGGGTCGAAAATTTTTCTTTTTCGCGATTGTCTTTTTCGAAACGCCCTGTACGAACGAGTAAAAGTTCCATTTCTTAACAACTGGTATACAAAGAAAGGCCATTTAATATTCTTTCGAACCATATAAACATTTTTACAAAATACGGATTAGCGATCCATATTTTTAGATTTTACGAAACATCGAATTTTTCGAAAAACATTTAATAACTCAAAAGCGTTTAGAGATAAATCATTTCTTTTTTTTTTGTATATAGATCTAGCTTTCATAATTAATTTCCCAAAAGATTGAGCGAAAATTTCAAAAACTGAATAAGTTATAAATTTTTTAATTTCACGCTTGAAACCCATTGAAATAGAATACCCGACCTTCCTTCGATGAGATTCTATTACGTGTTCATTGCCGCTTTTCGTTACCACGAGAACCAGCTCAACGAAGAGAGATTTCTGCTTTCTCGACGAAAGCAAAGCAAAAAAAAAAGCAGCGATAAATGAGGTCACGTGTTTTGGTTCTGCGATTAAAAATTGCAATACGCGTATTTCAATTTCTCAGCAACTAATTAAAATAATTTCATAAGTAATACATCATTAGAAAGCTTTTTTGAATTGGGATCGAACAGTGGAATACAGAAATTTGTACCGCCAGATGGCGCTGTTATATTTTCAAATTTCAATTTCTAATTATGATTAAATTATTTTTAATACATCATTCGAAAGATATTTTAAAGTTCTTTTAAATTATCGAATGTTTTCACCAGATTTACACGTTTTGAGGTGTCCTGAATCAAATTTCTTTTATGGCGCTGTAATATTTTCAAATTTCAATATTACAATTTCTAATTATGATTAAATTATTTTTAATACTTAATTCGAAAGATATTTTAAAGTTCTTTTATATTATGGAAAGTTTTCACCAGATTTACACGTTTTGAGGTTTCCCGAATGAGTTTTCTTTTGTATCTCAGATACTAATTATAATAATTTCATAAGTAATACATCATTAGAAAGCTTTTTTGATTTGGAATCGAACAGTGGAATACAGAAATTTGTACCGCCAGATGGCGCTGTAATATTTTCAAATTTCAATATTTCAATTTCTAATTATGATTAAATTATTTTTAATACATCATTCGAAAGATATTTTAAAGTTCTTTTAAATTATCGAAGGTTTTCACCTGATTTGCACGTTTTGAGGTGTCCTGAATCAGTTTTCTTTTATGGCGCTGTAATATGCGCATAGCGCACGGGGCTGCGCTGCCGAAGACAGTGTGGACCCGGTGCGAGTTTTTACCCGATGAGAAATGATTTTTTTTTTTTAGGGGTCACGAAGGGTCAGGGGAGGAATACGCGCGCGCAGCGCGTGTATCTGTTGTGAAAAAAACAATTTCCACATATGTTAAATTTGCAGAGTTAGCAGTGCAGTGAAATGATAGTTGCTCAGCTCTAATAAGCTATAAAAAAGATAAATATATGTGGCATTCATTGAAGACAAAAGTTCAATTAAAACAGTTTATTAAAGTTGAAACAAAAAGATGAATAACATTAAACCAGCTGAAACAATTGTAGAATCTTGCTGACGAAAGGTTAAATACCCTTAAAATACTGCCATATAGAGTTCAAATAGAAAACGACTTTTCGCTGTGACATAACTAGATACACTAAACGTATCACTGAAAATATCAAGTCACAAAAACGTAATTTACAATCATAATAAAACTAAACAGTTTATAATTATATTGAAATACCAGCTCATGACTTTGAGCTAAACTGAAAAAACATAAAAGCTTAAGAAATTAAGAGCTTCAGATATTAAGAGCTTAAGAGAGTGATTACATATTTCCTACCTCCTTTTATAGTCGCGAAACGGATTCAAAGTAACAGCTACTTGATGCTGTAGAATAGGAACGCCTCCCATAACTATAGCAACACGACGCTGCGAGTCAACCGCCATCTATGGGCTAAGCAAAGAGACTCTGCAGTTGAAAAAATATTACATCTCCTCGCTAAGTAGCGAAATGAACAATCCGTAAAAGGATTTAAACATATTTTTCTTTAAGTTAATTTTAATAAAATATGCTTTTAAATATGAGGTAAGTAATTAAAGTTATTTCAAAAGACTTAAACATAAATATACTGATAAGGAATATAATTTTTAACTAAAAGTAATTATCATTAAGTTTTTTAATTTTAATATATCTTTAACTCAAATGGCAGTATCACAAAAGGCAATAGCACTAAACGCTATAATTCATTTAATTAATAACTTAAACTTTAAAGGTTATAAAGTGAATTTAAATTATATTTAAGTAGTAAATGAATTTAAATTTAAATTTGAGAATCAACACGGAAAGGGTACAAATTTTACAACAGTATCCCTTAACTTGTGCGCGCGCAGCGCGCACGCGACTGCGCTGCCGAAGGCAGTGGGGACCCAGTGCGAGTCTTTTCCCGATCAGAAATGATTTGTATTTTTAGGGGACACGAAGGCTCAGGGAAGGAATACGCGCGCGAAGCGCGAGTATCCTTGATGTTGTGCGCGCGCAGCGCGCACGGGACTGTACTGCCGAAGGCAGGGGGGACCCGGTGTGAGTTTTTACCCGATCAGAAATGATTTTTTTTAGGGGCACGAAGGGTCAGGGAAGGAATACGCGTGCGCAGCGCGTGTATCCCTTAAGTTGTGCGCGCGCAGCGCGCACGGGACTGCGCTGCCGAAGGCAGTGGGGACCCGGGCCGCTTTTTTAACCAATCACAAATGATTTTTTTTTAAATTTCTTTTCTTAACACTAAAAGTTACTGTTAGTGATTCATTAATTATAGTGATTCATTTGAAAATACTGACCCGCTAGCGGGCGAAGCCCGCTAGTCTCCTTATATTATTAAAATCTGTACGCGTGTGTGTGTGTGTGTGTGTGTCTGTCTGTGAGAAACGGCTTGACGCAGCAAAAGCTCGGCCGCTAACGGTCGCACGGACTTCGAACAGGTACTGATGTACAGAGAATTTATCGCAGATCTCGGTTATCTAATTTGCTAAACGATGCGACACTAATTAGCGGAGATATTAATTAAAATATCGACCATTGTCTAACGAAAAAACGATTCGTAATCGGAGGCGACCGCCATTTTCTACCGCAACCGCTTACCTTGAAAGAAAAAGCACAGAGAGAAAATTTTGTGGGTATTTGTAAACCGATCGCTTCCGATCTGTTGGAGATATCGAAAATACACCTGTACCACGAGAAAGAGCATTTATTACCGATTCTTACGGTACAATTTTTTTTTTTTAAATACGTATTTTTTATATTTTTAAAAAAAGTTTTAAAAAGGGTCGAAAATTTCTCTTTTTCGCGGTCGTCTTTTTTGAAACGCCCTGTACGACCGGGTAACCCTTCCATTTTATTAACAGCTGGTATATAAAGAAAAGCCATTTAATCCTCTTTCGAACCATATAAACATTTTTACAAAATGCGGATTAGCGATCCATATTTTTAGATTTTACGAAACATCGATTTTTTTGCAAAACATTTTATAACTCAAAACCGTTTAGAGATAAATCATTTCTTTTTTTTTTTGGTATATAGATCTCGCTTAAACATTTAAATTCCCAAAAGATTGAGCCAAAATTTCAAAAACTGAATGAGTTATAATTTTTTTAATTTTAGCCTTTAAAGCATTGGAAATCGCGAATTTCATTCCAGATTGAATTCCGTCAAATGAAGCAGCTGTCGGTTTTCATCACTATGGCAACCAGTTCAGAGAGAGCATTTCTCGAGCTCCACGGAAGCAAAAAAAAAAAAAAAAAAAAAGCGATAAACATCTGGTATTTAACGAGGTCATGGGTTTTTGGTACTGGGATTAAAAATTGCAATATTTTAATACGCGCATTTCAATTTCTAATTACGATTAATTTATTTTTTATACATCATTCGAAAGATATTTTAAAGTTCTTTTATTTTATTCAAAGTTTTCAACATATTTACACGTTTTGAGGTGTCCTGAATTAATTTTCTTATGTATCTCAGCTACTAATTAAAATAATTTCATAAGTAATACATCATTAGAAAGCTTTTTTGAATTGGAATCGAACAGTGGAATACAGAAATTTGTACCGCCAGATGGCGCTGTAATATTTTCAAATTTCAATATTTCAATTTCTAATTATGATTAAATTATTTTTAATACATCATTCGAAAAATATTTTAAAGATCTTTTAAATTATCGAAAATTTTCACCAGATTTACACGTTTTGAGGTGTCCTGAATTAGTTTTCTTTTGTATCTTAGCTACTAATTAAAATAATTTCATAAGTAAGACATCATTAGAAAGCTTTTTTGAATTGGAATCAAACAGTGGAATACAGAAATTTGTACCGCCAGATGGCGCTGTAATATTTTCAAATTTCAATATTTCAATTTCTAATTATGATTCAATTATTTTTAATACATCATTCGAAAGATATTTTAAAGTTTTTTTAAATTATCGAAAGTTTTCACCAGATTTACACGTTTTGAGGTGTCCTGATTACGTTTTCTTTTGCATCTCAGCCAAAGGAGTTAGATCGTTCAAAATGGGTATACGTAGGGTGCCTATATTACTAAGAGTGGCGACAGTTCTCAGTGCGCAACCGCTGTGGATGAAATCTTGGGTTGCTTGCGTGAGCTACGAGTGGGGTTGATTCTTTCTAGATATGACCTTTATCTTACGTTGGCGAGAAAATGCTTCTGGTGAACATTTACTTTTCTGGCGGGATATTTAATTTTCTTAGAAGTAAAAAAGACTTAATTTATTCATAATTCGTTCAAATCAGTGGCGGATCCAGAACGTGACTTTTTTTTTTTTTTTTTTTTTTTTGGGGGGGGGGGGGGCTAAAAATTTTCAAAGTGGTATTATAGACCAATAAGAAATTTACAATTGCAATATTCAATTGTGAATGTCAGTGTTTTTTTTTTTTTTTTTTTTTTTTTTTTTTTTTTGGGGGGGGGGGGGCTTCATCCCCCTACCCCCCCCCCCCTTAAATCCGCCACTGATTCAAATTGTATTGAAATTAAGCATTTTCTTTTCACTAAATTATTTTTAGTTTAGTCAAATAACAAGTTATCGATAGACTTAAATTGCCAAATTTATAAAAAGGAAAAAAAAAAAAAAAGAATTGCTCTTAGAACCACAAATTTACGACTTCTATCAATTTTATTTAATAATTATTTTAATTTTTTCTGTGTGTTAATTTTCAGTTTATTGTTATTATTATTAAACCATTATTTTTAACTTAGATTTTTAAAAACCAAAGACATTATACTGAACTAAAGAATTTTTTTGTTTATAGTGAATTAAGGGAAATTTTTCATTTAAGAATTTATAATGCATCCCGATTTAATTTCATTATTTTTTCATTTTGTAGCACAATTTTTTTTTTAAAATAAACTGTAATATTTTTTCCTTAATAAGTTTAATTTCTGAAATAATAAGAATATAATAATAAATTGGTCATTTCTAATTCTTTACAGATTTTTTTTTTTTTTTTTTTTTTTGCATTTTGATATTATGTTCAAGATTTAACGTGGGGAGAGGGGGGGGGAGAAAATATTGTCCTATCTTCAAGGTTCTGAAAAAGTGGTACTTTTAGGAAGCTACAGTGCATCGTTGCTTTCACACAACACTTGTGCCTTGTTGATAAATATATGAGCTCTAATTTTTTCTACCCGAAAAAAATATTGCAGGCTTTCAGAATTTATGGTTTTTGTATTATTTGTTTAAATTAATTAATAAATTAATTTTAAATTAACTAATTATGTTTTATTTTATTTATTTGTCGTGTGAGTGACACACCATATAATTTAATCTAAAATCGTATCATCATTCTTTTTCTAATTAAAGGTATCGCCAGATTTAATTCACACCCTATGTAAACATTTCTAGGGGAGAAATACTATGCCTCCCACAAAATAAATGTTTTAACAAACAATTAAAAAGAAACAACGTTTGTAAAATATTTAAATATATTTATAAATTTTAATGCTTTCAAAACTCATTATTTTCAAAAAAAAGAAAAGAAAAGAAAAAAAGAAACTAATGAATTTATTTTTAGTTATTTTATTTTTATCTTTATTTTCAAAATAGTAAATAACTATCAATTTTATTGAAGAAAATTAAACATTATTCGTAATTAGTCAGACGTAATAAATAAGAAACAATTTACATATATATTCCTTAGTACATACTCTTACACATAATACACACAGAGATACACACTTATAAAGCTTTTAAAGCTTTCTCTGAGAAAGATGTCAAAACACTGACGGGGAATCTCTCGCCAGTACCATGTTAAATATCGCCAAATGTTTCTACTTTGCTTTATCAACGAAATCATTATTTTTTTTATTTAAAATAGCACAAAAATAGGACAAAAGTAACATATTTAATAAATAAGATGATTACAGATCAGTTATGACAATAATCATACAGTATTTTTTCTTTTTATATTAATTTATAAGCTGTGAAACAGGCCAGTAAAAGAATCTGCCTATCTCGTCCATCAATTAAGTTAATAAAACAGATTAATAATTAACATTATTCAGTAAAATATGTTTTGATATTTTACAAATAATCTTTCTTAATGTATTTCTGAAAGAAAAAAAAATCAAATTTACTTAATATCAAGAGATAAAAATGCTTTTTTCGACATATATGAAGCTCTCAATGTAAAACCTACGGAGCATCATCCAACAATTGCCCCGGGCGGCTGACGGTGAGTCTTGTCCAATGAGAATCTGTCACAGATCTGTCGCCACTCTTATCTTATCGAGGCACCCTAGGTATACGTAGGTTAATTAAGAGGGCCTGAAAGGGTGGAGAAGAAATAGGCGTGCACCGCGCGCGTATCCCTTAACTTTTGCGCGCGCAGAGCGCACCGGACTGCGCTGCCGAAGGCAGTGGGGACCCGGTGCGAGTTTTTACCCGATCAGAAATGACTTTTTTTAGGGGGCACGAAGGGTCAGGGAAGGAATACGCGCGCGCAGCGCGTGTATCCCTGAAGTTGTGTGCGCGCAGCGGTCGGGACTGCGCTGCCGAAGGCAGTGGGGACCCGGTGCGAGTTTTTACCCGATTAGAAATGATTTTTTTTAGGGGCACGAAGGGTCAGGGAAGGAATACGCGCGCGCAGCGCGTGTATCCCTTAAGTTGCGCGTGCGCAGCGCGCACGGGACTGCGCTGCCAAAGGCAGTGGGGACCCGGTGCGAGTTTTTACCCGATCAGAAATGATTTTTTTTAGGGGGCACGTAGGGTCAGGGAAGGAATACGCGCGCGCAGCGCGTGTATCCCTTAAGTTGTGCGTTTTTTTTTTTTTTTTTAGAGGGCACAAAGGGTCAGGGAAGGAATACGCGCGCGCAGCGCGTGTATCCCTTAAGTTGTGCATGCGCAGCGCGCACGGGACTGCGCTGCCGAAGGCAGTGGGGACCCGGGCCGACTTTTTACCCAATCACAAATGATTTTTTTTAAATTTCTTTTCTTAACACTAAAAGTTACCGTTAGTGATTCATTAATTATAGTGATTCATTTGAAAATACTGACCCGCTAGTTTCATATAAAAAGCTTCTACAAATAAGAAGATAAGCCTCCTCATATCTTTTTGGGAAGTTTTTTCTCAAAACATGCGGGAGCCGTTGCTTTCTCAAAAATGGGAATATTAATAAAAATAAGTATAATTATTAGTAATTTAATTTCATGAAATTAGTTACGATAAATATTTTTAAATTCTTTTTATAAATCTCTTGAATAATTACACTGTTAAAACACATTTTTCAAAAATAAGCACAATATTCTCAAAAATAAACAGGAATTTCAAAAATAAGCAGTCTCATCTGTACTAATATATAAAGAGGAAACGTTTGCTTGTATGTGGAGGGTAAGCTTTGAAACTACTTAACCGATTTTTAAAAAAATCTCACTAATAAAAAACTACACTATCCCTGAGTGCTATAGACTGTAATTAATTTTGATAAAATATTTTTTTTTTTTTTAATTCGAAAATTCAATATTTTAATTAAGATCCCAATAAAAGTTAAGAAAATAAATATTGTAACGAAAGTTGTTTTATCTGTGAACGCCGTGTCTGCGCGGCGAAGCATCGGGCCACGAATCCAAAGATTGCGAGTTCAATTCCCGTCATGGGCCATTCTTTAAAAATGCTTCTTTTTTTTTTTTATCTAAATTGTTTGTTTCTTTTTCATTCATTAAGTTATTATGTTAATTATGTTTAGGTTATCTATACTAATATATAAAGAGGAAAAGGTTGTTTGTATGTGGAGGGTAATCTCTGAAACTACTGAACCAATAAAAATAAATAAATAAATAAACAAATCATCATAAGCTACACTATCCCTGAAATTAATTTTAATAAAATATTTTTTTTTAATTCGAAATTTCAACATTTTAAATAAAATCTTCAGAAAAGTCATGAAGAATAAATATTATAAAGTGGTTTTGCCTGTGAGTGCCGTGGCGACGAGGCAAAGCATCGAATTTTAAAGCCAGCGATTGTAAGTTCGATCCCCATCAAGGGCGATAGTTATTTTTTTTTTTAATCTAAATTGTTTGTTTCTCATTCATTCATTAAATCATTATGTTAATTATGTTTAAGTTAATTATTCGATTTATGTTACGTAATTTCTAGTTTTTTTTATTATAGAAAATTCTGTTCTAGGAAATTCGTCTATTGTATATAAACCGATGTAAAATTCAGTTGAGTTGAAAAATAAACTTGAAGTGAGCTTAAAAATCTCTGTGTTACTTCGCTTTAGCGTTTCTCCATAAACCTTTTTTAAGTCTAACCTACGTGACAATTTAAAAAAAATCTAGCTAATGCCCTAGAAAAAAAAATTTACACGTTCATTTTCCTTTCTTTCTTTTCCTTTCTTTCTTTCTTTCTGTTTTTTTTTTTTTTTTTTTTTTTTTTTTTACATGAAAAGAAATATATTTACGCGTAAACAATAAAATTTTATTTAGAACTTTATGAAAAATTAAACTTGCATGGTAAAATTGACGTTATTATAGCTTTAAAAGCATTTCTTTTCCTAATGATATGATTTATTAAAAGAAATCTTTGTAAATATTCTAAATATTGACGCTTAAACAAAATTATAAATTATATTTGTTAGTTAGTATTTAATTTTGAAAAAACATTTAATGCTTCAGAAATGCAATTATTTATTTATTTATTTATTTATTTATTTTAGTTTCTTTTATATTATTCTTAATACATTTTTTAAATAAGCTAATCTCTAAAATGCATGATTTATTTTAATTTTTATTTATTTTTTTATTTTATTTAGTTATTTATTTGTTCCGTTTTGTTAGCTCCGAAATTCGCGTAAATATGGACCAGGACCCCTTAGAAGGACCCCCGTGGAGGGTATTCCATCTCTAGGCCTAGGACCAAGTCGGCCTTTAAACCCTAAAACCAACCAACCGTTTTGTTTTCTCGCCGCTAATTTCCAATTAGGTTATTGGCACGTAGTTCAGCGTATTTCGCGATTAATACCCAAGACGTGCATATCAGCTAATTTTTTGTTTCTAATTAAGTAATAAATATATATTCCTTACATAACTAGATCTGTATAAATAAAGTGTATCTGTAAGTGTATGCGTTTGTGTATCTGTGTGTCTATGTGTCTGCACTCTGGTGCATAGACTACTGATATCAGAGCTACAAAACTTGGTAGATGGGTAGCTGGGACCATGCAGGTGTGCACCTCCTCGAAATGTTTTCGAATTTTTTTTTTCTTTTTGTTTGTTTGTTTGTTTTTCGATTTTATCCATTGACTTTTCTGTTTCATTTTGTAAAATTTATGCTTTCATTTCAATTGTCTGGGTATCTTAGCAACGGTTATTACACTATTTATTATATTCATTCCTTAGAAAGCGATTTTTTTTTATTTATTATATTTATTAAAATCAAATGGTTACACAGCAGAAAAAAATAAATACATTAAATTTTAAATTTAAAAAAATAAACTATTTTTAACACTTATGTTTATGCATAATTTTTACAATAAAACAACTTTTTATTTTTCATTTATAAATTTTTATTCAATTATTACTCTTAGAAAGTAATAATTGAATAAAATACTCTTTTATATTAGGCGTGAGTACGCTTTATACACTCTTATTTATTTTTTTTAAATATTATGTACTTAAAGTTTCAATTAATATAACAACTTCAGCATAGATATAGGTAAGTAAAGTTTCGCTTACCTGTAAATCTTCTTACTGAAAAATGTTTATCTTACGCTAAGTTGTTTTCCTTTCCGGACTCTCCACTGCTTCATTACGTCTCGAATTTGGTGCTTCTTATTCTGAAAATAAATCTAGAAACATTTTCAGATTATTCACTAGTAATTTAATATTGAGAAAGAAATTAAACGTAAATGTGAACTTTCTTCTTCTTGATTATTTATTGAAAAAAGCTGTTTTAGAGAGCGAACCAAAGGCTCGTTCTTCTTATTTGAAGCACATACATATACACAACTGAATTCTTTTTACAGAGGCGAAAGATACAATTGAGGATACATGTACTTTGAGAAAACCGCAGGGTGTGACAAAAATGCGGAACATTAAGTTTGATACATCTACATATATACGCATACTGAAAATTAGAGTCTTTTAAATGAAAAGTTATAGATTAATTATTAAATATGAATTTCGGAGTCTATAATATTCTAACAGAAAGTGACTTTCTCTTTAGTTTATCGTAGTTCTTGAATCGTAGCAGCTCCACCTGTCGCCGATAAATAACTAAATTGAAGTAAGAGCGCAGGAAAGACCTTTCTGCTGGCAGTTGGACCCTGGACCCGATGCAATACGCGCGGGAAAGGAACTGCCGTAGGCAGCGGATACACGAAGCGATGTTTGGAGTGATTTCAATTTAATTCTTTTAGTTTTTATTTATAAAGTGATAGAAAAAATAGTGATTCAATTCTTTTGAAAATCCATTTAAATACAGTGACCAGCGAAGCGGGTGTAGCCTGCTAGTTTCTTATAATAGCTCGGAGTAGAAACGTCTCATTTTTAAGAATTTTTTTTTCTCATTTAACTATTCATTTCATATTCACCCTTGTAATATTGTAAAGAAAGTTTGTGAACATAGTGGCTCCGAGGTAAAGCGTCGGGCAACGAAACCAGAAATTGTGGGTTAGATCCCCGTCAAGGGAAATTGTTTAAAAGTGGTTTTTGTTTAAATCTAAATTGTTTATTTTCCATTCATTCATTATATTAATTATGCTTGTGATAATTAATCAGTTAATGTTATGCAATTTCTAGACTTTTCGAATTCTAGAATATTCTGTTCTAGAAAAATGGAAAAAGAAGAAGAAATAAATGAACATATAAATTTTATTACATCGAAATTTATTTTATTAAAAAGATAAAAAAGATAAATAAATACATACATTTTATTAAAATGGAAATTATTTTATAATTTTTTTTAAAGAAAATATATTTTATGTTAGAACTATGAAAAGTAATTTCGTGATTCAATTTAAACATTACTAACCTTATAGCTAATTACAAGTTTTGAGGAAAACATGATTACTTATTTATACATCATCCAATAACTTCGAAAACATAATATAAATATTTAATATAAATGCTACTTTTTCTAAATTTTTGTTATATATTATATAAGACTATTTTCAAGTTTATCTATAATGTAGTAGTGATAGACGATGCTGCTTTAAATTTTGCTTATTAACACATCAGTACATCACGCATCCAACGAATTCTCTGCAGGCGTACGAACATTGTATCACTACTCACATTTATTATACCGCACCATATTAGAGAACTATAAACATAAATTAACGATATAAAAGAATTTCATTTTTCCTTTCAGAAATTTAAATATCCTTATATAAAAAGGGATATTTTTTATAAAACTTATTTCAAGTCAATAAATGTGTATTTTGACAGAATAAAAAATATGGAAACAGGGTAAAGAATTAAAGCATAAAAGGTTTATGAAGATCCTTAGGCAAATTTTGTTGATGAAAGTAATTGATTTTACCTCGAAAGCTGACTCAAAACCATGCAATTTCATTACAATGATTCGCTATCAAAACAAAAATTACAAGTATTTTTAATGTAATTAAGTCAATATTCTAAGGGAAGCTTACAAAAGGAGTGTGCAAGTATTAATTTCTTTGAATAATCATTTTTAATGCAGCCTCTAGGCTATACTGATAATCTCTGGGTGGATGAATTGGAGTTTTTTAACTTTCAAATTAACTGACTGTAAGGGTAAACAATATAGATAATTTAAAAAGAGAAAAAAAATTATTTTTGTAAAAAATATAAATAAACAAATAAATATTTACTTGGAAATTTCATACATAACCATAGTGCAACAAAAATGAATTACCTTGCGGTAAATTTCATAGAAACCATGCAATTTCTTTTAAATTATTTGAAAATTTCTGAAAATAAAACATTAAAATAAACATTTTACTCTTGATAAGTAATATGATTATTTAAATTACATATCTTTTAACTTTTTTTTTTTTTTTTAATTTTGCAGATTTTTTTTAGAAAACATGTTTTTTCTGGATTTAAGCACATGTAACATTTCACTAAATCCATTCATTTTTGCAGAGATTTCAAATTCTTTATGTACCTATCCATAAAATAATAATGCCATAAAATAATCCATAACTAATATTAGAACATAAAGCGGATGTATTTGGTTAAATTCGAATACTTAACATGCAATAGTTTTTTTAAGTGCCATTTCAGAAAAAGAGTTATTAAAAAACTGTACTAGAAGCATTTAAAATTACCTTACCAGAAAAATACTAAAAAGAATTTATGCATGGATTATCGGAAAAAATACATATACATATATATATATATATATATATATATATATATATATTAATATGTCCAGTTTCAACAAACGAAGTCCAAAGATATTTCTTCAAACCGTGAAAGCCAAACTAATCTCTGGCAATAAACAGAAAACTGTGAGATTGTTCTTTGATTTCGCATCGCATAAGTCGTATATTCTAGAAAGTATAGCCAAAGAAATGAATTGTATACCTATTCGACAACAGAACATGGTTCATTCCCTTTCTGGCTGCGTTATCACTTACGAGGTCAAGCATAACTGCTATAAAGTGACATTGAAACATTTGAAAGAAAATTTTGGCTGCAATTTTGAAGTTTTGGATCAGTTTGCAATATGTGAAAATATTAGGCCAGTTTTAAGGGTCCTTGGATAAAAGAGTTTGAAGAAAATGAGATAAATTTAACGGACATTGGCGACAGATGTAAAGCGATTGATATTCTCGTTGGAGCTGACGTCATGGGAAAAATGTTGACAGGGAAAAGAAAAGTCTATCGTCGGGTCTCGTGGCTTTAGGAACGTACTTAAGTTGGACCTTAACCCTGCAGTGCATGATTTTTTCTATTTTCCCAGGAAAAATATATTTGATTCTGTGATAGCCAGATAGTAAAGATAAAATATTAAAAAAATTCCAGTGATTTCCATTTTTAACCAATTTAATTTTTTTTAATTGTTGCCATATGGCAACACTGGGAATTAAGCATATACTTTTCAATACATAGGATTTTTTTTTTAATTAGGCTAATCTGCAATGTTTTTATTGAAATAATAATTACACATAAATAAAAAAGCATGAGATATTTAGCAATAGCACTTACCAGTTAGTTTTTATTATTAAACATTATGGTTTTGTATGGTGTGACACAAAACAGTTATTATTTTGGTTGGAACATAGAGGAACTAAGCATTTCATGCATTTAACTCTAGTAAAACCTTTACAGTTGAGAAATTTACAACGTTACTTGGAATCTAAATGTTCGGGCCAGTGATCGATTCTGTCGTACTTAACGTCTTTGGGAGGTTGCTTGTAGTTAGGCTTCTTCAGTCGTTTTAAGTCAGTCTCAACTTCATTCGATGGTCGACCTCGTTTTAAAGTTTTCATCTCCCCAATAGAACAAAGGTTTCTGCAACCTCAAGCCGAAAGTCTATCAATTTCAAATGTCTATTAGGGTGTGCTCGCTTGTACAATAACCAGGCATTTATTATAGCAAGATCGATAAGATGACAAAATAGTTTAAAGTACCATTTTCTAGTTCGCATGGTAATTTTATATCTCCCAAGTAAACTATCATGAAGATCTACTCCACCCATATGTTTGTTATACACATGGATTACATGAGGACAAGAAACACTTTTTCTACATTTTTCTTTTCTGTCATAACGTATGACATCTTTCACGGGACTTGTCCCAGCAAATGTTGAAAGCATCAAAACAGTTTTATTATCATGCCAGCGAGATTTGATATTTCGCATCCATTCATATTCGTAACATACTCGAAAATACTTCCACGTTTACATTTTTCAATTCCTTATCAAGTGGTATTTTGCAAAATGGTACTCTATCTCTTCTTACAGTACCAAGCGATAGAATTCCTCTTTACTTCAAGGATGTAATAAAGCCACAGATGTGTAAAAGTTGTCAAAGTATAATTTATGATTTTTGTGTTCAGGAACCAGGCGGGTTAGCCTAGCTACCACGGAACCAGTGACCTCTAAGTCACCTGGTTCGTTCGGCAGACTAATGGCATTTTTTTCTGCCCTGGTATAAATGTCGAAATTGTATACGAAACCAAACACACCAGTTAAAACATTGAAATAAGAACACAGAATAAAAATACTCATGAAAAACTTTAAAAAGCTAAACAAAATTATAAGCAAAAGATTTTACTGCATCGAACTCAGAACGTAAATAATCAAAAGAAAAATCAAGCTTTCCTCACAGTGTTGCCAAATGGCAACATTTGTAAAAACGAACGTAAAAAGTTATTATTACAAATTTTGTTGTTAAAAACAAGTTAAAATTAATAAAAAAATATTCTCTCAACAAAAAATATATATTTTAAAATATATTTTTGCATGTTTAATAAAACTTTAGAAGATCGAAGTCAGCCTTTGCCAGAAAAAAATTGTGATTGCAAAAGTCGTACTTTGATTTCAACCATCGGGTTGGTATTGCCATTTATGATCTGTTTCATGAACGAAAATCGCGAATTGGAGTATTTTGAAGCCGGAAAGCACAGTGTTGCAGAGATGCTACATGAATTGAATAGGTTAGAGAGGAAAAAAAAGTTTGTAGCCAATTGGCTACAGTATGCACTGTAGGGTTAATGGGAAAAGTACCACCTGGAAAATCCTCGGAAGAAAACTTGGCGATGACAGTGTTATCGCTGTATGTAAATGAAGCTGAAATCTCAAATCTATGGAAGTTGGATTTAATTGAAATCTATGATCCTGTTGAGAAGAAGTACAAATACGAGATTGATCTTCAGACTAATGAGCATTTTTTAGAAACCGTGGCAATTAATAAAGAGGGCCGTTATGAAGTTGGTTTGCCATGGGCTGATGGTAAGTCGCCTTTACCCGACAACTTGAGTTTGGCGAAGAAGCGGCTCGAATACACAACAGCAAAGCTTATAGCGATGAACATGTATGAAAATTGTGAAGATGTTCTTCTGAGCTGGATTAATGAAGGCATAATTGAGGAAGTTCCCAAGAACGAAGTAAACTCTTATGGCTATTACTTACCTCACCGTGCTGTAATAAAACCTAGTAGCAGCACTACTCCAATTCGCCCAGTGTTTGATGCTTCAGCTAGATTAGCAAATTATCCTTCTTTAAACCAATGCTTGGAATGTGGTCCTAATCAAATGGAACTTATTCCTGATATTTTACTTCGATTCAGAGAAAAAGAATTTGGCGTTATCGCCGACATTAGGAAGGCTTTACTGCAAATAAGCATTCGTAAAGAGGACAGAGATTTTCTGCGTTTTTTATGGTGGGAAAACTTAGAAGGAAAGAAACTAAATGTTTTTCGCCATACAAGAGTTGTGTTAAATGCAATCCTTTCCTTTTGTCTGCGGTAATTGAGTATCATATTCGGCATTGTAACGGATTTGAAGAATCTTTAAAGAAAAGGCTTCTAGAGAGTTTCTGTGTAGACAATGTCGTTACTAGCGTTAACAACAAAGATGAATTAGATAAGTTTATCGTTAATTCTAAAGCTTTAATGGCCAAAGGTTGTTTCGATCTTAGAGAATGGGAATGGTCTGGCGACTGTAATGAGACTAGTTCTAAGAAAAAGACTCAAGTATTAGGTCTTATCTGGAATAAAGAGCTGGACACATTGAAAATTAATATGAAATGGTTAGACAACATTGATATGGAAAAAGTAACTAAAAGAAGTATGCTGTCTGCCATCCACAAAGTATTTTATCCCTTTGGCTTCACCTCACCAGTCATGCTTTGTCCAAAAATAATGTTACAAAAGGCATGGAAACTAGGAACGAGTTGGGATGAAGAGATAACTGGTGAGCTTCATGAAGAGTTTATGCAGTAGTTTCAAGAACTGAAATATTTGACTGATATTATTACTTACAAACTTTGAATAAACACCATAAAATGCAATAAACTCGCAACAATTGTTTCGGGTCGAAAAAACACGACCCTTCATCAGGCGAACAAAGTAAGCACGAGTGCTGCAGTCAAAGCGGCAACGGTTGCCGCTTTGACTGCAGCACTCATGCTTACTTTGTTCGCCTGATGAAGGGTCGTGTTTTTTCGACCCGAAACAATTGTTGCGAGTTTATTGCATTTTATGGTGTTTATTCAAAGTTTGTAAGTAATAATTTTTACAACGCCAGTTTTGTGATGCTTCTTTATTAAATACAGATTTCTAGGTTTATTCGAGTAATTTCTGAAGATTTAAGTAACTGCACTATTCACACGTTTGTTGACGGAAGCAAAGATGCCTATGGAGCAGTTACATTCCTTAGAGTAGAGGATGATAATCAAGTTGAATTATTTTTGCTTGCAGCAAAGTCTCGAGTTAAGCGGTGTAATTATTCCTAGAATGGAGCTTCTAGCTGCTGTAATTGGAGCAAGACTAACAAATTCGGTTATTGAAGCTCTTGGTTGGAGAAATGTTATGACTCATCACTGGAGTGATTCTACAACGGTTCTCACATGGATACAGAGAGAAGAAAATTGGTCAGTTTTTGTTAGAAATAGAGTGCAGGAGATCATAAAACTGAGTAATCCCTCATCATGGAGACATATAACGGGGGAGAGGAAAGCTGCAGACTTGCCCTCCAAAGGATGCAAAGCGAAGCATCTAGTCTCACCAAAATGGTGGGAGGGTCCAGAATGGATGAAAGATGTTTCTGAATTTCAAACAATGATGGATTTCTCCAATCGCGATTGGAATGAGGAAGAGATTGAGAAGGAAAAACCTAAAAAAATGTGTATACTGACAAATACTGAAACCATTGGTGATGAAGACTGGCACTATAGATACTTTCCTAGTTATGATAGAATTATTCGTCTTGTTGCATGGATCCTTAGTTTCAAGCATAACTGCAAGAATTTAAATACGAGGAATCATGTTGAATTGACAACCTCAGAATTTCATGAAGCAGAAATGAAGGTTTTACTTCTAATGAGCATTTTTCTCGAGTAGAAGAAGAAAAGAGATTGAAAACTTTGCAAACGTTTAAAGACGAACTTGGTGTCATTCGTTCAAAGACCAAAATTATTTATCGAAAATATAGTGAAGATTTTCTTAAACCTATCGTTCTTCCATCAAAACATGAAGTGGTAAAACGGCTAATTTATAAAGCACATGTTGAGAACTGCCATGCTGGTGTCCAGATACTACTAAATATACACTGCTTGACATTGAAAATGCAACACCAAGAAGGAATGATAATAACGGAATGAAATTTGTTGGACACATACATTATAGTAGGAAGAACAATTGATTAAAATTTCAGGAAATTTGGAGTAATATGTACTGAGAAAACAGTACAGAAAGCAGCAACCTCTGTGAGCAATAACAGCACATATCTGCCTAGGCAATGAACCGAACAGCGATTGGATGACATGTACGGGTAAAGCACTTCATGAACCTTAAACACGATGCCACAATTCACCGATCGAAGTTACTGGTGAGTAGTGGGGGGGCCAGTCGCTTTTCAATGATCAAACAGTCATTTTCATTGGTGTGAGCTCAAGAGAACGCGCTGGCCAGAGCAACAGTCGAACACATTCTGTATCAAATAAGGTCCGGACAATACAAACAACTTGCGTTCGTGCATTATCTTGCTTAAATTTTGCGCTACGGAGGCCTCGAATGCAGGGCAGAGGGGCGGGCCTTAATTTATCAGAAATTTAATGGCCGCTGTTCAGAGTGCCAGGAATATGAACATGACGTAATCGAGACGTGTATTCAATGGGAACCCATAACATCATTGCAAATGATGGATAGTATGATGATGTCGAATCCCAGCTGGCAATGTGCATTATTCATAATGCCGTTAAATACGGATAAGGCAATCTTGATGCTGTAAACAGGATTGTGATTTGTCTGAAAAGTGACTTCACGCCATTCCTGCGTCCAGGTTCATCGTTGATCACACATTAATGGCGCCCATATCAGTGATGCAGTTTTGAGGGTAATCAGAATTTTGGTAGCCGCGTACTGAGTCACAACCTGGATTGATGGTATGTTGTACTATTGGATACACGTCTCGGTCACCCCTTGTTTTCATTCCCGCCACTCTGAATACCAGCCATTACATTTCTGACGAGTTAAGGCCCATAGCTCTGCCCTATGTTCAAGGCCTCCAAAGCGCAACGTTTAAGTAGGACAACGCACGACTGCAAGTCGTTCATATTGTCTGGATCTTCATTGATGCCGAATGTGTTCGACTTTTGCTCTGGCCAGCGCGTTCTCCTGATCTCGCACCAAGGAAAATGACTGTTTAATCGTTGAAAAGTGACTGGCACCCACCACTCACCAGTAGCTTCGATCGATGAATTGTGGCGTCGTGTTAAAACTTCATGAAGTGCTCTACCCGTACATGTCATCCAATCGCATTATGTACAAAAAACAGTTTTTCTCAGTCAGCTCCTGTGGCGGTTTTTACAGATGGTTCAAAAACAGAACATGGAGTGGCGGCAGCCTTCTGTGTCCTTAATAACAATGAATGTACCCACCGATGGTCATGTAGACTCGAGGACTTTAACTCTGTTTTTCAGGTGGAGCTTTTCGCCATTGAAAAGGCCCTGGAGTGGGTCACCACTCAAACCAACGTCAATAATAAAACTCATATTTTTAGCGACAGTCTATCGGGTCTGCAGGCCATTGTCCGCCACAGGTCCCGACATCCTCAGGTTCTTAAAATCAAACACCTTTTGAAGGATCTAAATCTTCGAACGTCCCTGGCACATGTTTCTGCCCATAGGGGCGTGGTCGGAAACGAATTGGCAGATTCTCTAGCCAAAAGTGCAACTGAGAATGTTAGTGTTAACATTTCCCTGCCAGCACCTCCCTCTTTTATCAAAAAATCACTCAAACAAATTTTGTTTCGGGAATGGCAGACCTGGTGGGAAGATTCCGAGAATGGTAGATACACCTTTTCAATGATTCCAAATGTGGCCGTTAATGATTGGTCGCTGACACCAGAGACTGCAGCCTTCCTATCGGGTCATGGACCTTTTCCACAATATTTGTATAGATTCAATCGCCGACGCACCCCCCTATGTCCTTGTGGAGAGGAGGGTACACCAGAACATTATTATTTCAACTGCCCTATAACAAGTTCATACCACTTAAGAAATCCTGTACCAAAACCAGAGGGCTGGCTCGAAAATATTATTTCTCGTCCATCCCTCTTAATTAAACTAAAAAGAATCTACAATCTTCTGATGGATATTTCCAACAGAACAGATTAAATTCACGTCATATCTAACTAGAAGTTTTTAAAAATCACTTCCAGTCCTAAAAATCACTTGAAATGTAATTTAAAGTCTTTCTAAATCATTTCACTTTAATTGTAAAGTTTAATCGTAACGTTTTATTTATATATTCTCTCTTTCTCTCTTCACTCTCTCCTTCCTTCCTTCTGTATAAATGTGTGTTTGAGCTCCTTGCCCACTATGCTGCACTTCATTGATTCGGATGAAAAACCTGTCCTGTGGACTTTTCTCCAATGTGTATACTATCAACGCCCTTTGTCGGTTTGGGGCTAAGTCCTGGCGTTTTTGTAATTTTTTTTTTTTTTTTTTTTTCTTTTTTCCTTTCCAATAAATGGAGAGATCGCCATAGAAGCGCTCAAAATCGCTCTAAGAGTGATGAGCGGCGTCCCTCTCCTTGTTCAATCGCTGGTCGATTCAATGCCTAGGCAGATATGTGCTGTTATTGCTCACTAAGGTCGCTGCTTTATGTACTGTTTTCTCAGTACATATTACTCCAAATTTCCTGAAATTTTAATCAATTGCTCTTCCTACTATAATGTATGTGTCCAACAAATTTCATTCTGTTATTATCATTCCTTCTTGGTGTTGTATTTTCAATGTGGAGCAGTGTACTTCGAGAAAAGTATTGGATCCTAAATGGCAGAAAGGCGGTGAAAAATGTTATAGCCAACTGCACTGCATCCAAAAGATTTCGGTCAAAAAACTTAGAAGTAGAAGTAATCAGTCCTCCACTTCCAGAAAACAGAGTTAAAGATGCTGCAGTTTTTCAGATAATTGGTGTTGATATGGCTGGACCATTATTTCTCAAAGGTAACAAGAAAAGCTGGGTTTTATTTTTTACTTGCGCAGTATAAAAAATGGCTCAACAGCTAGTAAAATATATATTCACACAACAATTCTCGTGGTTTTTGATGTATGTTTTACAGATTTGAAATCTTTCAATTGCGTTTTCAGAGTTTGCATTTTTTTTTTTTTCAGGAGTTCATGATATTCAAAATGCTAAAGCTTCTACGGATATCTAAAATAAGATTTTTTTTTTTTTTTTTTTTTTGATATAACTTATTTAAAAGAATTAGGGATGAATTTTCCAATATCTTAAATCTAAAAATATTAAAAATTTAAATATAACAAAAAGCTTGTTTTTTTTTTTTTTTTTTTTTTTTTTTCAAAGAATTCATAATTTTTTTTAGAAAAGAAATATATGCATTATACACTCATGTCCATAAATTAAGGATAATTCAGATTCACACTGAAATCGAACTTTAAGGCAAAAACTTCACCTGTAGAAATACCACACACATCTTTAAGAGTAATATGCAAATTATAGGAAGGCATCAGATGACGTCGATATGATGTTAAACTGACGAAAGTGTAAGAAGGGGTAGATAAGGAATGGGAGCAAAGAAGGAAAATTGTTCACAAGCGTTCTGTGTGCCGCTCAGTGCCAGAACCGAATGGTTATGATACAGAGGACGCATGCAGATAATGTTTTACGTGGTAGAATTATCGGCCGACTAGAATGTGGGCGTACTCAGATAGAAGTATCGGGGGAACTTAGAATCGCACAGAACAGATCTATATGTTCAAATCGGAAGAATGATAGGCTAAATTTATCGGAACATCATTCGGGAACAACATGTACGTTTGTTTAGGGGTGACATGAGCCCAGAATTTTTGTTTATGGATGACAATGCTCATCCTCACCGTGCAAACATTGTACACGGATGCCTACAATCTGAAGCTATCACCCGCATGAAATGGCCAGCATTCTCACCTGACTAGAATCCGACAGAGCATGTGTAGGACATGCTTTTCCGACGAGTTGTAATTCATCAACCACCTCCTACATGTTTACCAAAACTTCGAAGAGCATTGCTTACTGAGTAGACTAATCTTCCCCAAGGTCAGATCAATAATTTAATACTCAGCATTCCTAGGCGTTATAAGAACTGTATTTCATTATCTGAGAGACATATAATGTATTAGCCATCATACCAACAATGTAATGTTAAGTTTTTGTAAGGCAGATATTTTTTGTAATTGCTTCAGGGAGCAAAAATCGTAGTTTTTATAAATGGTATACTGCATAAACCACCTTTCTTTGCTCTTGATCATTTGTTTAATAAATGGACTTTATAAATAAGTCACGTTTGTTTTGCTTCTGAACTTTTATTTGCCTCAGCTTGCATTATCCTTAATTTATGGACATGAGTGTACTATGTTTGCTCATATATATTGAAAAATTAAATTTTTAAAAGTTTAAATGTGTAAAAGACAAACATTTCTAAATCTACGTATTTGAATGGGAATAGGATTATAAGTCAAATTTACACTGTAAAAATTTAAAAAAAAATTATTTGTTTATTTGCCATTTATTTTATGATATTTTATAATATAGCTTTTTAGCCCATTTTATGTTTAATCGATTTTTATAAGATTAATATTGAAAACTATATCTCTATAAAATTTACTTCAACACTTTCTTTCGTTTCAGTATTTCAACCACTACACGAAAATTCATATTGTCGAAGCTGGTAGACACGCGTCACCCAGAAAAAAGATTTGATTTAAACTACAAAATAAGTTTTGTTGTCTTAAGCAGTTACACTGGTTTAAAAATTTCTTTCTTTGTGTATATATACCTATACATATATATATCTGTACTGATAAGTATAAAGGATTTGAGTCCAAAAATGTCGATTTTGAGTTAAGTACATAGTCAGACTCAGAAAAAAATTCTCTATCGATTGGTATAAAGGATTTAAGTCTATGTCATTTAGTCTTTGAGAAAATCCATTGGTAAAAAAAGGTTCAAGTCAGAAATTTACCATTCATGTATGGTATAAAATATTCAATTCAATTTTTCCCCGTTATTAAATGAAGGTTGACAATCACCGAATGGTATAAAGGGTATAAGTCAACAAAATCCCTTTTTCCTAATCGATTCTTCTGATTTGTTTTTAATTAGTTTAACTTTATTTTTCGTCTCCTGAAAAATCAAGAATATGGACTTAAATCCTTTATACTTATAAGTACAGATATATATATATATATATATATATATATATATATATATATATATATATATATATATTACAATATTTCTAGACTATTTTCTCAAAGTTTCATGTCAGTCGGAGTAAAAGTTAAGAGAGAGAGAGAGAGAGCCTTTGGAAATTCCCCATTAGCTTCATTTTATTCCTACTTAAAATCTTAATCGCTTTTTTCTGAAAAGATTGTTCCTGAATTCGGTGGACATGATTTCTCAAAAATTAATTCACCGATTTTTTTGGAAAATTTGCATATTTCTTCAAATGAGAGTTTTCTAGTGATTGAATAAAGGTTTCTCTCTCTCACTCTCTCTCTCTTTTGATTATAACTAGTTTTACAAAGAAAATTACAAAAGTCTGCTAAAATTTCAATTTTCGATTTTTTTTTTTTTTAATCCTACGTTTAAGCAGGATCTGTACTAATCTGTTAACAAAAAAAATTTGGTTTTTTAATTTCAGATTAAGCTATCACGAGTTATCTTTACTACCGCGAGGACCAGTATTACCAGACAATGCGATATTTTTATTCCATAGTCACCACTAATTTTGAGAAGTGATATTTGATATACATAATCGACGATTTTCCGATTCGATTCGTCTATTATATATGAAATATCACTTCTCAAAACTATTGGTGACTATTGAATAAAAAAGTTGCAAAGTCTGGCAATACACGAGGACACTTTTTTCTGAAGGTTCTCCGAATTAATTTAAATCAATGATTTTAAAAAATCATATCTCCTTATATTATTAAAATCTGTGCGCATCTGTCTGTGTGAAATGGCTTATGGCTGCTAAAGCTCCGGCGCTATTGGTCGCAACGGCTCGAAACCAGTACCAGAAGACGTGGCATTTCTTCATCTCAACATCGCAATAATTCGCTAAGCGATGCGACCTTAATTAGCGGAGATATTAATTAAAACGTCGACCTATGTCGACCAAAAAACCAGTCAAAAAGCGAGCCCATCGGATTTTTCACCCTGCACCGTGTTACTCAAAAGAAAAAGCAGGGAGAGAAAACTTAGTGGGTTTTTGTAAGCTCATCACTGCTCAACTGTTAGAGATATTGAAAATACACCTGTACCACGAGAAAGAGCATTTATTACCGATTCTTACGGTACATTTTTTTTTTTTAAAATACGGATGTTTTATGTTTTTAAAAAAAATTTTAAAAAGGGTCCAAAATTTCTCTTTTTCTCGATCGTCTTCTTTTATTCTCTCTGTACGACCGAGTAACTGCTCCATTTCTTAACAACCGCTATATTTGGAAAGGTCATTTAATCCTTTTTCGAACCATTTAAACAGTTTAACAAAATACGTATTAGCGATCCATATTTTTAGATTTTACGAAACGTCGATTTTTTCACAAAACATTTTATAACTCAAAATCTTTTAGAGATAAATCATATCTTTTTTTTTTTTTTTTTTTTTTTGTATATATACCTTGGTTAGGCAATTCACTTCTCAAAAGATTGAAATATTTTTACAAAAACAGAATAAGTTATAATTTTTTTTTTTATTTTAGGCATAAAACCCTTGAATATCGCGTTCTTGATCCATTCGACTTCATGTGGAGGGTTACCATTGCAACTCTCATTCACAGAGAAAACGATGTCTGGCAAAAGAAAAAAAATATTTTAGGGATTGAGATCATGTTGTTTTTGTACTGGGAATAAAAATTGTAAATTTCAAAATTCTTTCAAACTTACTGTGCACCGTTCACATCACAAGGGATAGTTGCAGTTCAAATTTCATCGATTTTGGAAAAAATTCACATTTTAATTGCAAATTAAATTTTATTCTAATACGCGTACTTCAAATTTTATTTATCATTAAATTATTTTTAATACATCATCCGAAATATATTTTAAAGGACTTTTATATTATCGAATGTGGAATTCTAGATTTCACCCGATTTACACGTTTTGAGGTGTCCTGATTAGGTTTTGTTTTGTATCTCAGCTACTAATTAAAATAATTTCATAAGTAATACATCATATGAAAACTTTGTTGATTTGGAATGGAACAATAGATTGCAGAAATTTCTACCGCCAGATGGCATTGTAATATTTTAAAATTTCAATATTTCAAATTTTAATTGTGATTTAATTAGTTTTAATACATTATTCGAAAGATATTTTAAAGTTCTTTTATATTATCGAAAGATTTCACCTGATTTACTCGTTTTGAGGCGTCCTTATAACGTTTTCTTTTGCATCTCAGCTAATTGAGTTAGACCGTTCAAAAATGGTATATGTAGGTTAATTAGGAGGGACTTGAAGGGTGGGGAAGAAATAGAGCACGCAGCGCGCGTATCCCCTAACCTGTCTGCGCTGCCGAATGCAGTGGGGACCCTGTGTGAGTTTTTACCCGATCAGAAATGATTTCTTTTTAGGGGGCACGAAAGGTAAGGGAAGGAATACGCGCGTGCAGCGCGTGTATCCCTGAACTTGTGCGCGCAGCGCGCGCACGGGACTGCGCTGCTGGAGGCAGTGGGAACCCGCTGCGACTTTTTACCCGATCAGAAATGATTTTTTGTTTTTACTTCTTTTCTTAAGAATAAAAGTTTCTGTTAGGGATTCATTAATTATAGTGATTCATTCGCTAGTACTATTACTAAAATATCTGTGGCACTTTTTTGTCTGTCTGTGTGACTGGGAGAAGTGGCTTATGGCATCTAATGGTCGCAGCGGCACGAAACCGGTGTCGATAGATGCAGAATTTCTTCATCTCGACGTCGCAAGAATTCGCTAAGCGGTGTGACCCTAATAAGCGGAGATGTTAATTAAAACGTCGACCAATGTCGATGGAAAAATTACCGAGAATCCACGGCTAATTGCTTAAAGAGAAATATTCTTACCGAAAAAGGGGAAAATAAATTAGAAATATCAGTCGTATCGTTACACATAAAGTACCAATGGAAAGGGCCGATTTTTCTTAATCCGACGGATGAAATGGCTTATCGATCGGACAATTAGATTTTTTTTAATTAAATAAAGTATAAAAAAATTGTGGCAACAAATCACAAGAATTTTAACTTCACAGACACTCGTCTACACAATCTGGAGCGGAAAGAAAAACATCTGAATCATTGAGGTCACGTCTTTTTGAACTGAGATTAAAAATTTCAAAATTCAAAATTCAGATCGCTGTTATTCAGATCGCTAGATCAAGTGATCAAACAGGGATTGGTTCAGAGAACCTAACAGTTAGAACTGAAACCAGAAGTACAGTCAAACTTCCGAAATTACAAGTTGTACATTTTCTTGGTGACTGCAGTTCATGGTTGGACTTCTGGAACTCTTACGAGGTTGCGATATATAACAATAATTCTTTAAGCAAAATTGAGAAATTTACGTATTTGAAATCTTTCTTAGGAGGTATCGCCTTGAGCGCTGTATCTGGGTTTTCATTGACAGAATCGAATTACGATGCATCAATACAATTACTTAAAGAACGTTTTGGACGAAGTGACGTAATTATATCGTCCCACATGCATAAGTTACTATTAATAGAACCGGTGAAATCATGCGCGAATGTTACTGAATTAAGGAGAATGTACGACGCGATTGAGGTACAAATTCGTTCGTTACAATCATTAAATGTAGCAACTACAGTAATCTGTTATGCCCTGTAATATTACAAAAACTACCGGAAGAATTAAATTTAAGTTATAACAGACAGAGTAATTCAGATGAATTGTTTGACATTTCCAAATTAGTTGATTTTATACGTAAAGAACTAGAAATACGAGAAGCATCGATAATTTTAGCGAATCCCAGAAATAATAGCGCAAATGAAAATAATTTTCGGAACAAAATGACGGGCCACAATAAACCTTACTTAAATTTTAAAAGGAGCGAATATCATCCCCCTAAATCATCAGCTTCCGTTTTAGCGACTCAGGCGGAAAGAAATTTATCTAGTTATCATAATAGGTATTCTTATGATAATAATAGGCCTAAATTTAATAACAAAAGAAATACGAGTTCATTTTCTCAAAATACAGGAGTTCAGGGCTGTTTGTTTTCTTCCTCGGCGCATATGAATCATGATTGTTCTTTAAATGTTTATGATAAGAAAAAGAGATTGTGTTTCATATGTTTTCAAAATCATTTGAGTAAATTTTGTTCTCGTAAAGATCAGAAGTGCAAGTATTGCGCGTCTCCCTGGCATAACTCATTAATATGAAATACAGAAAGAAACGAATCCTGCTCAGTTGATGATAAAAAGCAAATACGGTCAGAAAGTTCTTTAAATTTAGTGTGTAATAAGAATAAAGAGCTTGAGGACACGCCGAATGATTCGGTGTTGTTGCAGACTGTAACGGCAAGTGTCTTTAATGTTCATACCAAATGCCATTTATTGAGGTGTCTTATTAACAATGGCAGTTCTAGGACATTTGTATTGCGCGAAGTGTGCAATTTATTGGGATTAAAACCAATCGAGAAGGAAACCCTTTTGATTTATACTTTTGGCAATGAGAATACTGAAAGGAAAACCTATGATATCGTAGAAATAGTATTACATAATGTAAGAGAAACTAATAAGAAAATAAAATTAAGGGCCGTGGTTGTTGATTCAATTACATTTGGGGAAATTAAAATTCCTTCACAATGGGTGCGTAATATCGCACTAGAAAAGGGCATTGAATTGGCAAATAAGGGTAATTTAAGTAAAATTCATGTACTTATTGGATCGGATTACATTGGGGAAATTCTTGGAGAAAGGAACGTGAGAATTTCTAAACGATTTATGGCAACAGATACCTTATTTGGATTTGTGATACAAGGAAAGGAAAGGGACCCTAAAGCACTTAAGAATTATCTGGAAGTGCGCGTTAATCATTTACATGTTGTTAAGGAGGAATTGGACCATCAAAGAGTTAAAATTAATTTTTTGGGAATTAGAGGCAATTGGAATTAATCCGGACAAAGAACATTCTAAATCAGATGATGAAATTTTAGAGTTATTTAGACAAACCACTACTTGTAGAAATAAAAGATATGAAACGCGATTGTTGTGGAAAAATAATGTTAAGGAATTGAACAGTAATTATGAGATAGCAAGACGACGCTTGTGTCATTTGTGCACTGTTTTTTGTAGAAATCCGGACTTATATTTTAAATATAAGGACATTATTGAGGAACATTTAAGGTAGGGCATCATAGAGGAAGTAGCGTCGGATTTAAATGAAAATACGGGTACAGGCTATTACATGCCGTATCATGCAGTAGTGCGCGAACAAAAGAAAAGTTCTAAGGTTAGGATAGTTTTTGACGGTTCATGTAAGGGCAGGGATGAATTATCTCTTAATGATTGTTTAGAGAGCGGTCCTAATTTAAATCCAGATTTACTCAGGATAATTTTGAGGTTTAGGTTACACCCTGTTGCGTTTTGCGCAGACATACAACGAGCTTTTCTAGAAGTAGGAATCGCGGATGAGGATAAGAACTTTTTGAAATTTTTATGGAATGATGGGGAGGGGCCCGATCTCCATTCCGATGCTGCTAAACGAATTAGGACATTACAATTCTGCAGAGTTTCCTTTGGGGTGAAATTTTCCCCTTTTCTATTGTCGTCAACAATCAGGCTTCATTTGAAAAAAATCGAGATTGACTACCCGGAAGCAACAGAAATGTTAAGATCTCTCTACGTCGATGATCTCATCTCTGGCACTGAGGATATAAATAAGGCCTTACAATTGTCTAAAGAAATTATGCATGTTTTAGGTGAAGCTAGCATGAATCTCAGGGCTTGGATTGCTAATTGTTCTAAGCTTAATCAGTTATGGAAGACAGACAATTTCGAATGTCGAGAAGATCCAGAGGAATCCAACGTTGAACTAAAAATATTAAGGTTTATTTGAGACAATACGAATGACGTATTACTGATTGACACTTCACAATTTAACGAATTACCGGAGGACAGATTTATAACAAAGCGATATATTTTGGCTGTTTGCGGAATGTTATTTGATCCATTGGGGGATCATGAATCCATTTTTGATTCGCATAAAAATTATATTACAATTAGTATGGGAAAATGGTAACCAGTGGGACGAACCTGTTCCACATGAAATTGAAATGTTGTTTTTAGAATGGCTAAATGAAGCTAAAAATTTGAAGTTCACTGGAATTCCTAGGCTGTACTTTAATGAACTTAGCTGGAACTCAGTAGAGGTGCACATATTTTCCGATGCTAGCCCAAAATGTTATGGTTCAGTGGCTTATTTTCGATTTACGAATTCTGAATGATGCAAAACAAGTTTTATAATTTCTAAGTCTCGACTAGCCCCTTTGAAGAAGATTACATTACCGAGACTTGAATTACTTGGCACTTTAGTCTCAGCAAGATTAGGGTCTTATCTTAAATCTTTTTTCCCTATGCTTGACCCCAAAAATATTATTTATTGGACTGACTTTCAGATTTGCCTTCATTGAATAAAAAAATCAGCTAACGATTATAAGTTATTTGTGAAAAACCGAGTGATGGAAATCAAGGAAAAAACTGATCCTGAAAAATGGCACTTTTGCAAAGGCAAGGTCAATCCGGCGGATAAATTGACAAGAGGTGTGAAAGCAAATTCCTTAATGAGTGACAAAGTATGGAGTCAAGGACCAGCTTGGTTGTCAGAATTAAGTATACCGTATGACTCTCTAGTGGAATTTTCCTGTGACATGGACAGTGTGGTTGAAGAAAGACGCATAATTACAACACTTCAGGTTAACGTAGAAGCTCCAATGCCATTATTAAATATGGAGAATTACAGTAGTTTGAATAGAGTTTTGAGAACAACCGCCTATGTTTTTAGATTTCTAAATAAAATAAAATCTGGGTCTGAAAAACGTTCAGGGGCACTGACAGCAAATGAAATATCTGCAACAGAAAATTATTGGTTTCTGTTTGTGCAGCAAAGTAAATTCAACAAAGAATATACTACATTAAAGGCAAAAAATTCAGTTTCTCCTGATTCTAAGTTATATAATTTGAATCCCGTTTTGACAACAGAAGGTCTAATAGTATTAGAGGGAAGAATTCAAGGTTCTAATTTTTCTGATGAATCTAAGTATCTAATTATTTTGCCGAACAAGGGTCGATTTACTAATCTTTTGATCATGAAGGAACACGAAATTTTAGGTCATTCTGGTATGTCTGACACACTCAAATAAGAGAACGTTTTTGGATCATTAAGGGCAGGCAAGCTGTGAAATCTTGCTTGAGCAAATGTTTTCTGTGCAGACGGTTTAAGACCAAACAAGGACAGCAAGTAACAGCTCCGCTTCCCATATCAAGAACTAGTGAAGCTCAACCTTTTGAAGTCGTCGGAATCGATTTTCTGGACCCTTATTCACAAAAGACAATAACAAATCTTACATTGCATTATTCACGTGTGCAGTCACTCGAGCAGTGCACTTGGAAATAGTCTCCAGTCTCAGTTCTGATCATTTTCTACTTGCATTCAGACGTTTCATCTGCAGAAGAGGTGTGTGCAAGGTTGTGAATTCCGATAACGCTCTGACTTTTAAAAGTAGTGAAAAGGAACTAAAAAAACTTTATACAAACATTAAGAACTTTGAAATACAAAACTATTTTGGTAATAAGGGTATCAAAGGGAAATATATAGTAGAAAGAACCTCATGGGGATGGTTATTGGGAGCGAATGGTTTGCATGACAAAGGTCATTTTTAGGAAATTCTGGGTAGGGCATTGGTTACATTTGAAGAACTGCAAACTATACTTGCAGAAATTGAATCTATTATTAACTCTCGACCTTTAACTTATGTATATAATGACCCTGTTGAGCCATTCCCTCTCACCCCAGCCCATTTCTTAATAGGAAAATGATCAGCTGCATTGCCACCACAAAGTGGCCGTTTAGTGATTGCAAGTCAATCCAGTTCTCAAAAATTGTTAATTAAACGTTACCTATATCGTGAGAGACTTCTTAACCAATTCTGGAAGAGGTGGAAATTTGAATATAATTTGCAGTTGAGAAATGCTAATATTGTAAAACCTGTTAATCCAATTTCTAATTTTAATATAGGTGATATAGTCCTCATAGGTGATGACAAAGCTCCAAGACAAATTTGGAGATTAGGAAAAGTAATCGAGACACACCTGGGACGTGACAATAAGGTAAGAGCTGTCACTTTAAAAACTGCATCAGGAATATTAAAGAGACCCATTCAACTTCTTTGTAACTTGGAAGTCAAAGGGACTTACCTTAATTAACTAACACCAATTGTTCACCTATAAGGTAATATTAATATTGTTTTCATTTTCCAATTGGATCCAGGTAACATTGATTTTTCCGTAATTGACATAATTCTAATTTTCAGTATTATTTGGTTGTGAAACTTATTTTATTGTGTACTGTGATTTTTTCATTGGTTGTATTTTTTGAATTGTATTTGATTTGGATTTGTCTAAAATTTGTATTGAACTCAACTTACCTTTCGGGGCGGGAGGATGTTGCAAATTGAATTGTCTTCTCATCCTCTCAGGCGGCGCTAGTATTCGTCATTTTCGACGCTCCGAAATATGATTACTAATTAGTGAAAAATGTGACTCGTAAGAATTCGGTCATGCTTGACCGTTTAAAATATATCGTTTAGATAAATGTTTATTTGTGTTTAATTGTAGAGTTAGTGTTATATGTTGTCTAGTGAAGTGAATAAAAAAAATGGAAAAAGAACATTACTTTCATTATTTATTTGAAACGGATTTTTACGAATTGTGTGTAAAGGAATATTATGGAATAACAGGATTCGAGAAGGATTTATTTAACAAAACCATATGAAGTGTACTTTTTTTACATAGGAATTTTTGCTAGTGTTCGGACACTTTTGTTATCGACTGTGTATATAGGTTTTGTGGGTCTACGAGTCGAATTAGGATATTTTCGAAAGTGTAAAATTATTAGAGGGGCGGGAAGGGGGGGGGGCAAGGAGGTAAAAATTAGAAATTCAGTTGGACCGTTTAAAATTGATATATATAAGTTTTCGGGGCCTACTAGTCGAATGGGGGTACTTTCAAAAGTGTAAAATAATTAGGGGGGCGCAAGAAGGAGGCGGGGGGGGGGTCAAAAATTAGAAATTTAGTTAGACCACTCAAGATTGGTATATGTAGATTTTGGGGACTTATGAGTCGAATAAGGATATTTTCGAAAGTGTAAAATTATTAGGGGGGTCAAAGGAAGGCAGGGGGGGCAAAAAATTAGAAATTGAGTTTGACCGTTCAAAATTGATATATATAGGATTTGGGGGCCTCCGAGTCGAATGAGGATATTTTCGAAAGTGTTAAATTATTAGAGGGCAGGAAGTCGGACTAGGGGCGCAAAAAGTTAGAAATTGAGTTAGACTGCTGAAAATTGGTATATATAGGTTAATTAGGAAAGATAGAAATGGTGGGGGAATAAATACGCGCGCAGCACGCGTATCCCTTATACTATGCGAGCGGAGCGCGCACGGCACGGCTCTGCCGAAAGCAGTGGGGACCCGGTGCGACTTTTTACCCGATGAGAAAAGATTTTTTAAAATTTCTTTCCTTAAGAATAAAAATTTGAGTTGAGAAGGGATATGTGCTCGCAGTGCACGTATATCTTCACACGTGCGCACGCAGCGCGCATGGGTTCGAGTTTTCCTCCAACAGAAATGATTTTTTTTTTCTTTTCTTAAGAATAAAAGTTAATTAGTGATAACATGCAATTTTGAAAATATGATTAATTATAATGATTCATTTAAAAATAGTGACCCGCTAGCGGGCGAAGCTCCTTAGTACATTGATTAATTTTTATATATATATATATATATATATATATATATATATATATATATATATCATTTTGATTAAAATTAACTTTTTTTTTTTTTTCCAAAACATTTTATAGCTGCTCTATTTTTTATTATTTATGCTGGAATATGTTCCAAATATAAAATATTATATTTACTACTTTGAAAGAGCAATCAATGCTATATCAGTATCTTTTTGTGTGTGTAAAAGATTTCAGCACGTAAGAACCAATTATATTTTATACTTCAAAATTGAAGTAATAAACAAAATAAAACTTCCAAAATTACATTTAAGTGTAACATCATATTTCTAAAATTGAAAATTCTTGTAATTTTTAGAGAAATTATTTGTCTGTATAAATTGCAAATTCATGGATATTTTTAAATCTAGCAATTTTTAGGCATATTAGTTTCAGTAGCCTTTATTTCTCTCTGAAATTCTTCCCACAACGTTTGACACCATACCTTGTTTAAAATTTTAGGAATTTTCACAAATTAGTTGAAGTTTACGCTATGGGTTTTTAATCAGTAACAATCAGAAAACAACGTATCATGCTATAGTAATAATTAGTAAAACAGGAATTTTATTTTAATATTCGAATAAAGAAAAATGGTAAATTAAAGAAAAAATAGCTTCTTAAAAATTTTTAAAGTTATTCAAAATTTTCGATTTAATTTTTAATTTTTTAATTTTTAATTTATTATTTTTTTTACTTTCACTTACAGATATATATAGTCAAGAAAATATTGCGTAGATACCAACATATCTAATTTTTAAATCACATTTATAACCAGTATTTTTAAAAAGGAATATGTCACATATATTCCAAGTCGTCGTAAAAAATAATGCAGACTTGGCACCTATGGTACTGTTTTTAATTCAAATTTTCAAAATTGAATTTTTGATATATTTACACGTTTTGAGGAACCCTGACACCAAAATCATGTTTTTAGCGGTTGGTCTGTGTGTGTGCATGCGTGTGTATCTGTTTGTGTGTGTGTTATCATCATATCCTAAGAACAAATAGTATCAGGAAGTTTAAACTCGGTAGTCTAAATGCGTATCATATAGGGATGCTACACTAAACTTTTCGTTGAGATCAAGGAATAATTCATGTACAAGGTCATCCAAGAGAATTCAAATGCATTACGTCTACGGGGGAAATTTTTGCTAGGTATAGTTTAACATCTATATAGGGCACAATACCAAATGAAATCAACATTTATATTTTTTATATGCATAAAATCCTGTTTCGTGTAGAATATGGTATGAAAATCCTTCACTATCCATATACAGGTCTCAGGTAAAGCTAGGAGAGTTTGCGCACATTTCAACAAAACGTTATAAAAATCTTAATTTTAATTTTTTGCTAGTTGATGCATAGCTTTGAAGGGATCCTTCTTCTACGTATTTCCCTTACTATTTTGTTGTTATACTGTGATTTTAAGCAACAGCTGTAATAAAACCAACAGAGCTATTTTATTAGTTCTCCTTATAGGTGTTGGAGAGAAATTGTTAATCTAAGACATTCTCCAAACTGTATCGTACACTGCGTTATTATTCTTCGAAATTACACCCAACTTCTTTAAATATTTTTAATAAGTCATAAAATTTATTTATTTACAAATTAAAATAAGTTTTCCAAAATAAATTATTCCTTAAGTAATAGATAGACAAAGAATTTCTTTAATTATCTGTTTTATTAAATTTTTTTTGTCTCTTATACAAAACTAATATTTCATTTAGTTCAAGTTCAATTTCATTCAAAACCACTTTAGGTAGCACTCAGACATAATTGAAGGATAGAGAAAAAGGGGGTAGTTATAAAATAAAAAATTTTCCTTTTTTTATAGACTATAAAATTTTGTCTCACCCAGATGCTAATTATAGAGGTTAGTCAAGCTTAGATGATTGTATGAGGCACCTCCATATCCTTCACCTTTATAATTACACACAAGTAACAAAAGAGGGCATTAAATTTCGTAATCTGATGACACCTAGATTCCGTGATTTGAAGTCACATGTGTATTCATGAAGAGGGATCGCCACTATATACTCCATAAAATAAATTATTCCCTGAGACGAATCATGGATGTTTTAGCAAATTCCTCTGGTTTCTCATGTCTTTAGTATTTATAATTAAATACAATCAAAAGCAGCTGATGCGGGAGGAAGCAGGATTTGTATATCTGGAGAACCACCAGGAGAATCCATCACTGTCTCGCCGAAAAGTAGTTGACCAAGAACCAGCTCTCGCACTTCTAAAAAATGCTCTTCGAAAGTAGTGGGTTGGAGCGAGAGTGGGGCTTAAGCCCCCATAGCATGGGTTGCATTTCTTCGGATCCTCCATTCCAATTTTTATGACTGCTATAAACTATCGTCTTGCTTTTTTGTTCTATAATGTCAAATGGGTAGTCAGAGAGTCTACGAGATCCCTATCTCATTTTTTTCCCTTCTTCTTCAATCTTACAAGCAGCACTTTTAAATATATCTTATTCTTATTTAAAAGAAAAAACTTCTTTTTATCCAAATATTTACATACAGATTAATAATTACTTTTCATTATTCTACCACAAAAAATATTTATACATAAATATATATATATACATTTAAATGACACATTTTTTAAAATATAAATAAATGTGTAATTTTAATTGCAACATTTATAACCCCCCCCCCCCCCCTTCTACTAAAAAAAATATATCAACCCTATTATATGAATCATAAACTTAAATCCTCTATTACACTAGGTCTATTTTCTGTGCATTTGTAAGCATTTGTTATATCATCTTGACCTATAAAATAAAGATACAAAAAATACACACAAACAAAATAATAATACTCATAATACTAAGATATGAAGAAAACAGAATAAATACTGTCCATTCTTTCAGTTTATCGTTTATAACCTCTTAGTATTAGATTCTTAAAATTTTCGAGGTTTTTTTTCTAAATAGTCCATTGAAATGTTTCTATCTTCACCTAAAAATAAAAAATGTAGAACATACACAAGATATTGTCCATTCTGCTAGTGTATAGTTCATAGCACTTTTAGGGTTCATTGATATTGGTTTTAGAATAATTTTTAATCAAAGAGTTCACTTCATTTTTTCTTTTGTTTATGTCTCTTTGTATATTACCGTCGTACATTCTGGGAGTCTCATTTTGAACTCTAGTTACTTTTCCAGCATTCTGATTCTAAAAAGTCAACACATATTTTTGTAATTTTTATACTATTATATATATTTGTGTGCTTCTGTTCAGCACATTTATTATTGATTATTGTTGGGTGCGTATACTCAAAAAAAAAAAAAGTATTTTTCTTTATTTTACAAACGTTTTTCTTAAAAGTTTTTCATCTTCCAAAAAATTTCAAAATCCAAAACAATTTATTTATATATATATATATATATATATAGTATATCTATTTATACATAAATATAATTTAACAAAATCATAGCATTTCACACACAGTTATATATATATATATATATATACTATTATGTTATTATTCTGGATTATTTGGCTATTTAAACATTCTATACACAACTTTTATTTATTTTATTTTATTTTTACACAGTTTATCTGAAAACTCCTAATCTACATAATGTTCTATTCTAAAATCCGTGATATTTCCCTCAGCATGCTTGGGATTTTGTGTTAATCTTAACCTCTAGGATTTATGAGGAAAATGTCTATCCCCATTTTATAGTTTTCATTCAATCTCTATCTTACATTATATTTATTCTCAATGTAATTCAAGTTCATTAATTTATTATTACAGCTGTTATTGATTCACTAGCGAGCTTCGCCCGCTAGCGGGTCAGTATTTTCAAATGAATCACTGAAATTAATGAATCACTAACAGTAACTTTTAGTGTTAAGAAAAGAAATTAAAAAAAAAAAAAAATCATTTCTGATTGGGTAAAAAGTCGGCCCGGGTCCCCACTGCCTGCGGCAGCGCTGCCCCGTGCGCGTTGCATGCGCGTATTCCTTCCCTGACTCTCCGTGCCCCCCCCCCCTCAAAAAAAAAAAAATTCTTATCGGGTAAAAACTCACACCGGGTCCCCACTGCCTTCGGCAGCGCAGACCCATGCGCGCTGCGCACGCACGTGTGAAGGTATACGCGCACATATTCCTTCTCAAATCAAATTTTTATTCTTAAGAAAAGAAAATGAAAAAAAATCATTTCTCATCGGTTAAAAAGTTGGACCGGGTCCTCACTGCCTTCGGCAGCGCTGTCCCGTGCGCGCGGTGCACGCCTATATCTTCCCCACCCTTTGAGCCCTTCCTAATTAACCTACATATACCAATTTTGAACGGTCTAACTGAATTAGCTGAGATGCAAAAGAAAACCTAATCAGGACACCTCAAAACGTGCAAATCTGGTTAAAACTTTCGATAATATAAAAGAACTTTAATATATCTTTCGAATGATGTATTAAAAACAATTTAATCATAATTAGAAATTGAAATATTGAAATTTTAAAATATTACAGCGCCATCTGGCGGTAGAAATTTCTGTAATCTACTGTTCGATTTCAAACCAACAAAGAATGCTCTATCACTGGAATGCTCTATCTTATGATGTATTACTTATGGAATTATTTTAATTAGTAGCTCAGATACAAAAGAAAACCGATTCAGGAAACCTCAAAACATGTAAATGAAGCGAAATCTTGAATCCCGCTTTTGATAATATAAAAGTACTTTAAAATATCTTTCGAATGATGTACTAAAAATAATTTAATCATAGTTAGAATTTGAAATACGCGTATTATAATAACATTTAATTTGCAATTAAATTGTACATTTTTTATTTATTCTCGAAACCCGATGATATTTGAACTGGAACTTCGTCTTGTGATGTTAAAAGTTTGTAGCAAGTTTGAATTAATTTTGAAGAAAATTGAAGCATTTTGAAATTTGCAATTTTTATTTCCAGTACAAAATCAGTAAAGCTGGAAGTAAAATCTATTTATTCTTTCGCCCGGCGCCATGGTAACCGAAATACGTCTATTGCGAAATTAACAGAAGTGTTGTGATTTGTTGCCACCTTTTTTTTCATACTTTAGTTAATTTTAAAAAATCTAATTGTCCTATAGATAAGCTATTTAAACCGTCGGATTCAGAAAAATCGGACCTTTCATTTGATATCTTATTTGTAACGATACGACTGATATTTCTAATTTATTTTCCACTTTTTCCGTAAAAATGTCGCTTTTTAAGCATTTAATCATGAATTCTGGATCATTTTTCGGTAGATATGGGTCGACGTTTTAATTAATATCTCCGCTAATTAGGGTCGCATCGCTTAGCGAATTACCGCGATGTCGAGATGAAGAAATTCTGCGTCTGTCGACTCCGGTTTCGAAGCGCTGCGACCATTAGCGCCGGAGCTTTAGCTATGACACGGCATTTCTCACAGACAGACAGACAGACAGAAAGACAGACAGACAGACAGACAGATGCGCACAGATTTTAATAATATAAGGAGATTCTACTCTAATTTCTATGTTTTCCGACCAAACTGGAATAATAACTTTTTTTTTCTTTGTCTCCACACTCGCAACTTGATATATTATTGTATACTATCTAGCATTAGCTTTATTATTATTATTAATCTTTTTAATTATTGTTATGAAGGCCGCATTCAAAATCCTTCACTGGCAAGGAGAAAAAAATATCTATAGCTTAATAAAGGGGTCCTGCCATAAATATTAATTTCTCTGTTTGAAAACCAGCTTCAAACAGTTACCAGTTAAAAATCTGAAACACCCCTTTATAACAATAAAATTATGTTTGTCTCAACTATCCACACTATTTTACTATCTATTATTATTATTATTTTCTTTTACCTGTTCTATCTATTATTTTGACCTAGATCCCTCCTATTTCTTTTAGTTGTTTATTTAATTTTCTTTTTCTTGTGGTACTTTAAATATTTTTGAAATATGAATTTTTAAACTTTTATTTCCTTCCTTTTCTCGTATCAAGTAATTCGTGTTTCTGAACTTTCTTTCCACCAAAAATGACCCGTAAAACCTTTTATCTAATTTTCTATTCTTTCTTAGTGATTTAAGATAGACTTCATCACCTATCTCCAATTCTTTACGATTTATACTTTTATTTCAATTGTACTCCTCTGAATTTTTTTTCATATTTATTAATGCTTTTGCTCATGCCTGATGCATATGCTGTTTTATTTTTGATATATATTGCGAAGGAGTTTCCTTATTTCTGTCATTGTAATCTAGAAATGGAGTTTTTAATTTTCTCCCAAAAAATAATACCGCGGGTTCGTATCCCGTTCCTCGATGTTTCGATGTATTATATAGCTTTGTGAGGTATAGCGAATTTCGCACTTTACGAGTAAAACGTGAATGTGCTGAATTTAGGATTCAGTTGACTAATAGAGTTAGTTCTCATCCTAAACTAAAATTGTAATTGGCAGTATGCTAATATTTTGGATAAAGCGATTGATATAAAAGGCGATGTGTTTCATAGTGAAGGGAGTAGTAGAGAGGTAGCCGAGAGAGGTAGATGGTGAATTAGAAGTAGTAGGGGGTTGAAGGAGTTAGTATCGAGCGGCTGTAGTAGAAGATATTTACCGCCCAATTCACCGTCAACCTCCACCGCTGGTTTATCAGTAAACCACAGGTTCAGAAGGAAATTCTATTCACCGTTAAGGGCGTGCATCCGGAAATGAAGATTTCTATTCAACATGGCCGCCCAGGTTCTAAGAAAAAATTGGGGTTGGCCTAACTTTAAAAACTGACAGCCTACAGCTCCAATCAGTGAATAGTAGAATTCCCCTATTAGTTGAAAAATTATCTTCTTGACTACCTTAATTATTTTGACACTTCCTTTTCTAGCTGTGGGGTGACACAGGTGATAAGAGACAGTTTCCCACCTGTATTCAATTATCTACAAGAACGCCGCTAAAAAAATATACAAACTATCGCATCGCTCAGTGAAATATTTTGTGAAACGTAAATCACTAAAATAAATAGATTTAAGATTTAAATTCTAATGTCAAGAAATTTAATCTTATTAAATGAATAAATGAAAATTCTTTACACAAAATGTTTCGGAACAGAAGAAAATATTTTTTTAATTATAAATACATGCATAAAATATATGAATATTATAAAAAAAAAATGTTTATTGAATTATTTATACTACATATATAGTTTCAGACAGTACATAAAATAGCTCTCTCTCTTGTCGAAAGATTCAAACCCACGATAGTGTGTTTTAAAAAATAGTGGTTGATTTTTTTTTTTTCTTAAGTTTTAATAGGAAATATGTTTACTCAAAAGTTTTTTTTAATTCTAACTATTTACTTTCTTTCACGTATACACAGGGTAAAGAAAGTATTGTTTTTGGGTCAAATTTTCGAAATTGAGTTTTTTTTTTCTTTATTATATAATTATACGTTTTGAAATCCTCTGAATTGGAAAATGTTTTTAGCGGTTGGTTTGTGTGTGTACCTGTCTGTTATCAGCATATATCAAGAACAAATAATAGCAGAAAGTCCAAACTTGGTATTTTAAATGGGTTTCATATAAATATGCTACACTAAATTTTTTCCTTGAGACAAAGCAAATGGTTCACGTACAGGAATATCCAAGAAAATTCAAATACATGATGTTTATGGGGTTCAAAGTTCAAATAAATTATGTTCTGATAAGTACAATTTAACATCAATAGGCTGATTAAACAAAAGTGAGTAACAATTTTTTTTAAATGCATAAAAGCATGTTTTGTGTAGATTGTGGTATAGAAATCATTCATCATTCGTTTACAGAGCTATAAAGTATTTGGATATATTGAGGCTATACTTGGAAATTCCTTGAATTATAACTAATTTTGTGTTAGAAGTTTTTCAAGTAAGAATAAATTTAAATACACAACATTGTTTATCGACAATATGCAGAGCTACCCAAAATTAAGCTAAACGCTCTTTTGTATTGAATGTAATTGATGGAAGTGCTTTGCTATATTTTATTATGCCGACGAACACTTGCTCACGAAGCAAAATTAATTTTTCATATCCATACTGTATGTAAACGAATTACTTTTAGTAGTTTTATTCTCAACTCTAGTTTTTTTTTTTTTTTTTTTTTTTTTTTTCTTCATAATATCACATTTTGAGGTTCCCTGGTTATAAAAGTCCATTATTTAGCGGTTGATCTGTATATATATCTGTTATCAGAATAACATAAAAACAGATAACTGCAGGAAATTCAAAAGTGGTATTTTGAAGTTCGTATTAGGTTGCCACTTAAAATTTTGAGCAAGGTTGTCAAGTTTGAAGTCAAATTAGTAACAGCCTTGATTATTATTCATTTGTTTATTTTTACAATTACGCATTATAAATAAGTGGGTTTGATGGAGGAGGGGAGTATCCCTCTTACAAAGAAATACATGTGAAATAAAACTGTTCCATATGTTCTAAAAATGTTCCGCAATTTTAGATTTTTTTTAAGTACATTATTTTTATTATCGTATGCTATTGATCTTAAAACTTAATATGCAATATATATATATATATATATATATATATATAATGAAAACCTTTTTAAAAATTTTCAGTAAATATTCAATATAATTTTCTTTCATTATTTTATTACAATATGACATTTTCCTGTTCCTCCCTTAAAATTTTAGTCTTGAGTCTAAACAGTTTTAAGATTTAATTAAGTAGAATTACAGTTCAAGGAAAATTTTTATTTATTTATTTATTTATTTTTGGGTCTAATTTTAATGTAATTTTCGAATTTTGATGGAATATAATCCGACACACGCAGAGCTGCAAATACTTTAATTAAGAAAACTTTAAAAATTAAAAAGTAAAATAATACGTTCATTTCCTGATATTTTAACTGTGGATCTATGATAAATAACACCCGTGAAGTTGGAATATTTACAAGGCTTTTAGTTTAGAACCTCATCCCCCACCGCCCTTATTATTTCCCAAAATAATTTACATCTCTGCAGAAAGGAAAAGCAATAAATTATAAAACATTTAGGATAACAAAATTAATAATTTCAATAATTTTCTACTTGCAACTTTAAGTAAAATCAATCCAATGCAGAGATCCCCTCCAAGGTGATTCTAAAGCTCCCCTGTTTTCTGCAATTCTAAATTCTGCTTTTCCAAACTTCACAATTTCATCGCTCCAACGGCACTATTATATATTTCCTAACCCATAGTTTTATTTTTCATTCCTTTATTTAATTATTTTTAACAAATTATTATTATTTTAAAGTTATGTCCGGACATTACAATTTACAATTTTTTAAAGTCATAAAATTAGTTAAATAATAAAAAGAAAATCTTTATGATATTAAAGAAAAAACTTCAAATCAGACTCTTTCTACCGTCTATGTCTCTATGATGGGTTGGTTTGTCTGCTGTTTGACACTGATATAACAAACAAAATCAAATTTGTCAAATCAAATCAAAAATATTTTATCAATTTCACCCACGATAGCTAATTCTTTTAGCACAAAAGTGCTGGAAAATCTTTCTTTATCTATGCATATTTTTAATTTATTTTAGTAACTTCCTTTTATATAAAAATCAACCTCTGACTCTTTTTTTTTACAATATATATAAATGTCATAGTAATGGGGAAAATGTTTTATAAATTATGAATAATGCATGGGTTCTGAAACAAAATTTTTTTTTGTTTAATCTGTCTCTCTCCCCCCCCCCCTTCCCCTCGTAAAAACAAAAATTTTTTGCTATTGTTCGTATTTAGAAGTATTTTACAAGAAACAATTAAGAAAAGTGCCCTTTCTTCCGGTATCTTTTTTTCCGCGATCCGGAAAAAAGAGCACTTTTCTTAATTTGCGAATCGAAAAAGTGCCCTTTTTTCCCCAGGTGCCCCTTTTTCCGTGATCCGCATAAACTTGCACCCATTTGGCGCAACTTTTGTGACAACGATTTATACATACGACATAACAGCATACTGCGAATATCCCATTCGAAGCACAGTATAAATATACAAAGAAAGAATTCGCTTATTCGATTTTCATTGAATTACTAATTTAATTAACACATTTTCTTGAATAGCAACCCTACCACTAACCAAAAGATTTTACTCTCTAAGCCATGAGAAGTGTTTGGTTCGATTCAAGGCAGCACTCGTCAGCCTAGCACTAGGAGTTTTCCATCGTTTTCTCCAAAACAATGTTAATATGGATTAGGACCCCTTAAAAAGATTCTCACAGAATCCATTCCACCTAGACTTTTTCTAAATTAATAATAATAATAATGAATACGAATTATAATAGCTTTAATTTTACAGCAAATGCAATACAGGTTTCAGATTCTCTGTTTTAGGTTGGGACGTCATAATTACAACACTATACTATAATAAAAAATTTAATAAAAATTAATATCCATAATTTGAAATGGACACAAAATGAAAATAAAATAATTATTCCGTTAGAATTTTATGCTTTTGTATTGTTATTATTATTATTTTGCCGGAGATTTGCGTTATTTATATCATTTTTAATAGAAAACGTGCCATAGCTACATTGAATAACATATATCAGTTTCAAAGCATTCTAAAAAAATAAATAAATAAATAAAATAAATAAATAAATAAATAAAAAATAAATAAATAAATAAATAAAAATAACGGAACGTTGAAAAAAAAAGAAAAAAAATAATCTGGTGTGTCACTCACACGACTTTCTCTTTCTCTTACCCTGAACATTAATACTATAAATATAGGTTGGAGATTAAGAGGTAAGATAACGATATTATGTAAACCTATGTTAAACAATTTAAATTAGGCTTCGGAAGAGTTTTGTATGATAATTAATTCTGTGTGAGGGGGGCTACCGCCCCCCTCAACCCCCCGTTTCATTAACGCACCTACATTTATATAGAATATAATTCGGTTATTAAAAAATAATTCTATTTTTTAAAAATAATTTATTAAAATTATTATTTAAAAAAATTATCTTTTATAATAATGCAGACGATTTCCATATTAGAGAAGTAGTATGACACTAAATATCCAAAAAAAAGTCCATTTTATTCTCAATAAAAAAAATAAAAAAAAGATTTTTTTTCTAAGTTTTTAATTTTTTTTTTTCGTTAAAAGTGAAAAAAATCGATAACTTTGTTTTAAATTATCGCAAATCGATGGTTCAACTATTCGTTTTAAAGGTATTGGCGAGCTCTTTTGAAAGATACCCATCATGAAAATTTACTCCCCTCGAGGGTGGACTTCCCCCCCCCCCCCCCCCCAGTGGTGGTATTTACTCCATTTTATACAGGAAACATCCGATAGTGAACTTGTTTAACATATTTCAATTTCATTAAGATTTTTGTACAGTAAGGGTATGAAAATAGGGTTTATAGAAATGCCTGTCATAGAACGCAATGCTTTGAAATATTTTAGGGGTCCCTGTACACAAATCAGTAGAGGTATAAGCTTTTTTTTTTCGTTAAAAGTAAAAAAAAAAAAAATCGATAACTTTGTTTTGAATTATCGCAGATCGATGGTTCAACCATTCGTTTTAAAGGTATTGGCGAGCTCTTTTGAAAGATACCCATCATGAAAATTTACTCCCCTCGACGGGGGACTCCCCCCCCCCAGTGGGGGAGGCGAGGCTCCTACATACACAATTTTTTTTTCCCTGTTGACTATCTCTATTACAAAAAATATATCTATTTTCGTTTCATTTGGTTTAGTGCAGTCTATAGACGTTAAACTCTACTTACCTGCAATTTCCCCCATAGACGTAATGTATTAGAATTCTCTTGATTGTCCCTGTACACGAACCATTTGCTTGATCTTAACGAAAAGCTTACTGTAGCATCCCTATATGATACACATTTAGAATACCAAGTTTGAACTTTCTGCCATAATTTGTTTTTGAGATATGCTGATAACAGACAGACACACACACAGACTCAGACCATTTGCTAAAAACGCGATTTTCGTAGTCAGGGGACCTCAAAACGTGTAAATATAACAAAATCTCGCGTTCGAAAATTTGACCCAAAAACAATACTTTCTCTACCTTATGGGTAAGAGAAAGTAAAAAAGAGGAGAAGCATTGAAAGTTACGAATACTTCAATTACAAATAATAATAATAATAATAAATAATAATGACATGTTAATTTTTTAATATTCTTATTTTTGAACATAATAAGAAACAAAGCTAAGTTACGGTTTAATATTAACAAGACCTAAATCACAACCCCTATCATACTAAAATACTTTGTATGTGCACGGCAATAGAACAGACTTTTTCAAACTCTAAAACCTAAAAATACTTTAATTGAAAAAAATATCAGCAAAAAAATTGAAATTTAAGAAATAAAATAGTATATTGATTTCAAAATATTTATATTCATAATCTAAATATTTTGTATCGTGACTGAAATTTGGAATTTTCTTTGAAAAAGGAAAACATAGAATAAAGTTTTATATTCAACTATAATATTAAAAAGGAAAGAATTTTGTTTATAAATTTTATCCTTCATATATATATTGCCCTTCGCACAGATACATTCATTAGTATGATAGATAGTCCCTAATTAGACGAAAAATAAACAGATGAAAAAATTGCCACAACACACAAAAGCCAATTTGGTAAGTATTATATATATATATATACATATATACATATATATATGTATGTATGTATATATATGCGCACATTTTAAACTACAAGTATGAATATTGGCAAAAGCATTTGTTAATTACTCTCTGTACATTTGTTTTTATTAAGATATCAAACAAAATAAAACTGCTGTACAAATAAATAGGAAAAAGAATTCAAAGCTATACACAAATAAACTTTTATTGACAAAAACAACATTACAAAACTTCCATTACCTACGGTAGTCGGGTAATGGAAGTAAAAATCGAGTAGGTTTTATCCTTTGTTATTTTAAGAAGTAGATAGAAAATTAAAACTTCAAGCTTTAGGCACGGAAAATTGAAGGAGATTTTCCCAAATTAAAGTAATAATAATAATAATAAACTTTTTACTTTCATTATCCAACTACCGTAGGTAATGAAAGTATTGTATTCGGTTCAAAAATTTCATGTCGAGTTTTCACTTGATTTACATGTTTTAAGGTCTCTTGAGTCCAAAAAAGCAGTTTATGGCAATTGGTCAGTGTGTGTGTGCATGTATGGGGTGAGTCTTTTGACTGTCATATCTGTGAAACCAATAAAGGTAGAACAATGAAACTTCAGAATTGAGTTAGGTCTGATGTGCCGATGAATTTTAACTTTTGGTTAAAATTTGGAAAGCCGGAAGGGAGATATATGAAGCCGGAAGTAGGACCCTAAGTCCGTATCTCAAAAACGACTCTAACGATTTTCTTCAAAGCTGCTATATAAACACCATATAAGATTTCCTTTCGTATGTAATAGTTGGTTAGTTCATGAAAATGAATTTGAGGTCTCGCAAGTGCATTTCTTTAAAAACGGCTGTAGTAATTTTTGTACAAACTCGCCATAATAAATCTCTTTTAGATACCCTTTCGTATGTAACTGTTGTCAATAATTGAGTTTTGAATTTGAAAATTGAGTTTGAGAATTGAAAAACTTTGGTGGATGTCGATGTCTCAAAAATGGTTCTTACGATTTTCTTGAAAATTGCTACATAAATCTCATTTTAGATATCCTTTAGCATATATTACGTGGCTATTACAGGAAAATTGACAATCATCCTCATTAGGTAGGTCAGTTTTAGATCTCGGAAATCAGTACTTTTTAAAAGCGGCTCTACCTTTTTTTTTTTTTTAACTTGGTATGTAAACTCTGTTTGTATAACTTTACACATGTATCAGTTTTCTTTCGCTGGAAAATTGTTAAGTGTCTAATTTGTTAGGCTAATTTTACGTTTTTTGACCTTACATTATGTCAAAAAAGTGCATATAATAAATGTAATAGTAGGTAATGGACTTTTTTTTTTCACCAGATGTTTTCGAAATGGTAAAATTATCTAACTGTACATTAAAAATATATAGAAAGCATTATATACCGTCCCAAATTAACTAAAAGATTATTAGTAAAAAGTATTAGAAAAAGTAGGTATCCTAGATTTTTTTTTTTTTTTTTTTTTTTTTTAAATAAGAGAGAGAGAAAGAGAGAGAGAGAGAGAGATAAGAAGAACAATTACACGAAAAAAACCATCGCTAAATCGAAACAAAAATTTAAAAGTTGCCAAAGGGGTTGTATACTAAAGGTGTAACGCAAAATGGTCTAGATATTACGATTATTTATTTTATTTTTCTATTCTAAATATATATATCTATATATAAATATATACTTACTGATTTTTAGAATAATATTTCGTAATAAAAAGTTTTAAATAGTACTTATATATTTCAATTAGACAATAAATATGAAGATTTCTTGAATTTCATTTTTCTACTTTTGGTTTATGTTATGCACTAGTAATATCCCTATTCAGTGAAAGGTAAAGCGGCGAATAAACGTACAGAGTGCCGCAGGGGTAAATAAGTGAAGCGAGTAAGGGGCAGAGCACCCTAGTAATAATAATAATAATAATAATAATAAAAATCTAACGATTGCTCTGCTTAGGAAAAGCTATCACCAAATTGAGAAAAATTTCACAATCAAATCGTACCGGTACATATATATATATATAATATATATATATATATATATATGTTTGTATGTATTATCATTACTATTATTATTATTTTATTTTTATTTTTCACGTGTAAATGAATTTATGCCAAGGACAAAATAAATTAATTAAATTAATTAATAAACTCATAAGTTCATTTATTTATTTATTATTATTATTTATTTATTTATTTTTATATTTTTAATTAAATATTTAATAATTCTAAAACTATTATCGGAGACACAAACATTTTTTTTTTTTTTTTTTTGGTAATATATATTAAAAAAAATATTAGATTTTTAACCAAAGAGTTCTCTCTCTCTTTTTTTTTTTTCTTTAATGCATTTGGACTCTGAAAAAGAAAAATTCTGTGTGGACCCAGAAAGTATGTTTTAACGACACCATTATCCCCCTTCCCCTTTCGACATGAACGATATCATCAATCAACCTTAATGACTTCCCGTAAGTTTCGCGGGGCGTTTCCGATGGGAGGCGGAGAAATCTGCTAAAATTGAGGTTTTTCAATTTAAAAATTAAAGTTTCTTATATTCTCATTAATAGAGATTTAAATAAAACAATTTATAAAAACATTAATAAAAAGCTTGGTTTTCTTGAGAAAGGGACACGCTATGCAGATTTCAGATATTGCAATTTGTTGATAAGTTAGAGGCTAGTAAAGCAACACAAGTGTATTTTTCGCATTTTACAGCTTAAAAATAAAGGGTTAAAAATTAAATATAACAGTTTTTGTTTCACGGGTCTTCAGTGTATGGTTGTGAATTTTCTGATTGTGAAAACAGAATTAAAAAAAATTCATTAGGTAATGTGTAATTCTATAAACAAATTTCGCCATAGAATAACACAGGCTTTGGATGACCTTGACGATCCGTGATGCACCCCCTTAACTCGCCTCTGTGGTAGCGCCGCTTAAAACGTAACCCAGGTGCATAAACTCAACCTACCTCAAACGGCAGGTTAGACGTAGGTAGAGATGCGAGTTTCAGCTTCGAATACTATCTGACCAATCACAGTGCGTGAATGGTCGAAAGTGAATACGCTCAGATATTGTCCGCCATTTTTTAATAAAAACTGGTGATTTAAAAAATAAAAATGATGCGTATAAGTTATACTTTTTTGAAAAGAACTTTCAAAATTATAAATTTTTTGTGTGAACACTATATACGTTTAATAAATTGTTTTAAAGATATTTGATTAGGAAGTTTACCAGTGACGATTGGTCTGTTGCTTTTATACCTTAAAATAATAAAACAAAAATAACCCTAAAATTAAAGACTAAAGAATAACTTTCTGAAAATAATCGATTTTGACGTCCTCAGAGCTATAAATTCTTAGTTAAATCATGTGAATTCATCATTCATAATAAAATAATTGTAAAAATGCTCATTTAAGGACTCTGTTATAAATAACATAAGGACACTACTATTCGTCTCCTAGTGGCTTGGACGCAGAGCGTTTCATTTCAGATCAACAGTACCCGGGTTCAAACCCCGTTACGTCCTATTTAGTTTTTTTTTTTTTTTTTTTTTTATAAGTCTGGAAAAAAGAAGTTTAAAATAAACAATTTGCCAGTTGTAAGTTTTAATTCAGCAATTAATTTCTACTTCATTATGAGTTGAATTTAACTTTTATTTCAGTATAAATAATTCAAGTAAATATTTCAAAAATAAGCATTTTAGTTTTAAAATTTAATTGCTTTTTTTTTAAATATTTTTTTAATTTAATTAAAACAAAAAAGTTAAATTTAATGAATAATGAAGTAGAAAAAAATGAGTAAGTTAAATAATACATATATACACAATAACAAGAGATTAAATTAAGAATAAAGAAATAAATAATAAAGAAAAAATATTTCAGTTTAAAGTTTAATTTCTGTTTAATAACTTTTCAAAAGCAGAAAAATGATCAAACATTTTATTTTTAAATTATTTTATTTAAACTAACAGAAAGAAGAGGGGGAAAAAAGAGAGAGAGAGAAGTAGAAGAAAGTTCCATTTTTGTTAAATTAAATTAATAATAATAGTAATAATAATAATAATAAATTATACATTATCAAATTAACTTAAACATTTTTATTTATTTATTTTATTATTAGTGTACGTGCTCTTACTCTAGCGAAATATTTGAAGCGATAATAATAATTTATGGGCGGAAAATTAAATTAGTTACAAATTGTAGCTTCTGGTATATAATAACTATAATTAAATTTAAATGTAATATATATATATATATATATATATACATATCAAAATATAAGCATTTTATTATGATTATGATTATTATTTTATTTCATTCAGAAAAAGGGGGGGGGGGATTTTTTTTTCAACATTTAAATTAAATATTCATATTTTCCTTGTTACTAATAAGAGATATTAGGGAATTGCTAATACATGCAACATTGCGTATAATATATATATATATATATATATATATATATATATATATATATAACTTTGGTGCTTTTATCACAAAAACCAAGAGCATTAATTAACAAAAAATAGTCTATTAAAGACTGAAGAATAAATTTCTAAAAATAATCACTTTTGTGTTAACAAAAGCCGAGTGCACATACGCAAATTGTTTTATTTCGTTTGCACTGTGTTTTTGTTATTGTTTTCTGTTTACGATAGAAAGTGATATTGCATGTATTCAGTAATTTGTATGTACTATATATACGTATACAATATAAAAAATATTGAAATTTTTTCAAAAATATTTAAATAAAAAATATTTTTTTAATTTTTAAACAGGTTTTAACACCACTGATCTGGAATAAAATTTATAAAAATAATAATGACATCTTGTTGACACACCCGCCTATCTATCATAGCTTTTGTTTTGATTTAGACTTAAAACCTAATTAAAAATATTTTGAAAACCTGGAACTCTTATGAAATTTCACTATTTAAACATAAAATATTTCTTTTTAATGGATCCATAAAGCAATATCTAAATACGTTTGGGATATATATTTGAACAATAGCGATATAAAATTAAGGAAGCACACATCCACACTTTTTTTTTCTTTCTTTCTTTATTTTTTAAGTTTGATTACTAATTTTTATCATCAACTTACTTTTTTATAAACAGCAAAGGACTAAGATTATGACTCGAGAAATATTTACTTAACAAAACAGATTTAGGTATTTATCTTTTAATTACGATTTATTGTTAACGCTTCGATGATTTTGATGCCGATTGTAACTACTCTAGGTTCCTAAGCCAGCAGGTGGAGTGTCTTTCGTAGGAATCTTTCTAAGGGGTCCTGGCCTGTATTCATACTAGTTTCGGAGAAAACCACGAAAATTTTAGAATAACGAGGTCGACGAGCAGGACCTGGGATCGAACCTGGCACTTCCCATCTACCAGCTCTGAATGCAGAACCACTCGGTTACTACTGGGGCTTTAATTTAAAATTAAAGGGAATTTTTTTTAACTGAGCAAGGCATTGAACGATTACACACACACACACACACGCACGCACATATATATATATATATATATATATATATATATATATATACCGGGTGATTCAAAATAGATGTTACAGCAATTATATCGTAAACTAAGAAAGATAGAAACATACTTCCAATTACAAAATTAGAGCAAATTAAGAGTAGATTTCAGATATGGAATTTTTTTGTCAAAGTGGCTGTATACATATTAAATACGAAATTTAATTTTTATACGGTCCCTCCTACCATGCGACTTATATTTAGAAAAATATTCTCCTCGCTCTAACAAGCAAAATAAAAAAAAAATCATCTCTCTAAGTCAAAATCTCGCTGAGTTATTGCAATTTGAAAATGATGACTTACACCACTTTTTTTTTCAATTTTGGCATCTATTTTTCGACGCCAACGGGCTAACTTTAGGGGGTTATCTATGAGTTGAGAAAAATTAAAAAAAGATCCTTTATTTCAAAATAGCAACTAAAATCGTTCAAACGCGTGAAATCAACAATTTTAAGAATTTAATGCAAATTTACATTATTTCGTATTGTTAAAAAAGTTAATAGTTAAATTTCTGGGGGGGGGGGGGGGGAGGTCACCTGCAAATTAAAACACGTTAAGAGAGGGAAAAAACTAAAAGACTAGCAAAACCGTGTGAAATTTTCGCGCCTTAGTTTTACCACTTTCCATCATGGTTGATAAATTTAATGACTTCGGCTCTTTAACAATTCCAGCAAGATTGAAAAGTGTTAATGACTTCGATTTGTGTGTCTCTCCATCCGTCTTTGTGTGTGTCTGCACTCTAACTCCCGTGAATGATCATAGAATTTCCTGAAACTGATATATGTTATTTGAGGTCACTATCGGATGTTCCGTATTGAAAATGGAGTGAATACATCTGCTAGCTTGTGCACAGGGACACCCGAAAGTATTCCAAAGCATTGTGTTCTATGAGAGGTATTTTTATAAACCATATTTTAATACCTTTAATTTATGCATATATTAATAAAATTGAAATACGTTATTATAGTTTTCTATCGGATATTTTCTATAGAAAATGGAGTAAACACCATCACTGGTTTGTATACAGGGACTCCCGAAAGTATTCCAAAGCATTGCGTTCTATGTGAAGATATTTCTATAAACCAAAATTTAATTACTTTGCATAAATCTTAATGAAATTGAAATATGTTATTCATATGCACAAAAGAATGCTTTCTATACTGTACAGTACGACTAACATTAGATTTACAGGGCACGCAAAAATATTCAGTTATGTTAAGGGTTATTATTGGACATTTGCTGGAATTGTATTTTCGTTTACATTAAACATTTTTTAACAATTTTTAACTGTGAATGAGATTTCAATTTGCATTTTTTTTTTTTTTTTTTTTTGTCTGACTGTCCATCTGTCCGTCTGCCTGCCCCCAGCGTCTGTAAACATTTTCAGAAATTTTCAGAAATGATATATGTTATTCAGGTTTACTATATGATATTCCCTATTTAAAATGGCATTAATTAATTCTTTACAAATGGTTTATGTACAGGAACGCACAAAAGATGCCAATGTATTGCGTTTTGGGACAGATATTCTTATGAATTTCATTTAAATAACTTTATACTGTAAAAATCATAAGGAAATTCATATTTATTGTTAATATTCTAAAATAATGATTTGTATAGAATATGATATGGAATAGATGTATAATTCTATGCCAGGGGGTTACCGCCATTCTCAACCCCCGTTTAATTATAGTGCCTATACTTATCAAAACAAAAATCAAGTCTGTTATCAATTTCCTTGAAACTTGCAAACCTTCATCAACTTTTCAAGTGGCAACTAGATATGGAATCCAAAGTACCAAATTCGCATTTCCTGTACTTATTACTTTCTCATACCCATAAGGTAGAGAAAGTATTGTTTTTGGGCCAAATTTTCGAAAGTAAGTTTTTGTTATATTTAGACGTTTTGAGGTGTCCTGAATATGAAAATCGTGTTTTTACCGGTGTGTCTGTGTGTGTGTCTGTCTGTTATGAGTTTATCTCAAGAACAAATAGCAGCAGACATTCCAAACTTGGTATTTTAAATATGTATCATATAGAGATGCTACACTAAGCTTTTCATTGAGATGAAGCAAATATTTCGTGTACAGAGATACTCAAGGATATTCAAATACATTACGTCTATGGGGAAAATTGCAGGTAAGTAGAGTTTAACACCTATAAACCACACTAAACCAAATGAAATGAATATATATTTTCTATATGCATAAAAACATGCCTCATGTAGAATATGGCAGGGAAATCATTCACTGTTCATTTACAGGGCTACACAAAATAACTAGATTATAATGCGACAATAGCTGAAAACTGATGGAAGTGCATTTTAGGTTGTGCCGTATATTATTACTATAGGTTTATATTTAGGTGCACTTTGTGGTTTGTACATATTCTTCAAAAGATATACAGGGTTGCAAATATTTAAGCTATAATATTCTTTTTTATTGTTAGTGAAAGTGCTTTACTATAATATTTTACCATATCCAGGAAAGCTGCTCAGGAATGGAAATGAATTCCTCATAGACATATGATAAATAATGTATGTTTTTAAGCTAAATATGCATCGCTTGTGTTTTGTGTATTTACACGTTTTAAGGCTTCCTTATTACCAAAGCCATATTTTTTAGTGTTTGATTATTGCCTGCATCGAATAATTTCAGGAAACGAATATTTTCCGGAGATCCCCCTCACACAGAACTAATTATCAATAAAACTCTTCCGAAGCCTAATTTGAATTATTTTAACGTAGGTTTACATAACAGTACTTTTTATGTTACCTCTTCATTTCCAACCTGTATTTATGGTATTAAATTTCAGGGTAATAGAAATTCGTGTGAGTGGCACACCTGATTATTTGTTGTTAAATTATGCTGATAATTCATATATATACAGATCAACGAATAAAAATTTACCTTCCGTATTCAGGAAGCCTCAAAATGTCATATTATACAGAAAAAAAAATCGCTCTCCAAAACCTACTTTGTTTACAGTATGGGTATGAGAAATTAATTTTGCGTTCTGTGTCAGCAGTGTTCTTCGAAAAAAAAAAATGCAGCAAACACTTACACCAATTACATTTAATAATAATAATAAAAAATGTTTACCTTAATTTTGGGTAGCCCTGTATATTGTCTATAAACTATATACACATGACTTTGTGTACGTAAATTTAGTGTTATATGTAAAACAAGTAGCACAAAATGAAATACACTTCCAGCAATTCCCAAGTATAGCTCCTATATATTGAAATACTCTGGGTAACCCTGTAAATGAATGATGAATGGTTGCTATACCACAATCTACATAAAACGTGCTTTTATGCGTATAAAAAATTTGTTCTTTTCATTTTGTTTAAGGCAGTCTGTACATGTCACACTGTACATATGAGAAATTTCGCTCACAGACGTAATGTATTTGAATTCTTTTGGATGACCCTGTAAACAAACAATTGTCTGATCATAACGAATACTTTAGTGTAGCACCGCAATATGATACGGATTTAGAATGTCGAATTAGATTTTCTGCTACTATTTGTTCTTGAGATATTCTAATAACACACACACACACACACACACACAGAGAGAGAGAGAGAGAGAGAGAGAGACCAACCACTAAAAACATGATTTTTGAATTCAGAGGATCTGAAAACGTGCAAATATAACAAAAGCTAATTTTCGGAAATTTGACTCAAAAACAATTCTTTCTCTACACCGTGTATATGAGTAAGAGAATGTATAAAGAAAGAAAAATTAATTTGAAAATTCCCTTTCAGTACATAAATTATTCATAAATTTTATTTGTTAAATTATCAATGAGTATTCTCTTGTGTATTCACTAGGGAAAAGGAGACATAACAGGTTAAAATAGCCGTCTTTCCCTGAATGATTTCTTTTTCTTCCCCCCCCCCCCCAAACGCTGATCAACGTGTGCCTTATTACAAAAGCAATAGTAATTCACTGTTGATACAACCCCTTAAGACTTGGCGAAAAATGCTAGAAATTTCAAATTGCAATAACTCAGCGAGATTTTGACTTAGAGAGATGATTTTTTTTTTATTTTGATTGTTAGAGCGAGGAGAATATTTTTCTAAATATAAGTCATATGATAGGAGGGGCCGTATAAAAATTAAATTTCGTATTTAATATGTATACAGCTCCTTGTACAAAAGAATGCCATATCTGAAATCTACTCTTAATTTGCATCAATTTTGTAATTGGAAGTTTGTTTCTATCTTTCTTAGTTTACGAGATAATCGCTGTAACATCTGTTTTGAATCACCCGGTATATAAGTTTTACTTTCTAATTTAAATAGTTTTGAAGAAGATACAATTAACACTTATATTTTAATAGATATGTATGCAATTTTTCTTAATTTGACAACTGTAATAATAATAATAATAATAAAAAGCTTCGTAACGTCCCCCTTCCCTTTAAAAAATTAAACATGCTAGCTAAACGCAAATATTTCAATAATTTGAATGTATGTATCTTTTTATCGTTTATAATATGAATAGAAAATAGAAAATCTACAATATATATTTTTTTTTTAATGCAATTCTAATATTAAAAAAAAAAAAAAAAAAAAAAATTATTTTAAATTTAAAACATCATGATGGGAGAATAAAAAATAAATATGTAAGATTCACATTTTTTTTTTAGAAAAATAAATTATTTCTCACAACCCATTAAATTAGAAGATTGTCTAATGTTTGTTCAATTAACAGTTTATATCCTTTGTCATTTAAACATTAAAAGATAAACTTATTTATTGACAAGACATTTTTCTGTGTTTTCCAATATAATTTTACTCCGTGCAATTTGTTTTTATTAAAATTGTAATCAATAAAATTATTTTCCATGGTGAGTACACATGATTTCATATCTTGTAACTTAATTTTGAAGAAAAAGAAAATCGCTAAAATGGTTCCTACAATCATCCTAAAAGCGCATTTGATCTGAATTATTTATTTTTTTTTTTTTTTTTTTATTAAAAAAAAAAAAAAAAAAAAAATCGATAGCATTGTTTTAAATATATCAAAATATACGTTTCAAAAATTTGTTTAAAATATTTTTATGATTTCTTTTAAAAAATACTCATTAATTTCCCACTTATTCACAAGAAAAGCAATGTTCTTAAATATACAAAAATTTCATTTTGGTTCACCATTACTATTACAAATTGTTTTATTTCTTATGAAATAATAAATAGTTTTTTTTTTTTTTTTTTTTTTTACAATATCTATATATAAACGTTTCGGATCCATGAAATAAAGAAAAACAAATCTTAAACACGCGCGAAGTGTCTTCTTATGGGTATTAAATCACGTGCTTTCATTCGACCAATCAACTTTCAGCAGTTCAATCTACGCTGAAAACCTTCAGGTTCAGTAACCAGCTTTGCAATTAACGGTGAATAACAAATATTCAACCCAGGTTTTGAGTCGCAAGCCTAGAGTTTTTGCACCTGGGGTTGAACTAGTAGTTGAAGGTTATCGGTGAATTAGCCGGTTAGTCGAGTAGCGTAGTAGTTTAAGGGAATCCTCCCACTAGCGAAAGACGAGTATAGCTGTGAGGGTTAACGAAGTTAAATAAAGTAGTTGAGATCATTTATGGTTAATTATGTAAAGTTAAAAGTAATTATGAACGCTGCCCTTTTAAATTTATAGAGATATTAAATATAATTATAGTCCAACGCCCACCTTTCTATTAAGCTCAAATAAAAGCTCATTTATTTTATAAATCTGACTTTGTCATTACTTCATAAACTTAATTAAGTAATTAAGTTTCAGCTTCAATCAAAAGTTAAATGAGCATGGCGACGACATTTCGTTCGTCACAGCTTAACTTAAAAAATTTATTCTCGTGTCCCAATCAAAAGTTTCCTGACACATGGCTGAGGTGGAATTTTTTAAAATTAAATGTGCTTTCTCAATCGTACCATTACTACTGGGTTTGTAAATGCTCGAATAGCGCGATGTTATATTAAGATTCTTAGCGAAGTCTGTAAATTCTTTAATTAAAATAAGCCGCATTGTCTAAATTTATAGATAGGCATAGGCCATATTTTCCGAATTATTCTAGCAGCGCATTTATGATGGTAGTTGTATTGGTATCTTTTAGCGGTATTACTTCGAATAACCTAGAAAATGTGCAAATGATTGTTAAAAGATACTTGTTCTCTTTTAGCGTTGGTACTAATTTTCTAACAATATCAATATTTAATGCTTGGCCACTTGCATAGTTCTTATTCATTACTTGCAACGGAAGTTTTATTGTTTGATGAGGTTTGTAAGAGTTACATGAAATACATCTCCTACAGAAACATTTTACTATTTGGTACATCCCAATCCAGTAAAATCTATTTTTAATCATTTAATATGTTTTCCCAAAACCGAAGTGTGGGGAATGCGCGGTATTTATGATTTTCTCTCTTAAACTATGTGGAGCTATGATAATATTTTGTGTATTTTCCGTAGCATTATTTGAATGTTTCAATATTAATAGATTATTGTCTAATAAAGAGTATTTTCTTTCGTATTTATTATTTCTCTTTGATTTTAAAAATGCTATTTTCTGTAGTTTTTCGCTTTTCTTTTTTTTTTTTTATTTAAAATGTTTTCTTCTGACAACTCTTTTTCGGCTTTAAATAAATACATTTCATTCACTTGATCTTTATGCGTTATGTTTGCTATGTGCCTACTTGAAAAATCACTCGGATTCTGTGATCCTGATATATGCTCTACTGTTATGTCGAATCCTTGGAGATCTAAAAACCATCTCGAAATTATGTCAGGCTGTTTTTCCAAGTAAATTAAATATGTTAATGCCTTCGCATCCGTTAACAAAAATTTTTTTTTCCTAACAGTAAGTTTTTATAATTTAATATTGCTTCATGTATTGATAGTAACTCTTGTTTCATGGCTGGATAATTTTTTTCTGAATTCTTTAATTTCCAACCATAATATTCTATCGGATGCAAAATTCCATTCTCTTTTTGTGCAAAAATTGCCGATACAGCGTATTTTGAAGCATCCGTGATCAAATAAAATTCTTTGCTCATATCTGGAGCTCCTAGAATTGGTTCATTTAATAACGCGGTTTAATAATGGATCTATTATATCATTATAATTTTTACTTTCCGAACACTATAGTGAGGAAAGTATTGTAATCATGTCAAAAATCCGAATTCGAGATCTTGATGTTTCTATACGTTTTGAGGTCCCCTGAGTCCGTTTTCACTATTCTTACGATGATGTATGTGTGTGTGTATGTGTGTATGTATGTGTGTATGTCTGTGAGTGAACACGCTGGCGTCTAAACGCTTTGTTCGATTAACCTGAAAGTTGGTACGCATATTGTAAGTCACCATAGTACGAACCCTATAGATTTTTCTGAATCTAGCACTTATAGTTTTTTTACAGGGACACAAAGAAAAATTCTTTATCATTATGGACTATGGGAGCAAAACCTTAAAAGTGCGATAGCATCTAAACGCCTTATTCAATTGAGCAAAAAATTTATACACATATTATAGGTCACATATACTCAATCTGTATAGATTTTGGAGAATCTATCACTTATAGTTTTTTTACAGGGACACAAAGAAAAATTCTTTATCATTATGCCTATGGGGCCAAATTTTTAAAAGTGTGATAACGTCTAAACGCCTTATTAATCTGAGCAAAAAATTTGTACACATGTTATACATCACAGTTGAACTAACTGTATAGATTTTGGTGAATCTAGCACTTACAGTTTTTTTACAGGGAGACAAAGAAAAATTCTTTATCATTATGGCCTATGGGACTAAATTTTTAAAAGTACGATAGCATCTAAACGCCTTATTGAATTGAGCTGAAAATTTATATGAGTATTATAAATCACTGTTGCACTAACTATAAGCATTTTGGTGAATCTAGCATTTATAGGTTTTTACTTGGACACAACGAAAAATTCTTTATCATTATGATCTATGGGCTCAAAGTTCAGTAGCGTTAAATAAAACATCATGTAACAGATGGAGAAAAATACTCAAACACTATATTATGGTTTTCTCTCTTTTGTTTGTTTAACTCCTCTTTCTTTACTTTATCTACAAAACTGTTAATTACTCAATGTTCGGAAAGTCGAGTGGAGTCACTCCAGATTTTTTATCAATGTGCTGAAATATTTCGAAAACCCTAACATTTGTAAAATACCTTTTTTATTGTTTGGTCTCATTAATCTTTTTACTTTGTTTAAATTTCCCTCCGATGGTGAATAACCACGTTCATTAATTTTATACCCTAAAAACTCTATCTCATTTTTACATATTTGCATCTTTTGCGGGTCAATAGTTAGGTTGTTTTTTATCAAAATGTCTAAGACTTCCTTCATTAATTTTTTCATCCCTTTTATTGAGTCTGTTCCTAAAATAATGTCATCAATAAAGTATCCTATTTTATGTTTATCTATGTGCCCTAGGATCTTATCCATAAGTTTAGCAAATGTCATAGTTTATATTTTATTACCAAAATTTAATCTGGTTGGCTGATAGCAACCAAATTATGACATGATGAATGAATGCTAATTTTTCTCGGTCTTCTTTTAAATTAATTTGGAAGAATGCCGAGTGAAAGTCCATCACAGTATAGTATTTTTTGCCACTAAGTCTCTGAATTATTTCTTTCGCATTCGGGATGGGTTGTGGTGAAAATTATATGATTTCATTAAGGACCCTGCAATCCACTGCTGCTCTCATATGCTTTAATGTGTTTGGGATCATTTGTTTTCGAATTACATTTCTTCTTTACGAAAATTACGGGACCTGCATAATGGGAGTTTGTTGGCTCAATGATTTTCGCCTCTAATAATTTATTTATCTCCTCTTTCGCAAATTCTTTCATATTATGAGCCAATTTAATTGAATGGGGTAATTATGAGCTAATTTAAATATTGGTGTGACTAACGATGTTTGTGCTAATGTCTTGTAATTTTTGGAAAATGCCGCATAATTTTTCATTAATATTTCAAGCATTTCTTTATGTGTCACTGTATCTAAATGACTTAGATTAAAATCTTCCTTTTTTAAGTTAGCTTTTCTCATTTGTTTAACATCTACCATGTCTAAATTATTAATAATTTCTCCCTTTGATTTTGTTTTGTCCGTTATTATGAATTGTTGTGTAACTGTCGCTATTTTCATATTTTTATTCAAAGTAATTTTATGGTCCTTTGTATTTGAAATTTGAATTTTTAGTTTATTTTCATTATCTATTTTATGTATCTGTGTCTGTACCCGAATTATTTCTCTGTGGTTCAAAGAATATTGTTTCGTGTTGATACATTCTAGGAACTTTTATTTCCGCCCAAACTGTTTGCTTTGGTGGAACATCAATTTTTCTTATCAGTCTTGCAAAGTGATAATTTTGATTTAACGTATCCTGCCTTATAATATTTTCTTCGTTTTTCTCATTTAATCCTATCATTTGTTTACTGGAAGATGACTCCCAATTTATTAGTTCATTTTCATTGTTTTTTGACTTTATCTGATTCTTTGATAATTTAAATTTTCCATAATTTTTTGCATCTTCCTCCTCTTCCTGAACGTGCACTCCTGACTGTGGGAATTGTATTTTGTCCTTCATCTGTGATATGTCTGTATTTGTTTTTATTGACATGGTATTTGTGATTTGGAATTTCTTGGTTGTTTGGAGATTTGTTTAATTCCAATTTCATGTTTTTAAATAGTACGTGTCCTGACTTACAGTCTACTATCATTTTGTTTCTTTTGAGAAAGTCATAACCTAATATTACATTATATTTCTTATCAAAATTAAAGTTCAATACATAAAATACACCTGTCACGAATTTCCCTTTAATTTTGAATGTAATTTTAATGCATTTTTTGAAATTAATTCTCTGATTGTTTAATGTGTGTATGTTTACATTATTTGACAAATACAGAATTTTTATCCCTGTTTCTTTGATTTTTTGAAATATTTTTGGACACATTGCATTTAAAGTTGCGCCTGTATCAGTTAAATTTCGTGTAGGTACCCCCGTTTATATTCAAATCTAAGATGGGTAAGTTACCTATATCATTTTGATCAATATTTGTCAAATATTTAATCTCTTGTGTGTTTTCCAATCTTTTTGTGCACAGATATCGATCTGGTGTATGAATTGTATTTGAGTGATTTTTTTTTTTTATTATACCTGCGTGAATTGTTATCTTTCTCGCTTCTCTGCGTCTGTACCTTATAATATTTTTCATAATAATTTCTTGTCTGTTTGATTCTCATATTTTTTATCGCTATTTTGATGCATTTTTAGTCCCCTGGATATGTTAAGGGATTTACGAGGGACTATGTTATTTTTGTTACTCTTGGTAAACCCCTCATTTAGTTTCCCGACTGCCTTGGAAATGTTATTGCAGGGTGGTTTGTACCTCTTTGTCAAAAATTTCTATGTGAACTTCTTCTGAAGTTATTTTTACTACCCCTATCCAAATTTCTATAATTTGTATTACTAGATCTATTTTCGTCTGATCTTACGCTTCTAACCCCTGAATTTTCACTCTCTTGTATTATAGGGATTGTATTGTTTACAATATTAGGATTAGTTCTTGAATTGTACCAGCATTGTTCAGTGTTATGTGACCAAATTTTGCAAATTGCACAAACTCTTGTGCTGTCATATTTTTGTCTCTCTTGACTTTCTGATCTGTTATTTCTTATTTCTAATTCTTCGATTTTTTTTTCTAATTGTTGGATTTGTTCAGTTTGTTTTGATATTAATTCTAATAATAATGTGCACATATCAGTTCCTTTGCTATTTTTTTTCTCTGTAATATTTATTTCTTCCACGTTAAATTGCATTGCATTTTCGATGGTTTTAGCCATTTTTAATGCACTTTCAAAATCTGTTATATCTGCCTTTCTTAACTCAAATGCTATGTCTGCCCTCATGCCTTCAATAAATTTATTTAATTTTAAACTGTTTACAAATTCTTTTGCCCCATCTTTACAAAATCCAGAACCTTTGAAAAATTCATTTGATTTTTTTATTATTTCATTTGCATATTGTTCTACAGTTTGTTTTGGTGATTGCCTGGTATTCATAAAATCTGCTTGAGCTTTTGAGAAATTTACTTTGCTCTTAAATTTTTCTTTTAATTTAATTTTGAATTGCTCATACACATTCTCATTTACTAAATCCTCATCCAAGTTTATTTTCTCCCTCGCTTTTCCACTGATTTTACTTTTTAAAATTAATAATTTAATTCCAACTTCTATTTCTGTCGCATTTGTTAATGTCTCAAATGACTCTAGAAATTTATCTATATTAGCCTGACTGTCCCCACTGAAGTGTGGAAGACCCACTAATAGCGTATCTAATGACACTGTTATTTTTTCTCCATTTTGGTTTTACCCAGTACTACCTTCTCAGTTTTTGTTTCTACCGTTCTCTTCTGACTTTGAGATTTTCTATAATACTTATTTGCACAATTATTTCTCAAGTTGTAAGTACTTTCCATTTACATCAACTACTTTCTAAGCTTTACTTTAAATCAACTCTTAAAAATTCATTCTTATATGTATTAACACAAATTATGCTTGTATACATATATTTATTTTGACTAGCTAGATTATTCTAGTTCAATTATTATTATTATTCCTTACTTTAAGGAACCATTTACTTTCTTCAAAAGTAAAATATTCAAATTTTATATGTATACAGGCATCAAAAATAATATTATCAAACAAACAAAATATCAGATTATTTGATTTCTATAAACCTTCCTCAGCAATCTTGCTGTTTATGTCTACATATAAAATATTTCCAGTGAATTTTCAAAATTTACAACTGTAATTGTCTTAATTAAACTTCATTTATTTTCATATTCTACTTATCATTATTAATGAGAGTGTAATTTATCTATATATATTATATATGTACACATTTCTATATCTATTCATTATATATATTTTTATCAGTATTCATATACAATGACTTATTATAATGCTATGATCTCCTTTATCTATATTTATCCAATTTTATTAAACAACTACTTAGTATGTTTCTTTATTATTATTTTGTCTGAGTCCACCTTAAAGATTTCTTAAATTAGTCTTTTTTTATTATTATTATTATTTTATTTTATGACCTCAACTGGATAGGCACCATATCGTTCTTTCTTTGGTTTACAGTGCTGGAGAGAAATTGTTAATCTAACACATTCTCCAAACTGTATCGTACACTGCGTTATTATTCTTCGAAATTACACCCAACTTCTTTAAATATTTTTAATAAGTCATAAAATTTATTTATTTATTAAGGAGATAATTTCAAATTAAAATAAGTTTTCCAAAATAAATTATTCCTTAAGTAATAGATAGACAAAGAATTTCTTTAATTATCTGTTTTATTAAATTTTTTTTGTCTCTTATACAAAACTAATATTTCATTTAGTTCAAGTTCAATTTCATTCAAAACCACTTTAGGTAGCACTCAGACATAATTGAAGGATAGAGAAAAAGGGGGTAGTTATAAAATAAAAAATTTTCCTTTTTTTATAGACTATAAAATTTTGTCTCACCCAGATGCTAATTATAGAGGTTAGTCAAGCTTAGATGATTGTATGAGGCACCTCCATATCCTTCACCTTTATAATTACACACAAGTAACAAAAGAGGGCATTAAATTTCGTAATCTGATGACACCTAGATTCCGTGATTTGAAGTCACATGTGTATTCATGAAGAGGGATCGCCACTATATACTCTGTACGATAAATTATTTCCCGAGGCGAATCATGGATATTTTGGCAAATTCCTCTGGTTTCTCATGTCTTTAGTATTTATATTTAAATACAGTCAAAAGCAGCTGATGCGGGAGAAAGCAGGATTTGTATATCTGGAGAACCACCGAGAGAATCCATCACTGTCTCGCCGAAAAGTAGTTGACCAAGAACCAGCTCTCGCACTTCTAAAAAATGCTCTTCGAAAGTCGTGAGTTGGAGCGAGAGTGGGGCTTAAGCCCCCATATCATGGGTTGCGCTTATTCGGATCCTCCATTCCAATTTTATGACTGCTATGAACTATTGTCTTGCTTTTTTGTTCTATAATGTCAACTGGGTAGTCAGTGAGTCTACGAGATCCCTATCTCATTTTTTCCCTTCTCCTTCAATTTCACAAGCAGCACTTTTAAATATATCTTATTCTTATTTAAAAAAAAACAAAAAAAAAAAAAAAAAAAACTTTTTTTTATCCAAATATTTACATACAGATTAGTAATTACTTTCCATTATTCTACCACAAAAAATATTTTTACATAAATATATATATATATATATATACATTTAAATGACACATTTTTTTTCCATATAAATAAATGTGTAATTTTAATTGCAACAATAGGTTAGGAGAGATTGAGCAAATGGGTAGAAGAGATTGCGGTTAATTTTAACTACAAGTAAATTATTAACAATGATAATTACACTTAAAGGACATATCTATAAGGATTTTGTAAACAAATATTTTTATATTACATAAGCGACAAAAAAAAAAAAAAAAAAAAAAAAAAAAACGCACTGCAGAAAAAATGATTTATACATTTTTTATTTGTAATAACTATAAAATTAAGGGTTAAAACAAATAAAACTGTCTTGTTTGCATAATACCAAAGGGATGAAATGATATCTATGTACATTTTCGATATAATAATTCATTTTATTACACTCTACGAAGTACTTTTTAAAAATCTGCATAAAACTTTCGTTTTAAGCATAATGCAGTAACCATACACTTTGTATTCTATCATGATTTACTATATGAAATAAACAAGTTATAATTTAATATATGAAATAAAACTATTTATTTGTTAGATCTAAGCAATTTTTTAATAAAAATATGTATTCTGCATTGGGTTAATTCCACCTTTATATAGAATTACTGCTTTAATGCACAGTGGCATAGCATTATACCGTTTTTTGACAAAAATCTCAAAAATTTCACTGTGCTAAATATTGTAAATAATTTTTCTAGTTCTTTAAAGTTGTAGGCTGCAAATTTCGAATCCTCCTCTCTTTCCCCGCGCCTTTTTATGACTAAACATTTTCGAGCGAATTGAGATTAGGACTCTTTCCAAGTGTAATAAAGAAGAAATTCTACGATATTCGTTGAGGGATTTAACTTAGAGTGAAAAAAGTTATTTTCACTCACTGAATTATAGGTGCCCATGTGAATGGATAGGTAATTTTAACAATTTGATTCAAATTGACGTACCACAGACACCGTACAGTAAGGTACATTATCATCTTGAAATACTGTTTGAAAAAAAGTCTGAAATATCTCTAAAATATTCGGCCAGGCAACACTTTTAAAATCACCGCGTTTTATTTTGAGTTAAGTGATCCCTTGAGCATGAAAATTTGTCTGATTCTTTGAAAAAGTATGCACCTCCGTACCATAATGTACGGAGGATGTGTCACTCTTTTAAGATAGCAGTTTTCATTAAGTCATAGTCTCATTTTTACCGTCCTAGTAGTTTTTTTCATCAGCTCGAAATAAATTAAACTTGACTCATCAGAAAAACTCACTTCAGCCCGATAATTAACTGCTACTTTTTTTTAATTTTTGGTCAGCTGATGTCTTATTTTTCATATATATATATATATATATATATATATATATATATATATATATATATATATATATATTTGACCTTAATAATGGCTTTTTTTTTTTCAGATCTTCTGGTTTTTGACCTTCCCAGTTTAGTTGCTTCGGGGCTATTTTTGAAAAAAGTATTTTGCTATACACTTTTTTTTTTTTTTAAATAAACCTTTTTTAAGTTCTGAACGTGATACAAATCGATTTTTTAAACATTTGCTTTTTAACTTGCGGTTATCTTGCTTGGATGAGCAACGTGGCCACCTAAAGCCAAATTTCCTGTTTAAATGGGGGCCGCGGTAGCCCAGTCGGTAGAGCGCCAGCCTCGTAATTGGAAGATTGCGGGTTCGGTACTCGAGCCGGCCAAAGACCGTCGTGTACACTAATGGTGGCTGGTGCACGTAAAATCTGTCGTGGCCGCAATGTCCTCCATGTTCCCATTAAAAATTATACCTCTGGGGGTCGCCGAAGCGGAAGAGCCATCCCTTCCGTGGAGGATCAAAATTGTGATGGCATGTCTCCGGACCACCTCTAGGGGTGTGTCCCACACCGTCGCCAATTGCCCATCTGCGCAGCACTAGTGCGACGTAAAACCCAACCATCCATCCTGTTTAAATAGCCAAAAAAAACTTATATTTTGCTAAAAACTATTTTACCAGTATTTCGTTAACATATAGTTATTTTGCCATCTCACGTATTAAAATATTTTTTTTATTTTCATTCAAAAATTAATACTTTTTGTGGTATCGTTAACTGCCTTATTCTTACCATTTTTGAAATAATTTCTAAAATTACAGTTTTTCTGACAATTGCATTTTGCTTTTAACACTGGACTCAAAGCTAAAGTGTATGTGGAGGACAACATAATAAAATCTATTCGAAAAATTGCTTTTTAAACGATAAAATTGGCGATTGTAGAAGGTGAAAACGAAAATATTCAAGTGCGGCCTTTTTTTTTTTTTTTTTTTTTTTTTTTTTGTCGCTTAGTGTACGTGTAGATATTTTAATTTAATAATTAAAAACACATAAAATGAAAAAAAAATTCAAAAGGATTAAAAATTTTTCTTTGAAGAAAATAAATTAAAGAAGCAGATAAAGAAAACAGGGCTATAAAATAAAAAGTAACATTTTGTTACGAGATATTATGTTTAACTTAAAATTAATAAAGTTCCTTTTCAGTGTGAATGGTTTCTTGTTTGTTGACCTAATCTGTCGTTATCTATAATCGTTGCACTCGTTGTTATAAATGATGCAACTTTCAAGCAACCACCTGCCACAAGTTAAATTTATAAACGAGCTCATGGGAAATTGTTTAAATTAAAAATATTTTGTAATACTACCATTCTATAAAAATTCGAGAAAGGGTTTTGAAAATGTAAGCAAACATTTTTGAAAACGAGACAAAATAACTACGTTTAATATTAGACTGCTCAAGCAATGAACATGCACATTTAAGTGGGCATTCCGCTACTGATGTTGCAGAACTGCCTGGAGTTTCACAGTGCCCGCTGTACTCCTTCCTGCCGATCCCCTATGTGCGCAATCTCTCCTAGCTTTACCTTATCTAAAAGAACTAAAATATGGTGGAATTATACTTGGAAGCGGATAGAAATGAATTTCAGTTTGTGCTGTGTGTATTAATATAGGACTATATTAAAGTACACAATTTGATTTGTACTTAATTTCTAGATATTGTATAGGTCTACCAATAATTAAACAAAAACATTCTTTTCTATTGAATGTAATTGGTGGAAGTGTTTTACATTATTTTACCAGGTACAGAAAAACTTATCAGAAATTAAAATTAATTTTTCATACGGTAAATGAAGAATTTTTTAAATAAAATTTTCAGTGATGGTTTTTGTGTAATTAAGCTTTTGGGGGTTCCCTGAATACTAAAGTCAACTTTTTTAACGATTGATATTTGTGTATGTCTGTTATCCGCGTAACTTAGAAGCATGTAATTGCAGGTAATTCAAATGTTCTTTGAAGTCCATATGAGGTTGTCATTGTTATGCAAGTGAAAGTTGTCTGAATAACTTGGGATAAACTTTTAAATTTAAGAACATACTTGAATTCTATATATATGTGAGTACTATGTTCAAACGGGTTGTTAAGGGGGTGGTAGCTTCCCTCACACAGAGTTATGTATGAAATAAATCTTTTAATATAGCTTGTTTGAATTATTTTCAACATAGATTTACATACAGTACTTGTTATCTTACCCCTTAATCTGCAGTTTGTCTTTATAACACTGAAATGCAGGCTAAAAGAAAGTCGTGTGAGTGCCATACCAGTTTATTTAACATTGAAACATTGGACAAAGTTTCTCATAAATTCTACTATTTAAGAATATTTTTAATGAATCATTGCGAGACTTAATACATTTGTTTTTAATAGCAATTATAATAATTCAACAAATTTTTATGCATCCATTGATTACAATACTTTTTCTCCTGAGGGTTAAATATATCCCCGGGTACGTTTGTTCTCCAGTTGGTTATTTTTGAATTAGAACTTATCGATACCAGTTAAACAAAAATTTTGCTTTTTTTTTTTTTTTTTTTTTTTTTCGCCTGTATTTTAAAATTTATAATTATAATATAAATGCATGATAGGGAATTACCTATGTGAACAAGTTTTTTTTTAAGCCTTTTGTAAATAATTACTTAGAAAGTAAAATTGAGTATTTAATTTTCCTTTTTTACAGGATTTATATATTTAAACTATTAAAAAATAGTGATTTGAAGTTTTGCAAAAAAAGAAGGAAATTTGACAAGCAGTATACGAGTGTTAGTATTAGGTGTAGCTTATAGCCTTAATACCAACCAATGAAAATCTCTTAAAATATGCTCTGATTTGTAGTCTCATTTTATTAAAAAGAAGTAAATTAAACATAGGTAGTGTTAATTAAAAATTAGTAAATCTTTCTGTCACACTCGTCACATGAAATATGCTCATAAGAGTGTCGACAGCAAATCCGCTGTTGGGGAAAATTTGAAATCCTTCGTGAGTAAGCTTATTGTAAATCAAAGTATACGATTGATTTATACCTTTTAAAAAACATTTCTTTAGAGTAAAAATAATTATACTGATGGGTGTGATGCAATTCCTGTGACGAATGTTTTCAAATATTTAAGACGGATGAAAAATTTAATAAATTATTATTATTGCTTTCAATACATTAATAGATTAAATAGAAATCTGAAATATATAAAATTGGTCTTTCTGGATGGGGTGGGGAGTGAGTGTTTTAGCTGCAGTTAAAAGTTTTAAAAATTTTAATTTTTAGTTTTTCAAAGATTTATAATATTAAAAATTTATTCTGGAGTAATTGGAGAGTGGAATTTTTTCGCCACTTCCCATACAGAAAATGCAGTTGACGGAAAAGATAGTATGGTTAAAGTAAATGTATGAATTTTAGTTAAATAGAGAAAATTATGTGTAAATTTAGCTAATTTTAACCATTTAATTTAAGAATAAAATTATTTTACATCATAAAATATTTAAAAATCATTACGTCACGTAGTTAAATTAAATTTTAAACACATTAAAAACTGAGACAGACAATATACACTAAAAATATACAACTTAAAACATTAAAAACACAAAACAAAAATGTTAAACGTTTCGAGCCTTTTACAGGCTCCTCATCAGTAAAAAACATCAAATGTAGATGCTGAGAAGAACAACAGACTTTCATTAAGTTTTCATTAAGTGAGTACAACGTACTCATCGGGAACTGCGCATGCCTCATTAAGGGGAGTAAAATGTTCATTTGTGTACCAGCCCTCCAGGAAAATTCTTGAATGATAATTTAAACAGTTATATTTGATTATTTTAGTACTGTTAAAATCAGATAAATGGTCAGTTTCTATGGCATGCTGTACAATTTTCGAACGTAAATCACGGTCTTTTGAAATTGGTTTTATGTTCCTTAATACGAGTATGAAGAGAATGGCCAGTCTGACCAATATAAACCGAACTACAAGATTTACAAGCGATATTACAAATAACACCTGTACGGGAAAAAGGGGGTATAACTGTTTTAAAATTAGAAAGGAAATTACGAATTAAAAATTGGAGTTTATAGGAAACAGTTAAATTAACAGTGCGTAATCCCTCTCGCTGGCTTAAAAGAAAATTAAAAGAGTGTGACTTTAATAAGAATAATCATGAAACTAATTCCTCTGAATCACCTAAATCGTTCGTTACTATTACTTACTATAAAAATATTTCTGAATCTATTGCCAAAGTTTTACGCACTGTTAATTTATCTGTTTCCTATAAATCCCAATTTTTAATTCGTAATTTCCTTTCTAATTTTAAAACAGTTATACCCCCTTTTTCCCGTACAGGTGTTATTTATAATATCCCTTTTAAATCTTGTAGTTCGGTTTATATTGGTCAGACTGGCCGTTCTATTCATACTCGTATTAAGGAACATAAAACAAATTTCAAAAACCGTGATTTACGTTCGAAAATTGTACAGCATGCCATAGAAACTGACCATTTACCTGATTTTAACAGTACTGAAATAATCAAATCTATCTGTGTAAATTATCATTCAAGAATTTTCCTGGAGGCCTGGTACACAAATCAACATTTTTTACCCCTTAATGAGGCATGCGCAGTTCCCGATGAATATGTTGTACTCACTTAATGAAAGTTCTTCTCAGCACTTACATTTGATGTTTTTTACTGATGAGGAGCCTGTAAAAGGCTCGAAACGTTTAAAATTTTTGTTTTGTGTTTTTAATGTTTTAAATTGTATATTTTTAGTGTATATTGTCTGTCTCAGTTTTTAATGTGATTAAAATTTCATTTTACATCTTATCTGAAATAGTAGGCAAGTGGGAAAATATGTTATTGAAAAGGAGGTAAATCTCAATCTATCAACGGATTACACTCTAAACATCACTTTAAAATGTATGACAACAATCATCTTTAGGTGGGAAGAAACTCAACATAAATGTTAATAAAAACTGAAATTGTAGATTCTAAATATGATAAAGAAATCATCAATAGTTTTCCAGCAATTTCTGAATTTAGGGAATAAAGTTGCCAATTTTCAAATGAAACAAACACATCTTGTGTTTTGGAACTTTGTTTTGGCCTCATTACTTGTTTTTGATAGTAGCATTAAGCAATCAGGCAGCAAATTTTATTAGGGTACTATTGTGGCTAAAAATAGCCTAAAAGAAAAAAAAAATAAGATATAAATTAAAAGTGTTTGAAATCACGCTTTCATTTAAAAATGTACTAAAAACTTTAATTCATCGGATGTGGATAATCGGATGGTAGGAAGTGGGTTAAAATTTGAAAATAAATTTTGCAGTGGAGTTGGGTTCGAAACCCTCAGCAACCCCCCTCCCCCCCCCCCCCCCCCCAGTATGTCCATTACTACTAGAACATATATTGTCATCAGAACTATACATATATGCAAAATTTCAGCTCAGTCGGGCAATAAGAAGCGGATTAAAATTCAAAACAAATTTGTTTAAGCTGGAGTTGAGAGCCCATTGCAATCCCTATCACCCATCACCCCTATGTCCGTTACTATTGTACTCGAACGTGTATTGTCATCGAAATAATACTTGCATGCAGAATTTCAGCGATAGGATAGGAAGTGACTGAAAACGATAGAAAGTTGCTGAAAATCTAGTTCTTACATTAAAGCCACACATATAAACAGCATACCACGTAAAATAAAAGTATATAAGAAAAACATGGTATATCATGTGAAATCAGTCTTCAGCCATTAAAAGAGTGCCTTTTCCATCACTTGAAAATGGTATAATATTACACATTTTAAATCTTTGATTAAATCTGGCAAGTTAAAAACAAAGTGCATTGGATAATATACCACTACATTATCAATCCTACATTTATTTTTCATTAGTTAAATGTCTAATTTAAAAAGACAAATTGCACGATGTCACAAAGTCACAATTTGTGTTACACTCATCACATAACAATTTTCTTTATTTAATAACTAAAATTCATTTTTAAAATGTTATTATTTTGCTTAATTATAAAAGACAATCAAATGTTTACCATTGAAAGATTCACAGGGAGTTTAACGTATATAGATGCTAGTGAAAAGTTGTCTCGAAAATGTCACACCTGTTACAAAATTAAAAAAAATAATTTAAAAAAATTAAATAAAAGATTTTTGATTTTTTTTCTTTACTGTTGCTGTAGAATATATTGTAAGGAGCTCAGGTATTATACTAATTTTGTAAAGAAAATTTTTTGACAAATTCTGCCTTTAAAAAATGTTATAACACATTAAAATGAATCAAAATGGTACACAATCTTCATTAAATGGTCGATATGCGTGTACAAAATTCCTATTCCATATTCAGAATTTATTTTCGATATCATAGGTTTCGACATATAAAAACTCTACTGTATTTATAATATTTATTTTAATCTATTTAAAATACTATGAGAAATTATTTTAAATGAGTATTATATATGAAGGCTACTTTAAAATGTGTACTTTATGTGCCATAAGTAATTGCAGGGATGGAACACGGGCGCAGTATTCATACCACTATCAATGTAAGAAAATTTTCTACTTCTTAAATCAACGATATTATAGGTATTAAAATTTCTTAAACAGATTCCGGTATGAATTCTGCGCCCGTGTTCCATCCCTGTAATTGTTTCTCATAACAGTGATATATGTAATATATTACAATATAATAATTTCATTTGTGCTTTTCCAAAAGTTATGTTTAAAAATCGTTTCGCGTACATTAATGTCTTATTACGTACAGAAATATAAAGTATATTTTAATATTTTTGCGACATGTACCATAGTACAAAAGTAAGTAATAAATGATTAAACATAAAATAATATAAGAACTCAAATATTCGCCACTTCTAAAACAATTTTAAAACCATTTCTCAAACAGCACTTTAGAAAAGAGAACTTCAGATAAAATTCCTTTCCTCCGAACTTTTTAGCGAAATTTTTTTATTCAGATAAAATATTTTTCGAAATATCAACATAAGTAAAGGGGGTGGGAACGGAATCAGATTGAATTCCTATGAAATGTTTTCATAAATGACTGAAAACTAATATTGACATCTAAATAAATATTATGTTTCTCAGAGTAATTTCTATAAATAAATTCAAAGATAAATCTATGGTTGGAAAAAAAAAATAATAATAAAAAGTGTTAACATAAAGAGTGTTTCTGAGTTCTTGCAAGAGAAGTGTTGGTACACAGCAATGTAAACAAAATTTGGTAGATAATTTAAATTCCATCCACAGATTTTGTTTAATATAAAGGATACTATAACATAAGTCTAAATTCGAGTTTCTTTGTAAATTTAATAAAAATAGAGGTATTCAAATCGTTTAACCCCTTAACGCGCGCTGTCCTCGCTGCGAGGACGCAAAATTTAAGATCCAGCAGCAAAAATTCCTATCGGAAATATTTTAGCAAAAATTTACGTTTATAACATACCAGAAAAGGCCGATTTTTTTTATTCTTAAAATTTAAAATTTCTTTTAGTTTAATTTAGTTCATGAATTCCGGTTGCAATATAATTTAAATAATCCGAATTGTCTTGCGCCGCAAAGGGTTAAAATAACTTATCATACACACAGCTGCCAACATTTTAATTTACACCGAAGTATTTTTTTTTTTTTTTTTTTTTTTTTTTTAATACGGGCTAGGACCCCTTAGAAAGACCCCCACGGAGGGCATTCCCCCCCCTAGGCCTAGGACACATCAGGAGTCAATTGGCCTTAACTCCTTCAACCAACCAACCAACCGAAGTATTTTTAGTCCCGCCTTTATTTCGCACTTCTTTATTTATAAAATAATTCTCTCCAATATATAACTACAATAAAATAAGAAAAAAATACTCTTTAAAAAAGTGGTACGAAATAAAGCTATGTATTACCTGCCAACATTCTATATGCTCATTGTTCGTGCCCGCCCCTTTTACCACACCACTTTATTTTTAGTAATTATAACAGGGGTGGAACACGGGCGCAGACTTCATACCACTATGAATGTAAGAAAATTTTCTACCTCTTAGATCAACGATATTATAGGTATGGAAATTTCTTAAACAGATTCCGGTATGAATTCTGCGCTCGTGTTCCATCCCCGTTATAATTAAATAAGAAGGAAAATACTCTACAAGAAGTCTGGTGTAAAAAAAAAAAGGCGGGTACTAGCAATTTTACGAAATATTAATTAGAATGTTGGCAGATATGACTTATTTTGTTGTGTGTGAAAATAAATATCTCCATTCTTTATCAATAATATTTCAGACAGTTGTATCCTTTTCAAAGGATTTTTAAATATATTTTGTTAAGCTTGGTTTTTAGAGCATTTTACAATTGCCTAATTTAAATTTACTAGCTGTCATTCTCAATTGACTTTTGCGTGAAGGATTTATTATACTTACCTATCTGTAGTTTTATATTTTTAAAATGTTTATTTCCTTATGAAAACATTAGATTTGTTATAAAAAAAAAAAAAAAAAAAAAAAAAAAAAAAGGCACCACAGAACTGGCGTTTTAAAGTAATAAGTACCAAACTTTGAATAAACGACGTTTTGTTTGCAGCACTCATGCCCAGAGCCTGATTAAGGGGGAAGCACACATTATCTCCACTCTCACCGGAATATTTTTACAATTATTTTTTACTTCATGTCATAGAAATTCCACGCTTTGACGAGGAAATATTTTTTATAAAAAATGAACGGTGTAAAACAATCCAATTTACTCACCGTTATTAGACACCAGAATTCTTTTAAAATAATTTTTAATGAGAATTTTATGTTTATTATAGGAGGAAAGTATTTGTTAAAAAATAACGGTGTAAGTATAAATAATGTGTGCTTCCCCCTTAATCAGGCTCTGCTCATGCCAACTTTGTTCGATGGGCCGTGTCTCCTTTCTGGTGTTTATTCAAAGTTTTGTACTTATTAGATTTGTTAACCATGGTTCGTACATTCCTTGTTTTTTTTTCTACACCACTGAAATCATATACTAATTCTTGATAAGAAAAAAGCCTTAAAGTTTAAAAGGAAATATATTACAATATTATAGTTTTAAAAAATTAAAGAACACGCTTTTATAGAAATGTGAACTAAAAAAGCACAAAATATCTATCTTAGTATTAAAATGCAGGGTAAGAGAAAATCGTGTGAGTGACACACCATAATATTTACATACATTTAAATCTTTAATTAAAATAACTTAGATTTAAACAAAAATCATTTTTAAAAAATCTCCCCTGACTGGGCTCGAACGCTAGACCTTTAGGAGTTTTAACTCACAGGCACAGCGTTCACATAGGGAAAGTCTTTTTTTACAATATAGATTTTTTGTTTGCTCCCAGAGTGGTTACAAACATACATTATACATACAAACATACATACAAACATACATACTGGTGACGCTAATAAAAGCGTGTTAAAAAATACTACTGGGGAGTCCTTGGAAAAAGGCGTGTCTGTATGAGCCATGGTTAAGTGTTATATTGTTAATGGACTAATTTTTAAGCTGTTAAATTTTTACTTAATTTTTAATTTTTTTAAGCAAATTCTAGAGTTCATTCTTCTCTTGCAAATACCCAGACAACACAGATGTCAGATTTGGCTAAAGTTCGTAATCCGTACGTACAGACATGTCCATGTTACAGCTAACTTTAGTTTATATTTCAACAAATATTGTGGATATTATGTTCAAATGTCCACACCTTTTATGTAACAAGTACGCCTTTTAGTTGAAAAAAATGACGTAAAATGGATGTATAGTGAACAAGACGTGTCCATTTTCGTTCATAATATATCTAAAAGTTACCCGTATTATTTTCAGATTTATGTAAACATAGATGCTGGCAGAATAAAATCCACAGCACAGTTTTTTTTTTTTCAGTCACATGTACACAGAGCCTGATTAAGGGGAAGCACACATTATCTCCGCTCTCACCAGAATATTTTTACAATTATTTTTTACTTCATGTCATAGACATTCCACGCTTTGACGAGGAAATATTTTTTATAAAAAATAAACGGTGTAAAACAATCCAATTTACTCACCGTTATTAGACACCAGAATTCTTTTAAAATAATTTTTAATGAGAATTTTCTGTTTATTACAGGAAGAAAGTATTTGTTAAAAAATAACGGTGAAAGTATAAATTATGTGTGCGTCCCCCTTAATCAGGCTCTGCATGTACATCACACGTCAATCTAGTTAGAGCTACAATATGGGCAATTGGTGAAATCCACAGAAAAAGCCCAAAGATAACTAAAAGCTTTTAACTTTATCTATGAATAGTCCTTTGCATGCGCTATTTAATTTCACTCCTCTCGTCAGCGTTGCCAAATTTCGGGACTTTTTTATTCAATATCCAGCACTAAATTTGAACTGCCTACTCATTTCGAAGGTTATTCGTCTATGTATATCAAATATCACTCCTCAAAATTATTGGTGGTAGTTGAATAAAAGGGTCCCTAATTTTGGCAACACTATTTAGAGCAATTTGGAGCATTAGGGCTGGCCAAGGGTTAAATATTATAATTAAAAAAGCGTTGAACTGTATTTTTAAAGTTATATTGAATAAGGCAAGGGGGAAGAAACCTCTATCGATTTATTTCTTCCCACAAAATAATAAGTAAATAATATCGATTATTTTTAAATTTCCTTCTCTGCCAGCAACCATGTATATAGATCAGTATTTTTGTTGAATCTAGCAAGGATTCGAACCTGGGTCCTTTGAGTAGTGTTCCAAGTTATTATCTCCTTCAATATTTGACTTGCCTTAGCATTCATGTAAAATATAAATGCTACATTTTTCCAGATGGCTAAAAAAAAAAAAAAAAAAAAAAAAAAAATGTAATTTATCTTTCTGAAACTTTTTTCTTCTGTAAAGAAAATAAACACATCCCCCGCCCTCTTTTTCTTTTTTCTTAATATACAGAGGGTGTTCGCACATTTTTTAGACGATTTTGATCTAGTGTAAAATTTCACTCATATTTCGTGTTTTATATGTTCCGTTTGATAGCCCTTGTTCTTAACTATCATTCTACATCGTAATTTCTGTGATAATAATGCTTTTTGTAATATCGGAAGAGGTATTTTTTGTACTCCTCTTGAACGGCTTTCCAAAGTCCACAAAGCGTTGTAGGTCGGCGCTTAGATAATGCAGATTTTAAGAGTCGAAAAGCACAAAAATTCAACAGTGAAACATCAGGATATTTAGCAGGAATGTAAGTGAAGGGTATAGTTTTAAATACCGTTTTTTGTTCCATTTTTTTTTTTCTAGAAAAGCAATTGCGGATTGTGATGTGTGGCTGCTTGCTTTGTCTTGATACAATTCAACGGATTGATAGCATTGTGGATAAAGATCTGGAATTTCATTTTAAAAAATTGGAATTAAAATATGTTCTTGATAGTATTTAGAGTTGATTTTGACACTTTTGACAACTTTTTTTACTTTTATCTTGTCTTTGTAGGAAAAACCAGCGACAATCGTAAATCCTTTAGGAAAACTTTCTTTTGATTCTTTGAACCATGTAGCAAAAAATTTTTTCTCCTCTTTTGTGATAATAAATTGATCTTTATTTATTGAAATCACTTAAATAGACCCAAGATTCATCTACTGTTGCGACTTTTTTTCATTTTTCTCCTGACAAATGCTTTTCATAAAGAGTTCACTAAAAACCCTCTTCGGAAAGAGCGGAAACGTATCCTTCCATCCACTGCTTTTTTAAAAGCGCCTTTTTGCATGTAAACAAAAATTCTAAATATCAGAAGATAAATGAAACTTCCAAAAATATAAATGTTGTGAAAATAAAATTCTCAATGCAGGCGATTTTTTCTTACGGCGAAATAAAATAGTCTAAAAAATGTGCGAACAGCCTCTGTATATATATATATATAGATCAATTACATTGTATAATTTAAAATATAATTCAATTTACTTAACAATGTATCATTTTTCACGTAACTTATATTAAAACACCTCAACAATATCATTGTATAAAATACTTTATCAAGTATAAAAACTTTTTAAATCATTCATATACACATACGTTAAAGTATTTATATTAGTCACATTTTATACTAAGCTTTCGACTCTCTATATCGTGGAGACTTCATCAGAGTTCATTAATTCTTTTATAAGAAATTACATTTTAAAATATATATACAAGCTCAAAAAACAGTTATCGAAAATGAATATTCACAGTCTTTACATTTAAAATCCATTCTTGTTTTGAAATTAGGATCCAATTTAATAAAAATTGCACTCTTAAAACAATGACACATTCTCCGTACATTATGGTACGGAGGTGCATAACTTTTCAAGGAGTCGGGCAAATTTTCATGCTCGAGGAATCAATTAACTCGAAATAAAACACGGCCATTATAAAATTGATGCCTGACCGATTATTTTGGAGGTATCTCAGACTTTTTCACAATCAGCATTTCAAGATGATAATGCACTTTGCCAAACGACGTCTGTGATACGTTTGTTTGATTCAAATTGTTAAATTTACCTATCCATTTTCATGAGTGCCAATTTTGTAAATAATCATAACTTTTACGCATTCTAAGTTAAATTCCACAAATAATATCATAGAATTACTTCTTTACCAGACCTGGAAATAGACCTAATCTCAATCCTCTGGAAAATGTTTAGCCTGTAAAAGGTGGTGGGGATGCGAAATTTGCAGCCTACAACTTGTAAGGTCTGCGCCCCGGCATCAGCGCTAGACCCCATTCTAAACTAGTACTTAGTAAATAACTAAAGGAGACTCTTTAGATTCAAACAAATAGAAGTTCATTTCTACTTGAAATACGGGCAGGGACGGCTTTCAGAGAAACTGAATAATCAGTCAGATAAATGAATTAAAGTAATATAAAATTAAATCTCACCACTTGTAATTGACGTAATCTGGCGAAGCTGCTTTGAATTTTAACTCTCAAGAAACACCTTGGACTCTACGCCCCGTCACTGAAGAGACGAACTCTACCTCTAAACTACTTATTACACACTAAAATTATAACACTTCGAAGATCATTAAATCCGCTCTTGAATAACACTTCTGCAGACTAACTGCACCACCAACACAACACTCTATTTCCATCTTCTGCTATTTAAACACCTTGAAAACAGCAAACCGTCATCACTTCAATTCACTACCTCCACTAACTAATCGTATTCATCCATCTTACTCAACTTTTACTTTTCTTTTTCTTACTCCACGACGACCTAAAATCATCCCAACTTCAATCTATTGCGTCATCGACTGTGCTGGGCTCAGCCCAGTTCGCGTTTCCCATCTCCGATTGACATTTTTTCCACAGTGGCTACATACTTTTCACCTGACTCGACGTCACAATCTTACTTTCCATATCGCTTACCTGCGGCGACATACTTTTGACTCAACCTATTTTACCTCACAGCCCCTTCCCCTTTGAAAAAGAAAGCTTTTCCTGAGAATCCTAAAACGGTTTAAAAGGAAAAGTTTAAACCTTTAATACCCTTGATAGGAAGCTAGCGGTATTTGAGGACTTATACTAAATGACAATTCAGCTAAAAACAGGTATTTCTTGAGAGTATTTTTTTTTTTTTTTTTTTTTTTTTTTTTTTAAGTACGACAGGACTATTTCTTTCAATCTGCCATTTTGCTTCGTTACCAATTTATAGTGTTCCACTTGGAAAACACCTGCAAAATCGCGCAAGTCGATATTTATAGTCACAATTTGAACTAACACGTTTTTAGTGGTGAGAATATGATTTTACTAACAGCACGCTATTTCGCTGCGTATTTTTGAATGGCAAAGTTGTAGTTGCTGTTTTAAAATACCATTGTAAATTCGTTTTTTGGTTTTAATCTTGCTGACGATTTTCGAGATTTTAATTTCCAGTGAAAATAATTAAATGTAGTAGTTTTTTCTACATCTAGAAGTTTGTGGAATTCATACCGACACAAATTTTCATAAATAATTTAATGATACATTTCTTTACTCATATTCCATTATTTGAATAAAAGGCACAATTTTTTAAATATTCTTTTTTTTAATTTTTGGCTCATATTTCCAAATTTTAATTATAATTAACATGTCTTTTATTTTATTTTATTTATTTATTTATTTTTTTTTTTTTCAGTACCGATTTATAGTGTTCCACTTCGAAAATGCCAAAATGCCTTCCCATATCCAATTTTACCATTTAATTTCTTTCTCTATCTTAAAATATTTTGATAAATCCGTAAAAACTTTTATATTTTTAAAAGTCCAGCCTTAATCTAGAGATTCTTCCTCGATTGCATGTAGAAATCAATCGCCGATCTTTTTAAACGTGACCATTAATATTCATAAATTGGATGAATTCTGAATATTTGTTGGCTATATTTTCCGAATGTATATTGGTGATCGTTTCTAAATATATCCTTATTTATATCTTCAGAGTACATATCGCATATGGCTTCTGAATTTTTGATGAAGAAATTTTTTGAATATACATTGACTATGTCTTCAAAATATTTGATATCTATTTCTTCTGGATATGTATTGATAATTAATGGCTTCTACATAGAGGACAATATGTTCTTAATGTTTTCTAAATAGTTGATGAAGAATTCTAAATATTTATATATACACTGCTCGACATTGAAAATGCAGCACCAAGAAGGAATGATAATAACGGAATGAAATATGTTGGACACATACATAATAGTAGGAAGAAGAATTGAATAAAATTTCAGGAAATTTGGAGTAATATGTACTGAGAAAACTGTACATAAAGCAGCGGCCTCTGTGAGCAATAACAGCACATATCTGCCTAGGCATTGAATCGAACAGCAATTGGATGACATGTACGGGTAGAGCACTTCATGAAGTTTTAACACGATACCACAATTCATCGATCGAAGCTACTGGTGAGTGGTGGGGGGCCTGTCGCTTTTCAACGATTAAACAGTCATTTTCATTGGTGCGAGATACGGAGAACGCGCTGGCCAGAGCAACAGTCGAACACATTCTGTATCAAGGAAGGTCCTGACAATACAAACAACTTGCGGTCATGCATTATCTTGCTTAAATTTTGCGCTACGGAGACCTCGAATACAGGGCAGAGGGGAGGGCCTTAACTCATCAGAAATTTAATGGCCGCTGTTCAGAGTGCCAGGAATACGAACATGAAGTAATCGATACGTGTATCCAATGGGAGCCCATAACATCATTGCAAATGATAGACAGTATGATGATGTCGAATCCCAGCTGGCAATGTACATTATTCATAATGCAGTTAAATACGGATAAGGCAATCTTGATGTTGTAAACAGGATTGTGATTTGTCTGAAAAGTGACTTCACGCCGTTCCTGCGTCCAGGTTCATCGTTGATCACACATTAATGGCGCCCATATCAGTGATGCAGTTTTGAGGGTTTGGTAGCAGTGTACTGAGTCACCACCTGGATTGATGGTATGTTGTATCCTTGGATACACGTCTCGGTCACCTCTTGTTTTCATTCCCGCCACTCTGAATACCAGCCATTACATTTCTGACGAGTTAAGGCCCATAGCTCTGCCCTATGTTCAAGGACTCCGAAACGCAACATTTAAGCAGGACAATGCACGACCGCAAATTGTCCATATTGTCTGGAGCTTTATTGATGCCGACTGTGTTCGACTGTTGCTCTGGCCAGCGCGTTCACCTGATCTCGCACCAATGAAAATGACTGTTTAATCGTTGAAAAGCGACTGGCACCCACCACTCATCAGTAACTTCGATCGATGAATTGTGGCATCGTGTTAAAACTTCATGAACTGCTCTACCCGCACATGCCATCCAATCGCTGTTCGATTCAATGCCTAGGCAGATATATGCTGTTATTGCTCACAGAGGTCGCTGTTTTATGTACTGTTTTCTCAGTACATATTACTCCAAATTTCCCAAAATTTTAAGAAATTGTTCTTCCTACTATAGTATATGTGTCCAACGAATTTCATTCCATTATTATCATTCCTTCTTGGTGTTGCATTTTCAATGTTGAGCAGTGTATATATATATATGCATATATATAAAGAAAAAAATATTAGTACGACAGGACTTCTTTCATCTGGCATTTTGCTTCGTTACCAATTTATAGTGTTCCACTTCGAAAATGCCGAAATGCCTGCCAGTATCCAACTTTACAATTAAATTTCTTACTCTGTCACCATGAAGGGTCTGAGGGGGCATGGCCTATAAGCCCCAAAGAATATTATAGGGCTTATAAGCCACGCCTACTTAGGCCGAGCTTACTTTGACCACGACCACCTATACTTTTGACTTGCAAAATTTCCAAGTCATCTTCTCAATATTAGAGATATTGCAATGTATTTTATGGAATAGCTTGATTCCGTCCACTTTAATTTTGGACTTTAAAATTTTTTCATTGATTTACCGATTATGGTAGAGTTTCGAGACATGTCACAGTGCATCATTGCCAAGCCCATAAATAGTCCTGTCGTGCTAAATTAAATTTTGTCACAGACAGAATTTTTTTTATTCATCTTTTTTTTTTTTTTTTTTTTAAGAAAACAGTACTTATTGTTATTATTATTATTATTATTTTAAGAAGCATGTTTTAGCAGTGAGGGGGGGAAGGGGGAATTAACTTAGGTTAAAGATCGGCATTCTAAGAAAAGACTGCTGTTTAACATAGTGTGGTGAGTAATTTAAGGGGAAAAAATATATTTTAGCCGCGTTTTCTGAGCGTAAAACCTTTAGGCTGTTTAGGAAAGAAAAACTTAATTTAGAATAAAATAGATCGTTTACAAAAGGAAACTCCTGAAAACTTAGCTAACTATTGAGTTTATCTCTCTTTAATGAAATACAGAGGGGTGTTACAGACTGACTCCTGGAAACCAGAAAAGATTTTTTTTTTCTTTTTTAATAATATCACAGATTGCTCGCCTTTACAAATGCGACAATAATATATGTTGTATGAGGAAAATTCCATGCTGCAGAAAATTAATGTTCGTTAACCGAAGTAGTGAAAATGTCCACAAACCGAAGAATTGTTCATTGAAGGAAAAAAGTCTGTTTGAACTAGTTCCATTGAAGAGAGTACATAAAACTCTGAAGCGAAGTGTCCTGTCTGTAATCTAGCTGGATAAAGAAGACAGCATCAACGGTATGCTGATTGATGACTGTGTATGTCGTTGCCAAGTCGGAGAGAAATTATCGTCAGCAGACTGAAAGGCTTTGAACAGGCGTTTAAAAATGCTCTTTATCAGTGTAAAGTGTTTAATACTGTAGATGATGACTTGGGACATCAGAAAAAAAGGTTCGTCAGAATGATTCTGGAATATAAAAGCTTTTCACAGCACGTAGAATGAAAAAAGAGTTACAGTTTGTTTCTAGAAGATAATCGAGACATTTCGTATCTAATCACATAACACATACTTTATATATACATCAACATTCCCTCCTAGATATAGCATTGGCAAAAAAAAAAAAATGAAAGAAAAAATGAAGTGTTAGTCATTTTATTGATAAAAAGTTAAACGCGTCTGAATTCTTATAGCTAAAAAAAACGTTTTCTCCCACTCTAAAAGTGCATACATGCATAAACATTTAGTTTAAACAAACGTTGTTCTTAAAATTTCAGATATATAATTTATATAAGAAAAAACAGGGGGTATTTATACAGAGGGCCAAGTAAGAAAAGTGCATATTCACCCATACTGCAATTGATGACTGTAATAAATAGATTTTAGAATACATACATAAAATATACAACAGAATGGTATGAAAGTGGGCTATATATATCTGATTAACCCGGTAGCATTCGCACGGGGGGATTGAGTCACCCCAGCGGGTAGAATTTAATTGAAAAGGACACCTGCTTCTAAAAAATCGTCAACATGGCGCTTTTCGTATCGTGTCGGAAATTGCAACCCTACACTGCCTTCGTAAGAGAGTACCAGTTTCAATGAACAAAACAAAATGGTAAATACGCGTTGGTTGGGTTATATAGGGTTGATTAATTTTGCGCTGGAGCTACATAGTGTGCTATTGGAGACACTCTGGGACATATCCCTCAAGGATATAGATATTTTTTTAGATATTTACAAATAAATATACACATATGGCTGAGTCGCACGGTGGATTTTACTTCGCACTAATGCTACGCTATGGGCAATTGGCGAGGCTCTGGGACTCATCCCTAAGGATGGTCCGAACACATGGTATCTCAATTTGATCCTCAGCAGAGCGTATGGCAACCTCCATTCGGTGACCGCCAGAGATGTTATTCGGGATGAAAACATAAAGGTCATTGTGTACACGACGGATTTTTCGTGCACCAGCCACTATTCATGCACATGCCACTATGACTATTCATGCACATGACGGTCTTCAGCCGTCTTGAATATCAAACCTGAAATCTTCAATTACAAGATTCATGCTCTACCGACCGGGCTGTATGTATGCACACACATAAGTATCGTATTATACTTGAATTTATCGGTAGAATTATGCATATTGTGAGGTTATGTTGTTTTGAGCAATTTCCAAAAACCGACAACCTTGCCACTGGAATAGAACTCCTATAAACACAGACCGTATTGAAAATGTTGCCTAAAAAAAAAAAAAAATGTAAAACTTTCTCCTTTTTTCACTTTTCGAAATTGTGCCTGTCGAGATACAACCTGAAAATAGTTTGAATAATTACAGTCGGCAGCAGAATTATTGAAGCGCTAGCAATATTTCCTATTTAAAAGATGCGCACCTAATACTGTTTTATTAAGTAAATATTTGTCGAGTCATGATTTTAGTCTTATGCTATTTATAAAAAGTAAGAAAATAAAAATTAGCGATCAAACTAAATAAAAAATTTGGATATGTGCTTAAATAATTTTGCTGTGTGTCAACTATAATAATTGAAAAATCATCCATAATTTCGAAAAATTGTTCGATATAAATCGTACAAAAACAAGAGTAGTGGGCAACAAATTGAGTTGTGGGTCAGTTCCCTTTTTTAGGATCCTTACACTGAAAATGTGTTCAAACTAAACAAGGAAAACGACTATTTTAAAACACAAAAGTTTATTGAAATCTTATGTATGGGAGGCCTTGTTATTCACTAAATGATGTATTTGATTACCTTATGTGAAATGAAAAAAGTGTAGAGCGTGTTTTTGCCTAAAATACTGGTGACAATTAAACCTAACTCTATCAACACATATTTTTATCTACAGTGAAGTATCTTGAATACGAAACTTTCTACAGCAAGTCACGTGTAAGCTCTCTAAATTTGCTCTGAAAAATTCCTCCCAAAAAATTTCGTTTGAAAATCACACTATTTAAATAGGTCGTACACTGTAAAATATTTGGTGTAACGTTACTCCATAAAACTGGTGGCAGCCTTGCTGCATGCAATTTTATGGAGTAATTTAACCGCTATAACTGGTGTAACATTACACATCTCTTGTGGAAGGTTTACACCATAATAATATGAAACGTTTCAGAAATCTGCGTTAACTTACACCACAACTGCCAGTAAGTTTACACAGCAATCTTGTGTAGGGTTACACATCTCTTGTGGAAGGTTACACCATACTTCCCAGGAAAGTTACCCATTATTAGACGTAAGTTTTCACCACATTTATCTGTACAGTTACACATCATATGTCTGCAAGGTTACACAGTACTTTTGTGTAAGATAACACTGTAATTGTCTGTAATCTTACACAATAGTTTTCTGTATAGTAACACGTAGAATCTGTGAAAGGTTACACTGTTTTTATGTATTAGTGCACATTTATTTGGGTAGTTAAAGAAAAATATTGAGAAAAGTTACTCACAAAAATTTCAGTTCTTGCCATAATTTTGGAAAATATTGAACAATTGTATTTAATTTTTCGTATAATAATTATCATTGTCTGCTTTGAGCTAAAAACAACAAGCCAAGATTATTACATAAATTTTACGAGTACTAATTGTAAATTTAAAATTTTATGAAACAAACTTAAGCATGGGGCATCACATATGTTGCCTAACTTATAATTAGTTTCTCTATATATTAAAAAAAATTTACTATCACTGGCGTCAAATATTTTGTCTGCGACAACATCTTCTAACGGAGGGCAGGGTCCTTCGCGTCATGTGAGGTATCAATGTGTTCCGAGTACTCTAAGGAAGACATTTCATCCGCTTAGAAATGTCTATCATTTTAATTGAAGAAGTTATTAACTAAAAATGACAAGTTTATGAAGGCACTCTATTTGCCGTTTTGAAAAAAGTTTCTCCCAGTGACGTTGTTCTTCTGTCATGAAGTCATTTTACAGAAGATAATAAAAATATGATCCATGGTTGTACGTAGGTAGGTAGGTTGGTTGGATGTAATGTCGCACCAATACTGCGCTATGGGTAATTGGTAACGGTCTGGGACGCACACCTAGAGTTGTTCCGAACGCATGTCGTCACAATTTTGAAACTTCATGGAGGGGATCCCTCTCCGCTTTGGTGATCCCCAGAAATATAGTGGGGATGGGAACATGGAGGACTTTGCAACCACGACAGATTTTATGTGCACCAGCCACCATTAGTGTACACGACGGTCTTTGGCCGGCTCAAGTACCGAATCGGCAATCTTCAAATTACGTGCTCAGTGCTTTACCGACTAGGGTACCGCGGCCCGAAACCATGGATGTAAAAAACAAAGAAAATAAATATCCACTTTTTTCTCCACTTTTAGAAAATTAATCATCTTACACGGGAAAATTAAACTGTGATCCATGGTTGTAGGTAGGTAGATAATCAGGTTGGTTGTGATTGACGTCGCACTATTACTGCACTATGGATAATTGGCGACGGTCTGGGACGCACCCCCCTACGGATGTTCCGGAGACATGTCATCACAATTTTAAACCTTCACGGAGAGGATCCTTCTCTGCTTTGGTGATCCCCAGAGATATAGTGGGATGGGAACATGGAGGACTGGAGGACTTTGCAAGAATGAATAGTTGCAATATAACTTCACACTATAGTTGTATGTTTGTTGGAAAGGCTGGATTAAGTTTTACAAGAGAGAAAAACTGTAAGCCAGGATTTGAATCTGGGTTGTTTGACACACCGTACCAGTATTGACAAGGAAGGTCTCCGTAGGCGCATACACAAAACATTTTGAAAAAATTACTGAATACTATCCTCATGAAGTTATGTATGCTTATTAAAAAAAAAAAAAAAAAGATTGGCTGAATACACTAAAATATACAGAGATATCAAAAGCTGTAATTATAATCTAATGGCTGCATTTTCTTTTGCATTAAGCCTTTTTAACACTTTCCAAAATGCCTAAGCGTAATTTTAAAATCAGTTAGTCTACCTGTTTGTTTTTCAGTCCTTCTGTCCGTTGTGTGATAACGTAGGCAAAGAATATTAAAAGTTATTCGATACAACAATTACGTACAGTTGGAAAATGTTACTAATCAATGCGTACTGCATGATTTTTCTTTCTTGTTTTTTTCTCTTCGATTAGTTACATATTCTATTTGTGTCTCTCAATGATAGAAGTCACGTATAATATATATATATATATATATATTACATATCTAAATTTCGTTTGGACACTTTTTAATCTGCAACATGAATTTCTACAATTCACATTATGCCAGTAATCTACAGTCCTTACAGTATTATGTATTACAGTATAGTCCTACCTTATAGTATTATGATTTTTTTTTTTTTTTTTGTTTTTTTTTTTTGTTTCACGTATTTTAGGTAATTTAATAGTGTACTCATTTTCATCGAAGATTTAGGATATTTCGTTAGACGAAGGATCAGGAATGCCTTCAAATTTTTCATAAACTACGCACTCAATATATATATATATTATTTATTTATTATTTATTTTTATTTATTTTTTGTATATATATATATATATGTGTATATATATATATGTATATATATATTATTTCTTCTTCTATAACATTTGTGAATGCCATATTTTTTTCCACAAAATGTTTATACCGCATCCAAACAATATCGTACATGTTAATTTCGAAAGATATTGTCTGCAGTAAAAAGTTAAAAGGAATTTAACTTTTCAAATTGTAAAATTTGTTTTAAAAGTTAAATAAAAGTAAAAATAAATATTTGCAACTTGCAAAATACGGAAGGTTTTTCAAATACCTATTAAAAAACTAAAGATATGTATAACTTAAACATTTATTTGACTGAAATTTAAATATCTGCAACTCTCAAGATTAAAAAAATTCAAAGCTAAAATGAAATACTTTTAATAAAAGGCCACATGCATATGAGAAACAGACAGCTCTTTCATCGATTAACTTCAAATTATATCAACTGTCCTGCTATTCAGTAAGATTTGTTTTGCAAGAAATCCTTAAACGCATTAAAATTACTTGCATTGGGCAGGGAAGGATGTTGCTCACCAAATCGCGTGCACTTTTTGTCTTTTTGCGCCAAATATTCGAAAGTTTTTTTTTTTTTTTTTTTTTTTTTTTTTTTTTTTTTTTGGGGGGGGGGGGGGGGGGGGTAGATTTTTTAGTGGGATTCCGCCGACAAATTTGACTGATCATGTGCAGGGTGGTTATAATTAAACTTCCCCTAAAAACAGCATTCTACAGCGCAAACGGTTAAACGGAATGCAACGAAATTCGGTATATAGACTATACACGAGATGCGCTCACGGAATTTGGAAAAAAAAATTAGTTCCAAAATTTCCACCAGGAAAAACATAAACGACCAAACAGTATACAGAAACAATATTAACAATCCAGAACAAGGATTATGAGTAAATAAAATGTAAAACCGGGAAAAGCTGTCAGTTCTAGGAAAAAGATGTCGAGATTTGCATGCTTGCTGCTTTATGCAAAACAGGTATTACTTAATGTGCTTCGATGACAAGGTGATCAAAAACTAGTCAATAAATGTTAATATTGTTTTTGTATTCCGTTTTAGTCGTTTATTGTGTTAAATTTAATGTTTTTCCGGAAAAAGACGCCATCTGATGGACATTTTGGAACTATTTTTTTTTTCCAAAATTCCGTGAGCGCATCTTGTGTATACTCTATATACCAAATTTCGTTGCATTCTGTTCACCCGTTTGCGCTGTAGGATGGTTTATAGGGGAAGTTTAATTATAATTAAGTAGTATCTCTGTAATTTTTTTCACAGTATTCTGAGTATGCGCTTTAAGGAGACCTTCCTTGTGAGTACAATACTTTCTTTACCTTGTCACTTCTTACTCTTGTAATAAATTCAGCCTGTCCATCAAAAATGGATATAATGCATATAGCTTAAATTATAATTGAAGTTAATCATTGCTATCCAGCAATAATCTATATAAGTAAACGGCTAAGAGATTTCCTTGGACTCTTGTGTGGACGCAAATTGCACCAAATTTTCATACTTTAGTTTGTTTTAAAAATTCTAATTGTCCAATCGGTAAGCTAATTAATCCGATGGATTCAGAAAAATCTTCTCTTTCATTTTGTATCTTATTTGTAACGAAATTTTGATTAGATTTTTAAAATTAATTAAAATATGAAAATAATAAACTGGTAATAGCTTTAAAATTGGACATTCAAATATTTCATTGTTGCCAAAAAAAAAAATTTACGAGTTATTATTATTTTTCTTTTTCAGCATTAAATGAAACATGCTTTCACGCGAAGAATAAAAAGTTTAAAATATTAAATTTGCTCTTGCACATATGAAAAAAATGAAAATTTGAAAATGGAGTAGAAAAAAACAGTCATAACCTTTTTAAATATACCTCAATTTTCGATTTATTTATTTATTTATTTATTTATTTTGGTTTTGTTTAAATAGTATGTTTTTGGTACAGATGAATCGCACTTGGCATCTATCTATATATATAAACGGCTAAGGGATTTTCTTGGACTCTGTCTGTGTGTGGACGCAAGTTACCACCTAACTTTCATACTTTAGTTAATTTAAAAAAATCTAACTGTCCGATCGATAAGCTGTTTAATCCGACGGATTCAGAAAAAATCGCCCTTTTCATTTGGTACCTTATTTGTAACGAATTTTTTATTACATTTTTAAAAATTAATTAAAATATGAAAATAACAGCTTTAAAACAGATATTTAAATTTTTAACTGTTAAAAAAAAAAAAAAAAAAAAAAAAAAAAAAAAAAAAAACGAGTTTTTTATTTATTTATTTATTTTCAGCATAAAATGAAATATGTTCTCACGCGAAAATATATATATATTAAATATTAAATATTAAATTTGCTCATGCATATAAAAAAATGAAAATATGAAAATAGAGTTTAAAAAAAATCAAATAAAATAAAAATAAAAATAAATTACCTTTTTTAATATACCTCAATTTTAGATTTTTTTTTCTTTTTTCTTTTGCTTAAATAGTATGTTTTTTGGCACGGATGAATCACGCTTGGCATGAAAGCTAATTCACCATTATATTAAAGAGCTTTACTTATTGATAATCCTGGGTGATTTTTAAAATTTTGTTTCTGAAATACATTGGACATTTTTCGCCAAGGACTCCACATTCGCAAAAGCTACTTTAAGCCAAGTAGCGCATCAAAAATATAAATAAATTATAAAATATTGAAAAACAGAAAAGAAAGAAAAGGAAAGGAAAAAGAAAAGAAAGAAACAGAAACAATAATCACATAAATTATGTATTTTTTGTCTAAAGTGACGATAAAAATTCGAAAGTCGCCAAGGGGAGCTTTATTAAGGTTGTACCATGATCAGGTTTACATATTTCATTTTTTATTTATTTATTTTTCTATATACCAACTATTATTAAGTAACGCAACTACTATTATAACAACAAAAATTACTTGTCTCATGCGATAGGCGTAGCCGATCATAGCCCATTGTAATATTATATTTGGCGTGAAATTGTTGTCATTTTATGGTTGATCGAATAAATCAAATAAATATAGAAAATAACGTAAAAGAAAATATTATTTACACCACGTATAGTGTTGTTCATATATAATTGGGATTGAATATAAAATTGCTGCTTCAATTTTTTCGATACTGTCCGTTTCGAAACTGTCATCTGATAAGCACTCAAATGGAAGCCCAATAGTAAGCTATTGTCACAGGCAATAGAGACAGGCACTCGAGAGTCTGAGAATGCGTGGGTCGCTGCCGAAGACAGCGGGGAACCAAAGCGGGCTTTAGAGCAATATCATGATTTTTTTTTTTTTTCCGTTTATAGAGCTATATAGAAAAGAGTTTCCTTTAAATATAGCAACGAGCTAAGCGGGCAAATCCTTCGAAGATTCACTATCTTCATTGATTTCATTAATTTAAAAATGGTTTCGTTCACAAATTTCGATCTATTGGCACGCAAGAAGCATCAGGCCGAGATTTGTACATTTTGAATTTGGTTTTGAATTTTTTCTTGCATTCGGAATTCGGTTCGTTCCCGAACCGGAGCTTTTCTAGTAAAGTTAAATAAAAGAAGAATCATCTGTAAGACTACATCTATTCCCAAAACACACGAAACAAGAAAAAAAATATATATATTCAAGCCCAAATTTTTATGAGCGATGAGTTCAGGTCAGATATTAATTTGGTAGAGTAATTTCTTGAACACTGGTGTATTGCGGAGAGAAATAGGACTAACCTCTATTAAAAGGCCACTTCTCTGAAGGGCCAGTTTTCTATAAATCAGTGGATAGTTCTTTGAGGGTGGTTTAATTATGTACACTTTTTATAATGTTAATTTTAATTGAGCATAAAATAAATTTGTAAACCAAAGTAAGAGATTAAAATATCTGTTTCACACTTTTAAATCATTAACTTTTATTTGATACATTTAAAAGTAATAAAATATGTTCTTAAAATTTTAAATATCCTTTGAGAAATTATCGATCCTTGAAAACGTCTATTCTCTTAATATACTTAAATCAGGAAAAAAGTCTGAAATAATTTGACAGGAAATATCTTTATTTTTAATAATCAACCATGAAATCAAATCTCAAAACTAATGTGAATGATTAATGCCATCTATGGAAATTAAGAAATAAAAACGTACATTTTGTACACATATTTTTGCAATAAATGGTTATTTGTAGATGTTAATTAGGTAAAATAATAAAAACCATGCATTGAGTGTTGTTATATAAAATAATTTTATAAGGGATGAAAAATAAAAGTTTATTTAAACAGAACTCAAAGCTATTCAACAATATCAGATTTTATTATATAACATTGTTAGGTAGCTTGAGTTTTGTTGATGAATGTGTAAAAAAAATTTATGCATAAAACTTTCTGAATTTATTGCAAAATCAAAAGTTTTGTTTTTATTATTTTAATTAGTTTAAATAATCAAACAATGAATTGAGTTCTGTTAAAAATAATAAGGAAAGAAAAATGAAAGTTTATTTTAACACGAATCAAGCTATTCAACAATGTTAGAAAATAAAGATAAATACATGAAAATAATTTGCAGAAAATTTTTCTGAACTTGCTGCAAAATTTAAAATTTATTATTATCTTCTTAAAAATAAAACCTAAAGTTTTCCAGCCTTTTAAAACTTGTAAACGAGTGCTATTACAAAATTTATAGCCTACGTTTGTGACATGCTTAAAACCTGAGCTTTGCTTTTTTATTTGCGCGAAGCGTGCATACATGTGTCAGTAATTGCTGCGATATGTAATTTCGTGCATTTTTAGATTTTCACAGCAAAGTAGGGTATCTAGAGAAGGTTTTTTTTTCTCTTTTCATGTACGTGAAGCGTACAGACGTGTGTACTACTGATTGCTAAAATACAAAATTTTGTATAGTTTTGAGATTTAGGCATTTCGAGGTAAGGGTATCAAGTGATGTTTTACTTGGTTTTCATGTACGCGAAGCGTACAGACGTGCCTATTACTGATTGCTGCAATATGAAATTTTGCATATTTTTTAGATTCATGCATTTCGAAGTAATAGTATCTATATCCAGGTTTTTTTTTTTTTTTTTTTTTTTTTTTTTTTCATGTACGCGAAGCGGACAAACGTGCGTATTACTGATTGCTGCGATTGGGAATCTCATGTATTGCACGATTGTATGTTCTACATTTTTTTTTTTTTATCGTATTTTATGATGATTTTCTTTGTTTTCTGTGTATTATTTCTGACCAAATTGCTCTTTTCCGACGTGATTTGTTGTTTGGTTAAATTATCGCCGAAAAGCTCGCTTTCGTTTTTCGCCGGTAGAGGGTTAAAATTGCGGGCAGAATGCCGAACGGCTCCATCGTGGCGATTTTCGGAAAAAGCGCTAAGTGGACTCAAACTAAATTTTCCCCAAAAGATGAAAAAAGAAAAAGAAGTACCAATAAATCAAATATAAGATGTGTAATTACAGTTTATAACATATATTAAAGGGAAAAACAGAGCTCATTATTAAGAAACACAGAGCGTATTTGTTTTTATTATTCAATACATTTGTAGATATATATTTTTATTTTAATCTATGAACCAAGGCTAAGTTCACAATGCAGAAAAAAATATTAATAAATTAAAAATAAACTACCATTGAGTCAAAAAAAAAAGTATTTTAATTTTTCGTAGGTAGCACGACGATGAAAGAGAAAAACATTCAGAAGACTAAAAAGAATTAAAGAAAGAACAACGCCACACAAATGCAAACGAAGGTGATACAAATATAAACATAGGCATCTAGAAAAAAGTTGAGAGAGCAGCCGTCTGAACAATAAATGTGATTAAAAAAGAAAGAGTTAGTTTAATTTGGATTTGAAAAGTCTGTAAATGATGAACTTTCTTAAATTTGATTACCATATCCACATAAAGAAAATGGTGACATGCAGGTACAGTTTTAGCTCCAGCATTTACGTAAACTGGATTAGGGCAATTTTCATTCAGTTTATGTACCTAAATTGACGTCCATATTTTGTACGTTTTTCATATATATGTCTACGTTCAAAATTTTACATATTCTGAACATAGTTGATCCATATTCAAATCTCGCCTATAGACGCAATTCAGACGCGATAGATGAAATATAAATGTAATATGAATGTATGTGTTGTGTGGGTAATATTTCTTTAAAAAAGATGATCTTTACTTTCACAGGGTTCGTACAGACACAACTTTAATCAAGGTCTCTTCAACCAGTATTTTTAGGCAATCTATTTCGTTTTACGTTTTAAGACTTTTTTCCTAGCAAAAATTACTAGATGTTAGTGGCGCAGAAAAATCAAGGAAGTTCAAGGACTGTACGAACTCTGTTTTAAAATTATAAATGGATATTATGCTTAATTAACACTAATTTGTTAAATAAATACCAACCAAATTAGAGTTCAATCGAATGACTATTTAGACGTTGTATGTCGCTCACACACACACACGCACATACATACGTAAGATGTTGAATTTTTACACACATCGTTACTCTCATGCCAAAGAGGCGTAACTCAAAAAATCTCGATTTTAGGTAAAACAGTTTAAGTAGAATTTTGATTAACTCAAAAAATCACATTTTTGAATTAAGTCTTTTTTTTTTTTTTTTTTTTTTTTTTTGAAAGATCTAAGGTGGTACCTTCGACATGTCAATTTGGCGTGATTCAATTCCTACTGATTGCCTAGTTATTATGGTTTGTATATGAAAAATGAGTAATTTTGAGTTATGCTCGTTTGTCATGAGAGTGACGGCATAAATACATAACCATAAAATTGCAAAAATGAATTCAAGAGATATCAAAACCTAAAGGCATATCAAAATATCATATTCGGCTTTTTTCAAGATTACATTACTTTATTTACATACATACTTCCAGAAAGTCAAAAATAAAAAAATATATAAATAAAAATATAAAAGATCAGTAAGTATTTTTGTAGTAAATGATGTTCTTAATTTAAATTTAAATTTTAAAATATTAATAAGAATAGTAAAATTTAGATGTATTACTATGTAAAGCAGTATGTGATTAAAACACTAGTACGTTGTGGTCATCGTGAACTTTCTTCAATATCTTCATATACACTAAGGGACAAAAAAGAAAAAAGCCGCACTTTGATATTTTCCATTTTTCTTTCTGCAATCGCCAATTTTTAGAAGCGTTTTATTATTATTATTAGAAGCTTTTTATATGAAATTGACTTTGTCATCGTGTCTTCGCGTCACGCTTATAAACAAGGCGCCTCCATTTTAAATAAATATAAGCAGTCTCGTTTGTCGATGTCTGGCGTGTTAAATTTTGCAGATAATTAATAGAAAATGTTTCAACTGATAAAAGAGAATTTTTCGTTGACTACATAGTATCCTAAGAATTTTTTCAGAGTTTTTTTAAGAAGCTTTTTTTTTTTTTTTTAGATGTTAAAAAACACAAGAAATTTTAAATATTGAAAAGCACAAAATAAAAAGGTTTAAGCAATATATATATGAATAAATATCTTTTTAGAAGCTTTTTATTGAAATTGGATTTCTTCATCGCGTCTTCGTATCACACTGAAAAACAAACCGCCTCCACTTTAACGTAAATGTTAGCACCATTTTCTCGTCGCTTGTTAGCTCAGTTGAATAGAGCGTCATGTTGATAACGCAATGGTTGTAAGTTCGATCCTCGAAGGCCGAAGTGTTACTTTATTGCAGTTAATGGGAAAGATGTCAAATGCTAAATTAAAGATCCTTCATTGTCTACACACTATCCTAAAAATGTTTGATTTTTTTTTTTTTTTTTTTTTTAAGAAGCTTCGTTTAGTTACTAAAACGCAGAAAATAAAAATGCAATTTAAAAAAAAAAGCTCGAAATTTTTATTTTGTAGCCCTTAAAAGCATTTTTATATATATGTATATATATATATATTGGGTGTTTGAATTAATTCGTAGCGTTTTTTTTTTTTTTTTTTTTTTTTTTTTTTTTTTGAAAATTGTGGCTTTATTGTGCAAAAATAATTACAAATAGATTAGTCAAAGTATTGGCCATCACTAGCCACTACTTTTTCCCATCTTTCTGGCAGCATACGGATTCCGCGTCGGAAGAACAAATCGTCTTTAGAGGGAATCCAAGAATCGACCCATTTTTTACAATCTTCATAAGAAGTGAAGTGTTCCTCAGACAGGCCATGGCTCATCGATCGAAACAAGTGGTAATCAGATGGAGCAATGTCTGGAGAATACGGCGGGTGAGGTAGGACCTTCCGTTTGGTCGTTTCGATGTAGGTTTTGACCGGTTTTGCGACGTGCGGACGAGCACGTCTCTAGGTTTCAGTTCGTATGGGACCCAATTTCCCTGCTTTTGGATCATTCCCATGGTTTTCAGGCGTTTGCTGACTGTTGAAAAGTCAACTCTCAACGATTCACATTCAGCTAAATCTTGAAGCGTTTGGCATGGATCTTCATGGAGCAAGGACTTCAATTCTTCATCATCGAATTTTTTCGGCTGCCCAGGTCGTTCCTTGTCTTGCAGCTCAAAATCACCACTTTTAAATCGAGCAAACCATTTCCGACACGTTTGTTCAACTAGTGCATGCTCTCCATAAACTTCCAGTAAAATTCGATGACTGTCGGCAGCGCTTTTCTTCATGTTAAAGTAATGAAGTAGAACTCCCCGCAAAAACACTTTATCCGGCACAAAGTTAGACATATTCGATGATGTAAAAAATTAAGTAATTTACGCTTCAACTAAATGACATATGCTAATAACGATTCTCAATGATAGTAGGTTTACGGGGAATACTAGTCACGCCATCTATTGGAAAATGCCACTTGTCACGCCATCTATTAGAAAACGCTACGAATTAATTCAAACACCCAATATATATATTATAAGAAACTTGATTTGTCATCGCGTTTTCTGTCACGCTAAAAAACAAGACGCTTCCACTTAAGGGAAAAAAATGGTTAGAGCGTCATGTTGACAACGCAGTTGTGTGTTCGATCCTCGCATGGCCGAGATGTTAATTTTTGCAAACAATTAATAGAAAAGTTGTCAATTAATAAAAGAATATATTTTGTTGTGTACACAGTATCCTAATAATATTTTAAGAGTTTTTTAAACAGCTTTTTATCTAGTTACAAAAAAGCACAAAATAAAAATTTAAGTAAAAATAAATAAATAAATAAATTTTTTAGAAACTTTTTATATGAAATTGGATTTTGTCATCGCGTCTTTATGTTACGCTAATAAATAAGGCACCTCCATTTTAAAGTAAAAATAAGCATCTCTGTTTGTCGTTCGTTGGCTTATTTGATTAGAGCGTCATGTTGATAACGCGATGGTCAAGAGTTCGATGTCCGGCGTGTTAGTTTTTGCAGACAATTAATAGAAAAGCTGAAAAAATATATCTCATATAGAGACACTTTTAAAAACACGTGTACCGTTTTAAATCAATAAATAAAACACTCTAAAACGCGTATATAAGTTTTAAAAACATATATTCAATTAACAGACGCATATTTCAAAGCTTTTCGCCCTGAAAAGCAGGGCATCATCAGGAAGTCTACATGGTTTTACACAATGTGCAGCTGTGTTACAAATATATATACCATAAATGAGGTTAAAGCTACAGTTACATCGCTAATTTAATACAAAAAAATTTTTAGTTCATTGGTTGGTGCCATTCTACATTAACACTGAGGCAACACTTGATTACTGCAACTTGTTTTGGAAAAGTCAGTTTTGGATGGCTATTGGAAAGGCTTGCGTAGTGGTAACATCAAGGTGAAAAAACTTGTCGAGCAGTGGTAGTGAATGGAAGTCATTCTTTTGGAGGAGTCAATGGGTAGGAGCTGAAACATTGGACTGGCGTTAACAACTGTTAGAAGAAACTTGTACGAAACTTGTAGTAGAAAGGAATCAAACCTTGAAGACAAACTGTGGATGGGAACATGAAACTTGGAGCGGCGGTAACTATCGTTGGAGAAGGATGCAGCAGCGTCCATAGAAACTTAAAATGAAACTTGAAATTGATGAGGTTACATAATGTACTGGAAAAAATATAAATGCAAGTTAAATGTCTGGTTGTATAATATAATTCCAAATTTTAGGTAGGAAAGCTGAATCTTTAGAATTAATAACATTAGGATATTTTACAATATTTACAGCTTCTGAAATTAAGAGTTCAGATATATTTTGTGGAGTTGAAGTTATTTGTGGCTCTGTGGCTCAGTTGGTTAGATCGTGACGTTAATAAAGCGGTGGTCGAGAGTTCGGCCCCCGGAAGGACCGGCGTGTTAATTTTTAAGAATAATTAGTAGAAAAGGTGTCAATTAATAAAAGAATATTTTTCGTTGACTACACAATATCTTAAGAATTCTCGAAGAGTTTCTAAGAAGTTTTTCCTTTTTTTTAGATATTAGAAAACACAAAATATTTTAGATATTAAAAAGCTCAAAATAAAAACTTTCGAGTACAAAATGCATAAATAAATATTTTTAGAAGTTTTATATATATATTATAAATTATTATATTAAGTTGAATTTGTCATCGCGGTTTCTGTCACGCTAAAAAACAAGAAACTTCTACTTATATATATATATATATACATATAAGCAATTTATTGTATCTCTATCTCTTAATGGCTCAGTTGGTTAGAGCGTCATGTTAATTTTTCAAATAATTAACAGAAAAGGTGTCAGTTGATGAAAGGAAGTATTTCGTTGTGTACACTGTATCCTAATAATTTTTGAAGATTTTTTTTTTAAATAGCTTTTTATCTAGATACTAAAAAGCACAAAATAAAAATTTAAATAAAAATAAATAAATAAATAAATAATTTTTTAGAAGCTTTTCATTGAAATCGGGTTTCGTTATCGCATCTTCATGTCACGCTAATAAATAAGGTCTCAACTTCAAAGTAAATGTCAGCAGTCCTTATAGTCACTCGTTGGCTCAGTTGGTTAGAGCGTGAAATTGCTAATACGATGGTGCTGAGTTCCATCCCCGAAGGATCGATGTGTTAAATTTTGCAGAAATTAATACAAAATGTGTCAATTGATAAAAGAAAATTTTTCATTGTCTGCAGAGTATTCTAAGAATTTTTGAAGAGTTTTTTTTTAAGAAGCTTTTTTTTTAGATACTAAAATGCATAAAATAAAAAGATAAATGTATGTATGTATATATATATATATATATATATTCTTTTAGAAGCTTTTTAATGAAGTTCGATTTTTATCATCGTGTCTTTGTGTCATTCTGAAAAAGAAGGCGCCTTCACTTTAATGTAAATTTAAACAACCTTTTTTGTCGCTCGTTAGCGCATTTGATTAGAGCATCATGGTGATAACGCGATGCTCGTGGGTTCGATCCTCTCAAGCCGATGTGTTAGTTTTTTGCAGATAATTAATAGAAAAGATGTCAATTGATTAAAAAAAAAAAAAAAAAAAAAACTTTCATTATCTACGCAGTGTCCTAAAGAATTTTGATAGTTTTTTAAGGAAGCATTTTTTTTTTTTTAAGTTATTAAACGCACAAAATAAAAAATTCAGTAAAAATATAAATAAAAATTTATTAATTAATTAATAAATATAAACAAATAAATAAATAAATATAACAGTGAAAGCTTTTTATTATTGTGGAGCCCTAAAAAGCCTAAAATAAAAATTTATTCTTGTAGAGACATGCTATAAAGTCATAAAAGTTTCAACAACAAGAAAATTTTAAAGAAAAATGTAGATATTTCACTTTCGCAAAAAAATGAAAAACTTATATTCGAAATAATTTAAAAAGCCTTCGAGAACAATATTCTTTTTGTATAAGTAACTGTTAGATATTTATAGAATGTTCTATGATTTTTCTTGGCAGTTCTTAAGACTTTTGGTTAGAGCGTCATGCTGATAAAGCGATAGTCCCGGATACTTATTTACTACATTTACCCGAGTTCAAACGGGGATGCAGTTCGACGTTGTTGATTGGTTTTTGTGTTTTGCATGTTATATCTGACGTCGCGCTTTCCGCAAAAATTGATTGAAAAAATCTATCCCATAAAGTTTTAATGATAATATTTTATTGTATTTCGACTTTATTTGTAAAATGTCTGCATTTTCGAAGTCAAAATTTCCCCCATCATTCATTCATGAAATTGAATCAATTTCTGATAAAGAATTCGCCGTAAAGAATTAATTAGAATTCGCAGTAATATAAAAAAAAAAAAATTAGAAGAGTGTGAAAAATGGATACAAGTGTTTGGTGAGTTGACAAACACCAAGTGGAATCCAAGATCATTAAAGCCATAAGCTCAAAGATTTGCTTGCTCGTAAATATTAAAAAAGGGATTTTTTTTTTTTTTTTTTTTCGCTCCATTTTAATCTTATATGTATGGTAGTTTCGTAGAGCAATTTTAAAGAAAAAGCTGTAATGTAAATAATAATAATAAATAGATAGATAAAATAATACATTTCCTATTCTGTTTTTAATTTTAATTTCAATTATTTTTTATTTTTTAAATATTTTTGTCTCTGCAATACGCAAACATTTTTAAAATATTTTTAAAATCTGTTTAAATGTGGCGCCATCTATATAATCGGATTGTAGTTAATGCACGTAAAATATAATTATTTATTTATTTTAATTTATTTTATCTAAGTATTTTATATTAATAGAATTTACAAAATATTTTAATTATAATTTATAAGGATACAAATGAAATGTATATGCAGCTGTACTCTACGTTACTTTATTTTTTATATAATAAGCATTTAATTTTTATTTATTCATTTATTTATTTTTGAATTTTTGTAAATATTTTATGTTAAAATTTTTAATTGAAATTTTTATTTATTTATTTTTATTTTTTTATTTTTTTTTTATGTCAGATAATATCGTCTTAAATCGAGTAACTTTTGACAGAAGGGATGGTTTTCAATAACATAAATATTTTACATTTTATAACTGGAATCTTATTTAGAATATCTAAAAAAATTGTGCATGAATGTTTTTATATTATTTTACTATACAGAAAAAGAATTTTTTTTTTATTTAGCTTTACAAAAGAGTTATATTTTATTTATTTATTTATTTTTCAATTAATTATAGTATTTTATTTTAATCCTTTTGCTACCAACGTTTTAAAAATAAAATAAAAATTATAACAATAAATAAATTCAAAAATGAAATAAAACGGTCTGGTACTGCCACTTATTAGTGTTTCTTTAAAATATCAGTGCTTTTGGTAAGAAAATAACTGAAATTGCAGACAAAATTTTGAAATTAGTTTTAAAACGTCTTAAAAAAAATTCTAAAAAGCATGTCATTGATCATAGACATCAGTAGTGAAAGAATTAATCTTCATCTCAGAGATAAATGATGAGAATAACAACAGAAAAATTATTTTTCATGAAAATTTTGTAAAAATTGCCATCTATATATTTCAATATTTCTTAGTAATACAAATTTACTTTTTCTCCGACTACATGGGTAAGAAAAAGTTGTAACGTGAAATATAAAAACCTATTTTTACCATAAAATGGATAAATAATGCAAGAGAGAGAGAAAAAAAAATTCATATTAATTTTCTTAAAAAAAAAGGGGGGGGGGGAAGAAAATAAAGAAAAGGAAAAAGACTTATATTATATATTTTCAAGTATACATGAATTTAAAATATATTACTATGACTTTTAATGGATAAACCATATTCCTAAATGATAATAAATTGTTTATTTATTTTTCCAAAAGTACAGTAAATTAATAAGGTATTTAGTACTACCTGTAATTATTTATTTTTCAAATCAGATTTCCAGCAAGTGCTTTTCTCTCTCACTCTCTCTCTCTCTTTTTTTTTTTTTATATATATATATTTTGAAATTTGCTATTTCGATGTTTATAATTTTATTTTCCCTGAAGTTCGAAAAAAAAAATCATCTTTTTTTTTTTTTTCCCTTTTAATAAATTAAGTATTTAGAATACTTCCAAGGTATTTAGTATTACATGTACTTATTTAGTTTTGAAATCAAACTTCATATACTCATATATATATACATATATATATATATATATATATATATATATATATATATATATATATATATATATATATATATATATATATATTGAATATTTTTAAATTTGTTATTTTGATGATTATAAAAGAATAAAAGTAAAAAATAATTTTTGTTTTTATAAATAAATGCATAAAAAATATAAAGTATAATTATTTAATAAAATTGTTGTTAAGAAATTGTTTAAAATATGTTTAAGGAATTTTGAGTGAAAGCTATACGAACTTCTTACATAAATTAAAAAAAATAAGAGGAATTAAAAAATAAAATGAAATGAAAAGATGGCATAATACTTAAAAATCAATAAAAAATACAGATGGCGCCACTATTTTTCTTTTTCATAATTATTTTATTAAAGTAATTTTACCTGTCATAAATTTAATTTTGTAAAATTTAAAATACTCATAAGAAAACTTTGTTTTCCAAAAACAGTTAGAAAACTCTTTCAAATATTCATATTCATTTATTCGCATGAAACGAGAGGAATATTGTAGAGTATTACTGAGTTAAGCTAAGTATTATAATTAGTGGAGAATCATTGCGTCATAAAAGGTAGCAACTAATCAGCAACATCAAACTGCATCCCCGTTTGAACTCGAGTAAAGGTAGTAAATATTCGTCCCGGATTCGGTCCTCGAAAGACCATATAGCACTTTCTTGCAGATAATTAATAGAAAAAAAAGTCAATTAATAAAGAAAATCTTCCGTTGTCTACACCAGGCCTGTCCAACCCAAAACACTAGGTGGGCCGCATTGGAAATCTTTTTTATTCAGGCGGGCCGCATCGTATGTATATATGTTGATGTGTTTCTATGTTCGTAAGTATATGAATCATGCATGTACACTCATTGCCATAAAAATTTGCGCACCAAGAAATAATTATTGGACCGTAATGAAACATGGCATGAAGGTACGTGCCAGGCAGATATGCAAATGATTAGAAATACAGCATGATTGCGCATTGTGTAATGCCACCAGAGGGAGTTGAAATTCGTTTTTCTTGGAGTATAAAACAGGTAAGCAGAGCCTGCTTGATGTGCATAATCTGTTGCAGAGGGACACTTTTTAAATAGAGATGCCGTCACGCCGCCATCGAAGACAATACGAACAGCTGTCAGAGTCATCAACGGTGTGATGGAATGCGGGTGATCAGCTTAGTGAGTAGCCAGCCACCCAGGCCGTTCTGATTTTACTGTGAGGAGGTGTTGTGACTAGTGGACAAAAAGAGAGGCCGCTTACACGGCGATTAGGCTCAGGACGTGCTAGACAGATCAATAATCGAAAAAATCGTCATATCATACGAAACGTACATATAGCGCCAACTGTCTCGTTGTCCGATATCCGGACATATGCAACACCTATTCCTATATGATCTGTCATTGTGTCTGTACGTACCATCACAAGGTCCCTGGCTGAAAGGCATTTACTATAGCGACGCCCATTACGTATATTGCCAATAATACCCTTCTATCCTCTGTTTGGAGTTGTGTCGTGTCGCGCTCGACGGGTGGATTGTAACCGGATGGAACCAGGTCGTCTTCAGCGACGAATCCAGATTCAATTTGGGCAGTGATGACAAACATGCATGTGTATGGAGGCATCATGGTAAACGCCTCAATACTGCCTTAGCTTTACAGCTGCATACTTCACCCACAGCTGATGTGATGGTATTGGTAGGGGATGACATTGCATTCGATACACGGTCATCCCTAATATTGATCCACGGCACCATGACAGACCAGCGGTATGTTCGTAACATACTTCAGCCATAAGGGTTGTCACTTATGACAGGGCTCCCAGGAGCCATTTTTCAACAAGACAATATGCACAGCCACACACAGCAAGGGTGTCTCAGGACTGCTTCCGTCCTAATACACCCTTCTCTGGCCTGTTCGATATCAGATTTGTTACCAATTGAGCATATCTGGGATCATCTGGGACGACAAATTTGGCAGCCTACGAGTTTGGACGAGGTAGAGGCACATTTACAACAAATGTGGAACGAGATGCCACAGGACATCATACGGGACTTGTAGGCCACAATGCTTGCCCGTATCGCATCGTGAATTCACGCTAGAGGTGGCCCAACAGGGTACTAAAACCTCCCTTCTTTTGTAATTTTTCTTGTAATAAATGATTATTTCGCTTTGATTTTATAATCATTTACTTATATCAACATTGAACTTACATATGTAAAATTTTTTTTCATTCTGACAACCCTTTCTTGGTCCGCAAATTTTTATGGCCGTGAAAGTATATACTTTTTTCGGGGGAAGGGCAGGGTGAAGATTCGGAGCAGAATACATTTTTTTTTTTTTTTTTCATTCATAAATTAACAACATAATCGGAAAAAAATTATGACTATACATTAAAAAGTATAATAAAACGAACAAATACTGGGTCTAATTTCGTTACAACAGTGTGATTTAGCTACCATGATCGTTGAAAGGTATTTTTACTGCGAAAAGTGAGAAAGGATTTATTAATTATTAAACTTTTAACCAAATTTTCCAAAATTTAAGTATCGTTAGACTCCTCGCGGGCCGCACGAAACTACACGGAGGGCCGCGGGTTGGCCACCCTTGGTCTACACAATATCCTAAGAAATTTTAATAAGTTTTTTTTTTTTTTTTTAAGAAGCTTTTTATTTATATATTTTTTTTTTTTTTTTTGTAACTAAAAAGCACAAAATAAAATTTAAATAAAAAATCGTTTTTTAACGTTAGAAGTTTTTTATTGTGAAGCCCTAAAAAGCATAAAATAAAAATTTATTCTGGCAAAGACATGCTATAAAGAAATGAAAGTTTCAACACTAAGAAAATTTTAGAGAAAAATATAGATACTTTCCTTTTGCACGAGATGAAATTTTTTTAATGGTAAAAATATTTTAAAAAGCTTTCGAGACATTTGAAATTTGTAGCCTAACGAATGAGTATACAAGAATTAATAACAAAGAATATTGGTCTCGAAAGCTTTTTAAAATATTTTGAACATTCAAAATTTTTCATCTCTTGCAAAAGTAAAGTTCCTATATTTTTCTCTAAAATTTTCTTAGTGTTGAAACTTTCATTTCTTAGTAGCATGTCTTTGCCAGAATAAATTTTTATTTATGCTTTTTAATGCTTCACAATAAAAATCTTCTAACGCTAAAAAATGATTTTTTACTAAAATTTTATATTGTTTAAAAGTAAATTTTCGAACAGATTTTATTACGATATGTTCCACGTACAATTTAGGATTGAGTCAAGTATTAAAAACAAGATGCAATTGTTCGGAAAATTGTAACTTTAGAAAGTATTTCAAAAATGACAAGAATAAGGTAATTAACGATACCACAAAAAATATTGATTTTAGAGTGAAAAACAAAAAATATTTTAATTCGTGGGATGGCAAAATAATTAAATGTTAACGAAATATTGGTGAGCTGGTTTTTAACACTATATATAATATTTTGGCTGTTTAAACTGGAAATTTGTCTCTAGGCGGCCACGTTGTTCATCCAAACGAGATGACCACAAGTTAAAAAGCCAGTGCTTAAAAAATCAGTTTGTATTACATTTAGAACGTAGAAGGTATTCAGCGAAAGTGTTTAGTAACATAATTTCTTTAAATTCAGTGCAACAACGATTAAAGGGAGCAAGTTTAAGTGCCAGAAAATCTTAAAAAAAAATCCATTTGTAATGAGAAGGATTAGGAAAGCAAGACTTTAGAGGGTTTAAAAAATATATATCAGTTAATTATTGGGCTGAAGTGGTTCTCTCTAATGAGTCAAGTTTAACTTATTTCGAGCTAACGGAAACAAGCAGGTCTGATGGCAAAAATGTGACCTACTTAACGAAAATCGCAGTTTTAAAACAGTGACACATTCTCCGTACATTATGATACGAAAGTGCGTAATATTTCAATGAGTCAAGCAAATTTTAATGTTCAAGGGATCAATTAACCCGAAATAAAACTCGGCCGTTAAAAAATTGATGTCTGACCGACTATTTTGGAGGAATTTCAGACTTTTTCGCAATCAGCATTTCAAAATGATTACACACCTTGTTACTGACGTCTGTGGTACATTTATTTGAATTAGGTTGATTTACCTACCCATTCCCATGAGCATCTATAATTCTGTAAGTTATAAGTTTTTTTACTTAAATCTCACAAAGAATATCGCGGAATTTCTTCTTTACTAGACCTGAAAATAGTCCTAATCTGAATTTGCTCAAAAATTGTTAGTCTATAAAAGATAGTGGGGATTCGAAATTTGTAGCCTAAAACTTTGTAAGAACAAGAAAGAAAAATTATTTATGATATTTGGCCCAGTGAAATTTCTGAGTTTCATGTTAAAAAATCGTAAAATATTATGTCATTGTGAATTAAAGCAGTAATTCCATATAAAGGTGGAATTATCCAATGCAGAATACATATTTTTATTCAGTAATTGATAATATTTAACAAATAAATAGTTTTATTTCATACATTAAAATATAACGTGTTTATTTCATATAATAAATCATAATAGAACACAAAGAATATGTTTATTATATTACGTTTGAAAAGAAAATTTCATGTCGATTTGTATTAAATGCATCGTAGAATGTAATAAAGCTAATTATTAAATCAAAAAGTATATATGTATCATGTCATGACTTCCATATTATACAAACATAAGAGTTTTATTTGTTTCAATCATTAGTTTATAAGTTATTACAAACGCAAAAGTTATAAATCAATTTTTCTGCAATGCGTTTTTTTTTTTTTTTTTTTTTTTTTTTTTTTTTTTTGTCCCTTAATTTACATTTTCACTCAGTGCAAATTATTTATTTACGTATTAATTCACAAACATGACATTTATCGAACGTTTTTTACATATTAATTATAGGAGTAGGGACAATGAATATATTCGTTGTCCAAAAGGCACTAGAATGGATCCTGTTATGATATATTCTTTAGTTGGCTGTTTATTAGAAGAATATGTCTGGACCAGGGAGGCCCACGTGGTTTCGACCCTCTTCTTTTTACTCATCAAGTTCTATGGAAGACGATTTATCAAATGAGTGCAGAATTAAAAGAAACACTTGACAAAACAAGAAATACAGGAAGACTCATACATTCGCTTTACGAATCCACAAGTTTTTTATTATTTTTGCTTGCAGAATACAAATCAACATAGAAAAATTTTCGATGAATTCAAAAATCACATATCTCCACAAAGTATTATTTTTATGAAGAACATCCATTTTAGCAGTTTTATAAGTATGCAATGGACAATCAAACATTTTTTATTAGATATCACTGCATGCGAATAAGTTCAGTTCTTAGACAAATTCACTTTTACAAGGTTTCATTATTCGCAATTAACCATTAAATTATACCAAGAACCACTAAATTTTTATGTAACATGATTTCAACGATTAGTTATAAGAAACATAAGGGAAAAGTTAAGTAAGTAACCTCCTTATACATCTTCGAACAAAGCAACTACCCCTACATTTTTTTTTCCATCCAATGAATAATGCGAAAATCCGTTAGAATGTCTTTTTCATACTCATAAAGATAGAGGGGATAAGGGAAAACGAGATAGGGGATTCGGCAGAAAAACGGACCAGAAAATTTAGTTAATCGACAGGCCGCTAGATGGCGCAAAGATTATCCGTTATAGCAGATTAGCATTGAATTGAAAGCTTATGGAAATAATTGCTTTTTAATAAAATTTAAGTAATTTTAGGTACTTATTTTGAAAAAAAATTGGCTAGAAATTGTCATACCATTAATGTGAGAATATAGAGAAATAAAGGGATTATTTGAACATTTTTATTTTTATTTTTTAATTATTACTTTTTAAATCATTAATTCTAAATCCTAAGATATATTACTTTTTCAGGTAGAAATTATTTTAAAATTTTATCATTTTTGTTTTAATCAATTAATTTTGATAACTAAGATACATTAGTTTTTTAATAATGATTTTAAAAATAATAAGTAATAAATAAAATTTTCCAATTTTCAAAATAGTTAAACTGATTTTTTTTTTTTTCTAATTTTCATTTTTCTTTTCATCTTTACACATACATACATATATATATATAATTTTAGATGATTTGAATTAATTGTAGCTATTTAAAAAATTTAATTGGATGTAACATTTCTTTTCTTGAATTAATGAATCAAATCTATAATAATAAATGGAAAGGTTTGTCTGTCTGTCTGTCTGTCTGTCTGTCTGTCTGTCTGTTCTTTTATACGTTCAGCCCCTATTGAACGCAGAAGTACAAGAATTGACATACGGATGCTCTGGAGCCTTTCCGATGTTTTCCTCGAAACAGAATTTAAAAATCTTAATTAGTTTCGGAGATATTAATTAAAATGCAGACCCATATCGATCGCGAAAATGACCAAAAATCCTTATTGCTTAAAAAGAGGCATTCTATCAGCATTCAGCAGACGATTTTAACGGCTGTCTCTAACAGAAAAAAAACATGTGCAAGTCATTAATGTCACATGATCTTTAACTGGGGTTAAAAATTGCAAATTTCAAAGTGCTTCAAATTTTCTTTTTCGTACACAACACTTAATATACAACCTATTCAGCACAAAACCAACCTGCAGTTAAAATTTCATCAAATTTCATTAATAAACAAAGCAGTTACATTTTAATTGCTTATTAAATTTTATTCTAACACGTAATCTATCTTTCAATAGACGATAGGAGTTTCCATAGCAACAAAATACATTTTAAGGAACTAAAAAATACTTTTTCTTTTTCTTTTTACTTCCATTACCCGACTACCGTGGTATATATATAGGTTTTGGGGAAATAAAAAATATTTATTTTTCTTTTTACTTCCATTAATAAAACTACAAAATAATTTCATGAGTAACACATTATTTGAAAGCTTTGTTGATTCGGAATTAAACAGTAGATTACAGAAATTTCTACCGCCAGATATTTTAAAATTTCGATAATTCAAATTCCAATTAAATTATTTTTGATACATCATTCGAAAGATATTTTAAAGTTCTTTTAAATTATCGAAAGTTTTCACCAGATTTACACGCTTTGAGATCTCCTGAATTAGTTTTCTTTTGTATCTCAGCTACTAATTAAAATAATTTCATGAGTAATGCATCATTAGAAAGCTTTTTTAGATTTGGAATTAAACAGTGGAATACAGAAATTTGTACCGCCAGATGGCGCTGTAATATTTAAAAATTTCAAAATTTCAATTTCTAATTATGATTAAATTATTTTTAATACATCATTCGAAAGATATTTTAAAGTTCTTTTAAATTATCGAAAGTTTTCACCAGATATACACGTTTTCAGGTCTCCTGAATCAGTTTTCTTTTATATCTCAGTTATAATTTAAAAAAATTTCATAAGTAATACATCATTTGAAAGCTTTGTTGACCAGACACACATTTTAAAGTACTTTTACATTATCGAAAATGGAATTCGAGATTTCGCCCGATTTACACGTTTTGAGGTCTCCTGAATTAGTTTTCTTTTGTATCTCAGCTACTAATTAAAATAATTTCATGAGTAATGCATCATTAGAAAGCTTTTTTAGATTTGGAATTAAACAGTGGAATACAGAAATTTGTACCGCCAGATGGCGCTGTAATATTTAAAAATTTCAAAATTTCAATTTCTAATTATGATTAAATTATTTTTAATACATCATTCGAAAGATATTTTAAAGTTCTTTTAAATTATCGAAAGTTTTCACCAGATATACACGTTTTCAGGTCTCCTGAATCAGTTTTCTTTTATATCTCAGTTATAATTTAAAAAAATTTCATAAGTAATACATCATTTGAAAGCTTTGTTGACCAGACACACATTTTAAAGTACTTTTACATTATCGAAAATGGAATTCGAGATTTCGCCCGATTTACACGTTTTGAGGTATCCTCATTAGGTTTTCTTTTGTATCTCAGCTACTAATAAAAATAATTTTATAAGTAATACATCATTAGAAAGCTTTTTTGATTTGGAATCGAACAGTGGTTTACAGAAATTACTACCGCCAGATGGCGCTGTAATATTTTCAAATTTCAATATTTCAATTTCTAATTAAGATTAAATTATTTTTAATGCATCATTCGAAATATATTTTAAAGTTCTTTTATATTATCGACAGTTTTCACCAGATTTACACGTTTTGAGGTCTCCTGAATTAGTTTTCTTTTGTATCTCAGCAACTAATTAAAATAATTTCGTAAGTAGTACATCATTAGAAAGCTTTTTTGATTTGGAATCGAACAGTGGAATACAGAAATTTGTACCGCCAGATGGCGCTGTAATATTTTAATATTTCAATATTTCAATTTCTAATTATGATTAAATTATTTTTAATACATCATTCGAAAGATATTTTAAAGTTCTTTTAAATTATCGAAAGTTTTCACCAGATTTACACGTTTTGAGGTGTTCTGAATCAGTTTTCTTTTGTATCTCAGCTACTAATTAAAATAATTTCATAAGTAATACATCATTAGAAAACTTTTTTGATTTGGAATCGAACAGTGGAATACAGAAATTTGTACCGCTAGATGGCGCTGTAATATTTTAAAATTTCAATATTTCAATTTCTAATTATGATTAAATTATTTGTAATACATCATTCGAAAGATATTTTAAAGTTCTTTTAAATTATCGAAAGTTTTCACCAGATTTACACGTTTTGAGGTCTCCTGAATCAGTTTTTTTTTTTTTTTTTTTTGGAATCTCAGTTATTAATTAAAAAAAGTTCATAAGTAATACATCATTTGAAAGCTTATTTTAGTTGATACACATTTTAAAGTACTTTTACATTATCGAAAAATGGAATTCGAGATTTCACCCGATTTACACGTTTTTAGGTGTCCAGATTAGGTTTTCTTTTGTATCTCATCTACTAATTAAAATAATTTCATGAGTAATACATCATTTGAAAGCTTTGTTAATCTGGAATGGAACAATAGATTACAGAAATTTCTACCGCCAGATGGCGCTGTAATATTTTTAAATTTCATTATTTCATATTCTAATTATGATTAAATTATTTCTAATACATCATTCGAAAGATATTTTAAAGTTCTTTTACATTATCGAAAGTGGAATTCGAGATTTCACCTGATTTACAATTTAAAGTGTCCTGATCAGGATTTCTTTTGCATCTCAGCTAATTGAGTAAGAATAAGTAACTGGAATGGAACAATAGATTACAGAAATTTCTACCGCCAGATGGCGCTGTAATATTGATCTGATATTTTAATTTTGATTAAATTATTTCTAATACATCATTCGAAAGATATTTTTAAGTTTTTACATTATCGAAAGTGAAATTCGAGATTTCACCTGATTTACAATTTAAAGTGTCCCGATCAGGTTTTCTTTTGCATCTCAGCTAATTGAGTAAGAATAAGTAACTGGAATGGAACAATAGATTACAGAAATTTCTACCGCCAGATGGCGCTGTAATATTTTTAAATTTAAATATTTCATATTCTAATTATGATTAAATTATTTCTAATACATCATTCGAAAGATATTTTAAAGTTCTTTTACATTATCGAAAGTGGAATTCGAGATTTCACCTGATTTACAATTTAAAGTGTCCTGATCAGGTTTTCTTTTGCATCTCAGCTAATTAAGTAAGACCGTTCAAAATTGGTATATGCAAGTTAATTAGGAGGGGCTGAAACGGTGGGGAAGGAATAGGCGCGCAGCGCGCATGGGTTTGGGACCCGGTGCGAGTTTTTACCCGATGATAAAAGATTTTTTTTTTATTTTATTTTCTTAATAATAAAAGTTTGAGTTGAGAAGGAATATGCGTGTACAGCGCACGTATATCCTCAAGCGTGCGCGCGCAGCGCGCATGGGTCTGCGCTGCCGATGGCAGTGGCGTCCCGGTGTGAGTTTTTACCCGATGCTAAATGATATATTTTTTAATTCCTTTTCTTGAGAATGAAAGTTTATGAGTAATAACATTGAATTTTGAGAAGTCATAAGGATAGTGAAGGAATACGTGCGCGCAGCGCACGGGTCTACGCAGCCGAAGGCAGTGGGGACCCGGTGCGACATTTTTCCCGATCAGAATTTTTTTTTCTCTTTTTTTATCACATGATACAAATTAATGCAATTTTGAGAATTCATTAATTATTGTGATTCATTTAAAAATAGTGACCAGCGAAGCGGGCGTAGCCTGCTAGTAAATAAATAAAAATAGAATAGTAATTTAAAAAGCCTCTTTTTATCTTTTGATTAAAATTGTTTCGTTTTTTAAAAGCTAATAGTATAGATTTTTGAATTAAAATTGGAATGACTAGAAAAAATAATTTTAACACGGAAATAATGTAAGTTTTGATTCTGCTAAAATTTTAAAATCATTTTTACATCTCATACAAAGCATATATTTCATAAGTTTGTTTTTCTTCAAAGTAAAACATGCTCCAACTGTAGCAGTATGGGTCTGCTCTCGAAACTAGTCAGTGGGAAGTGCTTGGTTCGATTCCAGGTCACAGTCGTCAAAATAAACGTTCGGATTTTTCCGTGGTTTGCTTCAAAACTAGAGTAAATACAGGCTAGGTCCCTTTAAAAAGACCAGTATAAAGGCAATCCACCTAGGTCTAAGACCTAAGTTAGGTAAAACAATATCATGGAAGGGAAGGGAGTGAAGTGAATGTTTTGATTATTTTGCAAGAGATTTTTGCACAGTAAGTTTATTGCATTTAATAAATTTTATTAATTTTTCAGGTTATCAGTTCATAAACTTAATTTTTTTTATAAGCTGACATTTTTTTTTCCCCTTTTACATTTTAAAAGTTGATTGTTTTAGGATTGAGGTCGATTAATTGCATTAGGATCCTAGGCCTGTGTGAGAGTGCCTTCCATGGGGGTCGTTCTAAGGCATCTTAGCCGTATTTAACTTAATTTCGGAGAAAACCACCGAACACTTCGAACGGCTAGGCCGACGAGCGCGACCAGGGATCAAACCCAGCACCTCATGTCTGCAGCGTCAATGACAGGACCTCTTGGCCGTTAGTGGATCCTAGCATTCTAAAAGCTAAAACTTTTATTATTATTGTAAGAATAAAAAATAAATTTGGAATAATGATTTGAATAACCACATTTTTCCTTTTCATTAAAATCGTTATCATTTTTTAAAAAATTAATGGTACAAATTTTTGAATTAATTTTTGAATGACTAAAAAATATAATTTTTCAGAAAAATAATGCAAATTGTTTTAGATAAAACTATGGAATAACTTTTACACTGCATACAAGGCATACATTTCATCAGTTATATAAATTTCTTACTTTAAAATAAATTGGTTAACGTGAAGTGCCTGGTTCGATTCCAGGTTGCCCTCGTTTCCGTGGTTTTCTTCAAAACTCGAGCAAATACAGGCTATGTCTCCTTTTAAAACCTAGGTCTACCTTTGTTTTCCACATTTTTCTACAAAACTCCCATAAATACAGGCTATAGGACTCTTTAAAAAGAACTACCTAAGTCCTACACCTAGGTTGATGACTGAGGCAATCCACGTAGAGACCCAATTGAGGCTTCATCTGCAGAGTTGTTATTTTGTCCACATTTTTGTGAAAAGTCTGTGACATTGGACAAAACTGGAAAAAACCACATGAAACTGGACAAAATAAAATTCATTGAACTGTACATGTTCCATGCATAAAAATATCTTGTTAAAGCAATAAATTGTATTTTTAACTTTGAATTAGCAATTTTAGCAATAGAATTATTTTATTAAAAATTAATAATTTGATTAATAAAAAGAATAATTGCATTTTACTTTGGTTTGGTTTGATGAGTACATGAGATTTATTGCTTGCCTCTAGGGCCGCTTATATCTCGAATAATCCACACCACAAGGGTTTACAAGTTTTTATTCCAAGAACGGATACAAGAACATGAACAAGGACAATACATACATCCATGCCTTCTCCGGGAATCGAACCCGGGTCCAACTGTTTAGAAGTCAGGGACGCTAACCACTCCACCGTCCGGGCGGCATAATTGCATTTTAATCATGATCAATTAAAAAAAAAAAAAAAAAAAAAAAAAGAAGAAGAAGCTAATTACATTGTGAGGTTGGGACGTCAGAGCGTCACCACAGTTTGTGTAAAATTAAGCTGGATCCAGCAAAGTAGAATGTGGGAACGGTTAAATTACTTCGACGCCAGTGACCCGGCGAAAGTTGAGGTCGAGTTAGTTTTCTGTCGGCAGGGTGCTGCAACGAACGAATTAGATTCGGAGAGTTAGATGAAAGTGAAGTGATTTTAAAAGTATTGATTGAAATGAAGGGAAAGGAGGTTAGTAGGAAACGTATAAGATGGAGATGGTTTTAGTAGATTGGTGTGGATGTTGGAGTATATTATTAGTGGATGTTGGAGTATATTATAGTGGATGTTGGAGTATATTATAGTGGAGGTTGGAGTATATTATAGTGGATGGTGATGTGTATTATAGTGCAATAGTAGAGATTTAGTTGTATGGAGATTAAGTTGTGATGAGTGTAGGTACGAGTATCTACTACACACAGAAAAATGAAAAATCGAAACTTGTCAAGAGACGTGCCATCTTTGTGACACTAAACGTTTGTCAAGTACATTGACAAGTTTGCACAAAATTACGCAAAATTTTAAACAATCAAAACACTACCTGACAATCCTATTTAGTCATGAGACACAAAAGTCGTTTTATTTTACCATGTATCTTTAATGTGTTTCGTCTGATGATCCGTTTTGGCTCTAAAACTTGTCAGATGACTAATTTCCCAGGTACAGTTTTCATTTTCCTCAAATTTGACCGGTTAGTCAGATGAGAGAATAAAAATAAATTATTCCTATTTTGTCAATTGACTAAGAAGATTTGTTTGGCTAGTCCAAAAGCTCAGCATTATTATTTTTTTTTCTTTAATTTTTCTTTTTTTTATTTGTTTATTTATTTTTTGTCTCCTTCTGACAACTTGAGTTAGTCAACCGAAATCGAAAAATAAACCCATCGAATTTCGCGGGATAGTGTCAGTTTCAATAATTCTGAAAAAGAAAATTACGCTTAAAGTTATTTGGGAAACGCATATTTTTTATAAGAACTTTGTGTCATGCTAATTCCAGTTTTTGTATTTTTAAATCTAATAAATAATTTTCTAAGTATGACATGAAACTATAGCAAAGGAGCTCGGCAATTTTTAATAACAGATAGAAAAAGAGGTTTTTTTTTTTTTTTTTTTTTTTTTTTGAAAACAGACATTTAATTTTTTACCCCCAACTAAAATTAAAAGACTGAAATCTGTATTCCCTGCACGAAAACTTAAATAGAAATATCTTTCCACTGAGAAATGACACTAAGCGGCAAAATTTGTTCCAATGTATTTAAAAAAAAAAAAAAAAAAAATTCTTTTTTAAAACCACACAAGTTCAAGGAAACTAACATTAAAATATTTTAAAACTAATATGTAGAAGAAAAAAAAAGATAAAAAAAAAATCTATACTCAAGTACAATCGAAACATCGAAAGAGATTGCATCATGTAGTAGACGGAAATCTGTCGCCAGGATGAATCAGAGAACTGTTTTTTTTTTTTTTATTATTATGTGCTCTTTATTATAAAATAGCAGGCTACGCCCGCTTCGCTGGTCACTATAAAACGTAAATTGATATCACGACTTTATAAAACGAGTAAAGTTATTTTAACATAGGGCCAAAGGATTCACTCTGAATAAATTAATGTGTAAATTGCACCTAAAGAAGTTTTCACTTCGTAATTATTACATCGCATTATGCTTTTCAACAAATTATTTTAGAAGTGAAATTAATATGATTATATATATTATATGTTTTCTGATTACTTATTTATATATATATATATATATATATATATATATATATGTAATATAATTAAAAGCTCCATTAAAATTAAAGCCTCATTTTACACACTTAAATGATTCTATCTCCCACTAATCCACCGACAGCTCCCTAATTAATTTTTAATTAATTAATTTTCTAAATGTTTCACTAATTCCAAATTCTTGTTCCGAAAACTTGTTCTCAATTCTTAAACTTATTTTATTATCGGATGACCTGCATCGGGTCGGCTAACACGATTTTACCCGTCGGGTCGGGTTGACAAAATTATTTCTCTTGCTGGTCGCGTTCAGGTTTAGTTTTCAACAAGTCTGATCGACTTGAGAACATCTTTCAAAATATTTCTTATAATTTTAAACATAATGTTGTAGGCATATTTATAACTATAAAACAGATTTAAACATACTGTGTATCGAAGCTCCGTATATATTCGTATCCGTATCCGCGGATATCCACCAGAAAAATAGATCCGTATTTATATCTGGATCTGTTTTCTTTTCTTTAACGAAACTAATACGTATCTTTTGTACAAACTGTGCGAAAATTAGAAAATCCTAAATCTTTTTCACTGTATAACCTCGCATTTACGTTCTAGAAATTAAAAAAAATTCACAATTCACTTTTTTTTTCTTTAACTTTCTTCTATATTCAATAGAAGAAAGTATTCGATTCGTAAAAATTTTCGACTTTCGGATTTTGATAGATTTTCCCACTTTGAGAGCTCCAGAACTAGATTTGATTATTTTTAGAAAATATCAGTCTGTCTCTGTGTGTGTGTGACGAAAATTTTGTGGCAACTGTATATCTGGAACTACTGCCCATATTTGCATATAAATTTATACGTAAATGCACTTTGATTAAAATTAATGCGTATCGACTTTTGGTGTCCATCGCTCAACAGATGGCTTTGCTATACAGCGATTTCCACAATTTAAGAGAAAGCTGTATATCTCAAAAATTACTGAACAAGTTTGCACATGAATTTATATGTGGATGCGTCTTGACATAAATTATTGTCTGTTCACTTTTGGTGCCAAAAACTCAACAGGTGACGTTGCTATACAGCGATTTCCACAGTTTAAGAGAAAGGGATATCTCAGGTTCTATTACGCATAATGAAAAAAATTTGGTATGTGAAAAGACAATTATGAAACATTATGCTGATTCAATTTGGATGCATATCGACCAATAGGTGGCGCTGCTTTACTGCCTTTTTCCCCCAGAACGGGAAAGCTATATCTCGACTTCTATGTTGTGTAATTGTACAAAATTTGAGAGATAGTTGAGATAGCCTCTATGAAAACGCATTTTATAATATAATATTTATAAAATATAAAATTGTCTTTTTTTATAAATTTTGTGTAAGTTTTAAGATAAAAATCGTCTGCATTCATCATTATGGTAGTTAATTTTAATGAATAATAAATAGTTTTAATAAATTATTTGTACTGAGTGAATTTGTATTAGAAAACATAGAAGAAAGTCTTTTGGTAGCCACAACATACTATTATATATATATATATCTTTATTTTTAGTGAATTTCAATTTTCGCTTTTATGTGAACGAAATTTTGAAATTTTTTTTTCCATTTATACTTGTATATACAGAAAATATAGAGGAAATACTTGTTGAAACTTCATTTCAAAACTGGTATATTGTGGCCATCACAAGACTTTCTTCTATATTTTCTTATAGAAATTCACTCAGTAAAAATATTTTATTAAAACTCGTTTTTAGTAAAATTATCTACCATAGTAAATGCAGATGATTTTCATTTTAGAAAAAACTAGCACTAAATATAAGAAAAGAAAGTTTAATTCTTGATAAGTAAACTCTTAAAAAATGCGTATTTATAATTTTTTCCTCATATATCAAGTTCCGTACAGTTATATGCCATAGAAGATGAGATATAGCCATCCCATTCTCAGGTAAATATGCAGTATAGCAGCGTCACTTATAGGCTGATATGCATCCAAATTAAATCAGCATAATGTCATATAATGGCCTTCTTACATGCCAGTTTTGTTTGATTATAAACAATAAAACCTGAGATATAGCCTTCCCTGAAATTGCGGAAATCGACTATAGAACTGCTGAGATATTGGCATCAAAAGTTGTTAGTTAAACACTAATTTATGACGAGTTGCATCTAATGATAAATTTATATGCAATTCTGTGTAGTAGTTCCCGAGATATAGCCTTCCCTTAAATTGGGAAAATCGTTGTATAGTAGCCCCACCTGTTGATCAATTAACAACAAAATATGGTAAGCACTAAATTATGTTTCAGTTGCATCTGCATATAAATTTATATGCAAATTTGTGCAGTAGTTCCTGAGGTAAAGTCTTCCCTGAAATTTTGAAAATCGCGGTATATCAGCGCCACCTGTTGAGAAATTGACACCAAAAGTTGACAGTCACTAATTAAAAACAAGGTGCATCCTCATATAAGTTTATATGCAACTTTGCGCGGTAGTTCTTGAAATATTACCTTCCCTGAAACTGGGGAAAAAACTGTTAGCAGTGCCACCTGTTGAACAATTGGCACCAAAAGTTGATTGGTGCTAATATAGGTCAAGGTACATCTGCATACAAATTTATATGCAATTCTTTGCAGTAGTTCCTGAGATACAGTCGCCACAAAATTTTTGTCTCTGTCACGCACACATACTAGGAATGGTCAAATCGTGTTCTAGATCTCTGAAAACGTCTAAATACATCGAAAAACGGAAGTCGAAAATTTTTACGAATCCAATACTTTCTTCAATTGAATATAGATGAAAGTAAAAAGTAATGTAAAATGAAGACATTTAGGAAGCAGATTTCATCAAGGCAGATAACATTCTTTATCGTTTACTCTAGAACAAATAAACAATGCATTAATTGCAACTGGAGGAATGTAATTTGCTGACCATTTGAATTTAAAGTGATCCGTGGGAAAGCAAATGTTATCTATGAATCATATCCGTGCTATCTAGATTATTACATTACAGTAAAGTAAACATTCACATCGAACGAAAGCAATAAATAAATATACACTTTTTACTTTATTTTATTTTTATTGATATATTAATTTTTTTAAGAATATAAGAATTAAACAATGAACTACTGTAATACTGAACTTGATGCATATTTTTGTGTTCTTGAATTCCACAACTCGCATAAATGGTTAAACATTATTATTAATCCACTTTTCAGATTTTTTTTTTTTTTTTCTAATTTTTAACTTTATACAATAAGTAATTACATTTTGAATTTTTTTATTTCCATTTCCCGACTAACCGTAGGTAATGGAAGTATTGTATTCGGTCCAAAAATTCGATATCGAGATTTCACCTGATTTACATGTTTTAAGGTCTCCTGAGTCCAAAAAGATGGTTTTTGGCAATTTGTCAGACTGTGTGTATGTGTGTGGGGAATCTTCTGACTATCATATTTCCGAAACTTATAAAGATTCAGCTATGAAACTTCAGAATTCAGACAGAACTGGTGTGTACAGATGAATTTTCCAAATTTTGGTGAAAATTGGAAAAGCGGAAGTGGGACATCCGAATTTGGAAGTGATAAAAGGCCACTGCCGAGCCACATTCTAGGCGAGTCGTATTAAACCCCCGACTATAGCTTTAATGCCCCAACCCACCCTCCCGCTCGGTCAATGTCTTTTTCTAGTCAGTTTTGCCGCATTATTTCTTCCGGTATAGGCTTTTTTTTTTCCATACTTGACATTCTGAGTTTTTTTCGTTTTCATCCCATGCTTTTTCTATGGATTTTTAGCCATTCTTTCCTCGTTTTTTTTTAATTCTAAAGTGCGGTGGTCCACATCTCAAAAAACGGCTCTAACGATTTTCTTCCAAGTTGCTGTATAAATATTCTATTAGATGTTCTCTCGAATGATATGGTTAGTTCAGGAAAATTGATAGGAATTCTGCATAAATAGCAGACTTTCAGGTACTGCGAGTGAATTCTTTTCAAAACGGCTGTATGGATTTTTTTTTTTTTTCAAACTTGCCATATTAACCCTCTTTTACATATCTTTTTGTATGTAATTGTTGTTTTGCGGTCAACAACTAAATATGCCAAATTTTGAAAAAATCGGTGTCTCAAAAACGGTTCTAACGATTTTCTTGAAAATTGTTACATAAACCCATTTTTGATATCCTTTCTCATGTTTTACGTGGTTATTACAGGAAAATTAATAGCCATCCTGATCAGATAGATCAGTTTTAGATCTCGGAAATTAGAGTATAGAAAAAGAAAAAAAAAAAAAAAAACTTTTTTTTTCCCGCTTGCTATGTAAACTCTATTTTATGTCTTTATGTTTTCATGCGTTTACCGAAAACGTGTATTAACTTTCTCTTACTGGAAAATTTTTTAGTTATCTATTTCATTAGCTCAATTCTGTGTCTTCTGATCACATTATCGCCAAAAGGTTAAAAGTGTATATAATACGTGTAATAGAGGGCGATGGAAGTCGTATTGTTTCACGCCAGATTTTAAAAATAATTTACCGACTGTGTGACAATGGAAATTTACTTTATTTTACATGATGTTATATGACGTTACCTTGTTTTGCATGATTTTTAGATGAATAAGTAATGTTCATTTAGTTTTCGTTTTCCGAGTCAGGTTCGGGTGTAAAGAAAGCGGGTTCGGGTCGCAAAAATTCTCTATTGCGGGTTCGGGTCGGTTTCCGGGTTGATGAAATTTTTTTTATCAGGTTCGGCGTCGGCCGTTGCCAACGAATGAGTGAGCCTCGGATTCTAAAAAATCTGATGACGTCAGCTTAGCAGGCGATTGGTTTCTTCGTGGACATGCGTGTAAACCTGTAAACACGAGAAGAAAAGCCATTGCATTGCATGCACTTCTCTTTTCTTCCCGTCTTGCGACGTGCGACAGCGAAAAATGATAGATTCGTCGGCTGCGTCTATGAAAGTCAAAGGTTATGAAGTAATTCAAGAAAATATAAGGGTGAGTTCTGAATATTTTTATAAGGTATTAATATTAGAATAATCTGTACATAACATCAATACTGATAATGTAACGTTAATGATAGTTTATTATACTTTTATCTGTAGTCAAATAAGTGTATGAATTGGAATCAAAATATCTGTACTCGTGATATTAAGCATATTTTAGTAATTTCACTTTATTTGTATATAAAGCTTTTTATTTATTTTAAATGTTTTGATTGTAATCGCATATTCTGCTTGAATTTATTTTTAAAAATTCGCAAGTAAAAATAAGTAAACTAGCTTATAATATAAACAGACATGTTACGTTTCAGCCTTAAAGGGACTCTCTACCTATCGTCCCCGAAAGCCGAAGCCAATGTCATTCTATGGGAAATTTTGTCCCATTATAATTCGTTAACTAATACATATTTTTAAATTCCGTTTTCACTTTCCGAAAATTCACAACTATTAAACAATTTGTCGCTTTCTAAAAATTGATTTTTTTTTTTTTTTTTTTTTTTTTTTAAGATTTCATTTCTAAGCTCAAAAACGAAAAATTTCACGTTGCGAAAATTCGTATTTTACAACCTCAAAATAAAATATAAAAATAAAAAATAATAATTTTTAGAAAGCGATAAACTGTTTAATAGTTAAAAAGTTTCTGAATGTGAAAACTGAATTTAAAAATATATATTAGCTAATAAGTTATAATGGGGCGAAATTCTCCATAGAATAACATTGGCTCTGGCTTCTGAGAACGATAAGTGGAGAGGCCTCTTAAGGCTGAATTCAACCTTTTTAAGCTTGAAAATTATTATTCTTGGGATTAATGCAAATCCGCATTCAAACTTTTTGGACGTGTGTAGGGGGGGGGGGGGGTCAGCCTGAATTTGTGCAATATATTAGAAATTTCTATGTGATTGGTTTTCAAGAAATCTCAAATTCAAACTTGGAGAAAATAAAAAAGAAATAGCACTTCAACTGCATCTTCCTAATGAACTTGAACTACATTATTTTACTAATCAATTGCCCCAGCAAACAATGCTTCTATAGATATTCAATATAAGATTTATTGTTCTGATTTGTTTATTGTGTGTACATGTATGCAATCAGATTTATCATTATTTTTATTATTGAAAAATTTATATTGTGTCAGTTGCCTGATACTACTTTTGAGAGGGGGGGGGGGGGTCGTGAAAAGTTCAGCCTTTTTTTCTGTAAGCTTGCACCATGTCTGTATAAAGAAAAAGCCATATATATATATATATATATATATATATATAGAACATAACATGCATTTTTACGTATGTTAATTCATAATTATATTTACAGAGCTGCCAACCAAATCCGGCAGATTGTTAGTACCGCCCCTCTGTATTTAAATATGCTAAAGTGAGAATATAATTTTAAGATTTGGCTTTTATTTCATGAATGTTTCTTCAAAAAGTTGAGGCTCAGGAAGCACGAGCTTCCTCTCTAAAACTTAAGAGGGGGCCCCATAAGGATTAAAAACAGGGTCTTGAATTTTTTGTTTCATATTTTCACACTGAGATTGAATTTTTTCTGAGAAAGGTTACCTAAAACAAGACAAAACACTCACTATTTCGGGAAAAATCTATTATTTAACCTCAAAAATCTGAATGTTCTTAATTAAAAAGTTGTATGATTTTGATGTTCTGTGCAGAAACCACCCAGATGTATGAAAATAATAATAATAACAAACACACATTTTTTTTTTTTTTTTTTTTTTTGGTCTATAGCCTTTTTATATTATAATATGTAACAGGAAAACCAGACTTTCCGAAATGAAAGGGGGCCCCGAAATGATGCTGAGCTTCCCCTAGCTTCAGAGCTTAATCGGGCCCTGTATATAGATGTATAATCCCCATGTTATCGAGCAAAAATTTTTGATGCCGAAAAAAAGTTCTAAAATCAGCCATTAGAGAGTATTGAAAAAAAGAAAAATGAATTTGAAACTGTATCTGGAGTTGTTAATTTACCTTTAGTAAATAAATTATTCATAACTTTTATTTACAAAATTATCCGTGTGTATCCCTGTGTGTGATTTACTCGGGGAAAGGCAGCCATTAGAGTGACTTTTCCCGAAAAAAAAAGGTATCACTTTTCCCTCTCGCTGATTAATCTATGTCTTATTACTATATCTATGTATAAAAACTAGTATGATGTGGCCACCACATGACTTTCTTCTATAATCTATATAGTTTTACACAAAATTTAGTCAATAGTAGTTTCCTAGTTAACTACTACTATTATCAATAACTCATATTAATTTTACAACCACACGATTAAAATAATTCTCATTATGTACATTTATACCAAATTTTGACCTATACTGCCATGTTAAATAAAAACAAGGGTTAAAAGTTTAGAAAAAATGCGATGACAGCACCACCTGTTGAGCGATTGATCCCCACATCGAATCAGCAACAGTTTATGTCAGGGTCTAACTAAATACCAAGTTTGGTTAAATTTCGTCCATTGGTTCGTGAGATACAGCGTCCACAAAATTTCTGATACACACACACAGACAGACATTTTCTATAAACAGTCGAATCGTGTTCAGGATATCCGAAAACGTGTAAATCCATCGAAAACTGGAGTTCGAAAATTTTCACGAATCCAATACTTTCTCTATATATACATATAGAAGAAAGTAATAATTTATACTTTAATATTCACCTTATTGCGATTAATATTTTAAAAGTGTTTACATTTAGGTATATTTAATTATGCATGCGAATGTCACATTATAATTTAACACGTTGCTTTTAATATTCTGTAAATATTAATTTAAAACAATAGCTAATAAATAAATGCAGCTTAGAAGTCATAAAATATTATTTTATTTACTAATTTTTCATTTTATTTTTACTTTCTTTTATATTCAATAGAAGAAAGTATTGGATTCGTAAAAATTTTTGACCTCCGCTTTTTGATGGATTTAAACGTTTTGAGAGGTGTAGAACACGATTTGACCATTTTTAGAAAATGTCTATCTGTGTGTGTGTGTGACATAAATAAGTGCCTATCAACTTATGGTAAAAATTGTCTCGACAGGTTGCGTTGCCATCCCGCTTTTTCTGAATTTTTAACATGGTGGTATAAGACAAAAATTTGTATATGTGCATAAAGAGAATTATTTTTTAATAATCATGAAATTTACAAGAATTATTTATAATACAGATAGTCAACTGGGAAAAAAATTGTATATGTGGGAGCATCACCTTCCCCCTGGGGGGGAAGTCACCTCTCGAGGAGAATAATTTTTCATGATGGGTATCTTTCAAAAGAGCTCGCCAATACTTTTAAAATGAATGGTTGTGAACAATCGATCTGCGATAATTTAAAATAAAGTTATCGATTTTTTTTTTCATTTTTAACAAACAAAATATTTTTTATTTTTTTTTTAATGTTATATCGAGAACAATAATGAACTTTTTTTGGATATTTAGTGTTATACTACTTCTCTAATAAGGAAATCGTATTGCATTTTCATGGAAGATCATTTTATTAAATAATGATTTTAATAAATTATTTTTACTGAGTGAATTTGCATGGGAAAATATAGAAAAAAGTCATGTGGTGGCCACAACATTCTAGTTTTTATTATATAGTACTAATATACACTATTATATACTAATTTTTCATTTTATGTTTTTTATTTATAAGTGGTGCAATATGCCTGTAGAAGTAATTATGATGAAGATTGTAGCTGTACAGATTGCCTCAAGTTGATGATATAAAGAAAGCTTGGATAAAAGCCATTCCAAAAATATCTACGTGTGAGTATTTCTTATAATCGCTTTAATATAGATATATTTATTTTTTGCGTGACAGTTTTGTGAACATTTTCTAGTAAATAATTGATAAAAGTGCTTAAATATCCTTGAATAAAGTTTACAATAAACATTTCTTTCAATTAAAAATTCTTTTTCAGTTGATAGTTATTACCATCAGGGCTACCTCGAGTTCCGGCACAAGCTTATTCTTGGGGGGGGGGGGGCTTGCAGTGACAAGAGGTCTTTAGGTTGCAAAATTTCTGCTTATGCCTGTTGGGGGGCCCATTCCAGAAAGGGGCCCAAGGGAACTGCCCCAGAGCCCAGTTAAAGAGGGGGCTGAGGGGGCTGCAGCCCCGGGCCCAATGACCAAGGGGGCCCTAGATAGGGGCAAAAAACCCCAGTAAATAGAAACAAGTTTTTTTTTTTTTTTTTTTTAAATTCTGTTTTTACAGTCAAAAATTAAATCCTTGATACTGTTATGTAAAAATATTTTAAAAAGACAAATTTTTGAAAATTTCTTTTAGTACTTAAACTTAAAAAAAAAAAATAAATAAATTTTAAGTATTTTTTAAAAATGCATTAACATTTGAAAATTTCAAAAGTCATTCAAGAGATGAGGGGGGGGGACAATATATTTATTAATATCACACAATCAACAAATTGGGAAGAAAATCATATTTATTGAAAATTTATTTTTCCAACTGAGTGAAAATAATGCCTGGCCCGGGAGTCGAACCCCGAATCTTTGACTTACAAGGTCAAAGCTCTACCAATTGAGCTATCTAGGCCGACAATTAAATGGGCATTACTCACTCAGACAACCTTTAGGCAGAGCAACTGGTCTATCATGTAGATAGCTCGACAGAATAAGCCGCAGGTAATGGAAAACAACATTAAACAATGGGAGGAATAAATACATTTATTAATATCACACAATCAACAGATTGGGAAAAAAATCATATTTATTGAAAATTTATTTTTCCAACTGAGTGAAAATCAAAGATCCGGGGTTTGACTCCCGGTCCAGGCATTATTTTCACTCAGTTGGAAAAATAAATTTTCAATAAATATGATTAAAAATTCACCGATACATATTTATGATCATATGTTTAAAAACGAGTTAAATGAGATTTTTCCAAATATGTTTATTGCATTAAGTATTTATTTAACTCTACCAATATCAAATTGCGAAGGCGAGAGAGCAAACTCCAAATTAGAGAGAGTTCTATCTCTTCGAAGAACAAAAATGCAGCTGAATAAGCTGCAATGTTTGGCTATGCTGTGCTCAGAGCACGATTTAACAAGCAACCTGGATTTTAAAGATGTAATTGAAATTTTCAGCGCGGCAAAGGCTAGGAAGAAGCCAATTTCATTTTTTTATTCTGCAAAGTATATTCATTAAAGTTTTTGATGCAATAACTTTTCCTTTGGTTGGTGAGTTAGATTCTTTTGTTGTTAATATTTTTTTTTTTCTGTTTTAATTAATCTTTTTGCAAACAGTTTCAGAGTTTATTTAAATGTAATGAGAATCTTATTCTAACATGACCATTGTAAAATTTTATCTAATGATAAACATTCATATTAAACAAAAAGAAAAATGTGTGTGTGTGTGGGGGGGGGGGGGGGGGGGGGCTCCGCTATTATCACAGCCCCGGGCCCTTAAATGGGTAAACTGGGTTCTGAACTGCCCCGCATGCCCTGGCGTTAATCAGGGCCTGATTACCATCATGATTATTATTATGTGTCTTGTATTTTTATTATGTTTTGTATTACCATATTATTAATACATTTAAATTGTTTTCTCTACAATGTATTAATTTGTATCAATGTCACATAGTTTTTCTATAATAATAATTGAAATATATTATTGAATTACCTTTAAATAAAATTTTACAATTAACTGCGAAAAAATATTTCTTGAAAGGATTTTAAATACCTTAGTAAATTGTATTACTAATAGAATTAGAAAATAATAATTAACATCATTGTTCTTCTGTTAAAATTATTAATTTCTTGTTAAAATTTCCTTCAATTTATTTTGTTCACATTAATATCTGCTAATCGCATTTTTATTCCATTACCCTACCACTGTAAGTAATGGAAGCGTTATATTCGGTCGAAAAATTCGATATCGAGTTTTTCCTGATTTACACGTTTTCAGGTCTCATCAGTCAAAAAAAAGTAGTTTTTGTCAATTGGTCAGTGTGTGTGTGTATGTATGTGTGGAATCGTCTGGCTACCATATCTCCGAAACTAATAATGATAGAACTACGAAACATTGGAATTGAGACAGGACAAGTGTACAGATGCGTTTTCAAAATTTTGGTGAAAATTGGAAAACCGGAAGTGGGACCGTAGGTCCGTATCTCAAAAAGACACTATATTAGATGTCCTGTCGAATGACATAGTTGGTTAGTTCAAGAAATTGATAGGTGCCCAGTATAAATAACTCAATTTCAGGTCTCGCAAGTACATTTCTTTAAAAACGGCTGTATGGATTTTTTTCAAACTCGCCATATTAACTCCCTTTTAAGTATACTTTTATATGTAATTATTGTTTTTCTGTCAATAATTGAGTATGCCAAGTTTCGGTAAAAGTTGTTATCTCAAAAACGGTTCTAATGATTTTCTTGAAAATTGTTACATAAATCCATTTTAGATATCCTTTCTCATGTTTACGTGGTTATTACAGGAAAATTAAATGTCATCCTGATTAGGTAGGTCAGTTTTATTAGATCTCGAAAATTGGTGTGTCAAAAAATAACTCTATCACTTTTTTCTTGTTTTTTAACTCACTATGTAGGCTCTGTTTCAGATGTTTATATATATATATTATCAGCTGTCTCTTATGGAAAATTTGTCAGGTGTCTTCTGCATTAGGCCGATTTTATGTCTTCTGATCACATTATTTCTAAAAAATGCGTATAATATCTGTAATAGTGGGTAATGGAAGTCGTGTGGTTGTTTCACACCAGATTTTTTTACATACATACATTTTGATACAAGATTATTCATATTTAAACAAAAATGTAAAATCATAAACATATCATAGATTACCAGACTTTCCAATATTAAGAGCATTTTTGTGCTTCCTTGTATTAAAAATTCGAGGTTGCACATACCAGAGACAAAGAGTACACTAAAATTTCATTCGTCTAAAAAACTTTTATCATGATAAAAAAAAAAAAAATCTAGTGTGAAACAACCACAAGACTTCCATTACCCACTATTACACGCATTATATGAACTTTTTAGAGATATTATATTCATTTTTTAGGAATTTTCAAGTAAGAGAAACTTGATAGAAGTGTAAAGACATAAAACCGAGTTTCCTTAGCGAGTTAAAAATAAAAATTAAGAAAAATTATGAATTATATTTTTAAACACCAATTTCCGAGATCTAAAACTGTGACCTAATCAGAATAACCTTAATTTTCCTGTAATAACCACATAATACATGATAAAGGGTATCAAAATGGAATTTATGTAACAAACTTCAAGAAAGTCGTTAGAGCCGCTTTTGAGATACCAACTTTTACCAAAACTTTGGCATGCTCAATTATTGACCGGAAAACATTAATTATATAAAAAAGGGTATTTAAAAGGGAGTTAATATGGCGAATTTGAAAAAAAAAAATCGCTATATAGCAGCACCACCTGGGGAGTGGTTGACACTAAAAGTTGACAGACACTCATTTAGGTTAAGGTGCATTAACATAAATTTATATGCAATTTTGCGCAGTAGTTCCTGAGATATAGCTTTCCCTGAAATTGCGGGAATCGTATAGCAGCGCCACCTGTCGATCATAAGCATTCATATTGAATCAGCATAATGTCTCCTAATGGCCTTCTCTTATATCAAGTTTTCATTGCTCATACGCAATAGAATTTGAGATATATCTTCTCCTTAAATTGTAGAAATCGCTGTATAAAAGCGCCACCTGTTGAGCGGTTGGCACCAAAAGCCAAAAGTTGATAGGCATTAATTTAGCTCAAGGTGCATCTACATGTCAATTTATATCCAATTCTGAACAGTAGTTCCGAAGATACAGTTGCCGCAAAATTTTTGTCATACACACAGATATTTTCTAAAAATAGTCAAATCTTGTTCCAGATCTCTCAAAACGTGAAAATCTGTCGAAAACCGGAAGTCGAAAATTTTTATGAATCCAATACTTTTTTCTATTGAATATAGAAGAAAGTTAAAAAAAAAAAAAAAAAGGAAGAAGAAGAAAAAGTATTTGAGCAATTAGCTGTGAGTGATTAAACATAAATTTTTTGAATGAGTTGGTTTTTTTTTTTGCGTCTTAAATTTTGTTTTCACATAACAATTTTAATTTTAGCAATTAATTAAAACTTCTGTTGTTCTTATATTGTTGTTTATAGAAACACAATCATTTCATATTAATTGTTTTTAAATCTAAAATTATGCTTAAACTTCTTTATATTATTTTCTTATTTTAAAATTACTTTGCATTAAAGCAACATACATGCTATTCTTTAGTTTCTTTTTTTTTTGTATTCAGTAGAAGAAAGTATTGAATGCAGAAAAATTTTCAATTTCCGGTTTTTGATGGATTTACACGTTTTGATCATTTTTAGAAAATGTCTGTCCATCTGTGTGTGACAAAAATTTTGTGGTGACTGTATCTCAGGAACCACTGGACGAAATTGCATGTAAATTTATATGCCGATGCACCTTGTCATATGTTAGTGCCTATCAACTTTTGGTACCATTACAGAGCAGGTGACGCTACTATATATTGATTTTCTCAAATTCAGGAAAGGCTATATCTCAGGAACAGCACAGAATTGCATATAAAATTATATGTAGATGCACCTTAACATAAATTAGTTTATGCCAACTTTTTACATCAATCGCTCAAAAGGTGTCGCTGCTATACAGCGATATTCGCAATTTAAGGGAAAGCTACATCTCAGGTTGTATTGCGTACAATAGATCTAAACTTAATATATGAAAAGGTTATTTTGAAGCATTATGTTTATTAAACTGGATTTATATATAAATACGCAACTATATTGTAAAGTTGCAAAAAGTCCTCGTATTTTCTAAGGTAGTAACATAATACATGCTACAATTTTTTTTTTTTTTAACAGGTTTCTGAGAAACATTTCAAGAAATCGGATGTAGAATATGAAACTTTTGCCTATGATGAAGAGAAATATTGTGTTCCTTTACATCGTCCGTGTTTGAAAGCAGGTGCTATCCCATGTATTTTTCTGGATTGTCTATTAATTTGTCCTCGAAGACAATATCAAGAGTGAGTCCTACTGAAAAGCATATTTCAAGGGATGATCGTGAAAGATAATTTTCAAATTGAAGATCGTGAAAGATCATTTCATAATTATAAATATTATCTGTTAAATTTGTTTATTTTATGATGTGTTAAAATGTAATTTTATATTTTTTCATATAATCAAGATTGATGCTTAATAAACTTGCTTTATGTAAATTGTTTTTTTTTTTTTTTTTTTTTTTTTTCGTGTGTGTGTGTTTGCGCGTGCGCGTATGTGTGTGAATTTATTGTAGTGATTTTAGCTTTATAATATTGTAGTGATATTAAGCAATTAAAATTTTGGAGAGATGTGAGAATTTGAGTACTGTAGTAAAATTTATAAATAAGTACCCCTTTTTACACATGTTAAGAAACAGTCTATAAACAAAAATTATGCTTAGTCACGCCAGCTCATATTTTATATATTGCAAAGAATTTCAGCTGTATCAAAAATCTCAGTTCTCTGTTATACATAAAGGATAACTTTTCACCCCAAAATTGTGTGTTGTCTGTCAAAAGAGTAAATATACACATTATATATAATTTAAGACACTTTATTATTTATTATTTAATCCAACAAAAATAAATTAATAGATAAAAACTATTTTAATTATTGTTTATTTATTTAGTGGAAACTATATTTTACTTAACTGCAACAATATTGGTATATCATAACCTTTATGGTTAGATACCATTTAAGTATTTATGTCATAATGTAAATTTTTGAATGTCATAAAGTAATCTGTTAACAAATTTGGAGACTGTAAAATTCAAGACCCAGTAATTTTAAGAAACTTTTATGGATTATGAGCAGGAATTTCATATTATACAGTTGAATAATAATTTTTTAAAAAAAGCACTAAAGCATGATTTTTTTTTTTTTTTTTTTTTTTTTAATCTTAATAATGGTCATAGGAACCTAAATGAAAATTTAACAGCAAATAAATTTTGGGGAAGTTTCTATTTTTAATAAATTCTGTTTTGTTCAAAATAAAAATCTTAAATTTCTCTCTATATATGTATATGTGCTTTACTTTTCTCAATTTTATTTATTTATTTTATTTTTTAAATGGGGGGGGGAGATTGATACATATATATTTTTAAAATTATCATAGATCTATGTTCAACCATTAGTTTTAAAGGTATTGACGAGTTCTTTTGAAAGATACCCATACTAAAAATTTACTCTTACAAGAGGGCGGAAGCGATGCGCTTACATATACAATTTGTTTAGCTGGTTGACTCTTGCTACTATAAACATATTTATTTAATTTCATATTAAAAAGTCAAAAATAATTTCCATTATGTAAACTCATGCGAAATTTTTCCCTATACTACCTATTAAAAAATTCCGCAAAAACGCGATGACACCACCACATGTTTAGTTGTTGATCCCCAAATGTAATCAGCACAATATAGGTCAAGGTCAAACTAAATATCAAGTTGAATTAAATCATGTTCATCGATTCGAAAGATACAGTATCCAGATAAGTTCATCAAAAACTGGTGTTCAAAAATTTCAGGAATCCAGTACTTTGTTCTTGTGCATGTAAAATAATATTAACTTTTAAAGTTTTTTATTCCAATAATTTATTTCCCGTTATTTGGGTATTTTTTTACATGATTATTTTATTTGCTTTTTATTTTATTTTTTAACTATATTAGATATGCCTCTTAATATTACATAGTTATTTATTATTTTATCATTGTCCACTGAAATTAAATATGGGAAGAATTCTGTTCGTAAATATCGGAAAACTTGAAAAATTCAGTTTTAAAAAATATAACATTTCAAACTTTTTTTTTTAAGGGGGGGGGGGGCGAGTAAGAAAGCATCTTTATAATCTCTTTTAGAAAATAAGTTATTTTCATTTGTAAATGGAACGATATTGCCATTGGAGTATTCTTGTTTGTTTTTTAACTGGTTTTAAATTCAGAAATTTTTGCTAAATCCAATCATCCCTAAATTATTCAAATGATTTTAAATAAAGCAAGTTCAATATTGTAGTTGCGAAAATTTGCTTCTGTTACTACATTCAATTTTTATTTTTATGAAGAGGAAAGGGAAAAAAATCGCAGCTGACACCAAACAAAACGCTCACAGCCGGTGATGATAATGTTCGCCTGTCTGTGATGACGTCAGCCATAAGGCTCTGCGTTCTAAGTTAGTAGACGGAAAGTGGGATTCCAGGAGGCGTACGCCGACCCAGTCGTTCGGTGTTTTCCGTGGTTTTCTCTGAAACTTGCGTAAAATACGGAGTAGGACCACTTAGAAAGACCCCCCCCCCTCACGGAGGGCAACGCTCCAATAGGCCTAGGACTCTCGTGATGTCAATCGGCCTTAATATGCAACACCAACACACAATTGATCCCCGAACTTTCATTTCTTGAACATGTGTGCGAGATAAATGCATGTGTTAATGATAAATAAATGTAGGGAAGGAACTAAAATAAATGTAGGAAGTTTTAAACCAGCGAATTCTTTGTTTCACTAGGTTTGTTAAATTTCCAGTATTCATAGCTGCTAACTATTTTAATTGATTCAGGAATTTTGTTAGTACCGCCCTTTTTTCAAATCATATTTGAAGAGTAATTGCATTCATATTTAATTGTAATTACATGCTAATGAAAATTACTGTAGAAAGAATATGGTACGAAGAAAAGGGCGAAGCATTCCGTAATAAATTGAAAAAGTTGGCAGCTATGAGTATTTTATTCCAAATGATGGACAAGTAATCATTTTCAGAAAAGTTCTTTAAATGTCTTTCCAATGTTGAACATCTTGAACGGGGAAAAAAATTAAACGATTACAAAAGTAATGAGGTTAAGACTAACAACAATGCTTTTTCAAAAGCCCCTGCAAACAAGTATGAGGCCACTTCCTCATGAAATATGAGGGATTTTAATCTATTAAATTTTTTTGATTAATCTCTCTCAAATATTATGAGACAGGCTAGTCAAATATTTTTTTTTTTTGGGCTAAAATTTCTCCACAAATATTATGAGGCAGCTTAGTCAAATAGAGACTAGTTTTCCTTTTCAAATATTACCAGACAGATTAGTCAGGTAAATAGTCTTGACTATCCTGCCTCTTCAGATATTCATTGAAAATTGACTAGCTTGCTTCGTAAGATACCTGTTGGCTGCTGACTAACCGTCTTAATCAAGTGCAGATTCTGACTAACTTGCCTTGTCTGGCAACTGCGGTTGTTGACTAACCTTCCTGGTCAGATAATTATGATTATCGACTAGCCTTCTTTGTCTAATAATATTAACCTTCCTAGTCTGGAGTAGTGTTTTGGTGACTAGTTTAGCAAGTACACTTTTTAGTTTTGGAGACTAGTTCAACAAGTACACTTTTCAGTTTTGGTGACTAGTTCAGCAAGTACACTTTTTAGTTTTGAAGACTAGTTCAGCAAGTACACTTTTCAGTTGCGGTGACTAGTTCAGCAAGTACACTTTTCAGTTTTGGAGACTAGTTCAGCAAGTACACTTTTTGGCTAGTCAGTTATTTTGGTTAGTCAATTCTGTATTGTCAGCTGAGCATTTTGGCAGGTCACTGTGACCAATTTATTTTTCTGTGTGTAGCATTCTTAGAGGTAAAGTTGGATCTAAAGGGAATCCTCTGATCCACGGAGAAGACGCAGTGGCGGAGTATACGAGTGCAACCGTCTCTACGCCTTCGACTATTTGCTGGGGTGAGATATTTAAGATTATCTAATTTAATTTCTGATACATATATTTTGATTAATTAAATACGCTGACTGAGCTAGCTTGATTGCCAGACCGCCCTCCCGTTAATCTGTTTAAATAAACTTATTTATTGTTTAATTCAAGCCTGGTACTCTCTTACTTACCATTTAGTTATCTGATTGAATTATTAAGATGGAGTTTGCATCAACGCAAACGTCACAGCGGCGCCCAAAAGAGTTCGACACCCCCCCCCCCCTCTCGGGTATATTTTACGGGATCAAATGATGTTACTCAGTTCTTTACTGAAATCAAGGAATACTTTTCTTGTCTAAAATTGATTAAGCTGACAAGCTTAATTTATTAAAATACTCCTTAAAAAGAGATGCTAACATCTGGTACGATACTGTTGCCTCTAGAGCTCTAGGCCAAAATCCTACGTACGAGGATTTGAAACTTAAAATTAAGAGTTCATTCTCTTCTATCGCCGATAAAACCAGACATCGTCAAGAACTTTACACGACTAAAATGTCATTTTATGATAAACCTACAACATTTTTGTTACGTAAATTAGACATTATAAAGCAGCTGGATTTAGTATCTTTTGCCGCTGCAATGGAAATTATAACCCCGCTATTGACTATTCCTATTCAAGACTATCTTGAGCTGAAACCTGTCACTTCTTACGACAGCCTGTTTTATACCTTATCTAAGTACCAAGAACGTCACCCTCCAAAGGAGATAATACCTTTAATTGCCAGCGGGTTAATGGAAATATGCAAAATTCTAGGCGTGAAAATTTCACCTCCCCTCAAATTTTCAATCGCTATCAACAAGAACGTCAATCGCCGCAACCAAGGCGTAATAACTTTCAAAATTCTCGGAACGATCGTTCTAATCAAAATCAGTCTCAAAACTTTTCTCGATCTGATAGAAATAACAGAAATTTTCGTAACTCTCGTAATAACCAGAGTCGTCAGTTAAACGAGTAAGTGGCTCTTGTGAGGAGGGTCAAAAGCCACTGAATAACTCAACCACCTCCATATGTTTAGACACAATTTGTATCAGTCCGGTGGACCTCCCTAATTTATATGCAATACTGCATGACATTTTAATACCTACTTATTGGGACACTGGTGCTGAACGTTCCTTTCTAGCATATGAAACTTATAAAAAGTATTTTGCCTTTAAACCTTTAAAGCGGACAAATTTAAATATTACAACGGCTCAAGGCCAGTCCAGTGTTAATAGAGGCGAAGTCCGCCTGAATGTTAAAATTCATAATTTAAGTGTTAATTGGCCATTTTACGTCATAGAAAACCTTCAGCATCCCTGTATTATAGGGTTAGATTTTATGAAAGCAAATAACGTTAAAATAAATTTTGCCAGTAAATCTCTATATATTGATGATTCTGAGCTAAATTCTAAACCTGTCGAGCCGACAGAGTTAATTGTTAATCTAGAGGAAAGTGCCCTCACTCATATTGAAAAAATTGATTTTGTTAATTTTCTTAATCAGTTTAACCCTTTGCGGCGCAAGACAATTCGGATCATTTAAATTATACTGCCACCGGAATTCATGAACTAAATTAAACTAAAAGAAATTTTAAATTTTAATGTTAAAAAACCGGTCTTTTCTGCTATGTTATAAACGTAAGTTTTTGCTAAAAAATTTCCGGGATGAATTGTTGCAGCTAATAGGTGGTTAACATATATACCACCGCCCCTGAAAGGGTTAAACAGTTATTTTCTGATACACCTGGCTTGACTCATGTTGTTTGCCATGAAATTGACACTGGAACTAATAAACCAGTCTTTAGTAAACCTTATCGTTATGATCAAGCCAAACAAGATATTATAAATTGGCATATTGACAAAATGTTGCAAAACGATATTATTATGCCAGTAACTTCTTCTTATGCATCTCCTGTTGTTTTATGTCGTAAGAAAAATGGTAAACCTATTACCGATCCTGAGGCTTGGAGATTTGCAATAGATTATCGTAAGCTCAACTCTATTACACAATATCCTCAGTATCCCTTGCCTATAATTGATGATTTGTTAGCACATATTACAATGACCAATTTTATGTCTACTCTCGATCTGACATCGGGTTATTTCCAAATTGCCATGAAACCCGCTGATATATCAAAAACAGCATTTATAACTAAAAACGGCACGTTTGGTTTTAAACGAATGCCTTTCGGATGTTCAGGGGCAGTTGCATCATTCCAAAAAGCTATGGAAACTATACTTAAACCTGTTTTGAATAAATTTGTGCATGTTTATCTCGATGATATAATAATCACGTCCTCATCTTACAATGAACATTTAAATCATTTAAAAACTGTTTTTACTCTACTGCACAATGCAGGATTAACTTTAAATTCCTCTAAGTGCCATTTTGCACGACAGGAAATTAAGTATCTAGGCGTCAAAATAACGCCTGCTGGTATTTTTGTAGATGATGAAAAAGTTCAGCCAGTTTTAAACATGCCCCCCCCCCCCCTACAACTTCCAAACAAGTTTCTAGATTTCTAGGCATGTGTGCCTGGTATGGAAAATTTATACCTAATTTTGCTCACACATGCGGCCCCTCTTTAAACTCAAAAAAAAAAAAAAAAATAACTGATCAAATGAAGCACAGGAAGCCTTTGATAAGTTAAAAACTATACTTAGCACTCCTCCTGTACTAGCTCATCCTAATTATAATATAAAATTTCAAGTAGCAACTGATGCTTCTTCCTACGGAATTGATGCCGTTTTAAGCCAAGAAGGCCGCCCAATAGCATATGCGTCCCGAACGCTTAACACTGCAGAAAGAAATTACCCCGTAACTGAACGTGAATGTTTAGCAGTGCTTTGGGGACTGCAAATATTTCGTTTATATTTTACGCACCTTCCAGTAACAGTTTTTACGGACCATGCGGCATTAACCCTTTCAGTCGCAGTGTTCCCGCTGATGGAACACCTAATTTTAATTCTCAAGTGCAAAAACTCATCCCGGAAATTTTTTAGTAAAAATTTACATTTATAGCATAGCAAAAAAGGCCCTTTTTTAACGTGAAAATTTAAAATATTTTGTATTTTAATTATGTTCGTAAATGCCGGTGGCAGTGTAATTTAAATACTCCGAATTACCTTGCGCCACAAAGGGTTAAAATACTCCGGAATAAATTGAAATGTTGGGATCTATGCAACTTTTACGAGTTTTTGTTGTCGATAATGTTTACTTATAAAGTAATTTATTTATTAAATTAAATATTGTTTGAATTTAATAAGGTTTATTTACAGATGTTTCAAACCGAACATTTCTCGAAAAGGAACAACGCTAATTTTTTATTTTTTAAATATTTATGATCAGCTATGTGTCTAAAAGCCATTTTTAAAATTAGTTTAGTAATCTTTAAAATAAATTAAGTAGTGAACGCTAAAGGGTTAACTCAGTTAACAACTGGAAAGAATCTCTCCCCTCGCATGATTCGATGGACTCTTAAGTTATCTAACTTTAATATGCACATTGAACATCGCCCTGGTTCTGCCAATATCGTAGCTGACGTTCTTTCACGTACTACTCCAATTGAAGAAAATACGATTGAATCTAATTGCGTAAATCAATCCCTTGCTTTAAATGAAAAGAATGTTCAGTTAAATTCTACTGTTAAAGCTTCATATATTCATAATTCGCATTTAAATACTGAACTGGTTCAACCCGAAATATTATCAAATGTAACTGAAACTCGAGTAAAAGAAATTGAAAGTGAACAACTAAACCAATGTGCTTCTACTAATCTAGTAACTACTTTAAACGATAATTTCGTATCTGATAAGGAAAAAGCAGCTTTAGCGCTTATGCCAGCATCTGTGTTAAATTCGAGAAATCAATTAATCCAAGAACAAAAAAAAAAAAAAATGATCCCGAATTTGGAGTAATCTATAAGTATTTAGAAGATCCTGAGTCAGTTTCAATAATTAAATCGGCCATTGCCTTAAACTGGTCCCAATCTTTTTCTATAATCGATGGCTTGCTTTTTTATTCAAAATTATTATCACCTTATGGCGAATTACGAGTTGTAATTCCCCAATCTCTTTGTCAAGCCATCCTATTTGAGTTTCACGACTCTCCAAGTTCGGGGCACCTGGGCATTAGGAAAACTTATAAAAAGCTCAAGGATGCATGTTACTTTCCTAAAATGAGGAAATTTGTTAATGAATATGTTTCGACTTGTCGCTTGTGCCAGCAATATAATTATAAAAATATAAAGCCGGCCGGTAAATTAATTCCTATTAAAGTTGATTTTCCAAATCAAATTCTTGGACACGACTTAATCGGTCCTTACCCCCTCTCTAAACCTAATAGATTTCGTTATGTGTTAGTTATGGTTGATTATTTTAGTAAATGGGTTGAATTTGTGCCTTTACGTAAAGCTTCGGCACAAGCAGTGGCCACTGCCTTCTTTAATAGTTATATTTCTCGTTACGGCGCCCCCCTTCAAATTGTAACGGATCATGGTCCTCAATTTGTAAGTAATGTCTTTAAGGCATTTTGCGATACACTCGAAATTAAATACGTGTTTACGGTTCCATATCGGCCGCAAGCTAATCAGGCCCACAGATTATTATACAGATAGGACACTCCCGTATATTCTTCGGTAACCAAAATTTGACTGCAACGACCCTATTGTCAACGGCTGTAAGCTTCTCGAGATTTCCGGCTTACGCAATCGCTCATCTTATTTTTATTGTATCTACGTTCATTGTAATATTAGTGCAACGTTAAATCCATCATCCAACCAACTAACCATTGTATCGATGTTTACATTTGGCAACTTTGTTATTGTTTACGAAATTGATTGTCGAAAGCAATTTATTTTAAGAAGCAAGTACTAAATATTAAGCAAATAAATTTCGAAAATATATATAAACCAGAAGCATTTTTTTTTCATTTTAAAGCATTTTGTATTATTTAAACCAAGCAATGTTAAATATTTAAGATTTTATTCCATACTGCTATTTCAGCATTACAGTTTGTTATATTAATTTGTACACTTGAACACGAATGTGTTTGGCAAAATTTATTTTTAAACATAATAAAAATTAGTTTTATTTCTGAGAAAATAGCTGTAATGTTGTGATTTTATGAATTTAAAAGTAGTAGAAAAAGTGAAGCAAAGAAAACTGCACATATGTTTTCATTTGGCAACTTTATTATTGTTTACAAACTTGATTGTTAAAAGCAATTTATTTTAAGAAGCAAGTGCTAAATATTAAGAAAATAAACTTTGAATATACCTAAAATAAAAACATTTTTTCATTTTAAAGCATTTTGTATTATTTAAAACAAGCAACGTTAAATATTTAATGATTTCATACTGCTATTTGAGAATTACAGTTTGTAATTTTAATTTGTACTTGAATATGGATATGTTTGACAAAGCATATTTTTAAACATTATAAAAATTAATTTTTATTTCTTAGAAGAATAGCTGTGAATGTTTTGAGGATAATTTTGTGAATTCAAAAACAATAGAAAGTGAAGAAAAAGAAAGCTTCCCATACTAACCTGCTACTAACTACTCGCGAAATAGAAAAACAATTTTCGATGAAAGATGTTATTCATGTAGACTTAACACTTGTAGTTCCCCTCTGTTGACACTAGTGGTGCTACTATGTTTCTGGTTCGCATTTTAGCTTCACTGTCCTATCTGTATGATAATCTGTGATCAGGCCGAACGTGTTAATAGAACTTTAATTAATATGATTGCGACGTTCGTTGGTCAAAATCATGAAAATTGGGATCAGTTTCTCTATCATTTTGGCTAAGACTCCTATAATACGAGCTGGCTCACAGCTGATCATTGTTGCCCAGCGGAAATATAGCTTGGCGACGTTTAGTTGCAGACGTATTACTCGGCATTTTTATCGCCTAAAATGGTGAGTTTGCCTAAACAGAAGAGCGAATTATTGTTTGAACTTGATAAGTTTGGCGGTAATATTTGGCGAAATTTTCTTATAACACTTGTAAAAAGTAGCCATCACAGTTGCTGTTAAATATAAATTAGTTAATTTTAAATATTTATACACGTTGAAAAGTAGTGTAGGTTGTAAAATACAACATTTAGATAATCAAACAGCAATAAAAACAAATAATTGATATAAAAAATGCAAGAAAACATATCAAAATTACACTTCATATTTGTGATTGAAAGCTAAGAGTATAATTTTCTTTTGGACAATTAATAGCCCATTTCTTTCGCCTTTCTTCATCTGTTGGAAATCTAAACGTTCTAAAAGCAGTTCTGGTATGATTTGAGCAGTTTCGGCTGCAAAACGGCCATTTTATGTGATTTGATAACACATGAAATTCACACCGCGTGGGCAACAATCGCTGGGTGGGAAACAAAATGCCTGATGAGCCAGCCTGTATTGGAGGAGCTCTAATTTTGGCTATGCGATTCGTACTGCGGTAAGTGATGCAACAGGAAAAACTCCCGCTGAATTATTTTTGGGCAGAAAGATTCTGACCCCCTTTCAAAAACTGGTATTAGTCCAGCAAAATGCATCTCAATTCATTACGCGAAATATTGAAGAATTGCTACCAGAAGTTCAGAGAAATTTGAAAAAAGCTCAAGAGCAGCAAGCTCTATATTATAACCTAAAGCGTAGAATTTTAGAAGTAAAAGTGGGAGATAAAATACTCCTAGAATCACATTTTCTTAGCTCAAAGAAAGATGCTAAAGTAGCTAAATTTGGGCCAAAATTCATTGGGCCTTTCTCTGTTTTAAAGGTAGAGAATAACAATCTCACAATTGACTTTAATGGCACCACTACAACAATAAATGTTGATCAGATACGAATATTTAAAGAGCGCTCTCAATCATATGCTGAAACTCTTGATAGTGATAGCGTGCCGGGTTCAAACCCATCTGACGCACAGTCCGTCTTTACGCCTAACCTCACCTCCCAGCCTAGTGGTCCTGATTCTTGTACGGCTGATAAACTACCTACTCCTACAACACCCGAACAATCTGTTCAGGGTACTTCCACTGATCAATCCAGTGATAGCAGACCCGTCGCACAAAAGTGAGCTCGTACGGGGTCATCAAACTTTTCTAATGTGAAATTTCCTAGGCAAACTGGTCGCAAACGCGACTATTCTTTTACTAATAGTTCTTTTATACCGCAGATTAAAAAGAATAAAGCTTGGAACAAGTTTTTAAAACGCCCTCAAGGCACGTCCTCAAAGTCGTCTGGAACACATCCACCACATAAGGTATTGGCAGTTCCTGATTCAGTGCACACCGACTCTTTCCGAGCTAAGAGAAAGGCCAGGGTTTCAAAAAGACCTCCACCCTCTTCCTCAGCTAGCGGACGGCACATGGACTAATTTTTGGCAGCTCCTAACTCGGTCCGCACGGACGAGTTCTCTCCGCAACACCGGTACAACACCCGGCGTCAAGCCAGACTTCGACAACAGGCTCCTCCATATGAATCACCTGCCGAACAAGCGTTGGTAAGAGCGTTTTGGGATAACCTTAGACCTCGGTCTGAAAGCCTTCAACCATGTGGCCTAGCTGATGAGCACAACGAGCAGCTTCACCAAGACCTCTAACTTTAATGAAGTTACAGCTCCAAACTTAAATCAGGTGATACCGTTCTATATATTTTTCTATTAACAAGTGCATTTCTGTCGGAGCTGTACAAAATGTTCGACATAACTTGAAGCCTTTTTGGAACTTTATATTTTGGAACTCTTAAGAAAGCACTGGACTTTTCCAAGCTAAAAATGCAAAATTTAAATTAGATCATGAACTTTCAACTTGAAATTCATGTTTGCGCTTCGATGTCAGCATTTTTGTTCTCTCTTTATATCTATTTTATGTATGTATTAAGTTCTATTACCTTTTAGCCAGCACCTACAGAGCGGGTATTATAAAATATTTTTCTTAACCCTTTGTAAAAATTCCCCCCTTTTTTTTGTATTTCTATAAATGATGTATCTGTATGTATAAACTGAATACCTGTATTTGTCAAACTTTTGTATAAGTACTAAAAGTTTATCTGTATGTACTGTTAGAGGGGGGGAAATGTTTTTTTAGCTATAAGCATAAAAATCGTGTTTAACTATATAACATTAAAAAGACTAACTGCTAAATTTTTCCGCTTATCTTTAGCTCAGGAGGGAGAAATTTTTCTGTTTCTAAACTATGTACTATGTTAATAGAGACGAAAATGTCTCCGTTTCTCCTAGAAGAGGATTTTAACTTCTCCCTTTGACTTTGTTACTCTAAAAAGCTTTTATATTACAGAGTCTATCTAACGAACTTTTTCTGTTGTCCCAAATCGTCATTTGCACTCTCAAACTCTTTGCATTGATGATGAGCAATTTCGAAACCCTTTGATGATCTTTTCTTGAAATCTGATGCCCACAGCCTCTACGTTTGATTTAAACCGGAGATAGACAGCCTGCGTATTCTGACGTCTGCCCTAGTATGAAGCAAGTTTATCCTATTCTCGGTATAGTCATCGCTCCAGTTATCAGCCTAGCCAGCACAGTAAACTGATCTCAATAAAGACTTTGCCATGTTAGTTATATTAAAAAAGATAATTTTTTGTGTTAAACTTTAAATGTTGCATTTGTCACAAGCGACTTACTGTGTAAATCCAAGCAAGTACACTGCAAGCTCAAGTTTAAAATTAAGATTTTGCCTTCCTGACATAAAAAGGAGACGTTTGTTAATCCTATTGTAATTCTGGTATTAGCTCAGTCAGGGTCCCGGAGTTTCTCGGGGTAAAAAAGCGCCATTTATTTAGAAGTTTTTTTTTTTTTTTTTTTTTTTTTTTGGCGTTCCCGAGTTTTTCTCTCAGGGATTTAACATTTTTTTTTTAAGTTACTCTCACCCTGTTAAAATTTAAGTGACGGCTGCACTCTCACTTCCGAGATATTAGATAGTTAGGTATGGAATTAAGCTATTTAAAAATTACTCGATAAAACCCGTTGGGGATTTTCCCGACTAATTTTTTTTTTTCTTGGAGGGGGACTGTGAGGTTAAGACGTCAGAACGTCACCACAGTTTGCGTAAAATTAAGCTGGATCCAGCAAAGTAGAATGTGGGGACGGTTAAATTACTTCGACGCCAGTGACTCGGCGAAAGTTGAGGTCTAGTTAGTTTTGTGTCGGCAGGGTGCTGCAACGAACGAATTAGGTTCGGAGAGTTAGATGAAAGTGAAGTGATTTTAAAAGTATTGATTGAAATGGAGGAAAGGAGGTTAGTAGGAAAAAGAATAAGATGGAGATGGTTTTAGTAGATTGATGTGGATGTTGGAGTATATTATAGTGGAGGTTGGAGTATATTACAGTGGAGGTTGGAGTATATTATAGTGGATGGTGATGTACATTACAGTGGAATAGTGGAGATTTAGTTGTATGGAGATTAAGTTGTGATGAGTGTAGGTACGAGTATCTACTAGCATTCGCAGAGGTAAAGTTGGATCTAATGGCAATCCTTTGATCCACGGAGAAGTCGCAGTAGCGGAGTATACGAGTGCAACTGTCTCTATGCCTTCGACTATTTGCTGGGGTGAGATGTTTAAGATTATCTAATTTAATTTCTGATACATATATTTTGATTAATTAAATACGCTGACTGAGCTAGCTTGATTGCCAGACCGCCCTCCCGTTAATCTGTTTAAATAAACTTATTTATTGTTTAATTCAAGCCTGGTACTCTCTTACTTACCATTTAGTTACCTAATTAAATTATTAAGATGGAGTTTGCATCAACGCAAACTTCACAACATTAGTTATGTATAGTTTGAAAATGTAACAAAGTAAATCCGATGTGAACTATTATCATGAATATTGAGAATAGGAATAAAATAAAAGTTATTTAATGCTTTCCTGAATCTTTAAAAACGAAAGAAATAGATAAGGCTATAGCCAGAAAAAGATTTCATACATTATGTTGAGTTATCTGAGTGTGTAATGTTGACAGTTAAAAATGAAGAATAATTTGAACCCCCCCCCCGCCCCCTTAAAATAGACTATTTTCAATATTAGAGTTTTCCACGATCAATGTGATTGATTAATACATTGATGATTATCATTAAAAAAAATTAAATTGTTTATTTGTCATTTTGTACTTAAAATGGAAATATCTTACTTAACACTTCTATAATAGGTAAAAAAAAAAAAAAAAAAAAAAAAATTGTATAAATGTAGATTGAATGTTTCTATCAATTTATTTCAATAAGTCTTTTCAAAGAATAGCTTTCATTTCTGTACAACATTTTATATTATTATTATTATTTTGCAAGAATTTAAAAATAAATTTATATATTTAATTATTTGATAATTTGATAATTTTATTTTAATTTTGTAAAAAAAAAAAAAAAAAAAAAAAAAAATATTAATTGGTAATAGAAATTCCAGAGGAAAAAAATAACTTTAAATTTTACTTCAAAATATTTTTTTCCCCGCAAAAGTAATGTCTATAACAATGTAAATATGTGCATATGTGTATATGAGTGTATATATATATATATATATATATATATATATATATATATATATATACATATATATAATCAATTTGGTGAACATGCATAAAAATTGTCAAGTGATTCCACCCGAATTTCTAAACATTAAGTAATTCATTGTTGTTTAAATAAAGTAAAGTCATTAAATGAACAAAAAAGAAAATTATAATAGGTGTTTAATTATTTTCTCCCATATAGCGTGTTGTTTATGGAATGTAATATATCCAAATTCTTTTACGCAACTCTGTAAAAGAACTGTTACTGCTAGATTCACCAAAATCTTATACAGTTTGTGTGGTATAGGCTATAACACGGGGGGGGGGGGGGAGAACATGTGGCCCTCGTGAGCTTTTTGTGCGGCCTCCAATAATAATAAAAGTGTTACAGCAAATCTTTGATATTAAAAGCAAAATTTGATATTTTCAAAAAAAAATAAAAAAGAAAGAAAGAGAGTAAAAATAAATAATAGTAATCAGCCGAAAACAAACCAGCCGCAGACAAACCAACTCTAATGCAAAATAAATATAAATTCATCACGATCTCTCCTTATTAAAGATATGATGATTAAATCAAATCAGACCTAACACATGTGCAAAAACGAGTTTTAAATGGAAACAGGCAGTACCTACAGTCGGTAACAAAAGTGTCCGAACACTAGCAAAAATTCCTATGTAAAAAAAGTACACTTCATACGGTTTTGTTTAATAAATCCTTGTCGAATCCTGTTCTTAGTCAGTGTAGCAACATGATTCGATAAGGATTTATTTAACAAAACCGTACGAAGTGTACTTTTTTTACATAAGAATTTTTGCTAGTGTTCGGACACTTCTGTTACCGACTGTACTTTTTATCCCTCTACTTAGCTTAATAAACTAAATAAATTTATTTAAAAATATTTCTACTTATAATTTTCCGCTTAATATTAATATTTCTCTATTGAGATTGTTTATCATGTAAAAAATTTATCTAAAAATTAATTATTACTATTATTATTTAGAAATGGTATGTAAATTTCTAGTTATTTAGTAAAAAATAAAGATAAATGTTAAAGTTACAACAAGTTATTACCTTTATAAGAATATACGCATATTTTTTTTTGTAACTTTTTATGCTAAATAGTTAAATAATAAATAATTTTTTTTTTTCTATACAATGAAAAAAAAAATTGTGAAAAAACAGAAAATACAACAATTTCACAAAAATCACATATATGTGTTTATCAACTTCTGCAGCCTCTTTTATTACCACCTAATCTAAATGTGGCCTCCAATGATAAAAAGGTTCCCCACCTCTGGGCTATAACATGTACATAAACTTAATGCTCAATCAAATGAGCCATTCAGATGTTATTACATTTTAAATAATTTCAGACTATGGGCCATAATTTATTGAAATTTAATTTTTCCGACTGACAAGGAGAGGTCACGACATGGAAAATTCAGATCGGGACGAAATTCCGAAGGAATGTAGTATACAATGAGGGTAACAACATATTAAAGCAGTAGGACCCACTATCCACAAAATTTTGAGAAAAAAGCATTTAAAGTTTCAGGAATCTTTAAATACAAGTTATTTCGCAAACGAGCAAGCGCCCCAGTGGTGTGATCTTAAAGCGCGAGTCTGCTAGCCAGACGATTTCGGTTCGAGGCTACCTCGAGACATCTTTTTTCTTTTTTTTTTTCCCTTTAACTTTTTATATGCAATCTAAAATTTTTACTTTATTTTATAATTCAATTCAAAATTTGAAAATTTTAATAAAATATTATTTAATTTTTTAATATAAAATAAATAAATTTTTCTATTTTTAATATTTATAACTTAAAAATACAACAAATTTCTATAACTTAAAAAATAAATTTTAGTTTTATTTTAACTGTAAAATAAGGTAAAACTAAAGAAACTGTTTTTGATTATTTATCGAAATATTTTATTTTATTTTAGGTATGCTTGAAACAATACTAAATTTTGTTTTTTAAATTAAAAAAATAATAATACAGAGAAATGATCATTTAATTGCATATATAATTACTATCCAAATTAAATAATTACTTCTCCAATCAATACAGCTTCTTGAAAAATTATAGTATAGCTTTACGATGCTGTTAAATTATTACAGGTAAAGAAATGTTATCTTTAAATGTAGATTTTAAATATTAATGAACATCATTTCTTTTTCGATAACGACTTCCTTTTTTTTTTTTTTTTTTTTTTTTATCTTTCCTTGCACTAAATAAAATTCCACCTGCCCTTTATTATTAACAAGCTAGAAGCGTTTACGTAATTTACACACATTAAAGGAAAATCAGGAAGCTCAAACCAAGTTTTAAGTAACACCTGCTAACTATTTTACACTTTGTTTACAGCTTGCTTATTTTTTAATTATTTAAATATTTGTCTGTTTTTCTTTATGTTTCTTATTTAGGGTTTTGTAAAACTAAACTTTATTTTTTAAGTTATAGAAATTTATTGTATTTTTAAGTTATAAATATTAAAAATAGAAAAAGTTATTTTATACTCAAGAAAATTAAATAATTTATAAAAATTTTCAGATTTTGAATTGAATTGTAAAATAAAGTAAAAATAAATAAAAAGTTTAGATTACATAAAAAGTTAAAGAAAAAAAAAAAAAGTAGTCTCGAGGTAGCCTCGAACCCAAGTCGTCTGGCTAGCAGACTCGCGCTTTAGGATCACACCACTGGGGCGCTTGCTTGCTTGTGAAATAACTTGTATTTAAAGATTACTGAAACTTTAAATGCTTTTTTCTCGAAATTTTGTGGATAGTGGGTCCTACTGCTTTAATATGTTGTTACCCTCATAGTATACTACAATCCTGCGCAATTTCGTCCCGATTTGAATTTTCCATGTCGTGACCTCTCCTTGTGAGTGAAAATAATGCCTGGACCGGGACTCGAACCCCGGATCTTTGAATTACTAGGTCAAGGCTCTACCAATTGAGCTATCCAGGCCGACATCCCGGTCAGCATTACTCACTCAGAAAACCTTTTAGGCAGAAACAATCTGGTCTATCATTTAGATAGCTCAACAGAAATAAGCCGCAGGAAATGGAAAACACCCTTAAACAATGGGAGAATGAAATACAATTTTTAATAAAATCATACAATCAATCACACAATGATAAAATCACACAATGATTGTGTGATTTTATTAAAAATTGTATTTCATTCTCCCATTGTTTAATGGTGTTTTCCATTTCCTGCGGCTTATTTTTGTTGAGCTATCTAAATGATAGACCAGATTGTTTCTGCCTAAAAGGTTTTCTGAGTGAGTAATGCTGACCGGGATGTCGGCCTCGATAGCTCAATTGGTAGAGCCTTGACCTTGTAAGTCAAAGATCCGGGGTTCGAGTCCCGGTCCAGGCATTATTTTCACTCAGTCGGAAAAATTAAATTTCAATAAATATGATTTTTCTTCCTCAGTTGATTGTGTGATTTTATTAAAAATTATATGGGCCATAATGTTACAGAATTTTTCGTTGTGTCCTGTTTAAGAAAAAAAAAAAAACTATAAATGCTAGATTTACCATAATAAATCTATGCAGTTCATTTGACGTTGACCTATAACATGTGTATAACTTTTCAGCTGAATCGAATAAGGCATTTAGAATTTAGATGCTTTCACACTTTAAATAATTTCAGCTCATAGGCAATAATGATAAAGAATTTATCTTTGTGTCCCTGTTAAAATAACTAGAAGTGCTAGGTTCATTAAGATGTATATAGATTGCACTACAGTAACCTATAATATACGTGCCAGCTTCTAGCTCATTCGAACAACGCATTTAGACAATACTGTGTTCACTCACATACATACATAATCATGAAAATAGCAAAAATGGGACATCAAAACATATAGATACACCAACATCCCAAAGTCAAACTTTTGTTATGATTATAATACTTTCCTTACGCACGTATTTTCGGAAAGTAAAAAAAAAAAAAATGCATGAAAGATATGTGAACCATTCAATTTCATCATGCATATTGACTAATTTTTAAAAGGTATTTATAACTATGTGAGAGGAAACGACAATGTAGTTGAAAGCAAGGGGGGGGGGGGAGAGGAGGATTAAAATTGAAGATATAAAGCATAACCTTTGCATCCACCCTTAGAAAAATACAAATATATTTATTTATTAAATATTGTGAATTTTGCTGATTTCATGTCTATTTTGAAAGATTCAAATTGATTATACAAACATATTAATAAAAAATTGGTTTTTTATATATGAAAAGAATAAAGATAATATTTAATTTACTACTCACAAATATTTAGTGGACGAAATGGTATTTTGTCCGGGACGGTTTTAATCAATTTTTTTCCGCTATGGAAAATACGGAACAATCCTGTTCATCTGATAGCTCATAATCAGCATGGGGAGGAGGAGTAGATGCTGATTATTTTTATACAGACAATTTTTTTCTCCACCCCCACTGACTTTATTGCACTTTATATATTTTACAAATATCTCAGGTTTCAGTTCATGAATATAAATTTCTTAGAATCTTAAAACAAAAAAAAAAAAAAAAAAAAAAAAAAAAATTATAAATGCAAAGATGTACAACAAGGAATAGCTGCAAATAATTCAAATCGTCATAATTATATATTCAAAAACAAAAAAATGAAAATTAGAGAAGGAAAAAAAATTATTATTTTGGAAAGTATACAGATTATTTGAAAATTTTATATATTTATTGTATATTCTTTTCAATTCATTAATTCTAAAGCTAAGATACTTTACTTTTCCTATAGAGATTATTAAAAAAAATTATCAGTATTATTTTAGTCCATTAATTCTAAAAACTGTGATACACTTTTTAATAATGAGCTAAAAAAATTAGTAAACTTTTCTAATAATCTCTATACTTTCCAAACTAGTTAAACTACTGTTTTTTTTTTCTTTTTTTCTTTTGTAATGTTTAATTTGTAGATGATTTGGATTAATTGAACAACATTTTTGCATTTATATATGCTTCTTGTTACTCTTCCTCTTTCATTTTATTGTATTTATTTATTATTCTTATTATTTTATATTATAAGGAATATAAATCCATGAACTGAAAACCTGAATATAAGTGCAGCAAACTCAATGGGGTGAAGAAAAAATTCTTGCTGCAGAATAATCACAATGCCGCCTAGACGGTGTAGTGGTTATCATCCCTGACTTCTACATGGTTGGGCCTGGGTTTGAATCCCGGATGTATTGTTCCTGTTAGGGGTAACGATGACCGCTCATTGGGTGTCCCTTAACAAATGGGCACTAATTCAGCGACCCCCCACCCCCACCCCTAATGCTTGTGGCAAATGCCGCACCATTTGAAAAAAAAATATATATATATATATCACAATTTGTGTCCCCCCCCCCTTCACCACCACCACGCACACACACACTGGTAATGTTTTGTTTCACAATGTAGAGGTTAAAGCCAGTTTCCAACACTTGGGTACAAAATCTAAGTAGATTGCTTCTATAATGATTTTTTTAAATAGGCCCTAGTCCGTATTTATCAAATTTGAATAAAAAACATGGAAAACACTTAACAGACTAGCATGACCTGGAATCGAAACTGCCACTTCCTGTCTACCAGTTTCGAGAGCAAAAGCTTACAGCTCTGGTGAAACAAGTTTTATTTGGAAGAAAAACAATTAACTGATGAAATATATGTTTTACATGTCATGTAGAAATGACTTAAAAATTTTATCGAAAACTAATTTGCTAAAATTTCGAAATCATTTTTACATAAGCAGATGGAAAATGTCTAGTTCTATTCCAGGCTTGTCAACGTAGCCGTTTTAAATTTCCTGTGGTTTTCTTCAGAACTTGCATATGTCTGAGTTCCATACCTAGATGGATGACACAGGCAATCTACCAAAGTGCACTCAATAGGCCTAAAATTAACAAAACATAATTAGAATTAGGGTAGGGGCGGAATAAATGTTAACTGTTCTGTGTAGATTATTTTTTAACCCTACTGAGTTTATTGTACTTTATAAATTTCTCTTATTAATTTCTCAAATTTTCATACAATCTCGGGGGGGGGGGGGGGGTAGAGCAAGAAGAATTCAGAAGTATGAATGCAGAATTGTTGTACAAGAGGTAGCTGCAATTAATCCAAATCACTTAAAATTATATGTTTTTAAAAAATGAAAATTAGTAAAAGAAAGAAAAAGGAAATAGTTTAACTATTTGAAAATTTTAGTTATTTATTTCATTTTTTACATTTTAAAAACTGAAATACATTATATTCTTTACTAATGAATTTAACAAAAAAATATTAATGATTCGAAATGGCATTATTTATCTTATGGTTAAAATTTTTGACTAAAGTTAAAGGATAAGCTTTTGAATTAAAATTGGAATAACTAAATTAAAACTAAAACATGCATGTGCGAAGTGCCTGGTTCAATTCCAGGTCACACTCCTCAACTTGGCCGTTCAGAGTTTTCCATGGTTCACTTCAAAATTCGCTTAAATACAGGCTAGGTCCCTTTAAAAAGACCAACATGGAGTCAGTCCACCTAAGTCTTGGATCTAAGTGTAGATAAATCATTCTTAGCGTGTGGTGGGGAATAAAATATAAGTTTGATTATTTTTCAAATAGAATGTTATCTTAATTAATTTTAATTTTGATAATTATTTAAATAAATTTATAATTAAATTATTTTATTTTATAAATGTCTCAGGTATTCAGTTCATGGATTTCATTTTTTTACAAACTGACTTTTTTTTTTTTCTTTTTTTTTTAAAGCATAACCATTATTTATAAATTTTATTTATTTATTTACTTTTCATTCAAAAAGCTATTTCTATATATATTATTTATTTATTATGATTTTTTTTTTCTTAGAACAGAGGTTTACAAATTCGCTTTTCACCTTTTGATTAAAATTGTTTTGTTTTAAAAAAAAAAATGATAATAATAGTATAAATTTCTGAGTTGAAGTTGGGATAGCTAAAATAATTTTAGCATAGGAATAAATGAAAATTGTTTCAAATAAAACTTTTTAAGACACTTTTATATTGCATACAACGCATATATATATCAGTTACATTTCTTTTTTTAAAATAAACTGGTTAATGGAAAATGCTGGGTTTGATCCTAGATCACGATCGGTAATTTAACAGTTCCAAGTTTTCCGTTTTTTTTTTTTTTTTTTTTTTTTTTTTACTCGCGTAAATATGGACTTGGTTTCGTTAAAAAGGTGTTCGTGTTGATGTTTGGGATTAAGGCCGATTGGCCACACTTGCGTCCTAGGCCTGAGGAGGAGTGCCTTTCGTGGAGGTCTTTCTAAGGGATCGTAGCCCGTATTTACGCAAGTTTCGGAGAAAGCCACGGAAAACTCCGAACGGCTAGACTGACAAGCGTAACCTGGGATCGAACCTGGCACCTCACGTTTCCTTAAAATGATTACTACGGAGGCAATGCACCTAGGCTTAATTACAGTCAGTTAGCTTTAACTTCTACATAACTACCTCCAAATAAAACATAATTAGCAGGGGGTGGGGTACAAATATCTTATATAATGTATACATTAAAACTGCCTTAATTATTTTCCAATGCATTATTTTCCTTCATAGTTTATTGCGTTTTCTATATTTTCTATATTTCTAAAGCATTCATTAAAGTTTTTACATCAAGGAATAAAATTCTTTAAAATAAAATATGGAAGTATTTATGAACAGGAAAATATATATAAGAAATAGCTGAAATTTATCCATAACATCGAAAATTATGTTAAATAAAATTAGGAAAAGTAAGAAAATAAAGTGTAAGTATATTAGAAAATATTATAAATATATATATTCCTATGTGAGTTTTATGAGAACCCATTAAGTCTAATTCATATATATTTAAATTTTGTCATTCTCAACTTCGTTTAAAAAATTAATGTTGCTATCGAGATTCGTCAATAGATGGCGCGAGGGTCAGCCGTGATAGCAGCCTCAGTCAAAATCGGGACCATTTTCGTAATACGGCGTTGGATCTCCTATTTACTCTAGCTTCATGCTCATGCCAAAGGTTGCGCAACAGGCCGGAAATCGCCCATATTGGCGATTTGAAAATAATATTGTAATTGAAAACTTACACTTTATTTCTATTGAAAGTTGACTAAACTATTTATTAATAAGGAGACTATTTCAAAATATTAAGGGTTGTTTAGTAAAAGGATTCCGTTGGAGAAATGATGAAATTTTTTGTTTGATTGCATCACCTACGAAAAGACCGTTGGGAAATAAAAGTAAAAAATCGAAATGAAATAAATGTATTTTCTTTTTCTTTTACTGAATAGAGGATTAAAGTAGCGAAAATCCGTTAGAATGCCTTTCTCGTGCCAAGGGTTACACAATAGACCGGAAATCGACCATACTGGCGATTTGAAAATAATATTGTAATTGAAAACTTATACTTTATTTCTACTGAAGGTTGGTGAAACTGTTTATTAATATGGAGAGTATCAGTGGCGTAGCGTAGGGGGGGCAAAGGGGGCGCCTGCCCCGGGCGGCACTTCGCTGGGGGCGGCAAATTTTGATATCAGTCGAGTTTTATTGGCTCAAACATTTAATTTATAAAATGTTTAATCTGTTTTCTTTCTTTTTTTTTTTTTTCTCCAAAATTTGCCAAATTTTTCCGCTTGCTCTTGTGTTAACCAGAAAACAAAAAAAGCGTATGTGTGTGTGTGTGGGAGGGGGGGGGGGCTAAAACAATTCACTGAGACAAAAAATTGTAAAGAAACATCGATGGCTGTACAATTAATCTATTGAAGACATCTTTCTTCTCTTTTTTTCTTGGTATTATTTAGGGAGGAAAGTAATCAATAAGCAGTTCTCCTATCTCCATTCCCCATCCACCCCACCTCATATACACGTGACGCAATCATAGAAAGCAATATGTATATATATATTATTTTTAATGCATCTTCATCTTCCTGGTTGCGTATTTTACAGAACATACATTGTTTCTGAACCACCTTAGTAATCTTTTCTTTTGGCAGGGATAAAATCGCGCCATGGTGTCTCGCGAATGGCAACACAGTTGACTTCAAAGCATAGAAGATGGGCTTGTTCAATTAAAAGACGTTGATTTGCCAGACAGATGCATTATTGTTAAAACAGGTGATGATTCTTCAGAAATTTAAAGAAATAATAATAAAATGTTCTTTATTTGTACACACAGACAAATTGACTACTTATTATTTAAAAAATGGATTTATTACTATATTTTCTATAAAAATGGATTTATTACTGCACATATAAGAAGAAAGTATAAGATTCAGAAAAAAATTTGATTTCCGGTTTTCGATGAATTTACACGTTTTGAGATTTCCTTGCATTTCAATTAACTGAAATTGACTACTTATTTTTTATAAAAGTGGATTTATTACTAGATTCTGCGTAGATAAGAAACAAGTAGAAGATGCAGAAAAAAATTCAACTTCAGATTTTTGCTGAATTTGCACGTATATTGAGATTTCCTTGCATTTCAATTAACTGAAATTGATTACTTAAAAAAAAAAAAAATGGATTTATTATTCTTTTTTTTTGCCTATATAAGAAGAAAGTATAAGATTTAAAAAAAAAGTTATTTCCGGATTTCGATGAATTTACACGTTTTGAGATTTCCTTGCATTTGAATTAACTGAAATTGACTACTTATTTAAAAAAAAAAAAAAAAAAAAAAAAAGATTTTTATTATTATTCTATCTTTTGCCTATATAAGAAGAAAGTATAAGATTAAAAAAAAGAAATTAGATTTCTGTTTTTGATGAATTTACACGTTTTGAGATTTCCTTGCATTTGAATTAAATCAAATTGGCTACTAATTAAAAAACAAATGGATTTATTATTATTCTATCTTCTGCCTATATAAGAAGAAAGGATAAGATAAAAAAAAAATAGATTTCTGTTTTCGATGAAGTTACACGTTTTGAGATTTCCTGAACTCAATTTGACCATTTTTAGAAAATGTCTGTCTTTTTGAGTTCGAACACTGTACTTCATGAACCAATGGACTTAATTTAACCAAACTTGATATTTGGTTGAACCTTGGTTTGAATTGGTTCCGATTAGTTTTTGGGCTATATCATCCAACAGGGATCGCTTCCACGTTGCGATTTCCTCTCATTTCAGAAAAGACTCAGCATCTACAATGTACCAAACTTATAGGTATATATTAAATAAATCTCTGCCGATACAGTTTGAGTGCATATCGGCCAACAAGTGGCGCTGTTAAATTGCAATTTAATCCCATTTTAGGGACGACAATGAGCTTCTATAGTGTATAAATGTACGAAACTTGCTGTGGGAGATGATTATTAGGTAAAACTATGTTGATTCACTTTTGGATGCATATCAGACGATAGGTGACGCTGCTATTCAGAATTCTTTTCCGTTTACGGGAAGTTATAACTCAGCTTCTATCCTATATAAATGTACCAAACTGGATGTGTGAGTACATATTATAAAAAATTATTTTTATTGGTACTATTTTAATGCGGTTTCTCCTTGCTATATCTCAGCATCTGTTGATGAAAACTGCACTGAATTTTATGAGAAAATATATTCATTAATTTTTTTATGTTAATCGGTAGGTGGCGCTATCATCTAAAATGGTACAGAAGAAAGTATTGGATTTGTGAATTTTTTTTTTTTTTTTATTTCCAGTTTTCGAGGAATTCTCACGTTTTAAGCTGTCCCAAACGTGACTCGCTCATTTTTAGAAAATAATTTTTTGTCTGTGTTAGGGTTTTACAGTATCTCGTTAATCAATAGGTGGAATTTAAACACGATTAACAAATGGTTAGACTTTGGTTTAAATTGGTGCTGATTAACTGTTGGAATATATCACCCAAAAGGTGGTGTACTATTTTGGGATTCATTCCATTTAAGTTAAGGCTAAATCTCAACTTCTGTAGTGTATAAACGTACAAACATGGTATATGATATGGACATTATGTAAAACTATTCTATTTTAATTTGGGTGCATATCGGCCGACAAATGCACTGCTGTGTTGCAATTTAATTCTATTTATGAGAAGGCAATTACTTTGCTTTGAAAAAAAGTGGTCGAGTTTCGACCAATTAGTGAAAATATATTTTAATAAAATTTTCTTTTCCAGTTTTTAAACATTTTAAAATTTAGAAAAAAATATTACAAATTCGTAAATTTCTAATTTAATAACCCCGGTAGTGGGCCAGTTGGTAAAGCTCGGTTCAGTTTAGAACACCGAAAGCGAAGCAGCACTGATCGCGGTTAGTGCTTCGGAGGGCGGTTGCCTCTGTACTGGTCTACGAAAGAGGCCGAGGGTGAGACGACGTCTGGTCCTAGTTAAACTAAGCTGCACCGTCAAGTGCTGGACTTCCTGCGTAGGTCGTTGGGATATTAAAACGCGAGTGCCATCCCTCCGTAGAGAATCAAAATCGTGATGCCATGTCTCCGGACCGTTACCAATGTTCAGTCTAGTACGACGTTAATCAATCAACCAAACTAATTTAACATTTTATCCGCTATGGAAAATTTTATAATTATAATAGTCGTATTTTCTCTGGGTGTAAAAAGGGGGCGGCAAATGTGGCATCTGCCCCGGGTGGCAAAAACCTACGCTACGCCGCTGGAGAGTATTTCAAAATATTAATGGCTGTTTAATAGAAAGATTAAAAAATCGAAATTAAATAAATGAATTTTTTATTTTTTTTTTTTTTTTTTTTTTAACTAAGTAGAGGATTAAATTATTTTTGATTACAGGAAATGGGTTAGATTTAATATAATAATGAATTAGATGATATATTTATATTATTATTATATTTATTTAATTAACAGGAGAGAAAATTAAAATTAACATATATATTATTTAAGGTAACGACACCAGTGCTCGTCACTCTTAAGGCCTTATTTTTAAAATGTTTGTTTTTTTCGAGTGGCATTCATGTGGAATTTATGTATCATTATTATACTTTGGTCTATTTTATACACTGATTCTTCTAGTTGTTGTTAGACACTTTCAATTTTTCAATACGTTAAGCCAATTTTTAAAAAAATAATAAAAATTAAACCTATAAAAATGCCCCAGTGCTCGTCACTTGAAAACTGCTTTTCACCAGTAGTCGTCAGGTGTTTGCACCAGTGGTCGTCATGTAAATAAAACGCAACAATTTGCTCAATAGTTTGATTTTAATTGCGTTTTTGCAAAATTAAATGAAACAGAATATCTTTGGAACATATTTAGAACCCAAATCCATTCTTAGGGTTTAAAACACAAAACATTAAATGGTAAAATTCAAAATATTGCGAATAAAACAAATTCATATGTGAAATAATTTGAAAATTCTTTGCTTTTAAGAAAAGTTTTCAAAATTTTATTCGTTCTCAAAAATATCTTTACTTAAAGCAGAGGGTAAGTAGCAGGGGAGGGGGTAATAATCTCGTTTTTAAGAGTGACTTTGTTCCAAATTTTCGCAGTAAGATTGATTTTACCATGCTTTTTATTAACGTGTATTCTTGTTTGTTTGTCCAGTACAAATCTTACAATTGATTTTTAACTAACATCCCGACTACTTAGACATTTGAAACTTTCAGAATAGTTCAGAACACGATGAAAATGCATTTTTTAAATACTTTTAGCCAACTGCTCCGGGTCCCTGCAGCCTTCGGCAGCGTTATCAGTACAAATCTTGCAATCGATTTTTAACTGACTTCTCGACTAGCTAGACATTTGAAACTTTCAGAAAAGCTCAGAAGACGGTAACAATGGATTTTTTAAATATTTTTAGCCAATTGTTTCGGGTTCTCGCTGCCTTCAATAGCATTTATATGATTCAACAGAAAATTTTAAAACACGGTATATAAAAAATTCTTTTTGTATTGCAATTATTTTTTTTAAAACGTATGGGTTGATTATGCGTACCTAACACATACTATAAAGGAATTTTGAGAAATCCTTCGCCTCTCCTTCCTCATTAAGTGTGGGGTGGATGCAAAAACACGTTTTCAAGAGTAATTATTCTCCAAATTATATCAGGAAAAATTATATCAGGAAAGCAATCTTTTGATGCGTTGATTGGTTTTGCGTACCCAAAAATACTGTAAAGGTATTTTGCGTAATTGTTTCCGACCAAATTTTGAGAAAGGTAGCAAAAACGTATTTCTACGCATAACTCTGCTCTAAATAATCTTACAAAGGCGATTTCTGATGTGTGAGCTGATCATATGCATCCAACACCTAGTATAAAGAGATTTTGCGAAGATCTTTCGTTTATGTGAGGGTGGCAATATATATATATATATATGTATATATATATGTGTGTGTGTGTGTGTGTTTTCAAGCTCAACTCTGCTGCAAATTATTTTCTGGAGGGGATTTTCTTTATGCGTTGGTTGGTTGTGTGTGTGTACCTTACACGCATTATACGGCGATTTTGCAAAATTACCCTTCCCCTCTTCCCTCGGCCGGGCGGACAAAAAACACGTTTTTAACCTCGAGTTTTGATGTGTGGGTATTGGTTAAAAGTACGCAATATGTGATTTGATAATATCTCGTTAAAATTCTAAATTTACCCGTGGGAGATGGGGGGGGAGATAAAAAGCGGTTAAGTCTATGCCGAAGGCAGTAGAAGCCAATCATCATATTGCGGGACGGAAAGCTATTACAGAAGCCAGCGGGAACATTAACTGCGGTTTCGACTGATTTCAATGTTTTTTTTTTTTTTTTTGATAATGATAGGAATTTTTTCCTATTTTATTTAAATATAGGGACCAGCGAAGGTGGCAAAGCTTGCTAGTATTATTCTACACATCAAGCTAATGTTATTAAATATTATGGATATTAATGTTATCAAATGTTAATGTTAATTAATGTTATCAAATATTGTCTTACAATTTTGATTATTTTAGAACAACAGTCAACAGGGTAATTTTGATCAACATTTTAACTATTTGTTTATCTTACATAATTAATATAATGTATAAACAGAAAACTAGCTTAAGAAATGTTTTTAATGTTTAATATTTTCTATATAAGTTTTAATTCATCTGCATCTAACATAACAAAAAAGCCTTAACATAATTTTGAGCCGACTCACAGTCATGCTAACTATGAAATTAAGCCTTTGTATTTTATCATTTTCGAAATATATATGAATTAAAATTAAATTATCACGGTCAATAAAAAACTTAAACATCACTTAAATACATCTTAAATACATTAGACAAATGTATGGAATAATCATGTCTGTTTTTCTAAAATATATAACAGAAAACTAGAAAAAGCTCTTTATAACTAAATATGTTTATGTGCCATTGTTTAATTTTTCCAGCAAAATAATATGGAAAATTTTAGGTGGTTTAAAGTCAGTCATAGTGAATTAAAGGTACCATGACTGACTTTATTTAAACAAGCTATACAAAAGTTACAAGTGCTATAAAGTTCACGTTCTTGAGGTTAAAATACATTTGTTTACATTTACGAATACCCCTGACGACTACTGGTGCCGATAGTCAAATTAAAGTAAAAATTATACCATCATAATTCTAAACGAAAATATAGTATTTTTCATCAAAAAAGTTACCCAGTTATTAAAAATGTTAAAACACCAGTGTTCGTCAGGGGTGACGAGCACTGGTAAAACGTGCAAAATATGCACCAGTAGTCGTCATACCTTAAAAACCTTTATATTATGTCAAATTTTAAAAAGTTGCACATAAATCGTATTCTGCATTTCATAAGCATTACATACAATGCTTTATGAGCAATGTCAAATGCAGCAAACAACAAAATATATCAAGAAATGCAAAGCTATTCCCTTAATCATTTGCTTTACGTTGACTCAATTCAATTGTAATTTAACGTATACTTCCCTTATTTTGTTTCTCCCTACTCTTCCCCAATAGTTGAAATAGAACTTTTTATGTCATAAGAAGCAGAAGGCTTTGGAGAATCTTATGCGGGTAGATTCAAATTCATACAGGTTATAAAACGGTTATTTTAACACTTCTTTTAAGAGGGTGACGATTACTGGTGCAGATTTTAGGGGTGACGAGCACTGGTGTCGTTACCTTAATACCTCATTAAAATCCTTAATAGTTTCGAGTTTAATATATTTCGGCCTCCAGTCGGGACCATCATCAGAAATACTCGGTGTTCGATTTCCACCATACAGTCATATTCGATTCCTAACATAATCGAACTCCGCACTCAATGACACTTTCTATTTAACTGTTTTCATCTCAACTTTACTTTTTGCTGTTCAACGGGTACGAACATCTCAACTCTACTCGAACAGAAACAAAAAAGAACAGTTTATTCTTTTTCAATCGCACGGTAGCTTGCATGCTATCTTTCGCATTATTCGCAAATATTACTTCATATTATTATTTACGCACTATCTTCGCATTATATTGTTTATCGTAAATATTCAACCGCAAAGAACAGTTTAAGTTTATTCTTTTTCATCCGCACGGTAGCTTGCATGCTATCTTTCGCATTATTATTTTCGCAGTTATTACTTCACATTATATTGTTTATTATTTATTCGCAATGTTTCATCGCACCTTATGTTGTCAACGCATTTAAATCTGTGTTTATGTTTAATATAGTTTTGTTTTGTGAATGAAAGAACGAGTGTCTTTATTATTATCTTCACATCACGTCAAATAACATTTTTTGGAGGCACCGGCGAGATGTTCTGTGTGAATTTTGGCTAGCTTACAAATTTGGATATCCAAGCGCAGCTATTAAGGAATAAAACAGATAAGTACTTATTTTCCTATTTTACAAGTTTGACTTTGGTTTTTCGCATTACTCCATTACGTAGTAATGGCAAGCAAAAAGAACAATGACGATGACAGTAATGAAACTGTTGCTTTAGAAGATGCTGAAAAAATAGCAAAACATTATCGAGGCAGAGCGAAATCTGCGCTTACTAGAATTATGAATTTCATAAATAATGAAAATCAAATTTTTCAAAAACATGATCTCTTAAATAAACTAGAAAAGATTGAAATTATTTATTCTGATTTTGATAAAGCCGATTCTGAAATACCTGATGAAATTTCAGAAATAGAAGAATTCGAGATAAAATATTATGAAACCAAAGCCAAGCTTCAACAAAAACTTGAAAATTTATCTGTAAACTTGCAATCTAATGTTTTAAATTTTCAAAATCCTACCATTAATACAAATGCTATATCTAGTAATTTTCGTTTACCAACATTAAATATTTGCCCGTTTAGCGGTAATTATAAAGATTGGATGTCTTTTAAGGATTTGTATATATCATTAGTTCATGAAAATGTTAATTTATGTAATGTACAAAAATTCCAATACCTAAAGGGTTTATTAAAAGACGAACCGGCTTCTATTATTAAACACATTCCAATATCTGAGAATAGTTATCTAGAAGCCTGGGAAAAATTACTTACTAGGTATGATAAGAAAAAACAAATTATTTCTGCACTTATTAAAACCTTTATGGATCAACCAACTATAAGTCATGCTACTGCATATAACTTACGTAAGATGGCAGATACTTCGGATGAAGTAATTAGGGGATTAAAAACTATTGACACTAAAGCTACTGAAAGAGATGTATGGTTAATTTATATTTTATTACAAAAACTTGACCATAAATCACGTGAAGAATGGGCACAATATTCTGCAAAAATTAATTTTCCTACTTTAGAGATCTTTTTACAATTTATCAATGATAAATGTGCATCTATGGAATTATGTAATGAAAATGAGAGTAAAGAGAATGAGTATAAACAAAATAAGGATAAACAATTTAAGTTATCTAAGTTTCATTCTAACGTTAATTACAAATGCATTTTATGTAAAAACAATAATCATTTCTTGTTCAAATGCTTTAAATTTAAAGAACTTCCTGTTAAGGATAGAAAACAATTTGTTAGAAAGAACTCATTATGCAGCAACTGTTTATCTAATAAACACTCTATCGCTCAATGTAATTCCACTTATACCTGTCATTTTTGTAATGCAAAACATCATTCTAGTATATGCGATAATAATTTGAAAACTTATACAGCTTCGGCATCATCTGCTGGTAATAATTTTGAAAACTCTGAGAATCGTACAGAGCCATCTGGCATATCTCAATTCCAAACAAGCACTCATAACCGTTCTATACAAACATCTTTCGCTTTACTTCCTACAGCTAGCGCTTATATTTATGATTCAATGGGTCAGAGACATGTGCTAAAAATTTTATGCGATTCGGGCTCTGAAAGTTCTTTTATTACTGAATCATGTATGAGTATTTTAGGTTATGAGAGAAAAAATGCAAGATTTCCCGTCAAAGGGTTGGCAAATTCAAAGATTGCAATAACTAAAGGTTATACAGACATTAATTTAATTTCCATTCACGATTCCGATGTCAAGTTATCCATGCGAGTTTTTATATTAGATAAATTAACAGCTCCATTGCCATCAGAGAAAATAAACAAGGAACATTTTTCGCATTTAAAAAATATGCAACTGGCCGATCCCAAATTTCAAATTCCAAGTAAAATTGATATGATTTTGAGATCTGATTATTTTTTTTTCTATTTTACTTCCTGGTCAAACAATTTGTACTGAGAATGGTTTAATTGCTCAAAATTCAATTTTTGGTTTTCTCGTATCCGGAAAATTACCTGAATCTCAGACAAAATCTAATTCGATTTCAAATTTACATATTTACGAAACTAATATTGATAGTGAGTTAAAACGTTTTTGGGAATTAGAAGAAGTTTTTAATCCAAGTGAGAAGTTACTTTCACCCGAGGAACAGTTTGTGGAGTCACATTTTCAGGAAAATTATCCAATTAATCCAGAAGGCCGTTTTGTGGTAAAACTACCATTTTATAAATGTAAATCTGAATTATGTAATACAAAACCCGCTGCACTTTCCCGGTTATATGCAATGGAGAGGAAATTTTCTGAAAATCCGGAGTTCGAACAACAAAAAGATTTTTTATATGAATACGAACAATTAGGACACATAGAGGTAATTACTCGGAATTCGCTAAATATTTCTCAAAGGGAACAATATTTCCTATCTCATCACTCAGTTATTAAACCTTCTAGCACTACCACTAAATTAAGAGACGTTTTTGACGGTTCCTGTAAAACTTCTGAAGGTAAATCATTAAATTCAGTTTTAGGTGTTGGCCCTAAATTACAACGAGACATTTTTGAGATCTTACTTAATTTTCGATTATCGGAGATAATTTTTTCTGCAGACGTGGAGAAAATGTACCGCCAGGTTTTAATTTCTGAGTACGATCAAAATTATCAAAAATCCTTTGGAAATACAACCCCAATGAGAAAATAAAGGAATATAAATTGAAGACTGTTACATACGGCCTTGCTCCAGCATCCTTTTTGGCCACTAGGTGCATTAAGCAAATCGCTCTAGATTATAATCAAAATACACGCGTCTCGCGTACTTTGTTAAAAGATATATATATGGATGACTTGATATCTGGTTCAAACTCAGTTAATGGCGCAATATCAATTGCTAAGGAAACTGCTAATGTTTTGGAAGAACATGGGTTTCATTTGAGAAAGTGGAATTCCAATTCGAATGAATTCCTTACGGAATTTCGAGAAAATTGCATCACAGATACAGACTTTAAAATAATACCAAACAACAATGAAAGTTCTAAAGTTCTAGGGCTTTACTGGAACTCTTTAGCAGATACATTCATTTTCAAAACCGCACTTATTCTCAAACCACCACTAACAAAAAGACGCATTTTGTCTGAATCCGTACGCATTTTTGATCCTCTAGGGTTAATCTCACCTTGTACAGTAGTGTTAAAAATATTTTATCAAAAGCTATGGTTAACAAAAGGAGACTGGGATTCTCCTATTCCGCAACAATTTGAAGAGGAGCTCATTAAATATGAGAATTCATTCAATAAAATTAGCCAATTTTCTGTTCCTAGATGCGTCACGCTTTCATCCGATAGTACATTTCAATTACATGGTTTCAGCGATGCGTCAACACATGCGTACGCCGCTGCAATCTATTGTCGACAGACTCATGATAACAAATCAAAAGTCTCACTCTTAGTTGCCAAAATTAAAGTAGCTCCTATCAAGCAAATTTCCGTTCCCAAATTGGAACTTTGTGGTGCTTATTTATTATCTAAGTTATTTTATTCAGTCATAAAAATATTAGAAAATTATAATTTTGACATTTGCGCATGGACAGATTCGACAGTTGTTCTTTCTTGGTTATCCGCACATCCACGTAAGTGGAAAACTTTTGTTGCAAATAGAACGTTACAAATATTAGATGTTCTTCCCACAAAACATTGGAGACACGTTCCATCTAAAGAAAACCCCGCTGATATCGCTTCTCGGGGCATCGATCCTGAAAGTTTACCTGAATGCAACTTGTGGTGGAATGGCCCAAGTTGGCTACTTTTGGATCCTACACATTGGCCAAATGACGCGCCTAAGTCTAAGGAAATCGAGGATCAAATTTCGGCTGAAAAGAAAGCTGATCCCATTTTGTCTTACCATATTGATACATCTAATGATCTTTGATCATCTATTCAATAAATTTTATTCATTTTTTAAAATCAAACGCATTCTGGCATATTGCATAAGATTCATAAATAACTGCAAATCAGCAAGTAAAGTTCATGTCTCAACAAATGATTCTTGTTCCTCTCTCACATGTAGGGAAACTAAATACGCCGAAGAGAACATCATGCGATGGGTACAAAATAAATACTTTCACGAAGACTTAAGACACATCAAGAATCAAAACATTTTGTCTAGAAAAAGTCCTTTACACTCTCTACATCCATTCATTGACCAGAACGGTCTGTTACGGGTGGGAGGTCGCTTACAAAATGCTCAATTATCATTTAACGCAAAGCATCCGGTAATATTGCCGTCTAAACACAAATTGAGCGACCTTATTATACAAGAGAAACATATCGCACACTTATGCTCTATTAATGTTCTCACCCCATCACATTTTCTTACAGGTGATGTCATGCTTTCACCTGCAGACGAACCATTATCCTGTAGCAGGAATCTCAAGAACCGGTGGCAACATCCTGCAACAAATATCAAGGAAGGAGAATTGTTGATTATCACAGACCACAGCTGCTCACCTTTATCCTGGCCAATTGCTGTTCTCCTTTTATATCAGGACTAGCGCCCTGATAGGGTGGGAGTCATGTTCGATTTCCACCATACAGTAATATTCGATTCCTAACATAATCGAACTCCGCACTCAATGACACTTTCTATTTAACTGTTTTCATCTCAACTTTACTTTTTGCTGTTCAATGGGTACGAACATCTCAACTCTACTCGAACAGAAACAAAAAAGAACAGTTTATTCTTCTTCAATCGCACGGTAGCTTGCATGCTATCTTTCGCATTATTCGCAAATATTACTTCATATTATTATTTACGCACTATCTTCGCATTATATTGATTATCGTAAATATTCAACCGCAAAGAACAGTTTAAGTTTATTCTTTTTCATCCGCATGGTAGCTTGCATGCTATCTTTCGCATTATTATTTTCGCAGTTATTACTTCACATTATATTGTTTATTATTTATTCGCAATGTTTCATCGCACCTTATGTTGTCAACGCATTTAAATCTGTGTTTATGTTTAATATAGTTTTGTTTTGTAAATGAAAGAACGAGTGTCTTTATTATTATCTTCACATCACGTCAAATAACACTCGGTAATGACTTGCAGATGCTAAAGCTGGGCGGTTTGTTTATTTCCTAACGCTTCTTCCTCGCTTTCTTCACTTCGCTTGTTTTGGTTGTATAGCTGTTGCCATTCGGGTGGTATAATGCTGTGTTCGATGTGATTAACGGCGTTGTTAGATGTTAGCATTTCGAGAGCCTCTCTTTTGAGGGCATAGCAATGAGAATTATATGAAGCTATTTTTTGATAGTTAATGGAGTCAATGTTAATTGGGTTACTATTGTTAGTTCTTGAGAAGGCTGTAGATTGTTTATTGTATTTTAAATCGGTTAGATGTTCGGAGATACGGTCTTTAATTTTTCTTTTGGTCATGCCAACGTATGAAGCTTTATTTTTATTGTGAAATTGGAAATTAATTTTATAAATGCCTGCTGTGTGTTTAAAATGGATTGAATCTTTTTCGTTACGAATGCGTTGTTAGATATTTTTGCTCGGTTTGATTGGGATATTAATGTTGTGTTTCGCGGCTTCGTTTTTAATTTTTAGGGAGGCAGTATGGGATCGCGGGGGTGAAAGATTGTTTTGTTTTTTGTGCATTGGGAATACGATTAAGAACTTTTATACGTTTTTTTGTAAAACGTTTTTTTGTCATTACCGAGTATTTCTGATGATGGCCCCGACTGGAGGCCGAAATATATTAAACTCGGAACTATTAAGGATTTTAATGAGGTATTAAATAATATATATGATATATAATCCTTTCTTAAAATATTTTTAATGTATTAAAATTAACATTTGTTATAGAAGGCAGAACTTTGCCTACATTTTAATTCTGCATTACAGATCCCTGGTATCCCTGGTACCCCTCCAACAGTTAATCACAGTAACGTATCAGAGAAGATTACATGTTGCTTTATGCTCGTAAAAAACTGCTTCGTAGATGTATGTTTCAGGATAATGATCCCAAGCACACCTTCAAAATGGTGATAAATTGTTTCACAGCCAAGAAAATTAAAGTTTTGGACTGTTCGAGTCAGTCACCTGACCTCAATCCAATTGAACGCTGTTGGGAACACTTCGGAAAGATGTCGGGACACGGAAGCATTCTGCAAATACAGAACTCCTTCAGGATCGTCAATCGGAAGAAGCGAATATCCCTAGATCCACCTTAAAATGCCTTGTTAATTTTATGCTCAGACAGCATGCCGCAGTCCTCAAAGAAAAAGGATATACAACTGAATATCAAATAAACAAACTCAAGTTAAAAGTTAAATTGTAAACACGTGTCATTATTGTAATAAAATTAAAAACGCTTTAAAAACACGTTTAAAATACATTTATTAAAAAGATAAAAACTTCCAAAAACTGCTCTGTAGTGTGTAAAACTAATTATCTGATGATGCCTTGTCTTATCTAAGGCGAAAAGCTTTGGAAGTTTTTATCTTTTTAATAAATGTATTTTTAACGTGTTTTTAAAGGGTTTTTAATTTTATTAAATATCAAATACTGCTGTATTTGGTTACATAATAGGCTTAATTTCAATCAAAGTTCAGAAAAACTGAATCATCTCAAAACTTGTGCTTAAATACTTTTGCTAATTTCCAAAGTTTTTTTAATTTATACTGTTTTTTCAATTGTTCTAAGGTTGAATTTCGTTGAGCTTTAAAAAGGGTACAAATTACTAATTTACATCATTAATGGCTGTTGTTCACCAATAATTTCAACTCCCGGTTGAATATGAAAACTTGAAAAGCGCATAAAGTCAGAGTACAACTTTCAGCAAAATTTGATGCGTTGCTTCTGCCATCTAGCGGCATTGTTACTTTAATATTTTTTGCGAAAAAGGACCAATCAAAGATTATATGAAATCTCCGTCGTTATAGTTGGCAGAAGAGCCGGTCAATTTTTTTTTCTAGAAAGCAGCACCCTGTCTTTAGACGCTTTTCAAGCTTTTGCGTTGAACCAGGAGTTGAAGTTAATGATGAATACGGCCGTAAGAAATTTTGCTTACAGACGTTAAAAGTTAGGACAGAGAAACTTATGGTCTGGTCTCAAAACTGCCAGCTATTGTATATATATACATACAGCATGTCCCACCTAAGATGCTACAAACTTCGAGGCGTGGTAGGGGGCAACTAGATGACGCATAATCACATAGGAATGCCGGGTTGGAAAAGCCTTCTTGACGCGATAGAGGGCATTGAATAGCAGTGGGTGTTTCGAGCGTACTTGTTTAGAAGCTTCATTTCGGATTTCGCATTTTTTAGGCCCAAAATAGGAGGTTCGTTGGTGGTTGATTATCTGGTTGATTGGATTTTACGTCGCACTAGTGCTGCGGAATGTGCAACACAAAATAGGAGGAAAAAAGGTGTTTATTACTCGCTGATCATAAACTTAACAAGAGTAACAAAACGGAAACACAAGCACAACTCATATCCAAGGACGTATTCGAATTTACGACACCCGAATGTGATGATCATCCTCATAACTTCGTGCCTTGGATTTCCCCGGCAGCTGCAAAGATGCATGTTATAAGATCCTCTGCATTTTCAACGGGATTTGGTAGACAAGGGATTTCGCACACCGCCACACTGTTAAAAAAATACAATTTTGTTGTCAGAAATTCTCTGTGAAAATTACAGAATTCTCTGTAATTTGAGAAAAAGTCATAAATTACGGAAAAATTACGTTGACAAAAAGTATTTTTCTGTAACTTTCACAGAATTCTGTAATTTTCACAGAGAATTTCTGGCAACAAAATTGCATTTTTTTAACAGTGCAGAAGAAGCAATACATTCGCCATAGGCCTGGCGATCGGTCAGGCTAATTCACTGAATCACCACAGCCAATCCCCAGCCAACTTTGGCCTTATGTTGCATTTAAATAGTTACGTACAGAAAGGCTATGGGTGGAAACTCCAGCATGCTGCTACCACAGGAAAGGATGCGTCGCAGTCGTAACGTGTAATTCCAGTAGTTCTGGTAACTGGACTCTAGGCTCTTCTAGTAACTGGACGCGTTGTAAGGATACGATATATGTAATCATTATTCAGAATCCTTCACACGCCATTGTGTGAAATATCGATTTCGTTAACGTTACCTCGTGTACTTGTACTAGGAGTGATCTTAATCAGACCGATCTCAGCTTCCTCATTGGCTGTTGTATATGTCGTTCGATCACGATTACGTGTGACCTTATGAAAACAACTGCTGTTACACAATTGCTGGTGTAGGCATGCAAACATGATATGGACGGGAGTTCTCCTCAACAGTCAGCTTTGGACGTACAAGCTCTGAGTGGCTCGACCATTACAGTCTGTGGCCTCGTATGCCAGAAGCATATTTGCTTTCTCTGATTTCGTGTAGTCTGCCATCCAAAAGCCTCTCTGTCTGCGGGCGAAAAGAAGCTTCATCTCAGCGCAACTGTTTCCTGTCGTAGAGTCCCTCTGGCGACAAGTTAAACTCATCACCAAGAAATTTACATATTGCCTTTTTAACACTCTCTCTAGAAACTTTGCACCGAGAACGCTGTCCGTCTTATCAACTAGCACCACTCCTGCAACTCCGGGGCCAAGGATCAGCTTTGTGTGACCCAGCTTTTTTGATGATCTTACCGCGTAAAGAAGGCGTTTCCGACATGTGGCATTCCTATATGATTCCGAGTCGTCTAGGTGTACAATACCTCCCCTCGAAGTTTGTAACATCTTAGCTGGGACACCCTGTATAGTATACATATAGGATGTTTCTGAACTCCAAGCATAAATTTGGACGAGAGGTAGAAGGCACCAATAGAAATCAGAATCCCATCGGAAAACAATGTCCCAAATGCTGTCCTCAAGTGGTAAAGAGACTTAAAGACAAGGCAAGGACACAGACACAGTACAGAAGCAGTATTAAGCATTTTATTGACAAAAAATATACAATAGTTAGAAGCATTACAGGAAATGTTCGAAATTCCACCCATCGGCATTCATGCACGATTGACACCTAAGCAGCAGGGATTGGCTAACATTTTCAGAAATATCGAACATTTCACATTTGGTAGCAGTAGCGATGGGGGATTCTTGAAACAAGTTTTATTTCAGAATCCACTGGCGCAGAGGTCGTTAACCTTCTTGACTTCAAGGACCACCAAATTCATAATTTAAAATCCCACGGGCCACTGATATTATTAATTAAGAAACGTAAATAAATTTCTAAAATAAAAATCAGAGAATAACAGTTTTAAATGAAATAAACATATTAAATATAAAGCATTTTAAATGTAGTTTTATTTTTAAGAGCATAAATAATCATATGAGCAAGGCTTAAAGGTTGTTATTTAAATAAAACATTTTTCGAGAAAGAATGTGAAGGCCTTTCATTGTTACATATTATAAGAAACTCAGACGAAAGATCTAACTATACTAATAAATTACTATTTCCATATGTAAAACTGCACCTACTAAATTTAGTAATCTGTAGGGGAAACCGGGGACAGTTGGCATAGATTTTGGTTTCTAATTTTTCTAATTTTTTGCACAATACTTAGAGAAATTCTGATGAATGCATAGGAAAGCTTAACTCTTTGGCTACAAAATCGCATGTATGATCCATCAATTAAAAACGTGTTTAAGCACCCCAAAAACACATTTTCTCAGAGCTTGCAACTATGGTAACTAACCCCGGGTGCAGTGATAGTTGCCACACCCGTAGGCAAGTTGACATAACGTGGTATGCGTAGGGGCACTTAGGCAGAACACAGCAATTTTCGAGGAAAAGCATTTTATATTTTCGAAACATCTTATTTTAATACTACTTGGCTAAAATTTCCTGCTTAAATGTATGAAAAAATAATCAATTTATCAAATAAAATAAATTCTGCTTATTTATCTAGCTACCTATACTTATTCAAATAGAATTAGACCAATGTTTGAGATTAACCACGAAAGTACGTGTTGCCCGCTCGTTTATCTGAACAGGTGGGATTAATTTATGCACAATTTTACTTTCAGCCTATAAAACTGAATCGTTCTCATTTGGCTATCTCCATTCCCCCCGCCCTCCCTTTTTGACTATGGTGGACATGCGAATGTCATTGCTATTAGTTTCAAATTTTTTTAAGGTACTGACAGGATTTGTATTTGACCAAAACAAAGTTATTTAATTTGCATTCAGGGCATAGTTGCTGTACGCTTTTTAGATACCGGAAAAATTTAATCGAAATATTTGTTTTCTTTAATCAGCAAACTGTAACATTTTTCACTGATTAAGTAAAATAAACTAATATATATATATATATTAAAATTTCCCTGTACCCAAAAAGGGCTAAAGTTCGCAACTATAATTCAGGTTGGTTAAGGGACTCTAGATTTTCTGGAGGATTTGTTGTTGGTCTAGTTTTATGTGACATTTCGGTATCTTTTTGAGGTTCTTCGAGGTTCGTAGGAACTGTTGAATGAAAACCCACATCATCGTCTTTGCAGGAGGCTGAGGGTGAAAACAATTAATTCTGGACAGGTTCTTCAGCCTAAAAGAAAGTTAAGCCGTGCCATAGCTACGTTATAGCTATGCCAAAATACCCTATGCCTAAATATGCTAACTAGTCCCAAAGATACATCCAACATTAGATTCCATAGAATCCCAAGCATCAGAAAAAATCTGGTGTGAAAAAACCACACGACTTCCATTACCCACTATTACACGTATTATATGCATTTTTGGAGATAATGTGATCAGAAGTAGAAATCTAAAACTTTTCCGGAAAGAGCAACTTGGTACACGTGTAAAAACATATAAAACAAAGTTTACATAGCGAGTTAAAAAATCAGGGGAAAAAATTGGTAGAGTTATTTTTTGAAACACCAATTTCCAAGATCTAAAACTGACTTACCTAAGCAGGATGACTGTTAATTTTCCTGTAATAACCACGTAATACATGAGAAAGGATATTTAAAATGGATTTATGTAACAATTTTCAAGAAAATCGTTAGAGCCGTTTTTGAGAAACCAACTTTTACCAAAACTTGGCATACTCAATTATTGAAAGGAAAACAATAATTATATACAAAAGGATATTTAAAAAAAGTTAATATGGCGGGTTTGAAAAAAATCCGTACAGCCGTTTTTAAAAGAACACTTGCGAGACCTGAAATTGTGCTATTTATACAAGACGCCTATCAATTTTCCTGAATTAAACAACTACATCATTCGAAAGGAATTCTAATAGAGTGTTTATATAGCAACTTTGAAGAAAATCGCTAGAGCCGTTTTTGAGATACGAACTAACGGTCCCATTTCCGATTTCTTGTGTAACACTTTCGGTTTCCAAATTTTCACCAAAATTTGGAAAATTCATCTGTACACCAGACCTGTCTCAATTTTGAAGTTTCGCAGTTCTATCTTTAATAATTTTGGAGATATGATAGCCAGAAGAATCCCCACACATATATATAAACACACACACACATCTGCCAATTGCCAAAAACTACTTTTTTGAACTCAGTAGACCTTAAAACGGATAAATCAAGTGAAAACTCGATATCGAATTTCTGGACAGAGAACAATACTTCCATTACCTACGGTAGTCGGGTAGTGGAAGTAAAATCGATAATATACATGCATGCAACAACAGTTAACCACTCTTTTAAAAATCGCCATAAGCAGCACCTCAAATTAATCTACAAATTCACTAGACCAAAAAAATGTACGATGAAAAATTTTACTCACCAGTCAAACAAAATGACAAAACAGATATTTTTCCTTTATAACGCCTCCAAGCAGATTGAATTTACGGTGGATGGTGCATTTATACAAACCTTCACCATTAGTAAAATGACAGTGATTTACCTCCACTGTGGCAGGAAATAGAAGCTGAGTTCCAACCAGCCCCTTATGTTAACTAACTCCGGTCTCCCATATATTATATTGTTAGATTATTGAAATCAAATGAAAAATTACATTTTTACGTACATTTGACACCTTTAAAGAATTCGATTATTTTAATAAATTTAGAAAAAAATTTAGCTAAATGTAGATCAGAAATCCGTAACGATAACTATGCTTGATACTTACAATTTAAATTTTTGTGATAAAAATAACGTTTCATTTATCCCTCATCCAGAAAATTATGTAATGTTGTGAGTATTCAATCTAATGTTGTGAGTATGGGTCACTAAGAAAATCCTGAAGTTAAATGTACTATCATTGTAGTTTCTAATGAAACATTAAAAATTTTTAAATAATTTCAAACTTTTTCTACGGACCACTAAAATTTTCTCGCGCACCACTAGTGGTCCACGGACCACCGGTTGGCAACCACTGCATTGGAGTTTTAGAGATAATGACCTTCATGGCACCCTACAAATAAAAAACAAGAAGAGATAAATCAGGTGACCTTGGAGGCCATGTGACAGCACCACCGCGCCCAATCCACCTACCTACTGGATATTTAAAAATTATAAATGTTGGCAGCTATAATATTCTGATATTTTACACATCTGTTTTACGAATTCCCTAATACTGTCCACGGCTACTCCACTTTATTTTTAATATGTACAGTATCGTTTTCGACAGCAGTTTCAAAACTCATTTAATCGATTTTGTTGTTATATACTTGAGTTAAATGGTTAAAATATTATTTTTAATTTCTTGGAGCCTTTTAGTCTGTAAAACTTTATGATGGAGATGTTAGGATTTTTCAATGCCAAAAAGTTGGATTTTTATTCGTATTTATGATTTTATTAACTTTTCTGTGACTAGTTTGTTCTTGTTTACTGCTCTCATTATTTTTAATTTTAGTGCATTTTAAGCCACTGTTTCTTCTGAAGTCACCAGGATAACGCCATTTATAGTTTTTCATTCTGAAAATTACAATACAATTAAAAAAATGTGTGTTGTCATTCAAAAATTTCGAAATTTTTTTACTGTAATCGTAACTGTAACATCTGGAATATTTCACCTCAATGTCGAGAGCATATTTTAAACCATCAAAATCCGAACGTATATGCTGTTTTCTTAAATGTTAATTTTTCTAGGGGGGGGGGGGCTATGTATTGGGAAAGTTTATTTTTATAATCACCCTATATATAGCATATTATTTATGTGTATCATTTAATTCCTTTGAATTGAATGCTATTAGTCAGAGCCTAATTATGCATTCGGTACCATATGGGCAGAAAGGACGTGAAGATTGATTTTCTTCCCCCGAACAAGAGAGAGAGATGCCCTTCCTTTTTTTCTTAATGACCAACGTGCGGTGATAAATGAAAAGGATATTTTGTTGATAAAAGAACATGTGTTTGGCGATTGACGCTAGATTTTCACATCATTTAGTGCACTAACGGAAAATAGCAAAGTAATTACATTTCGTGGGAAAGTATATTTTTTAACGAACACAAAAATTACCAGATAAATTCTAAACTTAATCACAGTTAAGAAAAAATTTTATATTTCAACAATTGAGAAATTTTCTTTTATTAAATATTAAAAAAATAAACAAAATCGTTATGAATCTTCATAACACTCTCATTTTCCCTGCTGATTGAATGATTTTTTTTCTTTCTTTTCTAAACCACTACTTTTTCAGATGCAGTTATCCAGAAATTTTTTCATTGATTTTCACCCAAAAAATTACTCTTGTATTAAAATGAATGGGAGTTCTCATTCGAAAATATTGAAATTTTTTCACTGCAGCCTTAACTGTAAAGGCTGGTCTATTTCGCATCGTTATCGAGGACATGCCTCTAAAACTTATATCTCCAAACTTACCTGTTTTTTTTATTGTACGTTGATTACGGGAACATATATTGGGAGAGTAGCAGGTAAAAAACACCGGTTCAAAGTCATGAGGTGCGTGCGTTGGTGCGTCGGCAAGCCGTGCGGATGCCACGCCGTGCCCTGAGGGTCTAGAGGAGTTAGCGTCGACGTTGAGAAATCATTCTGACTTAATCGTGAAACGTGAAGAGGGTATTAATTAATGTTGTTAATGAATTAATATTAATGAGGGGTTTTTGTGAAAAATGATGGTAGTTTTAAAAAGAGGTTATTTTTGACTAGTTTTAAAAAGAATGCTATTGTTTGAGAAGGATTCAGTCATTAAAATGATATTAATTGCAGAATAATAATTAAAAAATATTAATTAAGGATTTTATTACAAAAGATATGAGTGGCTTTATCGTAAAAGATGACGATGGTTTAAAAAAGAGGTTATTTTTGACTAGTTTTAAAGGAATGCTGTTGTTTGAGAATGATATTAATTCCAGACTATTAACTACAAAACTATTAATTAAGGATTTTCTTGTAAAAAGTTACAAATATTTTATGAAAAATGACAATGAGAGTAAAAATGAAGTAGAAAGATTATTAAAATGTTTACGGTATGGTTGTGGTTCGAACCTGACACCTGATCTGTTAATGAATGTAATTAAAAAATATTAATTAAGGATTTTCTTCGAAAAGTTTTATGAAAAAGAATGTGAAAATTAAGATGATTAAAATCTTAACAGTATGACTTTAGAAATTGGATTACAATGAAAGATGAGAGTTGTTTTTGAAAGATAATTAAATGAGTGATAAAAATTAATTTTGAATTACTTAATTGAAGAAAGTTCGTTAAAAAAATAATACTTTTTCCATAAAAATTTTTAAATCGTGAATAACCAGTATCTAATTTAAACTGTATATATATTTTTTACTTTTTTATGTTATAAATAGAATAATATTTTAATACAAAAAGATCGACTTCATTTGTCAATGATGACATCGCAACATTGTAGGGAAAGGAAGTGAGAAAAACTTCAAGCGTTTCTTAGAATCGGGGAAAGTGGGGTGACGTCGGAAGTTGTCCATTATTCCCTTTACTGTGGTATAAGATTTGGACAGATTGTTTTCGATAAACGTTAGGTTTTAAAAATATGAATACATATCCTTTCATTAATTTTGAATTTAGAATTTGATATTCAATATGGGAATATAATAACTTTTAATAATTCCTTTATTCTTTTAATTACTTTAGGGGAATGTGTGAAATTTTAGCGATCAATTCAGAAATATTATAATAAATAATAAGAATTTGGCATGGTTTTAAAACAATTTCCTAATATTTTAGGATATCTCAGCGAGAATTTTAGGGTATTTGGCGATAATTCAGATTTGGCAAGAAACATTTAGTATTAATTTCGAGTGAAAGAAAATTTTATCACTTGCTAACCTTATTTCGTGAAGTGAGGGTGCTTATTTTATAACCTCAGTCCAGTGTTACATGTTGGTAATTTTAATTCGTATAAGAAATGAGTCTATCCGTAGAGATACCTATTTCAAATCAACAGTTCACTCCATCACGAATAAATGACAAGAAGTTGTCCAAACATCTGGTGTATGTTCAACCTGTAATAAGACTTTTTCTAAAAAATCTAACTTAATTCGACATTTGGGGGTTCATATTGGTGTGAAATCTTTTGTGTGTTTTGCATGTCAGAAAGCATTTCAACGTTCGGACGATTTGAAAACAGATTTAAAAATTCATAAAAAGACTCTTACAGAATATGAATGTGAACAATGCAGTGAAAGTTTTAATCGAATCATATTAGAAAAAATCATATCTATCGAATCATATTAGAAAAAATCATAAAAAGACTACGCCTACGCATGTTTGTGATCTATGTAGTGAAATCTTCAGATGGAAATATGGATTATTGAAACACATAAGAAAAAAATCATCGAAAGCCTTCATCTCGATATTTATGTGAATCATGTAATGAAGTATTCAATGGTAAAATAGATATGTATTGTTATTTACATACTTCAGCCAGGCATCAGTCAACACCAAAAACTGTAGAAAATTCTTCTCAAGATCCACTTAAGGAGAAAACTAATTTTTTTAAAAGACGTAGTACATACAACCACTATCTTTGACAAAGAAAATAATGATATGGATTTGTTAAAATTTTTTAATTATTTAAGAACTAACATTTTAATCGAATTGAACTTTCAATTAAGCGATAAAAAAGGAATGAAATAGTTTATAGTTGTTAAAATCGCCCTTAAACGTTCTATGGAAGGTAAAGAAGAATTTATTTCCCATCATTTGCAATCAAAAACCATTTCTACAATTTTATCAAGTGATTTGAATAATGTTCTCGAAAATGCTTTCAACAAAATGATAGAGAGTTTTCAAGAATCTACTGATCAAGAATCAGGCTGTACTTTGTTTGAAATTAACAAATTACAACTCTGTATGGTAAAATTTTAACTCATTTTAAGATGTATCACCTAACACATGTTTTTTCATTATATTCAATAAATTGAAAAATAAAAGTTCCTACATAATTTATTAAATAAAACCCGGCATTAGTTATTTTAAGTTGCGTTTCCTAAGAACTATTCAAAGTTAACTTTGAAAAATTCGAACAGATTTAAAAAAAAAATATTAATATATGTTTTATAAAGACATTCATGTTCACAGATGCATACTTAATTGTTTTAAAGTGTATTGAAACATACTTAAAAAATATTTTAACCAAATATTGTAGATAATAAACATATGTATATAAACTGAAAATGTTTTTACACAAAGTTTTTTTAGAAATTAAGATAACTTTATTTTAGAACAAAAATATAAAAAACTTATTTTTACAATAATAAGATTGAAAATGTAAGATAAAATCACAAATTTACCAGTTTAAGATACTGTAAGTATTTGAAAAAATCATGAAGTATGGAATTTTAGTGTTTCACACATGTTAATAACGCATCTTATTTTATAATGTAATATATTTCTAACTTTTTTTTAAGTAATATAGTTTAATGTTTTTCAAACATATGTTTATAAACTGATTTTCTTTTTAATGGAAAGTTTTTTGTACGAAATATTTTAATACAAATAATATTTCAGGAACAATTAACTTATTTTTAGATTAAAAATGTAAGATAAAATCTAACACTTATCAAATTTAGAAGTTTTATGATATAAACTCAACAATTTAAGAAGCTGTAGATGTATGATTAAGTCATGAACTTTTAAACTTTAAGTATTAACAACCTATCTTCTTTGAAAATTCTAAACCACATGTTTCGGCAAATCTATAACCAACTGTTAAAAAACACAGATCTTAGAATATTTTTACCCTAAGAATTTTAACATAGATGCTACATCCATAAAAATACAGAGTGAAAGTGTACAAATTATCTGTTCATACATGTTGATAAACTAGAATTTTCCACAAGATTCGACTATTATAGCAAGGTACAGGATAATATTTGACTAAATTTCTACTAATATTGGCGATGGTTATAAAAATTTGGCATAAAATTAGAGAATTTTGGTGTTAATTCTTAAGTATTTTGACTAAGTTGCAAAGCTCAATGAAAGTATTTTAAGAATAGTTTGCTAAAATTTACTAAGTATTATACTATTTTTCAGTTATTTAACGAAAAATAGTGTCAAATTTACTAAGTGTTTCACTAAAGAAAAGAATTACAATAAAATTTTTTGTCAAGAAATACTAAATTCATTGCACATACGCGAATACATACACACAAGCTTGTAATTATAACCATTATGAAATGTTATTAAATATTTTTTACAAACTAAAATTAACAATTTAAAAAAAAAAATTTAGTTTTTTCAATAATGTTTTTTAAAGATTTATCTAATATTGTGTGTTCCCATCCACGTATGTGAAATGAATTTAGTATTTCTTGACAAAAATTTTTAGTGTAATTCTCTTCTTTAGTGAACCACTTAGTAAATTTTGCACAACTTTTCGTTTAATAAATAAATAATAGTGTAATACTTAGTAAATTTTAGCAAACTAATCTTAAAATACTTTCATTGAACTTTGCAACTTAGTCAAAATTTAAGATTTTCTTAACATATGATATTCCACATTGTTATGTAAATAGCATTGGATTGCACTGAAACTACAAACATCTTGAATAATTTAAAGTCCTTGAGAGAAAAAAAATTAAAGATTTTTATTAAAGACTTAGGAATGTATACAAGAGAATGTATACACACAAGCTTGTAATTATAACCATTATGAAATGTTATTAAATATTTTTTACAAACTAAAATTAACAATTTAAAAAAAAAAATTTAGTTTTTTCAATAATGTTTTTTAAAGATTTATCTAATATTGTGTGTTCCCATCCACGTATGTGAAATGAATTTAGTATTTCTTGACAAAAATTTTTAGTGTAATTCTCTTCTTTAGTGAACCACTTAGTAAATTTTGCACAACTTTTCGTTTAATAAATAAATAATAGTGTAATACTTAGTAAATTTTAGCAAACTAATCTTAAAATACTTTCATTGAACTTTGCAACTTAGTCAAAATTTAAGATTTTCTTAACATATGATATTCCACATTGTTATGTAAATAGCATTGGATTGCACTGAAACTACAAACATCTTGAATAATTTAAAGTCCTTGAGAGAAAAAAAATTAAAGATTTTTATTAAAGACTTAGGAATGTATACAAGTTATTTTTTGTAAAATGAGAATTGTTTAAAAAATTAGGAAATATACTTTGGTATAATGTAACTTAGTGATATTTAAAACAAATACATATGAATTCATGTTTCTAAGATATAATTCGATGTTTAGGGAGAAAATTATTACTTCAAAGTGTAAAAGCGTCAAAGTTTTTTTACAGATCGTCGGTTTAATAGACAAAGTAAAATAATAAAGGTCAAGAATTATGGGTAAGCATAAGTGCTTTTTGTTAAATTGTGCATTCGTGACGTGACGGATAAGGATAAATGTATTGGTAAATCATAGATTACTGATATGTAAAACTAGTGTATATTAATTCGTGAAGTTACATATATGTCCACAAGTGTTTACGTATGAACTAAAACAAATTCACACTACTATTTTTCAAGATTAAGTTTTATTTTTGAATGATGTATAGAAATTTTTAAAATTTATTTATTTGGGGTCCCACCTCCACCCATCACATTTGCAGAAATATGTGAGGCCCCAAATCTTTTTAAGCAAGTTTTGTAGGTAGGTTAATATAACTACTAGCAACTGAAAGATGATATTTTGCTATTTTGTGTTCCAAATAATGAATTTTTTAAAAACCTCTCTGAATGAATTCATCTAAGGACTTAAGGATTTTTGCTTATCTTTCGCGAATATGCTGTTCAATTTTATCTTCAATAAGTTCGATAAGACAGGAGCATCTAAAGTATGTCTGTACCTCTTCCATTTCTTCATTTGGTCTTTTATGTTCCAAGGATATTTTCATAACCAAATACCATTTAATGGTATGCTATTCTTTTAATTCATACATAAGTTTTTCACAAACTTGAGGCTGTATATATGATTGAAAGACATCCATGTCACACTCATTATTTTCATTCGGGTGAAACTTCACTGTATTAAACACATGTGTTTGAAATATTTCTATAGGACAGTGGTTTGGTTAAGTCATATCGGGATTTTGATCAAGCATAATTTTTTTATACATGAGAAGTATCAACTTTCCCTTTACTGAAAATATGTCTAAAATATACCATTTGATGTTTAGACGAAAACTTTTTACAACAAGGTGTAAAAACGACAAAGTATTTTTACAGATTATTGGTTTAATATGCAGAGTAAAATAATGCAAGTCCAGCAAAGGCGTGAAGTGTGAGCAAAATGGTTGTTTTTGTCACATCATGGGTTCGTGATGTAGTGTATTACGGGAAACTCATAGCCAATGATTATAATCTTCCGTCACACTCATTAAGTAACCTCAACAGTAAAGGATCCGTCAGAGACTGGCAACTTAAGAAAATCTGCAAATCGGCTCTATTGATATTTCTTTGATCTGGTTTAGGAGATCGACGCTCGCTGCCGCTCGCTGCAATCGAAGCTCCCAAACCTCCTAGTGCGGTAATTGCATGAGAAGGGGGGTCTCTTTTGTAAAAGAGCAATAAAAAGTAATGTCCTTCATTGTAAATGTGTGCAAAATGTCAAGGGTCGCCTTCGGACAATGGATAATTTATGAGTTTTGACGCGCTGTATGTTGCTAGTATCTGAAGGAAGCTTAACTGCTCCCTGGCACACGTTTCTGCCCACAGGGGCGTCTACGGCAATGAGACCGCTGATGCACTAGCGAAAGCCGCTACGGAATTAGAAGAAATAACTGTCCCCCTCCCAGCACCCCCCTCATATGTTAAAAATAAGATAAAAACCCTCATTCACCAACACTGGCAGGACCTCTGGTCCAACTCGGAAAAGGGAAGACATACGCATCATTTAATACCCATAGTTAGCATAAACACCTGGACGCTTACCCCCCCCCTCCCCAATAATAGCCTTCTTAAGTGGTCACGGTCCATTCCCCTCTTATCTGCACAGATTTCATTGCCATCGATCGTCCCTGTGTCCCTGTGGCGAGGAGGGAACTCCTGATCATTACTACTATTCCTGCCCCCTAACTCTTAACTATCATCTCCGAAATCCATCCGCAAGACAAAATAATTGGCTCTCTAATATTATTACGAGAAAACCACTAATTCAGAAACTTAATAAAATTTATTCCCTTCTAATGGACATTTCAAATAGAACTAACTAAACCATGCATTTTAACTCTACTTGTGCAGTCAGTGGCACCCTCCCAAGAGAAACTTAATTGATCTCAGCCCTAAATCTTTTCTGTCCTTTCTCCAGCAAATTAAACTTTTTTTTTCGTGTTTGTTTTATTATTTTATTTTTAATTAACCCTGTGCTCTCAGAGGAAATCTCAAAAACAACAAAAGTCTACTATTAAGCAAGTACCTAAACGTGACTACTTCTAAAAGAAAATGGAAAAGTGTGATCCTCTTTACATGGTACTCTCAGTAGCAACTTCAAAACAGTCAGCATGCCATCTGTCGAGTGGGGCGGGCTGGGCTCGGCATGCTGACCAATCATGTTTTGTAAATACTATGAATTTCTGTTTAATATCATCGCCCCTTGTCGCGTGAAGGCTGAATGCCTGGCGATGAAGGCTTGTATATTTGAAGTTTGTTTTCAATAAACGTCAGGCAGTGCTGGAACTGGCCTGATGCTCCTCCTGCGTGCAGGGGGTATTTCTCGGGACAGCCCTACGTGGACTTCGGTCCTCGTATAGCTCAACACCGCTCTTCGAGCGGTTAGCCGGGGCTGTTCCCCTGTTCAATCTTCCGTCACACGAGTTATGACGTCAGCAACAGATTTTTGTGTCTCCTCAAGGTTGATCAACCATGTCTAAACTTGAAAGTATGTATATATATATTTTGTTGTTGTTGTTATTACTTCGCATATGGTTTTTCGTATCTTGTAAGTTTTATCTACAAATTTTCTAACTAAATATTTTGTGTTAGCAATCCTACTAAAAACAGTTAAATTTTTCTAAATGATGTGACATAAAGAAAAAAATTGACAAAAATGTTTAAACTATGTTAAAAAAATTTTGTAAAATTTCCCAAACTTCTAAAATTAGGCTTTCACGATTCTTACAAAATATTTTCTGTATTCTAAAAATTTTAAAGTATAAATACAGTCATGAGTACAAAAGTTTAAGTCTATACCCGAAAATTATTTTTACACTCTTCTGAATAGAGATTGTAATTTTAGTTAAAGTACAATTCACTTTGAATAGACATATCTAAAGTAAGATTCAAACTATGATACTTAGGAAAGTACTAACTTCATGAGTATATCTAAAAAATTTTATGAGGTAGTTTTTCAGAAAAATTGTTAATAAGATAAATTCATTTAAGATTTTCACAAGTACTTACTGAATGAGTAGTAAAACAATTTTATAAGTTTTTTCTTCTTCGATGAAAGTTTGATAGTTTATAAAACTACTATTGTATATAAATTTTACTTAGTGTTTAAATATTATACTCAAACAATTCTACAACAATAATGAAAAAAGTATATCACTAAAATATTTTACATAAGTAACTTTTGTACATGTTTAGGTTTTAAAAAAGAGGACACTTAAGTTTGTATTCTAATAGAAAATATTGTGTATAAGGTGATTTTGTAATAAAAGTTAAAGCAAATCATTTTCATTGAAATCTTTTTATTTGAAATACATTTACAATAGCATAAAACAACAGATTCATACAAATTTATATTGTTGGGATATCATTCATACATTCGGTATTAAAATTATTCAAAAAATTTAGCAAGTCTAGATTTTCATTGTCAAAATTATCTGTTACTAACTCATTTTCATTCGTACTAAAATTATTCAAATTCATATTTTCGTTGTTAGCAAAAAAAATCATGAACATCATTCAGACAATTAGGATTAAAGTTATACAAAAAATTTAACAAGTTCAGACTTTCATTGTCATAGTTTGCTAGAGGTGAATCAGTTTGTATCAGGTTAAAATTATTCAAGTCGATATTTTCATCTTTGACGTATAAAGCATCACCATTATTTTCACTCGCATATTCTACATTCTAATTGTTCAAAAAAAATTTAAGTCTAAGTCTGTATTTTCAGTTTGAAAGTTGTCAGTAGATCAGGTTAAAATTATTCAAGTCGATATTTTCATCTTTGACGTATAAAGCATCACCATTATTTTCACTCGCATATTCTACATTCTAATTGTTCAAAAAAAAATTTAAGTCTAAGTCTGTATTTTCAGTTTGAAAGTTGTCAGTAGATAAACCAAATACATCATTCATGCATTCAATGTGAAACTTATCTAAAAAATTTAACAAGTTCATATTCTCAGCATCATTGTTTACACTGGTTCTCATAATTATAAGGACACTCGATTTTCTATATTAACTAAATACTGAACAGTATTATTTAAACAAATATATTTTTTATTAATTTGAATTTCCTTAATAAACGATATTTAAAAAGTTTTATCGTTTTCCTATATTAAAAAACTTTAAATAAGGTAAAAAAAAAAAAAAAAAAAAGATTTTTCAGGTGTTCACAATTATAAGGACAGCTCGAATCTTAGTATATATATTTTTTCAGTTATTCTTTAAATTAATATTTTATGGGGTCTCCTTTTAGGGTGAAAAAGTCAGACATTCTCTCTGGTATATATATATATTTAATATTCAGTTTCAATACCATTTCATGCAGCATAGGTGATATTCTGAATACATTTAAACTATTTAAAATTACTTTCCACTTCCATGCACTTTTCTAATATGATACGTTAAGGTTTTTTCTACTTTTAGGCCACGGGAAAGGCAATAATTCAGAAGTTTCTTTTTTCAAACTATTTTCTATTGCTCTAGAAGTAGAGCAAAAATATAAGTCTTGTTGGAAAAAAAAAAATTATTACCCCCTCACCCCTCTCTAAAATCTAATAAAAATCTGAGAATTCCACGTTTAAAATTTGCGGATATTCTCTTGATGTTCATAATAATAGAAAAAATTACTGAATTCATTCTGCCTTCAATAGAAACAGCTCCCCAAAGCACCATAGATCAACCTTTAAAATGCCCTATTCATACCTGCCTTTAAAAAATCTGCTCTGTCCTTCGCTATCTTCAGATCGTGCCAGTAACTGTTAAAACCATTTCGTTAATCAAGAATAAAATATTTTTCATCCGAAAAATGAAATATTTTACCATTTTATATTGTCTTTATTCAACTTTAACAGTCGTTCTTTCCTCCATTAAATGCTTATTGATCGTTACAGGTTTTTTATTCATTTTAACATATTATTAATTATTTTAAACATGCATAAATGTGGACCCCAACCTTTCGTTAAAAATTACGAGCAAATTCAGTAGCAGTCATTTTGAGTATTTAGAACAGTAAGAGGAATTATGAGTCTTCGATATCTGTAAAACAACTCTGATTTGCATCAGATCTCTCTCCTATCGAACCAGCAGTTCAACGTTTGATCACATTTCCTTCAGCAATTTTAGATCTTCCAATTTCATTAGAAATACGACGGATTGAAACTATCCCTCCACTTAAAAACACATTTATCATACTTCACTACATGAGCGTTCTTTTTCTTCGAGGAATTATCAGTAATGTCCGTCCAGGAAAAACTGGAGGCTTATATATGCATTAATCTAGCCCAGTAGTTAACAAATTCGCATGTCAACTGTATTTTATCCGCTAGTAAGTTAAATAAAACGAAAAAATCTTGATTGTCCCTATAATTATGAACATCTAAAAACGTGGAGAAAAAAATATTTTGCACTATTTTTTATTAATTTTGTTTCATATTAAAAAAATTATAACAGTTTTGGTTTTAAGAATACTAGATATATTAAGTGCACTTAGTATAATCTTGCTCACAATTACTTTTACATTAGTTATTTCAGAACATAAAGTGTCCTTATAAATATGAGAAGGAGTGTACTGTTGGTAATTCATCGATAGGACTTCTTTCATTACATTTTCTAAGTACGTTAAAGTCTTTAGGCTGATTCTTTCTCTTATGCTGCAATAATTCATACTTACATTGAAAAGATTCTGAACATTCGTCACATGTAATTTGAATTGAAGATTTTCTATGCATATTTCTTTTATGTTTTAAAAAATGTCGTTTGTTTGTAAAAGTATCAGTACATTCGACACAACACTATGTATGTAAAGTCTTTTTATGATTTTTTCGCTTATGGTTTAAAAAGTATGTTTGGTTGGGAAGGTTATAAAACGTTCCTCACATAGATATTCAGGTTTATGATGAAAAATCCACTGATGTTTTTCTAATTCATACTTGCGTTTAAAAGTATCTTTGTAAATAATACATAGATATTCAGGTAAGACTTTTTGATGAAATAGTCTCTTATGTTTAAATAAATTACACTTGCGTTTGAAATTTTCAATACAGTGTTCACATTCGTATCTTCTGGACATTTTTCTGTGAGTTTCTATATGTCTTTTTAAACGATGCGAAGTAACAAATCCTTTCTCGCATACATAACAAATGTAGAGTTAGACAGGATTTTTTTTTTTTTTTTTTAATGTCTTATTACAAGTTGGAAAAATAAAAAATTTGGGCAACTTCTCATCCTCAAAACTTGATAAGGAAGGTTGTTGAACAGAAACGTGAGTCTCCTCAGACGGTAAAGTATTATCCATTTTGTACTTCAGTTTAGGAAAGTATAAAAAATCACTCTTAAAAGTAAGACTTTAAAAAAGCTTAAAAACTATTAAATATGAGAACTTAGACAACACAAGGACGTGAAGAGATTGTAACTAATTATAATTGTTTCTACATATTTCATTTTTACTTAAGAATTAACGCCGAAATTCTCTTATTTTATGCCAAATTTTTATAACTATCGTCAATATTAGTAGAAATTTAGTCAAATATTATCTTATACCTTGCTATAAGTCGAATCTTGTGGAAAATTCTAGTTTATCAACATGTCTAAACAGATAATTTGTACACTTTCACTCTGTATTTTTATGGATGTAGCATCTATGTTAAAATTCTTAGGGTAAAAATATTCTAAGATCTGTGTTTTTTAACAGTTGGTTATAGATTTGCCGAAGCATGTGGTTTAGAATTTTCAAAGAAGATAGGTTGTTAATACTCAAAGTTTAAAGTTCATTATTTAATCATACATCTACAGCTTCTTAAATTGTTGAGTTTATATCATAAAACTTCTAAATTTGATAAGTGTTAGATTTTATCTTACATTTTTAATCTAAAAATAAGTTAATTGTTCCTAAAATAGTATTTGTATTAAAATATTTCGTACAAAAAACTTACCATTAAAAAAAAAAATCAGTTTATAAACATATGTTTGAAAAACATTAAACTATATTACTTTAAAAAAAGTTAGAAATATATTACATTGTAAAATAAGATGCGTTATTAACATGTGTGAAACACTAAAATTCCATACTTCATGATTTTTTCAAATACTTACAGTCTCTTAAACTGGTAAATTTGTGATTTTATCTTACATTTTCAATCTTATTATTGTAAAAATAAGTTTCTCATATTTTTATTTTAAAATAAGTTATCTTAATTTCTAAAAAACTTCGCGTAAAAAATTTTCAGTTTATATACATAAGTTTGTAATCTACAATACTTGGTTAAAATATTTTTTAAGTATGTTTAAATACACTTTAGAAAACCTAAGTATGCATCTTTGAACATGAATGTCTTTATAAAACATGTATTAATATTTTTTTAACTCTTTTCAAATTTTTCAAAGTTAACTTTCAATAATTCTTAGGAAATGCATCTTAAAATAACTAATGTCGCGTTTTATTTAACAAATTACGTAGGAACTTTCATTTTTCAATTTATTGAATATAATGAAAAATTATGTATTAGGGGATACATCTATAAATGGGTTAAAATTTTACCATACAAAGTTGTAATTTGCTAATTTCAAACAAAGTACAGCCTGATTCTTGATCAGTAAATTCTTCAAAACTCTCTATCATTTTGTTGAAAGTATTTTCATGATCATTATTCAAATCACTTGATAAAAATGTAGAAAAGGTTTTTGATTGCAAATGATGGGAAATAAAATCTTCTTTACCTTACATAGAATGTTTAAGGGCGACTTTAACAACTATAAACCATTCCATTCCTTTTCTATCGCTTAATTGACAGTTCAATTCGATTAAAATATTAGTTCTTCAATAATTAAAAAATTATAACAAATCCATATAATTATTTTCATTGTCAAATATAGTGGTTGTATGTACTTCGTCTTTAAAAAAAATTAGTTTTCTCCTTAAGTGAATATTGAGAAGAATATTCTACAGTTTTTGGTGTTGACTGAGGTCTGACTGAAGTACGTAAATGACAATACAAATCTATCTTACTACTGAATACTTCATTACATGATTCACATAAATATCGAGATGAAGGCTTTCGATGATTTTTTTCTTATGTGTTTCAATAATTCATATTTCCATTTGAAGATTTCACTACATAGATCACAAACATGCGTAGGCGTAGACTTTTTCTGATTTTTTCTAATATGATTCGATAAATTATACTTGCGATTAAAACTTTCACTGCATTGTTCACATTCATATTCTGTAAGAGTCTTTTTAAGAATTTTTAAATGTCTTTTCAAATCGTCCGCACGTTGAAATGCTTTCTGACATATAAAATATACAAACGATTTCACACCAATAAGAGCCCCCAAATATCGAATTAAGTTAGATTTTTTAGAAAAGTCTTATTACAGGTTGAACATACCAGACGTTTGGACAACTTCTTGTCATTTATTCGTGATGGAGTGAACTGTTGATTTGAAATAGGTATCTCTACGGATAGACTCGTTTCTTCAGTGTTGCCAGACTTGGGGACTTTTTTATTCAACTACCACCAATAATTTTGAGAAGTAAAATTTGACATACATAATAGACGATTAATCTTCGATGTGATTAGGCAACTGTTGCAATAAAAATTTAATGGTGGATGTTGAATTTAAAAGTCACCAAATCTGGCAACACTGCATTTCTTATACGAATTAAAATTACCAATATGTAACACTGGATTCAGGTTATAAAATAAGCACCCTCACTTCACGAAATAAGGTTAGCAAGTGATAAAATTTTCCTTCACTCGAAATTAATACTACATGTTTCTTGCCAAATCTGAATTATCGCCAAATATCCTAAAATTCTTGTAGAGATATCCTAAAATATTAGTAAATTGTTTTAAAACCATGCCAAATTCTTATTATTTATTATAATATTTCTGAATTGATCGCTAAAATTTCACACATTCCCCCTAAAGTAATCAAAAGAATAAAGGAATTGCGGTAAAAAAGATTAAACTAAAAAAAGAAAAATACATTGATCTGAGTTAAGGTTAAATCTGTTAAAAGTTCCTATTTCTCCCTAAAAGCCTTTTGATTTTCTGAAGTTGTAATGAATTTTTTGTAGAGAGTCGTAAAAAAAAAAAAAAAAAAAGTATTAACAATCTGCTGAAAATGACTATTATAAAAGTTATTATAAGTAGTGTAAAAAGGAGAGTTCAGCGACAGGGTGGTGGGACGGTGGGATGATGTGGGTCAGGGTGGAGGGCGCCTCCACCCTGACCCACCGTCCCACCACCCTGCCGCTCAACGTCTCCTTTTTACACTACTTCTTCATCATCTTGGAGGAGGGGATGTTGCCACCGGAAGAATAGAAACTTTTAGAGCGTTACCACCGGAAGAATAGAAACTTTGACTATCATCTTGGATGAGGTTTGGTGGTGCCATCTATCGGGGAGAAGCGGGAATTTTGAGGAGTTAGATTTATTTTCCTAAATTTCGGGACTTAGTATTTTTTTCACAATTTCGGGGACTTCAAAATTTTTTCGGCTTTTTGCAGGGGATTAGATGACGTCACGATCTTTTGGGACTTAGCCTGAAAAGAGATACAGTTTATGAAATAAGAGTTAGAAAAATGTATAGAAAAAAGTTAGAAAGAGAATACAAAATTTAAGAAATGAGAGTTAGAATGAATAAAGTTAGAAAAAAGAGAAGAGCGTTAAAGAGAGAGTTCGCCTTGAGCGCCTGGGAGACTGCCCTCCCGAGGCCCTGCGGTGCCCCTTTTCGCTCCGTAGAGCAAGGCGGGAGTTAGTTCCTTGAAAAAAAAAAAAAATAAAAAAATAAATAAATAATGTCAACCTGAAGAACTCATCACATAGTTTTCTGAGGTTGTCTTCAAAGCATGGGTTCAGACAATCTTCATAAGTGCAGAAACAATTGATATATACAGGATGCAGGAACAATCTTCATAGGTGCGAAACAATTTAAAAATATACAGGATGGAGGAACAATCTTCATAGGTGCGAAACAATTTAAAAATATACAGGATGGAGGAACAATCTTCATAGGTGCGAAACAATTTAAAATATATACAGGATGCAGGAACAATCTTAATATTTGCGTATTACCATTTGGAGATTATAAATTGATTACAGAATTAAATAGAAATTTTCCTATGTATTTCATGGAATTTGACAAAATGAAGCAAAGGTTGATGTGTATTATATAATTAAAAACATAGAATGTGAATGGTATAGACTTTGATATTAAAATTTGGGTGTTGCCATTCGAAGAGTATAAATAATTTCCGGTGGGACTTAACATTTTTGACTGAATGAAACAATGAATGACCGAAGTTAATTAACATCAGTAACAATTTATGAGTATTTTAGAAACTTAGCATTCTTAGAGATTAAAAATATATTGCATTAAGATAATAAATAAGGAATTTAAATAGGAGTTCATACTTTTAGTGATGTCATTGTAAATTTATGTTAGGAAATTTTTACAGAATTAAATAGAAATTTTCGTATTTTATGGATTAACACATAGATTTAAAAGCAAAACAAATAATAAATAATTTAACATTCATTAAAAATGTAAGACACTTAAAAATTCTAACTTTATTTTAACACTAAATAAGTTTCACTTTTTAAATTTATTTAGACTATCTTAGAAATAATATTATTACATTCGTTAAAAATTGAACCCACATGCACTTTAAAAAATTACTATCATATAAATTAAACTAAATATAATAAAAATTTTGTAAATTAAACTTTATATTCTCACTAAATAAGTTTAACATTTCATTAAACTCTATCTTACATTCGTTAAAAATTTAACAGAAGTTTTTAATCAGTTAATAAATTTTGTATACAGTTATGTTATATAAACTAAATATAATAAAAATTATATAAAACACATACTGTTATTTAAGCTCTAACTTTGAAGTACTATTTTTACATTCTTTAAAAATTGAACACACATACACTTTAAAAAATGACTATCATATAAATGAAACTAAATATAATAAAAATTATATAAAACACGTACTGTTATTTATGCTATAACTAAACAAATACGGTAAACAAAAGTTTCAAAATCAGTAAATGATGATATATATGTTATAAATTAAACTGAATACAATAAAAATTATTTAAATTGAACTAAATATAATAAAAATTATATAAACTTTATATTCTCACTAAATAAGTTTCACACTTATTTAAACTCTAACTTACATTCGTTAAAAATTGAACACATGCACTTTAAAAAATGAATTATCATATAAATTAAAAAAAAATTACTATCATATAATAATATTAATCTAAAAAATGCATAAAAAGATATATAGTAAAGTTATAAATTTAAAAAAATACTATCATATAATAATATTAATTAAAACAAAAATTACTATTATATAATAATATAAATTAAAAAAATTACTTTCATATAATAATATTAATTTAAAAAATGCATACAAAGATATACAGTAAAGTTATAAAATAAATAAATAAATAAAAAATAAAATAAATAAAAATAAAAATAAAATAAAAATGACTATCCTATAATAATATTAATTTAAAAATACATACAATGTTTAAAATCAACAATTAAATTTTATATACATTATAATTAACTAAACTTTATGCTGTTACTATTAAATAAATTTATCCTAACACGAAAACTTTACATAAATTTTATAAGCAAAAAAGCTATAAGTACATGAATATGTTATTTAAATTAAACATTAAATAAATTACATAAAAATTCAATGCATCATTTTAAATGAAAATAAGCAGTTTCCTTAAAAAACAGATAATGCGGAATATTCTATGAGTCAGTTATCACCTGCAACGGAAAACCCCTATAGCTGATGAATCATGTGTTATATACGCTGGCAAGCCATGCATATTAGTAATCCACACTATCTCATATAAAGATTAAGTTAAAATACAGCGGATAATTTGGAAAATGCAATAATTTTTTCACAAAGCATATCATACACTGAGTTTAAACGATTATTACCTATCTATCACTTAAACGGTATTCAAATAAATACATATAAAAGTAAGTTATAGTTAAGCAATAAAAATTCGTTTGTGAAAGGAGTTTTATATATATTGCAAAATTTAGTTTTACTCAAATAATTTCTAAACATACACAAGTTAAATGAAAACTTTTCTAGGTTTCATTTAAGCAATAATTTTCCATGTGTGAAAGTAGTTTTATTTATGCAAAATTTAGTTTTATATAAAGAAAAAAGTTTATAGTGTAACAATAAAAAAAGTTTATAGTATAACAATAAAAAATTCCTTATAAGTAAATACCAATAAAAAATATTTTTTAAATTAATTTTTCTCTCTTCAATAAAACAATAAAAATTTCTTATATAACTTTCGTAAAGTTTTAATAAAATTTCTATTATAAACAAATATATTTACTAGAGTATACATATTAAGATATTACGTATAGAGTAGAGATACATATTAAGTTAAATAAATTATCAAATAGTAATAATAAATTATAAAACTTACTTAAAATTGAAGAAATTTCCCTTAGCGAAATGCAACCTTCATTCACACTCCAATGCGACAAACTGTTTTATCGCTTTCGCTAGACGATGACTCATAAAGATAAGAATGCTGAATCATACCTATCTGGCAGAAGACTTTTGGTGTTTGAGATCATTTATTTAAATAATGTATTGAGGGTTGAACTTTACAATTAAAATATTGAACTGTGGCTTCAAAATTATGTTAAGAAAATAATTAAGCTAATGAGATCAAAACAGAATTATTTTACGATAAGTCGCGCTTTTTATATTTAATAAACAAAGATTTAATAAAATGTAACTGTAATTTTTAATGAAAGGTTTTAAAATCACTTAATAGGATAAAATTAAAAACATAAATCTTATTGTTTTAGTAATTATTTTCTCTAGTTATTGAACTAAGTAATAAAATATCTATAAATAATAAGATACCAAGAGAGGTTTTTGTATAATAACTATGTATTATTTTAATATATGCATTACATCGCAAGGAAAAATTTTCAACTTATTTATACGTATTGAACTATAAGCAATAAAAATTACTCATTTGCATAACAGCTAAATTTTATAAGTTGGATATATGATTTAAAAATGAAATACTAAACAATAATCCTTATGAGAGAATTTGGGTGACACTATCACAGAAGGAATTTATCCTTTACAATAAGATTTGCTCAGAATGTCTAAGTGAAAATAACTTACCGTGAGGTCAGTGAGTCATGCAGTTGTATTGAAATTCCCTGTTTTTAGTTAATGGGTGATTAAACTGCTAATGAGACAATTATTTTTTACTAGCATATAAATGTATATTTTTATATTATTCCTGTATATATAAAATTTTAAATAATTCATTAAGTGTTAAACTTTGCATTTAATCGATTAAATAAATAAAGTTTTAGTAAAATATAAGAGTAATTTTTTAATGAATGGTTTTGAATTCACTTTAACTTTATAAGAAAAAAAAAGTAAAAAGAGGTTTTAAAATTACTTAATAGGATAAAATTAAAAATCTTATTGTTTTTAGCAATTATTTTATCTAGTTGTAAACTATATATTATTATTTTAATATACGCCTTATACTTAAGTCAGTTTTAGAGAAAAAACCAAGAAAAAAAAATCCCAAAGGGTACGCTGATGAGTTGGATTATTCTATTATACTTAAAGAACCCAGGTACGGAAAAACCGAAATACATTATGCGGAAAAACAGGCGGGATTTTCGGCTAAAACTCCAAAGCAGTGGACGGTAAACATAACACACCGTAAAACAACCTACTCACACGACCGCCGAACTAAGAATGAAGGGAAACGTTGAGTTGTAACACCTTATCTACTAGAGATAAGGGGGAATTCCCGAAAAGATGACTCACCCCTCGTTCGTTCATGTACAACATCTTCGGAGAAAGTTCGTGAAGGATCGGTGACGAGTTTGAATAATTTGCGTAACCGCTAAATTGTATAAGTGTGAATCTTTTAATGTGAGTATTATAGTAATGATAAATTTATTTCATAATCGATAACTCATTTATACATAATCAGGATCACACATTATATAAAACAATACTATATTTAAAAGTTTTTACTGTACAATAAACATTCACATATGGATATTCATAAGGTTTAAGACCGATTAAATAAATGAGGATCCTATAAGCGAAATGCATGAGAGTCTTTCTAAGGAATCCTATTGCATATTTAAGCAGGTTTTAGAGAAAACCAAAAAATACTCCAATCGACTAGGTTGATGAAATGGATTCGAACCCAACACTTCCCCTTTTACTATAGAATCGTTAACAAATCGTAAGATTGATGACTCATACTAGAGTCATACAGCTGTATTGAAACTTACTGTTTTCAGTGAATGAAACTTCGAATGAGACAATTATTTTTACCAGCACGTAAATGAAAATTTTTATATTATTCCTATATGGATAAAACTTTAAATAATTCATTACAAGTGTAAACTCATACCATTAAATATTTAACTGTTGGCCGTATAAGTGGATTGGTCTGTGTGGGAGTCTTTCTATATTTAAGTGAGTTTTGAAGACATCCTCGGAAAACTCCAAACAGATAGGTTAATAAGCTGGAATCGAACCTGGTATTAAACACAGAATCGTTTGATCTTCCAAAATCCTTGTAACAACATGTTTATGAACTTTATAAGAAAATGCTTAATATGGTTTGAGCTTAGTAGATTTTGCATGCGTTAACTATGTAACAGCGAATTAAACATCTATAGTTGTAATTTTTTTCACTATATATTATTTAACTATATTTATACACCATGCATTGTATAATATTTCCCGGGGTAAAAGTTTAAACTGAGTAATTATTCATCAACATAAGTGTTAAATTGAATACAAAAGACAGTATATGAATAAACGGTTAGTAATGTGAAAATGCTGATTTGTAAAACATTTTGAAAGAAGTGACTCATAAATTTATTTCATATCTTTATACTTATGCATACACACGCTTAAGAGACTTATATAAAACAACACTAGGATTAAAAGTTTTACTAATTTTTCAGCATACAATAAAAAATAGTAATCAATATTCATTTACAATAAATAACTTAACGTTATTAAAGCAAAAAATAATTTATTTTTTGATTCGATTTAAATAATTAATATTTATATAGGGTTGTTGGTTGATGAATGTCATTCAATGAACACTTAAACAAAGGGTTTGCGGATTATAATTGAATTGTAAACGAAATGTCGTTACACGTTTTGAATGACTATCCTCCTTCATCAGGATTTAAAGGGTAGTTTCGAAAGACTATCCTGTCTTATTTATAAATTGTCAGATAAAAGAACAACACTCATGCTGCATTCTGATGGGTTGAATCGGGTCACATGATAAAATACAGCATTCATATAACTTTTTAGAATTATGCATTTTAGGGACTTAGCATTTTTGGAGATATTTCGGAGACATAAGTTTTGATGGAATTAAAAATTAAAGGGATTACATAGGATGGAAAACAATAACCTACCGGTTGTTAACAGTTAATTTTTTAACATACATTAAGGTTAGTGGATGAATGTCAGGTAATTCATTTAAAACAAAAATATAAAAAGGGTTGGTTGAAACAAAGGGTTTGTAGGTTATAATTATAGGATAAAACGTTATGTGTTTCGAAAACCCTTCATCAAGATTGGAACAACCGTTTCGAATGATACTCTCCCTTCATCAGATAGACTTAAACTTTTATTTTATCAGAATGAAAGAAAACGATAGACGATTTACACTTATTGAAAACCCAACTTATAAATAATTCGACTTGCATTAAAAATGCAACTCGCATATACACTTTGAAACAATCAATAAATTTTATATTATCACTATGCATTAAATAAGTTTCCCATTTAACATTCAAGATGAATTTATTTTTACATTAAATAAAAATTGAACACGTATTAATTTTTAAAATGACTATTTTTTAAAAAGTTTTAAAACAGCTAATAAATTTTATAAGCTTTTACAATTAAATAAATTTAGCATATTATGAAAGTTTTACATCACTCGATAAAATTTTTTATATAGGCAATAAAAGTTATACACATTATAAATATAAACTCATAAAATAAATTTCACACTTAACATTTAAACTCTAACCAATCAATCTTAAAGTAATTTTTTATCTTTTGTACATACTCATAAACCTTTTAGACATGTGCGAACATGTCTAAACATGTCTGAACATGAATCTACTTGAACCTTAATTATTAACTGTAAAATCTGTTTACTTATAATTTTCATCAACTAGTGTTGTTTATTTAATTTCCAACATCATATACTTTGTGATTTATATAGTAATTATCACTTTTTCAGTAAAATATTAAGGTTCAAGTAGATTCATGTTCAGACATGTTTAGACATGTTCGCACATGTTTACGATGAGTCATCGTTTGATGAGTCATCGAACAGATTATACTTATTAAATCTATTTATGTTGTATAAAAGTTAGGTTTATTAAATCTTTAACCAGGAGAGCATATGATACATAATTTTAATTAGAAAATATAATTAAGAGATATTTGAAAGACTTACATATAATTTGCATAATTTTAATTAAGAAACTTAATTAAGAGATATCTTCTTCGTGATAGGTGAGGAAAAAACCTATGACTTCTCCATTCTGCTTAGGTGTGGGGGAAAACCCATTCATCAACACGGGAGATTTATAGACCTTGTCATATTGTTTGAATTCAGTTGGATTTTGACTGTCATCCTGGTAGCATCTCCTTAGCTCTGCGGGTTATTTTCATCGGGCAGTATGCATAGTTTCTCCGGTATATGTCGATCTTTTTTCCGCTTGTTATATTTCAATTTACCGTATAAGACAATGGAATCGTTTCGAGTAATGTCCCGTAGACTTTGAATATTTTTCACTGCGTACTGAAGGACATTACCGCGCGTTGTGGTAGCTGATAAGCAATCGGTGACGTCATTGATGAGAGGATGACGTCATGATCACGTGACTGAGCATAGCCAATCACATCACTCGTGACCGGGCGTCACTGATAAGAATGTCTTATATCATTCATTTTCTTCAAGTCTGCCAAGGGTGTAGGACGTGTTTTAAGGTAAGTCCCAACTTTTTCTGAAATAATGGTAATTCAGTATATAGTTAAGTCAGACATGTTATTGCATGTATGCGGAATAATTTGATGAAATAGCACACTCGGTGAGTCATGCTGAGTGTATTATTTTATAACATTAATATTGTTTCATTTTAAAAATTTTATTTAAACAACATAAAAATATGTGTATCTAAAATCTTTATAGTGTTTTAAAAACTAAACTGAACAAGATTTTATTATTTATATATATGCTTCAGACAAAACCAACTGTACAATTGTTTCTATATATTTAAAGTTTTAGGTGCATTGTAAGTTAATATCATACAAAACTTTGGTTATTGTATTTTAATAAAAACTTTGTACTTAAAAATTTATATATACATACTATAGAAGAAAAAAAAAATAATAATGATAATTCTGAAAATTAATTATACATTATTTAAGTAGTCTGTAAAATTAATTATATAACTTTTTTACTTAACTGAAAAACATGAATATTTATACTGTATTAATTTACCTATAATACATAGGTATTTCCTAAACTTTACTTTCTTATAATTTTGATTAGAGATTTTAATTAAAGCATGAGTCATACTTCACTTTACAATAGAAACAAAAGGTTTATGAGTATGTACAAAAGATAAAAAAATACTTTAAGATTGATTGGTTAGAGTTTAAATGTTAAGTGTGAAATTTATTTTATGAGTTTATATTTATAATGTGTATAACTTTTATTGCCTATATAAAAAATTTTATCGAGTGATGTAAAACTTTCATAATATGCTAAATTTATTTAATTGTAAAAGCTTATAAAATTTATTAGCTGTTTTAAAACTTTTTAAAAAATAGTCATTTTAAAAATTAAAACGTGTTCAATTTTTAATTAATGTAAAAATAAATTCATCTTGAATGTTAAATGGGAAACTTATTTAATGCATAGTGATAATATAAAATTTATTGATTGTTTCAAAGTGTATATCCGAGTTGCATTTTTAATGCAAGTCGAATTATTTATAAGTTGGGTTTTCAATAAGTGTAAATCGTCTATCGTTTTCTTTCATTCTGATAAAATAAAAGTTTAAGTCTATCTGATGAAGGGAGAGTATCATTCGAAACGGTTGTTCCAATCTTGATGAAGGGTTTTCGAAACACATAACGTTTTATCCTATAATTATAACCTACAAACCCTTTGTTTCAATCAACCCTTTTTATATTTTTGTTTTAAATGAATTACCTGACATTCATCCACTAACCTTAATGTATGTTAAAAAATTAACTGTTAACAACCGGTAGGTTATTGTTTTCCATCCTATGTAATCCCTTTAATTTTTAATTCCATCAAAACTTATGTCTCCGAAAGATCTCCAAAAATGCTAAGTCCCTAAAATGCATACAAAATTTTTTTATTAAAGGTTCTGCATAATTCTACAAAATTATATGAATGCTGTATTTTATCATGTGACCCGATTCAACCCATCAGAATGCAGCATGAGTGTTGTTCTTTTATCTGACAATTTATAAATAAGACAGGATAGTCTTTCGAAACTACCCTTTAAATCCTGATGAAGGAGGATAGTCATTCAAAACGTGTAACGACATTTCGTTTACAATTCAATTATAATCCGCAAACCCTTTGTTTAAGTGTTCATTGAATGACATTCATCAACCAACAACCCTATATAAATATTAATTATTTAAATCGAATCAAAAAATAAATTATTTTTTGCTTTAATAACGTTAAATTATTTATTGTAAATGAATATTGATTACTATTTTTTATTGTATGCTGAAAAATTAGTAAAACTTTTAATCCTAGTGTTGTTTTATATAAGTCTCTTAAGCGTGTGTATGCATAAGTATAAAGATATGAAATAAATTTATGAGTTACTTCTTTCAAAATGTTTTACAAATCAGCATTTTCACATTACTAACCGTTTATTCATATACTGTCTTTTGTATTCAATTTAACACTTATGTTGATGAATAATTACTCAGTTTAAACTTTTACCCCGGGAAATATTATACAATGCATGGTGTATAAATATAGTTAAATAATATATAGTGAAAAAAATTACAACTATAGATGTTTAATTCACTGTTACATAGTTAACGCATGCAAAATCTACTAAGCTCAAACCGTATTAAGCATTTTCTTATAAAGTTCATAAACATGTTGTTACAAGGATTTTGGAAGATCAAACGATTCTGTGTTTAATACCAGGTTCGATTCCAGCTTATTAACCTATCTGTTTGGAGTTTTCCGAGGATATCTTCAAAACTCACTTAAATATAGAAAGACTCCCACACAGACCAATCCACTTATACGGCCAACAGTTAAATATTTAATGGTATGAGTTTACACTTGTAATGAATTATTTAAAGTTTTATCCATATAGGAATAATATAAAAATTTTCATTTACGTGCTGGTAAAAATAATTGTCTCATTCGAATTTTCATTAACTGAAAACAGTAAGTTTCAATACAGCTGTATGACTCTAGTATGAGTCATCAATCTTACGATTTGTTAACGATTCTATAGTAAAAGGGGAATTGTTGGGTTCGAATCCATTTCATCAACCTAGTCGATTGGAGTATTTTTTGGTTTTCTCTAAAACCTGCTTAAATATGCAATAGGATTCCTTAGAAAGACTCTCATGCATTTCGCTTATAGGATCCTCATTTATTTAATCGGTCTTAAACCTTATGAATATCCATATGTGAATGTTTATTGTACAGTAAAAACTTTTAAATATAGTATTGTTTTATATAATGTGTGATCCTGATTATGTATAAATGAGTTATCGATTATGAAATAAATTTATCATTACTATAATACTCACATTAAAAGATTCACACTTATACAATTTAGCGGTTACGCAAATTATTCAAACTCGTCACCGATCCTTCACGAACTTTCTCGGAAGATGTTGTACATGAACGAACGAGGGGTGAGTCATCTTTTCGGGAATTCCCCCTTATCTCTAGTAGATAAGGTGTTACAACTCAACGTTTCCCTTCATTCTTAGTTTGGCGGTCGTGTGAGTAGGTTGTTTTACGGTGTGTTATGTTTACCGTCCACTGCTTTGGAGTTTTAGCCGAAAATCCCGCCTGTTTTCCGCATAATGTATTTCGGTTTTTCCGTACCTGGGTTCTTTAAGTATAATAGAATAATCCAACTCATCAGCCTACCCTTTGGGATTTTTTTTTCTTGGTTTTTTCTCTAAAACTGACTTAAGTATAAGGCGTATATTAAAATAATAATATATAGTTTACAACTAGATAAAATAATTGCTAAAAACAATAAGATTTTTAATTTTATCCTATTAAGTAATTTTAAAACCTCTTTTTACTTTTTTTTTTCTTATAAAGTTAAAGTGAATTCAAAACCATTCATTAAAAAATTACTCTTTATATTTTACTAAAACTTTATTTATTTAATCGATTAAATGCAAAGTTTAATACTTAATGAATTATTTAAAATTTTATATATACAGGAATAATATAAAAATATACATTTATATGCTAGTAAAAAATAATTGTCTCATTAGAAGTTTAATCACCCATTAACTAAAAACAGGGAATTTCAATACAACTGCATGACTCACTGACCTCACGGTAAGTTATTTTCACTTAGACATTCTGAGCAAATCTTATTGTAAAGGATAAATTCCTTCTGTGATAGTGTCACCCAAATTCTCTCATAAGGATTATTGTTTAGTATTTCATTTTTAAATCATATATCCAACTTATAAAATTTAGCTGTTATGCAAATGAGTAATTTTTATTACTTATAGTTCAATACGTATAAATAAGTTGAAAATTTTACCTTGCGATGTAATGCATATATTAAAATAATATATAGTTATTATACAAAAACCTCTCTTGGTATCTTATTATTTATAGATAGTTTATTACTTAGTTCAATAACTAGAGAAAATAATTACTAAAACAATAAGATTTATGTTTTTAATTTTATCCTATTAAGTGATTTTAAAACCTTTCATTAAAAATTACAGTTACATTTTATTCAATCTTTGTTTATTAAATATAAAAAGCGCGACTTATCGTAAAATAATTCTGTTTTGATCTCATTAGCTTAATTATTTTCTTAACATAATTTTGAAACCACAGTTCAATATTTTAATTGTAAAGTTCCACCCTCAATGCATTATTTAAATAAATGATCTCAAACACCAAAAGTCTTCTGCCAAATAGGTATGATTCAGCATTCTTATCTTTATGAGTCATCGTCTAGCGAAAGCGATAAAACAGTTTGTCGCATTTGAGTGTGAATGAAGGTTGCATTTCGCTAAGGGAAATTTCTTCAAATTTAAGTAAGTTTTATAATTTATTATTACTATTTGATAATTTATTTAACTTAATATGTATCTCTACTCTATACGTAATATCTTAATATGTATACTCTAGTAAATATATTTGTTTATAATAGAAATTTTATTAAAACTTTACGAAAGTTATATAAGAAATTTTTATTGTTTTATTGAAGAGAGAAAAATTAATTTAAAAAATATTTTTTATTGGTATTTACTTATAAGGAATTTTTTATTGTTATACTATAAACTTTTTTTATTGTTACACTATAAACTTTTTTCTTTATATAAAACTAAATTTTGCATAAATAAAACTACTTTCACACATGGAAAATTATTGTTTAAATGAAACCTAGAAAAGTTTTCATTTAACTAGTGTATGTTTAGAAATTATTTGAGTAAAACTAAATTTTGCAATATATATAAAACTCCTTTCACAAACGAATTTTTATTGCTTAACTACAACTTACTTTTATATGTATTTATTTGAATACCGTTTAAGTGATAGGTAGGTAATAATCGTTTAAACTCAGTGTATGATATGCTTTGTGAAAAAATTATTGCATTTTCCAAATTATCCGCTGTATTTTAACTTAATCTTTATATGAGATAGTGTGGATTACTAATATGCATGGCTTGCCAGCGTATATAACACATGATTCATCAGCTATAGGGGTTTTCCGTTGCAGGTGATAACTGACTCATAGAATATTCCGCATTATCTGTTTTTTAAGGAAACTGCTTATTTTCATTTAAAATGATGCATTGAATTTTTATGTAATTTATTTAATGTTTAATTTAAATAACATATTCATGTACTTATAGCTTTTTTGCTTATAAAATTTATGTAAAGTTTTCGTGTTAGGATAAATTTATTTAATAGTAACAGCATACAGTTTAGTTAATTATAATGTATATAAAATTTAATTGTTGATTTTAAACATTGTATGTATTTTTAAATTAATATTATTATAGGATAGTCATTTTTATTTTATTTTTATTTTTATTTATTTTATTTTTTATTTATTTATTTATTTTATAACTTTACTGTATATCTTTGTATGCATTTTTTTAATTAATATTATTATATGAAAGTAATTTTTTTAATTTATATTATTATATAATAGTAATTTTTGTTTTAATTAATATTATTATATGATAGTATTTTTTTAAATTTATAACTTTACTATATATCTTTTTATGCATTTTTTAGATTAATATTATTATATGATAGTAATTTTTTTTAAATTTATATGATAGTCATTTTTTAAAGTGCATGTGTTCAATTTTTAACGAATGTAAGTTAGAGTTTAAATAAGTGTGAAACTTATTTAGTGAGAATATAAAGTTTAATTTATATAATTTTTATTATATTTAGTTTAATTTAAATAATTTTTATTGTATTCAGTTTAATTTATAACATATATATCATCATTTACTGATTTTGAAACTTTTGTTTACCGTATTTGTTTAGTTATAGCATAAATAACAGTACGTGTTTTATATAATTTTTATTATATTTAGTTTCATTTATATGATAGTCATTTTTTAAAGTGTATGTGTGTTCAATTTTTAAAGAATGTAAAAATAGTATTTCAAAGTTAGAGCTTAAATAACAGTATGTGTTTTATATAATTTTTATTATATTTAGTTTATATAACATAACTGTATACAAAATTTATTAACTGATTAAAAACTTCTGTTAAATTTTTAACGAATGTAAGATAGAGTTTAATGAAATGTTAAACTTATTTAGTGAGAATATAAAGTTTAATTTACAAAATGTTTATTATATTTAGTTTAATTTATATGATAGTAATTTTTTAAAGTACATGTGGGTTCAATTTTTAACGAATGTAATAATATTATTTCTAAGATAGTCTAAATAAATTTAAAAAGTGAAACTTATTTAGTGTTAAAATAAAGTTAGAATTTTTAAGTGTCTTACATTTTTAATGAATGTTAAATTATTTATTATTTGTTTTGCTTTTAAATCTATGTGTTAATCCATAAAATACGAAAATTTCTATTTAATTCTGTAAAAATTTCCTAACATAAATTTACAATGACATCACTAAAAGTATGAACTCCTATTTAAATTCCTTATTTATTATCTTAATGCAATATATTTTTAATCTCTAAGAATGCTAAGTTTCTAAAATACTCATAAATTGTTACTGATGTTAATTAACTTCGGTCATTCATTGTTTCATTCAGTCAAAAATGTTAAGTCCCACCGGAAATTATTTATACTCTTCCAATGGCAACACCCAAATTTTAATATCAAAGTCTATACCATTCACATTCTATGTTTTTAATTATATAATACACATCAACCTTTGCTTCATTTTGTCAAATTCCATGAAATACATAGGAAAATTTCTATTTAATTCTGTAATCAATTTATAATCTCCAAATGGTAATACGCAAATATTAAGATTGTTCCTGCATCCTGTATATATTTTAAATTGTTTCGCACCTATGAAGATTGTTCCTCCATCCTGTATATTTTTAAATTGTTTCGCACCTATGAAGATTGTTCCTCCATCCTGTATATTTTTAAATTGTTTCGCACCTATGAAGATTGTTCCTGCATCCTGTATATATCAATTGTTTCTGCACCTATGAAGATTGTCTGAACCCATGCTTTGAAGACAACCTCAGAAAACTATGTGATGAGTTCTTCAGGTTGACATTTTTTATTTATTTTTATTTATTTTTTTTTTTTTAAAGGAACTAACTCCCGCCTTGCTCTACGGAGCGAAAAGGGGCACCGCCGGGCCTCGGGAGGGCAGTCTCCCAGGCGCTCAAGGTGAACTCTCTCTTTAACGCTCTTCTCTTTTTTCTAACTTTATTCATTCTAACTCTCATTTCTTAAATTTTGTATTCTCTTTCTAACTTTTTTCTATACATTTTTCTAACTCTTATTTCATAAACTGTATCTCTTTTCAGGCTAAGTCCCAAAAGATCGTGACGTCATCTAATCCCCTGCAAAAAGCCGAAAAAATTTTGAAGTCCCCGAAATTGTGAAAAAAATACTAAGTCCCGAAATTTAGGAAAATAAATCTAACTCCTCAAAATTCCCCCTTCTCCCCGATAGATGGCACCACCAAACCTCATCCAAGATGATATTCAAAGTTTCTATTCTTCCGGTGGTAACGCTCTAAAAGTTTCTATTCTTCCGGTGGCAACATCCCCTCCTCCAAGATGATGACGAAGTAGTGTAAAAAGGAGACGTTGAGCGGCAGGGTGGTGGGACGGTGGGTCAGGGTGGAGGCGCCCTCCACCCTGACCCACATCATCCCACCGTCCCACCACCCTGTCGCTGAACTCTCCTTTTTACACTACTATTATATTCCCATATTGAATATCAAATTCTAAATTCAAAAGTAATGAAAGGATATGTATTCATATTTTTAAAACATCTAACGTTTATCGAAAACAATCTGTCCAAATCTTATACCACAGTAAAGGCAATAATGGACAACTTCCGACGTCACCCCACTTCCCCCGATTCTAAGAAACGCCCGAAGGTTTTCTCACTTCCTTTCCCTACAATGTTGCGATGTCATTGTTGACAAATGAAGTCGATATTTTTGTATTAAAATATTATCCTATTTATAACGTAAAAAAGTAAAAAATATATACAGTTTAAAATAGATACTGGTTATTCACGATTTAAAAATCTTTATGGAAAAAGTATTTTTCTTGACAAACTTTTTTCAATTAAGTAATTAATAAGAAATTTTAATCACTCTTTTAGCTATCTTTCATAAACAATTCTCGTCTTTCATTCTAATCCAACTTCTAAAGTCATACTGTTAAAATTTTAATCATCTTAATTTTCACATTCTTTTTTCATGAAACATTTCTAAGAAAATCCTTAATTAATAATTTTCAATTACATTCATTAACAGATCAGGTTTCAGGTTCGAATCCCAACCATACCGTTAAAATTTTAATCATCTTTCTACTTAATTTTTACTGTCTTTGTCATTTTTCCTATAACATTTTTAACCTTTTACAAGAAAATCCTTAATTAATAGTTTTGTAGTTAATATTCTGAAATTAATATCATTCTCAAACAATAGCATTCCTTTTAAAACTAGTCAAAAATAACCTCTTTTTAAAACCATCGACATCTTTTATGATAAAACCACTCATATATTTTGTAATAAAATCCTTAATTAATATTTTTAATTGTTATTCTGTAATTAATATCATTTTAATGACTGAATCCTTCTCAAACAATAGCATTCTTTTTAAAACTAGACAAAAATAACCTCTTTTTAAAACCACCATCATCTTTTACAAAAAACTACTCATTAATATTAATTCATTCACATCATTAATTAATACCCTCGTCACGTTTCACGATTAAGTCAGAGGGTGTCTCAAGATCGACGCCAACTCGTCTACACCCTTAGGGCACGGCATGGCAGTGTTGGGCAAAATTTAATCATCTGGATGACTAACGATTAATGATTAAATTAATCGTTAATCAAAAATATTTTGACTAATGATTAATTCAATCGTTAATCGTAAATATTTTGACTAATGATTAAATTAATCGTTCATCGTAAATATTTTGATTAACGATTAATTTAATCATTAATCGCTAATGTTTTGATTTACGATTAAATTAATCGTTAATCGTAGATTTTACGACTAACGAATAATTTAATCATTAATCATATTTTTTTATGACTAACGAATAAATCAATCGTTAATCGTATTTTTATGACTAATGATTGAATCAATCATTAATCAAAAGTTTTATGACTAACGAATAAATCAGTAATTAATGATAAATTTTATAAGAAAGAATAAGAATTCACAGTAAAACATTTTTCAATATCGTTTAAATGTGTTTAGGACTTCACATTTCGGCCTGTCTATATGACTGTCAATCTGTCCATCAGCTTTTCTTATCATAGTTTTAGAATCACCTGAAACTGATGTATATTATTCAGGTAGCGTTCTGCGACGGGTGCGAGTCGCGTTAGCATTATTTTTTGACCCACGGATAAAAGCATGAGTCTACCCATATTAGAGAATTTTTTTATGCTGCTTTTTCAGGAATACAATCTTTTGAATGCAGAGATTGAATGACATTTTCTTCATTCGTAGCGATTTAAAGCAACATGACTCATAACGTAAGTTTAATTCGTTAAGAAGAAATGCTTAATATTAATACTTGACATTTAAATCATTGTATGAGAAAAATGTTTGCCTTTCAAAGTATATACCTCAACTTTCAAAGTGTGTAATGTGAATGTTTAAAACAGTTGATTTTTACTTTCCAAACACTACAGTGAAGAAAGTATTGTAATCACGTTAAAAATATGAGTTTGAGATTTTGGTATTTCTATACGTTTTGAGGTTCCCTAAATTCATATTTACTATTTTTACGATGATGAATGTGTGTATGTATGTGTACATGTATGTGAGTTAACACGATAGCGTCTAAACGCTTTGTTCAAATGAGCTAAAAGTGGGTACATATATTATAGCTCACCATAGCACGAACCATATTGATTTTAGTGAATCTAGCACTTATAGATTTTTTTACTAGGACACAAAGAAAAATTCTTCATCATCATGGTCTAAGGGCCCAAATTTTCTATAGTAAAGTAGCATCTAAATGCCTTATTCGGCTGAGCTGAAAATTTATACACATGTTACGAGTAACCGTCGCACAAACTGTACAAATTTTGGTGAATCTAGATTATACATATATATATATATATATATATATATATATATATATATATTACAGAGACACAAAGAAATTTTTGAAGTGAAAACTCCTTTAGGCGCGTTGAGCACTTTTGGGTGAACGAAAATCATTGAACTCGCGTCATCGTCAGCTGACGCTTTCCATCCTTGTATCAAAAAAACAATGTATCATACAATTAACTTGCTAATGTGAAATGTTAATAATTATATACTGTATAATGTTTTACAATCTGGTGCGGCTCTGCACGACTTCTCTCATCCCCGAACACAGTCTCTATTCCAGTTAGACCTCACCAAACCGTGAGAAAGGCCAAAGCCGTCATTTTTCTAACGTTTTTACAATCTGGTGCGGCTCTACACGACTTCTCTCATCTTCAGCCACTGTCTCTTAAAGATTGCAGTCGGAAACGTTGCAGTTAGACCTCACAAAACCGTGAGAAAGGCCAAAGCCGCCATTTTCCTCACGTTTTTACAATCTGGTGCGGTTCTACACGACTTCTCTCACTCCGGACACTGTCTCTATTGCAGTTTAGACCTCACAAAACCGTGAAAAAGGCTAAAGCCGCCATTTTTCTCACGTGTTTACAATCTGGTGCGGCTCTACACGACTTCTCTAATCTCCGGACACTGCCTCTATTCCAGTTAGACCTCACAAAACCGTGAGAAAGGCCAAAGCGGCCATTTTTCTCACGTTTTTACAATCTGGTGCGCCTTTACACGACTTTTCTCATCTCCGACCACTGTCTCATAAAGACTGCAGTCGGAAACGTTGCAGTTAGACCTCACAGAACCGTGAGAAAGACCAAAGCCACCATTTTTCTCACGCTTTTACAATCTGGTGCGGCTCTACACGACTTCTCTCATCTCCGGACACTCTTAAAGATTGCAGCCGGAAACGTTGCAGTTAGACCTCACAAAACCATGAGAAAGGCCAAAACCAACTTTTTTCTCACGTTATTACAATCTGGTGCGGTTCTACACGACTTCTCTCACTCCGGACACTGTCACTATTGCAGTTTAGACCTCACAAAACCGTGAGAAAGGCCAAAGCCGCCATTTTTCTCTCGTGTTTACAATCTGGTGCGGCTCTACACGACTTCTCTAATCTCCGGACACTGCCTCTATTCCAGTTAGACCACACAAAACCGGGAGAAAAGCCAAAGCCGCCATTTTTCTCACGTTTTTACAATCTGGTGTGGTTCTACACGACTTCTCTCACTCCGGACACTGTCTCTATTGCAGTTTAGACCTCACAAAACCGTGAGAAAGGCCAAAGCCGCTATTTTTCTCACGTGTTTAGAATCTGGTGCGGCTCTACACGACTTCTCTCATCTCCGGACACTGTCTCTATTGCAGTTAAATATCAGCGCATTAAATAAAATTTTAATATAATTTTTGTAGTATTAGTTTATATTAATGAATAAAAAAAACACTTCATTTAAAAGTATTTCCTGCACAATAAAATATTTCCTGACGATTCAAGAAATACACACGTAATTGTTCAAGTTTTCACTTCTGTCGGAACTCCCGAAGTGCAACTGTTTTTTCAATAGGCCATTTTTATTTATTCCTTATTATATAATAGTATATATTGATTCGATCGACTTCTTGCCATAATCAGATACAATACAGAGGGGGCTGCCGCCCCCTCAACCCCCGCTGTATCTCTTGTATACCTATTTGTATATCATATAAAGTGCTACGGAATTGTAAATAATTGCATTTATTTTTGCATAATTTTTTTCAGAGGTTTAGTAAACTGATAAAATGCTAACTTTGTGCATTTCTAGTCGTTTTAGAGTTAAAATAGCCTAATTTTCCTTTGAAAACGCATTAAAAAGTTCCAATAAGGGAAGAAATGGATTTGGTGCCAAATTTGGCGATTGTTTCCCTCTTTGGCGATTTTTTTGGCAACATTGGCTAGAAAATCCTTATTAGGGATATACCAAATATGGAAGCTCTAATCTCATTGGCTGATGTGATACGAGAATTTTCCAGAACAGTCTGTGTTCGATAGAAAAGTATAAAAGGAGCATTATTTTCGCAAAGGCGGTCAGTCTCAGATCTGTGTCAGTTTCGTCAAATGCTTGCTTTGCTTTGAGCCTCTTTGAATGAGACTTGCTTTATGTGTTATTGATAAACAGTTTGTACTGTTCCTTTGCTGTTAACGGCTGTTATTTAAACTATGTTTACTGGTTGAATTGAAGCTGATACTTGGTTTATAGACCTGTATTTTTCTGGAAATTTCTGTGAATAAATCACTGAATTTTTGCAAGTTTCGCCTTTTATTCTCGGACAACTTACGAACCCCCAAGTACGCAACAATATGTATTCTTAATAAACTTGTTGTCTTGTATTATTTCCCTGAAATTCATAAATACCAAATTTCATAACTATAAAATTTCATACAAAAAAATTACATAGCTTATCGGAAATATTTTGCGTAACCTTTAAACTAATTATCAATTCTATGCCCGCAATTTTCAACAGGAAAGCATACTTTTAAAATTCAAATAAAATTTCATTATATTTGATGGGGTGTAACCTTGTTAAAATACACTTATAAGAAATACCGACTGTAGACCGCAATAGTACGAAATTCCTTTATGTATCCCGGAAAAGTAGTCACAGTCATTATAAACGCCAATAATAAGAATAAACCTAATTAATTATAACTCATTAATTTTTCAAACTAATTTGACATCATTTGGATGATTACAGTACATACTCGGAATTATTTTGTGTGGTCCCATAAATTATTTAGTCTATACATAACCTTTTTTAAGAGTAAACATGATTTTAAGCATCTTTATAATGTATGTTAACTTTATTAAGTTCAATTCAGCATAAACGCATGAAAGTGCGCGCTTAAATTAAAAATTTGTCCATAGGCTCTAATGTTACGAAATTCTTTCGTGTGTCTTTGTAAACGAACCATAAACATTGTATACACCAGTAAAAACTATTCAGCTTACTTTGCGTTTAAAATTAATAATTGTTCCAAATTTAACATCGTTTGGATGACTATGTGACATTGCCAGAACACTTTTGTAAGATCCTGTACATTAATTAGAAAGCTTAAGAGCACATATTTTCTTCAAACAACATAAGTTTAAGCATCTTACTCACGTACGACTAGTTTCCTTTTCTTCGTTGCAAAGTAATGATATTAAAATACGTTTAAACGAAATTCACCCCATATGCCTTTATGTTAAGAATTTTGGCGTGTCTTTGTACACAGTTTATAAAAAATGTAGCAGTAAAAATTATACAGCTACTTATATGCAAAGCTGGAACGTGTGCACCAATTTGCAAGTCAATCGAAGGATTTTTACGGCCGCTATTGCGGTACATACAAATTCTTCCCATAGGCCGTAAAAATAAGAGAAATTCTGGCGTGTCCCTGTACACGAACGACAAATGGAATACACACCTAACACTATACAGCTAATTCCGTTCGGCTCATGAATATGTGTACGAAATTGCAAGTCAATAGCGTTAATTTGGGGGCCGCTATCGCGGTACATACAAATTCTTCCCATAGGCCGTAATGATAAAAAAAAAAAAAAAAAAAAAACAGTTGCACTTCGGGAGTGCCGACAGAAGTGAAAACGTGAACAATTATGTGTGTATTTCTTGAATCGTCAGGAAATATTTTATTGTGTGGGAAATACTTTTAAATGAAGTGTTTTTTTATTCATTAATATAAACTACTACTACAAAAATTATATTACAGTTTTATTTAATGCGCTTACTGCAACAGAGACAGTGTCCGGAGATGAGAGAAGCCGTGTAGAGCCGCACCAGATTGTAAAAACGTGAGAAAAATGGCGGCTATGGTCTTTTTCACGGTTTTGTGAGGTCTAACTGCAATAGAGACACTGTCCGGAGATGAGAGAATTCGTGTAGAGAGACGCACCAGATTGTAAAAACGTGAAAAAAATGACGGTTTTGGCCTTTATCACGGTTCTGTGAGGTCTAATTGGAAAGCTTCCGGCTGCAATCTTTAAGAGACAGTGACTGGAGATGAGAGAAGTCGTGTAGAGCCGCACCAGATCGTAAAAACGTGAGAAAAAGGGCGGCTTTGGCCTTTCTCTCTGTTTTGTGCGGTCTAACTACAAGAGAAACAGTGTCCGGAGAAGAGAGAAGTCGTGTAGAGCCGCACCAGATTGTAAAAACGTAAGAAAAATGGCGGCTTTGGCCTTTATCACGGTTCTGTGAGGTCTAACTGCAACGTTTCCGGCTGCAATCTTTAAGAGACAGTGTCCTGAGATGAGTAAAGTCGTGTAGAGCCGCACCAGATTGTAAAAACGTGAGAAAAATGAAGGCTTTGGCCTTTCTCACGGTTTTGTGAGGCCTAACTGCAACGTTTCCGGATGCAATCTTGAGGGACAGTGTCCGGAGATGAGATATGTCGTGTAGAGCCGCACCAGATTGTAAAAACGTGAGAAAAATGGCAGTTTTGGGCTTTTTCACGGTTTTGTGAGGTCTAACTGCAATAGAGACAGTGCCCGGAGATGAGAGATGTCGTGTAGAGCCGCACCAGGTTTTAAAACAATATATAGTACATAATTATTAACACTTCACATTAGCAAGTTAATTGTATGATACATTATTTGTATCATACAAGGATGGAAAGCGTTTGCTGACGATGACGCTAATTCAATGATTTTTGTTCACCCAAAAGTTTTCACTTCAAATGGAAAGCGTTAGCTGACGATGACGGGAGTTCAATGATTTTTGTTCACCCAAAAGTGCTCAACGCGCCTAAAGAAGTTTTCATTTCAAAAACTTTGGCGTGTCCCTGTACACGAACTACAAATGGAATGCACACCCAAAACTATACAGCTAATTTCGTGGGGATCATGAACATGTGTACCAAATTTCCAATAGCGTGATTTTTGCGGCCACTATCGCACGACAGACAGACAGACGGAACCCAAAATCCTTTTGAGTCTCAACAGATAGCCTCCATTGACGATTCAGCAAAAATTGGAAGTCAATAGCTTGATTTTTGCGGTGGTTATCGCGGTACATACAGATTCTTCCCATAGGCCGTAATGATAGAAAATCTTTGGCGTGTCCCTGTACACGAAGTACAAATGGAATACACACCTAGAACCATACAGCTGATTCCGTTGGGCTCATGAACACGTGTACCAAATTGCAAGTCAATAGCGCGATTTTTGTGGCCGCTATCGCGATACATACAAATTTCTCCCATAGGCCGTAATGATAAGAAAAACTTTGGCGTGTCCCTGTATACGAACTACAAGTGGAATACATACCAAAAACTATACAGCTGATTTCGTGGGGCTCATGAACATGTGTACGAAATTTCAAGTCAATAGCGCCATTTTTGCGGCCGCTATCGCGTGACAGACAGAAAGAAAGAAAGACAGACAGACACACAGACAGAGCCCAAAACCGTTTTGAGTCTCAACAGAGGGCCTCCACTGACGTTTCGGCAATTAAAATTTGGTTTATAGAAATACCTCTCATAGAACGCAATGCATTGGAATACTTTCGAGTATCCCTCCAAACACATCAGTGCTGATATTTACTCCATTTTACATAAGAAATATCCAATATTAAACTTGAATGACTTATTTCAATTTCATTAAGATTTGTGTATAGTAAAAGTATTAAAATATGCTTTATAGAAACACCTCCCATAGATTGCAATACTTTGGAATACTTTCGGGTGTCCCTGTACACAGAGCAGTAGAGGTATTTACTCCACTTTCAATAGGGAACATTCGATAGGGAACTTGAATAACATATATCAGTTTCAAGAAATTCTATAAATATTTACGGGAGTTAGAGCTAGAGCGCGGACAGACAGACAAACCGAAGTGATTAACTTTTTCCAACCTTGTTGGAAAGTTTTTAAAAAACCGTTACTGAAAATTGCTATCAAAAATTTAGCGGCATAATTTGATCTTCTAAGAAAAGGGGTGTGGGGGATATTAGCTATGGATACAACTACAATTCAATCACGATTAATTTAATCATGAATAATTTGGTCATGATTAACAGTTAATCATTTGCTGCAACTAATATATTAATCACGATTGATTTAATCATGAATAATTTAATCATGAATAATTTAATCATGAATAACAGTTAGTTGTCTGCTTCTCGAATAATTTAATCATGATTGAATTTTTAGTTGCAGCAAATGACTGAAATATTAATCACGATTGATTTAATCACGATTAATTTAATCGCAACTAACGGTTAGTCGTCTGTTTTTCGATTAATTTAATCGCGATTGAATTTTTAGTTGCAGGAAACTAATAACCGTTAGTTGTGATTAAATTAATCGTGATTAAATCTTTAGTCAACTAATTAGTTGATTGAAAATTTAATCGATTGATGCCCAACACTGCGGCATGGTACCTGCATGGCTTGCCGGTACCTCAGTGCCTCCGCTGCATGACTTTGAACCGTTTTTTTTTTTTTTTTTTTTTTTTTACCTACGGAGAATACTTTTATAATTTTGGCCCCACTAGTAGCACAGCGGTCCTGCGTTCAAAGCTGGTAGACGGTAAGTGGCAGGTTCGATACCAGGTCACGCTTGTCGACCTAGTCGCGCCGAGTTTTCCGAATAGTTTTTTGCAGAATTATTTTTTCTCCGAAACTTGCGTAGATACGGGATAGGATTCCTTATAAAGACCCCCATGGAGGGCAATCCCCCTGTAGGCCTAGAATCCTTGTGTAGTCAATCGGCCTGAATCCCTACAGCCTAACCCAACCCAACCCTTTTATAATCTTATGTTATTTAAATTAATAAATTTCTATTTAAGTTTTCTAAAAAGGAAAATGTTTAATAAATATAGAGAATTAAACTTTTAATGTAATTAACATTAATTTTATCTTTAGAATTCGTTTCTAAATATTTTATGACAAACATTAGCAAATAGGTTATTCTACTTTTCTTGTGTTTCTTTTTCTTTCTTTATCTCAGTACTATATGAACAAATAGCTATAACTTTTAGACAAATTTTCATGAAGTAGATTTCAAGACATAAAAATAAAACTTAAGCATTTATTGGAAAATTAAGCCCACAATTATATAATTTCATGATCAATTTAACAAATTCTTTCGCTTGAAAAATTTTTGAAAACCCAAGTTTTAAAGATAATAGCGAAGTTTATAGACTCATTTATATATATATATATATATATATATATATATATGTGTGTGTGTGTGTGTGCGTGTGTGTGTGTGCGTGTTTGTGTGTAATATTTCAAAGATTTCATATCTCTTTTCTTTCTTGCTACTCGAAAGATTCTTTTGGGAAAATTAAAAGTTAATAATTTAATAAACTGTGAAAGTAATTACATTTAATTATATGTGTAAAAAGTGTAACTTATATATACATATACATACACATACATATATATACAGTGGGTGATGAAATGATTAATTTTTTTTTTTATTTTAACATTTTTTCGATTTTCTAAAAAAATACTAGACGAAATGGCCTAGAACTTCACACATGCAAAGAACATTTAAAACTTCATTGTTTGCACTATCGACTTGGTCCATAGTGCAATTATGGGACCAACCGCAAATTGAAGAAGAGCGAAAATACTTTGGATAACCCTGTATCATAAAAAGCTACAGATGACTTGTAACTTTAATACATTATTGCACATACATACTACGTACAACATTTGTATGTTTTGGAGCGGAAATTGCGCAATTATTTAGGCGGATATATTTTTTTTTTACTAATTGCAAAAATTATTAATTTTTCTGATACATTTTTTGCTTATAACTAGAACGGGTTTCCATAAAATTTTACAAAACGTTAAAGAAATGTTATTCTGAAATATAAAATTCACACGTGTAATATTCGCAGGGCCCGACTTAGACTAATTGGGGCCCGGGGCAAAAACATCTTTGGGGTGGGGGCCCTCTGCTTCACTACTTCAGTAATGAAGAACTGAACTTTATGGAGATATTTAAACTTTTCATCTCATTATAGATATATAACAAGAAAATTGACTAGAACCTAAAATAGCTATAAAATCTCCCCTCCCCCTCCAATGGTCAGACGAAATATCATTCTATCCATTTTATTTCTGACTATTAACTTTGTCATCAAGCTGCGGAAAATTCATATCCTTGCTGAGCGGAATTCAGCTAAATTTTCACAATTATGATGGCTCAATAAGGCCGGATTTTACGCTATACTGATATTTTGTTTAAAAAAAGTTCATTAAAGAAGGAAACGTAAAATAAAGTTTCTATTTAATTTGGGGGCCCCCTCTGATGTGGGGGCCCGGGGCAACTGCCCCGTATGCCCCTGCCTTAGTCAGGCTCTGAATATTCGTTGAGATGGAAGCATTTTTAGTATATATTATTTCACTGCTTATGTGCGACAGACAGAAAATTTTTTATTGCATAGATTGAAAGCCAGATATATATTGAACAACTTTTGTCAAAAGTTCATTTGAATAGGTTAAAAATTAAGCAGTTTGTAGGGAAAAGAGCGATCTATATTTTAGGCATTTTCCAGAGTTGAAATTTCATAAGAGGTTTTTCGCTTGTTGCGTATTTAATTTGAAGATCCAATTATTTCAACACATTGCAAAAGTTCCTTTTTGTGAAAAATCCCTTATAGGCTTGTAATTTTTTAACATATTTTTATTTATTTACTAAGTTTTGTGTGCTCATAAAGGTTTTTCACAAAAAAAAAAAAAAAAAAAAAAAAGAACTTTTGCAACGCGATTGAAGTCATTGGATATTCAAATTAAATACGCAGCATATGTAAAACTCCTTATGAAATTTCAACTCTGGAAAATACCTAAAATCTAGGTCGTTCTTTTGCCGACAATTTGCTTAAATTTCACTCTATTCAAATGAACATTTGAAGAAAGTTGATCAAGATATTTAGCTTTCAACCTCTTAAAAAAAAAAATATCTATCTTTCGCGCATGCGCAGTAAAATAATATTTATTAAATATGCTCATATCTCATAGAATATTACACGTGTGAATTTTATGTTTCAGAATAATGTTTCTCTAATGTCTTGTCAATTTTTCAGCAAGCTTTGTTAAATTTTATGCAAATCAATTCTAGTTATGAGCACAAAACTTGTCAAAAGAATTAACAATTTTTGAAAATATATATATATATATATATATATATATATCTGCTTAAATAATTGCGCAGTTCTCGCACCAAAACGTTCAAATATTGTACATAGTATGTGCAACAATGTATTAAAGTTTCAAGTCACGTGTAGCTTTTTGTGTTACAGGGTGATCCAAAGTATTTTCGCTATTCTTCAATTTGTGGTTGGTCCCATAATTGCACTCTGTACTAAATCGATAGTGGAAAATATGAGTTTTAAAATGTTCTTTGCATGTATGAAGTTTCAGGCCCTTTCGTCCAGCATTCTTTTAGATAATCGAAAAAATGTCCAAAAAAAAATCTAGTAATTTGACCATCCACTGTATATACAGTACAGGGTTATTATAGTTAATGTTCCCTTATTCAGAAGGATCTAGAGCCGGTTCTATAAGTCCAAAAGAAACAAAATTCCACTAGTAGTTAATCAAGTGATGCGTTCTATGAAAATCGAAAAAAAAAATATAATAAAAATAAATAAATAAATAAAATTAGTTAAGATTTTCGAAGATGGTGCTCCTTCTGTAAGAAACAAAATAATTTTTGTGTGTTTCGTCTGGATTGACCAAAACTGATAGAATTAATGTGCAAAAATTACCAACTGAGAAATAAATTTTCCTTTATATTGTTTTTTATTTTTAAAAAAACTGCGAAAATCGCTTTAGATATTGGCGCAACGCCACTTATTAAAGAAAGTTTTAACTTTATTAGAATCTTTTTATATGAAATTGACTTTGTCATCGTATCTTCGTGTCATGCTAATAAATAAGGCACCATTTCAAAGTAAATATAAGCTGTTCTGTTTGTCGATCCATGGTTTAAGTAGCTTGAGCGTCACGTTAATATCGTGGGGGCCGGGAGGTCGATCCCCAAAGGTACGGCGTGTTGTTTTTGCAGATAATTAGTAAAAAAGGTGTGAATTCATAAAAAAAAATTTCTTTGACTACGAAGTATCCTAAAAAATTTTGAAGGGTTTTTTTTAAGATTTTTTTTTTTTTTTTTTCTTTTAAGATATTAGAAAACACAAAATATTTTAGCTATTAAAAAAGCAGAAATTAAAAAGTTTTAAGTAAAAAATACATAAATAAATATTTTTAGAAACTTTATATGTATGTATAGATATAGATAGATATAAATATATATATTTTATGAAATTGGATTTGTCATCGCGTTTTCTGTCACGCTAAAAAACAAGACGCTTCCACGTAAGAAAAAAAAAATGGTTAGAGCGTCATGTTGATAATGCAAGAGTCGTGTGTTCGATCCTCGCCGGGCCGAGGTGTCAATTTTTGCAAATAATTAATAGAAAAGTTTTCAATTGATAAAAGAAAATATTTCGTTGTGTCCACAGTATCCTAAAATTTTTTGAAGAGTTTTTTAAACAGCTTTTTATCTAGTTACTAAAAAGTACAAAATAAAAATTTAAGTAAAAATAAATAAATAAATAAATTTTTAGAAGCTTTTTATATGAAATTCGATTTTGCCATCGCGTCTTCATGTCACGCTAATAAATAAGGCGCCTTCGTTTTAAAGTAAATATAAGCATCTCTGTTTGTCGCTCGTTGGCTTAGTTGATTAGAGCGTCACGTTGATAACGCGATGGTCGAGTGTTCGATCTCCGAAGGTCCGGCTTGTTATTTTTTGCAGATAATTGATAAAAGAATATTGTTCGTTCACTACACAGTATCCTAAGAATTTTTAAACAGATTTTTATCTGGCTACTGAAAAGCACAAAATAAAAAGTTAAATAAAAATAAATAAATATATTTTTTAAGGGTTTTTTTTTTTTTTTTTTTTTTTAATTAGAAGCTTTTCATTGAAATTGGATTTTGTCATTGCGTCTTCGTGCATGCTAAAAAACAAGGCGCTTCCACTTTAAAGTAAATGTAAGCATAAATTTGTGTCGCTCATTGGCTTAGTTGATTAGAGCGTCATATTGATAGCGCGATTGTGGTGGGTTCGATCTTTGAACGCCAAAGTGTTGTTTTTTCTCCGATAATTAATAGAAGAGATGTAATTTGTGAAAAGGAAAGATTTTATGGTCTGCACAATATCCTAAGAATTTTTTTTTTATTTTTTTAAAGAAGATTTTTTTAGTCACTAAAAACAATAAAAAAAATAAATTTAAGTAAAAGGGAAAAAAAGGAAACTTGCTGGAAGCTTTTTATTCTGGAGCTCTAAACAGCATAAAATAAAATTTTATTCTTGCTCAGACATGCTATAAAAACATAAAAGTTTCAACAATAAGAAAATTTAAAATGAATATATATATATACATATGTGTATAGATAGATAGATAGTAGGTAGATAGATAGATAGATAGATAGATATTTCAAATTTTTAAGCGCTGAGAATTTTTTAATATTCAAAATATTTTAAAAAGCATTCAAGAACAATATTTTTTTTGCATTTGTTAGATTTTTCTAGCATGTTCTATGGCTTTTCTTGACTGTTCTTTGACTTCTGGTTAGAGCGTCATGCTGATAACGCGATAGTCATGGGTTTGATCCTCGAAGTCCGATGTGCTATTTTTTCGCAGATAATTAAAAGAAAAGATGTCAGTTGATGAAAGAAAATCTTTAGTTGTCTACACAGTATCCTAAGAAATTTTTATTAGTTTTTAAGAAGGTATTTTTATAACTAAAAAGCTCATATACTTAAGTAAAAAAACATTTTTTTTTTTTAATTAGAAGCTTATTATTGTGAAGCCCTAAAATGCATAAAATTAAAATTAAAAAAATGTGGCAAAGACATTCTATAAAGAAATGAAAGCTTTAACACTAAGGAAATTTTAGAGAGATATATAGATAAAGAAATACAATCTTTATTAAAATCACACAATCAACTGTGGAAGAAAATCATATTTATTAAAATTTTATTTTTCCGACTGAGTGAAAATAATGCCTGGACCGGGAGTCGAACCCCGGATCTTTGACTTACAAGGTCAAGGCTCTTTCTGCCTAAAGGTTGTCTGAGTGAGTAATGCTGACCGGTTGTCGGCCTGTATAGCTCAACTCGTAGATCCTTGACCTTGTAAGTCAAAGATCCGGGGTTCGATCCCGGCCCAGGCATTATTTGCACTCAGCCGGAAAAATAAAATTTCAATAAATATGATTTTCTTCCACAGTTGATTGTGTGATTTCAGTAAAAATTGTATTTCTTTCTCCCACCGTTTAATGGTGTTTTCCATTACCTGCGGCTCATTTCTCTCGAGCTATCTACATGATAGACCAGAGGTTTCTGCCTAAAGGTTGTCTGAGTGAGTAATGCTGACAGGTTGTCGGCCTCGATAGCTCAATTGGTAGAGCCTTGACCTTGTAAGTCAAAGATCCGGGGTTCGACTACTGGTCCAGGCATTATTTTCACTCAGTCGGAAAAATAAAATTTCAATAAATATGATTTTCTTCCACAGTTGATTGTGTGAATTTAATAAAAATTGTATTTCTTTCTCCCATCGTTTAATGGTGTTTTCCATTACCTGCGGCTTATTTCTGTCGAGCTATCTACATGATAGACCAGAGGTTTCTGCCTAAAGGTTGTCTGAGTGAGTAATGCTGACCGGGTGTCGGCCTGGATAGCTCAATTGGTAGAGCATTGACCTTGTAAGTCAAAGATCCGGGGTTCGACTCCCGGTCCAGGCATTATTTTCACTCAGTCGGAAAAATAAAATTTCAATAAATCCGAGAAAAGTGGTTTGAAACAGTACTTTTTATCGCACAGGGATCTCTTTGTAAAAATTTTCAGGCAATACTAGGCGCACCTTTCCTCAAACAATTAAAAGTAACAATCGATTATAGTCACCGCAAAATTTCTCTCTCCGATGCGGAAGACATCCCCCCCCCCCCTTTCAAGCGATTAGGGTCCAGGCAGCACCGTGGAGGAAAATGATCATCATTCACTATAGTCACCAGTCACCTCCTCTTGGTACGGAGTAGGGTTACCTTTTAGGTTGATTTCTTTAGAAATCGACCTATTGCAATCACTTCGTTTATCTACATATATATATATATATATATATAATGAAAATTTTGTCATCACGATAACTCCAGAAATAATACTGCAAATGGAACCAAATTTGGACAGTGAACTAATCTTATAAATATCTTGGATGAGTTCGTTAACCAAGTTGCTCCGACTTTTTGTTTTCAAGTGGCAGCCACTTGAAAATTTCAAACCGACATTTTAAAAAGCATATTTAAAGCAAGATTTGATTGAATTTTGATGTAAATACAGGCCACATAAGAGTCTCAATGAAGTTTATTAATGAAGTTTATCCGCCATTTTTAATAAAGTGGCAGATATTTTAAGTTAAGCGGGACCACTTGAAATCAGGCTACCACTTGAAAATTTAAAATCACTATAACTTCCGAAATAATACTCCAAATCGAACCAAATTTAGACAGTGCCTTAACTTATCTTATAAATATCTTAGATGAGTTTATTAACCAAGTTGCTCCGCCATTTTGTTTTCAAGTGGATAACACTTGAAAATTTTAAATTCAAATTGTAAAAAGCGTATTCCGAATTTGTTTGTAATTTGATGTAAATATAGACCACATAAGGGTCTCAATGATGTTTATTAATGAAATTTATCCGTCATTTTTAATAAAGTGGTAGATATCTTAAGTTAAGCGGGACCACTTGAAATCACACTACCACTTGAAAATTTAAAATCACAATAGCTTCAGAAATAATACTCCAAATAGAACCAAATTTGGACAGTGTCTTAACTTATCTTATAAATAGCTTAGATGAATTTGTTAACCAAGTTGCTCCGACATTTTGTTTTCAAATGGAAACCACTTGAATATTTCAAATTCAAATTGTAAAACAGATATTCCGAATTTTTTTTTTTTTTTTTTTTTTTTTTTTAATGTATACATAGGTTATACAAGTGACTCAAATAACTTTATTAATGAACTTTATCCGCCATTTTAAATAAAGTGGCTGATATCTTAAGTTAAGGGGGACCACTTGAAATCAGGCCACCACTTGAAAATTTAAAATCATGATAACTTCCGAAATAATACTCCAAATGGAACCAAATTTGAACAGTGTCTTAACTTATCTTATAAATATCTTAGATAAGTTTGTTAACCAAGTTGCTCAGCCATTTTGTTTTCAAGTGGAGACCACTTGAAAATTTCAAATTTAAATTGTAAAAAGCGTATTCTGAAATTGTTTGAATTTTAATGTAAATACAGACCACGTAAGGAACTCAATGAAGTTTATTAATAAACTATATCCACCATTTTTATAGAGTGGCAGATATCTTAAGTTAAACGGGGCCACTTGAAATCAGGCTCCCTCTTGAAAATTTAAAATCACGATAATTTCTGAAATAGTACACCAAATCGAACCAAATTTGGACAGTGATATTATCTTATAATTATCTTGAATGTTTTCACTGGGCAACTTGTCCCGACATCTTGTTTCTAAGTTCCAGCCACTTAAAATCACACTGCCACTTGAAAATATGCCATCACGATAACTTTTAGAATACTAAACTGATTCAAATAAAATTTGGATAGTGAACTTATGGTTCAAATATCTAGGATAAGTTCACTTGGTGATTTTATCCGCAATTTTATTTCCAAGCGGTGGCCTCTTGAAAATTTGTCATTATGGTAACTTTAGTAATACAGAATCAATTCGCATCAAATTTGGGCAGTGGATTTATCATTCAAATATTTCAGATAAGTTCGCTGGGCATCTCAATCCACTTTTTTTTACAAGTGGTGCCACCTGAAAATTTCTTATGACGATAATTTTTGAAATACTGATTTAATTTAAATTAGAACTGGACAATGAACTTATCATACAAATATACTGGATGATTTCGATGGGGAAGTTGTTTTGCCATTTTGTTTCCAAGTCGCAGCCATTTAGACTGCCACATGAAAATTTGGCATAATAATAACTTTTGAAACATGGCACTGATTTAAACCACAGTTGGACAGTGAACCTATGCTTCAAATATCTTAGATATGTTTGCTGGGCAACTTGTTCCACTGTATTGTTTCCAAGTGGCGGCCACTTGAAAATTTGTTATTACGGTAACTTTAGAAATACTTAATCAATTCAAATCAAAGTTGAAAATTGGATTTATCATTCAAACAACAAAAATCTAGAACATTCACGTAACTCGTGAACCAATCACGTTATTGCGTCCATCTTTGGTATATCGATAATAAGTATTTTCTCGCCAAAAGCCGCCAAAAAAGTCGCCAAATCCATTACCTGCGTTACTGGATCTTTTTAATGTGTTTTTAAGGAAATGTTAGGCTATTGTAATGCTAAAACAAACTAGAAATGCAGAAAACTAACATTTCATCAACTTACTAAGCCTCTTTGAAAGAATTACTACAAAAAAAAAATATTTTCAAATTTGTAAACGATATCTTATATGCGCAACTTTCTCTGCCATTTAGATCGAAGTGTTTAAAACGTAATTTTTCAACACGATAACTTTTGAGATTTTGAATTAATTCGAACTATATGCGTACAGTAGACTTATCCAACAAATACATTTCATATATTTGTCAACTTAACCCGCCATTTTGTTTCCAAGCGCCGGCCACTTGAAAATTTTAAATTCACATAAAAAGGTATTTATGAACCGATTTGCTTAAAACTCCATATGTGCATAGCCTACATCAATATTTCTACCAAGTGCATTAATAATTTGTAGCCGCCATTTCAAACATAATGACGGCTACTTGATAAGGAAAAATAAATCAACCTACCCTTCCGAATAAGCCGGAAGGACTTGTTTTGCATTTGAGTAATTTTGTTAAAGATGGTCCCTTAAAGAAGTGAGCTCCATGAGATTTTCTAGAATGGAGAAAGAAGATTGACAAGGAAGGATTAATTGATTTTTTTCCCCGAAGTATCCTGGCCGGTAAATAATTGCACGGGAAAAAATCTTTTAAAATTACTTTAACTACGGAAGTAAACATTACATATATCTGACTTTATTTGAGCAGTATTACGCAAAACAACTGTTTAGTAAAAGAAAAAATAATTTTACAATTTAGGTTAAAAAAAAAAAAAAAAAAAAAAAAAAAAAACCTCACCCCCCCTCCCCCCCCACACACACACAAATATATATATGTAATTTTTAATGATAATAATGAAAAGAATGAGAAATATATATCAGTTTATTTATTTATTTTTTTTTTTAAATCATTGATTTAAATCAATTATTTTAAATACCAAAATTATTGGCTTTAATGGAAGTATATTGTTTATCTAATTTTAAAAAATGAGATTTTTAATTATTTCATACATAAATTTAAAAGTACAATTTGTAAAATATAACAAATTATTTCATTAGACAAGCTAATATTTCTCATTTCTTGATTTCAGGTTCATCTCTACTAAGCAACATTAATAAACACAAAAATAAATTATACCTTAACTTTCTTAATTATTTATACATTTTATTATATGTTTTAATAATTCATTAATATTTTAATTATTTATACAAACACAACCTTATGACTGGTGTATGAATAGTAAATTTTTAATTAGTTTATAATTCATTGATTAATATTATATAACATATATATCTTTATATATATATTTCTTTTGTGCGTGTGTATGTCACTGAACTCCTCCTAAACGGCTGGACTGAGTTTAATGAAATTTTTTGTGTGTCTTCAGGTGGATTCGAGAATGGTTTAGATTTACAAATGAAAGTTGTAACTTAATTAGTTCTTTCTTAATTAATTTTTAACCAACTCTTTCAACAACTTTTCCACTTAGATGGCGTGAGTTGTCGTAAACACGATGTCAGAATTTATTTAATGTTGAAATGAAAAATGAATTTTTAACCGTATCTTACGAAGTGTTTAAAATATTTTTTCAAAGTTAATATTTTAGAATCATAAACACGATGTCAGAATTTATTTAATGATGAAATGAAAAATGAATTTTTAACCGTAAGTGTTTAAAATATTTTTTCAACATTAATATTGTTAAAATGTTAAAATTAGTTAAAATGGTATATTCTTTTAAAAAATTCGTCAATATCCGACGGAGTTATTTTATGTTAAAATGAAAAATGAATTTTTAGGCCATTATTATTTGTGCAGATGGAAAATGTACTAAAAGTTTTCCGAAAAATTTCACGATCACAAATGTTGACGGATATCCAATATATCGTCGAAGAAATCCCGATAATGGCGGACAATCTAATCATCTATGGCGGTCATCTATGCCAACAACATAGATATTGACATTGATAACCGTTGGGTGGTCCCATATTCGACTCTGCTGAGCAAAACATTCAATGCTCATATTAATAGCAAGAAATTCAAACTTCTTCACACACCATAAATTTTAAATCAGCACAACCGGTTTCGAAAGGACGTAGCCTTTCTTCATCAGGTGCAAACACGTGCAACTGCCTTGGAGGCAAAAGCAAAACTGAAAGCAGGACAAAATCCAGAGGGGGAGGAGCAATACAAACAACCAATAGGAAGCAACATGCAGGACAGGACCAATCAGAGAGGAACACACGTACACACACACCACAAAATGAGGAGGGAGGAAAGGAGTAAACAATTATTATTTTTTTTTTTCAATAATATTAAACTAATAAGTAAATTTAATAAAATTTATCCATTAATTATTATTATTTTTATTTAAATTAGAATTATTTTATTATAACTAATATGATGTTATAAACATAATGAAGGAAATTATTTAATTGAATTAAACAAATTTTTCCAGGCTGTAGACAGCAAAGTGGAATCAGATTTTTCATTGACAATTTTATCACTTTGTTTAATTCAATTAAATAATTTCCTTCATTATGTTTATAACATCATATTAGTTATAATAAAATAATTCTAATTTAAATAAAAATAATAATAATTAATGGATAAATTTTATTAAATTTACTTATTAGTTTAATATTATTGAAAAAAAAAAAAAAAACAATAATAATTGTTTACTCCTTTCCTCCCTCCTTTTTTTGTGGTGTGTGTGTACGTGTGTTCCTCTCTGATTGGTCCTGTCCTGCATGTTGCTTCCTATTGGTTGTTTGTGTTGCTCCTCCCACTTTGGATTTTGTCCTGCTTTCCGTCTTGCTTTTGCCTCTAAGGCAGTTGAACGTGTTTGCACCTGATGAAGAAAGGCTACATCCTTTCGAAACCGGTTGTGCTGATTTAAAATTTATGGTGTGTGAAGAAGTTTGAATTTCTTGCTATTGTCTGTACGCCAGTTTTTTAAATTTATTTTTGGTGCTCATATTAATGTTCAGTTCTGCAGTTCAGTGAAGAGCATCAAATACATTTACAAGTATGTGAATAAAGGCAGTGATATGGCTGTATTTCGAGTTGAAAATACCAATGTGAATGCTCCTCCGGTGAATAACAACGATGAAATAACACTTTACCAAATTGGCCGGTACGTCAGCTCCAATGAAGCTGTTTGGCGTATCTTTGGTTTCCCAATTCATGAACGGGATCCAGCAGTTCTTCATTTAGCCGTCCATCTTGAAAATGGCCAGCGCGTATATTTCACGAGCAAGACAGCGATTGATCGTGCTATAAATCCACCAAAAACTACACTCACCGAATTTTTTGAATTGTGTAATCGTGCGGATGCTTTTGGTGCTTTTGCATGGACATTACTCTATTCAGAAGTACCACGCTATTTCACATGGGCTCCAACAAAAAAATGGATGCCCCGCAAGCAAGGCACGCCGATTGATGCATGTCCCGGTTTATTCAAATCAAACACCTTGGGACGAGTATTTACAGTCAATCCAAGGCAGACTGAGTGCTTTTATCTTCGACTGTTATTGGTTAATGTCATCGGCCCTTTGTCATTTCATGATTTACGTAAAGTGAATGGACAACAGTATCCAACGCATAAAGATGCATGCGTTGCACTCGGCTTGCTGGAAGACGACAACCAGTGGGAGTGTATGCTTGCTGAAGTAGGACTGAACTGTACAGTAAAACAAATTCGTCTACTATTCGCTATAGTGTTGACTACATGTTTCCCGGCCAGAGCAGAGACATTATGGGATAATCACAAAGATTCAATGACTGATGATATATTGCATCAACATCGTTCATGGTGCAACGATCTAACGATAGTATTCAGTGACGCTATGTACAATGAAGCATTGATTGCTATTGAAGATCTTTGCATTATCATTGCCAACTTACCACTCAGTCATTTCGGTATGCATTCAACAAATCGAAATGCATCTGATTTAATAAGCACTGAATTGAATCGTGAACTACAATACAATACTGTAGAAATGGCAGCGATTGTTGCTCGCAATGTCCCACTAATGAATGAAGAACAAAGAACCATTTACGACCGCATCATGCTCGCAGTTTTGGCAGGACAAGGTGGATTCTTTTTTTTTTTTTTTGGGTGCACCAGGTTGAACTGGCAAAACATTCCTTATTTCGCTAATTCTCGCCGAAATACGATCAAATAATGGCATCGCATTGGCTGTTGCATCATCTGGCATTGCGGCAACTTTATTGGATGGAGGCAGAACAGCTCATTCATTATTTAAACTGCCGCTAAATATTCAAAATAACCCAGACGCAGTGTGCAACATAAAAAAACAATCGTCCATGGCCACAGTGCTGAAATAGTGTAAAATTCTTATCTGGGATGAATGCACTATGGCACACAAACATTCGATTGAGGCGTCGAACAGGACATTGAAAGATATAAAAAACAACGACAAACTATTTGGCGGCACTCTGTTACTCTTTTCAGGTGATTTCAGACAAGCACTTCCCGTTATTCCGCGTTCAACATACGCTGATGAGGTCAACGCGTGCTTAAAATCATCGTCATTGTGGCGTAATGTTGAAAAAGTACAACTGAAAGTAAATTTGTGCGTTCTAAAGCTTCAAGATCCATCCGCTGAAACATTCTCAAAACAATTGTTAGATATCGGCGATGGAAAATTTACTACAGATGAAACTGGATGCATAAAATTACCGACCGATTTCTGCACAATCATTGATTCTCAAGATGCTCTTATTGACCAGATATTTCCCGATGTACACAGACGATACACAAATCATGAGTGGCTGGCAGAAAGAGCAATTTTAGCAGCAAAAAATGTGGACGTCAACGAATTGAATCTCAAGATACAATATTTGTTACCAGGAGACTTGGTGTCATACAAATCTAATGATACAGTTTGCGATGCCACCGAATCTGTAAATTATCCAACAAAGTTTTTAAACTCATTGGATCTACCAGGCATGCCACCGCATATATTACAACCGAAGGTTGGATCTCCGGTTATTTTGCTTCGTAATTTGAACCCACAACGGTTGTGCAACGGCACGCGATTAGTCATAAAAAAATTAATGAAAAATGTTATCGAAGCCATCATTTTAAATGACAAATTCCGAGGTGAAAATATATTACTACTGCGAATCCCTATTATACCCACAGATGTGCCAATTCAATTTAAACGCCCTCAATTTCCAATTAGCTTGGCATTTGCAATGACTATCAATAAGTCTCAGGGTCAAACGATGTCTGTCTGTGGCTTAGATTTGAGCGCATCATGTTTTTCACACGGACAATTATACGTGGCTCTCGAGTGAGCAAACCATCCAGTTTGTTTGTATTGGTGAAAGATGGGATAACAAAAAATATTGTACACTCTGTTGCATTAAGGGATTGATATTGTTTTTTAGTAATATTGTTTTAAGTAGCGATATGTATATAATTTTAAACAATCAATTTTAATAAATTAAAAAATATAAATGATTGGTGTTTTGTTATTTTTATATTCTTTCACTGTTCATAGCGCTCCATACATCTTCCACTTATATACCACATCCTTACACACTTACAATAAGTTAGTTATTTTTTTCTAGCAAAATATTCTCTAGAAATAATTTATATGACAAAACAACGTTTGTCGGGTCAGCTAGTATATATATATATATATTCTAGTTCGCCTTTGTCCATCTTCCAGTTGATAATTCGAAAAGAAAATATTTCCTTGTTTATCTCATACCAGTCATACCAGTTTATGTCATTTAATTTAACATTGGCTCATATGATATTTTAAAAATAATACCGTATTTTACATTGTAGAGTTTAAAAAGCCTTGAAGGCTACAAAAAGTTTTAAAAAATCACAACCTTTTGATTTAACTACATATAATCATCTATAATAATAAAAGAAAAGGTTTTTCTGTCTGTCTGTCTGTCTGTTCTTCTATACGTTCAGCCCCTGTTAAATGCAGAAGTACAAAAATTGACATACAGATGCTCAGGAGCCTTCCCGAGGGGCTCCTGAAATTTAAAAATTTTAATTAGTTTCGGAGATATTAATTAAAACGTTGACCCATGTCGATCAAAAAATGACCAAAAATCCACGGCTTATTGCTTAAAAAGAGGCATTCTATCAGCAGACGATTTTAACGGCTTTATCGAACGGAAACAAAACATGTGGAAGTCAATGTCACATGATCTTGAGCTGGGGTTAAAAATTGCAAATTTCAAAATGCTTCAAATTTTCTTTTTCGCACGCAACACTTAATATACAACCTATGCAGCACAAAACCAACATGCAATTCAAATTTCATCAATTTGGGTTAATAAACAAAGCAGTTGCATTTTAATTTCAAATTAAATTTTATTCTAACACGTAATCTATCTTTCAATAGACGATAGGAGTTTCCATAGCAACGAAATAAATTTGAAGGTACTAAAAAAATACTTTTTATTTTTATTTTTACTTCCATTACCCAACTACCGTGGTATATACAGGTTTTGGGGACCTAAAAAATACTTATTTTTCTTTTTACTTCCATTAACCGACAACCGTAGATAATGGAATTAGAGATTTCACGTGATTTACATGTTTTAGAATGTCCTGATTAGGTTTTCTTTTCTACCTCAGCTACTAATTAAACTAATTTTATAAGTAATACATCATTTGAAAGCTTTGTTGATTTGGAATACATCATTCGAAAGATATTTTAAAGTACTTTTATATTATCGAAAGAGAAATTTGAGATTTCACCCGATTTACACGTTTTGAGGTCTCCTGAATCGGTTATCTTTAGTATCTCAGCTACTAATTAAAATGATTTCACAAGTAATACATCATTTGAAAGCTTTGTTGATTTGGAATTGAACAGTAGATTACAGAAATTTCTACCGCCAGATGGTGCTGTAATATATTAAAATTCCAATATTTCAAATTCTAATTATGATTAAATTATCTTTAATACATCATTCGAAAGATATTTTTAAGTACTTTTATATTATCGAAAGTGGAATTCGAGATTTCTCCCGATTTATACGTTTTGAGGTGACCTAATTAGGTTTTCTTTTGTATCTCAGCTACTAATTAAAAGAATTTCATAAGTAATACATCATTTGAAAAGTTTGTTGATTTGGAATCGAACAGTAGATTACAGAAATTTCTACCGCCAGATGGCGCTGTAATATTTCAAAATTCCAATATTTCAAATTCTAATTATGATTAAATTATCTTTAATGCATCATTCGAAAGATATTTTAAAGTACTTTTATATTATCGAAAGTGGAATTCGAGATTACACCCGATTTACACGTTTTGAGGTCTCCTGATTATGTTTTCTTTGGTATCTCAGCTACTAATTAAAATAATTTCATAAGTAATACATCATTTGAAAGCTTTGTTGATCTGGAATGGAACAATAGATTACAGAAATTTCTACCGCCAGATTGCGCTGTAATATTTTAAAATTTCAATATTTCAAATTCTAATTATGATTAAATTATTTCTAATACATCATTCGAAAGATATTTTAAAGTTCTTTTATATTATCGAAAGTGGAATTCGAGATTTCAAATGATTTAGAATTTTAAGGTGTCCTGATCAGGTTTTCTTTTGCATCTCAGCTAATTGAGTTAGACCGTTCAAAATTGGTATATGTAAGTTAATTAAGAGGGGCTGGAAGGGTGGGGAAGGAATAGGCACGCGCAGCGCGCACGAGACTGCGCTGCCGAAGGCAGTGGGGACCCGGTCCGACATTTTACCTGATGAGAAATGATTTTTTTAATTTTCTTTTCTTAAGAATAAAATTTTGATTTCAGAAGGAATATGTGCGTACACCGCACGTATATCTTAACACGTGCGCGCGCAGCGCTCATGGGTTTGGGACCCGGTGCGAGTTTTTACCCGATGATAAAAGATTTTTTTTTTATTTTATTTTCTTAATAATAAAAGTTTGAGTTGAGAAGGAATATGCGTGTACAGCGCACGTATAACCTCAAACGTGCGCGCGCAGTGCGCATGGGTCTGCGCTGCCGAAGGCAGTAGCGTCCCGCTGTGAGTTTTTACCCGATGCTAAATGATATATTTTTTAATTCCTTTTCTTAAGAATGAAAGTTTATGAGTAATAACATGGAAGTTTGACAAGTCTTAAGGATGGTAAAGGAATACGTGCGCGTCTGCGCTGCCGAAGGCAGTGGAGACCCGGTGCGACATTTTTCCCGATCAGAAATTTTTTTTCTCTTTTTTTATCACATGATAAAAATTAATGCAATTTTGAGAATTCATTAATTATTGTGATTCATTTAAAAATAGTGACCAGCGAAGCGGGCGTAGCCTGCTAGTGTTAAATACAGTTCGAGTCTGCTGTCGCTGTCATTGCTTGTTTAATGAATTGCACCCTCTAAATATAAAAAAAGATAAAAGAATAAGTGAAAGCATTAAAATGGTAATGAAAATGTGAATTTCGTTAATGTTAGAGTGTGAAAAATTTTTCTAGATTCAAATGATATTTGTTAAACCGAAGTAAGAATTTTTTAGGATATAATCTTTTTTTCCACCTTTAATTCCTTATTTTTTTTATTTTGATTAGAAACTATGAGTAAAAATTTCTTTTCTTAATACATTGCTTCAGTTTTATTTCATTTTTTCCAATTAAAATATCCTTTTCCAAAGTTATTTTATATGTTCAACACCATGGGTGAAATTTTACTTTATTTCAATACATTATTGTAGCTACAAAGTCAAAGTTACAAGTTGGGTGGATCTTACTACCGCATTTATGATTTCTATAAAATTACTCTTATTATAAAGATACTATGTTGAATAAAAATATTTTTCTAATAAACGCCTACATGGATTTTTACTTTCTCTTACCCAACCGTCGAGAAAGTATTGTTTTAGGGTCAAATTTCCGAACGTGAGTTTTTGTTATATTTACATGTTCTGTGGTCCCCTGAATACGAAAATCATGTTTTTAGCGAATGGTCTGTGTGTCTGTCTGTTCGTGTGTTTGTTATCAGCATATCTCAAGAACAAATAGTAGCAGTCATGGAGAAATAAATATGGAGAGTGCTTCCTGGGCCTGGTCCTCCAGATCCTTCCTGATACGGCCCTAGAGAACCAGGGTGAAGTCGTCCGCATAAGCGAATGTCGTAAAGCCCTCAGAGTTCATGCGCTTTAGCCCGCCGCGCCGTCAGCTATGAGATTCCAGAGAATCGGGCCGAGGCACGAGCCCTGGGGGCAGCCTTTAGTTTGGGGAAATTCTGTGTTTTCCTCGCCCCAATTAATGATGATTTTCCTTTTTGAAAGGTAGGAGTGAACGACTCCAGCCAGGTTCCCCAGGCAGTTGAGTTCCTGTAGTGTTCGGTGAATATGGGGCCACTCTACATTATCAAAAGCACCCTTAATGTCCAAAGAGATGATGGTGGTGTATCTAGTGGCATTGCAGCTTACGGCGCAGGAATCTTTAATGGCTTGTAAGGCATGTTCGCATGATCTGCCTTCTCTGAACCCAAATTGTTTTGGATGGAGAAGTTGGTTTGTTTCTAGGTGATAGTTAAGCCGGGTTACGATTAATTTCTCGAGCAGTTTTCCTAGTGTAGGAAGGAGGCAGATCGGTCTATAAGATGTGTGCTCAGAGGGGAGTTTCCCTTGCTTCAAGAAATACACCACCTCACCTCTTCGAAGAATTTCTGGGAAATAATTTAGTCTGAGGCATTGATTGGTCCATAGTAGGAATATTTGTGGGATAATGCTATGAATGTTTCGTAAGATTTTAAAATCAATGTTATCTGGACCTGGTGCTTCATTAATGTTGAAGCTGTAAAGAGTGGATTTAATCTCGGACTCCGTGAAGGGAACATCCGAGGGAGCCGAGAAGGAAGGTTCTTGAAATAGTAGGTATTGTGTTTTGGGGAATAGAGTGCTAGTTAGGAATTCCAGGTTGTTGCGCTTGGAGGAAAGAGCTGGAGGTCTTTCTAGTTTCAACTTTGTGGGGGTGAAAAACTTGCTACTATAAAATTTTTGAGCGGTGCCGAATATTTGTGTTTGTGTGGAGCAGAATTTTTTCCATGCGTTGTGTTTAGTGGTGTTGATTTGTTTTTTGAAGATGGCAGAGTGCTGTTTAATTTTTAGTTTATGTTGTGGTATTAGTGTAGGGTCTAGGTATTTTAACTGTCTTCTCATGGCTGTTAGGGTATTACGCATGGAGCGGAGCTGGGGAGTCCAAAAAATGTAGGTGAACCGACGTCCCGACTTTTTCAGCCTGAAAGCCGAAGCAGCAGCAAATTGAGTTTCGGCTATGAAGTTTACTGTAAAGATTTCAAGTTGATTAATGTCCTCTATTGAAGACAGGATTTCCATTAGTGGGGGGGGCCAGGTTTAACATTATTTTATTAAATTTTTTTTTAATTTCCGCGTTTGGTTGCAAAGCGTTTTGAGTGGGTAATTGAAGGCTTGGAGTTAAGTGATAAAGTAATATAATTATGATCAGAGATGTTAAAAATGTCCAGGACTGTTCAATCATTCACCCTGGCAAAAGTTTTGGGATTACACAATGTGAAGTCCGGCCAGCCCTGGGCATAGTTCGTTTTGAAGGTTGGTGCTGAGTTCTCAATGTTTGCCATACAGATGTTATTAGACGCGATAAATTCAATAAGGCTGCGACCTCTGCTATCCTCATTGGGAGAGCACCATAAAGGGGAGTTTGCATTGAGGTCACAGTCGCAGACAAATAGTGATCTTTGTGAGATTAAGTGCTGCCACTCCATCAGACAGGCCTCAAAGTCCGCAGACGGGGCGGCGTAGGCACTTCCAAGGATCAGTTCACCCTCTTCCGTGGTTAAAGTTATGAAAACACAATGTTCCCCGGTGAAGAGATGGGTGAAGTTTAAGTTACTATTTGAGATAATGATGTGTGCCGTGTTGTTTTTTGAGCTGAAACTAACCCAGGAGGAAGGGACACCATGCAGACCACTCCCAACGGTGCAATAGGCGTCCTGCAACAGCCCGATGTCTGTGGAGTTTTTCTCCATGTAATCTCGAGCCGTCGAGTTAGCCGCTTTACACCCGTTGAGGTTGATCTGCATGAATTGTAAACTATTGAAATTGAGTGGGGGTAACTGATTAGAAGAGGATGTAGAGGTAGACTCTTGGGAGGGGGAGGAGAGAACTTTTGATTTTTGAGAAGCGAATTTTGAAATATTTTAAAGTTAGGGTCAGAGAAATAGGTAAGTCTTTTACCTGTGAGTGGAAAGATGTTGCTCTGCATTGTAAGGCGCGTAGACTTGCTGCCTTTGTGGGTGGCCGTAGTATTGAGATTGTCTGGAGTCTGGGTATCTAGGCGGGACACCATAGTAAGATGTACGTCGAGAGGAAGACTGTCCGGAACGGTGTCTTTCACCGGGGTAGGCATTGGATTTTCTTTGAGGACCACTAGGAGATCTATAGGGCCTCTGTCTGATCTTCGAGTCCAGGTGGTTGAAGCGTGTGTTCCTGCTCTGGCTTCGATGGGGAAGTTGGCGGTTTGAGGATTCCCGCTGGGGAAATTTTGTAGAGGAGGATCTTTTTCTGATTCTTCTAGAAGAATCTCTTCTGCTGAACCTTAGAGGGAGTGGAGGGACTTCAGGAGGTGGTGGGGCTGTTGTTGGATATCTGGCATCCAGCTCCTCTCTCCTGGTTTTGTATATTTCTGCGTACAGTGGACAGTCCTGTGAGTATTCTGGATGGTCCGGTGATAGCAGGCGTTGTTTGGATTTGTTTCTATGAAAATTCTCCCTTTGATAATTAATGCAACTGGCCCTTGCCTTGCACCCCTCATTCTTGTTGTTACCTGAGCAGTGAGCACAAAAAGTTTTGTACTTGCACTGAGGCGTTGAGTGAGCAAAAGATTGACAGTTTGTACATCTTTGTACTTTTGTATAGGGCCTTAAGTTGCATCTATATAGCCCTAGGGGGAGACTGCCCGAGTTAATGAAGGCTTCAGCCATTTGTGCTGGTGCTTGTAACAGGAGGTTTTTCAAGTTAGGCGATCTGGAGTTAAGAGTACGTGGTATCTTTACTAGATCTTGTAGATAGTCAGGGAGACCGCTGGCTGAGAGAAGTTTCTGGAGCACCTGGGACTCCTCAAACTCTGAGGGAACTCCAAATAATATAAATTGTTCTTGAGGCCATGGTTTTGGTTTGATTTGTAATTTTTCTTTTATTTCTGTTATTGTCTCCAAGTCCCTGGCCAACAGTTCCGCATCTTCTTGGGAAGTGCATCTGAGATCGATCGATGTGCGAAAAACCTTTTTACCCTCTATTTTGCCCAGGGTTGATACGTGGTATCTTTTAAGCAAGTTGAGGATATCTATTCCTCTGTCAGTAGGGGAGTTAGACTTGAGGAACAGGTGTGTTTAGTTTTCTCGTATTTGGAGATGGATTGGTGCATATTCTTCTGTAGGACATTCGGGGTTGCTGCCTTTTGGACTGTTGGTTTTTGTTGAGAGATGCTTGCAGATGAAATTGGGGGGGAGGTCTTTTTGCTAGATTCTTTGTGGTAGTGGAATAGGACTTTGCTGTACTTGTGGGGCTTGGTTTTGAGGCTGTTGGAATTGTCCGCTTAGGCTTTCCCTCAAGAGCTGTTCTTGTTGTTGGAAGCTTTTGTTGAGTTTATTTTGGAGGCATTTAATTTCTTGTAGATGAACGTTAACGTCATCCATTTTGTTTTGTATTGAACGTTGATATTCTTTCAGGGGAGAATATGGTTGTGTTGTTTGACTTTGCTTGGCTTCAGACGTAGATGTTGCTCTTTGGTGTTGAAGGTGAGTTGTATTATCAGAGGCTTCATTCAGTTCAAGGATTCGATGGAAAGCATTTTCCATGATCGATCTGGGTGTGGTAAGACGTCTTTTTCTTGTGATTTTCAGGATGTCTATAGCCGCTCTGGCCACATCATTTATTGTAGTGAATCTCAAGAAGTCCTCTTTCTTGTTGTAATCCCCATTAGGAGTAGCTTGAGGTAGATTCATGTCGCTAGAAAGAGGAACTTTGTCATCTGTTGTTTGAAGTAGTTGAATGGAGTAGTTGTCGGATTCGTCTTCTCGGGCTGAAGTGATTGAGGAGGCAGGAGAGACAATGCACGTTGGCGACGTCATTTTGATCTTTAAGGAACTTGTATTCCGGAAAGGAGAAGAGACAGGACTATATTGGTAGCTTTGAAAAAAGCTTTTCTTATTTTAGAATTAAATTACTATATCAGTTAAAAAACAATATATTAACCAGTGAAAAAGTTGTCCAGAACAAACCGTGGGATGGCTTTCCCAGCCACGCACACACGACACAGAATATCCAAGCCAAAAAAAAAATTATATATATATATGTATATATAAAGGAAGCTCCTTGAGAAGGAGGGAGGGAAAAAGAAGAAGAAAAAGGGGGGGGAAGGGGGGGACGAGTGAGCCAGCTGTCAAAAGAACACACAATAAAAAAATATATAAAAAACTCATAGGATGGGGCAAGCCAAGACCTATTCAGCGGTATCAAGTATGTTAAAATTGGATAATTTGGGGCCGAGAAATAAGCGAAAAACCGAAAAAACTAATAATGCCAAAAACATCTATAGACTGCACTAAACCAAATGAAACGAATATATATTTTTTGTAATAGAGATAGTCAACTGGGAAAATTTTTTTGTGTATGTAGGAGCCTCGCCTGCCCCCCTGGAAGGGATGTCCCCCATCGAGGGGAGTAAATTTTCATGATGGGTATCTTTCAAAAGAGATCGCCAATACCTTTAAAACGGATGGTTGAACCATCGATCTGCGATAATTTAAAATAAAGTGATCTTTTTTTTTTTTTTTTTTTTTTTAAATGTAATATTGAGAATAAATTCAATTTTTTTTTTTTTTTTTTTTTTTTAATATTTAGTGTTATACTACTTCTCTAATATGGAAATCGTCTGCATTATCATAAAAGATAATTTTTTTGAAATAATAGTTCATTAATAAATTATTTTTTAATAAATTATTTTTTAAAAACAGAATTATTTTTTAATAACCGAATTAAATTCTATATAAATGTAGGTGCATTAATGAAACGTGGGGTTGAGGGGGCAGTAGTCCCCCTCACACAGAACTAATTATCATATAAAACTTTTCCGAAGCCTAATTGGAATTGTTTAACACAGGTTTACATAACAGTACTCGTTATCTTACCTCTTAATCTGTAACCTGTATTTATAATATTAAATTTCAGGGTAAGAGAAAGTCGTATGAGTGACACACCCGATTATTAATTTAGTTTTTGTTCTATTTTTTACTATAAAATTTTCCTTCGATTCTTTTATTTTTTAAAGTTCTAAAAGGAATTAATGATAGTTTATCATATTTTCTTAAATGACATATTTTAATTGCATTAATTGATGTATTATTTTTAAATTTATTTAAAAAATTGTAATATCTGTTCATATTTAAAGTTAATAAATTAATAAACATTTTTCCACATTTGAATTCAATATTCTAATTATTTATTTAATTAATCAATTTATTTACTTAATTGGCATATTTATTCAATTTTTATAAACTTACAAAAGTTAATTCTGGAGAAAACTAAATTTACAATTTTAAAAGCGTTAGAAATTCTGCTCTTTTTCTACAAATAATTGCCAGTTTATCTTGATTTTCTTTATGCAGATTGCAGAAATATTTGATTAGGGGTGTTTAGACGCTATCACACTTTTAAAAATTTGGCCCCATAGGCCATAATGATAAAGAATTTTTCTTTGTGACCCTGTAAAAAAATTGTAAGTGCTAAATTCACCAAAATCTATACAGTTCGTGCAACTGTGACCTATAACATGTGTACAAATTTTTTTCTCAGATTAATAAGGCGTTTAGACGCTATCGCACTTTTAAAAATTTGGCCACATAGGGCATAATGATAAAGAATTTTTCCTTGTGTCCCTGTAAAAAAAACTATAAGTGCTAGATTCACCAAAATCAATAGGGTTCGTACTATGGTGACTTACAATATATGTACCAATTTTCAGCTTATTCGAACAAAGCGTTTAGACGCTAGCGTGTTCACTCATAGACACACACACAAACATACATCATCGTAAAAATAGTGAAAACGGGCTCAGGGGACCTCGAAACGTATAGAAACATCAAAATCTAAATTTCGGATTTTTGACATGATTACAATACTTTCCTCACTATAGTGTTCGGAAAGTAAAAAGATGATGATATTTACTTATATTTATTAATTTTTATTTTATTTGTTTATTCGTGCATTTCATTTTTTATTCATTTTGATGGATAGTGTAATTTCTAAGAACATTTTTTATACTTAAATTTTGAATTTTTATATTTCTTATTTGAATGCTTACTTTAAAAATGTAATAAAGATTCAACCACCGGGCGATTCTAATATTTATTAATTAATTTATTAATTATTTAATAATTAGTTTATTTATTTAATTTTTATAAACTTGTAAAAGATAATTATGGAGAAAACAAAATTTACAATTTTAAATGCGTTAGAAATTCTGCTCTTTTTCTATCTTTCAATAAATTAACAAACATAAATCCATTAAAACCAAATATTATTATTAAAATCTTGACTATTACACTGTGTTGAATAAATACTTCATGAATATAAAATCTTATATAAGGATTGTAAAAATATTTCTCTTCTTTCACTTTCACCCTATAGTACAAATAATTGTCCGATAACAGTTTATCTTGAATCTTGAACGAAAGAGGGAATATACTCGAATGAAAACGAGGAGTGCAGACTGCCGTAGCTAGGTTTTATCGCTCTTTTCCCTGACAGCTTCTAACAAAAGCAGTCAGAACCCTTGAGAGGGGGGAAGAACACTTTGGGTGCTGGGTGGGAAGATACCCTTACGAGCTGTCTTCGCAATCAGTCAATGCGAACCGGAAACGAAACTAAAATATCCTCCCTTTGCCGTGTCGAGGAGGAAGTTTATTATCCTGCCTCTCTCCAAACAGGTAGTCGAGCTATTTCTAGAGGGAAAACATTCAAATCTCTCACTCACACAAGTTCTCGTGAATCCAATAGCGGATAAATTAAGGTTGCCTGTTTTAGTATCGAGATTAGTATGCAGTGTAAATACAGGACATTATGCGTCTGTTTTGAATTTTCAGACGAACCGGTTGTAGTAAATAAAAATACAAAGTTAGCATTTTTAACGGAATTAGTAGAGGATGCAAGCGCGTTAAATAATAGTGAAAATTTCTGTTTTACTATATCCGAACAGGATGAACTAGGAAATTCCAGTCATTCAGACCTTTCATGGGATACGGAGGGTGACCTCAACCATTTATCGGGAAATGTAAAACTACGAATACAAAAGTTTTTAGAAAAAAAACAAAGATATTTTCGCTCATTCGGTCCAGGATTTACCCAGGTGCGATACTTTACCACACAGAATACATCTGAATACTGATACACCGATAAGGTCTAGGGCGTATAAAGTCCCGCACCATTTAAAGGGTGAAATGGATCGGCAATTAGATACTCTTCTACAAGTAGGAATATTAACTCCGACCATGTCAGAATTTTCATCACCCATTTTATTAGTTAAAAAAGCGTGCGGTTAATTCAGGCTTGCAATTGATTATAGACGACTAAATAAGAATTTGATTAAAGACGCATACCCTATTACTAATATTAATGATTCGATAGATGATTTAGCAGGCTCAAAATATTTTACAACTTTGGATCTAACGTCCGGATTTTTTCAGCAAAAAATCGCCCCAGAAGATCAACATAAAACAGCTATTATCACACATAAAGGACTTTTCGACTTTACCCGATTTCCTTTTGGCCTTAGCACCTCCCCAAATTCTTTTCAGCGTTTAATGAATTTAATTTTAGGAGATTTAGCAAACAATGGCATTTTAGTTTATATAGACGATATTTTAATTTCTTCAAAAGACATTGATTCGCATTTAATTAAGTTCGAACAAGTTTTTGAAAGGTTACGGACAAATAACCTAAAATTAAAACCTTCGAAATGTAAATTTCTTAAAAGCAATATTCAATACCTACGTTTTGAAATTCAGAATGGTATGAGTGCTCCGATTAATAAAAATATAGAAATAATAAAAAACTTTCAAGTTCCTTCATCTAGAAAAGCATTACAATCCTTCTTAGGTACGGCAAATTTTTACCGCAAATATTTAAGTGATTATAGTAAGAGAACTATAACTCTCACAAATCTAACTACGAGTAAACATAAGTTTGTGTGGACGCCTGAAGCCCAGCGAGAATTTGATGATATTAAGCAGGCTTTAATCTTCAAAACAATCCTTTCTCTGCCCGATTTTCATATCCCTTTCATTTTGTTTACGGATGCGAGTGGAGGGGCTCTAGGTGCTGTTTTATCCCAAATGGATGAATACAACCTTTCTAAATCGGTCGCTTATGCTAGCAGAAAATTGAAAGATCCGGTCTCGTTATTCCGCTACGGAAAGGGAGTTACAGGCTCTAGTCTGGGCTACGGCGCATTTTAAGGGTTATTTAGCAAACAAACGGTTTACTATTTATACAGATCACGCTCCCTTAACTTTTATGTTGAAAATTAAAGATCCCACGTCACGTATATCAAAATGGATAGCTACTCTAAATGATTTCGATTTTGATGTAAGTATATAGCTGGAAAATGCAATTCGGTTGCCGATTTTCTCTCACGATTTGCCCAGCACCCGGAAAACGTAGTAAATTTTTGCACAACTTCCTCCTCGAATAATACAGAGGCCTTTTTAGCGTATGATCATCTGTACGATGAAATTAAAGTTCAGCAAAAAACTGACGAAAAGTGTACAAACATAGTGAAAAAACTAAGTAACAACGAAAAATTTCTCCGTCATATTTAAAATTTTTCTTAAGAGATGACATCCTAATGTGTACGAGAAATGAAGAGAACCCAAATATTGACTATGAATTAATCGTTCCAAAAAAGTTAATTTTAGAGGTTTTTAAGTTTACCCATGAATCAATAGTTAGTTGCCACCCAGGTTATAGAAAAACCCTTTTACGCATACGTCAAAATTTTTACTGGCCAGGCATGACAGTCGATATACAAAACTTAATAGAATCATGCCAAAGTTTTCAAGAGAAACGTAGTCATAAAAGCAATCGTTACGCTCCCCTCCAACGTTTGCCGATAGCGAATGCCCCTTTCAATAGTAGCCATCGGCCCCATGCCTGTTACCTTTAATGGAAATAAATATATCATCGCTTTTGTGTATTCGTTCTGTAAATGGCCCAAAGCTTACGCAACGGCAGATATTACAAAGGGCATTCCATAAAAACTGAGAGTTATTTTTTTACGTAGTGGCAACACCACGAAACTAAAAAATATAAGTGCAGGCGATTTTTTCAAACTGTTAACTGTACGTTTATACAAAATTCTAAAGGAAGCAGACGATTTTATTTTCCTATTTCCGTGCTTGTTTAAAGAACTGTTTTATTTGCCCTACAGAAATGGAGATGAGTGATTCAGAGTTGAAAAACGAAATGCGTTGTGCAAATAAAATTTTGCTACCGTTTGGGCAAAATAGCTCCAGAAACAGTTAAGTTAATGAAAGAAGCTTACAAAGACAAATGTTTTGGTGAGTCTACGATTTTTAGATTTCTTGGTGATTTCAAGAAAGGCCGTTTGTCTGCAGAACTGGCTTCTAGGCCTGAGCGACCAAAAAGTGTTGTGAATGATCGAAATGTTAACACTGTGTGGGTAATCCTTCACGAAAATCGGCGAAGGACATGTGAGGAGATAGCGGCATCAACAAACATTTCGAAAATGTCGATATTTCGCATTCTACGCAACAATTTACAGCTTCGTTATGTTTGTTCCAGATAGGTCCCTCATCACCTTACTAAAGAACAAATGAAAACAAGAATTCCCCAATGTTGTGAATGGAAACAGATGCTTCAAAATGATCCAAATCTCCTAAAGACTGTAATAACAGGTGATGAAACTTGGGTGCATCATTATGATCCCCTTACCAAGCCCGCAACAAGTGTATGGAAACATACTGATTCTCCGCCTCCGAAAAAAATCCGACAAACCAAATCTGCTGGAAAGATCATGATGATTATTTCCTTTGATCATAAAGGTGTAATCTGTCAGCATGCTGTGCCTCCAAAAACTACTGTGAATGGTGAATATTATGTTTCAGTTTTGAAAATTTTGCGACAACACATATCGGAAAAGCGTCATGAACTGGTAGGGAATTGGACATTACATCACGATAATGCTTGCCCGCATGTCGCTACTTCTGTTCAGCAATATCTTAGTAAATGCAATATTAAAATCATGCTACATCCCCTTACAGTCCAGATCTCGCACCTCGCGATTTCTGGCTGTTTCCGACGTTGAAGGAGAAGCTCCGTGGCAGAAAATTTAATACAGATTCTGAAGTTATTTCAGCAGTGGAGGGTTCATTGAAGCAGCTTCCAGAAAATGGCTTCTCTACTTGTTTTGAAAAGTGGGTTGAATTATGGGACCGTTGCATATCATCTGACGGAAGGTATTTTGAAAAAGAATGATGTATTTTTTGCTGTAAATATATTTCTTGATTTTTTATGATTCTACTCTCAGTTTTTATGGAATGCCCTTTGTACATCTGACACAGTTGCAGAAAAGCTCTCCGAATTTATCTCTGATCATGGAACCCCCCAAGTTCTCGTGTCAGACCAGGGCTCTAATTTTATAAGCTCAGCTATAAATAAAGTTTATCGGAAATTAGAAATAAAAAGAATAGCATCTTCAGCCTTTCATCCTAGTGAAAATAGTTCGATTGAACGCCAAAATGCGACACTTAAGAATGCTCTATCCCATATAGTAAATGAAAATCAAACGGATTGGGATAAAAAATTAAAGTTCGTCCTCCTTTCCTTGAGAACGAATGTACATTCCAGCACAAACTGTTCTCCTGCGTCGATTGTCTACGGGCGAGAATTAAATCTCCCATATAATCTTTTTACGCAAAATTTTCAATTAAGTTATTCAGACGCATCTTCTTATTGTGATATGATTATTTCAGCCCTACAAAAAGTGTATAAAGAAGTGCACGAAAGTCTAGATGAATCGGCCTCTAAGCAAGAAAAATATCGGGAAAAGACCGCAGTCGAATATCTTTTCAATTCGGCTATAAAACCGGGAAGGTAAAAAAAAAAACTCTCCGGGTTAAATAAAGGTATTTTCACGGTCGTTGACAAGCTTAGCGCCGTAAATTTTATAATAGCTCCGACTAACAATCCTTCACAAAAAACTTGTGCACATATAAATCGGTTGGAAAAAACAATCCGCAGGCGCGAATAAGGCTCCTATATATACGAGCTGGCGCATCCGACATTTTTTTGCCTTAGGGTTGCCGCATGTACCCAGCATGATAAACAAACGGCAGCCATTGTTTCTACCGTCTTGCTCGTAATTTTAGTGAAATAAACTGCAATATGGGAGGTTGTTCAGCGATAAACTGCTGTAAACACTCAAGAAAAGGATACAAGATGTTTAGGTTTCCTTCGGATAATGCAAGGAGAAAATGGGCAGCGAATTGTCGTCCAGATTCTTGGATCCCGGGACCTAATGCACAGCTTTGCATAGTAAGTTTTATTGTTATTCACTTATACTTTTCTTTGCATTTCTGACATTTATAAAGTAAAAAATTTAAAAAAAAAAAGTATCATTTAAATCTAAATATGTATTTTAATAACCATAAATTATTTTAAGAAACGCTTTTTTACTGTGTGTTGTATCGTTTTGGCGACGTTTTTTTGGTTCGCCAAAGTTGTCTTGTTTCCGTGTCCTGAACCTGATAGTATTAGATCGTTGCAAAAGTTCGTGCAGACGCGGATCATTTTATTGCCTCCAAAGACGAGAGCTTCTATCGCCGTAATATACATTTGTTACCCGAAAAATGGACAAAGTTTGTAGAAAGTAATCCAGAGTATTTTGATTAAAAATTGTCATTTGATTTGATGTATTTTTATGAAATGAAGCAATAAAAAACCGCACGAATTTATGCAAACACCTTATATATATTTTTTTTAATTGAACTTTTGATTAATTAATTAATTATTTTGTTCTATTTTTAGATTTCTTTTTCTTGAGATATTTACTTCATATTACAATTTATGTCTACTTTCTAGGGAAAAATAATTAAAAAATTCATACTTTTTTTTTTTTTTTAACTTAAAAAAAAATGCATTAAATTGAAATAAACGTCTCTATATTAATGTTACATACACATCACGTAACTGTACATAAATTCATATTAATAATGACTGCTAACTTAATTCCTTTAAAACTGCAACTTATTTTTTTTTTTTAAGTTTTGTTATGAAAGCGATATAAAACAGTAGTATGAAAAAAAAGAAAAAAAAAAGTTGTACCTGATGGGACTAATGTGCAAGTTATACCAAAGAAACAAACTATTTCTTCCAACGAAAATGCCGGCAACAGTTAGAACTCGCTGAACCACTTTAGAATGTAAAAAATCGTCTGTGTATGAGTAGGCATTTATTAAAACATAGTTTTTTTTTTTTTTTTTTTTTTTTTTTTTTTTTTTTTAAAGTTACTATATCAATGGCATCCTTAAATTACAAACTCAAATATAAACTTAATTATGTTGTTTCTTTCTTTCTTTCTTTTCTTTTTTTTTTTTTTTTTTTTTTTTTTTTTTTTCGTGCACACTTTTTATTTCCTTGTTCAAAATTAAAAAAAAAAAAAAAAAAAAAAGAAAAAAAGAAAGAAAGAAAGAAAAAAAGAAAAAAAACCTTTTCTGATATCGTTTGTTTCGATAACGATTATTATTTATTTTATTTTCTTTCCTTTTCAAAATAAATAAATAAATAAATAAATAAATAAAATAAAAATGATTTTGATGAAATTCTGCTTTTGGCAGAATTTAGTTTAGAACGGAGGACTATTAGTTTTTTTTTTTCCCCTTTCAAATGTTATGAATTATTAAGACACAGAAACAAATTACTTGTGTTGCTTATCATTTTTGGCCGATTTTATTTATAGATGAAAATTTCTTAAAACCGCCAGTGAAGCAATAAAATCGCCAAGCGGAAATGCTGTCCTCTCACGAGGCAAAAAAATGGCGGTGATGCGCCGGCCTATTATTTATTTAAGGGGCTCTAGGCGCGAACATCTCGCTTTTCCTAACCAAATGCTCACAGAAAAAGAGGAGAGGGATGGAGAGCAGATAAGCATCCTCCCGCCCCCGGAAGAGACTCCTAGGGAAAAATTCGCTCTTCGTTGCTTCTATAAGTCCCCATTTAGAGCAAGCGCGCTTCCCCAAGTTTCTCCTTCCAATTCTTCCCCTCCCGCTCAAACGACCTTAGTTCGCGCCCCTCACAAATGCTCTCCAAGCTCCCACTTGCTCCTTCTAATGCACATGCGCGCAGACTTCGCGCTCCCTCCCAGCCAGGGAGCTCTTCCCAGTAAGCTGCGTGGAGAGAAAATGGCCTCGATGCAATTTCCTCATATATCATTGTATAACATGAGAATTTTCTAGTAACTTTTGTACTAATTGAGATAGAGCTTAGATATTCGGCATATCGCAATAAGGGATTTTCTAGCGAAGGTCACCAAGGATTGATAAAGTTGCCAAATTTAGCACCAAGGACATTACCTGCCCTGGTGAAGCTTTTTAACGGATTTTTATAGAAAAATAAGCTCTTATAATGTGAAAGCAAACTAGAAAAATTCAGAAAATTAATATTTTATAACCTGACTAAACCTCTTTGAATGAAATTACATAAAAAGCGTTAATATTTACAAATCCGTAACAATTTTTTAATTCCATTTTCCCATTTAGAAAATTCACAACTTACAAAATATTTATCATTTTTCAAAATATATATTTTAAACATTTTGTAAGCTGTAAAGAGCGAAAAATAAATTTAAGCCTTTTTTGCACTTCATAGTTTCAAAATGAATTATTAAAAAAAAAAAAAAAAAATTAAAAATCACCTTTTGTAAAAATAAGAACATTTGAACGCCTGTGTATTTTGTAACTGTGAATTTTTTAAATATAAAAAAGCACATTTGTCAATGAGTAGCTCACAAGACGAATTTCTCCACATAATAACATTGGGTTTATTATCTATTAAATAATGTGAGGTATTTCCTTAAGTACTTTCCAAGCCCACCAGCGGCCGAGCGGTTCAGCGCTCAAAGCTGATAAACGTGAGGTGCCGGGTTCGATCCCATGTTGCGCTATCGATCGCGTCGTTCGGAGTTTTCCCCGAAACTTGTATATATACAGGTTAGAACCATTTCGAAAGATCCCCACGGAGGACACTCCACCCATAGGCCTAAGACCCTAGAGCAGTCAATCAGCCTTAATCCCCGCAGTCACAACCTTAAATACTTTACAAATCTAATAAACTTTTGATTAATATTGATATGAGTGTGCGAAATAATTCTTGTAAAATTAAATATCAGTATATTAAAATTATGATAATACTGAATTTTTCTGTGTCTAAGGAAAATGCATTTATGCATAGCTGAATATTTAAATTTATTTTCTTTAAAATTTGCAAAGTTAAAGTAGTGCAATTTTAAAATTAATTATTTCTTTTTTAATGTAAAAATAAACTTGTAACAATAACAAACAATATTAATAAAAAGGATTAAAAATGTACATGTGTAATTTAAATTTATTTCATCAATTAGTTTCCATCAATTTTAAAACTACATATTAAATATGTCATGTGGAAAAATAATATAAAGAAAAACACAAATGTTAATAAATCTGATATTAAGTTATAAGCTCAAGCTCATCCTCATGTCTTATCAATTTCTGTTATTTTAAAAATATATCTTAAAAAAATATTAAATATATCTGGGGAAAAAAAATATATGAAAAATAAAAATATGTTTTTTATATGATCATTAAATAAAAATTTCGGCAAACATTTTCCCATAAAAATTTGAATATTAAATAAAAATTTTTTAAATATCTCTTTAAATAATTTCTTAACCGCCCCCCCCCCCTTTTTTTTTTTTTAAATTAATGAATGTTAATATTATAAAAATGAACTTTGAATAAAAAACTTTCAAATAATAAAAAAACTGTTTTAGCTTATAGAAATGTTTATTTAAATTAATCGCTGTAGATAGCGCAAATGATATTATGAATTCAGAATAAAGATTGCAAATGCATGCTATCTCACAGCATCTTGCTCACTGCCCGAGTCTGCGCGCATGCGCATTAGAAGGAGCAAGTTGGAGCCGCCGGAGCTTGGAGCTGGAGAATTTGTGAGGGGCTCTTGTTCCCGCTCAAGAGAGATTAGCTACAGCCACGGAAGAAGAGTCTATAGGAATTAAAACAAGATAGGGCAGCGAGCGCGGGACCAGAAGCTTCCCTTTCCACATTAATTCAGCCCAGTCCACGAAAGCGATTCGATCGCCGCCTGGTGTAGTATCTTTGAAACTTATCGGAAGAAAGGGAAAGCCTAGGCTTAAGATTTTAGTCCTGTGCAAACCTATAAAAGTGGGAACCTTCCCAATTTGGATGGGCAAGGTGTATTTCTTATCATGCAACACATTATTTTCAGGGCTTGCTCTGACCTTTTGAAAAGTAAGGTCCCAAGATGCCATCACTATGAAAAATATGGGTCAAGTTTTTAAAAAACTGGAGGCACTTTTTTTTTTTTTTTTTTTGGAGGGGGGGGGGGGTACATGTAACTGTTAATATTTTTCACAAACACAAAAAGTTTTTCAAAATTCCTTTTTGCATTTGAAACATTGCAATAATAATAAAAGAAAAAGAAAAAATCTTTTTAACTTAATTATTTTTTGTCTTAGGAAAATCAGCACTTAAGTCTGTTAAACTTGCATTTGATTATGTAGTTAAAACAACGCATTCCTAAATAAAATTGATAAAAAGCACAAAGAAAATTATTTAATGGAATTAAAAGAGTTTTTAAAGAAGTAAAAATTTTAATCATTTTGACAATAGTAATAGACTTCGAACAAGATTAATAAAAATAATATTAAAAAGAAAAATATTTTATTAAAGAAACTTACATTTACCAGGTAAGTTACTTCTTAAAGACATTTGAAAAAAAAAAAAAAAAAAAAGTATAGGACCAATTATCAAGGACCCGCAAGATCGGAAGTATTCAGGATTTTTGATTTTTTTTTTTTAATTATTAACTTTACTAAATTATAAAGCACAACTCACAAACAATAGAACATATATAAAGAAACGCTTGCCTTTTGCACATGTTATTTAGTTGAAAAATCTAAAAATTCTTTTTTTTTTTTTAATAATAAAATAAAAGCTTAATATTAAAGAAGTGGTAGTTAAAATCCATTTTAACTATCAAAATAACGTATTAAATTAATTTCATTCAGGATATTTCACACATAAGCTCTTAGAATATATATATACAGTCGGTAACAAAAGTCTCCGAACACTAGCAAAAATTCCTATGTAAAAAAAGTACACTTAATACAGTTTTGTTAAATAAATCCTAGTCGAATCCTGTTCTTAGTCAGTCTTAAAACAGGATTCGACAAGGATTTATTTAACAAAACTGTATTAAGTGTACTTTTTTTATGTAGAAATTTTTGCTAGTGTTCGGAGAGTTTTGTTACCGACTGTATATATATATATATATATATATATATATATATATAGTAGTTTTGTTTTTGAAATTACAATTTTAAATTTTAATTCTCTAAAGAGTATAATAGTAATAGACGACCCGACAAATGTTGCTTGCCGTGCTAGGTTTGACTCTGTACGGCAGATGATTGCAGAAAAACTGGCACGCACGAACCATAGATATAGTAATAAGACATAGATTGATCAATGAGGGGGAAAAAGACGGCCATTTTACTCTCTTATAGATACCTTTTCCCGAGTAAATATACACGAGAATAGACAAAGATAATTTAGCAAATAAAATTTAAGTACTAAAAGAGAATGAAAAACCCTAGATACCCATTTTTCTTTCTTTCTTTCTCTTCTTTTTGCTATACTCTGCATATACTCATGTCTGCAGAAAACTGACTTTATTTCTATCGGTATTTATTATTATACTTCTTTGAGATAAAAAACATCTGCATTCATCATGAAAAATAATTTTAGTAAATTTTAATTTAACAAATAATTTGTATTGCGTAAATTTGTATAGGATTATACATAGAAAAAAGTATTGTGGTGATCACAACATACTAGTTATATATTAAAACTTCCGTGGCTGCTAACTACATTTAAAAAAATTTTGAGAATTCCATGTTACTTAATATTATAAAATCTTACAAAATATTAAAATTTAAAAAAAGCATTCCACTAAATATGAAGACAGTTGTTTCATAATAATAACAAAGCAACTGATTATAAAATTTATATTTTTCATAAATTACTTGAATATAACTTATTTATGAAAACTTATCCCATTTCTTTTCATATATTTATTAGAACACTTAAAAGCCACGCAATATTTCGGCATTTTCAAAATTCATTAACATTCTATTCTATTACTGTTTTCGAGTTTTACACTCTCTAATGGCTGATGCCAAAAAATATTTCGGCATCAAAAATCTTTGCTCGTTAACATGGGGATGATAGATCTATATAAATTACAATAACTATGACACGAACACTGTGTGGAACATAGATGTAATATATATAGATCTATCATCCCCATGTTAACGTGCAAAGATTTTTGATGCCGAAAAAGTTTTTTGGCATCAGCCATGAGAGAGTATAAAACTCGGAAACAATAATAGAATAGAATGTTGATATATATTGAAAATGCCGAAATACTGCGCGGTTTTTAACTGTACAAATACATTTATGAAAGGAAGTGGAATAAGTTTTCATAAATAAGTTAAATTTAACTAATTTATGTGAAATATGATTTTTTATAATCAGTTGCTTTGTTATTATTATGGTTTAAATACTGTTTTGATTTTTAATGGAATACTTTTTTTTTAAGTTTTTATATTAGTAAGTAATATCGAATTTTCAAAATTCTTTTAAATGTAGTTAGCAGCGGCAAAGGTAAAGCCCGCTTGTTTTAATATATTATAACTAGTATTACCACAAGACTTTCTTCTATATATAATCCTATACAAATTATTTATTAAGTTATAATTTATTAAAGATATTTTCCATGATGAATGCAGACGATTTTTTTCTTAAAGTAGTATAATAATAAATGCTGAAAAAAATCATTTTTGTGCAGACATGAAACTATATACAGTCGAACCTCGCTAACGTGAATCTCAAGGGGGATCAAAAATCTGTTCATGATATCAGTAGTTCGTGCTATCAGTAACTGATCGTCATACAACTAAAGTAATCTTCATTTTGACGGGGATTGGGGTAACAGTTCATGTTAAAAGTAATTCACGTTAAAAGTGTTAACGTTTTTTTGTTTTCTGTGCACAAATCCCTTCAAATATCCTCCTTACTACAAATGTTCGTGTGTTTTAGAACTTTCTACCTCTGTAGCTCCTCAGGTCAGAAGACATTTAACGGTTAAAATAATCATCGTTCATCTCCAAATCAAACTGATGCGTATAAAATCATCAAACAATGATTAAAATGGGGGAGGGGGCGTAACAAGAAAATGGTGGGTGATGGGGGGGGGGCAGATTCGGATTAAGGAGGTCATTTTACATAAGAATCTGCAAAAATGGTATCAGATACAGATTTTTTTTTTTTTTTTTTTTTTTTGAAGAGCAGTGTAATTATCTGCAGTTTAATAGGATACGTTTTACTTTTTCTGTATTGTGATATGCGATTATTTTTAGTTAGTAGTAACTCATTACATCTCTGTATATATATATTTAATTGTAACAACAAAATCATTATATCCATTTAAAAATAAACCCACTATCTGCCCCATGCTGCAACTAGCCGATAAAGGGTTAACATAGAACACAAATTTTCTTGAAGATGAAGATATGTCTAATCAATTTATGCCTTCAAAAAATCTAACTCTAAATTTTCACTAAAATCATTTTATCAATTTCCGAGTAAACCCAATTCCTGCCATGTGGTGCAAATGGGTACGCAACCACGTGCAAAGTAACCACGAATTTTACTGAAGATGAGGATTTTTCTCATCGTTTTAGATCCCTAAAAAGCACTTAACCCCTAAACTCTAATAAAATTGGTTACATCCATTTTTGAGTAAGCCCAATTTCTGCTATATACTGTGACTGGCCATTAAAGGGTTAACGCAAATTTTCCCGAAGGTGGAGATACGTCCAATCGTTTTAGATCTCTAAAAAAAACTTAACCCCAAAATTTAATCAAAACCCTTACATTTATTTCCGAGTAAACCTAATTTCTATTATATGTTGCGATTGGCATTTAAAGGGTTAAAGCAAAATTTCCTGAAGATGAGAATATGCGCAATTGTTTTAGCTCTCAAAAAAAAAAAAAAAAAAAAAAAAAAACCTTAACCCCAAATTTAATCAAAATCGTCACATTCACTTCCGAGTAAACCCATTTTATGCTATAAATTGCGACTGGCTGTTAAAGGGTTAACGCAATTTTTCTTGAAGATGACGATATGTCCATTCGTTTTAGCTCTCTAACTCTTTAAAGACGAATACGGCCCATAACGGCTTTTGCAACAAAGTACTGAGTGGGCCGTTTTCGGCCGGAAGGAAAGAATTTAGGGGTGACAGGTATGTACGGAAAAGTTTGTGCTTGGGGGAAATCCACCATAGAAAAGAACTCTTTTAATCCTTTTGTACGCATATTGTTGAGACAGGAGGGCAGATTAGAGATGTTAGATGTTGACAAGTGATGAATGCGAGGGGGATAAGTAGACATTCAGGATTCCACATTTCATTTTTCTTTCTTTTTTTTTACTGTACCAATAATTCGTTTATGAAAACCAATTATTTACACACACATATCTGTATATATATATATATCGTAAGAGGTTATTTGCTAAAATAAATATATTTAAATTTAGATAATTATATATTAATAATTAACTCTGCTTTTTATCATAAAAGATCATATTGAAGAAATATATGGAAATATCAAAGTTTTTACGGGAATATTATATGTAATAGTGAAAATTATCGTTTACTGAATTGAAGGGCTCGATGAATTATTTCATTATATCCAATAACATGATATGCACTTAAAAATTCACATACTTCCTCTTCTTCTTCTTCTTCTTTTTTTTATTTTTTTTTTAATCTTACTAATTAGATATGTAATCTGTTTGTCTCTGAAAGTTTGTTATTAAAAAAATTTAATAGCATTGTAATCATTTTAATTTTTTACAGATAATCAGCTAGAATTAATACAATATTGCCTGCAAGTTCCAGACAACAGGGCAGAATGAAATTTTATTTTAAAGAAACTAATTATTATTTTTTTTCCTCAAAATTCCAAAATAGTTTCCAATAATACTATTGTTTGTTTTAATTTATCAACCAATTCTTTTAATAAGTAAGCAAAAATATTTCATATATTTAATTCAAAGTATAATATGTGCTTTTTCAAATAATATGGTTAATTTTTCTGTAAACTTCTTCTTCCTTTTTTTTTTTTTTTTTTTTTGAAAGAGAGAGAGGGGGGGGGGAGGATTGGAATATTTCTTTTTTACCACTTGATTAATTGCTTGAAAAAAAGAGTGTGAATAAAAAAAGTTGTATTCTTTAAAGGTGTTTGAAGTAAGGTACACTATGTTACCTGCTCTGCTTTGCATATTATTGTCATTATATTACGGCAATAGAATGTTTATTCGAATTGGAAGTTGTTCGGAACACACACACACACATATATATATATATGTTTTTCCATAATTCTATATGCAAAGGATCGCCTATAAACGCGCAGATGTAATATTTTTTAAGAAGTGGGATATTATATACAGTATATCATATAGTTTATAGGATTAATGTAGCACTTCGTGGGAGGTCAGTGTTTCTAATTTTTTTGGATAAGAATATCATATTTTAAGTAAAGAAAAAAATAAAGTTTTTTTTTTTTTTTTATGCAAAATACTTTTACTTTTGAGAAAAAATATTATTTTTAAATTGTAAATTTGAGGTACTTAAAATTATAATTAAGACGCGGAATTGTTTTTCGAAATTTTATTTTTATTTATTTATTTATTTATTTATTTTACTGTTAATAACATACGCATTCTAATATTTTTTTTACAAAATTGTTAAATTTCTGGAAATAAGTACAGAAATGTCCATTTGCCACTAATTGCCATAAGGTGACTTAATCAAAAGAAAAAATTATAGACTTAAAAAATTAAATGACTTGAATTACATTTTCACAATTATTGGAGAAATTAAAATGGACCCTTCATGAAAAGTATTGGACATAAAATGAAAAAAAAATAATAATAATGGATATTTTGAATTATATAAAGGTTTTTTACTGAATCTTTCACGAAAATTATTTTATTTAAAAAATCTTAAAAATCGGTAGAGAAAATTCACTAATTGAAATAAACAACTGGAAAAATTGTGAATTTGAGTGTCAGCTCAAAGTATCTACCGGTAAATGGCGAACAACTAAAATTTTTAATATTCAGATCTTCTCGAAATGGTTCTATAGAATTAAATAATTACTTAATAGCATAAGAAAAGCTAATGGGAGCTGTATAAAGACACATTTTTGCTTTATTATTTTATTTGAGTATATGGAAAAGAAACTTATAAAAAGATTACTATTAATATACAGTCGGCTGCAAAATTATTCGAGCACTAGCCAATAATTCCTATATTTAAAAAGTAAACTTAAGACTGTTTTGCTAAGTAAATCCTTGTCGAATCATGTTCTTAGACTGATTAAGAACATGACTCGACAAGGATTTATTTAACAAAGCTGTATTAAGTGTACTTTTTTTTGGCAAGGATTATTGCTAGTGCTCGAATAATTTTGCAGCCGACTGTATGTTTCTCTTGGATAACTTCTCATTGTTTTACAGACAAGAAATAAAATAATAATAAAAATAATTTATTGCTTAATAAAAGCAAATGTTAAATAAAATATCTTATTTAAAATTTGAATGTTTCCTTTACAAAAAGGATCACTGTTTAAAAATTATTATCTGAAAAAGTTTCAATCAATAAGACTTATTTTAATAAGTACTTTCTTTCAAAATAAAAATTTCATGTAGTATGTTATTAACTGATATATTTTACAAGTTGGCATTTGCTACGCTTTACAGTTACATAGAAAATCCCCCATCCGTCCCCCATGTCTCTTGTAATCCGGCTCCATTTTCTAGTAAATTGTAGGAGAACATTTTGACAGGTGCTACCCCACCTTCTTCTAGAAACTCCGTAGTGACAGAAAGTGGAAGAGTCCAAGTTCATTTTCACAATGCAAAATTCTCCCGTCTTTAAAGGTTAGAAAATCAACCTTGGTCCCGTCTCTAAAGGGCTAAAGAACACTTAACCCCAAACTTTTATAAAAATCATTATAATCATTTCCGAGTAAACCTAATTTCTATTATATGTTGCAACTGGCCGTTAAAGGGTTAACGCGAATTTTCCTGAAGATGAGGATATGTCCAATCGTTTTAGCTCTCTAAAGAACACTTAACCCCAAACTTTTATAAAAATCGTTAAAACCATTTCCGAGTAAACCTAATTTCTATTATATGTTGCAACTGGCCGTTAAATAGTTAAGGGCCCGCTTCACTCACCACCGCCGGAAGCCGAAGCTAATGTTATTCTATGGGAAATTTTTCTTTACAAATGACTTATCAACTAATACATATTTTTAAATTCTGTTTTCACATTCAGAAAATTCCCAACTGTTAAATTGACGCAACTTTTTTAACAATGTATTTTTTTAATTTTTTATATTTTATTTTGAAGCTGCAAAATACGAATTTTCAATATGTGAAATTTTTTCATTTTGGAATTTCAAAATAAAATATTAAAAATGTACATTTTTAAAAAAGGTGCGTCAATTTAACAGTTGGGAATTTTCTGAATGTGAAAACAGAATTTAAAAATATGTATTAGTTAATAAGTTTTTTGTAAAAAAAATTTCCCCATAGAATAACATTGGCTCGGGCTTCCGTCGACGGTAAGTGAAGAGGGCCGTTAACGCGAATTTAACTGAAGATGAGGATATGCCCATTCGTTTTAGCTCTCTAAAGAACACTTAATCCCAAACTTTTATAAAAATCGTTATATCCATTTCCGAGTAAACCTAATTTCTATTATATGTTGCAACTGGCCGTTAAAGGGTTAACGCGAATTTTCCTGAAGATGAGGATATGTCCAATCGTTTTAGCTCTCTAAAGAACACTTAACCCCAAACTTTTATAAAAATCGTTATATCCACTTTCGAGTAAAACACATTTCTATTATATGTTGCGATTGTCAGTTAAAGGGCTAATGCAAATTTTCCTGAAGATGAGGATATGCTCAAACGTTTTAGTTCTGTAAAAAAAAAAAAAAAAAAAAAAAAAAAGACACTTAACTTCAAACTTTAATCAAAATCGTTATATCCATTTCTAAGTAAACTCAATTTCTACTACATGTTGCGATTGACAGTTAAAGGGTTAACTCTAATATCTCATAAGATGAGGATAAGTCCAATAGTTTTTTCGACCAAAAAACGATAAATTTCTTTAAATATCGTTATTCCACACACACACACAAAAAAAAAAAAAAGAAAGAAAGAAAGAAAAGAAAAGAAAAAGAAGAAGAATAGAGAGAACGAAAAATGAGTATCTGGAGTTTTTTCATTCATCTTTAGACATAAATTATTCATAAATTTTACTATGTCCGTCTTTCCCCGAGTAAAAAAGGCATCACTTTTTCGCCCTCGCTGATCAATCTATGTCTCGTTCACGGACTTAGATAACAAGGACCGTTTTCTCCAACGGCGGCCTTCCCTCAAAAATGGACCCGAAATGGTCGCTATTATTCGTTCGCCGCTAGGGGTCGTATGTGTTCTTTGACTGTCCACTACCTCCGTAGAATAAGAATAGCATTGTGCGCAGACGAAATTTTAGTTTTATTTTCAGTTTTGTTTTTAATTTATTTTTAATACTGGATTTTTTTTTCATAATGTCGCATTGTTACGCACCGGGTTGCACCTCTGGATATCGAAGTGTTCGAAAAAAAACAAAGAAATAGGTGAAAAGAACCCAAGTTTATTTCGTCCACCTAATGTAAGCTATTGATTTTAATGTTTTGTTGAATGATAAAATTGTTGTCTTATTAATATTCTATTACTATACAAAGAAAAAAAAAAAAAAAAGAGGCTGATTTAATTCGAATGGTTCTTAGTAAAATTCTGTTTGATAGAATTTTTTTTTTTTTTTTAATTAATTAAAATGTAATTTTTCAGGTCATTTTGCATTAAGATTTTAAAATTTGCGTGCTAGCAGTATTCCTTTTTTCATATTATTCGGCTAATACATACGAGCTTGCAATCTTACGAATTTAAATCATGTTAAATTATAAATCACGTCTTTTTTTTTTTTTTTTTTTTTTTTTTTTATTGCAGCTTAAAAAAAAAAGTATTTTAAAAATCTTGAATTGTAAACCGATTTTGGCAAGAGTTAAAAATTGGTAAAAAATCATATGAGTTCACAGTCAAACTATTTTCAATTCATTTCAAAATTACTGAGTTTTAAGATATTTTAAAAATAATTTAAAATGTTTTTTTTTTTTTTTTTCATGCCACTTTGCATTGACATTTTTAATTAATTTTACAAACTGCCAATCTTTTAACTTCCAATTCATGTTAGATGATGAATCACGTTATATTATTATCATTATTATTACCATATTATAGAAATGTATTGTTTTTAACAAAAAAGAAATTTTTAATTGGTTTTGTCAAAAATTAAAAATAATGATTATGATGTCACAGTAGAAAACTCCTAAATTCAGTTGAAAATTGGAGATTTTAAAGAAAAATCATATTTAATTAAATTCATCACCAGTGCCACATTCACATTTCATAATTTATAAGCTAGCGTTCTTCCAGCTGAAAATTAGGGATTTTATGTAAAAATTAAGAGTATTAAATTCAAGGTAAGTTGTTTTTATAAAGTTAGCTTTTCACTTAATCTCCGTGTCATCTCGTGTATCGAGCTATTCCCTACCCTCCTAAAATAATATATATGATGTAATATGTATATATATAAATAAATAAATAAATAAAAAAGTAAATCATGCATATTATAGCATGAGCATAGCTGTGAAAAAATAAATAGAGTCAAAGACATCCAACAAATGTCAGATAAAACTTCCTTCTTAATACGGTATACATTTCATTTGTAACCAAGTATATACATATTACATTTCTCTTAAATGTTACTTACTGTCTCTAAATTTTACTTACAATATCCTGATTTAAATATGCACTTAAGGTATAATTTTCTCATAATCATAAAACATCAATATAAAAAATTACGTTATTTAATCTTCATAATGTTAAATACTCCAGAAATCCGCATGTTGTAACCAATGTAACTATCAAACCGACAGTAAAATTTTTAATATGAAAAGTTCAAGATAGCGCTGGAAATAAATATAGCTCTATATCAGAAAAAATAAGTAGGCATGCGTGTAGCACTAGAGCAACAATGAAATATTGAAACCTCAGAACTTGTGTGCTTCATTTTATTCTTTTTATGATATGGGTATGTTAGAGAACTGCACGGACCAGGTTCGAAAGCGAATTTCTCAAGTAGGCCTTGGGTTTATTTTTAACACTTTCCAACAAGGTTGAAAAATGTTAATGACTTCGGTTTGTCTGTCTGTCCGCGCTCTAACTCCTGTAAATATTTATTGAATTTCTTGAAACTTATATGTTATTCAAGTTCACTATCGGATGTTCCCTATTGAAAATGGAGTTTATACCTCTACAGGTTTGTGTACAGGGACACCCGAAAGTATTTCAAAGCATTGTGTTCTATGAGAGGTATTTCTATAAATCATATATTTTCATACCTTTCCTGTAGACATATCTTAATGAAATTGAAATATGTTATCCAAGTTCACTATTGGATGTTTCCTGTATAAAATGGAGGAAATACCACCATCGGTTTATGTACAGGGACACTCAAAGGTATTCCAAAGGATTGTGTTCTATGAAAGAGATATTTCTATAAATCAAATTTTTAAAACTTTACTTTCCACAAAGTTTTAGAAAATTGAAATATGTTATTTATATGCACAAAACAAAGCTTTGCATAGAATATAGCATGATTAGCATTAGATTTACAGGGTGGCACAAAAATATACAGTTATATTGAGAGCTATTAATAAAAAAAGGTTAGAATTGTACTTTCGTTTACGTTAAGCGTTTTCGAGACCTTCTAACATTTTTTAAGTGTGAATATGATTTCAGTTTGTGTATCTGTCTGTCTGTCTGTCTGCCTGCGCGCTAACTCCTGTAAATATTTATGGAATTTCTCGAAACCGATATATTTTATTGCAGTTCACTGTCGGATGTTCCATATTGAAAATGGAGTGAATATCTCTTCTGGTTTGTGTACAGGGACACCCAAAAGAATTGGAAAGCATTGTGTTCTATGAGTGTTATTTTTTAAATATTTTCTCTATAGAATGTTCCCCATTTAAAATAACATTAATACGTCCTGTACAACTAGTTTGTTTACAGGGACAAAAAAAGAAAAGCCAAAGCATTACGTTTTAGGACAGAATTTTTTGAAAGTTATATTTGAAAATCTTGCTACTGTAAAAATCATAAAAATGTTGAAATGTATTGTTAATATTCTAAAATAATGTTTTGTATAGAATATGATATGATTGTCTTTCTGATTTACAGGGCTACACTAAAATATTCAGAGAGATCAAAAGCTGTAATTATAATCTAATGGCTGCATTTTCTTTTGCGTTAAGCCATTTTAACACTTTCCAAAATGCCTAAGAGTAATTTTAAAATCAGTTAGTCTATCTGTAAGTTATTCAGTCCTTCTGTCTGTTGTGTGATAATGCAGGCAAAGAATATTAAAAGTTATTCGATACAACAATTACGTACAGTTGGAAAGTGTTACTTATCAATGCGTACTGCATTCTTTTTCTTTTTTTTTCTTTTATATATATATATATATATATATATATATATGTATATATATATATATACATGTTCTGTTTAATTGGATAATTCGTTCAAAAGATATAAAACAAAAACTGTAGTTTACTATTACAAGTTGGTGGCAAGAAGTGTATATTTACTTTTTTTTTTATTAAAATGTTACAGTTTTCTTTTATATAAATTGGGTGGCAAATTACTCCCCCCCCCCCTGTTTTTTTTTTTTGTTTTTTTTCACACTTTGTACATTCAGACAAATTAAAAAAGGTTTTTACTTTATTCCCCCCTCTTTAAGTTAAGAAATATCTAATTTTTTAATATATATATATATGTTAAAGAAATGGAATGGTTGTAGCTACACTGTAAAAAAAACGGTAGATTTACAGCATAATATGCTGGCAATATCGGTGCATGAAGGAAGGAATGTAAAAAAGAAGTTATTTACAGCAGAAACAGCCATGATAAAAGAGTCTTTTTTTACAGATGTTTCCGCTGTAAATTGCTTTATTTAACAGCAGAATGTGCTGGCAATATGGGTGCCAGCACATTTTGCTGTAAAAGCTTCCGTTTTTTTTTTTTTTTTTTTATAGTGTACGTTCATGCCAAATTTCAAATTTGGCCCTGCATCTATTACTTACAAGACAATCTTTTTAAGTGTTAACTGTACTTTGAATCGATACTATATGCATTTTATAAAGTTTCTAATGCATTTCAGGATATGAAATCAGTTTTTTGCAAAACGCAATTTTTGAGAAACAGTGACACTGACAACTTAAAATTTGACAATTTAGGGAAAAACCAAAGTGTGCTCTCTTGATGCAGGAATTTTTCGAATAAGTATCATCATAAGAGAAAACATTTTTATTATTGCGGCTTTCTTTATAGAAAAATTTCAAGAAATTTTTGTTATAGTTTAACATCAATTATATGTTTTCATTTATAATTATGGAAGATTAAAAAGTGTAACAGAAATATTTAGAAAATATAATTTTTAATAAATACTCATATGCAAAACTTTTCAGCTTGAATAACTAAAGAGAAAATTATCATAAATGCTGTAATTTTAAACTCAAAATTTGATGCAGTTTAGAATTTCAACAAGATAATATATGGATGATTTTATATTAATAACATATTTGAGTATCAGTGTAGGTAACATATTTGGCAAAAAAAAAAAAGAAAAAAGAAATGTAGGGAAATTTCATACTTGTTTTTTTTTTTTTTTTTTTAATCTATCGAGAAGATTTATTATTTTTTACTAACAAATAATATTTTTTTTTTCACTCATTCTGTAAGCCACAGGTAAATAATGCATTTAAATAATTAGAAAATATTATGTGCTGGAATTTTCTTCCATGGTGAGAGAAATCGCTAATTCATCAAATTTAAGAGGGTCATAATTCCATTAAAAATAAGTTTTTTAAAAAAACTGATTACATATTTTGAGTAAGAATTAAAAACTGTATAAAATGTGCTTAATGTTAATTTCAAGTATGACGAACAATGTAAAAGCTTCCCTTGCTAGGAAAAAAAAAAAAAAAAAAAAAAAAAACGGCTTTTTTATTTATTACTCTCAAATATGTATGTTATTATGATGTTAAAGGAATATTTTTTGTATTTTAAGAAAGGTAATTTTTAAGATTTATTATTGAATTTGCACCTTTGTAAATTTTGCAGTTATAGTGTTTATAAAATTTTGTAAATAGTGTTTATAATTCATTATTTTGTTGATGTAACTTTTTTTTTTTTTTTTTTTTTTTTTTTTTTTTTTTTTAATTGAATAAAACTCTATGTAACTTGTTTTTCATTCCTTTTTTATTTTAATTTTCTTATATAATAAAAGATTTTTTACATGATTCCTCGTCTTTTCTTTTGATAATAGAGTAAAAGAAAACCATCGTATGCATAAAAAAAAAATATTTCTATGTATATATATACAGGGCCCGAAATTTCAACTTGGATTACACTCGCTGAAAAAAAAAGTTACTTGCCACAAAATATGATTAACTTACTCTATTTTTTACGTATAAGGTGACCAGAATTTTTATTGGAAAAAGAGCATACTGACCAAACGTCCCCATTTTCTGGGGACAAAGGCCCTTTAGAAGGACCGACACGGTGGGCACACACAGGCCTTGGACCCTAATGCAGTCATCTGGCTTTAATCTCCAACACCAACATTGATTTTAAGCTGTAAAGTCAGATGAATGACCTAAAAGCAGTTTTTGAATCCTTTAGAAGAAAATATTCAGAATTAAAAAAATTTCCCCATACAGTATTATGGGCTTTGGTTCCAAAAATAAATAAATAAAATAATTAATAAAAAAAATGCTCCTTTAGCTTTTTGAAAGGGAATGCTCAAATTATTATGATTGACTCTGCTTTTCATTACATTGATTTTTATATCGCGCATATATATATATATATATATATATATATATATATATATATAAGTTAATTTTATTTTTTGAATAAATTATTTGCTTTGAATGAGTAGTAAATAATACGGATTAAAAACCTTTCAAAGTGCAAATTTTAAAATGAAAAATATTGATAAAAGGGAAAAAGTGCTGTATTTCGGTTTATGGATTTATTGGATTTGGGAATGAGGTCGATTTATTTTTTGCCCCCCTCCCTCTCCCCCCCCTTCTCTCCCCTCCTAATAACTTTACACTTTCGAAAATATCCCCATTCGACTTGCAGGCCTCTTAAACCTATCTGTACCAATTTTGAACGGCCTAACTGTATTTCTATTTGTTTTTGCCCCATAGCCCCCCTTACCACCCCACCCCCTTTTACCGCCCCTCCTAATAATTTTAGAAATTCAAAAATATCCGCGATCGATTTGTAAGTATCGAAAACCTCTATGTACCAATTTTGAACGATCTGACACTATTTTTATTTTTTTGCCCCCCTCCCCTCCTTCTTGCCCCTCCTAATAACTTTACACAATCGAAAATATCCCCATTCGTCTTGCAAGCCTTTAAAACCTGTCTGTACCAATTTTGAACGGCCTAACTGTATTTCTATTTGTCTTTGCCCCATAGCCCCCCATTACCACCCCACCCCCCTTACCGCCCCTCCTAATAATTTTAAAAATTCGAAAATATCCGCAATCGATTTGTAAGTATCGAAAACCTCTATGTACCAATTTTGAACGATCTGACACTATTTTTATTTTTTTGCCCCCCCCCCTCCCTCTCCCCTTCTTGCCCCTCCTAATAACTTTACACAATCGAAAATATCCCCATTCGTCTTGCAGGCCTTTAAAACCTGTCTGTACCAATTTTGAACGGCCTAACTGTATTTCTATTTGGTTTTGCCCATAGCCCCCCCTTACGGCCCCACCCCCCTTACCGCCCCTCCTAATAATTTTACAAATTCGAAAATATCCGCAATTGATTTGTAAGTATCGAAAACCTCTATAAACCAATTTTGAACGATCTAACTCTATTTTTATTTTTTTGCCCCCCTCTCCCCACCCCCCTTCTCGCCCCTCCTAATAACTTTACACTTTCGAAAATATCCCCATTCGACTTGCAGGCCTCTTAAACCTATCTGTACCAATTTTGAACGGCCTAACTGTATTTCTATTTGTTTTAGCCCCATAGCCCCCCCTTACCACACCACCCCTCTTACCGCCCCTCCTAATAATTTTACAAATTCAAAAATATCCGCGATCGATTTGTAAGTATCGAAAACCTCTATGTACCAATTTTAAACGAACTGACACTATTTTTATTTTTTTGCCCCCCCCCCCTCCCCTCCATCCCCTTCTTGCCCCTCCTAATAACTTTACACAATCGAAAATATCCCCATTCGACTTGCAGGCCTTTAAAACCTATCTGTACCAATTTTGAACGGCCTAACTGTATTTCTAATTGTTTTTGCCCCTGCTGCCCCTCCCCCCCCTTGCTGCCCCACCTGGGGGCTGAATTTCTAAAATTTCAGAAATTGGTTTTTAGATAGTTGCATTAGCTATATTTTAGTGCAAAAATTTCACGTATATCTATTTTTTTTTTGTTTGCGATATATAGGATTATGCGAAATCACGTTTCGCCGCCTCCCCCCCACCCTCCTTGGGGACCGAATTTTAAAAATTCCAGAAACCGATTTTTAGACATTTGTATTAGCTATATTTTAAAGCAAAAATTTCACGTATATCTGTTTTTTTGTTTGAGTTATATAGGATTATGTGAAATCACGTTTAACGCATGTGAAATCACGTTTCGCCCCCCCCCCCCCCTTGGAGACCGAATTTCAAAAATTCCAGAAATCCAATTTTAGACATTTGTATTAGCTATATTTTAAAGCAAAAATTTTTCGGATATATGTTTTTTCGTTCGAGATATTTAACATTATTTCATTTAATTCTCGCGTTAAAACGCTCTCTCAAGTCTGAAGTGGAAAGGCAGTTGATGCGAGCGCCATCTTCTAAAAGCGACCAAAATGGGGCCATTCTGATACCACAGCGTGTATCCAATCCTTTTGAATAATCAGAGGAAAAATATGAAAATGTTTAATACAAAGTTGTATCATGGTCTGTTAGTAGTATATCAGAGTATTTCTGAAATTTAAATAAATTATTCTGGTTATTTATACACTATTATCCATATTTAAAATGGTTATAAGTTATACACTGATATATAAAATCGTAATGTCTAAAAACTTATAGCGGTCCTCAAAAGTCACAAATAAACAAAAACAAAAACCCACTGAATTTTTCGAATATTGTTCGATTCGTGTATTCTTGTTTCTTATTGGTTTATCATTCATCGCAATCGATAATTCTTGCAAGTTGACGTCACCGCCTGCAAGCGTTCCAAATGTATGACTATTTGCAAACCACTTGCAAAATTTACGTCATCGAAGTCTCAAGCGGTTCATTTGCAAGCGTTCCGTTTGTATGTACCCCAAACAGCCCGATTCACAGCGCGGCCGAGTAGAAGAGTGAGTGAGACGTGACGTAGCCAAAAGCTTCATCTCTACTCCATCGCTGTTCTCGGGAGTAGGAGAAATTGCTATTCCGGGGCCCGTTTTCACTCGTACACGAGTTGTGCCAGCTGATGGATGAAGCAAGCGAGAAGGCGTCCCTAAAATGACGTCAGTTTTACCGATTATGATAGAAAACGTAGCGATATAACCAATAGGAAAAGTTTCATCGGAATATTGTTTGTAATCAAAAGCACGTGCACGTTGTGCCTACTGCGTAGTTGTAGAAATTCAATTGTTGACATGACAGTCCGTGTTTGCTCGAATTCGTCAAGTTTATTAATTAAATAAGTTCTTAATTTCGGACTGAAATATTATTGTTTTATGTATGTGAATAATGAATATTTTGTCATATACATAAACTTTAATTATTCGGTCAGTTGCAAATTGGATTACCATTTCTTTTGAACATTTTATGTGGAGTATAAATAGGTAAGGAGAGTGATTTATACATTCTTGCTTGATTATTAAATTTCAGTTGAAAATTTGATATATATATATATATTCTTGATTGATTTAAAGATTTTTGTTATAAATTGCTATATCTTTTTTTTAATTTACAGTGTTTGCTTACAAAGTTTTTAATTCTGTGTCTTTTTTTACATCAGTTTTTCAATTCATTTTAAAGCTTTTATAACATTAAAAAAGTTGCTTTTTCCTCTGTTCCTCTAAACTGTGTTTTTTCCCAAATATAATTACAACAATGAAAATACCTGAATTTAATAATTTAAATACATTCATCTTCCTATATTTCATGTTTAATTTTCTGAAAACTTGATATGTATAAAACTGGTAGCATTAGTATAACTTTTTTAAAGAAAAATTATATGTATACATATACATATAATACTTGCATATTATATATATACATATAATACTTGGTATGGACACTAGATGAAATCATTCTGTACCCATGTTTATAACATTTTTATACACAACTCTACATATTACTATATACATGACAAGCCAACAATTTTTCGTCAAATGCAACTCTTTATAGTAATATCTTTACAGTTCAAAATACTATACAGAAAAATTCGATTTTAAAATATTTTTTCTCTTTAATCAGATGAAAATTAAGTTTTTTCACTATTTAAATTAAAGAAAAGAATTTATTTCAAATATCCCAAATATAATTCTTTATTATTTACTAAAAGTATTCAGTATCATATATTATATTTAGCAATGCTGAAAGCACCGAGTGAAACCATATTCCTCTTAACATAGTTATAAAAATTCCTTTAAGCAAAATCTTGTATAAGTTATCAAAATAGAAATAAAAGTCACTAATTTATCAAAGTATATCTTATTATTCTACTATGGTGCTTTACTTTTTTAATACCAAAGCATCACACAAAATATGTCATTTTTAAGACCTATATTTCAATTTCTTATAGCCATAAAGTAGCTGCGTCACAAACTTTTAACCCATTAAGGATTTTTTGTATTGATTAATAATACAAAAATATATCAGTAATTTTTCTTACCTATTTGCAGCTTAATAAAGTGAATCATAGTTTATTTTTCTTGGATCCAGTTTTTTTTTTTTTTATTCATATGAGATTTTAATGATTATTTTCAGATGTTTGAATAATGCATTACATGTGTGTCAAAATATTTAATTCTACATACATAAAATAACTATTAAGTTAAAAAACAATCAAAATAATATTTAAATAGATTGATCATCAGGTTTATTTATGAAATTAATGGCCTTGATCATTTCGACATTATATGTTTTTCACAAGGGAAGCATTTAAAATAGAATGGAAGTTTATTTAAAAATAAATAGTTAGCTTTGCAGCCTTATTGTGTATTGATAGAAACTAAACACATTAATTTAATTTGAAATTTAAAGTCTCATACACACTTTAATCATTTGGAATTCAAATTAAGAAAAATCTGTACTTAAAGAGGGAAAAAAAGTAAATATACATGTATAAACAAACCTATTTTTATTTTTTGAGTAATAAATATGAAATTCTGTACAAGAGGGAGTTTAGTTCAGTATGAAGGACCTTTTTCAAAGTCTATTTTTCTATACAAAAGCATGAAATAACTCATAACAGTGTTTTGCTCCTTCTAAATAGTTACTATATCCATTTCTTAAAATGTTATATTACAATTTTAGTATAGGATAATCTTGGTGACTTTTAAATTTTTCTTGCCATTTTGAGGATAAATTAAAATAGCTGTAACAATTGCATTAGTATAATCTTGGCGAGAAATATTAATTTTCTTAAACCGAATATATATATATATATATATATATATTTCCTTTCACGTAAGAAAAAATTGGATGCATTATTTTGAAAGTGGGAGGAATCAACTTGTTTTAACTTTTTAATAATTTTGAAGTTAAACCAGTGTTTTTTTATTTAATATTGTTTGAACTGAAAAATAAGCATTACTAGATTTTGATACCAACTTTTGTAGTGATCAGTTGAGCGGTGTAGTTTTGTATAGAGAATTGAAATTTAACAAAACTTAAAAATTGTTTGATTCAAGGGGAGTAATGCAAATTTCCACAATGCTAAAATCACTGTCTAAAAACAATAGTCGTGTAATGCAGTATCAAGATAACTAATAAATAAATGTTCCAACTTCCATTGACCAAAATGAAATTTCTTCTAGTACTAACATTACCGCTGTGTACAAGTTTGTCAAAAGATTATTGTAGCAAACGTTAAGACAGGTGCCAATACTTAGATATTTATCGCATTTTTTTCTCCCCAGAAAGTGATAAATTGCTAAATATTAGGACCTACGTGGATGATACTACTTAATATTGAAAAGCGCTGAAAACAACTATTTGGGATGCAAAATAAATGACCTATTATAAAAAATATCTATTAAAACCTATAACAATGATATTTAGAGAGTTGTTGTTAGAACATTATAAGGCAAACTAAACATTCAAAATGAGAAAATTCTATAAAAACAAAATAATCTAACATGAAATTGAGAGACAACATAAGTTTGAAAATTTGGTTTGCATGATTTACAAAACAATTTACATGTCTGTTTATCTCTTACATTCGTTGCTTATATGAAAGTAGTATGTATATGTTTTTATTTAATATCTTGTATCATAAAAAAAAAAAAAAAAAAAAAAAAAAAAACTATTCTCTTGTTATGATGGTAAACTTAAAAATTGTTCAAGCATACTGATGTTTGTTTATATATTTAAACTTTCCAAAAAAGTTAAAAGGTATTTATAAATTGGTTGCTTTTTTTTTACAGTTGTTGAAAATTGTTTATTCACAGTTTATGTCTCTACATAAATTGTTTTCATAACTTTTGTTATGTAAATAATAGTTTGTTGGAATATTTCAAGAATATCCATCATTCATAAACTAAAGCATTTCTTTGAAAATTTCAATGTTCTCGAAACTGTTGCATTATAACATGGGATCTCTTATTAAACAAGCGATTTATCGCCAAATGTGACCTTTAACAACAACCTCAAGACTTTTGTTATGAAGCAAAGAGAAGCAAAATCTATTTTAAAACACAATTTTCTCTTTGATTAATTGAAAATTGATAAAATCTTTATATTTCTTAAATCTGAAATATGTATAAATTTACGGACAGGTGCAGTGTAATACATCATTTAGCAACTTTTCAAAATTATAACCAAAAGTCGCCAAATTGACATTTTAGCATTTTGAAGCCATTTGAAAGTTAGCTATAATTCTGTTTTTCTCTAGATAATGACATGGTAGTTTTTTAATACACATATATAGGTAACAATAACATACAATTTAATTAATGAAATAACATTAAATCGTCTTGCAAATAATAAATTAAATAGATTCAATGTATGTTATGAAATACAATCTAACTTCATAGAATTATTAATTGATATTTGAAGGTAGAATTTATAGTCTAGGAAAGTTTATTTTTATCAATGAAAACAATTGTTTTTTTTTTTGTTTCTCAAAAATAAAAAACATAATATAATAACAATAATATACGTTGGTAAAAATATTGACTTTTATGTTACTTTTGATAATTTATAAGAGATTTTGCTAGAAGAGATTTTATAACTATGTTTTAGAAAAAATGTAATTTAACCCATGCTTTCAAACTCTAATATAGTTAATAACAGCTAAATATTTAAGTTAAATTACTAGTTTATGGTTTTTTGATGATTTTTCACATAATTTAAACCATTAAAAACCTGTGAATCCTGTATGAAAATTATTTGATAGGTCTTTTCAATTGTGATATGATTTTTCGAGGAGAAATTCAATTGTTAGATAAGATATAGGCTACACAAATATTTTAAGTTTTATTTATAAAAGTAAAGCTTGAGATTTCTTGCTCTTGAATTTGAACAAATAATATAAATAGCACTGCTGGTTCATGAATACAATCTCATGAGAGAATTCTGATATATTGCATATGTGAATATTTCTTTAATGTATATATATTATCTTTTATATCACAAAACATAATAAGATTTATACATAATTCTGAGCCATAAAACCATGTTTTCTAATGAATAAGGTGTAATCAGCATTAATGATTAAATTACATGTTTATATAAAATTAACCAAGTACATTTTAAAAAATAAGTAGAAAAATTTTAAAGTGTATTTTTTGTTGTTGTTGTATTGAAACAAGGATGAGGAGTTGGAGGTTTAAAAATGTAACAAATGGGTACAGATGCAAAATGTTTTGTAAATCATGCAAACCATCTGTTTTTTTTTTTTTTTCCCTTCATCTTTTAATTTATTGAAATTTGAATTTTAAAGCAATAAATTTTGTAAATATCAGTTTTGCAAAAAATTTAATGTATGATCATTCAATAAAATTTTATATAATATGTGTGAAGGGAGAAGATCCAATTATAAAACAGATTCACAACTAGATTATATTATAAAAATTTATTATTTCATTATTATTAAAAAAAGCTTAAAAAACAAACTTCACAAAAAGGCATTATGGTAATTCAAAAGTCAATAGTTGTTTAACTAATGTATTTCATAAATAGAACTGATAGAAAATAGAATTAGTAAATGAACATTGTTATTACTTAATGCTAAAATATTTACTTCTCCTTACCTATTTACAACTTGGTGATACTTTGGTATATTATTGAATTTTCATCCTAGAAGAGGCATACTTCTTTTAGTATAATATAGTATCCAGTTTGAAGATAAAGGACTGAATTCCTACTGCTTATGAATATGGCAAAATTTCAAATATCCACATTCACAAAACAATAGCCATTCAGTCTAAAAAATGAAATTTCATCTTCATCATTTTCGTTAAAAATAATGTTGAAAACTAACTTTCGATTATAATTTTACAAAATAATACATTTAAAATATAGTTAAAATAAATAAAAAAATAATACGAAAAATTATTTTCTTAAAAAACGCAGTATAACTTCACAAAATCTGTCGCAAATTTCTTTTCTGAAGAGTCAATACACACTTCTCCATCGCTGCTTCTCGGTTCTCGCCGACATAGAACCAGCCGAGTCCGCGATGCAAACAAACGAGACATTTAACACAACGATGGAGTAGAGAAAATGAGCCTCAGAATTGCTATTTCTCACTCACCGGAAACGCTGACGTCAAAATGACGTCAGAGATGGGCGTTGTCGCTGCCATTTCTCCGCTCGTACGTACTCTGAATCGGCCTGTTAGTCTCATAAGTCTGTGGACTGGACTTCGGTTACGTCCATGGTATTAGAGGGTACCTTCTCTCTACCTTCATGGTTACGTCATCTTATAATAAACTTGACAGTTACGAATCTGGCAACAAGTTTATAAATTTGTTGACAAAATTTTGTTCGGAAGACGACAATAGATAGTTCATTCGTTCATAGCTGTGGGGTGGACGATTTCCTGCTCTTGTGATAGTGAATGATTCACCTATTCTATGCATTCCATTTAACATAATTTAAACGTTTTCTAATTTCTAAGATGGGTTTGTTGCCGCTAGAATATACAGATTGTTTGACAGACACTCCTCATTATAGAGAAAATCTTCGTGCTCATGAAAAAGAATTAGAAAGGACGAGCCAAGCCATCAAAGGATTGATCAAAGAGGTCAAAGATCTTTTGGCAGCTGCAAGAAGTAAGGAAAATTTAAAATATTTTAAATTTTATAATTAACTCCAATCTGCCTATGATATCCGTTCGCAACAGTCCTTCCCATTCTAGTATCCGCACTGCTTATCATTCATTTCTGTGCACTTAATATATTTTCAAATTTACGTTTTATTACTCTTTGCTATGTATAAAAGGAAACTAAGAAATTTCATTTGCTTGTGTAACTAATTGAGTAGTAGTCACCTGATATGAAAGCTCGTTTATGCCCTTGCAATATCCTGTAGCCGGATATTACACGATCAACCAGCTTCACCAATATAAATATAATTACAGGTTTTACAAGGAATACTATAAGTAACGCCTAAAAAACCGGAAGAATTTAATTTTGGTTTTAATTTGCAAAGAATATATTTAAGAGTAACCTGAGGTTTTAAAATTAATTTTATTAAAAAGTGTTGAAATTTTTTTCAGAAATGCAGTGATGATATGGAATTGACACATAGAGTGAGTGCAGTGGGAAGGAACTTTTATTAACAAGATGACTAGATAGTTTTGGAAAATGTACATTTTAAAAGGTGAATAGGAGAATATATATTAGATAAGTTGTATTGCGATTTCAGCAACACACACACAAATAGATGGTCACTACCTTGTTAATCTGTTAAATTTGTTATCAAAATAAAGCAATTTGAAATAAGTTAAAATTTCTAAAGTCCTATAATATCATAGGATTTTACACAAAATTGGAGAATTAAGGCTGGATTATTTTTTTTATGAATTCACAGGCATATTGTAATTGTTAATGTAAACAAGAAAACAAAATCCAAGGATGCAAATGCAAACAGAAAACCTGACAGAATCTGAAGTTGGTTGAGATTAATTAAAAATTGAAATGTAGAATTTAAACTAAAAGAATTATTATTAGAGGTTCAAGAAAATCAGGTAAGTAACAAGCTAAACTATAAAAGTGGAACAAGCATAGTTAGTAATAGTTCGAAGAGTGTTATCTTTCTTAAGAATTTTAGAGAGACCATAAAAACAAGACATTTCTTGTGTAGCAGTTGGTAATGTACTTTTTTAGGTAGAACTATTAGTGAATGATTTCTTGGATCTTTTTTTTTTTTTTTTTTAATGGTCTTCTTAAAATTCATAAAAGGATAACCCTTTCTGACCCAGTGGCGCACCCAGAATTTCTGTCTGGAGGGGGCTGAAGAATAATTGGGTCCTGCAGTATAGTAATAGGTTTATGGGCATACACATACATACATATAGTAAAGAGTCTGCTTTAGATATTTCTTTTGAAAATAAACAAACGAATGAAACTGAATTTAAGTTGAATAGCGCAATCGAGGAATTTATATCAGTATATAATATGCTAAGTTACAGTAGTTCGATCAGTTTTGGTTGGCATTGAGCTTCCAAACATAAATGTGTAGGTTCATCTCATGACCAAAAAATGTTGTGTACAATATGACAAGCTCATGAACATAAAATTTGCCCTCCTCCCCCCTGCCCATATTTCCATTGAAATTAAATTTTTATCAAATTTGATTCTCTTTAGCGATGCTTCATATGAAGTAATACGTAATTAAGAAATCATGATAATTATTGCCAAATAAAAGCTGCAGTTGTGATATGTAGGAATTTTAACAGAATTTCAGAGTAAATTTTTACATGGCTATTTTTATTTAATTACATCGAGTATGGGGGTGATGCTTCTTCTAGGTTTAGTTAACAGAAACGAGTGGGACGCTTAGTCTTCGTGGGTGTTAGTCAACGCAGCAAGCAAGGGCAGTACCTCTTATTATCCTAAAACATTAACTCTAATATATATTACTTATAATTTTAATTTATTCGGTTAGCAAATATTTCAAGCATTACTTTTCTGAGTAATATCATTACAGGATATTGTATTCCAGTATAATATATATATACGAGGGTTGATCCAAAAAAAAGTTTACAAGCAGAAGCATTTGAAACGTAATAATTGTGGAGCGAATATTTCCACCCAGGGTGGTTGACAGATGGCGCTAGTTGTCCTACAGTGGTTCTACGAGTAAGAAACGTCAGTACGCAGACACTTATGAGTGACAGTAATGGCACGACGTCTAGAAAAGTGGTCTCGCATAGAGGTGCGAGCCGTAATTCGATTCTTATGAGCCAAGAATGTGGCTGCATCCGAAATTCACAGACAAATCGTTGAGGTATACGGGGACAAAGCAATGAGTAGACAACAGGTAGCGAAATGGTGTCGTGCATGACAATGCCAGGCCCCATACAGCTCACCAGACTCAGGAATTGCTGCAAAGGTTCAAGTAGGAGGTCTGGAACCACCCCCCCATACAGCCCCGATTTGGCTCCAAGTGACTATTTCATTTTTCCGGCGTTGAAGCGAAACTTATCCAGAACACGGTTCACCTCAGACGATGCAGTGAAAACAGCTGCCGAGAAGTAGCTCAATGAGCAGGGCCCTGATTACTACCAACACGGAATAAACAAGCTGATCGAACGTTCTGACAAATACCTAAACAGGTTTGGCGACTATGTGGAAAAGTGAAGGCCAGATGTGTCTCTTGATTCCCATTTGCATCTTGTTTCTATTGTTAATAAATACTTTTTCATTTGCCTTGTAAACTTTTTTTTGGATCACCCCTCGTATATACATGCGTGTAGCCAGGGTGCCCCCCCTCCCCTTCCCCCGCTCACGAACATACATTCAGTATATTTACAAAAACATATTGAAAACAGAAAAAAAAATGATTTGAAGGTTAAAAAAAAGTTATTACTAATACCAATGATTCTATGCAATAGAAAGACACTTTCTTAAACATGATGGTAAAATATATTTAAAAGAATAATCTAAATTGTTCATAAATCCAAGTTTACTTGCACATTTCTGACAAAAACTTGCGAAGTAACTTTTCTTGGTAAACAAAAAATAAAAATAAAAGGAAATTAGTAGTTTGTTTTTTCTTCAAGGAAAAGAGGCGATAAAATGATTTAGTTTATTTAAACTCGTGGCCTTAACAGAGAGTCAAGTTTTTTTTTTTTGTCATTTCTTTTTAATAAACACTTTTTTTTAACTTTCTCACTTACCCATACATGTTGGAGAATGTAATGATTTGCGGTCCAATTTTTGAATATGAAATAGTTTTTACAATAGTATGCCTTGAGGTCCGCTAATTTGTATAACCAGGTTCTTGTGGTTAGTCTGCATGGGCATAACTCAAAAGCAGGTATTGGCAGGAAGTCTAAAATCATGTTCAATTTATATCATAATGATCGTATACTATGACATGCAAAAAGTTCAAATACATTATTGTTTAAGTACAAAATTTCTAGTTGTACATATCAGCAACATTTTTAAAGTGAACTAAACATAATAAAACTAACATATTCTATTGATACAAAATAATTTTCTTATAAAAGATTGTAAGAAAAGTTAGGTTCGATTAAAAGCATTCATACCAAATTACATTGTGTCCAGTAAAAGCATTTAAAAATGATAATTACTTTCCCTTACCATGAGTTACAGAAAGTATTATTTATGGGGTCGAATTTTCGAAACTAAATATTTGCGATAATTTCAGGTTTGGAAGTTCTTTGCATGCAAAAATAATTTTTTTAGTAATTGTTGATTTGAATGCATGTCTGGTATCTTAATAACTTAGTGGGTAATTTTTTTCCGATTACACTGGTCTGCGAAATCGTACTTTTCAAATTTTTACTTTCGAACACTATAGTGAGGAAAGTATTGTAATCATGTCAAAAATCCGAATTTGAGATTTCGATGTTTCTATACGTTTCGAGGTCCCCTGAGTCCGTTTCCACTATTTTTACGATGGTGTATGTATGTGTGTGTGTATGTCTGTAAGTGAACACGCTAGCGTCTAAACGCTTTGTTCGAATAAGCTGAAAGTTGATACGTATATTGTAAGTCACCATAGTAGGAACCCTATAGATTTTGGTGAATCTAGCACTTATAGTTTTTTTACAGGGGCACAAAGAAAAATTCTCTATCATTATGGCCTATGGGGCCAAATTTTTAAAAGTGCGATAGCGTTTAAATGCTTTATTAATCTGAGCAAAAAATTTGTACACATGTTATAGGTTACAGTTGCACCAACTGTATAGATTTTGGTGAATTTAGCACTTACAGTTTTTTTTACAGGGACACAAAGAAACATTCTTTATTATTATGGCCTATGGGACCAAATTTTTAAAAGTGTGATAGCATCCTAAATGCCTTATTTAATTGAGCTGAAAATTTATATGAATGTTATAAATCACCGTTGCACTAAATATAAGCATTTTGGTGAATCTAGCATTTATAGGATTTTACAGGGACACAACGAAAAATTCTTTATCATTATGATCTATGGGCTCAAAGTTCAGTAGCGTTAAATAAAACATAGTGTAATATATGGAGAAAAATACTCAAACACTCTATTATGATTTTCTCTCTTTTGTTTGTTTATCAACTCCTCTTTCTTTACTTTAGCTACAAAACTGTTAATTACTCAATGTTCGGAAAGTCGAGTGGAGTCACTCCAGATTTTTTATGTATTGCGTTGGGTGTCTCTAATGTGTTTTGATAATCTGAATTCAGAAATGATTTTTTTTTTCGTATCACATAAGAAATTTTCACAAAGTAATGATGAAAATCGGAAGAATTCGTCTAGAAGTTATAACAAATTCGAAACAATTTATATAAAATATGCATTGAAATAGGCTTTTATTTACACATTATCTTTTAAATGTATTTCTTCACATCGAATGTCCCTTTAGAGCATTTTACCTTGCGCAAGGCTTGAGGGTCTTGTGTGTGTGCGTGTGGGGAATTCTCTATACAACACGCAACAATATTCTGCTAACATGTTGAAAATGTATCGGTATCGTCTCTGATACCTGCTTTCCATTTCTTTGATGTCTTGATAAAACAGCTCTCCTTGTTCTTCACTCACATCACCCAAATTTTCAGGGAAATAATTTAGATGGGAGTCGAAAAAAATGGAGCTTTAAGCTCAAACAATTCTTTTTTTTTTCTTAATGAGAAATTTTTAAATAGGTTTTCCTTAATCAGCATCCAAAAATATGTCAGAAAAACATATCAACCTGAAGAAAAAAATTTCTTTGTCGGCCTATCTTATTTGCTATTAAAAAAAAAAAAAGACAACACTGGAAAGTTCAAACTAGTATTGTTAATCATATCATAAGCAGACTTTTCTTAAAAAATTTACTGTGGGTGAAAGTTCTTTTGAATCATTTTAAAAATATTTTTTATTGAAGCCTTAAGTAAATGTTTTAAGAATGCAACAGACATGCCCTTCACAAAAATACATGCCAAACAAAATTGTTTCTAAAACAATTTTCAACTTTTTTAAAGCACCTCAGAAATGGTCGGTCAAGTATACAATATCTTATTTTTGTGACTAAATGCCACGTTTTATTTAATTTTTTTACCTTATTTAAAAGCTGTCACTCAAACTTAATAATAATAAAACATTTTATAATCGTTTGCATTATTTTTGAACTTTGACAAACGATTTGTAGCTGAAAATAAATTATGTATTTATGAACAGACGATTTTGTATTTGTAATTAATAAAGAAAGAAAATTATTAAAAATTAAGCTACAGTGTAAATATTTATTCGGATTCCTTCTTCTCGTGCAATTTTATAAAACAATTTCCTCTTTCCTGAAAATCCTGGATCTGGAGAAGGTGGTGTATAATTCTATTAAAGCTGTATTGAATGACAAAAGAAACGAAAAACTGTGCTGGAATCATGTGCAAAAATGTGTAGGACTTAATAATTATTCCAACCAAAGAGGAAGAGAGAGTTTGAAGAGGAAGCTCAAGACAACACAAAAAAATACAAACATCAAAGAAAGGTATGCGTAAAATATGCTTCATTATTTAGTCTTTTAATTTTTTAAATAGCAAAGTTGTTTATTTGTGTGGGTAGAAAATTTCCGACATTATGTCATGATGATTTTTTGTGCTATTTTATTAATGAAAGTTTCTGGACTCGATTACGTATGCAATTCTGAATTGTGGTGGTTGCTAGACAATATTTTCGACTGATGGCCAGTGCACGGTCGGATAGTGAGACAGACACCACATTAGCTTTTTATCTGTCCTCCATTTTGATACATTTACTTTGCAGGGATTTTCAGTGCAATTTTATTGGTATGTGTCCCTTTTAATGTTTTCATTTTACTTTATGCAAATTTTCATGGAATTCTTATGTACAGTGGAAATTCATAAATTTATTTGGCTAATGGTCAGCTCTTGGTCCGGTCTGTGGCGTGTTTCTACACTTTCCCTAATTTGATACATTTATTTTTGCGACTTTTACACACATCACATTTTTATATTATGGTAGACACAACAGTTTATTACAACCTTATTAATAAGTATCACTTTAATTTTTCAGCGATCACATTACCCGTTTGTACTATTCTGTTTGAAACTAACATCACAACTACAACAATGTTTTAAAATATATAAAATAAATGCTATTCATGAATATGGGAACGAATAAAATAATAATTTAAAAAAAGTATCTACAAGATTGTATTAATTTAATATATATATTTAATTAATATATATAGGTTCATAATTTGAAATTGGTAAAATAAAAGAAATGAAATGAGATTATAAATAAACATATCATTATAATTCTACTTTGTCACTTTGTGTGCGCAATTTAAGTTCCATAGTATAAGTTTTTCCGTAGTTTAGATTTTAGGTTTTCGTTTATAACTTAATGCTTAAGATTTTTAATTAACCTTTTAACGTTCATTGGTTTCGTACTGAAACCAAATATTGGACACTATTCAATATTTTTTATGCAACATTCTTTCCTTGACTTTAGAAATTATAAATATATAAAGTCACAAATTTAATTATATATAAACAAAAGACCTTACTTCAGCTTTATTGATGTGACTCTTCATCGGCGAAGTACTTTCAAATTAGGGCCCCCCCCCCCTCATTGTCAACGCTGGTCACTCCATTCTGTGTTTCTGTGAAGATTCTCTCCAGGTGTTCAACTTCCTCCCTCTCTTTCAGGAGATGGCGCTAGGTGGCATCTATACCTGTTGCTGGTTGGTCCAGGTTGCATGCATTGGTTGGCTGATAATTTCTATTGTTTCCCGAAAAAATGCACCATGACTAAAAGAAAAATAAATACAAGAATCAAAGAACATACTAATGACATAAAATTTGGTAAATACGGCACCACGTTAGCGCAAACTTATAAAAATGAAAATATTGAAATAGATTTTAAAAACACCAAAAAAATCGCTAACTACAATAATTACAATTATGCATTTTTTCGGAAAACAATAGAAATTATCAGCCAACCCAATGCATGCAACCTGGACCAACCAGCAACAGGTATAGACGCCACTTGGCACCATCTCCTGAAAGAGAGGGAGGAAGTTGAACACCTGGAGAGAATCTTCACAGAAACACAGAATGGAGTGACTAGCGTTGACAATGAGGGGTGAGCCCCCTAATTTGAAAGTACTTTGCCGATGAAGAGTCACATCAATAAAGCTGAAGGTAAGGTCTTTTGTTTATATATAATTCTTTCTTTGTTTTAATCAATTTTCATACTTCTGTTCCTTTTCTGTTAGACGGATAGCAGCACTACTCTGAAAGTCCAAACTTTATCAAATGATATTTCAAAGGAAGCAAAATGCACCGATTTACGCTACCGAAACTGCAGTCTGCATTTAACATTTTTTTACATTGGCATTTTTAACGTTGTGTAAATATTGATATTTCTGTTTAGCGTCAAGTCTAGTTATTTATTCTAAGAGAAAGTTACTTAATTTATATGTTAAAATGTACATGTGTTAACTTGTGTAACTTTTACACATGTGTTAAAACGCACACATGCATACATACGTGCACTATGTTCATAATGTATTCATATTGTAACTTTTAGTTTAAAATTTGGGCCCCCCCCCCCCCCCGCTCGGAAAGCTGGCTACGCCTATGATATACATATATATTATGAAATTTGAATTTTTATATCAGGAAAAAATTGCATTATCCAAAAAACAGAGCTTAGATTTCAGTGACATCAGAGGCAAAAATGAAAACTGTGCATGGACCCTACTGTATATCCTACATACTGTGATAAAAAAATAAGTGACCCCGCCCTCTCAAACACCTGTAAAATATCTTAACATTGTTTTCGGGGTATTTTCCTATTTTGAATACTAAACTACACCTTTTGACATTTTTTTAAATTGTTACATTTTTAGAGAAATAATTTTACGTATTTGTGATTAAATCAATTAAATTTTATCTTCAGCAATTGATGCAAAATTTCCCTAGCTTGTATATGTTCTAGTGGCATATAAAGGGTTGGAAAGTCCATTTTTTGTTTAAAATATTGTTATAGAGGAACGACTAAGAGCAGGGCTAAATTTTACTTTATATCAAACGAGAATTTTCATTTGCCGATGCAAATGTGTTAAATTTTCCCAAGGACAAAATAAACTTTCACAAAGATGCTATAAATACTCATAAATACAAAATTGTATGAGCCTGATATCCCATTTTTCTGACAAATACATCCTTCCACATCATATTGTTTCTTCTGCCTGACTTTTAACAGTATATGCTTTAGGTCCTTAAAAGCCCATTCCTAAAGACTGCAATGAAATGTCTAGGGTATCTTTAAACTAAAAAATGAAGCAGTAGTTTGTTATTTTTGTGTTTGATTGTAGAATTTCAAAAACTTCTAATATTTAATGTACAATTTATAAACTTTATTTTTGCTCACAATATATGCATTTGAATAAAATTTTTTACTATGTCAGCTGGTTCTGGAGGGGGCTTGAGTCCCCTAAGCCCCCTCCGTGGGTATGCCACTGTTTCTGACCTATTATTGAACCCTCTTGTCTTTATAGTTTAACTAATTACTTACCTAGTTTGCTTGAGCCTCTAACTAATAATTTGGCTCATTCCAAAAACAGAGTTAAAATGTATTTGGCATAGTTACGCCATGAGAAATCAGATTCTTGTAACCATACTTTTGCATGCTCTATGATGATGTAGCATGGCGACCACTCGGAGAAATTATTGGTTGAATTAGGTTTATGTGATCATTTGCTCTCTTAAGATAACAAATTCTGCTTTTAATGATAGCTAAGCAGGGTTCTCCCTAGAGCCATTGAGAAGGGCATCACATCCTGCCTGTCCTTAAAAATTCAATGAACACCTTATTCTCCTCAATAATGTTCGCATTTAACAAAAAAATAAGGCAGAGTGGATTTATTGAAAAGGGCACATATTGGTAGTCAAAAGGGCATTTTCTTCACTCACTAAATGGTTTATAAAATGTACAGTCCACAAAAAAATATATATATATATATATTAAATTCAGTTCTATATTTTAGTGTGCTGTTATTGTCTTAGTTCTATTAATAGCTGAATTTTATGATTTAATCTTATTACGATATCTATTATTTATATATATATATATATATACCCATCTATCTCATCACCTAATTAATGAAGAAACACAGCAGGTACCATCCTTCTTGGATTCATGTCAATTTTTAATTTATTTATAAAAAATGTAGGGGCTATTTACACATGTAAACATGCAACAATATTAAAATTTCCATTTCCAACGAATACACAATTTTGACGTTATAGATTATAGAGAAAATTTTACCATTGGATATTGCATTTGAACTTTTGAATTTTTTAATATTAAATTATTCATTTTTCAGTCTTAAGGCTGCACATCAGCCAGATAGCTCCCTTTCTTCCTTCCTATGTTATCCTATGGGATTTTTGTTGCTTCGTTTGACAAGGATATATTGTTCAAAATGAAGGTTTAAACATGTCGCCTTTTAGCAATTTTTTGAGCAATTTTTTGAACAAAATATTATAACTATTTTATTTCATTAAATAAATTTAGGATTTTAAGTTTGAATCTCTAATCGAAACATTTAAATTTATTTTTTCAAAAAATTGCTCACTAAGCTAAAAGTTAACATATTCACAGAGTGGTATTCTAAAAACAGAATACAGAAAACTTTATTTTTAAATGAGATATTCTTATAAAACGAAGCAACAAAAATCCCATTGGATAACATGGGAAGAAAGAAAGAGGAAATCTTACTGCCTTAAATCGGGTTTCCTGGTGGCAGTAGTTTTTTAGTTGTAGCTCAAAAGCTATTTGATCAAAAGAGCTGAAATTTTATAAAAGTATAATTAAAATCTTAATTAGAAGCAGATTTGTGGTAAAATATCTAATTTACAAATCAAGAATTTTTACTTAAATAATTTCAAATATTTTATTATTATTATTTTTTATTGTAATCTACAAATATTTTTAAGTTATTACAGGCTTTAATATGTAGTTGCTCTAAGCATTTTTTTCTATAACTAATTAAATTATACATAAATCTATAAGGAATGGTAAAAATATACATTGGGTCTCTCTCCGATTTTTACCCAATAAGATATATATATATATATATATTTAAGTCTATCCTACATTATTATTTAAAAAATAATAAAATAAAATAATGCACCTTGTTTTTTCAAAACTTTTGAAAGAAAACTGCACAGCATAAGCAAAATGAATGTGAAGTAACAAAATTTCTTTTTAAATAGCAACTGATTGTTAAAATGTGCTATAATTTCGCCGTTAATCGATAAAATTCCTGTCTTCTTTCAAAGATGATTCCAAATTGTATGATATTTTTACAATCGATTGTTGAAATATGTAACTTTTTTCGTTATGAATCAATAAAAATTTCGCAGCTTTTGAGGTTAAAAGCCCAAATACTCACTTATTTCGCCACTAATAGGTGGAATTTGCACTGTTTTCTTGAAGCTGAATACCAAAATATGCAATAATTTTACAGCAGATTTCAAAAGTACGGAATTATTTTTACTGCTAATAGACAATTTTTATAGTCAAAATTTACATTTAATCGCAACTATTTCCCAGGGGGGCAGAAAATGTCCAGACCTCTGAAATTTCCCCCGAACGCATCCTAAATTTCCCCAAAAATAACGGAACAACCTATTATCAGAGGGTTTTTTACTTTTTATTTTTACCTTTTTTGAGAGGGAGGGGGAGGGGGGAGAAAGGAGAAATCTTTTTTTAGTCCATATACTGAGGGAGATGTTTTTATAAGCTAACTATATTACAAATTTCAAACTTTTTTTTTTTTTTTTTATTACATCAAAATTTAATGTTATTTATGTCCACCAGATGGAAAATTAAAAAGTGTAAGGTAATTAGATTTATTAACTAACATAATTTTTTATTTCTTATATAATAGTACATAATTGTGAATAAATGAATAGTGCTTCCTTTTATTGCACTTTGCTGTCCCTGAAAATTTAAAATATCTTTTTATTTTCGAATTGCAAAATATTAAGAATAAGACAAACATGCATGAACCGTAATCATTTATTAAAAATTCTGTAATTTTCTGTTTAAAGATGAATTAAAATTATTGGGAGATACAGTACAAGAAAAGTAAGCAATATCACTTAACTGATATGTACAAAACTGAACAAACTGAAAAAATAAAAGTTATATGCTATAAAAATGACAAATTACTATAAAGATACAAAATATACAAAACATGGGCAAATTTTAACCTTGAACAAAACGAGTCATATAGTCTGTGAAAATATAGTGCTCAAATGTTGAATGACAGATTCAGCAGCTAATAGACCTTTGTTGATGCGTATCATTACAAAAAAAAAAAAAAAAAGTATAAGAGTTTCAAGCCTGCCTTTTTTCCCGCAGGGATGAAAAAGAAAAAATTATGTTGGAACCATCACAAAAGTAACTTTCTTCTACATTTTCCTGTATAAATGCATGCAATGGATTTTTTATCTATTATTAATGCAGATGATTTTCATATCAGAAAGGTATTAGTCTAAATGTCCAACGGAAGTGAATTTTTACCATGCAGATGATATCCTTCCCGTTCTCTGGGAAAATTGCAGTATAACAGCGCCACATATCGCCTATGTACATCCAATTTAATAAACATTGTCTCATAATGGCCTTTTTATATATTAAGTTTTGTTCGATTATACACAATAGAACCTGTGATATAACTTTCCTTTAAATTGCAAAAATCACTGTGTAGCAGCACCACCTGTTGAGAGGTTAGCACTAAAAGTTGATATAAACTAATTTATGTTAAGGTGCATCTACATATAATTTTATATGCAATTCTGTGCAGTAGTTCCTGACATACAGTCACCAGAAAACTTTTTGTCACATACATTTTCTAAGGTCAAACCATGTTCTGGACCTCTCAAAATGCGTAAATCCATCAAAAACTCAAAAAAAAAAATCAAAAAATTTTTATGAATCCAATGCTTTCTGCTATTGAATACAAAAAGACTAAAGAATAGTATGTGTGTTACTGTAATGCAAAATAATTTTAAACTGAGAAAATAATATAAAAAAGCTTAAGTTTAGATTAATAACAATATAAAATGATTGGGCTTCATTAAACATCTATAAAAGAACAACAGAAGTTTTAACTAATTGTTAAAATTGTTATGTGAAAACTAAAATTTAAGACAGAAAAAGAACCAACTCATTCAAAAATTTATGTATAATCACTCACAGCTATTTGCTCAAGTGCTTTTTCTTTCTTCTGTTTTATTTATTCTTCTTCTTCTTTTTTTTTTTTGTGTATGTGCAGTGTTTGATTGTGGCATAGATCTTATATAATAGACCACGCATCCCTCCTCATTATCTGTCTACGACATGAAGTAGCTTCCCCAGCGAAATTATCACGTGATGTAGACCAGGAGAGAGAGACGAGAATGAATATTATGTGATTTTTCCATAGGAAAGAAAGCAGTTTAGAGTTTTTTAATTTCTGTATTGTACACATACTTTTTATTTAAGCCTTTAGATTTACGCATTGTTGGAAAGCTAAAATGTCATAGATTAATTATTAAAAAAAATTCTTTTGTGAGAAACCATTCTGAAGGGGAGAATTTTTGTTTGATTTCTTACAAAAATAAGTGCTTTCTTATGGAAGAATTGCCCTCAACTCCATGTCACGTGACATAAGATGCTGACCGCAAAGGATGAAGGTTTCAGATTACACCCTCATGTTGAAGACATTTCACTATAATGGGAAGTCCTATTAGTGGCGTAGTCTATATCAGGGTTGGCCAATTTTTGCCGAAGTGGAAAAAACCATGGTAAAAACCGCGGAAAAAACCACCCCGGCAAAAATAGTTTTTGCCACTATTTTTGCCAGTGGCAAAAATTACCAGTATTTCAGACAGGGTTTTAAGGATTTTAATTACACGATTTTAATGTTTAAATCATAATTTTAACAAATTAAAACCAGAGATTTAATTACACTCTTGCTCAATCGATTCTTATGTAAATCATTAAAATAATGCATTCTAAAATTTCTTTAAAATGAAATTTTTAACATCAACAATTAACATAATTTTTTTTCATTTTAAAAAATATTTAAATTACCTATCTAAAAAATATTCTTCAATAAATAATTACTAGAATACTTGTGTTTTCAATGTATTACATATTTTTGTTTACAGTGAGGAAAAGTCAAATATTGAGTCAATTATTGACTCAGCTGTTCTAAAATTTGCCAGTCAGTCACTGATCATAATTTTTTTGGAATTGAAATTTAAATTGCAAGTAAACTCTCTCTCTCCCTCTGAATATGTCTTACTTAAGATTATTTTACTTCAATAAAATAAAAATATAATTTCGTAGTTTTATTTTTATGGTTATGTTCAGGGACTGACAAAGTCTTAGGAGCCAGAAATAGCGAATTATTTCTATGACAATACTCACAGCAAAACTTAATAATATTTCATAATTGTATAATTAATGCAGGTCATTCACATATTATTTTACATTGAATAAAGGAACTATTCATTTAAAAATGTGAACTAAGGAAATTTTTAAGAAAATAACTATTTTTTATTTATAAAGATAAAAACAAACTACTGGGGGAAAAAAATCCACAGAAATAAATATTATTTTTACCTTTAATATAATCATCATATATATTGAGAGTGTTTAAGTTTTGGCTTTAAAATACTATTTGTCTATTAATTTTTCAGGACAAAATTCCTTTAAAGAGAATCCATTTGATAAATATCATACTATTTAAACTTTCTCGTTGTAAATTCAAACATAGTTTGCTTTAGATAGTGTTTATGATGCTTGAATCTTGTTTAACACAAAGACATTGACATGGAAAGTACCAGTATAGTAGTAAGAACATTTATCAAGTATGGGAATTTATCTTTCATGGAAAAACATCTTTCAAAAACAGAAATAATTGTTAAATTTTTCAGAAAACATTAAACTCATACTATTCATTCAATACATCAGCAATGTCATCTTTTATACCAAGACAAGAAGGTGGGAGGAAAAACAAAAATATTGTAAATGTATGAAATTTTTTTTGTCAGTCTGCCGTAACTGGTCACCAATGGATATTTATAGTCACCCTGTCACCCGGAATTTGTCGGACACTGGTTATATATTATACTAATTAATTAATTATAATTACTTTTTAAATTAAAAAATCTTCAAACATTTTTTTTATTGAGGTGCCAAAGTGTAAAGGGTGAAAATTGAAAGGGATTGTGCTGTTCTAATTTTATTTTTCCACTTTTCCTAATTTTTTCCATTTTTGCCAATATTTTCCATTTTTGCCGCTTTTTGCCTGGTTTTTTCCACTTTTTTCCACTGTCCTGGCAAAAATGCATTTTTGCCGGCAAAAACCCAACCCTGGTCTATATATATAAGGTCTATGGATTGCGATGGAGAGGGGGGGGGGCAATTGATGAATGCACAATCGAAACTGACAACTGAACTTCTGTAAATCAAACTCAAAACTATGCCTCCCCCCCCCCTCAAAAAAAAAAGTTTTTCCTGTTTCTCTCTCCCCTTCTTCCCTTCCTTTTTACTTGCTAAAGTAAACAAACACATCATTTTTCCCATCTGCCTGTCATTAAAGTGTTTGTTTATTTATGTGAATTGGATTATTATTCTTGTAGCATTTTAGTTAATTAAAAAAAAAAAGTTGGAGATTTGATATTTTCTGTAGTTTGAATGATTTACTGAATATATATCACCAAACTTCAAATACTTAACTTTTGGGGGGAGGGGGAATGTAACTAATAGGTATTTAAAAAATATATATACAGTTGTAACAGAAGAATACAGCTGTCAATATGTTGTTTAATATTAGAAATTTTGTTTTTTCAGTATATTTTTTTATTTCCGTTTTCATTTTTATTTTATTCTAAGAAAATAAATATTCAAAATTTTCCCCAAACATCGTTCACACGTTCGGATATATTCTGAACCCCTGCTATTTCTTAAATTCCGCTATTATATCGCTGATAATCAATGAAATTTGCCTTTTTATTTTTTTCAAAGCTGTTCCTGAAGTTCACGATATTTTAGCATGCGATTGCTGAAATCTGCTATTATTTTCCTCCTAACTGATGAAATTTGTTTTCTTTAATAAGTTGAATCATCAAATACTTAATTATTATGCTTCTAATCGATAAGATTTGCACTTTTTACGAAGTTGAGTTCCGAAATACGCAATAAATTTGCGGCTTAAAAATAGAAATATGGGATCATTTCACTGCTAACTATCAAAAAGTTTTGCTTGAACACAACTAATTGTTGAAATACAATATTATTTCAGCACTAATCTATAAAATTTGCATTTTATTCCAAAGGTGATTTCCAAAATTTGTGATGTTTTGTGTTGTAACACAAAATCATTTCGCTGCTAATTAAAAAAAAATTTAACTGAAATAATTTATTGGAATAGGCATTATTTCTATGTTAATCTGTGAAATCTGTGCTTTTTTTTTTAAAAGATGATTCCCGATGTATGCAATAAATTTGCTAAAGTACAGAATCAATCATTTTACCGCTAATTTTTGAAATTTTTGTAACAGCATCTAACAGTTAAATATTAGCTATTATTTTACCACTAATTGTTAAATTTTGTATGTTTTTCAAAAATGAATACCGAAATATGCGATTATTTCACAAAAAAATAATAGGATTGCTTTATTTATGTGTGATTGCCGAAATACACGATATGAAGGTCTACCGAAATAATGTATCGTTTTGCCATTAAAATTTATACATTTACTCATTCAAATTAGCCATTAATTCTCTACAAAACGACATAATATTCTTGCTTTCGATTGTCGAAATACAGTGAAACTCTGATGTATCATTCCTGCACCCATCGTTTTATTTCCATGGTACCTGCACAAATTGTATTTAAATAATGTTAATGAAACCCGCATGTATTGTGCTTTAAAAAGTCATTTTCTTGCATTCATCGTTATAAAATTTTTCTCCTAACCTTGTAAAAAAGTTTTCCTGAAGGTACAAGCTGAAATTACTGCTTTCATCTAGAAATAACTTTTTTACCAATTTCCATTGATTATACAAATTGTGATGCCATGTCTCTGGACCATCTATTCATTTTATAATTTCAGCATGGCAGGAAGTAACATCTTCAGTGATCCAGAAAATTGTTTCATGAAATGCGGTTACACGCGAAAAAATAATGAAGAATACCAAACAGTAGGGCAAGAAAATGATGATGATAATGCAGATGAAGTGTTGGTTGCGTGGTAGTAGATGATGGGTCTGGTACAAAATTTAGTGATAATTTGCATCAATCAAGATGTTGCGACATGCAGTATCCTAAAGCATAGAAGAAATGTGATTCCAAAAAATGAAACTAATGGCAAAGAAACTGAGGATAATTTTTCTGCCGATGATGTAATTGTCCTATTCTCCCATGTTATGAAAAGCATAAATTTTTAATAACTTACGAAGTTTTTTAATTCAAATGTTGCAAATGAATAGCGTTCTTGCCAGTGTCGAAAGTAATATTTTAAAAACGATCTGACTTCTCTGTGACAATTTGTTCTTGAGATATTGTGTACACAGACTAACGGACTAACAATCTAACACACTATACAAATTTTGTCATTTTTCGGATTCCTCACACATGAAAACATGTAAAAAGGTAAAAAAAAAAAAAACAGAGGTCGAAAATTTTCACGATTACCTAAGTTCTCCATCTATAGTATGATACTATTTTAATATTAGAATCAAACCAATTTTTATTTGTAAGATAAATATTAGATTAATTATTAACTAGTAGTTTAATATAATTAGGTGTATTACAACTAATATGCTAAATAACATATCTAACATTGCAGTGCAAATGTATTCAAACAAAAGCCCAGAAAAACCCAAGTGGGTTGGGTTTTTCTAGAAAAAGCTAGGTTTTTGCCAACCCTGGATCAAACCGTGCACACACAACTTCAGCACGTGCTGCTGACAAAAATGATTGTCAAGCATGAAATTTGCAGTAGAAGTATAGTTGCTTAACTCTAATAACTTAATTAAATTAGAATTTTAATATGCATTAACAAGGATAGTGAATACATATAAGCAAGCATAATAATATATATAAATTATTTAGGTAAAAATAAATAAATGAAAGCAAATAAAGAGTATAAGTGTAGTAGAAGTTGTACATGTATAAAATTTTATATAAGTATTTTTTCTTTTCATTTAACAAATTAAAAATTTGTTCTATGGAGCAAAATACACAATTTAAGTATATAAAATATTACTACTAAAATAAGTTCTGTCTCATTTTTTTTCCTTGAAATCTTTACTATAAATTTCATTGTTTACATTGGTTCTGATGTGCATATTTCTAAGTTTGTGGATTTTAGGAGTGCAGATTTCTCGGAGTCTACTGTATTTGCAAAGCAAAAAGGCTCTTCATTTTTAAAATACTACATCAACGTGTTCGGTAGCAAAGTAAACTATAGACAAATCTGTAATTGAATTGAAATAAACTTTCAATTTAAGTTGATCTTAATAAATAATGCTTTTAACAAGAGGCAAGTTATTTCGAAGATTTAAATAAAGTTATATAAATTTGAAACGTGATATTTTTTATAACTAAAATAAATATATTTAAACCTTTTGTTTATCACTGTTATACATTGTTATATTAAAGGCAGTAATGTTTTAACTATAGCACTAAATACTATATTTCTTTTCACTGATAATTAAAATTTGAAAGATTATAAATTCAAATCACCTAAATTGTACTTTAAAGATAAATAAACTTCGATTTAAATTTAAGAAACAACATGAAAAGGGTACAGATTTTATAACACTTGCCTGCGAACCGACGAAAGATCACTCTAATTCTCCCATAGATGTATAAATAGCAGTGCTTATCGGTGCTTTTCGCCTCTCCCCTGCTCTTCGCTGGTCCTCTGATTGGGAGGCGATTATTTATTAAAATGTAGCAATATTTTAAAACTTTTTATTTACGTTTTTTCAAATTAATAAGTTATCTTTAAAGCTAATGAATTAATGTTATATAATAAGTTAATTATAAGTTACAAAAACAATAAAGTTTTTATGTGTGGCTTTGTTCTTCCTACACTAATATGAAATGCCAAAGCTGTCAAATTATCCAAAGTTATGTTTCTCTTCAATCCATGTTATCCTGTTTTCTTATATGACCACACTTTTTTTTCATCTGCAGTTTATCTTCTTTATCACCACTGGGATTTCCATACTTGTGTATGTCAACAAACTGTTTTCAAGCAAAAACTTTAAAAAATTTTTAATGATTTTTCTAATTTAATGAAACAGATTATTTTTGTTCATCCAGCATGTGTTATGCAGGGTGTCTACTGGGTCATGAAAGTCATGAAAAGGTCTTGAAATTAAGCAATAGGTCATGAAAGTCAAGAACAGGTCATGAAATTTGACTGTCAGTTGGTGTCATGTATTGGTTCAACTAATCCAATTTCACCGGTCAGGTCAAAAACAATTTTTTTCCTCTTGCAGTTCGGGTTGAGTTTATTGAATTTTTTTTCCTATGAGTCGGGTCGACTTGAGAATATCTTTCAAAATAATTTCTTTTATAGGCAAAAACATAATTCGGCAACACATCCTTTGGGGCATTGTCGCTTTGTTTATAGCACTCGTGGCCACTTTGTTCGCCTGATGAATGGTTGTGTTTTTTTCAACCCAAAACAATTGTTGTGAGTCTATTGCATTTTATGCTGTTTATTCAAAGTTTTGTACTTATTACTAAACTTGAAGCACATTTTGTACACTTGAAGTACATAACACACCTAAATGGTTAAAAATTATTTATCCATTTTTTAGATTTTAAAACTTTTAACTTGGTGCCTGGGGTTTGACTGTCATCACTAATGCATTTTCCCCACTACTGAGGAAACACAGCCATTGTTGTGTTCATTTTTCAAAACATTTAAGTGAATCAGCGAGTTGTCTTTTTTATGATAAAACCTTGCATGTGAATTTAGGCTTACATGGAAGTGAATGTGAATTTAAACAATTATTGCACATTTTGTGTTTTTTGATAATTTCAATTCTTTTATGAGCATTCAAATTTAAGAATTGAGCATATTTATACAGCGCATGAAAATCATTTCATAATATACATTGTTTTGAAAATGATTTTTTATTTACGTCTTTATCAGAATTTATAAAAAATGTATTTTGTTTATTTGCTAAATGTTGGTTTCGAATTACAGAATGTTGATATTGATTTTTTTCTTTTTCTAATTTATTTAATTGATCCAAAACAACAGATCGTGACTGCAAAAACTCTATTAAATCATTTAATGATGGAATTTCTTTAGAAGATACTGATAATTCATACGCCTTTCACATATCTTTGTACAACTTATCTAGTATTATATTTACAGTCATTGCATTAGACAAGTTATTAGATTCTAAATTAAGCAATTTAAAAATTCTTAATGATTTATTCACAATGTCAGTAATTTGTTTTAAGCTTCTCGCGGTTTCATATTGTAGTTTTTCTAGCTTTAATATTGATTGAATGTATGAGTCTACTACTAGTCTTTTGTTCTCATAGCGTTTTTCTAACACTAATAACAATGACTGGAACGGGTCATTTGTAGATTCAATTTATCTTGCCTCCATGCTTAACGAAGCTTCAGCTACGATGGAAAACTACGTCTTATATACATGCCAGGAGGAACTGCCATCGTAGGTAAATAGCTTAATAAATTCCTGATTCTGGATTCTTCTCTTTCTTTTTAGTTTCCTGGGGCATGGATTCTAACTTTTCTTCCACTTTTCTCTCCAGATCTTCTTCTATTCTCTTCAGTTTACCTTCTATCTCTGAAAGCCTTCCTTTCAGTTCCTGATAAAAATTTTCTTTAACTTTCTCCTCAAAAGTCCGTTCTATCCTCGTAACACTCTCTTCAACTTCATAACATTTTCTTCTATCTTCATAGCTTTCTCTTCAAAACTTTCTTCTATTTTCAAAACTTTCTCTTCAAAATTTTCTTCTATCTTTATAACTTTCTCTTCTATTCCATCCATTTTATTTTCCATCACCGTTAATTTACCCTTGATTGATTCTTTCACCGTTGAAAGCTCTCTCTTCATCTCATCTTGATTAGATTTAATTTCTTCGGTCGAACTGGCTTCCATCTTTACCTGAACTGCTTTCATTTCCTTCATTTCTTCAGTCAAGACATCTTTCAATTCTTTTTGTCCTGTTTCTATTTACCCTATCAATCTGGTTTCCATCCTTTCCTGTCCGGCTTTCATTTCATTCATCTGGGTAGCTAAGCTTTCTAGAAGTTTCTTCATTTCCTGCTCCATAGCTCTAGTTATCACCATTCACAGACAACCCCACTCCTGACACCAGTAATGTTGCGTACTTGGGGGTTCGTGAGTTGTCCGAGAATGAAAGGCAAAACTTACAAAAATTCAGTAATTTATTCACAGAAAGTTCCAGAAAAATACAGGTCTATAAACCAAGTATCAGCTTCAATTCAACCAGTAAACACAGCTTAAACAACAGCTGTGAATAGCAAATCCACAGTACAAACTGTACAGCAATAACACATAAAGCAAGTCTCTTTCAAAGAGGCTCAAAACAATGCATGCATTAGCGAAAGCTGGCTGAGAACTGAACTGACTGCCTTGGGGAGAAAAACAGCCCTTATATACCCCTGTAAAAAGTGTGGTAAGTTCCAGAAATTTCCGTATCTCATCAGCCAATGAGATTAGAGCTTCCGTATGCGGTATATCCCTTATAAGGATTTTCTCGCCAAGGTCGCCAAAAAAATCACCAAGGTGGGAAAAAGTCGCCAAATCCATTACCTGCCTTATTGGGGCTTTTTAATGCATTTTTAAGGGAAAATAAGGCTATTTCAAAACTAAAACGACTAGAAATGCACAAAATTAGCACTCCATCAACTTACTAAGTCTCTTTGAAATAATTTACACAAAAATGAACACAATTATTTACAATTTTGTAACTATATATGTTACCATTAAAGCTCGAAATCCATTAATCTGCAGATTAACTAAAATGACCCGTTAAAGTGAGGAATCAAGAGATTTCCGCATTTTAACTATACTCGGGGCAAACCTAACTTGAGTACACTGTCAAAGCTACAGCAGCCAGTTTACTCCCTTTTCCCTGTATTCATACAAATAAGTGGTAGTAGGATTACTAGATTTGGCTGTTTATCCTTTATTTTTTGTGGGGGGAAATTGCGCATTGTGTTTAAATTATTATTGAAGGAATTGGTGTTGAATTTAAAAAAAAAAAAAAAAAGAAAAGAAAGGAAAATAATTACATGTTGATAAATACGTTAAGTTATTATTTCAAAGAATAGTATGTATGTGCGTTTATATAAGTACAGATAGAATACTGAATGGACTCAAAATAACTTAATACAATTTTTTAAACTTATAAATTTACAATCGTAATTTAATCTATCAAAATATTAATTTAATTTTTATATATTTTCAGAAGTCTGAATTTAATGAAAAGATGTTTCTACTGATATTATTGTAACTAATAATAATAATAATAAATAAATAAATAAATAGCATTCATTTAGTATTACACGTATTTTAAATTGTATGCATATAGCTACATTTAATGTTTTTGAAACAACTGTCATTAAAATTTAGAAAATATTTATGACGTCAGCTCATCTCTCTAGCATTCTGTACATGTTCTTCAATGCCTTGAATTTTATATATGTTGCTCATGTCTACTGTGGCATGATTTCTATTGAAAACAATGCGATTATCATTATTGTCTTGTTAAGAAGTTTTCACTAAAGGATTCGGGTACATTATGGTCGATAAGTTGTTTAAAGCCATTTTTAATTTTTTTTTATATATCACAAAGCATAATGAAAGTAACATATATTATTTAGATGCAAAAGGCATGTTTCTCATTGAGTATAGCATGATTAGTATTAATGACTGGTTTACAGGGCTATGCAAGAATATTCAGATGCGTCATGGGTTATAAACAAAATGGCCATGATATCCATTCCCCCCCCCCCCCCCCTATGTAACTTTTTTTTTCTTTTCTTTTTTTTTTTTTTTTTTAGAATATTATATAATGCGTATGCAATTTCAAACAATTTTCAATGCTACAAAAGGTATTTTATGATTTCTTTTTAAAAAGAAAGAATTTTTAAGGTGCTATAACTTTGGTAAAATACATTGAAGGTGAACTAATTTTTAATGGAAAAATGAAGTTGGAAAAGCTGTATAATACAGTAAAACCTTTCTGAAAGTCCTCCTCTGTTTATGAGCCAGTCCTTTCCAGTCCCCAATTTTTTCAAGAGGACTTCATACTAATTTACCTCTATTACAGGAGGGAAGAGGAACACACTTAGGTAGATTTCACAGTGGCCTCAATGACCTAGCCTGTATTCATGCGAGTTTCGAAAAAATCCGCAAGGATCACCAAATGGCTAAACCGACGATTGTGAATTTAAAACTAGGCACCTTCTATCTACCAGCTTTGGGAACAGAAACTCTGAGAACTGAATGAATTATCTTTCTTTAACAGGTTGGTTGGTTGTAGTGATTGACTATATTAGGGATTGACTATACTATTAGCTGGAATGGCCTCCGTGGGAGCATTTCTAAGGGGTCCTAGCCCGTATTTACGCGAGTTTCAAAGAAAACCACAGAAAACTCTAAACGGGCAGGTGGATGTGCGCAACCAAAGATCGAACCCAGTACTTCCCATCTACCACCTTTTGAGCGCAGCACCGCTCGGCTGCTGGTGGGCTTTGTTTTACAGGTAACACTGCGTAATTGTCACTCCCCTAAAATAAAACACAATGTTATCAGTCATATTTTTGTTATCCATAAATGCATGGTTATAAATCTATTTTATTTTATTTTACACTTTATTGTTATACAGATTTGTTTAATTTACTCGAAATATTTTTATACAAGAATAATAATAATAAAGTTTTAATTCGCTAACCATTCCATATTATATGAGTTATTTCTTCTTAAGCTAAAAGAATTATTTTTTATAAAAAGAAAAAAAATTGAAACTAGAATTTGCAGAAGATTGAAATTTAGCAAATGATATATCTATTTTCCCAAGAGAAAAAATTATTGCTTAAAATTTGAGTTTTGTTGTAGTAAAAATTTTGGTAAAAGCGATGAAATCAGAAAAGTAGTCCATGTAAATTGATTGATAAAGAATAAAGTACAAATAGCAGTGGATCAAATAATAAATGACCGATTCAGTGTTTAAATCTGCACACACATACCAAAAAAAAAAAAAAAGAGAGAGAGAAAGAAAAGGTTTTAGAACATCGTTACTTTAAAGTATTATCTTTCAACAAATAGTCAATTTTTCAGTGAAAAATGAATGGCGGTGGTATGTCCAAATGACAGTACGAGTGCCAAGTTATGGATGGAATGCCCTTTAACAGACGGGAGGGGTGGGATACCAGAATATCTAGTCCGTATTTAAATGAGTTTTGGAGAAAACTACGAAAAACACTGAACAGCAAAGCTGCCGAGTACGACCTGGGTTCGAACCCAGTACCACCTCTCTCTCAGTTTTAAGAGAAAAACCTCTCAATTCATGGTGGAGAAGGAAATGAATGAGGGAGATGGGTGAGGGCGATTAAAAAAGAAAAAAGTCTACTGTGTTAAGGTTTTTAAATTTATGTATCTAGAGTTGAAAATTGAAAATATAGGCTTTACTTATGAAAGCTTAAAACGGCTTAATATATATATATTTAAAAAGCCTTGACTTGGCAAATTTAAAATATGTGCATATCACATTTTTTTTCTATGGTGGTTTATTTGACTGACAATTCTTCGTTCTCTTTCTTATGAAATGGATTATATATTTAAATATTTCATTTTAGGGTAAGTGCACCAGTGATTGACACTTTTAGAGCAATCTCGGATGTTTTTAATGTTCTAGTCATCGGAAAATATTTTTAGAAGTCTTAAGTTAGTACATATGGTATGAAAGACATTCAGAACCACATATATGTTAAAATATATACAATTGATAACAATTATTATTTTTTTATGAATTTTTATTTCACACCCACTCAATGTTCGATAATTGACACTGCCAGTTTTTCATTTTATCAGTAATTGACACCCTATGTTCCAGCGTTTGACACTGCTAGTTATTCATTTTACCAGTTATTAGGAATCTATGCTCCAGTTTTTGACATAAAATGATAAAATTTTTGTATGTAAAATGTATGATTTTATTATTTTTCTTAATTATTAATTATTTCGGGATAGATTTCAATTACTGGAGCATGCCAATCACTGGAGCACCTACCCTACTCATTATTATTGCTGTTGTTGTTGTTTAAGGTAGGAGAAACTGAAAAAGACAATTGAATAATTTGTGTTCTAAATTCTTAGTGTAATTAATCTTTCTGTTTTTTACTTTCTCTTACCCATAAGGTGGAGAAAGTATTGTTTTGGGGTCAAATTTTCGAACGTGAGATTTTGTTAGATTTACACGTTTTGAGGTCCCCTGAATACAAAAATCATGTTTTTAGCAAATGGTCTGTGTGTATCTGTGTGTCAGACTGTTATCAGCATATCTCAAAAACAAATTATGGCAGAAAGTTCAACCTTGGTATTCTAAATGTGTATCATATAGGGATGCTACAGTAAGATTTTCGTTAAGATCAAGCAAATTGTTCGTGTACAGGGACAATCAAGAGAATTCTAATACATTACGTCTATGGGGGAAATTGCAGGTAAGTAGAGTTTAACGTCTATAGACTGCACTAAACCAAATGAAACGAATATATATTTTTTGTAATAGAGATAGTCAACAGGGAAAAAAAAATTATGTATGTAGGGGCCTCGCCTCCCCCCTGGGGGGGAAGTCCCCCCTCGAGGGGAGTAAATTTTCATGATGGGTATCTTTCAAAAGAGCTCGCCAATTCCTTTAAAACGAATGATTGAACCATCGATCTGCGATAATTTAAAACAAAGTTATCGATTTTTTTTTTACTTTTAACAAAAAATATAAATAAAAAAATAAAATAATAATCGTTTTTTTTTTTTTTTTTTTTAATATTGAGAATAAAATGTACTTTTTTTAGATATTTAGTGTTATACTACTTCTCTAATATGGAAGTCATCTGCATTATCATAAAATATAATTTTTTAAATAATAATTTTAATAAATTATTTTTTAAAAACAGAATTATTTTTTAATAGCCAAATTAAATTCTTTATAAATGTAGGTGCATTAATGAAACGGAGGGTTGAGGGGGGTGGCAGCCCCCCCCCCCCCCCCTCACACAGAACTAATTATCATATAAAACTCTTCAGAAGCCTAATTTGAATTGTTTAATACAGGTTTACATAACAGTACTCGTTATCTTACTTATTAATCTGCAACCTGTATTTATAGTATTGAATTTCAGGGTAAGAGACAGCCGTGTGAGTGACACACCAGATTATTTATTTTCGCCTTTGATAAGGCTTTGTCCTCGAAAGGACTTATTTTTTAGTTCTGATAGGAACTTTTTTTTTTTTGTGTTAGCTCTGAAAAGAACTTTTTTTGTGTTAGTTCTAAAAAGAACTTTTTTTAGCCCTGAAAAAAAAAAAAAAAAAAAAAAATCTTATTCGTCGTTTCCCATTCGTCTTTAGCTTTTATTCTGTTTATAGATGATCGGGAAATTCCTGTCAATTCAGAACACATCTCAGTAATTTCATTTTCCGATTTCAAAGGATTTTGTTCTCTGAGTTTAATAAAAACGTTTAAGATGATAACCTTAACAGAACTTTGCGAAGCTTTCCCCATTCTCTGAGGTTGAAAAGTAAGCAGGGATGAAACTGAAGAAGATGCCATTGAAACGATAAGAAGCTTGTGGATGAGAAGAAAGAGGGTAAAAGAAAAGCAAGCGTCAATTCCGGTGTCCGAGAAAAGAATGACACCACGAAAAATTCCAGGGGTTGAGGGTTGCTGGAATTTCTCTCTTCTGAGTAAATCGCCAAACAAAGGAAACTTTTGATTGGATAAGTAGATTGTGACGTATAACTTATTATTTTTTAAAACAATTTCTTAATCATTAAAATATACACTTTAAGCTGAGTATATAGATTTAACTAATATTACTGAATCTAATATGGATATTTAATGTTAATTTCAATTTAATTTTAATAATATAAATAAGTATTTAAAAGGAACTATATATCACTTGCGGAACCACACAGGCTCAGCCTTTGACAGTGTTCTCAAGTTAGGTTTGCCCCGAGTATAGGTAATCTGTACATTAGCGGCTTCTGTGTCGTTAAAGTTCAAATTTTTGTTTCGAGCCTACATCCTTTTTTACATTCACTATGACGTCAAACAGTCATGTGATACAGATATGCGAATCGCAGATTAGTCTGTGACGCAATTGACCTTCAAACAGAAACTTAAAAACATTTATCCCTCTTTCTTCGCTATGATAAATAGCAAACTCAAAACGTGGAGCATCGAAGCTATGATATTAGGTTTCTTGTTATGACCAACACAAAATTTAAAGTAATAAGTAAGTTATAATTGTTTTGATTTTATTTCTTCTCTTTTTTAATTCTGTCAATATAGTCTACATTTATATTAATGAAATATAATCTTAATTGAAAGCTCTCTCTCGTGAAACTTCATTTTAAATATTAAATTTACTGTACAGTAATTATTTTCTCCCGAAATAAAACTATTAAACCACAACTTTTTAAAACTAATTTACTTTAAAATTGATTTAAATTACTATTACTTACTGAAAAAAAAGCAAAAAAAAAAAAAAAAAAAGATGTATTAATTTTTAACTCTGAAAAATATGGCATTCAATATTATGGCATTATTTAATAAATACTTAATATGAAATTTTTATGCATTTTTTAGCATTTCATTACAATTTTTTTTCTTTCAATTTAAAATTTCCTTTATATATTTTATATATCATAATTATATTTTTATTTTTGTTCGCTTTTTCAGATAATTTCGTTGTAGTTTATCAAATGTGTTAATAAAGTTTTTTTTTTAAATTATAAAATTAATATATTTACTAAACTTGTACAGATATATGCAAAATATAGTTTAATAAAGCATTGGAAAACTGTCATTTTAATTTTCATGCATTCTAAAATTTTTTAAAACAGTTTTAATTATTTGAAGTACTTCTTAAAATGCTTCCGATTTGTCCAATTTAATATTTTTTTAGCGAATTAAAAATTGGTGCATAACTTTTTAAAAAAAAATAGTAATAGCAATATAAGTTGTAAATAAAACATTTTTTTTTAAATTTAAATGGTTAAATATTTTTATTTTGAAAAGAAAACGTTACTGTATTACAATTCTAACATTCATTTATAAAATAGAATTTATTGAAAGCTACTAAAGTTATTATATTTCATATTAAAAATGCATAACATCTTCAAACTTATATTGACAGAATAAAAAAGATGAAATAAGTAAAAAAAATAAAACAAATATAACTTTAAAAGACATAAAAATTAAAACACATACAGATTAAAATAAGTAAAGAAAGAAAAGAAAACTAATCTTTTTTTTTTTTTCATGACTGAAAAAAAACAAATACAACACAGTGTGCTGTAAAATTACACCACCAGAGATCTTATTTTCATTTTAACGAGTGCCTAGTAGGTAATGTGCAGATTATCTAGGTAATTCGCAGATTACCTAGGTAATTTAAGAAATGAAACAATTTTCCTCACTTATCGGATCACCCTAGTTAACGTGCAGATTACCTAGCTAATCTGCATATTAACTGATTTCTGCACTTTAGCGGTAACATATACCTATACAATATAAAATAATTACAAGATAAAAAGATCTTTTTATATACCATATTTTTAAATTTTCTGTTGAATCATATAAGCGCTACCGAAGGCAGCGGGAACCCGGAGCAATTGGATAAAAGTGTTAAAAAAAATTCATTGCTCTCGTGTTTTGAGCTATTATAAAAGTTTCAAATGGCTATCTGGCCAGGAAGTTAGTTAAAATTGATTGCAAGCTTTGTACTGGTAACGCTGCCGAAGGCAGCAGGTTCCCGAAGCAATTGGTTAAAAATATTTAAAAATGCATTTTCACCGTATTCTGAACTATTCTGAAAGCTTCAAATGTCTACCTAGTCGGGAAGTTAGTTAAATAAATTTTCTGTTGAATCATATAAACGCTTCCGAATACAGTAGGGACCTGAAACAGTTGACTAAAAGTATTTTAAAAAAATGTATTGTCACAGTGTTCTGAGCTGTCCTGAAAGTTTTAAATGTCTAGCTAGTCGGGAAGTTAGTGAAAAATCGATTGCAAGCTTTGTACTGGTAACGCTGCTGAAGGCAGCAGGATTCCGAAGCAGTTGGTTAAAAATATTTAAAAAATGCATTTTCACCATGTTCTGAACTACTCTGAAAGTTTCAAATGTCTAGCTAGTTGGGAAGTTAGTTAAATAAATTTTCTGTTGAATCATATAAATGCTGCCGAAGGCAGTGGGGACCTGAAACAGTTGACTAAAAGTATTAAAAAAATGTATTGTCACAGTGTTTTGAGCCATCCTGAAAGTTTCAAATGTCTAGCTAGTCGGAAAGTTAGGGAAAAATCGATTGCAATCTGTGTACTGATAACGCTGCCGAAGGCAGCGGGAACCCGAAACAGTTGGCTAAAGGTATTAAAAAAATGCATTTTAACCTTATTCTGAACTATTCTGAAAGTTTCAAATGTCTAGCTAGTCGGGAAGTTAGTTAAATAAATTTTCTGTCGAATCATATAAACGCTGCCAAAGACAGCGGTACCTGAAGCAGTTGACTAAAAGTATTAAAAAAATGTATTGTCACCGTGTTCTGAGCTGTCCTGAAAGTTTCAAATATCTAGCTAGTCGGAAAGTTAGTTAAAAATCTATTGCAAGATTTGTACCTGACAAACAAACATACAAACAAGAATTGAAGTTAATAAAAACATGGTAAAATATTGAAATTTTTTCAAATATATTTAAATAAAAAATATTTTTTTAATTTTTAAACAGGTTTTAACACCACTTAATCTGGAATTAAATTTATAAATATTATAGTGACATCTTGTTGACACAACCGCGTATCTAATATAGTTTTTGTTTTGATTTAGACTTTAAAATGTAATTAAAAATATTTAAAAAACCTGGAACTCTTATGAAATTTGACTATTAAAACATAAAATATTTCTTATAAATTAACTTTTTAATGGATCCATATCTAAATACGTTTGGGACATATTTGAACAATAGCGATGGGTCATTCCATATCAAATCAACCAAAAAAAATTGGGATTTTCAACCTGACCCCTTCAGAATTCAATGAATTTTGGTACATTTGTTGCATCTATATAGAAATGGATAAATATGAAATTTTTAGTCCTTATCATGATTATTTTTTGAAATATTTAACTTTATAGTTAGTTAAATTCATTAAATTTTAGAAATTCTTACATTATAAAATCAGCTCTCATTTCTGTTCTGATTATAGTAGAGACTTCATTTGAGTATCTATGGAAAGTATATAAGTTGCCCTTTCATATGATATGCTGCATGAATGAATTTTTAAAAATTTCAATTCCAAGGTCATCAAATTTGATCTTGAATTTTTAAAATTTTAAAATCGGCACCTTCAAAACTTTTTTTAAAAATATATGTTGTTCTTCTAGTTATTATTGACAATATCTAAAAGTTTCATTCTGGGATCACCAAGGGTTTCTGAGCAAAAAATTCAAGAAAATTGCTAACATCTCAATTTAACTATAATGTTGAAAGAAAATGTCTGTATTTTTAAGTAAAATTTCATTTTTAGCTTCCAAAATAGAGTTTTGAAAGTGAATAAAGAATCTTGATAATTGTCTACAACATTACTTATTCTTTTGCACTTTTTGTAAATTTTTATATGTTTCGTAAATTGGGGGGGGGGGGGGAGTACATGAACATGATTGAATTTAAAATTGACTTTTTACTTTTATACTGGTTTATTTATTTATTTATTTTAATCACTTTTTCCTACACAGACAATCGTTTTCAACTAAGGATACTTTAAAAGGTGAAAGGGGAGGGAGAGGGGGGGGGGAATCATTTGCACCTTCATAAAAATTAGAATTTTTTAACAAAACTATTTTCAGGTTTTAAAATTTTGAGACTTTTGGAACAAAATTTGTTTTTGTTCTTTAGAAAAGCATTTTGCACTATAAAAAAATGTTTTTATTTTGGTTTTTTACTTTTATTACTTTCTGAACACTATAGTGAGGAAAATATTGTAATCATGTCAAAAATCCGAATTTGAGAATTTGATGTTTCTATACTTTTCAAGGTCCCCTGAGTCTGTTTTCACTATTTTTACGATGATGTTTGTATGTGTATGTCTGTGAGTGAACACACTAGCGTTTAAACGCTTTGTTCGAATAAGCTGAAAGTTGTTACGTATATTGTAAGTCACCATAGTATGAACCCTATTGATTTTGGTGAATCTAGCACTAACAGATTTTTACAGGGACACAAAGAAAAATTCTTTATCATTATGGCCTATGGGACCAAAATCTTAAAAGTGCGATAGCATCTAAACGCCTTATTCAATTGAGCAAAAATTTTATACCCATATTATAGGTCACAGATACTCAATCTGTATAGATTTTGGAGAATCTAGCACTTATAGTTTTTTTACAGGGACACAAAGAAAAATTCTTTATCATTAAGGCCAATGGGGCCAAATTTTTAAAAGTGTGATAGCGTCTAAACGCCTTATAATTCTGACCAAAAAAATTGTACACATGTTATAGGTCGCATTTGCACCAACTGTATAGATTTTGGTGAATCTAGCACTACAGTTTTTTTACAGGGACACAAAGAAAAATTCTTTATCATTATGGCCTATGAGACCAAATTTTTAAAAGTGCGATAGCATCTAAACGCCTTATTCAATTGAGCAAAAATTTTATACCCATATTATAGGTCACAGATACTCAATCTGTATAGATTTTGGAGAATCTAGCACTTATAGTTTTTTTACAGGGACACAAAGAAAAATTCTTTATCATTAAGGCCAATGGGGCCAAATTTTTAAAAGTGTGATAGCGTCTAAACGCCTTATAATTCTGAGCAAAAAAATTGTACACATGTTATAGGTCGCATTTGCACCAACTGTATAGATTTTGGTGAATCTAGCACTACAGTTTTTTTACAGGGACACAAAGAAAAACTCTTTATCATTATGGCCTATGGGACCAAATTTTTAAAAGTTCGGTAGCGTCTAAACGCTTTATTAATATGAGCAAAAAATTTTTACACATATAGGTCACAGTTGCACAAACTGTATAGATTTTGGTGAATTTAGTACTTCCAGGGTTCGTGATTTTTTTTAAAAAAATCAAAAAAATCAGATTTTTTTTTATTTAAATCGGATTTTTTTTAAAAGTCTACAAATTTATAGTTACTCATTACTTTATACCTGTAAAAGTATTCTATATCTTAAACAATGTCTAAAAACATAATTTAAGTAAATTTCATGCCAGAAGCTATGCTTTTTATAAGCATATATACATCAGTTTTAACTTTTAACACTGATGGATAATGAAATTTATCATTTAAGACCACAAGAATTATAGCATACTCAAATACAAATTAACAAGCAAATTTAACGTAAACTTGTACCTTCCCTTTTAGTTTTTAAAACAGAATGTATATGAAAAACAACTGTCATGTTATATGAATATTTACTTTTACTCTAAATACATATTATTAGAAGTTCTCTATTTTATATATAGATATAGATTTTTCAGCTCATCATTTTGTAAAATCATATGATCACTTTATTACTAAAAGATGAAACTTCTCATTTTAACTAAATACCTTTTATTTAAATTTAAAAATACAAATGAAGCAGACAATTTCCATATTTAAAAATAAACGTCTCTGAGTGTTAGGGAAGAATAAAACATCTCTTTGACCATTCTGATTCTGGATAACATACTGTATTGTTAATTTAATGGATCTATATGTAATTATCTATGGTATTATTATAAGCCATGTTAATTATGGCATGAAAGTTAACACTATCTAAAAAAATTTTGAAATATGCATAATCCCAATAATGCACGTGAATAATCAAAATCAAATGTTATCAAAGAAAATAACTGAAGCTTAAGCATAGGTCGATCCAGGTTTTATTTTTGAGGCAAATTTTAGTGAAAAATAGAAATATTTTTGAGAAAAACTATTATCATATAAAAGTTCTCATTTAGAAATCATTCAACTTTATGATTAACATAAAAACTCATAAAATAATAAAATATGATAAAAATCATTAAATAGTAATTTTATGAAAACTAATATATGCAGTACTTTAAATGAGAAAAATTTTAGAAAAGAAACATTTTTATGGACACAATATAATATATATATATACATAAATGCTGAATGATATTAAAAAATTAATAAATGAAGCTGAAATGTCATTAAAAATACATAAATAAATAAAAGTGAAAACTTCCATGCTTTATATGTTATCATAATAGTTGAATTAATTATGCTTTGTTGTTAAAATGTTTAAAAAAAAAAAAAAAGACAAGTTCATATAGTTTTCATGATAATATATGGTCTTAGTGTAAAGTCCTATACTGAATTAGTACATTTTTTAGTTATATTAATATATAAAAATTGCTTTCAAGTTCTTTAATTCATTTCTGAAGCATAAAAAGTAATTGTGTAAGATTTAAAGTAATTGGTTCATATGTGTCAACACACACGCACGTACAGATACCTATATATATAGTTTTGCTAATTAAAGGTTGTAAATGCAACATATTTTGTATTTGAAACTCATTCTAACAAGATATAAAAAATTTAGATCATAAAAAGTTTTGAAAAATGATTCAATTTTAATAAATGACTTTTTAAAAAATCAGTTGATTTAAATCAATGATTTTTAAAAAAAAATCCATTGATTTAAATCAAGATTTAAATCATGATTTTAATCAAACTGATTTAAATCAACGAACCCTGGTACTTACAAGATTTTTTACAGGGGGCACAAAGAAAAATTGTTTATCATTATGGCCTATGAGTCTAAATTTTTTTTAAGTTTGATAGTGTGTAACTGCCTTATTAATCTAAGCAAAAAATTTGTACAAATGTTACAGGTCACAGTTGCACCAACTGTATAGATTTTGGTGAATTTAGCACTTAGTTTTTTTACAGGGACACAAAGAAAAATTCTTATCATGGCCTATGGGACCAAATTTTTAAAAGTGCGATAGCATCTAAACGCCTTATTCAATTGATCTGAAAATTTATATGAATATTATAAACCACTGATACACTAACTATAAGCATTTTGGTGAATCGCATTTATAGGTTTTTACAGGGACACAACAAAAAATTCCTTATCATTATGATCTATGGGCTCAAAGTTCAGTAACATGAAATAATACATTGTGTAACACATGGAGAAAAATATTCAAACACTCTATTATGGTTTTCTCTCTTTTGTTTGTTTAACAACTCCTCTTTCTTTACTTTATCTACAAAACTGTTAATTACTCAATGTTCGGAAAGTCGATTAGATTTTTTTTTACTCCAGATTTTTTTTTTACTTTTACTGCACAATACCAGGCACACAAAAATTTCATGCCTTTATACCACAGCAAAATAACATCCTTTTATGCAAAATTTATTCCAATGCTGAAATTGGTAAAACAACAAGGGTAACTAAAGAAGAACTAGACCTCAATGATATAAATGGTTATATAACTTGCAATTATGATGGAGAAGGATGGCTAGGATGTGTTCTGGATATGTTAATCAAGATACAGATGAAATTAAAAGTAAATTTTCTCCATCCACACGGTCCTTCGCCATCATTTATTACCCAGAACATCCTGACATATTACAAGTGGCTATAAATTCGATACTTACAAAAGTTGACCCTAGAACTGCTACTGGGAAAACATACAAATTATCTGATGATGAAATGCTTTCTGCATCCCATAAATTGAAGACAAAAAAAGAACTTTTATCTCCTTACTATTCGTGAAATCTGAAAGTTACAAGTTTCCTTGAAAGGTAATCATTTTTTTTTTTCTTGTAGAAAAAATATAGAGAGAAATAATTCAAATTATGTAAATCAAAACCATTTGTTTATGAAGTAAAATACTAATCTTAAGAAAAAAAGGAAGAAAAATATTGGCTTCAGATGTTCTTAAAATTTTAAAAATGAGAAATTTTAAGAGAAAAATTCTAAAAAAATTTCTAATTTCCAAAGAGCCAACCCCTTTCCAGCAACCTTTTTGTTGCTGATGGTGGCTGTGAGTGGAAGAGAGATGTGTCACTTTAAGTGGCTCGTATGAACGCTCTAGTATATTTCTATGTATTTCACGTGGTGTGGCGTGGCTCGTGTGAAAGAGGCATTATAGTTAAATTAAGATGTTAGCAATTTTCTTAAATTTTTTGCTCAGAAACCCATGGTGATCAAAGAATGAAACTTTTAGATATTGTCACTAATAACTAGAAGAATAACATATTTTTTAAAAATGTTTTGAAAGTGCAGATTTTAAAATTTTAAAAATTCAAGGTCAAATTTGATGACCTTGAAATTAATTTTTTTAAAAATTCATTCATGCAGCATATCATATGAAAGGGCAACTTATATACTTTCCATAGATACTCAAATGAAGTCTCTACTATAATTAGAACAGAAATGAGAGCTGATTTTATAATGCAAGAATTTCTAAAATTTAATGAATTTTACAAACTTTAAAGTTAAATATTTCAAAAAATAATTATGATAACGACTAAAAATTCCATATTTATCTATTTCTATATAGATGCAACAAATGTGCCAAATTTCATTGAATTCTGATGTGGTCGGGTTGTGGGCTTGGTTGATTTGACATGGAATGACCCCGATATAAAATTAAGGAAGCACACATCCACACTTTTCTTTTTTTTTAAAGTTTGATTGCTAATTTTTATCATCAACTTACTTTTTTATAAACAGCAAAGGACAAAGATTATGACTTGAAATATTTACTTAACAAAACATATTTAGGTGTTTATATTATTGTTAACGCTTCAATAATTTTGCTGCCAACTGTAACTACTCTAGGTTCCTAAGCCAGCAGGTGGGGTGTCTTCCGTAGGAATCTTTCTAAGGGGTCCTAGCCTGTATTCATACTAGTTTTGGAGAAAACCACGGAAATTTTAGAATAACGAGGTCGACGAGCGGGACCTGGGATCGAACCCGACACTTCCCATCTACCAGCTCTGAATGCAGAACCACTCGGTTACTACTGGGGCTTAAATTTAAAATTAAATGGAATTTTTTTTAACTGAACAAGGCATTGAACGATTACATACATATATATATATATTTAAGTTTTAGTTTCTAATTTAAATAGTTTTGAAGAAGATACAATTAACACTTAAATTTTAATAGATATGTAGGTATGCAAATTTTCTTAATTTGACAACTGTAATAAAAGAAAAAAAAGCTTCGTAATGTCCCCCTTCTCTTTAAAAAAATAAACATGCTAGCTAAACGCGAATATTTCAATAATTTGAATGTATGTATCTTTTTATCGTTTATAATATGAATAGAAAATAGAAAATCTACAATAAAGTTTTTTTTTTTTTTTTTTTTTAATTCAATACCTTAAATTTATCCTTTAAAACAACAAATATATTTCAGCTGTCATCGCAGCCCTCTTCAGCGTTGTAAATGATGAAACTTGTATTGCCGGTACTTCAAAGTAAACAAAAACTCCCCTGCTGACGTTCCACTTTCATTTCATTTCTTGATTTTCAGGATCTGTTACCATTCTTCAGGGATTAAACTGTGTTTGCGGTCGTTAATAGAGGAAGGAGGGATAATTTAAAAGTTTAATAGAGAGTAAATTTGTATTGATGTTGCAACAATGACAGTCAAAAATGTCATGTCTCCTCTCAAGCCACATCAACTTTTCAAGGAAGCTTATTAGTCATTTTTTCTGCAGTCAACTTTTATGATACCATTGTTTCAAATTTAACCAAGCTTCAGTCCTATATATATCCATTCTTTTTGTCATCCAGCATCTGCTTTATTTGGTATGTTTGTTATGTTAATTTCCTATATAGTCATAAAAATATTTGTCTACTTAAACTATCTTATTGTTATCAATTTATATTAAAACTTATGTTGAATTTATTGTTTCAAATAAAGTACAAATTAAATTAAAACTTCTATGGTCATCATTTATACATTTATACATATTTATCTTTCAGCATATTTACTTATTCTAGCTTCCATTTTTCTAATTCATTTAATTAGCTTTAAATGTTGTTTAGCTGGTGTTTATGTCTAGAGTGGCTCCTCTGCTAATTCACCTAGCCTTGGATCTACTTCACACCAGCTAACAGTGCCCTCTATCAAAGCTTAGCCGAAATAAGAAATTCGAAAAAATGGTCGCAAAAAAAAAAAAAAATTGGTCTTCCAAAAAAAAAAAAAAAAAAATTCCAATTCCAATACGCTAAACACACGAGTGGTCATTGCAAAAACAAACACAAAGTTCTTAAACACAAAAATGAAGTTCTGATACGAAAAAGTTACCAGTTAAAAGTGCCGATACATTGAATATTTCATCATCCTGCTGAGTTCTAAATTCGTTGAAACAACACAAAAACAAATGAAATGAATGTACGAACGTGATTACAACATGACAATTAGGGCTGGATTATTTATCAATATATTTCCAAGTATCGATATTTTTGTAATATCGCGATAACAGTATTTAAGTTCTTGCTCTACAGATATATATCTCTAATGATATTTCCTAGTGTGCACAGCGCGATCGATCCATATGCCGATAAATAACGTTGAACGCCAATCATCATATCTTCAAATTCTGCTTCCCCGCCTCACCGTACCACCACACAAACATCCAACAAAAAAAACGCCAAATATCTTATACAACTACACCTTCTCTTCCTCCTATTTACTCACAAATTTCTTACTGACTAAACTCGAAAAAAAAAAACCGCAAACGATCCAAACACGATATATATACTTTCTCTTCCTTCCTGCGATCATCCTTTGCTTCATTTGTGCGATCTTTCAAATCTAAACCACTACTTAAAAAGTATGACGTTGAACGATAACATATAAAATGTTTCATTCATCAAGTTATCGCAGTAGTATATTATTTCCCAGCTTCTCACATTCGATGATATCCCCACACCAATAATATCGAAGCTCATCGCTAGCAGATGAAAACAATATCTCTCATTTAGTTCTTTTTGCTATCGGTTCGTTGATTTTGGGAGAGATAAAGACTCCCTATAGAAATAGTATTATATAGGGAGTCTTCATTGGGATATTTCAAGTATTGTTCGGAATTGCATAGATTGTTCGAAATATCAAGTGGTATTAAAAAAAAAAAAAAAAGCAAAGAATTAACTAAAATTGATTACTTATTTTTTGAAAATTGGATTTATTATTTCTGCATATATAAGAAGAAAATATAAGATTTAAATAAACATTTTTCCGGTTTTCGATGAATTTACACGTTTTGATATTTCCTTGCTTTTCAATTAACTGAAACTGATTACTTATAATTTAAAATGTGGATTTATTACTGGCTTCTGCATGCTTAAGAAGAAAGTAGAAGACACGGAAAAATTTCGATTTCCAGTTTTCAATGATTTTACACGTTTTGAGATTTCCTTGGATTTTAATTAACTGAAATTCTCTACTCATTTTTAAAAAGTGGATTTATTACTAGTTTCTGCGTACTTAAGAAGAAGAAAGATACGAAATAAATTTCGATTTCCGTTTTTTGATGTATTTACACGTTTTGAGATTTTCTTGCATTTCAATTAACTGAAATTGATTACTTATTTTAAAAAATGTGGATTTATTATTCTATCTTCTGCATATATAAGAAGAAAATATAAGATTTGGATTAAACGTCTTTCCGATTTTCGATGAATTTACACGTTTTGAGATTTCCTTGCGTTTTAATTAACTGAAATTCTCTACTCATTTTTAAAAAGTGGATTTATTACTAGTCTCTGCGTACATAAAAAGAAAGAAGATACAAAATAATTTTCGATTTCCGTTTTTTGATGTATTTACACGTTTTGGGATTTCCTTGTATTTCAATTAAGTGAAACTGATTACTTATAAGATTTGGATAAACTTTTGATTTCCAGTTTTCGATGAATTTACATGTTTTGAGATTTTCTTGCTTTTCAATTAACTGAAACTGACTACTTAGTATTTAAAATGTGGATTTATTACTGGCTTATGCAGGCATAAGAAGAAAGTAGAAGACACGGGGGAAATTTCAATTTCTGGTTTTCGATTAATTTACACGTTTTGAGATTTCCTTTCATTTCAATTAACTGAAATTGACTACTTATTCGAAAAAAGTGGATCTATTATTTTGCCTTCTGCATATATAAGACAAAAGTATAAGATTCAGAAAAATTTAGATTTCAAGTTTTCGATGATGTTACAAGTTTTGAGATTCCCTGAACTCAGATTGACCATTTTTAAGATTTTTATTTATTTTTTTTTAGTTTGAACACTGTATTTCATGGACGACTTGTGCCTATCGGCATTGGCCAAGAGGGGGTTGCTGCTGTGCTGCAATTTAATTCCGTTTATGAGAAGACAGTTGCAGTGGCAGCCCGTCAGGGGAAGTAAGGGAAGAGCCCCTTCCTCATATATTTCATCAAAAAAAAAAAAAAATCATAAATTTTTTTTCAATTTTTTGCATGTTTCTTTTCTTTATTTATTTTTTCCCTTTTTTAAAGAATTTAATAAGGATTTATAACAAATTTTCAATAAATAACAACCAATAAAAACAGCAATTTAAATATTTTCCTAAACTTCGCACAAATTCATATAACTGAAGTGCAAGGGAAGAGATGAAAAACATTCGTTTTTAGCTCTGCCTTGACTGTGTGGTTACCATGGTAACGCTTACGTCACTCTAAATATTCTACCGCGAATTTTCAAAGGACGAAAGAGAAAGGGAAGACTTTTCATGAAAGAGATAATAGATCTTCCAGCTTAGCTTAAAAGGGAATTTTCATTGAATTTGATTCCCTTAAAATGTAGTGTTTACCGTTTTAATTTTTTAGTTTTGCGATTTATGCTTTTAATTAATTCTTTGTCAGATTTTATAATCTTTAAAGCTTTTAAACACAGTTTAACAGATGAAAAGTTGGAGACAAAAATATGTTATTTACGGGAGACTAACAGTCTATATAAATTATTGTAAAAAAAAAAAAAAAATGGAAAATGTCACAATATTAACTTAAAAACATCTTGGTTTGAAGACTATAAATAGCTTTGTATTTCAACTACACTAGGAAAATTACACATTATTGGACTTTTTTTCTTAAAAAAAAAAAAAAAAAAAAAAAAAAAAATTCTGAATTTTTAAGTTTTAAAATTAATATTTGAAAATGAATGAACACCGAATTCTTTTTCATATATTTATATATTTATTATTAATTTTACTTTATTGTTTTTTTAAGAATTTTAAATATATAAGTTGTGGAAGTTAAAAAAAAAAAAAAAAGATAATTGTTACTATAAGGTAAATAAATATCTTCCTACTTTATATGTATTAATGCCATACTCTAGAATGTTTAAACAAGAGTTTTTAGAAATTTTATTTCATTTCATTGTAATTTTTTGTCATAAAGTCAAGTATTTTAAAAATCATGTTTAATTGGGAAAATTGTACTGTTTATTAATTTTTAAAAAAGGATAATCTATAGTTGCCATTTAAAGTGCCTTTATAATATTAGCATTAAAAAAATGCAATCAACGCCCTGTGATCGAAACCCGACCATTTTTTAAGCAGGCACAATGAGAAAAAAATATATACCACCTTCCTCTAGAATGAATAAGTGACCATTTTCTAAATCCCTTAACTAGAAATATAGATTTCCGAGCTATGCGCGTAAGGCACGCCAATAAACTGAATGGACGAAATTATCGAGAATTTCTAGTGTACACATTTCTAGATGGTGAAACAATATTCTGAATACTCTAAATATTCTGAATCATTTGTGTTGCGAGAAATTCTCGCTTGATTTTCTGGAATTTGGTAATAAACCAAGATTATAATTGCTGAAACCCGCCTCTTGTAGTCTCATTTATTTGCAGAGATTTTTAAATAACTTTACCCTCGAGAATATAGGCAAACGTTCTAGAATTCTAATAGGGGCTTCTAGAACTCGCTTTCAATGGGGACTAGAATTTATAAGGATGACATGCAACTATTTTTTCTAGAGCTACAACTTAGATTCTATATGTCAGTTACAGAATTTTTTCTCAGTGCATTCAAATAGTAAATACATAATTTCAAAACTTCTATGTAAACAGTATTCTTATTAGTTAATTTATTAGGGAAAAAAAAAAAAACTATTAGCCTTTTTATTTACATGATGATTCAAATCCTTATGAAAGTCTCTGTTTCTCTTTATTTACTTCTCAGTCCTACTGATAGAAATTCTTTGTCCGGCATTTTAAAAGCGTAGAACATTGAATAGTAAACACTTTATCGAAACAGCTTGAAAAAGATTTTAAAAAAAGAGAGAGAGAAAGAGAAAGAAATAGAAGGAAATCCCAAAGTTTATTTTTGTTTTCTAATAGTTATAAAAACCTCTACAAAACAAAATTTCATTTAGTGTGAGAAGATGTTTTCTTAATCTATTCTTCCATATAAAAACATGCGGTAATCGTGTTTCATCCCTTAGCAACAGTTACTATATCCATTTCTTAAAATTTCTTTGATACAGCTTTAGTATAGGATCCCTTGGCGGATTTTAAATTTTTGTTAGCATTTTGCCAATGAATTAAAATGGCTATCGCAGTTGCGTAAGTAAAGATTTTGGCGATAAACTTCCAAGTTACTTTGGTGCCAAATTTCAAATTTTGTCAGAGGGTCCAGCTTTTGAATGTTAGTAATTTTAATGCTCTCCTCTTATTAAAAATAGGCTAAAAATATACAACAAATTTCATGTTTGTGCATGAATATATACATAATAGTTCCCAAATTACAGAGGGAGGATTTAAGTCAAATAAATGTGGATTAAAAAATATGAATTATTATGATACGGATGAATTATGGTAAATAATTTCTTTGTTACAATTTTTCAAAACAGAAAAATTACTTCAAAATATGTATCTTTCTCAATTTCGTGGACATATGGTACATATGATTACCCTAGTTTATTTGGGATTTAATAAATGACGTCTATGTGATAAATAATTTTTTCTTTAGTAAATGTAGTAGTTTAATCTTCAAAATATATTTTTCACATAGTTATTGATACCATTCTAGAGATGAAATAAGGCAGTGACCAATAAAGCTGAACTTTTCTCCGCAAGCAAGGAAATCCTTACCCCCCCCCCCCCCCCCCCCCCAAATCCCTACTAAAAAATTTCGTCTTTTAGCTCTTCCCCTGTTTTTTGTAGCACGGGCCGCCACTGGACAGTTGTTTTGCTTTTCTTTGCAAAAAAGTTATAGATTTTCAGCCACTGGGCAATGCTAGTATATGAATGTAATACAATTTCCAATTGTTATAAAACTATTGCAAAATCAATGACTGGCAGAACTATTAGTAAATGAACTTTTTTTATACTCAGGCATGGGAATTAGGTGCAAAACTCATACTAATATTTATTTTTAAAAATTCTGTATATAAGTGAATCATTGATATACATATAGAGATAGATAAGTTATGACCTCTGTGCAAAATTTTATTAATCATCTACATTCTAAGTACAACTTTATTTTTCTTAAGCTTTTATTTTTATTATAATTATGTATCTTGATGATATACTTTGTGTAAATAAAACACATATCACCTATTAGCTCTCTTAAAATGTGATTTTTAAATAATTAAATCTTAAAATAGAAAGAATAGAGGACAAACTATTCAGAAGTATACTTAAAAGTAATGGTATAAATTAAAAGAAACACAAAACATTGTATTGATATTTATGCTTTTTTTTTTTTATATAAAAAAGATTTGGAAGTAATATACCAGAAAATATATATATATATATATATATATATATATATATATAGATAGATATAGATAGATAGATAGATAGATAGATAGATAGATAGAAAACACTCCCCACTTGTATACATTAAAATTGGTGTTCATTTGTCTTTAAAAAGTAGCAAATATCTACTTCCCTTCTCTTGAAAGAAATATCTCAATATATCACCAATATCGATATTAACTTGATGATATATCGCGATATTTAATTTCTGATATCGTCCAGCACTAATGACAATACAATATTACACAGTATTTTCTTTTTTCCCCCAGAGTACATTGGCACATGTTTTCAATTGTTTCTTAACAGCAACCACATCCTACATAATATCAGTTTTAAGACAATTTCAAAAAAACTGGTTGAAAATTCAAACTGTTTTTCATCTACAATAAGATAAAATTTTAATTTATATCTTTAATATATAAATTCATTTATGTGGGGACCCATTTTTTTAAAAAAAGGACCCACACTTTTTTGAACTGATGAATCCTAAAGACCCAGGATTTTGAAAGACTAGCAACATCACTAGATAAGGAATGGCCACGACTTGTTTTGAAAATGTGGCGGTATTTTATCTTCCTTGGATACCTATTTCTTTTTCTCCCAATATTTGTACTATCATTACTTCCCAAAAAGTGTTAATAGAATATTAAACTCTTATTCATCCTCTTTCCACTACATGGCAGTACTACAGCAAAATCCAATGTTATTTCAGATGAAGCCAGATATAGAAGTCACTTTAATTTTCTAAAATTGTATCAATTTTAAAATAAAGCAAAAATATTTATTTTAAATAATAGCACATGAACTTACTATAATCCTTTTCAGTCATAAATTGCAACTTTCAATTTTTTATTTAAATAAACAGAACTGTCCGAAAAGTTATGTAAAATGAGAAACCAAACTCCAGTAAAGGTTGAATTTCGCAAGACATAAGATAAGAGTAGAAAATGGACATTTCCTGGATTTTCTGCAATTTCTTAAAATATCATTTTCTGCAATTATATGAAATATAAAAGTATGTATGTGGGTATGTATCTGTATATAATTTTTTTCTTTTTAAATAATTTATATGTACTAAACATTTTGCAATCATGAATATAAAGTTTCTCTGGTAAAACAATTAGTAAGTATAGTTAATTTTATGTATAAATTCGTAAATTTATAAATAAAGTAAAAAAAATAAATAATAAAGCTAGAGCAACAATGTTTGGCTAGGTGCCTGGTGCTGTGACAATGCTTACACCACACTTGCTTCTTTTCTGAATGCTTCTTGCTGCTAATTAATTATTTGAATTTCTTAATAAGTAAGACAAAATATAAATGTTTAGATTTCTAAAGTATCTGATTTATTCTCTGCAACTTTTATATTAGTTTGTTTAAGGAGAAAAAATAGCCCATTACCGTTCATTAGTTTCACTGTGAAACCATAAATTTCTGGAAAATAAAAAATGTTCATTTTTTTTTTTCATTTGTATATTTATGATCAGTGATGCGTCTAACAGTCATTTTTTAAATTAATTTCCCAATTTTCAAAAGGAAATATGTAGTGACATTTAAAGGGTTAAGGATTGTAAATGTATATAGTAACGTATGGTGCTAGGTAGTAATTAAATGTTGATAAAAGTTCATCATTATTGTCATCAATACATGGGCTATTGGCAGTGAAAAGTTACCAGTGGGACCTATTTAGCGTCTGTTGTTTCATTTTTGGCGACTTTATAGTTTTCAACAGCGAAATGGGAAGAAAAAAAATGGAAAGAAAGGGCGAAATGGCTTTTTATGATTATGTAAAATTACAATCAATAAATTTAATTTATCCACAGCAATTGAAAAATATTGAAGAACTTAATTTCCGTATTATTAAATATGCTCTGCTGCTAATTAATTATTAATAATTTGCCTTTCAGCTCTTTCTAAAGCACAACGAAATTTGGCTTCAACTTTAATGAATTTTAGATTTGATTGCATTGGTTCTAGTCAGACTGATGATGAAATTGTTATTGGTAAGCCTTTATTTAAATAAGAATATATTTTTAATATCAGTAATATGTGCTTATAAATATTAAGTTTTTTTTTTTTTTTAATTCCTGATTCAAATATAATTTTCAGCTGGATCATTGAAGGAATTTGGTCGTTTGCTTAATGTTATTGAAGATGAGCGTGATAGAATGGTAAGTATTGTGTTAATATTGCATTAATTTTTATAAGATGTGAATAATTACTTTTTAATCCCCACCTCCTATAGTTAAATATTTTTGTCTATTTTTACTTGTTACTTAAAAATACATATATTTGGTGGAAATGATACTGACTGCAAACTGAATACATTCTTTCATCCGCTTTTTATGACCTTTCTGTATTATAAATGATTAAATGTGTGCATTTTGTCTGTTTATTTGCTTGTGTAGATTTTCTGATAGTATATTTGTATATAAGAGTTTATGCTATGTCAGTCACTATCTCTAAAAATGTCCAGCATTAAGGTCAATGTACCTAAATGTGATAACCCATAAATACAAAAAAGTCCTTATAATGACAATTTTAATGCCAGAATCTTATTCAAATGCAACATAATGAAGCTCTTAAATCTTCAGAACAAATCCGCAAAACTTTTCACCTCATTTTAAGTTTTTTTCTAGAATTTTCTATTTCTATACATATTGTTCATTATTTCTCTCCTCGAATTCTGCGATATTGTTCATTATTTCTCTCCTCGAATTCTGCCTAAATACAATAAAGAATACGGAAATAGTGATTGTAATTTTTTTTTTAATCTTTTAACATTAAGTAACCACTTTTTCATCATGGTCTTAAATACATTTTATCTGTCGGAAGCTTAAGTTGGAAAAGATCTGACATAAAGCTAGTTAAAAATATTTATCTCATTTAGGTGTTCTTTTACTTCATTGATCTAATTGCGACTAAGTATTTCCCTTAAATGCAGAGTATATTTCAATATATATATATATATATAAAGGTAAGATTATGCAATATTTGTTTTCTTACGTTTAAAATCAGATATTGTGGACAGAAAATTGTTTAAGGCAGAAATTGTGAATAATGGAATTTTATTGAATCTATAAATTACCACATAGAAATGTGGTATTTCCTTATTGTGACTATAAATTGGTTTCAGCTGGTAATTGGCTTAAAATAAGGAAAGGATATCACAATTCATAAATAATAACTTTGATATCATAGGTTTGTTGGACTTGTCTTATTGATGGGGGGGGGGAGAGCATCAGAAATTATTCAGAAGATGTGATGATGTGCATTCGCACATATTAAAATATCAGGATTGTTAATTATAGTAGTATCATAACTGTATATATTAATTATAACAGCATTATAATGGTATTATAATGCTTATTAAATAATTATTTTAACTTACAAATTAACAAAAATTGTGATATTTTCTTTTTTAAATCAAAGTAATAGATGATAATTACATGAATATATTTGCATTCTTAATGATTTAAACAAAAATAAAGAATTTTTATTTGAACTGAATTAGAAAAAAGAAAATGAGGATTTGAAAATATTTTTGGAATTCAGCAATCCACACAGTTTTTTTTTAGAAGGGGGGTGGGTAACGGGTTACCTGATTTCTTCACTCCAGTCACATTCGTGTCTGATATGATAATAGAAGCATATATCTACAGAAACAATAAAGGAATATGATCAATAAATTATTCAAACTTCGAATGTTTTAGATATTCTTCTTCTGTAGGCTATTGAATATTTTGCAAGTGCTGAAAGTGAAATTAAAATAAATTAAGAAATATTACACTTATTTTAAGGAAAAATTATGTTTAAAAACTTTTCTTATTGCTAAAAGCACAAAAATTATGTCATATATGTATATATATAAAATATATTGAGATACTATAAAAACAGAATTATGCAGTTAAATGACACTGCTAATACAGTTGAGGATCTATAAGCCGCATACCCATAATTCACAACTGTCTATAATCCGCACTCACTTTGCAAATATAAACAAAAGTTTTTGCAGTAACAAAAATATGACATTTTAGATGTATATGAGAAAATATAATGTTAATTCACATAGTAAAAGGAAAAAAAAAAAATGAGCGTAAAATTTAATTAATTCATTTTAAAAGGAAAAAAAATAATTATACTTTTATTGTCTTATACTTTTTTAGCAAATTGGAACATCGTCTGAATAATATTCAGTTAGTGATCAAATAAAACACATGCAAGTGCAGTTTTCTAACTCCTGCCAGTAACGGCATTGCTCGTTGGTTGAAAAGAATGACATCATATGCATTATTGGGATTGCGTATTTTCACAGATGTTTAAGGACCATTAGTGTAAATGTTTTTTTTTAGGGTGGTATTTCAAAAATACACAAAATTATTTAAGGAAAAATTTATACCAGTATTTGTTTTGAGGGTAAGATCTGCAATGCAGTTATTAAAAACTTCATCAAACTAATCACATTGCAAGTATCTGGCTGCATACTGCTAATTGCAGTTAAGAAGCAGGAATACAGTTTTTTTTTTTTTTTTTTAAATAATGAATTATTTATTTAAGGGTTTAAACTATACATTGCTTCTACTTCATTAAATAAATTTTATTGTTTTATATATTCATTATTCTTTAACCACATTTCTTGCGACCATGGAAGTCTGTGTGCCAGTGCGGATTGAACGAGTCCAGTGTTAAAATAGGGGTGACTGAGAGAAAACAAGAGATAAGGGAACACCGAATAACTGGATGTTTGCCAAATAACTATCTCTCGGCCAGTTTTGCATCCCTCGAAACTTTTAGACTTGGCCTCACTGCTAGTCGTAGGAAACGTGGTCGCACTATACCTTTATTACATTATATAAAAACAAACAATTCTAATTCTAGCTTCATTAAATAAAGTTTATTGTTTTGTGTACATTATACTAATGCATATAGGTAGGAAATCATTGATCTATAATTTGCAAAATCTATAATCTGCACAAGTTCTAGAACCAAGGTGTGCAGATTAAAGATCTTCAACTGTAATTATGCCAGTACCAGGAAAAAAAAAAAAAAAATTCTCCACAGCACTATAAAAAGTTTCAAGCCAAGAAGGAAGACTCGGACCATAAAAGGGAGATAAATGCTTCTAGTTTGCAGGTATTCACCAATTAGACTCGTATAACTGTTAAATAGAATATAGATATTCACAATGAGCTACACAAGTAAATTCCGTCTTAAAAACATGCTAATTAAAAATTAGGATTTTGTAATTAAAGATTTGACAATGACTAAAGATGATCATACCAATGATATAGTGGTGATTAATGAAGACCTATCTACCAATCCTGATAATCCAGCTAATGATGATTCAATAATGACTAAAAGAGACTTACCTTAAATGCCTTAACAGCACAAAATTTAAATGTGAATACAATACAGTCTACTATAGACAATTTCCAGTAATATGTGGTGTATCTATTCACATAATCTAAACATTAGAGAGAGACATTAGCAATGAAAATTTTACATTTTTGTGAACCACAAATAGATGCTTTAAAAGATTCTTATCAAAAATGTGTTGCATTCAAGAACAATCTATATTCCAAACATAATCTTGTCCTATTCCTACAAGAAATTTAACTGAATCATTTGAAACCATAGATATAGTAATTTATATATCTATACCTTATTACTGTATGTTTAAAACCTGCTTATTAAAAACAGTTAAGAATGCTTAACTGAAATGCCTGAATGCTTTATCGCATTTAAGCATTAGATACGGTAAATACAGCAAAAATGTCCTAAAGGTGACATATTTTTATTTTTTTCGTATTACAAATATTAATTGAATTTCTTGAAAACAAAAAAATCAGTACACTAAATTAGACCTAAGAATTTAATATTTAAGTATTTTTTTTTTTTTCCTTTTCCGTTTATTTATATACTGAAATGTCAAATATGGTTTAAATGCGATAAACATATCAGAAATCACATCACAATTGAGGAGCAAACATTCAAACCGTGTTTTCTCCTTCCAATACAATTTTTCAGAAAACACAAAAAACTGATAAATTTAAAAATAACCCTTCTTAGACCCTAATTATCGTTTGTTTAGTTGTATTACTGGTTACTAGGAAGATCTGTAGGCATACTTTACCTAATAAACTTAGAGTTTATTAGAAAAATGCATTTGAAATTTGGAGAAAGCACGTTTTGACCGAAACACAGAGGAGAAAGCATGTTTTGACCAAAACACAGAGGAGAAAGCATGTTTTGAATGTTTCCAATGTGGACGAAACATTTTTTGAATGAAAAAGTGTGTTACTCACATATTGATGAAATAACATTCTTAATGAAATAAAACTAATTAACAGAACATACTTTGTTATGTAATTATAAAATTAAATTAAATATTTACACGTGAAAAATCATCCTGCAAATTGTAGGGAAGAACTAAAATTTTTAAGCCAATTTGAAATTTAAATTTTTAAACCAATATCTTCACATAAGCAATTGCATGCTTCCTCTGTTTCTTCATATTCTACATGAAAGTTATTAGTAATGATGTCTTTATACAATTTAAAACCAGGTTGATTTTTCCACTCTTCACCATACATCAATTTTAAAAGTTTGTCTACGTCATTTTTCTTTTCAAGTGATATTCCATGACTCAGAGGAAGACATTGTAAAACAACATTTCATATAACAGCAGTATTAATCCCTTTCCTAAAAGGTTTTGCTCCATATTGTTCTTTTACATCTTCGAATTTATAGTTTTTGAATCCTTTGACCATCACACTTTCTCTATTTTTTTCTAAAACTATTCTTTTAAGTTCTGATATGTATGGGAAATTTTTGAAATAAGCATTAAGTGATTTCGTATTATAAAGTTTCCAATCAATCCCCAATATTTTTACATCACCAACTTTCTGATACAGTTCATAGTATTGTTTTTTTTTATGTTATTGTTACATTTTTTCTGAAGATCTTCTCAACACGACCGAATATACGATCTGATGGAAGGAAACTATGTCTTCTGACAGGAAAGTACAATAGTACATTTTCAATGCTTGACGTTGTAGTGTACAAAAAGTGCAATAGCATTTGAAGAATTGTGTTATTCTTATTTTGGGCAATACAACATCACTAAAGAGCCGCAAAGATTTTTTACCTTTAAGGTCCATTTTGTTTAGGTGACAATATAAAGCCGACGATATTTTAGTGCTGCCTTTGCCTGCTAACGCCTCAGACCAAGTATAAAATGTTGTAATTAGACCATCCAAACTCATTATGCATAAGCTGTAAAAGTTGAATTGCCTTAAGTAATAGGCATCTTGAATATTTGTTTTTGGCAGATGCTGAATCTGTTGTAAATCAAAACATAAACTAATAACTGATTAATCTGTTTTTTCTTTCATAATGGAATAAAATGCATTGGCTCTTAGTATATGAATTCTTTTGTCAGTCATAACATCAACTTTTTCTGTAGACCCTGCAGGACAGGACTTTATTTTTTGGTCAAGTAAAGAACACGTGCTGCAAACATCACTAGAAGCCTATATTAAATTCATTTATGAATATTTTCCTGAACATAGCGAAATTAACTTTGTCCAGGTCGTCGTTGCAGTTCTTCATGCAACTTCCTTGTACTTAATGTACAGTGCAAGTACAATCGCTTCGATTTTTGTCTTCCATAATGACTTTCTGATGCCTTTACGTTTGTGATGAATTCTCTTACCTTGTTTTTTTTTTTTTTTTATTAATGCTTAAGTGGCTTTTTCTATCGCCTCCTCTATTTTCTTCAATAGGTTCACCAGCATGTACTTTAGTAACAATATTGGCTAGCCTTGTACGACCTATTTTAGTTATAGCCATGAAATTGTTTTTACACACAGGAATTCTCCTACCACTGCTAGTAGTAATAAAATAAGAAGCAGAAAATGCATGCTGTGAGCCAGATGATTGCGATTTATTTTGGGTTGGGTTATTAGGTCTACGTCGAGTTACATTTTTTGTAACAACCAATGAGGCTATAATGGAATCTTGCCGCTGTTTGCCCACAATTTTGTAAAGTCTATTCCGAAACTTTTTAACGTCATTAGGTCTAACATCAGTGCATGAAAAAGTATTACTAGAATGTTTGCATGGAGCATAAACATTATCTGAAGATGCTGAATATCGTTTCTTTTTCGCTTCTTTTCTTTTTCCTCCAATTCTGTCTTTTTCTAGTTCCATAATTAGAAGTACTCACTAATACACCACCTATTAATTCTTCCTTTTGAAATTAAAAAAACACACTCCTCTAATATGAAGAACACTATATAGAACTAACGAAATAAACAAACATAAAAAGCTGGTACATGTACGAGTCACGCGACCAGAAAGAACAGTTCTGACTGGTCGGCTGGAGAAATCACAGTTTGACTGAAAACAGGCTCTGGAGGAAACACTGTTTGATTGAAACCCCAACTTTCTAAGAGCGTTTATAATGTGATAAAAATTTTTTTGGTTTAAAATAATAGAATAATTTTGTGCTATTTAATGTTGAGTTCATAGAAAAATCACTAACTCATTTTTTTTTATTTTTGGAGAAAACACGGTTTGAATGTTTGCTCCTCAATTAGACATATTGACCGTATAATATTTGAGTCATACTTGTCAACTCTTCCTTATTCTGGGACTGTCTTCCACTCTCCCATATTCTGAACATTTTAAATTTATATTTAATAATTTATTCAAAATTTCAAATTTTTAAGCATTTTGCTTTTGCTGAAAAAAAGTTCTCATGCTTTTAAATAGATAGCACCATTTTTAATTAATAATTATTAGACTTTTATTTAATAATTAAGTTTAGCTTGTACATATAGATTTTTGACAATTTAAGCCATAGATTAAATTATTAAATATTGTCATATATCAAAAAACCATGAATGTTCTTTAAGCCTGAAAATGCCACTGATAAAATCTCTGTTATTTTGATCCTTCAATGTTGGTAGGTAAGTTATCTTATTCAGGCCAGGGTCACTTTTCTGCAGAGAAAACCTTGTGAATCTCTAAAGTGAGAAAATCCACAACTTAAATCATTGTCAAATGCTTGAGAGATGTTAGCAATAGATTAAGGGCTTTGATTATATTCATAACATATTGCTTTACATTATTATTAATTGAAAATTCTGGCTTTTAATTGCTTAAGTATATCTTATTATTATTATTTTTTTTTTTTAGTTAGATAGAGCTCAAGTATGTCTGATTGATCCAATTGAAAATTTTAGGAAAGAAAATATTGGTGCTGCAAAGGTAAGTTATTCAAAACCAAAATTAACTACACAACCTTATTTTCACTTGTAGCAAGTGAATTACATTACAGTGGGTGATCAAATTATTAGATTTTACATTTTTTTTTCAAAAAAATACTTGACAAAAATGATCTGGAACTTCAGGCATGCAAAGAACATTTTAAATCTTAAACTTTCCACTACCGATTTAGTCCAGAGTACAAATAAGGGGCCAGTTACAAATTAAAGAGCAAAAATATTTTGTATCACCCTGTATATGATAGCAAATCAGCTAAATTTAGATGTGTTTCCAGAGTCAATATTATCTACGATGAAAAAAATCTGTTATGCTATATACAAATCCATGTAATTAACCATTGAGTTGCATAAACATGTTTTTGGTGTATTTGAATAAAGAGGACAAGTTTGTAAAAATTAAGCAATTTTTTTTATTAGTACTAAAACTTAACAACTATGTAAAAAAGTTTAAAAATAAATAAATGGTTAGTGATAACAATCAAACTTTTAGTGATAGTTAGTGATGACAACAAAAAAGTGGCTTAACATTATTTCAAGCAAAAGATAAAAAAGGTTTTAACAATTTTGTGATAAGCACTTCAGTAAAATTTCTAACTATCAAAATTTTAAAAAATGTAGAAATTTGTATAGCCATGAAAATCAATGTTAACACTAGACTAACAAACCAATCCAACAACAGTTTCTCAATGAAATAACCTTAGACTAATGAACAAAAAAGTTTATTCTAAGCAATATCACTAACCACCATAATTCAAAACAACACTATTGAAGCTCTTAACTACTTTGTTTAGTGAAACATTTTTACATATTACAAAACACTATTTCAAAAATTAATGCAAACTTATGTTAATTAAAATAAACCAGGATTTAATAAGCACTTGCTTCATAACTGTCCAGGAAAACACTACCAGAGCTGATTTCAAGGAGAGGAGGAAAAAACATTTCCCCTAAACTTTCGCTGACATTACAAATCAACTAACTGAACACACTGCTAAAATACTAAGGACTCCAAAACATTTTCTTAAATGCTTGAAGATATTTAAACTTTACATAACTAACTAAAAGCAGACGAATATAATCCAAACAGAATACATAATGAAAATATGAGAGAGGATTCATTCACCAGCTAGTCTTTATATATCATACAGATGATTGCACTCAACAACCAATAGCAGCTAATTCAAATTCCGTCATTTACATATGAACTGTTGATTGCTACGCCGTCTATGGACGGAAACTATCAACATAGGAGTTGGAGGGGAAAATCACTAATATGTGCATGGAGGATGTCAAACGTCAATAAACAGAGTTGCCAAGTTTAAGTTAAAATAAAAGATTATACTTCTCCTTAAAAAAAAAAAAAAAAATTAGTAATGCATTTTAATCATAATTAAAAAATGTTTCTGTGAAATTTAAACGTAACACAGCATATTTAGATGAATTTTTTATATGTAAGCATTGCTCAGAAAAACGAACTTTAATTTCACTTGTTGATATTGCAATTTAACGTTACTCAAGCATTTAATATATTATATTTAGTTTTATTTAAGTGAAAAAAAACAAAACATGGATATTCCTAATTTTCCAACAGTATCATAAAAAGCTACAAATGACTTATAACTTTGCCACATTGTTGCACATACCAAGTACAATATTTATGTTTTATTTTAGAAATTGCACAATTATTTAGGCAGATATAAATTTTTCTTGGTAAGTTTTATAACTAGAATGGATTTCCATAAAACTCTCGGAAAAATTGATAAAACATTAGATAAACATTATTCTGAAATGTAAAATTTACATAAATATTTCCTGATATATGAGCATTTATAGTAAATATTTTTTTACTGTGTATGGGCGAAAGATAGAAATTTTTTTATTACATAGGTTGAAAGCTAGATATGGGTCATTCCATTCCAAATCAACCAAAAAATTTAAATTTTTAACCTGACCACCTCAGATTTCTACAGGCATGAGAATTTTCTGCAGATCTGCGATTTTCTGCTTTTTTTTGCGATTTTCGTTAATTCTGCAGTTTTTTATTTTGTTAAAATCAAACTCCAATAACAATCGGTGTTCAAACACTCCACAAAAAACTTTAGATTCTCAATCTTTTTCCATCAAAAATATAAATGTCAATATTCATTTTAAGCATACTTTATCAGATTCTATAACATATAAAAGAACAGAATTATTCAATATTTCTCACTAATGTAATTTATTTTGTCTTTCCCCCCCCCTTTTCTTCTCTAGCCATTGCCGATCAAACATTCTGCGGGAATCCTTTTATTTTTGAATATTTATCCATCCACTAGTGCTGGGCGATGTTGGCATTTCTTAAATCGATATATCATTCGTCTAAAATACCGATATAAGGATATATCGATTTAATGCAGCGTTACAATTGTAGGGTATAATCCCTACATGTAAGGACTTTTAGCAGTTTTCTTTAGAATGTAGAGACGGTTTATAGTTAGTTTGTTGGGTTTAATGTCTCAGTAGTACAGCGTTACAATATAAAAAGTTTGGTGTTAGTTTGAACCAAAACTTGGTACTGAAGTAGCTGCAACCACCTCATAGTTTAACTTTTTACCATCATTTAATAATTTTAGATAAACCAAATATTAGTATTATGAAAAAAAAAAAAAAATCAAAATCAAAATTTGCCAAGACAGGGACTGAACTGAAGATCTTCTTGTCTCAAGTCAAACACTCTGACACTGTGTCACGCTTTTTTGCCCACTTATTATATTTCGTTGATTTTCATAAAAGGGATTAAATTTTCTAGGGTCTTATCTTAACCCATAAGTGAATTGTTGCTCAAAATTTGCCATTTAGCCTATGTTTTCGACCTGTCTTTAATTTAATCTTGGTTTGGTTTCAATAGGAATTTTACTGATTTATACTTTCCTTGTGAGTGTGTACCATTATATGTATGGTAGCTCCAATTTTGGTGCAACTTTAATTCAATCGCAGGAAGTAGAAAACTTAACAATGAGAATGAGTCATATAATGGTATTGCTTATAACATTATTCCATATATAGTCGGACATATAATTATTCAAGCACTAGCAATATTTTCTATATAAAAAATGTACACTTAATACTGCTCTGTAAAATGAATTCTTGTCAAATCATGTTCCTAGTGCGTCTAAGAAACAGCCTTCTGATAAAGATATAATGCTTTAATACTACCGTAATTTCGCACGTATAGTCCGCGGGCTATGTGTGCTAAAAAAGCAAAATTTTTCACCCGCGGACTATACAGTGGTGCGGATTATCTGCTAGTTATTCACAGTTCAAATCCTCAAAATCAGAATTAAACATGCGAATACTACGAACTGCCGATTCTGACGATCAAATATAAACATAAACAAAAGAATAAGACACAAAGAAAACATCGTATCGGTAGCGAACCATGGAGCATAAAGCAAAATATCACTATTAGGATAGCATGCTGCTGAATAATCCTGTCCTGTATTTTTTAAATTATGTTCGCAAAATATCGTCGAAGTTTTACTGCTGAGCAATACCAATGACAAACTTTGACATAATCTTCCAAAAAATATATCTCCTAGTGCTGAATCACATACAATCAGCCATACTGCATTTCTAGTAGGAAAGTAAAACTCACTCAATGACTCAACCATTCAACCGGGAATTCCGATAGAAAATGTAAACATCAACTTTAAAGGTTTCTTTTAATGTATAATTTTAAAATAGGGTTTATTAATAACAAGTACTTCTTTTCTTTATACAATTTATTTTAATAGTGGGAATGCTTTAATATTTTCATATAAAACTACATAATAGTGATTTACTTGCTGTTTTCTTGGGGTTATATTTTTCTCCTGCGGACTATACGGTAGTGCGGACAATCTGGTGATATTTAAAATAATTTTTTCATACAACTTTACCTGCGGACTATACGATGGTGCGGACTATGCATGCGAAATTACGGTAATTATTATAAAATTATTCATTATTTTCTACAGTTCAAAATTTATACATCAGTATAATTAATATAGCACAGTTTTGTTTTATCACAAATTATATTATATGGACTCGTGACGTGACATTTCATGAGTAACATTCAGAACATTTAAAACACCCCAATTTATTATTATTTTAACTAATTGATAAATTCAGAATTTTACTATTTCGTACTACTTTGTAATGCACTAAAATATTTATATGCCCCACTTACATGCAAATAAATAGCAAAATGGCTAGTATCAGCAGAAAATTGCTAATTAAGAGAAGCGCTTCACACATGTTATTAAATTTCTAGTGCCTTGAATCTCCTAATAAATATAATTCTTAATTAAAATTTTCTAAAATATAATTCTTTTTAAAAAGTTTACGAGATTTACTTTTTTTTTAATTAAAATTTTAAAATTTTTACTTATTTTAGATTAAATTACATGAAATATTACAAAAGACAAAAAGACTTAAATAGCTAACTCAGTATAGGGAAATAAATTTGATAGAAAGAAAAATTTGGTGCATTTAAAGAAGAAAAATAAAAAAAAAAAAAATCAATTTTCACAGCATTTAAAATTATTTTTAAATACTCAAACTGTTCAGAATACCCATACCTTCGAGTACGCATACCCTTTAAATACGCATACCTTCCAAATAAATAAAAATTAGATATTAAAATAATCATATCTAAAATAATGCCGTTGTTTGAATTAATTTATTTTTGGCAATATGACAGTGTCGTTTTCTGTACTAATATTAATGAATTTAATGAAGAAATATTATTAATTACATAAAATATTAATAAAGAATAGTTAATTCACTTATCTAATAGACATAAACTGGGATTTCTTATTTATAAATTATAGGAACTGGCAAAAAATATAACAGAAAATAGAAGAAGAAAATATTAATATTGATAAAATAAATCTCTTGTAATCAAACGAATTTTGAATGAATGAATAATCCCATTTCATCTACCCAAACTTAACCGGAATGCTTGTATCAGAAATCAGAATCTGTTTTCATTTTGCTTCTGCACATGCATTAAAACCACAATCATGGCTCATCGAAAGAATGCATCTTTTAAACCGATATTCTCTTTTTCCCAGTACGCCTGCGTAACACTAAATCAAAACGGCATTTCGAATGAATATTATTCGCTTGAATTTTTGCAGTTTCATTCAGTCAAGATTTTTATGATTTAATTGTCTATGAGTGTGCATGCTTGACTAAATCATTATCCCGTTGAATGAATATGAATAGCTATCTGGCATTATTCCAGCATACAATCGGTTTAATCTGGCATTATTCCAGCATAGAATCGGTTTAGTCTGGAATCAGATTTTCCCATGCTTTGATGTTTCTGCATCGATATTTTACGGAAGATGAAATTTTTAAATTGGATAAACGATATTAGCGTTAAATCGATATTTTATTTTACATTGATATAAAGCCCAGTCCTACCATCCACAATATTAATTTTTAAACTTACTTCATGATATTCTAGAACCCATAAAGAAGTAGAATTGTGTTTAATATTTCTCTCATGAACTACTTTTTTACCCCCCCCCCCCTTTTCCTTTCCCATTTTCCACCACCATCCAGTGATTAAATGTTGATTGTTAGCTAATGTTTTTTTTTTTTTTTTTAAACACATGTTTTATTGTGTTGATGTGCTTTATTCTTTTAGTTTAATTTGTCACTTTTAAAATATTTTTTATAGTTTTTTCCTGTGAGCATTATTTTTCATTTGAAATAAATTTTATGAACGTACATTTGTATAGATTTCCCCGCACGCGTTATTTTTCTTTTTAAATTAATTTTATGAACAAGCGTGTTTCCTCTTTTTTTTAATCTTCTGCACTCTTATGCCTGTTTCTATGAAACTTGCAGGAATCGTTCTCCTTGATGATATAAATGAGAATATATTTTTAGAAATTTTTTATCTCTTGACTTTTTAAATTTAAAAAAATCAGCATTTTTTAGCTTGTGTAAGCATTTTCAATCTCAAATTTCTCAAGTTCTATAAGGGATAGAGAAGTTTATGACCCCTCATTTTAAAGAGTATTTTCTAAGGTTTAATTTGATATGCAACATTATTATGTTAGGTAAAAATTTTAAAAATTATTAAATTTAAAAATTTTGAATTTTAAAGATAGTGTTTTTTAAAACATGTGAAAAATAAATATGGTTTTGGTTATACTAAAAGCTATATAACCTGAAACTTTTAGAGTTGGATCTTTATGGGATCATAAGTTATTACAAAAAACTTAACGTTATTCTACATGTTAAATTGTGTTATAATTACAGTTTAATCTCGAAAATCCGGAATTGGTGGGACCATGGCAATTCCAGATTTTAGAGATTTATTGAAAACAAATTTTTTGTGATATTATAATAACATACAAACTGCAATTTTATGTTAATGAAAATAAACAACAAATCAAATTGGTGAATTAAAATATAAATATAATAAAACACCCTATGTTAAATTAAAACACATATATTACACTAAAATATAATAACTGCTAATAAACTAAAAAAACTTTTTTTTTTTTTTTTTTTTTTCGTTTTATAACCTACCTCTTTTTATAAAAAAATAAAATCTTTAATTAACAATCAAGCAATATAAAAATATGTCAGATTATGTCCAAATTTATGTATTCAGTGTTCAATTAAACAAATTTTAAACTGCATTGCACAAGAAATATGGAAATAAGATACAGCTAAGTCTTATTTTAAAATTAAAATTGAAAAATTGTCTGGATTTTAGAGATTTTCAGATGTCTGGATTTTCAAGGTTCAACCGTACTATATAATATGCTTATTTCATAAAAGACATTATTTTTGAAAATTCATATTTATGACTGGTAAAATAGTAAAAAAAAGTTTTCTTCATGAAAATTTGTAAGTTCCTTAAAAATTTGATTACTTGATTTCTTTTTTAAATGTGTGTGTGTTTGTGTGTAATTCCATAAGTTTAAAATTCTTAAGATTGGAATCATTAGTGATGGTTTTAAAACTTACGCTGTTTTTTAAAGACAGATTACAAAATGATCACAATAATAAGGTTATAAATTTATATCAGAAGCCATTCAGATAATAAATTACTACACTTACAAATTAATGACAGCATGTCATAATAAGTAAATAATAAATTCATTTGCTAATTAGAGATGTTCTGGTTCAAAATTGTCTTTATTTAAAGATTGCTTTATTTATGTTGTTGCTGGCATGTGACTCATCTCCATCTGCACTGTAGTTTAATTTTTTGTCTCTTCTGAGATCTCAATGTAGAGAAAGTTAGTTGTGATTTTGGGTTCATACCAGGGTTCCAACTCAGTTTCAAAAGTAAACTTCCCTGACTTTTCCAGGTCTATTTTTAGAAAATTCAAGTCATGAAATTTGGTTTGCAACATAGAAGATAAGCTGACAGAGAAAAACATAAAACAGCTTGCGACATAAGACAACATAGTCATGTGACTTGCAACATAAATTGAATACTCAAAAAGCATTTTTCAGGTTTATATCATCATTTTTCCAGATGTTTAGACAATATTTATGATTTTTCCTAACATTTTTCACTAATTACAAATTCCCTGACTTTTCCAGATTCTCCCTGACCCATGCAAACCCTGCCACACTCTTTTAAGTAGAAGTAAAATAAGCATTTTAATTTTTTTAAATGAAACATTTTTGGCATATTTATTTTAAACAATGAGGACCCTCTACAGATAAAAAATTTAATCAATTCTATTTAGTTTTTACTTTTATTATGTAAGAAATTTTATTTCTTCTTACAATTGGACTTTAAATTTGTATGATTTTAATATTTTTGTTAAGACTTTGTGTAAAGATGAGTAAACCTAGCACATCAAAACATTTTTGTATATTTCTATAACCCATTCAAGAAAGCTGGCCATGATTATTATAAGAAAAGTTTGTGATTTGTAACAATGAAAAAATTTATATTTATGTATGTTTTCATTTATAATAAATGAAAATAAAATTGAGACATAGTCATAATTTGTATAAACATGTACTGGATGTCGTAAAGCTATATTAAAGCTTCCAGTAATTTTAACTGAACAATGTATTTATTTTATATGTACCTTTTGTTTCTTCATTATAATTTCTAATCGCAGTAAGAATCTACTCTAAAACATTCAAGCTATAACACTTACAATAATAATATATATATATATATATATATATATTAAATAATTTAAAAAAAATTTTATCCAAAATATTTTTATTTATCATTTATTAAGCAAATTATATTGATTTTTTTTTTTTTTTTTTTTTTTTTTTTTTTCATGTTTAATTGTATTTTAGCATGCAAATACTGTATGTGTGAATTTTAACAAACAGGTATTTTATAAAGTAAGCATATTATATGATAATTGTATAACAATTTACCATGTATAATAGCTAAGTATTTTGTCATAACTCCTGATCCCATTGAAATTCCACTCTAAAAGTTTTAGGTTATATAGCTTTTAGTATAACCAAAAACATATATTTTTTTCAGATTAAAAAAAAAAAAAAAAAAAAAAAAAAAACACTATCTTTATTTTTTTTTAATTAATTTTTTTTAACCCAACATAATGATGTTGCATATCAAATTAAACCTTGTTAAATACTCTTTAAAATGAGGGGTCATAAACTTTGCTGTCCCTTATAGAACTGGAGAAATTTGAGATTGAAAATGCGTATTCAAGCTAAAAAATGTTGATTTTTTTAAAATTAAAATATTATTTTTACAAAATCGAACGAGATGATAAAAAAATTTAAAAAATATATTCTCACTTATATCATCAAGGAGAATGATTCCTGCAAGTTTCATAGAAATCTGATGGGGTCAGGTTGAGTGAGTGGTTGATTTGGCATGGAATGACCCATATATTAGACAACTTTTGTCAAAAGTTCATTTGAATAGAATAAAAATTAAGCAAGTAGTTGGCAAAAGAACAAGCTAAATTTTAGATTTTTTCCAGAGTTGAAATTTCATAAGGGATTTTTAACATGCTGCATATTTAATTTGAAGATCCAATTATTTCAAGCATGTTCCAAAGGTTTTTTTGTGAAAAACTCCTTATTGATTTGTAACTCTAACATATTTTTATTTATTTACACTGAGAGGACAAAAATTATGTGATAGCATTATGCAAATATGCAGGTGGCAGTAATATCGTGTACAAAATGAATAAATAGGCAATGCATTGCAAAGCTTTCATTTATTCTTAAATGATTCATGTGGAAAGGCTTCTGATATCATTATGGCTGCACAATGGGAATTTATAGACTTTGAACATGGAATGGTAGTTGGATTTAGATGCATAGGATCTTCCATTTTGGAAATCATTAGGGAATTCAACATGTCGATATCCAGAGTGTCAAGTGTGTGCCGAGAATACCTAATTTCAAGCAAAACCTCCCACCGTAGGCAAAGCAGTGGTCGACTGCATGCACATAGTGACCGAAACCAGAGACGTGTGCATAGACTTGTCAGTGTTAATGGATATGCAACACTGAGTGAAATAACTGCAACAATTAGCGTGGGTCGTACAACGTTTGCTCGGACAGTGCAGTGAAATTTGGCTTTAATGGGCTATGGCTGCAGAAGACCAACTCAAGTGCCATTACTAACAACAACCATTACTGCAGTGCCTCTCCTGGGCTTATGACCATATCGGTCAGACGCTAGACAACTGGAAAACCGTAGCTTGGTCAGATAAGTCACAATTTCAGTTGGTAAGAACAGACTGTGAGATTAAAGTGTTGCGCTACATGAAGCCATTGACCCAAGTTGTCAACCAGACACTATGAAAGTGACAGCAAATTCGTTAAATTTAAATATATTTACAGAGTCAATATTATGGCACAGTGAAAAACTGTAATGCCATGTACAACTTCATTTAAATAACTGTTTAATTGCATAAGCATGTTTTGGTGTATTTCAATAAAGAGGACAAGTTTGTAAAAAACCAAACAATTTTTGTTAGTACTCAAACTTAACAACAATGTAAAAGTTTTAACAAAATAAACAGTTAGCGGTAACAATCAAACTTTAACTATGAAAAGTAGCTTAACATTATTTCACACAAAAGATTAAAAAAAAAAAAAAAAAAAAAATTAACAACTATGTGACCAGCACTTTACTAAAAATTTCTAACTATAAAAATTTGAAAACGTAGGAATTTGTATAGCCATGAAAAACAATGTTAACCCTAGACTAATGAACATCATTTCAAAGTTCATTTTAAGTAATATCACCAACCACCATTAGTCAAACAACTTTACTGAAGCTCTAAACACTTCGTTTAATGAAACACTTTTATATGTATTACAAAAACACCATTTCAAAATAAATGCAAACTTCTGCTAATTTAGATAAACCAGGACTTAATAATCAATTGCCTCATAACTGTCAAAGAAAACTTCACCAGAACTGATTTCAAGGAGATGAAAAAAACAAAACATTTCGCTTGAACTTTTGCTGACATTATAAATCAACAAGCTGAACATGCTCCTATAGTAAGAAGGACTTAACAAAAACTTGAAGATTCTAAACTAGCAGACAAACATAATCCAAACAGAACACACAATGCAAATAAGAGCAAAGAATCATTCTCCTATTAGTCCTTATATATCGTCCCGGGGATTGCATTCAACAGCCAATAGCAGCTGGTCGAAACTACACCCCACGACAAAAAGATAGGAACAAAGGGTTTTTTCTTTGATTTTTCATAAAATAACGTTATCTAAATTGTGCTTATTATTTATTATTATTATAAAATAACACTATTTCTGGACTAATTTTTGTTTTAAGACTAATTTAGAAAAGTTTTAAGACTAAAAATTTTCTAATTTAAGACTACGCTCCGCAACAAAAAGATAGGAACAAAGGTTTTTTTTTTTAATTTTTCATAAAATAGTATTATCTAAATTGTGCTGATCATTTATTATGATAACAAAATATTATCATATCAAAAACATTAAATAGTTGAATCATATTCAAAATATTCATATTCAAAAATTAAAAAAAAAAAAAAACCCTTTGTTCTTTTTTTTTTTTTTTGTCGCTCTGTGTAATCTTAAATTAGAAAAATTTTAGTCTTAAAATTTTTCTAAATTAGTCTTAAAACAAAAATTAGTCCAGGAATAGTGTTATTTTATAATAATAAATGATAAGCACAATTTAGATAACGTTATTTTATGAAAAATCAAAGAAAAATCCCTTTGTACCTATCTTTTTGTTGCAGGGTGCATCGATCGTTATGCCATCTATGGATGGAAACCGTCAACATAGTAGTTGGAGGGGAAGATCGCCAATCCATACACGGAGAAGGTCGAACTTCAATAGACTAAGATACCAAGTTTAAGTAAAAAATAAAGATTATACTTCTCCTTTTCAAATAAAAACATGAATAATGCATTTTAATCTTAATTAAAAATGTTTCTATGATAATTTAACATAAGACAACATATTTAAATGAATTTTGCCATTTGTAAACGTTGCTCTGAAAAACTAACTTTAACTTCACTTGCTGATATTGTAACTTAACGTTATTCAGACATTTAATATATTATATTTACTTTTATTTAAGTGAAAAACAACATGGATAAACTTAATTTTTCCAACAGAAAGCTGATGGTGGCTTCATAATCGTGTGGGCTGTTTTTACCTTGAATGGACTAGGTCCTCTGATCAAACTGAACCTATCGTTAGCTGGAAATGGTTATGCTTAACTATTTGGAGACCATTTGTAGCCAGTCATGGACTTCATGTTCACAAACATTAGAATTTTTATGGATGACAATGTGCCATTCATTGGACCACAATTGTTAGCAATTGGTTTGAATAAGATTCTGGACAGTTCCAGCAAATGATACAGCTACCTAGATCACCCGACATGAATTCCATCGAATATATATGGGATGTAATCAGAAGATCAGTTCGGGCACAAAATCCTGCACCAGCAACACTTTTGCAATTATGTATGGCTATAGAGGTAGCATGGCTCAGTATTTTTGTAGGAGACTTCCAACTGAGTCCATGCCACATTGAGTTGCTGCACTTCGCTGGGTAAAAGGAGGTCTGACATAATATTAAAAGGTATACCATGACTTTTGTCACTTCAGCATACTATGATTTGTGAGTTCATAAGGGATTTTTAACAAAAAAGAACTTTTGCAACATGGTTGAATTAATTGGAACTTCAAATTAAATATGTAGCATGTAAAAAACCCCTTATGAAATTTCAACTCTGGAAAATACCTAAATTCTAGCTCGTCATTTTGCTAACAATTTGCTTAATTTTTATACTATTCAAGTAAACTTTCGACAAAAGTTGCTCAATATATCTAGCTTTCAGCCTGTGTAATAAAAATTTTTCTATCTTTTGTGCATGGGCAGTAAAAAAATATTTACTATAAATGCTCGTATCTCAGCAAATATATGTATAAATTTTATGTTTCAGGATCATGCTTATCTAAAGTTTTGTCAAGTTTTCTGCAGGTTTTTTAAAGTTTTATGGAAAACTGTTCTAGTTATTAATTTTTTGGCAAGATTTTTGTTTATAATTTTTGAAAAAAAAATTATATCTTCCTAAATAATTGCACAATTTCTACAACAAAACATATAAATATTGTACATAGTACATGCAACAATGTGGTAAAATTACAAATCATTTGTAGCTTTTTTCTGAAACAGAGTGATCCAAAGTATTTTTGCTCTTCTTCAATTTGTGGTTAGTTCCCTAATTGCACTGAACTAAAGCGGCAGTGGAAAATGTGAGTTTTAAAGTTTTTTATGCATCTGAAGTCCTGGACCATTTTGTCTAGTGTTTTTTTTTTTTTTTTTAATTGAAAAAATGTTTAAAAAAAAGGAAAAAAAAAAAAAACTTGATTACCTACCATATTTATTTGGCTATTATCCAGCTTTGTTAACAACACAATGTCTTATATTTTTGTCTATTTAGTTTCACTTCATGAAATGTTTAGCTTCACCTCATGTATTTTTTGTTTGTGGTTCAAACTTTTTTAGTCATGTACTTTTTCTATTTTTTGCAATATTTAATGCATTTTATTTACACACTTCTGTGGATCTCTGTTTAATTTTCTCTATTCTGCAAAAAATGATCCTGGAGCTATGTCCTATTATAGTTGGTATTACTTTTCTTAGATTCTTTCCAAAATAGAATTTTAAAGTAGCAAGCCACACCATTGGCTAAAAGATTCAAAAGCTTTGATGGTTCACAGGAAAGCTGGTTCTCAAAGCTGACTGACAAGAAATGCCAAATTCAAACTCAGGTCATGCTCATGGGTCTAGCTATTCGAAAATTTCCATGATTTTCTTGCATTAATACAGGCTTAAAAAGATTTCAATGGAGGGCAAAACACTCAACAGTCTATTACAAAATTATACGACTACAACATATTTTGCAATTTATGTAGTAAAAAAAAAGAAAAAAAAATATTTCAATGAAAATGAAAAACATTCTATGCCAGTACATCAAGTTTTTAGTAAAATGAAGCAACTAACATAAATGGAATTAATTTAGAAAAAACAAAACATAAATAAAACAAAAAAAGTGTCATAAATAACTGTTTCAAAATTATGAGACCACATGTAAAAAATTAGTTTTCACAAATTTAGTAAAATGTTGCCCCACCATTTCTCTGAATAACTTGAAACGCACAATTTGGCATGGAGTTAATTTTTTAACAATACATTTGGGAATATTGTATAATTTCTCCATGATGGCCATTTCTATCTCATATGTTGAACAATATTATTTGTTATTTTGATATATTTGGCGAGACAAATAAACCCACAATTTTCCATGCCCTTTAAGTCAGGGCTTCGACTTGGCCAAAGTATGGTATCAATCTTTTCCCTTTTAAGCCACTCTTTTGTTGATTTAGATGTATGACTGGGTGCCTTCCATTTTGCACCTCTTAAAAGTGGTTCGAATGGTATCAGATTTTGAAATAGCATCCATTGGTAACTGTTCATTTTCCTCTCAACTGTTTGGAGATTGCATTTTCCTGCATATAAGATAACGCCCCACATTGTAAGGGAATCTGCCTTGTTCCTGCCTGCTGTAGAGCTCATGAGGATTTGGCTTTAAATAATGCCAGTAGTAGAAATATCTGTTCGGACCATCTAAATTAAATTTTTTCTTGTCCAAAAATATATATTTCTCTATGTAGAGTTTCAGGGCAAGATGATGACAAAATTCTTGGGAGTTCTACAGTAGGCAGATGGAAGAAAATGTGAGTTTAAAGTTTTTTATGCATCTGAAGTCCCGGACCATTTTGTATAGTTTTTTTTTTTTTTTTTTTTAGAAAATTGAAAAAATGTAAAAACCAAAAAAAAAAAAAAAAAAAAATCTTAACTTGATTACCTACCATATTTATTTGGCTATTATCCACCTTTGTTAATAACACAGAATGAAGTTTGCTTGTTGTGACCTTTTTGTCACAATGATCCTGGAGCTATGTCCTATTATAGTTGGTGTTACTTTTCTTAGATTGTTTCCAAAAAAGAATTTTAAAGTAGCAAGCCACACCATTGGCTGAAAGATTCAAAAGCTTTGATGGTTCACAGGAAAGCTGGTTCTCAAAGCTGACTGACAAGAAATGCCAGATTCGAACTCAGGTCATGCTGATGGGTCTAGCTATTCGAAAATTTCCATGATTTTCTCACATTGAGCAATATTATTTGTTATTTTCATATATTTGGTGAGACAAATAAACCCACAATTTTCCATGCCCTTTAAGTCAGGGCTTCGTCTTGGCCAAAGTATGGTATCAATCTTTTCCCTTTTAAGCCACTCTTTTGTTGATTTAGATATATGACTGGGTGCCTTCCATTTTGCACCTCTTAAAAGTGGTTCGAATGGTATCAGATTTTGAAATAGCATCCATTGGTAACTTTTCATTTTTCTCTCAACTGTTTGGAGATTGCATTTTCCTGCATATAAGATAACGCCCCACATTGTAAGGGAATCTGTCGTGTTCCTGCCTGCTGTAGAGCTCATGAGGATTTGGCTTTAAATAATGCCAGTAGTTGAAATTGCTGTTCGGACCATCTAAATTAAATTTTTTCTTGTCCAAAAATATATATTTCTCTATGTAGAGTTTCAGGACAAGATGTAGACAAAATCCTTGGGAGTTCTACAGTAGGAAGATGGTTCCGTTATGGTATGAGGCGTTATGTCACATATGCAGAAAAATGTGATCTTTAACCCAATAGCTGTTACCTATTTTTTTACTCATCTCTTCTAAAACATTAAGTACAATTGACTAAGAACTCGTTTCAATAGGTTTTAAGTATGAAAGAAAATGCTTTCTAAAACGTTAAGCCGTTTCCTCCCATTTAAGTTAGTACTCAGGAGGTGGAGTGAGACTTGTCAGGTCGCATATTTTAAATGTGGTAGATAACAATAAGAAGCTAATCCAGATTGCTGAAGGTCATTGCTGTGAAATTTTTAGAGAGCAATACTGGTTAGCTGTATTTCATTTCAGTTTCAATTGATACTCTTAAAAATGCATCATTACAATATTTCTTCTATAAATGGATTAATTTTATTAGAGAAACAGAAGCATTAGATCAAAATAACTGAAAAATAAATAATAATAATATTAAATTAAAATTGTTTTAGAATTTATTCTCATTAGAAAGAATTCTACAAGTGAGCCAAAAAAAAAAATATTGAAACCGGAAGAATTTATTTATGTGTTGAGAAAATGGGGATACAGGTAAAATTAAAAAATTCTTTTTATTTATATTAATAATTTAAATAAAAACAAATTATTTAATAAGAAAATTTTTATATATTTAATTTTTTCTTGCAATATTTGACAGACTTTCTTTTGGGTATTGCCAAATTAGATGTGAAGCATAGCATGGCAATTTTTTTATTTTGTTATTTTTAAGTAATTAACAGTTTTGATATGTAAAATCATTTATTAAATTTAACCTAAATGCTTTATGGAAATTTTACTTGCGATTAACAAGTACCTTTTGATAGGAAACACAGCAACAATAGATTAAATAAAATATTTACGAATGAAAAATGAGCCCTATGTTAAAACATTCCAATTAAAAATTATTTTAACTTATTTTGAATAGAAATAGTTAAACAAAACAATTAATCAGGTGCCTAAAAATGAACCCTATGGGGAAAACACTCCAATGCAAATTATTTTAATTTGTTTTGAGTTGAAATAGTTATACAAAACAATTAATCAGGTGAAGTTTTTAATATGATTGAACACGAAAACAGTACTCACTCCTACTTTGCTTTTTTCTTACCTGATGAAGGTTTGTATTTTTATAGTTTGACACAAAACAATTGTTATTATTAACAATTCGTATGTTTCAGAAAATAAAGGTAATTTGCTAACAAAGTTGTTAAAATTCAGGTATTTAGAATATAATTTGCAGAGAAATAGTGTAAGCTGTACTTTTTCTACGTTGTTACAGGATGGTAAACATTATATTAATTAAACTTTAGATATGACTATAGAAAAATCAAAATAAGGAAACTCGGGGGGGGGGGGGGGGGGGAAATAAATTAGTATTTATTTATTTAGGTTTTCCTTTTTTACTAATTCTTAAATTCTTAAATTATCTTCTGTTAAATATTAATAATAAATATATTAAAATAAAATTTTGATAAAAATAAGAAATTTTAATTAAAATTTCTTTTTAAATGGAATTTTTTTCCTAAGTATGCTATATAGTAGTCCAGGATATAGGAGAATTCGCATGTAAAATTCACGGTGGTTTCAGAAATTAGGATGCTTTATGTGCTTCGGTTATTTGAATCCAAATTTTTAATTTCTTATAAAAAATTTCCCCTGCAATCCCTGTGTATCAAATCATTACCCGAAAATTTTTAGATTAAAAACTGTCGCTTTTATTACTTTACAGAAAAAATACGTCGAAAATTGGTATTGGTATAATACTAAAGGATTATCGTTTACAATATAAATTTAAATACCTTATATTTATCCTTTTCTTAAAAACTAATATATTTCGGCATGCTTATCACAGCCCTCTTCAGCGTTGAAATGACGACTTCACATTGCTGGCACCTCCAAAGTAAACATTCCTCACTTACAGTTAGACATTTTCAGAAATGATCAAATCCTCTCCAAGACCTTTCAAAATGTATGAATCAAACAAAAACTGGAAATCGAAAATTTTTATAAGTCTGATATATGTATTTTTCCTATGAAAACAGAAGAAAGTTAAACTCTGGTATATAGCTTATTAATAAAATAATGTGGTGTGTCACTCATGCAACTTTCTCTTGTCCTGCATTTCAAAGCTATACAAATAGATTTCATATTTAAACGTAAAATAAATAAGGTAAGATAATACAGTTCAATCTAGTTTAAAAATAAGCTAAAATAGGTTTACACCAGGGTTGGCAGGTTTTTGACACATGACAGTTTTTGACGGTTTTTAACCACAGTTTAAACTGTCATGTCAAAAACCCTGTGTCAAAAACTCATGCCGAAAACTGTCAAAAACCTTACATTTTACACTTCTTGGTCTATTTTAACAATGAATAGCCATATTTAGAGAAATAAAAAAATTGTAATTTTACAAGAGAGTGTTTAATTTATATGTCTCATGGTTAAAAATAATTCTTAGAAGTTTATTATCTGTTTCCTATGGAATGCTAATGATTTCTATTTAAGTACAAAAGATTTATGTTTATATCTTTACAAAAAACAAAAATTCGTATATTCTAAGGTGATTCGAATATTCTAAGGTATTCGAATTTGTATATTCTAAGGTGAATTAAATTTTAATATGAATTACATAAAGCAATTTTAAATTATTTTTAATGAAAGGGATGGTGGACAGATCTCTTTCGTAACTTTCATAAATTACTGCCTTAAACGTATGAAAATCTGCATTTATATATCTGTACTGATAAGTATAAAGGATTTAAGTCCATATTCTTGATTTTTCAGGAGACTAAAAATAAAGTTAAACTAGCTAAAAACAAATCAGAAGAATCGATTAGGAAAAGGGTATTTCGTTGTTTTATACCCTTTATACCATTCAGTGGTTGTCAACCTTCATTTAATAACGGGAAAAATTGAATTAAATATTTCATACCATATATGAATGGTAAATTTCTGAATTGGTCCTTTTTTTACCAATGGATTTTCTCAAAGACTAAATGACATAGAATTAAATCCTTTATACCAATCGATAGAGAATTTTTTTTTCTGAATCTGACTATGTACTTAACTCAAAATCGACATTTTTGGACTTAAATCCTTTATACTTATCAGTACAGATATATATGCATTGAAATATAATATTAAATACATTAAAATTTGGAGTGAAGTCACTCCAGATTTTCTAGTGCTAACTCTATGCTAATTTGGCTGGATGCTGCACCTGGCAGCTCTTTCACACACATTTTAGCACCCAGTGGCCCTTTTCTCACCATTTTTAGCACCTGGCGGTCCTTTTAAAAACATATTATAGTACCAAGTGTTTTTTCTAATATTTTAAATGTTAGAAGCCTTTAAATGCTTTTCTTCCTGATATGTAACCTTCTAGCAATAGTTTTGCAGCATTTCTGAAAGGACAAATGCATATAGCCTACATATATGCATCTAAAATTAATAATTTACTTTTGTCACATGCAAAAATCACAATATAGAAGACTGCAAATTATGCAGATAAAATACCCTTTTTGAAAATAGTTTGCCCTTTTTATTGAATTCCCCCTGGAGTCTCTTTTATTCTACAGTCAGCATATTTTTTGTTTTTTAAATATGTTTGAATGCTAAAAAATTTCATTGAAATTTCAGCACTTAACATTTAAAAAAAAATTAACCTACCATTGAATTCACAAAGTAATAACCTAATAATACATTTAATATATTTTTTTAAACCAAAATAATGCTAAAATGAAGAGGAAAAATTAATAATAATAATTAGCAGGAAAATTTTTTAAATTTTAAACAATTTTTAATTTTTTTTTTTTTATTATTCACTTTGTTGAGGGGGGCTAGAAACTGAAAATGCTGAACAACAAACAAATCAATGAGCTTATATATTAAAAAAAAAAAAAAAAAAAAAAAAAAATATTTTTAAAAGAATTTGAATTCTTGCCACTGGGGGATAGGAAGAAATATTTTGGAGTGCATAGTGTTTTTTTTTTTTTTCTTTTGAAGTGGCTGGGCTAAAATATGAAGTAGAAGAGAGGGGAAAAAAAAAAAAAAAAAACTATGCACTAGGTGGCCTGAAGGGAGATGAAGTAGGGACCATCACAATTTTGATTCACCACTGGGGGATGGTGCCCCGCATTGGTAGCCCGATGACTGCTTAACGACCCCATCGAGCACTTGACGGTACGGCTCATTTCAACGAGGACCAGGCACCACCACATCCTCAAAGAAAGAAAATTTGGATTCGTACGAACCTCATATAAGTCATTGGCAGGATATTCTGTACTCAGATTAGTTTCAATCAGTGTTTTTTTTTTTTTTTTTTTTGTACAGAAGGCACCTAACTTAAAAAAACTCTTCTATTTTTGTAAGCTTAAAAATATCTTTTTATTTATGAGAAAAGTATACTTTTACAGCAGATTAGTCTAGACATTCCTGTTGCATGCAGGGACTGACTTACAGAAGTGAGAGCCCAGGGCAGAATCATAAATTAGGAGCCCCCTTCTATAATAAAGTGCTCAAAGTGAATTTTGTATATATGTAAAATGCTTTATATTTCAAAAGACAGCTGATTTGGGGGTCCGGGTGCTTGTCCTGTTTGCCCCTTGGGAATTCAGGCCCTGCTTGCATGATAGATAGCACCTGGTTGCTGGCTATTCTGTTCTACGTACTCTTTACAAAAAATCATTGTAAATTTTATGAGTTCTTTCTAGTCATTTCTGGACCTAGACCAGTATTTTATTGCAGATGAAGTTTTTAAGTTTTAATTTCTCTAAAGAATCTATATCAGCAGTTGATCCCAGATTTGAAACTGGTCTCATTCTATTCCATTCCATACATGCCCACCAGTGACCGAGTGGTTCTGCGCTCTAAGCTGGTAGATGTGTGATGCCGGGTTCAATTCCATGCCGTGCTCATTGGCCTAGTCGTTCAAAGTTTTCCTTGGTTTTCTCAGAAACTTGCATAAATATGGGCGACAACTCCTTAGAAAGACTCCCACAGAGGGCACTTCCTCTCAGGCCTAGGACCCTCATACAGTCAGTTAGCCTTAATCCCCACAACCCAACCCTACAATTTAAATTTTTTTTGTTTAGAGAAATTTCTGGAAAGTTTGAAAGATCCAAACATGAAGTAAATATTCTTGCCAATATTATTGCAAGCATATAATGACAAGCTAACCATATTATGACTTATGACTTATTAAAGAGGGCAGCCCTCAGCAGGACACTGAGAGCTAAGACACATCGACCAGAGGTCTATTGTACCCAGACCCAAACACATCCTCAAAGACAAGCCTTGTAGCTGAAGCAAAGCTCAGCAGACACCTGACAGGAATATTCTGTAGTTCCCAAGGCTCAATGAGATGCCGACCAAGATGCTCAAATCTGTAAACAGAAAAGGCCTCACTGTCACATAAAATGTGCCGAGCAGTCTCCTCTTCCAGACAACAACCATGACAGATACAGGGGTGGATTTAGGGGGGGGGCTAGGGGGCTGAAGCCCCCCCCCCAAAAACACTGACATTCACAATTGAATACTGCAATTGTAAATTTTTTATTGGCCTAGAATAACACTTTGAAAAATCTTAGCCCCCCCCCAAAAGTCAAGTTCTGGATCCGCCACTGGACAGATGGGATCAAAACTGATACCCATAATGTTCAGATGTCTCTTAAGGGTACAGTGACCAGTAAGAAGGCCAATAACCTTCCTCAAACCATTCCTGTTAAGCTTTAAAAGCTCCTTATGATGAAGACCAGGATAGTCACGATTAAGCTCTTTTGCTTGCCTTTGACCATCAGAATTATGCCATTGCCTATAGTGCTCCTTACTAAAGAGCTCGAAGATAGAAGCCCTAAAAGTATTGGGAGAAATACCCAGAACAGGCTCAGGGCCACAAAAGAGTGTGCTGGAACCAGATCTAGCCAGCTCATCAGCCAACTCATTACCAGGTATATCCATATGGCCAGGTACCCAGTGAAGACTAACCTTATTATGTGAAGAAAGTTCACAAAGTGCCTTGTAGCACTCCCATACGAGAAGAGAGGTGAACTTACACCTCACCAGTGAAAGGAGAGCTGCTTGACTGTCAGAACAGATATGGATTGTTAAATTATGATAACCCCTGTCTAAGAACACTTTACTGCATAAGATGATAGCAAAGATTTCAGCCTGGAAAACTGTGGCAAACTTTACAAGAGGAAAAGGAAGCCGAGTTCCATCCCCAGGACAGTAAACACCTGCCCCAGAATGAGAACCAAGCTTAGAGCCATCAGTATACCAAACCAAACATTTGTCATCAAGCCAACTAGTAGACAAAAGCCAATCCTCCCTGGAAGGGAAAAAGATCTTAAAAGGCTTATGAAAGGCAAAATTCATAACCATGTAGTCACTAGGCATAATCAAAGGAGGAAGATCAGCAACAAATGAAATGAGGGAACCCCAAGACAGATGTCTAGAATAATGCTTCCACAAGCCCAGACACATGAAACGCTTCATACAGGTTAAAGGCCTCAGCTTCAATACGTAAATAAAGCGGAAGAAGCCCAAGCAAACACTCAAGGGCAGCAGTTGGAGTAGTTCTAATGCAGCCTGAAAGAGCAACACAGACCATCCTTTGCAACCTAATAAAGCTAGTTCTAACAGTAGTCAGTCTAGACAGAGACCACCAGACAATACAGCCATAGGTGACAGGGTTTAAACTGCCATTAGTTGTTTAGCATTTTGCTGAAAGGTATCATATTTTGCTAAAACATGTTGGTCAGAATTTCGCTAAAAAGCTAAAACTGGATAGCTGTATAAAATATCTCTACAATAACTCAATTTTTTTTTTTTTTTTTTTTGTAATATTTGCAGGCAAAAACTACGAAAGGACTGAAATATTTGGGAATGATTATTTATGTAGTAATTTGGATTTATTTTTAATTTTTAATGATTGAATTTAAATGCAAAAATATTTAAAAGTATGTCAGAATTCAGAATTTGATTCATAGAAGCATTCTTAGCACTAGTATTTCACGATTATCTACCACTACACTTTACTTAATTTTTCAATTGCTTTTTCATTTTACACATATGATATGAGTACCTCTTTTTCTATTGTTAAAATCAAAACATAGTTTCCCTGATTCATATTTTTAAAGTCACAAATATGGATGCTTGGTTAAAATCATCAATGAACAAAAGAATAGAAAATAAAACTGAGGATAACAAAGCTAAGTAAAAGAAATCAATGGTATCCAAAGAATTAACTTTTGAAAAATGCTAAAATAGTGCTTGCCTATTTTCGCTAAAATGCTAAAGTAATTTTTTTGCCAGGTTAAACCCTGATAGGTGATGATAGGACAGATAATCATTGAGTAGATCCAATGGACAGCCCTGGGACATAAACCCCAGGTTCTTCCAATGGAACTCATATGCCCAAGAGACCTTTGTGGCCTTACGTAAGCAATACTCAGTATGCTTACTCCAGTTCAACTTAGTGTCAAAGAATACACCCAAGAACTTGACCTCACATGAAGGCAACAGCCTATTACCCAGGAAGTAGACATCACCAAGATTTAGATATCTTCTCCTAGAAAATGGAACAAGGTTTACTTTAGATGGATTAACAGATAAGCCCGAATCAGAGCACCAACGTGCAATATGCTGAAGTGCACCATTCATAACATCAGAGACAGAGTTACCAAACTTGCCCCTGACAACAATAGCCACATCATCAGCATAACCAACACATGGAATACCAAGGTTGGCAAAATGGTCCAACAAAGAGTCAACAACAATGCACCACAGAATAGGAGAGAGCACTCCCCCTTGTGGACAACCAGAGCTAGCATGAACCCTTCATGCAAGTACCCATAAAAGAGGCACAAACATACCTAGAGGATAGCAAATTAGCAATCCATCTGGTAATAATAGGATTAGCACCCCTCAAGTCAAGAGCACGAATGATAGTGTCAAGAGACCTTATCTAACGCCCCTTCAATATCAAGAAAATCAACATGGGCAATTTCTTTATCATTAATGCACTTTTCCAAAAGAAAGGAAAGTTCATACATTGCAGTATTAGATCTTCCAGGTTGATAGGCATGCTGTGAGGAAGACAGTGGCCTATCAACAATAACAAAATCCCTAAGGTATCTGTCCATAAGCTTCTCCATTCCTTTCATTAAAAAAGAAGAAAGGCTAATAGGCCTAAAGGACTTGGCATCAAAATAGTTATCCTTCACAGGCGTAGGAATGAAAACCACCGTAGCATTCCTCCAAGACTGAGGTATATACCCATAAGCAATGCAAGAACAAAAAATTCTGCAAAGAAAGGGAGCAAGAAAATTAAAACCCTTGATAAGAAGCACAGGAATGATGTCATCCATCCTTAGCGACTTAAAGAGTTCAAAAGACTTAATAGCCCAGATGACCTTGTCATGGGTAACCACCATTTTAGCAGCTTCCCAACTGTCCTTACTGCAAGTATGTGAAGAGACAGACCTATGCGTATCACAATCAGTAGTACCAGAGCCAGGAAAATGAACTCGCAGCAGCTCAGCTAGAGTCTCTTCACTCGACTCACTGTATCTACCAATAGGAAGACGAATAACATTCAAACTAGAACTATAATCTCTAGTCAAAATTTTTGCTACCTTAGCAGTAGCGGAAATACCATTAATACCATCACAGAAAGACTGCCAAGAACGTCGCTTAACAGTTCTAATGGCTTTATTGTAGGTAGTGAGGGCATCCCGATAGGCTTGCCAGGCACCAGACTTCCTAGCTATATTAAAGAACTTTCTACATTTTTTACGTAAAGAACTAAGCTCAGAAGACCACCAAGGAACACGCCTTGGGGAGCTAGTAACCGTAAGCTTACAGCTACTATGATAAGAATTGAGAATGATCTGTTGCAACTGGTCAACAGTCAACTCGATATCAACAGTAGAATTGAACTTACCAGAAAAGGTGGAAAGGCCTTTTCTGAGAAGCTTTTCAAAAGAACCCCAGTCAGTAGATCTCGGGTTCCTCCTACCAACCTTTACATAGTAAAGGCCTTTAACAGAAAAAGTGATCAGTTGATGATCAGAAGCTGTAACTGCATCAAACACCTTCCAATCAGAGATGTACTCTAAGCATAAAGAGTTACACAGAGTCAGGTCAATAACCTCTCTTCTATTAACCGTAACAAAAGTAGGTTCATTGCCTCTGTATAGGATACACAAGTTATAAAATAAAATATGATCCATCAGCACCAGTGTTGTGCACGAACGCGTTCGTGAGCGTAGCTCATAAATTTTGAGTTTTGAGTTGAACGTCGCTCGTTTTTTAAATTATGAACTTGAGTTGAGCGTAGTTCGTTTTTTACGCGAACTTGAGCGTGAAAAAGCAATTCAAGCTCAAACTCATATTAAATATTTCTGTCTGAAATAGGAAAAGGAAAGTAGAAGAAGAAAAGGACAGAAAAGAAAATAACTGAGCAAAATGGATCCCGTAAAAAAGGGCATTTGGAAAAAAAAAAAAAAGCACTGGTAAAAAGGGCACCCGGAAAAAGGGCACCGGAAAAAGGGGCATTTTTGCAATTTTCAAATCGCAAAAACAAGAAACATTAAATAATGAATTTAGACAATGATTTTTCATAATACATTTTTCGAAATTTCAATCAATTAAATTGGAACCACTTTCATTTAGTATATACCCCGGGGAAGGGGGGCCAGGAGCAGATTAAAAGAGAATAATTGTTTTTATATGACCTTCTTACTGATTTTAATGAACCTAATTGTCACTTGCTGTTTATGACAAAAATACTGTGTCACACATACTTCGGGGGCTGAAGGAAATAATAATGAAGGAAGGGGGCAGAAGGAAATAATTTTTTTTCTATCACCTTGTCACCGATTTTAACGATATTTTGAATAATTATCACTTATTTTTTACGAAAATCACAAGAAGTGTTATATATAGCTTAGGAAGGCAAGGAGAAAGGATTTTTTAAAACCGATCTATTATAGATTGAAATAAAACTTCGTGTAAATACCACTTACTGCTTAAGAAAAATTATAAAAAGTGTTACACATATCTTGGAAGGTGGGGGTGGGGGGTTGGCGCGAAATGGTTGTTTTTGTATCAACATGTTAACTATTTCTCTGGAACTTTATATAAATATAACTTTCTTTAAATATTTATTAAAATTATAGTAAATAATATATAGTTGAAAGGTGGCAAGGGGGGACGGAAGAGGAAATCAAATGTTTTTAAACCAGCCTATTATTATTTTTTTCTTTTTTGTTTAAATTTTGTGCATATCTTACAAACATAGCAGATTATGCCCGCTTCGCTGGTCATGAAATTTAAATGAATTTTCAAAAGAATTGAATCACTACTTATTTTTTATATCACATTTTGTGCTTTGTAACATAATTAAAAATTCCTTTTAAGATCAAAATGTCAAAATAACACATTACAAATTACATTAAATTAAATATTTCTTCCGTTTTTTGCAACAATGCTCTATAGTCTTATGTGAATGATTCTCAAGTATGAATCAACAATTGTTTACAAATTTAATGGATTATGCATAGAAATAAGTACGCTGTAATTTAAAAATTGCAGCTTTTTTAACTCCAAAACGGATAATTTTTTTTAAAAAGTTATTCATTATTCTTTAACATTAGACTGTTTTTCAATTAATATTAAGATAAAAGCAATCAAATGATTTCGCTTTGTAAACAACTTTTATACGTAACGCAGTATTATATTACAGTAATATTAAAAACTAGTTCGTCTACTAAGTTCTCCGTCATAATCTTGTTCTCACAAGTTTCTACTAGAGCGCATATTATATTCATTTTAACAGAAATGAAGATACGGTCGTAGAATGATATGAAATACATTACCTATTTGGCTACCCTAACTGCGCTTCGATACATTGACCTTATCTTAATTTTATGTTTAATTTTTTTAAGTCAATTTCTTATTTTGTTTTCATGCAATTCCATGGTGTTAAGCAAATCGCAAATCTCGAATAACTTACAAACTTTTCAAAACGGACTATACACAGTTAGTAAAATTCTTTCCAGTATCATAAATGAAATTTAAATATTTATCCAACATTTGTAACATAAAAATAATCCTCATAATACACGTTTATGTGAAATTTTGCTCTATTCTGCCATGTTAAGAAAATTGTAAATCTTAAATAATTTACGAAGTTTCAAACGTAGAATAATCATAGCTTTAATGATGTTCATGCTAGAATTATAAATGATATTTTAAAACTGGTATAATCTTTACAATGAGAATAACTTTCATAGTACACGTTCATGCGAGATTTTTACATATTCTTCAATGTTAAGAAAACAGTAATTTTTCAATAACTTGCGAGGTTTGCAAATTAGAATATTAAAACATATAGTGTTCTTGCCAATGTCATAAAAATTCAAAAGTACATATATAAAGCAAAAATTAGCAAAAAGCGCAATAATCAATAGGAATTTATGTTAACTTAGATGCTTTGAATTGAGAATATGAAATTAGAAAAATTCGTTCTTTTTTTTTTTATATCATTACCGCTGTCTTTTTATCTCTCTCTTTCTCCCCCCCCCCCCCCCTCTCATAGCACATACTCACATCACGACGTTTATTAAACGGCACAATGATCTACATTTTTTGTTAATTTTTTAAATTAGCTATCTGTCAATGTAATAGTATTAAAATTTAAGATCAAGATTATTGACAGTTTGGTATGTAAACAATCATTTTCTCTGATAGCAGAAGTCTTTTCGTTTATTTTTGTTGGAAGGGAGGGGAGAGAAAAAAGAGCTGTGAGATAACAACACCCCCTACTGTGTGTAGAGGATGAGATACAATTGTGTTTCCCTTCCTTGCTTCTCTTCTGCGAAATAGAATTTCTGCTAATTGCTGAGAGAGGACGTCACGGTGAAATTTGTCTCCTGTATAGTACAAAAGTTCGGTGACTTTGATTTTTAAAAGGTTGCCGGTTGCCTATGTGGGTTCCACGACATGAAAGTAAACTATTGTAATTGTAATAGTCTTGAGTCTACAGAACGTCCACGACTATACAAGTTCTGAGAACGGCGGTCCTATCTGTTGACTTCGAGGAATTGATTTATTGCTGTCGATTTGAGACGCTCTCCGTTTCCCTTTTTTATATCCAAGGGGGTGTTGTGTGTATTATTTTGTCGGCCTATTTCTTTTTTTATTTTCCATTTCCAATGAGACGGAAAAACTGAAGTACACTTTTATTTTTAACAAAAAATATTTAATCTGTTATTTATTTTATTATTATTATTATTATTTTAGATTTTATCGTTTTTGAAAAGTGATTTTTAATCTTAAGATGTATTTAAAGTAATGTTTTTTATATTTATTCTGTTATATAAACAAGAGTCTTATGTATAAACAAAGCACGCGTATTCGGTTAAAATATATTGCTTGAAAAATATATCGCTTTCTTTGCAGATATTTAAGACTTAATAGTAATAAATTAATAATAATGAATAAATATAGTTATTCAAATAAATTAATAAAATAAGCATAAATAAAAAGTGTATTATAGCGATTTTTCTCCTCATAAAAAAGTCGAACTAGTTAAAACAGCATCAGTTTTTACATTTTGTGATTTCAAAATGAAATATTAAAAACTTATAAAATTCTTTGTATTTTTTTTTTTTTTTTTTTATTTTTTAACAAAAATTATTTTAACTGTTGTGAATTTTTTTTTAATGTAAAGACAGGGTAAAAAAAAAAAAAAAAAAAAAAAAGCGTTAGCTAATGAGTAATTTGCATAACAAATTTTCCCATAGAATTAATTACATGAAATTTGGATGCCAGAAGTGAAGATAGGTAAAGTGTCACTAAAACTCTTAATATTACATAACGAGGCAAAATATGACATAATTGTACATTATGGAAATATTTAATCACAAATAAGTTAGAGCAGTTTAAAATATATCATTTATGGTACCGGTATGAACATCAATAAATACCAACATTCCATTTTAAAAACTTAGAAAATAATTTAAAGTTTTTCATAACGTGCCAAAACATGATACTGTTTCACATAAATTTGGATTACTGGAATTAATGTATTGGAAAAAGACACAAAATCGTATAAAATATTAGAATAAAATATTGACATCAGTATGATAACACGGTAAAGTGGTCGAGAGGTTCAGCTGTCGAAACTGGTGGACAAGTGCCGGGTTCGATTCCTTGTTATAGTTGTCGATCAAGTCATTAGGAGTTTTCCATGGTTTTCACCGAAACTTGTATAGGCTAGAAGGACTGTTCATCGCTGGTGCCGAGACTTGGAACGTGCAGAATAAATCTCTCAGTTGAAAATTTCGAAAAATAAAAAAAAATCTGTTATGAAATGTAAATAACAAACATCAATGATGGAATGTGTGAAAATATACACAATTGAAAGATTCTGCAATCAGCATTTAGTATTTTTATTATTAATGTATTTTTACTTAAACTAGTCTATTTCATGTCTTGCTTTGCTTAAGTGGATAATAAAGTATTGTCATTGCACATTTCTTTTTCCTTTAGAAAGAAATATTCTAATGAAAACTATATTTTTATGGAATAATTATAATAGTAATAATTAAAAAAAACTTAAAATTAAATTAAATAAGAAAATAACATTAAATAAGTTAAATAATAATAATTAATAAATGAATTTAAATATGATATTAAAGATATATGTGTATAATGGCTCTTTAGACACTTAAATATTTTTTCCTATTTAAAACTTAAACCCTCAATTAAAACAACAACAATCTATATTAATAAAATATGACTTTTGTCTGTAAATTTGTCGGAATCAAAAAATTTTGCGATATCTTCACGTTTCACACCCCATGAAAGCCGAAAATGACTTCAGAAAATTTTGCCAGTGTGTGTATGTATGTGCGCGCGCGCACGCGTGTGTGTGTGTCATCGTGTCAGTATGTCGCTTTTTTCGTCCGGGCATCACTCGAGAACGGCTGGACGGAATTCAAAGGCGCTTTGCAGAAACTTATGTCTTCACCCAACTTAAAATTATATCTATAGAAATTTTCAAAATTTTTATTAGTTTTTGAATTGTGGGTAAAAAACGCAAGCGCATGCGCCATAAATATTTTTTCACTAAAACACTTTGAATGGAAAAATAACATATAAAAATAAATTTTTAATTTAAAGACTTTTTTATTCGCGTGATTCGCACTACAAATTATGAAAAGATTGAAATGAAGTGTTGCCATCTAAATTTCATACTTTAGTTAATTTTAAAAAACCTAATTGCCGTATCGAAAAACTGTTTACACCACAGGATTCAGAAAAATCACCCCTTTCATTTGGTACTGAATTTGTAACGACAGGTCTGATATTTCCAATTTATTTTTCCCTTTTTCCGTTTTCCGTTGCCACTTAAATTTCATATTTTAGTTATTTTCTAAAAATCTAATTGTCGCATCGAAAAACTGTTTCCACCCCTGGATTCAGAAAAATCGCCCCTTTCATTTCGTATCAAATTTATAAATATAGGTCCGATATTTCTAATTTATTTTACCCTTTTTCCGTTTTCAACCCAGATTCGGTAGAAGGTTTTATATTTATATATACGCATTTACATATTTTTTTTATTTTTCAGAAATAAAATGAAATTTTAATCAGGAATTTGTATGTGGATAAATATTTTCATAGTGATATTTGGCATTAGTTTAATATTTTTATTTAATTAAGCAGTACATTTCTTTCCTGCAATAAAACAAAATTTTTTTTTGTCATTATGTACCTTATGAGGTTCTTTTATGTTCTCCCCTTAATTGTAAATGATTATAATTTGGATTTTATTAAGATTTTTTATTTTGTAAATATCAAAAAAATAAAAAAATAAAATTTATTATTTTGTTTTATTTTATTTTATTTTATTTTTTTATTTTGTGAAAGGTATCTTTCACAGGTAGGTGTGCTTTAGTATCGGATCCCTTTGGCAAAATTTTAAATTTGGCGCCGAAGTAGCTCGGACGTTTCTCGCCAAGATCTTTAATTGCACAATTGAGATAGCCAATTCAATTCATCGCAAAAATGGCTTAAAATATTTAAAGTCACCAAAGCGGTCCCATACTAAAGCTGTGCTTTTTGTATTTATTTATTTATAACACTTTCTATTAAAGACTTCTGTAGTCACGAAATTTTGTGCGTAAATTGTTTGTATGCATCCGGCACTTATTGTAACTGGATTTCACGAAATTCGAAATCCCCCCCCCCTTCTCGGAGTCGGAGGGCAATAAACGTGTGTAAAAACATGTTTTTCCGCTTGAATTCGCTTTGAATTATCTTAGAATGGCAAATTTTGGTGTGTGGATATTGATTAAGTATGTGCATTATGTGCATTAGTGGGATTTTGCAAAACTTCGAACTCACCCGCTGAGGAAAGGGAAGTAAGAAGTGGGTAAGTTGCTGCCGAAGGGTGGAACCAGACTCCTCACGTTGCGAGCGAGAAAAACCTCTACTAATCACAGAGAGAACTTAGGTTATTAATAAAGATATGGGATTTTGACAACTTAGTTAAGTTTAATGTCTAGCGAAGCGGGCAAAGCCTGCTAGTAATAATAATAATAATAATAATTGAAATTTTAAAAATATTTACAGTTTTCTATCAGCAGCATTGTACATATATATATATATATATATATATATATATATATATATATATATATATATATATATATATATATATAAAGGCTAAACAAGCTTGTACAGAAAGAAAAATGTGTACACATTATTTGTAAACAGTATTAAAAATGCACTTATTTTTACGAAATTTCTCTTAAAGAAATAAATGTTTTAAGAATTATAGCTTCTAATTTTAATTATCCGGAAAAAAAAAAAAAAGAAAGAAAGCTGTCCTTTTTTATTCCACGCTCGTTTAAACGGAAGACTAAACACTTTGAGATTTTTCTTCCAATGGGCAATTTATGTACCCTTTGTGAATTTAACAATTGTTTTCTATTTAATAAGTTACTTGTTATTAAATTATATGTTTTTTAAATTTATTATTAACGTTTTAATTTTATTTTGAGTTTCTTTTTGAATTAGCTAAATATTTTTAACACAATTTACCGGTTTTTCTTAGGGACCTTGGATGAAATATCACAAATCGTTAAGTGGCGGTCCCCAAATAAAAAAATTCCAAAACCCACTTGATTTTGAGCTTGATTTTATTTTTACACACTTTATATAAAATTCATGCTCATTCCTATATAGTGCGCTAAATAGCAAGCGAAATTTTCTAGTGTTTTATCCAAGAACTAAAAGCCAACATTGGCTTTGGTGCAATTAAATAAAGATTAATTGCAATTAAATAAAGACTAATTAAGTCAAACCATTACACTATTAAAAAATAATTAAAAGTTAAAAAAAACTTTTTATATACCCTATTTTAAATTTTCTGTTGAATCATATAAACGCTACCGAAGGCAGCGGGAACCAGCAACAATTGGCTAAAAGTATTAAAAAAATTATTGTTATCGTGTTTTGAGCTTCTATAAAAGTTTCAAATGACTAGCTAGCTAGCCGGGAAGTTAGTTAAAAATCGATTGAAAGCTTTGTACTGGTAACGCTGCAGCAGAGACTTGAAACAGATGGCTAAAAATATTTTAAAAAATGCATTTTTACCGCATTCTGAACTATTCTGAAAGATTCAAATGTCTAGCTAGTTGGGAAGTTAGCTAAATAAATTTTCTGTTGAATCATATAAACGCTGCCGAAGGCAGTAGGGACCTGAAACAATTGGCTAAAAATATTTTAAAAAATATATTTGTACCGTGTTCTGAGCTATCCTTAAAGTTTCAAATGCCTAGCTAGTCGGAAAGTTAGTTAAAAATCGATTGCAAACTTTGTACTGATAACACAGCCGAAGGCAGCAGAACCCCGAAAACGTTGACTAAAAGTACTTTAAAAAATGCATTTTCGCCGTGTTTTGAACTATTCTGAAAGTTTCAACTGTCTAACTAGTCGGGAAGTTAGTTAAATAAATTTTCTGTTGAATCATATAAACGTTGACGAAGGCAGTAGAGACCTCTAACAGTTGACTAAAACTGACCTCTAACAGTTGTCACCGTGTTCTGAGCTATCCTGAAATTTTCAAATGTCTAACTAGTCGGGAAGTTAGTTAAAAATTTATTTCAAGCTTTGTACTGATAACGCTGCTGAAGCCAGCAGGTTCCCGAAACAGTTGTCTAAAAGTATTAAAAAATGTATTTCCACCGTGTTCTGAACTATTCTGAAAGTTTCAAATGTCTTGCTCGTCGGAAAGTTACTTAAATAAAGTTTCTGCCAAATCATATAAACGTTGCCGCAGGCAGTAGGGGCCTGAAACGGTTGACTAAAAGGGATAAAAAAAAATGTATTGTCACCGTGTTCTGAGCCATCCTAAAAGTTACAAATGTCTAGCTAGTCGGGAAGTTAGTTAAAAATCGATTGCAAGATTTGTTTTGGACAAACAAACAAAGAAGAATCGAAGTTAATCAAAACATGGTAAAAAATATATTTCAAAACAACGGAATCGCTGAATGATGGAATTCGTCTCCTATAAATAAGTTTTCTCGTGCCCATAAACAAACGTATTGGAAATTTGAGAATAGAAAACCACGCAAAAACAATGGGTCCACTATTCAGAAGTGTCCGTAAATAAATTTTTACCACAATTAAATTAATAAGTTATAATTAAGAGTTGTAAGTTTATAAGTTTAAGCATTAAATTACGAAAAATTTTCATGGTAATTGTTATTTTTTTTAAATGTAAATTACCTATGAAAGTGTTCACAGAGGATAAGATCGGTTTAGAAAAAAAAAAAAAAAAAAAAAAAAAAAAAACTCAAAAATGAACTTTTAATGAACTTCGTTCCTTTTTAAAAATGAACTTGAGTTGAGCGCGTTCATTTTTTTCAGGCATGAGTTTGAGCGCGAACTAACTCGTTTTTTACACGATGAACTTGAGTTTGAACTAGTTCGTTTTTTTCGTGAACTTGCACAACACTGATCAGCACATCTCCACGCTTGTTGCAATCACTACTTCTCCACAAAGTGTGGTGAACATTTGCATCGCAGCCAAAGATGAGCCTAAAACTTGAACGACAATAGCTAAGAATAGACTTAGCCAAGTCAGACAATGGGTCTGTCTCCTTGTAAGGAAGATAGGCAGAGACAAAGACAAAATCAACATTTGCAGCCCTGTCATTGAGTTTGACTTTAACTGCAACCATATCCTTATTCAGGAAGTTGACAAGATTAAAGGCATTATGTTCAGACCTAGTAATAATGCAAGCCTTGGGTGTATCGCAAAAGGTGTCATAGAAAATATTGAAACCTTTAACGCTAAGGCCGATGATTTTACCATCACAGGTCCAAGGCTCTTGAATAAGAACAATGTCAAAATCTCCATCAACCAGCCTCTTGGAGAGAAGAGCCGAAGCAGCCTTGCTATGATGGAGATTCAACTGACCAACTCTAATCTCATCCATAACAGAGAAACAGAAGCAACAGCCAGGTGGAAATTACCCATCATGGCCTGACTCAGGCGAAGTGTCCTTCTGCAACAGCTCCAAAGCCTTATCAATCCCACACAAAGACTGCGGCGAATCAGCTAGCAAAGTACCCTCTGGCTCAGAGTCCAGTATCAGATAAGTCAAGAGCATCACTAAAGGTACTCACCTGAGAAACCGAACGGGATAGCGCCACCTCAAAAGCAGAGAACTGAGAAACAGGAGGCTCAAAAGAAGCCAGGGGCTCAGCAGACTCTGAGGAATCCAAAACAGAAAGATCCACAGAAGCAGTAGATACCACCTCCTTAGGTTCCCGTTTGTTGGGATCGTGTAGAATTTTAAAGAATCCACAATCAAGACCAGTGAGAGCAGAGAAACCAGGCCTGCGCATCACCTCAACATCCCCAGAATCAACCTCGAGAATCCATCTAGCAGAGTTATATCCTGCAGAACACTGCAAGGCACACCACTCCATAGCTTTCAACTCAGTGTTGTAATGCTGAAGACGTCTCAGAAACATACTAGAGTCAGAGAACTTGTCTCTAGTCCTAAAAGCGACTTTAACAGGCTTGGGCAACTCATCAGCATCCAAGACTCTGAGTACTAAGTCACCCAATATTCTATTGGCAAAGTTGCTCTTGATCCATTCCAACGTAGCAGCATTACTACGCTGGAGAATCAGAGCCCCCTTTGCCAAGTTATTGGCAAGAATTTCAGGCAGACTGTCTCCAATAGGAATAGTCAATCAGCTTCAAAATCTCATGCTGAATACAATCATAATCATCCAAAGACAGCCTGTCAGAAGGGAAATCGCTCTTAACAATGGCTACCCTGGTCGATGACTGAACAGCATGAGCATAAGAGCAAGGTTGGTCATTCTCCCCAGATGTCACCCCACTGAGGTTGGACATCCTTCCCAGACAGAGCCCCCGAAGAAGGTTGGACATCCTTCCTTAACTTTTTCTGAAAAGTCTGCACTGTGGGGGATGGCGTTGAAACCAAAGGCCGAGACCTTTTAGTACCATCACCACCAGCAGCAGCAGCAGAAGCATGAGACAATTGTCTCCTTCTTTTCTTTCAAGTTCTTCTTCTGGCTTTGGTCAGAACCCCAACACTAGACAGTTCATCCCCCATGGGCTGCTGGCAAGAGCCAGCCTCTCCACTAGAAGATGGACCTGCATTAACGGTTCTAACCAAACCAGAGCCTTGATCTTTCTGCTTAGTCAGAGATGAAGCTGTGTCACCAGTTACACCCAAAGGTAAACCAGTTACCACAGCAGCATATGCTCTGGTTACACCAGAAGGTAAACCAGATGCCGGAGACTGTAAAGAATTTTTCAAACAGGACCCTCTAGCTAAGTCCTGAATGCACCCCTTTTTATCCTGCACGACGGGCGATGCAGTACAAGAAGAATTTGTAGAACTATCCATGAAGATGTGATTTTCACCTACAGATCTTAGCTGAGCATGTTGGAATGGCCTTCACGCCGTGGGTGACCCTGCCAGGAGCATACACTCCACACACAGAGCATGCACTCAGCGTGCAAAGCATACACCCCAGACGTACGTCGCTCATTCTGCCCAGAAACCCCCCCCCCCCCCCTCTGCCACTATGAGGCGACTTGCAGGTCTTGGGAGGGAGCTAACCATATTAACTGTCACTTCCTGGTCTCATTCTATTCCATTCTATACAGGCCCACCAGTGAATGAGTGGATCTGTGCTCTAAGCTGGTAGATGTGAGATGCCGGGTTCAATTCTATGCCATGCTCATTGGCCTAGTCGTTCAAAGTTTTCCATGATTTTCTCAGAAACTTGCATAAATATGGGCGACAACCCCTTAGAAAGACTCCCACAGAGGGCACTTCCTCTCAGGCCTAGGACCCTCATACAGTCAATTAGCCTTAAATCCCCACAACTCAACCCATTCCCTACAATTTAAATTTTTTTTGTTTAGAGAAATTTCTGGAAAGTTTGAGAGATCCAAACATAAAGTAAATATTCTCGCCAATATTATTGCAAGCATATAATGACAAGCTAACCATATTAACTGTCACTTCCCTTTCTGTTCTATCATCTTGATCATTGTTTTATCCTACTATCTTGAATTCTGTTATATTGTCCTAAAAGAGGGATTCATCTTAAATGATTTTAAAAGTTTAAGTGAAACATAATGCAGAGGTTGATCAAGGTTTTAATTTTTGGGGCCTATTTTTGTAAGGATTTTTTCATTTATTTTAAAATAGTGTGTAACACCTTTTAGCTTTTAGTGGTCACTTTATGTAATATTTGATATAAAGTTAATCTTGTTACATTGAACTTAGTATAGACAATCATTTGAAATGATGCTGAAAAGATGAAAAAATTCATTAAAAAGGTAATTTTTATAAAATTAAATTTTGTGAAAGGGGTGTTTTTATGAATTTTTGAATTTTATGAAGGGGTCCATTTTGTGAATTTGGATTTTGTCAAGGAGCCTATTTAACAAATTTGAGTTTTCCCATTTTACGGATTTGATTTTTGTGAAAGGACAGCAAAATGGCTCCAATTTTTGCCTGGATCGATTTCTATAATAGCCCATAATTAAGTGTTTCGATAGAATAAACTTTCTATCACAGAATAAAAACACGGTGAAATTCAGGAGACTGTTTTACATTTATGTTTGATTATTTTAAATAAACAAAATGTACTTAAATAACAAAAGTCTAAGCGATAAATTAAACAAAAACTGTGCAAGTGCTCATAAACACTAACATAATCCTAAATACTACAAATTAAAGCCCCAAGTATTACTGAAATTACCAGCTTAAGTATCACTTTATAAATACTTGAAATTGCTATTACTATAACACTGAAAGGGGAAAAAAAAACATATATATAACATTGAAAGGAAAAAAAAAAAAAAAATTAAAACCCTGATTCAAGGTAATTGCGAATGTTTTGACAAAAAAACTTTTACTCAGGAGGATACACTCTCTTTACTGTAATATGAAACAGCTTGATAATCTGAAAACAAAAGTCCTATGTTATTTGTTTACATTTTGCCGATTTTTTTTCCGAACAAACCAAGGATACGAATTTACTACATAATAACATATAAAATCATTCATTTTATGTTTGGTTGAGGTTAAATGGGCTTTACATTGCACTAGTGCTGCACTATGGATAATTGGCAACGGTCTGGGATTCATCCCTAAAGGTGGTCACGAGACATGTCATGACAATTTTAATTCTCCAAAGAGGGGATGAATGCTTCGTAGCCCCACCAGTAGTCAAAGCTGGTAGACAGAAGTGTCAGGTTTGATCCTATGTTCTAATCATCAACCTAGTCGTTCAGAGTTTTCCATGGTTTTCCCTGAAACCCACTTAAATATAAATTAGGACCCCTAAGAAAGATCTCCAAGGAGTTCATCCCCTTCAGCCCAAGTCCCTAGTGTGGACAACTGGACTTAATCCTAACACCAACACCATTTTGTATTTTCTGTTCAGAATGTAATATGTTAACATAGACGATAATCAAGAAATTGTTGTTTAAAATTGATTAAATAATTTTTAACTGTAATATTTCAATAATTTAGCACAAATATATTTTGATAATCTCCATGTTTCAACATCAAAAACTAAATAAAAGAAATTTCAGAATAAAAATATAACTTTAAAAGACATTAAATAAGCATTAAAATTAAAAAAAGAAAATATGTAAGTTATGCAATGTAAATTTAAATTTCTTTCCCATTTTAAAATTTTTGTGGACTCTATAATTCTTCAATGACCATTCAAATACTCAACTTCGCAAGAGTTCATTCACAGTATTTGAACAATTCCAAAACCGCATTCAAATATTAAATGAATGAACACATTGTTTTATGAATTATCAAAAAATATAAATAAAAAAATAATTGCACTTTAAAATAATTGAATGTTATATATATTGAAATTTTATTTTTCCGACTGAGTGAAAATAATGCCTGGACCGGGAGTCGAACCCCGGATCTTTGACTTACAAGGTCAAGGCTCTACCAATTGAGTTGTTCAGGCAGACAGCCGGTCGACATTACTCACTCGGACAACCTTTAGGCAGAAACATCTGGTCTATCATTTAGATAGCTCAACAGAAATAAGCCGCAGGTAATGGAAAACACCATTAAACAATGGGAGAAAGAAATACAATTTTTATTAAAATCACACAATCAACTGTGGAAGTCCTGCGGCTTATTTCTGTTGAGCTATCTAAATGATAGACTAGATGTTTCTGCCTAAAGGTTGTCTGAGTGAGTAATGTCGACCGGCTCTCGGCCTGGATAGCTCAATTGGTAGATCCTAGACCTTGTAAGTCAAAGATCCGGGATTCGACTCCCGGTCCAGGCATTATTTTCACTCAGTCGAAAAAATAAAATTTCAATAAATATGATTTTCTTCCACAGTTGATTGTGTGATTTTTAATAAAAATCGAATGTTATCCTTTCATTTCTATACATCAATATTAGAATATGTATATATTATACATTGGCTTTCAAGGGTGAAAAAGGTCTCCCCTGACGAATTTTTTTCTCCTTTCTGAGCTTCTTCTACTTGAAAAAAATTCATTCTTATTGGTCCATGTGGTTTCAGTGATATTGTATCTGTTGCTTGGCTTTTATTACGTATAATAACTCATTAATATATATATATATATATATATATATACAATCAAATGAACAAAAAGTTCAGGTTCATTGGGTTTAACATTTCAATACGGCTATGCAGTGGGGAAATGACAACGGTATCAGATTTATCTCTAGCTATTGTCAGGAGATATACCATTCAGTTTTTTATTGTCCATGGAGAGGGTGGATCCTTTGCTTCAATGAGCTTGAACCAACAAGTAGAAACATCAATGTATAAAGCTACATTCCTCTGTTTAATTCCCAAATTTCATGAAATATCAAACCACAACATTCTCTTTTGCGCACTTAAAAAAAAAAAAAAACACTGGTTACCACCATCTTTTTGCCATGAATATCGAAATGCACAAAACTTGGTTCTGCAACAATCACTATCAGGTATGTATGTGCGCTTCACTCACATAAAATTTCACTGGGTGTATGCACTTCCTTGCTATGCATGAATCTCAAAATGCACAAAATTTGATTCCATAGCAATTACTATCATGCACGTATGTTCATGCCTACAAAATTTACTAATCTGGCAGTAAATAACTCAGATATATATATATATATATATATAATGTTTGTAAGTCTAATTACACAGTTGAATAAAATTCAAAGCAAGAAAAATTAATATTTTCAAAATTTTTCATCATGAAAAGAAACATTTTTCTTTACTTTAATTTCAAACGAAGCACAAACATAATTATAAAATAAAACAAACGACCTTACTTAGGCTTCATCTTTAGCAATAAGCTTTTCTGGGGAGGATCCTCCCCCTTTGTCAGTTACAACTAGTGTTTTCTGGCACCGGCTATTTAGAGCCTCACCTCTTTCTTGTAGCGAGTAGCGCCACTGTGGATCAATTCTGGCCGATTCGTGGTCATTAATGGTGCTGCTATCGTTAACGATCTCAACGCTTTCACGGAGAAAAGCATACGTAGGATTATTATAGTTAGCTATTTTTTCAACGTTATTAAATACTATTTTTATTTCATTTTCACAGTATGCTTTGGCTAGCGCGGTAGTAGAACGGGCAAATTTTATATCGTTTTCATGTTCCTTTAGATGGGTCTTGATTTTCCTCTTAGTAACTCCTATATAGCTTCCTTTTCTTTTGTTTGGATATTCGATGGGAATTCTATAAACACTGGCGGTTTCGAGGGGGGAATAATATCTTTGTCATTTCTTATAATTTGAAAAATGTTCGGGTTCGGTTTAATCAGAATGTTTAGATTGAATTTGTTGTCAGTATTTTTTATTTTATTTGAGGTTCCTTGGTTATAGGGTATTGAGAATGTATATTTTTGCTGCCTTTTTTGCTGGTTTGGGATATGATTTAGCTGTTTCATTCTTTTTTATATAATTTTTCAACAATAAATTTTGGATATCCGGTTTCAACGGTTAATTTTTTAATAAACTTAAGTTCTTTGTTTAAGTCATTTTTATTATTACATACTAGTATTGCACGATTAACATAGCTGCGGATTGTGTTAATTTTATACTTATAAGGGGTTTTACTTCTATTGTCAACAATTTTGTTACTGGCCATCGGTTTCCTGTAAATGGTGGTTCTTATTTTGTTATTTTTCACGTTTAATTTTAACATCTAAGTAATTTACCTCACTGTTCTGTTCGGATTCATTGGTAAATTTAATATTATCGTCAAGCAAATTTAGTTTATCAAGTATTTTGTTTATATTTTGATCTCTCTGAATAACTGCAAAAACATCGTCCACATACCTGACCCAAAAAATTACTTTATCTTTCATTAATTTAAATATATCATTTTCAAGTATTCTTAATTTGTATTCAGCTATTATCCCTGAAATAGGTGATCCCATTGGCACCCCCATATTCTGTTTATATACAACATTATTGAATTTAAAATAGCTTTCGCGTAGGATAAGATTACTAGCGGTAATTAACGTATCCGCAACAGATTTTTCATATTGATTTGCTATTGTTTGATTAATTTTATCACAGTTTTCATTAATATCGATAGATGGGAAGAAATTGATAACGTCAAAACTAATAAAATTTCTGGTTATTGTTAATTTCTAGGTCATTAATACCTTTAATAAAATCTTCTGTAGAGTTAAGGCTATGATCAGAGGGTGGCAACAGGTTACGGTAGATATGGGTCATATATTTTTCGAGGGGGTAGGTAGGACCTTCTTTTTTATTAACAATCGGTCGGAATTTGGGTGGGTCTTTATGGTCTTTAAATCGTCCAAAAAGGCGCGGGGTATTAGGAGCGAAATTATTAACAATTGGGGGGGTGGGGTATCTGGCCAGTTACCTTGTTTTATTAATTTATTGACTTTTTCTATTAGTTTTTTATTGGGGTCATTTTTAATTATGGTGGTTCCTATTTCCTTAATTATGTCATTCATTTTATTATTATAATCTGTACGATTCAAAATGGCTATTTTGCAGGTTTTGTCTGTAAGGGTGCAGGTAATTTGTTCGTTTTTCTTAATTTGTTTTAATGTTTTAAAGTCGGCACAGTTAACGTTCTTATTTTTAGTACTCTTAGTCAATTCATTATAAGCTACATTCCCGATTTGGTTTTTATTTGGTGGGGGAGTTTTATCAATAGCGGTTTCTACTTTAGCGATACTGTCATTTAAATTTATTGGCTGGTCAAGAACAAACTTTGGTCAGAGTTTTAATAATGCGTCTTCATGGCTATTAGTTTTGTAGTTTGATAAATTAATATATGGTTGTTCTTTGATTGTCTTATTATTTAAAACTTCTTCGTTAATCCAGTTTTTTAGTTTATTGTTATGTCTTTTAATAGCAATTACTTAGATGTTAAAATTAATCGTGAAAATAACAAAATAAGAACCACCGTTTACAGGAAACCGACGGCCAGTAACGAAATTGTTGACAATAGAAGTAAAACCCCTTATAAGTATAAAATTAACACAATCCGCAGCTATGTTAATCGCATAATACTAGTATGTAATAATAAAAATGACTTAAACAAAGAACTTAAGTTTATTAAAAAATTAACCGTTGAAGCCGGATATCCAAAATTTATTGTTGAAAAATTATATAAAAAATCTGGAGTGACTCCACTCGACTTTCCGAACATTGAGTAACTAACAGTTTTGTAGATAAAATAAAGAAAGAGGAATTGCTAAACAAACAAAAGAGAGAAAACGATAATAGAGTGTTTTTTTCTCCATATATCACACGAGGTTTTATTTAACGCTACTGAACTTTGAGCCCTTAGATCATAATGATAAAGAATTTTTCGTTTTGTCCCTGTAAAAATCTATAGATGCTAGATTCACCAAAATGCTTATAGTTAGTGCAACAGTGATTTATAATATTCATACAAATTTTCAGCTCAATTGAATAAGGCGTTTAGATGCTATCGCACTTTTAAAAATTTGGTCTCATAGGCCATAATGATAAAGAATTTTTCTTTGTGTCCCTGTAAAAAAACTGTAGTGCTAGATTCACCAAAATCTATACAGTTGGTGCAAATGCGACCTATAACATGTGTACAATTTTTTTGCTCAGAATTATAAGGCGTTTAGACGCTATCACACTTTTAAAAATTTGGCCCCATTGGCCTTAATGATAAAGAATTTTTCTTTGTGTCCCTGTAAAAAAACTATAAGTGCTAGATTCTCCAAAATCTATACAGATTGAGTATCTGTGACCTATAATATGGGTATAAAATTTTTGCTCAATTGAATAAGGCGTTTAGATGCTATCGCACTTTTAAGATTTTGGTCCCATAGGCCATAATGATAAAGAATTTTTCTTTGTGTCCCTGTAAAAAAACTATAAGTGCTAGATTCACCAAAATCTATAGGGTTCGTACTATGGTGACTTACAATATACGTACCAACTTTCAGGTTAATCGAACAAAGCCTTTAGACGCTAGCGTGTTCACAAACATACACACATACATACATACATCATCGTAAAAATAGTGAAAACGGACTCAGGGGACCTCAAAACGTATAGAAACATCAAAATCTCAAATTCGGATTTTTGACATGATTACAATACTTTCCTCACTATAGTGTTCGGAAAGTAAAAAAGAATGAAACAGTTAAATCATACCCTAAACCAGCAAAAAAGGCAGCAAAAATATACATTCTCAATACCCTATAACCACGGAACCTCAAATAAAATAAAAAATACTGCCAACAAATTCAATCTAAATATTCCGATTAAACCGAACCCGAACATTTTTCAAATTATAAGAAATGACAAACATATTATTCTCCCCCTCGAAACCGCCGGTGTTTATAGAATTCCCATCGAATATCCCGACAAAAGAAAAGGAAGCTATATAGGAGTTACTGAGAGGAAAATCAAGACCCGTCTAAAGGAACATGAAAACGATATAAAATTTGCCCGTTCTACTACTAGCCAAAGCATACTGTGAAAATGAAATAAAAATAGAATTTAATAACGTTGAAAAAATAGCTAACTATAATAATCCTACTTATGCTTTTCTCCGTAAAAGTGTTGAGATCATTAACGATAGCAGCGCCATTAATGACCACGAATCGGCCAGAATTGATCCACAGTGGCGCTACTTGCTACAAGAAAGAGGTGAGGCTATAAATAGCCGGTGCCAGAAAACACTAGTTGCAATTGACAAAGGGGGAGGATCCTCCCCAGAAAAGCTTATTGCTAAAGATGAAGCCTAAGTAAGGTCGTTTGAATTTAAAATGAAAAATGTTTCTTATAAAATAAAACAAACAAACAACAACAACAACAAAAGAAAAAACAGTACAATTTATTTCATAAAGACACTTACCAAATAGCTTAAAAAGCAGATATATAACTATTTTACTATTTCTATCATTAAAAACAAATTGCTGAATCCCAGACCTTCTCAAATTGCTCATTGCATAACTCTAGTAAACATAAAACCCACCCAACAACCCAGCATTCTATTAGAAATCAAATAATTACAGAAAGCTGAATAAACAAATCAAATCTCCTAAGCATCCACATATTGTGTCATCATAGAACAGGATAAATTATGGTTACAAAAGACAATTTCTCGCTACGGAATTCGCAGAACCTCTGTTTTAAGAGGGCCATTGGAAACGAGTCCATTGGACCTGACATGCGTCCTTGCAAGGAGTAAATTTTACAGCTTTATTTACAAGCCTTGCAGCAATCCTGATGTAAACTTTAAGTTAAAGAAAAATATAGAAAATAATTACTAAATTGCAGGTTTTTATTATTATTACCCAAGTTTGTGAAAAAAACAATGTCCCCCCCCCCCCCCCCAAAAAAAAAAAAAAAGTAACATGTATGCATTTTATTATGTCTTTTGAAGTACAGTTTATTTTTTTCCTCAAGTCTCAATTTTTTCTTTCAGGAAGGTAAAAAGAAATTTGAAAAAGAAACTGCTAGGTTTTGTCAGTCATTAGAACGCCATTTAAATCTTTCTACAAAGAAAAGTGAAAATCACCTTTTAGAAGTAAGTAATTTTTATTAATTTTTGTTAATAGGGATTAGGTGTGGAGGTGCTCACATTTTGATTGCAGTAGATGCTAAACATATCCTAACTGTTTATCCATGCTATGTTTATATCCATCTGGGATGCAAAAAAGTCACAATTTGAAGGTTTAAAGAATTCATAACTACTTGCAATTAAAATAGCACTCATAAATTTTTCTTAAAATTTTCTAAGCATTGATATTCTATTTATTGTAAAAACGTTGTGTGTTTGTATATCATAGCTGCCAACTCTCCCGAAAAATTTGGGAGACTCCCGAATTTTGAAGCAATCTCCCGAACTCCTGAAAAACATATCTCCCAAATTTTTCAATATTTTCGTCACGTGCCTATTTTTTTTTCTTTTCTTCCCCACACTGACGTTTCAGACAGGCAATTTTTGCCGCGAATTCACAGGAATTCTCGATTGTTTTTTTTTTTTTTTTGTTTTTTTAATTGTCTAATTCGCGGAAATTCCACAAATTTATTTCTTCCATTTCTAGAAAGTCGCAGATATCGTTCGTTTTATAAAAAGAAACCCCATAGAACAATCGGCGATAGAATGTTCTACGAAAGCTCCCGATTCCTAATCTTTCTACATCCACAACATAAATGTCAATATTAATTTCAAACTCACTTTATGAGATTCTAGAACCTATAAAGAAATAGAATTGTTAAATATTTCTTGCTCATGTAGTTATTTTTTGCCCCCTCCCCTATTTATCTCCAACTATACTCCGGGAAAGGATAACTTGACAGTGTGTATTAGCCTGTAGAAATTACACATCCACGAAAGAAAATAGTTCTTTACTATATTTAAGTGTAATAAACTTTTTCTCGATTTTTTTTTTTTTTTTTTTTATTCTGGTAAACTGAAAAAGAATTAACTATTTAAACTAAACATATTTATGTTAACACATGGAATTCTTTGTAATAGATAAGCATAAAATTTATATCAATGTATTGTTTCGCGAAGAAAGTCTGTTGGCGAAATATTGGCGGAAGAGGGAATACCGGAAGCAACCTTTTAACCCCTATTGTGAGTGTGAAACAGTTTGGTGGGGCTAATAGATTACTTTATTTTCGAAAATTTGAAGATAATTAATGCACAGTCCGCTTCTTTAATTTCACAACTGTTAAAAATAGAGTAAAAATTTTGACGGATTTGAACTTTTGGGAAATTTTCACACCCGATTCACACCAAATATGTCAATGAAATATTCAAGCTAACAGGAATAAGGAAAAATATTTTTGGACAAATACTTTTTCGTTATTATTATTACATTGATAATATAATTTCAATTCGTTTACGCATTGTTATATAAAATATTTTTATTTCCAATACAAACAACTAATAGTGTTTACATTAATTTATACTATGCACTATATACTAAAGATTTTACTTTTTTTTTTTTTTTTTTCTGGAACAGAACAATAAAAGAAAAACATAATTATCTTTAATAATAATAATAATAATAATAATAATTATCATATATATATATATATATATATATATATATATCAGACTTATATATGTAAAATTTATATATAAATGGGAGACAGATCATTTATTTAAAGCCGAAATTACATAATTAGCAAGCATTACATTGTAAAACAAATTTTATTTTAATGGATATTTACTTAAAGAAAATTAATTGGGAAATAAATACTGTTTGAGACTTTATAACAAATTGATCGATACCTTGGAGAGGAAAATTTTAAGATTGCTTTTAAATTTAATATCACACATTAATATCAAAGCATGCTTATCCATTCAATATATCAAAATAAATTGAAAAATGCGTGAAATGACATGCTTTCATTCCTATTCCAAAGAATCGAATAACGTAACATTTCCCTCTTTCTCATCTATAAAAATCTCATTCCAACCTCCTAAAAATGCTATGAAAATAAATGTTTCAACTCAGTTTTTAAAAATAGCAGTCGCAAAGGTGTGTGTTTATAAGTATTAAATAAATACATCAAGACAAATCATATTTACAAGTAAATTAAAATTCGCTTCCCTTTCATATAAATTGTAAGTTTCTTAATTTTATTCAGAAATAAATATATAAAAATTCTCATATTCACATTTAGCATAAAAAATCGGGATACAGACAAAATGAATGTATAAACAAATTGTAAACAGAGATTCCCTCTGCATATGAAAATTCACTATATTTATTTATTTATTTTAAATTAATATTTTTTAAATATTTTCATAAAAGCTTTAAACTATTTCCACTTTCTCATTTTTTTACTGCTTTTAACATTTACTGATTAACCGGTAAATAATAATGCAAATTGAAAATCTATTACGTTCTGTTCATTTAGAACTTTTTGTTCATTTTCTCCACAGAAGATACTGCCATTTTAAAATCACAGTTTAAATCTTATGATAAAATAATTTTTCTGCCAAAATATATTCGAAATATTTTAAAAGTATATTTTTAAATTATATATATATATAATCAGTTTCTCTTTAAAGAAAACAAAGACAAAAAATGTACATTCAGATAATATTTTATTTAATTTTTTCCTTTTTCAAAATATTTAAGTATTAACCTTTTTGTTTTGTTTTTCTCTCAAGGTAAAATGTAGCATATTACATAATTTGCAGTAATATGGATTTACAATAAATTGTAAGTAATGAATTTAGTGTAAATTCATTTATAAAGAAACTAAAAAATATACTCTGAAAAAATATTTTTACTTTAATCGAAAAAAAGAAAAAGAAAAAAACTTTCCGAAATTATCGCTAAATCGCCCGATATCGCAACCCAATTAACGCCAAGTGCGTAAACAGGTCTCTGTAGCCTTTGCAATACTGACAAGTTATGCATTCCCCGAGTATAGTGATCGGCAATCAAATGTTCTGCAGAAGTCTTTTTTCTGCCAATATTTATCCATCTGCAACATAGATAATATTCATTTGAAATTTGCTTTATTAGATTCTAGAAGTAGAATTGAAAGAGTTTAATATTTCTTACTCTGTAATTATTTTATCATCCCTCCCATAAGCGCAGACTTAACGGGGGCGGTCACCCCCGCTATAATTTTTCACGGGGGCAAAAGTATCTTTTCGCCGCCATGCTTCCAACAGGTAAAACTTTCAAACGAGAAAATTATATTTTCATCACAAACTTGAATTTTAATGAAATTTTTCACATCCTTGAAATTTTTTGTTTTCTTCTCTCCTTCTTTCTATACTGAGGTATTAGTAGAAAACAGAATGTATACTTTATGCAATGCCCCTTTTGCGCGAGAGAAGATGAACAAGATTTGATGAGAAAATCCATAGTTCATTTTATTCTCATCGCCTCCTAACTTTCCCTCATGCTTATAGACATAACTATTTAATCATATTATATCATCTGTTTTGAAAGTTCATGCTATGTTTAGTCATGTTATCATTTTTATTAAAAACTTATTTAATTTAACTAATAGATTATAAATTAAAACATACTTACTTCAGTTCCTTATTTTTCAGTTGTTTAAACTTTATTTTTATACTGTTAATTATCAATTACCGTTTTATTTACATTAAAAACTATCTTTTTCATGCAACACCTTTCTTTATCAATTCTGGATTGTTTAAATTTTTCTAACGATGTTTTTCCCACTAGATGGTGACATCGTAGCTAAAAATTGATCGTCATTATGTAAATCTTAATCGTTTCTTTTTACATCTGCCAGATGTTAATTTGTGATTCGTCCGTTTGATTGATGACTATCTAGACATCCTTCTTTCATGTATATAAATACCACATCATTTTAGTTCTGAGTTGGTGTATTGGTGATTAGCATGGATTCTGTTATCTAATGTTGTAATGCAAAGATTGACCAGCTGGTCCAGATCAAATTGATAGTATGTTAAGTTTGTTTTTAAGTTATTAAGTTTTCAAAGTATACTTGTTAAGTTTATTAATGATTTAAAGTTATTGTATAATTAACTGCTGGAAATGCTCACCTTAAAAATTCAAGTTGTGAGTGATTCCATACCAACTTACCTAAAAAAAAAAAATAAAAGTTGGTTGCGTGACCGATTCGGATTTTCTTTAAATTAGGTACACAGATTGATATAGAGGCATGAAAAAGTCCAGATTCTTAACTACTTGCTCCACATACTTATAGATATACAGGTCCTCAAAGTTTGTCCGTTCCCTTAAAATACCAAAAAAATTCCTGTTATTTATTTATTATTATTTTTTTTTTTTGTAAAAATTGTATTAATTCAGTATGAAAGTGTTAGGTATCTATGGAAACTAGTTATTCCAGGCATTCAGAAAAAAAAAATACTACAATGCTTATAATTAAAATCATTAAGGTACAGTACTCTTAGAAGTTGCAACCACAAAAATTTGATTTTCCTGATTTTACTAAAATTGAGACATCAATTCCAAAAAAAGGAAAATAAAACCAAAGGTTTACTCACTTTCTGGTAGAGTACAGGTGTTCACCATAAATTACTACACAATAAAATACTTGGGTTTCTCACTCCTTGGAAATATTTAAGCTTAAAGACAAACCACGGAGTAGAAAGAATAATAGGGGAAAGTCCAATGGTGCCCAGCCTTTGAAAGTGGAAGACTATATTTTTGTAAATATTGAGGGCGCTGTAGTCTACTTTCTCCCGGTTTTCCTTGACAGGAATTTTCGGTTTTCGACTGCTTTTGCTGCAAAATAAACTGTTATTATTACTAAAAGATAATTTAATCAACACAATTTTATCGTTTTCTCTTTCAACTTTTTTTTCTTTCTTGCTTATATGTTATGATCTTTTCGTTTATTTATCAAACTCTAAACCCTTTTTAATATTTTGCCAAATAGTGTATATGTTTTCCATGAAAATTCAAAATAAAGTTTTTTTTTTTTTTTTTTTTTTCCCGTTTTCCTTTTTCTAGTTGTGTTGGTTTTAAGCATCTGCAACTTTCTTTCATTTTAATTCTTTCTGTATTTGGATTATTATTATTTTAATTCTTGCTGTATTTGACTTAAGGATTTTTTTTTTTTTTTTTTTTTCAAACTCTAATATATATATTATATTAATAAATGCTCATACAATATCGGAATTTTTCGTAATGTGTGAAACTGGATAAATCAATAAATATTTTTCAAAATTATTTAGATTTTCTTTCTTTCATCAAAAATATGTTATCTTAAAATAGATTTAAAAGATTTTTTAATTTATGTATTTTCTTGTAACATTGAAAGCAGGGTTGGCAGGTTTTTGACGGTTTAAACCACAGTTTAAACTGTCATGTTAAAAACCCTGTGTCAAAAACCTCAAATTTTACACTTCTTAGTATATTTTAACAATGAAGTAATCATATTTAGAGAAACGAAATAACGTAGTCTTAAAAAGAGTGGTTAGTTTATAAGTAGGGATGAAACGGATAGTGATTTTGCCGGATACCGGATATCGGATATCCGGAGCTCTTCTGCCTGCCGGATACGGATATCCGGACCGGATATCCGTCGGATATCCGGCATTAGTTTCGTTTTTTGTTATGTTGTATATTTCTTTTCCTTTATTTTAAAACAATAAAATATAAACATATTTCATATACTATTCTTTTAAAAACATTTTAAATATAATTTATTTTAACTTATTTATTTAATATTCTATTTATTTGTGCAATATTGCCATGAAGAAAAAATTTTAAGCCTAATATACTCATTCCTACACTTGCAATTTTTGGTGAAAAGCACTATCCCAAAAAGATAGGTTTTGTTCAGAATTATAAAACTAAAATTTATTATTTACATATTTTTGCAATACTATTATTAAAAAAATGAAATAAAATATTTTACTAATATAATCACAGTTGAAGGGTTATTTTCATATGAAAACTAATGTTGTGGCCATCACGAAACCTTCTTGTATATAATTCTATATAACAGCGCCACTTACGGTTTAAATCGTATAAAAGTTTAACCATAGCTTCTCACAATAAATATTTTACAAAAGGAGTTTATGCAATTTTAATCAACAGATGCTGAGATATACGCTTGTGAAAAATCATAATAGAAGCTCCACCTGTTGGTTGATATACACATAAATAAAGTCAACATTTGCTTTCATAATGGTTGTCTTCTATATCAAGTTTCATGCACATATGTCATAGAAGTTGGGATTAACTTAGCCTATTCATTGGGTAAATTGTAGTGTAGTATTGCCACCTGTTGGCCGATATACACCTAAAATAAATCGCAATAGTGTTTCACAATGGCTGGTTCTCTCACATACCAAGTTCTATGCAATTATACACAATAGAATAAGAGATATAGCCTTCCGGGAAACTTCTGTATTGCAGAGCCACCTACTGGCCAACATGCACCCAAACTGAACCAGCATAATTTCTCATAATGCCTTTCCAACATGAAGTTTTGTGTAGTTACATGAAATAGAACCTAAAATATAGCCTTCCCTAAATTGCAGAAAGCACTGTATAACAGCACCACCTGTAGAGCGATTGGCGCCAAAATTTGATAGGCACTAATATATGCCAAGTTACATGTACATATATATTTATATGAAATTCTGTGCAGTAGTTTCTGAGATATAGCCTTCCTCTAAGTTGCAGAAATCACAGTATGGCACTACCACCTGTTGAGCCATTTGCACCAAAAGTTGTTAGGCACTGATTTATGTCATGGTGCAACTACACATAAATTTATATGTAATTGTAGTATGCAGTAGTTTTGGAGGTACAGTTGAACAGAATTTTTGTCACACACACACACCTTTTTTAAAAATTGGTTAAACCAGGTTCTGGACTTCTTAAAATGTGTAAATCCATGAAAAACCAGAAGTTGAAAATTTTTATGAATCCAATACTTTCTTTTGAGACATTTATAAGAAAACATAAAAGAAAGAAAAAAAAATAAACTAAAAGCTTCAAACTAGTAAGTTATGGCCATCACAAAACTTTCTTCTATATCTTTCTATATAACAACGCTACATGCTGTTTAACATGCAGAAGAAACATAATCATAGCTGCTTACAATAAAGATTTTAGATATTGAGTTTAGTGCAATTTTAATCAAAAAATTTTTAGATGTAGCCATGTGGAGAATCACAGAAGGTGAGGAACAGCTGCGCCACCTGTTGGTCGATATACACCCAAATTAAGCCAACTTTTATTCTCATATTATTTTTATCTTGTTTATCTATTAAATTTTATAGATGTTGAGATTTAGCTTTCCTATTCACAGAGTAAATTGCAACATAATATAGCCACCTATCGACCAATATGCACCAAAATTGAATCAACATGATGTTTTATAAAAATGACACTTTCTCATACTAAATTTTTAGCAATTATACACGAATGAATCTGAGATATAACTTCCCCATTCACGGGAAAATTGCAGCATAGCAGCATCACCTATTGGCCGTTATGCACAGAAATTGAATGAACATGCTTCATAGCCCTCCCTGTGACACACTTAGTTTATTTTTTTTAATTATACACAGTATAAGCTGAGATATAGTCTTCCTTTAAATGGGAGAAATCACAGTATAGCAGCACCTAATGTTGAGTGATTTGCACCAAAAGTTGATGGGCACCTTTTTTTTTTGGTAAGATGCAACTGTGTATAAATTTATATGAAATTCTGTGCATTAACTCTTGAACTGCACAAAATTTTTGTCAGATAGACATTTTGCAAAAATGGTCAAATTGTGTTTTGGTTCCCTCAAAATGCGTAAATCCACCGAAAACTGGAAAATTTTCACAAATCCAATACTTCCTTCTATTTAATATAAAAGAAAGTAATAATTCAAAATGATTTTTTTTCTTTTTACTTATTTTATATTTTTATATTCTGTACAGATAAGAAAGAAAATTTTACATTAGTTATTAAAATTTTTTAAGTAAGTGAAGTTTTTCTGCAGTACAAAATCAAAAGCTTTAAATAACTGAATTTTTTTTTTTTTTTTTTTTTTTCTTATGAACAATATGAAAGTGAAAGTACAGACTTTCTGAAAATTTAAATACGTACTTTTATTTGAAGTAATTTTAATATTTTGGGATATATCTATGCAACGCAACAGGGAATTCTAAATTCAGGTGCTTTAGTAAGATATTCCATTAAAAATGCAAATGTATATAAATTGGAGGGTTTTTTAAAAAATCCAAATCGAATAGATAGATGGCGCAAGTAATGCCAGGTTTCTGCTAGTATAAGTCACAAAACAACAGCTTTATTGTGTATGGAAAACTGGATTGTAAATAAACAGGTTCTAGTCAAAAAATGCGCATTATTTGACTCATTCTCGAAACAATCTAACAACATATTAGCAAAAGACATGAAAACAGAGTTATATATACACGCAACTGCAGAGAATAAATATCATTTGTTCAGGAACAACAATGAACAGCTCTCTTTTTATTGTTATGGGGAAAATTAGGGGGGATGTTATAGATCACTCTGGAAAAAAAAAAAAAAAAAAACTAGCTAATTCTGTACAAAATTAAAATAGAGCTTCTATATTTCTTAGACCTGAAGCTACTTTTGGCTAAATTTGTTTGCTAATGAGTCCAAAATCGATTTTCGCAGAAGCCAACTTAAAAAAAAAAAAAAATCCTTTACAAGCTACAACTGATCTAAAAAAAAATTAAAAATTTGTCGCAAAATTTTCATCTGATGGGAGTTTAAGCTTGAATTTTCTCCTTCGGATATCCGTCGGATATCCGGCTTGAAATTGCCGGATATCCGTATCCGGTGTGCTGATATCCGGTACCCCGCCGGATATTTAAAACTCAGCCGGATAGGCCGGATACCGGATAGTTACCGGATATCCGTTTCATCCCTATTTATAAGTTTCTCATGGTTAAAAATAATTTTTAGAACAGTATTACCTGTTTCCTATGAATGTCAATGATTTCTGCTTAAGTACAAAAAATTGATATTTATTACACTTACAAAATACAATAGAAATTTGTATCTTCTAAGGTGAACTACTTATTGCACTAAGTTATCCAAAATTTTACAAAGAACTCTATTAAAATATTAAATATAATTAAAAGGTGCCAGTGTCATAAGTATTCTATCCCAGTGAATAAAATTACTGTGCAATATTGCATCATATCTTTTCATTTTAAGTTATAATCAATATCAGTAGCATGTTTTAATGCAGTACAATTAAAATTTTTTGAGGTATTGCATGATTAGTTGAACTAAATTTTTAATATGAATCCCATAATGCAATTTTTAATTATTTTTAATTAAGAAGATAATGCACAGTATAATTCTCTTTTGTGAATTAATGTCTTAAAGGTATGAAAATTTAGATTTATATGCATTAAAAGGTAATATTAAATACTTTAAAATGCAATATTAAATAATTCATTAAAATTTCTCAAACTGTATTTAAATAAAAAAATTTCCTTCCCTTTTTAAAAATGCGTGCATCTAATAAACTTTTAATTTTATATCTCGATTTTACATTATTATAATATAACAATATATTCTAAGATATCTGGATATTACTCTGTGAATTCATTGATATAATTCAATTATTTAATTGTTAAAAAACATAAATTTGAATGCTAAAAATTTCATTGAAATTTCAACATGCAATGTAATTTTAAAATATAACTTGTCATTGAATTCACAAACTTAATATGTTTAATTTATATTTTTTAATCATAACGTTAAAGTAAGGAGGAAAAAAAAAATTATTTTTTGTAAAATTTAGTTAGTTTTAGAGAGTTTTTAATATTAATTGTATTACTATAATTTACCATCTACATATGCAATTTTTCGTAGCGCTAAGGCAGTTCACAAGAAAGATTTTTACAGTTTCCAGTTTACCCATGTGGTTTTTGACGGTTTAAACCAGTTTTTGACAGTTTAAACCAGTTTTTGACAGTTTAAACCAGTTTTTGACACCTGTTGCATCAAAAACCAGTTTTTGACGTAAAAAAACCAACCCTGATTGAAAGCCATGACAATGAAAGAAATAATAATAATAAAACTTGCGACATTTATTTTAAGGTCATTTATATCTTTCTCTCACTTATTTTCTTCATAGAATTTGCTAATGATTTTAAGCTCAATGATAAGTTATTATTTTTCATAAGTGCAGATCACTTGGTAATGCATTAAAAAAAAAAAAAGAAAGAAAGAAAAGAAAAGAAAATGGGAAAAAAAAAAAAAAAAAACCGTGAATTAAATTTGATTTTAATCAAATGAAAATTTCAGAGATTACATTTTTAAAATTGCAAAAGAAAAGTTTTTACGTCATTTCCCCTTTACTTTTTAAATTCTTGCCATACCTGTGGTGGAGAGATTCTGCTATCTCGAAGCTGGTAGACCGAAAGTGCGTTCGATCCAAGATCGCGCTCGCCAATTTGGCCGATCGGAGTTTTCCGTGGTTTTCTCTGAAACTCGCACAAATACACAGGCTTAGAGACCTTAACCCTCCGTCGAGCGCACCCTGCCTGAGAGGCCCGTTCTGGTTTTTATTATCTAAATATCCTACACATGATTTTTAATTCAAAAACACCCATATGGTGACCTTATTAAGTGTGAATAGAAAGTATTAAACGAAAATTTGATGCATAAGTACAAATTTATTGATTGTAGTACAAGTATTTTAACAATATAAAGTACTTACCTGCCCTCTCAGGCTGGGTGCACCCGATTTTGTTCGTCCTAAGGAGATGCGCCTGACGTAGGGTCAAAAAGACCTTCACGGAGGGCACATTACTCAGGCCCAGAATCCTTGTGTAATCAATTAACTTCTAAGCCCCCCCCCCTTCCACACACGCACACACACAAAAAAAAAAAAAAAATTAAAATTTTTAATAACGTTCTTTCAGCATATAACGTGTGATGATTAAACAGTTGACAGATTTAAAAAAAAAAAAAAAGTAAGTAAACACCATAAAGAACTAGAGAAAAAAAAAAAATGTTTGTATGTTTTTATTATTTTTCTTTTTTAGATAAAAAATGTATTAGTTATTTATTTATATAAAATAATAAATTATATAATAGTAATATACTGTATAATGTAATATATTTAAATAATGTTATTGATAATTATATTTATTTATAAAATGTCAAAATTTTTACCGATTTGGCATAATATTACTTTCTTCTATATTCAATAGAAGAAAGTATTGGATTCGTAAAAATTTTCGACTTCAGGTTTTTGATGGATTTACACGTTTTGAGGGCTGTAGAACACGATTTGACAATTTTTAGAAAATGTCTGTCTGTGTGTGTGTGTGTCAAAATTTTGTGGCAACTGTATCTCAGGAACTACAGCACAGAATTTCATACAAATTGGTATGTAGTTGCACCTTGACATAAATTAGTGCCTGTCAACTTTTGGTAAAAATTGTCTTACAGGTTGCGTTGCCATCCCGCTTTTTCTGAATTTTTAGCATGATGATATAGGACAAAATTTTGTATAAATGTGCATAAAGAGAATTATTTTTTAGTAATTATGAAATTTACAAGAATTAATTATAATAGAGATAGTCAACTGGGAAAAAAATTTTGTATGTGTAGGAGCCTCGCCACCTGCCCCCTGGGGAGGTGGGGGAAGTCCCCCCTCGAGGGGAGTAACTTTTTATGATGGTTATCTTTCAAAAGAGCTCGTCAATACCTTTAAAACGAATGGTTGAACCATCGATCTGCGATAATTTAAAATAAAGTTAGTTTTTTTTTAAATTATAATATCGACAGTAAAATTGACTTTTTGTTTTATATTTAGTGTTATACTACTTCTATAGTATGGAAATCGTCTGCATTATCATGGAAGATAATTTTTTTTAAATAATAATTTTAATAAATTATTTTTACTGAGTGAATTTGTATAGGAAAATATAGAAGAAAGTCATGTGGTGGCCACAACATACTAGCTTTAAGATAGTTTAGAAAATTAAGTGGTAAAATTGGATATTGGCAGATATCCTGGCATATATGTGTGGTGGAACACAAAATCGGGAGAATGCAAAATCACAGATTTAAGGAAATAGTCCTGCCGTACGAAAAAGCGTTTTCCTGTAATCTATTAAAGAAAAATAAATTTAATTATATCTGTATATAATTTTCAAAAATTTCATTCAGCAACGTACATTATCAGAATTTTTCCCTTACTATAATTGCAATTTAAAAAAAAAGGTATTATACATATCTTTTGGAACACGAGAAATGCCGGGTTCAAACCCAAGTCACATTAGTCATTTCAGCCGTTTGGAGTTTTTAATAGTTTTCACCAAAACTTACATGGATATAGGCTAGGCGTTCTTGGTTTCTTAGAAAGATCTCGACAGAGGATATTCTCCCCACGCCTAGTTCCTTCGTGTAGGCAATCTAGCTTAACCAGCACACCACTCCTCTATATATTTTTAAATCTTAATAGAATTAATATATAGATACAGAGTTATAATATAAATCAAAATATTTAACATTTGAAACAATAATTAAATCAATTAAATCACGTAGATTGAATTAGACCTGAAGAAATTCACATTCAACACTCGCCACATGGCGACTTAAAAATTGATAAAATCGCCAATCCCCTGTTCCCAACTTTCATAAGCATGAATTTCCTTAATCGATTATGTGGTTGAGAGGTTCAGCTCTCAAAGCTGGCAAACAGGAGGTGCCGCGTTCATCGCAGGTTGCACTCATTGGCCAAGCCGTTCAAAGTTTTCTATGGTTTTCCCCAAAAGTAGCGTAAATACACATTAGTACACCTTAAAAAGATCCCCACAGAAGGCTAGGGCGCAGAACCGCTCGGCCACTGTTAATAAGGTGGTGGTGGTGCTGGTGTGAAGGTTAAGTCCAATTGACTAGACGAGGTTCTTAGGCCTGGGTGGTGTGCCCTATGATAGGTGTCTTTTGGAGGGTACTAGCCCGTATTTATTCAAGTTTGGGCAAAAACCACGGAAAACTCTGAGCAGCTAAATTGACGAGCGCGACCTGGTATCAAGCTCGGCGCTTCCTATCTACCAGTTTTAGACGCAAAAACATTCGGCCACTGCTTAATAAGATGATGGTGTTACTGTATGAAGGTTAAGGTCAATTGACTACACAAGGGTCCTGGGTCTTGGTGGTGTGCCGTCTGTGGTGGTCTTTCTAAGGTGGTGCCAGTCTGTATTTACGTGTGTTTTGGCGAAAATCACGAAAAACTCTGAGCAGCTACGTTGACGAGCGCAACCTGGTATCGAACCAGGCACTTCCCGTCTATCCGCTTTGAACGCCAAACTGTTCGCCCACTGTTTAATAAGGTGGTGATGTGAAGTTAAGGCTGATTGACTACCCGAGGATCCTAGGGCTGGGTAGTCTGCCCGCCGTGTTGGTCATTCTTAGGAGTCAAAGCCCATATTTACTCGAGTTTTGGGAAAAAAAAAACACCGAAAACTCTGAGCGACTAGATCACCGAGCGCGACCTGGCAACGAACCCAGCACTTCATGTCTACCAGATTTTAATCGCAGAGCTACTCGGCCGATGACGGGGTTTTTAATAAAGATAACTAACTTACCGAGACATATGTAAATTAAAATAATCTTAAAATTTTTTAACATTAAAAAACTATTGATAATTCAGTCAGATATTTACATATAGCACATTCGTTAAAGATGAATGAGTTTCAAAATAAAAATAATACATAGTTTTAAAAAATCATATTATCCTATATAGTAAAAAGAGGTGCGGATGAATTTCCCTGTAATTTGTTGAAATGAAAATAAATTTAAATATATCTCCACAATTTCTAAAATTCCTCAAATAACAGAAATTATGATAAAATTTTTACTTATATTTACGTTTAAAAAAACTAGTCTGTTGTGGCCATCACATGACTTTCTTCTATATTTTCTTATACAAATTCACTCAGTAAAAATAATTTATTAAAATTATTATTTAAAAAAATTATCTTCCATGATAATGCAAACAATTTCAAGATTAGAGAAGTAGTATTACACTAAATATCCAAAAAAAAGTCAATTTTATTGTCAATATTACATTAAAAAAAGAAATAATAATAAAATAAAATAATATATATATATATGAAAAAAGTCGATACCTTCATTTTAAATTATCGCAGATCTTCGGTTCAACCATTCGTTTTAAAGGTACTGGCGAGCTCTTTTGAAAGATACCCATCATGAAAATTTACTCCCCTCGAGGGGGGGGGGATTCCCCCCCCCAGGGGTGGGGGAAGCGAGGCTCCTACATATACAAAAAAAATTTCCCAGTTGACTATCTCTATTATAAATAATTCTGATAAATTTTATAATGATTATTAAAAAATAATTCTCTTTATGCACATTTATACAAAATTTTGTCCTATACCACCATGTTAAAAATTTAGAAAAAGCGGGATGGCAACGCAACCTGTGAGACAATTTTTACCAAAAGTTGATAGGCACTAATTTATGTCAAGATGCAACTACATACCAATTTGTATGAAATTCTGTGCAGTAGTTCCTGAGATACAGTTGCCACAAAATTTTGTCACACACACAGACAGACATTTTCTAAAAATGGTCAAATCTTGTTCTGCAACTCTCAAAACGTGTAAAGCCATCAAAAGCCCACGGTCGAAAATTTTACGAATCCAATACTTTCTTCTGTTGAATATAGAAGAAAGTAACAAGATCTTTTGTATTACCTTAAAAAAATTAGTAGGATTAACTTACTTAGGATTACTTAGGTGTAACTTACTGTGTTACAAATAAATCAAGATAACTCTTATTAAATTTAAAGTTTAAAAAAATAATATCAACGGGAAAAGTACACCGTATTATATTTATTTATTTATTAATATTTCTTTTTTTCTTTCTTTATAATTTTCTCTTCTTTTTTTATTTAGTTTGTAATTTTCATTATTTGTTACACTTTTAATTTTGTACGATCACCTTGTACAATAGTGAAAAGTTTTTAAAAGCTTTTATTCGAATTTTTATCAATACAATCTCATTTTTGTATAACCTCTTACAAGGTCATAAAAATTCTTACCGTTATAAAAAAAAAAAAAAAAACTATATGTTATTAGGAAGACCTTATATAACATTATTTCTGTTTTCCAATTTTCTTTAAGTTAAAACTTTCCATAAAAAAATTAAACTAAATTATGATTTTCCCCATTGAAAATCATTACGGGAGCTTTTTGAGCAGGAGGTTCACGATGGTGGCGCCATCTGTTTTTCTGAAAAAGAATATGCCAGATTTGAAAGCCTCTTTCCCATCCTCTCCTGTTAATCCGTGAGACAAACCATAGGGCAAAAACATGCAATTTCGGCCATCTTGGCAGCCATTTTTCTCATAAAGGGGGTGCACTAGAAACTTTTTTATTTTTTTTTAAATTAGCTGCTGATGTGTTAGCTATTCACGGGAAAAGAGTTTACTTTTGGTTATTATTTGCATAAAGAGATATCTTGCTGATAGTATATGCATGTTTTTCTTTAATACCATATGCTTGTGCTTCCCCTCTCACAGACTTAACATTAATAAAAAAAGATGTGAAAAAAAAAAAAAAAACTTACTGAATATTATATAAATATTGTTTAATACATGTATCAGACTTTATTTGCCCTCTGAATATTTCTTAGTTACTTTTAGAAATAGTGTTATTAGGTGAATGAAGCATTGAATAATGGAGCAATATTCTGATTTTATTATATTCTGGTATTAAAACAAAACTAATGTGTACTCTATTTTTGTGACATCTTAAAGAAAGATGTAGGAAACCTTTTAATTTTTAAAATTTCAAGTTAGTATTTAGTGAAGAAATAGAATATTTACAAAACAGAAACACCTCATTTTAGGTAACCTCAAAGAAGTATACACACTTTTTAAACAGGAATATCCCAATCACAAGATTGGATTATCTAAATTTGCTGATTTGCGACCAAAGTGGTGTGTGTTAGCTTGTAGTACAGAAACTCATTCAGTCTATGTTTGTATGATTCTCCAAAATGACAGACTAATGATGGCATCTCTAAAACAATCTATTAAACCATCTGTCAGTGATTTTTTTTTTTGTCTCATTATGTGTGTGACATTAACAATGAAGCATGTATGTTAGGATTTTGTTCACAGTGTCCACTCCAAACTGTATTTGAAGAATTTTTAGATATGTTAATGGATGATTATGATGAAGAATCTGAAGTGACATTTCGACGGTGGATAACTACAATCCATTCAACACTCATTAAATTACTCATACCTGCCAATATTTTAATTTCTTCCGGGGTATTTTTAGCCCCGCCTTTATTTCGCACCACTTATTTTTTAAAAGAATTTTTTTCTTATTTTATCGAAGTTATATATTGGAGAAAATTTTTCTATAAAGTGGTGCGAAATAAAGGCAAAATTAAAATATTGGCAGCTATGGATTACTTTGTCTGCACCTGATTTTAAATCGGAACTTTTATTAAAAATGAAGTCCTTGGCAAAACACCATTACATTGCAAAATCTCAATCAGAGTATTTAAAAACAAGAAAAGCAGAACTAAAACCAGATGAGTGCATTTTATTACTTGATTTTTCTGAAAATTTTACTTTTATTGTACAGGATGCAATACAGGGATATCACTGGGAAAACATGCAAGCTACACTCCATCCTTTTATAGCATATGTTCGGCCAAATGATAACCTAAGTTTTTTCTATGCGTATTATCAGTGACTGTTTGACACATGATACGGTGGCAGTAGTTTCTTTTCAAAGGCCTGTAATTCGATATTTAACATCACAATATCCAGACATATAGAAAATAATTTATTTCAGTGGTGGTAGCTCAGCGCAGTACAAAAACAAGAAAACTTTTTAAATTTATGCCAACATAAAGCTGATTTCAGACTAAATGCTGAGTGACATTTTTTTGCCACCTCCCATGGCAGAAGCCCCTGTGATGCCACTGGAGGCACAGTTAAAAGGTCTGCTTACAGAACGAGCTTGCAACATCCTTACAAGGATCAGATAATTTCTCCACATGATTTGTTTCATTATTGCACAGGTAATTTTAAAAATATTAAGTTTTTCTTTGCATCTGAAGAATATGTAGCAGAAACAAGAGCATTGCTTTCTGAAAGACTAACTTTCGCTGTAAGAATTGAGGGTACTAGGGATTATCATCAATTTATTTTTATTAGTAAATCGATGCTTTTAGATTAAACATATCGAATCGGATTGAAGTATTTGCAGTAGGTAAGCAACATGTCAAAAACTTAGTCTTAATAACATTTCTAAAGGTTTTTATGTTGCCTGCATGTATGATAAGAAATGGTGGTTAGGAGTTGTCTTAGAAAACTGTTTTGAAAAAGGTGATGTTCACATACAATTTATGCATCCTCATGGCCCCTGCCAAAATTTCTACTGGCCAGAGAAACCAGATACATGCTGGATTTCATACAAGCATCTGTTAGATATAATACAGCCATCAGCAGCCACATGATGCATGTTTTTAATATCAAATGGTGATGTGAAAAAAAGTACGGGAACTCATCATGCTTGCAGTTGAATAAAATTCTGTACACATCAATTTTTAATATACTGCTGTATTGCAAATATGTTTGCTTATGAAATAAATATTTATAGCTCTTTTATTTTAATTGAATTTTCAAGAAATTATTTAGTACTTTATAATTACGAATGGACAATGTTCAGTTTTGGAAAAATTCTATTTCTTGTTTTCATCAAATATCTAATTTTGCTATAAAATGTAGAAATTATTTTTTTAATTATTATTAAATAATTTAATATATTAAATTTATTGAATTCTTGTATAGATAGTTCAGCTATTAATACATGCATTATTATTTTTCCTTTTTATTAATGTTAAGTCTATGAGAGGGGGAACACAAGCAAATGGTAATAGAGAAAACCATGAATATACTATCAGCAGGATATCTCTTTATGCAAAAAATAACCAAAAGTATACTCTTTTCCCATGAATAGCTAACACATCAGCAGCTTATTTTTAAAAAATAAAAAAGTTTCTACTGCTCCCCCTTTATGAGAAAAATGGTTGCCAAGATGGCTGAAATTGCATGTTTTTGCCCTATGGTTTGTCTTTAAGCTTAAATATTTCCAAGAAGGAGTGAGAAACCCAAGTATTTTATTCTGTAGTAATTTATGGTGAACACCTGTACTCTACCAGAAAGTGAGTAAACCTTTGGTTTTATTTTCCTTTTTTTTGGAAATGTCTCAATTTTAGCAAAACCGGGAAAATCAAATTTTTATGGTTGCAACTTCTAAGAGTACTGTACAGTGGCGGATTTAAGGGTGGGGGGGGGCTAGGGGGCTGAAGCCCCCCCCCCCCCCGAAAGTACTGACATTCCCAATTGAATAGTACATTTGCAAACTTTTCATTGATCTGGAATTGCATCTTAAAATCTTAGCCCCCCCCCCCCCCCCCCCCGAAAGTTAAGTTTTCTGAATGCCTGGAATAACTAGTTTCCTTAGATACCTAACACTTTCATATTGCATGAATACAATTTTTAAGAAAAAAAAATTAAATAACATCAATTTTTTGGTATTTTGAGGGAACGGACAAACTTTGAGGACCTGTATATCTATAAATAAGTGGAGCAAGTAGTTAAAAATTTGGACTTTTTCATGCCTCTATATCATCAATCTGTGTACCAAATTTAAAGAAATTTGAGTCGGTCATGCAACCCTCATTAGGTGAGTTGGTATGGAATCCCTCTTATGTCTATGACTGAATGTCTCTATTTTGAAGAAATAAAAGTGATTTAATTTTATATGAGACTTTCTTTCTTTCAAGTAGCAAGTAATTAAAACAGTTGTTCTTCTAGTATGGTTTTTCTCAGTAACACTTCTTCTGTGTTATACTTCTGCTGATATATTTAAACAAAATACCTAATATAAGAGGTTATGGGCAGTATTTTCCATAACTAGAGGATGGTTTTCAGTATGTATTTATGAAGTAAACTTTATAGAACTTTTATTTCAAGAAATTAAGTTACAGCTTTAGTAACAGTTTGTTTACAGTTGTAAATATGCAGTTATGCATCTACTTTATTGAGATTAAGATTTATTTTAGTGAAATTTCATTGATTTATCAAGTTTTCTTTATTTAAATTTTAATTTATGCAGTTGAACTTTATTGTTTCAACAAGTTTTTTTCATTTAAATTTGAATTTATTCAATTGAACTTTACTTTAATATTTACTCAGTTGAATTCTTCATAATTTTTTAATTTCTGCAATTGAACTTCACTGATTTACAGATTTTTATTTATTTTTTTTTTTCAACTGGACTTTTGTTTAAATTATAGACTTGAAATATGGCAATATTTGAACTTCTATAGTAAATTTTTTTTTTTTTTCCCATGAAGGAAATTTTTTAATTTTAAATGAGTAAAAAGGTAGAAACGGATGAAAATTTAGAAGAGTCGGGGGGGGGGGGGGGGCAAACAGAAAAAGAATTAAAGGATAACTTTCAAGATGTTTCTTTACCAGTTCAGAGTTTTTTATTTTCCAACATGGCTACCAACCAGATAGAAAAACTGAATTCAAGAAATTTTTCAACATGGATCTCTGACATGCGTTACTTGTTAATGGAGAAGGGCATATGGGAGATAATTGATGAAAATCAGAAAATTCCAGAGATGTCTTCAACTGTTTCAGTAGAGAATGTTAAGTTGTTTATTTTATGTGCTAATCAAGTACTTTCTCTGATTTATCTCAATGTTGAGCTGGAATTTAAAAGAATTATTGATGATTGTAAGGAACCTACAGATGCTTGGAACAGACTTCGAAAAAAATTTCATCCAGATGCGAGAGCTCATCATTTAACTTTATTTACCGAATTAATGGAAGCCAGGATAAGACATGGAGAGTCTATAAATTTATTTGCCTCCGAACTTAAGAAGATTAATCTTGATTTGAAACAAATTGATGATAATTTTTCACAGAATTATTTATGCTAGGGGAAGCTGGGGTAATAAGAGACAAATATTAATAAAATCTATACTATTAATCTAAATAACTTGAAATAAATGTCTCGTATTTATTTCATTAAATGGACTCCTTGATTTTTTAGGTGATTTTTGAACTTAATTTTTTTGTTAAATTCTTTTTTTTTTAATTTTCATTAAATCCTTGTCTCTAATAACCCCACGTGGGGTAATAAGAGACCAGGCTTGTAACTGTCCATATATAGCAATGTAAAATCATGTGGGATAATAAGACATCTAGAAACAATTATATATACCTATTCTAATTGTAGTACTTGCTTACAATATTATTTGCGTCATATACAACTTTATGCAATATAAGAAGGGGAAAGTGACAGTACCTAATAGTTTTTAGTCTGTCTAAAAAAGAAAAAAGTTTTATCTTCATTACTAGTGAAGGTAGGAGCAAATTAATGACCCACAGTTCAGCCCTGCATCTCATACAGGATAATAGGTAAAGAATCAGCACTATTATTTCTTGTGGTGTTATAGCACCAAATGAAAGAAATGAAGCTTTTAATTATTGCACTTCTTCCATGTTAAAAAAAATAGTAAGTAAATAAAAATTTTGGGAATGTTTCTGAGGTAAGTAGGTTTAAAATTCCCTCCTGCCCCTTTCAATAAAAAAAGTCCATCTTAACAAACTGCATATAAAGGGATGATTATTACATGTACTTTCTATAGACCTTAATTTAAGAAATCCATCTTAAATGGGGCCATTTTAATGAGAATTCATTATATAATATTTTTCTATTTTTATGAATTACTTAGAAAATCTAATTTTGAATACATTTCTATTAAAACTATTTTTTTGTTAATGGTACACTTAAATTGAATAGTAAAAAATGCATAGAGTTTTTATCCTTTAATGTTTGTTAGCATGTGATATTTAAGCTAGTATTCTGGTTTAGGCTACTATTTAGGCAACTATTTTAATGCTTCTAAGCTACTAAAACAATTATTGTTGTTCTATTTCTTTTGTGGCTACCCTGCTTTAGGTTAGATGGATAATTAATGGAAAAGGTATTTTATGATTTCTTGTTAAGATAAAATACAACAATATTATCTGTGTAACGATAAAGCTGGACATCATCATAACAAAATTGCTTTTCATAATAATAAAGATATAGATCTGCCAAAATACTTGAGCTTGTTGTAAATAGATGTTGTTGTGAAAGATATAATTATCATGGATAACAAAGTTAAGAAGTGTTTTGAATTTTCTGCTTTAAAATTGTGAGGAAGATTAATTTGAATTTTATATTTGTTAAAAAGGTTGTGCAATAAATTGTGTTATTGTAAATGATGTAAGTGTTACATGCAATTGTGACAGTGTGAAATTTAATTGGAGATTTGTGAAACTTAGGTATGAGAACTATATGAGGATAATTAAAGTTATTGAAGGGAAATTGAAGTAGTTTATAGTAATTATGTATTTTTCTGTTATTAATAATAAGGTTGTTATTAGTCAAACTAAAGATGTTACTATTAAATACTGAAGAGTTTAAAATAGAGAGATAGTAGGATTTACATGTAATGGCATAATTATTAGGTGATTTTGTCTACATAAGTTATCACAAAGTCATCTTGTAGTGATTTGATGAAGTTAAGAATTTCAGAATTTTTAAAATGCACAAGATTTGAATAATTGAGATGTAAAGCATTTTTAATTTTTTGTAACACTAAAAATTTCCATTGAGTAAAGTAGGCAATAGGTTTATTATAAGTAACAGAAATTTTTTAAATAAATAAACCTAGGTCATAAGAATACTGTTGAAAGATTTGGGGAATGCTAGTTTTATATGGAAGCCTAAATTTGGTGCCAAATTCCATGAATTTTTTAAATGATAATTATCAATAATATTGAGAATACCAGTGATGATGTGCCCATGGTCTCTGTCAGTATATTCTGACATCATAAGGATCATTGCATTTACATATTACAGTGTTAGTAAAAGCGGTAGACTTAGGTATAGAATTATAATTGAATATTTTTCTGCCAAGAGGAAAAGGATATTTGAAAGTACAAGATAAATTTAAATCTTTAGTTGGAAACAAACATTCTTTCTCATTTATGATAGATGTAGTGTTAATTCTATTCAGTATTTGATTTGAAAAATTCGCAATGAATTGAGTATTTGTTTTAATTTTGTTGGGCTTTTTATTAATTTTTAAATTGTTTGATTTGTTAGGAAGTCATATAAAAATGAAAATTTTCTTGTTTAAAAAACTAAATCCATTGAAAATTTTAATTGATCTTATACATTTCTGTATCTTTTTCATACAATTTTGCAATTTGCTATAAAATACCACTTTTGCATCCACCATCATATGAATTCTGATGTATATTTTAGTAAATAAATATTGTTTCATTACTAATTTGTATTTCACTTTTTAAAATTAAATATATATGTTAAAAAAAAAGTGCATTTATTAATTAATTTATCTCTAATTATTTTTAATTTGCAACTCATAAATGGCCAAAATTATTATTATTATTATTTTGTATATTGTTGTTGTCTGTGACCAACAGTGTCTTTGATTGATGTTTAATTTTTTCTTCTCCTAAAGGCCGATGCATCATTAGAAATGGAGCAGAGGCATTTTTACTTAGCTTCATTAGAATATGCATCATTATTAACAAATATTCAAGAAAAGAAGAAATTTGAATTTGTTGAAACGGTAAATATTTATTTATTCTTAAATGGAATGTAAACAAAATTTTATATTTATTTTAAGATATGTTGATTTTTGTTTAAAACATTGATGTATTGACATTAAATTAGTGTAAGTAAAGTACTGACATTTTACTACATAATTTAACTATTAAAAAAGCTTTTTTTTTTTTTTTTTTTTTTCAGTTTATTTAATTTTTATTTATGTTTTAGGCACACATTTACTATTTCTTCAGGCAAAAAATTTGAAATGAGATGAGTGTATACAGAGGTCAATCAAGGCAAAAATTAGGGCCTGTTAGCAGTAGCTTCACAAAATTTCACATCATAAAAAAAGATCCTCTGCACAAAATTCAAATTCATTAAAACAGTCATTTCACAAGATTTAATTTTATAAAAATTATCCTTTTTATTAAAAAAATTCTATTTTTATTTCTCTCCATATTTTTTCAATAAGTGCTTATGCAATAAAACATTATTAACTTGATATTAAGTATTATGTAGAGAGATTGCTAAAGTAGAATATTTTACATGATATCCCCCCCCCCCCCCCAATAAAAATGGGTCCCCAAAATTAAAACCTGGATCAACCCCTAGTATATTAAATTATTCAAATTATTATTTTTTAAGTGTTTATTACTATCAGTAATTCTAAGGATTAATTTATAGTGTTGTATGGTTTGTCTTTAGGATAAGTTTTTAACAGATAATTCATAATTTTTTTTTTAGTCTACTATACATTTCAATTGTGCAGATTTTCACCTTAAATGTTCTTTTGCAAAATTTACTTTTGAATGTTCTAATAGTTTTGATTTTCTGAAAAGCAGACTGCTTAAAATTAAAAATGTATGGTGTTACAGTAAAGCTTTTGTTAGCATTATAAATTTAAGTCTTATGCAACTTAATTGAATTTAAACATTACTTTGGTTAATTTTCAATGGAATGTTTTACTATATATTGCCTATTTGAAAATGCATTCTTATGATTTATTATAACAAAGTAATACTTGAGTCCTCATGTAGTTTATTTATCTCTGCCTTTATAATATTTACAAGAATATCCCCCCCCCCCCACTTTAATTGCAATTATCTAACATCATTCATTAAAAAAGTATTGAAATGTACAATAATGTATTAATAATTATAGTAAATATATGCATGAGGAGCAAACATTCAAATCATGTTTTCTCCTTCGAATACAATTTTTCAGGAAACACAAAAAACTAATAAATTAAAAAATAACTAAATTTAAACCCTAATTACCATTTGTTTAGATGTATTGCTAGTTACTAGGAAGATACGTTGGCATATTATTTTATATTGAGTTTAAGAAAAAAAATCACTAACTCATTTTTTTTTTTTTTTTTTTTTTTTCCTGAGAAAACATGGTTTGAATGTTTGCTCCTCATATATAGTCTTATTTATTATCAAAAGTTTCTTTGAAAAGTAGATTATTATCAATATATATATACATATATATAGTGTTAATGTCTAAATTAGACAAATCCAAATATATGAAATTTATATATTTTAATTTATTTGAAAATACATAATTCATTGAGTTTTATTAATTGAAATTACAATGTTTTATTTTAATCATAAATCCTAAATAAGTATATGTGCAATTGCAGCAATTTTATTTTAAATGTAAATACAGTAACCGCCGCTGAATAAATTCACTGGTTAATAAAATCAGCCGCTTAATCCGATCAAATTGCCAGGACCAGAATCAAATCAATTCAAAACAATTTTAAAACCGCCACCTAGTAAAATCAACATTGCCGGTTAATAAACTCAAAAAGTGTCTCTTCAGCAGCAAAAATGTCATTTATGCACACTAAGCAAATTTTTATGTACACTGTGGTTTTTTTTTATTTTTGAAGTAAAAAAGAAAACAAAATACAGCAATCCATCCGTTATCTCCCTTTGTCGAAAATTTTACATTTCAAGCATACTTACAAAATAAACATGTCCATTACAGTGTCTTAGTATCAATTTCAAGGAATGTATTTTTTAAAGTGCGATAATAAGTTACAAATTTGACTTGGTTTGCAAGTGATATTTGTTTTAATTTTTAATTACAGACAATTTCTAATTCTTATTGTTAAATAACTAATAAGCAAAATATTAGAAAAAAAAAAAAAAGCGTGAACATTTGGAAAAGTAATAAAGATTTTTCCGAAAGGAAAGTATATCAAAACTTGGGATGTGCTTAATTTACTCATTTTGAAAGAACAATCAATTAATTGTGCATCAAAAATTAATTAATATTGTTTATTAATTTGACTATATCTTGAAAATTTTTTCCAAATTTAGGAAAATAACACCTTTTTCTAGTATGCAGGAATGTTCACCGGTTATAAAAATCAGCTGCTTTATAAAATCACTTTTGCTCAGAACGAATGTGATTTTAATAAGCAGCGGGAACTGTGTATTAATATATTTTTTAATGTAGTAAATGCCGTGCAACATTATTTAAATAGCAATTATCTAGAAATATTATTAAGAGGTAAGTTTGAAGTTATATTAAATTCTTAAAGGGAAAAAAAAAGTAAAATTTATTATTTCAAAAATCAAAATTGTTTCAATAATTAACAATCAATCTCCACAGGTAATTTTAATTTGATGAAATTTTATTCTTATTGGTCTATGTTGTCTCAGTGGTCTTAAATCTCTTCCTCAGCTTTTACTACATTTTAAAAATTGTGTGTGTGTTAGCCAATCTAATGTTTTAATAATCAGTCATTTAAGTTCAAAATTCACTATCAAAGAAATATTTCTGTACGTTAGAAATATCATATTTTATAAATATTTCAGATATTAATAAATGATCATATGAGTTTTTCTAATGCACTAGAATGTAAGACAATATATATCAATGTGCCCACTAGTCAGAGAAAGTCAAGGAGTCATGGAATAGTCAGGGAATTTTGACAAATTTTGTAGAAAGCCATTTTTGAAAGCTTGTTATTGTAAATTACCAAATTATTAGCTAATTTTGTGAAACTTTTTGGGAATGAAACAGTATAAGTCTGGGAAAAGTTAGGAAAAATGTTGTGGAAAAGTCAGGGAATTTGGAAAATTTTTAATGTTGGTCCACCCTGTTTATATATGTATATATTGAAAACCTTTTCAGACATTAAATTAGATGAAACCATGTATCACATGAAGTACTAGAAAAAATATGAATAAGGATTACGAAAAGAAAAGTGGTTACTAGTTTGACCAATGTATTCCATATGACACTTATTACATTTCAATGAATAAATAACATTAAAAGCCTTGTAGAAAATTACCAAATTTGAAGAGTTTATTTGTGAGTTCATTTGTGATTTATCAGTATAAATAAGAGCTAAATCACTCTTTAACAAAAGCTAAAACCAAAATTAAAGTAAGCCCATGAGGCAAGTAATAAATTTTATTGAAGTGATAAAAGTTTTATGATGTAAAAAACAATGCAAGAAAAGAAATTAAATCAACATGAAGATAATAATTTTAGAATTAACAATAATACAATGGAAGTTGTGCAAAATGCAGCATAACAGATCAAGTATTAGTAAACTAAATTAATTAATTAGAAATTGCCAAACAAGGGCACACCATCTTTACTGTCATAACTACAAAATGATTAAATATTCTCTGTTATACGATAAAATTTGAAATGACAAACTTGATATTACACCAGAATTGTTCGTATAAAATTTAGGAAGCTAAGAAGTGAAATAAAATGAAGATGTGCTTCATTAGAAATTTTAATAAATAAATTAATAATTTTAAAGCTTTTTCCTCAATGCTAATATTTTAAGTTTTGTCTTGAGGGGGAAAAAAAGCTGTATGATGAGAACTGAAATTAAAATTTAAAGCTTATTAATGAATTTATTCACCATATATTCTTAAGTTATTCATGTTTTGTAGAATTAATTTATTGCTTATTGAAAGAAAGAAGACATACTGTATATCTTTTGTACAAATATATATTTTAATAATCTGTTTCAGATTCTTAGTTTTATGTGTGGGATGATGACATTTTATCATCAAGGTTAGTATATTTTGTGTTCTGTTGCTTTATTGAACTGATCTTTTCTGTTTTGTAAATTTATGCATTTCTCTTGCTTAAAAGAGTCTCTACTTGGGAATTAAAATTTGAGTTAAAATAATATTATAAAAACTTGCCAGTGCTATTATAAGATAGTACATTTTGTTTGTTTGATGCTGGTATGTGCATCACTGAAAATTCATGTCTTAATAAATAACTGATACTTAGAATTTTAGTGCTGTTGCAAAATAATCAATATAGTAATGAATAAGCAGGATTTGTAGCCTCTCAGGCTTGATCCTATCATGACCTTCTAAAAAAACACATGTGTTACAGTAATTGACTTTTGCATGCTTTACTCTGGTAAGTCATTAATATGGAAATCAATATTTTGCAAATTCTTTCTGCAATGGGGGTGTTCTATGCTTTTTAAGTTTATAAATCAGCAAAAAAAATTCATTAAGATCCTGTAAGTTTGATGCACATGAATCATTGCTCTCTCTCTCTCCATATTTCATGTTAAATTATTTTGTTTTTGTAGAATTTTCTCATTTTGAATGTTTCATTTATTTAATGTCTTAAGAACTATCTCAATATCACTTTTTAAAAATGTAAACACTTTCAAGAATAGCCATATGCTATCTCAGTGAGTTCCCCTTCCCCCCTCCCTGCCTTCTTTCTTTGTACTTGTAACAATTTTCAGGCATTTTGCCTGTTAAGAGGGAGCATCAGTTACTAGTTAATCTATCTTTTCCCAAGAGATGGTGGTGTATTTCACTTAAGCGATAGTTTTCTGTTTCTGGTAAACTAGTTTTGTTTAGTACGTCATTTCTCCCTGTGCCTGTGATGTCAAGTGAAGTACGCGAAAATAATAATAAGAAAAAAAATGTTTGAAAAACAAGTATGGTCATTGGATCATCCTCGAGGCCTCTAGATCATCCTGGAGCGTATATTAGTTTGGTTTATCCTCATTCAAAAGATTCTTTATATTCGCTTTGTACTAGCAGTTTGTACTGAAATGCTCTGTAGCTGTATAAGTGAAATAATTATAACTCTAATCACAAATGTGTTAAGTGCGTGTTAAATATGTGGATAACACTTTAAATTACAAAAATTTCTGTGGTAAAAAAATAAAAATGCTGTATAGATTTTTTTCATTTCAAATTTAAATTTATATTCTCTCAAATGGGAATTAATTTTTATAGTGTGCTTACTGATGAAAAAACAGTGAGAGAGATGTTTGTGAAACTCATCTATATCAATACATACAACTCACTGATATCAGTAGAACATCGCCAATTTACAATTTTAAGAACAACAATTTCAATAATGCGATAATTTATAATGACAAATTAATTTGTATTTTACCATGTTTTTATTTACTTTGATTCTTGCTTGTTTGTTTATGTGTCCAGTACATATCTTGCAATCGATTTTTAACTAACTTCCTGACTAGCTAGACATTTGAAGCTTTCAGAATAGCTCAAAACATGGTGACAATCCATTTTTTTTTAAATATTTTTAGCCAACTGTTTCGGGTTCCTGCTGCCCTCGGCAGAGTTTATATGTTTCAACAGAAAATTTATTTAACTAACTTCCCGACTAGCTAGATATTTGAAACTTTCAGAATAGTTCAGAACACGGTGACAATGCATTTTTAAAATATTTTTAGTCAATTGTTTAGAGTCCTTGCTGCTTTCAGTATCGTTTGTATGATGCAACAGAAAATTTAACTAACTTCCTGCCTATTTAAAACTTTTAGAATAGCTCAAAACCTGATAACAATGCATTTTTAAAATATTTTAAGCCAATTGTTTCGGGTCTCTGCTGCCTTCGGTAGCATTTATGATTCAACAATTATGTAACTTTCCAACTAGCTAAAAATTTGGAACTTTTAGAAAAGTTCATAACACAATGACAAAGCTTTTTTTTTTTTTTCTTTTTTTTAAAATTGTTTTAGCCAGTTGTTTTGTGTCCCTACTGCCTTCGGTAATGTTTATATGATTTAACAATCATGAACTTCCCGGCTAGCTAGACATTTGAAACTTTTTGAATAAATCAGAACACAATGACAATGCATTTTTTAAATACTTTTAGCCAATTATATCGTATCCCTGCTGCTTCGGTAGAGTTTATATGATTCAACAAAACTTCTCGGCTAGCTAGACATTTAAAACCTTCAGAATAGCTCAGAACACAGTGACAATGCATTTTTTTTTTTATACTTTTAGCCAATTATTTCGGGTCCCCTCTGCCTTCGGTAGCATTTATATGATTCAACAGAAAATTTAAAAACATGGTATACGAAAAGTTCTCTTTTTCTTGTAATTATTCGACATTAAAAACTAAATAAATAAAATAAAATAAAATCTGGTATGAAACAACCACATGACTTCCATTACCCACTACTAGAGTCCTGCGTGGGTCTGGTTTTACCCGACCCGAACCCGACAGATGAATTTTAAATCAACCCGACCCGAACCCGAAAAAAAAAATTTCATCAACCCGAAACCAGACCCAAACCCGACAAAAAAAAATTTCATCAACCCGAACCCACAACAGAGATTTTTTTGCGACCCGAACCCGACCCGAAACCCGACTTATCTAACCCGAACCCGACCTGAAACCCGAAAAATAAATCAACATTACTTATTCATCTAAAAATCATACAAAACAAGGTAAAATGATATAACATGATATAAAATAAAGTAAATTTTCATTGTCACACAGTTGGTAAATTATAAAAAAAAACTAGTATGTTGTGGTCACCACAAGACATTCTTCTACATTTTTCTGTCAAATTCACTAAGTGCGAATAATTTATTAAAACTATTATTAAAAAGTTTAACGTGATGAATGCAAATAATTTCCATCTTAGGGAAATCTAACGCTAAACATCCAAAGAGAGACAGTTTTATCGTCTATAAATAACTTAAACAATGCGATTTTATAATGGTTATCTCACATATCATGGTTCGTACAGATATATGGCATAGAGATATAGCCATCCTGTTATCGATGAAATTTGCAGTATAACAACGCCACCTATTGGTCGACAAGCATTCAAACTGAGTCAGCATAATGTCTCATAATATCGCCTTCTCACATATTAAGTTTGTTTGATGATACACAATAGAACATGAGATATAGCTTTCCTTGTAATTGTAGAAATCGCTGTGTAGCAGCGCCACCTGTTGAGCGGTGTCAAGAAGATGACTTGGCCATCGTAAAAAGAATATTTTCATTGATGATGTTGGCTGAAAAGTAAAAACATTATTAGAACTTAATTTCTATTCAAAGTCCAGGCTCGGAATTAACTCGGAGACATATTTTGTTCTCTTGCAAGTTTATTGAAAATTTTCCAATGCACGTGACCATAGTCTATTAAAAGAACATAATAAGTTTTTTAACGAAAAACATTCTGGAGTGGGGGAAACAGTACCAAGGATCAAGCCGAGCCCCAGGCCCCAATCGCTCTTGAGATTTTACATGTTACATGGGCAGTAAACAGTACCAAAGTGTCAGCTCCTAAACTGAAGCAAAACGATGATAATGCATTTGGCGTTGAATCATACACGCCAAGTTCAAAGTTTAGGATAGAGAATGGTTGCATTACGTTAGGAATATTCATATGTATATTTTTAAAAAGCGACGAGTAATTTATTGACCGTTGTTAGTGAATGTTGGTATGATTTCGCCAAGATTTGGATCCTGGGAAAATAACTAGCTAAGCAAATATTTTCTCTAACCGTTGATGTAAATTAGCGACAAGAGGGTGCATGAGTTACATTTCGATGTAAGATTAAAAGAGACCGAATTAATTATTTTCTAGTTTCACAAAACAAACTGATAGAAATAAGTCAAAACATTATCATTTACAGTGCGAAAAGAATTTCCAGTACGTTAAGCTTATTACCTCTGACTCGTGTTACCTCTGCCTGTGGCTGCTGCACTGTATAGCAGGCCTGCATGCTACGCACGCGTTGCAAAATCCACTTTCCCGCACCAGGGGGTGCAGTATGTTGTATACGAACATCACCAATCGACTTGAATTTCCAAGACTTTTCAAATAAGGTGTCACTGGTGGTGTCAACTGCAAAATCCTTTCACAGTGTGTTCTATACGAACAACACCAACGGTAAGGGAATACCAAGACCTTTAAAATAAGGTGTAACATGATAGGGTCAATGCAAAATCACCTAGTTCCATTTTTAACCACCAGGGGGTGCAGTATATTCTATACGAACATCCCCAATCAACATGAAATTTCAAGACCTCTATCACCAATCGCCTTGGATTTCCAAGACCTTTCAAATAAGGTGTCACTGGTGGTGTCAACTGCAAAATCCTTTAGTTGCACTTTCCACTGCCAGGGGGCACAGTGTGCTCTGTACCAATGGTCAGGAAATACCAAGACCTTTAAAATAAGATGTAACATGATAGGGTCTACAGCAAAATCACCTAGTTCCATATTTCACCACCAGGGGTCGCACTATATTGTATACAAACATCCTCAATCGACATGAAATTTCAAGACCTTTAAAATGAGGTGCTACATGTGTGGGTCTAGAACGGATTTCCCTCTGAAACTAATTTCCCCCCTTTCCCCCCTCCAAATCTACTTTCCCCCTATTTTCCCCCTTTAAAATCAAAAATCCCAAATTCGCAGAAAGTGATTTTTTAGTATTCGACTCTAGTCCCCATATGTACAATTTCTTCACCGTGAAGTAATTTGGGGCTTGGTTAAGCTCGTAAACGTGTTTTTAACCCGTTTCACCCCCCCCACCCCCCCCCCGGGGGGGGGAAACTATTTGATTTTTTTTATTTTTCTCTTTTCATAGCACATCTACAGACCAAGACCTTTTCTTAGACACCTCAACCAAATTTTTACACTAAGTAGTTCTCTCAATATAGTGGGGACAGACAAAAACATGTTTCAAATTAATATATAGATTGTTGGAAATTAAATTTTTTTTTTCCCTTTGTGCTTTCTTTTTTTTTTTTTTTTTTTTTAATGTAACTGAATAATCTACTTTCATATATTGTCTTTATTTATGTATGGAAAATATGCCATTATGCAAAAAACAAATTACTTTTGGGTTTTAAGCTTATATTTATGCTTAATCATTTCCCATTCTTATCTCTCTTCACTGTTTTGCTAAATATATTTGATTATCAATAAATATTTTTTAATTTCATATGAGTATTGTTAATTTATTTTTGTTAGTAGTTTACAGGGCTGCCAACAACTACGCAATTGGCGTAGTAACTACGCTTTAGCCTGCTTCTACTACACTCTACACATCGTATACTTAAAGCTACGCTTTTCCTTTCCCCATCGTCATCTTGTTTACAATGAGCGAAGTCCGATTTCACCACGGATTAAAAAAGTATAATATAAAACTGAATAGTGGCAGACACTGGGGAAAAAAAAAAAAAAACTATCTTTTTTCTTTCTTTCTTTTTTTTTTTTTTTTTTTTTTTTTTTTTTCCATCGCAATCCAATCCTTATCAACTTTTAATTTTGCATTTCCAACAGTTGCCGCATAAAACATTATTCTTTGAATTTTATTTTTTATGTATGAAAGTGCTTCTTGAAAATATAAAAATAACAAATCTAACTTTTACAATCTAGTTGAAGAACCACATGCTTCATCGTAAATACTCATAAATAAATAGTAAAGAAAAAAAAAAAAAAAAAAAAACATTCTACTGCTAGGCATTGCGTAATCGAAATATTGCTGACTCAGAACGGGGACAAGTATTTGTTTACATTAGCTGAGAGTGTGCTTAATTAAAACCGCAAGCACAGACACCGCAAGCTGAAAGGGGGGGAGAAAGAAACCGAATGCTATGATTATCTTCATGGCTATGATTATGCTGTATTTTGATTTTCATTTAAACTCTATCAATGTTTCAGTTAACTTAATGCTTAATAAGTCGCTAAAAAATAATACTTTCTAACGAAAAAAATTGTTTATTTTAATTATTTATCGATAAAAATAATGGATTCAAAGTTACTGAACTTAAAGTACGATTGACAATGCAAGGAAACTAAGACCAGGAAGAGCTATCTTCCGTGGGAGACTTTCTAAAGTGTCTGAAGCCTTAATCACGCGAGTTTTGGAGAAAACAGTATAAAGTCGGACTTTAACGGAGGAATTGTCCTCTGTAATAGGAAACTTTCTTAAGTGTTTTAATATACAAGTTTCTGAAAAAATCATGGAAAATTTCGAACTTTATCGTACCAAGTATCTACCGTTGGAGAAAGAAAAAGAATATTTCCTGTGCTTTTTCTTAGGATAATGAATACGCGATAACTTAGTTTTTATAGTGCGTGGGTGATTCTAAGAAATTTTCATATCTGAAAATGGGACTTTCACAAAAATCGTCGGATTTAAAATGGATTCATCACAAAAATAGCACAAGAAAATTGCGTATTTTATAAATCAGCCGCAAAAAATGACATTTCAGTAATAAAAAAAAAAGCTGATTTATGACTAAATAATTAGACATTTTTAGAAAAATAACATCTATTTTAGCAATTAGTTTACGATTACGTAATTTTAAAAATTAGCTGTAAAATAATTCCGTATTTCTATAAAAAGCCACAAAATTATACTTATAATGTAAATCATGTTTGAAAAAAGCAAGAAATTCATCGATTAACATCAAAATAAAGCCTTTTTCAGCGATTAAACATAAATTTTGTTAATTAGCGGTGAAATGATTGCGTATTTCCGTCATCGGCTACAAAAATATCGCGATTTACTGAAATCAACTGGGAAAAAAAAAAAAAAAAAAAAACCTTTATTGGCTAGCAGCCAAATGATAGAATATAAAACGTAAATTTTTGATTATTAGTGGGTAAGCGATCCCGTATTAGCGAAAACTACTTCAAAATTATTCCCGATTTCCGAGATTACACTTTGAAAAAGAAAAAAAAAAAAAAAAAAAAAAAAAAGGAAATTTCACTGATTAGTGGCAAAATAGTTGAGTATTTAAGATTCAGCTTTTAGATGAACGTATTTTGCATAGATTAGTAGCTAAATAATAGCGTGTTTCGGCAATCGGCCGCATAATAATCGCGTATTTTAGGATTTACCTTTAAAGAAGAGTGAATTTTATCAATTAGAGCAAAATTATAGTATATATTAGCAATTATTTGCTATTAAACGTAGATTTTGTAAATTTGCAGTGAAATAATTACGAATTTCGGCAATCGGTCGTAAAAATATTGCGAATTCTGTCAAATACGAGAAGAATAGCATATTTATTTAATTAATGATAAAAACGTAATTCTACCTCCCCCCCCCCTCCCCCCTCTACGGAAACTCGATTTTTTAGGTATATTTAGCAATAATCTTAAGGGGGAAAAAAAAGTTTCAGAAAAGTTGATGGCTGTCAGTTTGCACTGAAATTGAATTTAATGTTGTACAATTTCAATCCTTTTCCATCCTTAATAACAATGATTATTTTATTGTAGATTCAGTTTTATTACATTTTCTAATATCTAAACTATTAAAATTGTTCATTATTTTGACTTTTGTTACTCCAAAAATTTAAGATTTTGTTTAAAAAAATCCAATTTTTGTATCTGTTTGAAGTATAGCATTGAAATTATTTTCACATCAATTGTCTTGTTCTTGTAATTAAACAAGTTTCTTTTGAATAGGCATGCACTAAATGTTTGATTATTACTGAATAATGAATATTCAGTATACTGAATAACTAAAAATTTGATGCATACCTACACCTTACCTTTTTTTTTTTCCTTCACTTAATTTCATATGATTATTGCTAATTTATTTTTGTTAGTAGTTTCTTTCTTTCTTTTTCTTTTTTAATTTTTAAAATTGCTCCTCAAAGTAGCCGAAATGCTCCTCAAACTTTTTCTGAATACTCCTCAAACTGTTTTTGAAAAGTTGGCAACCCTGCATATTAGTGTATTATATTAGAATTAGTGTATTTTCATGTATCCATGTTAATATAAAAGGTAAATTTGGATAAAATTTCTATTATTTTTGAATGTTTGATTATTAAAAATCAATAAATTTCAGAAAGTAAGTCATAATGTAAACAAAAGATTTTATGCTTATTTATATTTTAAGTATTTTCTAATTTTTTAGCGACTACACTTTGTAGCTTAAAACTACACTTTTTTTGCTTTTTAACCACACTTTAGCACTCCCAGAGGTTGGCAGCCCTGAGTTTATTTCTTTTCTTTTCTTTTTTTTTTTTAATGTATTTTTAAAATTGCTCCTCAAAATTTCTCTGAATACTCCTCAAACTGTTTTTGAAAAGTTGACAACCCTGGACTACTATTGGCGAGAAATTTTTAATTTAACTGATGAGTTTGAAAGAAAGAAATATGCCAATTTAGCTCAATTAATTATATGCTCTCTGGTTTTACCTCATGGTAATGCTGACCCAGAGGGTTTTCTGTAAACAGTGCTGTTTTAGAAAAAACGTGCTTGAATGAAGATACAGTTAGATCTTTGAGGATTGTGAAAGACACGATATAGCAAATGTGCCTATTACTAGAGAATTGCTGTTTAGTGTTAAAAATGCACATAAACTTTACAAAGAATATATGGATAAGATGAAAGAAGAGGAGCTAAGAGAACAAAAAGAAAAGCTACAAAAAGAAAAAGAAAGCCAAGAAAAACAAGAAACAATAAAAAGAAAAGCTAATCTGGATGCTAAAATATAGCAGAGTGATGCAAAAATACATAAACTGAGAAAAGACAAAGTGCTTTGGCCTTAATTGGGGAGGGGACAAAAAGACTAAATAAGGCTGTATTAGCAAAAAATACTATTGAAATGAAAATTGCACAAAACTTAATATCTCAAGAATCTGAAGAACTGAAAACAATAGAAAATAAGCTAACTCTTGTAGAAACTGAAAAAGATAAATATGTTAAAAAAAGGATAAAAATCTGATGTATAAAAATAAATATTTTGCTGTTTGATTTGAAATGTTCAATTTCTATTTATAGTGTAGTGTAAAGAAAACAAAATATTTCTGTTAGCTGGTAAAGGGTAAGTTTTTGCATCTTTCCATTTTTTCTTCTTGTGCTTATTATCGGAACAAATTTACAAACAGTGTAAACAGTTTTATTGAAATTATAGTTTAAGAAATAATGTTTTTACATTTCAAGGTGCTTAAATCAGAATATTAAAAGTGGAAGTAATATAATTTTCTGTTCTGTGCAGTACTTCTTCTGTTTTCAAATGCAACTATTTTTAACTAAGCAATATCGTCAAAAGTAAAAAAAAAAAAAAAGTTCCTAAAATGTTTCAAAAAATTCCTAAAATGCTCACTAAAATTTTGCGAGAGTTCACTATGACGCCTGGTGTGACACTTAAAATGTAAATTCTTGTCATAAAAATACAAAATATGCCTAACAACTGTTCGATGTCAAGTTACAAGAAAACAAGTTTAATAACAAAGGGCATTAAATTTAAGATAATAATTTGCAAGTATATGTTTTAGATTTGTCTACAAATAGTTTACTAATTTTCCATTTAATTCACAGAATGTTATTGAATTGTTACTTATGAAAAAATTTTAAAATGTTAAGTTAATATGGACCTGTTTGTTGCCTATCTTTCTTTCTTTTTTTTTTTTTTTTTGTAAGAGCGAGCTAGTATTTCCCGAGCCCCTTTTTAAAGGTGCAGCATCCCGCCCTTTTTAAAATAGCGAAATGTACTCTTAGTTGTATCAAGAGATCTTTAATGAAAAAATTTTCATAGCACGGCACTTCTCATTCCATAATCTTGCAGAAATTATAAAATTTTATAAGATTATTTAATAATGTTGTTTGTAAATAATTTATTTACTTAATTTTAATTTATAAAAACTAATAAAATGTCACTTTATTTATTTTATCAAAATGTATTTTTTTTTTTTTTTTTTTCTTTTTTATTGTTTAAACACAATTTCCCAATGCTCTTTTCAGCTGGCTGTTGTAGTTGCAACGTTGCAAGTACTTTTCATATCTAGAGTGAAAACTAAAAAAACAATACATTTGAATGAGCGAAAGAATTAGGCATACTTTTACAATATTTAAACATTTAAAATATACATTTAGAAAGTATTTGAATTAATGCATACCTGTTATAGAATTTGAGGTAAAAATTGTTGATAAGTGACATTTAATGCTGATAATTGTTAATATCGGCATTGCTCATGCAGCTGCTAAATGACTTTTTATTTAACCCATTCATGGCCACGCCATTTTTAATTTTTTCGTTTCAAAGCTATTTTAGTGGGATCTGTTTTATATATTTTTAAGTCATTAAGTACTAATAATATTACAAATTTATCAGAAATACTGAGAAACTGATTGTTTTCTATTTAGCAAATTCGTAGCAATGAATAAATGATTCAGAAGTGAAAAACTCTGACTGCGTATACACGTTCATGACCATGAAAGGGTTAACTTGTAAATTTTAAACCTAGGTTGCTTTTTATTGTGATAAGTTACAATTGAAATTTTATCTAAATTGAAAATATTGGTATTCTACGTTTAGCTGTAATGTCCATTAACAATTACGCATTAGAATAAATTTTACATTAAAAATACAATTATGTGTTATTTTTATTACACACAAAAGTATACAATTTTTTTTTAAATCACTTTCCATATCAGTACAATCATTTGACGACAATGACTTTGATTTTAAAATTAGGTTTGTTCGCATCGATACAAGTTTCGACACCCTTTCATTATTTAACCGATTTCATTTTAAACTGTAAGTTTGGGAAACTGCTGAAAAGATCCTTTTGCATGCTGCTGAAAAGGGGGGAATGTTGAACAATTGTAAGGCAACAGAGCTTAAGCTCTGGTCTTTAAAAAAACCCTTTCCTCCATACAAGTGGTGAAATTAATTTAGCTGATTCCCACACATATTTATTGCTGTATGCAGATTCATGTGATTTATACTGTGCAAAGTCTGCAAAGATACTTGCAGTTGCTTCACCAGAAGGAAAATGTGAAAGAAAATCTATTCCTGATCTGAAATCTTCATCAGCTAAATCCTTTTCTGTATAACGTGGGTCTAATAAATATGTAGCATAATATATAGGCTGACAAAACATAGCACAGCAAGTTTCTACCCGAGTTCTCACTGCTTCTTCCTCTTCTGTCTGCAATGGAGTCAAAACAAGGGAACCCAAAGATTCCTTTAAGGAAAAAAAGATGTCAGGAACATCAGACAAATTAGCAGAATCAGATTAGATTCTTTTAATTCCACAATGTATAGGATTCAGCACATTGACAAAACTATGAATGCTCATCCAGAAAATATCATTATCCAGAACTAGTTGCCTGATTTTCTTTTCAACATTTAAATCCTCAATCAACACAGTCTCTTCAAGAGACTTTCAAACATAATCAAACTGCTGTACCACCTTGTCTATCCGGGAAGTTTAAGTAGATGCAGCTGACCCTCTCTTTAACTTTGTAAATATCGATAACAGTGCCTCTTTATTTCTCACATACTTCACCACTTCCTTCGCATTTGAGAAGATCATTTGAAAAGTTTTAATTTTATAGATGTCACCTAATAATAAATTTAATCCATGAGCTGCACAACCGATTGGAAAAATATGTGCATATTCTGCTTGAACTAACTGCCATGCTGCCTTCATACATAATTGATACAGTTTTAGACATGGTTGGATCAATTATCAGTTCTTGAGAACCAACGATAATCTCATCATCTGTATTTGAAAACACAGGTACAGATACAACAATAGTTTTCCATTTACACACATCTAAATGTTTTGCCATTTTGGCAGCATTAGGTACCATGTATATTTTCTCACAGTATTTGCACTTAAGTTTTTTTATTCTTATCAGTTCTTTTATACTCAATAAAATGTTCCCACACATTTGATGTAGGTCTAACCATCTTATATAAATAGAAGGTTACACAAATAGAAAGCAAAAACACAAAATAAAAATCGCATTCGAAATTCCTCCAAAACACTCAAAATTGGATATTAAACCAAGTTAGCGCGCGTTTACAAATACATATGGGAAAGAAGAGTTGAGTTGTTTTCTACAGTTACAGTTAAAAATGATAAATAAGAAATCATTAAAAATAATAAAAATGGAAAAAATGTGTCCATGCAACAAATTATTTCAAAACTCACAGAATTTTCTTAAATTCCTGGGAATTTTCAAAACTCCCTTCCCGAAAAAACCAGTTTATTTCTGGGAAAGAAACGGGTTTTTTCCATCTTTTGCAACACTAGGTGTATGGGTAAAAAAATAAAAATAGTTAGACCGTTCAAAATTGGTACATAGATTTTTGATGCCGACAAATCGATTTTTGCTCTAATATATAGCTAATACAGTACTTAAAAACAAATTTTTGGAATCTTAGAAATTCAGCCCTCAAGAGGGGGGAGAGGGGGCAAAATGATTTGAAATAATCCTTTATGTCACAAACAGAAAAAAAAGTGAGATTTTTGCTCTAAAATATAGCTCCCACAAATACATAAAAACTAATTTCTTTAATTTTAGAAATTTGTCCCAGGTGGGGTGGGAAAAGGGGGGGGGGCTATAGGCCAAAAAAAAATAGAAATACAGTTAGACGGTTCAAAATTGGTACAGATAGGTTTTGGAGTCTTGCAAGTCGAATGAGGATATTTTCGAAAGTGTACAATTATTAGGGGGGTCAAAAAGGAACGGGGGGGGGGGGGTAGGGGCAAAAAAATAAAAATCGAATTATTTCGTTCAAAATTGGTACATAGAGGTTTTTGATACCGATAAATCTATTGCAGATATCTTCAAAATTGTAAAATTATTAGGAGAGCCAGGAAGGGGGGATTGGAGGGGGGGGTGGAAGAGAAAAAATAAAAATAGAATTATGTCATTCAAAATTGGTGCATAGAGGTTTTTGATACTTACAAATCAATTGCAGATATTTTCGAATTTGTAAAGTTATTAGGAGGGGTGGGAAGGGGAGTGGGGGCAGAGGGGCAAAAAAATAAAAATAGAGTTAGGTCACTCAAAATTAGTACATGGAGGTTTTTGATACCTACAAATTGGTTGTGAATATTTTCGAATTTGTAAAATTATTAGGATAGATGGGAAGGTGGGGGTAAATGGGCAAAATATATAAATAAGAGTTAAAGCGCTGAAAGTGTTGTTAGGTTTTGAGGCCCGATAAATCAATTGCGGATATTTTTGAAAGTACAGAATTATTATGAGAGGTGGGCGCAGGGTAAAAATTAAGAAATTCAGATAGAATGTTGGAAATTAGTATTATCAGGTTCAAAAGCCCGAGAGAACGACTGCGAGTATCTTTTAAAGTCTAAAATAATTAGGAGGGGCGGGAACGGTAGGTGAAGGAACATGCATGCCTGTATACTCTGCTACAGGCAGTGGGGGCCTGGACTGATTATTCCACTGATGGCAAATATATATGGGTGATTGCCAATCTAAGAGGTAGAAAATGAAGACTAATTTGAAAATATATAAATTTTTGAAAAAATTCTTTAATTCCTTCTTGACAACTATGAATCTAATTTACTTGATGAGCTGTCTCGTTGGCTATTTTTTGGTTGGTAATTAATTAATTTCAAAATTAATGTTTCAACGGAGCGGACATCACTGACCACGGAGTGGACTGTTATGAATATCCAATCCTGAAAGTTATGTTGCAGCTCTATCTTTTCATCCATATTGTTTTACTTGTGTTTTAGAAAATAATCGACAAATATTTTTACTTTAAATCTTTTGAAAAATGAAAATAACAGGAAAATAATTGTTAGTTCCGCATATTCTTTCATTTTTCTTTTTTTTTTTTTTATGTGATTGATCTGATATGTTAAAGAGACTTGTATTTCTTTGCTATTTTTTCTGTTAAAACTTGGAAAATTTTCTTTAAATTTCTTCTTTGATTTTAAGCCTTTAAAACTTTCTTTTATTGGCTCTTTTATAACCTTGCAAAAAATAATACATTTTTCATTTTCTTTTGAATTTGCTTCTGTGATAATTTTTTTTTTCACTTTTCTCTTGGGTATTTCAAAATCAGTAGTATTATTTTTGTATTTTTGAAGCTTCCTAACCAATTTCTTTGTTTTCTTAACGAAGCTTTTCACTGTTCTTTTTCATCTTTTTCTTCCACTTTCTAATCTGCTACATGATGATACAGTTGGTCTTGTTGTCAGAGATGGATTAATTTGTGGTAGTGTGATGTTTATGGCTGCTGAACAAGGTGTCTCAGGAGGTGTATCATCTCTGAGATGTTCTTCAAAGATTATGCTGTTTCTTCAATCTCTCCCTTTGATTTCTGTTTTGGTTCTTCCATTTTTTCCTAACACTTCTTTTCGTTCCTTCAGACATTTCAACTGCAGTATTCTTCCTTCTGTGACATATTTATCTTTCTTTAGCTTTTCCTTCTTCATGTCTTGCAGGATCATTTCTTATGCTCCTATTACACACAAAGATGACGCTCCTATTACACACGCGACTTTCATTTCATCCAATTTTTGCTCCAATTTTTGGAAGCTGTAAACCGAAAGAAGTTTACAATAGTTAAATCAAAAATTGCTCGAAAAACTAGTTTACACGGTGTACAGTACATGTCAAGGCACACCTATTTATCGCTGATTTAACGGGGATGACATGAGAGAGCGAAGAGAACAACGGTGAATGAATTCCCACTGGCGCTGTCTTTTCTTGGCACATAAGGAGCTTTCTTCTCACTGCTTTATCACAGTCTGACTAGCCAGAAAAAATTGTTCGTATTCCCAAATTCTATTACACTGGGCATTGACGTGATTTGAGCCAAATTAACAGTTGTCTCAAAAGTTGTAGCGAAAGCTTGTTGTGTGTAATAGGAGCATTAGTCTTTCTCTTGCTCTCTGCATACTTTTTCTTTTTTGTTCTTTACATTTTTCTGTAGTTTGGCTAGAAGGTTTCTTTTGCTTGTTATTTTTCTTATCTTTTTGATTTTCAACTGCACCTTATTTTCTTTTTGACTGAGTTTGAGCTAAGGTTTGTGCACATTTGTTTATCCTGCATTGGGTTACATGTGAATTTCCATATTTCTTGAACGACATAATAAATTTCTGCAAAGAAAATAAATATATATTTTAAGTATTGTTTTTATAAAAAAGTTATTCAATTAATAAAAATACAAAACAATTTCAGTTTTGCTGTAAAACAAACATATTTTTAATTTTTCTTCTTCTAAAACTAAATTTAATTATATTTTTGCAATTATTTTTCTAAAGTGTTATGTCACCTTTTCTACGTTTTACCTTTGAAATTAAAAAAAAAAAAAAAAAAAAAAAGACATATAGTATATATCATACCTTTTGCATTACTCTGTAAACAACACTCATAAAACTGTTCTTAAATATATATTATACGAATTCTCTTCTTACATATAAACCATGAAGAGAAATGCGTAACAGTTCAGTAAAAAATAGCAAATACTGTTTTAAAGAAGTTGAAATGACATTTTTATAAAATCCCGAATAAAAATATAAAAGTTATGGGGAAAATGTATTTTCATTGCACATTAAGCAATCAGTAGGCTAACAAAAAAAAAAAAAGGGATAAAATTTATTTATCAAATATATTTAAATTATTTTTCAAGTGTATCTATTTTTAAGATTAATTTTGAAAGTATCCACTCCGTGGAAAGAAGTGTCCACTCAGTGATCAAATGATGTCTACGGAGTGGAAGTCCGCGGAGTAGACAGAATGTCTGATTTTGAATTTTAAGGAACAAAGCAACAATGTCAGGAACAATTTAACTTTAGTGTCGAATTAAGCCATATAATCATTAATTGTAATAATAATTAGATAATAAGTAATCCTTATAATTACCTGTATACTTCTGACCACGGAGTGGACTGATGAAATAGCCAAATAGAGGTATCACAGATGAAATCTATTTTAACAGAACGAAATAAAGCATTGAGTTCAGTACATGTAGGTGAAAACAAAGATGGCTTTCCCCTCTTCCTTCTTAGTTGCACACTGGTGACAGGCAGTGCCATCAACTGAACTTTATGGGAAATTAAATAGTTGTCCACGGAGTGGATGCATTTCATTAGGGACATTTGTTATAAATTAATTAAAAAAACAAGATTCATTTTATAACTCTAAAATTTAATAAACATATTTTTAAGGATAATTATGCCCTGCTTAAATCAAAATGTAATTAAAAAACATTAATACTAAGCTTGAAAATAATGCTATATTCTGCAGACTTCCCTTGGGGACAGTCCACGGAGTGGATATTCCATGTTTTAACGATTGAGTTCTAAGAAAAATAAATAACATTAAAAACTTTTATAATAATATTGAACTAAAGAAAATCGTAATAAATAGCCTAGCTGTAAAATTTTTTCTGATTGAAAATATTTTATATTTTTGAGGGCTAAGGGACATGGTTTCTACCCCTTGTGTTGGCAATGACCCATATACACTAAGCGACAAGAAAAAAAAAAAAAAGCCACACTTGGATATTTTCCTTTTCGCTTTCTACAACTGCCAATTTTATCGTTTAAAAAGCAAATTTTCGAACAGATTTTATTATGTTGTCCTCCACATACACTTTAGCTTTGAATCCAGTGTTAAAAACAAAATGCAATTGTCAGGAAAATTGTAAATTTAGGAATTATTTCAAAAATGGTAAGAATAAAGCAGTTAACGATGGCAAAAAAAGTATTAATTTTTGAATGAAAATCAAAAATTTTAATATGTGAGATGGCAAAATATTTAAATGATATTCCATGCCAAATCAATCAAAAAATTTCAATTTTCAACCTGGCCACCTCAGATTTCTATGAAACTTGCAGGAATCATTCTCCTTGATGATATAAATGAGAATATATTTTTAGAAATTTTTTATCGCTTTCGATTTTTTAATTAATTTTTTTAATTTTGAAAAATCAGCATTTTTTAGCTTGTGTACGCATTTTCAATCTCAAATTTCTCAAGTTCTATAAGGGATAGAGAAGTTTGACCCCTCATTTTAAAGAGTATTTTCCAAGGTTTAATCTGATATGCAACATCATTATGTTAGGTAAAAATTTTAAAAATTATTAAATTTTAAAATTTTAAAAATTTTGAAGATAGTGTTTTTTAAAAAATTTGAAAAATAAATGTGTTTTTGGTTATACTAAAAGTTATATAACCTGAAATTTTTAGAGTGGGATCTCTATGGGATCAGAAGTTATTACAAAATACTTATAGTTACTCTACATGTTAAATTGTATTATAATTACAGTTGAATCTCGAAAATCCGAATTTGGCGGGACCACGACGATTGCAGATTTTAGAGATTTATTGAAAACTAATTTTTTGTGATATTATAATAACATACAAACTGCAATTTTATGTTAATGAAAATAAACAACAAATCAAATTGGTTAATTAAAATATAAAATAGAAATATAAAACACTTATGTTAAATTAAAACAGATATATTACACTAAAATATAATAAATAACTGATAATGCCTGCTAAATAACTGCTAATAAACTAAGGAAACATTTTTTTTTTTTTACATGTCAGTAATTATTTTTCACTATGATTTTTTTTTCCCTCATTTTATAACCTACCTTTTTTCATAAAAAAATAAAATCTTTAATTCACAATCAAACAATATAAAAATGTCAGATTACGTTCAAATTTATGTATTCAGTGTTCAATTAAACAAATTTTAAACTGCATTGCACAAGAAATATGGAAATAAGATATAGCTAAGTCTTGTTTTAAAATTAAAATTGAAAAATTGTCTGAATTTTAGAAACTTCTGGATTTTGTATGTCCGGATTTTCGAGGTTCAATTGTACCATATAATATGCTTACTTGATAAAAAACATTATTTTGAAAGTTCATATTTATGACTAGTAAAATAGTAAAAAAAGTTTTCTTCATGAAAATTTCTAAGATCATTAAAAATTTGATTACTTGATTTCTTTTTTAAATGTGTGTGTATGTAATTCTACAAGTTTCAAATTTTTAAGATTATAATCATTAGTGATGGATTTAAAATTTACGCTGTTTTTTAAAGGCATATTACAAAATGATTATAAGGTTATAAATTTATATCAGAAGCCATTCAGATAATAAATTACTACACTTACAAATTAATGACAGCATAAGTCATAGTAAGTAAATAATAATCAAATCATTTGCTAATTAGAGATGTTCTGGTTCAAAATTGTCTTTATTTAAAAATTGTTTTATTTATGTTGTTGCTGGCATGTGACTCATGCTGGCATGCATAGGCGTGCCTGGCTTCAAAATATTGGGGGGGACATCTAAGGTCAGGGCCCGATTAATGCGGGGGCTCGTACCCCGGGCCCTGAGTAGAAGGGGCCCGAAAACTGGCCCTGAAAATAAATTTTGCCCCCCTTTTTGCTGATTTTGCCCCCCAAAAAGGCTAAAAAGTAGTATCATAAAGTGCAAAATTCTGTCATGTTAGTCCCATATACAGTTATATAATATGTACTTTTGCTGATTGTTGCAAATTGCAAGAGGCCCCACGATAAAATGTGTGTCTCAGGCTCCACTTGAAATTAATCGGGTCCTATATGAGATGTAAACGTTAATTTTGAATAATAAAAAAAATAAAAATGTAAACGTAAATTATTGAATTAATAAAAATCTATGATAATTTTTTATCTAAAACAATTAATTATTAAATCCTCAAATGTAATCTGTAAATAAATCAACTAAATAATAAAGTTTTTAATCTGGCCCAAATATGATCGTAATAGCAGCAATGATCCGATAATGACAACTAAAATTGAGAACTTGAGCTAAAAAAGAAAATAATAAAAGAAAAATGACTCACCAAAGCAGCAGAGGTGAAACACGAGGACAGCAGTTGTTTTAAATCACGAAAATTTATTATTGATAAAACACAAACACAAGCTACAAAAAATAGGATACTGGCCAGCCCTTGGGTAAAAAGGAAAATAAGGCATGAGTGAGCGTAATACACTAAAAAACTTTCATAAGTTTTGCACTGAATTTTTTATGATGGAATAAAAGATCTGATTTAGTTCACAGTAAGCAAATTGCGTTCATACTATTCACTACAGTATATTCGACGTTCACCTTCATATAAATAAGTTTTGCATAGGATAAAAGGCCAATCGAGAATATTCTGCACCTGGCTGAGCACCACTTAAACTCTGAAGATAGTGTCCGGTAAAAGGAGATAGTGCTCAATACTTAGTAGATGAAAATGGCGCTTGACATTAGTAGCTCACGCTTCATCAGTATTAAATTGAAGCGAATTCTTGTATCGTTAGCGGATATTTTTGTCAAGTCTACTGGCCAAAAGGAGTGTATTCCACCCCCTAATCCAGGACAGGGGTGGTATTGTTGAATTCTTCGTTGGAGATAGCAACTGTAGATATTAGATGAAGATATGCAAACATCGGCACGTTAATTATTCCAATCATAATCTTCTTCGTTCTGAGTCTTCTCTAGTAAAAAATATATTGATGAACTGTAGTACTAGCATTCGTGACACGACATTTCGTTAATATTTCTTCATAGCAAAGGATGTTGAACATGAATGCTTTGATCAAATTTTTTAACTATAGCGTCGGCTCGGATGCCACGGCGAAAACTGCCGGGCTCCTGCCAACACGTCTTGCACTCACTCGCTTTTCTCTGGATCTGCCTAACCGAACTTTTTCGCTGGCGAATTTTGAAGCTGCGCGCCGTAATCAGCCAATCAGCTTCGCGAACTTACCGGAAATGACGCGCATCGCCACTTCCCGATAAAAGTTCTGGAACCTTCTTTCGGATTCTAGAAGGAATCCCCTAGCTGCCTCCCCTCTTTTCGAGCGGCAAAGAGGAAGAAACGATGAGGGAAAATGGCTGCCCGGTAAAAATGAAAAAAAACAGTGGCGCGTTTATTTAAAATGCACAAAATCGCTGTATAAAAATCTTGAAGTTAAATCCCGATATTATTAACGTATATGGATGGGTAATATCTCATTTTAAAGGTAATGATTAATAGATTACTCCGGTCTCGGTGTCATTACCGCTAAATTGACCAAAAGTATATTATTTTTGAATCTAAAAAGGAAGGTAAAATGTTAAGAAATAGTTAACATTGACTGTTTGTAGCTTTGTTTAATTTAATTTTGAGCGATCTAGCGTTTACTCTCAATACGAAATTATTTTAGCATGCTGTATTCCCGGAGTAATGATGTTTTAAGATCGATTATTATCCATAATAATGTAAATTGTCTATTTTCTTTATATTTTAACGATGTTTACGTTATGAAACTTTAAGAAAAATGTTACTATTAAAACCGTTGTGTAACATTTCCCCCCCCCCTTTTGGAAAAAAAAATATTAGGGCACCCATTGTAAACAATGTAAGGTACTATATATGGAAAGTACGGCACCGTCAATTGTAAATTTTGGACGGACTATTGTTCGCAGTTCCAGAGAGAGCTAAGTGAGGTAAATACAACAATCTTTGGTATGTACTAAATTAAAACAATAGTAAAATAAAAACAATTGTAAATATAAGATATGATAATAAATAGTGTTAATATTATGTTAAAATAATTGTATAAATGAGGTATATAAAATATATATAATGAGTAAATATGAAAACAATTGCACAACACAATATCAATGTATAATATATGTATAACATGATTATTAAAATAATAAGAGATAAATATTAAACACAAAAACACTTCACTGAACCAGGAGTTGGTGAGCCAGATGTATTATTTAATAGCTCAAGTTGCCATCTCATTCATCCATGGATTAACACAATTGGGTAGGGAGAGTAAACAAACAAAAAAAAAAAATGGGAAAGAAGCAAAGAAAAATAATTTATTATCATTAAAAGGTTATTGAAATATTGCACAGATAATATCATCAGTAGTATGCAGCGATTTTTTGATAAAGTAATCTTACTATAAACAGGACTTTTCCATGAGCTCAATTTTTTTTTTTTTTTTTTTGAAAATTTTGAAGATATTAATTTGATTTTCTAATCTATCATCCCTAGGCATACATAGTGGAGTTTCTGGACGTGTCGATGACACTGCAAAGAGGCTCGACTTGAACAAGTCCTTCAAAAATTCTCTTAGCCATTCGTAAGGGAGATTTTAAATATGAATATCAAGATCAAACAAAATTTGTATAGTATCTACTTTTAGACCTTCATGTTAGTAACCTAGCCACAGATTTACGTCTATGTGAGATAGACCACGAGACTACAATGTGTACGTCTATATCGACTAATTGGTACTGTTGGTGAAATGTCTAACTATACTTCATAAATATTCCTTCTATGCATAGAATAAAACAATAATAAATCAAAACAAATTTTTCCTATGTTGTTGCCTGTTCTTTATGTTGATGCTGCATTCTAGATTGTATGTTTCAAATACACCTGAAGTTTTGCCAGTAAACAGGTAAGAAGAATTATATATCTATATATATATATATATTTTTTTTTTTTTTTTGAGTTTTATTGTAGAGTTTAATGAAATTTCAGTGGTTCCACTACTCCGGACCAGCCTGCAAGAAGTAGAAATAGAAACTGTTTGTGCACATTAACAGCATCTTCCACCTTATTTGTTTTTTCATCTTGTAATTTGTTTTAATAAAGTTATGTGAATAGTCACAGAGTTAATTTTTTATTACACTGAGTACTCCTGTCCATGAACCAAAACTATCAAGTGAGTTGTATGAGAAAAGAAATTTTAACCACTGATGATTTTGCTGTATAGTGTTGTTATATATATCATTGCACAAAAAAATCATATAATGTATTGCACTTTGCCTTTGAATAGCTCATCTATCTCCAGCATAGAGCATGTATCATGTCTCCACCCGAACACCATGAAATGAACAAGAGATTTATATCTATATACACTTGCAATTTTGAGCCAAAACCACCAAAAAAAAATCTGAAAAACACCTGCCCCACACAGAAACAAAACCAAAAAAAAATGTTATTTCACTTTATACAATTTACATACATTTACCTTAATCAATTTTGCACTATCGTCGTTAGCATCCTGAATTAAATAATTATTATTCCTGTATTTCCTAATTACCTTGAATGGACCTGAGTATTTAGGACCAAAAGTAGATGGAGGAATAAATTCTTTGAGGTAGACTATATCGTCTAACTGAAAAATACGATCCGGACCCCCCCCTTAAAAATTTTTCATGTGTATCAAAATAATGTTGTTCATTTTCCTTGACCATTTTTTGAGTTGTCTGGAAATGCTCCCTTTGTCTTAGTAAATAATCTGAGGGTTCTTCCACAAAGTTTGGTGGACTAAAAATTTGGATTGGAAGATTTAAATCTCTTCCGAAAAACAATTGTGCTGGTGTAAAATTTGTAACTGCATGTTTTGAATTGTTATAATGTAATACAAAAAATGGTAATCTCTCGGACCATTCTATAACTTGATCAGAGAGTGCAGCTACTGATTGTTTGAGACTACGGTGAATGCGTTCCAGAAGACCATTAGATCTGGGAAAATAGATAGATGTATTACGATGTTCTATATTTAAGGATTTTAAATAGTCATCAAAGTCTTGTGATTGGAAATTTTTTGCGTTATCTGACAAAATAATTTTAGGTATGCCATATCTAGAAAAATAATTATTTAAAGTTTTGATTATAGAATGAGAGGTTACATTGGGTAGTGGAACTGCCTCAAGAAAACGAGAATAATGGTCGACAATTGTCAAAATAAAAAATTTGCCATCAAGCGATCTGGGTAATTTTCCTACAACATCAATGGCTATCATTTCTCCCGGAGCTAAGTTAGATTTCGATATCATTTTAGGTTTGGTGTCTGTGGGTTTTGATTTATTAATTAGACATTGATGACATTCATTGCAAAATTTCTGAACTTGTTGAAACATACTTTTCCAAAAATACATCCTCTTCAAAATATCGTAGGTTTTTACTGCACCGAAGTGTGGTTGATGTGCAATAGCTATGGCATCGTTTTGTAATGACGGTGGTAGTATTATTTTAGGAGGATTATCGGATTCATTTATTTTTGTTTTGTACATTAATAAATTGTTGTCTTTGTTAATGATGTAATTTGGAAGGATTGGTTTATTGTCTGTAATCTTTTTTCTAATTTCCATAAGTTTTTTGTCCTGCAATTGGTGTTTTAGGATATTTTGAAAAGAAAGCAACTGGTCCCCTGGAGCAAAAATATTTAAAGCATTAACCCTCAGATTATCATCTGCATTGTCATAAACTCGGGAAAGAAAATCAGCTGGGTTATTCATGCCTGGAATATGTTCCATTGTGTAATTAAAAGATTGTAAGTACATTAGCCATCTAGATATAACATCAGGTAGTTTACTTAAATTTAAGTGATATGTTAAAGCTTTAGCATCTGTTAAAATTTTAAAGTGTCTGCCATAGAGGTGTTCATGAAAATACTTGACTGAAGCATAAATTGCAAACAATTCTCTTTTTATTGACGGATACTTTGATTCTGATGTTGAAAGAAGTTTTGAAAAAAATTGAATTGGGTAAAAGATGTTATTATCCCTCTGCATTAGTATGCCACAGATGGCATGCTTTGATGCATCTGTAACTAAGTAGAGATCCTTATTGTTGTCAATGTTTTTGATGGTGGGGTTAGAAAGAAGAATGTCTTGTATTTTCATGAAGGCATCTTGGCAGTCCTTATTCCAGAAAAATTTTACGTGTTTTTTGGTGAGGTTAATAATTGGTTTCAAAATTTCAGCAAAGTTAAAAATAAGTGGGCGGAAATAATTGACCATCCCAAGAAATGATTGTACTTGCTTTACATTGGTAGGTACTGGAAAACTTTTTATTTTATGTACATTTTCAGGTGAAGGTGAATAACCATTTTGATTGATGTTAAAACCTAAATAAGTGATGTTTGTTTTACATAATTGTAATTTTGCTGGATCTAAAGTTAAATTAAATTCTCTGAGTTTATGAAATACTTTTTGAAGCCAAAAGAGCATTTCCTCCATATCGTCTGCAGCCACAATGATATCATCTAAAAAGTACTGAATGTTATTCCCCTTAATCCCCTCAAGACATTTATTAATTAAAGTGTGAAAGTATGAAGTACTGTTCACTAATCCAAAAGGCAAACGACATGGTTGAAAATTACCGAATTCTGTGGAAAAAGCCAGTAGATGTTTGTCCTGTTCTTTTAATTGTATCTGAAAAAATGCTGCTTTTAAATCAAGTACTGAATATAGTTTTTTTCCTGAAATGTTTTGAATTATGTCATTAATTTTAGGAAGGCAAATTTTATAAGATTCGGTGATGCTGTTTAAAAGACGGTAATCAATGCACATTCTGAATTTTAAATTGTCTGTAGAATCGTTAGGGAGAGATTTTTTTTTAACAAAAATAACAGGAAAACAATAGTTTGATGATGACTCTTCAATAATGCCTGCCTCAAGGAGTTGTGTAATTTCCTTTCTCGCGAATTCTTTAGCATTCTTTGGTATGGGATATGGTTTAGTTTGTAGAGCAAAATCGTGTAGAAGTTTAAATTGTGGTATCACCTTGTCAGTGCTGCCTAAAGTTTTGTATGAGGTAGAAAAAACATGAAAATTGGACATTAACAAATTAAGTAGTCTAGTTTTATCGTTAGGAGGTAAGTGATCTAACTTAAAATTTTCTGGTGTAAGTTCGTTTTTTCTTAGTTTTAAGATTTCATCTGTGTTTAAGGCATTTATTTGATAAGTGGGATCTTCGTAGTTATAGTTGATATCTGCATCCTCAATGGTTTCAATTTTACCTAATTTAGTGTTTTTTCTGATGTATACGTTAGATTCTGAAGGATTGTGGGCATAAATAAAAATGAGTTTTTCGTTTAAATGGATACTTTCATTGATCTGTAAATTAAGTTTGGTTTTGATTGGAGTAAAGAGAAGATTTTTTGCTTGTGAATTGATTTCTGGAACTTTTAGAGCAACAATTTTAGATTGATGGGGATTGATTTTTACAACTTTAAGAGAATTAACAAATTTTTTTATAGAGTTTTTATTACTGTCTTGCATGCTTAAATTAGGGTTATTATGATGTGTGGTGGGAATTGAATTTGGCGTTTTGTTTTCATAAGGAAGAACAATGTTATCTACAATTAGACTTTTGTTGGCTGAGTCAAGTAATATTTTATTCCTGTTAAGGAAATCGTATCCCAAGATAAAATCATAATTGGAAGACCAATTTGAATTTGTGACAAAGAAAACGTTCGAAAACCATTTTTGTGAAATCTTAAATTTTAAATTGACAGTTGAGTAGTATGGTATTACAGTATTATCAATAGTTTTTATGTTAACTGAGCGTGATAAAAAATTTAGTTTCATGTGTTCCCTTAGACCCTCAATTACGTGTGGTTGAACTAAACTCAAATTTGCCCCTGTGTCGATTAATCCGTTAAAAGAAAAACCCCCTATGTTTATTGTAATTATCGGTAAACTATGTTCTATGTTATTGACTGAAAAAACACTTCTATGATTTTGCTCTGCATTTGGCTGTCATTTTTGGTGTCTATTATAGTACGGTCTTGTTCTATTTTTGAAGTTGCGATAATTTCCCCTTCCCCTGTAGTTGTTTTGATTTGAAGCGTTATTTTGTGGGATGTTTCTGGAGGTGCCTGGGAATTTATAACAGTCAGTCGTCAAATGTTCTTTTCCACAAATGTGGCAAGAGACTTTTTTGAGGTTTTCAATCGTTTCAGTAAGCTCTTTGATCTTTTGGGCGTTTTCTATTTGTAGTTTTAGCAAAAGTTGCATATCTGATTCCTGAGTTATGTTGGCTATTGACCCAGCCCCTTCTGAGCTATCTAGAGCTCTTTCGATATTTTTTGCAATCCTGACCGCTGAATCGAAGTCTGATGGACCCTGTTTGGTGAGTTCAAATTTAATGTCCGACCTCAAAGCCTCTAAAAATTTTGAAAAGATCATGCCATGTTGGATGTCGATGATCTGTGGGGCATTATCTGGGTTAGGGACGATTTTGTTAACTAATAATTTTATTTCATCTGCTAGATCTGTCACATTCTGGCCGGGTTTTTGCTTGATCGAGGAAAAACGAGTCTGCAATTCGTGGTGAGATATGGGTCTGTCAAATTTATTTCTCAATAAATGTATTAGAGTGTTGAAAGAATTTTCCTGTGTCGCTGAAGGGTCATTATTTAGGAAATCAAGGGCTTTTCCAGTGCATTTAGATCGTAAAATAACCGTTCGCATATTGTTTCCCCAGTTCGCATGATTGGCGATGTCTGAAATTTGGCGAATAAAATTATTCACACTTTCAGTCTTTTCCCCCCCAAACTTATCAATTGTTGCAATGAGATTGTTCATTTTGGCTGAATTTGGATAATTAAATTAAATATCAATCAGAAAAGTGGAAAAAAAGGATTTTTTGACCCTACACCTAGAAAAATTGAAAAGAAAATAAATTCAAATGTACCCCTAAAAATACCAACATTCAAACAAAACTGACCAAAATTGAGATGCTGTGATATAAAAATAAAACAATTTTATCCTTCGACCCCCCAAATACTATTACAGATAGTAAATATTAAAATTATATATCTATAAGATACTCATTGAATCAGCATAATACCTCACAAATAACAAAAAAAAAATATATATACCATAAATGTAAACAATGAATATAAAATCAAATGTAAAAGAACGATGTATGTATTTAAATAAATAAAAGGATAAAAGAAGAATTTTTGATATCTGTACCTTGATATAGTACTAAAACCTAAATAACCAACGAATATACCCCTCAAAAGTGCAAATTTAGTATATGACTTAAAGAAACATTGAAAAGAAATCTCATTAAAATCGAAAATAAATTCCCCAATATTTGCATCAATAGAGAAATATGAGATTGTAGGTATATATTAAATTGATTTTTACCCTACCAAAAAAATATATATATATAAAATACTGTTAAATTATTTGCACAATAAATAAGTAAATAAATAAATAAATGAATAAATAAATAAATAAATAGATAAATAAATAAATAAATAAATAAAAAATTGAATAAAACACTATCTCAATGATATGCAAGGAAATGTTATGTTTATCTTTTATTTATTCAAACCCTTGCCCAAATAAATTATTTGTGAAATTATCACTCTCTTGGTCATCTGTGTCCGGATGGAGCTTACAGTCACCAGAGATTTAAAAAGTGGCACATAAATATTGCAGAGAAATCTATATTACCCATTTCATGAAAATCAGTTGAATATATTTTAATTATTCTACATTAAGATACTTAACAATGTATGATCAAACACAACCCAAATCTTTTAAGTAAATTTTATTTTTCTTTGGATGGTGCTTGATAAATAAAATAGATAGGTATATCCATGGATGAAGGATATTGCTCTAAATAAAAATAAAAAATCTCTGTCATCGGATCATTAATGCGTTTTTTTTTTTTTTTTTTTTTTTTTTTTTTTATTAATTTTTGAAAATGAAATTAATTACATAATAACCGCCGGTTCGGGACCTATTTAAATTTTCTAACTTTTGGAGCGGCACCAAATATGTAAACGTTAATTTTGAATAATAAAAAAAATAAAAATGTAAACGTAAATTATTGAATTAATAAAAATCTATGATAATTTTTTATCTAAAACAATTAATTATTAAATCCTCAAATGTAATCTGTAAATAAATCAACTAAATAATAAAGTTTTTAATCTGGCCCAAATATGATCGTAATAGCAGCAATGATCCGATAATGACAACTAAAATTGAGAACTTGAGCTAAAAAAGAAAATAATAAAAGAAAAATGACTCACCAAAGCAGCAGAGGTGAAACACGAGGACAGCAGTTGTTTTAAATCACGAAAATTTATTATTGATAAAACACAAACACAAGCTACAAAAAATAGGATACTGGCCAGCCCTTGGGTAAAAAGGAAAATAAGGCATGAGTGAGCGTAATACACTAAAAAACTTTCATAAGTTTTGCACTGAATTTTTTATGATGGAATAAAAGATCTGATTTAGTTCACAGTAAGCAAATTGCGTTCATACTATTCACTACAGTATATTCGACGTTCACCTTCATATAAATAAGTTTTGCATAGGATAAAAGGCCAATCGAGAATATTCTGCACCTGGCTGAGCACCACTTAAACTCTGAAGATAGTGTCCGGTAAAAGGAGATAGTGCTCAATACTTAGTAGATGAAAATGGCGCTTGACATTAGTAGCTCACGCTTCATCAGTATTAAATTGAAGCGAATTCTTGTATCGTTAGCGGATATTTTTGTCAAGTCTACTGGCCAAAAGGAGTGTATTCCACCCCCTAATCCAGGACAGGGGTTGAATTCTTCGGGACAGGGGTTGAATTCTTCGTTGGAGATAGCAACTGTAGATATTAGATGAAGATATGCAAACATCGGCACGTTAATTATTCCAATCATAATCTTCTTCGTTCTGAGTCTTCTCTAGTAAAAAATATATTGATGAACTGTAGTACTAGCATTCGTGACACGACATTTCGTTAATATTTCTTCATAGCAAAGGATGTTGAACATGAATGCTTTGATCAAATTTTTTAACTATAGCGTCGGCTCGGATGCCACGGCGAAAACTGCCGGGCTCCTGCCAACACGTCTTGCACTCACTCGCTTTTCTCTGGATCTGCCTAACCGAACTTTTTCGCTGGCGAATTTTGAAGCCGCGCGCCGTAATCAGCCAATCAGCTTCGCGAACTTACCGGAAATGACGCGCATCGCCACTTCCCGATAAAAGTTCTGGAACCTTCTTTCGGATTCTAGAAGGAATCCCCTAGCTGCCTCCCCTCTTTTCGAGCGGCAAAGAGGAAGAAACGATGAGGGAAAATGGCTGCCCGGTAAAAATGAAAAAAAACAGTGGCGCGTTTATTTAAAATGCACAAAATCGCTGTATAAAAATCTTGAAGTTAAATCCCGATATTATTAACGTATATGGATGGGTAATATCTCATTTTAAAGGTAATGATTAATAGATTACTCCGGTCTCGGTGTCATTACCGCTAAATTGACCAAAAGTATATTATTTTTGAATCTAAAAAGGAAGGTAAAATGTTAAGAAATAGTTAACATTGACTGTTTGTAGCTTTGTTTAATTTAATTTTGAGCGATCTAGCGTTTACTCTCAATACGAAATTATTTTAGCATGCTGTATTCCCGGAGTAATGATGTTTTAAGATCGATTATTATCCATAATAATGTAAATTGTCTATTTTCTTTATATTTTAACGATGTTTACGTTATGAAACTTTAAGAAAAATGTTACTATTAAAACCGTTGTGTAACATGAGATATATGCAAAAAGGAGAAATATTCATTGAGAAAATAAATTTAAACAGACTTGTCCATGTGAATGCATCACAATAGCATGGGCATTAATTAAATAACAGTATTAATACACTTAATAATTATTTCTATATACAAAAAATATAAATTTCATTGAGTTACTTTAAAAAAAAAAAAAAAATCTATGTGCATATTGTTGATAATTAACTGAATACACGCACACACATATTTATATGTATTTTTCTTTATCTGTGTACATAAAGAGAAATGACTGTCTGTGTTGTGGAGCTCAGTCTACTGATCACAGATCTACAAAACTTGACAAAGGGTTACTTTGAGCCCTGCTGGGGTGTACCTCATCAAGATTTTTTTTTTTTTTTTTTTTAATTATTTTTTTTTTCTATTTTATCCATAAATTTTTCTTAAATGTTTGCATTCATTTCATTCAATCATCTGCGCCGTTTAGTAACGGCTGTTGCACGATTTTCTAGTAAATTTATTTAATTCTGTTCGAAGGAAAATCTTTTATTATTATTATTTATTGTATTTATCAGGAAAAAAGGTAATAAATATTGTAGAAAGGATTAAAATTTAAATAATTATTTTTATTTCTTTTCCTTTCCTTTTCTTTTGTTTATTGTGTTTTTTATTAGAAAATAGTTAAAATTGAGCCAAATTAAAGTGTCAAGAAATAACGTTGCTACAGGCAGTGGAAACTCTGCGCAGACTCGAAAACAGAACCGCTGGCAGCGTGTAGCGGAAGCAAAATTCAAAAAGATTTCTTTTCTTTTTAAGATTTTATTTATAAAGTGATATTAAAGAAAATAAATAAATAATAATAATGATGATTATTCAATATCTTTGAGATTCATTTAAATATAGCGGCCAGCGAAGCGGCGTACCTTGCTGGAGCTGGTAATGAACACAACAAAATTAATTGATTTTTTATCCATACAACCCCTCCAAATTCTCAAAATAAAATTTATAATGTCTTGTATCTATAAACATTGAAATTTTAGTAAATAGATTGATTATACAGGATATACTAGTCGAAGCACATGAATAAACTACACAGAGAAACTGCAAAATAAATAAATATGAAATTATTAGTCTGATAAAAATACAAAATAGGATGAATAAACTTAAGAGTTCGCAATTAAGTAAGTCCTGTATAATTTTTAACAACGCAAAACAAAGTTTAAAAATATTTTTGGAGGGGACCGCCCATGCAGTTGAAATTTTGGGGGGGGGGGGACACGACCCCCTGTCCCCCCCGCCAGGCACGCCCGTGCTGGCATGTGTAATTTTTTATGTCTCTTCTGAGATCTTAATGTAGAAAAAGTTAGTTGTGATTTTGGGTTCATACCAGGGTTCCAACTCAATTTCAAAAATAAAATTTCCTGACTTTTCCAGGTTTATTTTTAGAAAATTCAAGTTATGAAATTTGGTTTGCAACATAAAAGGTAAGCTCACAGCGCAAAACAGCTTGCAACATAAAAGACAACATAGTCATGTGACTCACAACATAAACTGAATGCTCAAAAAGCATTTTTCAGGTTTATATCATCATTTTTCCAGCTTTTTAGACAATATTTGTTATTTTTCCTGACTTTTTTCCATAATTTCAAATTCCCTAACTTTTCCAGATTCTCCCTGACCCATGGGAACCCTGCCATACTCTTTTAAGTAGAAGTAAAATAAGCATTTTAATTTTTTTAAATGAAACATTTTTGGCATATTTATTTTAAACAATGAGGACCCTCTTCAGATAAAAAATTTTAATCAATTCTATTTAGTTTTTACTTTTATTATGTAAGAAATTTTATTTCTTCTTACAACCGGACTTTAAATTTGTTTGATTTTAATATTTTTATCAGTAAGACTTTGTGTAAAGATGAGTAAACCTAGCACATCAAAACCTTTTTCTATATATTGCTATAACCCATTCAAGAAACCTGGCCATGATTATTATAAAAAAAGTTTGTGATTTGTAACAATAAAAATTTTTATATAAATTTATATATGTTTTCATTTATAATAAATGAAAACATTTTGAGACATAGTCCTAATTTGTATAAACCTGTACTCGAAGTCGTAAAGCTATATTAAAGCTTCCAGTAATTTTAACTGAACAATGTATTTATATGTACCCTTGTATCTTTATTATAATTTCTAATTGCAGTAAGAATCTACTCTAAAACATTCAAGCTATAAAACTCACAATAATAATAATAAAAAAAAATTATCAAAAAATTTTTTATTTTTTATTAAGCATAATTATATTGAATATTGATTTTTTCCCCTATGTTTAATTGTATATTAGCATGCAATACTGTATGTGTGAATTTTAAAAAACAGGTATTTTATAAAGTAAGCATATTATATGATAATTGTAATACAATTTACCATGTAGAGTAGCTAAGTTTTTTGTCATAACGCCTGATCCCATTGAGATCCCACTCTAAAAGTTTCAGGTTATATAGCTTTTAGTATATCCAAAAACATATATATATATATATATATTTTTTTTTTCAGATTTTTTCAAAAACACTATCTTTAAGTTTAAAAAAATTTGAAATTTTAAAATTTAAAATTAAAAAAAATTTGGAATTTTAAAAATTAAAAAAAAATTTACCCAACATAATGATGTTGTATATCAAATTAAACCTTTTGAAATACTCTTTAAAATGAGGGGTCATAAACTTCGCTATCCCTTATAGAAATTGAGAAATATGAGATTGAAAACACTTATACAAGCTAAAAAATGCTGATTTTTTTTTTAAATAAAAAAAATTATTTGAAAAAAAATCTAACGAGATAAAATTTAAAAAAATATATATTCTCATTTATATCATCAAGGAGAATGGTTCCTGCAAGTTTCATAGAAATCTGAGGGGGTCAGGTTGAGTGAGTGGTTGATTTGGCATGGAATGACCCGATAACGAAATATTGGCAAAATGGTTTTTAGCAAGATATAAAAATATTCGGCCGTTTAAACTGGAAATTTGGTTTTAGGCGGCTATATTGCTCATTGAAGTGAGATGACCGTAAGTTAAAAAGCCATTGCTGATAAAATTGGTTTGTATTACATTTAGAACAGAAAAAAGATACAGAAAAAGTATTTAGCAGCAAATTTCTTTAACTACCGTTCAGCAACTATTAAAAAAAGCAGGTTTAAATGAAAGAAAATTTGAAAAAATTCTATTCTTAGTGAAGAGAATTAAGAAAGCAAGACCTCAGATTGCTAAAAAAATAAATGATTAGTTAATTATTGGGCTGAACTGGTTCTCTCTGATGAATCAAGTTTAACTTATTTCGAGCTAAGGAAAACAAGCAGATATGACAACAAAAATATGACCGACTTAATGAAAATCGCACTTTTAAAACAGTGACATATTCTCCGTACATTATGGTACGGAGGTGCATAACTTTTCAAACAGTCAAGCAAATTTTTATGCTCAAGGGATCAATTAACTCGAAATAAAACACAATCTTCATAAAAGTGGTGCTTGACCAACTATTTTGATGAACTAATTGAGCATTGGAAAAATTTTATTTAAGTGGTACATTATATTATAATGTTGGATAAAATAGATGTTATTAGTAATTAATTAACCTTACATACATAAATGACTCGCTGTTTTTGTCATTTTTCATAGTATGTCTGTATATTATGTAATTATTTTAATTTTAAAAACATGTCCCATCCCTCCCTCACATAAGGGAGGGATGGGGGCATTTTTGGCTTATAAAACTAATATTTTAGTAATTGCCATCAAATTTATATTTTTAAAAGATGTTAAAGTATTTCAGTTTGTTTCTCTGAAACTTAGTGTTGTACCAGTAAATGTAAACAAACCAATTTTCCAGTAATAAATTCAACAATTAAATAATAATAAATTTACTTTAAATTATTTAGATCCTTGCTCAAATAACCTAATAATAATATTAATTTTTCTAGCATTCATATTTTGCTAATTAAAAATGTCATTTTTAATTACATTTTCATAATTCTTTCTAGAAAACTTGATTAGCTCTGCACAAACGTAGGATTACTAAGCCATTTCAAAATAGCCTCTCTTGAAATAATGAATCAAATTTAATAATAATAAATCAATCTTAAAAACTAAACATTATATATTTCTTTAACTTTTATTTAAGCAAGCAATCTAAGTAAATTACATTCTTTAATACTACAGTGTGAGACCAATAATCTGGATACCATGGGACCCACGACATTCTGGATTTCGGAATTTTCCGGGTTTTAGAAACTTAAAAAAAAAAAAAAATACATATATACACTGATGGAAAAAAAAAAATCCCAACACCAAGAAAAAATTATTGTACAGTAATGAAATTTCAGCAATACATTTGTCTAGGTAACATGTTTAATTGATTAAAGTTTCAAGATCACATGTAGAGCCATTGCCGAGAAGAGTGAAATCAAATGTGAAATGTTGGTACATTAGTAACCGGTGTAACCGCCAGAATTTTGAATGCAAGCATGCAAACGTGCATGCATTGTGTCGTACAGGTATCGGATATCAGTTTGTGGGATGGAGTTCCATGCCTGTTGCACTTGGGCGGTCAATGCAGGGACGGTTAATGCTGGTTGTGGATGACGCTGGAGTTGTCGTCCAATGATGTCCCATACGTGCTCGATTGGAGAAAGATCTGGTGATCTAGCAGGCCAAAGCAACATGTCGACACTCTGTAGAGCATCTTGGGTTACAACAGCGGTATGAGGGCGAGCATTATCCTGTTGGAAAACACCCCCTTGAATGCTGTTCATGAATGGCAGCACAACAGGTTGTATCACTAGACTGACGTACAAATTTGCAGTCAGGGTGCGTGGGATAACCACGAGAGTGCTCCTGCTGTCATACGAAATTGCTCCCCAAACCATAACTCCAGGAGTAGGCCCTGTGTGTCTAGGCCCCAGACAGGTCGCTAGCAGGCAATCACCTCGCCGCCTTCTAACCAACACACGGCTATCACAGCGACCAAGGCAGAACCGGCTTTCATCAGAAAACACAACAGATCTCCACTCCGTCCTCCAATGAGCTCTAGCTTGACACCACTCACGTCGCAAACAGCAGTGGTTTGGAGTCAGTGGAATGCACGCTACAGGGCGTCTGGCTCGGAGCTGTCCTTGAAGTAACCAATTTGTAACAGTTCGTTGTGTCACTGTGGTGCCAACTGCAGCTCGAATTTCAGCTGCAGACGCAGTACGATTAGCCACAGCCATACGCCAAACACGACGGTCTTCCCTCTCTGTAGTGCCACGTGGCCGCCCGGAACCCGGTCTTCTTGAGGCAGTACCTTCCCTTGACCACTGCTGCCAACGCTCATGCACAGTGGATACATTCCTGCCAAGTCTTTCTGCAATATCGCGGAAAGAAAACCCACCTTCTCGTAGCCCTACTACACGACCTCGTTGAAACTCAGTGAGCTGTTGATAATGGCTTCTTCGTCTTCTTAGAGGCATCCTTGACTAACATTAACCCACTACGTCAAATCTCAACTGTAAATAACGATCACGAAACCTTACAGCGCTTATTTAAAGCAAACCTCGTTTGCATGTTCATAGTGTCGCTGCTAGCGCCACACTTATGCGCGTAGCTCGAAATTTGAATCGACCTCATCTTTCAGATGTATAAACACGCCTACCAAATTTCGTTTATCTAGCACAGCTCCTTCCTGGTGTTGGGATTTTTTTTTTCCATCAGTGTATATCGATTTTATTAGAATTTAGTCTGAAAACACTAAGTTACACAGAAAAAAAGAAAAGTAAAATACAGTACGGAGCCGAAAAACCGCACTCCAAAAAAACGGACATTTTCCATAGCATTTCATTAATCATCATCAACAACAGCAGCTTTTCTTTTCTCCTTTTTCTATTTATGACTGATTAGCTGAATTTAGTTGAAATATTAGATAAAGCTTATTAAAAATAAAATTTAGTTGACATTTCAACAACATTTTCAATTTTTTCTCCCTTTAATTTGTCACTATTCCCTAATTTTCTAATTCAGAATAATAATGACTGCTACAGCGAGCTATCTATCAGCAGAATAAAAAACTAATAATAATCAATAGCAATTAAAGATTTTTTTTAAGATTTTGAGATGCTTAATGATTTTCTCTTCTAAATAATTTATGTGTAAAAAGATAAAATTATAAACTAGAGAATTTCACAAAACAAATGTAAAAATAAGTTTTAAAATAAATCAGGTAAGAACAGCTTTAATATAAATCATTCCTATTAAGAATTCAGAAAATTGTTTGGTGCTGCCATCTATCAGCAAAAGATATAACCAAATGAAAAAAATCACATTTTTGCATTCTATATTTTTGAGATTAAGTGATTAAAAATTTTGTAATAATTTTTTAGATTAACAAAAAAAAAGAAAGAAAGAAAATGTAAAGGAAGGAATTTAAGATTTTTAAAAATTGAATTAAATTACTGTAATTTGCTGGAAACAGTTTTTTTTTCCCGTATCCCTTTCCCCCCCCCCCCTCCCAGACTGTTCAGTGCGGGAATGATTAGAATTTCAAAACATTCCGGGTTTTGGTACCTTCCGGATTTTCGGTCCTATACTGTATTTACCATGCGCATCAATCTGTGCATATTTCCTTCTTCACTAGCAGGTATTTTGGAAGTGTCTACCTTTCTCTTGGATTGGATTGCAGGCGTGAAGGAGAAGCACTCGGAGTTTTCCCGCTCTACTCTACATCGTTTTCAGCAGCATTTTCCAAAAATGTCGTATCCAATATAGTTTACAAAGAATATTTTAGATTCAAATGTTTTGTTCTTGCAATTACTTCATACTTGATGCTAATTTATCGTTACAAATAATGTAGCGATTCCATAATGCCTGATGTTAGAATGAAATAGGCCTAGCAAAGTTAATAGCAAAATAGGCCTAGTTAAGACTAATTATGAAAGCGGCCAGCTACAAACCATTGGTCATTTATCACTATGTTTTTTTATCAGTGCCTAATAATCCAACACCACAATACATTTCCATCCTGATATTCTGCAAAAGAAGTAATATTACCTGGTACAATGATTTTGTCGAGCAATCTCTTCTACCAGAAATGTCAGAGTTCATGGCAGGAATATTATCTGAATTTTCAACTGATATGGAATGATAACAGGGATGCCACTTAAAAATTTTCAAAAGGAGGAAATCATGCGTGAATTAAAATTTCCGACATTTTTTTTTTTTTAATGTGAATTCTGTAAATTAATATACAATAAAATAATTGATATATTTAGTATAATTTGAATACATTAAATTGAAAAATAGGTACTTTGCAGTAAAAAGGTTATAAAAATACTTAAGTACTTTTAGGGGGAAAAAAACTTGAATCTAAAATTGTTATTTGCTATTTTTATTTTGACATACACAAACTTTGCACACTCTATTTTCCTCTAATCCAAATATGTTGCGTATATTGATGATTGATATGATGAGGGATATGATTGTTCTACATGGAGGGGGGAAAAATGCCATTACTGTATTTCTTCAAAATAATTTTAGCTAAAATATGACTTCAACTCTAAATAAATATTGTGGATTAAAACCAGTTAGCTGCATTGCAAATGTTAGAACTAAATGGGCTTATGGTACAATTCTCCTTTGCTTTGAAGAACACCAATTTTTGAAAGCTTTTTGAAAATTGAATTATTTTCCTGGAGGTCCTTCTACATTTATCATAAGTAAATGGTTTACATTCTGTATTGTTAAGTGATTTCTTATGTCTGTTTTTATCAAATTCATTTGAGAAAAAGCTCTTTCACAGTCTGCTATATGTACAGGTAAGCTCAAAGCATATTACACTATAGAACATAATAGAGGATATTCATCATGCATTTCATTTTCATATAGAAATTGTAAATTGTAAAAAGTGTAGTCTATACATCTGATTCTTATTACTTTTTTTAAAACATTCCATTCAGACAACATTTGGTTTCCAATAAGTGTATTTTTGTGTAAAGGATTGTTTTTAAAATTTTCTTTATTTCATCTATTCTAGTCTATATTGCTAATATTTTCACAAATATTTTTTGAAAGTAGCACATTAAATGGAATAGTTTATTTGACATCTCCTAACCGCCCTCCCCTTAATTCTTTCAATGAGGCATTTGATAAATTCATTCAATAGTTTTTCATAATATACTGCTTGTTTAGATTTTTTTTTTTTTTTTCATTAATTCCAAATATATTATTATTTCACGATAATTTGCCGAAATATGGGTTTATTTTATTGCTGTAAAAAAAAAGTAAGAAAAATGCAGATTACTAGCATCTAATTACTGAATAATTAATATTTTCCACCGCCAATTCCAGAAATTCATTATTTATTATGCCGGTAACTGACCATATTCATTCTATTTTCAAAGCTAAAAATGTAAGTCAACATTTCTTTTTTGCTATAAAATCTCCGAAATACACATAATTTTCGTGATCTGTTGCCAAAATCTGAAACATTTCATTGTTTTTTGGGGAAGAAAAAAAAAATAATCATTGCTAATTACTCAAAATTCCTGCTTTTTTCTTCTCTGAATGCCAAAATACACAATATTTGCTGAAATGAAGGATTTTTATCGCTGTCAATTCCAGGAAAATCGAGACTAATTTGCCAATAATCATTGAAATTCACATTATTTTAGAATAGATTTCTAAAATATGCGATTACATATAACAAATGTAAATACCTTAAAATTTTACTTCGTACATGGCAGAAGAGCTCTTTTCGGAAGGGCCCCCCCCCCCCCTTCCCCTCCTTCATCGGTGCTGTCTGCACTTCGTGGCTGGCGGTCTTGCATTTGATGTTCTTCTTCTTTAAGTAGGTGACGCCATATCTTTCCTATCTCAGCCAACTCGTGGTCATTGATTACGTCATTTTGATGCGCGATTTCGATGCTCTCACGGATTGTTATCATGTAGACTAGATTAACTGTCTTAACATGTTAAAAAATATATTTAGCAGCAGTGGAATATTTGGCTCTTCTTTATGTAACAAGATGTAGTGTGCAGCTTTTAAATAAAAACAGAGTTTAACATCCATAACAATATTTATTTAAACTTAAGAAATTTAAAAACTTTACAGGAATATAAACTTTGCTAGTGATAGTTAGAAAAACGATCTCTAAAACTTGCCATGAGGGAAAACTATTTACCAAAAACTAACTGCTTATAAATAGAATTAATGTTTCCATTGCTCAGCATTAGCACTAAAAAGGATGCTGGCCTTCAAACAACATTAATACATACTGCAACTTAAATAAATAGAAAAAATAAAATGCCCTCATACTTTGAGGCAAACTAAAAATACTTAAAACGTATTTAAACTTCAACAAAACATCGTAAATACAAACGAAAATTATAAGCAAGAGAAAGTAAGGTTGTTCAATGCATCCTTATATACTTCTACCACCGGATTCGAGAACAACCAATCATCAGGCTACACATTTCTCCCTTCCAGGCAATCCAAAAACTACACGCCCATCATACATAATCCGTTACAGTGACAACGTACGCCATCTATGGGCCGCAAATGTAAGTATCGCCATATTGGAATTCAACTGACATGAACGATGTGTTCAAAGAATGTAAACAAAAATTACAATTTTATCCTACATGAATTAAATAAAGAAGTATAATTTAAAAAGTATTTAAAAATAGAAAAAGATAAGTTATTTACTTGAATAAAGGATAAAGGTAAGTTATATCTTTAAATAAAGTTGTTTTAATAAAAATTATCCTTAAGTATTATACTAAACCAATACATTGTATTGTTTATATTTTCAAGTTAAACTTAACTTCTACATAGCACTAAACGCTATTCATTTAAACAAAAAAGATAAGCTTTCCTCATAATTAATAGGCAATATAAATGTTTTAAACTTTGAAAAATGATATGAGAAAGATTTTTAGGACAACAATGCCCCCCATCATATCATTTTGAAACATTAACCATCACTAGCATTAGCAAAATGAAGAAAAATATACAAAACAAAAATGCAGTATGACAATATCATATTAATCTTCTTTTCATACAGAGGCAGTCCATCAATCCTTGCAAAAGTCCACCATAAAATTTCAATTCAGTTCATTAAAATATTTGATAAATCTACTACAAAATAGAAAAATATATATTAATGATATAAAAAAAATGATGCATTAAGAAATATTAATAGTAATCTTCATCACCCCATTACTGAAAACAATAAAAGATTAGTTAAACAATTATAACAATCACATAACGCAAACATTCGTGGCCACGTTTACACTCATTCTAAGTAAAAAAAATAATTTATTTCTTTACAATGACAAAGCAATGAAGATCAGAAGAAAACGTCCAAAATATTCTGCACCTCAAAAACTTCAAATAAGGATACATATCCCAAAAAAAATTTGTACTTTATAAATTACAATTTTACTATATATAAAATTTACAGATATTTTGTTTTTTTACAAATTTACTATACAAAGATTTTATTTGCAAAATTAAGCAAGTCACTTTTAGTAAGTGGCTTTGTAAAGGGATCCGCCAAGTTAGATTTAGATTTAACATATTTTAATTCAAATTTATCCTCAAAAAGCCACTCGCGAATAAAAAAATAATTTCACATTTATGTGCTTGGACCTATTGTTCTCTATGGGTGATTTTGTAAATTCAATAGTTGACATAGTATCGGCAAAAAGGGTGGGTAAAGAGTATTTTTCAGAGATTAAATAAAATTCAATACAATCCTCTAAAATACGATTGAACCACATAAGTTCTTTCACACATTCACACATTGAAATAAATTCGCTTTCCATTGTGGAAAGACTTACCCCTTTTTCCTTAAAAGTTCGCCATGAAATTGGACTATTATCTAAAAATATTATTTGACCCCCCCATTGAAATAAAGTCGTCTCTGTTCATAGCAAAATCAGCATCAGAGAAAGCGACTAAACTAGAATTTTTACAATTTAAATTTAATTTTAAATTCTTGGTACCCGAAACGTAACCAAGTAATTTATACAAACCATTCCAATGGATTAAACCCGGAGAATTTTGAAACTGGCTAAAAATATTCGCAGCATATGCTATATCTGGTCTAGTCATACTAGCTAAAAACGAAAGGCAACTCAAGATATTCCTATATGGTAATCTTGCGACTTCTTCCATTTCAGCCTTATTGCTTGGACAACCCTTTTTTGAATATTTTAACCCTTTTATAATAGGTAAAGAAGTATATGGTATTTTAAATGAGTTAAACCTTTAATTAAAATAAAAAACGAAGTATATTAATATAACATATTAAATATATAAAGACCTAGCTTTACTTTGTGGTCGTTTAAGATCTTTCGGTACCGGGCACCCGGTCCTGTTCAGAAACGTTGCTTCTGTGGTGGAAAACTTGAGACTGTTCACTCCTCTGCTGATTTCTCATCAGGTGGCTCCAAGCTCTATTTGGGGCTACTGCGCTGCTATCGTTGCATACGTCGCTATTGGTTAATATTTCAATTGACTCGCGGTACATGGCATAGTTGTAATTATCGTAATCTGCTAATTTTACGGTTTTATCAAAGTTTATTTTAATATTGTTTTTACTATATGTTTTGGCTAATGCGGTGTTATATTTTCCGGTTTTAATGTCGTTTTCATGTTCTTTGATTCTAGTTTTTATTTTTCTTTTAGTGACACCAATATATGAGCCGTGTTTATTATTTTCATCTATGAATGGAATTTTATAAATGCCGGCGGTTTCAAGAGGGGGGGTGGGGTTTTTATCGCTCCGGATTAGTTGAAAAATATTTTTGTTGGGTTTGATGGGGATATTAATGCCATATTTGTTAGCTGTATTTTTAATTTTGTTAGCGGCTCCGCGATCGTACGGGATGGATGGGGTAAATTTAATGGGTGCTTTTTGGTGACTGGGTATTTGGTCGAGGTTTTTGAATCTATTTTTAATTAATTTGTTAACTATTTTATCAGGATATCCGGCTTTTCTTGTGAAATTTTTAATGAGGTTAAGTTCTTCTTCGAGGTCGTCGGGTTCATTACATATTAAAATGGCACGGTTAATGTATGATTGGATAGCATTTGTTTTATAGCGAAATGGTGTTTTACTTTTAAAGTGGATAATTTCGTTACTATTAGTGGGTTTTCTATACACAGTGGTTCTAAAATTATTTTTATTGTGGGTAATTTTAACATCCAGGAAGTTTAATTGTGAATTGTTCTCTTCGTAGGTGAATTGTATATTTTGATCATGGCTATTGATACAGTTGAGAAGTTTATTAATGTCAGTATTTTTCTCGACGATGGCGAATACGTCATCGACGTAACGATACCAGTATTTAATTTGATTTTTTAGATTTTCTATGATTTGATTTTCTAGTTTTCTTAGTTTGAATTCAGCGACGAAGCCTGAGATAGGCGACCCCATGGGCATGCCTTTGGTCTGTTTGTAAATTTTTTCGTTGAAGGTAAAATAATTTTCTGTAAGAAGGAAATTGGTAGTGGCGTTTAATAATATATATCTGTCCTATCACCATGAGGTCTCGGTACTGGCTTTCTCCTCCAAACAATTTTAGAACAAGAGTCATTAGTATCAGGTTGTTCAGTGATAGACTCTCTGTCGGAATCATCAGGCCCCCCCTCCAAACACAATGTCAATGGGATCGGAACCACCACAATCAACCGGACTATTTGAAGATTGACCCAACTCCTCCAACGAAGGGCCCATCACTGCCCCACTGCGCTGATTAAAAATATGATCGGAGAAAGTTAAGTTTACAGTCTCAACGATCCTATCCTCATTTTCTATCCAGACTCTATATCCTTTTGTACGAAGAGCATAACCGATGATTACTCCCTTCTTTGCCTTTGACATAAGTTTGTGGTCACGTCTCTGTTTAGGAACTCCGACATACACTACTAAACCAAAAGGCCTCAGGTGTCTAACCGAAGGTTTTCTTCCAGTATAAAGTTCAAGAGGAGTTTTTTCCTGGTTTTTATGAATTACGCGATTCCAAGTGTAACTAAAATAAAGCACAGCCTCTGGCCAAAAAGAAAAAGGAAGTCCACTATTGGACAGAATTGCACAAGTACAATTTAAAACTGTTGGTTAAGCCTTTCACACACACCATTTTCTTCTGGTGTATAGGTGTTTGTTAGCTCGTGAGGAACCCCCCTTTCATTACAAAAGTCACGGAAGCTCTCGTTTTCAAATTCTGTACCATTATCTGTCCTAATAGTTTTTAACTTTTTCCCCAGACTAAGCTCAGCTCTGGCAATATGCTTTTCAAAAATATTAAACACCTGTGACTTTTCCCTCATTGGGTATAAAGTCACTTTACGTGAAAAACCGTCAATTATTGAAAGAGAATTTTTTTCCCCCCTTTTTCCCAAAATTGGAATTGGACCCCAAACATCCATGTACACTTTCTCCAAGGGTGATTTAATGCCATGAACAGAATCAACCGACTTAAAAGAAACACGATTTTGTTTACTTACCCGACAAGGTTCACACGAAAACTTTTTTAATTTAAGCTTAGGAAGCCCTTTCACACCATTGTGCTTACTAGTTTTGACTATAAGTTGCGGACTAATATGAGCGAAACGAGAATGCCAATTCTCTAAGTCAGTTAAATTAGCTACAACGGGTTCATCAGATAGCCCCCCATTCTCTTTTAAACACTTGGCATAGGCATAGTAAAGACCATTTTTAAGTTTGGCATAACAAAGAGGTTTATCAAACTTGTCGAAAACATTTACTCTACCACCACCTCCAGTGAACTTGGCACCATTAAAGTCCAATTTTGCACCAGAAATCAAATTTTTTCTCAATTCAGGGGAAAATAAAACATCTTTAAGATATGCATTATTATTACCAAATTTCAGTTTAACTACAACTTTCCCAACAATCGGAAAACTTACTCCATCAATGGCCACCTTCAAATTTTCACCTTCAACAGGACAAAATTCAGAAAACAGGTTTTTATTGCGACAACAGTGATGACTCGCGGCGGTATCGAAAATCCAACAATTGTCGCCACCAACATCACTAAAATTAACCTGTGCAATATAATATGAAGGTTCATTGACCGAATTGACAGAGCAAGCAATCTTCCTTTGGGATTTAACATTTTTAGATTTAAACTTAGGGTTTACATTTGATTTAACATTAGAATTTCTTTTAAAACTTGCATTAAAGTTCTTATTTAAACAGTCTTTCTTAAAATGACCTGGTTTATTACAATTGAAACATAATAACGGTTTATAAAACTTTTGTTTACCTTTATATTGAATAGTCTGAATTTCCACCAGTTGTTCATCGTCTTTCTGTAACTGCAGGATTTCCTCAGACGTTAATTCAGACACCAAAGTAGTAAATTTTAATTTGTGTGACTTCCATCGCATCATATCTTGAACCACGGAATTAAACTTCTTCGGGAGATATCGTAGAAGCTGATAACAACAGTAAATATCTTCCATTGGACGACCCATTTCTCTCAAAAGTTCAATTATACGGCTCAATCGATTCACATAAGCTATTACAGACTTATTTTGTAGCACGTCACATTTTATAAATTCAGTAAATAATTGGATATGTCTTGCTCGTGAGTCTGACAAGAAATTTTTCTTTAAAGCCTCCCATGCTTCAACCGGGTCATTACAATTTTCTATTATACATCGAACTTCAGGAGATATATGCAAGTATACAGTAGACAGTGCAAGTCTTGACCTATGCTTAAAATCAGTAATAAGCTTTGTTGTTTCTGGTTTTCCATCCTCCTCTGGCAAAGTTTCTTCCTTAGCAACCAATTCCCACCAGTTATCTCTTATAAGAATAAAACGAATGTCTTTCTGCCAAGTAGTATAATTACTGGCATTTAATTTCTCTATAGAAGGAGTTAAACTCATAGCCATTGTAAAAATATGCTGCACATCTAAACTGTAAACAAGGTAAAGCCAAGTGACATGCCCATAACCATTGTTATCATGTAGACTAGATTAACTGTCTTAACATGTTAAAAAATATATTTAGCAGATAGCAGTGGAATATTTGGCTCTTCTTTATGTAACAAGATGTAGTGTGCAGCTTTTAAATAAAAACAGAGTTTAACATCCATAACAATATTTATTTAAACTTAAGAAATTTAAAAACTTTACAGGAATATAAACTTTGCTAGTGATAGTTAGAAAAACGATCTCTAAAACTTGCCATGAGGGAAAACTATTTACCAAAAACTAACTGCTTATAAATAGAATTAATGTTTCCATTGCTCAGCATTAGCACTAAAAAGGATGCTGGCCTTCAAACAACATTAATACATACTGCAACTTAAATAAACAGAAAAAATAAAATGCCCTCATACTTTGAGGCAAACTAAAAATACTTAAAACGTATAATAAATTTAAATACCTTAAAATTTTACTTCGTGTATGGCAGAAGAGCTCTTTTTGGAAGGGGGGCCCCCTCCTTCATCGGTGCCGTCTGCACACCGTGGCTGGCAGTCTTGTGTTTGAAGTTCTTCTCTTTTAAGTAGGTGACGCCATATCTCTCCTATCTCAGCCGACTCGTGGTCATTGATTGCGTCATTATTTTGATGCGCGATTTCGATGCTCTCACGGATATATGCGTAGGTTGGGTTATTATAATTAGCTATTTTCACGACGACATTAAATTTAACCGTAACACAACCGCGCTTGCCAGAAATTATTTTGAAAACAATATGGAAGTTGACTTTGAAAACGTCGCGAAAATAGCTAACTACAATAACCCAATCTATGCATATATCCATGAGAGCATTGAAATTGCGCATCAAAATAATGACGCAATCAATGACCACGAGTCGGCTGAGATAGGAGAGATATGGCGTCACGTACTTAAAAGAGAAGAACATCAAACACAAGACCGCCAGCCACGGTGTGCAGACGGCACCGATGAAGGAGGGGGGCCCCCCTTCTAAAAAGAGCTCTTCTGCCATACAAGAAGTAAAATTTTAAGATATTTAAATTTATTATATGTTTATTAACTTCGTTAAAAAAATTTAAGTTATAATACTTAAAACGTATTTAAACTTCAACGAAACATCGTAAATACAAACGAAAATTATAAGCAAGAGAAAGTAAGGTTGTTCAATACATCCTTATATACTTCTACCACCGGATTCCAGAACAACCAATCAACAGGCTACACATTTCTCCCTTCCAGGCGATCCAAAAACTACACACCTATCATACGTAATCCGTTACCGTGACAACGGACGACACTGAATATGTACGCCATCTATGGGCTGCAAATGTCCATATTGAAATTCAACTGGCATGAACGATGTGTTCAAAGAATGTAAACAAAAATTACAATTTTATCCTACATGAATTAAATAAAGAAGTATAATTTCAAAAGTATTTAAAAATAGAAAAAGATAAGTTATTTACTTGAATAAAGGATAAAGGTAAGTTATATCTTTAAATAAAGTTGTTTTAATAAAAATTATCCTTAAATATTATACTAAACCAATACATTGTATTGTTTATATTTTCAAGTTAAACTTAACTTCAACATAGCACTAAATGCTATTCATTTAAATAAAAAAGATGAGCTTTCCTCATAATTAATAGGCAATATAAATGTTTTAAACTTTGAAAAATGATATGAGAAAAATTTTTAGGACAACACAGATATATGCGTAGATTGGGTTATTGTAATTAGCTATTTTCGCGATGTTTTCAAAGTCAATTTCCATATTGTTTTCAAAATAATTTCTGGCAAGCGCAGTTGTGTTACGGTTAAATTTAATGTCATTTTTATGTTCTTTTATTCTGGTTTTTATCTTCCTTTTAGTAACGCCTATATATTTAAATTCTTTGTTTTCATGGTTTTTCATGGGAATTTTGTAGATACCTGCAGTTTCGGTAGGGGGGGTCGGATCTTTATCACTTCTTATTAATTGGTATATATTAGGATTGGGTTTAATAGGAATGTTTACATTAAATTTACTAGCGGTATTTTTTATTTTATTTGATGTGCCTTGGTTGTAGGGAATGAAAAAAGTGTATTTTGTTGAGGTTTTTTAGGCATTTGGAATATTATTTAGTTGTTTTATTCGTTTTCTGTATAACTGGTTTACTAATGTTTTGAGGTAGCCTGCATCAATTGTTAATTTATTAATGAAATTTAACTCTTTTTTTTATTCGTATTCATCAGAACAAATCAGGATGGCGCGATTAATATAACTGCGTATGGTATTGATTTTGTATCTGTAGTGTGTTTTACTTTTATTACTAATGATTTCGTTGCTTGCTGTGGGCTTCTGGTATACAGTGGTTTTGAAATTATTATTGTCTTTAATGATTTTAACGTCTAGGTAGTTAATTTAGCTATTGTTTACATGTTCTGCAGTGAATTTAATATTTTTGTCTAGTTGGTTTAGTTGGTTTAAGATTTCGTTGCTATTATAATTATCTTTAATGACTGCAAACACGTCGTTCACGTAGCGGACCCAGAATTTAATTTTATTTCCTAGTTGTTTGGTAATTTTATTTTCTATGAGTCTTAACTTATATTCAGCTATGATGCCTGATATGGGGGATCCCATGGGAACGCCCACATTTTGTTTGTAGATAGTGTTATTAAATTAGAAGTAGTTTTCTTTTAGTATTAGATTACTGGTTGAAATTAGTGTATTTGCAATAGGTGTTTCATATTTTTCTTTAATTGCGTTATTAATGATTTCCGATATTTCATTTATTTCTATGGAGGGGTATAAATTTACAACGTCAAAGCTTACAAGATGATCATTTTGGTGTAGCGTTACTTCTTTTAATTGTTTAATAAAATCTTCGGTTGAGTATAAACTAGTGTGGGAGGGAGGTAGCAGTTCGCTATATATTTTGGTCATATATTTTTCTAACGGATATGTGGGCCCTTCTTTTTTGTTTACTATTGATCTAAATTTTGGAGGGTTTTTATGGTCTTTGTAACGCCCAAATAAACGTGGTGTATTAGGGGCAAAGTTATTTATGTACGGAGGTTATTTATGTACATTAAAAAAAAATTTCTTTTAATTTAATTATTTCAATTAAAAAAATTGATGTCATATTTTTGTAAAATATTACATTTAACAATAATATATAAAATGAGTTTTATGCATTTCATATTCACCTAAATATATACTCTTATTAATTTATAAACACTAAATTAATTAATGTTTGATAACCTTTCAAGATTTGCCTTGCCTTTACCAATGTCAGTCTAATTTTTTTATTAGTCTTTCATATTAACCATATGAAAAAATTAATTTAAAGTATCAATTTAAATTAATAATAAAATAATTTTAAATTAATAATTTAAGATTTATTTCTGTAAGTTACATTCAATTCTGGATTAGATAATAAATATTAGTTTTATTCTCTGGTGGTAGATGGGGCCACCACAACTTTTTAAAAAGAAATTTCTAATAATCCCGATTGTAAGTCACTCCCTACTTTTTACTGGTTTTGCATTTGAAAAACGGGGGCTTATAATCAGAATTTTATGGTAATTATCATTCTATGAACTCCTCATGGCAATTTTTTTAGTATCAATGGTATTTACATAGAATATTTTTCTGTATCAAGTAAAATCAACCGTGCCGGCACGCTACAGGTTATTCATGATCAGCTATTCATCAATAAATGTATATTGGTGATGCAGATGTGTTGGTTTTATTATAGTGTTTCTTTATTTTCTTCTATTTTTTATCTAAAGGTCTTAGGGTAAGATATTTTCAATTCATTTTATTTTAGTTATGCTTTATTCACTTAAATTTTATTTAATCATAATTTAATTTATTTGAAAATTTTAAAAGTTCAATGTTTATTTTATTTCCATGAGCTATGTGGCATTAAAATGCAAGTGTACATTTTTAGATTAATTGTAATCACAGGCCAAAATTTTGAATTATTAATTTAACGGGATTAGAACTCCCGTTTTCCGATTCTGTATTGTTGTATTTTTCAGTTTCAGGCACCATTCAAGTGCAATTTTTTTAATTAAATTTCATTATTTAATACCTATTTTTTCTATCACAACATAAAACTTCAGTTAGCAGTGTTTTAACTCATTTGCAAACAGTAATTTATGATGGTGGAGGACACATAGAATAGGTGTTATTTACATGTTAACACTAGCATGCAAGAAAATATAGGTTTTCATGGAAATGTGTTTTGCTCGTGCTTTTGCCCTCTGTTGGTGAAAATTTTTTTTATGGTTTTTTTCTTTATGAAAAATAAATAAATAAATAAAAATAGCTTCATGAGAATAACTTTTTCAAAAACTGCATTCAATTCTACCAGTTCCTTCAATTTTTATGAATTTTTAAAATGTCTACAAACTTATGGGACAGCCAATATGTATATAATACTGGTCATCAGGCTGCATTATTTTTTAATACAATATCATTAAATATTTGTCACTAAAACTGCCAATTTAAACTTCATTTACTGTATTTCCCCTTGTTAATTTAATATTTCATACAAATTATTTACTAGAAATTTTTATCTTTTTAAAGGTTATGAAGTTGCAAATGAATTTAAGACATTTATTACAGATCTACAACGACGACTTCAGAGGGTAAGTATCATTTTATCCCATACATTTTATAAATCACATGCATAAATCAAGTCATTTGTCCATTATTATTATCCTGATGAAGGTAGTTTTACTTATCCTTAAAAATTAATTTTGTGATTATGATTGTTTCAAAATTAAGAAATTTTAGAAGAAAGAAATTCTAAAGCTTTCATATAGATTAAAAATTATATAATATGGTGATTAACTATATGATTAAAAAAAAAAACTCCAGTGAGAAATTTTTGTTTATCTTTGTTTAAAAAATCAATCTTTTTTTTTTTCTTCCAATTTTTTCCTCTTATTTTGTATTTTTAGAAAAAAATATATATCAAGAGACTCAGTAGAGTCTCAAGTGACGCAAGCGGAAAAACAAACAAATGCCACGACACTCAGCGGAAATGGAAAAACGAACGAAAACTGCGACACTTATATATACAGCTAGTTTGAGATAAAAGAAATCGCTGGAAGCCGACGCTTAATATCTCAGGAAATATGAGATGTTTTTTCTGATATTTTCAAAATAGGCTTTTATCTTCTGTCTGATCCTACCCTGAAATCGCTACATTTCTGCGTGCAATATATTTTGAGAAATGAATTGGCTTATTTAAGTTGTAAATGGGTGGTCTATGTGTAGAACAAATTTTTCTCGATAATGGCTCGGGTGAATGTCGTTTAATTGATATATGATATTAATCGTTTTTATCTGATGTGCCTGACATCTCCCTTTTCCCTAGGAAAACTCTTGTTTTTTACTCAGTTTGAAAATCAAACTATTTTTTACTCCGCCATGCATGCATTTGTTCTACATTTCTCAGAATTTAGAATAGGTGTTATTTGGTTTCACATGACTGGTGGTTGGTTGGTTCAATCTGAATGCAGTCAATAAAATATTTAGTTTTTTTTGTTAAATACAAAAAAGAAACTCCATTGTTTGTTTAAAATATCTATTACATATATACTAAATTAAATTTCACTTAAATATTTTTTTCTGTTTTGTTATGAAGAACATATTTTAGATTTTAAAATTTCATATTTTGTCAAAAAACTATTTCGATAATATTTTAAATAGGGAACTATTTTATAATTATGGTGCTTCTATTTCATAATTGTTGATCATAAAGTTACAATTTTTTAAGGAGAAAATATTTCAATGTATTCATCCGCCAGTAAAATGTAAAAAGCAAATTTCTGATTGGCAACACTGCAACCAACGCTAATTAGTTTGTTTCGTTACCTTTGCTATGTTTACTTCGCTTACCCTTGATTACGAAATTTTATTGCATAATTTTTAAAACAGTTTTTTTTTTTTTTTTTTTTCTGGATACAATCTTGGATTACATTTACATAAATTATATTTCAGGTAAGAGTTGGTATTTTAATAGTTTTATTTTACTTCTTATATGCATTGTCCACTGTGAAGCTTGTGTAAACTTTGTTCATTTCAAAGCTTTGGTACATTTAGCTTCTCAGTTTTTTTTTTTTCAGCTTTTTTATGTTTCTGATGTATATTTGTTCTTTTTTTTATACACTGAAGATTAAAATAAATATTTATTACTCTAATGTAATAGATTTTGTCATCAAAATTCTAGTATTTCATTTCGATATCTTGCCTTTACATACAGTTTCAGCTTTTTCGTATTTTTTTTCTAATTTTATTCCTGAATTTTAAATTTTTCCCAAAAATTCCGCTTTCATTAAAATATGTATACCATGAATCATAAAATAATTCATGATAAAAATAATAATAATAAAACATTAGCAGAATTTTCTCAGTCTATCCACAGAAAAATAAAGTCAATCGGCCTTAATCCCAAACACAAACACACTCAAACCATGAAGGCCGAACCACGTCTGGTATCACTAGGAATAATAGCAATTCATAAAATTAATTTGTAGTTGCAAATTTTACATAAATTAAGACTATACAATATAGTAATCTAGAGATACAAAAAAGTGTGTTTTTAAGCATATCCACTGTCTGTTTTTCATATTCACTGCATGTATGTATTGTATGTTTTTTGCCTTTCTGTTTTTCTTTAAAAAAAATGTTCATGAAATTATGATTATTCCTAGTAGTAGAATTTTCTTTGCAGCAAAGTAAAACTTGTCCATAATCCAGAAATGCCAGACCAAGTTTAGTATCGCAAAAAGTATTAACAATTCATGAAACATGTAAAATTTGCATCTTCGTACAAAGGAAAAAAAAAATAATAGGAATTTACGACAAATACAGTAATATAGAGACAAAATGTAATATGGCCATTGCTATTTGGACCATCTGTGCGATTAGTGTGAAGGCTATTCAGACCGCTTCCTTGTTGCGCTGGTCATAATAATGATTTTGCTTGTTTGATCTTGAATTTTCTCTTTAATATACTAACTAATTATTTTCCTTGTTTCAAATGCAAATTCAAACTTTTAACATTTTAAAAGTGTATAATGTGATTGATCTACAATCCATGTTTATTTCAACATTGCTATCAACATTACAAATAAATAAGTACATATATTTGTATAGAAACATACCATACATATATTTGTATATCCATACATATATTTGTATAGAAAATTGAGTTTAGTTTGCATTGAATTATATTGAAGCAGTTTAATTGTTTAAAAAAAAAAAAAAAAAAAGGGAAAGACAGAAAAGAAATTAAATAATCTGGTGTGTCACTCACACGACTTTCTCTTACCCTGAAATTTAATACGATAAATACAGGTTGCAGATTAAAAGTAAGATAACGAGTACTATTATGTAAACCTGTGTTAAACAATTCATATTAGGCTTCTGAAGAGTTTTATATGATAATTAGTTCTGTGTGAAGGGGCTACCGCCCCCTGTTTCATTTATGCACCTACATTTATATAGAATATAATTCGGTTATTAAAAAATAATTCTGTTTTTAAAAAATAATTTATTAAAATTATTATTTTAAAAAATTATCTTATATGATAACGCAGACGATTTCCATATTAGAGAAGTAGTATAACACCAGATATAAAAAAAAAAATCCATTTTATTCTCAATATTTAAAAAAAAAAGTAAGATTTTTTTTCTGTTTATTTTCGTTAAAAGTAAAAAAAATCAATGACTTTCTTTTAAATTATTGCAGATCGATGGTTCAACCCTTCATTTTAAAGGTATTGACAAGCTCTTTTGAAAGATACCCATCATGAAAATTTATTCCCCTCGAAGGGGGACTTCCCCCCCCCCCAGGGGGGAGGCGCGGCTCCTACATACACAAAATTTTTTTCCCAGTTAACTATCTCTATTACAAAAAATATATATTTGTTTCATTTGGTTTAGTATAGTCTATAGACGTTAAACTCTACTTACCTGCAATTTCCCCCATAGACATAATGTATTAGAATTCTCTTGATTGTCCCTGTACACAAACCATTTGCTTGATCGTAATGAAAAGCTTACTGTAGCATCCCTATATGGTACACATTTAGAATACCAAGTTTGAACTTTCTGCCATAATTTGTTTTTGAGATATGCTGATGAAAGACAGACAGACACACAGACCATTTGTTAAAAACATGATTTTCATATTTAGGGGACCTCAAAACGTGTAAATATAACAAAATCTCACGTTCGAAAATTTGACCCAAAGAACAATACTTTCTCTACCTTATGGGTAACAGAAAGTAAAAACAAATAACATCAATGTAGTTGAATATGAAGATTTATTTATACATATTCATAAACAAACATATTGCGAAGATTTTTTCAAAGATTGAAAATACTCATTTACTAAGATCTGTTTACATGTTGCATTTTTTGTTTTTATTATTCAAATTTCAAAGTCTATATTATTTTCATTTTTGCTTTATAAAAATTAATTTTGAGTTATTGCCCTTTTATGAAGAATTTTAGCTTCATTTAGAGTACAAAATCTCTGTGAAAATAATTAATCTCTACTGCACTCCCACACTAAAAAAAAAGTAAAAAAGATCATTTTTCATGCACGGGGACGAGGTACATTATATTATTTCTAAATTTTACTCTTTTATCAGTGCTAATTTATTCTCCTTGGAAAAGATGGTCCAAATCAGGGTTAGAAATAAGTGGTCGTTAGTCGCATTTTGCGACCAGTTTTTTTCATTTTGATGCCTAGAATTCCAATCATAGGTTCCATATTTGACACCTGGATTTTTTCCTCATAATACCTAATAATTTTCCCAATCCCATCAGACTGTAAACAATTCTATTTCGGTCAATTGAACCTTATAAAAACTGATTTAAGAAATCATATCTCTTTGAAAGTAGTTGACGATTTGTTAATGATTAAATTAAACAGCCCTAAATTGGAAGATTTCTGTCCAGAAAATGCTATTAAATTGTAGTGGATACAGGTTTTCATGCATTTTCCAATCTTTGTCCGATCAATTTAGGGGTATCCAGTGATGTTTTTAATATTGGGATACTAACCGCTTCGGCACAGATTTTTATGCATTTTCTGATTTGTGCGCTACAAATTAGGGGTATCCAGTGATGTTATTTTTTGGTTTTAATATTAGAATACTGACCGCTGCAGCACAGATTTTCATCAGGGCTTGAAATTAGTGGTAGTTAGTTGTATTTTTCAAATAAATATTTCATTTTGATGACCATAATTTTATACCTAGTCATCACTTTGACACCTAACATTCTTTTTTCCCCTTTAGTGTGCAGTTATAATGTGTGATGAAAATAAAGGCACTAGCAACGAAGTAGTAGAGTTAAATTCCTAGCTTTCTTGTAAAAATATTTGCACTAACAAATTTTTAAAATGGAAAAAACTAACTAGATAAAGTATCAGAATTTTAATTAATTTGTGTTTAAGTACAACATTTATGCACATGTTTCTATGTGTAAATGACAATTTCGAAATGGCACCTTAGTACAATATAATTGCAACTAAGGAAATAATATTAGTTGCCTTTTGGCTCCCAACTTGCGGATTGTAATTTCGATCCCTGATTTTCATGCATTTTCAGATTCATGTACAATGAATAAGCTACATCCAGTGATTTTATTTATTTTTTATTTTGTGATTGCTTCTGTACAGATTTTCATGCATTTTCAAATTCGTGCAAGGATGCAATTTTGAAAATTTGTGGAAAATCTTCAAGTTATACATCATTTATAACACTGAATTTTATGTGCTATTGCTGTTTTGAATGTTTGCTTTATTAATTTTAAAAATATGCTTAATTTATTTCAGTGATTTTCAAAACAAACACCAGAGTGAAACAATTTATTTTCTTAAAATGTATTTTTGATGTTTTGTAATGATTCTGAGTATCAGTTTGCACTATCAACTCATCTGGTAAGCTGTACATTGGCAACAGCAGTGGGTGGCTTATTTTATTGATAGCTGTTCCTCATTCTGATTTTGAAAATATAAACATAACAAATTGCTTTATGCTAAAGCTGCATGTTTGTTTACATTTGCATTAGCAAATAAAGTATGGTGAATATTTTGATTTAAAATATATATTATCATAAAGTTATTTTATTTATTTATTTTTTGCACAAATATTCTTATTTTCCTGACATGCTATTTAATTATGGTTTAATATACACAATGTAGATTAATTTGAATTTTGTAGTTATAAAAAAAGAAAAAGAAGGAAATTGCTTTTAATGTTTTATATTAAACAATGAACAGGAAAAATAAAAACACGCTAATGGTTGTGCGTACATACTGATTATAATTTACTCTTGTAATAAGAAATCAATTCATAAATTATATTAACAAACACATGTTCTATAAAAATAAAATATGTAATTTTCAGTAATGTCGTTATTGAACAAATATTTTCCAAATTTTCTTTCACTCAGAACAAATTAAGAAATATTTTGGTTTAGAAAGATTGGCATATTAGCAAAGTTAGTTATAAGCTATAGAATACTTCGGAGAAAAATAACATGTGAATGATAAATTTATTATTTCTGTATGTAATTTTTTTTTTTTTTTTTTTTTTCCTTCAATTATTTACTTATGTATTTTTTACAGGAATTATTTTTATTTGTTTGAGTGGATAGTTTTAATTTCTTGCATATATATCATCTAATATGTCAAAATATTATAATTTTTTTTGTAAATTTAACTTTTACAAAATACTTTTGAATAGAAATTAGACAATATTGAATAGTGTTAGTGAATTAAAAATGTTTAGTACAAGATAACCATATAAAAATATCTGGTTAAGAAAGTTATTTTTTAGCCTTGAAACAACTATATATATATATATATATAAATAAAACAAAGATCTTGGTATGTTCATTTTAAAAATTTCTGATTAATTACTTACATTCTGAATACTTAGTAAATTTTATGGATTATTACAGATTAAAATTCTTATTTGTATCATTTCTTAAGTTTCTGCCATGCCAGTGTTAACTAGTTATAACCAGTAGTTTTAACTGCCCTGGCAGAAACTTGCCAACCCTGTGTCATTAACACAATGTTGCCTAGTGTCTGGTGGAAAGTGGTAGTGGACAGTGGCGGCTCGTGGCAGGAGCTGCAGAGCTGCAGCCCCCCCAGAAATATTCGAAAAAATTATTTTATCAACTTTCAAAATATTTTGAAAATAAATATTATTATATTGTATAGTATTATGCATATAGAAAAGCAGATTACTTCGTTATCATGAAAAATTATTAAAAAACTGAGAAAAGTTAACCATTTTTAAACGTAATAGCACCTCGAAAATTCGTAAAGGGACTGCTCATTCATGCAGCTCCGGAAAAGAGGGATTTCTTTAGGGAAAGAACAGTTACAACCGCCCCTACTCGTTTTCCCTACCAGTTTCGACCATTTGGTTGGAGCTGCAACCTGTGCAGCTCCGATCTAATTAGGGATTTCGGTAATGCTGGAAAAGAACAATTTCCCTTTGTAATCTACGTTTTTTCTTCACAGTTTTTAATGCGGTAATCGCTGGGTTTGATGATTATTTATGTATAAGAGGTAAAAAAAATTTAGCATGAAGGTTATTCACAATTATATGAGAAAATAGAAGTCATTTTTATTTATTTTTCAAGCAGATTTTTATTTTATATTACATGGAAATTTCGCACGGTTTTTCGGTTTCTTGCTTTGCCAATGGCAGAAACGTCATAATCTCAATTTTTATATAAATTTTGCCGTAAACATAATATTTTAAATTTATCAAGTGTTTAATCGCTTTGTTGATAAGGTTATTATTATAATAATAATTATTTATTTATTTTCACTTGTATTTTAGTCACTAATGTTTTTCTATTTTAATGAGAAATATTAGCAGTCGAACCTTTCTTAAAAACACGAGCTTACTAAATTTTTAATTTTAGACATTTTCATACAACGAAGTTGGAAAGCATTTATAACTTCGTTTCATCTCTCTTTCTATTTGAGTGAGAACTTTCAGAAATATGCTCATTAATTAAGCATTTTAATATCCGTTCTTTAGATTGACCGCACTATTTTTTCTACAGTGCATGTCGAAATGATAGGTCCACCAGTAAAGACGAAAGTTATGTTGGTAAAAAAGGTTTTATTGTGTACAAAGTACTATTTTATAAACTACATTACTTTATTCAATGTAAAATAATACATGAATAATATACAAATAATAGGAATAATAAGGAAAACAAAAATTACATGAAAAAGCTGTTTCAAAAAGATAGGTCCAGTGAACCAAGCATCAAATTAATGTTGAATTAATAAGAAATTTTTCCACCTTGTTTCAGAATAAGCTCATAAATCTTATTCAGCATGGATTCTACAAGATTTTGTGAACACTTTTTCTCGATTTTTGACCATTCGGAGGAAATAGACTTTTTCAAGTCTGCAGTACTGTTATACTACCTTCCGCCTGCATACACCGCTCTTGCGAGTATACCCCACATGTTTTCTACCGAATTCAGGTCGGGGCTGCAAGGTGGCCAATCGATAACATGTACACCATTATACAGAAATCATTCGAAATTGGACTTTGCAGTATGTACAAGAGCATTGTCCTGTTGGAACATGTAGAATGGGCCCCCAATGTGCTCTGCTTGTAGAAGAAAATATTGTTCAAGCAGCTGTTGATAGCCTGCAGCATTCAAACGATTGTCTACAAATGCTATATCAGTTTTTCCTGCACCTCCGAATCCGGCCCATACCATAACGGAACCACCACCAGCTTGCCTCTTTGAGAATATATGTCTATCGTTACGCAGATCGTGCCAGTAGTAGTGCCAGCCATCTGGACCATCCAGGATGAATTTCTTTTCATCACTGAATATCACACGATGCCAATCTTGTTTCCAGGACATCACTTCATGTGCGAATTTCAATCTCTTTTCTTTGTGCTTTTTAGTCAATTTCGGAGCTGCTTTCCTCTTCACGTAAACTATATTGCCGAACTTCTTTACCACTCTATGGACTGTAGATTTTGATATTGGAGGGTTTTGTTGTCTGGCCACAGTGGATAAGCTCATATTTCCAGATTTTAACTCCTTTACGATAGTCCTTCTTTGTCGGGGTGTCACTTTTGATGGGCGACCAGATGATTTTTTACTACCATAAGCATTTCTAAGTCGCAAATAATTGTTTACAACATTATGTGATCTGTTTAAAAGTTTACCTATTTCTCTATTCGATTTTCCACACGTTTTAAATGCATCAATTTTCCCCTGCTCAACCAGCGGAAGACTGCAACGGCGACCCATTTCGTTTGATTACAACAAGATGTTCAAATCTGCTTAAATACCTCCACAGCAGCCAGCATAATCCCGCAGCAAGACTAAGCAACGATATTTATGCAAATTTTTTGGAAATAAACGTGATTGGTGCAAAATTTCTGAAGGCGGACCTATCTTTTCGAAACGGTCTGAAAATGAAAATTTGCATAAAATAAAAAGGAATTATTTATTTTTAAGAAATGTCTACATAAATAGTTATAATAATTACTGATTAATTATCTCTACCAAAAAAAGTTATTCTTATTCTCAATTAAGCGTCGAAATTTTGAAAAATGCGGGTGGACCTATCATTTCGATACGCGCTGTATATACTTCTTTTACGAGGACACACAAAACATCCAGAATGCACTGCTGGCTTGGATAATATTTCAAACCAAATTAAACCGATATATACTATTCAAGCCTTTTTAAATATATCTAAAAAAAATAGTGTTTTAACATTTGTAGAATTTCTTTTTCTTTTTTTTAAATGCACGGCAATACAGAAGATATGCAGCAAATTTTGGAAATTCATTTTTAATTACACTAAGGTTTCATATTTAAATGAAATTTTAGTTTACTGTACCATGTGTGTAAAGTTTGCATTAAAAAAAATAATAACAATAAAATGTTCGTAATGTTAGACAAGCATTTCATAATCTGTCTGATGTGCAAGATTTTACGTCAATGTTAACTCTTTTAATTAATATTTCAAAGGATGTTCTAAATAAATTAATGAAACGCATCATTATAATTGCACTTTTAAGATACGAGCATTACATTACTATAATGTTTTGAGGTCTCCTGAGCTCATTTTTGCTATTTTTACAGTGTTATATGTATGGTGTGAGTAAGTGTATATATGTGAGTGAATATCATAACATTTAAATGCTTGGTCCGATTGAACTGAAAGCTGGTAGGTATGTGAAAGGTCTCCATCAAACAAGCTGTATAGAATTTGATGGATGTGAGACTTATAGTTTTGTTACAAGGACACAAAGAAAAATTCCTTATCAATTTGATTAATGGACTTAAATTTATGAAGTGCGATTGCGCCTAAATGTTTTATCCAATTGAACTAAAAATTGGTAGGTAGGTTATAGGTAACCGTCACGCAATTTGTATAGTTTTGATGACTACAGGACTTATACATTTTTGTACAGAAACACAAAAATAAATTCTTTATCGTTATGGACTATAGATTCGAATTATTTGCAGTTATTATCGAAGAACTGTACAGATCTACATACGTATGTAATCAAACTATTTATTATTGTTTTATATAAATCATTGTGTGTATCTTTTTAATGAGCAGAATTTGATTTACAATCATGTATGTATACTTCGTACCATCTTGGAGAAAATAATAGCATGAAGATGAAAAATATTTTGTTGGGGGAAAATTGATTATCATTAATAAATAAAGTTAACAAAATAAAATCTCCAGATTTTTTTTTTTTTTTTTTTTTTTTTTTTGTAATGAATGTCCAATAATGTAAAATTTTAAATCTATGCTGTATCCTGTATTGTTCTGCTTCTTGCTCAGTCTGCGCATATAAAACCCGAAGCCCCCGATTAAAACAGATTATTTAGAAAATCATTTTCGCTTTTTTCTCAAATCTTACATAGACATGCAGCTATGCAGCCCCCCTGTAAAGGAATCTCACGAGCCGCTACTGGTAGTGGATCAAGGGGAATTGTTGTATACTTATTGAAATAATGGTGGCTGAATATTTAATATGTTCTGTTTTGAAGTGAAAAGTTGAAATTATTATTTCCATCTAATAGCAGGCATGTAAAAATATGTTGGTGATATATCATTGTAATAAAAAACATAATATATATAACGTACACAAACATCAAACTGTCTCAGTTATATACATTAAAAACAAAAACTATTTTATTTACAGAAAGGCAAAAAACATAGTTTACATACATACATACAGTGAATATGAAAATCATACAGTGAATATAAAAACATACAGTGGATATGAAAAGTTGTAAGATTGTTTAAAACTTTGCAGATCAATTTAACAACAAAACAAACAAATGTTTATGCTTAAAAATACACTTTTATTGTATCTCTAGATTACTATATTGTATAGTCTTAATTTATGTAAAATTTGCATCTACAAATTATTTTTATGCCTGAGAGGGAGTGCCTTCCTCCTTCACGATTTGAAGATAAATTTTATTTTTCTCTGGATAGATTCAGAAAGTTCTGCTAATGCTTTATTATTATTATTATTTTTATTGTGAATTATTTTATGATTCATGGTATACATATTTTAATGCAAGAGGAATTTTAGAAAAATTTAAAAATCAGGGATGAAATTAGCAAAAAACAAAACAGCTGAAACTGTGCGCAAAGGCAAGATATCGAAATGAAATACTAGAATTTTGATGACAAAATCTATTACATTAGAGTAGTAAATATTTATTTTAATCTTCAGTGTATAAAAAAAGAACAAATATACATCAGAAACATAAAATAGCTGGGGAAAAAAAAAAAAGAAAAAAGAGGAAGCTAAATGTACAAAGTTTATACGAGCTTCACAATGGACAATGTGTATATAAAAAGTAAAATAAAACTATTAAAATACTGATTCTTACCTGAAATATAATGTATGTAAATGTAGATTAATCAAAGATTGTACCAGACCAAAAAAAAAAAAAAAAAAAAAAGATGATTTTAAAAATAATGCAGTATAATTTCATAAGCAAAGTAAGCAAGGGTAACAAAACAAACTGTTGTTGTTTGCAGTGTTGCCAATCAGAAATTTGCTTTTTACATTTTACTGTTTGTGGTCCAGTGGATGAATACATTGAAATATATTCTCCTTATAAAATTGTAACTTTATTATCAACAATTACTAAATAGAATCACTATAATTATAAAACAGTTCCCTATTTTTAAAATATTATCGAAATAGTTTTGTGACAAAATGCGAAATTTTAAAATCTAAATTATTTTCTTCATCTATATGTATTTTTGTCTGAAGTGACAATAAAATTCAAAAATCGCCAAGGGGAACTACATTAAGGCTGTACCGTGATCTATTTTACATATCTCATTATGTGTGAAATTGTTGTCATTTTATGGTTGATCGAATAAATCAAATAAATATAGAAAATAACATGAAAGAAAATGTTATGTACACCATGTATAATGTTGTTCATATGTAATTGGGATTCAAATATAAAATGGCTACTTCAATGGTTTTGAAACTGTCATCTAATAAGCACCCATATGAAAACCCACTGGTAAGCGATCGTCACAGGAAATAGGGACATACACCCAAGAGTTTGCGAATGAGTGGGTTACTGCCGAAGGCAGCGGAGAACCAAAGCGGGTTTTTAAGCAATTTCATGATTTCTTTAAATTTTTTTTTCTTTGTAAAGCGATATAGAAAAAAGTTTCCTTTAAATATTGTAACCTGCGACGCGAAAAAAGCCTTTGTTGATTCACTTACCTTCATTGATTTCATGAATTAAAATATGGTTTAATTAACAAACTTTGATCTATTGGCATGCAGACAGCATCAAGCCAAGTTTTGTACATTTCGAGTTTCATTTTGAAATTTTTCCTGCATTTGGAATTTGGTTCGTTCCCAAACCGGGGCTTTGCTAGTTGCTCAGAAAGTATTTTTAATTTTCACAAATATACTTAAAATTTTTCACAAATTGTTTGTATAATTCACAAATGGAGTGCTAAAGTTATACTTCTATTCTGAAATTTTATTTATTTAGTTGAAATTTTTCTATTATTCAAACAAATTTCTTGAATAGTTTGGATATTGGAACATGGAGGTTATGAAAATACATTTTTGTTAAATTATTAAAACATTATAGTGAAAAAATTTTAGCTAATCAGTGTCTTGACAATTAATATTTTTTATTAATATTCATTTTATTAATTAGGTTAAAATAACTGTCTGCATTAATATATTTCCTTCAGAATAGTAATACGTATACATTTGCAGTAATATTTTATATAACATTTAGTTTATTCCAGTTACTGCACTTCTGTCAAGCACTCTTTCAGTACTCAAAATCAAATTGAAAATAAATTTTTAAACAGATTATCGTTAGTTATCGTTATCAAATGCATTTTTTAAAAACCGTTTTCATATTCAGAAGATTCAAAATCGTTAAATTACTTCTCATTTTCCAAAAATTGATTTTTTAAATTTATAAATTATTTTAAAATTAAAGACTAAATTTATACTTATCAATAAAAATACCTTAAAACTATCCTTAAAAATGGAGACAGCATATTAATTTCAGCCACCATCGTGGCCATCATCAGTGCTGAAACACAACCTAGACGTTTTCTCCTAGTTTCCAGGTGTTGTTTTGTTGTCGCTGCGATTCCTTCGCTTCTCTTCATTTTCTTTCATGAGTTGTTGCTGTTGGAAATATTCCAGCTCCCAACTTTTCCAACGCCATTACTTTGGCAGATAACTTTGAAGTCATACTTAAAAAGGGAAATTTAACCTTTATTAATTACTTAAGTTTTATTAAAAATATTAATCAACTTAATTGTTAAAAAGTTTATTCATTACTTATTAAAAGATTTATTTTTATTAATTATATAAATGAAATAGTTAATACCTCTTTTATTCACTTTAAAAACACTTACCTTTAAACGCTGTGGTTTGTTTTGTTTTTGGCGTTTTCCGTGAATGAATCATTTGATTCATTCACGTTTCCGGCGACATGCCGCTATTTTTGCAACGGCCTCAGTTAGCAGTTGCAGGTAACGTTGTTGCATTGTGTAGTCGTTCAACGGCACATGCCGATTCACCGCGAATATGCAAATCTTCATAAAATGAAACCTATAAATAGGGAGGAATGACAGTATATGCTCTCGGTGGCTAACAAGCTAGTCGCGATGTTTTTGTTGCAGACGCAGGTCGTCTTGCCGTTTTTTTTCTGTTGAATTATAATTTCGTTTCGTTGAGTTCTTATTTAATTTAAACTGTTAAAGGAACAGTTCATTTTTTAGTATAATTGTAATGTTGAATAAATTAAGTTGTACTGATCATTTAAAGAAATTTATAAAGCGTTTTTCAATGAATCTCAAAAGTTAATTGTTCCTGGATTAAATTAATGAATAGTGTAAAAAAATGCTTAAAGCTAAAATAGCGATAGTTTTTTTGGAAACGCTATTAATAAATTAAATTGTGTTTTTGCTTCAAATATATTCAGTGTGATCTATGCTCATCATTAGCTGCATCCTGCATTATGATCTAATATTTCTTGGAAATGTTCCTCTTCAATATGTGTGTTTAAAGTCTTCAAATAATCCAATGATTTTGTAAGTACTGTTTTATTAATCTTTAAAGAGCGGCAGTATTAGACACCACCTATAATAGGATGGTGTATGATGTTCACTTACCTGGATACTATGTTTAAAGCAGCAGATACTATGGATGTTTTGACTTGTGTTTTTTGTATAAATTTTCCATAATTTGCATTTAAAAGATTTATTCATATATATTTAATAATTTTTTTCCTGTTTATATATGTATATATATTTAAAGCTATAAATAAAATTGTAATTTATTTAAAACTTGTGTCTTTCCTGTGCCACTCACATACTTAGTTAGGACAGGTATTTATCACGTTTTTCACTGTGTGTAACTCCTCTTTAATTTTTATGTTTGTAGAACTTTTCAACATTTACAACATAATTTAGGGTTATGGGCTTCAGAAACCGGTCCATACCATGTGTGAGTGGTCTTTAATTTTGGCACAGATTTTCTAGCAGCTTTAATATCTAAATTTTTTTGAGGGGTTTTTTTTTTCTTGTTAAACATGGCCTTGACCTTGGTCTCGTGATATTAAATTTTTACTTAAAGAGAAAAATTCTTGGGAAATAGTTACGGGTACTGAAAAACCTCCTAGTGATGAAGATTTAAAATTAAAAGAAAGTTTTGAAAATCGGTCACGTGTGGCTTTGACCACAATTTATTTAAATTTAGATTCAGAATTAAAATGCTTAATTGAAAATTGTGAAAGTCCAAGCGATGCTTGGCAAGTTTTGAAATCTAACTTGGTCCCTGACAGTCGGGTTGAACATTTTTCATTATTTCATAAATTTTTGGACTGTTTTATGAAAGATAATGAATCTATACGTACTTACTCGGCGAGGCTCTCAGAGATTATTGAACAACTCCAAAATATGGGTAAGCCAGTAGCAGACATTTATGCCTGTTATCAAATTCTTCGTCGCTTACCAGATAGATTTCAGCCAGTTATACAATTTTTGCTTAGGCTAGATCATAAAAATTTTTCATTTAAGGAAGTTGTTTCTCATTTAATCGCTGAAGAGACCCGCCTAGAATTACGTGATCTTGAATTTAATAACTCTAAATCTAATATTGAAGTTCAGAATGTTACATGTCCCTCTAATTCTGGTAATAAATTTTTTAAGAAAAATGTTAAATGTTTTAGATGTGGCCGAAATGGTCACTATAGTACAAATTGTTTTGCTGCATTACCTAAAAGGTCCTTTTCTAAGCCTAAAAATGTGCCTTCTAGAAATTTTAATGCTGGTAAAAAACCTTTCGGAAGGGGAGCAGAAACTCGTCCACAAGTCAGTTTCACAAATTCAGTTTTTCCTCAAAATTTCTTTGTGGCTGAATCATTACTAAACTTTAATTTGGATGGCAGAAACAGCTGGGTCTTCGATTCGGCTGCTTCGCACCATTTTTGCAAAGTCAAAGAATATTTTTGGAATTTCCAAAAGGTTGATAATGAAAGCATGTCTGTTGCTGTGGACGGGGTCAGCTTCCCGATCGAAGGGAGAGGTATGGTAAAAATGCTGTTTAATAATGTTGTGTATCAGTTTAATAATGTATTGTATTCTAGTAAATTGAGGAAGAACCTCATGTCGGGACCATGTATAGATAGTATGGGAGGAAGCTATATTGGAAAAAGGGGGAAAATTTCAGTGTTTAATAAAGATGGTAATTTTGTTTTCAATGCTAAACTTAAAGAAGGTATATATTATGTTTTTCCTAGAATTTTAAAGAATCCTGAATTTGAAATTAATGGGGGGCTAGGAAATAAAAATTTAAATGTTTTTTCTCACATGCCTGTTGCTGCTGTGGTTGATCTCAATTCGGTAGATACTTGGCACTCTCGTTTCGCCCATGTTGGTAAAGATCTTGTGGTCCATACCAGTAAGCAGAATTGTGTTCATGGATTGCCAAGATTAAAACATACTAAAAATTTTTGTGAACCTTGCCGTCTTGGAAAACAGAGACGCAGGTCATTTAAACCTATTCAAGGTGGGCAATCTAGAGAACCACTTGAAAGACTGCATTTAGATGTTTGGGGACCAATTAGTAATTTAGGGCGAAACGGTGAGAGATTTTTTTTGACAATTACAGATGAGTTTTCCAGGAAAATTGCTATCTACCCAATGGTAGAGAAAAGTCAGGTTTTTGATATATTTTTGAAACATGTAACTAGAGCTGAACTGTTCCTCAATAAAAGACTTAAAGCCATTCGTAGTGACAACGGTACAGAATTCTGCAATGCCAACATTCAGGACTTTTGTGAAAAAAGGGGTGTTAAACACGAATTAACAAACGTATACACGCCTGAGCAGAATGGTATTAGTGAAAGGGCTAATCAAACTATTTTAAACTGTGTGCGTGCCATATTAATTGAAAGCGGCATGCCTAAGTTTTGGCCTGATGCCGTCATTTATTTTGGCTACACTTGGAACAGAGTCTGTCACCGGGGTCAATCTAAGACACCATTTGAACTATATCAGAATACTAAACCTTCAGTTAAACATTTGAGAGCTTTTGGTTCAGTGGCATATGTTGGTATACCAAAACAGCTAAGAAGTCATAAATTACAGCAAAAATCAAAAAAGGGATATTTGATTGGATATTCGTTAAAAACTAAAGGATTCCGTATATGGGTAGAGGAAGAAGACAAAATTTATGAAACTTTAAATGTAACTTTTGATCCAGAGGATCGTGTGTACAGAAGTGGAGCAGTGCTGGGCCCTTCACCTGACCTTGAGGTATCTAGAAAGGAAAGAGATTGTGCGAGCTCCGACCCACCGCCCACGATTACGATAATGCCGGAAAGTGAGGCAGAGGAGGTGCGTCCACAAGTTCCGCCAAAGGTAACCAGTTGGAACAGGTGTCTAGTGAAGAGAAGGACTGGCGCACGCACTGATGTGTACTACTATCCTGAAGGAACTAATTCTAGATTAAAGTCTATAAAAGAAATAGAAAAATATTGTAAAAGCCATAATATCCTTTTTGATGCAAATTTATTTAATTTTTCACCCAGTGATACTTATGAAGGGGTTATACTTTCGAACGCAGGGGAGTTCAGCTATAATGTTGGCGTTCCGCAGGGCTCATGCCTAGGGCCGATTCTCTGGTTGGTGCTCGTGAATGAATTGCTGAGCAGGCTTCAGTCCACTCCAGACTTGGTGGTTCAGGCTTTTGCCGACGACATCTTCCTGATGGCGAGAGAGGAGCGGGTTTATAAGTTCAACAGAATTATAAACCCAGTGTTGGATGAGATATGTGAGTGGGCACATAGTGTGCAGTTGGAGTTTAGTTATGAGAAGTGCTTGTACACGGTTATTCCGGCTGTTGGGAAGATGAGGTACGCGCCTTCGTGGCCGATACGTATGAAGGGACACAAGGTGTCATTTAGTTACGAGATAAGATACCTTGGAGTGCTGATAGACACTGCTCAGAGTTGGATGCCTCACCTGAACTATGTTCAGGAGAAAGCATCAAAGCTTCAATACAAGTTGATGCGTTACACGGGCGCTAATTGGGGATTGAAGCCTAAGGTCCGGAAGGCAGTCTACTCGGCCGTCGCTGAGAAAATAGTACTGTATGCGGCTCCTGTCTGGTTCACCAACCGTGTAAAGTTGAATAACAAGCTCAACACCATACAGAGAAATCTGTTGTTGTGTGTGACGAAATGCTACCGCACGGTGTCAAGTGACGCACTGAATGTGCTTGCAGGGATTCCACCTCTGCATCTCCGTGCGGAATTTGAGCAGTTGTATACTGGCTTAGTGAGATGGGGTGAAGGCGTTGAAGACACCAATCTCACGCCGGAAACGGTAGAGACTTGGAGATATCAGCTGAGACGTGAAGACCTCTGGAGACTGCCTTGGACTCGAGACGTAACGCCCAAATCAGTCTCGTGTTATTACACGGACGGCTCGAAGATGGAGGACGGCAGGGTTGGCTGCGCGTTCCTGCGGGTCTCTGGGGGAGAGATCGTCTCGGAAGACCAGTTTCGGATTACCGACCATAGCTCTGTATTCACGGCGGAGGTCATAGCGATCAGGGAAGCCATCAGAGATGCTATGGAGTCGGGGCTCAGTGAGATGGATGTCTACTCTGACTCCAGATCGGCGCTGCAAGCGCTTAACTGTCTGAAGCCTAGGCACAAGACGGTTGCTGAGACCAAGGACCTGATTAAGAGTGGCGGGATAGGAATCACGATGCATTGGATCAGAGCCCATGTGGGTCATCACTTTAACGAACTGGTCGATGGCTCAGCTAAGGTGGCTACTGCACGTGAAGACGTAGATCTTCCAGTCAAGCTTAGTGTGAGATGTGCAAGGGGCGTCCTGTTTAGGCGCCTCATAGATAGATGGCAGTGTCGTTGGGATGGCTCCACGAAGGGTAGATTCACGCATGAAGTGTTTCCGAAGGTGAGCAGTCGGAGAGTGCAGGGAGATTTCTTTGTTAATCAGGTCCTCACCGGACATGGTTCATTCGGAGTTCACCAGCACCGCTTCTTTCAGAAGAACCCTGCATGTATTTGCGGGGCCAGCGCAAGCTCGGTAAAGCACGTGATGCTAGAGTGCGCACGGTGGCGGTCGGTCAGGGAACGTTACTTCCCGCCGAACTACCACCTTCGAACGCGGCGGGATTTGTGCCTGGACTACTATTGTAGGAAAGGAATCGCAGTCATCATGACGGATCTCCTGGACTGGGCACTTAACCCGCTTGGTGGTGGACGACGGATTCTCGAAGCGTCTGAGCCTGACGCCCCAGAAGAACCTCCTAGAAGGTCTCTTCGGTTGGTAAGTGCGACGGTGAGACGATGAGAGTTGGTGATGAAAAGGTGTGAGAGTGGTGGTGTAACGAAGTGTTGAGTGACGGCGAGATGGCGAGTGTGAGATGGTAAGTTGGCAAGATGGCGAGTGTGAGATGGTAAGTTGGCAAGATGGCGAGTATGAGTTGGTAAGTTGGCAAGATGGTAAGTTGGCGTGTTGGTAAGTGTGTGGTGGTGTAACGGTGAGTTCGAGTTGGTGAGACGGTTGGCGTTGGTGTGGTGTGGAGAGAAGGGGGAGCATGTGCTCCCTGTCTACCGAAAGGTAGAAGCGCTGATTCAAAACAGCCAATTCGGACTGTCTAAAAGGGAACTTTTTATTGGCATCGCACGAACTCGTAGCAGTGCTCTCCGCCTGTGCGTTTCGGGGAGAAGTATACCCTCGTGGTGTGAGGAGGTCTGTCTTAACTGACTGGTGGTGCATGACCGGACGGCGGGACTACCCTGGCGGACATCGGTGCTCACATAGGGTTGTGATGGCCCGAGCAAACAGGGGCTGTCCAGGTGTCCTGGGTGGGGCCTTCCGAGTGGCAGTATAAGGAGGCTTAGCAAAACTGGGAAGCGGTGCTGATCTTACTAGTCGGCATGGATGTGCGTTATCGGCTAGGGGTGAACTCCGTTGGGAGAGCGGGCCTGGTGGACGGCCTTAGGTCGTCCTCAGAAGGCAAACAAGCCTTCTGGCCGCCAAACCGAGGTCGGCCAGTTACTAGGGCCCTCAGCCCCAACTTTGACCAACTCCGGTTGGTCCGGAGGGGCGATATGAGCCTTGCTATAGCTGATTGTCGAACCTTACCTGGGCCACTTCCCTGCTGTCGCAAAGTTGGTATGTTGCTGTCGTAGCGGCTAAGGCCTGCACGATGTTGGGTCGTCTTGAGACGGGACTGCATGGATACCCTCGTATCTGGGTCAGTCGATGATGGGGCGCGCTTGCGTGTCACCTGTCTTATGAAGGGGTTATACCAAAACAGACTTCAGAGTCGAATTCACCTCAACCTTCTAGTTCCGCTGTTTTATGACTAGATGTCAACATTCCAAGAACCTTCAACCAAGCTCAAAAATCTGCCCAATACCATGAATGGAAGAAATCTATGGATGAAGAAATTGGGGTTATGTCTGAAAGAAATGTCTGGCACCTAGTTAAACCACCGCCTGGTAAAACCGTAATTGGTAACCGGTGGGTCTATACTATAAAACGTGATGAAAGTGGAAGAATTGCACGCTATAAATCACGTCTGGTTGCCCAGGGCTTCAAGCAAGTGAAAGGCGAGTCATATGATGAAACCTTCTCCCCAGTCGTCAATTTTTCTATCATCAGATTTTTTTTTCAGTTTGTTGGTTTCAAATTTAGGCTGGTATAACATCCAGTGTGATGTGAAGGCAGCATATTTATATGCACCCCTTACTGAAGAAATTTACATGAAGCAACCTCCTGGATACATCGTAAAAGGGAAGGAAGAATTCGTATGTAAACTAGACTGTGCCCTCTATGGACTACACCAGAGTGGCAGGCTGTGGTTTTACGAATTGAATGGTGTGCTTCTTAAGATAGGTTTTTCTAAGTTTCAGTGGTGCAATTGTGCCTATAAATATGAAAATTATATTATTTTATTAGTCTATGTGGACGACATAGTGGTTTTTGGAAAAAGTAAAGAAAAAATAGATAAAATTATTAAAGTTTTAGAGTCCAAATTTGATTTAAAAATGTTGGGACAAACAAAGAATCTTTTAGGAGTAGAATTGAATTATAAACAAAACAGTGTAGAAATTAATCAAACTAACTACATTAAAGAAGTTTTTGAAAGATTTAAACAATTTCACCCCCCAATTACTTCATTACCAATAGTTAAAGGTGTCAAATTTTCAAAATTGGATTGTCCATCAAATAATACAGCTCAATTAGAAATGGCTAAGTTTCCCTATCGTAACGTTCTTGGTTGTCTGTCTTTTATTGCCAGCAGAAGCCGACCTGATATAACATATGCTGTGAACATTTTCAGTCAGTTCCAAGCAAATCCTGGATTGACGCATTGGACGGGTTTATTGAAATTGTTAGGATATATTAAATATACAGAAAATTTAAAATTAAGTTTGAAATGTAATAAAATTGAACTTGTTGCTTTTTCGGATGCAGATTTCGCATCCAACAGGGATGATTTTGTGTCTGTAGGTGGACAGATTGTTTTGTTAGGCCAGAGCCCAATTTCATGGTGAACTTTTAAACAACGTGGAGTTTCTCTATCTACGATGGAAAGCGAGTTTATCGCCATGACAGAATGTGTTAAAGAGCTGATGTGGTTCAGCAATGTCATTGATGATTGTTTTGAATCCAATATAATTTATAAAAAGCCTTCTTTACCTATTCTTTATGCTGACAATCAGTCAGCAATTGATTTTTCTAAATCTCCAATTGAGAACAGCCGCAGCAAGCATATAAATGTAAAGTTGTTTTTTATTAGAGAATGGTTCTACGAGGGAAAATTTGACTTAAAGCATATTCCTTCTAAACTTAATTTAGCAGATCCATTCACTAAAGGTTTAACAAAATGTGATTTATATAAGTTTACCTCACAAATTTTTGTTGAGGATGAGCAATCAGATTAAATTAAGACATTAATCTTTGGTTAAAAAAATACATATGTATAGTTTAATTAATTTTTTTTTCCAAATAATGTTTAAAAGTTTTTTTAAGGAACTGGGAATATAAATAAATTATAATGTGTAAATGTATAAATAAGTAATATTGGTATTGAATTTGTATTGTATATATTAAATTTGTAGTATATTTATAGTAGAATATTTGTAGTAAATTATATTATATTATTGTAGTATTAATATTATAGTAATTGCATTTGTAGTGTTGTTTAAGTCATGCATCTTTCATCGGTATGAGTGATACTAGGCCTAGTATAAGTGTGTAATCATCTATCACTCATTAAATTTGTGTCCGTCTAAATGTTATAGTAAATTTTTTTGAATTTGTATAATGTATAAATGTTCCCAGTATCAAATTAATACAATTTTTTTTTAATTTGTTTATTGCATTACATGAATGTTGAATATTGAAATATTAATGAATTTGAATAATATAATGAACTTTTGATATACATTTAAATGTTTAAATAATTTTTGATTACTATAAAAGGATTGAAATTTAAATTGGAGTTTAAAAAAATTTACTATTGTATGTTTATATATATATTTAATGAGCTTCAATTAGTCTATTTGAAAGAAAGAGGAGAAAAGTGATTTAACTGTTTCATATAATTTTTTTTTACGACTGTAGTAATGTCGTTGTGGGGGGCAATGTTGGAAATATTCCAGCTCCCAACTTTTCCAACGCCATTACTTTGGCAGATAACTTTGAAGTCATACTTAAAAAGGGAAATTTAACCTTTATTAATTACTTAAGTTTTATTAAAAATATTAATCAACTTAATTGTTAAAAAGTTTATTCATTACTTATTAAAAGGTTTATTTTTATTAATTATATAAATGAAATAGTTAATACCTCTTTTATTCACTTTAAAAATACTTACCTTTAAACGCCGTGGTTTGTTTTGTTTTTGGCGTTTTCCGTGAATGAATCATTTGATTCATTCACGTTTCCGGCGATATGCCGCTATTTTTGCAACGGCCTCAGTTAGCAGTTGCAGGTAACGTTGTTGCATCGTGTAGTCGTTCAACGGCACATGCCGATTCACCGCGAATATGCAAATCTTCATAAAATGAAACCTATAAATAGGGAGGAATGACAGTATATGCTCTCGGTGGCTAACAAGCTAGTCGCGATGTTTTTGTTGCAGACGCAGGTCGTCTTGCCGTTTTTTTTCTGTTGAATTATAATTTCGTTTCGTTGAGTTCTTATTTAATTTAAACTGTTAAAGGAACAGTTCATTTTTTAGTATAATTGTAATGTTGAATAAATTAAGTTGTACTGATAGTTTAAAGAAATTTATAAAGCGTTTTTCAATGAATCTCAAAAGTTAATTGTTCCTGGATTAAATTAATGAATAGTGTAAAAAAATGCTTAAAGCTAAAATAGCGATAGTTTTTTTGGAAACGCTATTAATAAATTAAATTGTGTTTTTGCTTCAAATATATTCAGTGTGATCTATGCTCATCATTAGCTGCATCCTGCATTATGATCTAATATTTCTTGGAAATGTTCCTCTTCAATATGTGTGTTTAAAGTCTTCAAATAATCCAATGATTTTGTAAGTACTGTTTTATTAATCTTTAAAGAGCGGCAGTTTTAGACACCACCTATAATAGGATGGTGTATGATGTACACTTACCTGGATACTATGTTTGAAGCAGCAGATACTATGGATGTTTTGACTTGTGTTTTTTGTATAAATTTTCCATAATTTGCATTTAAAAGATTTATTCATATATATTTAATAATTTTTTTCCTGTTTATATATATATATATTTAAAGCTATAAATAAAATTGTAATTTATTTAAAACTTGTGTCTTTCCTGTGCCACTCACATACTTAGTTAGGATCAGGTATTTATCACGTTTTTCACTGTGTGTAACTCCTCTTTAATTTTTATGTTTGTATGTTGAACTTTTCAACATTTACAACAGTTGCCATTCCGGCGGAACTAAATAGTGTTCTCGGTCATTAACAGTTAATGGGTTATTGATAATTTCAATGGCCTCCCTTTTTAAGGCGTAATTGTAGGAGTTATAAGGAGCTATTTTTTTTAATGTTTATGGTATTAGTATTAATTGGGTTATTGTTGTGGGTAGTGGAAAAGGCGGTGGAGGATTTACCATACTTTAAATCGGCACGGTGCTCTTTTTCGCGTTCATTAATCCGTCTTTTGGTCATTCCAATGTAGCTCGCTTTATTGCCGTTAATATGTTCGAATTCAATTTTATAAATACCGGCGGTGGAGTTTTGGGGGATAATATCTTTTTCGTTGCGTATGTGCTGAAAATATTTTTGTTAGGTTTAATTGGGATATTGATATTAAGGTTTTTAGCTTCGTTTCGGATTTTTAGGCTGGTGCCATTACAGAAAGGTATGGAAGTGGTGAAATTGGATTTTGTTTTTTGTGCATTATTAATTTTGTTTAATGTTTTTATGCGTTTTTTATAGAGAGTGTTAATAAGGTTTTTGGGGTAGTTAGCTTTGCTAGCAATGTTTTTGATATGTTTAAGTTCTTTATTGAGTAGGTTTTTGTTAGAACATACGGTAATTGCGCTATTAATGTATGATTGGAGAGCAGAGTATTTATATGAAAGTGGGGTATTGCAATTTTTGTAACCTACCGCTAACTCCGAAATCATGAACAAAAATTGTAATACCCCACTTTCATATAAATACTCTGCTCTCCAATCATACATTAATAGCGCAATTACCGTATGTTCTAACAAAAACCTACTCAATAAAGAACTTAAACATATCAAAAACATTGCTAGCAAAGCTAACTACCCCAAAAACCTTATTAACACTCTCTATAAAAAACGCATAAAAACATTAAACAAAATTAATAATGCACAAAAAACAAAATCCAATTTCACCACTTCCATACCCTTCTGTAATGCCGCCAGCCTAAAAATCCGAAACGAAGCTAAAAACCTTAATATCAATATCCCAATTAAACCTAACAAAAATATTTTCCAGCACATACGCAACAAAAAAGATATTATCCCCCAAAACTCCACCGCCGGTATTTATAAAATTGAATTCGAACATATTAACGGCAATAAAGCGAGCTACATTGGAATGACCAAAAGACGGATTAATGAACGCGAAAAAGAGCACCGTGCCGATTTAAAATATGGTAAATCCTCCACCGCCTTTTCCACTACCCACAACAATAACCCAATTAATACTAATACCATAAACATTAAAAAAATAGCTCCTTATAACTCCTACAATTACGCCTTAAAAAGGGAGGCCATTGAAATTATCAATAACCCATTAACTGTTAATGGCCGAGAACACTATTTAGTTCCGCCGGAATGGCAACAACTCATGAAAGAAAATGAAGAGAAGCGAAGGAATCGCAGCGACAACAAAACAACGCCTGGAAACTAGGAGAAAACGTCTAGGTTGTGTTTCAGCACTGATGATGGCCACGATGGTGGCTGAAATTAATATGCTGTCTCCATTTTTAAGGATATTTTTAAGGTATTTTTATTGATAAATATGATTTTTTAAATTTTTAGTATTTCATTTTGTGGTTTAAAAAAAATGGAAAAAAAAAAAAAAAATGCAATTTCTGAAAATTCGCATTTTTGAACTCAAAAATAATGTATAAAATTTTTAAAAAAATCATTTTTTTTTTTTTTTAAATAAGTACTAATTTAATGGTTGTGAAATTTCTGAAAGTGAAAACGGAATTTAAAAAATGCATTTGGTAATGAGTAATTATCAAAATAAATCTTCCCATAACATAAGCCATAGCTGTTGCCAAGATTAGGCATTGTACGATCTTAAGAATAACTTTTCACATTCTACATCATTATCGCTTAAATTAGCATCAGACAATATGTTTTTAATTAGTTAATAGATTGTGAATAACTCCAAAGTCATGATATTGATATCAAAGTTTACATACTTATTAAAATTTTTATTTAGAATGGTAAAATAATGACCGATCAAGAAATTTTGTGAATTTTAGAAAAGTGGAAAACACATAACTAATAGTGACTTATAAACATAAGTTTTTTATTCAAATGAATAGGAATGAATCAGGACTTCACTAAAAGGACGTATAAATGTAAAAAATGTATAAATTGGTTTTTTCTGCATACATATTGGAAATTTTGTGATTACGATAATTTTCGACATAGTACTCAAAATTGAACCAAAGTTATACGGCAAATTTATCTTACAAATATCTTAGATGAGTTCATTAACTAAGTTTCTGTGCAGTTTGTTTTCAAGTGGCGGCTACATGAAAATTTCAAATCCACATTGAAAATAGCTACGTTAAGACTGTATTTGCTTGAATTTTGATGTTTACATTGACCACATAAAAGTCTCAACCAAGTATTTATTAATGAATTTTATCTGCCATTTTTAACAAAATGACCGATATCTTAAGTATGGCCATTTCAAATCAGGCTACCACTGGTAAATTTATCATCAGAATAACTTTTGAAATACTGAATCAGTTCAAGTTGGACATTGAACTTATCACACAAATATCTTGGATGAATTTTGTTCCAACATTTAGTTTCCAAGTTGCAGCCACTTGAAATCAGGCTGCTACTTTAAAATGTGCCACCACGATAACTTTTAGAATACTAAACTGGTTCAAATCAAAGTTGGGGAGTGAACTTACAATTCAAATATCTTGGATAAGTTTGCTAGGCAACTTGCTCCACCATTTTGTTTCCAAGTGGCAGCCACTTATATTTTTTTTATTACAATAACTTTTGTAATACTGAATCAGTTCAAATCAAATTTGCACAGTTGGCATATCATTCAAATATATTTGATAAGTTCACTTTGCATCTCAGTCACTTTGTCCTTTTGTTTCTAAATGGTGGCCACTTGAAAATTATCACAATAACTTTTGAACCGATTTGCTTAAAACTCCATATATACATAGCCCTCATTAATAAATCCACCAAGTCCATTAATAAATTGTAGCTGTCATTTTGAGAAAAAAATGGTGGCAACTTCATAAGAAAAAATAAATCAACCTAAACTTCCTATGAGCCGGAAGGACTTGTTTTAATTTTTTGATCAATAACCTCTAAAAAGTAATAATATCAGTACAAAAACCCTTAATGGGTTAAAAGTTTGTGACACAGCTACTTTATCACTATAAGAATTAAAAATATGGGTCTTAAAAATATCAGATTTTAAGTGACGCTTTGCTATTAGTTAAAATATACATAGATTTTATTATTTGTTCATTTGCTTTTTTCTTTTTTACATTTACAATGCAAACATAATATTTTAAACTTCAAGATAAGACAAATATATAAAATATACTCACTGATGCTTTTCATTTGCATTTCAATTTCAAAATAACAGTTTTAAAAGGAATGATATCAAAATTCCAGTGACGCCTCAATGTCACTTTAAAAGATTTTTTTTTTAGATTCCACTAAAATTATCTTTGTTTTTTCTAATAAAGTATATTTACACATTGAAACAGTGCTTTTAATTTTCAAATAATCCCACTTTCACTGAGTTTGCATTATAAATTAAAATTATTTATTTCAATAAATCAATTTGTCTTTTGCGTCACGCTATCCAAAACTGCAAGTAAAATTTGTGCAAATGTTTTCTTTGCATCCCACTATCTCTTTGCACAAATTTTCACTTAGTTGGATACTATGATACAAAGTAACATTTACATAAATTTTACTTGCAGTTTTGGATAGCGTGACGCAAAAGACAAATCAATTTATTGAAATAAATAATTTCAATTTATAAAGCAAACTCAGTGAAAGTGGGATTATTTGACAGTATATTTGAAAATTAAAAGCACCGTTTCAATGTGTAAATATACTTTATTAGACAAAACAAAGGTAATTTTAGTGGAATCTAAAAACAAATCTTTTAAAGTGACATTGAGGCGTCACTGGTATTTTGATATCATTCCTTTTAAAACTGTTATTTTGAAATGCAAATGAAAAAGCATCAGTGAGTATATTTTATATATTTGTCTTATCTTGAAGTTAAATATATTATGTTTGCATTGTAAATATAAATAAAAGAAAAAAGCAAATGATCAAATAAGAAAATCTATGTATATTTTAACTAATAGCAAAGTGTCACTTAAAATTTGATATCATTATTTTTAAGACCCATATTTTAAATTCTTATAGCGATAAAGTAGCTATGTCACAAACTTTTAACCCGTTAAGGGTTTTTGTACTGATTACTTACTTATAGTTGTTATCAATGACCTTTATGAAAAATTCCATGTGAAAGATAGCAATAAAAGTTGCCTAGAGTAAAAAATAACAAGCATAGTGATTACATACAATGTTTATAAAAAAAAAGATTGGCTCCTCCCTTTTTTTTTTACCTATTTATCTCAAGATGTAAAAAATGCATAACTCAGTTTTCACCGTAAAACTAACTATTGTTTTATAAGAATTTCTTTAATGTGTGATTTTTCTCTCTGAGTAAACTTCAAATTCTTCATCTTCTATGTTAGTATCACCAAGTTTCCATTTAAGGCTGTGGAAGAAATGAATATATCTTAATATTCTAATAATTAATTGAATGTTTTATCTCTAGTTGCAGTTCCTATAGTTCTAAAAATTAAGATTTTAAAGCATAAAATAAAAAAAATTGAAAAACAGCTAATAAAAGAATGCATTTTTTACTCTGGAAACAAACCCCAAAATTTTTTTCCGATTATTTTTATTATTTGACAGTAAAGTGCCAGAAGCAGTGTAAAAGTGTTTCAAAGACAAAAATTAAAGAAATTATTTTGAGTACCAGTTTGCACCAATAGAGCAAGATTGCGGTTGTATATGTAGAAAAAAATGTATCCCAAAATGGACCAATAAACTCGACCCTTCATTAAAAAAAAAAAAAAAAAAAGGCAAAATAAGACTCTTCATAAAAAAAAAAAAAAAAAGAAAAAGAAAAGAAAATTAGCAAAGTCAAAATATGTTCTTTTCAAAAATAGATTTTTTTCTTTTTTTTAATTTTTGGATGAGAAAATTGCATATTTCGGTAATCAGCCACAAAATTATACCATATTTCAGCAATTAGACAGTAACAAATTGTAATTTTGTTGATTTGTGGCTAATTACTCACTTTGAGAGTCTTCTTTGAAAAAGAGCATGAAATTTTTTAATTAAAAGCAGAATAATTGCCCATTTCGGCAGGTATCTCTGAAATGTTTGTCTATTTGACCAAAATTATTTATTTGAATAATTAGTTGTAAAGAAACGTAAACTTTATCAAGCAGTGGGGGAAAACAATCCTGACTTTTGTCAACCAACTGGAAGAATATTGAGTATTCCAGCAAAAAAGACTTGAAAAATGAAAAATTTTTATTCATTTAAATTAAATAAAAACATATTTCTGGATTAATAATTAAAACATAAATATTTTATCAATTAGCAGCACAGCAGTCCCGTAATTCAGCAATTGACAGAAAAAAAAAAAAAAAAATCATGTATAATTGTCTATAAAATAAACATAAGTTTCTTTAATTAATGGAAGGGGGGGGGAGATAACATATTTCCTCATTTAAAAGTGAAACAATCCACGTAACATTCTATTATACATTAAGAACTTACAATGATAATATTTACTAGTTTCACAAATTATATATAATCATAAAAATAGGATACTGTATTAAAGAAGAAAAAGAAATTTGAATTGACATGCATGTATCACAGAAAAAAACCTTTTTTTAATTAAATGTATCATCATCAAATCATTTAACTGATTTCACCCATATAAAAACAGAGATAATTTTGTGTAGGATTTTTTTTTTTTTTTACTTGATTTCAGGAATTTTTACTAAATAGGTTTCCTGAATATTAGTAAACTGAACTAACCATTCACCTTAAGCTATGAAATTTTCAAACATACTATTTTAAGAAATAAGGTAGCAACAGCTTTCTATGTATTGTGCACACTTTGAAGATTTTTTAGCATTAGTATTTTTTCCTCATCCCCAATATTTCTTAATATTTTCAGTTTTGGAAATTTGCATGCACATTGCATATGCAACTGAGCAATAATATACAATATTTTTTTTCTTCATTTACTTTTGACTTTTGTAAAAGCAAGATTTTTTTTTTTTTAATTTTTCATGTAGACTAGAGAAAATTTTGAAGCAACATATAATGAAGCTGAACAGCTAAAACAGAAAACCTTAGAAGTAAGCTATTATATTATTTTGAAATCAATGTAATATTTTTATAATTCAGTTTAATATTTAAAAAAATAATAATAATAATTCTTATATTTTTTAGGAAAATATAGACTAGTGCATAATTTCAATTTCTAAAGGGAGAAAATTTTTGACTTGTCTATTTGACTTGTTTTATTTGATGTAACATTTATACTAATTTTGATTTTTTTTTTTTTTTTTTTTTTTTTTTTTTTAACTTTTATCAATAATTTATTAAATTTTGTCTTGCAGAAAGCTCAAGATCCTGGTACATTGAATAAAATGTATACAAGACAGGGTTATCTTTATCTGATGGAGAAAAGTAAATATATTTTTGTATTACCAGTTAGCTACATCAAATTGTAATATAATCCCTATGCCTATTGTTATGAGCAGGGGTGGGGAATTTTTATAAATTCTTACCAGCCAACAATATACAACATATAGTCTATAATCTTTAAAACAAAATTTATGCAAATGTAAGGTGAATTGAAATTTTATTTTTTTATGTTCCCAAAGCACCATTTCTTAAAATAAGGTGTTTAGTATAGAATAATAACAACTTAAAAAATAATAAAATCTATAGTTACTTAAAAACAAGAAATATTTTATTTAAGAGATAAAACTTTAGTTAAAATACATTTTGAAACAAAATATATATTTAAAATTTAGATGTTTCAAACCTGTCCAAGTTTCCTCATCAGTATCACTACAACATAATTTGCAAGCATTACACGAATACACAAGGAATTTATAATAGTACAGAATATTGAGGAGCCAGTGCACATGCTTCATTGATAGTGTAAAGATGGCTGGCAGTGTGCCATCTCTCAAGGAAAATACGTGATTTATAATTATCATAGCCAGAATTTAGAACTTTTATATTATCAAAGTCAGGAATATGATCGATTTCTATTGAATGGATTACAATTTTAGAATTTTGGTTGCAATTTTTAGATGACTGTCTGTGCTCCTGTAGTCGAATTCTTGCTATATAGCCAGTTTCACCTATATAAACATATTTACAATTTTTACAAGGAATTAAATATATTACTCCAGTTACATCCAAAGAAAGGGTTACAGTTAAAAAGAAAGTTTTTTAATTGTTTAATCGGCCAGAAAGCAGTATAAATATTATGCGGTTTAAGGAATTTTAGAAATAATTTCTGAAGGAAAACCAAAATATGGCATAGAAATATAATTTTTCTTATTAATTAGTGAATTTTTCGTTTGCATTGGAAGAGAGGGGGAAATTGTAGGAGGAAATGAAGAGGAGAAGCGGATAATTTTTTCACGATAAATTTATTTTAACCAATTAAGAGGGTAATCGTTATTTATTAAATCCTGAAAAATTCTTTTAATTTCCAACTTAAAAAGTGTCTCATTACTGCATAACTGAAGAGCTCTACTGACCAAAGTTCGAAAAATGGCAATTTTATGAGAATTAGGATTAGCAGAATGAAAATTTAGATATTGACCCATAAAAGTGGCCTTATGATATACAGAAGTTTGTCATCTACGTATCTCCGCCGAAAAGGAATTTTTTCACTTAAATTATCATTGATTTTATTTTCCAAAAATTCCGTAATTTCTGCTATGCAAACACTAGCAGGTGAGCCCACAGGCTTGAGCCCATATAAATTCCTTGTGTATTCATGTAATGCTTGCAAATTATGTTGTAGTGATACTGATAAGGAAACCTGGACGGGGTTTGAAACTCCTAAATTTTAAATGTTTTTAAATGTATTTTAACTAAAGTTTTGTCTCGTAAATAAAATAGTTTTTGTTTTTAATATATATATAATTGAGACGGTTTGATGTTTGCGTATGTTAAAGTCTATAGTTACTTATTCAAATACTGTACATGCTGCCGGGATAAGTTTTTTTTACTGTTTTACACAGCCACATTGCGGTTTTACAGTTTTTTGGCTGATTTACTATGTTGAATATAGGTGATGAAACAGACTGTTCACTCACCATGTCTGAAAAATTACTCACCAGTGGCAAGTAAATCAAGCTTTCCCACACTCCAGGTTATGAATGCCTCTTTCATATGTCTGTTCAACTCTTTAATTATCTAGGTATTTTGAAATTTTTTCATACTTTAGAAAAGACCATGGGTTTTACTGATGGTGATGCAGAGCTACCAATTATTAAGGATTGTCCATAATTATTAGAGATTTGTTATTTTATGCAGGGGTGGCACCAGCTAGGGGGCCAGGGGGGCACAGCCCCCCCCCCCCCCCCCCGTCGGGGAGTCTGTGACCCCCCATCGGGGCATACTCTTAAAATCTCTCTGGGGGGGAAAAAATACAAAATTTTCAGTTTTTCTACTTTTGGCAGCAATTTTCTTTCCTTGTATAAATTTGGAGCATTCCAGTTTTTCCATTCTATATTCAGTAGAAGAAAGTATTGGATTCTTAAAAATTTTTCAGCTTCCAGTTTTCCACGAATATACATGTTTTGAGTGGTCCAGAACACGTTTTGACCATGATATTTTTAAAAAATGCCTGTCTGTGGTACGATGATCTCCAAAACCATGAGTAGTACTAACAAATGGAATGGTACAAATATTAACAGTAATATTATTAACAGCATTGCAGTTTTTGATAGATACTTATATAATAAACTATCTTTATGTAGTGCCCCCCCGTCGGGGAATTTCTAGTGCCACTACTGGTTTTACGGCTTTACGGATGATGCCGAAAATATTATGGAAAAAACCTATTTAATGGATCAAAGTTTTAATTGTTTATTTTAAATGAATAGTTCAAAATATAAAATGAATACAGTAGAGTCTCTATAATTCGAGTCTCGATTGTTCGAGTTTCCCATAAATCCGAGTTAAATTCGACTCACCAAAAAAAAAAAAAAAAAAAAAGACCAACACATGAAAAAATTACTTCTATCTTTTATTGTTATTTCACCGGTCTCATGCTATGAGAAGAAATCCTTCCACTCAAAGAAAACGCATTTTGTATTCTTTGCAGGTGCGCGTTTTGGAGGAGGGGGGAGGGAATCGTGCTATTTCAATTTGGAGAGAAAGTTGTGCAATCCGATTTCAGCCAATCACCTGTTTCCACTTCTCCAAATGTATCTTTCCATATTCTAAAAATAGTGCAGTTCGATTAGTTCGGTACTAGCTCGCGGAATTTAAGTCACTTTTGAAAGATTTTTTAATTCTGTTTACAGAAACGTAATTGTTTTTCCATAATGGATTCTACAAAAAGGAAAAGGAAATTCGTTCCATTAAAAGTGAAATTAGAAGCATTAAAAAGACTGGATAAGGGGGAAACTCTTAAAAAACTTGCAGTCGAATATGGCGTAGGTGAAGTCACAGTTGGTGATTGGCGTAGAAACAGAAGCAAATTAGAAGCGTTTTCCGGTAACAAGTGCTCAGACGTATCATTGGATAGAAAATCTTTGAAAAAATCTGACTATGAAAAAACAGGCGAGGCACTTTTTATGTGGTTTACCCAACAAAGGCAAAAAGGATGCCCTCTTTCAGGTCCCATTCTAAAAGAAAAAGCTTTGCTGTTTCAAAAAGAATTTGAAGAGGGAGATCAAAATTTCACTGCTAGTGTAGGCTGGTTTGACAAGTGGAAAAAAAGATACGGCATTCGGCAACTAGAGATGTGTGGAGAGAAATTATCTGCTGATTCTGAAGCCGTCGTAAAATTCTGCAAGAAATTACAGGAGATAGTAAAAAATGAAAAACTTACAAATGACCAGCTTTATAATTGCGATGAAACTGGCCTTAATTTTAAAATGTTACCTTCTAAGACACTCGCGTCACGTGAAGAGAAAAGTGCTCCAGGTCACAAAAAGAGCAAAGAGAGATTGACAGTTCTCGCGACATCAAATGCTTCAGGAAATCATAAGATGAAACTTGTTGTTGTCGGAAAATCGACTAAGCCAAGAGCCTTTAAACATATTTGTGTATCGTCTCTACCGGTTACGTATAAGAGCCAAAAAAGTGCTTGGATGACGCAAAAGATATTTAAAGACTGGTTTTACTCCGATTTTGTTCCAGAAGTTAAAAAATTCTTGAAAGAAAGAAATCTACCTTGTAAAGCCATCTTGACGCTTGATAACGCGGGTTCCCATCCAAATGAAGATGAATTAAATTGCGATGGAATTCGTGCCATGTTTTTACCCCCAAATGTAACTAGTTTAATTCAGCCCATGGATCAAGGGATTCTACAATGCTTAAAAAAAAAGTATCGCCGTAGATTGCTGCAATCTCTTCTAGAATCCATAGAAGGTGAAGAAACCATTGTAGATGTTTTGAAAAAAATTACCGTGAAAGACGTTGTGTATTGGGTGGCTGGGGCATGGGATGAAATAACCTCAGAGACTCTTCAGAAATCTTGGAATAAAATTTTGAAGAACGAGGGGGCAGAAAACAATACTAATCAGGACATTAGTGAAGATGATATGCCGTTGTTTAATTTTATTAAAAAAATCCCAGGGTGCGAAAACACAGATAGTATTTCTGTGGTGGAAGAATGGCAAAATAATGACGACCAACTAGAATTTACGGATGCAGCTATAGTTGATATGATTAATTTAGTAGAGCAGGATGATAGTGAGGAGGAGGACGTAACAAATGATTCCATACCACGTATGAGTCACAGCGAGGGTCTTGCTGCGCTAGAGGCTGCTATGAGATACGTAGAACAACAGCCTGAAGCGACTCCAGTCGACAATGTGATGCTCAGAAGATGGCGTGATATTGCCGCACGTAAAAGGAACAATGTATTTAAACAGAAAACAATTGACAATTACTTTAAGATGTAATTAACTTATCTTCAGAAATTAATGTAATAGCATTATGTAAGTACATTTTTTTTTAATTGAAATATACACTTAAATTTAAAAATTGTGTTTACATATTATTTCTATTTTATTAATTTTGTCATTTTTGATAATTCGAGTTTTCAATAATTCGAGCTACGTCCGGTCCCGTCCACCTCGAATTACCGAGACTCTACTGTATGCCATAATGAAGTAATGTGAGACCATATTTCTGTGATTTCACATCGGCCGATATATCCCAGACAGCAAAACATCTCGATATCACATCGGCCGCTTATCAGAATTGTTGGAAAATGGTCGGTAATCATTTTCCGATATTCTCAAAATATCATTTCGAGCATTTATTGCAATCTTTTATGCTAATCTGAAAATCAAACATCGACAGAATATCGAAATAATGTACTATATCAATTAGTCAAAAAATACTCCAAGCATGACAATTAGGCCTTAATTCAGAGAGAACGAAAATCCAACCATTTATTTTCTCGCCGTAGACCCCCTGCTTGTTCCAGGAATTTCTGCTGTGTGGTTATACTTCTGGACAGAATGTCACCTTCATTTACTGTACTCTCATTTCGGCGATAATTTTCATGTCTTGGCAAAAAAATAAAGGCGATGAATTGAAGATTATAGGAAATATCGTAAGAAAGTCGAAGCTACAAAGATAACAGGAAAGAGATAATTACTGTTTGCATTTGTCCCTTTTAAACTTTATTGGGGGATAACTGCAGTCTAAAACAAGTTCAGAATAGTTTGTGACTTTAAAAGAAATTAATATTTTCACATGACTTATTTCGAGTGAAATTATTTACTTATTTCTATCCTTTTTCAATGTTCTATTACTGTCATAAAAAATATTTAGAGGTATAACTATGCGCAATATCAAATGTAATATAAGTCTGATTTATGCGTTAAATTTGCACTTTTGGAAAATTTTAAACTATTACCAGAAAACAAAACTTTTTTGTTTAAGATTTTTTTTAAAGCTTTTTTTTTTTTTTTTTTTTAAAGCACATAAATTATTTAAAAAATAAGATAATATTAAATGATTGATTTGAAAATAATAAATCGATTGAAATTCTCATTTACAAATATATATTACTTTTTTATTTTATAATATTTGCTAAACATCCATTAATAATATATGCTGAAATATTGTTATGTATGTATACATATCAATACAAAAAACCCTTAACGGGTTAAAAGTTTGTGACGCAGCACTGTACTTTATGGCTATAAGAATTAGAAATACGGGTCTTAAAAATAATGATATCAGATTTTCTTATTTGAATTTGCTTTTTCCTTTTATTTATATTTACAGTGTAAACGTTATTTTCAACATAAAATAATATATAGCATTTACTCATTGATACCTTTCCATTCACATCTCTTATACTATGAAAGCATGTGTTTTAAAAGAAATTATATGAAATTCCAGTAACGCAGTGGTGTTACATTAAGTGATTTGTTTTTAAATTTCTCTGCAATTATTTTGTTTTGCATATTAAAGTATATGTGCACATTGAAATATTGCTTTTAATTTTCAAATACGCTGTCAAATATATCACTTTCATTAAGCTTATATTATGTACTGAAATATATTTATTTCAATGAATTATTCTATCTTTTGCGTCACGCCATCCAAAACTGAAAAAAATTTCACAGTTTTTTTCTTTGCATCACGATATCTATTTGCATGCATTTTCAATTTATTTGGATGAAATGACACAAAGTAAACATTTCCATACATTTTACTTAGTTTTGGATGGCGTGACGCAAAAGATAGAATAATTCATTGAAATAAATATATTTCAGTACATAATATAAGCTTAATGAAAGTGATATATTTGACAGCGTATTTGAAAATTAAAAGCAATATTTTAATGTGCACATATACTTTAATATGCAAAACAAAATAATTGCAGAGAAATTTAAAAACAAATCACTTAATGTAACACCACTGCGTTACTGGAATTTCATATAATTTCTTTTAAAACACATGCTTTCATAGTATAAGAGATGTGAATGGAAAGGTATCAATGAGTAAATGCTATATATTATTTTATGTTGAAAATAACGTTTACACTGTAAATATAAATAAAAGGAAAAAGCAAATTCAAATAAGAAAATCTATGTATAATTTAATTAATATCAAAGCGTCACTGAAAATTTGATATCATTTTTAAGACCCGTATTTCTAATTCTTATAGCCATAAAGTACAGTGCTGCGTCACAAACTTTTAACCCGTTAAGGGTTTTTTGTATTGATATCATTACTTTTTAGGGGTTAATGATCAAAACGTAAAATTAAAGGAGCATGGTAATGAGTTATAACACTGTATTAAAAGTGTTGTTTTATAGGTCATACTCGAACAAAATAACAACTAAATAAAATTTCAAAATTTTATAAAAAGTGATAAAAAAGATGGAAACATGCAACATTACAAAGGCATAATATAGTACATTTTAAAAATGACAAAAATTTCTTATTTATATTTATTTCTTATTATAATTTTTTAGGTATAGATTTTATTTAAAAGAGAAAAATAAATAATAGTAGAAAAATCTTTAAAAAGTGAAAATTTTATACTGGTAAATATTTAAGTAGTATAGTTTGTTATGAATTTAATTTAAAAAAAAATCTTAATCTATTCAAAATTTTATTATAGCTTAACATTTTGTAATTTATATATTATATATACTAGAAACTTAATGAGCAAATTAATTATTTTCAAATTCTGTTTTAAGAATTTTTTCAATCCGTAGTTTAAGTGATTATCACCTAATTTTGAAAAAATTACAAATATTTGCATATGACAGGGATGGAACACGGGCACAGAATTCATACCGGAATCCGTTTAAGAAATTTCTCTACCTATAATATCGTTGATTTAAGAAGTAGAAAATTTTCTTACATTGATAGTGGTATGAATTCTGCGCCCGTGTTCCATCCCTGATATGATTATCATATTATTTGTCATTTTTCTGAAAATAAAGGAAAAATTTTTTGTTGTTGCAATCACCTTTTAAAATAGAATCAATTTTGAAAGTTAACAACGTATCAGCATGAAAACAATGTAAATACAAAGAATATTTTTGATAAACAAATGTCATATAAAATACAAGTACCTAAATAAATAACTCATTTAATATATATATTAAAAAAAGAAAAATATTTTTTTTTTATTTTTTGTGTTTATTTTTGACGCTTCCCGATAGATGGAGCCAAAACGATTATTTGATATTCAGTATTTCAGATGGAAGAGAAGAAATTCGTCCGCGAAACTGCCGCATCATGGTATTTTCGGAGTAAAAAATAGTTCTATTTTTAAACTGAGTTATAAAAAAAAACAAGAGTTTTCCTAGGGAAAAGGGAGATGTCAGGCACATCAGATAAAAGCGATTAATATCATATATAAATTAAACTAAATTCGCTCGAGCCATATTCGAGAAAAAATTCTTACACATTAGGCCGCCCATTTATAGCTTAAATGAGCCAATTCATATCTCGAAATATATTGCACGCAGAAATGTAGCGATTTCAGGGTAGGATCAGACAGAAGGTGAAAGACTATTTTGAAATTATCAGAACATAACCTCCCATATTTCCTGAGATATTAAGTGTCGGCTTTCAGCGGTTTCTTTGATCTTAAAATTCGTGTATATATAAGTGTCGCAGTTTCGTTCGTTTTTCCGTTTCCGCTGAGTGTCGTGGCGTTCGTTTGTTTTTGCGCTTGCGTCACTTGAGACTCTGCCGAGTCTCTTGATGTAATTTAATGAGTAAGATACATTGAAGTAAAAATACTAATCGTAAAATATTCGTATAACTAATTATTAAAAATTAGGCTACAGTGTAAATATTTATTCGGATTCCTTCTTCTTGTGCAATTTTATAAAACAATTTCCTCTTTCCTGAAAATCCTGGATCTGGAGAAGTTGGTGTATAATTCTATTAAAGCTGTATTGAATGACAAAAGAAACGAAAAACTGTGCTGGAATAATGTGCAAAAATGTGAAGGACTTAATAATTATTCCAACCAAAGAAAAAGAGAGAGTTTGAAGAGGAAGCTCAAGACAACACAAAAAATACAAACATCGAAGAAAGGTATGCGCAAAATATGCTCCATTATTTAGTCTTAATTTTTTAAATAGCAAAGTCGTTTATTTGTGTGGGTAGAACATTTCCGACATTATGTCATGATGATTTTTTGTGCTATTTTATTAATGAATGTTTCTGGATTCGATTATGTATGCAATTTTGAATTGTGGTAATTGCTAGACAATATTTCCGACTGATGGCCAGTGCACGGTCGGATAGTGAGACACCACATTAGCTTTTTATCTGTCCTCCATTTTGATACATTTACTTTGCAGAGATTTTCAGTGCAATTTTATTGTATGTGTCCCTTTTAATGTTTTCATTTTACTTTATGCAATTTTTCATGGAATTCTTATGTACAGTGGAAATTCATAAATTTATTTGGCTAATGGTCAGCTCTTGGTCCGGTCTGTGGCGTGTTTCTACACTTTCCCTAATTCGATACATTTATTTTTGCGACTTTTACACACATCACGGCCCACCAGCGGCCGAGCGGTTCTGCGCTCAAAGCTGGTAGATGGGAAGTGCCGGGTTCGATCCCAGGTCGCGCTCATCGACCTAGCCGTTCGGAGTTTTCCGTGGTTTCCTCCGAAACTTGCGTAAATACGGGCTAGGACCCCTTAGAAAGACCCCCACGGAGGGCATTCCCCCTCTAGGCCTAGGACACATCAGGAGTCAATCGGCCTTAAATCCTACAACCAACCTTTACACACATCACATTTTTATATTATGGTACATACAAAAGTTTATTACAACCTTATTAATAAGTATCACTTTAATTTTACAGCGATCACAATACCCGTTTGTACTATTCTGTTTAAAACTAACATCACAACTACAACAATACAACAATGTTTTAAAATATAGAAAATAAATGCTCTTCATGAATATGGGAACGAATAAAGTAATAATTTAAAAAAAGTATATACAAGATTGTATTAATTTAATATATATATAAATATATTTAATTAATATATATAGGTTCATAATTTGAAACTGGTAAAATAAAAGAAATGAAATGAGATTATAAATAAACATATCATTATAATTCTACTTTATCAGTTTGTGTGCGCAATTTAAGTTCCATAGTATAAGTTTTTCCGTAGTTTAGATTTTAGGTTTTCGTTTATAACTTAATGCTTAAGATTTTTAATTAACCTTTTAATGTTCATTGGTTTCGTACTGAAACCAAATATTGGACACTATTCAATATTTTTTATGCAACATTCTTTCCTTGTTTTAATCAATTTTCAATCTTCTGTTCCTTTTCTGTTAGACGGATAGCGGCACTACTCTGAAAGTCCAAACTTTATCAAATGATATTTGAAAGGAAGCCAAATGCACCGATTTACGCTACCGAAACTGCAGTCTGCATTTAACATTTTTTTTACATTGGCATTTTTAACGTTGTGTAAATATTGATATATCTGTTTAGCAAGTCTAGTTATTTATTCTAAGAGAAAGTTATTATAAACTAAAAGTCTATGTTTCAAATAATTTCTATTAAGCAGATTAAATACAGTGGAAACATTAATATTTAAATTTTAAGGGTTTCAATAAAAATAACCCGACCAGTGTTCAACTATTATAACACATTAAAGACCAAAGTTTTTTTAACAAAAAAAAACAATTTTATTCAACAAGATATAATGATATATTAAGATTTCAAATTTATAACAAGAACAAGATTACCTTTTACAGGTGTTGAGCTAGACATATTGATAAACACAATGAAAAGCAGATGACAATACACTTCAAGAAACGTCGCAGAGCATCCGCGATCGCCTGGTTGATCAGCGGGAAAATATGGTGAAGAAATATACTTCCGCGATTCCGGGTTGATCAGCGAAAGTGAAACAAGATGTACCAACACACAGTGGCAAGGATGAAGATTATGCTCATACACTATTAATTTAGAAGATTTTAATTTTAACTTTTTTCAAACTTAACAAACGACGCTTAAAAAGCGTCTAAACAAGATTAACATCATTAAAACTATCAAATATAACGGCCTCGCCTCAAAAGGGCGTCGATTATCAATTTAATTCAAAACTTCCATCACCCATGAATGACAGAAAACTTTAACCTTTAATAAGGAACAATTTGGCAAACATAAACTTAACATATGTAAAAAATTAACAACTTAACAACGGCAGCCATCATTTCTTAAAAAAAATGCAATAGCCAAAGAGCATTACTAGCTTAGCTGGAACGATACTATAAGCACATACATCGTTACTTGGCCATCAACAGCTTAAAGCTACTCACACAACTCATAAACTACTGCTTCATATCTAATTGAAGACTAGCTGGCCATTGCTAAACACTGCCGATAACTGCCCTTTAACATGCCTGCCGCGATCTTTTTATACTGACTGAAAAGTCAAAAATCTACATATAAACAATATATTACCATTGCCACTTAACGGTCAAAGTCAAAAATACAATTTATCATAACTATTTTAATAGAAGTGGCAACAGCAAAAATAGGAAAAATTATGTAGAGCAAGATTGGCAACGGCAACAATGTAAACAAAACATCGTTAGTAATGGCGCGATGTAAGTAAAAGATGGCTGACAGAGTTCAAGTAAAGAAAACTTTTAAATTCAAATAAAAGGTAAGTTAACAGTTATATAATAAAAGATAAGCATTTATATTTATAGAATTAACAATTTTTATGTGCGAGGACAATTGATAGATATCAATGCCCCCCACCGCAGCATACATAAAAAATAAATTTAATTAACAAAATACCATCATGAGATTCCCCACAGTCCATAGGAAGTGTCACAAGTGATACAATAAACTAATTACCATGAAGGTAACCATTGACAAAAACTTAGATTTTCAAGTGATGAAAAACAACTTCTCACCCTGCAGACATACTAAAGGAAAAGGTGATATGAAAAAATACATCATATACAATATTATATACAGTTATATTATGCAATTCAATTTTATATACAAGAAATGAATATATACAATATATGGAAAATTATGAAAAATGAATATATATACATAATGAACAAATACGTAAGGCGCCTCACGATTTCACACACACATTCACACCATGATAACATAATAAAAATTATGAAAAGCATCTGCAAAGCGAAGAAATTAATTCAAACACAAAAGATTTATATAAAGATCACTTTTATAAATTTTAACAAATCACTTTTTGTCAACGGCTTCGTAAACTGGTCGGCAAGATTTAATTTAGAGGAAATATATTCAATATGAAAGTTGCCCTCATCAAACCAATCCCTTATAAAAAAAATAGTTTAATATTAACATGGCACGTGTGGAAATTCTCAATCCTGGACTTTGTAAAACGTATTGCAGCCTGATTATCAGCATATAGGGTAGGTATTTCAAAATTATTTTCTATAAGATTTAAATTAGAACATTCACATAAAATATTATAAAACCAGTCCTGCTCACGAACACAATCACACATAGAAACAAATTCTGACTCCATCGTTGATATGGTAATCCCTTTCTGTTTATTAGTACGCCAAGAAATAGCAGCACTGTCCAAAAGTATCAACTGGCCACCCATAGAAACATAGTCGTCCCTATTAGCGGCGAAGTCAGCATCAGAATAAGAAATTAGTTTAACCTGTGTGCATTTAAGATGGAGCTTATACTGACTGGTGAATTTTATATATCCAAGAAGTTTAAGTAAACCCTGCCAATGTTTAATGCCTGGATTTTGTTGGAACTGTGAGAAAATGTTGGTGGCATATGCGATATCGGGTCTAGTACGATTTGAAATGAAAGAAATACAACCCAAAAGATTTCTGTAAGGTAAATGAGAAGCTTCATCGATGTCTTCTTGAATAACAGGACAATCACTTTTTGAAAATTTGATACCTTTAACAATAGGTAAGGAGGAGATAGGTACACAGTGATTTTGAAACCTCTTACTGACTTCGTCAATATATTGATTTTGGTGGATCAAAACTCCTGTATCTGTATACTCAAACTCCACACCTAACAACTTGCGTGTGATACCCAAAATTTTCAAATCAAACTTTGATTTCAACAAACTTAAAATGTCATTAGCTTGAGATTCAGTCCTGGCAAAAACAACGATGTCGTCAACATAAACCAATAAAACAGAGAAATCATAATATGAATATGCACAGTTACAATTTTCAAATTTATTAAAACCAAGTTCCAATAATACTTTATTTAATTCATAAAACCATAATCTGCCTGACTGGTGTAATCCGTACAGTGCTGTATCCAGCTTACAGACCCAGTCTTCTTTACCTTTTTCAGTAAAGCCAACCGGTTGCCTCATGTAAACCTCATCCTTTAAGGGAGCATACAGATAGGCACACTTAACATCGCACTGTACATTAAACCAACCATAACATGAGACTAAAAGAGAGAAAAAAAATCTAACAACAGAAAAGTTTATCACAGGCGAGGTCTCATCGTACGATTCGCCCTGGATCTGGTTGAAACCTTGCGCGACCAACCTGGCCTTGCATCTGACAATGTTGCCAGACTCGTCACGCTTTACTGTGTAAACCCAGCGGTTTCCCAACGCAGTCTTGTTCTCAGGGAGTCTCACAAGATGCCAGACACCTCTCGTGGCCATACATTCTAACTCTTCCAACATAGCCCCATGCCACTCATCAGATTGTGCAGATTTTAAAGCCTGTTTATACGTTCTCGGGACCACCACATCTAGTCAACTAGCCGTGCTGGACGCGGAAGGTATAACACCAGGATTAACAACACCAGTAAACTTATTAAACTTGGAAAAATCAAAATCAGCAGGGTTAAAAACAATATTATTTAAATTACAAAACTTTTCGACATCATTAGGTGACCTTTGACAACACCTTTTACCCTCTCCATCAGGATAATAGTAAATATCGACCTTTTTTCCCTGAGGTCGAGGCACAACCTTCCTGTACCATACGGGATTGGTCATCCAGTTAGGAGAAGCAGTCTGCGGAGTAACTTGAGGAGCAGGAGAAACAGGAGAGACGGCTGGGACGACAACTTCAGTCTCGCTGGACAAGACCCCAGAGGTACCAGGCTCCAGACCAGGAAGAAGGTACCGGTCAACGGGCCGTGGTTGTTCCTCCGGGACAAGCACCAACTCAAAAGAAGAGTCGCCCATCACCGCTCCACTGCGTAGAACATCACCGCTTTCAACAAAAGAAACATTAATGGTTTCCACAACCTTCCTCTCGTCTTCTAACCAGACCCTGTAACCACGTGTACGCAAGGCATAACCCACAAGGATTCCATGTTTAGATTTGGAGTCTAACTTATGTTTGCGCCTGACCTTTGGGACACCGACATATGTAAAAGTACCAAAAGGCCTCAAGTGCCGGACAGAAGGTTTATTTCCTGAGTAGAGTTCAAATGGAGTTTTAGAGTTCCCACCGTGACAAATCCGGTTCCATGTATAATTAAAGTGTAAACAAGCTTCAGGCCAGAAATCATCAGATAAGCCACTGGATTTTAACATAGCCCGAACACAGTTCATGATTGTTTGGTTGAACCGCTCACAAACTCCATTTTCTTCTGGCGTGTAAAAATTGGTCAATTCATGATTTATTCCATTTTCTCTACAAAAACCCTTAAAAGAATCATTATCAAACTCCTTGCCATTGTCGGTTCTGATCGACTTCAACTTGGTTCCCAAAAACCTTTCGGCCCTCAAAACATGTCTCTTAAAAACCTCAAAACACATAGATTTTTCCTGGATAGGGTAAACGGATGATCTACCAGAAAAATCATCTATTATTGACAGAAAAAAAACGTTCACCTTTTTTACCAGGAATTTTAATAGGACCCCAAGTATCCATAAAAAGTCAATCTAAAGGTTTTTTGGAAGAAGAATGACTTAAAGGTTTGAAAGAAATACGATTTTGCTTACTCACATGACAGGGATCACAAAAAAAATTATCAACTGATTTTAAATTGGGCAGACCTTTTACAGCAGAATTACGGATAGTATTAAAAATTAAGTCAGGGCTTAGATGATCAAAGCGAAGATGCCAGGTATCAAAGTCTTTTATATTAACAGGTTTTATTACAGGAAAAGCTGAAATTTCAGTATTATCATTTAGATTTTCATTAGAATTCTGCCCCCCATTCAATTTAACACTGTGCTTATTTTTAATTACTTTTGGAAATGTATAATAAATCCCGTCATGGAGTTTAGCAGAGAAAAGGAAATCACCATACTTGTCGACCACGTTTATTTTGCCGGCCTCACCAATAAATTTAGCACCACCCTGGTCGAATCTAGAACCACTCAAAAGATTTTTCCGCAAGTTCGGCGAGTACAAAACATTCCATAATTTAATAACAGTTCCATTAAAATTCAACTCCACCTCACCCTTGCCAGTAATGGGAAAAGTGACACCATCAACAGCCACGTGTAACTCATCACCAGAAATTTCAGAAAAATTACAAAAGAAAGATTTATCTTTGCAGAAGTGATGAGAGGCCGCCGTATCATAAGCCCAGCTTCCCTCTCTATCAAAACTACTTAAATTTGCTTCTGCAATAAAATTTTGAGCTTTAGGAGTTTTATCACGTTTTGACTGTTGACTGGAGCCACCCCTCTTAGAAAAATTACTTCTGAGTGGTTTTTCCTTTGCAGCCAGATCATTATTTAACTTAACTTTACAATCTTTAATTACATGGCCTTTTTTTCCGCACCTCCAACAAGTAAAAACAGGCCTGTGTTTAAATTTTACATTTTGGGCCTCAATAGAACATTCCGTTCTACTTTTATCAAAATTTCTAAGTTGAAGGCGCGTTTCCTCGGCACATAGTTCAACAATAATATTTTTTAAGTTAAAGTCCTTATCAGGCCAACGAAGAATTTGTTGAACAACCTGATCAAATTTATCAGGTAGGTATCTCAAAACTTGAAAACATAAATATTCATCTGCAATAGGTTTATTAATGGATTTTAACTGATCAGCAATTTTAGATATTCTAGCTGCAAAAACACCAATAGATTCGCCAGGTTCTAAAAAACATGTCATAACTTCAGAAAACAATTTCATATGATGACTTCTACTATCTGGCTGGAAGTTAACTTTTAAAATTTTCCACGCTTCTGAGGGGTCAGTACATTCACTTATTAAACTTTTAAATTCAGTATCAATATTCAAGTACAAAATTGACATAGCAGCATTCTGCCTTCTTTTAAAGTCTTGCACTGCCTCCTCAGATACCGTTTCACTAACTTTAGGCTTAGTTTCGTCACCAATGACGATATCATAAGCATTCTTTTCCATAAGTAAAAATTTAATGTCACACTTCCAACCAGAATAGTTAGTTGCATTTAACTTGGTAATTTGAGGTACAATATTATAAGCCATTTTTTTTAAATAGTTACTTAATTATCAATTATACAGAAAACAAGAAAAGAACAACTGGTCAAGTTTAAAAATGACACCCTCAAAAAAACTCGCCCATAACCAAATATTATAAACTAAAAGTCTATGTTTCAAATAATTTCTATTAAGCAGATTAAATACAGTGGAAACATTAATATTTAAATTTTAAGGGTTTCAATAAAAATAACCCGACCAGTGTTCAACTATTATAACACATTAAAGACCAAAGTTTTTTTAACAAAAAAAAACAATTTTATTCAACAAGATATAATGATATATTAAGATTTCAAATTTATAACAAGAACAAGATTACCTTTTACAGGTGTTGAGCTAGACATATTGATAAACACAATGAAAAGCAGATGACAATACACTTCAAGAAACGTCGCAGAGCATCCGCGATCGCCTGGTTGATCAGCGGGGAAATATGGTGAAGAAATATACTTCCGCGATCGCCGGGTTGATCAGCGAAAGTGAAACACGATGTACCAACACACAGTGGCAAGGATGAAGATTATGCTCATACACTATTAATTTAGAAGATTTTAATTTTAACTTTTTTCAAACTTAACAAACGACGCTTAAAAAGTGTCTAAACAAGATTAACATCATTAAAACTATCAAATATAACGGCCTCGCCTCAAAAGGGCGTCGATTATCAATTTAATTCAAAACTTCCATCACCCATGAATGACAGAAAACTTTAACCTTTAATAAGGAACAATTTGGCAAACATAAACTTAACATATGTAAAAAATTAACAACTTAACAACGGCAGCCATCATTTCTTTAAAAAAATGCAATAGCCAAAGAGCATTACTAGCTTAGCTGGAACGATACTATAAGCACATACATCGTTACTTGGCCATCAACAGCTTAAAGCTACTCACACAACTCATAAACTACTGCTTCATATCTAATTGAAGACTAGCTGGCCATTGCTAAACACTGCCGATAACTGCCCTTTAACATGCCTGCCGCGATCTTTTTATACTGACTGAAAAGTCAAAAATCTACATATAAATAATATATTACCATTGCCACTTAACGGTCAAAGTCAAAAATACAATTTATCATAACTATTTTAATAGAAGTGGCAACAGCAAAAATAGGAAAAATTATGTAGAGCAAGATTGGCAACGGCAACAATGTAAACAAAACATCGTTAGTAATGGCGCGATGTAAGTAAAAGATGGCTGACAGAGTTCAAGTAAAGAAAACTTTTAAATTCAAATAAAAGGTAAGTTAACAGTTATATAATAAAAGATAAGCATTTATATTTATAGAATTAACAATTTTTATGTGCGAGGACAATTGATAGATATCAAAAGTTACTTAATTTATATGTTAAAATGTACATGTGTTAACTTGTGTAACTTTTACACATGTGTTAAAATGCACACATACATACATACGCGCACTATGTTCATAATGTATTCATATTGTAACTTTTATTTTAAAATTTGGGCACCCCTCCCTCCCGCTCGGAAAGCTGGCTACGCCTATGGACATCCACAACATCCACTTATATTTTTGCATCTGAAACAGTCATATGTAATAAAATCAGGAAATGAACTATCGAGCTAATTAGCAAAAAGTGTAAAGTGCAATTTTCCATCAACAAGTGTCGGTTATAGTCCATATATATTTTTTTTCTCAGTTTGTAAAAACAGGAGAATGTAACGTTTTAAGATAAAAATGTTTCGGATCGGAAAGGGTTATCTTATCGTAAACAGGAAAATGCAGTACGGTTGTGCCACCTCCTTGGAGATATACCCAAAAATCTAATCAACAAAATTTTATATCTGACTTTCCAAAAATAGTCTAATGGTGTTCAGTGCATCTTAAAATGTGTAAATACATCTAACCTGGAAGTCTAAAATGTTCTCATATCCAATACTTTCTTCCTTTCTTACGTATAAAGAAAAGGTAAAAGTAATAATGATAAATAAATAAATAAATTTAGATAATATTACCTGCTTTAAATATGTTATCCAACATGTGAGCACTTCTGTGCTAGTGTCCACTAAACCTAGGCACATTGCAGGTCTGGACTTAGTAGACACATAGAGGTCTTCTGGTGTGGCTTACTGTCTAGCACGTGTAGCATGTCCTCTGCACTAGGCCTGGATTATTTATCAATATATCTCCAAGTGTCGATATTTTTTTAATATCGTGATAACAGTATTTAAGTTCTTGCTCTACCAATATATCCCTCTAATATTTCCTAGTGCACACAGCGCGATCGATCCATATGCCGATAAATAACATTGAACACCAATCACCATATCTTCAAATTCTGCTTCCCTGCATCACCGTGCCACCACACAAACACCCAACAAAAAGACCGCCGAATATCTTATACAAATACACCTTCTCTTCCTCCTATTTACTCACTGACTAAACTTGAAAAAATAACCCCAACCGCAAACAATCCAAACACAATACATATACTTTCTCTTCCTTATTCCTGTGATCAGTCCCTTTCCTTCATTCGTGCAATCTCTCAAATCGAAACCACTACTTAAAAACTATGACGTTGAACGATAACATATAAAATGTTTTATTCATCAAGTTATCGCAGTAGTATGTTATTTCCCAGCTTCTCACATTCGATGATATTTGATATCCCACACCAGTAATATAGAAGTTTATCGCTAGCAGGTGAAAACAATATCTCGCGTTTAGTTCTTGCTATCGGTTTGTTGATTTTGGGAGGGATAAAGACTTACTATAGAAATAGTATTATATAGGGAGTCTTCATTGGGATATTTCAAGTGTTGCTCAGAATTGCATTGATTGTTCAAAATATCATCAAGTGGTATTTATAAAAAAAAAAAAAAAAAAAAAAGCAAAGAATTATTTAAAATTGATTGCTTATTTTTAAAAAATTAGATTTATTATTCTATCTTCTGCATATATAAAAAGAAAATACAAGATTTGGATAAACATTTTTCCAGTTTTTGATGAATTTACACGTTTTGAGATTTCCTTGCTTTTCAAATAACTGAAACTGATTACTTATAATTTAAAATGTGGATTTATTACTGGCATAAGAAGAAAGTAGAAGACATGGAAAAATTTTGATTTCCGGTTTTCGATGACTTTATACGTTTTGAGATTTCCTTGCATTTTCATTAACTGAAATTCTCTACTCATTTTTAAAAAGTGGATTTATTACTAGTTTCTGCGTACATAAGAAGAAGGAAGATACGAAATAAATTTCGATTTCCATTTTTCGATGTATTTACACATTTAGAGGTTTCCTTGCATTTCAGTTAGCTGAAATTGATTACTTATTTTTAAAAAAGTGGATTTATTATTCTATTTTCTGCAAGCATAAGAAGAAAATATAAGATTTGGATAAACGTTTTTCCGGTTTTTGATGAATTTATACGTTTTGAGATTTCTTTGCATTTTAATTAACTGAAATTGTCTACTCATTTTTAAAAAGTGGATTTATTACTAGTTTCTGCGTACATAAGAAAAAAGAAGATAAGAAATAAATTTCGATTTCCATTTTTTCATGTATTTACATGTTTAGGGATTTCCTTGCATTTCAGATAAGTGAAACTGATTACTTATTTTTTAAAAAGTTGATTTATTATTCTATCTTCTGCATATACAAGAAGAAAGTATAAGATTTGGATAAACTTTTGATTTCCAGTTTTCGATATATTTACATACTTGCCAACTTTTCTGGTTTTCCCGGAAGACTTCCGGTTTTTTAACGTATCTTCCGGTCTTCCGGACAGATGATGAAATCTTCCGTTTTTAAAAAAGTCGCGGATATCGTTCGTTTTAAAAATAAACCCAAATGTTCTATGAAAACTCCTGATTCCCAATCTTTTTCCATCCATGACATAAATGTCAATATTCATTTCAAACTTGCTTTATGAGATTCTAGAACATGTAAAGAAATAGAATTATTAAATATTTCTTGCTGATGTAATTATTTTTTGCCCCCCCCCCCTTTATTTATCTCCAACTAGCGATCAGCAATCAAATGTTCTGCAGAAGTCTTTTGTTTCCTAATCTTTATCCATCTGCAACATAAATGATAATATTAATTTTAAAGTTCTTACATTAGATTCTAGAAGTAGAGTTGAAAGAGTTTAAATATTTCTTACTCTGTAATTATTTTTGTATAACCCCCCCATCCTTTCCCCGGATTGTGATCAATTCTAGAAACAATAAAGCAATGGAAGTGCTCAATATTTCTCACACATGTAATTATTTTTAGATCTTTATTGCTGAATTTAATGAATCTGTTTATTTTTCCTAAATTAAATCAGATATTAGTATGTCATATTTATACCAAATGTGTAAACATGGGGGAAAAATGAAGAATAATTTTTTCAAGTAGGAAAATTTTTCCCAAATCAATTTAAGAAAATTAATACTCAGTTGGTTTTATGCACGTTTGAAACTGATAATTAGCTAGTGCTACTTTTATTTATTTATTATTATGTATGATTAATGCACATACACAAAAATCATATTCTATATTTATTTAAAAAATTAGTTATACTTTAACATAACTGAGTTTTTTTGTCTATTGTTAAATAAATTTCTTACAGATTCTGTTTTGTAGATATTTATATGTTGAAGAGGAATAACTTCATTTAAAACTTATATAAGTAAAACGTTTTTATAGATTGCTTCTAAATATTAAAATTGTAAAACTGTATTGTTTAATACATCAAATAGAAAAAAAAAAAAAAAAATCTTCCCTTTTTTTATGAAATCTTCTGGCTTTTCAACAAAAATCTTCCCTTTTTTTATTAAAATTGGTTGGCAAGTATGTATTTACACGTTTTAAGATTTCCTTGCTTTTCAATAAAATGAAACTGACTGCTTATTATTTAAAATGTAGATTTATTACTGGCTTCTGCGTGCATAAGAAAGTAGACACGGGGAAAATTTCGATTTCTGTTTTCGATGAATTAACACATTTTGAGATTGCCTTGCATTTCAATTAACTGAAATTGACTACTTATTCTTAAAAAAGTGGATGTATTATTTTACCTTCTGCATATATAAGAAGAAAGTATATGATTCAGAAAAAATTTAGATTTCCAGTTTTCAATGATGTTACAAGTTTTGAGATTCCCTGAACTCAAATTGACCATTTTAAAGATTTTTTTTTAGTTCGAACACTGTATTTCATGGACGACTCGTGCCTATTAGCCAACGGGGGTCACTGCTGTGTTGCAATTTAATTCTGTTTCCAAAAAGTGATCAATCTTCAACCACTGGGCGATACTAGTATATAAATATAATACAATTTCCAATTGTTATAAACTATTACAAAATACGAATTCAGTATATATATATTAAAAAAAAACTTTTCATGATATGGTAAGTAGATAAAAAATAAAATAAAAATGGCAGGTAATTGACCTTCAGAATACCTATGAATTATGAGGGTTTCAAATTAATATTACAACCGAGAAAGTTTATTCGGTGGCAATTCAAAAGAACGTTTATAAACAGTATTTCTACTGTGCATTTCTTATTCACTGAAATTAATTTAATTACAACCATGTCGCTATTAATGACTGGCATAATAAATGAACTTTCTTTATACTCAGGGATGGGAATTAGGCGCAAAACTCATACTAATATTTATTTTTAAAATTTCTGTATATAAGTGAATCATTGATATGTATAGAGAGATAGATAGATAAGTTATAAATTCTGTGCAAAGTTTTATTAATCATCTGCATTCTAAGTACAACTTCGTTTTTCTTAAGGTTTTATTTTTATTATAATTATGTATCTTGATGATATACTTTGTGTAAATAAAACACATATCACCTATTAGCTCTCTTAAAATGTGATTTTGAAATAATTAAATCTTAAAATAGAAAGAATAGAGGACAAACTATTGAGAAGTATACTTAAAAGTAATGGTATAAATTAAAAGAAACGCAAAACATTATGTTGCTATTTATGCTTTTTTTTTTAATAAAAAAGATTTGGAAGTAATATACCAGAAAATATAAATATATATATAGAAAACACTCCCCACTTGTATACATTAAAATTGGTGTTCATTTATCTTTAAAAAGTAGTAAATATCTATTTTCCTTCTCTTAAAAGAAATATAGCAATATATCACATATATCGATATTAACTTGATGATATATCGTGATATTTAATTTCTGATATCGTCCAGCTCTACTCTGCAGACCCTGCAGTTATGCTTATACACATTACAGGAACTGAAAGTCTTCTGGTGTAGCCCAAGCCCTTTTAGTCCCCTTCTCGATATGGTCCTGAAAGAAATTATGTCTAAATCCACCCCAGGTTCAGCATTACATCTTTTGTTTGTCATCATAACTCTGAACGTACTTACAGTGAAATCCGAACTATAAAATAATAATTGAATAAATTATAATTGATAAGCACAAAATAAAATGCATTGTTAAACATCTATACTCTATTATTAAGACAGAAATTCATGGATACGCATCCATGTTTTATTACATTTAAATTGCAAGACCTAAGGGTACTGAACTAGTAGGAAAAACTAAATATATATATATACACACACACACTAAGCGACAAAAAAAAAAGCCGCACTCAGATATTTTCCTTTTCCCTTTTTGTCACCGCCAATTTTATCATTTAAAAAGCAAATTTTTGAACAGATTTTATTACGTCACCCTCCACATACACTTTAGGATTGAGCCCAGTGTTAAAAATAAGATGCAACTGACAGGAAAATTATAATTTTAGAAAGTATCTCAAAAATGACAAGTATAAGGCATTTAGCGATGCCACAAAAAGTATTAATTTTAGAATGAAAGTCATAAAATATTTTAATACATAATATGGCAAATTAATTAAATGTTACCGAAATATTCCCGAGATGATTTTTAGGATCATATAAAATTTTTTGGCTGTTTAAACGGAAAATGAGTCTTTAGGCGGCCATGTTGCCCATCCAAGGGAGATGATGGCAAGTTAAGAAACAAAAGTTTAAAAAAATCAATTTGTACATGCTCATAACTTAGAATAGATTAAAAAATGTGCATAGCAAAGTAATTTCTTTAAAAACAGTGCGGTAAAAATTAAACAAAGTATGTTAGAAACGAGAAGATCTGCAAAAAAGTCATTACTAAGGGAAAAAAAAAAAAAAAACAAGACTTCAGTTGACCAGGGTCTGATTATCGCACGGGCACCCGGGGCTCGTGCTCTGGGCATGAAATTTCTGAGGGACACAAAATTTTACTAATGGTTAAAAATATCTTATCTCAATCCCCTAGTTTTTTTTTTTTTTCGTTTTCTAATTAAACTGTATTTTATTTTTGTAAAAAAAAATAAAAAATTTAAATAAAATCTTGGTTGATACTGTACATAAGATCATTTCAAATGCATGAAATTGTACAATTAACGTACGGTGAAGCATCGATTATCCGGAAAATTATAATCCTGCAGCACTTATATTTGGCTGAGTGAAGTAATTTTATTAAAGCTAAAAACAGAAACAGATAATTTTTTTGTACAAATACTTTTTCCAGTCAGTCTGCGTCGCCTGCTATAAATCATAGTATAATAATAGGGACCTTTTTTTTTGGGTGGGGGGGGGGGGGGGGCACTAAAAATTGAAAGTGTCCTGGGCACAAAATTTTGTTAGTCGGGCCCTGCAGTTGACCACAAATTAAAAAAAATTATCAGTTAATTATTAGGCCGAACTGGTTTTCTCTGATGAGTCAAGTTTATTTTATTTCGGGCTGATAAAAAAAACTAATAAGATAATAAAAATGTGACCGAATTATTGAAAATTGCATTCATAAAACTGTGACACATTCTCCATGCATTATGGTACAGAGGTGCATAAATTTTCAATGAGTTAGGCAAATTTTTATGCTCAAGGGATCAATTAACTCGAAATAAAATGAGGCTGTTATAAAAACGATGCCTGACCGACTACTTTGAAGGTATTACAGACTTTCCTGCAAATAGAATTTCAAAATGATATTGCACCATACTAAAGGGCGTCTGTGGTACGTTTATTCGATTCAAATTGTTAAAACTACCTATCCTATCCCATTAACACGAATAATTTTGTAAGCAATCATATCTTTTTTAACTTTAAGTTAAATCCCACAAAAAATATCCTAGAATTTATTTTTCATCAGACTTGGAAATAGCCCTAATCTCAATTCGCTCGAAAATGTTTAGTCTATAAAAAAAGGCAGAAAAAGGGTGAGGATTAAAAAATTACAGCCTACAACTCTGCAAGGACTAGAAAAATTTATGATATTTGACACAGAGAAATTTTTAATCATAATACAGTACAAGGTATATGTTTATTATATTACGTTTAAAAAGTTTTATGTAGTTTTTTAATTATTACTTCGTAGAGTGTAATAAAGTGAATTATTAAATCAAAAATGTCCATATGTATCATTTCATCTCTTTGATATTATTCAAACATGACAGTTTTATTTGTTTCAACCATTAATTTTGAAGTTATTACAAATGAAAAAGGTATAAGTCAATTTTTCTGCAGTGCGGCTTTTTTTTTTTTTTTTTTTTTTTTTTTTTTGCTTAGTATATATATAGGCCTTTGTAGGTTCCCCTATTACACAGATCCACAAAGGTCGAAAACTTGGGGGTTTACCTATTGTCTAGGTGCATACTATATACCAAAAAAGAAAGATTACCGACAATGTATTCACAATGATATGTTCACAATAGTCCGTGAAAATCAAAATATAAATGAACTTTTAGATAACCTAAACCATGACAAAAATATACAATTCACCTGCAAAATAGAAACAAATAATAAACTTAATTTCTTAGATGTTAAAATTTAAAAAAAAATGAAGAACACCATAAGAACAACAGTTTACAAACCTACCTCCAGTCAGGAGATTAGTAATTATAATAGCAAAACTCGCTACAGGTATAAAATCAGTGCAATTCAATCATATATTAATCACGCAATTCTTATCTGTATGGAAACGGAAGATCTCAAAGCTGAAATTAAATATATTATAAATTTAGCTACTCAGGTCAACTACCCTAGAAACCTCGTTCATAAACTTTACAGGAAATGCTTAAATAAACTTGACCATATTCCTAGCCACCAGAAACTAAGCATAAAATTCAGTAACGCAATCCCATATGACCGAGGAGCTGCTGTAAAAATACAAAATATCACTAACAAATTAAATATAAATATCCCGATTAAGCCCAACCTGAACATATACTAAATCATTAGAAATGACAAAGATCAAAATCCCCCCCCCCCCCTCCCGAAATCACTGGAATATACAAAATCCCCTTTAAATACCCAGATAATAGTGATAGTGTTTATATAGGTATGACTAAAAGAATATTAGCACATGAATAAAAGAACATATTAGTGACATCAAATTTGGAAAGTATACTACAGCCCTAGTACAAACCTATAAAAACGAAAATATCCAAATAGATTTCAAAAATGTTAAAAAAATTCCTAAATATAATAACTACCGTTATGTTCTTTTCCACAAGACAATAGAAATTTTAGACCAATCCCATGCATGCAACCTCGACAAATCAACAACAGGTATAGATCTAACCTGGCACCACCTCCTGGAGTGTTAAAACACTATTTAATTTAATTAAATTTTCTCAAATCCTCCAAAAAATAGTTTGGCAGGAGAGAAGAGGATCCATTAGTTCCAGAAAAGATCCACGGAAGCTCAACACAACAAGAGTAACCGGTGTTGAAGATGAGGGGGCCCTCTTAAATGAAATTACTTCACCGTAAAAAGGTTACATCAGTGAAGCTGAAGTAAGGTTTCTCTTCATTAATAGTTATTACAAATAATTATAGAACTTTTGTAAGCAAACCCTCCTTTTTCATGCCTGCCAAATAGGCTAGCCATTGTAGTATTACAATAATATGATTAAAAACACTTTAAAAAAATACGTCTAAAATATAAATTTATTAAAAAGATTAAAATCATCCAAAGCTTTTTGCCTTAACAAATCAAGGCATCATCAGAGATTTAATTATACTTACCGCAGAGCAGTTTTATATACATTTTTTGTACCACATGGTCAATGGTTAAGTCCTTATATTGAACAAAAAATTCTCTGTTTATTTGAGATTATTTATATTGTCGTTGTCGTGTGCCATTCGGAAATTCCGAGCCCCGGTAGTGGAACTAACCGGATATTTTAAGGCATGAGGGGTGCGTCTTCCGTTATTTAGGAGTGCCTCATAGGGAGGAAGTACGACTTTAGCTCCAGAATCTGGTGAAAGATGGCAGCACCAGCCAACAACAGGAAATCTAATTTTGATCCGGATCAGAGCGAGTTAAACCCATGTTCCGTTTATTGGGCTTAGAAGGCAGAGCACGCAAATTATAATGCATATTGATGAGTCCATATTAAAACGAAACACTTTTAATTAGACGAACACTCACATCACATAGTTACATATAGAGAAACAAAAATTCAACAAGGTACAGGTAAAAAGATGCGCCGTACGAAAACAGTCCAAGTGGTGGCGCGCCAGTCGTTATTGGAATGATCTATTATACAGTGAAGGAGGGTAAATACAAGAGGCATTGGTAATGGAAAATAAATGTAACCTAACACCCCCCCCCCCCCCCCCCACAATGTCGACGTATTTACCCAAATAACAATTGTTACATCTTCCAATCCCATAATTTTACAACAGTTGTAATGTTTTGATGATGTTAATGCTTTTGTAAGAATATCAGCCCCCATATTTTCAGTAGACACAAAATTTAAATCAATAATTCCATTTTTCAGTGCATCCCTTATGAAATGATGCCTAATATCTATATGTTTAGTGCGCTTATGAAAGATCGGATTTTCAGCTAATTTAATAGATCCTAAGTTATCTGTAAATATACTCACTTTTTCAATTTTGCCTTCAGATAACTCATTTAGTAATTTACATAAATATATCCCTTCCTTAGTGGTATCGGATAAAGCCATATATTCGGCTTCCGTTGATGAGAGAGCTACGGTACACTGTTTACGGCTTTCCCATGTAATTGCACTCCCGCAAAATATGAAACAGTAACCTGTATATGATCTACGGTCATCGAGGCAATTCCCCCAATCCGCGTCAGTGTAACCGAACAAAGGCTCATTACTTTTTCTAAATACAAGTCCAAAATTTATTGTTTTCTTTAAGTATCGTAAAACTCGTTTAGCGGCAGTCCAATGAGTTTTATCAAAACAAGTTAGAAATAGACTTAATTGACTGACGGAATTTGCAATGTCCGGCCTGGTGGAAGTTGCAAGATACATCAAACTTCCAACTAATTCACGGTAGGGATATTCGTTTTCACAACATTTTTCGGCCTTTTTTAATCGAATGCTTGTATCCATAGGACAAGCTACGGGCTTGGCTTCTGTCATGCCAAAATGCTCTAACAGCTCTCTAATATAACTATGTTGACTCATTGTTATAAGGCCATTTCATACTTGACAACTTTTACGGATTGTCCGTAAAATTTACGGATTTTTGTGTAATTTTACGGACTTACGGACGAACCTGTAATTTTTACGGTTTTTCGTACGATGCAAAATAAAACCAATTTTTTTTTTTTTTTTTTTTTTTTTTTTTTTAAGGGATTTCTCATTTGGCTAATGCATAAAAATTAAAAATCTTTCAAAATATGATTGCGAAATTCTACGAAAAGCGCGCTTTCTCATTTATTCTTTTTTCTTCTCCCGTATCGGGCTTCTCCACGCTTATCCCTTGATTCTCTCGTACAACTACAATACCAATACAAAGCGGCCGCGAACAGAGCCGGGATGAGTATGTGCTGTTCCAAATATGTTTGTTACTCCCTCTTCGCTGTCCGATCGGCTGTGGCTGATCCAAGCGCCGTCATCACTCCCTGTAAATCGAATGCTGCAGTTGCACCGTTGCACGTGCGAGCGGAAGCGATAGCGAACGGCCGTTGACGTTAAGCCTACTACGAGTGCGGTAGACTTTGCCGCATCGCGTTCGCCCATAAGAAATCGAAATGGCATCGAAAAAAAAATACTTTCAAGTGTACAAGAAATCTTACACAGAAGAATTTCCTTGCATCAGGAAATCAGCAAAAAGCGAAAAGCATGCTTATTGTGGTGTTTGCAGGAATGATTTCAATATATCCCATGGATGGAGGAACGGCATTCATTGTCATGTTGTCGGCCCGCAGCACGTGGAAAACGTGAAAATTGCGGATGGACATAAAAAAAAAGCTGGTAGATTTTTTCAAACCAAATGCCATTCAGGATGATGTAACACGTGCGGAATTATTGTTTACAACCTTCTTAATCGATCATAATGTTCCTTTGAGTGCCGCAAGTCACGCTGGCCCTCTTTTTCGGAAGATGTTTCCGAAGAACGAAATTGCGAAACGGTACGGGTGCGGAAAAACTAAAACATCAGCTCTAGTCCATGAAATGGCCAACGATCGTACGGTATCTATTGTAAAAATTTTACAAGAACAGGCGTTTACAGCAGCATGTGACGGAAGTCATGAAAGCGATTATAAACTCTACCCGGTTGTTGTGAACTATTTCAATCCGGACATTGGAGGTATAGAAAACACATTGTTGGCAATTCCAGATTTGGAAGGACATTCAACAGGTGAAAATATAAGTTCTCTTATTTTAAATGTCTTTGAAAACCATAAAATCCCTTTCCAGAACTGCATAGCCTTCAGTGCTGATAATGCTACTGTTATGCAGGGAAAAAAAGCTGGTGTAATTTCATTTTTAGAAAAAGAAAATGCAAATATTATTGCTATAGGATGCTGCTGCCACCTAATTCATCTTGCTTCAGAGAAAGCTGCGTCAACCCTTCCTGTTAAGGTGGATGAAGCTATAATAGACATTTTTTATTATTTGAAGAAAAGTGCCAATAGGAAAGACTCACTTAAAAAATTTCAAGAATTGTATGGGAACGAAGCCCAAAAAATACTAAAACATGTATCTACCCGCTGGTTATCCCTTGGTTGAAATCTAACCAGGTTAGTAAACCAGTGGGATCCTCTCATGAGCTTTTTTAGGGCAGAAGCTACTTCTTATAAATTGCCTACAACATTATCGCTTTTCAAAATACCAAAGGTGGATAAAAATAATAGCACTAAAGACAAGTCAAAAGATATGCTCCGGTCGAAAGATACAGAAACCCAAACATCAACAAATGTCAATCAAAATGTTACTGAAGAAATGAAGGCCAAAATATCAAAGGTTGATCAAAAGAATTTCACTAAAGATGGTTTAAAAGATAAATTACTACCTAAATGCACAGAAGGTAAAATATCAAGTAAAAAAGAAGTTGCTTCTGCAAGCAAACATAATTCCACTACTTCAAAGAAAAGGAAAAATTCAAATATAGGTCTAAAAAAGGTAAAAAAAACCAGAAAAATGAATCTAATTCAGTTTTATCGAAAGAAGAAAAGATATTTATGTTTTTATCTTCTGACTTAAATAAAGCCTACAGCTTATTTCTTCTTCATATAATACCTTCATTTGAAAAAGTCAATACAATTTTGCAGTCATCATCTCCGCAAATTCATAGGCTGAAAGCCCTTTTACTTGATTTGCTGAAAGAGTTGTACTCAAAGTTTGTGAAGGCTTCTGAAGTAAAAGGGAAACAACTCAGCAAAGTTAATTTTCACCTGCCTTCAAACCATAAAGGTCTCCAGGATTTAGTTATTGGAAGTGCTACATTGAATTTGATTGCAAAATGTTCTGAAGAGGAGCAGAAGTTATTTTATGCTGCATTAATTAAATATTTTGTGACTGCTTGTGAGTACATATTAAAAAAATTCTCTATAGAAAATGATGTACTGATACATGCTGAAGTTGCTGACCTGAAAAATATTGAAAATTCCAGCTTTAACAGCATAAAATACTTTGTGGATTTGTTTCCTATTCTTCTAAAACGAAAAAATGGTGAAACAGATATTGAAGCACTCGATCAGCTTCGAAAAGTGTTTTGTGAGCTACAATTAGAAGATTTGTCAACTATAATTGCCCAAAATAAAGAGGTTGACATGCAATGGACTGAAGTAAAACAGATCAGAGGTGCTGATGGAATATTAAAGTATGAAAGAGTAGCAGATGTAATTCTATCTATTTTGCTCATCCCACATTCTAATGCAGAATGCGAGAGGATTTTTAGTCTCGTCAGGAAAAACAGAACAGAATCTCGGGCTGCTATGTCGAACAAAACTTTAGAAAGTTTGTTAATATTAAAAACAAGGGTTTCTCAACCTTGTTATGAACAAACCTTTAACCAAGAATTCTTAAGCAAAGCGAAAAAAGCGACTGCAGCTACTCTAAATGCAGCTTCAACTTCCTCACATGCTGCTGATAGTGAAGAAGAATTTTAAATATTCCATAATTTTGTATATAGCACCGTATCTTGTATTTAGCATCTTATCTTGTATATAGAATCTTACACAATTAGTAGTATAGTATTTTTCAGTAAAAGGACAATTTTAGTATGTATAAAGACATTAAATTGGTACTACTTTAAAGGTGTTTGGAATTTTTTTTTTTTTACAAGAATTAAATTTCAAGCAAGCAAGTAAAGTAAGGTAAATAAAGTCATTAGTTATTTGTAAAATTAGATATTATGTTATTGATTTTAATGGATAAAAATTTTTAAATTGAACTTTTTTTTTTCTTTTTTTTTTTAATCTAAAATTTTATTTAGTCAAATCGAAAAATGTTTTATTTATGGTCATTATTATGTTACATTGTTGCAGTTACATATTTTATTATACATATTTATGTAATAATTCATAGTATTAAAATTATCTCAAATCGCAGTTCCATTAAACGCGTTGCGAAAAGTTTTACTGATGCCAGTTTCTGAAAGTTGGCAAGTATGCCATTTTCTAACTGAAAATTTATCCCTAGACAATATTTAACTATGCCTGAATATTTAACATCTAGTTTTTTATTAAGATGAATTTTGAAGTTTTCTAACATATCAGGGTCCTGTGACATAAACAATATGTCATCAACGTAAATCATTATAAGGGTCAACCCTTTATCACTTTTAATATAATATAAACATGGATCTGCATTTGTTTGTTTTGCTCCGAAATCATTTAAAATTTTATTTAATTTAGTGTTCCAACACCTCCCGGCCTGCTTGAGCCCATACAGCGATTTTTTTAACAAAAGAACTTTATTCCCTACATTTAGATATTTAAGAATCTCGGCTGCTTTATCAGATATGTCCCTATCGCAATTTTCATTTATAATTATTTGAAGTATTTCTTTAAAGTAATCGGGAACTTCCATAAAAATTTCCTCATCTAATTTTCCATTCAAATATGCTGACGTTATGTCAAATTGATGTATTTTTATTCCTAATTTAGCAGCATAACCTGCTAAGATTCTAATAGATCCCATTTTTGCTACCAGAGAAAAAGTTTCACGAAAATCTATACCAAATTTTTGACTAAATCCGCGAGCTACTAATCTCTCTTTATATTTCAAAAGAGATCCATTTTGATCATATTTATTTGTAAGGACAAATCTACCTTTTATGCATTGTTTCTGGGGCCTTTCTACTACTTCGAATGTATCATTTTTTAATATTACTTTTATTTCATCAGTCATTGCTTTATACTAATTCGAACCTTCCGGACCTTTCAAGGCATTATTTATTTCTATTTCCGAATTAAAACTATAAACAGCATTTGCAATTGATTCCGGCTCCCTAATTATTTCGCGATTACGCAATGACAATATGTTTTTCTCTTCTGAATCCGATGGCGCAGAAACAAGGTCACGTGACAGTTCATCTTTTTTATTTGAGGAGGAGAAATTTTTTCTGACTGCTGCATGTGTGAGTCATTTTGAGATTTGCTTAATTGTATTTCTCTTTCAAAAACATCTGGATACAATTGACCTATTTTTGAAACATCATTAGATTTCGCTTCAAAAAATTTTACGCTACGGGATATAATTTACTGTATTTGATTCAGGAAGATAAATACGAAATGCTTTAGAATTTTCTGAATAACCCACAAATATTCCTTTTTTAGACCTTGGGGAAAATTTATGTTTAGGATGGTTATTGAAATAATAAGAAGTGCAACCAAAAGATTTAAAATAGCTAACGTTAGGTGTTATATTATTCCATAATTCATATGGGGTTTTTCCATTTAAAGCTTTTGTTGGGCATCTATTTCTTATATAATTAGAAGTATTAATAGCTTCTGCCCATAAATTTATGGGTAATTTTGATTGTGATAATAGACAACGGGCCATTTCGGCGAGAGTTCTTTTTTTCCTTTCACAAACACCTGATTGCTCCGGGCAATAAGGGGTTGTTAATCTATGCTGAATGCCATTTTCTTTCAAGAAATTTTCAAATTCAGTCCCAATAAATTCGCCCCCATTATGACTCATGAATTTTTTTATTTTTATAGATTTTTCATTTTCCCAAAGAAGTTTGATTTCTTTAAAAGCATTCAATGCCTCATCTTTAGTTTTTAAGAATTTTACTGCACAATAATGAGAATAATCATCAATAAAAGTAATAAAATAAAGGGACTTACCTATTGAGGAAACCCTAATAGTGTTGATATTGGATGCGGGTTTTAACTGAGCATCCAATCTTTTATTGAAAGCACAAAAGTAAATAAAAAATAAACTTAAATATATATTGACAGATTAGCAGAGTTATATGCAGGGAACCGTTTTGGTTTAAATGCTTTCTCTTTTAAAATAAAATATGAGTTGTAACTAAACTTGTAAATAAAACAGAGAAGGTTTTAAAAACGAAATATAAATTTATTGATATAAAACAAAAACAAAAAAAATATATATATATAAACTTTTAAATTAAACAAGGAAATAGATAAATAAACATATTTAATTTAATTAACTTCTGACTGTAACAATGGCCAGTACACAGCCTTGAAACTATATTCATATTATAAGCAGTTAATCTTCATCACTAGACAATGGAGCTTTTATCATATAAAAATAAAGATAGAATAAAACTGTTATTTTATAAATACATCTTCTAATACGATGAAATCTTTTACTTATTATAAACAACTGCCGGAGATTCCAATATCTTATTACTATAACATGACAGCTGAACTTTAACACAAAACAAACAAACGGAAAATGAAGTACATAACAGCAAAAGTAAAACAAAAGCCGGAACCGCCCCTAGCCACGTTCCTCAACACCTTTTATACTATTAAGAGAGGATTGTGGTTAGAGTGACGTAATCACCGTGGCGTCGAATTAGCGTGATGATTTCATCCGCGAAATTTGATGCCGCCTAGTGAGTGATAAAGTAAACAGTCATTTGCATTTACCGGTAAGCTGGTGTAACATGATATCACAGCTAAAGAAAAACAACATATTTTCCTAGTAATTAAAGAACAGAGAAAGCTGTCAGCTAAAATGCCGTAAGTAACAAAAACATATTTTATTTTTAATAAAGAAAATAAATAAATAAAGTTACTTCACTTAAATTAACTGAATATTTTCTTTTAATAACATGTTTAACTTAAACTTTAGACTTGATACCTTTTATACTTTCAATCCATATAAATTAAATAAGTTTATACATTTTATATATATCAACTGTATATGCAAATTGCACAAAGTGATAAGATTAAATATATTACCAGGCCAACAAATAGGCCCACAAAGATCCAAATGAACTATTTCTAACATTTTTGTAACACGATCTGAGCACTTAGAAAAAGGAGCGTGGGTCATTTTATTTAACGCGCAAACTTCACAATTGAAGTTGGATACCTTTTTAATATTTAACCCCCTAATATGACCTTTTAAATTTGAATCAATCAAATCTTTTACATTTAGATGACCCATTCTACAATGCCATTTTTCCACATCGGCAAAAATATTTTTAGAACTATCGATTGATTCACTAGAAAAATTAGCTGAATCAATTATATTTGCATTATTATCCCGCAGATAATAAAGTTCATTTTTTCTGTCCGCAATTAGAGTCACATTTTTTTGTCTGTTATTTATAATAGCACATTTGTCTTTAAAAGTTACAGTGAAACCTTTGTCGCACATTTGTGACACGGACAATAAGTTCGTTTTCAATTCTGGAACCAATAGAGCGTCATTGATCTCTACATTTTGAAGTTTTGAATTGACTTTTGTTTTAATTAATATTTTACCAACACCGGACACATCAGTTGTTTCATTATTCGCTAAATTTACAGATTTTATATCCGTATCCTTTAAATTGTGAAAATTGGAGTCATCCTTCCCCATATGTCGAGTACAGCCGCTGTCAACACACCAAAGATTCTCGGATTGTTCTTTGAATAATATGTTCGTATTCGTTGAATTTGTGCTGGCCAGTAGTCCTAAACTGTTTTGTCGATATTTAAATGATTTATCTTTTTCACACTGATTTGCACGGTGACCGATACGTTTACATTTCCAGCAAGTAATTTTTGAATTATCTCTTTCGTTCTGAGTGTACTGTTCAGTAATCTTAGGATATCTTTTATTTTTATTCCACGGAGCAGGTTTCTTTCGGAAATTCCCAGTCATGAACGCTCCATCGTTCGGTCTGTCATCATGGCGTCTGGCGTCGTTTTCTTCTACTATTTTTATTCGTAGTACTTCTGGTTTCGGTAGCTCATCCCTGGATTCTATTGCGCACCAGAAATTTTCATAACTGGATGGTAGGCTGTATAACAACATCACAGTTAACAAGTCATCATCTATTCTAATGTCCATTTCAGATAGTTTATCGACTATGTCAAAAAACTTTCGAAGATGATCTCGAATGCTCACAGAAGAGGAATCTGCCATTTTATGTTGAATAAGCGATTTTAACAGTGATGCTTTTCTAGCGGGGCCTTTAGATTGATATATTTCTTCTAATTTTTTCCATATATCCAGGGATGTTTCACAGTTTTTTATTTGTTTCAGTTCAGAAGGCGATATACACAAAATTATGTCGGCTTTGGCCTTTTCATCCATATCAGTCCATTTATCGAACGCTTCTTTTGATTTCGCATCACCTGCCACGAGCTCTGGCTTTGATTTAGAGCCAGATACATAAATCCAGGATTCATTTTTTATCAAGAGTGCCTTCATCTGTATTTTCCAAGTTTCGTAATTGTCTTTGTTTAGCGTTTCAATACGTAGTGTTCCATAAGACGCCATTTTTAAACATGCTCGTCTATCTAACACAGGCCTGTCCAACCCAAAACACTTGTTGGGCCGCATTGGAAATCTATTTTATTCATTTGGGCCGCACCGAAAAAGCCCCACCCCCTTCTTTCCCGACTAATTTCACCGTAAATTAGTGTAGAGACATGCCGCTGATGCCGATCGATTAGTAATAAGTCCTAATTTAGAACGGTATAGTTAGATTTTGCTTAAGGGGGTGTCTGCATATTAAAACTGGCATCAACTTCATTTTTTTTCAAAGGTAACGCCCAATTTCGAGAAGCTTTTTGGGTTATTTGGATCAAATCAGCCCAGAAAATGGTACAATTTATCTGTTTCTCTCAATTTTTCACATGATTTTTTAAAATATGGAGATGCTATTGTTAAATGAAGGTAATAAACATTAATTCATGTCTTCCCAAAAATTAATACATTGAAATTTCATTTTTTTTTTTATATGTTATAATGAAGTAACCCAAATATATTCCACGTATATTTTTTATTAAAAAACATTTTTTGAATTATGAAAATTATTAGTAATCTCATATTTCAAAAAATTATGTGTTATGACCTACATTAATTTTTGCACGAATCAAAAATATGGGTTTCTAAATTTACAGTTCATTCCTATCATTATTTTTCAAATTATAGTGATATTTCAATTTTTATTGCTCTTAAAGGACTGTCACTTGTTATCATTTTTGCCATATATTACTTTGCTTGCGTATAATTAATAATAGTTATTCAAGTAAGTTTAGGCGTACACATTATTTCTTAATTAGCATTACTTTAGTTTATATTTAAATTTTTTATACTTCTTTTCCGATTATTATCTGAAATAGATATAATACTTTTCTCTGTCATATCTTAATTTAATTATTTTAATTATAGAGATTTACTCCTGATCAATTTTTGCTTGTAACTATGAAAACTTGATATAAGGAATATAAACTATAGCTTTTTCCGAACCGAATTGACTTCCGAAATTCAGACATGTAGTCAAAAATAGGTGTTACTATTCGGGGGAAAAAAAAAAAAAGTTCGTGCAAGTTTTAATACGTAGATGACACCCTAAACAAAATTTAGCGATTGAATTAGAAACTAGATTTTATTAGCAATCGTTAGGCATCAGCTGCTAGTTTCTACGATAATTTTCGGTGAAATTAGTCGGGGGAAGAAATTATTATTTTATAACTGTACATATGCATATGTGCATATATGTTTGTGAGTATATGATTCATGTGTGTATATAATTTTTTCGTGGAAGGTCAGGGTGAAAATTTGGAACAGAATACGTTAATTTAAACTATTTTCATTACTAAATTAACAATAGAATCGTGAAAAATGTATGACTATATATTAAAGCTATAATAAAAAAAAAAAATGAATAAGGGATCTAATAATATTTCATTGCAATAGTTCTTTAGCTATCATAATCGTTGAAAGGTATTTCCACTTCGAAAATTCAGAACGTATTTTTTAATTTTTGATCCGTTAACCAAAGTTGTCAAACTTTAAATATCGTTAGTCTCCTCGTGGGCCGCAAGAAACTACGCGGTGGGCCGCATGCGGCCCACGGGCCGCAGGTTGGCCACCCCTGATCTAACAGATAAAAGTCTATTTATCGTAAATAAAAGTTAATTTGCTCTGGGCCCATAACCTATTGGGCTTAGAAGGCAGAGCACACAAATTATAATGCATATTGATGAGTCCATATTAAAATGAAACACTTTTAATTAGACGAACACTCACATCACATAGTTACATATAGAGAAACAAAAATTCAACAAGGTACAGGTAAAAAGATGCGCCGTACGAAAACAGTCCAAGTGGTGGCGCGCCAGTCGTCATTGGAATGATCTATTATACAGTGAAGGAGGGTAAATACAAGAGGCATTGGTAATGGAAAATAAATGTAACCTAACACCGTTACCCCCAGAGGTATAATTTTTTTTTATGGGAACTTGGAGGACTTTGCAACCATGATGGAATTTAACGTGCACCAGTCGCCATTAGCGTCCACGACGGTCTTCGGCCGGCTCGAAGACCAAACCCGCAATCTTTTGATCATGAACTCACTGTAGTATTCTTGTACTACTAGTAGTATTCTTGACATTAAAGAAAACTAAACTATCTAATCAGATAAATTATGATTGCTTTGAAAGGATGTTTGCTTTATTGTATAGGGTAGGTGCTCTAGTGATTGGCATGCGCCAGTAATTGACATCTATCCCGAAATAATTAATAAATAAGAAAAATAATAAAATCATATACTTTACATCTAAGAATTTTAACATTTTATGTCAAACACTGGAGCATAGGGTGCTAATAACTGGTAAAATGAATAACTAGCAGTGTCAAACACTGGAACATAGGGCCAATTACTGATAAAATGAAAAACTGGCTGTGTCAATTACTGGAACATTGAGTGGGTGTCAAATAGAAATTTATTAAAAAAAAAAAATTGTTATCAAATGTATATATTTTAACATAAATGTGGTTCTGAAAAGTCTTTCATACCATATGTGCTAACGTAAGAGTTCTGAATATATTTTCTGATGACTAGAACGTTAAAAACATCAGAAAAGTGTCAGTCACTGATGTACTTACCCTATGTAATTAATGCATGAATTTTTTTTTAAAATATGTTTTGATGAAGCTTTAAGTGTCACTTTTAGTCATTTGTGCTCTTTTCCTGTTTATAGAAGCATTATCAACAACTTGGACAAAGCATTTTTGCCAGTATCAAAAGAACCAGAAAAAATTTTCGATGATGCCATATTCACAGACAGTAGGAAAAATAGTAAGTAATCAGACTAATAGGTATTTATAGATTTAATTTTGATGATAATGTTATATTGCATAAATTACAGCTCTTTCTTTCTAATTGTGTAACACTTATTTTATGATCTTTTCTAGAATAATGGTGAAACATTAACTGTGAAAGAATGTATTGGGTATGTAAATATCTTAATTTCTCATCTTGTCTGATCTTAACTTGTTGAGCCTTTCTAAAAAGAACTTTTAATTAAAAACACACTGTAACTTCTTATAGTGGTGTTTATTGAAGAGTTTAAAAAAATATATAACTTAAAACTAAAGCAAGCAATCAATATTAGAAGGAAATGAGGGTTGAAAAGTTTTTATAAAGCTGTCATCTGTGCTGCTTCTGCTTTTGTTAACTGTTTGTGTTTTTTGAATATTTAATATATTCAAGATTCAATTTTTTATTAAATTTATCAATTTTAGAATCATTTTACTTCCTGTTAAAAAATGTAAATTTTTTAACATGTTGAGTGGCATGCAAATTTATAAGGAAATCTACATCAGTATGGAAACAGGTTTATAACATCAAATGATGTTATAAACTTGTTTTCATCCACTGATATAGACAAAATTTCTTGCATAATAAACCAAGCAATAATAGATAAATATGAAACTTCCATCACAAATACATTAATAGCCACCAGCAACCTTATTTTACGTGAAAGTTATTTCAGATTTAATGACGTTGTTTATAAACAAATTATGAGGTCCTGATGGCATCGCCCATATCAGGAATTATTGCTGAATATAAATTAAGAACACTTGAGGGGGACATTTTAAAATTAATGAAAAATAAAATAATTTTTTGGGTTAGGTATGTAGACGTTTTTGCGGTTATTAAAGAAGATCAAAATATTGATGAAATACTTAATGAATTAAATCAGCTAGATAAAAATATTAAGTTTACTTTTGAATGTGAACAGAATAATGAAATAAATTACTTAGATGTAAAAATTAAACATGAAAATAGTAAAATAAAAACCATTGTCTATATGAAACTGATGGCAAGCAATGAAATAGTAAGCAATAGAAGTAAAACCCCTTACAGATACAAAATCAGTACTATTTGTAGCTATGCTAATCGTGCGATTTTAATATATGCTGATAAAACAGATCTAAGCGAAGAACTTAAATTTATTAAAAAGTTAGCAGTTGAAGCGGGATACCCTAAATTTCTGGTAAAAAAATTATATAAAAAAAGAATAAAACAATTAAATTGAATACCAAATCACCAAAAATTACCAAAAAATTTACTATTTCAATCCCATTTAACCAAGAAACTTCTAACAAAATAAAAAATACCACTAGTAAATATGATTAAATATTCCAATAAAGCCTAACCCAAATACCTTCCAGATTATAAGAAATGATAAAGATGTAATTCCCCCCAGGGCCGCCGCTAGGCATTAAGCAACTCAGGCAATGCCTGAGGGCGGCAGTTGTCCAAGGGCGGCACTCGAATCATTAAAATGAAGCACCAAAAGAAAAATAAAATAAAATAAAATCACAAAAATATGAAATCACAATAAAATGAAAAAATAAAATCAAAATATATGTTTACAGATTTTAATAGTGTACCCACAATGGCTATTCCTATCCTTACTTAATATCGAAAAGTCTTATCATGAAAAATGGCAGTTTTTCTAGTGACGCAAGCGGAAAATATGTACGAAAACTGCGGCACTCATATATACAGTTAATTTGAGATCAAAGAAACCGCTGAGAGCCAACACTTAATATCTCAGGAAATATGGGATTTTTTTTCTGATATTTTCAAAATAGTCTTTTACCTTCTGTCTAATCCTACCCTGAAATGCTACATTTTTGCATGCAATATATTTTGAGATATGAATTGGCTCATTTAAGTTGTAAATGGGCGGCATATGTGTAAAACAAATTTTTCTCGAATATGGCTTGGTCGAATGTCGTTTAGTTGATATATGATATTAATCGCTTTTATCTGATGTGCCTGACATCTCCCTTTTCCCTAGGAAAACTCTTGTTTTTATTTTTTTTATAACTCAGTTTAAAAATTGAACTATTTTTTACTCCGAAAATACCGTGATGCGGCAGTTTCGTGGACGAATACAGTCTTCTCTTCCATCTGAAATACTCAATATCAAATAATCGTTTTGGCTCCCTCTGGGAATTGGCGTCAAAAATAAACACAAAAATATAAAAAAAATATTTTTCTTTCTTTAATATATATATTAAATGAGTTATTTATTTAGGTACTTGTATTTTATGACATTTGTTTATCAAAAATATTCATAGTATTTACATTGTTTTCATGCTGATACGTTGTTAACTTTCAAAATTGGTTTTATTTTAAAAAGTGATTGCAACAACAAAAAATTTTTTCTTTATTTTCATAAAAATCACAAATAATATGATAATCATATGCAGATATTTGTAATTTTTTCAAAATTAGGTGATAAATCACTTAAACTACGAATTGAAAAAATTCTTAAAACAGAATTTGAAAATAATTAATTTGCTCATTAAGTTTCTAGTATATATGTATAAATTACAAAATGTTAAGCTATAATAAAATTTTGAATAGATTAAGATTTTTTTTTAAATTAAATTCATAACAAACTATACTACTTAAATATTTACCAGTATAAAATTTTCACTTTTTAAAGATTTTTCTATTATTATTTATTTTTCTCTCTTAAATCAAATCTATACCTAAAAAATTATTCACGTTTCTTTCTTTCTTAAATTTAACAGTAGGGAGGTAGCATGAATAAAACAATAAAAACTACTCCAGGGTTTAGAAATTCTGAAATACTAGGAAGAATGTGGGGACTATGTACAGTATGTTTAATCAGATAGAATAAAACTAGATTCATAACATTTTAATGCATGTTTTTTAGAAAAATTTTTCTAAAAAGCGAGATTTCCCTATTAAAATTTCTAAGTGATCTAACTGGTAACCCCTCTCCTATTTTCCCCAGCTGAATTAATTTTAAACCAAACAAAATCGCTCTCAAATTGATTAAGCATCTTTTTTAGAATTATCAGAGTTTCCAAGGGAGGATTTGAACCTCACCCCAATGGTGCTAGGTATTTTGGAAAATTACTGTCATATCTTTAAACAGTTTTACTTTATGCATCTACAATTTAAAAATAACAAAATATTTATCTTTTATTCAGTCGATTGACCATTTAAAAAATTTTGTTAAATTTTATCTAACCAGAAGGATGCTTATAGAGAAGCTGCATAAGGTGTTGCAACAAAAATGTTACATTAAATGATTTTGAAGATGAAGGTGTGTCATTTTGTCAATGGATTTCAAAGAAAGTAGAAATTAAAATAAAAGGTCAGTTAAAGAAGTGCCAAAAATTAAAGAGGATATCTTATGCACCAAGAAAGATCTAGTTTTGCAGTTTAAATCTGCGATAAAAGAATTTATGCAACACACTTGCAACATCAAACACCAATATGATGTTACAAGCAAAATAAAGAAGAGTTTGTCTGAAAATGAAATCCTCATGCACTGCGATTTTTCATAGAATTATAACTGCAAATATTCTGAGGAAGTGCAAGCAGTACACTTTGGCAGATCAAGAAATCAGGTTTCTTTACACACAGCAGTTGTTTATTATCAGAACAGTGAATCAGTGAAGAACAAGTCATTCTGTACTCTGTCGGAGAGTTCACGTCATGATCCTATTGCAATCTGGGCTCATTTAAAACCAGTTATTGCAAACATTAAATCAGATGTACAATGCTTTAAAAAAGTACACTTTCTTAGTGATGGCCCCAGTGTGCAGTATCACAACAAAAATATGTTTTTCTTGATTGCAACGTTACTTCCAAAAGAACTAGATGCTGGAAGTATACACTGGCATTATTCTGAAAAGGGCCATGGGAAAGGAGCACAAGACGGCATTGGTGGGTGTGTGAAAAGAATTGCAGACAGCTTAGTTAGTCAAGGAAAGGATGTACCAGATATAAATGTACTAGTTCAAGAGCTGAATAGAAACTGCAAGGGTATCACCATTTATAAGATTAATGACACAGACATCAATTTGCTTGATATCCACCTTCCAAACAATGTACCTGCATTCAAGGGCACTTTACAGGCACACAAGCTTAATTGGTCTCATGAAAAACCTGAAACACTTCAAGTAAGAAGATTAAGCTGCACTGAATGTACAGCTGGGATTCAATGTCTACATTATGGAATTGGAAAACTCAATTACATTTTAGAGGCACCATCTAAAAGTAAACTTCCTTACAAGAAAATTTACTCTGACACTGATGATGAATCAATTTTATCAATAGATGATATTTATGTGAATCTGGAACTTCCGTCAAAAGAAAAACATTTTAAAGCAAATGACTATGTTGTGGTGAAAATAGAAGGCAAAAGGACAAGCATTATATTGCTGTAATAATGTCATATTCTGGTTTGGATGAATACAATGTCAAGACGATCATGCACCAACAAATTTATTTTTCCAGATGTTGAAGATCGTATCTTTGTTGTAGAAACAAAAGATATAGTTAGTGAACTAAAGCCACCACTTTTAAACAATAGAGGACAATATATATTTAGTGATATACTCTCGTATAAAAACCTTGAATAAAATTTTGAATTCTTAGTTTACTTGCAGTTTGAAAGGAAATCTGTAATTTCTGTATTAATAAAAGTATATTTTTACTGTAAGTCAGCTAATGAATTAAGTTATTTGGATTTCTTTTAAGAATTTGTTGTAAACATTTTTTACACACATCTTCGTTATTTAAATCTGGACAAATGAATTGTTCACATATTTTATTTTCTCTTGCACTTATTGGTCTAGATCTGGAATTAGCCTAAAAAGGTTGACTAATATATTTATCAGTGGCGTATTCTCTGGGTATGCTAGGCATGCGCCGCATACCTGCTAAAAACTATCTAAACGTCAAACATATTTTGATTAAAAAAATAAAGAAAAAAATAATAATTCAACAGCTGATTTTACTAATCACTCGCTTTCATCTATCCATTAGCCATCATTCAATATTTTCCAAAACTATTCTGAAAGAAAATGTCTTCTGTTACATAGATAATTCGTGGGAAAACAGCCATTTCCTGACCTGTTACTCCGTAAGGCATGCTACTTTTCTAAAGCATACCCTCGGCTAGGGAATTTTTGTTCTGTGATGAAATATTCATTGCGTTAATTTTCCCGCACAAGGGGATTTCCGCTGTTTAAAGGATCGAAGTCATGCTATTCATCAACAGCATGTCCTGGAGTTTTCCCGTACTGCTAAAGTATTAGGGATTTTCATTTTCTTATCTTCCGTAGAAGTGTTCGCGTAGTCAGTGAGAACTAGTTTTTCCATTTTGTCCATCTACTCAAAGACAAGAATGACTGAATAGATTGACGATGTCGCCAGTTCAAAAACATTATTGATAAAGTAAAATTTAATGCTTTATTTTACAATGATGTAATTAAAAATAAAAAAAGAATATAAAGAAAAAACTGAATTTATTTATAAATGATGACTCAACTATAAAATAAAATTTGAAAAAAATTCTGAAAAAATATCTTTGCTATTTTATGCAACAGGAAAATTACTGCTGTTTTTTTTTATACTTTTCCTAAATAACTCATACCAAACGAAAACTTCCGAAAGCAGTAAAATTATGATCAAAATTTTATTTATTATGTTATCTCTCTGTATGAATAAAGAGAATTGTCTGTCTCTCCCTGTGTATCTGTGTGCACTCTGGGCAGAGATTCACAAATAAAAATTTAGATACCATAATTTTTATATAGTATTTTATTTTATTTATTTATTTAACAGGTAAAACGAATATCAGCGATTCGTCAAGTGAGAAACAGCAATATTATAAAAATACTGGTATTAAAATTTCCTTTTGTAAGAACTTGGCTCTGAAGCTCAAGCCTTTGATTACAGAGCTACAACATGTGGCAGAGGTCAGAGGTGTAGCTTGGATATTGTAAATGTACACCTTATCGAGATTTTTTTTTTTTTTTACTGAGAATATTTACCCCCCCCCCTCCAAATTTTTCCATTTCATTTTCTTAAATTTTATTCAAATTGCCTGATTTTTATTTTCAGTCATCCCCATTCCTTAGCAATGGTTACTAGCTTATTACGGTTACTACATAGCAAGACTTTCGCTATCAGGCGATGCCTTTTAAAAAGCGAAGCTATCGACAAATTTTTATTTTAATTGAATAAAGTAAGATATTTTATTTCAATAGTTGCATCTTCAAAACAATTTTTTATTTGGAAACATGAAAATTTCTTTGAAAGGGAAATGTTTATCCTTTTTATTTATTTATTGATTTATTTTCACTTTTGGAATCAAATGCCAATACAATAAAAATAATTAAACTTATTACGTTTTAAACTTTATTAAAATGCTCAACAATTAAGTTCATGTATAAGAACTATTTGTGGTCCGAGTTAAAGCGTAATCACAAGTAGTGGGAACCTGGATCTGACATTGTAAGGATGTTACTGTCATATTTTGCGTGAGTGAGTTTAATGAAGTTATATATATATGTATAAAGTGATCCATAAAAAATTAGTGATTCAATTTCCTTGAGAATTCAGTTTTATATAGTAACCAGATACGCATGCAAAACCTACTAGTCCTTCAATAAATAAGTGGGATTTAAATATATGCTGTCAAGATAAATTCGTAAAATTAGAGTATAAAATTATATTTATGGTTTGGAGAAATTGGAAATTTAAGTGCTTAAATTATAGGTAATGATAACGAATTCAGGAGTAGTGCTCATTCCACAGTTGCTTTAGAGCATGCCCAGATTCAAATATCACGCTACGCCACTGATATTTATATTACCTATAGAACAATATTTTATACTTTATGGATAAAAATGATTTTGGTCTGTTGATTCAAGAGTTTACGAAGAGAAATGCACGTAAATTCCAGTCGCAAATAGATAGTTTTTACACACATCTTCATTATTTAAATCTGGTCAAATGAATTGTTCACACATTTTATTTTCTCTTGCACTAATCACTTTCGGCAACCAACTAGTTCGCAATGCCCGAAAATTCTGACTGTAGCAAATCTCTATTCAGTTTAGACTGCTTCACTTTCAATTCAATGTTTTTCTTTAAACTATTCTGACTGTAGTAAACATTACCATTTTGTTAGCGATCCTTCAAAATTTTGATCATGGCAAATTCCCACTTACAGTCGCCTGTGGTGCCTTTGATGTGAGCAAACATTTAGAAATCATTCATTCCCCCACCATATAAACAAACACAACACTTATTGGTGCCCGTAACTCATTACATTAAACACCAGTTGTAATTACATTGCATTACTGCTAGAAAAAAAAGTTGTATCAGTAAAATTATTTACTATAGATAAAAGCAAAAGTAAAAGCTTCAAATGGTCTAAACAGTTCTGATCATGGCAAAAATCAAGCTATTCGTGACCCCTAAAATTTCAAAATGCGAAATACTCCCGTTTACTGAAACCTGCAGAACTTTTTACCCTAGTCAGACATATACAATCTGTTTGCTGCAAAGCGGACACCCATTTGTTGGTGCGCCCAACTCATCTTGTTGCATTGAACACTAGCCCTAATGTAATGTATTGATAATACACTGAAAATTCTTGCCAGTGCTTTGATGAAAATATTTTAAAATTTATTTCGTTAAAATGTCTGTAATACGTGACTGAGTGAGTTGCATTTAAAAATATTTTAAATATAATAGAAGTTTCTGAAATTTGAAACATATGTCGTTTAAAAGTCTAGCAAAAAAACATCAAATGTGAAAATTTCAAAGTTTGCATTAAACATTTAACAAAATTATAATTTTTCTTTTTATATTGAATTCCCCGCTATTCTTTGATATCCCTGATTGCCAAATTCATTTGTTCTGGGATGTCTGGATGTTTATATACACTATAGTTGCACAGGCAGATGAACAAATGAAAAGACATATTCATTTATTAGTAAAGATACCTGCATATATACCTGCATTATCCAGTTTTTGGCATTTCTAAGTATTTTTAGACTTTTTAAGGGGCAGCAAAATAAACATCCGCCCCAGGCGGCACTTTGGCTAGCTACGCCACTGCATATAAGGGGTTTAATGAATATACAAATTTCATTTTTAATTTAAAATATTGTTTTAGAGGAAGACTAAGAGCAGGGCTAATTTTTATTTTATATCAAACGAGAATTTTTATTTGCCGATACGAATGTGTTAATTTTGCCCATGGACAAAACAATCTTTTCAAAAATGCTATAAATACTCATGAATTAAAATATAAAATTGTATGAGCCTGGTATCACAATTTTCTGACAAACACATCCATGCTTACTTCCACATCAGATTGCTTCTTCTGCCTGATATTTTAGATACTCCCTCGATTTCATAATAACAGTATATGCGTTAGGGCCTTAGAAGCCCATTCCTAAAAACTGCAATGGAATGTCTAGGGTATCTTTCAACTAAAAAAACAAAGAGCTGGTTCATTGTTTTTGTGTTTGAATGTAAGGATTTCTAAGGATTTCAAAAATCTCTAATATTTAATGTATAATTTATAAACTTTATTTTTGCTTACAATATCTGTGTTTGAATAATATTTTTTCATGCATATCTAAAATTTTTTACCATGTCAACTGGTTCTGGAGGGGGCTTGAGCCCCCTAAGCTCTCTCCGTGGGTGCACCACTGGCTGACTCTTTAGTTATAAAACTTTTTTCACTTCCGGAGTCCAATAATAATCTTACAATTTTGGATCTAGAATTAGATCGGGCTATTATGCAACATGTTTGCAATAACATGGCCTCATTAGTATATTTTTAATTACAATGGGAATTTGAAAATATAGCATTATGTGTAACTTCTGGTTTCAGGAGTTTTTGAAAACAAAATTTATGATCTGTTCCTTTACATTTTTCTTAAGGCTAGGATTTGATTTGGCACTGTGATGATAAATGAGATTTAAGAAAACATTTATAACACCTGCCATCCTTTTTTAATTTTAACTTTTTTTGAGCATCACTTACATTACAACAATCAAGAGAAGGATGGTCATAATTTTTACAAAATATGAACATAAATTTTACATTAGCCTTCAAAGAACTCATGTTATAAGTTTTATTTTGGAATTTCCTATCACTGTTTTTTGGATTTATTTTTATTTACAAATATTGAAGTATTTTTAGAATAAATCATAGAAAAGGATTTTTCTCTAGACTCTTATCTCAGATTTAAGAAAATTAATTAAATCCGACGTATCAGGAATCAGAATCTTTTTTAGTATCACTTTGTCTATAATACTGTATTACTAAATCAGTTGGCCATAATTTAAAAGAAACTGGATTCAGCAAATGACCATATTGGCCCTTTGTCACACCTAAATTAAATAAACTACGAATGTTGACCTCACAAGTATCATATAATTTCCTTAAAGCACTTAAATTTGAAGAATTTTTACGGGCTGTAAACTTAATATATTGTTCATGTGCACATTAATAACAATCTCTTTATTGCCAAAACTGTCCTTCAACATTTCTATACAGGAATCATAATTTTTCTCCATCAGTGAAAAACCCTTAAATTACATTATAAGCTTTATCTGTTAAAAGATTTCAAATACCCAAACTTTTCTATTTTTATAAGATTTTCATTCAAATGTATAGAATTTTCAAAACAATAAAAAAATTCAAACCATTTTTCGATTTCTCCATTGAATTTAGGAAGAGTTAATTTCATTAATCTAACTGCCAAACTAGAGTTTGTTTGGGTTTTCACTGACAGAACATTTCAAATTATTTTCATTAATGACATGTTTATTGAATTTTTTAAAATGTAATTTAATTTCAGATTTTGCCAAAATTATTTGTTTGGCATATTTATCTCTTGTTGCAACATCTTTTTAAAATTTTTCGTTTCAGTTATTAATTTTTCGATTTCAGAATTTAAATTTTTTAATGAGATTTCCTTTTCATCTATAATTTCTTTAATTTTGATTATTTCATCAGTTTTTGTATTTTCTAAATCTTCTGACAACAAACCTTATAGTTTATTTATTAATTTTGTCAGACTAGTGTGCTCAGTAGTGCGTTTCGCTTTTATCTTTTCTAAATCCATAATACTGAACAGATAATTAAATCAAATATTATCAATGTTATATAAATAATAATAAAAATTTGCTTACCTGGTTAAATATCCAGGCAGCCGATCCAAATATTGAATTTAAATCCTGAGAGTCCAATCATTATTGTTCCCATTTTCGATTTCAAGAAAACTATTAAATCGAAAGATTAAGGTTTTTCAAATCACATTTTAAATTCAAAAGTCATATCTAAAGGTTTTTCATGGGCTATCATAAAATTATGGGTTTTGGGATACCGAAAAAACACATGTATTTATTTTAGTCACTGAGTTTTTTTCACATAAGTCAAATCAAAAAGCTGGGAGAGCCTTTTCAAAATTTATTACATTGTCATTAAATAAAACTATTTACAGATAATATTTAAATATTAATTTACAATTTATATATTTACAAACCTTCAAGTTATCATGGATTAAAATCATTTAATTAATAAAAATAGAAAAACCTTAAAACATTACTTCGTGTGTCGTTTAAATTTTTCAGCCGGGTACCCGGCTGCATATTATGAAAGACTAATGCTTTCAGCCCCTCTTTGGCGCATTGGCGAAACTGCTGAAACACAACCAGTTCTATCGCCAATTCCCATTCCACTTCTCCGTAGTTTTTTTTTTTTTTCTGTTTTGTTTTGACATTGATCAACATATAGTTTCTTTTTTCAGTCTATGCCTTGCTTATTAGATGAAATTCTTATAATAATGAAATACCTTAGTGAATTATAAGATAATAAAAATGAAAGAAAGAAATTTGACATTTATGTTAAAATAATAATTTAAAAAAAAGTTTTAACTTTCCTTTTTTCTTTTCTTTCTTTTTTTTTTTTTTTTTAATTTAATAACTAATCACACATTTATTTATTATTATTAAAACTATTTTATAGAAAAGTTTGATATATTTTATGTTTATTACTGAGTGGGGGGGGGGGGGGGGAAAGAAAGAAAGAATGAATGAAAGTGGAGGCGACAACTTTCATTTTTTTCGAAAATATTAAAATTGAATATGTCAGCTGAAGTGAAATATAATACTTAAAAAAGGAAGAAAATATCATCTGACTTGCATAGAGCATAATTACTTTCCAACTGTACTTACTCATTACATAGTTAAATCTATATTCTTTAGTATATTTTACCTCACAAGTGACACTTAGAAAATATCTTATTTTTAATTACGAAGGAAGACAACTCGCAACAATTATTTTTATAGCTTTACTTTTAAAGAAAATCGTACTAGAGCTTAGTTATGTGCAGCCCTGTACGTTATTTAAAGACAGCGGGTACACAAAATTATATTTTGTTTTTAACTGCAGAGAAAAAAAATTATCATAAAAGCATATTTGTCAACTTGTACTTTTTTTTTTTTCCTACTGGTAATTTTTAATAAAAAATTTTAATAAGTGTTTTAGTAGTTTTCTGTAATTAAACATGATGAAACTTTTTGCAGAGAAATAGTGGTGCTAAAAAACCATAGAAGTTGGCACCTATGTGAAAGAAATATTTTATAATTTTATTTCCAAAATGAAAGCATTTAAAAATTTCTGTAACTTCTATGTCATCTAAAATTTTCATATGCTCTATTGTCTATACAGTGTACATGAAAAAAAATTCTTAACACTTTAAATATACTTTGTACAATTTCCTTTTACATCTCACAATATATCTCAACATAAATGAATAATTTACGCTAATCATACCTTATTCTACAAGAGAAATAGGTTTGTGCATTTAAATAATGTGTAATTATTTTAAAATATTTCTCACAAACCCCAATGCATCGTAAAGCTTTAATAAATGTCAGTACACAAAGCAGTTGCACAGTTAATGCAATATTCAAATGAAAACACCGGAAAAAAATTAATTGGTGTTTTCCGAGCATAAAAATAACTGCACATGCTGATACAAGAATGAAAGAAGCTAGAAAAATTAAACTGAAGCCTATTTTTGTGTTCTAAGTAATCAATGTAAAATTTCCTACAAAACCAAATTTAATTTAGGACGATATTTCTTTTTAAAACTTTTATTTATTTATTTGATGCTACAGAACAAAAGAAAAAAAAAATAGTTGGTTTAAATATAAAAACAATGTTTAAAAAATAAATTAAATAAAAATTATTTACTTTAAAATATGAAGTTACTTTCCTTAACAGTGGTTAGATTCATTTCTTAAAATTTTTTTGGTACAAGATAAAAAAAAAGAAGAAAAACATCTCTTTTCTGCCAATTTTATCTTAAATTACATTTTTTAAACTTGTTTTTATTTTTACGTTTTCTTACCCATATACGTGGCAGAAAAAGTATTGTTTTGCAGTCAAATTTTGAAAAGTGAGTTCTTATTGTATTTACACGTTTTAAGGTCCATTAATCGAAAAATCAGATTTCTAGTGATTGATCTGTGTGTCTGTCATGTGCTTCTGTGTTTGTATCTCATCAGCATATCTCAAAAAATATAGTAGCACTATATATAACCATGGAAAAAGTATTGTTGTGAATAAAATTTTCAAAATTAACTCTTTTTTTTCTTTTTTTTTTTTTGTATATTTGCATGTTTTGAAGTCCCCCGAATCCGAAAATCTGATTTTTAGCTGTTGATCTCTCTCTTTCTTTCTTTCTCTCTGTGTGCACGCCTATGTGTTATCAATCAACATACCTAAAAAATAAATAGTAGCAAAGTGTACGAACTTAGTATTCTAAATCTATATCATATAGAGATGCTGCACCAATTTTTGCTGAGATTAAACAAATGCTTCGTGTTTAGGCACATCGAAAAGAATTTCAAATGCATTATGTCTGTAGGTGAAATTTTTGGCAGGTACAGTTTGTTATACTAGACAAAATGAAACGAATATACATTTTTTATATGCATAAAAGCATGTTTCGTGTAGAATATGGGATGAAAATCATTCACAATTCGTTTACAATGCTATCCAACAGAAATAGAATATAATGAAATTATATTTGGAAGTTGTAGAAAAACTACTCAGAGGTATGAAAAATAATTCTTCTTACGCATACGGCAAACAAAGTATTTTTAAAATGAAATTTTATGTGCATCTTTTTGTATAACACATTTCGAGTTTCTTTGAATACTAAAGATTAAGATTTTAAGTGTTTAATCTTGTGTATGTCTGTTATCAGCGTAACTAAAGTAATAATAATAATAATAATTGTAGCCAGTTTACATGTTGAATTCAAAAGTTCATGTGAGTTTGCTACTTCAAAAGTTTGATTAAGATTGAATTCCATAGAGCGCTGCAGGTGATAGTTCTCTGAATAATTTTGAGTAAACTTTTAAATTTAATAACACTCTGAATTCTATATAAATATAAGTAATATATTCAAACGGCTCCTCACACAGAATTATTTGTGAAGTAAAAATGTTCCTAAATCTCTTTTGAATTCTTTTTAACATAAGCTTGTATACATTACTTGTTAAGTTATTATTTAATGTGTGATCTGTCTTTATTTAATTGAAATGCAAGAGAAGTTGCACGAGTGTCACATGAGATTGTTTAACTTAAAACCAGAATTTTAACCAGACTGTAAAAAAATAAATAAAAGAGATAATGTAAAACCATTTTCAAATGGTGTATTTTGTCTGAAAGCAATATTCCTATCGCCCTAATAAATGTATTATTTTTATTTTATTTTTAATATTTGGTAAATATAATTAAAACAATTTATTCAAATTGTAACTGATGCATTATTTTGAACCTGTACACAAATTTACAAATATAAAAAAATCAAAGAATTTTTTAATAAAAAACATTGAATATTTTATTAAGTAAAAAAAAAAAAAAAGGTAATTTAATCTCCTATAATTTTATGATTACGTACACAAATTGCGGAAGGTTAGTAATATCAATTCGAATTCATGAGCTTTAAAATATGCTTAAATAATAATATTCCTTAAAATAAAATGAAATAAAATAAACTTATATTTTGTTTCAATACATATTAAAAATAAATTTCATCTTCTGAAAAGACTTTCATTTTATTGCATCCTCATTTACAACTTACCAGATAATTGCAAAACAACCCCCCCCCTTCTTCCCCCTGCTTCTTCCAAGAATGGAATAGAGTTGTTGTGCACTGTATATATGAGGTAGGGATAGGGGAGTGCCATATTTAGTGTGAAGCATTTCATCCTCATCAACGAAGTTCCTGTACTAACGGGTGCTGAAAACGTTAGTCTTTCATAATATGCTATCCGGCCCTCATCAAAACGACATCCTCTGTGCAAGACTTAAGCTTGACTGTTGTTGATCTTCTTTCACCATAAGGTGGTGCCATACAATCATTTACTTTCTCCAAAAATGGAGCCACTAAAAGCCTATTTTATATATTCGAGTTCAGGTAAAAGGAAAACCCTTCATGATACAAAATAAAACAAGAAAACTAAACAAAAAATAATTAATCCAAGATCTCGACTGCTCTTTGACAAAGAGCCAACTTTAGAGCAAGCAGAAAAAATAACCTTCATGAATGAATCAAGATTCAAACACCTGTCTTATATTTTGGTACACAATTTAAAATTATTGTTACAAAATATTAACAATCTTTCACTTGACATTGACATAAAGAACACAGCAGAATGCCTGGAACAGGAAAAGTTATGCCTTATCTCTAATATAAGTTTTTATTGAAAAAAAAAAAAGAAAGGAAGAAAGAAACATTAAATGTAAATTAAGAAAAAGTTGACTGTAAAGCAAAATAGGGGGAGGGGGGGGGAAGGTGAAGCAAAGTATTACTTATCAGTAGAAATGAAAGACCAATTGTCTTCCCCTCTCCTTAAAATTTGAAAAGTTGGTGCCTCTGTTTGTGTATTAACTGTTATTTTATAAAATAATACAGAAAAAAGTTCTGTAATTGTTGTGACCTTTTAAATAGTATGCAATTAGATAATTCAGATGATGAGTACTCCATTATAGAAAACACGAATATACTTTATTACACACACGCATAAAAGAAATAGAATGATTGAACTACCTGTTACATGCCGGCAGTAACTGGTAAACTGCATAGAACATAAACATAGGTACTGCACATAGAAAGTCAACTGTCTGCAACACTAGCGTCAGTAAGCGAATTTGTAGGGGAAAAACCCAACAGTCTCCCCCACTTAATTAGAAAACATATTACAAAATTCACAAAATTTGGAGTTAAGATAATATAAAGTCTTTGAAGTGTGCAGGCAATTGCTTGTTCCATTGTGGTCTGGTTGACACCAGAGCCCGACTAACCTCAGAGGGGGCCCCCTCTATTTCTCTGCGAAATTTTTCTCTTTACTTAAATCTAAAAATATCTATTTTTTTACACAGTTAATGTATAGTTATCATATCCAGGGTTGTTAAGTTTTTGACATGTGATAATTTTTGATGGTTTAAACAACATGTCAAAAACATACTGTCAAAAACCCACATTTATACTAGTAATTTAGTATGTAAAAATGTTGTTTTTATAAATAAAAGATATTTATAATTATGAATACAGTTAACTCTTTCAAATTTGCAAGACCTTTAATCTATAATTAATTTTTGGATGTAAAAATGAAATTTACTGTAGCAAAATCAGTAGCAGTTACTTTTTTATTTCATTCTTTTATGGGAAAATTAATACAGTATAGGATCTGTTATACAGAAAGCTTGGGATCTGGGATATTCTGGATAAGGGTTTTTTCCATAATTCGGAATACTTTATTATATGTATAAAAATGGTGCAAAATAATTTCATAAATAGCAGTGATAAACATGAATAATATACATAAACACTTTACCTATATATTTGTTCATTTAATAAATTATTTGCACAAAAAAAAAAAAAAGTCTTAATTAAAATTTTAAACTATAAATAATAATAGTAATAATAAATGAAAAATAAACATATATAAAATTTAATTTTGGACCTGAGAGTAAAATCCTTTCATTTGGATTTTGCAAGCATTTCTACGATGTTTTTTTGCTTATAGTGTGTCTCTGATACTAATTGTTCATAAATGTTTCAAATATTTTTAGCACATAATGCTAAATATTTTATGAAATGAATTCTAAAAATAATGGAAATTAATAAAAACTATTTAAAATTTTTATAACAAATGGGACTTCATGCATTCGACCTGAGGAGTTCAAGGATAAAATTCATCTGCTATTGGGTACTTTAAGAAGTATGCGTTATTATTGTTTATCTATTAAAAAATACCATAAAAATTTGTTTTCTAACCTAAATTAGCAACATTTTCAGCAATTATTTGGACAATTTTGTGCTCACCATATTTCCCCACAATAACACTGTAGCATTAAAGAAAACAGGTTGTAAAACTATAATTCTGACCACTGCTATTGTATTAATACTTTGTATTATCTACTTTAATTCCTAAATTTTACAATAATTAAAAATTTTGGTAGTTGGCATTTTGCATTCTTGTTTTCGGAACATTCTGGATAACGGGTTTCTGGATAACAGATCCTATACTGTAATGATGAAAAATTTGCCGACAAATCTTATCTATTGTGCTACTTTTCTAGCAGTTGCAAAATAACAAGAAAAGCAAATATTCAGAATGAGTAATAATTATCCCCATTAATACTTATTCATAAGCAGTCACTGCATCAAAAATTCTAAAATAGCTTTATTAGCATGCTTCAACAATCCATGGAAAACAATCCATGCCCTGCACATGCTGAATTGTTCTGTGGCACATAGTTGATATTGTTCACCTTAGAACTTTCATTTACCTTGTTGAATAAAGCAGACTTTTAAAAATCATATCTTAAAAATAATATTTTCCAAAAGTATGATTTGGGGGCCCCCTTGAAGTGGGAGCCCGGGGCAACTGCCCCGTTTGCCCTTGCGATAATCAGGCTCTGGTTGACACATTACGTTTCAGACATGCTTGAGGTTGTGACACAAGCTCGGGACTTGCTGGAGACGGTGGGGAGATCTCCAAATTGCCAGATATTTTGATTATTTAGGAATGAAATTGATCCCAACATTAAATTCACCCTCGAGGATGAAATCAGTAACCAAATAAATTATCTTGACATCACAATAACAGTGCTGCCAAATCTCCCGTTTTTTAACCCTATCTCCCGTTTTTACGTTTTAATGTGTATTTCTCCCATTTTTCTAATATTTTCGAAAAATCGAACTAAAAACGCTAATTTTTGACAATTCGTAGGTGCCATCTTTCCAGATTTACGAAGGCCTTCCAATTCACAATCTTTCTGCATCCTCAACATAAATGTCGATATTCATTTAAAACTTTCTTTATGATATATTAGAATCTCTAAAGAAATGGAATCCTTCAATATTTCTTGCTTACGTAATTATTTTTAACTCCCCCTCCCCCCCCCCCATATGTTCCTATCTCCAACTAGTGATCAGTGATCAAATGCTCTTTTGAACTCTTTTGTTTCTCATTCTTTCTCCATCTACAAGCCACAACAAAAATGTCAATATTCATTTTAAACTTGCTTTATTAGATTCTAGAGCCTATAAAGTAGTAGAAAGTTTAACAGTTCCACCTCCAACCCCCCCCCCCCCCCCCCAAAAAAAAAAAAAAAAAAAAAAAAATCCCTTTCTCCTTTTAGCTTTCTCATTCTACAACAAAAGAATCAAATATTTTTCCCCTGGTTTTAAAAAATGTAGGGTACTGCTAGTTAAAAAAAAAAAAAAAAACTTTTTAAATTCTTGAGGGCGATTTGAATTTTTAAGGACACATTTGGCATTTAAAATCCAAACACTTAATTTAAAAATTTAGTTATAAATATGCATACAAAAAGAAAAGTGTCTGTTTTTAAACTTTTCTGTACTTTTATTTGTTGTTAATGTGCTGATTGTCACACACAATAGTTTTATTTATATTTACAGCATTTAGGTTATTTTCTACAAATGCAGTAATTGGGGGGGGGGGGGGGGGGCAGGAAATAGATTGGGGCAAAGTGTTTCTTTTTTTTTTTTTTTTTTTCTTCCAAACAAAGATCAAGTGAGGTACAGCACCCTCCTTAAATTATCTGGGAAAAACTCTGAATCAATGTTCATAAAAACATCGATCCAGTTGTTTTATTAGATTTTAGAACCAACTGAAGCGATATAGGGGTTCAAAATTCTTTGCATATGTAGTTATTTTTAGACTTTGTTAATGAACTTGTTAACTATTTGTTTTTCCCCAATAAGTTTAAAATATAAATTATCAAACAAAAGTTATATTAGGTCTTTTTAGTTAAAAAAGTATCATGTATTGAATAAAATAATTTTGTTTTGTTTTTCTCCACGAAACCGTAATTCTCCTTTTTTCTCCCTTGAAATTATGTAAAATCTCCTGTTTTTTTTCCCACCAAGGTTGGCAGCTCTGCAATAACACGATATAGTAACCGAATCAATACTAAAGTCTATAGAAAACCGACCAGCAGCAACGAAATAATACACTCAAAAAGCAAAACCCTGTATAGATATAAGATTAACGCCATACAGGCTTATATAAACCGTGCGTTAATTAATTGTAATGAGCCAAAAGATCTTCATAATGAATTAAACATAATTAAGCAGAATACCAGAAAAGCAGGCTATTCAGAAAAACAAATTAATAAACTTTATAAAAACTGCATTAAAAGTCTTAATAAAATCCCAGATCACCAAAAACCGCAATTAAAATATACCAACTCTATTCCTTATGATTGCAGTGCTTCCGGCAAAATTAAAAATATGGCAGCCAAAAATAACAATATCCCTATTAAACCTAGCCCCAATATTTACCAAATAATCAGGAATAATAAAGATCCAGTAAACCATCTAGAGACCGCAGGATAAGATTACGTTCACAGATGATATAAGTAATTACAGATGTTATATTGGAAAAACAAAAAGAAAAAATTAAATGCAAATCAAAGAACATAGCCGTGACATTACCATGGATAAAACAACCACTGCTTTAACAAAAGTAAATAGGGAGGAAAATATCAACATTCATTTCGAAAGTGTCACAAAACTCTCAAATTATAAAAATTATAAGTATGCCGTGTATTGGGAAGAAGTAGAGATAATTAATTTTTCAAATCCTTGTAATGGCAACGATGCGGCCAGGCTCGATAAACAATGGCGCAAACATGCTTTTAAGCAGAGGAGCCAAGAGAGAACAGCACAGTCTTCAAACCCTCCAGCACCAAGAGTTGCCATCGAAAAAGCCAGGGAAACCCAGCGAAAGTACTCCAGCCATGTCGTGGAGTTGACAAAAGGTTGTTTTTTAAAATCTTTATATTTATTTAGGAAGAGTCGAACCTGGACTGCCTCCCCCACTTGAAAAGATCTTGCACATTTACCAGAAATTTTTGAGGTTGTTGGATGATATGGGAAGATCAAGTTTAATCGAATACGAAATTTTCTTTTGAGATATAATTCAGCTGGTGATTGACCACAAGCTAGGGGTGTTGCTCTATAGTGGAACAATATGTTTTGAACTTCGTATGGGACTGATGTTTGAGTGACGAAGCTTTTAACTTTTGTTTTAAAGTAATTTCTTTCTGCAAGGCCATTTCAACTTTCATATTCTTTGACTAATTTTTCAATATCACGATCAATGCCTGGCCAATATACATATTGGCGCGCATGTTGTTTCATTTTAGTTATTCCAAGATGGGCCTCATGAATTTCATTTAATATGCTTCAGCATAAACTTTTTGGAATTACGACTCTTTCCTTCCGAAAGAGTATGCCATCAAACAATGGGAATTCTGAATCTTCAGAGTTGTTTTTCAACTTCTGGATTATGTCATTAAGTTCCGAATCTCTTTTTGTTTCAGACTGAATTGTCAGTGATGTTATTTGTTCATTTGAAATCTCACATCCTACTAAATCAGGTTGTAGAACAGCTACAAATTCCACAATTGACTGGTGTTCTTTTTGATAGATATTTAAAAAATAATGTTGAGAAACAACCACATTTTTCTTTGGAATCAACATTTGTTTGAAAGATTGCACTAAATCTTCATATGAAAGATTTTTAACTGGTTTCTCGGGTCCAAGAAAAGTTGCTAAGTTATTATAATGTGTTGAACCAATTGATACACATAGAAGTTGAGCAATTTTTTCATGTTGTGTAACACCTTTCGTATTGCGATAATTATCAAAACGTTCCAAGCAGCATGAAAAATTTTCACGTTTAGAATCAAAGTTTTCAAATGGAGAATCATTAACTAAATTTACTGAGTTATCATTTGAATGTTCTTTTGAAAAAATGTTTTTCAAGTTGTGCTAGCATTGCTTGTTGTTGTGCTGTAAATGTAGCTAAGAATGTCTGGAATTGTTCTGAATCCATCATTTTGATAAATAAAGTCACAGTTCGAAATAAAAATTGAAATACCTGAATTGAACTTTGAAGCGTACGACAAAACGATACCTTTGTTTTGTGCTTTAGCATATAATTTGAAATGTTCTTTTCTTCGACTCTTTGCCAAAATGCTGTTGTGACCTTTTAAATAGTGTGCAGTTAGATAATTCAGATGATGAGTACTCCATTATTGAAAACACGAACATACTTTATTATACACACAGATATAAGAAATAGAATGATTGAATGTGGCTTACATGCCGGCGGTAACTGGTAAACTGCGTAGAACATAAACATAGATACTGCACATAGAAAGACAACTGTCTGCGATACTAGTGCCAGTAAGCAAAATCGCAGGGGAAAAATAACAATGATGGTCAAAGCATACCATGTTTTTTTTTTATATAATTTTGTTTTTTATTTTGAATAATAAATAAACACCATCAATAATTTGACCTATAAGATATAATGGTAGAATTTCAGGATTTATTTCCGGGGAAACATGTTTTTCTAGAACTCGGCAGGGGGCTAAAATAACTTGCAGGAGGCTGAGGCTGACTTCGTAGTTTGTTTCAATGGTCAAAAAGGATTTTTTTCCCCCTAAAGTATCTTGGAGGAAAGGCTTCAACCCTAATACCCCCCCCCTTCCCTGCCCCAACTGTGCCCTTGTCTGTGCATGATATTAATAATATTTCTTTAAAATCTATATTCAACTAAAAGTTTTTAAAATATAGAAAAATAATTTTCTTTTTGATTTGTTGTTTAAGGAAATGAAAATTATTTTTTTTTATATTTCGTTTGCTGATTAATAACTTCACTAAAATGGGGAAAATTTTCTATGCAGGAAACAGTATGATAATATTGATAAGAGATTTTGCTTTGATGTGATTGCAGAAGATAAACCTACTCCATTTACATTTCAAGCATTGTCTGAAGAAGATAGGAAATTATGGTTAGATGCTATGGATGGTAAAGAGCCTGTAAGTCTTTTATTTTTTAAAATAAATGAATTTTTTCCCTCATTTTCTTGTATTGTAATATTTTAATAATCTTTGTATTTTTATTTTTTGATGCTTTTAATAAAAAACAATTTTAGATAATAATTATTGATTTCTGTATATGTGATGGTATCAGATGTCACAAAAACACTAAATCTTTATATAGTCAAGTCACAAATGTAAAGAATACCTGCTGGTTAATTTAGTTAAGTTTTAGAGAAGTTTTAAATATAATTTGTTGCCAGTCCATAGCTTTAAATATTCATTTTATTAATTAGTATGATAGCTGCTAGTATTAGAAGTTTCTAGTCAAGTTTCATAATTTGATTTTTTAAATGATTTTAGTTTAATAGTTGTGTGAATTTGTCTTCCCATGAAAATTAAAATTTAGGGCTCTCCCTCCCAAAGTTCTTGGAAGTAATTTATGACTTTTTTTTTTTTTTTTTTAAATCAATATTTAATAGTTTTATTTATTCTTTCCCTTACATATTTTTAATATATAAGTTGATTGAAATCTACAAGATGTATTAAAATTATGAAATATTCTCTGTTTGAAAACATGTTTATATCAATTATCAGAGAGAGCATATCTCGCATAGACATTTTTTTTAAAACACATAAGTTTAAAAAACATATTTAATTAAAAAAGAGACGTATATTTCTAAACTTTTTGCTCATCAGGAAAGCTACATAATTTGGTTTTACAAAAATATGCAGTTATGCATTCAGGTATACATATGTATATTATAATAGCAGGTGAAAAATACAGTTAAAATGCTGCTTCAGTTTAAAAAAAAAAAGTTCGGAGTCTGTTGGTTGGAGCTGCTCTGCGTGCACAATGAGGCAACATTTGATAACTGGAACTATTAAGAAATTTGTGTAGAAAAAGTCAGTTGAATGGTAACTGGAAAAGCTGTACATATGGTAACTAGGATGGATGGTAACTGAAAAAGCTGGAAACATTCACCCAATGTTCCCAGTTCCTGTCCATTGATTTCTCCAAAAGACGATGATTCCCATTCACTGCAAGTTCTCTACAAGTTCACACAGCTGTTACCACCAAGCCAGCTTTTCCAGTTACCACCCAACTGAATTTTTCAACGCAAGTTACTTAAGTTTCAGTTATCAAATGTTGCCTCATTGTGAACACACAGCGGCTCCAACCAACGAACTCCAAATTTTTTTTTTTAAACTCAAGTAGCATTTTAACTGTATTTTTCACCTGCTATTATAATATATATATATATACCGGGTAATTCAAAATAGATGTTACAGCAATTATCTCGAAAACTAAGAAAGATAGAAACATACTTCTAATTATAAAATTAGTGCAAATTAAGAGTAGATTTCAGATATGGCATTTCTTTGTACCAGGGGCTGTATACATATTAAATACGAAATTTAATTTTTACACGGCCCCTCCTATCATGCGACTTATATTTAGAAAAATATTCTCCTCGCTCTAACAAGCAAATAAAAAAAAATAAAAAATAAAAAAAAAAATCATCTCTCTAAGTAAAAAATCTCGCTGAGTTATTGCAATTTGAAAATGATGACTTACACCACTTTTTTTTCAATTTTGGCATCTATTTTTCGATGCTCACTTTAGAGGGTTATCTATGAGATGAGAAAAATTAAAATAGATCCTTTATTTTAAAATAGGAACAAAAATCATTCAAACACGTGAAATCAACAGTTTTAAGAACTTAATGCAAATTTACATTATTAACACTTTCCAACAAGGTTGAAAAGTGTTTATGACTTCGGTTTGTCTGTCTGTCCGCGCTCTAACTCCCGTAAATATTCATGGAATTTCTTGAAACTGATATATGTTATTCAGGTTCACTACCGGATGTTCCCTGTTGAAAATGGGGTTTACACCTCTACTGGTTTGTGTACAGGGACACCCGAAAGTATTTCAAAGCATTGTGTTCTATGAGAGGTATTTCTGTAAACCATATTTTCATACTTTTACTGTAGACATATCTGAATAAAATTAAAATATGTTATTCAAATTCACTATTGGATGTTTTCTGTATAAAATGGAGGAAACACCACCATCGGTTTATGTACAGGGACACTCAAAAGTATTCCAAAGCATTGCGTTCTATGAGAGATATTTCTATAAATCAAATTTTAATAACTTTACTGTCCACGAAGTTTTTGGAAATTGAAATATGTTATTTATATGCACAAAAGAATGCTTTACACAGAATATAGCATGATTAGCATCAGATTTACAGGGTGGCACAAAAATATCCAGTTACATTAAGAGCTATTAATAAAAAATTGCTAGAATTGTACTTTCGTTTATGTTCAGCGTTTTTAAAAATTTCTAACATTTTTTAAGTGAGAATATGATTCCAGTTTTGTGCATCTGCCTGTCTGTCTGTCTGTCTGTCTGAGCTCTAACTCCCGTAAATATTTATGGAATTTCTTGAAACTCAAATATGTTATTCAAGTTCACTATTGGATGTTCCCTATTGAAAATGGAGTTTATACCTTTTACTGGTTTGTGTACAGGGACACCCGAAAGTATTTCAAAGCATTGTGTTCTATGAGAGGTATTTCTATAAACCATATCTTCATACATTTACTGTACAATATCTTCATGAAATTGAAATATGTTACTCAATTTCAGTATTGGATGTTTCCTATATAAAATGGAGGAAATACCACTGCCGATTTATGTACAGGGACACTTAAAAGTATTTCAAAGCATTGCGTTCTATGAGAGATATTTCTTTAAATCAAATTTTAATAACTTTACTTTCCATGAAGTTTTAGGAAATTTAAATATGTTATTTATATGCACAAAAAAATGCTTTGCATAGAATATAGCATGAATAACATTAGATTTACAGGGTGACACAAAAATACCCATTTATATTAAAAGCTATTAATAAAAAATTGCTAGAATTGTACTTTTGCTTACATTAAGTGTTTTTAACACTTTCTAAAATTTTTAAGTGTGAATATGATTTCAGTTTGTGAATCTGTCCATCTGTCAGTCTGTCTGTCTGCCCGCGCTCTAACTCCTGTAAATATTTATGAAATTTCTCGAAACTGATATATTTTATTGAAGTTCACTATCGGATGTTCCGTATTGAAAATGGAATGAATATCTCTTCTGGTTTGTGTACCGGGACACCCAAAAGCATTCGAAAGCATTGTGTTCTATGAGTGTTATTTTTATAAATATTTTCCCTATAGAATGTTCCCCATTTAAAATGTCATTAATAGGTCCTGTATAACTAGTTTGTTTACAGGGACAACAACAAAAAAAAGGCCAATCAATTACATTTTAGGACAGAATTTTTTTGAAAGTTATATTTAAAAATCTTTCTACTGTAAAAATCATAAATATATTGAAATGTATTGTTGTATTGTTAATATTCTAAAATAATGTTTTGTATAGAATATGATATGCTTAACTTTCTGATTTACAGGGGTACACTAAAGTATTCAGAGAGATCAGAAGCTGTAATAATAATCTAATGGCTGCATTTTCTTTTGCGTTAAGCCTTTTTAACACTGAACTAACCAAAATGCCTAAGAGTAATTTTAAAATCAATTAGTCTATCTGTATATTTTTCAGTCCTTTCTTTCTGTTGTGTGATAACGTAGGCAAAGAATATTAAAAGTTATTCGATACAACAATTATGTACATTTGGAAAGTGTTACTAATCAATGCGTACTGCATGATTTTTCTTTGATGTTTCGTATTTTTAAAAAAATTAATCGTTAAATTTCTTAGGAGGTCACCTGCAAATTAAAACACGTTAAGAGAGGAAAAAAATTTAAATACTAGCGAAACCGTGTGAAATTTTCGTGCTTTATTTTTACCACTTTCTATCATGGTTGATAAATTTAATGACTTCGGCTCTTTAACAATTCCAGCAATGTTAAAAAGTGTTAATAACTTTGATTTGTCTATCTGTCCGTCCGTCTTTCTGTGTGTCCATGCTCTAACTCCCGTGAATATCCATAGTGTGTCCAGAAACCGATATATGTTATTTGAGTTCAATATCGGCTGTTCCTTATTGAAAATGGAGTGAATACCTCTGCTAGTTTGTGCACACGGACACCCGAAAGTATTCCAAAGCACTGTGTTCTATGAGAGGTATTTTTATAAACCATATTTTAATAACTTTAATTTATGCATATATTAATAAAATTGAAATATGTTATTAAAGTTTTCTATCAGATATCTTCTATATAAAGTGGAGTAAACACCATCACTGGTTTGTATACAGGGACAGTCGAAAGTATTCCAAAGCATTACGTTCTATGTGAAGATATTTCGATAAACCAAATTTTAATTACTTTGCATAAATCTTAATGAAATTGAAATATGCTATCCATATGCACAAAAGAATGCTTTCTATAGTGTACAGTAATATTAGCAATAGATTTACAGGGCACACAAAAATATTCAGTTACGTTAAGGGCTATTATTGGACATTTGCTGGAATTGCATTTTCGTTTACATTAAACATTTTCTAATAATTTTTAACTGTGAATATGATTTCAGTTTGCATATTTTTTTGTCTGACTGTCCATCTGTCCGTTTGCCCGCTCCCAGCATCTGTAAATATTTTCAGAAATTTTAAGAAATGATATATGTTATTTAGGTTTACTATATGATTTTTCCTTTTAAAATGGCATTAATTAATCCTCTGCAATTGGTTTATGTACAGGAAAGCAAAAAAAATGCCTATGTTTTGCGTTTTGGGACAGACATTCTTATAAATTACATTTAAATAACTTTATACTGTAAAAATCATAAGGAAATTCATATTTATTGTTAATATTCTAAAATAATGTTTTGTATAGAATATGATATGGTATAGATGTATAATTCTGTGTCAGTGGGGTTACCACCCTTCTCAACTCCCGTTTAATTATAGTGCCTATATTTATCAGAGCAAAAATCAAGTCTGTTATCAATTTCCTTGAAACTTGCAAACCTTGATCAACTTTACAAGTGGCAACTAGATAAGGAATCCAAAGTACCAAATTTGCATTTCCTGTAGTTATTACTTTCTCATACCCATAATCTAGAGAAAGTATTGTTTTCGGGTGAAATTTTCGAAAGTAAGTTTTTGTTATATTTACACAATTTGAGGTCCCCTGAATATGAAAATCGGGTTTTTAGCGGTTGGTCTGTGTGTGTGTCTGTGTGTTATCAGCTTATCTCAAGAACAAATAGCAGCAGAGATTCCAAACTTGGTATTCCAAATATGTATCATATAGGGATGCTACACTAAGCTTTTCGTTGAGATGAAGCAAATGGTTTGTGTACAGGGACACTCAAGAATATTCAAATGCATTACATCTATGTCGAAAAATGCAGGTAAGTAGTGTTTAACACATATAAACTGCACTAAACCAAATGAAATTAATATATATTTTTTATATGCATAAAAACATGCCTCATGTAGAATATGGCAGGGAAATTATTCACTGTTCATTTACAGGTCTACACAAAATAACTAGATCATAATGAGACAATAGCTGAAAATTGATGGTAGTGCATTTTAGGTTGTGCCATATATTATTACTATAGCTTTATATTTAGGTGCACTTTTTGGTTTTTACATGTTCTTCAAAAGATATACAGGGTTGCAAATACTTAAGAGATAATATTCTTTTTTATTGTTAGTAAAAGTGCTTTACTATAATATTTCAGCATGTCCAGGAAAGCTGCTCAAGAATGGAAATGAATTCCTCATAGACATATGATAAATATTGTATAATTTTAAGCTAAATATGCATCGCTTGTTTTTTGTATATTTACATGTTTTGAGGATTCCTTATTACCAAAGTCAAGTTTTTAAAAGTTTGATATTGCCTGTGTCGAATAATTTCAGGAAACGAATAATTTCAGGATGTCCAAAAGTTGTATTTTCAAATTAATGTAAACTTGTTGCTGGAAAAGTTTGATTAAGGCCAATAAGTTGCAAGGAATGTGTGCATGTGAAAGTTGTCTGAATAATTTTAAGCAAACTTTTAATTTTAATAACAGATTTAAATTCTATATAAATGTAGGTGCATTAATGAAACTAGGGGTTGAGGGGGATGGTAGGCCCCCTCACAAAGAACTAAATATCATATAAAACTCTTCCAAAACCTAATTTGAATTATTTTAACATAGGTTTACATAACAGTACTCTTTATGTTACCTCTTAATTTCCAACCTATATTTATGGTATTAAATTTCAGGGTAAAAAAATGTTGTGTGAGTGGCACACCAGATTATTTGTTGTTAAATTATGCTGATAATTGTTATGTATACAGATCAACCACTAAAAAAATATTTTTCATACTCAGGAGGCTTCAAAACGTGATATTATGCAGAAAAAAATTGCTCTCCAAAAACTACTTTGTTTACAGTATGGGTATGAGAAATTAATTTTCCGTTCTGTGTCAGCAGTGTTCTTTGAAATAAATAAAAAAATGCAGCAAAGCACTTACGCCAATTATGTTTAATTAAAAAAAATGTTTACCTTAATTTTGGGTAGCCCTGTATACTGTCTATAAACTATATACACATGACTTTGTGTACATAAATTTAGTGTTATATGTAAAACAAGTAACACAAAATGAAATACACTTCCAGCAATTTCCAAGTATAGCTCCAATATAACAAAATTCTCTGGGTAACCCTGTTAATGAATGATGAATAATTGCTATACCACAATCTACATAAAACATGCTTTTATGCCTATAAAAGTATGTTCTTTTCATTTTGTTTAGGGCAACCTATAGATGTCACACTGTTCATATGAGAAATTTCGCTCATAGACGTAATGTATTTGAATTCTCTTGGATGACCCTGTAAACAAACAATTGTCTGATTGCAACAAATACTTTAGTGTAGCACTGCAATATGATACGGATTTACAATATCGAATTTGGATTTTCTGCTAGTATTTTTTCTTGAGATATTCTAATAACACACAGAGAGAGAGACCAACCGCTAAAAACACGATTTTTGAATTCAGAGAATCTGAAAACGTGAAATATAACAAAAGGTAATTTTCGGAAATTACTCTCAAAAACAATTCTTTCTCTACACCGTGTATACGAGAATGTATAAAGGAAAAGAAAGAAAATTGAATTGGAAAATTCCGTTTTAGTACATAAATTATTCATAAATTTTATTTGTTAAACTAAAAAAAAGAAAGAAAAATCATGCAGTATGCATTGATAAGTAACACTTTCCAACTGTACGCAATTGTTGTATTGAATAACTTTTAATATTCTTTGCATACATTATCACACAACAGACAGAAGGACTGAAAAATATAGAGATGGACTAATTGATTTTAAAATTACTCTTAGGCATTTTGGAAAGTGTTAAAAAGGCTTAACGCAGAAGAAAATGCAGCCATTAGATTATAATTACAGCTTTTGATCTCTCTGAATATTTTTGTGTAGCCCTATAAATCAGAAAGTTAATCATATCATGTTCTATACAAAACATTATTTTAGAATATAAACAATACATTTCAATATTTTTATGATTTTTTTCAGCAGAAATTCTTTTAAATATAACTTTCAAAAAATTGTCCTAAAACGTAATCCATTGGCATTTTTTTTTTTTTTTGTTGTTGTTGTTCTTGTTGTCCGTGTAAACAAACTAGTTGTACAGGACCTATTAATGTCATTTTCAATGGGGAACATTCTATAGGGAAAATATTTATAAAAATAACACTCATAGAACACAATGCTTTTGAATGCTTTTGGGTGTCCCTGTACACAAACCAAAAGAGGTATTCACTCCATTTTCAATATGGAACATCCAATAGTGAACTTGAATAAAATACATCGGTTTAAAGAAATTCCATAAATATTTACAGGAATTAGAGTGCAGAAAAACAGACAGAGAGACAGACAGACGGACAGAAGAACAGTCAGACAGATACACAAATTGAAATTATATTGACACTAAAAAAAATGATAGAAAGTGTCAAGAACGCTTAATGCAAACGAATTTACAATTCTAGTAATTTTTCATCTATAGATCTTAATATAACTGAATATTTTTGCGTCACCCTGTAAATCTAATGATAACCATTTTATATTCACTGCAAAGCATTCTTTTGTGCATGTAAATAACATATTTCAATTTCCTAAAACTTCGTGGAAAGTAAAGTTATTAAAATTTGATTTATTGAAATATCTCACAAAGAATGCAATGCTTTGGAGTACTTTTGAGTGTCCCTGTACATAAACTAGTGGTGGTATGTAATCTATTTTGTATAGAAAACATCCAATAGTGAAATTGAGTAACATATTTCAATTTCATTAAGATATTGTACAGTAAAGGTATGAAAATATGGTTTATAGAAATACCTCTCATATAGAACAGAATTCTTTGAAATACTTTCGGGTGACCCTGTACACAAACCAGTCAGGGGCCAATCGAGGATTTCAAACTTAATACCTATTTTTGTGAAAAATTGTAGCACACTCTTTTTCTATGTGTGTGTGTGGGGGGGGGGGGGGGGGGGGGCTTGGTAGTATCATTGCACTATACTTGAATTACACCAGGGAGGATAGACACATCACCATACAGTTATCAAAACATCAAACCACCTGATGAATCAGCAAATAGTAATTATGGCCACAACTCCATAGTTGTGTGTGTGTGTTTCGATACACACAAGGATTGTTTTGTTTACTTATGCTACACCATTTCTCACCCGTAGCAAGTGCTTGTGTATAGATTAAAACTAATATTCTGCATGATTCTTGCTTTGTGAATTGCATTTAACTGTATGATTTTTGTGACGGTATCTTTTTAGTCAGGTTTATTTTTGTGAAGGTACCTTTTTTGCCAGGTTGATTTTTGTGAAGGTACCCATAAACGGTAGTAAAATCGACCTGTATTAAATCCTGCCAGTAGAGGTATAAACTCCATTTTCAATAGGGGACATCCGATAGTGAACTTGAATAACATATATCAGTTTCAAAAAATTCCATAAATATTTACGGGAGTTAGAGCACAGGCAGACGGACAGATAACCAAATTGATATCATATTCACACTTTAAAAAATGTTAGAAAGTGTTAAAAACGCTTAATGTAAACGAAATTAGAATAGCTCTTAATATAACAGAATATTTTTGTGTTGCCCTGTAAATCTAATGCTAATCATGCTATATTCTATATAAAGCATTCTTTTGTGCATATAAATAACATATTTCAATTTCCTAAAACTTCGTGGAATGTAAAGTTATTAAAATTTGATTTATAGATATATCTCTCATAGAACGCAATGCTTTGAAATACTTTTGAATGTCCCTGTACACAAATTAGTGGTGGCATTTACTCCATTTTATATAGGAAACATCCGATGGTGAACTTGAATAACATATTTCAGTTTCATTAAGATTTGTGTACAGTAACCCTAGCAGCACAAAATGTTCCAGAAATGTAACAATCATATAACATTGAAACATTCTAAAACATTTAAAAACGTTCAGATTGCCTTCCGATTAGTTTAAAAAACGTAGAAATGTCCGCGATCATAACAAAAAATCAGATACGTAACAGAAACGTTACAATCACATAACAGATAGAAAATGGAAATGGGCGAATGTTTTATAAAAGTATCAAAGAGCATACTGAAACGTGTTATGTTTTTGAAAGATTGTAAGCTTTTTGCAACATAACTGAAACATTCTGTGCTGTATGGGGAGGGTATGAAAATATGGTTTATAGAAATGCCTCTCATAGAACACAATGCTTTGAAATACTTTCGGGTGCCCCTGTATATAAATCAGTGGTGGTTTTTAATCCATTTTATACAGGATACATCCCATAGTGAACTGGAATAACATATTTCAATTTCATTAAGATATGTGTACAGTAAAGGTATGAAAATATGATTTATAGAAATACCTCGCATAGAACACAATGCTTTGCAATATTTTCGGGTGCCTCTGTATACAAACCAGTAAAGGTATAAACTCCGTTTTCAATAGGGAACATCTGACAGTGAATTTGAATAACATATATCAGTTTCAAGAAATTCTACAAATATTTACGGGAGTTAGAGCGCGGACAGACAGACAGACAAACTGAAGTCATTAACATATTTCAACCTTGTTGGGAAGTGTTAAAAATGTTAGAAAGTGTTTATAACGCTTAATTAACAAGAAAGTACAATTTTAGCAAATATTTATTAATAGCTCTTTATATAACTGAATATTTCAATGTCACCATGTAAATCTAATACTAATCATGCTATATTCTATATGAAGCATTTTCTTTTGTGCTTATACATAACATATTTCAATTTCATAAATCTTCGTCCAAAGTAAAGTTATTAAAATTTGGTTTATAGAAATATTTCTCATAAAATGCAATGCTTTGGAATATTTTTGTACGTCCCTGTACACAAATCAGTGGTGGTATTTACTCAATCTTATACGGGGAACATCCGATAGTGAACTTGAATGGCATATTTCAATTTCATTGAGATTTGTGTACATGTAAGGGTATGAAAATATGGTTTATAGAAATGCCTCTCATAGAACACAATGCTGTGAAATATTTTCGGGGGTCCCTGTACACAAACCAGTAGAGGTATAATCTCCATTTTCAACAGGGAACATTCGATAGTGAACTTGTATAACATATTTCAATTTCATTAAGGTTTTTGTACAGTAAGAGTACGAAAATATGGTTTATAGAAATGCCTCTCATAGAACACAATGCTTTGAAATATTTTTAGAGGTCCCTGTACACAAACCATTAGAAGTATAAACTCCATTTCAATAGGGAACATGCGATAATGAACTTGAATAATATGTATCAGTTTCAAGAAATTCCATACATATTTATGGGAGTTAGAGCGCTTATGGACAGACAGACAAACCGAAGTCATTAACACTTTTCAACCTTGTTGGAAAGTGTTAATGAGTATTCTCTTGTGTTTATTGAAATTTTATTTTTCCGACTGAGTGAAAATAATGCCTGGACCGGGACTTGAACCCCGGATCTTTGACTTACAAGGTCAAGGCTCTACCAATTGAGCTATCCAGGCCGACACCCCGGTCAGCATTACTCACTCAGACAACCTTTAGGCAGAAACATCTCTGGTCTATCATGCAGATAGCTCAACAGAAAATAAGCCACAGGAAATGGAAAAACACCATTAGATAATGGGAGAAAGAAATACAATTTTTTATTAAAATCACATAATCAACTGTGGAAGAAATTCATATTTATTGAAATTTTATTTTTCCAACTGAGTGAAAATAATGCCAGGACCGGGACTCGAACCCTAGATCTTTGACTTACAAGGTCAAGGCTCTACCAATTGAGCTATCCAAGCCGACACCCCGGTCAGCTTTACTCATTCAGACAACCTTTAGGCAGAAACATCTCTAGTCTATCATGTAGATAGCTCAACAGAAAATAAGCCACTTATTTTCTGTTGAGCTATCTACAGAAATGTGTTATTTATTTTGAAAGTAGTTTGAATGCAGGAGGAAAATTGTACATTTGAATTTACTGTTTTAATCAACACTGGTGAAGATAGGTGTTTGTAAGTTAGTTTTTCTTTTAAGAATTTAAAAGCGCCTTGAAAAAGTAACGAAATTGAGCTGCCCATATCAATTAACCCTGTGATAACATTTTTAGCTAATTTAATTTTAATTAACGGTAGTGTAGGTGAAATTTTATTTACATTAAAAATATACTCATTTGAAATTTCTACAGTTTGTGTGGATTTGTTATCAGCAATACATATTTTTTTTTAGGGGGCTAACATTTTTCAAAGTGTTATTTTAGACCAATAAAAAATTTATAATTGCAATATTCAGTTGTGAATGAAAGTGTTTTGGGGGGGCCCCCTAGCCCCCTCCTTAAATCCGTCACTGTGGGGAAACATGTACTAAATTAAATAGAATTTTAGAAGTTTTGATAAAGTATAACTTAACCCTTGCACCTAACAAGTGCACTTTTCATCAAACTGGAGTAAATTATCTTGGACTCTATATTCAAAATCATTGTATTTCTCCAATACAATCAAATATTGTAAAAATTAATTCTTTTTCTACACCGTCAACCAAAAGACATTTAAAAAAATTCATTGGTTTTGTAACATTAAAAGCCCTGACAAAATAGCTCCAACAAATGAGCCCAAAGGACAAAAGAGCCCCGACAAGAGAGCTCTGACAAAACAGCCCCGACAAAAGAGCTCTGACAAAACAGCCCTGACAAAACAGCCCCCACAAAATAGCCCCCAACAAAAGAGCCTCCGACAAAAGAGGTCCCCGACAAAAGAGCCCCCGACAAAATAGCCCCCACAAAAAATGGCCCCGACAAAATTTTTATGTATCTTTCTTTGTACATGGAAAATCGTCTGATTATCATATCTCAAAAAAGAAAAAAGAGATAGAACTACGAAACTTCAGAATTGAGGAAGGTCTGGTGAACATATGATTTTTCGAACTTTTGGTGAAAATTGGATAACCGGAAGTGTGTGATATAGATTTTTCAGAATCAAAGAAAAATACAGCGTATTAGCGCCATCTATCAGCCTATACACACAAAAACTTAAACATCAGTAGGAAAAAAAATGGTGCACTTTTAAACAATAGATTTTGATGTGTAGTATTTCATAAGCAAGGGAAATTCAGAGAAATTTACAACATAAAAATGTTACCTTCCGACCAATAACAAACAACATTTCTTGCAATATTCACAGAATTTAAAAAATGATGCAGTTATGACCATTACATTTTAAGATAAACATTTTCATAAACAAAGAAAATGACAGCATATAAGCATCAGCACTACCTTTCGTCCGATGTAAACACAAACTTAAACAAAATTTACAATGTAACTATACCACCTTTCAGTCCATATACACACCATTTTAAAATCCAGTGAGGGCAACAATGGTGCTGTTGTGCACTTTAGATTTTGAGTCATGGCATTTTTAGAAACAAGGAAAATTAGAACATAGCAGAACCAACGTTCGGCCGATATTCACGCAAATTTTAACGTGAGAAAGAAAATTAAGCGACGGATACTTTTTTAAAAGTATATAATGTTCAATAGAAGCTGAGATAGTCTGTCTAAATGGTTGAATAAGCAGAAAAGTAGCGCATCCTTCCAGATAATAAACAACAAAATACAATCAAGATCAGTGTTAGAAATAAGTATTTTGAAACTAGGCGTCAAAATGACACCTGGATTAAATTATTTGGGCGTCAGAATGAAAAATCTAGGTGTCATCTATAATTAAATATGTATATTTAAAAATAATAATAATAATAAAGCATCAACTTGTAAATAATACATGCAAGATTATATAAAACATATTTATGTAATGAATGTAATTGCATTGACAGTATTAAACTTACATATTTAAAATCGCAAATTCATTCTTCGCCCAGAAGATACATCTTTCCACCACAATTTAATAGCCTTTTTTGGGCAGAAATCTTCCAATTTAGGGCTGTTTAATTTAATCATTAACAAATCGTCAACTACTTTCATAGAGATATGATTTCTTAAATCAGTTTTTATTAGGTTCAGTTGACTGAAATAGACTTGTTTACAGTCTGATGGGATTGAAGAAATTATTAGGTATGATGAGGGAAAAATCCAGGCGTCAAATATGGCACCTATGATTGGAATTCTAGGCGTCAAAATGAAAAAACTGGTCGCAAAATGCGACTGACGACCGCTTATTTCTAACCCTGATCAAGATAATTTATTTTATACACACAAATTTTAAAGTTTTTTTTTTTTTTTTTTTTTTCCCCGTTGTTGTTGTTGTTGCAGTTATTGCTTAAAATTACACAAGATTAAATTATTTCAGCTGAGCATAACACTGACGTCTGCCTTCGATGTACACATAAAGTTGAAGTGGTTGCTGATTAAATCATTTTTATCTTAACCTTTTACATGCCGAATTTAGATCCAGGTATATTTTTCATTAGTTATTTGCATATTTTACTTTATAATACTTTAGTTAAGGGATTTTAATCATTTAAATGGAAAAAAAATACGTACATAAATATTAATTGCCATTAATAATAATTATTAATATTCTTAAATTATTAAGATTAATATTATAGATTATTAATATAATCTGATTAATATTATCAAGTTTGATGTCCTTTTTGATAATAAGAGCTGTTTAAAATAAACCAACTGATATTCAGAGTCATCGGATACTTTCAAATTTTTATGCATTTTCTAATTTGTACTCTTTGAGAAGAAATATGAAAATGATCGTTTTGGGTATTTTTTGTACAGTTACCAACTAATGATAGGAATATTGCTTCTGTTTTAAAAAATCAAGTCATCTTTTAAGTATGTCCGCTAATTTTTTCAAGTCAATATTAGTGCAATTTAATTTTTTAAATAAGTTTTAATTTGATGTTCCCAATTGGGAACATTGGCCTGTAAAAGGTTAAAATAAAATTATGCAAGTTTAATTTTTTTTTTTTAATTATGAAAGTGTAAAGTGTTTTGAAGTATAGATTAAGGGACAGTAGGCCCCAAGTGGGAGTTCGCCACGACCTTAGAATAAATAAGTTTAATCGCTACATGAAAGCTCACCTGTTTGGCAATGTATCACAAAAGTTAATCACAACAAATTTAACTCAAGATGAAAAAAAAAAAAAAATCAAGTATTGTTAAATTCTGCTTATTTGATTTAGTTACAGCGACCAAAACTTTTGCTGACACACACAAACAGATATCTCAAAATGTGTAAATTCATAGAAAACCTTAAAAAAAAAATTTTCAGGAATATTTCATTCTTTATTTAGGTATATAAAAGAAAATAACAAATCCACATTTAAAAAAATAGTCATTTACTATTTACGAAAATACATTATGTTTTACAATAAATAATTAGAAGATAAAAAGAACTTTTTATGTACCATGTTTTTAAAATTTTCTGTTGAGTCATATAAACATACAGTCGGTAACAAAAGTCTTCAAACACTAGCAAAAATTCCTATATAAAAAAAAGTACACTTAACACATTTTTGTTAAATAAATCCTTGTCTAATCATGTTCTTAGTCAGTCTAAGAACATGATTCAATAAGGATTTATTTAACAAAACAGTTTTAACTTTATTCTTTTTATATAGGAATTTTTGCTAGTGTTTGGAGACTTTTGTTACCGACTGTACCGGGTAACTTTTATAATTTATTCCAGAGTACTGTTAACCTCTCCCTTTATTCACACCAGTATATTTTAAAAGCACTTTTCTTCTTATTTCATAGTAATTATATATTGGAAAAAATTTCTTTACAACCATACTGGTGTGAAAAAGGGCGGAGCTAACAGTACTCCGGAATAAATTATAAAAGTTACCAGGTATGTTTAAACGCTACTGAAGACAGCGGGGACCCATAATAATTGGCTGAAAGTAATAAAAAAATGCATTGTCCTAGTGTTCTGAGCTTTTCTAAAAGTTTCAAATTTCTAGCTTGTCGAGATAGAGGCCTGCACGGGCTGAAATTTTGAGACCCAAGCCCCTCCCGGCCCGTTTCAAAAAAAAAAAAAATTTTTTAAATGCATGCCTTTCTATGAAAAAGATTTTTAGTGTGTGCTTTGTAGAGATTTTATATAGCCAAGTAACAGAATGCCCTTTAACAAAGCTGCTGAACTTTTACAAGATAATTATATATAAACAGAAATTCATTATTATAGACGTACAGAAGACACAAAGAATGACAGAAAATCGAATCGAAAATATTAGCATTCATCAACCAATATAGGAAAGTATTTAAAATAATTAATACTATTAAAAATGTACTTTGAACAATCTCCTCTTATATACCATAGTGTATCTGAATCTTTCATGTGTTCTGATAAACAAAACTTTAATGCTAATCCAACCATATTCAATAGAAAAGATGCTTTTGCACATGCTAGAAATGGTGCCACTTTCATACAGTGCACAGGAGAAAAGAAAAAGGAGCTTTCGCGAAAAAGTTACAGTGGAATGATTTTTTGATTTTTACTGCTTTTATACCACCTAAACTCTTCAGACCGTAGGACACAAAGGCTTATACACAGTAACGTATCTAATTTCTTTTGTTTGTATACCGTGACCAATAAGTTCTCATACAACTTTTGAAGCACGTTAAAAAGTTGCACATATGTGTTAAAATAGTCCCAATTATTTTGCAGGCAATTTAGTGAAAGGTATAAAGCTATTGCAAGTGTAAATGTTGCACTAATTGTAGAATAAAGGTAGAATAAAGAAATTGAGAGAAATTGTGATAAATAAATTGATCAAAGGAGAGCAGCCAGGTGAAATTTTCAGAGACTTTAAAGCCCTAGTGGTGAAGAGAGATTTCATTTACAGAACCATCAAAAGGTATAATGAGACGTCCTCTGTCGATGACAGAAAAAGATCTGGCAGACAGAGGTCCGTTTGGACCTAACAGGCTGTGGAAATGGTCAGGGAAAGGATACGACGAAGCGAACAAAGATCTGCTTGGAAACTAGCACGAGAGCTCAAAATATCGAGGGGATCAATGTTAAACATTCTGAAAAAGGCCCTTGGGTGTACAGCTTATAGAAAACGTAAAATTCATATAGTTTCGGAGTCTGCTAAGATGAAAAGGAAGCAAAGAGTGGAAGAAATTCTGCTTGGCATGCTGGATATGAATTAGTCTTTTCAGACAAGAAACTTTTCATCTTACAGCAAAGTCTCAGCCCCCAAAATGACAGAGTATGGTCAGTTTTTATTGATAACATCCCTGAGAGTCAGTATTACGTTCCGCGTTATCAAAATGCTTCGTCCCTGATGGTTTGGATCGCTATTTCCAAAAGAGGAAAACTTCCATTAGTCTTCATTGATAAGGGGGCAAAAATCAATGCCCAATATTATAAAACTGAGTTTCTGGAAAACATTTTATTCCCAAATGTCTAGAGTATGTATGGGGTGAAATATTTCTGCTTCCAACAAGATGGTGCCCTTTCTTATACCGCACGTGTGGTTCAGAAGTGCTGCAGTCAAAATTTAACTGACTTTTTGCCAAAGAACAAATGGCCCCCAACTCCCCCGATCTGAACCCACTGGCTTATTTTGTGTGGTCATATATACTCTCCCAACTGAATAACTATAAATTCACCTATTTAAGCAAATTCAAAAATGTAATTCAAAAGATATGGCAGGAAATGTCCATGGAAGCTGTGCGTGCCACATGTGATGGATTTGAAAAGAGACTTAAGCTCGTTAAGAAACTAAAACGCGGAATTATTCCAAAGCATTTAATGCAAAGATACTCAATAATTCCTACTTTAATTTGATGTAAAAAGTTTTTGTATGATTTATTTTGTGTTATTGTAATAAAAGTTTGAAAGTGTGTGAGAACTTATTGGTCACGGTGTACATGTATGCAAACTAGTAATGACATGCATACTATTTTGAATAAGAAATCATCTCATATTACATTAAATAAAATATATTAATTTTGAGACATACTAAAAATATTTACGGAAAATGAAATCTCATACAGGCACACTGATATTCATTTTAATTGAAGTTACAGACATTTTTTAACAAAATAAAATTTTATGTGCTACACAAGCCTGTGAAATTATGTAAAATAAATGACTGAAGAAATATTTTATCTTTTTCATTTTCCTTGATTAACAAGGAAACTAAAAAAGATTCGGGCGCTGGCCCGGCCCGGCCCGAGTATACACAAAATGACTGAGCCCGAGGCCGGCCCGAGAGCAAATTGAAAGAGTCGGCCCGAACCCAGCCAGTGCAGACCTTTAAGTCGGGAAGTTATTATATGATTATTGAATCATAAAAATGCTACCGAAGGCAGCGGGGACCCAAAAGTATTAAAAAAATGCATTGTCATTGTATTTTGAGCTATTCTAAAAGTTTTAAATATCTAGCTAGTCGAGAAATTAATTAAATAAATTTTCTGTTAAATCATATAAATGCTTCCGGGCTATTTTGTCCTGGGGCTATTTTGTCGGGGCTGTTTTGTCCTGGGGCTATTTTGTCGGGGGCTATTTTGTCCTGGGGCTATTTTGTCCTGGGGCTATTTTGTCGGGGATGTTTTGTTGTCAAGGCTATTTTGTCTTGGGCTATTTTTACGGGGTACCGTAACATTTTATAAATCTCTTGTACCTAACTTTCCTAAATTAATACAACCTTTAATCGATCTAACAAAGCCAAAATCAAAATTTCATTGGACATTTGAACATCAACAGATTTTTTACAAAATTCAGAAAATTTTCTTTGAATCACCAATGGTCAGGCTACCGGATTGGGATAAAGATTTTTACTTAAATACCGATGCTTCAAATATTTCAATTGCTAGGATGCTAATGCTAAAACACTATAATAAATTACTACCAATAGCTTTTGTTTCTAAATCATTGAAGCCATCTGAAAAATGCTAACCTGCACTAAAATTAGAGTTGATGGCTATCTATAAATCAATCATTGCATTTAAATATTATTTGTACAACAGAAAATTCATAATTCTATCTGACAGTGCTCCATTAAAGAGATACAAAAAGACAACTAATCTTACAGACCTTACAACAAAATGGCTGATGGAAATTTTAGAATATTCTTTTGATTTCGATCACATTCCTGGTTCATCAAATGTATTAGCAGATTATTTTTTGAGATGTGACTTTACAAACAATCAACAAAATTAGAACTCTAATCCTGAATTAATTTTTGATAAACAACCTCTACCTATAGTACATGATGATGTTAATCTTGTTAATCACTTTACTAATAAAAATTGTTACAAAATCAGACAAAAATACACTAATTGCTTAATTTCTGGAAATTTGAACAGTAGAAAGGTTTTTCAAAAAAATACTCAAACTATTTTATTCATCCAGATACAAAGGTACTAATGTATAAAAAGCAAATTCCAAATAGCTCAACATTCTCATATCTTATTATTGTTCCAAATTCACTAAAAGCTAAAGCATTAACAATTTTGCATTTGTCTCATTTTGGATTAAATAAAACATATAATTTTTTGTCAAACAAATACTTTTGGAAAGGAATGTATACAGATACTTTAAACTTTGTTGTTTCATGTACTCGATGCTTACAGGCTAAATATCATGACTCTTCCAGCTCCATTACAACCTACATACACACCCACACATCCTGGACATACCATTAGTGTTGATTTAGTCGGACCATTTAATAATGGTCAGTTAGTACTCACTGTGTTGGACAATTTCTCATGACATCTTGAACTTTATACACTAAAAGATACATCAGCAGAAAAATAGTTAAATGTTTGTTTAGTTATATTACTACCTTTGGTAGGCCTTCGGTTATCCTCTCTGATCTTAGCCCTCAGTTTACATCTAATGTTTACAATGTTTTTAATGGTACTCTTGGTATAAAAATTACATTCTTCAGTAGCACACCCACAATCAAACGTGCTCTCAGAGACAGTAAATAAATCCATTAAATATTCAGTAAATACTTTAATGTCTGAAAGTCATACATAATGGTCATTGTATAATGGTTCTAAACATTCATCTACTTTGTATTCACCTAATTTATTACACTTTGGAAGAGAATTATCATTAATTTTTGACACATTTGATCAACAGATTAATCAACCTTTTTTAGACAAAAGTGTGGAAATATATAAATTAATAGAAGATTTAAATAAGATTTACATTAAGACTTATTCTAACATAAAAGATAATTAAAAAAAGAGATATCAATATTTTCACAGACATGCTAAATTAAGGCCAGTTGCTGTATGTGACATTGTTTATTTAAAATCTATTGATAAATTTAAACCAAAATACATTGGACCTTTTATAGTTCTGCAAAAGCACTCACCAGTCTCATTTACAATTAAAAGATTACAAGCACCTGATAGATTTTCATTTAGAGTCCACATTGACAGACTTATTATTGCACCACCCAGATACAGCCACTTACTTGATGAAGCAAGTCCTAATAGAATTGTTAATTATAATTTAAGACAAGGCCACAATTATAATTTAAGAAACAGAAATTAATTTTTAAAATCATATTATGTAATGTTTTACAAAACTTATGCATTATATACAGAGTACTCGATGCATGGGTTCTTTTTTTTTTGGTTGTTTATGTATAGTCCTGTCATTCATTGTTTGCAAGCTATTGGCTGGACCAATATATCAATCCTGCATTTTTTTTTTTTTTTTTTTTTTTTCCTTTTTAATGACAATGGGTGACACAACACTATGTGAAATATTACATAATTTTCACTTTTCTAATTCATATTGATACAAATTTTCTTAGCATCAATTTTGACAAAATTTATTATAATTCAATAACTTTATTTAAAAAAAAAAAAAATCTTGTTTAATAATAATTGCAATTGGATAGATATCATTGTTTTAGAATATTAACAGGTAATAACAATAATGTTTTTAAATACTGTAAACATAAATTATCAATAGTTTATTTGACAATTACCTAATTGTTATTAAGAAAATTTATTTTTTTCAAATGCTTCATTGGTTTTTGTGAGTTGTTTTGGTAGTTTTATCTCATCACACTAAATTCTGATAGTATTGAGAATTCTTATTAAATGAAAGTTTTTTTTTCTTTTTTCTTTTACAATTTTACCCTCTATGTTAATGCCAACTCATTCAAAATTTACCTGAGAGAGTAGCATTTCATTGTGATGAGACCCCCCCCTACACTTCTTTTGGAAATTGTTTAATACAGTTCAAGTTAGATATCCTATTTACCCAGTTTTGCAAGGTGTCCCTACAGGAGTCATCGACTTTGCTGGGGGACGGAGGCATGTCCATAACAGGTCAGGTCTTTTCTACATGCCCTATCCTGCTAGGACAATGGCCCTAAGCCAAAGTCGTCATATTTGCTGCTTCATATAAGATTTAGGGGAGATATATATATATATATACATTTTTTTTTTTTTGACTGACCAATGGACGTCATTTTTTTAATCTCTCCTGTGCAGAATTGCATGAACAAATATTTTTTTTTTCATTTTTGTGATATTTTATATCTCTCTTACTTATATACACATATATTTTGGCTCTATCCCAGTGTACGGTACGCTATTTTGGCGATTTTTTTGGTGTATTTTTGGCGCCATTTCTCGGGCGATACTTATTTTCTCCTTGTCAACTTCACCCTTTCTCTCCCGTTAAAAGATGGTAACCTCGTTCTCTCCTTTGGTTTGTGTGCGTTATCGGATCCTCTTTGGAGTAACTTGCGCAATGAATGATGTGATGTCATGAGGATCTAATTCTTGTTTCTTGGAAATAATAAGCATTATGTGAAACGATCGATAAGGTGTGGCTCATGGTTTGAGGAAAGCAGACTGAGTTTAATACATATTTTAGTGTTTATGCCTTTGTTGATTTTATGAAAGTGTTTTTTGTCTTTCTAAAATTTTTGAAATTTATTGTTGTTTTGTTGTATTTTCTTGTTTTTGGTGACTATTTTCGAGCACGACTCCATAGAGTTCACGCTGAGTTTCTAGGTCTAACACGAAGATACATCGACCGCTCGCCATCGGAACATCGTCGGCGTCACGTTTTCCGATGTTGCGATGGCGAACGGTCGGTGTCCCGCTGCGTGTTAGGCTTAGGTACTTGCCGTGTGCTTCGCGGAGTCATGTTTCGCCAATAGTCGCCAAAAACAAGATGGCGGACAAGGAGCGTACCGTTCACTGGGAATTAACCTTTATTTTTTTTTTTTTCTTTTGGTGTTTATATTTTTAATTTACTTGTACACATTTGCTATTTTTTTCTCTATTTTACATTGATGTTATTAAATATATTGCAGTGTTGTATGGATATATATTGGATATTGTTTTACAATTTAGAAATTACTGTGAAATAGCTTTAAAGCATAAAATTTTATTATTCTATACATGTATATGAATATTATGACAACTTTTATTACAAGAAAAAAGGACCTTTTAAAATGTGAAAGAAAGATTTCAATTGAAAAATGTTGTGAAACATAATGACTCTTTTCTGCTGCAGACAAGAACTTTTTAAAAAAAATCTTGACAACATATATGTAAAAATTGGATCCTATCAAAAAAAAAAAAAAAAAGAAAAAAAAAAAAGCTGTTTGTATTGTATACAATACTCAAGAATAATATATTCTCATATTCTATCAAAATATTTCATGATGGAACAAATTTTGCTTTATGTTAATGATTGTAATAAATTATGTTTCATTGATATATATTTTTTTTTATTTACTTATGCATGATTATTTAAAAAAAAAAAAAAAAAAAAAAAAAAAAAGATATTTTTTCATTGTACAGTAAGACCCCGCTTAACGCTGTTTCATTTAGTGCTGTTTTGGTTTAGCGCTCTTTTATTTCCCCGAAATTGCTCGCAGCAGTACAGGGATTCCCTGAAATTGTGCGCGTGCTGTTTTGCATTACGCTCTACTTTGATGGAACGTATCCTCCACGTTAAGCGGGGTCTTACTGTATTTGTAATAATTTTGTAAGGAGTGAGCGAGAGAGATTTTTTTTTTCTTTTTCCTGGGTTGCCAGGAGAAATGTGTGTTCACACATGTTGTTAACTTTAAATTTAATTTTAAATAAAACGAAATAATAAATTAATGCATTTTTGCATTTTAAAAAAAAAAAAAAAAAAAAAAAAAAAAAAAAAAAAGATTAATTGGATTTCAAATTAGATGTTGTATTATTCAAATAATTTGTTCTCAGGCATTTGAGGAAAGAAATGTCATCAGAAATCACACAATTTTGATGATACACTTGGCATACACAATGTTAACAGACATTATTCATAGACCTAAAGTTTATTCATTTTATAACTGAAAATCTAAAATCATAAATAAAAATGTTCATATTATTTTGAATATAAATGTACTTCCTTTAATAAGATTTAAAAAAAAATTAATAAAGAATGAAATAAAATGTAACGTAAAATTCTGACATTAAATATAGATATGAAAAGTGTTCTCAAATATTTCTAAACAAGAAAATTCACTGTCAGAATTAATGTAGTTTTATAGCGGAAGTAATAATTCATTTGAAATTGTGCAATAATAATCATTTTTAGATTTGCACCTGCTTGTCAGTCGACTCTTAGGCGCTCCACAATAGTCGGCCAAAGGCAAGGTTAATGCTTTTTAAACAGTCTTTCAAAATTCAAAAATTTAACATTAGTTTATACCTGTGAACAAAGAATTGAAATTGGCATGTATTTGGCGAGAAACTCTGATAATAGAGGCAGATGGTTTCCCTGCTTGGCAGACCACTCTGTGAGAGTAAAATGAAAAACCCCACTTTCGACCTCTTGGAGTTGTTGTAACAAGACGTATTTTAGATAAGCTCCCTCTCTCTCTCTCTCTCTCTCTCTCTCTCTCTCTGTCACTCCTCGAATTTAGGAATTTATTCCTGAACATATTTTTTTTAGTACGAGTCTGAAATTCTATAATGTGACCTTTTTGAGCAAATATAATAAATACTGTATTTAGTTTGAATACTTCTGATTTTTTTTTTTGAGTCACCTGCAGACAATGTAATGATGAACACGGCATTCAACATGAACTATACTCTGTACTTGATGGACATCTATGCTACAGAGGTATTCACTTCATTTTCAATAAGGAATATCTGATAGTGAACTCAAATAACATATATCATTTTCAGGAAATTCTATGAATATTCACTCACGGGAGTTAGAGCGTGGACAGACAGATATACAGGTGACAGACAGACAGACAAAAGTCATTAACACTTTTCAGCTTTGTTGGAATTGTTAGAGAGGCACTGTCATTAAAATTTTTCGACCATGATGGATAGTGGTGTAAAGTGTGAAAATTTCACACAGTTTTGCTAGTCTTTTAATTTTCTTACTCTCTTAATGTGTTTTAATTTGCAGGTGACCCCCTAAGAAATTTAACTATCAAATTTTTTAACAATACAAAATAATGTAAATTTGCATTAAGTTCTTAAAACTGTTGCTTTTATGTGTTTGAATGATTTTAGTTGCTATTTTAAATGGAAGGATCTTTTTTTAATTTTTTTCATCTCATAGATACTCTCCTAAAGTGAGTCCTTTGGCGCCAAAAAATAGATGCCAAAATTGAAAATGAAGTGGTATAAATCATCATTTTCAAATTGCAATAACTCAGCCAGATTTTGACTTAGAGAGATCATTTTTTTTCCTTCTTCTTAGAGCGAGGAGAATATTTTTCTAAATATAAGTCATAGGATAAGAGGGACCATATAAAAATTAAATTTCGTATTTTAATATGTATACAGTCCCTTGTACAAAAAAATGCCCTTTTTGAAATCTGCTCTTAATTTGCACCAATTTTGTAATTGGAGGTGTGTTTCTATCTTTCTTAGTTTACGAAATAATCGCTGTAACATCTGTTTTAAATCACCATATATACCTTGTTGTAATTAAAATTACACATTTATTTATAAATGGAAATAAAACAAAAATGTGTGTAATTTAAATACATGTATAAATATTTTATGTTTATATAATAGAATTTAAAAAACGATTTGTACGTAAATATGGGCAGGTAAAAATGTTCTTTTTCTTAATATGAGTGATAAATTGCTAGATGTAAAAGCGGAAAGCCATAATTGTAAAATTGAAAGAGGAAGAGGGGAAATGTGTTCTTAATATGAATCTACGAGAAGGACCGGCGACGCAGGGAACAATGCAGCGGACATTAAACGACAAAAGCTCACGAAAATGGTTTATTGCAGCTTTAAATGAGGAAAAAAGAAATGGAGCAGATTTTCGAGAACTGGGATTTATAAGAAGAGTAAGGGGGATCGAGAGAAGTATAGAAGTACATTGGTAAAAAAAACGACCAGTAAGAAAAAAAGGAAAGGCCCCGATTTTGGCAGAAGGCGGAGTCAAAATGGGCCTGTAAGTGATAAATCAGAAATATTATCAGATGATAAAAATTTTTTTGAAGGAGCAATATAGCAGTGACTTGGAACTGGATTCCCTAGAAATATGATGCTGGAACCGGAAGGCAAGAAGAGAAAGCTAGGATGCTAGACCGGGAAGCGATACGCTGAAGATTCCAGGAATAGACATCGAAGCTAGGGATTCGGATTAATGGAGATTGAAAGAAAGGAGCCTTCTAAGGTGAATGATGCTGGAAAGGAAATTCAATGCTCTCGGAAGCCTCTCATTAAACATCTTCGCAAGTTAGTGCATTAAAGTCTCTGGATCCCATGAACCAAAGGTTGGACCCTCGCCACCGATATGATGCCCTGGGAATATTTTAGTGAAAGTTCTTTTAATAAGTAGTGCAAATTATGCCTGATGTCCCAGTTCTGGATTCCCTGGGATGTAACATTGGACGCTCGTAGCGTCTATACTTTAAATTATAAAAAAAAAAAGAAAATATCTGAAATTTTTACATTTCTCTTTTTTTTTTTTTTTTTTTTTTTTTTTTTTTTTGTTCCTCTTTCAATTTGTGCTGAGTCTGGCTTAAAGTGTTATTGATGTATTATCAACCATGATATCTCCTTAATTTAATTTTGATAAAGAATTTTATGTTTAGAATAAAAGATAGATAAAAGGTTATTTGTTAAGAATTCTTTTATTTTTTTCATTGGTTTCTAGAAAAATTATTTCAAGAAGACAGCTTAATAAAATAGGAGATAATTTTAATATTCAAAATTTTATTTTATGACCCAGTAAAGATTTAATGAACTTGGGTATTATTTAGATTATTATTTTTCAGAAATAGATCAATGCAGTGTATGGTACAGATTGGAGAGTCTCTCTAAAGTAACAATTTCTCTCCAACACTGTAAAACAAAGGAAAAGCGATATTTACTTGAATGCATAACTCCACATTTTTGTAAAAACAAATTATGTAGATTCCTTGATGATGCCCTGTTGATCAGGGCAAAAAGCTTAGAAATATCTCTTTTTTTAATTAAATGTTTTTTTAAACTTTTACGTGTTTTTAAAGTGCTTTTTTATAAATTTATATCAATTATGCTTGTATTTTTCATGTTCATACTTAATGATGCTAAAGCAATGTGAATTTCAAGCAGTATAGCCTTCCTATAACTATTAATACAGACAAAAGAATAAATAAAAATCACACTTTTATCTACAGATTTTAAGTTGCGCAGTTCCTAAAAGATTTTTTGATCTTTCTTAAACATTTTTGGGAACATATTGTTTGTGATTTAAAAAGGCCATTAAAATGTACACCCCAGAAAATTTTCATTAATTGCTAAGTAGTATAAGCAATTTCATATTCAAAGTAGATAGTTGTTTCTTTTCTTTTTTTTTAGCATTTTCATATTAAGAGAAAAAATATGTATAAGTTAATTTTTGCTAATTTTATCTTTTTTTTTTTTTTTTTTTTTTTTTGTTAAACCCTTCTTCAAATGATCGGGAAGATGTTAGCCTCTGGCAAAATTAGTCAAAATATTATTTTTAATAAACCACATTTTGTCCCAATAATATATTAAAAATAGAAATGGTTTTGTAGGTCAAACTTCATTATTTTAGTAAGATATGATATTTGATGATAAAGTTTTTAATTATATCTAATTTGTTTCAATATTTTTTAGACGCACAGTGCTGCAGGAAAAAGTTCGAAACAAGATGGATGTATGTATTATCTATTACATTTTAAAATTATAATTCTTAAATAATAACTTTTTTTTTTTAAATTAAAATCACACAATCAACTGATTAAAAGAAAATCTTATTTATTGAAATTTTATTTTTCCGACTGAGTGAAAATAATGCCTGGACTGAGAGTCGAACCCCGGATCTTTGACTTACAAGGTCAAGGCTCTACCAATTGAGCTATCCAGGCCGACAACCAGTCAGCATTACTCACTCAGACAACCTTTAAGCAGAAACATCTGGTCTATCATGTAGACAGCTAGACAGAAATAAGTCACAGGTAATGGAAAACACCATTAACACATTCGCTGCCACTGACGCGCTGGCGCGTCAGCATGGCACTACCTCCCATGCCGGTGACGCTCTGGGGCTTTAATCGAGTATGATAAGTAAACTGCTTTAGTTTTAGTTCGGATTTGGAGGTTGAACGATGAGGTTTTTGTGGCACGTTAGTGAAGCATTATTTTTATATTTTCAGTGCGTGGTTTTTAAATTTTGTGTTTAAATTTTTTTTTTGTGCAGCCAACGTTTTTAATCATTAAAACACTTTTTTTAAATTCGGCTTCTGAGGATGGATATATAAATTTTGGTGGCAGCGAATGTGTTAAATGATGGGAGAAAGAAATACAATTTTTTTATTAAAATCACACAATCAACTGATTGGAAGAAAATCATATTTATTGAAATTTATTTTTCCAACTGAGTGAAAATAATGCCTGGACTGGGAGTCGAACCCTGGATCTTTGACTTGAGTGAGTAATGCCGACCGGTTGCAGGCCTGGATAGCTCAATTGGTAGAGCCTTGACCTTGTAAGTCAAAGATACGGAGTTCGACTCCCGTTCCAGGCATTATTTTCACTCAGTCAGAAAAATAAAATTTTAATAAATATGATTTTCTTCCAATCAGTTGATTGTGTGATTTTAATAAAAAAATTGTATTTATTTCTCCCATTATTTAATGGTGTTTTCCATTACCTGTGGCTTATTTTTGTCGAGCTATCTACATGGTAGACCAGATGTTTCTGCTTAAAGGTTGACTGAGTGAGTAATGCTGACCAGTTGTCGGCCTGGATAGCTCAATTGGTAGAGCCTTGACCTTGTAAGTCAAAGATCCGGAGTTCGACTCCTGGTCCAGGCATTATTTTCACTCACAAGGAAACATTCAAAAGGTGTCATCTTCAAAAAGAATTGAAAAAAATATATGTGATTCTACTCTTCATAAAACACCAGAAAATGAAAAAAATATCGGCTGAAATTAATTACAGCGACCACAAAAAATTATCAAAATTAAGCATATTTGGCGATTTAGTGCTGCTAGATGATACGTTTGCTAGCACCGATATTGCCATGTACGAACAGAACAGTGTTTTGCTTTTCCGCCAAGTACTCAAAATCAATCGCCTAGCAGTGTGAAATCGCCAAATTTGCTTAATTTTGATAATTTTTTGTGGTCGTTGTAATTAATTTCACCCGATAATTTTTTTCATTTTCTGGTGTTTTATGAAGAGTAGAATCACATATATTTTTTTCAATACTTTTTACAGATGACACCTTTTGAATGTTTCCTTGTCAGTCGGAAAAATAAAATTTCAATAAATAACTTTTTAATTTTAAATAATTTGTCTTTTCTTAGTTCTAAAGATATATTCTTGTAATCATTGATTTTTGTTCTTTTTTCTTTAGCTTTTTGCTTCTGATTCCTTATTTTAATTTATATATATATATATATATATTCCTGAGTAACTAAAAAAAATATTGAAATTGTATTTTTGGAAAAATATTCTTAAGTAACTAAAAAAATATATATTTAGAATTTAAAACTTTTAAAAAACAGACCAACTTAATATTAATTACTTAAAAGAGATACCTTTTATAATGCTCTGTTACGATGCTATAGATCTTTCAGGGCGAAATCCGCCCCTTCTTCAGTAGCTACGTGGTCTGTCTCTGTTGCCGAAACTGATCTTTCATCCCTCTTCTCCTTCCCGGTCTTGCTCTTCGTAATGTGGCACCACACTCTATCCAAATCGGCGTGTGACTCGTGCCCGTTACACGCTAAATTGTCCTTCATTATTTCTATTGTTTCACTGTAAAAAGTGTAATCGGGGTTGTTGTAATTTGCTAATTTTCTCGTTTCCTTAAATATAATATCTATGTTATTTTCTTTATTAACTTTAGTGAGGGCTGTAGTTATTTTACCATATTTGATGTCATTTTGATGCTCTTTGATTCTAGTTGATATTTTTCTTTTGGTTACTCCAATATAATTTCCTCTTTTTTCATCTGTATATTTAAAAGGGATTTGATAAATTCCGGCTGTTTCAAGAGGGGAGGGTTATGTCTTTATTGTTTCGAATTAACTGGTATATATTGGGATTTGGTTTTATAGGTATATTTATATTGTGTTTTTTTAACTATATTTTTAACTTTAATTGAAATTCCTTGATCATATGGTATGGAATGAGTAAAATTTGGGGAGGTTTTTTGGTAGTTTGGGATATTATTGAGTTTTTTTATTCTTTTTTTATACAATTTATTGACAAGGTTTTTACTATAACCTGCTTTAAAAGCCATATTTTTGATGTGGTTTATTTCTTCTTTTAAATCTGCGGGTTCATTACAAATTAAAATTGCGCGGTTTATATAGGCTTGTATTGCATTAATCTTATATGTGTAAGGGGTTTTACTACAGTTGTTAATTATTTCTTCGTTTACTGTCGGTTTTCTATAAATTGTGGTATTAATATTATTTTGATGATGTTTTATTTTAACGTTGAGGTAGTTTATTTTGTTATTTATTTCGGTTTCACGTGTAAATTTTATATTATGGTCAATTTTATTTAATGTTTCTAGGATTTCATTACTGTTTTCGTTTTCATCAATGATCGCGAACACGTCATCGATATAACGGACCCAAAGGATTAATTTATTTTTTAACATTTCAAATATGTTTTTCTCTAAAATTCTTAGTTTATGCTCGGCAATGAGTCCTGAGACGGGGGATCCCATTGGGACTCCTTTATTTTGTTTATAAATTTTCCCATTAAACTTAAAGAAACTTTCGTTTAATATCAAATTACTGGTAGCTATTAAAGTATTTGCCGTTTCTTGGTCGTATTTTTCTTTAAAAGTCATTTATGGTGTTGGATATTTCTTTGACATCTATTGAGGGGTATATATTAACTATGTCGAAACTTACGAATTTATAATTGTTTTTAAATTCAAACTCCCTAATTCTCTTAATGAAATCTTCAGTAGAAACTAAACTATTATTGGTGGGGGTAAAAGTTTACGGTAAATTTTAACCATGTATTTTTCTAAATCATATGTAGAGCCTTCGCGTTTATTATACACGAAGGCCTATATCTAATAAATGCGAAGGCCCTACATATGATTTAGAAAAATACATGGTTAAAATTTACCACGAACTTTTACCTTTTTAAAAATTAGTGGTGCAGAATGTACCATCTTTGAGGAGTAAAAAATGCATGTTAGGGAGTAAAGCTGTAGATATTGATGTGATGGTAAGAAATATAAGATAGCTAATTCATTATAATGACTTCAAACATCATTTGCCAAAGAACTGTAATGGAGAACCATTGGGAGACTAGAAGCAAGTCAAAGTTAGACCAAAGTAGCCAGATGGCTAAATAGAAGTAGTTATCTGGTTCATAGACTTTAGCAACATTTTTAAACAACTGATTTGGTGTTCAGAAGGTTCAGCCAAACATAGCCAAGTGCTATGGCAAGTTCTGATGATTGATATTTGTAATTAAGTGTGTGAAGGAATAGAATCACAATCCTAAATTCATCTTATCTTAGAACCTCACTTGCTAGAGCCACTGGAAGGTTGGTGGCAACATCTACTATGTATAGAAAGCTTAACGAAGATAATCTTTATATAAGACAACTAACCATTTGTGTGCTGCTCATCTCTTCATATCACTGGAGGGAACGTTCAAGATGGGCATGCCATTATATCCATTAAATGGCTGATGAATGGAGGCCTGTTTCTTTCGTGGATGAGTCCAGGTTTAGCCTTCAAAGCAATAGTTGATGTTGTTTGGTTTGGAGAGAACATGGAACACGTTATCATCAATCCAACATCTATGAAAGAGTTTCATACAGAGGGTGTGGAGTAGATCATTTGGATGAATTCACAGACTTTTCCTATGGGAAAGGTCTGTCTTTCCCACGTATGTCTTTATTTCTGCATATATCTTTATTTATGGGTCATATTATTTTTATAGCTATTAGTATACCGTCAATTAAAAAAAAAAAAGTATTTTTTTATTATGAGTAATGCTAAAAAAAAAAAATTCTACAAAGAAAAAAAACTTTCCGTGAGCATCATTTGCACATTGATGTACATAGTCCTACATAAGTTCTGTCCACCTATTAGAAAGGTTTAGTTGTTATGGAAAATGAAACAGAGTTTAAATTTTACGTACATTTTATTTATTACTTATAATATATTACAAAAAAAATAAACTTAATCAAAATGACCCCCTTTTGCCTTTACAAATTTTTTCAATTGTTCTGTCTACTCATCTATCCCTGCATGCACAACTTCAATCAGAATTTCTGCTGCTGTTTTCACTAAATCTTCTTTTAAAGTCTCAATCTTTCAACATGTTTTAGCGCAGACCTTCTCCTCTAAAATATTCCAAAGTCCAGTGGATTTAAATGTGGACTTCCTGATGGCCAGTGATCATCTTGAATGAACTCTAGTAAATTGTTCTCACAATATCACTGTTCGTTCTTGCCTTGTGTGCTGGTGCTGAATACTGCTGGAATATCCAGTACTTTCAGCAAGCAAAGTATCACTTAAGGGCTTCACAACTTCTTCCAGGATGTTACTTTGGCAGTTTTTAGCTGACGTTTTTACACCTTTTTCACAAAAATGTACCCTGGTTACACCTTCGTACGAAACCTTTTACTAAACCATTACTGAAGCAGTGTAGTAACCTCTTTCAACTTTGCAGCTGCTTTGGAACTGCAAGCTAACACCCTGTCATTTTGCTTGTTGAATTTTTCCTGTACAATGAAGATTTTTTCATCCAAAAAAAGAATTTGCCGATGTTTGTTATCTGAACGCTGTAACAGAGCTTTTACTCTGGTCTTGGTCTTACAATTATCCTTAAGAGCAGTTGTAAATTGCTGGCTGGTACTTCTATGGTAAGAACCAAGTACCATGTCTTATTTTATAATGTGGGACATTGACCTGGTAGGGATATTCATCTTAAAAGCCATGATTGTTTGCTTATGTAGCAGATTTCTACAAATCCATTCCTTTATGGCTTTAACAGTTGCTGGCATTTTGCTTGTATAAGGACGGCCAATTTGTGGCCTGTTGTCAGTAGAGAATGTTTCTTTATACTTCTTAATAGCTTGCTGGATGAAATTTTCAGGGGCTTTGGCAAGTTGAAAATATCCTTCAGTTTCTTGCAACCCTTGTGTAAAGCAATTACTACAATATGCGATTCTATTTTCTTTTTTCCCCCACTCCATCTTAATTATGCAAATGTTTGATAAATACTGTTAATTTTTTTAGTGTTCAAACACCATTTATACTTTTACAAAATATAACAGTGTCATTTCCAGAACATTAAGAAAATAATGGTTATTTTATTTTAGTGGACAGAACTTATGGCATGACTATGTATTATATCATGCATGTCTGTTGAGGCACATGTAATGAATTAAAAAATATAGCCAATGAAATAGGAATAAATATCCCTATTAAGGCTGTACATCAGTCAGATTCCCCATTTCTTCCTTCCTATGTTATCCTTAAGGATTTTTGTAATTTTATTTTATGAAAATACCTCTTTCAAAATTGAAGTATTTTGTATTCCATTTTATGAATATTATCCTTTGAACATGTTGCTTTTAAGCTTAGTGAGCAAAATTTTTTTTTAAAATAAATTTAAATATTTCTTTTAGCAGGGAGGAAACTTATCACGAGTTACCCCTGAATTCAGGGTTTTTGAAAATTTTGCTGCTTCTAAATTTAATGTGAAATTATTTTGTTTTTAAAGAAATTTCTTATTTTTAATTTGCCGTATAATGTATTAAGAACTCTCCAAATATCACTTACTATATATATCATTGTCATCATCATCAGTTTCAGCCATTATGAATCCACTGCAAAATGAAGGCTTCTCCTAGGTGATTACAATCTGCCTTGTTTTCTATAATTCTCCATTCTGCTCTTTCAAACTTCACAATTTCATCTTTCCAATAACACAATGGTTTCTTCTTCAGTCTTTTCTTATATCTCTGTATCCAAAATAGGACTTTGGTGGTTCGTCTATCATCATTCAGTGGTTGAATTTTTGGGAGAAACAATTTATTTTTGTGAAGATCAAAATATTTTTGTGAAAAAAAGAATTGTCGCTAGAAACCTTTCATTTTAGCAATAATACCATTTTATTAAACAAGTATAGACACTCATTAAAAATAATACTGTAAACATGAAAAATTTTACAAAAGTATTATTTTTATAAAGCAAAATTTTGTGAAAGGGCTGCTTTTATAAATCTGAATTTTGTGAAGGGGCCCATTTTAGAGATTTGAATTTTGTGAAGGGGCAGCAAAAGGGTCCCAGTTTTTGCCTGGATCAACCCCTGACATTTCTTGTGGCAAGATGCCCAGCCCAGCTCCATTTTAACTTTTTAACTCTCTTAACTCTAGAAATAACATCAGTAACTTCGGTTTGCTCCTTAATCCAAGTGTTTTGCTTTCTGTCTCTTTGGGTAATCTTAAATTTACTTTTTTAAAACAAATTGCTCACTAAGATAAATATCTCTAGCATTTTTAAAGAATAATATTAAAAAAACTGAATACAAAAAATTTTGTTTTTGATTGAGATATCTATTATTGAGATACAGGGCCGGCGCCAGGGGTGAGGCAACTGAGGCAGCCGCCTCAGGCGCAATGATGCAAGGGGCGGCATTTGGCGCATTTACATTGAACATAGAATTCATTACGAGAAAAAAAAAAAAAAAAAAACTATTTCGTGGTTTATATAAATTATAAAACATTTTCTAACTGCATGTACTTACTATTGTACCCTTTAACCTTTAAGTTTAACTCTTTGCGATCTATTGTCCACTGCTAAGCCTCAAAATGACGAATATTCGTGGTAGGTTACGATAACGGCGCTAATATGAAAGGTTCTCCTTCAGGAGCGCAAAAAAGAATTTTAGAGAAAAACTCTAAAGCTTTTTATGTACCTTGTTCATGTCATTTACTGAATTTGGTTATTAACGATGCTGCTAAAAAATCCGGTGAATTATGCAACTTTTTTTACTTATTCAAGAGATCTTTGTTTTCTTTTCGACATCTACGTCCAGATAGTCAGTGTTAAAACAACACATAACTTCATAAACTTTAAAAAGTGATAGTACGACTCGATGAGAAAGCGGGATTGAGACTGTAAAACCGCTTAGGAATGATTTGCCCAAAATATATAATGCATTAGTCAAAATTTCTCTAGATATGTCAAAAGATAGTGAGACAGTATGTAAGAGTAAATCACTGGCTAATAACATAGCAAATTTTAAATTCATTTGTAGCGTTGTACTTTGGAATGAAATTTTGACCAAAATAAATATTGCTTCAAAACATTTAGAAAGACAAAAAATGGTCATACCGGAATCTATTAAGGTTTTAGAATCGTTAAAATCATTTTTTAAATACTTTCGTGGAAATGGCTTCCAACAGATTATGACTTCCGCAAAACAAATTGCAGATGAAATGGAAATAAGTAATGATTTTGAGCCATCGTGTTCGGTAAGAAATAGACGCAAAAGTAAACTATTCGCTTATGAAGAAACCGACGCTCCTATCGAAGACCCATAAAATTTTTTTGAAATTTGAGGTGTTTAATTATCTTGTCGATATATGCCAAAATTCAGTTACCGAGCGTTTTAAACGACCATAGCAATGTTTTTCAATTTTTGTATGATATTCCTTCCTTAACTGAAGTAAACTCAAACACTATCTTTAACTACTACAATGTCTTGCATAATCATTTAACCGATGATATCGAGTTAAATAATTTATTTAACGAATTGTTAATTTTTAGGAATACCGTAAAAAAGGGGATGAAAGCTGTTGATATTTTAAATCACATGCATAAGAATAGTTGAAGTGTTTCCAAATATCTGTTTAAGAATTCTTTTAACTTTGCCGATAACATTTGCTAGTAGTGAACGCTCGTTTTCAAAATTAAAAATTATAAAAAAAACTACTTAAGATCTACGATAGCTCAAGAGCGCCTTTCAAATTTAGCAATACTGGCAATTGAAAATGAAATTGCTTCTGATATTGATTGTAATCATATAATTAATGATTTTGCAAAATTAAAGGCAAGGCGTGTCAAATTTTAAAAGAAAATGTTTAATTCTTGTCATATTAATTTTTTGTAAATATTATCAATAATGAATACGTATATTTTATGCATATGTATATTTAACTGTAAATGAACACGTAATTTTAAAATACGATTATATTTATTACATAAATTTATAAAAACTTCTAAAAACATGTCGGCTTGTTTAAATTTTTTACTTGTTTTGGATATGTTCTTGTAAATAATAAAAATACGTAAATGATAGCATTTTGTTTTCATTTCAAACGGATATGTGCAAATTCTGGAGAGTTTTACCATATTCTTTCCTTCATTATATAATGTAAGTTTATTTTCTGTAATTTAAATATGAAAATGAAAGAATACAACCAATAAAGCAGTGACAATTTCATAGAAATTCTGAAAACTATAGGCCCATTGTTAGTTACTTCTTACTATCATTGTTTCTGTCTAATTATATTGTGTGTATTATTTAATTATAATAAACTTTTTTATTGATTTTATAATTTGAAACTTTTATAAAGCATAAATGGATACCACTTTCCTTCAGGTGTTTGGCTGAAAAACAATTATTTTTCATATTTCAAAATTTCATTCTGAAAATTAGCATATAATGTTATTTATGGCATTACAATATTGAACTTTGTAAAGAAAAGCATGTAATTTCAATTTTTCAAAAAATCTTTTATTGTTTCATGGTTGACTTTTTGTTTTTGTAAGTATTATTAACAGTGTAACTATAATTATACATTAGTGAACCATTATACTACAGGCATACGATTTGACAACATAATTATTTTCTAAAAATTAGCAATTTGTTTTCCAAAGAATGCTTATTAAATAGATTATATTCTATCTAGCAAATGAAAATACAATCACATTTTTAAGTATTGTTTGTGACAATAGAATGATTTTGATCAAGAAAATGAACGAGAAGTTAGATTATAAATTATTTATTTCACTGTTCATGTTTGTAATCTTGTAAATATTAAGTATATGAAAAAAAAAAAATTCATGTTTAAAATTTCAAATATTTCTCTTCATATCATAGCAAAAATTTCATACGTAGTTTGTTTTTGCACATTTATTATCTTTTTCTAGTTTTAAAATATGAATGCTTGACAATGTTTAGTTTGATATTGTAATAAATGATTTCGTCAAAGAAAATCAAGGCAAAATAAAGTTTTATTTCATTCTTTATACTAGTCGATCTTCGCACCCCCAGCAGTTGACATTTTCAAATTAACCTATTTTGAAATTTGTCATATTCACTAAATCTAAAACAAAACGACTATTTAAAATTTAACTTTTTTATCAAAATAATAGAATTCGAGTCATATGAAATTTAAATTTAATTATTTGTGAAAATTAATTTGAGCGAAAATTCATCAATATCATTGTTAATTTATTTGACCAAGGGTATAATGCCCTTTTTTTTTTTTTTTTTAATTTACCTGAATTTGATGCCGATAACAGAGAAAACAACCATAATTGCTTTCAGTTGTAATTTATTATCATTTACATTGTGGCCAAGAAAGAAAATCGCCAATTGGCAGTCCTTACATAGAATTACACCAGTCCTTCAAATTAGCATTTAGATTTTGTAGCATCAGACATTCAGTACGAGGAAGTCAGGGTTAAAAATATTGTTCAATAAAACACACAGTAGCATCAATATATTACAAAAAAAAAAAAAAAAAAAAAAAAAAAAGTATTTTGCTAAATTATCCTTCTTTTATTATTTTATTCATTTTTCCAAACCAAGAATAAATATTTATTTTATTAATTAAATAAATTTTTTGAACAATTCCTCAAAAACAAGGTTAAAAACTTTTTTTTTCCTTTATTTCAATTTATTTTTAGCAATGGCATCAGTTTCGAGCGTTACTTTCAAGAAACTTTGGCTTTTATTATTAAAAGGTTGTCAAAAAAGTTTTTATTTATGCCTACTACAAAATTTTAAAAAGCTCTATAACTTGATTTTTTATAATAGTGATTTGTTATTTAAAATTTTACAACGAATTAGAACTGTTTTTTAATGCACCAACATAATTTTTTTCCATTAATGCCTTTTTAAAACTTTTTTTTAAAAAATCAGATTTAAGTTTTTTATTTATTCTTTTATTTTCATTTATTTATTTATTTATTTTATTTTTGTTTTTCACATTTATATTATCGATGCAATAAATAACTTTCACAAAAGGTTAAGTCATTGAGATTTTCTTTTTAAAAATAAATAATCTGGTTTGTCGCTCACACAACTTTCGTTATCCTTCATTTCAACGCTATAAAGATAAATCGCAGGTAAAGCAGTTCCATCAATTACATTTAATAAAACAGAACGTGTAGGTATTTTGAGTAATCCTGCATATTTTCTATAAATATATATGGCACATCATATTGTTTACTTAAAATTAGTCCTATATGAAAAACACAGCCAGCAATTTCACAGTATAGACCTAAAATATCCTGTATATTTTAATATGCTTAATATATACTTGAACTTGGGTAGCCCTGCAAACGAATGTTTAATGATTTCCATACCACAATCTACACAAAATATGTTTTTATGCATATATATATATATAAGTTCGTTTCATTTTCTGTAGGGCAAGCTATGTTACCCTGGACTTACCAGAAATTTCCCCCATACCCCATCATATAGATGTAATATATTTAAATTCTCTTGTACACTAACCATTTGCTTGATCCCAACAAAAAGTTTAGTGTAGCTTCATTACATGATACAGATATAGAATACCGAATGTGGACTTCCTGCTACTATTTTTTCTTGAGATATGCTGATAAGACACACAGACAAGCAGACAGAGACACACAGATCAATCACTAGAAACATGATTATTAGATTCTGAACACCTCAAAACGTGTAAATATAACAAAAACCCAATTTCGAGAATTTCACCACAAAACAAAACTTTCTCTACCATTTATATGGGTAAGAGAAAGTAATTAAAGTTAGCATGCTGATTTTCTTATGCTAATAAACATTTGAGTAGTGATGACGTCATAGGGGCGGCAGATTAATTAGTTTGCCTCAGGCGGCAAAATATCTAGCGCCGGCCCTGTTGAGATATCATTTGTTCATGCAAGATAAAAATATTTGTTTATTTTTAGTAGAATTTTTTGGGACTTTAGAGCCGAAAAGTACATTGCTTGATTGATGTGCTTTATTCTGCATATGGGTGAGCTGAAAAGTAAATAAAACATTGATATCAAGAGTAAAAGATAAAATGAAAGAGACAAGATAAAGTTTGACTTACCAAATTATAACTTATTTAAACGTAATAAAAATGAAGCATCTTTAATCAATTAAAATACTATATAAACCCTTACTTCATTGCTTCATTTAGCTGCATAGCTGCTTTTGCTAGAGGGCCTTTCACGTCATCAGTGCTTTGCCTTGTGGAATGCTTAAAAATTAAAACTTAATGTTATTTCACTGTATATGGTTTAGTTAAAAAGTTACTTAATCCATTTTGAGTGTATACAGGGGTGAAAAATTTCTGCTTTTTCTGCTACCAGTATTTTTGTATAGCAATTTTTATGAAATTTGTGTTGTTGTTTTGGTGATTTTATTGGTTATAAATTTTTGTAGGAAAATACTGATGGCAAAAAAAGCAGAACTCTTTCATTCCTGTGTATAAAAAAAAATCTTTCCAAGTGAACTCATATTACTATATAAAAAGAGAGAGAATTGAATTTGTTTTTATTTAGGTTATTTATTTGTTCCCTGAAGGGTGGTTGATTCAACTCAAAAATATGTTGTGTAGCCATTGTGTGATTTATTTTGTTTTCATTTATTACCTGCATTGAAAATGCCTAACATGTAATTTTCTAAAGCTTTGCCTATAAATCTTTTACTATTAAAGCTTGCTTGTTTTGTAAAGCATTCTGTGCTGTATTTTTTTTATTTTATAAAAGCGCCACCTGCGAAATAAGTGGGCCAACTCATTTGTATTTCCACCCCCTGTTCTCATATTCTCAATATCTCATTTGTAAACTTAAATTTTAATTAAATTTGACTACTAGTTGAATCTACTTGTATAAATTAATTAAAATGATTCTTAACTCTGGATTTCATAAGCAATCGCTGAATTTAAAGTTTTTGAAATTTTTGCTGTTACTGAATTCTGTGCTTAATTATTTTGTTGAAATCTCATTTGTGTGAACTTATTGTTATAAAAAGGAAGTGTACATGCATTAGTCATCCTAAATATCAATTGAACTTAGTGTACCAAAAGTTAAGTAGAAATTTCTGGCTCTTGGTTTGATGAATGATTGACTTATGTTTTAAAAAAAAAAAAAGTAGGAAAAAAGTATTTTTTTTTTTTTAACATAGAATATTAATTAATTTTTTTTTTTTTTTTTTAATAATTTATTTATTTATGGATGCATTTTCATTTTTTGATTGTTGTATTTTGACAAATTTTTCACAGAAAAAAAAATAAATAAATAAAAATTACATAAATATGCAATTTTTTCCTTGTGCTAACAAAATAATGGATTTACTCAGGGTTGCTACAGTACGTGGATTTCAGGGAAAATCTGGAAAATTCAGAGAATTTTGAAAAATCTATTTTAAAGTACCAAAAAATAAAATAAATAAACCTGGAAATTTTAAAATTTGTTTCAAAAACAAGGAAAAGTCTGGAAATAATTTTTTTTTTTTTTTTTAAATATCATTAAAAAAAAAAAAAAAAAAAAAAAAAAACTTTTCATTATAAAGTTTAAAAGTCAATTTTGGTTTTTGCTAACTATACAGGGTGTCTCAAAAAGGTTGAAACACTCTTTATTTCATTACCCATTACAGATAAATTGGTAATGTAAATTGAAAAAATGTTCAAATTAAGGTAGGAAAGATGTCTACATTAAGAAACTAGTTAACATAGGTGGATTCTGCTCAGTTCCCCATCATATATATATTCATAAATTTCTAGAACAGGACATTCTCTTAACATAGTTATCATGTTAAGAGAAATTAATTTGAAGAAAAAAAATTGACACAGTGACAGAATGAAATCCCCGCCTAATAGGCTATCCACCGTTCATTTAGATATATTTATCTTATTGTAATCTATTAATTTATTTTATTAGGGTAATTTTCATAGATTAGTTTTCATGCTATTATTTCCAATGCAACGGTCCTCAAAATGCATATTTATATGGAAAATTTTCAATTTTGTTATGTTGATAAAACCTTAAATAACGAATAGCTTACGAAATTTTCCTATTAGAATATTTGTAATCAGTCATGTTCATACAAGTATCATAAATGTTATTTTGAAGTTGTCTGATATATTTATGATCCTGAAAATGGCCGTTTATGCTCAATTTTGTATTTTTCTGCCATTTTAAGAGGATCGTAAATTCCAAATAACTTACGAATTTCTTAAATTAGAAAATTCATACTCTATGGTATTCATGTCAGTATCCTAAATAATATTTCAAAAGTGGTCTGACACCTTTACGATGAAAATATCCCTCAAGATTGACGCTTGTGTGAAATTTTGCCCTATTCTGCCATGTTAAGAAATTTGGAAAATTCATAGTCTGTGATATTCATGCTAGTATCCTAAATAATATTTCAAAAGTAGTCTAACATCTTTACAATGAAAATATCTCTCAAAGTTGACATTTATGTGAAATTTTACCCTACACTGCCATGTTAAGAAATTCGTAAATTTCCAATAACTTGCAAAATTTTCAAAGTAGCATATTTATAGTTACTGAAGTTCATTCCGGCATCAAAACTAATATTTTAAAACTGGTCTGAAATTTTTGCAGTAAAGAGTTTCCATTTAATGCACGTTTAAGTGAAATTTTGTCCTGTTCTCCCATGTTAAGAAAATCGTAAATTTCTAATAACTTATGAAGTTTTTTAATTTGAATGTTGTAAATGAATAGGGTTCTTGCCAGTATCGAAAGTAATATTTTAAAACTGGTCTTGACCTCTCTGTGATCATTTGTTCATGAGATATCGTGTAAACAGACTAACAAACTAAACCCTACAGGCGGACACCATACAAATTTTGTCATTTTTGGATTCCTCAAACCTGAAAATATGTAAAAAAAAAAAAAAAAAAAAGAGTAAAAAAACCGAGGTCGAAAATTTTCATATTTACCTAAGTTCCCCATACCTATAGTAAGACGGGGAAATAAAAAAATCCCATTAATTTTTAAAAAGTTACATTTTTAAAATTTTTATACAGTCCCTCTACACATATTTTGTGAATTACAAAGTTTAATTTTTCATTCGACAAGACCATTAGAAAAAACCATTTAACTGTATCTTTAAAACCAACTGAATTATGATTCAGAAAAAAAAGTGACATGCCATTTTTCCGTATCATTTAAAAGGCTTGCTTTTCGGTGAAAATAGGGATAATTTACAAATTGATAACGGAAATGTTTAGATCAAAAACGTAATGTGTCGAAAAATTCTCAAATGCATTTAAAGTACTCCTTAGAATTCTAAAATGTGTTTCGAATCAGTTCAACATATTCAAGAATAGTTTTAATGCAAATACTATGATACATTTTATCTTTTTATAATATGTCACAAATTTACATTTCTATTTCGATATATAGTCCCTATAACATACTTGCCGGTTTTCCCGGAAGACTTCTGGTTTTTTAACATGTCTTCCGGACAGATGATGAAATCTTCTGTTTTTAAAAAAAGTCATAGATATTGTTAATTTTAAAAAGAAACCCGAAATGTTCTACGAAAACTCCCGATTCCCAATCTTTCTCCATCCAAAACATAAATATCAATATTCATTTCAAACTTGCTTTATGAGATTCTAGAGCATGTAAAGAAATAGAATTGTTAAATATTTCTTGCTGATGTAATTATTCCCCCCCCCCCCTTTATTTATCTCCAACTAGTGATCAGCTATCAAATGTTCTGCAGAAGTCTTTTGTTTCCCAATCTTTATCCATCTGCAACATAAATGATAATATTAATTTTAAACTTATTTCATTAGATTCTAGAAGTGGAGTTGAAAGATTTTAATGTTTCTTACTCTGTAATTATTTTTGCATTCTCCCCCCCCCTCCCCCTCCTTTCCCGGATTGTGATCAATGATCAATTCTAGAAACAATAAAGCAATGGAAGTGCTCAGTATTTCTGACATACAAAATTATTTTTGGACCTTTATTGCTAAATTTAATAAATCTGTTTATTTTTCCTCAATTAAATTAAATATTTGTATGTCATATTTATACCAAATCTGTAAATATGGGGGGGGGGGGGAGAATTTTTTTAGGTAGGAAAATTTTTCCAAATCAATTTAAGAAAATTAATACTCAGTTGGTTTTACGCATCTTTGAAACTGATAATTAGCTACTGCTATTTTTTTTTTTTTTTTGTATGTATGATTAATATACATACACAAAAATCATATTCTATATTTGTTAAAAAAAAATTGTTTTTCTGTTGGCATGGAATTTTATTAAGGTTTTATGTGAATATAAAAGTTATTGCAATTATATTATTATTATTTTTTTTTTTTAAGGAAAAATTTCTTTTTACAATATTAGGTATATATTCTCTTTCATATTTCATTTACTTTTTCATTATATTCTTTAGCTTAACTAAGTTTTTTTGTCTATTGTTAAATAAATTTCTTACAGATTCTGTTTTGTAGATATTTATATGTTGAAGAAGTATAATTTCATTTAAAACTTTTAAATATTTAGTATAATCAATCTATAATAAAACATTTTTATAGATTGTTTCAAAATATAAAAATTGTAAAACTGTGTTGTTTAATATGTCAAAGAAAAAAAATCTTCCCTTTTTTTATGGAATCTTCCCTTGTTTTTATTAAAACTTCCCTTTTTTTTTTATTAAAATTGGTTGGCAAGCCTGCTATAATCAGAGTTCAGCTTTCAGTTAAGTATAATTCATTCAGTTTTACAGATACGAGGGTTACTCTAAAATTTTTGAGATACACTCAGATGATAAGCGGTAGACAAAAAAATTATCGATTAGATTTGAAAATATGAACTATTTTAGCCTGGTAGACGATTTTTTACTGGCCATTTACAAGTAGTTTAGCATAGAATAAATTTTAGACAGAAAAGAAAATGGCGTTGACGCAAGAACATTATCGTGCTATGATTTTCTATGATTTTAAAATGGGATTAAATCAAGAAGAATGCGTTCAACGCCTACAGTTAGCTTTTGGAAATGAAAGTCCATCTCGTGCAACTGTATTCAGATGGTTTACAGACTTTCACAGAGGTCGTCATTCTCTCCAGGATGAAAAACATACAGGAAGGCCCTTGTCAGCAGTAATCCCGGATAATGTGTCTGCCATTTGGCAAATGTTAATCAACGACAATCACTGTATATACCATATGATACAGAAGGAACTTAATATTGGATCCGCTGCAATACATAAAATTATTCATGAAGAATTGCATATATGAAAAAATTAGTTTTCCGTTGGGTTCCCCATAATTTAACTGAGTATCAAAAACATGAGTGTGTCAGAATCAGCAAAGAATCCCTTAAATTACTTAATAATGTGGCCACCACTTCATTTCTAAAATAATAACTAGTGATGAAACATACATACCATTTTTTTATGTTCCAACAGGCCAAGAAAGCAAAGTGTGGGTCTTTGAAGATGATTCCAAACCCACAATGGTGAAAAGACAACGTGCATGAAAAAAATAATGTATGCCATTTTCTTTAGAAGTACAGGATTGGTCAAAGCTATCAAGCTGGAAGGATAGAAGATGGTCACTGCTAACTGGTACACTACTAAATGTCTTCCAGAAATTCTAAAAGAAGTGAATGTTAGAGGACTCATTTTCCACCATGATAATGCATCTTCTCATTCAGCAGGATTAACAGTTAAATTTCTTCAACAAAAACACACCAAGATGCTGGAATATCCCCCCTATTCACCTGATCTAGCTATGTGTGACTTCTGACTATTTTTTACTCTGAAAAATAAATTGCGTGGGTGTTGTTTTTATGTCGAAGATGCGACTGATGATGCTATAAATGCATTTTTTTTCATAGATTCCAAGAAATGAATGGTTAGAGGCATTTAATCTTTGGAAAATTTGCCTGCAGAAGTGCATTGATGCTGGAGGAGACTACTTTGAACATACCTAAAATTTGGTAAGTTTAACATTGATTACCTAGGCGTATCTCAAAAATTTCAGAGTGAGCCTCGTACAAGAATGCGTTTTTTTGCAATGATGTTGTTGCATTGAAAATAAAAACTTTCTAATTGACCAAATTTCTAGAGGGGTCATATAAAAATGTAAAAAATATAATTTTTTTTTTATTAACAGGAAGATATTTTTATTAGCATAGTTTTATTTCCTATCTTATTTTGTACACTTTTGCAATTTACATTACCTTCTCATCTCTACCAGAATTAAACCGTGTTTCAATCTTTTTGGGACACACACACTTTTTTTTTATTTATTTATTTATTTTTTTTAAATACAGTTTTGAGCCTTGTTTTGGAATAAATAAATAATAATACTTCAAAATTATTTAAAATTTTCTTTTGTATGATATATTTTAATATGAGGTGCAACTCATATTGAGGCCCAACATTCCAAGTATTAAACATATGACTCCCTTTTCTTTTCCTTTTTCCTTTGTTATTCCTTTTAGCATAATACATAGTGCAATATCTTGTGGGGCTTCTTTTGGTTTTTTGACATTGCTAATCTGTTGGCAATCAACAGAGATAGCTTTTTCTCAATTATCTTTAGAATCACTACTTTAATTGTCAGTTTTATTTGAGCCACTTTCTGACATATTTGCATTTTCATATTTACATTAGCTTGCTTTTCAATGTATATTTTACTAAAATATAATATAAAATAAAATAATAATTTAGAAATTATTAAAAATATCGATTGTGAAAATATCCAATATGCACTGTTTTTTTTTTTTTTTTTTGTAAACACAAAATAACTGTCTATAAAAATACAATATTGTCTATAACAATTGCCTTTGTACAAATTCACTAATCTGAAGACCTCATCAAATTACTCTCGAATATATTCAAGTGTGAAAATTACAGCCCATAAAATATGAAACCACTCAACTTATCTCGAGTGTGCACAGTTTGGCCTCTTTTAACATGCTCGAATTAACTCAAGTGTATACGTTAAGGAGTTAATAAAATTAATATATCCCAGATATATCCAATTTACTTATAGATGTGTTAGATGCTAATGCTGCATGATTGCATATCATGTTATTTTACTTTTAAAAGAAACACAGAAAAACTCAGATAATTTTTTTTTTTTTTTTTTTTTCCAGATTTATGTAGTAACCCTGTTACTGTATTATTCATTCTTCTGTAAATATACTTTTTTTTCTTTTGCTTATTAGTTTGCCTAGATGAAGCTGGTTTTGTTTTTGTTCAGTGGTGCATAAATTTTATTGAAGCTAAAGGTCTTACTGATCAAGGTTTATATAGACTTGTTGGTGTTAATTCAAAAGTTGCTAAGCTAACTCAGCTTGCTTTAGGTAATAGAGACCTTCTTTAATATTCTGATCTTCTACATCTTTTGAATTTAACCTAAATTTTATTATTTTGATATGAACTGGTATTTATCTCGTGTAATTTACATATTTATTTCATGCATGTGTGTAATGACTTTATGAAATTTATGTATATATATATATTAATAAAGTCATCTTATATATATTAAATATAGGAGTGTCATACCCAATGATGTGGGTTACTTTTTATAATTTATTATTATTATTATTATTATTATTATTATTATTTTTTTTAAGTTTTGTTTTTTCTAACAGATATAGTTAATATATGTATATATGTGTAAAAATAATTTTATGCTAATTTTTATAATTAGATTATCTAGATTTATTTTAAACTATCTGCCTTCTGCGACCAGCTGGTTCGCAATCCTTGAAAAATCAGACTTTACAAAACTCCCGCTCAGGGCACCTTTTTCCCATTTCAGGTCTTACATCAGCTTATTGACATATAGTGAAAATAGATTTATTGAAAAATTTAATCGCAGTAAATTCCCGCTCGGTAGTGCCTGTGGCGCCCTCTTCCCGTTTCAATATCTGAAACAGCCTGTTCGCTCACCATGTTATGATCTTCAAATTTCGTACTTTAGCAAAGTCCCGCTCAGTGGCGCCTGCGGCACCTTATCCCATTTTTAGAACTTACAACACCTTCCTCGCTCATTAGAATTTGAAATATTGAATTTTTAAAATATTACAGCACCATCTGACGGTAAAAATTTCTGTAATCTACTGTTCAATTCCAAATAACAAAGCTTTCAAATGATGTATTACTTATGAAATTATTTTAATTAGTAGCTGAGATACAAAAGAAAGCTTAATCAAGCTTAACCTTTAGAAAGCTTAACCTTTAAAACATGTAAATCAGGTGAAATCTAGAATTCTACTTTTTAAAATTTAAAAGAACTTTAAAATGTCTTTTGAATGATGCATTAAAATTAATTTAATTAGAATTTGAAATATTAAAATTTTAAAATATTACAGCTCCATCTGGCAGTAGAAATTTCTGTAATCTACTGTTCAATTCAATTCCAAATCAACAAAGCTTTCAAATGATGTATTACTTATGAAAATATTTTAATTAGTAGCTGAGATATAAAAGAAAACCTAATCCGGACACCTTAAAACATTTAAATCTGGTGAAAATCTCGAGTATCACTTTCGGTAATATAAAAGTACTTTAAAAAGTCTTTCGAATGATGTATTAAAAATAATTTATTTAAAATTAGGTAAAAGGTAAAGTCTAAAATTACATTAAAAACATTAAAACCTTTAAATTTACCATCACACAAGCGCTTTCAGCTGCCTCCGCAGCCTTCTTCAGGTGTGTCTTGCTGAACTCGATCGTCTGGCGTTTCTGTATCTGCTCTCTTCCTCTCCTCTACAGCATAGGGCGCCACCCGGTGTCAATTTCCATTGGATCGCTATTGCAGGAGTCGTGATTCGCTAAAATTTTGACGTTTTCTCTTTTGGTGGCGTAGAAATAATTATTACAATGAGCTATTTTGCTGGAGTTTTTAAAATCTATTTAAATATTTTCTTTTTGGTTTATTTTTGTTAAAGCTGTTGTTATTTTATATCACTTTCATGTTCTTTTATCCGTGTTTTTATTTTTCGTTTCGTCATGCCTATATTGCATCCAGTTGTTTTATTTTCGTTTATATAATTAATTTTATAAATTCCTGCGATTTCTGAAAAGTGGATTTCGTCTTTGTCATATCTGATTCTTTGGAATATGTTGCTATTGGGTTTTATCGGTATATTTATGTTTAATTTCGCGGCTTTGTTTTTTTATTTTATTGTTTACACCTTTATTATATGGAATTGGGGGGGATGTATTTTTGTTTAGATTTTTGTGCATTATTAATATTGTCTAGTTTTTTTAATCTATTTCTTTATTGTTTATTTATTAGGTGCTTTTTATAACCTGCATTTTGACATATTTGAGTAATTTTTTGAAGTTCTTGTTTTAGTAAGGTTTCGTTGGAGCATATATTTATTGCACGATTTATGTAATATTGTATAGCTGCAATTTTATATCTGTAGGGAGTTTTACATTTAGTGTTTATAATTTCATTACTATTGTTTTGTTTTTGATATATCGTAGTTTCAAAGTTTAATTCTGGGGGTTTTATTACAGTAACATCCAAAAAATTTAATATGTTTTCATTTTCGATTTCAAGAGTGAATTTAATATCTGGATCTATTTCATTTAGTTTTTCAAGTGTATTCTTTGGGGGAAGTGTTTTTTATTATTGCAAATATATCATCCACGTATCTATACCAACATTTTATTTCTTTAAAATTTTTTATAATATATTCATTCTCCATCTGTCTTAATTTAAATTCTGCTATTACTCCTGAGATCGACGATCCCATTGGGACACCTTTATTTTTTTAGAATTTGTTGTTAAATCTGAAATAGTTCTCATTTAATATTAAGTTGGTGGCTGAGATTAAGGTTTGGCATATTTCTTTATTTTTATATCTTTCTTTTATTTTTTCGTTTATGATTTCATTTATTTATTTTATATTAATGGATGGATATAAATTTATAACATCAAAGCTTACCATAATATCATTAGGTTCTAATTTAACATCTTAATTTTTTTATGAATTCATCGGTTGAGTTTAAACTGGTATTTGATGGGGGGAGAATTTCTTGATAGATGGTTTTCATATATTTTTCCAAATTGTAAGATGGGCTTTTTTTTTGTCGACAGTAGGTCTAAATTTAGGTGGGTTTTTATGGTCTTTAAATTTTCCGAACATTCTTGCGGTGTTAGGTGCGTGATTAGTTATTTTTGGTTTATTGTTATCAGGCCATTTTCCTTCATTTATAATTTTATTTACTTTTTCTATTAGTTTTTTATTTGGGTCTTTTTTGAGATGAATAACTCCTATGTCTTCTATTGCATTTTCCATTTTTTCATTGTATTCGTCACGATTGAAAATAGCTATTTTATCTGTTTTGTCAGTAAGGACACATGCAATATTTTTATTTTGTTTAAGTTTATTTAGTGCTTTTCTGTCTTCGCTGTCATTACTATTATATTTTATTTTCTCAAGGATTCCTTTTTATGCTATATTGTGTATATTATTTTGATGGTTTTTAGGAATGTATTGTAAGGTTGATCCAGCTTTAGCTCTGGTGTCTTTAATATTAATGGGTTCATCTAAAATATATTTATGTCCAAGTTTTAGTAATTGATCTTGATGTGTAGAAAGTTTTTTATTGGAAAAATTTAAGTATGCAATTTGTTTCTGGTTTTCTTTGTAGTTTGCTTGAGGTTTATTTTTAAGACAAAATTTAAGTTTTTTATTTTGTTTTTTAGTGTATGTTTCATCTATATGGTTGCTAAAAATATTTATTTTATTTTTTAGTTTATTAAATTCATCTTGTTCACGTAATTCCTTCATTTGCTTTTCTATTATTTCAATTTGATTTCTCAATTTGTAGTAAGTTGCTGTTTTATTTTTAATGGCTTTTGCTGAAAGATATTGCTGAAGATATTAAATTAGAACCGAATGATATTATGGTAAGCTTCAATGATATAAATTTATATCCATCCATTAATATAAAAGAAATAAATGAAATCATAAACAAAAAAATAAAAGAAAGATATAAAAATAAAGAAATATGCCAAACCTTAATCTCAGCCACCAACTTAATATTAAATGAGAACTATTTGTGTCCCGATGGAATCGTCGATTTCAGGAGTAATAGCAGAATTTAAATTAAGACAGATGGAAAATTAATATATTATAAAAAATTTTAAAGAAATAAAATGTTGGTATAGATACATGGATGATATATTTGCAATAATAAAAAACACTTCCCCCCAAAGAATGCACTTGAAAAACTAAATGAAATAGGTCCAGATATTAAATTCACTCTTGAAATGAAAAATGAAAACATATTAAATATTTTGACGCTACTGTAATAAAAACCTCAGAATTAAACTTTGAAACTATGATATCGAAAACAAAACAATAGTAATGAAATTATGAACGCTAAATGTAAAACTCCTTAAAGATATAAAATTGCAGCTATACAATATTACATAAATCGCGCAATAAATATATGCTCCAACGAAACCTTACTAAAACAAGAACTTCAAAAAATTACTGAAATATGTCAAAATGCAGGTTATAAAAAGCACCTAATAAATAAACTATATAGAAATAGATTAAAAGAACTAGACAATATTAATAATGCACAAAAACCTAAACAAAAGTTCATCCCCCCAATTCTATATAATAAAGGTGTAAGTAATAAAATAAAAAACAAAGCCGCGAAATTAAACATAAATATACCGATAAAACCCAACAGCAACATATTCCAAAGAATCAGAAATGATAAAGACGAAATCCACTTTTCAGAAACCGCAGGAATTTATAAAATTAATTATATCAACGAAAATAAAAACAACTGGATGCTATATAGGCATGACGAAACGGAAAATAAAAACACGGATAAAAGAACATGAAAGTGATATACAATAAAATAACAACAGCTTTAACAAAAATAAACCAAAAAGAAAATATTAAAATAGATTTTAAAAACTTCAGCAAAATAGCTCATTATAATAATTATTTCTACGCCACCAAAAGAGAAAACGTCGAAATTTTAGCGAACCACGACTCCTGCAATAGCGATCCAATGGAAATTGACGCTGGGCGGCACCCTATGCTGGAGAGGAGAGGAAGAGAGCAGATAGCGGAAATGCCCGACGATAGAGTTCAGCAAGACACACCTGAAGAAGGCTGTGGAGGCAGCTGAAAGCGCTTGTGTGATGGTAATTTTAAAGGTTTTAATGTTTTTAATGTATTAAAAATAATTTAATTAGAATTTTAAATATTGAAATTTTAAAATATTACAGCTCCATCTGGCAGTAGAAATTTCTGTAATCTACTGTTCGATTCCAAATCAACAAAGCTTTCAAATGATGTATTACTCATAAAATTATTTTAATTAGTACAAAAGAGATACAAAAGAAAATCTAATCAGGACACCTTAAAACGTGTAAATCAGGTGAAATCTCGATTCCCAATTTCAATAATATAAAAGTACTTCAAAATGTCTTTTGAATGATGTATTAAAAATAATTTAATCATAATTAGAATTTGAAATATGCGTATTAGAATAAAATTTAATTTGCAATTAAAATATAAATTAAAATGAAAATTTTTAGTTTATTCTCCGAAATCGATAAAATTTGAACTGCAACTTTGTCTTGTGATGTTAACTGTGTATAGTAAATTTTGTGCACAGGAGAAAAAAACTGAAGAAATTTGAAATATTTAATCACAGTCAAAAAGCACGTGACCTCAATCAGTAAAAGATGTTTTTCTTTTGCTCCACTTTCGAAATATCATCTGCGAAGTTAAGAGAGTTACCATGATAACAAATATACCAAGTATTGTTCGATCAGCAAACGCAAGAAACGGCATTCAGAATCTCATGAAAAACTTCAGGTATGCAGAAAATTAAAAAAAATTATAACTGATTCAGTTTTTGAAAAAATCTGTCAATCTTTTGAGATCTGATTCATCTAATCGAGGTCTATATACCAAAAAAAAAAAAGATATTTTGTGAAAAAATTGGTGTTTCGTAAAATCTAAAAATATGGATCGCTAATCCATATTTTGTTAAAATGTTTATATGGTTCGAAAAAGGATTAAATGACCTTTCAAAATTTACCAGTTTTTAAAAACTGGGACAATTACTCTTTCGTATAAGGCAATTAAAAAAAGACGATCAAGGAAAAGAGAAATTTTTTATCCTTTTTAAAACTTTTTTTTAAATATGAAAAATCCTTTAATTTTCAAAAAAAATTTGTACCGTAAGAATTAGTATTAAATGCTCATTCTCGTGGTACAGACGTATTTTCAATATCTCTAATCGTTGAGCAGGGATCGCTTTATAAAAACGTGCAAAATTTTCTCTCTCTGCTTTTTCTTTTGCTGAACGTGCTGGAGGGTGAAAAATAAAGTTTTTTTTTTCAGGAGCCTCTCGGGAAGGCTCCTGGGCATCCATATATCAATTCTTGTACTTCTGCCTTCAATAAGGGCTGGACGTATAGATGCACAGTCAGACAGACATCTTCTTTTATTATTATAGATAATTTACCCAGATATTAATATTTTTTTTCAAATAAATTTTTTTTTGCATTTAAAATTTATTTACCAATATTTTCTTTCAGATTAGCACTGCAATTATAAGATTTAAAGATTTGTTCTATTTCTGCCATTTTTCCTAATCATTATGTTTCCTAGTTTAATGAGATGAGCATATACCATACCGACTTTTGTGTAGGTCATTACCATTTTTTATTCTAAAACTTACAGATTTAAAGCGTGATAAAAGAAGTTGAAAAAAGTTATAATGACAATAATAATAATGATTTTTTATTTAACTCCCTTTGTCTCATTATAAATAGTACCTGGATGAACGAGTTCACTCAGTCTCATTGTAAAAATCATTCGTAGAGTAGATACAGTGATTTGTTTTCAGAAAATTATATTTCTTATTTGTCTGTCCAGAGTGGAGTACGGATTACTACTGAAAACTAATTTTCCTGGAGATAAAGGAAATTCAAATCGAATTATCATGTCAAATCTCTAGCTATAATTTATCAAAATCATTCAAGCAGTTTCCTAGAAGACTAGATTTCTGGTATATATTATCCCAGTGATGGCTAATTTTTCTGAAGTAGAAGTGACACCAGTTTTTTATGTAATAAAATAAAAGAAGTTTCATCCATTTATTTTTCAGGGGAGAAGTGCAGATTGCCAGTAAATGCTAAATGTTCTAAAGATAATATCAGATTTTTGAATTTGCAAATCAGTTTTAAACTCAAAAATGCCCTAAATCTAAATTTTTATCAAAATCATTCAAATAGTTTCTACGAAAACTATGTGTCTGTCATATTTGTCCATGTGTGAAATAAGAGTTAACAGTGAATGCCAATGTTTTTCAAGGTGGGGATGAATCAGATATATTTCACATCTCAAAAAAACATCAATGCTAAATTTTTATCAAAATTGTTAGAGCCATTTCCTTGGAAGCACTGTTTCTACTGCAGTTTTTTTTATAACGAGTGAAGTGAGGATTAATTGTGAATGTTGACTATCCTGAAGATGAGGAAAATTTAGTTTGACATCTAAAAAAAAAAAAAACTGGTGGATCTATTTAGAGGCTTTTAAGGCTACGCCTACCCAAAATATATTTAAAAATTGCGTGATATTTTTACAAGTGTTTTTGCTCATTTTCTTCTCTTAATCCGTTCAATTTTATCTTTGTGTTTGCGAAAGGCTTTAGAGAAAAAGCCTTCCAAAGTAGCTTATTCCTACTGTTTCAGATTCGGAACTTTAGGGTCAGGAGATAAGATGACACATGCCTATTGGCAATTACTCTGTAGTAGACCCTTGGCTAGCCTTCTCCCTTCAGAGAGAACAGAAGAAACACACAGGATTCATCACACGGCTGAAGTCTGAGAGTGACTTTTTGCGAAATGTTTTAATTTTCGAAGAATAACTACAATTTCCCAATGTATTTATTTTCCAATTAATTGTGTGTAGCAGAGGATGCATCTGGTACAAAATTTAGTGATAACATTTGCGTTAATCAAGGTGTTGCAACATGCAGTATCCTAAAGCATAGAAGAAATATGATTTCAAAAAATGAAAATAATGCCGAGGAAACAAAGGATAATTTTAACACTGATAACTCAATTATGGCGTTTAAAAATGCACGAACTTTTATGTAAGCAAATGAAATTGCGGGAAAGGACCAAAAATATGTTGCAAATCTGGATAAATTCCTGTTTAATTTATAAAAAGAACAAAAAACCATACATAAAATTTTTGATTTTAAAAAATAAATTTTACTTAACGTTCTACAACATTGATTTATTTCTTTGATAGTTTGGAAAGTAACAAATTCGTTTTAATTAATAGTATACTGCATTCATTGTGTGTATTAATCCATAAACATTCTTTCCTTCGTGTTTTGACTATAACCCGCATTCATCATTTTCCCGCTTTCATCATTTTTTTTTTTTCACACACCCCTTGAAAAACGATGGATCGGGGTTCTACTGTATTATGCTTAAACTGAACAAATACATTAAAAAGGTCATTATTCTTTATATGGTACATTTTAAAATTATTGTATAGGAATTAAGCGAATTCACCCCCAATTTTTTTTATTAAATTGTCTGAAAAATGAATTTCTTAAATTGAATGTCTGAAATTGTAAAATTATTATCAGATGGATTGTATAGAGAAAAGGAAAATTTTTCATAAATTTTATTAGTATTTAAACATACTACTTAAAAAGAAATAAATAATACTTTTAATTATTGATAACATAATATTAGTATGTAACTAGGAAAATTTTGTTTTTATCATTTTAGGCTAAAATTAAATTAGAGAATTGGGTTTTAATCTGAAATCTAAAGTTTAGATCCACCGCAACTGTTTCTTTTATTATTTTTTTATATTATTATAAATAAAGTATGGACGCTATTTTCGCACAAAGCCTTAACTTGATTGTCATTTTCGTTCTGATTCCTGATGTAGGCTTAACTCGTCCATCATTTTCATTCCAATTCCTGATGTATGCTTAACATGTCATTGTCATTTCATTTGATTGCCCGTGTAGGCTTAACGTGCCACTGCTGCTTTAATTGCCAGCAAATTAAGGAACATCACAGATTTATCATTGGGTGGATTGAAACAGAAAGCAAAATATGATTAAGTCTGCTGATACAATTAAGAAATTTATTAAAGAAAATTGAACAGAAAATAGCACATCCCTTAGGATGCATTATGTTTCAAATATTGGGTCCTTTTTGCGTATTCCACGTCTTTTGCATGCTATAGCACATCAGTGGCACCCCTGCATTGGAAAAACTTGTTGTTTATGTCCAAGGCTGTCCATTGGATCTACACGATGATTATCTGTCCTATCATCACCTATGGCTTTATTGTCTGGTGGTCTAGGACTAAGCCGACTACTATTATAGCTTGCCTTTATAGGTTGCAAAGGATAGTCTTTGTTACTCTTTTGGGCTGCATTAAGACTACTCTTATGGCTGCCCTTGAGTGTTTTCTTAGGCTTCTTCTGCTTCATTTGCATATTTGAGGCTCTATCTTGCATGAAGTGTTTCATGTGTCTGGGCTTGTGGAAGGATTATTCTAGACATCTGTCTTAGGGTTCCCTCATTTCATTTGTTGCTGATCTTACTTCTTTCATTATGACTAGTGACTACTTGGTTAAGAAATATGCCTTTCATAAGCCTTTTAAGATCTTTTTTCCTTCCAGGGAGGATTGGCTTATGTCGCCTAGTTGGCTTAATGGCAAATATTTGGTTTAGTTTACTGATGACTTAAAGCTTGATTCACATTCTTGGGCGCAGTTATTTATTCTCCCAAGGAGAAAACTCATCTTTCTTTCTCTCTAAGAAATTTTGAAACAGTTTTCCAAGCTGAAATCTTTGCTATCATCTTATGTTGTAAGGTGTGCTTAGACATGGGTTTTTCGTAATTGAACCATTCATATCTGTTCTGACAATCAGGCAGCTCTCCTTTCACTGGTGAGGTGTAAATTTGCGTCTCTTCTCGTGTAGGAGTGCTGCAAGGTACTTTGTGACGTTTCTTCCAATAATAAGGTTAATCTATACTGGGTGCCTGATCATATGGGTATACCTGGTAATGAGTTGGCAAGATCTGGTTCGAGCACAATCTTTTGTTGCCCTGAGCCTGTTCTGGGTATTTCTCACACTACTTTCAGGGCTTCTGTTTTCAAGCTCCTTGGTAGGAGAGCATTATAGGCAATGACGTAGTTCTGATGGTCAAAGGCAAGCAAAAGAGCTTAATCATGACTGTCCTGGTCTTCATCATAAGGAGCTTTTCAGAAAAATTCGCTTTTGCTGTTAACCCACTGGAGGTTAACAGTAAACACGAATTTTTCTGAAGATGAGGATAAGCCCAATCATTTTTTTACCCCATAAAACCCTTAACCTTAAATTTTCATCAAAATTGTTATATCCATTTTCCGAGTAAGTCTAATTTCTGCCATATCTTGCAAGTGGCTAGTAAAGAATTAACAGCAATCGTGAATTTTCTTTAAGTTGACGATATACCCAATCCTTTTTTTTTTACCCCAAAAAACTCAATCCAAAACTTTCATCAAAATCATTCTATCCATTTACGAGTAAACCCAATATCTGCTATATCTTACAAGTGGCCAATAAAAGGTTAACAGTGAACATGAAAATTCCTGAAGATGAAGATAAGCCCAATTGTTTTTTACCACCAGAAAACACCTAACCTGAAACTTTCATCAAAATTGTTATATCCATTTTCAAGTAAACCCAATTTCTGCCATATGTTGCAAGTGCCTGAGAAAGGGTTGACAGCAAATGCATTTTTTTTTTTTTTTTTTTTTTTTTAGGATGAGGGTAAGCCCAATTGTTTTTTACCTCAAAAAATCCCTAACCCCAAAATGTCATCAAAATATTTAGAGTCGTTTTCGAGATCTCCAAGACAAATATATATATAACTAGGGGGCTCTGCCCCCTGCTCGCTCCGCTCACCAACCCCTGAAGAAGGCTTCGCCTCTTCTCCGACTCACTTCATTTATTAACACATGCTGAACTCTGCCCACCTATTCGCTGCTTTCTTTCACTGAAAAGGAATATTAATAGTGCATTTTACAAGACAAAAGCAGAAAATTATTATGGAAATCCTCACATTCAATGTCAAATTGATATATATAATATTTATATATATTACTTGTAATAGAAAGAAATTCATAATATCTAGACCATTTTGCATTACAGTTTTAGTATATGACCCTTTTTAAAACCCGAATAAACTACTACGTCAGAAATGCCAAAGAAAAATATTGGAAATGCATACAGCTGTTTCGGTAGCCTTAAGCATACCGTCTTCAGTGAAAAAAGGATTATGAATCAGAAGTGCTCGTATATATAGGAGAGGGGCCGGATTTAGTTCAACCAATAGGATTACGGGAAAGGTGGTGAGAGTGGCCAATAGGAATTTAGGAAAGTTAGCTGTGTAAACAGTAGAAAAATTAAGAAAATGTGGACTGAATATAAAATTTCCAACAGTCAGACAAATAGGGAATAGCGAAATCACAATTTGCAAGGTTTTTAAAATTTTTATAAATATGAAAAGCTTCAAAGAAATGGAGTTCATGAATGGATTTAGGTCTGCAAATTATTTTAGCTGAATTAAATTTTAAATTATGATTTTCCTCCCAGCAATGTTTAATTCAGCTAAAATAATTTGCAGACTTAAATCCATTCATGAACTCGATTTCTTTGAAGCTTTTCATATTTATAAAAATTTTAAAAACCTTGTAAATTGTGATTTCGCTATTCCCTTTTTGTCTGACTGTTGGAAATTTTACATTCAGTCCACATTTTCTTAATTTTTCTACGTTTTACACAGCTAACTTTCCTAAATTCCTATTGACCACTCTCCCCACCTTTCCCATAATCCTGTTGGTTGAACTAAATTCGGCCCCTCTCCTGTATATACAAGCACTTCTCCTGATTCATAATCCTTTTTGCTCTGAAGACGGTACGCTTAAGGCTACCGAAACAGCTGTATGCATTCCAATATTTTTCTTTGTCGTTTCTGACGTAGTGTTTATTCGGGTTTTAATATTCCAACCCCAGGTCTCCTGTTATTATATGACCCTTTTTATTTCTTTTTTACAACCTTAGATCCAGACCACGGTACCCCAGTCGTTAGAGCACCGAGCTCGTAATTGGAAGATTGTGGATTCAGTTCTCGCACCGACCAAAGACCGTCATGTGCCCTAATGGTGGCTGGTGCACATAAAATATGTCGTGGCCACAATATCCTCCATGTTCCCATCAAAATTACACCTCTGGGGGCCACCGAAGCTGGGGAGCCATCCCTTTCGTGTTGGCCAAAAGTGTGGTGGCATGTGTCTCCGGAACATCCATAGGGGTGCACCCCAGACCATCACCAGTTATCGTGCAGTAATGGGGTTACGTCAAAGACAACCTACCTATTTATCTGCCTACCTACAACCATGGATCATATTTTAATTTTCCCATGTAAGAAAATTAATTTTCTAAAAGTAGAGTCTTTTTACATCCATGGTTTCGGGCCATGGTACCCTAGTCGGTAAAGCACTGAGCACGTAATTGGAAGATTTCCAATTAGATACTTTAGTCGGCCAAAGACTGTTGTGTACACTAATGTTGGCTGGTGCACATAAAATCTGTCGTGGTTGCAAAGTCTTCCATGTTCCCATCCACACTATACTCTGGGGATCACCAAAGCGGAGGAGGATCCCCTCCGTGAAGGTTCAAAATTATGATGGCATGTCTCCAGAACATCTCTAGGGGGTGGGTCCCAGACCGTCACCAATTACCCATAGTGGAGTATTTGTGTGACATTAAATCCAACCAACCTGCCTAATTACGTACAACCATGGATCATATTTTAATTTTCCCGTATAACATGACTTCTTGACACAAGAACGACATCAGTGGGAGAAACTTTTTTCAAAATGGCAAATAGAGTATCTTCATAAACTTGTTATTTTTAGTTAATAACTTCTTTAATTAAAATGATAGAAATTTCTAAGCAGCTGAAATGTCACCCTTGGAGTATTCGGAACACATTGATACCTCTCATGACGTGAAGGACCCTGCCTTCCGTTAGAAGATGCTATCGCAGACAAAAAAAAATTTATGCCGGTGACAGTAACTTTTTTTTAATATATAGAGACAAGTCATGTGATTTACTTGTTTTAATATAAGAGAAAGATGAATGTAAAATGTTTTTTATAAAAAATATAAAATAAAAAATAAGATTTACATTATATGTAAATATATACTTAAAAAAAACATCATCCTTTTCCCTTTTATGCACGTGCAAATATATTTCGGGTGCAAACCGCATCCATCTTCAGTGCTTTAATGTGACACTCAGGGGCGTAGCGAGCGGGGGGGGCAGAGGGGGCAGGCTGCTCCCCCAATGTTGAAGATAGCTAATCCAGTCGGCCTAGAGGCAGATGTATCGATTGAATTTTTTATTCCAGTCGGCTTTTATTTCTAAGCAAATTTTTCAAATGGGAAATATATCGTTAAAAAAGTATTTGACCATCAGATGAATCTCTTTTATATTATAGCTCTAACACTCAATACAAACCTTCTAGTCAACTTTTCAACAGATAATCTGATTGATCGTCTTTTAATTAGCTTTTATTTCAAGTTAAATTTTTTAAACTTCGTACAAGCGAAATTTTCTAGTCCATTCCAGGTTGAAAACTCGATGAAATTTGTTTTACTTTCGGTTCTAAAGTTCAATAAAATTATTCCATTCGGCCTATTGACAATAACCTGATTAAATTCCATTGCTTTGGGCTCCAAAGTTCAATAAAAGTATTCTAGTCGGCCTACTGACAGATAACCCGATTAAATCGTTTTGCTTTCGAGTACGAAGTTCAATAAAAGTATTTCAGTCGGCTTGTTGACAAATAACCCGATGAAAGTGTTTTGCTATCGGCTTCAAAGTTCAATAAAAGTACTCCAGTCGGCCTATTGAGGAATAACCCGATTAAATTGTTTTGCTTTCGGCGCCAACGTTCAAAAACAGTATTCCAGTCATCCTACTGGCAGATAACCTGATGAAAGTGTTTTGCTATCAGCTTCGAAGTTCAATAAAAGTACTCCAGTCGGCCTATTGAGGAATAACCCGATTAAATTGTTTTGCTTTCGGCACCAACGTTCAATAAAAATATTCTAGTCATCCTACTGAGAGATAACTCGATTAAATTGTTTGTTTTCAACTTCGAAGTTCAATAAAAGTGTTTTAGTCGGCCTATTGACAGATAAACCAATTAAATAGTTTTGCTTTCGGCTTTGAAGTTCAATAAATGCATTCCAGTTGTCTTCCTGACTGATAACTCGATTAAATTGGTTTGCTTTTGATTTCGAAGTTTAATTAAAGTATTCCATTCAGCCTATTGACAGGTAACTCGATTAAAGTGTTTTGCTTTCGGCTCCAAAGTCCAATAAATTATTCCAGACGGCCTATTGATAGATAACCCGATTGAATTGTTTTGCTTTTGACTCCGAAGTTCAATAAAAGTATTCCAGTCGGCCTATTGACAGATAACCTGATTAAACTGTTTTACTTTCGGTCTCAAAATTCAGTAAAAGCATTTCAGTCGCCCTTCTGACAAATAACTCTGTTAAATTGTTTTTCTTTTGGCTCCAAAATTTAATAAAAGTATTCCAGACATTCTATTGACAGATAACCCGACTAATTTGTTTTGTTTTCGGCTCAAAAGTTCAATTAAAGTATTCCAATCGGTAGCCCGATTAAATTGTAATCAGATTGCTTTTATGCTCAGAGAAAATTATCTTCTGAGATGGCCCTTGTTTATCCCGAAACTTTCAAATAAAAAGCCGACTTTTTCTTAGTCGGTATTTGGTTGTTGTAAAAACCTTTTTAGGACTTTGGCTGTAAACCCCAGTAGAAATACATCGGCCTATTGACAAATAATCCAATTATTATATTTTTTTAGACAGATGACCTTTATTTATCACAAGAATTTTCAGACCCAAAAAAAAAAAAAAAAAAAGTTCCGATTAAAAAAACTATTTTGTTATGTACTATAGCTCCAAGCTCCAAAGCTCAATAAAAGTTACTCTAGTCATTCTATAAACGAATAATCTGATTAATATTTTTTCACATAGCCTTTATTTTTAGATCGGATAAATCTCTTTTATTTCGGCTTTGAATTTTATGTAAAACAGTTCTATCGTCTAAATAACTGATAATCCGGTTGATTTGTTAGTCTTTACCTTTTATTTCAGATATAAAATTTGAGATCATAAAAAGACCCATTTAAAAAGTACTCGGCCGTCGAACAAATCTCTTTTTTCACTTGGTCACAGACCTTTTCAATTAACGACCAACTGGGTCTAGAGTGTGATAAAGCCAAAATAGGGAACAGAACCAATTCAATCCCTCCCCCATCTACAGTCAGAAGAAATAAAAAATTGTTCGCACGTTAAATTACATTTATGAACATATAAATCAATGTTTGCAGGATTTATTAAGGCCGATTGACTCTGCATGTGACGTAGGCCTATAAGGGGAATGCCCTCCGTGGGGGATCTTTCTAAGGGGTCCTAGCCCGTATTTACGCAAGTATCGGAGGAAACCACAGAAAACTTCGAACGACTAGGTCGATGAGCACAACCTGGGATTGAACCCGGCACCTCCCATCTACCAGCTATGAGCACAGAACCGCTCGGCCGCTGGTGGGCTTTATTCATTGGATGGTGGATGCTCTTTAACATCATCGGAAAATATTTTCCGGGTTGTTTTTATTACTATGCTGAAAAAAAGAAGACGAAAGTTATATTTTAAATGACATAATACAATGTACATATTCATTTTTGGAAGGCCATGCCAGTGTCCGAGACTTTTTGCTGTCGGACAAGAGACACAAATTTCCATCCTTGGTCTCGCTCGCCGGCCTAGCCGTTCGGAGTTTTCCATAGTTTTCTCTTAAAATCATGTAAATACGAACTAAGACTCATTAAAAATACTCCTCACAGAAGACAGATCATCTTAGTTCTAGGTTTCTCGTTATAATCAGTCTGACTTGCTCTCAAACATACCTCATTTAAGTGGGTATGTCGCATTTTTTGTAGTTTTGTAATGGGCAAAACAACTTTTTGCTGTCGGACAAGAGACACAAATTTCCATCCTTGGTCTCGCTCGCCGGCCTAGCCGTTCGGAGTTTTCCATAGTTTTCTCTTAAAATCACGTAAATACGAACTAAGACTCATTAAAAATACCCCTCACAGAAGACAGATCATCTTAGTTCTAGGTTTCTCGTTATAATCAGTCTGACTTGCTTTCAAACATACCTCATTTATGTGGGTATGTCGCATTTTTTGTAGTTTTGTAATGGGCAAAACAAACTAGTTTATATAAATTTATTTGGTCTAAAAGGCTTTCCAACGTATCTTGCATAGTTCCGTTTGTGAAAATACGTTTTACATAATCAGATTTTGATTTTTAACTAAATCGAAAAGAGAATTTCTTGGAACAATTACTATCTTTTAAAAAAAAATAGCATCTTCTTCTTCCCAATTACTGAAAATGCATTTTTTTCCCCCTTGTAACATAACTGAGAACATTAATCTGATGATTAAAGTGTTTTTTCATCAAACCATCTTTTATAAATCTGCATACTAAGTGGTTTCGGACGTTTTCTTTCTATCCATGATATTAAAAATGTATCTAATAGCAGGAAAAAAAGAAAGAAAGGGAAAAAAAAATTATAAGCTTATTTTTATTTTCTAGATTTAAAATTCTACACAAAACAAAATTTATTTAGTACAACAGGACTTATTTTAATTTATTCTTGCATGTAAAGACATGCAACAACTGTGTTTCATTCTCTAGTTTCGGTTACTATATTCATTTCTTAAGATGTCTTTAGTATAGCTTTACCGAAGGAACTCCTTGGTGGCTTTTAATTTATTGTTGTCATTTTAGCGATGAATTAAAATGTCTATCGCAATTGCGTAAGTAAAGATCTTGGCGAGAAACGTCCGGGTTACTTTCATGCCAAATTTCAAAAGGCACAATTTAGACGATATACAGGGCTACATAAAAACAATCTTTATGCCACTTTTTTTTTAGAAATAAAGCTTTAAAAAATCTTTTGTGAAATTTTTACTGCAGAGCTAAAAGGAAATGTACTTTTGTAGGTTTGTTGTCTTGATACAATATAACAAAGCTTGAGGTGAGAGCTACACAAAAGAAATGTGTTAATAAGTTTTTTTTTTTTTTTTTTTAAGAAAAAGGTATAAAAATCTTAAGAAAAAGATGTAAAAATATTTTGTGTGTAATTTTTTTCTTTTAAACTAAAAACAAAATGTTTCTTAGTGTGCCATCACTGAGGTGAAATATATTTTACATATATCGAAAATTAAACAATATAGTAGGTAAATACAGCTGAAGAGTTTTTCTAATCAATGCAAACTGAATTGTTTTGAATTGTTTTTCATTCATGTTCAGTCGGGCTTAAGCCAGATTTGAGTCGGCTAATTTTATATTTTGCCCCCCCCCCCCCCTCCAATATTTATTGTTCACTACGACCCTGGTGACACTCTCCTTCTGTCTGGATTGTTTTCATTCTTCGCCTTGTTCGATGCACGTGCATAAAAGGATAATATTTTTTTAAGGTATATTTTCACAGATAATGTAAATTTTAGTCCTTTAAATATAATTTAATGTATAAAAAATTTAAATTCTCTCTCTCTCTCTCTCTTTTTTTTTTTTTTTTTTTTTTTTTTTTCCCGTGTACTAATTTTTTTTTCATTAATTTTTTTTTAATTCCAATAGTTGTATATATTATTGTTATGTTTAATATTAAAATTTTATGTTTTCAAATTTTTGTCTAAATTATGATTCTGATTTATTTAATACTGAAATATATTATTTTTACATATTGCTGTTTAAAACTAATTTATTGTCTTATTCTAATTACTTTATATAGATCTTTAAATACTAGAATATTTTTATTTTTAAAATTTTTATTTTTTCTTTTTCCTGCTTGACAGGGAATAGGTATGTTATATTCTTAAATCTCTTTTCTATAATAATATGCTTTTACTGATATTGTGAGATATTTTATTTAAAATATTTATTCACATATTTTATTGTGCTATTTGAATTGTTTCCAAAAAAAAAAATTAATAATAATAAATAAATAAATAAATAAAAAATAAAATAAAATAAAAATGAATTAAAACAATTTAATAAGTTTATATATAATATTTCATATGTATATACAAATATCTTTCTTAAGATATATGAGATTTCTTAAATAGTTTCAAGAGGATGCTTCACCCTATTTGCCCTTTATCTAAAAAAATGCACACTTATTGCTTTTTGTTGAAAATAGTCTTCAAACTGAAGATAAATGCTATGAATTTTCTTATATCCATACTTAAAACTGAATTTTGAAATTGTGTGGATTTTAAATGCTAAATCTTCTCTTAAGAACCCAAAACTGTCCTTAAGAATCTAAAATGTGCTCCTTTTTTTTTTACTAGCAGCAACTAGCCCTTTTTTAAACCGGAGGGAATCTCTGGTGTGTTGTTGTTATCTACATATTTTCCTCTTGATGGTTTTTACCCTATCAGTGGCTGAGAGGTTCTGCTGTCAAAGTTGGTTGATGAGAAGTACTGGGTTTGATTCCAGGTCACGCTTGGATAGAGTTTTCTAGCCATTTGGAGTTTTCTTTAATATTCTTAAAAGCTCATGCGAATACACACAGGCTAGGACCCCCCTCCTAGAAAGACCCCAATAGAGGGCACTCCACTCAGTCCCAGGTCCCTAGTGTAGACAATCGTCCTTAATTATAACACTACTACACTTGATGGTTTTAAGCTGCTATTTCTGGTCTAATTATCCTTCAGGTGCAAAAATTGACCATAAAGCTACACTCCAAACCTAAACACTCTTGATCTTTTTTTTTTAAATGAATTTGTATATTTCTGTAACCTTAGTGTTTTCAGAGTATAATATATGGTCATGGTAATATTGACAATGATACTTATATCGTATTTCATAATTTTATGTTTAATAATGAGATGAAAATTGTGACCCCCTTTTCTCGTCCTGTTAGTCTAATACAGTAATATTTCTTAAGAGTAATTTTTTACTGCATCCTTGGATAACTTATACTGGATTAGTGTAAAATAATGTACATTAATTCATATTGTTATAAAAATGTTGTAATTTGATAGTTTGCTAATTTACATAGTAAATAATAATCTTAACCATCTGACCGCCGCTGATGGGTATATCCGGTCACTGAGTTGTTCCTATAAGAAATAGATGAAATGTTTATGTTTCACACCGGAAATCTCTTAGGAAAAAAAGAATTATAAAATTAATAAAAACATTGACCCTTTGCCAGTTCCTTAATTATCCTGAATTCAGTTTTTTAGATTTGTACATTTTTAGATAATTTTAGGTCTATTTAAATACATTACGCTTGCGATTCGTCCAGACAGTACTCTTTGAAAAATGTCTAAAATGTAAAAATGTCTATTATGGCTGTACTGATCACCAATAAAGCTTAATTTTCTTTTGTAGATGTAACATAATATACATAATAAAATAATATATATATATAACAATGCATAAACTAAATCTTTTGGGATAAATTATTGTAAGGGTTCATGAAGTAAATATTAAACAATTTTAATCACACTTACCAGATTTGGGTCAGTTGAATTCTTTGGAACTGTACAATTAGTTTTATAATTTCTATGAAAATATAATTTCTTAATTAACCCTTTCGTGACTGCTGACATAGATTCACATCATTTGAAAATCTGTAACTCTGTCAGTGGGTGTTTCTTTTGTAATTTGTGTGTTACATATTTCTTAAGTGTATACCCAGTGTTCATATTTTTGCAATAAAATATACTATGGATAGAAATATATTGATTAGAAAAAATATAATTATAATGTATAACCATTTGTAATATAATTGTGAATACAGAAAATTTGTTCTGAAATATTTTATTTTGAGAGAATAACTCCCGTAGGTGGATCTTATTGTCCAAAAGACAAAATCCTGTGGTCGCAAAAAGTGTTAAAATATATTTATAAAAGTTAAAGTATATTTTTAAAAATGCATAAACTTAAAATATATTAATAAAATTTTAAAGACTAAAGTATCATTCAAATAATAATCCTCTCGCCTACAAAATAAATAGATAAATAAAAAATAAAATAAAGCAATATAGTCCGTGGGGCGTGAGGTCAAATTATGCTTAAAAATTAAGTTTTGTTTGCCACATCTGGTAACAAAGAAATTGCTTATTTTTCTAAAAAGTGGATGTATATAGAGTAGAAAAGTACAATGTTCTCCAAAAAATAGTGGCACATTATTCTTTTACAAGCAAAAAAGAAGAAAATCCCATACAGCCATACTTTCACAGAGACTCCAAGTACTACGGATTCTCCGTAGTTTCTCCGTATTTTGATGTTCAACTACGGATTACGGAAACTATTCCGAAAATTACGGAAAACTTTTCGAAAAAGCTTTTTAATTTTTTTTACCGATTCTCAGCATTTTTTACTGCAGATTTCGCCTCCCGGAATGCCGCCAGCGCGAACGGTGTTTGCAAAAAATTTGCCTACTATTCAGTTTTGGTTTCTATTTGTGCAATACATTATTAGCGAACGCCGTTTGTCTGCGCTTCTAAGCCGGAAACGAACACAACTGATAAGAGCAGTGGTTCTGTTTTCGCTCATTCGAAAGTCTGGGCTTTCGCGGCCGCGGTTGTCGCTTGACAGGAGGGGGAGGTAAAAGAAGCGGTCAGCTTTCTCTTTCTTTAATCACGGGAGGTTTTTAATCGGCGCTCGCTATTCGTTGCGCATCACGCCCTGCTTGGATGCGAAGGGGACCTTTTGAATGGAAAAGCTAGAATGAGGAGAGGGTGAATCATTAGCGGAGATCATCATACATACTGCATTCTAACCGGCAGGCGGCATGGGACCCGTGAGAGCCTTGCATGAGAGGAGGAAATGCTTTGCTGTTTGTTTAGTTTACACTTGCGCTTCCAAATTCTCGTCGATTTTTTTTTTTTTTTTTTTTTTTTTTTTTAATGTAGCTTATTTATTTATTATCTCATTTATTTTAAACTAAATTTTGTTAGAAAGCGAACATAATTTCCGATAATGCTAGATTCCTTGATATTGATAAAAGACTAAAAAATAAATAAATTTCTGTGATTGGCTTTCAAGAAATGTCAAATTAATTATTAGTTAACTGATTAAGTTTTAATTCTTTTTTTTTTTATAAAACATTTATTTTCTTTTTCTCTGAGTAAAAATTCTTTTTATCATTATTATTCAATATTGTTCTGATTTTTTAAAAATGTGTTCTGATTTTTCCGATGTTTTTCCAATTTACCCACAGTGAACTCAAGGCTGCTAAACAAGCAATCCTGAAAGTGAATTCAAAGTAAATGAATAAACCTGAACCTAAATAAGAAATCTTTTTTTTTTTTTTTTTTTAATACCATAGTTATTGAATTGAATCACTTTTTCATTACACCTTTTCAAACTGATAAATACATATATTTTGATTTTAAAATATATGTTGCTCACTAATTTTATAAATATATTTTAGTAACCAGCATCATAGTTAACTAATTTTTTAAACTAAACCATGTTTAAAAATGTATTTTATATGTAAAAAAGCAGTTTTGGGCATTTTAGCTTATTCTCTCAAAGTTATTTTGTATAGTCTTTGTCTTAAGCAACAAAATAAATTTTTGTTAGTCATTGAGTAATTATTTGGTAGTATATTTCTTTTAGTTAAGAATAATTAAGTAACACATTTTTGCATAACTAATTTTTGTTTTTAGTTCAATCACTTAAATTATTGTGTTTATTTAGAACTGCTTGAGACCTGTCTAAATAGTTTATTATTTTTTTACTTTATTCAAAAGACCATTTTTTAATAACAAAAGTAAGTATTTTTGCTCAATTTTAAGTTGGTTTAATTTTATTACAGTGCTTTTGCTACTACATTTTTTTATGCGAAGATTTGGTGCGCATATTACTGAACGACATAAAATGTCGTGTATACTGTACATAGGGACTACTGACAAACTTCCTGGAAGGTTGGAGTCTCTGCTTTCATAACAGCTATTTAAATGATTTCAAATTTTATACTTAAAATTTTACAATATATTTAATTTTATTTTCCTAAAGAAAAAAAAGAAAGATAAGTGTTTTAAAACTGTCTATAAAAAATATTGAAAAATATTTTTTTTTTTTTTTCTTTCAAAGTAAATTATATGCATTTTAAGTAGAATGCCAAATGATTATGTGACAAAAAATACTTTTATTTTTTAAACTAAATATTATAATATATGTATTTTTCATTTACCTCCAAATATAATTATTCATGTACTATAAATATTAATTTTTTTTTATTTATAGAATATTTTTTGTTATGGTTATCTAGTAAGAATTATGCCTTCAATAAACAATATACTATGTAATATATAATAAAAAAGAATGTTGGCACTGATTTTTTTTTTTTTTTTTTTAAATATCTAAAACCAAGTAAAATACTTTCTTTCACTAAATGTATTACTTTTAAGTAAATACAGGGTAACCATAATATGTTTTCATGAAAAAGAGTTAAATTTTGTTGATATATATTTCAATATAATAAGGGCACCAAAAAGAAACATGAATAAGAATAATCGGAATAACATTATTATAAAAAATAATAATAATAAACAGCAGAATATTTACAATTATATATATATATATATATATAATATAATATAATAATGATTATCTATTCAGCATAGTAGAAGCCAAGCAACAGATACAAGATCACTGAAACACCAATGACCAATAAGATTAAAAATTTCTTTGAGACGATAATATTATGTTTGAAATATACCATAAACCGGGGTTACTTGGACCACTTTTCAACTTCAAACACCTATCACTCAAAAGCTATTTATGTTAGAGATTAACTAATTTGTGAAAAACTTGGGTCTATTGTTCTACTTTATTATTACATATAAGAAAATTTTTTGAAACATGCATGTTAATTATAAGAAAATAAAAACTTGGTGGTTTTAATTACCCCGTGATATGGGGTAACAAAAACCAGTGGTTGTAAATCAGTGTTTAACTTCAATTATTCACTAATGGGTAACAAAATCCACATAAAATGCCAAAATAAATTTATTTATGATAGTATACATTTGATGTACTAGTAAAAAATTATATAACAATGGCACTAATATTAACTTATCTAACATTTAATTATTAAGTGCAAAAGGGAAAGTATGACATCCTCTATTAACTTTAACAGGCTTAACAATTGTGATTATGTCTGTGATCTTAATGTCCATCTCATCATCAACATTTGGAAACACATAATCATTTCCCAGTGATTTGGAGCTTTTCCTAAAAAATTTTACCTTTGCTGTTTCTTCCTCAGGTTTAGTTTCTCGAACAATAGAATAGAATTGTTTTTTCACTTCTTTTTTTCTATTTTCAAATATAAGTTCTACAGTGACGTATACATTTAGTGTAAGATCCTGTATTTGTACTGAGTAATCTTTGTATTTTTGGGCACCAACAGGCCTTTGATACTTTCGAGGCATATTGTGTCCCGAAACAAGGGAAAGCATAAAAATCATTTATTTAATAATTACTGCAATTTGTTAATAACCAGTACTTTTTTTTTTCCATTTTATATGGTATAATGTAGTATGGAGTAACAAAAGCCACAGGCTTTTGTTACCCCGTTTTTGTAACAGCTTTAGTTTTTTATATATAATATATAAAACTAAATGGAAATGCATCCTGTGAAATGGCGAAGATGAAAATGTATTGTTTGAGGTTAGGTTGAACAACATTTGTTACTAAATTCTATTAAAAATATAATTGGGATCATTGAAATTATGTAGGTTATAAGATTTCACTAAAAATAACATCAAAACAAAAATATTTATCTAAACTTACCATTGAAAACTTAAGTAACTATTTGTAGACTAGTGAAAACTCTGTTAAATAATGCAAACTTCAAGACATCTACACAGTGTTGCCAAACCAGCATTGAAAATTTACCTATTAAAATGGCTTTTGTTACCCCGCCGGCCTAAGTAACCCTGGTTGATGGTATGCAGAGACTAGTGAATTAATGAAGAGTACATTCAAGTCAAAAGAAAATGCACTGAAAATGTTTGGAGATGAGCTACTTGATTATTTTCTTTTTTATTTATAAGTAAACATATAAATAAATCATATATACGTATGTACATATATATATATATATATATAATTATTAACAAGAAGTTGTTCAAATGAGTAAATATTATATACAATATATTTATAATCAATAAATCAAGTTTTTCTTTTTTATTGGACAGCTGAAAATCTTACTTTTGCAGCTTTTCTTATTTTTTTCAAATGATATGAACCTTGAAACGATTGTTATTATATTTTTTTCATACATCATGTTATAAATACTCTCATAAATAAGAGTGTTAAAAAATTTTTTGTTTCATTAAATATTAAAATAATTAAAAGCCTCAGAATAGCATGGACACTGAATAGGCAGATTTTTTTTAAATGACCCATAGAGAATAAAATTGGCTTTATTTGTATATTTAGTGTTATACTTCTCTTGAATGAAAATCGTCTATATTTATCAGGGAATATATCTTTAATAAATTATTATTAAAGGCCAATTTAATAAATTAAATTGGCTACAACATACTAGTTTTTTATAAATTTTTATTTTCCCATTTGGGAACATTCAGCTTAAACAGATAATTAATTGATGAATAAGTAACTAATGTAAATAACATTTTAAAACTATAAAACTAGGTCATTAACACAGCAAACTGAAATAATACTAAATGGAGCGCAGATCTATTTATACAGCAGTAGTAAACAAGAGAAATTTTTGTTTCAGCTGCCTAGTTAAAAAGCACCCAGCTGAAAATCCCAACATTTGAAACTGCAGTGGGTAAAACTTAAGACGATGACAATTTCATGAATCATTTTGGCAGGCATTTCACGCTGTCAAAATTAAATGTGATATAAAAATGTGGAAACCCAATTTAAGATAGTGTTCATTTAAAGAGGCGTCTAAATTAATTATCCCCTTAAAACAATGTAATACTTAAATCACAACTAAATAATTTATTTTGTTCTTGTTTTCTATTAAATTCTTTTCTATTTGTAAATAGCTAAAGTCAATGATATCCAATGTTCGAATATGTAATCAAATAAAATTCATAAAGATTTTTAGCCACAATGTGCTCTTTACCATCCAGATTAAGTCATTTTGATTGCGATTGAAGGACTTTTTCAAAACTTTTTTCCAAAAAAATCGATTATTTTCTCATTATTTAAATTCTCAACGAGATGTATACAACACCGTACTGGAGCCGCCATTTTCTTTGTTCACAAACAGATCGAATCAAATAATTGAATATGTGTTTAAAAAAAGTTAGAAAACAATGAAATTGGAAAAAAATTTAATAAATTAATTTTAGTTTATTAAAAAAAGGAAATAATTATTCAATTCGATGATTAAACCTTTATTTTAGTATTTAAAAAAAATGTTTTGCTTAACAGTGCCATCTCTTGACATTTTCGTTTAAAATAAACTATCTCGGAATGACAACAGGAATTCATGTATGTTTATACGAATAAAAAATTAATGTGCAAGTTCTTTTTGGGGAACATTGCAAAATTTTAAAAGAAATATCATGTAAAACCCATGTGCAAAAATTCATTTAGTTGAGTGATATGGCAAACAAACCTGAACGATAGCAGCTCTCGCCCCACGGACTAATATATGAAGCAAATGATTAAGCCTTTAACTATAACGGTAGTTAAGAAGTCTGTTTACAAGTCTGTCTTGCATTCCAATTCCATTCTTTTTTTTAATTGACAATTTTTACATTCAACCTATTTTTCTATTTAAAACAGTAAACCCTGCATATTTAGTTAATTTTTTTCTTCTAGTGTTCGTTTAAAAGTTTAAAAATTCATCACCATTAATCGATGAAGTAAATACCATTTTATTTTTGTCAACATAAAATAAGGGGTTTAACACGAATACTCAATGTCACATTTACTTTTTTTTTTTCTGTATTGGTTTGTTTTGAAGAACGATAAAGGCAGGGCTTGTCTTCTTTAGAAAACAGGAATTCTTGATGCTAACACTAATGTCTAAAAATCATCATTTTTGTTTCATTTCTTTGATGTTGTTATATAATTAGACCCAAAACTAAAAAATATTTTGTTTAATTTTCTTTGTTATTTTTTAAGATTTGATTCGTTATCTCATGCAAAACTTTATAAGAGACAGCTCCCTAAACCACGTTAAAAGAAAGATTTATTTATGTCTTGAAAAGTAACTGGAATGAGCTGCAAATTTGCACACCCATATTTTTCAGCATTAGGATTCATTTTATGTAAAAATTAATATAGGTCATAATTCATATTTTTTATGAATATAAATTTATTAATATTTTTCAGAATCAAAAGTAATAATGGATTATGTTTGGGTTTCTTCACTGTATCTCGTAAAAAAAAAAAAAAAAATTATATTGATCAAGTTATTTTTTGTGAAGATATTAATAAAAGTTTGAAATATGAATTTAACATTAGCACCTTCAAACTTTGAACACTTATAACTCTGTGAAAAAATAAGTAAAATATACAACGAATATACTTTTTTGCATTATCGCAATGCCAGGAATTCAAATATAAAATAAAAATGAGGCATTTCCATTGAAAAAATCAAAGTTGGTGTGTGTTTTAATATGTAGACAACCCCCAATTCAAAATTTCAGTTTATTTCCTGAAACTACTCACAATTCCCCGTCAAATGATACCTATTACATTTTTCTACATTGATTAGCAATGAAGTTACATTGAGTGATATGTTTTTTTTTCCCTGACTGTACATTAAAAATTATGCAGTGAAAACATTACAATTTAGTCCTTTTCAAAGGCAGTCAGATAGTTAAATGAAGATTTTGAATTTTTGTTTATATACTTTTTATTCTGTATGCTTTTTTGTTTTGTATCCGTAAACTGCTTAAATGTTGAAAATAACTGCTTAACTGTGGATATAATTTTATGTTTGTTAACACATAATACAGCATATGTTATTATTATTATTTATTTTTTGTTTTCTAATGTTAAATAAAAATTAGTGTAAAATACTGATTCATTTGTTGGTCATATAACTGGTAGATTTTTGTCTTGAAAGGAAACTGACTATCAAGATTTCTGGGTTTTCTTGAAGATTGGAATATTCAATATTCTTGTTTTACTGAAATTTGCACAAAATTAAGCTCAATGTGCTTGTAACTATAATAAAAGCTTCAAAAAAAAAAAAATAATAATAATAATAATAATCATAAATGAATTTTTAAGATAAAAAGTTGTTTATATGAACGATAGGTTTTATAGCTCTGAAATAGTTTGAAATACATAAAAGCATAATTTAATAATACACATAATTTGAATAATATTTCTGAATATGTAAAAACATAGTTTTCTAATATTTTATACAAATCATTTGACAACTATCATTGGAATTGTACTTACTATTGTATTCTTTCATATCCTAATCATCCACTTCATTCTTATTTAAATAGCAGTAATCATAATCTTTATCTGAATTTTCCATCTTGTAAGTACCTTTCATCTTCACACCAAAATTCATCCATTTGCCCTTTTAAATATAACTCCTTGAATTTTCCAAGTTATTTCTTGCTTTCAACGGTTTTGAGAAATCTAACATGAATGTCTCTATATTTCAGACACTTTAATCTTCTCATCGCTGTGATCATAAGGACTATATATTGAGAGTTTTAAAACAGCTCCAAGATGTGTTATGTTGCTTGTGGTGATATCTTTGGTAACATCACTTTAAGATATCAACACCCTATCTCATTTACCATTTTTCTGCAGATATTTTTGCCGTTGAAATCATACTTAATTTTATTTCATCTCAACTCAGTAGGAAATTCATAATCCATACATATTCAGAGTGTTCTGGATTCACTTTCATCTCACTCATGCACCATTTCTTTTATCTCAGTTGAAAAAAAATATAACAACCTTTTGAACAAGATATTTGATAGTTTATTCTGTTGTGTTCCTGATCATGGGCATCAAGGGCAATGGAGCAGCAAACAAAGTTGCAAGACAATCTTTGATTATTCTAATCTATCCATTTCCATATGATTTATGTTAAGTATTATCTAAAAGATTTTTTTTTAGAAACATTTGGCAAAGAGAGTGGGATATCCAAACGAATAATGAACTGCAAGAGATCAAATTACACATTACATATAGCCTATACTTACTCCTATAAAATGTGACAGTATTATTACTGAATTGAGCAATTCAAGACTCGACACAAGAAATTCCTGGACAAAGTTTACTTACTATTCCCATATACTCAGAGACTGCCCTTGCCTCTGTCATTTGTACAGATATACAGTAAAGCACCGTTTATACATCTTTCAAGGGACTGACGTAAAAGAATGTATAAATGAAAAGACATATAATAACATTTTGATTATAACAAATTTCATGACACTTAAGCGAAATGTATATGAAAATACTAATTAATAAAGTTTCTTAAGTTAATAAATGTATATTATGCTTTTTTTAAGACAATAATTAATTAATTAAAATAAAGAAAGATTTATTATAGAAAGTGTTTCATACTATTAATGCATGACTGGGTACTAATTACATGTATCATATATTGAGTATTATATTATACTTCTTAAGAACTATATATGAACAAATTTTGAATATTAATTATATATATTGTGTATCTTTAATAATAAAGCATATGATTTATGTCTGTACAGATAGCTATTTAATAACATTAAAAATCTTTAATTTTCATCTGATTTGCAACTTGTCTATGGGTATTAAAAATTCTACTGTGAATTCAATTGCTTCTTTGATCAGTATTCTTAGATTTTTCCTGTGTTCCTTCATTTAAGATGCTCTCTAGGAAAAATCCGTCTTATTTAGAATGGGAAATAATGATAGGTCAAGAAATTTTGTGAATTCTAGTAGAGTGGAAAAGACATATAACTGATATTAGCAACGTGTAAACGAAGAATTTTTGCATTAAAATGAATAGGAATGAATCGGGACTTCACTTAAAGGATAATGTAAAAGACGTGTAAACGAGAGACGTATAAGCAGTGCTTTACTGTATTTTAAATCATCACTACGAAATCTGACTACCCTTCTGGGCATTAAACCTCCCTACAAAATGGCTGGTTTCTTTTAAGAAAGCAGTTTTGTACTGTGGCAATTCATTTTTATTGTGTTTTATTAATTTTTAACATTTTGTATGTGTGTGTGTGGCTTTTAAATTAAGACTGGCTGGATGGGAGCTGTCATTTATTATGGACTAGAAAAACCATAAGTGCCTTTTAATTCTCTTAACAACAACAACAACAAAAAAAAAAATCTCTCTCTTTTACTTTGTTCAGTACACTATATCCTTTCTTGGACCTTATGCTGTAAAAAATCACCTAACCAACTAACTGGTAGCAAATAGTAAAATCAAATTGAATATATCTCGCAATGCTGATCAAAAAGATAAATGCTTAAAAACTATGTATTCTAAATTTATCTCCTTTTTTCTCATGTACTTTATCACAAAATGTGTTTTATTTATTTACTTTTATAAATTATTATTATTATTATTTTTTTTTTTTTTTTTTGACAATGATTAATACATTATTTTCATTTTGTAATTTAAAATTTAAACTTTAAGCATTTGTATTTTTATTAAAAGTAAATTCTTCATGTAACTAATGCATTTATAATAACTTCTATTAGGTTTTTTAATAATATTTTGTAGACATTAATGTTCTTTTAATAAACCAATATGCCCAATAAGAAGCAGTTTCAAAATCATTCAACATTATCAAATTTGAAACTAGAATTATTTAAAAACTTGAAATTAAATTTATTTGGGCCTATAAATTTTCTTTTGTATTAAAATTCATAAATTTATTTTCTATCCATCTGAAAGATTGTTTGCTTATTAAAAATTAAAATTTTATAATAAGAATATTTTACTTACTGTTGAATACAAACATATTTAATGGTGTAAATTATGAGTTTTAGTGAATTAACAGAATGAATACATTTGAAGCTCTATCATTGAATCTACAGAATCAGTCATAGAAAAATGATAAATCAGAATTCCATTCAAAGTTGTAGAATTTGTCTGAAGTTAAATATCTTTATTTACTTATCATTGTTTTACTCTTAATTTGTGTGTGACCTTTGGAGCATGATCTGTCATATACTTTTTTCTATCTATGAATATGCTGGGACATTATTGAAAATTAATTTTAGTCAGCATTTTGGTCTTGTCTTTTCTTTTAGACTATTTATTGTAGAATGCTGAAATTTTGTACAAGAATTCATTTGCAAATAGAGGGCACATTCTACTCACCAATTTTTTTTTTTTTTTTTAATGGAGACTGCATAAAAGTTTAAATTTTACCTTATTTTCCATAATTTTGAAACTTGTAATATATGTGTAAAATCAGTATTTAAGAAATTAAAGCTAAGAACAATGTCTTGTCTATACCATGCATAAATGTGCTTTATTCAGTCAATCACTACCATGTTAAAAAGAACTCTTGCATTCTCAGATATTTATTTCTGCTAAATATAAAGAATTATTAGACTTTTGTTTTTAATGTAATTTGTTTGTGTTTCAGTATTTCTTATCTTAAATAATTTTTATTTTTAATATGTTTCACATTAAGCTATATTTTCAGAAAATAAAGGCCAAAACTTAGCAGTTTTAGATGAAGAAGAATGGGAGCTTAAAACAGTTACTAGTGCTTTAAAAAACTTTTTCAGGTAAATCCTTGCTAATTTTAAAGAACTTCATTAGCATTACAGTGGCACCTTAATATATACAAATAACTGATCCAAAAACTTAATTAAATTTAAAATGTTTATTTTTATTTTATTTTTTTAACTGGAGAAATTACAATTTGATTTCAAATATCAAAAGTATTGAAGTGTGGAAGCATTATTAAAATATATTATTAGGGGGACCAGAAAGGAATGTCCTTTTTGCGCATATTGATATTTGATTGCCATTTATCAGCTCATTGTATGCTTGAACTCGTGCCAAAGACATTTCAAGATTAGAGTAATTTGTTAAATCATAAATTATTAAAGCTTATTATTTATTCATTTATTTTATTATTTATTTATTTATTTGCAATTTACAGTGAAATAACCAGCCAAATATCAGAAGAGGTACATATCCAGCATTGTATGCTTTTTGAGTTTTGAAAGTGTAACAATGAAGCAGTTGCTACAAAAATCCTTTGCAATGTTTCTTCAAGTACATTAAACATTTGTAAATGCTAAAAGTGTTTTTTTAAGTTGAAATTCAGTAATTTTGGTCTTCTGACTCGTATCAATCAGGAAGACAAACAATTTTAGATAATGATGTGTTAAGTACAGAAGTGGAAGCAAATCCATGTCAAGCAATCGAGAAACTGTGAAACACCCTTAACCAACCTTGGTCTGCCATCGAAGAACATATGCAGCAGACTGGTAAAGTAAGCAGGCAGGGCTTTGGATCTCGCATAATTTATCCAAAAGAAATAGAGCTGACCAACTGAGTACATGCATTTTAGTACAGATTTTAGAACTCAATACAGAAGTGTTTTTTTTATCTTTTGATCAATGGGGAGGAAAAATGGGTTCAAAACACAAAATGCAGTGCTTCTTTTAAAGTGATTCACCACAAAGTATAGCTAAGACTGGTTTACACCAGAAATAGGCACTTTTGTGTATTTGGTGAAGTATTCACAGGGTAATTCATTTTGAAGTGCTGAAACCTGGACAAACCATAAATGCAGACCTTTACTATTAATAATTGGATCAAATATATCATTTTTTAATTGAAAAGTTCCTAGCTATTGTCAACATGAAGGCATTGTGCAAAACGTTAATGCAAGACTGCACTGCACAAGGCAAACCCTGTAAAAGAAAAATGGGGTGGGAGCCTTACCTATCATACTTGCCCAATATTGAGCTATCAGATTTCCATTCATTTTGACTGCTACAACATTTTCTAAGTGACAGAAAAATTAAATATTTGGATGATGTCCGAAATGTGATCTTCAGAAATTTTGCTCAAAAACCAATTGATTTTTATTGATACGGCATTGAAAACTTACTCTCTAGATGCCAAAAGGTTGTTGATAACAAGGGTGATTATATAAGTAATTAAAAATAAAAATTAGTTAAAATATTATCTGTTTGAATTTATTGCAAAAAAAATTACACTACTTTCCGATCCCCTTAATATATCTGAAATAGAAGTTTGTGTATTAATACTGAAATTATATAGGATATTAATATAAAAGTAGTAAAATTTTAGCTTATTGAAATATATATGTTGTACTAGCTACTTTCAGTGACCCGTTGGTTGACGACCCCCTATAAATCTGACCATAGCAAATGTCAGTATTTTAACTTTCTGTATGTTGCAACTACAAATATATCGTGTAGTGTAGGAAAGTGTTTCATAACTTATGAAATATGCATCCTTTTCTTCTTGTTTAAATATATATATGTGCAATCATTTTTTTATTCTTAGTGGTGTTCTTAATTTTAGTATTTTATCAGAATACATGGATGAGATTTTTGTGCACATTTGCTTTTTTTTCTTTCTTTGGTTTGTTAAAATTAAATTCAGTTTTTGATAGCCCATTTTCTTAGATTTGCAGTGTGTTTGGTTTTTTTACTTCTACTATGGCTGTTTGAGTTGAAAAAATTTGAAAAAATAATTCAGTAACATAAAATTGAAATCTGGATACTTGAATAAGATTTCTGTGTGTAATTGCATTTTTTTATGTTTTTATTTCTTAAGTTTAAGTTTTTTTTTTTTTTTTTATTCTTAAAATTCAGTCTATTCTGTTGAATATGGTGCATTTTATCCTTCTGCTCTACTATGCTCCTTCAGGTAGAAAAAATAAAAAAAAAATAATTTAATAATTTGAAATTGAGTTTTTCAGGGGTGATTATATTCAAGAGCCACCCTTGATTTCAATGATTTTAATCTAAGCCATCCATATTTTCATATTTTTTGCTCAAAATTCACATAAAACTCCTTTCACTCAAAATTTAAACTTTTAAAAATCCAAATAAAATGATTTTTATTTAAATTTAGAAAATCTAGAAAAGCTTATTCTGAACAAAACATAAATATTAAAATAAATCAAAATTCTAAAATTCAAAGTCCCTTAAAAAGTAAATATCTAGTTAAAAGCAGATTTAACAGCTATTTTATTCAATTAAGTAGAATTAAAATATACTTATTTTTTATAATCTCTATCTGATAAATATATTACTTAAATGTTTGATCACTTAGTTTTAAAAGTTAGTGCTCAAATGTAATTAAAAATTAGATCACGTGTTAAGTTATATTTCCAACAGCTATATTTTTATTGATCCGGCATTGAAAACTTACTCTCTAGATGCCAAAAGGTTGTTGATAACAAGAGTGATTATATAAGTAATTAAAAATAAAAATTAGTTAAAAAGTTATCTGTTTGAATTTATTGCAAAAAAAATTACACTACTTTCCGATCCCCTTAATATATCTGAAATAGAAGTTTGTGTATTAATACTGAAATTATATAGGATATTAATATAAAAGTAGTAAAATTTTAGCTTAAAACAGGAATAAACTACTACGTCAGAAACGCCAAAGAAAAAATATTGAGGTGAACGCCAAAGAAAATATACAGCTGTTTCGGTAGCCTAAAGCATACCGTCATCAGTGCAAAAAGAATTCTTTTTGCACTGGCAAAATGGTTAAATATGGCAAAATCTTGCCATATTTAACCTCTCCTTTTTAGATTCTCGGAGAGCCGAGTCTGTCTGTGCGCTGCCCGAGATCGCCTCAGCCTGGGAAAGGCAAAATGCTTAGTGTATACATAAAAGTTTTGATCTCTTTTGCAGTTTCGTTTCTCTCACTGTTATTTCGCCAAGCAGAGTGAGAATAGACGAGCAGAGCCTCTTTACCTATAGCCTACTATCCGAGAGAAATGTGAAAGTTTACCTATGCAATATTGTCACATGAAAATAAGCCCGAGCCTTTTTAAAGATACTGCCTATGTTTATTTTGTTGAATAATGATAAAAAAACAATTCATATTTTCCATTTTTTTAGTGAAATGCCAATGATATGAGCTTGTAATAATTTGTAAACAACGATTTTATCGAAAAAATGATTCTGAAATGGTTATTTCAAATGACAACAATGAACAAGTTATACACACAGACATTCTGTCTGATTACAAAAATAAAATGGACAAAAAAGACATTTCTAATATAAAAAGTTAAGTAAATAAATAGATAAATAAGGAAGCTTAATCTTTCATAATGAAAAGATTTCCACAGGATATTGTTCGACAAAGAATTTCTTTTTTTCTTCAATGACTCTTTTCATTTATGTTATTGCACTCATGTTTGTGAAAGTTGCAACACCATGAAATAACTGTCAGAAATGAATGAAATTTATTCCACATATTACTTATAGTGTTACAAATAAACTATCAAATGTACAAGAGAAAAAAAAAGAATGCCTGAATCAGTACTTTGCGTGTCTGCCACAATGAGCGATGAGAGTCTGTACAAGTCGTGGCATTGATACTTACAGGTTCTGATGTAATCCTGGGGAATGGCATTCCAGATGGCTTCGACTTGACACCAGAGTTCAATCTTACTGTGCACCCCACCTGTTGTACGAGCAAGTCGCCGACCAATGAAGTCCTAGACATGCTCGATGGACGACATATCCAGGAAATAAGCAGGCCATGGAAGAAGCGAAACCTGTTTACGCTGAAGAAGGCTCTTGCAGTCTGAGAAACAAGTGCACGGGCATTATCCTGCTGAAATACAGCACCCGGAATGTGTCAAAGAAGGGGAAGGACCTCTGGCTACAAAATTTCCCTTACGTAGCAATCACTGTTGAGGTTGCCCGCAATATGTAATAGATGAGATCGACAATTATATCCAATAGCTCCTAACACCGTGATGCTAAGCGTTTGTGCAGTATGATGCTGGATAACACACCGTGGGAGTAGACATTCTCCCCTATAATGTCTGACGCATACTCTTCCATCATTGTACTCCAGACTGTAGCGAGACTCATTGAAGAAAACAATTTGTTTCCACTGGGCGCACCACGTGCTGTGTTGCTGAGCCCATTGAAGTCAAAGGGGTCTATGAATCAGCCAGAGAGGAATCCTGCGTAGAGGAACCCTTGCACACAGTTCATGCTGCAGCAAACAGCGACGAACCGTGGAGCTAGACAACAAAATACCTAGCCGTGCTCCAATGTTGTACTAACACATGAGAGAATGCTGTACGGTCCGTCACAGCAATGTGGATGAGGTGTCTGTCGTCTCACGTAGTTGTTCTATTGCGCGTCCCCACTGCCAGGTTTTCGGCTTGTTTGATTCTCCTCTGTCCATTTCTTCCAAAAACGCATCGCTGTTGTGGCATTACACTGCATGCGAACTGCGTTTTCTCGATACCAAAATCTACCTTCTCGCATACAAATGATGTGGCCTCGTATGAACTCCATTAGTTATTGGTATGGCACCCTCCTCTTTTCACAAGGCATAGTGACCACCAGTTAAACGTTTACTGCGGACAGAGGATGATAAATAGATTTCAACGTGCCTTTACAGTCCTTTATATACCTGGATCAAGCAACTAATAAGTTGGTTCTTGTTCCACGCATGCGCAATTGCTTTGTAAGGCCTGCCGCACACCAAAGAGGCAAGCGACAGCGGCATACGCGATACGTCTCTTGAATTGGTGATGTGGCGCAAGCGACTCGAGTTTTGCACTCACACCGAAGCGACGGACACATCCTGCGAAGGAAGCATTTTTGATCATGTGTGCTTGTTGACTTTTGAGATGTCAGGTTTTATTTATTATAATATAAGGAGATTATAATTTCTAAATCTATTATAATTTCAAGTAAAACAGAAAAAAAAAATTAAGATAAGAGTAATTAAGGAGAAAATAATTATTAAATTTAAAAATAGTTTTTTTTTTTTTTTTTTTTTTTTTTTTTCTGTTTTGTTAAATTAATCAAATATTATATTCTAACTAAAAACACTTAATTTTTCTTTGTGATTTAAGGAAAGTAATTTTCAGTCGAATTTCAAGTAAAACAGAAAAAAAATTAAGATAAGAGTAATTAAGGATAAAATAATTATTAAATTCAAAAATAGTTTTATTTGTTTGTTTGTTAAATTAATCAAATATTATATTCTAACTAAAAACACTTAATTTTTCTTTGTGATTTAAGGAAAGTAATTTTCATATTTTTGTGGGGGAAATGGGTGGGGGGGGGTAATGTTTTACTTAAATTTATAATTAACATTTGATAAACATCTTCTTATAGAAAAAGCTGATCGTTTGCTTTAAATGTGTTACTATTGTTGTGTAAAAATATATAGTCTATTAAATTATTAAAAAATTTTATTTTAACCTGAAAAAAAAACTTTATTATTAAATAAATAAATAATTTAAATAATTTTTATATAGCACTTTTTATTTATATTTTATTTATTTATTTATTTATTCAATTTTTTTATTTTTATTTATTTATATATATTTTTTAATTTATATTCATTTAAATGAATGAATAAAATAAAAGTCAATTTTCCTTATTTAAAAAATGTTTAATTTTTTAAAATAAAAGAATAATTTAAGAGAAAATAATTATTAAATTTAAAAACTAATTTTTTGTTGTTGAATTGATAAAGTATTTTAACTTAAAAAAATATTATTTTATTTTATCATTTAAATAAATGAATAATTTAGAGGAAAATATTTTTTATATTTCATTTATTTATTCCTTTATTTTGTTAATGTTTTATTTAAATTTTTATTTAATGTTTTATATCCTGTTTCTAGCAGAAAACAAAGCTTGTCTGCTTTAATTAAGTTATTATTGATATGCAAACAAATATTCTATAAAATTATTACTATTATTTATTTTTTTTTTTTTTTTTCCAGCTAAAAAAAGTGTTTTTATTTATTTTTTTCTTTATAATTTAAATAAATGAATAATTTAAGAAAATTTTACATTGCACCTTATATATATATATATATATTTTTTTTTTATTGTTAAATTTAAATTAATAGTTTCCAGTTGAAAATGTTGATTTTAAATCTGAACAGTTTTTAATAAAAAATTGCAAAATGATGCAAAAACCCTATAATTTCCAAGATGTTATTAACATTGTACTAAATTCCTATATTTTATCTTCTTCCCTTTTAAATGAATAATTTTTCTCTATTTTTCCTTTGTATTGTTTTTCTATAGAATATATCTATTTAAAATATATATATACATATATAGTAGAATTTAATCATTATCCTTTTTCTTAAATTATTTTTCTACTTTAAAAAAAAAAAAAATTCCCCGGCGAGGGTCGAACCGAGTACCATTGTGACATGAGTTCAACCCCTAAGCCATGCATCCCTTGCTAGTTTCTTTTATCGAAAACGGTCAAATGGATGAAATTCAAGAGCGATATTTTAATATATAATAGGGGTTATTACACAAAATTGTTACCCTATAATTTGTTTTCATCTGTATTTTTTTTATTTTAATGTTTTTCCTTTCTGTCTGAACTTAAATTGTTTGCTGTATATTACACGGACTTGAATTTGGTATTGTCATTGTAGGACTCAGCGTAGTCACTTTTGTTTTAATACTGTTATTTATACAAAGCAGTCTTCGTAATATGCAATCGAAGAAAAATATTGCAAAGGATTACTAAATATTTCTATTAAAGTTATTAGTATTGAAAAAAGCGACTGCGTTGAGCCCAGTGTTATTTAAATTTACCCACAGGTTGTCAAATCTCTATCGCCGCCATGTTGCAACATGAGCGACAAGTGTGAAAAGTTTAGCATGTGCAATTCGAGTGACAAACGGGAGACACATGCTCGACTGATAAGACATGATGCTTGTCTCTCTGGTGTGCATATGCAGTAAAGTAAAAGTTAGCGGCAATGCTAGGGATTGTCTCTTATGTCGTCCAAGTCGCGCTTGTTTCTTTGGTGTGTGGCCTGCCTAACTGTTGGAACAAAAGAAAACATTAAAATTAATTTAATTTTTCCCGCGTTAAAATCAGAAGAATTTTGATTATTCCAACATGTAAAACTCAATTGCCTACCAGACGACTATAACAGGCTTTTTGAAACTTATTTATATCTCAAAAAATACATTTTATCTTAATTTAATTTTTCTGGTAGAGAAATAATTCCAGTTAACCAAAATATCCATATAAAAGGTGTCTTACCTTGACCAGAGATGTTGAAGCCAGCTGAGAAAATTTAATTCAATAACTCAGTTCAATAAAATTACCATCTTGACATTTCACATTTTGATCTTTTCAAACACATAAAATATATTTACACTTTATACAGAAGGTAAAAAACATAAATTGGTTAGGACCCATTTTTAGCCCTTATTTCTTCTCAAAACTACATCATAAAACTCAACAAGTAACTTCAAATCAAAACTCACTATATAGCATTTTTTAATCTTACATCTCTTTTTCAGAAGCAAAAAGTTTTCCACTTGTAGACTACAAGCACCTTCTATTGGCCAGAATATTCACTAAATGTTAAGCAAATAAATATGCAAAATAAAAATTGTTATAAAAAACACATAAACACAAATTAAATCAGTAAATTATTAAGTTACAATATAAAAGAAATAATAATCTAAAATAATAATAAAAGGGTGCCCCAAACAAATAATTAAATTTTAGATATTTGCCGCTAATCCGGGACTGAAAACCACAAGAAAATTTTAGGAAATCGTGTGGTGCTGCCATCTGTTGTGGACTTTTTGAAATAATTTCCCTTTTTCTCAACACTCCCACCTTGATTCATCGGCAGGTGAATCAACTAAAATGAAAAAAATATTTATACATGAAACATATAGATATAGGGAAAAAATAACATGAATGCAATTAATTGAAGTATAAAAAGTTTGTCAGTTCAAAGTTTTTTAGTCCTATCGGTTAGGAGTTCTAACTATTCGACCACTCCTGGTCATTTTTGACACACTCTCAAGATGTTGTTTTGTCTTGGGCAAAACTTTATTCAATGACCTGGATCGTTAGGTACAACTTCAGTGTCCTGTGATTTAGTTTTCATGAGAGGATCACTTTTTGAGCCCACTTCTAATGGGAACACTTTTTGTACTGGCCTTACCAAGGTTCCACTCTTGACTCTCAGCTTGACAACTCTGATACGGTTATCTTTTCCAGGATAGACTTATTGTATTACGGCTAGTGGCCAATTTAGTCGTTTCTGATTATCAATTTGGATGATCACCACATCACCTACTTTCAAGTCTTTATTATCTTTACCAGCTTTCTGGATCAACTGGCTTAGGTATTCTTTACGGAATCTATTCCTGAATTGCTGTCTCACTTCTTGACAATAGGCATGTCTTGAGAGCAGCTTTTTTCGGTCCAAATAGTCTAAATCTGGAGTACCCGATTCCTTCAAGTCAAAAAGAAAATTGGATGGCTTTAGAGGTTTGAAATCACCCAAATCATTGGATATATAAGTAAGTGGGCAATTATTTAAAACAGCCTCGACCTCACACAGAACAATAATTAACTCTTCATATGTCATTACAGACCTTCCCATTACACAAAAAAGTAAATCTTTAGTGGAGCGAATTAAGCGCTCCCACCAACCGCCCCACCACGCAGCGGTGGGCGGAATGAATTTCCACTCTATCGGATGTAGTGGATTGTGACATATCTTTTCCCATGTTCTTAAAGCTGCAGCAGTACCAGTAAAGTTAGTGCCGTTATCCGAGTATATTATGGAAGGACGACCTCTATGGGCAATGAACTGCCTTAATGCTTGTATAAAAGATTGTGAACTCATGGATGACAACAGTTCCAGGTGCACTGCATGATATACAGCGCAGGTAAAAAGTATTACCTACAATTTTGTCCTATTTCTTAAAAACAGGGGACCACAGACATCGATACCAGTAACTTCAAATGCAGATGCATCTTTAACTCTGTCTTCTGGCAGATGTGTAGGGGCTGTTGCTGTGGCTTTACTCATTAAGCGCCTGCACACAGCGCATTTTCTTATTACTGATTTTACAGTTCTTCTTACAGAAATTATCCAGAACTCCTCTCTGAGTATACTCAACAGTGTCTGAACACCAGCATGTGAATTGTTGGTATGTAATTCCCATATCAGGCACTCTATGATGTGGTGTTTAGGTGGCAGTAAAATCAGAACCCTGAATTCATAAGTGTCTTCTCTTTCAATTATTTTGGTTTTGACTCTAATAAGTTTATTTTCATCTACGACCGTGATAAGACCCCTAATGGACTCTCCAGTCACCGGAAAACTCTCCACTTGAATAATCGAAAAACGTTTCAATTTTGATTTTTGGAACTCTGAAGCAGATAGGAATGGCCGCCCATTCAGTGCTCCCCCTTGACAACTCTGAATAAATCTCTGAATTAAAATCAAACAACTTTTATTAAATTTCACAAACTTAACATTAGTATATTAATATCAACAATATAGAAGAACAAATTAGCAACAACGATGTAATTTTTTTAAACCCAATAAACCGGCATACAGGGCTGCCAACAACTACGCAATTGGCGTAGTAACTACGCTTTAGCCTGCTTCTACTACACTCTACGCATCGTATACTTAAAGCTACGCTTTTCCTTTCCCCATCGTCATCTTGTTTACAACGAGCGAACTCCGATTTCACCACGGATTAAAAAAGTATAATATAAAACTAAATAGTGGCAGACACTGAAAAAAAAATAAAAAAAACTACTTTCTTTTTTCTTTCTTTCTTTTTCTTTTTTTTTTTTTCCTTGCACACATCTAGACAGAAATCCCAATCCAATCCTTATCAACTTTTTATTTTGCATTTCCAACAGTTGCCGCATAAAACATTATTCTTTGAATTTTATTTTTTATCTGTGAAAGTGCTTCTTGAAAATATAAAAATAACAAAACTAACTTTTACAATCTAGTTGAAGAACCACATGCTTCATCGTAAATACTCATAAATAAATAGTAAAGAAAAAAAAAAAAAACATTCTAGTGCTAGGCATTGCGTAATCGAAATATTGCTGACTCAGAACGGGAACACATATTTGTTTACATTAGCTGAGAGTGTGCTTAATTAAAACCGCAAGCACAGACACCGCAAGCTGAAAGGGGGGGGGGGGGAAGAAAGAAACCGAATGCTATGATTGTCTTCATGGCTATGATTATGCTGTATTTTGATTTTCATTTAAACTCTATCAATGTTTCAGTTAACTTAATGCTTAATAAGTCGCTAAAAAATAATACTTTCTAACGAAAAAAATTGTTTATTTTAATTATTTATCGATAAAAATAATGGATTCAAAGTTACTGAACTTTAAGTACGATTGACAACGCAAGGAAACTAAGACCAGGAAGAGCTATCTTCCGTGGGAGACTTTCTAAAGTGTCTGAAGCCGTAATCACGCGAGTTTTGGAGAAAACAGTATAAAGTCGGACTTTAACGGAGGAATTGTCCTCTGTAATAGGAAACTTTCTTAAGTGTTTTAATATACAAGTTTCTGAGAAAATCATGGAAAATTTTGAACTTTATCGTACGAAGTATCTACCGTTGGAGAAAGAAAAAGAATATTTTCTGTGCTTTTTCTTAGGATAACTGAATACGCGATAACTTAGTTTTTATTGGGTGATTCTAAGAAATTTTCATATCTGAAAATGGGACTTTCACAAAAATCGCCGGATTTAAAATGGATTCATCACAAAAATAGCACAAGAAAATTGCGTATTTTATAAATCAGCCGCAAAAAATGACATTTCAGTAATAAAAAAAAAAGCTGATTTATGACTAAATAATTAGACATTTTTAGAAAAATAACATCTATTTTAGCAATTAGTTTACGATTACGTAATTTTGAAAATTAGCTGTAAAATAATTCCGTATTTCTATAAAAAGCCACAAAATTATACTTATAATGTAAATCATGTTTGAAAAAATCAAGAAATTCATCGATTAGCATCAAAATAAAGCCTTTTTCAGCGATTAAACATAAATTTTGTTAATTAGCGGCGGAATGATTGCGTATTTCCGTCATCGGCTACAAAAATATCGCCATTTACTGAAATCAACTGGGGAAAAAAAAAAAAAAAAACCTTTATTGGCTAGCAGCCAAATGATAGCATATAAAACGTAAATTTTTGATTATTAGTGGGTAAGCGATCCCGTATTAGCGAAAACTACTTCAAAATTATTCCCGATTTCCGAGATTACACTTTGAAAAAAAAAAAAATGCAAATTTCACTGATTAGTGGCAAAATAGTTGAGTATTTAAGATTCAGCTTTCAGATGAACGTATTTTGCACAAATTAGTAGCTAAATAATAGCGTGTTTCGGCAATCGGCCGCATAATAATCGCATATTTTAGGATTTACCTTTAAAGAAGAGTGAATTTTATCAATTAGAGCAAAATTATAGTATATATTAGCAATTATTTGCTATTAAACGTAGATTTTGTAAATTTGCAGTGAGATAATTACGAATTTCGGCAATCGGTCGTAAAAATATTGCGAATTCTGTCAAATACGAGAAGAATAGCATATTTATTTAATTAATGATAAAAACGTAATTCTACCCCCCCCCCCCCCCTCTACGGAAACTCGATTTTTTAGGTATATTTAGCAATAATCTTAAGGGGGAAAAAAGTTTCAGAAAAGTTGATGGCTGTCAGTTTGCACTGAAATTGAATTTAATGTTGTACAATTTCAATCCTTTTCCATCCTTAATAACAATGATTATTTTATTGTAGATTCAGTTTTATTACATTTTCTAATATCTAAACTATTAAAATTGTTCATTATTTTGACTTTTGTTACTCCAAAAATTTAAGATTTTGTTTAAAAAAATCCAATTTTTGTATCTGTTTGAAGTATAGCATTGAAATTATTTTCACATCAATTGTCTTGTTCTTGTAATTAAACAAGTTTCTTTTGAATAGGCATGCACTAAATGTTTGATTATTACTGAATAATGAATATTCAGTATACTGAATAACTAAAAATTTGATGCATACCTACATCTTACCTTTTTTTTTTTTCTTTACTTAATTTCATATGATTATTGCTAATTTATTTTTGTTAGTAGTTTCTTTCTTTCTTTTTCTTTTTTAATTTTTAAAATTGCTCCTCAAAGTAGCCGAAATGCTCCTCAAAATTTCTCTGAATACTCCTCAAACTGTTTTTGAAAAGTTGGCAACCCTGCATATTAGTGTATTATATTAGAATTAGTGTATTTTCATGTACCCATGTTAATATAAAAAGTAAATTTGGATAAAATTTCTATTATTTTTGAATGTTTGATTATTAAAAATCAATAAATTTCAGAAAGTAAGTCATAATGTAAACAAAAGATTTTATGCTTATTTATATTTTAAGTATTTTCTAATTTTTTAGCGACTACACTTTGTAGCTTAAAACTACACTTTTTTTTCTTTTTAACTACACTTTAGCACTCCCAGAGGTTGGCAGCCCTGGGCATAACATTATCAGAGGCAATTATCTAAAAGTTGACCAGCAACCTTTTAAAAAAAAACTTTAACAACTTTTAAATTTATTTCAACAGCGATAAATCTCTAATAATTTTTAACAACTTAACATGTCAGAGCCAGAAAACGATGTTAGCCCAAGACCAACAAACTTCAGAGTCAACATTATGCAACAAAGACGTTAGTCTTAAACTGATGAACATCAATTCAAAATACCATAATGTCTCCAATGTTCAACTTTAAAAAAAAGGTACGAAACACCGCACACTTTATTGAAACATTTTTACCTATGAAACAAACAAACTTAAAGTGATTAACTTTTAAAAAATGCAAAACTCATGATAACCAGATGACAACGAGCATTGCCGGAAACCTGACATACATACATATATATATATATATATATATTTTTTTTTTTTTTTTCTCCTTGCTGTTTTGATTTCAACTATTACTTACATTATAAAGTATTTCAGCAAGACTGTTCAACATTAAATGATAAACATACTCCTTCAAGATCATAACAGAATCGCTGACCTACTTATAACACATTGCTTTTTGACTTTGAAGCAGGCCACAGGCAGACTAATGTAAACTCATCTGCACATTTTTATTTCTTTTGAAAGCTATTAACTAACTATAATAATCTGGTGTGTCACTCACACGACTTTCTCTTATCCTGAAATTTAATACTATAAATACAGGTTGAAGATTAACAGGAAATATAACGATGTTATGTAAACCTATGTTAAACAATTCAAATTAGGCTTTGGGAGAGATTTATATGATAATTAGTTCTGTGTGAGGGGGGGCTACCGCCCCCCCTCAACCCGCCGTTTCATTAATGTACCTACATTTATATAGAATTCAATTTGGTTATTAAAAAATAATTCTGTTTTTTTTTTAATAATTTATTAAAATTATTATTTAAAAAAATTATCTTTTATGATAATGCAGACGATTTCCATATTAGAGAAGTAGTATAACACCAAATATCCAAAAAAAATCCATTTTATTCTCAATATTAAAAAGAGAAAAAAAAAATACGATTTTTTTTTTATAAGTTTTTTTGTTGTTGTTAACCCGTTAGTAGTCGCTAGAGACAGCGCCACCTATTATAAATTGCGCACTTTTAATTTAATTGTCACCAATAATTTTAAGAAGTGACGTGACTGACGTTTCTCCGATTTTATTCGCGTTTAATGTATATCAAATGCCACTTCTAAAAGTTTTTGGTGGCTATTGAATAAAAAAATCTGGCAACACTAAAAAATGGGCGGCAAATCGACCAACTAGCGACTACTAACGGGTTAAAAGTAAAAAAAAAATCTATAACTTTGTTTTAAATTATCGCAGATTGATTGCTCAACCATTCGTTTTAAAGGTATTGGCGAGCTCTTTTGAAAGATACCCATCATGAAAGTTTCCTCCCTAGGGGGGGAGGCGAAGCTCCTACATACACAATTTTTTTTTCCTTGTTGACTATCTCTATTACAAGAAATATATATTCATTTCATTTGGTTTAGTGCAGTCCATAGATGTTAAACTGTACTTACCTGCAATTTCCCCCATCGACGTAATATATATGAATACTTTTGAGTGTCCCTGTACACGAACCATTTGCTTGATCTTAACGAAAGTTTAATGTAGCATCCTTATATGATACACATTTAAAATACCAAGTTTGAACTCGCGTTCGAAAATTTGACCCAAAAACAATGCTTTCTCTATCTTATGGGTAAGAGAAAGTAAAAAGGGGTAATATTAAAAATTATTTACATTACACAAAATCACAGAATATTTGTCTTTCTTTTTTTAATTACTCTATCCCCCCCCCCCCTCCAAGAAAGTGAAAAATACAGGTTTAAATAAAATTCCAAAGTGCATTTCTCCTATTTTATTATTTAATTTGCTAAATTCATCATAATTTGCTTTTAAAAAGTAAAAATGGCATGTGGCATGTTTCTTATATTATCTGAAACCAATTTTCACAAATCTCTAAAATTCGAAATTGCCGCGATCATTGCAATTTCGGATTTACGAGTTTATACCGTGACAAATTATTACTTAAGTAATTATTTTTTGTTTTATCTGTAATTATGATCTAATAATGTTTTACTAAATGATGAAAATAATATATATATTTTTTAAATATTAATCATGCGGATTGCTGTTAACATACGGTTGTTCAAGTGAAAGGCATGAACATAGCTGCCAACTTTTCCCTTTTTTGTGGAAACTTCATACCTGAATTTTTACTTTCTTTTATATTCAACAGAAGAAAGTATTGGTTTCGTAATTTTTTTTTACTTCCGGTTTTCAAATTTTTATACATTTTGATAGGTTCAGAACAAGATTTGATCATTTTTAGAAAATTCTATTTGTATTGTACAAGAACTTGTGATGACTATATATCTCAGGAACTAGAGTGCACAATTTCATATAAAATTCTATGTAGTTGCACTTTGACCTAAATTAGTGGTTATCAAATTTTGGTGCAAATTGCTCAACAGATGACAATGCGATTTTTTTCTATTTAAGGGAAGTCTGTATCTCAGATTCTATTGTATAATCAAAACTCGATAGGTAAGTAGACCATTATGAAAATTTATGATCGTTCAATTTTAGTGTATAATGATCGATAGTGGGCACTGTTATTCTACAATTTTTCCCATTAATAGGGAGACTATATCTCAGATTATGTTACACTTAATTGCACAAAACTTGGTATATGAAAGGACCACTATGAAATACTATGCTGATTCAATTTGGATACATATCGGCCGACAGGTGGCGCTGCTATTACACACGTAAATAAAGATTATTTTTCAACTTCTATGGCATATAAATGCACCAAAACAGGTATTGACATAATTTGGGTGTATATCGGCCTACATATGGCACTGCTATTATTCACCTCCTGTGATTTTCAACATTGCTACATCTTGGCATCTGTTGATTAAATTTGTATCAAATTCCACAGGTAGAATACTTATTGTAAGAAGTTATGATTGAATTTTTGCGCATGTTAAACTGTAAGTAGGCCTGTTATATAGAATGATATAGAAGAAAGTTTTGTAAAGGTTATAACAAGCTAGTTTTTTAACAATTTTTAATTTGATCGGTTAAAAAAAAAAAAAAAAAGGCAGAGTTCTATTTTAGAATAGTGGTGATAAATCTGATTTAAAAATTCAAAATATTGACAAATTTTATAATCAAACATCCGGAATACATTGATTTAAGTATTTTCAATTGTTTCTTAACAGCAATAGCCTTCTACATACTAGTTCTAAGTTTTAAGATGATCTCATAGCGAGCTGATGAAAATATTTTTAAATTACAATAAGATAATTTTAATTTATATCTTTATAATACATAAATTTAAATTCATTTATATGAACACCCACTCTTTTTAGAAAAAGGTCCCAGATTTTCGGAAGCCATGAGTCCCGGGGACCCAGGATTTTGAAAGCCTAGTGCTATCACTCAGGAGAATAAAAAGGTTTAGAACATTAAATTTCGATTTCAGGGGAGATAAATTCAATTTGGAAGTAAGAGTATTAAATCTTTTCTTTTAAATAGGTACATTATAGTCTTCAAAATGTTCTTATTGCTTGAAAAGAAATAAAATGTAATAATTCATTATCTCAAATACCCTGAAATTTGACCCATTTAGCTTTTCCTTTAATGACTTTTGAAATGGGTCTATACTATATGATGTCTTAGATGGTTTGAAATGTCACGCAATACATATATTCACATACTTAAAAAAAAAAAAAAAAAAAACATAAATAGCTTCAATTTAGGTATTTACCTAACCGACATAAATATAATTATTTCTGAACTATTTTATTTTTATTAGTATTTTTAAATTGTAATTGCTTTACGCATTTTGGTTATTTGTTCACGAGACATTTTTTATTTTCACAAACTAATTAATTTTTTTTCATAAATGGGATACCATTTTCAAAAACCTGGATTAACCCCTGGTTAGTATATATTTTATGTATGCACACATATGTTTATATAAATATAGTCTCAGAAATGGATCTAATAATGGATAAAAATTCAGGGTTAAGGGTATTTTGAGATGGGAAATCGATCTGACAAATGGTCATTATCAGGAAAATTAATTTTCACCCATGAAAAACGTTACAATGCCTACATTTCTTTGGAGAGACCTAAATTTTTTTACAAAAATCAAGGAGAAATGATATTTTGAAAAAATGACCAATATCACAGATCATGGAAATCATCTTTAATTTTTTTTTTTTTTTTTTCAATAAAATTGAAATAGTGTGTTTTTTTTTAGCTTTAAGAAACTAGAAATGAATTATTTACATAAAAATATATGCTAAAATTTTGTTGTCTCATAAATGCAATATGAAAATAAAAACTTATCAATTGAAACTTGGTCTTCCATCTTTTGACAAATAAAATATGTGTATTTAGATTATAAGAACATTTAATTTGTAAAAAACATTAAAGAAAACATTGTTCATTTAGTTATGAATCTGATGAACAAAGTGAACAAATGACTTTTTTTGTGTCTTTTTCATGAACACTAAAATAATTCCAAATGGGTGATTTAAAACTAGCCATATCTGAACTGTTAGTAATTGTTCCTTTTCAGAACATAAAAGCATGAAACATGCTCATCATAACAGATCATGAAGAAATAAGCTTCTGAAATGAAACTCCTTATGCAATAGAACTAAAGCAATGGTTTTAGTTTTGTTTCTGGCTCTGATTCATTCTTACTTCTAATCAAAACTTTTGTTCTGATTGTTTCAGAACTCCTGGTGAAGTAGTAGCTATAGATTTTAGTTTTGTTTTTGCATTGATTTCAAACCAAAACTCTTTCTCTCATTGTTCATGGTTTAAAACTCCAAATTAAATCACAGTAGAATATTTTTATAGCAATTAAATAAATAACAATAAAATTATGAAGAAAGCCTTTTTTAAATTCTAAGTTTTATACAGAAATAAGTATTTTGAAAATATGATTAAAGCTGTAAGACTATTTTGAAGACAACATTAATGAGTAATTTAATTCTTTTATGTATTTTTATGACAACCTGAAATTTAATATCTATTAAATTTTAATTGATCTTAAATATTCAAATTAACCACTTCACCGGCCACTGTAGTATGTGGAAGGCTACCCGAAGTGGTTAAAAAGACATGTAACATAAAACTGCAAAATAGTAGTCTGTCAAATATAAAAGCAGAATACTTAGCACAGAACAATTCAAATCTCAATTTCAGTTGATATGATAAGCCATAATAATTTTATTTTTTAATATCAATTATGCTTATGTGTCATTTTTGATAGTTAGGTTAGCAGAATATAATGTGTATTTAAAATTATCTTTTTGAAAATAAAATCTTTTTATATAGATATACATCAGCTATCTGTGTGTAAATTTTCATCACATTCTGATTCGTGATGTTGCATTTTGTATGTTGGGCAGTAATATAAATATGTCTGTGTGCGAGTGTAAAGAGAGAGAGATAATTTGACTGATTTTTAATTGGTACTTAAAATAGATTTTTAGAGACTTCAGGTGATAATTTGTTATGTGTGTTTTTTCAGTTGAAGTAAAAAGGGTGTTTATATAAATGTTTTTTGATTTGCATTAACTAAAATAGAATTGGTTGTGTATTTATATTAATCAATTTTTTTTTAAAAATTCAACCATTTTTTACTGAGCCAAGAATTTATTTCTTCAATAATTCACTGTTTCTGCATATATTTTAAGGTGTCACTGTATTTATAAAAATAAAAATTTAATTATAGACATTTACCTTAATAAACATCCTTTATTAGATGAGCATATATATTTCAGATCCCGATCGGGTCCATCCTCAGTGCTCAGATGACTACTTCTGTCTGGGTAGTATTTATTCTTTCTTTAGGTTTTTCATCTTCTTTGCTTTGCTTCTTCGTCTGTAGATGTTGTTGCCACTCATTTCGTATTAAACTATGTTCTCTGTCATTCACAGAGTTATTAGTGCTTAATATTTTGATAGCTTCCCTTTTTAAAGCGTAGTGATGTGAGTTGAATTGGGCTATTTTTTGAAAATTAATGATATTGCTGTTAATGGGTTTAGTATTGTTAATTCTGGAAAAGGCAGTGGATTGTTTATTATATTTAATATCGGAAAGATGTTCTGAGATAGGGTCTTTTATATTACGTTTTTTCATTCCAATATAACTAGCATTATTGTTGTCATGAAATTGAAAGTTAATTTTGTGTATACCAGCATTGTGTTTGAAGTTAGTAGGATCTTTTTCATTACGAATTCGTTGGAATATGTTTTTATTTGGTTTTATTGGAATATTAATATTTTGTTTTTTAGCTTCGTTTTTTGTTTTAACAGAGGCTTTTTTACAATAAGGGATCGTGGAGGTGAAAGTAGGTTTTATTTTTTGAGCATTTGGAATGTTATTAAAAGATTAAATACATTTTTTATTGAGTTTTTGCACAATAGTAGGGTTATAGTTGGTCTTTTTAGCTATACTTTTAATAAATTTTAATTCAGTATTGAGAAGAATTATTAGAACAAATAAGGATAGCCCGATTAATGTAGGATCTTAAAGCAGCATATTTATAAGGAAGAGGGGTTCGACATTTATTGTTTATAATTTTGTTTTTGTTAGTGGGTTTTCGATAAACAGTAGTATCATGGAGTTGTCTTTATTTTTGATAATTTTTACATCAAGAAAGTTTATACTATTATTGATTTCAATTTTACACGTGAATTTAATGAGTGGGTCTTGTTTATTAAGTTCAGTAAGGAGGTTTTCAGGATTAATATTTTGGGAGATAATAGTAAAAGTATCATCTGTGTAGCGGATCCAGAGTTTACATTTATTTATGATATTATGGGCGGAGTTTTCAAAAAGCTTCATTTTAAGTTCGGCAACAATCCCTGATATAGGAGATCCCATGGGGACGCCTTGGATTTGGTTATAGTTATAGTTTATATTATGTTTATAGTTATTAAGGTTTCGCTTATTTTGTTATCACCAAAGTAGTTGATTATTTTAGACTGAATGATATCACTAATTTCTGAAATGTTAAAAGAGGGGTATAAGTCTTTGACATCAAAGCTATTAAATGTGATTTGAAACTGAATTTTAGTATCGCGTAATTTTTGAATAAAAGATTCCAAGGAATTGATGGAGTAATTAGAGGGGGGGGGAAGTGTTTTATAAATGTCCCCATGGAATCTCCTGTATTGGGGATTGTCGCCGAACTTAAAATGAGGATTTGTGAAAACTCTGCCCGTAATATCATAAACAAATGTAAACTGTGGATCCATTGCGTAGATGACATTTTTACTATTACCCCCCAAAATATTAATCCCGAAAACCTGCTTATTGAACTTAATAAACAAGACCCACTAACTAAATTCACATGTGAAACTGAAATAGTATAAACTTTCTCGATGTAAAAATTATCAAAAATAAAGACAACTCCATGATACTACAGTTCACCAAAAACCCACTGACAATAACGAAATTATGAACAATAAATGTTGAACCCATCTTCCTTATAAATATGCTGCTTTAAGATTCTATGTTAACCGGGCTATCCTTATTTGTTCTAATAAAACTCTTCTCAATACTGAATTAAAATTTATTAAAAGCATAGCTAACAAGACCAACTATAACCCTACTAATGTACAAAAACTCTATTAAAAACGTATTAAATCTCTTAATAACATTCGAAATGCTCAAAAAATAAAACCTACCTTCACCTCTGCGATCCCTTATTGTAAAGGAGCCTCTGTTAAAATAAAAAATGAAGCTAATAAACAAAATATTAATATTCCAATAAAACCAATTAAAAATATATTCCAACGCATCCGTAATAAAAAAGATCCTGTTCACTTCAAACACACTGCCGGTATATACAAAATTAACTTTCAATTTCATGACAACAATAATGCTAATTACAGTTCCCGCCGCTTATTAAAATCGCATTCGTTCAGAGCCAAAGTGATTTTATGAAACGGCTGATTTTTATATCCGGCGAATGTTCCTACACTTAAGGAAAAGGCATTACCCTGAATTTGGAAAGAAACTTTAAATGGTAACGAATAATGGAATTAGTAAACAATATTAATTTTTCATAGATAATTAATTGTTCCTTCGATATAAGTAAATTAAACGAGAGTTCCCATGTGCTCTCCTTTAGAGGAAAATCACATTACTTTACCAAAAGTTTGCACTATTCTTTTAACTTTACAATCTGTCCGTTTAAACCTCATGAATTATAGTAATTTCAAAATAAGAACCAGAAATTGTCTTTCAATAATTAGGGAAAAAAATCATTTTAAATCAAATTTGTAACTTATTACTGCACTTTGAACAATAGCTTCTTGAAATTGTTATGGAGATAAGTTATGGGGCTTGTTTAATTTTAACTGTGCTGCAAGTGTGAAATCTTCAACAATCAGCAATGCCAGAGGGTTTGTTGTGCTTTAATTTCTTTTTCTATTTAAAAAAAAAAAAAAAAAAAAATCACAATGCAAATAAAAAATATTTTTAGCGTGCTGAAATGATATTTTTGGCTGCGAGGAGATATTTTTGAGTTTATTAACTGGTGATGTTCATTTTATTAAGCGGTGGCTTTAAAAGTAGATTGTATTGATTTGATTCTGGTCCTGGCAATTTGATCAGATTAAGTGGCTGATTTTATTAACCAGTGATTTTATTAAGCGGCGGTTACTGTATATTGGAATGACAAAACATAATATAAAAGACCCTATCTCTGAACACCTTGCCGATATTAAATATAATAAACAATCCACTGCCTTTTCCTGAATTAACAATACTAAACCCATTAACACCAATACCATTAATTTTCAAAAAATAGCTGCTTCAACTCGCATCATTACACTTTAAAAAGGGAAGCTATTGAAATATTAACCACTAACAACTCTGTGAATGATAGAGGACATAGTTTAATAACAATTTAGTGGCAACAGCATCTACAGACAATGAAGCAAAGTGAAGAGGATGAAAAACCTGAAGAAGGAATAAATACTACCCAGGCAGAAGTCGTCATCTGAGCACTGAGGACGAACCTGATCGGGATCTGAAATATATATGCTCATCTAATAAAGGATGTTTAGTAAGGTAAATGTCTATAATTAAATTATAAATTAGTCCTTTAAAAAAAAAAAAAAAAAAAAAAAAAAAAAGATGTGAAAATCTTCTGTTTTACTTTCTTATTTATTTTCATTTCTTTGCTATTTAGAGCAATTTAAATTTTGTTCTGAATTTCATGGTTACAACAAATAATTTTGTCAAAGATAATTATTAAAAAGTGAAAGTTAATAATAATTATTACTAGTTTTACCCTAAGTTTGCTTTTGCTTTTAGAAAGTGGAATATTACATACTGTAGTTTTTTTTTTTTTTTTGTCTAAAAATTTTGCATGCTTTGATTGCAAATTGAGCTAAATCTCTTGATAACTGCTAATCCTTTCAATATATATATATTTTTTTTAACATAACTAAATAAAGTAGAAAATTGCATTTTAACAACTAGATTATTTATGTAGGAATCTTCCCGAGCCACTGTTAACATTTAGATTGCATGGAGCTTTTATTGCTGCTGCAAGTAAGATATTTTTCTTTTTGTTTGCATTAGTTAATTATATTGACAATATTATCATTTAACTGAAAATATGGAAAGCTAGAAAAGAAAAATACCTTTTCTTGTTCTTAATTTGCTATGCAAAGCAATGTTTAAGACATTTTAAACAAATTATTTATCCTATTTCAAAAAATTTTCTAAAAGTAGATAGAGCCTTAGAATTTCATACATATTATTCACAAAGTAATAATGTATAAAACATTATGGATACAAATATATTTAAAGGCTGAAAAAAAAAAATGCTTTCTTTAAAGTAGAGTAAATTTTATGTCTGTTTTATTTTCTCATATGAATGATATTGCAAAGCGATTATAGGAATTTTTGTATAAAAATTAGCTAAAATACAGCTTAAGTAAATATGCACTATTTTATAAAATACACTCCTGTTCAAAAGTTTAGCAAGATTTGCAAACGATCACTATTTTTCAAATTAAAAACTTATCTCTCAATGAAATGTTTTCAAACCTTAGGTATTTAAAGAGCTGGCTCTTCCTCGTGTTTTTAAGTGAAGATTGGTTTGAGACAACAATTAGGGGGCCGGTAACAAATTGAGCAAAATTAATAATATTTGTGATCACTCTGTATCGTTAAGTAAATGAAAAGAACTGTAACTTTAGGATATGTTAATATAGACCCAGTTCAATTTGTGGATGAATTTGTGTGACGATAGCATGTTAAATAAGGAAGATATAACCATTCATTTTAAAACTCCAAAAAAAATCAACATGTTTTTTATTTATAGTATGCAGAGTTACGAAAATTATTCACACTTTCAGATAAGTTAGAAAAACACTTTTAAAACAATATACTGCGATCGAAATACAAATAACTTAAATGTCTCAGGAAATATGAACATTTTTATGAAAAACGTTTTTACTGTGCATGTGCGAAAGGTAAAACATCTTTTATTGCATAGGTTGAAAGCTAGATGTATTGGGCAACTTTTATCAAAGTGCATTCAAATAGAATAAAAATTAAGAGAATTGTACAAAAAAGAACGAGCTAGATTTTAGATATTTTCCAAGAGTTGAAATTTCTTAAGGTGTTTTTCACATGCCATGTAGTTAATTTTAAGATCCAATTATTTCAACCACTTTCCAAAGGTTATTTTTTGGGGAAAACCCTTTATGAGCTCACAAATCATAGTAAATAAATAGATCCAATTATTTCAATCACTTTCCAAAGGTTGTTTTATGGGAAAACCCCCTTATGATCTCATAGTAAATAAACAAAAAAAAGGGATTTTTCACAAAATAGTATATTTGCAGTGTGGTTGAAATAATTGGATGTTAAAATTAATTATGCTGCATGTGAAAAACCCCTTAAGAAATTTCAACTTTTGGAAAATATCTAAAATCTAGCTCATTCTTTTTTTGTACAATTCTCTTAATTTTTATTCTATTCAAATGCACTTTGATAAAAGTTGCCCAATATATCTAGCTTTCAACCTATGCAATAAAAAATGTTTTATCTTTCATACATGCACAGTGAACACGTTTTTCATAAAAATGTTCATATTTCACGAGATATTTAAGATATTTGTATTCCAATTGCAGTATAATGTTTTAAAAGTGTTTTTCCAAAAGTGTTTATCAGAAAGTGGGAATAATTTTTGTTAAAAACTCTGTATATTATAAATAAAAAACATAAACAAATTCATCCACAAATTGAACGGGGTCTATATTAACATATCCTAACGATACAGGGGGATCACAAACATTATTAATTTTACTCAATTTGTTACCAGTCCCTAATTGTTGTCTTAAACCAAACTTCACTGAAAAACATTAGGAAAACCCAGTTCTTTAAATACCCAATGTTTGAAAATATTTCTTTGAGAGAGAAGTTTTTAATTTGGAAAAAGTGATTGTTTGCAAATCTTGCTAAACTTTTGAACAGGAGTGTATATAACCTTTCTCATATTTATGTAAGTTTGTCAATACTTGTTTTGATATCTAATGTAAATATTAAAACACAAATTTCTTCATTGAATCATAAAATATTTTATGTCATGAATTTCAGCAGAAAAATATTAACATTGGTCTATGATAAGTATTGTATTGAGTTTTTGATTTGTCCTCCATCCGTAATAAAATGAGTTTTTGATTTGTACTCCATCTGTAATAAAATGTTATAGTTCAACTTTCGCATTTTTATCTGAGTATGTTGTCCAAAGATACAGATGTATTTTCATTTAACTGTTTCATTTTGATTTTTATTCCAGTTTATATAGCCATGATAAATGAAAAATAAAATTTGTTACAGAAGTCATTAAGTTTGTTTAAAGTATCATATAACTTTTTTTTTTTTTTAAATCAAATTTGTTGTTTTAAGTATAATAGCATTGAAAAGGAAAATTTTAATTTGGTTTTCTACTTGATCTCTCTATACCCCCTGTCATTAAAAAAAATAAAAAATAAATCTTTATAAAATTTAAATGTTAGTGAAACATTTTTCTTGAAATTAAATTGAAAGATTAAAATAAGTTTAAGTAAAAATATAAAAATAAATTAAAAAAGAATAATCAAAATAATGACAAAATATTGGTTATAAAATAAATATTAAAGTGATTCTATAGAAGAAAAGCATAGACTTTTACTGTAACATTAGTTTTTGTATACTCTGCTTCTTCCCTATTTCTAATTTACATGTTTTATTTTGTAACATTAAAACTGAAATAAACATAAATTTTTCTATCTGTTATTAAAAAATTAGATTTTATTATTATTATTATTATTATATGCTTTATATTCAGCATAATATCAATCCAAACTTTTTAGTGCAATAATTTTTAATTTTAAATGCAATAATTTTGTTTATTTAAATTTTCTTTCTAGTACATTTAATTAAAATAATCTGGTGTATCACTCACACAACTTTCTCTTACCCTGCCTTTTAATACTATAAAGACAGATTGTGTATTAAGTCTTTAGCAGGCCCGTGCTGGCCCGGGGGGACAGGGGGACTTGTCCCCCTGCGCCCTCTGCCTGAGGTTTTCTTGGCGCCCTCAGTCACTTAAAAAATTTTTTGATAAATTATCCTCCGCAAAAAAGGAACGCGTTTTTAAAAATGTAGAACAAGATCAGTTTTTATCTCCTTTTTACGAAAAAAGAAAAACAGTCGTTTTCTATGAAATTGAGATAAATACGCGTAAACAATTTCCTCAACTATTTTCTCTATAGAGCGCCCTTTCCTTTTTCATTCTTTTCAGGAAGTGAAGAGGAAGTGTAGTAAAAGAAAAAGAAAGTGCCCTGGGCTATCTAGATCCCCAAACTGTTCTCAGAATTTTCATTCTCGTATACTGTAGGCCGTAAAAATACTACTCCCCTTTTCACTAACCGGTCTGTGCACTAACCTCTTGTAAAAATGAAACAGATGAAAATCATAGGAATTAGGAATAACATTTGTATATCATCCAGTCATGAGTCATTAGTATAAGGCGCAGGAGAGGAAGAATTATAGAGAAAACGGGATACTATATTGCCTCTGGAAAATTAATTGCATGGATACTGAAAACGAAAAGTGTGAATGGATTAGTACAGTACTCAGGTTGGAGAAAATAAGGGTATTTTATTCTAATAAATTAAATGAAAAGGGCGCGAAATCAATGTTAAGGGCGCCCTAAAAGCGCTCTTAATTAAGCAATCAATTGTTTTAAAATTTTGATTATTTATATATCCAACCTTCTTACTATATGATGATGATGATGACAGTACAAGATAGCTCTAAATCTAAATTTTTATTAAAAATTTTCTATAAAGTATTTCTGATAAATTTTCAACTATAATATTACATAGTACGGGAAACACAAACTACGACCAGCACAAAAATTGGTGAGAAGAACTGACATTCATTCTAATGACTACATTAGGAAGGGCGCAAAAACAGTGTTACGGGCGCACGAAAAACAAACATAATTTAATTATAAAAATAATCATAATTTTTACTATTCATATATATATATATATTGTGTGTGTGTGTGTGTGTGTGTGTTATAGTAAGGGATTAAGGGTCAAATATACAGAATCATGTGAAAGAGAAGGACACAGAACGCCTGCCCTTACAAATACGTTCAAGTTTAGGGGCTATACCAATTTTAAGGATGCTGTTTGGCACACTGAAGTTCAAGTAACTTCATTTTTATTTTTTACTTATATATTTAACTCTCTTCTCTATTATGATATGAAAATATGGCACCAGTATAAATGCCCGCATGAAAATTGTAGTATGGGCGAATTAATTTATAATAACTTCAACAAGCTAAGCCCTATATCAATGTCATAACACCATGAAACATCTTTAATTTAACTATAAAAATTTATACAATTTTGATTAATTATTTTAAAAAAATTTCAAATTATGTGTTATTATGGGACTTACGCACCTACACGAAAGTCCAAGCGAAAAGGACGGCTTTACTAATAATTTCATAGGGCGTTGTAGCAAAGTTGTTTGGCGCTCCTCTAAAACTCTATAATTTATATATATATCATATTAAAATGGACAGCCACACATTTAAATAATTAAAATGCTGTTGTTTGCGTAAATGGTTCTTTAATGTATTCAGGGCTTGCATCTATTACGCGAAGGAGAGCCCATTCCTTAAAATTCACATCTTGAAAAACCAACTTCAGACGAACAATTAATTAACTCGAAAATTCCCTTTTCTGTTCAAGCGGAAGCGGTCATGTGAGTTTTTATATGACATACTGAGCTACACAAAAGAAATTTATTTTGTGTTTTCTCTTTAAAAGTAAAACCATAAAAACAGTTTTTGCGATATGTCCCTCCCCTCCTTCCCTCCACAACTCAAATTGTTTGTTTAAATAGCGCTACTAGTTTGATTACGTGAACTTCCAAAATAATTTTAAAATATCACTTTCTTTAAAGGTTACTTAATATAGTTATATTACTTGAAACATAACTAATTTACCATTATATTTTTAAATGCAGAAATACATATTTACTGTAGAATATGATACGGTTAGAGTCACTCAAAAAATTCTGATATCTTTCAGGGTGCAAATGAAAATTACTCGAAGTGCAATTTAAATTGGATTTTTAATTTTTAAAACAAAATTTAAAAGTTAATGGTTATAAACAGTGTAACGGGTACGTACAGTTGGAATGTGTTTTATTATCTAAGAGACTCGTATGTTTTTCGTTCTTGTTTATTCTTTATCTGTTGTATTTTATCAAAGTTATTATTAACTTTATTATTTTAATTCTTATTATTTCTGAAATGTTTATATTTATTGAATTAAATATTATTTATTTATTTATTGTTAGTAGTATATATTTACTTATTTTAAACCTCTTTGTGATGCATCAATAACTGAGTGTCCAGGCTTAAAAATCACCCACGCAGAAAGGCACGGGCCAGGCTAAATAAATGTATATCTCTGAGGTACAGGACACCATGACCATTATTTTGTGGAAGGAATTAACACCAAAATGTATTATTAAAAACACTATTTCCATTTAGTACATTATGTTACTAATACTGTGTAAAAGTATCATAAAGTCATTCCTGCTAGTTGCGAAGAAACATGCAAAAAAGCTGTAAAAATAAAGTTAAAAAAAAAATAATAAATAAATAAATAATAATAATAAAGTTGCTCTCCTGAAAAAGTACATTTTTGGACTGGTATCCTTTACGGCCTACAGTCATATAAACACACACTAATGTTTTGTAATGTTTGTAATGCATTTTTATTAATCTTGGAATTTAAGTTTAGTCTCGAAGAAGTTTTAAATGGAGATGGAGAACAGCTCTGAACAACAAGAGATGTTACGGCTAAAATCATAATCAACGATTAATAATGTGATTTCTTTTGATTAATATTTTCTTGCATTCCAAATCAAATTGCTTTAGAGCATAGCATATTTTAATAACTCCTAAGAAATTATCAGAAAACTATTAAGATTTATAATCTTCTTAATAATAAAAGGCCAAGTTTTCTGGGTCAACTCTCGAAATTAACGTCATAGCGACAACAATGTATTGAAATAAAGAAATAAATATTTTATCTAGAGTTCACATGCATACATGATGCATTTCAAATGAATGAAATAATGAAAAGGAGTAATTTAACAGAAAAATTACATCTAATTTTTTATTAATTAGTGAAAAACGTTTGTTTCGAATCAGTAAAATCGATGTTTTACTGTATGCTAGGAAAAAAATATAAAAATTTCTAAGTAAAAATATTAATGGGTACGGATAGAAGAATATACATTTAATGATTAAGAGAAATATGTTAAATGATTTTTTCAAAAAATTAAAGTTGGGGGTAAAAGTTCATTTAATTGATGAAACATTAAGAAATATATTTACATATTTTTCCTAGCCTTAAAATGTGTGAAAAAAAAAAAAAAAAAATAATAATAATCAGGATTCCTGGATCTTCGAATCTTTGAGAAGAAATCATTTTCATTATCCCCCCCCCCCTCCCTGCCATCACAGAAAATGCTATAAACCCTCCCAGATTCCAGAATCGAAAGTATTTATTTCCATATGTTTCATGTGTCCACCACATGTCCTTTTTTACCTTTTAATAGATGAGCCCCGCTTTCAAACAGAACCCAGTTTGGCGATTGGCGAAGCTATGATGCATTATATGCTTCAACTATATTTACTTGTTGTGCGATACCAGGGAAAGAAAAAGAAATGTCGCCAATATACAAAGAACGACATATGTATCCAGTGTCAAACAAAATTTGGCGTTAATTATTCTGCTCGACAGGGTAACCTTTTGAAGCAATTACCTCACCTCACCTTCAAAAGGAAGCATTTTTACTCGACTACGCTTACTTTTCTTACTACACGTACTAGTATTGTTAAATCGATTTTTTTTTTCTTTTTTTTTTTGCTAATTTAAAGGAAGATTTTTTAAAAAATTAAATGAGTTAATTTCTACAATGGATCCCAATAAAAGGTAATATATATTATTCTCTAATATTATATGAATGTACTTTGTATTTTAAGCAAAGTTTTTACTTCTCTCTTTCATTGTGGAATTCCCAACAATGCTAACTTTTCTTCATTTTTTTTTTTTATTGTTTATAGTGCAAGAGATAAAAAACCTATAGTGACTCCATTTTACTTTCCGAACATTAAGTAATTAACTATAACTACTATTTAAACAAATTAAAACAAAAGAAGCCGTTAAATAAACAAAAAAGTTTAATAGGTTGTTTGAGTATTGTTCCCTAAATAGCACGTTGTTTAATTTAACACTATTATTCTCTAAATATTTGTTCATGCAGGTCATAATGAAAATAATAAAGAATTTTTCGTTGTGTCCCTGTAAAAATCTACAGGTGCTAGATTCATCAAAACTGGTAACTTATAACGTGTATATAAATTTAAAGTTCAATAAAATGAGGCATGGAGACTCTATCACACTTTTAATAATTTCAGTCCATAGCCATAGTGATAAAGAATTTGTTTTTCCTGTTATAAAAGAAAAAAAAGAAAAGAAAAAATGACAGTGCCAGATTCACCAAAATCTATACATTCATGCTACGGTGACCTATAACATACTTATCAGCACTTAGCTCACTCGAACAAAGCGTTTACACGCTATCACTTACATACATTTTCGTAAAAATATAACAAAAATAAACTCTCGGGGAACTTTAAAACGTATAGATACACCGAAACTTAATGTCAAAGTTTCGTTATAATTACAAACTTTCCTTTTTTATGTATGTTCGGGTTCGGAAAGTAATATATATATATATATATATATATAAATGGGGTGTTTTTTATAAAGACGATATTATTTACATACAATGCAGTGAAAGAAATCAATGCAATGCATGCATTAAGTGTGCGTTTAGAATAATTGTTGATTTTAACATGTACAGCCGCCAATACACAGAACTTTATAAAGTCTATAATTATTTATTAACTATTCCATTAACACAAGTCAGCCGCGAAATAGTTTTTTCTAAATTAAAGCTTATAAAAACTAGATTAAGAGCCTGTATGCCTCTCGAGGCATTTATTTTGATGAGTACAGAGAGGGAGACATTTTAAACTCTATTGAACATGATTTCGTAATCAACAAACTCAGCGAAGGAAGCTCTGAAATGAGGCGACTTCTTGTTTTATAATTGAAGAATCAAAACGTAATATATATTTCTAAATGTAATTACATTTCTAATTATATTTAAAAATATATATTACATTTTGATTGTATTATTGTACAGTAACATATTTTTTATACGCAAATAACTTTTTAAAAATTATAAGATGTCCGTTTTAAAATTCTCTATTGACATTTTTGTTCTTCTGATGGTGCTTAAAGTTTAAAAATTAATAATTATATTTTTTCAAAACGTCCATTATGGGAAAAAAAAAAAAGAAAAAAGAAAAAGAAAAGAAATCTGAATACAATAAGAAAAATCATGTTTTAATTTAACATTTAAAGTCATGTGTATCTTCACCTATCTGAATAATACATTCTTAATACCATTTCTCATTTAGTTTTCTTTTCTAAAATTGTGTGAATTTTTGCTTTTTTTCTAAAGTTAATTTTTCTGACTATTTGAATTATTATGAGTGTAAAAATTTTACTTATATTAAAGTTATATGAAATTCAGTTAACGATTTTATAGCGAACATACTACCCAACTTTAATGTTCATATCTTCAAAAAGTATACTCAAAAGCAGAAAGCGGGAAAGCAGTTTGTCCTTTTAACTTTCTACGTCAGTAAATAAATAAATTTATGTATGTATGTATTTATAATTTCATTTACTTATTAATAAACTTTTTTTTTTTTTATATCGCGTGTTAATTTATAGCATTTCTTTTCAATTTAAAGTTATGAATTCTTTTTTATATTAAAAAGGAAAAAAAAAATTGAAATTCTTTTAAGAATTATATTTACTTTTAATATACACATGAAAGTATGATACTTAATTTTATTTAAAATACAGAAACCGTATGGTGTAATTATTCAGTTTGAAATTACATGATTAATCATTACGTAATTAAGAATTTTATATGAACTTTATTAATTGTATTTATTGTTTTTTCTTTATTTTCTTAAGAACTTTAAGATTGTTTTTCTGTCTAATTTCACATCCTCCTTCCTAAGTTAATTCTATTGGATTGTTGTTGCTTCGTTTTCTGTGGTTTTCTCGAGAAATAGAATTTTTAAAAATAAATTCAAAGATGCAATTGCTTAATTTGTCGTTGTTTACGTTAATTTACAAAATAGCTTTCAGTATTCTTTATTTTTCCATGATTAAATCTAAGAGTCATTAAACTGTTTCTCAGTTTCATCCAAAAGTGTTATAATATTTTTAATGTGTGTTCTAGAGTAAAAATTGACGAATTTAAATGAAGTTATCCAGAAAATAATCTACCTATCTATGTAAATATATATATACACATGTATTTAATGCTATAATATCAATAAGCGAAGGTGGCTTTATTCTGTTGGATTAAAAGGAGGGATTTAGCGAGAAAAACAGGTGAAAACTGATTGACCAACAATCTTGATATGTTTTATTAATTCAAAGTAATCAAATTCATTATTCTAATTTTAAATCAAAAACTAAAATTTGATTGAATATTTTTTCAATCAAATATTTGTTATAAAAGATTAGAGTACGAGAAACAAGAGTAAAATAGCTTGGGAAAAAATTTTAGCATTAAAAAAAAATAATAATAATAATCTTAAATTTTAAAATAGATGACTTTTTTTTTTTTTTTTTTTTTTTTTTTTTTTTTAATTACTGAGCTATTCTAAATAATGTGAAAATATTCATTTTATTACGTAGAACAACACTTCTTACAAAACCAAACATTTTTCCATTTCTATAAAAGAAAACTACTTATTTAAGTTTCTTAACAAATTATCTAAATAAGATCCTTAAGCATTTCATTCATCCGTGTTTATAATTATTGTTAGCACGAAATTAACTGGGATAAATTTACTTTTGTGTTTTGGCTGTAAAGGGCAAAACTGGGAAAATTCATTAGTGGCCAGTGGCCGGTACTGTCAGTTTCATTAGTAGCCACTTTTTTAAGTTAGTGGCCACTTTTCACATGATAAGACTATTTCTTTCAGACTGCAAAAAGCATTGTCATCATTTTGCGGTATAATTACCACAAGAAAAATATGAAAATAAGAAATACATATAATAATAAAATTAACACAGGGACACTGAAATTGTAATTTGTAATTACGCTCTTTTTAAAAATCCTAAATTGCACATCCTAAATTAAAATCTGCTTAGGGTTGTAATAATAACAGCAAAAGTTATTATCTTTCAGATAATTCAGTAGTACTTTTTTTTTTCAATTTATTTAAGTGAAATAAGCTGTTATCATTCCCAGTTCACATTTATATTTTCTAGTAAATGAATTAGCTGATTCATCATCATCACAACCTTTTACATGGTCATGTATAAATACAGTTAGCAGTTTTATTATTTTTTCTTATTTCTAAAGACACACTTTTTTAAATGATTTTATTTCAATAGAGTTAAAATACTTCCTCTTAAAAAGTATAGATATGGAAACTTAGCTGCTTCATTAAAAATAATTTAATTAGCTGCCAAATTTGTAGCTTTAAAAATAGGGAGATTTCTACTTTAAAATGGGAAGGGAAAAGGAAGATTTCTACACAAAAGAAAGCAAATACAAAAATTTTTGATAAATACACATTTAAGTCAAATCAAATTTTGATACACACATTTGTCAACTATCTTAAAGGGGTTAAATATACACTAAATACTATGGAGATATTAATGGAAAAAGATTGTGCTTTGCAGGGCATTTGATCATTAACTGCTTGTGGAAATGGAGCTCACATGTGTGTGTGTGGGGGGGGGGGAGGGTACATCTATATTCTTCTTTTATAGGTTCTAGAATCTAATCAAGAAAGTTTAAAATGAATATTTACATTTATGTTATGGATAGAGAAAGATTGTAAACCACAAGACTTCAGTGGAGCATGTGATTGCCAATCATTGAAGGGGGGGGGGGGGAATTACAGGAATTATGAGTAAGAGATATTAAACAATTCTACTTCTTTACAGATTCTAGAATCTAATAAAAGTAAGTTTAAAATATATATTTATATTTTTGCAGCAAATGGAGAATGATTAGAAATTATAAAGCTTTCTATAAGCTGTGTGATCACAGATCGTTAGGGGGAGGGGGGGGGGAGTCCAAAAAATTATATGAGTGAGACATATTAAACAATTCTACTTCTTTATAGGTTGTAGAATATAATAAAGCAAGTTTAAAATGAAGATTGACATTTATGCCATGGATGGAAAAAGATTGGAAATCACAAGGCTTCGATTGCTTATCGTCGCTCGATTTTTAGATTATTTTAATAATCATAAAAAGTGGCGACTTTAGTGGCGATCGATGCATAATTTTTAATCGCCATCTTTTTTTATTTAGTCGCCACGTGGCCGGTGGCGACCGTTAATTTTGCCCTTTATTTGGCTGTTAATACTATAATAGCATCTAAAGTCGTAACACATTAAATTAAAATTTTAACTAACAATACAAATATCCTGTGTGAAGTTTATACACACCAAACCACACTAAAAATTTTTATAAGCTTCGCTGCATCGAACACTTATTTACTAGAGACAGTGGTAAATATCTAAGTAAACACTTTCTTATCTAGCACGTAAGAAATAACCCACCAACATGCATATTTATTTTACAACTGTATTTTAAAAATGTATTAAAAAGAAATGCTTTGCGCAAATTGTTTAATTGTTTTGAAGCATTATTAATTTTTACCAGGTTTTTAATAACTTCGATTCTTGCTTGTTTGACCAAAAAAAAATCTTGCAATCGATTTTTAACTAACTTCTCGACTAGCTAGACATTTGAAACTTTCAGAATAGCTCAGAACACGGGGGCAATGCATTTTTTAAATACTTTTAGCCAACTGTTTCGGCACTCCGCTGCCTTCGGTAGCATTTATATGATTCAACAATCATATAACTTCCCTACTATAGCTAAACTTTTGAAACTTTAAGAATAGCCCAGATCACAGTGACAATGTGTTTTTTTAATGCTTTTAGCCAATTATTTCGGCTCTCCTCTGCCTTCAGTAGCGTTTATATGATTCAGCAGAAAATTTAAAAACATGGTACATAAAACTTTTTTTTTAATCTTGTAATTATTATAAACTTTTTTTTTTTTTTTTCATAAATTATTTTATAAATTTACAACTGGGGTGCTATTTTTAAAAAACTAGATTAAACTAAGGATATATATTATTTATTCATACATGGTTCGGCTCAGCACAGAAGGCGCCCTCGTGACCCCCTATCCACCGCCCTCTAAGGTACCCAGCACGGGCCTGGTCTTTAGTAGATTAATTAGGTAAGATAATAAAGTTCAATGTACTTTTAAAATAATCTAAAGTAAGTTTAGGAACAGTTTCAACATAAAATTTTATGTGAGGAGGCTACTTGCCCTTCAGCCCTCCAATTCAATTATAGTGCTTATGTTTATTTATTTATTTTAATGTAAAGACTGTTATTAATCTGCCTTCAAACTTGCCAATCTTGATAAAAAATTTTAAGTGACAACCTCATATGAATTTCAAAATACCAAATTTGAATTTCCTGCTTTGTTTTTAAGTTATGCTGATAGCAGATATACATACACATCAGCTGCTAAAAATTGAACTTTCATAATCAGGGCACCTCAAAACATATTATGCATAAAATCAGAGTTGAAAATCAAATCAAACTTCAAAAAATTGTTTTTTTATAGTGTGGTTATGAAAAATTAATTTTCCTTTCTGAGCAGTGTTCGTTGACATAGTAAAATGTAGCAAAGCACTTCCATCAATTGCATTCAATAGAAAAGAACATTTAGCTTAATTTTGGGTTGGCCTGTATATTGTCTATAAACAATATTGTGTACTTAAATTTTGTCTTACATGAAAACATCTAACACAAAATGAATTACAGTTCTAGCAATTTCCAAGTATAGCCCCAATATATCCAAATACTTTGAGTAGCCGTGTAAATGAATGATGAAGGATTTTCATAGCACAATCTACACAAAACATATTTTTATGCATGTAAAAGATATATATTTATTTAATTTGTTTTAGCACAGCCTATAGATGTTAAACTCTACTTACCTGCAATTTCTCCCACAGACGTAATGTATTTGAATTAGCTTGAATGTCCTTGTACACGAACCATTTGCTTGATCTCTATGAAAAGTTTAGTGTAGAATCCCTATATGATACATATTTAGTATTTCGCGCTTGGACTTTCTGCTACAATTTGTTGATAACAGACACACAGACCAACCACTAAAAACGTGATTTTCGAATTCACAGGACCTCAAAATGTATGAATATAACAAAAACTGACTTTCAAAAATTTGACCAAAAAACAATACTTTGTCTACCATATATATGGGAAAGAGAAAATAAAAAAGCTTTTATTGTTTATTAAGGTGTTTTTAAATAATAATTACAACACTTTGATAAATAACACAAAGGCAAATTATTATTAATCCACTTTTATTTATTTAAACCCTTTCTAACTTAATGAACCTGGTCATAATCACCCAAACAACCCTTTCTAAACACTGAAAGTATGTAATAAACAAAATGAAAATTAGTTAGATTACTTTTAACTTACTTTTTAGATTACTATGAAAGATTACTTTTAACTTTCTTTGTTAAGAAAAGATGGCAACACTATGAAAATTGATCCATACTTTTAGCTGCAATAATTCTTTAAAAACTGTTACTGTGCTTCACAGTAATGGTCAAATCACCATGCTTTTTTATATTCATCTCATTAAATGGGCATACTCATCAAATTTAAAGTGCAATTGTAATCCCTACAAAATGATATATATGAAGTATGCAAGACCTGATTTGACTTCCTACAAATGTTTCTGATGAAGTACTTTAAAAGGTTAAATATTATCAGAATACTTCATAAAATGTTGCTTAAATTTAACTTATTTTTCCTCTCCTTCTCTTCTAGCTATTTCTGGTATAAAAATATAATTAAAAAAAAAACTTCTAATGATAACATTGCAACATTATTTCACACACTATTTTTATTGTGAAATTTATTTATTTCGAAGATGAAAACTAACTTGATATTACCTTTGGTCCATTTTTCATCATTATGGAATCAGCTCTAATGTAGAATGTTATCAAAGTCACAACTGCTGTAAACTTTCAAAAAATAATTTATTAAAAGCAGATTTAGGCACTTTTCAAATTTGTTTTCCTGATAAATGAAAAAATAAATAATTAATCTGATCCATGTTATATATTTATCATTTACTATAAAAATTAAAATAATTAATAATTTTTACAAAATTATTATACCTATTATGATATAATTTATATTCTTCTATACCAGATACAGGTGTTGGACAAAATAATGTGAACACTTTTGCTTTCTTACATTTTGTCAAACATCTTGAAAAGTTTTTTAGGAATCATCTCAAAACTTGTAAAGAACATGTTATACCTCATACTTTTTCAGTAAAAGTTGTGTCGTGAGAAGGAAAAGGGGACCAGTAAAAAATTAAAAAAAAAATCAATTTTTTGGATCACCCTGTAAAAGGTAATGCTTTAATTGCATTTTGGCTGTAGCATGTGATTATGAGGACTTATCTCATTATCTGTATAAAATTTTATGAGGATATCACGTATATTCATGGAGATATAATGGTCAAAATGCAAAAACAATTCAACCGGCATACTTTTGCTTTTTCTAAAAACTGATTGCCAAGAAATATTGCAATGAAAAACGATAGTTTTTCGAGTGACGCAGCAAAGCTCAAATATTACAACGAACTTATCAAAGAATTGATACTATAGTAATACTATCGAAATAATACTGAAGTATTGTTTTCATAGAAAGTCTTGAACTGACATCATAGGCATCGACTTTTGTTTTTCGCTACGGGGGTGAGATATATTGTTTACAAGCAGCTGAAGACTGTGTGTGTGGGGGGGTAAAGTACTGAAAAAAAAATTATTAAAATATCACAGTACTAGAAATTAATAACGATAATGATGCTGCTAATTATATAATAATTAATTAAATTTTATTCTTTTACAATTGCTTTTAAGGAATATCATAATTTAAAGCAAACTAAGTTATATAATTACACTTTAGCCCCATACGTTTAAGGGGACCCACCACTTTTCAAATTTCTAACAGGTGCATTCCTAAAACGTCAATGCATGTACCCTTTGAGGAGGAATGCTCTACTAAGAATGCGACAGCAGGTACATATTGCATTTCCCTATTGAAAATACTTCTTAAAAATATCCTGAAGCAAACAAAAGGAGGGTGGAGTAAATGGAAAGCAGGAAAAAGATATAATCACTAGACATTTTCTTGTTTCATGACAGTATAAAATTAAAAATTTTTTAATCATAAAATTAAATCCCGTTAAAATGTTTATTGACTTTATATAATTTCGTATTATAGGCATCTTTGTAATTTGTTTTTAAATTGTAATTTTGTTTTTGAGTTCATTAAAAAAAATAATAATAATAATTCTCAATGAATATGAGGCCCAATAAAATCTGTCATTAAAACAACTTTATTTCATTACAATTCTTTTGCTTTATCTGTTGTTAAAAAGAAAAAAGAATTACTAGAATATTGTAGTCATCTCAAAATTTTCTTCTGTACCTTTTCTATACCAATTCATGCAGTAAAAGTTATTTATTAAATTTATTTTCCATGATGAATGCAGACGATTTTCATCTCAAAGAAGTATAACACAAAATAACGAAAGAAATCAGTTTTGTGCTGATATCTAAAAACCTAAACCAATAAATTTGTTTTAAATTATCACCAATATATGGTTAAGCAATTGTTTTAAATGTATTGACAAGTTCTTTAAAAAGGTATCTATGTTAAAAATTCATGCCCCCGAGGGAAGTCGGGGACGATACCCCCACATAAAGAAAAAGGTTTTCTTTGGTTAATTATTACTAATATATATGTAATTTTATATTCAAAAGTTAAAAGTAATTTTATTAAATTAATTTACTCAAAATTTTTTCCTATACCTTCCCAAATCATTGATTCCCAAATCAGGTTTAAATTCAGTTTAATTTAATTCAGTTAAAAACTCTAGTTTAAGTCAAGATCTAAATAAATATCAAATTTAGTTAAATTTCGTCCATTAGTTCAAGAGATACACTGACCAAATACAAAATTTTTTATACATACAACACGAGAAACACACAGACATTTTCGAAAAATGGCAGAATCATCATTAGATTTAGAAAATCCCAAAACGAGTAAATACATCAAAAACTGAAAGGCGAAAATTCCCACAAATTGAATACTTTCTTTTTATGTGTATGTATAGAAAAAATTTTAAAAAGAAAAGAAATTACTTATATGTATTACGTCTTCTGTTTCAAAATTTACTCTTAAATTAAGTGTTATGTTGTTCCCTTTCTTCAAGGTAGTTTTCAAAGGATTTTTTCAGTTTTTTTTTTTTTTTTTTTTTTCCCAGAAATGAATTATTTAAGGGCCTGCTTCACTCATCGCCACCGGAAGCTGAAGCTAATGTTATTCTATGGGAAATTTTTCTTTACAAATAACGTATTTAAATTTTGTTTTCACATTCTGAAAATTCCCAGCTGTTAAATTGACAGACCTTTTTCAAAAAATTATTATTTTTTATTTTTTTTATTTTACTTTGAAGTTACAAAATACGAATTTTCAATATGTGAAATTTTTTCATTTTGCAATTTCAAAATAAAATATTAAAAATTAAAAAAATACATTTTTTAATAAGGTCCGTCAATTTAACAGTTGAGAATTTTCTGAATGTGAAAACAGAATTTAAAAATATGTATTGGTTAATAAGTTATTTGTAAAGAAAATTTCTCCATAGAATAATATTGGCTCAGGTTTCCGGTGACGGTAAGTGAAGAAGGCCGTTAAGTTGTACCATGTTCTCTTCTTTCATTTATCAAATTTATAATGAATAAGATAAGAATTCCAAATCCATTTCTTATTAATGTTTAAAAAAAAAAAAAAAAAAAAAAAAAAAAACGGACGTTGCTGTTATATTGAAAATTCACAAGAACAACAGAGAATCTGAAATTGAAATTGTTTACATGTATAATTATATGTGAATAACTTAATCTACATATTTCGAGAATTAAAATCAACTTAGATATTATAAATTTTTATGACATATTTCAATATATTTATTAAATTCATAAATTATCTAAGACGTTTTGTTAAAATTTGTCGTATTTATTTGTCCGCTAAATGTTAATTATGAGATGCGGTTTTCTAAGACAACACTTTTTAACCAATTAATTATCTATTTTAATAATTCTTCCTCTTCCCTGGCCCCACCAGCGGCCAAGCACTTCTGCGCTCAAAGTTGGTAGACGGGAATTGCTGGGTTCGATGTTGGATCCCAGGTTGCTCTCATCGATCAAGTCATTCGGAGTTTTTCATGGTTTTCTCCAAAACTCGTGGAAATACGGGCTAAGACCATTTAAAAATAATTCCATGGAAGACATTCCACCTATAGCTCTAGGAATCTAGTGTAGTCAATTGACCTTAACTTTAACAACCAACCTTCTTTCCCTGTCTCGTGCAAGATTGTTAATAATCAATATCGATAAATTCAAAGATTTACAAAAGAAAAAATAAGAAGATACATACACAAATACCAGTAACTTTAAAATAAATAGAAACATAAAAATAAAAGTCTGTGTTTTTAACAGCATTATCAGTTTGTTTCCTTTTAAATATTAATCATTCATTTCAATTAAGAAATTCATTGAGCATGAATTTTTGTGTTATGAATAGCAAATGTTGTTCAGAACAAAAGCTTTTGCATTTAATACTTGTCAGTATGAACACTTTCTTGAGGACTGGGACTGTCAAACTTCAAATGGACATGAACATGCAAATTAGTCTTTCTGCGTCAATCTACCTTTAGACTATAGAGGGACAGGGACTGACTTTGAAAAGGGGTTCTCTCAATCTCATTCAGTTTCTGTCGCGCAAAAAAATAATTGTATAAAGTATATCCTGTTTTTTGCTAATTCGTCCGAAAAGAAAGGGGAAGAGAAGAAAACAATAAATTTCAACAATGTGAAAATGTTCATTAAAATTCAAATTTGTGATGAAAATATTTTTTTCATGTTTGAAAATCCCATTGGAAGAACGGGGGCGAAAAGATACTTTCGTCCCCTGTGAAAAATTATAGCGGGGGCGACTGCCCCCGTTAAGTTGGCGCATATTAATGACATGAATTCACATCAGCAGTAACCAGGAGTAGAATCTGAAAAGATGTGAATTTACGTCAGTAGCAACTAGCTATAGAAATTGAAATGACGTGAATTCATGTCAGCAGTTGCGAATGTGTTAATTATAACGCATAGGGTATTAGACCCAGTGCAAAGCCATTTTCAGGAAATATGGCATACTACATTAGACACTGCATACAGCAATCAGAATGAAAAAATATTAAATATCTTATGAAATATGAACACTTTTACTAAATAATTTTTAACTACGCATGCACAAGCTTTATAAAAATTTCATTTGTATAATTTAATAGCCAAAGGTATTGAACAACTTATATGAAACCTCAAACAAATATCATGCAAATTCAAAACATTATGAGAAATAGAATGAACAGAATTTCAGTTCTTTCAAAATAGAAGCTGAACCATAAGGGGTTTTACTCGCATTTTATTTTGATTCAGTCAATGCCCAATGATATTACAGTGTATAAACACTTATTACATACAATAAATGGTTTTATAGAACATAATCAGTATTCAAAGACAAAGCATTGCAATAATAACACATAAATATCAGAAAATCTCCCCCCTCAAAAAAAAAAAAAAAAAAAAAAGAAATGATGTACAGGAATTATCCCATTTCTCTAAATTAATTGTGGCTGTCAAAATCGTTACTCCCAATGATGCTGCAAATATACTATGGTGCCTTAAATATGTTAAAAAAAAAAAAAGAAAAGAAAGAAAAGGTGATAGAAATGAAGTTATTATAGTATAAAGTATATTAAATTTTAGAGTTTACGTAAAAACAGTCTTGTCAAAAAATCACAAAGCTAAAATTTTTATGATTAAATTGGCTAGATATTAGAATTGAATTTTCTAAATTATTTTTGTTCAACTGGGAACTAAAAGTTTTGACAATTTAAATTAAAAATCTGCTTGATCTGTGTCATAATAATACAATTTTCTAGCTTTTTTTTTCCCCACCCAAATAACAGCTCAGTGCACATGTACTTAGAATTATATATTAATATTGCTAAGGAGATTTGAATTCATATAAACACTCTTTTTCTAAGGAATTGAGTAAAATTACGTGGGGGGGGGGGGAGACACATTACTTGTAATCAGGGGCGCGCCAGCAGTGTCAGGCGCCTGTGTGCAGAGAGTCAGTCGGCACCCTATGTTAGAGAAGGTGTCTACTAAAATCCCCCACACACACACCCTTTTGCAGGAAGATAGCTCTCAAAATTTGGTCTTTCGGGGAAGTATTGACGGTGTCGTTTCCTTAGCGACCGTGCCCTTAGCGGAACGTGCCCTTAGCGGAATGGAGTCAAAGGGAAGAAGGAGGAATAGAAGAAGCCCCTTAGCGGAAATAAGAAGGTGTGTCCATTCTCGAACTGATATATGTTCATTATGGAGTGTTCTCTATGGAAAATGGAGTAAATATTGTTATTGGTTTATGTACAGGAATAGCCGAAAGTATTCCAAAGCATTTCGTTCTATGAGAGGTATTTCTACAAACCAAATTTTAATAACTTAGCACTTGTGTGTGTGTGGGGGGGGGATTTTGTGGCAACTGTATCTCCGGAACTACTGATTAGAATTGCATAAAAATTTACGTGCAGATGCACCTTGAGCTATATTAGTTCCTGTCAACTTTTGATGCGAACCGCTCAACAGGTGGCTGTGATGTCTGATATACAGCAATTTCCACAATTTAAGGGGAAGCTACATCTCAGGTTCTATTGTGTATAATCAATCAAAACTTGATGTAAGAGAAGGCCATTGTGAGACATTATGGTGATTCAATTTGAATGCTTATGGACTGACAGGTGGCGCTGCTATACAGATATTTCTGCAATTTGAGGGAAAGCTATATCTCAGGAACTACTGCATATAATTGCATATAAGTTTATATATTGATGCACTCTATTCTAAATGAGTGTCTATAAACTTTTAGTGTCAACCGCTCAACAGGTGGCGCTGCTATACAGCGATTTCTGCAATTTAAGGGGTGGCTATATCTCAGGTTCTATTGCTTGTAATCGAACAAAACGTGATATATGTGAAGGCCATTATGAGACATTATGCTGATTCAATTTGGATGCTTATCGGCCAATAGGTGGCTCTGCTATACTGTAAATTTTCTCGATAACGAGAAAGTTATATCTCAACTTCAATGGCATATAACTGTGCGAAACTTGATCTGTGAGATAACTATTATAAACATGCATTTTTAAAGATGTCATTCATAGACAATAAATCTGTCTTTCTTTGGATATTTAGTGTTAGTTTTCTCTAAGATAAAAATTGATTATTTGCACTTAGTGAATTTGTATAGAAAAATATAGAAGAAAATCTTGTGGTGGCCACAGCATACTATTTTTTATTTTTATTTTATTTTTATTTATTTATTTATGTGTTAATGATATGTGTTATTCAAATTCATTATTGGTTATTCCTTACTTAAAATGGCTCTAATAGAACCTATGCCACTGGTTTGCGTACAGGGACATCCAAAATATACCAATGCCTTGTGCTTTAGGGGAGACATTTTAAATAACTTCATCAAAAAATCATAAAGAATTTGCATTTATTGTTTATATGCTAAGAAAATGTTTTGTATAAACTATAATATGCTTAACCTCCAGATTTACAGGACTACGCAAAAATGTTTCGATACATTAAGGGGTGAAAATAGGAAATTAAGAGCAGCATATCTGTTTGTGTTAGGCACTTTTAACACTTTCCAACAATGTTTCAGAGTGATTATGAATTCAATTATTCTATATGTCTGTCTTTCTGTTTGTCCATTGTGTGATAATACAGACAAAGAACATAGAATGTTATACGATACAACGAATACGTACAGTTAGAAAGTGTTGATAATCAATGTATACCTCATGATTTTTCATTTTTTGTTTTAGTTTTAAAAGGTGTATGTAATGCTTAATTATATTTTCTCAAAAACTTAAATAAAATCATAAAATGGCAATAATGTTCGTTTACGTATGGAGTACTGTGATTCATTAAACTTTATATGGTTACAGATCACCATTCCCTCAAATAACGGATATTCTACAGTACGCATACCTATTTTTGCGACGGGTTACTTCTGAAGCAAAATATAGCCTGTGCTAAATGTGGATAAAGATCTCATTTTTACTTTCTCTTACCCATAAGGTAGAGAAAGTATTGTTTTTACTTTCTCTTACCCATAAGGTAGAGAAAGTATTGTTTTTGGGTCAAATTTTCGAACGCGAGATTTTGTTATATTTACACGTTTTGAGGTCCCCTGAATACGAAAATCATGTTTTTAGCAAATGATCTGTGAGTCTGTGTGTCTGTGTGTGTGTGTGTGTGTGTGTGTGTCTGTTATCAGCATATCTCAAAAAAAAATTATGGCAGAAAGTTCAAACTTGGTATTCTAAATGTGTATCATATAGGGATGCTACAGTAAGCTTTTCGTTAAGATCAAGCAAATGGTTCGTGTACAGGGACAATCAAGAGAATTCTAATACATTACGTCTATGGGGGAAATTGCAGGTAAGTGGAGTTTAACGTCTATAGACTGCACTAAACCAAATGAAACGAACATATGTTTTTTGTAATAGAGATAGTTAACTGGGAAAAAAATTTTGTGTATGTAGGAGCCTCCCCTCCCCCCCTGGGGGTGGGAAGTCCCCCCTCGAGGGTAGTAAATTTTCATGATGGGTATCATTCAAAAGAGCTTGCGAATACCTTTAAAACGAATGGTTGAACTATAAATCTGTGATAATTTAAAACAAAGTTATAGATTTTTTTTTATTTTAACGAAAAAAAAAAAAATCGTATTTTTTTTTTTTTTTTTTTTAAATATTGAGAGTAAAATGGACTTTTTTTGGATATTTAGTATTACACTACCTCTCTAATATAGAAATCGTCTGCATTATCATAAAAAATAATTTTTTTAAATAATAATTTTAATAAATTATTTTTTAAAAACAGAATTATTTTTTAATAACCGAATTAAATTCTATATAAATGTAGGTGCATTAATGAAACGGGGGGTTGAGGGGGGCGGTAGCCCCCCTCACACAGAATTAATTATCGTATAAAACTCTTCTGAAGCCTAATTTGAATTGTTTAGCATAGGTTTACATGACAGTTCTCGTTATCTTACCTCTTAATCTGTAAACTGTATTTATAGTATTAAATTTCAGGGTAAGAGAAAGTCGTGTGAGTGACACACCAGATTATTTATTTTTATTTTTAAATTTATTATACATTTCCGCTAAAGGCACGTATGCTGAAAGCATGCCGCCGAGGGGAGATAACATTTCCGCTAAGGACACGGGTTTATAGATTTCCGCTAAGGGCACGGCCCCGTATTGACTGTACGAAACACGGATGATCTTGAAGCCACGACAGATTTTATATGCATAAATTATCGTATATTAAACATAAAGGTGGTTTTTGCCTGGTCTGGGTATCGAACGTGAAATCTTCCAGTTCCCAGCTCAATGTTACCACGGCTTCTCAAAGATATTATTATTATTTAATCCAAACATAATTTTATTATTGCTACAAAATGGCAAAGATGACTTTCGCTGGTACCAACAGGCTCGTTTAAAAGAATTTTATTTTAACGGTATTTTCTTTTTTTTTTTTTTTTTTTTTTTCCCAACAACGCAAAGCTTTATGGCACGTTCAAAAGCTACTTTACATTGTATGATATATTTATAAAAAAAAATTAGATATTTCTGTTCAAATGAAATAATCAAGTTGTGATTTCTATTTCTTTTTCTTTCTTTCTTTCTTTTTTTTTTTTTTTTTTTAATAAATGCAGAATATATTGCGACATAGCTAGTTCCTCTTGTCCTTTTTTCCCCCCGATGCCATTTAATCCGAGATAACGGCTTAATATGTTTTAATTTTCATAAAATTTTCAAAAAAATCATTCGACATAGAAAATAAAACTTTAATAAATTACAATAAATATCAACATGAATAAAAATACAGATAAATTTCACATAGTTACATATTCACTATTAAAAATAGCATTGTGAATTTATCAGAAAATGGAGAATTTAGTATTAAGAACAATCTTAAAAAGTTAGCAGAACTGATTTTCAATTAATATAGATGCATATTTAATAGGTAAGAATTCAGATTAATCTTAATTCGATAAATTAATTCAAACTTTAGAAAGAGCAAAAGTACAAAAAATTAATTTTTCCTAATAACTATAGTAAGTTGTAATATGTATTTAGCTTAATTTGTAAAAATACTATTATTCATAGTAATACTTATGTTTTATTATTATTTACAATTTTACTATTGTTTATCATAGTAAATAATAAATATTTTTAAACATTTCTCAGTATACATCAAAAATGCATATAACTGATGTTGGTTTATATAACTGCCTGTGCTCCAGGACTTGTAAATAGTATTTGACAAAAGAAATTAAGTTTATTGAAATTTATTGTAATATGTTCGCATGAAAATAGTGTGCATTGCTTTTATACTTCTTTCATAGGAGCATTCTAAAAAACTGGATGCATTATGGTTTATGGGAGTAATAGTTTAAAGTAAATTTTAATAGTAATGTTATTAGTACACATTACTGATGTTTACTTCAGCATCTACCTCCAAAAATATGGTGTTATAATATTCATAGCTATTTAAAGGCGTGTGCAAAAGGCAAATTTACAACCGTAACTTTAGTGTGTATTCCGTGGACACATTAGACTGTATTATTAAAATATAATATTTTATTAGTAATTATTATATGTGCTGTTCATTCACGGATGACAGTCATAAAAAACGGGGGACGACTACTCCGAAAAAAGGGGTAACCTCTGAATCTAGCTGGCACTGAAGGATTGCAGCTGAAAATAATAAAGATTCTTTCTCCCCTTTCATCACTATACTGATAAAATCAAATTTGATACAGACTTGACGCATGGATATAACTCCGACATGAAAATAAACAGCATAATTATTAAATGTTCATATTTTGTGCATCCCAGAGTATGAGTTAAAGTTTTATACGTACTAAATAAATAATATACAAAACTTATTCATGTAGAATACCCGAACACAAACAGAACCAGCGCACTTTGATCTTTCCCCCATAACCTGCAATGTATCAATTTATATTCTACAGATTTATATGTACTTTGTAGACTTTATACAAAGTAACGTAATATAGTAAAATTTAGATCAGCTTGGAGTTACATAATTAAAATGCTTACTTAAAAAAATTCCAAAAATTATTCCACAATCAAAAATGTTTAAAATCTCTTTTATAAGTTTATTTAAAAGATATATAATTATCCCCTGCCACTTTTATTTTTAAAAATATGTAATAAAAAAATTCAATTACATAAATCAATCACTTTTATTATGTTTCAAATGTCTTTGCCAAACATTAAACACATTATAAATTTTCATCGTTAATAATTCGTAATAGGATTAAATATTATTAAAAAATAAAATTATAGCTATAACTTTATTTTTTAAATTACCCGGTAAATAAACAATAATTGGCAAATATAATTGGCGAAATATGTCTTAATTTGATAGCTTATGTAAATTTCCCTTAATCTGAAATATTTTTACACTAATTATTAAACTGAATTTAATTTTTTTATATTCATAGATTTTGAAGTATCTGTTTTTTTTTTCCTGTGACGGACGCTGTTAACGAATGAGAACTGATACGAATTACTGATACGAATATGATATTTCACTAACCCATAATGAATCCTAATAATACAAATTAATTTTGTCATTTTGTAACATTTTCCATTGTTTATTTATGAAATTTAAAAGGCAATTCATCAAACGGATAAACAGTCAGATAATAATTAAATGTTTTTCAATAAGTGAATTGAACAATATTTGATTATTATTATTATCAAATATAAAAGCAAGAAATAACTAAACTTTGTACAAGGGTTGGAATACCATTTAACGTACAATCAATCATCAATGCGGAATAATCAGTGAGTTATTTCAATTTCAGTAGCAAATTTGGTAAAGAAAAGAAATTTAGTAAAATTTGATAAAGTTGGTAAAGAAAAGAAAAGAAAGAAAAAAGAAACTTCAATATCTATTTAAGATATTTGAAAAATTTGATAAAATCATGAGTTTAAAAATAAATAAATAAATAAAAATAAAAATCAGGTGCGCAACAGCTACACGATTCCCATTACCCACTACTACACATATGCTGTTTTTGGGAAATAGTGTGGACGTTGTGAAGGGATACAAAAGATTATTTACATAGCGAATTAAAAAAGAAAAAAAAATCGTTAGATCTGTTTTTTGAAATACTCATTTCCCCTGTGGCAGAAATTTATTATGCTTTCTGCGACAAGCTTCATCAACACCGATATCTTTCTGCAGGAATAGTTTGTGAAATTAACTTTTATGAATTCAAAATAAATTATTTTAAAATAGTAAATAATATTCAGTATAACCAATGTATTTAAATTTTAACTAGGCACAAATGCACATATCTGCACTATTGCAAGAAATGACTCTTTCTTTAAAAAAAAAAAAAAAAAAAAAAAAAAGGTGAAAATAAATTTATTGATCTTAATTGCTTCAGATTTTTATTCACATTAATATACAATATTGTTTATAAAATATTCAATAATTTCAAACCATAAAGTGCAGTAACACATCAAAAATAATCTGCAAATTTTTTTAAGGCATTTAAATCATGAAATGTCTAAATTAAACAAATGTTACAAATACTTTTAAAATTTCATTACTTTTTTTATATTAAATATATATATTTAAGTACACAAATGCACTTATTTCATAAGATGCAAACCAAACAACATAAAATATAATACAGAACTCAAAATTAAAATACAACAAATTAAAAGTAAAAATTAATGTAAAATACTGAATATCATAATGAAATATAAATAATTTACAACATTTATAGTTTTTGAGATTATGAGAAAGATGGAAGATAACATTCTAATACACAAGATTCATTTTTATAATATATGCAAATAGCATAAAGATGTGTATTTGAAATGTAAAAAATGTGATTTGATATTAAAGAATTCAGAATGTATAATTATACCATCATTTAAATACATAAAGTAAAACAGAATACAAGATCTAAATAACACAATCATAGACAAAGCATAGTCGAAATAGTTTCATAAAGATTGAGGCAAGTGAAACATTTATTTTTTAAGGAAATGTTGAAATGAGAATAATAACAGATTTCATGGATAATATCTATAATAGAAAATAATGATTACAGATGAATGAAATAAATAGAAATCAATTAAAAGTAATATTTGATATTGATATCTATACGAATAAGTAAATAAAAATAAATAAATAAAATCATTTGCTGTTTAATTAGTATTCATTCAAAACAACTACTATTAGAAAAAATTCCTTTTGCTTACAAAAAAAAAAAAAAAAAAAAAAAAAAAAAAACGAAAAGAAAAGAAAAAAAAAAAAAATCATCAAAATCCTTGTTTTGACTTTTATTCAAAATAACTATTTAATTTGCAATATTTCAACTAAAAAAAATAAACATTTTCAAAAAATTCAAATGTTTAAAAAATGAAATGAACAAGCTGTAGAAACTAATGATAAGAGTATTTTTGTAAAATAAATTAATAATTTTTTTAACGGTTTCATATGCTTAAACCATACTTGCCAACATCCTAATTAATATTCCGTAGTGCTGTTAGTCCCGCCCTTTTTTTTTTCCACACCAATAAATGTTTAGAGTAATTTTCTTCAAATGCATTTACGATTAAATAAGAAGAAAAATACTTTAAAGATGTTACTGGTGTCAAAAAGAAGACGGGGCTAACAATACTACGGAATATTAATTAGTATGTTGAAAAGCATGGCTTAAACAACAAATTTAAAGCTAAGAATTTTAATAACAATTAAAATAATTAATGATTAGTAAAGAAAAAAAAATAGAAAAGTTATCAATTTTATGACTTAAGATACCCATTAATATTTATTGCTAAGATCTTTTACTACATATAAAATGCTAAAAATCAATAAAGTATTTTTAAGATTAATTTCTTAATTTTCTATTCTTTGAAGCACGGTTTGAAGCTTCATTTTTTATTTTGCGTATAACTACAGTTACAAATTTCTCCAAAGTCTTATTTCTGTATATATTTGTGAAATGTATTGCATAGTTTGAACCAAACATTAAAATTAATGCAGCTTTTAAAAATGTACGTGTATTTACAGTAACAAAAGTGTCCGAACACTAGCAAAAATTCCTATGTAAAAAATTTACACTTTATGCGGTTTTGTTAAATAAATCCTTGTCGAATCCTGTTCTTAGTCAGTGCAAGAACAGGATTCGATAAGGATTTATTTAACAAAACAGTATGAAGTGTACTTTTTTTACATAAGAATTTTCGCTAGTATTCGGACACTTTTGTTACCTACTGTACTACCACGCATGTATGCACGCTTCGTATACATTAAAGAAAAACAAAATCACTAGATACAACTAATTTGTCGTGCGTAAATCTGAAAATGTATGAAAATCGGTACAGCAGCAATCACGCACTTATTTAAAAAAAAAAAAAAATCACTGGATGCAGCTATTTTGTTATGCATGAAACTGAAAATGCATGAAATATGAAATTCGGAAAATGATCGCAGAGCCACATTCTTTCGAAAAACATCTCTTTTGCAATACAATAAATACACATGACACGAGCGGCAAGCGCAGCGCGAAAACAAAGTTTGGAGACACAAAAATGAAATTCCGATGTGAAGAGGTTACCAGTGAAAAGTGTCGATACACCGAATCATATCATCGCTTCACAAATCACTAATGCATGCCGTATCAAAGCTAACCCAAGTGAGTTACATCCGCTCTATCTCCTCTCCTTATTCAGGATTGAGGGGATCGTATCTGCAGAAAGGAAAATTTGTTCTGCAGAACAGTTTATAAACCATTCTTTGAGTTTCTCTCTCTCTCTCTCTTTTTTTTAACACAATGGCAAAATTTATTTGACTTTGGTAAAATCTTTCTGCAAGAACATTTCTGTTTCTGCGAGAATGTCGCCGTGTCGCCGTGTTTCTGCCACTGAGATTTATAACTGGCCTATCTAATCAGAACACCTGTCAGTTTTCCTGTAGTAACCAAGTAACATACACTAAAGGATATATAAATATGAGTTTGTGTAGTAAATTTGAAGAAAATAGTTAGATACATTTTTGAGAAACCGACTTTTAGTTTTACTGCCGATTTTCACCAAAACATGGCAAACTGGTCTTCTCACCCAAACCTAACATTTATATACGAAAGTATATATCTTGTTAATATGGCAAATTAGAAGAAAATGCGTAAAACTGCCTTTTTTTTTTTTTTTTTTTTTTTTTAAGAAATACACTACCGAGACCTAAAAGTTTTTTTTTCTTTATAAAAGACGTTTGTTAGGTGTTTATACAGCAAATTTGAAGAAAATCGTTAAAGCCTTTTTTGAGATACGGACCTCTACGGCAACACTTCTGTTTTTCCAATTTTCACCAAAAGTAAGGAAAACCATACGTACATTATTAAACCTGGCATTATTTATGCATGACATTTACATACATTATTTTGAAGTTTCACCGTTCTATCTTTATTATATTTAAAGAAGTGATAGTCAAAATATTCCACACATACACACGTACATACGAACTTACACAACGGCCAATTTGCCAAAATCAACTTTTTTTTCTTCACTCAGGAGACCTTAAAACAGGTGAAAACTCGATATTGAAATTTTTGGCCAAATATAATACCAGTTATAAAATTTAGAATAGTAATTACTTAATTTAATAACTTTAAGTTGTACGCTTTTAATATTATAACGTTTTGATACATTTATTCTATGCTGTGGCCCGATCATATGTATGTGTATATATATATATATTCAGAAGGCATAGTTACGTAAATACTCTTACATTACCTACAAATGAAATATTCCATTGTATCTATGCGCTTTTTCTTTCTTTCTTTTTTTTTTTTTAATGTAGTACAAAGAAAGGGATAACAATCAAAATATAGTGTGGTAATATATTATTATATCAGGAAATCAAAACAATTAAACTAATGGATGTACAATGCCTTTTTCTAATACTAATTTAAAAAAAGAAAAGAAAGAAAGGCATTTGGCAAAAAATTGAAAAGGATATGCTTTTAGTTCTGGGATCATTTATGTAGAAATTGATCGATTATAATCGTTTAATTTATCTCTATATATAATGTAAAATTTGCATCAAGAAAGCTTTCGAAATACTGAAATAATTCAAATCATAATTAGACATGAACAGTGGACTTATGTTAGAAATATTTCGGACGAGTTCTTTAGCTAGACTGATCCGCCATCTTTGTTTCAAAATGGCAGGCATTTCAAAAATTTGAACCGTGTATTTATGAACAGATATTCTTGAAACTCGATAAATACATAGCTCGTATCAAGGTCTAAATTAAGTGTATTAAATCAGTTCGATCCGCTACTTTGTTTCAAAATAGCGCTGGCGCCTGCTTGAAAAGGTAACAAAAAAATTCTACTTTTTCGATTAAGTTGGAAATACTTTTTTAAAATTTAAAGAAAAGTGGGATTTCATAAGAACAGATCTATCAAAGATAACCAAGATTACTGTACATTAAATAACGATATATTAAAATAAATGTAAAAATAATATCTTATCAATCTTGGAATAAGATAAATCTTCTCCCTGTTCATTTTTCTGAAAATATGATTTGTTTCTTTTTTGTTTTTTATGACATATTAAAATATTAAAAACATTAAAATATTAAAATAGTTAAAATTTAAGCAAAAGAATAATTTTAATGAATGTACAAACACATATTAATCGTAGAATACTAAACCTGTATCTGACAAGCTAAGCCAGTGATACGCCAGATGGTCGAAAATTATTTCCCCAAACAGGTCTTCAAATTTCCCCAAATCAGGGTTTTTTTCCGAAAAAATCCCCAACTTAATTTCTACTAAAAAGGGAAAATAATTTTTTTTTTTTTTTCAAAAAAGGATATCAAGCAGATTTAAGTGGATTTTAGCTCAGATTTTTCCCCAAATGAAGGCAATTTTTGAAAAAAATCCCCAAATAACAATAAAGCTATTGAAATCTTTGGTCGTAGGAATAAATCATTACGTTGGCAACATTGACAGAAAATTGAAGAACTCCCCAGTTTTGTCCCCAAAATTTTTAGAATTCCCCAAAAAAGTCCCCACAAACATTTGGTCCCCAAAATTGTCCCCAGAAGCCTCAAAACTCCCCAAAATGGGGACAAAATCCCCAATCTGGCATCACTGAGCTAAGCTTTAAATGTAAAAGTTTTGCTCGCTGCGGCTGTAGGTGCAAATTTAAACACAAAACGCTGACTTAGTAATTTCTCAGCGATAACAGAAAAGATGGGAGGAAAGAAAGAAAAAACAGGAAATACTTTTATTGCGGTTATTTATTAACTATGTTAGATAATTGCTTAAAATCATTTCTTTGAAAATGCTATTCATTCGCTTCGATACGAATTTCAAGAGTTGTCATTAATTTAAATTTTTGTGATTTATTTTTTGGGAACAGAGGTTTGAGTTCTTTAGCCTCACTCCCCCGGTTCTGCCGAATTCAGTTTTAATTTTTAGGCCAAAAACTTTCGATTTTAGTGAAGCTAGATAACACAAGTTTTCGATTTACAGGCAGACACATTTTTATTACATTGCGTTTCGCCCCCTCCCCCTTATGACAATGAATCTACAATAAAGTAAAATATAAAACTGATTCATAACGTGTGATACAAGGCCGTAGTCAGAAAAATTTTTGAGAAACGCTTTTTACTTAAATACGTAATGCTGAGACTTAAAATTGACGATTAGTTCACAATTGTTTTTGCCAAAACAGCATTTTTTTTAGGGGGGGGGTGAACTCCTTCCAGATGGTGGGAAGGGGTTGTAGGGATTCGGTGGTGGCGGAGGGCCGCTCCCCCTCACCCCCACCACCTAGTTACGAAACATCATTCACATTGCCTAGCATTGACATTATACAAGTTTTTTTTTTTTTTTTAGTAATTAGTTCTTTCTTGGTAGGCGCCTTTAGTTGCCTGGCGCCTGTGTGCGCCGCACACATTGCACACTGGGTCGGCGCGCCCCTGCTTGTAATCTTTTACAGAATCTTTCCATTTTCATTATGCATATCAATAAATGATTTCATCAGCTGATGATGCTGTCATTCAACATTTGAGTGTGTTTTCTCATGATATAAATTAATGTTGTTTTAAAGTTACAGCTAAGTGTAATAAATGAAACACCTTTTTATAGCATTACCTAATTGTGTAATAGATAAGAATTCTAACTTTAAAATATTTAATAAACATTTATTTAAAATGTTTAAAACAATTGAATAAGGTATTTATCTAAAATTGCTTAGTAAATTACAAGTTAAAATAAATGAAAACACATAAAACGTAAACATTCCTTTTTTGTGCAGTTGTAAGATGTTTTCTTAATAGATATTATACATACTGATGTGATGCTAAAAAAATAGCATAAAAGGCATGTTTTATGTATTTTAACTCTTTTCCACTTGTTTTAAACATTTTAAGAATTATAACCTTAATAATTAATTATGTTAGTTAATTAGTCTAATGTTCTGAAACTAAATTTTTACCAGGTGGCACTGTAGTAATAATATTGAATTTTAATATAATTTTAAAAAATTGTAATCAATATTTAGATTTAAGAAAAAATCCCCCTCTTCATTCCCCCTTTAATGAATAGAATATGTTTACAGGAAATTTCAGAGATCTAAATATTTTCTATACTCCTCTATACCAACAAAAGAGAAAGATTAAAAAACTAGAAGAGAAAAAATAAAAGTTCACTTATTGATTTTAGTTTCTCATTAGTTAAATTTACCATTACTTATATTTTTAGTTTTTTTTTTTTTTTTTAGTTAGTTTATCTTTTATTCTATTTATAATTTTATTCTGTGTTGTGTATTTGTGGTAATAATTGTTAAGATTACTTGCATTAAGATTTTTGTTAATTTGCATTTTCCGTCAGTTTCTATCTTAACATTTATATGAGCAATAACATTATTAAGCCTATTTAAAAAACAATAAAAAAATTACATCAGGCTTCATCCTAATTCGCTTTCACTGGAGGCCCCTGGCATTTTCAAAGGTGAAACATTAGTGGTAGCTTCCCCAACAGTAAATGTGCTGTGCCAATTGATCTTTGCATTAGTGGCCCGTTCTTCCAGTAGGTGGCTCCAAATTTGATCAACTTCTGTCCGGGGCTCATTGCCATTGCAAAAATCTAAATTACTTAAAATCTCTATGGTTTCATGGTAAAATGTGTATGTTGGGTTTTTGTAATCAGCGATCTTCGTTGTTTCATTGAAATGTATAGTGATCTAAATTTTCACTAAGATTGCTTCAACAAAGATCACTGATTATGAAAACTCGAGATACACATTATACCGTGAAACCGTAGAGGTTTTAAGTAATTTAGATTCTTGCAATGGCAGTGAGCCCCAGGCAGAAGTTGATGAAATTTGGAGCCACCTACTGGAAGAATGGTCAACTAATGCCAAGATCAATCAGCACAGCACACTTACTGTTGGGAAAGCTACCACTGATGTTTCACCTTTGAAAATGCCAGGGGCCTCCGGTGAAAGCGAATTAGGATGAAGCCTGATGTAAGGTTTTTATTGTTTTTTAAATAGGCTCAATAATGTTATTGCTCACATAAATGTTAAGATAGAAACTGACAGAAAATGCAAATTAACAAAAATCTTAATGCAAATAATCTTAACAGTTGTTACCACAAATACATAACACATAATAAAATTATAAATAGAAAAAAAAAAGATAAACTAACTTAAAAAAACTAAAAATATAAGCAATGGTAAATTTAACTATTGAGAAACTAAAATCAGTAAGTGAACTTTTATTTATTTTTTCTCTTCTAGTTTTTTAATCTTTCTCTTTTGTTGGTATCGAGGAGTATAGAAAATATTTAGATCTCTGAAATTTCCCGTAAACATATTTGTTAGCTGGTGTGAAGTAGATCCAAGGCTAAGTGAATTAGCAGAGGAGCCTACTCTAGACGTAAACACCAGCGTAACAACATTTAAAGTTAATTAAATGAATTAGATACATGGAAGCTAGAGTAAGTAAATATGCTGAAAGATAAATATGTAGAAATTGTTAAATAAATGACCATAACAAATTTTAATTTAATTTGTATTTTAATTGAAACAATAAATTCAAAAAAAGTTTATATAAATATAACAATAAGTTTATATGAATAACAATAAGATAATTGAAGTAGACAAATACTTTTTATATATAACAAACATACCAAAGCAGATGCTGGATGACAAACAAGGTGAGTACGAAGACAATATTTAACATCTTTTTATTTCCCATATAGGTTGCAGAAAAAACTACTACGTGCCATTAGAAAAAAGCTGGTGACACTTATGTAGAAGACGTGACGTTCTTGTTTCCACTTGTTATTGTCGCGATATGAACACCTATAAATTTCATTTAAATTTCGAACTCACAAAAAGGATTAACGTGAGTTATAACTAACTAAAAATGAAAAGATTTTATTTGAATATAAAAAATAAACGCCACATATTACGGCGATATCTTATGAAGCCGGCATCGGCGAAAAATGAACAATGGCAGGGGCAAGAACAAAGGTAAAAGCAACCGCAAAGGCAACCGCGAACACCCACTACCATCGGCGTTCGCTATTTATAGTTTCGCGGGAGAAACGAAGTGATCTTCCGGACGTACGTTGGGGCATGTGCCGGCGCGACGCGGCGCGTGCGTAGTCTTCGGCTATCGTTCTTAGAGATGTTTTATGCAAATTTTTGAAACTTGGCTCAGTCGGAACTTCCGGAAGGTTAGCTATTGTTTACGTTTCGCGTTTGAAAAAATTCAAATGGATGATTTAAATTTGAAAGCTCCTTAATATAGCATTTCATCGAACGATATATTTATTTTCCTGGTAAGTAGAAAATATATTAAAAGGAAATTAGGATTTTTAATAAGTGTTTAATTTTTTTTCAACTAACGTTTTTTTTTTTTTTTAAGCTTTATTTTAAGAGTGATTAATTTTTAATATATTTAATTAGCATAACGATAAGAAAAAACGGGAAACTATAGGTTTACTATTAACAAGGCCCCCCCTCTTATCGTTTGCACTTTTACGCTTAAAAAGTTAATAAAAAGAACATCCAGCAAAACTTTGCACAAATTACATAATCATACGACTGTGACTAATCAGTTTAACAGTTTCTTCAGAACTAAAAAAAACAATTAGGTTTAATCTTCAGCTGCACAGCAACAGAGATCAATATCTGGATAGAGGTGATCTACAAAACAATTTGTTTTTGAAACACAAATAACATATACCTGTTTACTCAAACCTCTCCTCCAGTTTTGAAAAGATTTTTAACATGCTCTTTTAAAAAAAACTGTAGAAAAGAAATTCATACAATGAATTATTTGTATAATACGTTTAACAACAAATATAACATGAGTATAATCACATTCAATATTATAAATATATGTATAAACACAATTCTTTCTTACAATATAAAAGTATAAATTACATACAAATATTTAACAAAAAGAACAGAATGGATTATTTCGGGAATGGAGAGGAGAGAGAGAGAGAGAAAACTTGCTGTGAGCAATTGAATAAACAAAAATTGACTTACTGTCAAAAGAAGAATGAGAAATTAAAATTCTCAAAAAAAAACTTCCAGCCTAAACCTGGAAAGATTTTGCTTAACTTGCAAAATTTGAAAAATTTTTTTCTCTCGAATTCAAGGAAACATTTGAATTCATAGAAAAGTTTAAGTTTTTGAATTCATAAATTTTGAATTCTTAAAAAAAAGTTGAATTCATTAAGGATTTGAATTCATAAAAAAAAATTTTTAGAAAATTTACATTTTTAAATTTTATAAATTCATAGAAAAATTTGAAATTGAAAATTTAAGATTAACTTTTGAAACATTTTCGAAGAAAAGATTTTTCACAAATTTTTGTAATTCAAATTTAGTTTGTGGCTTAGTAAATATGTCAGCCAAATTTAATTTGCTACGAATGAAAACTAATTCAAAAATATTTTTGATAACAAGATCTCTAATAAAATATAGTTTGACCTCTATATGTTTGCTTCTATTATTCTCTATAGGAGATTTAATAAAGTCTATGGCAGCCATATTGTCAATTAGTAATTTTGAAATTTTCTTATTTTTTTATAATCTTCATGTTTTGGCATTCTTCTAGAATTCGATCTAGCCAGACAATTTCTTTTGCTGCTTCTGTAGCGGCAATGAACTCAGATTCCATAGTGGATAAACTAACAGCCTTCTCTTTAAAGGTCCTCCAACTGATGGGGCTACTATCTAGAAATACTATTTGTCCACCTATGGATGTCCGATCATCACGATTTGAAGCAAAGTCGGCGTCTGTGTAGGCTACGATCTGTGAATCAGCACATGAAAGTTTTAATTTTAATTGGCTGGTTTTCTTTACATATCCCAGTAGTTTGATCAACCCATTCCAGTGATGAATTCCTGGATTCGATTGGAATTGGCTATAGATATTGACGGCATATGCTATATCAGGTCTTGTTCTGTTAGATAAATATGATAAACACCCTAGAATATTGCGATATGGATACTTTGTCATTTCTTTGGTTTCTTCTTCGGTTTGAGGACAGCTTGATTTTGAGTAAATACAGCCTTTGCTGATTGGTAAGGATGAAATTGGAGGGTTAAAACTATTAAAACGACTGCATATTTCTTGAATATAGCTTTCTTGATGAATGAATAGCTTTGAGTCAATTTCAACAAATTCTACTCCAAGTAGTTTCTTTGTCCTTCCCAAAATTTTTAATTTGAATTTTTGTTTTAAAACATTAATGGCTTCCTCTAAAAACATTTTACTTTTACCAAATAAAACCATGTCATCAACATATAATAATAGGATAACTTGAAATTTGAATGTATAAACACAGTTGCAAGAAGTAAATTTAATAAAACCGATATTTGATAAAACTCTGTCAATTTCGTAAAACCAGGCTCGTCCACTTTGGTGAAGGCCATAGAGAGCTTTGTCGAGCTTGCAAACTAACTTCTCTTCTCCTTGTTTAATAAAACCAGGTGGTTGCTGCATGTATATTTCATCTTCTAGCGGAGCATATAGGTATGCGCCAGTGACATCACATTGTACGTGATTCCACTTGTGTTGCACTACCAAAAGTGAAAAGAAAAAACGAATTAGATCGAAGTTTATAACAGGACTAAAAGTTTCTTCATAACTCTCGCCTTTTACTTGAGCGTAACCTTGAGCTACAAGCCTTGCCTTGAATTTAGCAATTCGACCTTCTTCATCTCGTTTTATAGCATATACCCAGCGACATCCAATTATTTGCTTATTTTGAGGAGGTTTTACAAGATGCCAAACCTTTCGTTCTTGGATGGTTTTTATTTCGGTTTTCATTGCTTCTAGCCATTCTTGAAATTGGTCTGATTTTTGGGCTTGCTTGAAAGTTCTTGGTATAATTAATTCTAGTCAAGAGGAATTATGACAAAAATTGGCACTTGTGTCTGAGTCAGATTCTTCTATTGGAGTGAATGAAAATTTAGTGGGGTCATACTTGATTTTGTTTTCTTGGCAATATTTTCTAACGTCTCTATGGGATCTTAGTCTTGTTCTTGTATTTTCGGGATAGTAGTATACGTCTGTTCTGGATTTATCACTTCTTAAAACTTGTTTTCTTTCAAACTTTATGTTCTTTAATGATTGAGCAGGTTTTTCATCATCTGAGGATTCCTCAGTGTCAGATAATTCAGACGGTACGCTGGACCCTATTTCAGGAGTTTCGTCAACAGCCTCTTCATCAGAATCATCGTCACTATCCTTTGGAAATACATCTTGAATTGTGTAATGCTGGTTGATGGTGCCCAGCACTGCTCCACTTGCTTCTGTTTTGAACAAACGATCTTCTTTAAATGTGACCTTTAAAGATTCTACTATTTTATTTTGCTCTGGGATCCAAATACGGTATCCTCTTGTATGGTGTGCATATCCAACTAGATAACCTTTCACAGCTTTTGGATCCAGTTTCTGTCTTCTTTGTTTTGCCAGTCCTACATAAGCTACACATCCAAATGGTTTAAGATGTCTGATTGATGGTTTTCTTCCACCGTACAATTCAAATGGTGATTTTTCAAAATCTTTATGGCATAGTCTGTTCCAGGCATAATTGAAATGTGAAACGGCTTCTGGCCAAAAACAAAAGTCTAAACCACTTTCATATAATGATGTACGGGCTCCATTAATAACAGTTTGGTTATAACGTTCAATAGCACCATTTTGTTCTGGAGTGAACGTGTTTGTTAGTTCATGTTTGATGCCTTTTTCCTGACAAAATGTTGAAAATTCTTTGTTGACAAACTCTGTTCCATTATCTGAGCGGATAGCTATTAAAGGTTTACCTATAAATCTTTCTGCCCTTTTGATGTGATTAATTAAGGTTTCAGCTACTTCAGATTTTTGGACTATAGGATAAATGAATACTTTACGGGAATAATCGTCCATGATTGATAGAAAATATCGTTCTCCATGTTTGCCTCTTACTTGACATGGTCCCCAAACATCTGTATATAACAGTTCTAAGGGTCTCTTGGATCGAACAAAGTTTCTGTATTTAAATGAAGTGCGTTTAAATTTATTCAACCTGCAATCTTCACAAAAAAATTCTGTATGTCCCTTTAAGAATGGTAATCCCTTTGCACCCCTCTTATTACTTGTATGCGTCAAAGTTTGAGGATTTACATGAGCGCATCTCTTATGCCACAGGTTTAGAACTTCCTGTTCTTTTGAAGATGTTGTGGAGGCTTCGAAAGTTACATGTTGTTTTATAGATTTTGGGATTTTTGCTTGGACACGATAAACACCACTTTTTAATTTTGCTCTGAACATTATATTATCATTAGACGTAATTTTGACTTCGCCTCTTCCCCCAATAAACTGTAGACCTTCTTTGTCAAGTTGTGGCCCTGATATAAGGTTTCTCCTAAGCTTTGATGAATACATCACTCCCTTTAAAGTAAAATTTCTTTGGCCAAAACGCAATTTAATGTCTCCTTTTCCTTCGATTGGCAAAGTGATGCCTTCCATGGCTACAGCCATTTCTTCATTTTGTTGAGGTTTAAATGATGTGAAAAGTTCACGGTCTTTACTAAAATGATGAGACGCGGCAGAATCGAATACCCAATCTGATTCATTTGTTTGCTGAGCTAAACTGGCCTCAGTAATGTAGTAAGATGAATTTGAATCCCTACTACTATTACGGGTCTTAGATTTTGATCTAGATTGATATGAAGATTTTTTTCGACTCTGCCTACCTCTTGATTGGAAGGACTTCTTAGGACTGAAATTCTGAGAAGGTAAGTTTTGGTTTTGAAAAGAGGGTTTAAAGTCAACATTTTTACTTCTATTGAGAGAAAAACAATTTTGTCTAGCATGGCCATTCTTATGACAAAATGTACAAATTAATTTTTGTTTTAGAAGCTTATTTTTGCCTGTATCATTTAGATGAGAAAACTGAGCAGAAATTTTAGCTTTACTTAATTCATTATCTTTATTTCTTAAATTTAGCCTAGTTTCCTCGGCTACCAAGCAAGTTACAATTTCATTGAATGTAAATTTATCATCTTCCCATCTCAGTATGTTTTGAACGATACCGTCGAAATATGATGGGAGATAACGTAACAATTGATAAGATGCAAAAATTTCCATCAGTCCCCCCTTAGAATTTTCTATTTGTTTAAATATCCTCATGACCCGGGACGCAAAGACATTTACACCCTCACCAGGCAATATTTTGCAATCACACAGCTCAGAAAATAAACTCATGTGCTGTGCACGAGTATCTGGAACAAAACTTTTGTTAATTAAATTCCATGCCTTTACGGGGTCATCCTCGTTTTCTACAATTTTCCTATACTCAGTTTCTATATTTAAGTATAAGACAGCCAAAGCAGCATTCGCTCTAGACTTAAATTTATTAACAGCAGAAGCATTGCTTCTGTCATCAGCCAAAACTGGGGCTGTTTCCGTACCAACAACTATGTCCCAGAGTCCCCGGTCAAGAAGAACAAATTTAATGTCACTCCTCCATTCCTCGAAATTAATCGCATTCAGTTTGGGAATAGAATGTAAATTGTTGACAGCCATTTTTGAGTAAAAAAAAATTGTATAATTATGGTTCAAACAATTTAAAAATATAATATATCAAAAATATCACAATTTTTCTTATAAAAACCTTTGCCCCCCCCGAATTAAACATTCGGTAAATTCATTTATGACTTGAAAATTTATTCAAATATATATATATGAAATTTCAAAAAGTTTTTTTTTCTACTTTACTGAAAAAAATTTTACAATATTCCCTCAACAATATGCAAAAAAATGGTCATTATTACTTAAATTAAACAAAACATTCAAGATTTTCATTTATTAACATTAAACAACTTTTAATCTAAATTTAAACAATTTCTTGTTTCAAAAAATTTACTATAAATGCAAAAAAAATTTAACTTTCAATTTATTTTTCAAACAAAACAGAAAAACATTAATTTATGAAAGGGCCAGCATATTTACATGCTGAAAAAGGAAAAGCCCATAACCACTTTTTATTTCTCTTGTTAGCTGGTGTGAAGTAGATCCAAGGCTAAGTGAATTAGCAGAGGAGCCTACTCTAGACGTAAACACCAGCGTAACAACATTTAAAGTTAATTAAATGAATTAGATACATGGAAGCTAGAGTAAGTAAATATGCTGAAAGATAAATATGTAGAAATTGTTAAATAAATGACCATAACAAATTTTAATTTAATTTGTATTTTAATTGAAACAATAAATTCAAAAAAAGTTTATATAAATATAACAATAAGTTTATATGAATAACAATAAGATAATTGAAGTAGACAAATACTTTTTATATATAACAAACATACCAAAGCAGATGCTGGATGACAAACAAGGTGAGTACGAAGACAATATTTAACATCTTTTTATTTCCCATATAGGTTGCAGAAAAAACTACTACGTGCCATTAGAAAAAAGCTGGTGACACTTATGTAGAAGACGTGACGTTCTTGTTTCCACTTGTTATTGTCGCGATATGAACACCTATAAATTTCATTTAAATTTCGAACTCACAAAAAGGATTAACGTGAGTTATAACTAACTAAAAATGAAAAGATTTTATTTGAATATAAAAAATAAACGCCACATATTACGGCGATATCTTATGAAGCCGGCATCGGCGAAAAATGAACAATGGCAGGGGCAAGAACAAAGGTAAAAGCAACCGCAAAGGCAACCGCGAACACCCACTACCATCGGCGTTCGCTATTTATAGTTTCGCGGGAGAAACGAAGTGATCTTCCGGACGTACGTTGGGGCATGTGCCGGCGCGACGCGGCGCGTGCGTAGTCTTCGGCTATCGTTCTTAGAGATGTTTTATGCAAATTTTTGAAACTTGGCTCAGTCGGAACTTCCGGAAGGTTAGCTATTGTTTACGTTTCGCGTTTGAAAAAATTCAAATGGATGATTTAAATTTGAAAGCTCCTTAATATAGCATTTCATCGAACGATATATTTATTTTCCTGGTAAGTAGAAAATATATTAAAAGGAAATTAGGATTTTTAATAAGTGTTTAATTTTTTTTCAACTAACGTTTTTTTTTTTTTTTAAGCTTTATTTTAAGAGTGATTAATTTTTAATATATTTAATTAGCATAACGATAAGAAAAAACGGGAAACTATAGGTTTACTATTAACAATATTCTATTCATTAAAGGGGATATGGGGAGGGGAGAATTTTTCTCAAATCTAAATATTGATTGTAATTTTTTAAAATTATATTAAAATTCAATATTATTACTACAGTACCACCTGGTGAAAATTTAGTTTCAGAACATTAGACTAATTAACTAACATAATTAATTATTAAGGTTATAATTCTTAAAATGTTTAAAACAAGTGGAAAAGAGTTAAAATACATAAAACATAAGCCTTTTATGCTATTTCTTTAGCATCACATCAGTATGTATAATATCTATTAAGAAAACATCTTACAACTGCATAAAGAAGGAATATTCACTTGCTTTCTTCCCTGGTCGCTTGCATCATGAATATCTGTGCGTCCAGCATCAAAGTTCCTGCACCATTGCCACTCTTTGCTGTTACTCATGAACGTTTCTCCATACACTTTACTCATTCGTCTATGAATTTCAGCCGCATTGCTTTCTTCAGCATGCGGAAATTGAATGACTGAACGCAATTCACATTAGGCGGGAGACTCTGTGTTTTGAAGCATGTTTATGTCCTCCCTACATACTCAGACATGATAACGGTGAATCGACGCATTCCCCGGGCAAACTAGAGACACTGCGCAAGACGTCTGCACACAGACCTAGTGGAATTTCCCTGAAGCTTTCTTTTAGCGACCAATCGTATCTTGAAAAAAAAATAGCCCTCGTACTTTTGGGCATTCAGGTGCATGAATCATCACTTTCTCAATGAATTTAACCTACCTTTTATTTCAGTCTTTTATTTATTTACTTTAAGGTAACAGCTGTCTTATGATCATCTAAATTATCTTCTCTCCATCCCTTATTCCTTATTTCTCTTTCGCCTAGGCTTTTACCATTACATAAAGTGAAATCTTTAAGATTCTGTACTTTTTTTTTTCTTTACTCCTGATTGTATTTCTCCTTATAAATAAACAGTAATTAAAGTGGAACATTTCCAGTCCAAAATGTTCTTCAATGACTGTCTGCCACTTTTAATAAAAACTGATATTATATATATACACTGATGGAAAAAAAAATCCCAGCATCAGGAAGGAGCTGTGCTAGATTAACGAAATTTGGTAGGCGTGTTTATACATCTGAAAGATGACGTCAATTCAAATTTCGAGCTATGCGCATAAGTGTGGAGCTAGTAGCGACACTATGAACATGCAAATGAGATTTGCTTTAAATAAGCGCTGTAAGGTTCGTGATCGTTATTTACAGTTGAGATTTGACGTAGTGGGTTAATGTTAGTCAAGGATGCCTCTAAGAAGACGAAGAAGCCATTATCAACAGCTCACTGAGTTTGAACGAGGTCGTGTAGTAGGGCTACGAGAAGGTGGGTTTTCTTTCTGCTATATTGCAGAAAGACTTGGCAGGAATGTATCCACTGTGCATGAGTGTTGGCAGCAGTGGTCTAGGGAAGGTACTGCCTCAAGAAGACCGGGTTCCGGGCGGCCACATGGCACTACTGAGAGGGAAGACCGCCGTGTTCGGCGTATGGCTGTGGCTAATCGTACTGCGTCTGCAGCTGAAATTCGAGCTGCAGTTGGCACCACAGTGACACAACAAACTGTTACGAATCAGTTACTTCAAGGACAGCTCCGAGCCAGACGCCCTGTAGCGTGCATTCCACTGACTCCAAACCACTGCCGTTTGTGACGTGAGTGATGTCAAGCTAGAGCTCATTGGAGGACGGAGTGGAGATCTATTGTGTTTTCTGATGAAAGCCGGTTCTGCCTTGGTCACAGTGATAGCCGTGTGTTGGTTAGAAGGAGGCCAGGTGAATGCCTGCTAGCGACCTGTCTGCAGCCTAGACACACAGGGCCTACTCCTGGAGTTATGGTTTGGGGAGCAATTTTGTATGACAGCAGGAGCACTAACGTGGTTATCCCACGCACCCTGACTGCAAATTTGTACGTCAGTCTAGTGATACAACCTGTTGTGCTGCCATTCATGAACAGCATTCAAGGGGGTGTTTTCCAACAGGATAACGCTCGCCCTCATACCACTGTTGTAACCCATCATGCTCTACAGAGTGTCAAAATGTTGCCTTGGCCTGCTAGATCACCAGATCTTTCTCCAATCGAGCACGTATGGGACATCATTGGACGACAACTCCAGCGTCATCCACAACCAGCATTAACCGTCCCTGCATTGACCGCCCAAGTGCAACAGGCATGGAACTCCATCCCACAAACTGATATCCGACACCTGTACGACACAATGCATGCACATTTGCATGCTTGCATTCAAAATTCTGGCGGTTACACCGGTTACTAATGTACCAACATTTCACATTTGAAATGGCTCTTCTCGCCAGTGGCTCTACCTGTGATCTTGAAACTTTAATCAATTAAATATGTTACCTAGACAAATGTATTGCTGAAATTTCATTACTGTACAATATTTTTTTCTTGGTGTTGGGATTTTTTTTCCCCATCAGTGTACATATAATAAAAATGTTTTTTATTTTTAGAGAACTTTCAAAGCTGTTAAGTTTTTATTCAAATATTTTATTCATAAAATTATTAATTTTGGGTATTTTATCGTAGTTTCCCAAGGCCATAAAGATCAGCTGCTTTTACTCTTAATAACATATCTAATACAGTAATTCCTTAACATCCACAATTTTAACATTCAAAAACTTTTATTATTTGTTAACATAGAAATGGGGCAAAACTTAACATTTGCGAAGTGGGTCCTTTGATAATTTGTAATTTTTTTTTTCACCCAGTCACTTTTTCCAAATGAATAATAGACGAAGAAATTTTTTTTTCTGTGTGATATAGTATTTGTTTACCAATTTTAAGGTGCCAACATGCAGATAGGTACAGCATTGTCAATCTGGTGTAAAATCTATTACAATAAGCTAATCTTTGTAGCCTTAGTAATTTAAAATGGGTGGTGCAACAATCCTTTTATCGGATTGACTTAAAAGTAACAAATATTCTTGGGTGTAAAATGGTATGTTTCACCTGCTATTTTAGATTAGAGATTAAGTTGTTTTACAAGCACACTAACCCACATGCACTTCTTCATGATTTCAGAAGGTAAACCAGATGGGCATTATTTTCTACATTTCTAAGTTTATTATTTTCCGAAATTAGCAAATTTTTATTGATAGAATTTCATTTTTAAAACTTTTTTTTTTTTTGTATTCAATGTGTAAATATTGATTATACGAGGGCTATTTTTTTTTTTCAACCTCCAATAGGCTTTAAAAGAAAAACGGGTAGAAAAATGATTTTATTGCCAAAAGTAATGTAGATTAAAGGTTACTTCTCTACATAATCACCTTTACGATTGAGGCATTTGTCATATCTGTGAACAAGCTTTGAAATACCCTCTTCATAAAATGTTGCTTGAAGTGAATTATGATGGTTTCTTTGAGCTCCTCATCATTTTGGAAGCATTGCCCTCCAAACCACTTCTTTAGTTCCGTGAAAAGATGGTAATCACTGGGCGCTAGGTCGGGACTATATGGTGGGTGTTCGAAAATGTCCCATTTAAATTGCTTAAGGAGCCGTTATGTTACACAAGCACTGTGAGGACTGGCATTGCCATGGATCAGAACAATTCCGGAAGTTAGCAAGCCTCTTCTTTTGTTTTGAATAGCCCTCCGTAAGCGTCGCAAAGTCTCACAATAAGAATCTGCAGTAATTGTTGTCCCTGGCTGCATAAACTCCACAAGCAACACACATTTTTGGTCCGAAAAAACAGTTGTCATAATTGTTAGACACTTTAAGGTCTATCTTAAATAAATTTATATTTAAGCAGATAAAAAGCTGCAATAGAATTATTTAAGTTTGGGGGATTTTTACTTTAACTAATTTGACTAGTATGTAAAGTTTTAGACTCAGTAAATACAAAAATATTTTAAACGAAAAATAAATTTATTCATGAAGATATCATAAATTGAAAAGACAATTATAACAATAATTAGAAAACGATTTAATATAAACATATATAACAAAATTTCAAATTCAATATAACAGGATTAATTTCTCAACAACAATTCAAAATTATATTACTTCTCCAATAACATATCAGTGTTACTTGATGGTACATGGAAGAAAACAAAGTCTTTTGGCATAACATTCAAGTTCGTTTGCATGGTCGCCGCATGACCAATGTGGAAAATGGAAGAATAAACATTGCTTCACACTGGCACACACAATTTTACCGGAAGAACGATCAAACACATATACCGTAACATCGAAATCATATTGAAGAACACAGATGAAACTAGTTGAAAAAACAAACTCGACACAAAATGTACGAAGATCGCGGTCTGCAAATGACCAGCGAATGCCACTGAAATATAGAAAGATAAAGTCAGCTAAACGATATCAAACTTCATGGTCGCCAAATGACCAATGAATAGAACATGTAAATGATCTGGTTTAAGCTTAACTTTAGTAGAAGATTAAAGTCAATTCGTGGTCGCCGCATGACCAACGATTTCAGGAAAATTAAATAAAGTTAAAAAAAAAACTTGGCATTACGAAATTAAGCCCTCTTGAAAAAACTATTCACTTAAGCCTCTGAAGAAAAATATTGTAAATTGAAAAAGTTTCTAAACTTAACGATTGTAAACAGTATCAACATCATCAAACTATCAAACGTAACAAAACAATTCAATAATCGCTTCACTTTATATTTAAATTTGAGTTCAGCATATAAAACATGAGCAGTCCATAATTTATATTTACAGTTCAGAACAGCCGCCAGCAGCTATTCACCGGAACCAGGATTCCAAACCAAAACTAGCTGGAGCTCATTGAAACTAGAACTGAACTCAGCTGAAACACTGCAACATCTTCAAACATCACGGCCTTATATACTACCCTACACAAGTTCATCTGCATAATAACATTGACTGCCGCGCCACGACACCCGGTGGTGAAAACCAAAACCCAATTTATAATGATAGTTTAGAAGGAGTGGCAACAGCACAAATAGAAAAGATTATGCAGTCTGGAAATGGCAACGCCGATATAGTAAACAGAAAAGCGATGTTTGTAAGACAAAAGCAAAGTAGTTTTAAATATGAAAAAGGATTTAATAAAATAGAAAAGGGTAAGTTTTAAATGTTTTCTTGAATAAAGATAAATTAATTCAGATGTTTTATTTAATATGAGGACACTGATGGACATCAATAATCTTACGGTTGTTGAAGGTTTGTTTGAATTTTTTAGGTCTGTTTGGAGAATTTGTGTGCATCCATTGCTGAGATTGTTTCGGGCATGTCATATTGAATCCATGTCTCATCACCAGTCACAATGGATTTCAAAAAATTTACTCCACCAATATTGTAACGGTCAAGATACGACAAAGCTGCTGCCATTCGGCAAGTTTTGTGGTTGTCTGTTAACATCTTTAGAACCCAGCGAGCACAAATTTTTCTGTAGCGCAACTCTTCAGTAACTAAAGAGCACAAGTCACATCTTGAAACTTCCGGAAATTTTCTCGATAATTCGCTTATGGTGAACCTACGCCTTTCTTTAACCACTTGGTGAACTCGTTGAACAAGATCGTCTCTAGCTACAGACTTTTGCCCTTGACCTCCTTCATCATGCACATCAGTTCGGCCATCTTTAAATTTTCGACACCATTCGTGAACCTCATTCACCCTCACTCATAAAGCTGTCTCCATACACTCGACACATTCTTCAATAAATTTCCGCTGCACTATTCGCTTCTGCCTGCAAGAAACGAATAAACACTTCGCAATTCACACTTGGCGGGAGAATCAATAAAGGAAGCCATGTTTACTTGACTGCAGCTGAAAACGAAATAGCTTGTTTCACTCGGCAGTGACAGAGCGTGTAGAAGAGGAGATGCGCTGTCACATACTGCATATGCCAGTCACCTGCCGGATGTCTAGCCTTCATACCGTGCAATCGGAGGTTGAAAAAAAAACAGCCCTCGTATATGTAATTTTTGTTAATAAACATATTATTTCTTTGTTAATTAAATGTTCTGTCATTCTAATTTCTTTATGGAATGTAACCCCTCTTTTTCCATAGGAAGATAATCTTAACATTTGTGAATATTTGTGAGGCTTTCATGGAACATAACCCTTGTGAATGTTAAGGGATAACTGTATTAAAAAATGACTTTCTGAAATTCATCAATTTTAAAGTTTTAAGAGTTGTAAATTTTAAATAACTATGTAAGTTCTTTGTTCATAAAATAAAAATGGTAACAACACTATCTCAAGGATAGTATAATATGATAACTGAGTAAGATGTAACTAAGTTTTATAAAGCTCTTGTATGCTATGCAATTAACCAAAAATGCTGACTTAAAATTTTTAATTATAAGGATTTTAAAAAACAACCTTTTGCTAACTCCACGACATGGCCGGAGTCCTTTCGCTGGGGTTTGAAGACTGTGCTGTTCTCTCTTGGCTCCTCTGCTTAAAAGCATGTTGTGCCATTGTTTATTGAGACTGGTCGCATCGTTGCCATTACAAGAATTTGAAAAATTAATTATCTCTACTTCTTCCCAATACACGGCATACTCATAATTTTTATAATTTACGAGTTTCACGACACTTTCGAAATGAATGTTGATATTTTCCTCCCTATTTACTTTCGTTAAAGCAGTGGTAGTTTTATCCATCGTAATATCATGGCTATGTTCTTTGATTTGCGTTTTAATTTTTCTTTTTGTTTTTCCAATATAATATCTGTAATTACTTTTATCATCTGTAAATGGAATCTTATAAATACCTGCGGTCTCTAGATGGTTTACTGGATCTTTATCATTCCTGATCATTTGGTAAATATTGGGGTTAGGTTTAATAGGGATATGAATGTTATTTTTCGCTGCCAAATTTTTAATTTTGCCGGAAGCACCGCAATCATAAGGAATAGAAGTGGTATATTTTAATTGCGGTTTTTGGTGATCTGGAATTTTATTAAGACTTTTAACGCAGTTTTTATAAAGTTTATTAATTAGTTTTTCTGAATAGCCTGCTTTTCTGATATGCTGCTTAATTATGTTTAATTCATTATGAAGATCTTTTGGCTCATTACAAATAATTAAAGCTCGGTTTATATAAGCCTCTATGGTGTTAATCTTATATCTATACGGAGTTTTGCTTTTTGAGTGTATTATTTCTTTGCTGCTGGTCTGTTTTCTATAGACTTTAGTATTGATTTGGTTACTATATCGTGTTATTGTGATGTCAAAATAATTTATTTGGTTAATGATTTCTTCCTCGAGGGTGAATTTAATGTTGCGATCAGTTTCATTTATAGTTTATTTAAAATTTCTTAAGAGTTGATATCGTTATCAGTAACGGCAAAAATGTTGTCAATGTACCTTAACCAAAAAAATACTTTTTTCTTAAGTTTTTCCATTACTATTTCTTCCATTTTACATAATTTTAGTTCAGTTAAAAAGCCTGAAATGGGAGATCCCATTGGGGCCCCCTTAAGCAGTGCCGTAACAAGTAATCTGGGGGTCCCGGTGCGAGGGATGAATTTATGGGCTCGACCATTAAAGATGATGTTCTATTTCTAACGCCCCCCCCCCCCCCTTGCTTTATTAATTTATAATCAATATTAAAACTTTTATGCAGTTACTTACATTACTATAATAATTGATTACAATATTACAGTGACAAAGTATTTTTGGAAAATAGTATAAAACCCAGTATTCCATAATTTTTGGCTGACACTATATTCATATAAAACATTTATTACACAAAAATTATGGATGTTTATTTCAATATATAAGTTTTTTAAAGGCTAAATTAATAAGCTAGATTATATATATTATAAATAAAATGATGAAAAAAACTTATAATGAATAATAACAACATTTAATCACAGACAGTTTTTATGTAGAAGGTTTAAAATTTTCGTTTGCGAGCTTTGGTATCAGCAAAATATTTTACTATATGGTCAATATTGAAATGGTCTGACTTCTTGCTCTCAGTGTTTAGGAGAGAAATGATTGTTATATCTATAATCTTTATTGGGAAATATTCCCACTACTCCGTTACTTGAATCCGACGCTAATTTTTATTTGCATTTTGCGTAAAATCATGAAATCTGATATCCTGTTAGTGATTATAAGGACAATATTGAATAACTAACAGGCTTTGCCCGCTTTGCTGGTCACTATATTAAATTATAAAAAATATAATAATTATAATTGAAACATTTAAATTAGTATATTTTGTCTGACGATTAATTTTTGGCAAATCAAAACTGTGTCCAAGTACTATGATATACAACCGTTAATAGAATCTAAATGACATTTGGATAATAAGCTTTATTATGTTGATTAGACACAGGGTTAATTTAAAATAAATGTGTATTTACTTTAGGAAAGCTTTATTATAGGACTTCCTTGGCATAATTTGGCACCGAAGTAGCTGGATGATTTTCACAAAAGTGTTTACTTACTCAATTACGATAGCCATTTTAAATCATCGGTAAAATAAATAAATATAAATAAAAGTCGCAAAGTGAGTCCTATACTAAAACTATGCCAACATTATTTTATAGACAATAAAATGATAAAATCAAGAAAAATAAAACATAATAGAAAATGCGAGTAACTGAAATCAATAGTAAAAAAAAAGAAAGAAAGAAAAATTCTGTCTTTGGCAAAATTTAATTTAGTACGACAGGACTAATTTACATATTGCAATCTTGTAACTTAAAAAAAAAAAAAAGAAATTGTTTTTAGCCACCCTGGCTAATAACAAGCTCGACATTTCTCACTTAATAGCTGTTGGCATGGTCGCCGTATTTGCAAACGCAGATGTAACAGTTATTATGTGAGAAATGTTGAGCTGGTTATCAGCCAGGGTGGCTTGATGGAAGTACATCCGCACGTTAAGCGAAGGACTTGGGTTCAATTTTCAGCTCTGGCATTTTTAACCCATTTGGTATAATAAAAAAACTCCAAACAACTTAAAATGAATTTTCACAGTTGATGTGCTTATCAAAAAAATTTCTAAATAGTTTAAGAAATTAAATGGTGAAATTGGATAAAACTATTGGCAGGCATCCTGGCATATTGGTAGTGTGACAAAGCAAAATCGCTGTCTGAAAGAAGTAATCCTGTTGTACTGAAAAATAAATAAATAAAATAAAAATTTTAACATTATAACATCAGTTTTATCAGATATTTTTGATGAAAAATATTTAATTTTTCATCATGATTATCTTCAATTGCCTACTGAGTGAAAATGTTGAGAAGAAAATCCGTAAAATAATAATAATAATATTTCATGTAAAAATTCGGTACATAGGAAAATTACAGAAACAGAAATATATTTTGTAATTACTGTACATTTTATCATGTGCACACCGTAATTTTACAGCAATCTGAAAATAATAATAATAATAATAATCATCTCTAACAGAATTTCAGCTGTAAAGTCATGTTGAGATACAGTGGATATAACTATAGTTGAATTCTTGAGACTTAAGAGGTCAGATACCTTTCAATGATGAAAGTATCAGTAAAAAAAAAAAAAAAATCTTGTACAATAACTTGAAAAATAAAGACTTTCAAAACTTGCAACTCTCTGTTACAGCTGTCTTAATAATTATACATTTTTAGTTTTTCTTTCTTTCTTTCTTTCTTGGTCGATAGTGACTGCAAGCTTTTTGCGCAGGATTACATGCAAAATAATACATCACATAATCCTAGTATTTATTTATTCATTTATTTTTTATATAATGCGTGGGACAATACTCGATAATTAAAATCATGAAAAAGAATTTTGCTATATGGTTTCATTCATTAAAAAAAAAAAAAAATTAATAATAATTATTATTATTAAAAATATTATCACTATTTCTGTCGTACATTTTAATGCTAAAAGGTTAATTATTATTTATTATTAGCCTTCATCACATATTTATTGTGCGTGTAAGATTGCACATTGACAAAAATTCACTCTGACATTTAGAAATAAAATGAAATAAAAAATGTAGAACTGTTTTAATGGCTAAAATAGAGAGATAAAACCTTTCTTAACATATATTAAAATTTACAAGTAATCTATTTTTTTAGTTATAGTATATAAAGATATTTTTTTTTTTCCAGACACATACTCTTTTTATAGGTACCGACCACATAAATAATTTTAAATTAATGAATAACTTTAGAGACCCCCAAAAGTTCGTTTCGAAAGTATTTCAGTGTATCAATTGAGTTTTTCTTACATTAAAAAGCTATCTAACATATCTAAAAACAAAATACAACAACATCATACCAGATCCATATTATCGCTTTGGCAAATATGAGCAGAGACGCAGGATAACAAGGAGTCCCTAAATCTATTATATTAAGGTTGAAACAATTTGTTCACTGGAATGAAAATTTTAATATGGTATATTTCCCGATTAAAATATGAATCCCATCTTTTAAAATGACAAATTTTTAATAACATAATCCTTTTAAAGTAAATTTGCAAAATACCCAGAAAACATGGGGCCCCTGAATCCATAATATTAAGTTTTAAACATAAAATTTTCATTTGAATAAAACTTTTAAAATTAAATATTAATACTGAATAAAAGTTATACTTAAAATGAATAATAATTATTATTATTTACACTACTTTCGTCTAATCTTCATTTCAAATAATAATTATGTTATGTCTGCGAGATATAAGACAATCAAGAAAGAAAAAAGACCAATGTCTTCTGTAGTAATAGTTAATTTTGTTGGGACTATTCTCTTTAAAGTGAGCATTGGTCTAACCCTTTCACTTTCAGTTGCAATATTTCCAAGAACATTTCACTTTGTCAAGCCCCAAGAGTCCGGTTCCTTTTAGACAATACCAAGGTAGACAATATTGCTAAACTCAAAACTTTTGTATTGAATACAGCAGAGATGATTTGTTTTCAAAGAAAATGAAACGCTCTTTTCTATGCCCATTGAGAAAGTAGGATTAAAAACAGAAGATTGGAATAGGCAATACGATTTTTTAAAAGGTGGATTTTTCAAGAATGTTTTTTCTTCCAGAGACAGAATAGGTATTGGGAGGGGGGGGGGATGAATGCAATTTTTTTAGGCGTTTTTTCCCCCTTAAGAAAAAAAAAATTGTAAAAGTCTTTTCTTTCTGTAGACTATCTTATGTCTGTATTTTTGGGGTGACAAGTCCCCTCTCTCCTTCAGTGGCTTCTATGGTCTCAGTCACAAATCTAGGGAGAGAACGAGGAAGACGCTTTTCCTGTGCTCCATGTAAAAACGCATTTTGGTTAATTAAACTACATATTTATTTTTTTCACCTATAAAAATGAGTTCCAGAAAACGACAAAAGATAGAGTCATATTTTAAAGTGTCTTCAAACTCCTCGATTCCAAGTTTAGAAAAAGAAACTGTACTTCATAAAAACAATGATGATACTCGTAGAGATGAAGCTAACACTAATTTTACAAAAACTGCAAATGCTGAACCTTGTATGTGCCCATTATGCAATGAACAAGAGAAATCGGTACGAAGTGTCGCCTAATTTTTTCTGTTTTACAAAGTTAAAAATAAAATTTTGCTAATACAGCTTTTATAAAATATTATTCTTATGTGTCGTTTTCGTCTGGGGTGCTCGATCCCCCTTAGCCCCCCCCCCCTCCCCCAGTGGTGCGCCATTGATCATGCTTCAATATTCCAGGCCCGGTCAATAAAATTCACGTTCCGCCACCCCTGCTGGTGGCTATTAAGTTTAACGTCGTATAAGTTTAAATAAGTACAACAATTTTCAGTAATAGGTTTAATATTGTTCCTTCTAATCCAAAAATATACTTGATAATAAAAGAAGGTGAAGAGTTACATAGCAGGATAACTCTCTGGTTGCCGCTTATAATACGTCTAGTCGCTGTTGCAATCTATTTCCCGACAGATACGACATTCCTGAAAGGATAACAGTGTGTGTGCGGGGGGGGGGGGGGGAGGGCTGGTGACGTCAGAAAAAGGATTAGTAAGCCAGTTTTCTTTACTCTCTGGTAAGCAGGGATTGCTAACAAGTTTCCCGGAATCCCCATTCATCTGTGTGTTGTATTATATTCCTTGTTCTATATGAATTTTCAGGTGAGAAGTGCAATACCCATTACTACAGTCTCAGTCACTCGTGCCTCGGGGGATGAGGTAAAGTAGAATTTAGCCGCTGAATATGCTCCCGCCCCCTCCCCTTTCAGAGACGACTATTCTTATGTCTGTATTTTTGGGGTGACAAGTCCCCTCTCTCCTTCAGTGGCTTCTATGGTCTCAGTCACAAATCTAGGGAGAGAACGAGGAAGACGCTTTTCCTGTGCTACATGTAAAAACGCATTTTGGTTAATTAAACTACATATTTATTTTTTTCACCTATAAAAATGAGTTCCAGAAAACGGCAAAAAATCGAGTCATATTTTAAAGTGTCTTCAAACTCCCCGATTCCAAGTTTAGAAAAAGAAACTGTACTTCATAAAAACAATGATGATACTCGTAGAGATGAAGCTAACACTAATTTTACAAAAACTGCAAATGCTGAACCTTGTATGTGCCCATTATGCAATGAACAAGAGAAATCGGTACGAAGTGTCGCCTAATTTTTTCTGTTTTACAAAGTTAAAAAATAAAATTTTGCTAATACAGCTTTTATAAAATATTATTCTTATGTGTCGTTTTCGTCTGGGGTGCTCGATCCCCCTTAGCCCCCCCCCTCCCCCTCCCCCAGTGGTGCACCATTGATCATGCTTCAATATTCCAGGCCCGGTCAATAAAATTCACGTTCCGCCACCCCTGCTGGTGGCTATTAAGTTTAACATCGTATAAGTTTAAATAAGTACAATAATTTTCAGTAATAGGTTCAGTATTGTTCCTTCTAATCCAAAAATTAAGTTTTCTATTTTGTTTTTCAAGAATACTATTTCTTTCAATTTGACTATAGTCATTAATTTTTTGGCTAAAAAGTGACCATTCATTTTCACTGCAATTATTTTTTATGGTTTGGTAAAATTCATTATATTCTTGTTTCCTCCTATAATCAATCGATTTTTTAATATGGATAATTTTATTTAATAATTTATGCTCAAATCTTCTAACATCCGGTAAAAAGTTTTTAACTAAAAGTTTATTTTTAATTTTCATAAATTTGGGGGTAATTTTAAAAAATTTGCAATCCTGTAGAAAACTAACATTGAGCTCATATCTAACCAATTTTTTATTAACATGTTTTAATCTATTAAAAATGTTATATGGATTCATGAGAACATAAACTAAAAAATAAAAAACACTACACAGAAAAAATTAAGATTCGGAACGTTTCCACTGAATGGAAACGTAAAAAACACCTGTTAAGTCTGTTAATTCATAAATATATAAAAAGTACTGCAAAGAATTACCACAGAAGAATACCTCATTTCAAATTTTTTTTAAACATGAAACGCCCCCACTTAAAATGAAAGCGTGTAAAAACTCCCGTAAAAGCCGAAAAAATTATTAATTACATAAATACAACACTCATAAACAGATGACACACTTCTACTAAACAGAAGTAAAAAAGGTAAATACGCATTAAATATATAAATCCATTAACTAAATAAGTTTCAAACAATTGAAACAAAAACGACATTTTACAACTTATCTGGTATTTTTTAAAAGGCACAATGCGGACCAAGGCTGAAAAACCCTTCATATTTGTTACGTTGCTATATTAAAGCAACAATGTAACTTAGTTCCCTCCCCTTCCCCTTTGCAAAGATTCTCAAAATAGCAATTTAAAAAAAATATTTTTAAGAAAAACTTCTAATCTAAATTTCAAGTAATTTCTGAAATTAAATAGCTAAATAAAAAATGTGTAAAATAGAGTTACACAGTTTAACGTGTCTGATATTGCATTTATATTTAATTTTACATATCCACAAAAAACTAAAAGTGATAATTGTTAGTGTAAGAGACATTGAATACAAAATTGAAATCTGTTTAAATCTAATGTTTATTAAAAAATAAAATAAAAAACAAGATATTAAATTAGCAGGATAAATAAATTTTAAACTACGGCCACATGGAGCAGAAACAGCTGGATAAGTTGTTCTGGAGACAATAAGCTATTTTGAAATATATTTCTCATAACTGGTACAGATGACTGAAACTAGGAAAATATCTTTAAAATTACTTTTAAAAGTTTCTTTATTGCAAGCAAGGCACAAAAAAAAAAAAATTCAAAATTTCTAGTGAGTCAGAAAAGTAACGTTAATTAACCAATTTCAAAAGATAAATTAAATTCGCGATGTATACTGTCTACAGGAGCAGAGAAAAGGGAAAAATAAAAATCTGAAAAAAACTATCTCACCACCTCATGACAGTGTTAAAACAAACTTTATATAACTTTAAACTACATCTTCTAAAAAGTGCCTTTCCAAAAATGTCAACTAACAGCTGTAGCGTAGGTCAAAGATAAGTGTGACATACTTCTTATACAGACAGCTTTTATAAGAAAATAAGAACTTATTCTAATTTTTACAAACAGTGCTGTTGACAGAAAAAGTACACACCCCTCGAGAACCAATCACAATAACGATATCTTGTCTGAGAGTTGAGTGGTTGATTAAAACACTACACGGATGACAGAGGCCACCTTATGGGAGAAACGCGAAGTACCCGCTGTGTGACAAGACTCTCTACAATAACACAATCTCTCAAGTCAATCGCGTGTAAACAAACAGTACCGAACTGCTGAATCAAGTAAGTGTTGGAAACATTTAAAAAAGCTATTTCAATTAGGGATTAAGGATATGAGCTAATACATAGGAGTTGTTTTAATGAAGATTTAACTTTAATTTAAATTAATAAAAACAAACTTAATGAATGATAAACGTATTAAAGATTACATAACAATGGCATGTACGGACGAGCTAAAAACTATAAGAAAGCGATCTTTTTCGCAACAATATTCCACCTTTAAATGCATCATGTCCAGTTTTTCAACATTTAAACTTCACAATATCGCTTTAAAACATGGTGTTTTAATTAAATATAAGGATTTTAAAAAACAACCTTTTAACTCCACATCATGGCCGGAGTTCCCCGGCTTTTTCAACGTCAACTTTTGGTGCTGGAGGGTTTGAAGACTGCGGTTCTCTCTTGGCTCCTCTGCTTAAAAGCATGTTGTGCCATTGTTTATCGAGCCTGGCCGCATCGTTGCCATTACAAGAATTTGAAAAATTAATTATCTCTACTTCATCCCGGTACGCGGCATACTTATAATTCTTATAATTTGCGAGTTTCGTGTTACCAAATGATCAGGAATGATAAAGATCCAGTAAACCATCTAGAGACCGCAAGTATTTATAAGATTCCATTTGCAGATGATAAAAGTAATTACGGATGTTATATTGGAAAAACAAAAAGAAAAATTAAAATGTGAATCAAAGAGCATAGCCATGATATTACCATGGATAAAACTACCACTGCTTTAACTAAAGTAAATAGGGAGGAAAATATCATTCATTTTGAAAATGTCACGAAACTTGCAAATTGTAAAAATTATTTAGTATGCCGTGTATCGGGAAGAAGTAGAGATAATTAATTTTTCAAATTCTTGTAATAGCAACGTTGCGGCCAGGCTTGATAAACAATGGCACAACATGCTTTTAAGCAGAGGAGCCAAGAGAGAACAGCACAGTCTTCAAACCCTCCAGCACCAAGAGTTGCCATCAAAAAAGCCGGGGACCCCAGGCGAAAGTACTCCGTCCATGTTGTGAAGTTAACAAAAGGTTGTTTTTTAAAATCCTTATATTTAATTAAAACTCCATGTTTTGAAGCGATATTGTGAAGTTAAAATTTTTATTTATTTATTTTTTTTTTTTTTTAATATGTTTTTCTGATTTTTTTAAAAATATATTTAAATGAATATATATATATATATATATATATTTTCCCCAGGTATATTTGATGTTTAAAGTTTAGTTATATGTATATCTTTTTAATTAAATATAGGAACTTAATTTTTTTTTTTATATATTTTCATCCATTTTTATACCAGTCTCTAATTGAAAATCCAATGGAATAAGCTATCTTTTCCTTTAAATTTTTTGGTTAAATTTTAAATAGCAAATAGGTTTTTATTAAATCATAAATGTTTCTATTGAAGTTCAAGTATCAGTAGTGAAGTGCTTGAACTTCAGTAAAGGTATTTATGATTTAATTAAAATGTAATTAACAATGTTCCTAAATTTAAATATAGTAAATAAGTTATTTCAAATTTCCTCATCATAGATGAAAATTTTATTTTATTAATAAATTTTTTTGTTAAAATTTTACATTAAATAAATTCCAAGTAATGGCTATTCAAAAGTAAATAATCATGCCATGTTTTAAAAATGTAATCTTTTTATTTTTATATCTTTTCTTTAATATTTTTCTTTTCTTTTTTTAATTATAAAGATTACTCCACAGTTACAACTGTGGAAAAAAACTTTAATATTTTGCTTTTCCTTTTTTAATTATAGAAAGGAGTTTTTTCTAGGTATTAAGAGAAAGTTTTTTTTTCCTATTCTATACCCCTGTTTAATTTTTTAATGTGTTTTATTTGCTCTAGAACAAGATAACAAAACAGTACGAATCAACAATATCCATGCATTAGTTCATTCTTTACCCAAGCCATCCTTTCAGATGCTTGAACTTCTCATACGACATCTCTGCAAGTATGTCTATAAATGTCATTTTTAATTATTTCTAACAATTCTATTTAAAAATTTAAGTTTTACAATAGGTATAAAATACAGTATACTTTCTCAAATCTGCACAGTTTAGGACCAGAAATAGTGTAAATTTTAGATCTTTTTTTTTTTTCCCACTTTTTCTGAAGTTATTTGAGAATGATGGTGCATTAAATTGATAATGAACATTTTAAAATGAAATAATTTAGTAAAAATTTAAATTAAATAAAAATATCCCCCCCCCCCCCAAAAAAAAAAAAAAAAAAAAAAAAAAAGTGAAACATTGAAAATTAAAGTGCAGTAAATTATTGATCAGAAGTTAATATTATAATGAATAAAAATAAATGCTCTTATGAGTGAAATTGAAAAATTTCCTGGTTTTTTTTTTTTTTTATTTATAGTTGACAAACTAAATATTTCTTGGATGAGATTAAAAAAAATATATTGACCACTAGATTATTACTATTTTATTTTTCCTTTTAAATAAAAAATAAGAAACTAAGCAAATATGTAATAACTATAGTCAAGAGTCTTAAAAAAGTTCATTTCTTTTAATTTGCAAATTGCTTATACAAAACTTGATGATTTTCAGTGGGTCACATTAAAAATATTTCCTTATTTGCATTAATAAAAGAATTATTTGCTCACTCACCAGCACAAATATTTCCTAATTTTTGTTTAATAATACACTGAATTTTTTCTATAAGTGTGCACCCATCTGATAGGCAAATGTGTTAGCCCTCTGGCCTTTAGTTGCTGGATGATAATCTTGATTCAGATATGGATGTACGTAGTGGTTCAGAATCCACTTTAAACCTTAGGTCTTGATCTAATTAGCCTTATTGTGCAACACTTAACTGACGATAACTCAAACAATTCTATAATTGTACTTATATTTTTAGACAAAATTAATCTGTATAAATCTGATCTATTTCATTAACTTACTCTCATTTTGTCATGTTACTGGTTATACTGTGAAGATCTTATGTGCAAGCACTTGAAGCTTTTACATTAGAATTAAACTAAAATTTTTCTCTCTTTTTAAGTATATATTTAAGCTTGAAAGCTGGGCTTATTCTTAGACTTTATTTTTTAGTTAACGTTTTGTTTTAGAATACACATTTTGAGAAGAAAATAAAATTGAAACAATGTTGCTTTTAAATTTTATTGCAGATCTTAACTGATATATATTAGCTGGTATTTGATATGTTAATTCATGTATTCTATTGAATTTTAATTGTAATTCAAATGTTGACCTTTTTTTTTTCTTTTTAATTAAACTTATGATAGCTTTATTTTCTTAGGTGGTGAATGCTTTCACTTCAATTATCTTTCCAGTTTATTTTAAGCTTAACTTTGTTTTATTTAGCACTAATGTTAGTAATGTAAAAAGTCTAAAGCTCACCACCACAATCCTAAGTAAGCATGTGGCCACCATTTACAATAAACAAAAATGTTTGCTTAAACATATTAGATTAGTTTTTTTAAGTATTTGCATTCTTTATATGATTTATTTTATTTATTTATTTTTGAAGAAATTTGCTTTTATATTTTGTCAATTTATTCTTGTTTTACTTGAATATAAATTTATTATATGAGTATTTGTTCTTTTTCTGATATATTTAGTAGACGTTAATCTGTATACATATTTTTCTTCTCTTTGAAATAAAAGCTCTGGTTTTTCATTGCAGTGATTGTAATTATTAAATCTTATCATAGTTATTAGGTGTAAGGAAAAGTTCTGTCATTGTGTGGCACCCAAACAGAGAGTTTGGACATGAAACCAAGCCTTTTAATGTGATCGAAAGCAGTAGTCTGATGAATTCCAAGCTTGAAGCTCACTTCTGTGGAAGTTAACATGGGATTTGCCCTGATCATACTGTAACACTTCATCATTGACACCTGATGCCCTTCCTGATCTGGGTTCATCTTTCAAAGAAAAATCACCAAAACAAAATTTCGCAAACCATCTTTGACATGTTCGAGTTGTTACTGCATCCTCTCCAAACACGTCACACAAGTTTTTTGTTGCCTCCATCATGTTATTCCCTTTTTGGGACTCGTACAATATATGTCTTAAGTGCACTTTTTCTTCACCCATGGTGACAGTTCTACAAGTTTGAAAAAAACAACTGAGGTATGAAAAAAATGTGTGTAAATCATCAATCATAATCTAACCTAACTGTGTTTAAACCAGTTTCAGTCGATAATTGACAATGCATAAAAGTGCACTTGTTTAAAAACAACAGAACTTTCTCTTACACCTAATAATATAGTTATGTAAAATGCCCTAATATTAAAAATCTTTCAGAAGATTTTGTTTTGTTGTGATTTTTGAGATTTTGTAAAGATCCCAAAACACTTCTACATTTGTGTTATTTTTATTTATTTATATATATTAAATTTCAAGTATGTATTTTTTTTTTCTTTTTAAATGTAGAATTGCCAAATTGTCAAGCAAAAACTTAATGACTATCTCAAATTTGGGTATTTGTTTTGGTCCTACATTACTTCGTCCTGAAGAAGAAACAGTTGCTGCAATAATGGACATAAAATTTGGGAATGTAGTTGTTGAAATTCTTATAGAAAACTATGATAAGGTGAATGCAATTTAAGTTTTATTCATTGATAATATTATATATTTATAGTGTAGGAAATTGTGTAATGTGTTGTTTAAAATATTGTGTTTTTGTGTAATTTATATAATTTATACTAATTATAAATTTTTTTAAACATAAATCTTATTTAGTATTATAATTTTAATGTTTTGCATACGTTGTAATAAATAAACTATAGCTATTCAATAACTGCAGTTAACTATTTATCAAAGGCTGAAACTTTCTTTAAATATGCAAAATATAGTTGGTATATTTCGTTGTTTTTTGCACATATTTAGATTGGTAGAAGTTCATTTTCTATTTCACTTAAAATATATACCTAAAAAATATCCTTTCTATAACTGCACTTACAGTTTAAAAAACAAATATATTTCAGATGCACTCACGCCCATCTTCAGTGTGTTGTAGTGACTTTACTTCCTCTGTCTTGGTCAGCCTTCGTTTCTTGATCTTCGGATCTCTTCACTTCAGAATTGGTATTTTTCTTTATTAGTTGTTGCCATATGGGTGGAATTATGCTGTGCTCATGGTCATTAATGGATAAATTGTTAGTAACTATTTCAATTGCTTCTCTTTTGAGGGCATAGTGGTGGTTATTATAGGGTGCTATTTTACGGGTATTAGCGGTATTAAAATTAATAGGGTTAGTTTTATGGGTGATGGAAAGGGCAGTAGAAGATCTATTGAATTTAATGTCTGCAAAGTGCTCTTTTTCGCGATCGTTGATGTAGCGTTTAGTCATATTCCAATGTAACAGCTCTTTTTTCATTTTCATACTTAAAATTAATTTTGTAGATGCCTGAGGTGATTTTGGGGTCAATTTGATCTTTCTCGTTACGGAGACATTGAAAAATGTTTTTATTGGGTTTTATAGGTATGTTAATATTAAGTTTTTTAGCTTTGTTCTTTATATTTAGCACGGCACCGTTACAAAGAGGTATAGAGGTAGTATAACGTGGTTTCGAATTTTGTGCGTTGTTGATAGAATTTAAAGTTTTTAAACGTTTTTTTGTAAATTTTATCGATGAGATTTCCACTATATCTGGCGTTTTTCACGATGACTTTACTGAATTTAATTTCGTCTTTTAATAGGATTTTGTTAAAGCAAATGAGGATGGCATGGTTTATATAAGATCAGAGCGCAGCATGTTTATAAGAAAGGGGGTTTTACATTTTATATTGATAATTTCGTTGCTAGCAGTAGGTTTCCTATACACGGTAGTATCGAAAGAATTTTTAAATTTTTAATAGCGCAAACATCAAGGAAATTTAAAGTGTTATTAGTTTCGGTTTCAATCGTGAATTTTATTTTATTGTCGAGCTTATTAAGATTTTCGAGAAGGTTGGTAGGTTTAATATTAATGGGGATAACAGTAAATATGTTGTCGACATAACGGTTCCAGAATTTGCATTTATTAATATTTTCTGTAGCTTTAAGTTCTAAAAGACGCATTTTTAGTTCGGCGATTACTCCTGATATGGGTGAGCCCATTGGGATGCCCTGAGTCTGTTTATAAATATTTTGATTAAAGGAGAAATATGATTCATTAAGGAGAAAATTGTTGGTACGGATAAGTGTTTCGCTGATTTTATTATTTCCATAAATGTCGGTAATTTTTCTTTTAATAAGTTCGGTGATTTCAGGCATGTCGATGGATGGGTAAAGATCTTTAACATCAAAGCTAACTAAAGAGTCTTGGTTATTGATATTAATATTGCGGAGATTTTTGATGAAGATTTCATTAGAGTTTATAGAGTTTTCAGAAGGGGGAGTAGGGAAAGGTAAATATTTTTCATATATTTTTCTAAACAGTAGGTTAGGCCTTCAGATTTATTAACAATTGGTCTAAGTGTAGGCGAGTTTTTGTGATCCTTATATTTACCAAATAAACGGGGAATAATAGAAGCATGATTACTAAAGACGGGTGAAGTATTGTTTGGCCAAGTTCCAGTTTTTATAATATCTTTAGTTTTACTTATTAATTTTTTGAGGGGGAGTGAGTAATTTTGATGGCATTTAATTTTTTAATAGTGTCAAGCATCATCTCATTATATTGATTTCTATTCATAAGGGTAATTTTATTTGTTTTGTCTGACATTAGGTATGTGATTTCGCGATTGTTTCTTAGAGTTCTTAGACATCGAATATCTTCTAAGTCGTGTTGATTTTTATGCTTTGAAAGTGATTTAATTGCAGAATTACGAATGGTATGTTGTTTTTGGGAGAGAATATATTCAAGGGCAGTTTCAATGTGAGCTATAGCGCCCTTTAAATCGGTCTTTTCATTTAGAATAAATTTAGAGCCTAATTTAAAAATTGAATCCTGATGAGTGTTTGGTTCAAAGTTGGATAGATTGATATAAGGATAGGGGGTAGGTGGTTGTAAGAGTTTTAAGTTAAATTTTTCTTTTTGAAGCCAATAACGTAATTTTTTATTGTGTTGTTTTTGTAAACGGTGTTGATCAATTTCAATGAAATGATTGATTTTTTCGATGGAATTATTGAAATCGTTGGTTTGCGTAATTGATGCAAGTTCTGATTTTAAAGAATTATAGTTTTGTTTAAGTTTGTATATCCAAATGGACTTTTGCTTAATAATCTTTTTAATGATAGATGTTTCTAAGTTTTTAGCTAAGTTTTTATAATGTTTGGTGATAAATGGGTTTTTTATTTTTATGAAGTTAGGGGTAATTCTAAAGTGCAGGCAATCTTCGATAAAGGCTTTATGCGAAGTCAAGATTTAATTTCTTTGCAGTATTTTTAAGATTTTTATAAATAGTTTCACCGTTCATATTCCAAAGCAAAGAGAAACACAGCCAAAGGAGGAAATCGTTAATCCAATAAAAAGGTAGGATTTAAACACTTATACACAATTCAAATATACATTAAAAATGTTAAAAGATTTTAAAAAATGCTAAAAGCAATAAAAGATTTATAATAAAAATCAATGGGTTAAAATTACAAAAAAACTGTATTACATTCATTCAATTAAAAACCCAAAAGCATTAGTACATGTAAAATAATGTTAAAATTACTATATAATTACAATACCAGTTATTCTGTGAGCATAGCATTGCATTAAGGCGTAATCCAAGTCTTGAAGTAAACAAAAGATGTTCATCACCATAGTGAACTCCGTTATGGAGAAAAAGTCCGGTATCGACTTTAGTACACATTAACTTAGTTTTTTAGAAAAAGGATTGAATTACATTTCACTTAAAATATATACCTAAAAAGTATCCTTTCTATAACTGCACTTACGGTTTAAAAAACAAATATATTTCAGACACACTCGTGCCAATCTTCAGTGCGTTGTAGTGACACATTACTTCCTCTGTCTTGGTCAGCCTTTGTTTCTTGATCTTCGGATCTCTTCACTTCAGTGCGTCACTACAGTGAAGTCACTACAATGCACTGAAGATGGGCGTGAGTGCGTCTGAAATATATTTGTTTTTTAAACCATAAGTGCAGTTATAGAAAGGATATTTTTTAGGTATATATTTCAAGTGAAATGTAATTCAATCCTTTTTCTAAAAAACTAAGTTAATGTGTTAATTTTCTAGTTTTTTCACACTTATGATTGTGCAATTTTTTTTTTTTTTTTTTTAATGCTAAAAAGCTATAGTAGTTTGTTGATTTTATTCATTTTAAACACTTTAATTTGAATTTTTTTAAGTTAATTTGCTTTAAATTTATTTCATTTGAAATTATGAATGATAAGAATAATTCAAAGAAAATTTTAAATTCAGGCAGAGTAAGTATGTTTCTGCATCTTTCTCAATATTTATATATGTATTCTAATCAGTGTCTAGAAATTATATTATTATGCTTCCCTACAATAGACAGATGATAGGTTTGCTTTATCAAAACTATCAGTAAAAAATAAATTCAGTAGACTCCTAGAAACCTGCACAGTTTAGAATCAAAGACTGCAAATTTTAGGAAATTTTTTGTTTATAGTTTTTGAACAATAAATGCTATAATGCATAAAAATGATAGGAAATACATAGAACAGAGCATGGAAAATATTAAAACAATAAGTAATTTCAATTACAGCAGTAAAATATACATATGGGATGAAGAAGTTTTAAACCAATTTTTCTTGAATTAGCAAATTAAATCCAAATTTTTAATTTAAAAATACTGATACAATATGAACTGGGCCTATCTGGTAGCTGAATGGTTAGCTCTCTGGCCTTTAGTTGCCAGGTTCAAATCCCACTTCAAGCATAAATTTTTATAGTGGCTCTGAATCCACTTCAAGCCATACATCCTGATCAAAATTAGTCTTAGTGTGTAGAAATTAATTGTAAAATGACAACCAAGCCATTATAAACTAGCGTTGATTTACTATTTCTAGTGCTAACATAAACTGTTGTTTGTGTTATCTTTTATTATTATTTATTTTTTAATTTCTTATTTTTTTGTATTTTTTGTTTGAATTTCTTTCTTTCTTTTTTCTTTTTTTTTCCCCTTTGTGGATTTGGTTAGGTGTAAAAAAAAAATTTCTTAAAAATTTGTGTTTAATATTTTGAAATGTAAAAGTAACTTCAAGTTTATTAACTATTTAATATTAATAGATATTTGGAAATCTTCCTGAAGTTGATTTAATACGCCGACAACCACCTCCATATATTCCTCCACCACAACCATTTCGAAAGGATGGGCATCAGTCTCCTCCAAAGCGGCATTTATCACCTACTCGATCATCATCCACAGATAGTTTCCTTGGGAAAAGCAACTCTCAGAATGCAATAAACTTTTCTTACAGTCCCTATGGTGCTAGTTATCCAGTTTCACCTCTCAATAATCCTGCTCCAGAGAAAGCTAGAACTGGAATGATGATGTATAATCCTATGTGGAACAGTTAGTATTTAGCTATAGCTATGTAATAATTTTAGTTACGTCTAACAGTAAAAAAACTGAATAAATCTTCTGTTTAGTTTATATTTTAACTTCTTATTGGAAAAATAATTAAAAAATAAAATTTTTAAAGCTTTTTTTTTTTTTCTAAGATGGTCTACCACCTAGCAGTAGTTTAGAATCACTTTCTGTTCGATCATGCCCTCCTCCAAGACCACCTCTTCCAGAACAGAAAGATTATGCTTATCCTAGCTCATGGGGAAATGAAAAAAGCCCTAATCTTCATAGAACAGCTAATGTGAATGTTGATATTGGTAAATTTTACTATTTTCTAGCACATTTTGTGTTTATTAGTGTTTATTAAAGTCGTATGGCTTGACTGATATTTTATTCATTATTTTCAGGTACTCTGGACTATTTTATTCCTGATGAAATACCAATTAATTCAGTGTAAGTTTATATTAATTTACTTCTATACGTCAGTCAAATAAATATTTAACCAGTTGCCTTTATAAGTTTTTGAATAGCATTTTGTTAGTCTTTATTTCTGTAACTTCTATTTCTGATATATATAGATATAGATATTTTTTTTTCTTCTTTCTTTCTTTTTATTATAGTCATTTCTATTTAGTGTGGCAGTTTTTTCTGTTTTATCAGTAAGGATGCAAACTATTTCTCAATTACTTTATTAGCTTTAAAAAAATTGTTTTCATTGTCAAATGTTTTAGTTTTTAATTTTCTTGCTTATTTCATATTGTATATTGTTACTAAGATTACTTTTATGGGTATTAGCAGAGTTGACAATATTTTAATTTATTCCGGAGCATTTTTAACCCCACCTTAATTTCATACCACTTTTTTTTTTTTTAATGAAGAGTATTGATTTCTTATTTTATTATAGTTAAATATTAGAGAAAATTATTCTGTAAATAAAGTGGTGCAAAATAAAGGGCAGGGCTAAAAATGCTTCGGAATAAATTAAACTGTTGGCAGCTATAGTATTAAGGATCTGATGTAAAATAGTTTCAGCTTTGGCAATTGTATTTTTTATATTATTAAATTCATTTAATATGAATTTTGTAAGAAAATGAAATATAGAGTAAAAAAGTTTTATAAGAGAACCCCGATAAGATATAAGTTCTAAATCAAAGATTTAAATATAGTATTTCTTAACCTTTGTTGTTAAATTTCACAAAACCCTTTCCTTTTAACCTGAATTACAAAATTGCAATGACTATTGCAGCCACTAAAATGTTTTCACCTACTGATCTCATCAGTACCATATTCTGTCTCAACACAGTATTTCTATATCTATATTTCTAAACTAAATCTGGTTATTTTGGTCCATTTTATCTGCTTTTACATTTATGCCAAATATTTTTTAGATACCCTGTATAAATAAATATGAAATGGGAGAAAGTATGTATCTATAAATAAGTTAGGAGGAAACTATAAAGGAATTATAAATAAATTGTAGTTCCCTTTTTTTTTTCTTTCCCTGCTAAACATTTTCTTTTTAATGAGTTTCAACATTTTCTTATTTCATTTTTCTGAGATTTTGAAAAATTCAACAACATTTCTCACATTTTTATTTATTTATTTATTTATTTTTAATTTTTGTTTTCTTTTAATCGAATTTTTGGCTAAATGACTTTTGTTTTTAAATTCAATTGGAGAAAAAAAAACAGTGAGAATCTTGTATTTAGTATCCTGCAATTCATAGGGACTAGTGCCAGGTCACGCCAAAGAACTTCAGGAAAATATATATAAAATTTTAAAACAAACCCACCATTACATTAGTGTTTAACAAAATTTAAAATAATCAGTGATAATTACTTCACTTTTACACTACTATATTTTCTTTCATATTTTAAAAATAAATATGTATTTTTTTAATTTAGAAATTCTTTATTTATCAACCTTAATTAATTTTAGAAAACTTGAAGTGAAAGGATGATTTTTATACCTACTTTGTGAAAAATATCAGAGCCGAGAATCTAACCCAGGCCTTCCGCTTAACGCGTGGATGCTCTACCACTGAGCTACCCTGGGTGATAACCAGCTAGGTATTTCTCACATAATATTCATTGGCAAGGTCACAGAGTCTGCAAACACAGCTATATCAAGTGACATAATTAATCGTGGCACAACTCCAATAGACCATGAAATTTCCTTAATTTAGAAAGTCTTTATTTATCAACCTTAATTTTAGAAGATATGGAGTGGAAGGATGATTTTTATACTTTGTGAAAAACTCCAGAGCCGGGAATCGAACCCGGGCCTTCCGCTTAACGCGTGAGCTCAGTGGTAAAGCATCCGCATGTTAAGCGGAAGGCCCAAGTTCGATTCCCAGCTGTGGTATTTTTCACAAAGTTGGTATAAAAATCATCCTTCCACTCCAAATTTTCTAAAATTAATTAAGGTTGATAAATAAAGACTTTCTAAATTAAAAAAAAATTTGTGGTCTATAGAAGTTGTGCCACAATTAATTATGTCATTTGATATAGTGAGAAATACCTAGCTGGTTATCACTCAGGGTAACTCAGTGGTAGAGCATAGCATCCGCACGTTAAGTGGAAGGCCCGGGTTCGATTCCCGGCTGTGGTATTTTTCACAAAGTTGGTATAAAAATCATCCTTCCACTCCAAATTTTCTAAAATTAATTATCGTTGATAAATAAAGACTTTCTAAATGAAAAAAATTTCGTTGTCTATTGGAGTTGTGCCACGATTAATTATGTCACTTGATATAGCTGCGTTTGCAGACTCGGTGACCTTGCCAATGAATATTATGTGAGAAATACCTAGCTGGTTATCACTCAAGGTAGCTCAGTGGTAGAGCATCCATGCATTGAGTGGAAGGCCCGGGTTCGATTCCCGGCTCTGGTATTTTTCAAAAAGTTGGTATAAAAATCATCCTTCCACTCCAAATTTTCTAAAATTAAATATGTATATATGCAAAGACATAAAAAGGACGAATTAACCTTTAAAATATTTAAGTACCTCAAAAAATCCTTTATTTGAGCATCATAGATTGATATATTTCGACACGCAAAATTCGCGGTCATCTTCAGATGTTTACTTGGCTGCTCTGTTGACTGTCTCTTCATCTGTTTCCTCATCATCTTCATCAGTGCTTACGTCATACTCTATCCCGCACACACATAAATAACCCAATAATATCTAATACCATAAACACTACCAAAATAGCACCTTATAACTCTCATAACTACGCTTTAAAAAGAGAAGCATTGGAAATCCTAACCTCTAACACCGCCATTAAGGAAAGGGAGCACAGCATTATACCAAAAGACTGGCAACATATAATCGATAGAAAACGACGACAGTATGACGTAAGCACTGATGAAGATGATGTGGAAACAGATGAAGAGACGGTCAACAGAGCAGCCGAGTTAACATCTGAAGATGACTGCGAATTTTGCGTGTAGAAATATATCAATCTATGCTGCTCAAATAAAGGATTTTTTGAGGTACTTAAATATTTTAAAGTTAAATATGTATGTTTATATTTTATTCCTTTGTATTATTTGAGTATGCTTAAATTATTTATTTTATATGATTAATTAGTTTTAATAATATTACAGAATTATTTAGTCTAAAATTTATTAGAAATCATCTTTTTCAATGTCTATGTATGCATTAATAATAATAAACCACTAAGAAAAATGTAAACAATGATAATCTGTAAAATTTTATAATATGCGCAACTTTTTGAATAAAACTTTTGCAGATTGAGGCTCTCTGTCAGTGAGTTTCAAGGCCACCCAAATCCCATGTTAACCTATGGGAAAATAATCCCCATTATTACTCATTCCATAATGCATATTTTTAAATTTGTTTTTAACACGTTCATGCCGCCGCGGGCCACCGGTGGCCCGCGCTAGACTATCTCATCGAGTGGCACGGGCTACCGGTGGCCCGCACTAGTATTATCATGTAGACTAAATTAGTTGTCTTAACATGTTAAAAATATTTAGCAGATAGCAGTAGAATATTTGGCTCTTTATGTAAAAATATAGTGTGCAGCTTTTAAATAAAACAGAGTTTGATAACAATAACAATGTTTATTTAAACTTAACAAGGAAGATAAAACTTAACAAGAATTAAACGTTGCTAGTGATAGTTACAAAAAAAACTATCTTTCAAACTTGCCATGAGGAAGAACTATTTACCAAAAAACTAATTGCTTATAAAGGATTAATAGTTGCCTTCCTCAGCATTAGCACTAAAATAGGATGCTGGCCTTCAAACAACTTTAATACATTCTGCAACTTAAAACGAAAGCAAAAAATGCCCTCATACTTTGAGGCAAACTAAAAATAACTTAAAACGTATTTAAAGTTCAATAAAACATCATAAGTGCAAAAGAAAAATGCATGCAAAGTAAGATAGTTTAACACATCCTTATATACTCCTACCACAGGATTCCAGAACATCCAATCACCAGGCTACACATTTTCCCTTCCATGCAATTCAAAATACACACTCATCGTATGTAATCCGTTACCATAACGGATCACCACAAAGGGTCGTGTGTTCTTTCGACCTGAAACAATTGTTGTAAGTTTATTGCATTTTATAGTGATTATTCAAAGTTTTGTAATTATTACTTTTAAACTCCAGTTATGTGGTTCTTTCTTATTAATATTTTCCTGCCATTTTCCTCCATTCTAACCTTTATAATTATGTATAGAAGTGACTTTAATGTCATATGATATGAAAGATTAATATCGCGTGTTTCCTGCAGGAAATGTTGTTTGTGGTTTTTCAGTAGGGTTACACTAAATATTTTGAATGTATTGCAGCTTGTGGTAAGCAGTTAAAGTAACAATGCTTATCTATTAAAAACTCAAAGGAGTTACAAAGGACTATGATAATTGTAGAGTTAATAGTTCTTTTACATTCTCACATTGAAGAATTCATATACACTAGGATACAGTGGCGGATCCAGAACTTGACTTTTGGGGGGGGGGGGGGGCTAAGATTTTTCAAAGTGTTATTCTAGACCAATAAAAAATTTACAATTGCAATATTCAATTGTGAATGTGAGTATTTTGGGGGGGGCTTCAGCCCCCTAGTCCCCCCCCTTAAATCCGCCACTGCTAGGATAGAAGGAAGGTAATGATTTAAAACATACTTTTAATGCCATCACATTGTTAACCCCTTCCACTCCAGGGACGTACATGCGTACGTCCAAGTGTTAATGGCCATTAATACCATGGACGTACGTGCATACGTCCAAAGAAAGTATACGATACAATAAGCCCAACGTTGTAGTGGTATCAGAGAGAGTTATTTTATTTGTCATATGGTATTTTGAAATTGTATTTTCATTACTGACAACTAGATGGCGTTAGTAGTCTCGGTGACCTATTAGTTTTGGATGCGCCAGTTGTTCCGTGATTTCTCCCGGCTGTGGTTGTGTGTAGTTTTCGCTCCTCAATTTTGTGTGTTTTGCCGGTGTTTGAAACTGTGAATAATGTCTGATTCTAGTGATTCGGATAGTGATTACATCCCCGATTATGACAAACTTGAAGATTCCAATGATGACTTTACAACAAGTGAAGATGGCGAAAGCGATGACAGTGATGATGAACCACTTAATAGCAGTCATTGCTATAAATAATTGAAATACTTTGATATGTATTCATATTTACTACCTTCATTAATTAAATATATTTACTTCACAACAAAATGCACATTGTTACTTCGTTATGTATTGCATTATTTCAAAATTATAATCTGGTATTTCACATATTTACACTACAGCTAGCCTGGAGCGGAAGGGGTTAATCACAGAAAGAAATTTGTATTTGTTTTCAAAATGATGCAATTTTTTGTTCATTATTCTTATTTTTATGAAAATTAAGTTTTATGCATTGAAAATTTAATTAAAAGAAATTTGAGTTGTACACAGGGGCGGCGCCAGTGCCCGCCCGCCCCCCCCCCCCCCCCAAGGTACAGAATTAAAAGAAAGTGAAATTCACGAAATTTGGAGATTAAATGGAGCTGGTGCTTCAATTAATAATGTTTCAAAAGTTATTAAATGCTCTAGATGTGCAATTAGAAATGTTTTGAAAAGAGAAATTAATGGATCGGTGATTAAAAGATCTGGACGTACTCCTTGCTTGTCCTCGGGAGACAAACGCCATGTGCTTTTGCTCGCTACACAGAATAAGATGACCACTACAGGCATTAAAAATGCTTTGAAACTGAATTGTTTAAGGAGAACCATTTGCAGGGTGTTGCATAATGCTTCCTATGTGAAATATAAAAATAGAAGAAAAAACCACCGCTTCTAAGTCGGCACAAAATGGAGCGTCTAAACTTCGCTAAACAAACTATGGCCTGGACCTTCAAATGGTACTCTGTGTTATTTTCTGATGAAAAAAATTTAACCTGGATGGTCCTGACGGGTTTCAATATTATTGGCATGATTTACGGAAGTCTCCTCATGTACTAATGAGCCGCCAAATGGATGGAGGCTCAGTAATGGTTTGGGCTGGTTTTTCGGCTCAAGGGAAAACGGATATTGTTTTTGTGCATTCAAGAATGAATTCCGAAAAGTATAAGAATCTTCTTAAAGATCAACTAACCATATACGGTGAACTTCTTTGTGGCGAAAACTACACTTTCCAGCACGATAACGTGCCGATTTATGCATCAAACGAAACAAAAAAGTGGCTTTCGGAGCAAAGTATCAATGTTCTCTCGTGGCCTTCTGGCTCCCCAGACTTAAATCCCATCGAAAACTTGTGGGGATCTTAGTTTGTATGGTTTACCGAAATGGGAGGCAGTTTATATGTGTCGAAGACCTAAAGAATGCTATAAAATGTGCTTGGGAAGAACTGTCTTGCGATATTTTGTTAGAATTGATAGATTCGATGCCGAATCGCATCTTTCATGTTATAAAAAACAATGGCGGCTCCACCAAATATTGAAAAACTATGTTAGCGGATTTTCTTTTAGACCATTAGTGTTTGCTAATTATGTTGACTACTGTATTTGGAAAAAAAACGGTTGGTGTCTTATAATTTTGTCCATTATGTTTTTAAATTTTTTCATTAAATTGTTTGAAAATATCATTATTATAAAATAATTACATATGATAACAGAATAAATTTATGTTTTTGACGTATTTGATAAAACATTTTTAAGTTCTGAATCTCTTCTTTTACTATTTGTCAAATTAGATAGGTGTCTTATAATTATGTCCACCACTGTATAATTAGTTATGGGCATATGTTGTATGCTTATATTTGTTATATTTCTATCAAATAAATTTCTGCTTTTTATTAAGATTTTTTTCAAAACACACTTTTAACTTGACTTGATTCTCTTAAAACTAAGCCCAACCTGCACGGGGAAAATAAAAAAAATAGCCAACCAGACCCACAAGGTATAAAAGATCAGTTTTTTCCTAGATTACATTTTTAACATTTACTATAGTAAAGTTTGAACCATTACCCACAAAAAATGTTTCTGTATATAGCTTTGCTAATAATAGGAATAATATGGTAATCACATCTTCAAATCTTAAGAAAACAAATGTAGTAATCAAATGGTTAACAAAATTAGCTTAAACTTAACAGAATTAATGGGAATAGATAGTGATATAAAATGCAAGCAAACATGAGATTAAATACTGGTGAGTAAATTCAAAAGTAAATAGTGATTGTATATTAGTTTTCTGTACTGAGATTAAGTTTCACTAATAATTTAACTTTTTCTTAATAAAAACAACTTTTGCAATTGTATTGAATGAGAAAAAATTAATTTTGATGTATTAACCCCTTAACTGCCCCAAGCATGTATGTGCATTTTTTCGAAGTACGATCCTTTGTAATGTACTGCTACCAGTGAAATTACTGACATGGTCTGACAGTGCAATAAAACAAACTTGAAAATGATCTTGACAGTGTTTTTGAAAGATCTACCCATTTCGTAGTTGAAAGAAAACAGTGGCACATTGAAGTGAATCTCATAAATTTTCTTCACCAGGTAAGGGGTTAATAAAAGAAGAAGAAAAAAAAAACAGTAAGTTATAGGCAAAATAAAAAAAATAAAAAGAATGAGAACAAATAACCTCATGGTTTTTTGTTATATAGATAAATTCATATATTGCTAGAGATCCCAAGACAAGTCTGCTGGGACCAAAGTCTGCTCAAAGATGCTGATTCTTTGGGTTAGTGCAAATAATAATAAAAAAAAAAAGATATATTTATTAAAGATTTTTTAGGATTATTTCTGTTTTCAGAAAGCAGTGGTATTTGATTTCCCAGAAAGCATGGTGATGTAACTAAGTAGTTTATCAAAAGAATTTTTATTTGAAAGCAAGTTTAATTAACATATGTATAGTTTTTATGATTAATTTTGTGCCATTTACTAGAGGAGTTACTATTTCAACCTTACTTAAAATGGATAAGGCATGTTAATTTTTTATTTACTTATTTTATTAATTTAGCACCATTTTTAATTCACCAACTCCTTATTATCATCATCTGAATGTGGTAGTTCTTGATCATCCTGTTTCTTATGTCAATAAGTTTCACTAACATTTTAACTGTGGTATTAGATTGCTTTAAATGCTTTATTTTTAAATTTCTAAGTTATGCACACTAGTAGTAGACATTTTTTAATTTCAACTCTTAAAAAAAAAAAAAAAAAAAAAAAAAAAACTTTTTACATCATGCATAATTTTTTTTTTTTTTTTTTTTTTGCATTCTAAGTTGATGTTTACAATATTTTACAATTAATGTTTTCAACTCAGTAATGCCGTTTACGCTCTATAGCTCAGAAATTATGCGAAAAATGTAGCGAGTCCCAGGAGATGCGTAATTTTTGTTCTTAAAAAAAAAAAAAAAAAAAAAAAAAAATTAAAAATATATTTCTTGTTTAAAACTGATATCTTCCTTATATTTTTAAAGCATTCTGCTCAGAAGGAAAAAGGGAAAAAAAATAAAACTTTAAAACTCATTTACCATAAAAGAAAAAGAACCTATCCTATACAATAAACACAAATAAGCGGCTGGGGTGAAATCAAAAACAAAGTTCTGACTCCAAGACGAGAAGATGAACTTTCAGTGCGAAAAGATTATTAGTAAAATGTGTACAATACACCAAATCACATCACTGCGCAACGAATCACCAGTGGCAGTGGGGTGCCCTCTATCAAAGCTTATCCGAAATATGAAATTTGAAAAGTGGTCACAAAGCATTCTTTCAAAGAATCCCAAAACATTTCTATCTGATTCCAACGCAAAAGCAAAGTCCTGATACGAGAAAGTTACCAGTTAAAATGTGCCAATACACTGAATCTCATCACCCTGCTGCCTAAGTTCGTTGGAACAAAACAAATGAACCAGATGAACGAACATGAATGCAGGAACATCACATTATGTCTGTATTAAGATTCAAGAAACTTTATTATTAAGAAAACCTAAGTATTTAAAAAAAGTAATATGTTTGTTGTGTTAAGCAAAAAATATAATATTTTTGCTAATGTCAGATTATTATTATTATAGTAATTTCATTTACAGATAAGTAAGTACACTTTTATTTTTTTTTTTCTCTAACATTATTTAAGTTATCAGTACAGTCTATTGGTAAGTTATTTTGTGGTTAAAGGAGGGTGGGGGGGCAGGGGCGGACTGGCTCAATTTGGCCCACCCGGCTGCAAAAGATTTTGGCCCACTCGCACTATAACTGAGTCTAATGTTCCTATTACACGAGCATCAAAAGTTGCTTGAATCTACCGGCAACACAGTACTACGCAATGGTTTCACTATGTGTTGCTCGAAACAGGCAACTTTTTTCTGTTGCAGTAATTTTATGACCGGCATTCGAGCAACCTCGTGTCAATCAACCAATGAAATTCTAGGAGTGTGATGTCTCTGACGTCAGTCCCTTCTCCCACACCCCATGTCCTCTTCCTTTAGGAAGAAAGCATGCTTGGTTCCCAATCTAGTAAGGCCGTGGCGGAAGTCTCAAATAAATGTGATATTTTTAATTTATCTCATCGTACTTATATTTTATTTAAAATCTGTAATAAAATGTGATTTTAGTTCACTTATGTATTTATTCAATGTAGATATTTTTCAGATTATTATTATTATTTTTTTTTTTTATTATTATTAAATACGATTTTATTTTGGCGAATTTTACAAAAAGCGAATGTAGGATTATCTATTCATATTTTATTTTATCCACATTGTATTTTTTCTTTTGTAATAATTAGGATAAAAGTACTTTATGTATTACTTGCTTAGTTTTAGAACTTTGAGATATAACAATTTATAATAAGCTATGTTCTTTCTTTCACCTTCACATTTTGATAATTGTACTTCTTTTCTTTTTATTAATTTGTTTTTTTTTTCTCAACATTTTTACATGAAAACAGAATTCAGTAGCAAAATTAAACTTAGTACTTTTTTTTTTCTGCAGTGTCTTTAATTTGTTATATTAGATAATATTTTCATTAATAATTTTCCAACTAAGCTTTTATTAAAAAAATATTTATTATAAAATGTATAAAAAAGTGAGTGCAAACCATTGAAAGTAAATTATATATCATGGGAGAGGTTTATTTTATATATATATAAATCCTACTTGCCCATCACCTTATTTATTTTATTTTTTTCAATGCATTACCCTGATTTGTTATTAAATATTTTTTAATGGATTAGGATTCATTATGGGAAATTTATTTATTTATTATAACTTTTTCATAATAATAATAAAATATTAATTACAATAGGATACATTTTTTTTAATTACTGTAATTTGGTCTTTTAATATATATAATATAATGTTTATATAATATAAAATAAATAGTCTTATAGTCTTTTATACATTAGCAAATTTTATAATCCGGTAAGCTTTCCATTCTGTGTTGGGAAATTTTCAGCGTTTCCAAGATTGATTTAAATTATAAATACTATATATAATTCCATTTATTTATTTTATAAATACACTTTCAGAAGTAGCACCACGAAAAAAAAGAAAATCATTTAACTATGCATTCATTATGCAAGAAAATTTCACTGGACAGAATAAAAACAAAATAACGCCATAACATCAACAAACACACACACAGCTAACGAAAGTTGAGAAATCCAACATCTGACCAAATTATATACAAAATAATAAATGAGAAAAAATAGTTTCATTCTGCGAATTTAATCTTGCAAAAAATAAACTTCCCTAGATTTGGTAATCACATACAGAAAATGGTGGTGGTAAAGTATAGTTTTAGTTCCAGTATTTACGGAAACTGGATTAGTTCAAATTTCTTTCCCTTTATGTACCTTAATTTACTTCCATATTTTGTACTTTTTCGTAGATATGTCTACGTAAAAAATTTCACATATTCTGAACATGTTTGAGTTGGAGATCTATGTTCAAAATACATCTATAGACGTAATTCAGACACGATGGATGAAATATGAATGTAATATGGACACATGTGTTGTTAGGGTAATTGCTATAAATGTTATTATTTGAACATTTCTTTCTTTTTTATTTAGTTGGGTCGCTGCAGCACACCATTCAAAACTCTGTAGCCATTCTTCCCAATGTTCTTTAGAATCTGCTGCAATTAATTTTTTTGGGGATGAATTGAACTTTCAGCCAGTTCTTGGCATTTTTAATAATGAAATTTAAAATTATCTTTTGACACCATGTAACAGTATGTGAATGAAGTAAGCAAGCAACTTGTTCAAGTAACTTACAAACTTTAAAGCTATGCTCTCACAGAAAGCATAAAACTAAAACTAAACAGTTAGAACATAACATATATAATTACAGTTAAACAAACATAATAAAAGTTATTATTATCATTACATAGGATTTGTTATTAATTTTTAAATATAACTTTTTATTTCCAGGCGTGTGAGGACATTATACGCATGTCGTGGAGAAAATGAGATGGAGCTTTCATTTGAACCAAATGAAATTATATATAATGGTAAATTTTTATTGTCATGTATTTCTTGTTTTTCATGCATATAATATATTAAATGCCTCAGTTAATTTTCCTGCAAATTAACTTTTGTTTTATTATTGTATTAATTCTCATAATATTGATACTTTATTAATATTTAAATTTATCTCATATCACTGTTTAGATGAAAAAGTGAATTATTTTTTACAAATGTAAAAAGTGACAGGGTAGAGAAAAAATATTTTTCTGTTGGTATCTGTCAATGCTCTACTATTTGAGTTAACCTGGTGAATATCTGAATGATAATATTTGCTCATTTGAAATTGTGAAATATTGATCTGTCTTGTAAATAAAGAAGGAATCTTATAAATAAATTAATATTTTGAAATTTCAATATTTTGGAATGATAATTAGGATTTACAGCTTTGACTGAATATGTATTACATATTTTTAATTGAAAGACTGAATTTGATGAGGTCAGAAATTAGGCAATCAGGTCACATATTTTTTACCTGGTTCTTTTAGCATAAAACACCAATACTCTGTTGCTAAACTAACCCATCTGATTAGTGCTATTTACTCTCTTATTCTTAACTTTTTTTTATCATATTCCAATTCTTATAAATTTAGTGTTTGTTAGTCCAAGTAACAGTATAAAGTACATAGGGTTCCTAAAGTTTTATTGTATCTTTAGTGGAGGTCACTGCTTTATTTCCTTTTTTCATGTATCATTTTGGGAAATATAAATAATTTTTAAAAGTACAATTTCCTTCTTTCCCCAATCCAATCTGCATTTGTGAATATGCTCATAAAACCTTCTAATTCAAATTCCTACTTATAAATAATTGTTTAACCCTCTGACCACCTTAGAAAATGGCAAGATTGTAATGTTTGCATTGCACAGTTTTTCGAATATGCTAAAATAATGCTTGTTTCAATTTGAGATTAAAAATATAACTTTGTGTATGATTATAATTTTTAGGACTATTATTTAAAACTTGAAAAAGAAGGTCTAAAAATTCATAATTATATAATTTTGTGTATTGAAGAATAGTTCAGTGACCAGATATTTCTGTCAGCAGCAGTTAGATGGTTAAACATACAATTTATAGAGCATATATATAGTAGAAGATCTTTATAACGCAAACGTAACAACACAAGGTTTTGCGTTATATAGAATTTTACATTATATAGATCATGTTTTACACATAATTTAATTTACCTTGTAAACATGGCCAAATATGTTGAAACACACCAAGAAAGAGTAAGGTATTTTTCAGTTACATTTCTTAGAACAGTAGTTGGATGTGTATTAGGTTTCACAGTTAAATTTTGTTTGTAAAAGTAGTCCATATATTCCTGTACCAAATCATTTATTAGACTCATTTTCAAAAAAAAAAAAAATGTGATGAAAGCAAGTTTTTTAAAAAGGTCTGAATTAAAGAGATAAAGAAAAAAAAATGCATCACACTAAGTTCTCTACAAACTAACAGTTTTTTTTAATAAGTATTTCTTAACTGCAAAACTAATTGTTTATGTCTGAGAAGTTGTGCATTATATAGAGTATTGCGTTCTATAGAATTGCGTTATAAAGATCTTCTAGTATATATTTTTAAACATTATGTGAATTATGCTGTGGAGGTAAAAATACAGCTTCAAAATTTCTTTTTGATTTTTTAAAAATTATTATTTGATTGCACTGTTTTTCCCCCCAATTTATTTTCTATTATTTAGGTAACCGGAAGTTCATTAATAAATGAAAATAATTATATGCATTTCATAATTAAAACTACTTATCAGGAATAATTTATTCCATGGTTTAAAATGTATAAGCATCTTATCATGCATAAGAATTTTGTTTAATGAAGCAAAATTTGTTGTTTAATACTGGAAGTATCCTTGCTTTATTGGGTTAAAATACTGTGCATAATGTGATGGTTATGCAAATGAAACCATAGTCATATTACTTAATTTAATTACTTTTCTATATTACATGCTTATGTCTTAAAGAGCATATATTAATTTTTACAGTTATTCCATCAGAAGAACCTGGCTGGATTAGAGGAACTTTGAAAGGAAAGACTGGGCTAGTTCCTGAAAACTATGTTGAATACATTTCATGATTCCATCATGCTCAAATAACATACGTTCCTTCATGCTTTCATAAAACATTCCAGGTTTTAAAGTACTTGGGATACTTTGAGTGACACTAGTTCAGTATTATTTTTATAGAACTTTAATTTTATGTTGTATTTGTACAAAAATGAATTTTATTTTTCTGTAATATAAGAAGTTATATATATTGTAAATATTAGACTGTTTTTTTAATATATTGGAATAATTTTTATTTTAATAAAATTAAGAAATAGACTTTGGTCTTATATCATTTTCACTTCACAGTAAACACTATGTTTGCTGTCTAGTTGCAAATCTGGCCAACTTCTTAAAATTGGAAAATGTGTGTTTTCAGGTTTTTCATTTTTTCAATTTTAAGTAAACGTTTCCATCATCTGGAAACAAGAAACCATGCTAAAGCCCATCCATCCCTGTGTTATTTGCATTTGAAAATCACGATGTGCTGCAAAACTGGTCAAATTCTAAGACTGGTGAGTTTCAAAACAGTTCATCTCCATGTCCGCAAGATCGCAATTCTGCTCCACCCGACTACAGCAGCACACTTGTTAATTAAGTTAGTGTAATCAAGTTTTTTCTCACATGTGACTGCACTTTCTTGGTGCATGCAAAGTTTCTAAAAATTCAATTTTGTGTTTCCTTCGATTATGGAGAAGTTTGTTAAAGAAGTATCTTCTAAGCAATCTGGGGAGAGGAAAAGTGACCCTACAATATGGAAATGGAACAAAGTCAAAAGTTCAAAGACAATGTGCTATTACTTTGTAATAACATAATATTAATTGATAACATAATAGCATCATAGTCAGCGTATTATGATAAATTAATCCTATGTTATTAATTTAATAACATACCTATGATGATTCATCAGGTTATAGTGATGTGTTTATGTAAGTTTTTGGCAACTCAAATGATTTACAATTTTTGTTAAACATAACACATAAAATTCAGAATTTTGAAAACAGATTTAACTTTTGAAAAATTTTTACAAAATGGAAATTCTTAATTTTTAATTTAGAAATTTATTCATCAACCATGAAATATCATTTCAGAAAATTTTGGAGTGGAAGGCTGATATTTTATACCAACTATGTGAAAAATACCAGAGCCGGGAATCGAACCCGGGCCTTCCGCTTTACGTGCGGATGCTCAAACCATTGAGCTACCCTGGTTGATTTCCAGCTAGGCATTTCTCACACAATATCCGTTGGCAAAGTCACCGAGTCTGTAAACACAGCTGTATCAAGTGACATTAATATTCATGGCACAACTCCAATAGACCACGAAATTTTAATTTTTAATTTAGAAATTTATTCATCAACCATGAAATATCATTTCAGAAAATTTTGGAGTGGAAGGCTGATATTTTATACCAACTATGTGAAAAATACCATAGCCGGGAATCGAACCCGGGCCTTCCGCTTTACGTGCGGATGCTCAAACCATTGAGCTACACTGGCTGATTTCCAGCTAGGCATTTCTCACACAATATCCGTTGGCAAAGTCACCGAGTCTGTAAACACAGCTGTATCAAGTGACATTAATATTCATGGCACAACTCCAATAGACCACGAAATTTTAATTTTTAATTTAGAAATTTATTCATCAACCATGAAATCATATCAGCCCATATCAGCCTTCCACTCCAAGATTTCATGGTTGATGAATAAATTTCTAAATTAAAAATTAAAATTTCGTGGTCTATTGGAGTTGTGCCATGAATATTAATGTCACTTGATACAGCTGTGTTTACAGACTCGGTGACTTTGCCAACGGATATTGTGTGAGAAATGCCTAGCTGGAAATCAGCCAGGGTAGCTCAATGGTTTGAGCATCCGCACGTAAAGCGGAAGGCCCGGGTTCGATTCCCGGCTCTGGTATTTTTCACATAGTTGGTATAAAATATCAGCCTTCCACTCCAAAATTTTCTGAAAGGAAATTCTTAAATTTAATGAAAATATCTTCATTTAACTAAATACTATAATGAAAAATAAAGATTTATGAAGCATATTTTAAAATATTTATTGTAAAGTAATAAAAAAAACATAAAAGTAACTAAAGCAGAGTGAACTTTTAATTTTTCCCATAGATGATTTTCAACCTTCAGAATGCAGTGAAATACTTTTGACCATCGTTCATGGTTACTTGATATATACTAAGACTAGATTTCATTTCTTTATTGCTTACTAGCAGGCTAGGCCTGCTTTGCTGGTCATTATTTTTAAATTAATCACTATAATTAATGAATTCTCAAAAGTGCATCAATTTTTATCATGTGAAAAAAAAGTTCTGAAAGGGAAAAATGTCGCACCGGGTCCCCACTGCCTTCGGTTGTGAGCGTGCTGTGCACATGTATTCCTTCACCACCCTTATGATTTCTCAAAATTCCATGATAGTACTCCTAAACTTTTATTCTTAAGAAAAGGAATTTAAAAAAAAATAATCTCTGATCGGGTTAAAAACTCAAACCGGTTCTCCTATGCCTTCGGCAGCATAGACCAGTGCATGCGCATTCCTTCACCACCCTTCCTGCCCCTCCTAATAATTTTACACTTTTGAAAATATCTTAATTCGATTTGTAATCCCCATAAACCTATATACACGAAAAATTTGATTGCAGTAAATTCCCGCTTGGTAGCGTCCTCTTCCTGTTTCAATATCTCAAACAGCCTGTTCACTTACTGTGTTACTATTGCTCAAAATTCGGACTTTAGCAAAGTCCAGCTCGGTGGTGCCTGCGGTGCCTTATCCCTATTTTAGAACCTCCAACAGCTTCCTCGCTCATACCGCAAATAGCTTTGAAAATTTTAACTGTAGCAAATTTTCACTCTGTGGCGACTAAGGTACTGCTTTACGTTTCATGATTTAAAATAGCCTGTTCGCCCACCATGTAAAGGACCTTTAAAAATTCTGATTGTGGCAAATTTGCAACCTGGTGGGGCCTACTGTCTCCCAATCTTCTCCCTATAAGTAATTTATCCATAATCAGAATTGGAGATATTAAATTATTAAAATGCCCTCTGGCGACAGAGATTTTCAATATGTACTCTTCAATTTCAGTCCTCCAAAACCTATATATACCAATTTTAAACGGTCTAACTCAATTTCTAATTTTTTGCCCACCCTGCCTCCCTTCTTGCCCCCCTAATAATTGTACACTTTCAAAAATAACTTCATTCAACTTGTAGGCCGTCAAAACCTATATATACCAATTTTCAACGGTCTTACTCAATTTCTAATTTTTTGCCCCCTCCCCCTGCCCATCATCATGCCCTCCCCAATAATTTAACACTTTCGAAAATATCCTCATTCAACTTGTAGGCCCCCAAAATTTATATACACCAATTTTGAACGGTCTAACTTGATTTCAGATATTTTGCCCCCCCCCCCCCTCCCCTTTCAGGACACCTTAAAACATGTAAATCAGATGAAATCTCGAATTCCATTACCTACGGTAGTCGGTTAATGGAAGTAAAAAGAAAAAAAGATATTTTTTACCTTAAGTGTATTTGTTGCTATAGAAACTGGCATCCTCTTTTGAAATATCTATTATGCTTGTTAGAATAAAATTTAATTTGCAATTAAAATGTAAATTTTTTGTTTATTGACTGAAGTCGATGAAATTTGAACTGCAAGTTGGCGTTTAGCTGAGATGCAAAGGAAAACCTAATCAGGACACCTTAAAACATGTAAACCAAGTGAAATCTCAAATTCCTCTTTCGATAATATAAAACAGTACTTTAAAACAGTTTTCGAATGATGTATTAAAAATAATTTAATCCTAATTAGAATTTGAAATTTTAAAATATCACAGTGCCATCTGGCAGTTGAAATTTCTGTAATCTACTGTTCAATTCCAAATCAACAAAGCTTTCAAATGATGTATTGCTTATGAAATTATTTTAATTAGTAGCTGAGATACAAAAGAAAACCTAATCAGGACACCCTAAAACATGTAAATCAGGTGAAATCTCCAATCCCACTTTCGATAATATGAAAGTACTTTAAAATGTCTTTCGAATGATGTATTAAAAATAATTTAATTAGAATTAGAATTTGAAATATGAAATTTTAAAATATTACAGTGCCGCCAGGTGGTAGATATTTCTGTAATCTACTGTTCAATTCCAAATCAACAAAGCTTTCAAATGATTTATTACTTATGAAATTATTTTAATTATTAGCTGAGATAAAAAAGAAAACTGAATCAGGACATCCTAAAACATGTAAATCACGTGAAATCTCGAATTTCATTACCTACAGTAGTCTGTTAATTGAAGTAAAACGTAAAATAAATATTTTTTAGGTTCCCAAAACCTATATATGCCAATTTTGAATGGTCTAACTTGATTTCAAATTTTTTGCCCCCCTTCAGGAAACCTTAAAACATGTAAATCAAGTGAAATCTCTTATTGCATTACCTATGGTAGTCGGTTAGTGGATACCTACGGTAGTCGGGTAATAGAAGTAAAAAGAAAAAGTATTTTTTTAGTACCTTCAATGTATTTCCTTGCTATGGAAACTCCTATTGTCTTTTGAGAGATAGATTACGAGTTAGAATAAAATTTAATTTGCACAAAAAAAATATAAATTTTTTGTTTATTATCCAAAATGGATGAAATTTGAGCTGCAAGTTGATCTTCTGCTGTATATGTTGTATATTAAGTTTTGTGAGCGAGAAAGAAAATTTGAAATTTGCAATTTTTAATCCCAGTTCGATATCATGTGACATTAATGATTTCCAGATGTTTTGTTTCCGTTCCAGACAGCGGAGAAAATCGTCTGCTGATAGAATGTCTCTTTTTAAGCAATTAGCTGTGGATTCTTGGTCATTTTTCAATCGACATGGGTTGACATTTTAATTAATATCTTTGAAACTAATTAAAAATTTTTAATTCTGTTTTCAGGAGCCCCTCGGAAAGGCTCCTGAGCATTGGTATGTCAATTTTTGTACTTCTGCGTTCAATAAGGGCTGAACGTATAGAAGAACAGGCACAGACAGATGGACGGACAGACAGACCTTTCCTTTTATTATTATAGATAAGTTTTTCAAACATTGTTTTATTTATTTTTTTAGCATTATTTAATTAATATTTTGCTCTGTTCTATGTCATTCATACCTTTGTTACAAGCTTCTATTTTAACTGCGAAACTCTGAACTTTATTTTGTAATTTTATTAACGTTAATGGAATTTAAGTTTATGAGTTTGAGTTGAATTATTCTGGAGAGAGAGGTAGAGTTTTACTTCAGTTTGATTTGTCTTGTGTACATTTTCATGTTATTTTATTTTTTGATCATCTCAATATAAATTTGATCATCTTTTTCTAAATTGAGCTTAAATTTCTGTATATGTGCCATTTCAATATAAATTTGGTCTTTTTCATTCTGTAATTTCATAAAAAAAAGTTTTTATTTAGGTTTATAGGGATAGAAAAAAATGTGTAAAAATGGGCACAGGTGTAAATATGGGCACCCTTCCATTAGTGTTTATGGGAGGTGTTGATGGTTGGCAGCAATGATTGTAGATGGTGCCATTTCTTGATATAAAATAGTGGAGAGCAGTTAGAATACTTATTTCAATTAGTGGATGTAATGTGAGTTAATGTGCAAATTGGTGTTTGTATTGGACTGCAAACTTTTGATAGGTATCTGAAATAATTTTCTTTTCATGTTTCTATAGTTAGTTTAAAATAATTTCACAGTGATATCCAGAAAGTGTAGATTCTAAGCTACTTTTTAGAAGCACACCTTTAGTCATAAATGCCTTTATGTTACATGTGATAAAGGCTAACTTTTTAAGATGGGGTTGGTGTAAATATGGGCACCCTTTACTGGTGTAAATGTGAGCCCCTGTAACTTCAAATGAAGTTTTTAGGTTCTATATATTCCCTTAACGTTGAGAAGAGAACCACTACTCATGGATGCAAAGCAGCAAGGTCCATCTGATCATTTGATGACCATACAGGGATCAACTAAGTTGTTTGACAAAAGTGCTCAAAAGGACATCTTTGAGTTTTCCTGTGGTAAGATACCAGCCAGAGTCTGGTAAAGTAAAAGACCAGCCATGGGTGAGAAGACCAGTGGTTCAAAGAAAAATATTCTATCAATGAAACAGTATGATTCATCATCACACATATCAGACTACTATGACCCTCCCCTTATCGACAGCAATGATATCATCAACCCGGATATCAATGATGGGTACATTTGAGCGATGCAACTTGCATCTTTTGTGATGGAATGTTTTCTGGACACACTCGTGGAGAACAGTAGTATAAAGTGTTATGTGCCAAAAGTGGGCACACTTAGATTGGGCCAGTTTTTAAAGAGCCAATTACGCCAGCGATTTCTATAATCTTCAGATTTACAGGGCTACACTAAAATATTCAGATACATTAAGGGCTGCAATTAGAATGAAAAGGCTGCAATTTCTGTTGCATTAAGTATTTTTAACACTTTCCAACCTTGGTCAAGAGTGATTATGAATTCAAGTAGTCTGTCTGTATGCGTTTAAGTCCTTCTGTCTGTCTGTTGTGTGATAATGTAGGCAAAGAACATTGAATGTTATACAGTACAACAAGTATGTGCAGTTGGAAAGTGTTAATAATCAATGCATACTGCATGATTTTTCATTCTCGTTCTTTCTCTAAAATAAACTTAGTATTATATAGTTTATTAAGTGCACCAAGTACATAATCAGGTTTGATATTTTGGAGTATAAAGACATTATCAACATACCTAAGCCAGATTTTAAGATTATTTTTAATGGGACCAGTGGAAATTTCCATGGTACAGAATGGACTATGTAACTAGACTCTGGTGAATTCACAGGTACTTTCCTTTCGCTGTTTTTAAATAACACCATTAAAAACAACAACAACCAAAAAAAAAAAAAAAAAGGTTTATTAAAGAAAAAATTATTTGCTCTAACTAAAATTTAATTTCTTTTATGTCTGAATTGTTTGAGAATTTTATTTAGAAAAATTATCAAACAGATTGTAAATATATTGTAAGTATTAGACTGAGCAGAACCCCTCAGCCACTGTGACACTTTGATTATTAGTATTTTCAGAATTTTTCTAGGACCACTGTAGTAATAAATTGTAATGGCAACTAATCACCATCAAAAAGGAAATCTTTGTTAAATGTCAGCTTTTTTTATATGAATTTGCAAGTTGTCAGAAGATTTAAATACTACCTTACGAGGAACTTAATCAGGCCCGGACTGGCTCCTTTGGGGGCCCTCGGCTAGAAATCGAAAAGGGGTCCCTTACAGAAGAATTCAGAGGGAACAGGATATTAAAATATGTAATTTTTGAAAATTAGACTTATATACTTAAAAACCACATTTAGCTTTCTTGCCACTTGGAAAATAGTTGAGTAAAAAAGTACGTTTTTTTTTCTGATGTAGTTTACTTATTTTCACAGTAAATACATATATAATTTTTAGATACCATAGCTAAACTAGTTCCATGCTAGAAAAATGAGTATATTTAATTAATTACGAGTGATTCATTATTTAAAAATGAGATTTAGAAATATTTTTAGTTTTAGAAAACCAAATCACACTGTTGAAACCATAATAATCTAAGTTTCTAATCTACTGTAATATCTAAATAATTATTAAAAAGGGACACAGTGGTAATAAAATACCAAGCATATTAAGGGGAGGGGGGCGAATGCCTTCTTTAATTCTGATTTAGTTGATGCAAATTGTAAAATATATTCGATAACAAAAATGGCTCTGCAAAACTTTGGTACAGTTATAGTAAACTAAGTAACTCTCACCAAGATCTTTACTTATGCAGTTGCGACAGCCTCTTTAATTCATCACCGAAATGAAAACAGAAGTTGAAAAGTCGGCAACGGGGTCTTATACTAAAGCTAAGAAATTATTATAATGACCATAGCTAAGGAACGAAACAGTTACTGCATGCTTGTATATGAAAAAATAGTTTAAAAGAAAAGTAGTGACATACTAATTTAAATTCTATTTTGTATAGAATTTTATATCTACACTTAGAAGACAAAAAAAAAAAAAAAAAAAAAAAAAGGCTACGTTTTTATTTTCGCATAAAAGCTGTAATTTTGTAAGGAAAAAAAGGCTGTGGGATCAGTGTTGTGCGTGCGTGAATCAAGATTGCAGTTTTGACTGATTTTTTTTTTTTCTGTGTGTGTGTGTGTGATTTTAATATTGATAACTGATACGATATTTTAAGAAGATTTAAATGAAGAGCATACATTCAAACTATGTTTTCTCCATAAACAAACAAAAATAAGTTGGTGATTTTGCTTTGAACTTAACATAAAAGCATTACAAGATAAAGAGACTTTTTTATTTATCATGTTTTTAAATTTTCTCTTGAATCATATAAACGCTACCGAAGGCAGCGGGAACCCAGAACAATTGGCCAAAAGTATAAAAAAAATTCATTGTTATCATGTTTTGAGCTATTATAAGTATTTAAAAAATGCATTAAGTATTTAAAAAATGCATTTTCATCGTATTTTGAACTATTCTGAAAGTTTCAAATGTCCTAGCTATTAGGGAAGTTAGTTAAATAAATTTTCTGTTGAATCAGATAAACGATGCAGAAGGCAGTAGGGACCTGAAACAATTAGTAAAAGTATTAAAAAATGTATTGTCACCGTGTTCTGAGCTATCCTGAAAATTTCAAATGCCTAGCTAGTCCGGAAGTTAGTTGAAAATCGATTGCAAGATTTGTACTGGACAAACAAACAAACAGGAATCAAAGTTAATAAAAACAAGGTAAAATAGTATGTTTACTAGATATGTCTGCCTGTTTTCCTAGTGTCTAGTAATACATCTAAACAAACGATAATTAGGTTTTAAGTTTAGTTATTTATTAATTTATTAGCTGAAAAATTGTATCCGAAGGAGAAAAAAAGGTTTGAATGTTTGTTCCTCAAATATAATGACCAGCAATTAGCGAAGTGGGTAAAGCCTAAAACCACAGCAACGCATGGCCGGGTTCAGCTAGTTTTCAAACAAAATGTCTAATTTTCACCTGAAATTAAGGGAGGCATACTATTGTAACAATCACAGCTATCGTAGATCACAAGTCGGATCGTACACTCCGCAGCAAAAGTATCCGAGCACTAGCAATAATCCCAGTCTTAAAAATAATACTGCTTTTTTAAATAAATCCTTGTTGAATCATGTTCTTAGTCTGTCTAAGATGATGATTCGACAAGGATTAATTTAACAAAGCATTAAGTGCCTCCCTAAGAAAGTCTAATTTTAAAAATTAATTTCAGAAAATTAATAATAGAATTGTTTTGCTTCTGCTTTTTTCCGATAGACAAATGAAAACATAGTATATAGATATCCTAGCTTTTCTTACATTATATTCTATAACAACAGCAAAAAAATCCACTATTTAATGCAGTTTTATTCGAATAAATAATTTCGGTTGAGAACGGCCGCTAGGCATATGAAAAGCGGAATGTTGTTGTCAGTCACTAGCTTTTTACTTTTGATGATTTTAAAGGCAAAAACAAATCATAGATAAAAAAAATAGAACTAATGGTTTGGCTCAAATTACCGAGTGTGTCGAAGATACTTAAACATTATTTTTATAAAAAAATCTATATTTTTTATCTGAAATTAAGAACCTCTAATTTAAAAAATTAATTTTATAAAATTAAATAATGTGATTGTTTTGCTTGAACTTATGAGCTAAATAACTAATGCGAGTTACCTGTATTTAATGTATCATTATTGTCCCTCAAAAGCCGATTTTGCCACCCAGAAATAGAATTAGTTAGATCACATTAGTCAAACTATATATAGGAGGCGTTTGAAATATAGAATAAATGAGCACCGTCGTAATATTCATAATGAAAATATCTCCAAATATTCTATTGCTTCCCACTTCTGGGCCCATGGCCATAGTCTTAATTTTTCTGTAACTAACATAATTTCATCTCCTCCTGTCTCCTTTTCCCATTCGGATATCCATGAAGCTTTTTGCATACTCAAAATGTCAAAAAATCTTGTTGATGATATTTCTTCTACTCCGTTTTTATCTGATGCTTTGAATTTACTCACATAACTTCGATTTTTGTTTAGCATTCATAATTTTATGATTTTTAGATTTTGTTATATTTTTTAATCTTGTTTATTTTTTGCTTTCATTTCGTAATTTTGATCTCACCAGTATTTATATTTACATTCATTTTCATACATTTTTGCTCTTCACTTAAGACAGTTTTGTGCGTTGCTGCTTTGATTGCAGCACTCGTGCCTACTTTGTTCGCCTAACGGAGGGTTGTGTGTTCTTTTGACCTGAAACAACTGTTGCGAGTTTATAGCATTTTATGGTGTTTATTCAAAGTTTTGTGCTTAATATGTACAAGGAGGCCTCCTGATAGGGGTGGGGACCTCAATGAGACTTTCGCCTCTGGCCTCCAGAATTGAAGTTCCGCCACTGGATGAAGCATTAAGCAATGTGCTGCAAGAACGAAACATTCTCGACTTGACCTGCGCGCGCATTCTAGATGAAAACAATTAAGTAAGACAAGGTTTTTCATCTCAAAGCTTGAATACTTATTTGCATTGAAGTTCTTCGGTCGCCGACTTGTCAGAAATTATGAACACTGCACAACATGCGATGAGAGAAAATTGATTGTAAATGCATAAAATTATTGGAAAATAAATAGTCAAATTACTTTATGTAACTAATTATAAAGTAGTATATTTTGAGGTGTTCTGGGGTCCCCTTCGACCGGGGGCCCTCGGCAATCGCCGACCAGCCGACCTGGCCAGTCCGGGCCTGAACTTAATAACTTTTATGCATAGATAGATTTTTATTGATATCTGGGCAGAGTTACAGTGCCCTGCACTTTGATTTTATGCAACTAACAGCATCAAAAAACTGCAAGCGATGCTTATTCAGTGTTTTCACTTTTAAAAGTTCTCTTTTTATGAAATCCATACTATAGATATTTTCCTGTAAAAGTTACAGGGCCAATTTAAGTATTATTCTTGATCCTTAAATTCTTAATATGTAAGTAATTAAGAAAAAAGTCTTATTGCTTAAATGATTATACACATTGGCACCATTATATGTTTATCGAAGAAAACTTCAAACTTTAGTATTAAATAAATTATAAAATAATATTAATTTTGTAGAGTATTAAATATTAAAATTTCTTGTATCTATCCAGTTATCCATTTTTAAAACGTGAAAGAAAGAAAAAAATAAGATACTATCTCTTTATTTAATTTATGCACTTTTACTCCAATACAAACACTGAAATCTGAAGCATTAATTAATTATTAACACAATGAATAAATGAATACTTTTTTTCAATGCATCACTATTCATATTTGTTAACTTCTATGGGTTTTAACACTATTTTTCAATGTAAAAGTTTTTGCCTTATCATAGAAAATTTTTTACTAAAATTTATAAATGATTCTCTAAAAAATTACTGGTGGCAAGAATGTATAGTACTTGGCAACTATATGTATTCTTCATTTTTTGACTTATAAAGATAGTTTTCAAAAATTCTGAAAGTTTCTCAAAATTATACACAACATTAACTTTCATTTAATAAATTTGAAAAGTGTATAAGTAAGTTTAATACAACATTTTCTTTTGGAGCAAAAGTAAAAAAAAAAAAAAAAAAAAAAAAAAAAAAACATTTTACTAATATAATATTTCATAATATTCTCTACATCTGTCCAAATAATTAGGTATTACTTTTTTTATTCATTAGTAAGTTTAGTGTTTTTAATGTTTTTATGTTTTAATGCAAATATCAACATAAAAAAAAAAAAAAAAAAAAAAAATTAATTAAATAAAGGAATGATTTACCAATGAATCCACAAGGCAGTACCCAAATATTGTAGAATATGTAGATGAGCTTTAAAAAAATGTACAATCAGAGCTTAAAATTCAAATTAGTTAGCAGGGAGCATTTTAAAAGTTCTTTAAATTTCAATTTTTAGGGTATGTTTTAATTTGAATTTTGAAAAAAAAAAAAATTAATATATTCTTTATATTTATTATATATAAATTCTTAATATTTATTTTATGTAATATACTTAATGTTTTGATAAATATATATATATATATATATATATAATTTCATAACTCTAAGGCAAAAAAAAAAAAAATAATAATAATAATAAATAAATAAATAAAATAAATTAATAAAAATAAATTATAATGATCAATATCCCCGTTTTCAAGCTTTGCTCCACTGCCTAAAACACTCTTTAAATAGAACTCTCTTAAAAACCAGTAGCGGCTCGTGAGATTCCTTTACAGGGGGGCTGCATAGCTGCATGTCTATGTAAGATTTGAGAAAAAAGCGAAAATGATTTTCTAAATAATCTGTTTTAATCGGGGGCTTCGGGTTTTATATGCGTAGACTGAGCAAGAAGCAAAGTAATACAGGATACAGCATAGATTTAAAATTTTATATTATTGGACATTCATTACAAAAAAAAAAAAAAAAAAAAAAAAAAAACTGGAGATTTTATTTTGTTAACTTTATTTATTTATGATAATCAATTTTCCCCCAACAAAATATTTTTCATCTGCATGCTATTATTTTCTCCAAGATGGTACGAAGTATACATACATGTTTGTAAATCAACTTTTGCTCATTAAAAAGATACGCACAATGATTTATATAAAAATAATAATAAATAGTTTGATTACATACTTATGTAGATCTGTACAGTTCTTGCGATAATAACTGCAAATAATTCGAATCTATAGTCCATAATGATAAAGAATTTCTTTTTGTGTCTCTGTAAAAAAATTTATAAGTCCTGTACTCATCAAAACTATACAAATTGCGTGACGATTACCTATAACCTACCTACCAATTTTTAGCTCAATTGGATAAAACATTTAGGCGCAATCGCACTTCATAAATTTAAGTCCGTTAATCAAAATGTAAGGAATTTTTCTTTGTGTCCTTGTAACAGAACTATAAGTCTCACCTCCAACTCCATCAAATTCTATACAGCTCGTTTGATGGTGACCTTTCACATACCTACCAGCTTTCAGTTCAATCGAACCAAGCATTTAGGTGTTATGATATTCACTCACATATATACACTTACTCACACCATACCCATTGTAAAAATAACAAAAATGAGCTCAGGAGACCTCAAAAACCTCAAAACATTATAGTAATGTAATGCTCGTATCTTAAAAGTGCAATTATAATGATGCGTTTCATTAATTTATTTAGAACATCCTTTGAAATATTAATTAAAAGAGTTAACATCGACGTAAAATCTTGCATATCACATAGATTATGAAATGCTTGTCTAACATTACGAACATTTTATTATTATTATTATTATTATTAATGCGAACTTTACACACATGGTACAGTAAACTAAAATTTCATGTAGATGTAAAACCTTAGTATAATTAAAAACGAATTTCCAAAATTTGCTGCACATAGTCAGTAACGTATCCGATATCTTCTGTATTGCCGTGCATAAAAAAAATATAAAAAAATATCGACAAATGTTAAAACACTATTTTCTTTAGATATATTTTAAAAAGACTGGAATAGTATATATCAGTTTAATTTGGTTTGAAATATTACCCAAGCCAGCAGGGCATTCTGGATGTTTTGTGTGTCCTCATAAAAGAAGTATAAATGAAAAATACAACATTTTCTAAATGGATAAGTTTGTTATGCATTAGAATAATTTACATAAATTTCCTAGATTCTGCAACAGAATAACACTGCTAAAATATAATTAAATTAATTTCCTTATAAAATGTAATGTGTGAGAAATTTTTGTGCATTCCTCTAAATGAACTGTAAACGAAACATACCCCATTTTTAATAGGAAAAATTGTGTGGTCAATCTAAAGAACGGATATTAAAATGTTTAAATTTCCGAGCATATTTCTGAAAGTTCTCACTCAAATAGAAAGACAGATGAAACGAAGTTATAAATGCTTTCCAACTTCGTTGTACGAAAATGTCAAAAATTAAAAATTTAGTAATCTCGTGTTTTTAAGAAAGGTTCGACTGCTAATATTTCTCATCAAAATAGAAAAACATTAGTGACTAATATACAAGTGAAAAAAATAATAATAATAATAATAATAAAAACCTTATCAACAAAGCGATTAAACACTTGATAAATTTTAAATATTATGTTTAAGGCAAAATTTATATAAAAATTGTGATTCTGTCTATTCAACGTTTCTGCGAATGGCAAAGCAAGAAACCGAAAAACCGTGCGAAATTTCCATGTAATATAAAATAAAAATCTGTTTGAAAAATAAATAAAAATGACTTCTGTTTTCTCATATAATCGTTAATAACCGTCATGCTAAATTTTTTAACCTCTCATACATAAATAATCTTCAAACACAGCGACTACCGCATTAAAAAACAGTGAAGAAAAAACGTAGATTACAAAGGGAAATTGTTCTTTTCCAGCATTACCGAAATCCCTAATCAGATTGGAGCTGCACCGGATGCAGCTCCAACCAAATGGTCGAAACTGGTAGGGAAAACGAGTAGGGGCGGTTGTAAATGTTCTTTCCCTAAAGAAATCCCTTTTTTCGGGAGCTGCATGAATGAACAGCCCCTTTACGAATTTTCGAGGTGCTATTGCGTTTAAAAATGGTTAACTTTTCTCAGCTTTTTAATAATTTTTCATGATAACGAAGTAATCTGCTTTTCTATATGCATAATACTATACAATATAATAATATTTATTTTCAAAATATTTTGAAAGTTGATAAAATATTTTTTTCGAATATTTCTGGGGGGGCTGCAGCTCTGCAGCTCCTGCCACGAGCCGCCACTGTTAAAAACACTCTTTCTACAAATTCCTAGAATTTGGAACCACCAATATTTTTTAACAGAAATTGTTCATAATATTCTTTTATAACCTACTGGGATTAAATAAATAGAAATTTTTTTAGAAAATCCATGTTCATCAAATATGCTTTTGTTAATTTGTTAAGATAAAAGAAAAATTCACTAATGGTAATCAAATTCTTAACTGCTTTTCAAAGTACACTGCAATTTAGGTATGCAATTGCACTTTTATGATATTGAAAAGAACTTTGAAATCATCTTATAAAAGAAACAGAGATAACTAGACTTATAGTTATCTGAGATGTAAAACAAGGCAAACTATTCCTGACAAAATATGTTTTCCAGATACAGTAACTATTGCTTAATAAATTCACTGGTTAATAAAATCAGACACTTAATCTGATCAAATTACCAGGACTGGAATCAAATCAATACAAACTACTTTTAAAGCCATTGCGTAATAAAATCTGCATTGCCGTTTAATAAACTGAAAAAAAATTTATTTGCAATGTGATTTTTTTTTATTTTTTAAATAAAAAAAAGTAATTAAAGCACAGTAGTCCCTCAGGTATCTCTCTTTGTCGAGAATTTACACTTGCAGTATAATTACAAATTAGACAAGCCCCTTCACTTATTTCAATAAATATTTCAAGGAACATATTTTTCAAAGCTTGTTTATATTTGTATTTTTATAATAAGTTAAAAATTTGATTTGATTCGCAAATGAAAAGATTTTTTTTTATTATTATTATTAAAAGACAATTTTTTGTTCTTACTTTGAAATAATTATGAAGCAAGAGATTTAAACGAAAAGATTTAAAATTTTAAAAAATAAGCGTGAACTTTTGGCAAAGTAATAGTGATTCTCCTCAAAGGAAAGCACATAGAAAATTAGAATGTGTTTAATTTACTTATATTAAAGAAAAAATTAATATTGTTTATTAATTCCATTATTGGTTATCTTTTGAAATTTATTTACGAATTCAGAGAAGTGCAATATATTTTTTTTCTTGAATGCAGGAACGATCGCCAGATATAAATATTAGCCACTTAATAAAATCATTTTGGCTCAGAATGAACGTGATTTTAATAAACAACAGGTACTGTATATGGAATGTATTGTCTGGTTTTCAATTTTTTTAAATTTACAAATATACACCAAGAAAAAAAATCTAAATTTCATGTAGATTTTTTAAATAGTAAAAAAATAATTACACCTTATTTTAATAACTCACAAAATGCTCAAAATACATACTCTCCAATACATTAAAAAAAAAAAAAAAAAATGCATGTTTTTTTCATTGTGATACCTATGAAAAACAAAAATATTTATGTTAAAGATAGCACAAATCATAACTGAACTGATTTTGCATGCAAAGGCAAAGTTTTTATTCCATTTTTAAATAGAATTTATGAGACAAAAAAAAAAAAAAAAAAAAAATCTCCAAATTTTGGCATAAGAAAGACATTGGCAATATTATTTTTAAGATTATGACTAATAGACTTTCTATCAATCTCTAGTTCTCCTTAAAAAGTGAATCAAACATTTTCTAAATGAGACACTACGTGTGGTTTGATGTATTGTTATTTCAAAGATTTATGTCTTAAGCACTGTATGCAAGTTCAGCATAAAAAATGCTGCATTCATATCCACACATAACACCAACATACATACACAAGAACACAAGCATATATATATATATATATATATATGGTGTTCCTTTTTTGTGTGAACAAATTCAGAGGTGTAATATAAGAGCTCATGTGAAATATAAATCAATGTGAAAACCCTGTGTGTACTATCTCTAACAGTTTTCAAGTTACTGTGGTTCCCAGGGTTTGTACAGACGTTAAATTTCCTTGATTTTTTATACCACTAATTTTGCATAGCCATTTTGCTTATTTAAGAAGTCTATAAATTTAGAAAGAAACATTAAAATGGTTGGTCTATACGAACAGTGTTCGCTAAAGTTAGAAACCAATATCACTAACAACAGTAAGATACCAAATTATTGTGTACATTATTCAGGAAGATTTTGTAGAGGAGATTGGGGACTAATCTGCCATATTTTGCTTTTCTACTCTAAAAAATACAATTTATAAAATTCCTAGAATTTTTTAAACATAAAACAGTTTTAAATAGTTTTCTATTACTGGATACAAAATGTTAGTGGTAGCTCAATTATTCAAAGAGAAAAATTCATGATTTATAATATAAAATTTAGCTCATTAGCAGGGCTCGCAGTGTTCCTAAAATTTTGTGTGTTTTATTATATTGATGCCATTATTTCTGAACAAGCATTTTTTAAATACTATAGCTTTAAAACTCGCAGGAAAATTTTCTTTTTAACCTCTTAAGGTTTTTGCCCGTGTCTGACACGGGCGAAAGTTACTGACATTTTTGCACTTGTATCTTGCGTTATTTGATTTCTAATGCCTGTCTGAGATCCGTTTCAGTAAATTTAGATAGGCTAGATTATAATTAAACTTATTTGATGATTAGCTAAAGGTTGTTAGGAATTCTTTGTCAAAAAAGAAAAAAATCTATCATTTTTTACCAGTTTTTCTAAAAAAAATTCATGCTTTAAGGGGCTAACCCATATCGTACCAAGCATTGAAAAAATATTTTTTTCTTTATAAAATCTTAAACATGTGTTTCTTTAAGCTATGCATGCACACAAATTCAAAAAACTTACCAACCTTTCATTAGCTTAATCGGTACAGGCTAAAAGTAGGACAATAGTACAAGGTCAAAAATATAAGGAAAACAGACCATCTAGATATATTTTTTTTATATAATTGTTTTACCAGTACAAAAGTGTAAAATATTACCTCAATAAATTTGTATGTCCGTTATTCTTGAACATAAAATCTTTTTAAGTAATGTGTTGAAAATGTAATGATAAATCTTCAAAAATCATCATTTTAAAAATTAAAACAAATATATTAAATGTTAATTTAAACTAATAATAAAGACACATATGTATTTATTGGACTTTTAAATAATATATTGCCTTTAATTTGAATTAAAATATTCAAAAGAATATATATAAATATCACTTATGCATGGTATCCTATTTTTATTACAATGGTGAAATATGGGTTAAAAATGATGGTAACATTATAATAAAAATAAGTAAAATTTCAGGAACATTGTGAGCCCTGCATTATACCCCAGGTATGGAACCTAATAGGACTATTAAATATTTTTTTATCGAATTAATTGTACAGTCGGGAAAAAAAAACGCAACACGCGTAATTTACAGTAGTGCTGCAAATTTACAACTTAAGATTTATGCTGTAAATTTACTTTTATTTACTTAATTATCAACCTTCTTTATCTGCTTCTTAACTAAATTGCTAATCTATTTTCCCTTGCATTTCTAGCTTTCAGAAAATTTTTTTTGTCTAATACATGTTTATATATAAACAAAATGTATAAAAAAAAATGCAGCAATATGTTCACAGCAGGAATTAAATCATTTTGGGGCATTACCTCTTAATGCATTAGAATCCTTATTTCCGTCTCCTTTCCATCCACCCTCCCCCATTTAGAAGAGTTTAAATTATCTCCAAAAAAGGAGAAATAAAGAATTTATTGAAATCTCACCAAAAAAATAAATAAATAAATAAAATAAAATAATCTCATAAGACAAATGTCGTCATTTTTTCTTATTAGGTCATTGAGCTGAGTGCGCTTGCTTAAGTATTGCCCATTTATAAACATTATTTTTTTCCCTTGCGTATTTTATTAATAGATCACTATCGTATCGTTTCAACAAAATATAATCGTAACTGGACCATGTTAGAGAAATATTACATAGATTACCAACTCAAACTTAATTATCTTGTTTTATTTTTTATTTCATTTTGCACACGCACTTTTTATTTTCTAATTCAAAATTATTTTTAAAAAATCGATAATGTCCATTTTGAAACTGATTACTATTAATTTTCTTTTATTTTTCTCTCAAAAAAAAAAAAAAAAAAATTCTGGCAAAAGCGGAATTTAGTTTAATACAGAGGACTATTAGTTTTTTAGGTTGATTTCTTTAGAAATCGACCTATTGCAGTCACTTTGTTTATCTATCTATCTATCTATACTGAAAATTTTGTCATCACGATAACTCCCAAAATAGTACTCCAAATCGAACCAAATTTGGACAGTGAACTGATCTTATAAATATCTTGGATGAGTTCGTTAACCAAGTTGCTCCGACTTTTTGTTTTCAAGTGGCAGCCACTTGAAAATTTCAAACCCACAATGTAAAAAGCAGATTTAAAGCAAGATTTGCTTGAATTTTGATGTAAATACAGGGCACATAAAGGTCTCAATGAAGTTTATTAATGAAGTTTATCCGCCATTTTTAATCAAGTGGCAGATATTTTAAGTTAAGCAGGGCCACTTGAAATCAGACTACCACTTGGAAATTTAAAATCACTATAACTTCCGAAATAATACTCCAAATCGAACCAAATTTGGACAGTGTCTTAACTTATTTTATAAATATCTTAGATGAGTTTGTTAACCAAGTTGCTCTGCCATTTTGTTTTCAAGTGGAGACCACTTGAAACTTTCAAATTCAAATTGTAAAAAGCATATTCCGAATTTTTTTTTTTTTTTTTTTTAATTTTGATGCATACATAGTTTATACAAGTGTCTCATTCTCAAAGAACTTTATCAATGAACTTTATCCACCATTTTTAATAAAGTGGCGGATATCTTAAGTTAAGCGGGACTACTTGAAATCAGGCAACCACTTGAAAATTTAAAACCATGATAACTTCCGAAATAATACTTCAAATGGAACCAAATTTGAACAGTATCTTAACTTATCTTATAAATATCTTAGATGAGTTTTTTAACCAAGTTGCTTCGCCATTTTAATTTCAAGTGGAGACCACTTGAAAATTTCAAATTCAGGGTGGCAACAATCAGGGAAAACAGGGAAATCATGGAAAAATCAGGGTACTTTATCAATCTGGAAATATCAGGGAAAAATCAGGGAATTTTGTAAAAACACCCAGAAATCATGGAAATTTTCATTTTTGCTTAGCAAACATGACTCAAAGATCGTCAAACAGGTGTTATCTTAAACATGATTGCACAGGACTGGCTGCTTTCTTGGTGAATCTCAGCAAGTTAATGTTAAAAAAAAAAAAAAAATTGCAACAACTTGAGGAATAATTTTATGTCTTTATGTTAATATGTTGTACAGTTAAAATGAGTTATATTTTTATAATTTTGTTAATTTCTCCAAATTTTTTAATTTTTAATTTAATTTTCCTTTTTTGTAAGTGAACAAAGAAAAAAGGAATAATAAAAAGATTAAGATATGTTTGCCCATCAGTATAGTTTTTTAAATTGCAGTGGTTTAGTGACCATATTGCACAAAAGTGTGATATATACACAATTATGGAATGCATACAGTAGGTAACGTACAGTAGCAAATCGTGGAAATTTATCAAAATTAGTCATGGAAAAATCAGGGAACTTTTTATCTAAATTTCTGTAGCCACCCTGAAATTGTAAAAACCATAATCAGAATTTGTTTGAATTTTGATGTATAGATAGATTACATAAGTGTCTCAATGAACTTTATCCGCCATTTTTAATAAAGTGGCGGATATCTTAAGTTAAGCAGGGCCACTTGAAATCAGGTTACCACTTGAAAATTTAAAATCATGATAACTTCCGAAATAATACTCCAAATCAAACAAAATTTGGACAGGGAGCTTATAAATATTTTGGATGAGTTTGCCAATCACGTTGCTCTGCCATTTTGTTTTCAGGTGGAGACCACTTGAAATTTTCAAATTCACAAAGTAAAAAGCATATTCCGAATTTGTTTTAATTTTGATGTATACATAGACCATATAAGGGTCTCAACCAAGTTTATTTTAACAGCCATTTTTTGGAAAGTATTGGATATCTTATACTAAGCGGGCCACTTGAAATCAGGCTCCCACTTGAAAATTTAAAATCACGATAACTTCTGAAATAATACTCCAAATCGAACCAAATTTGGACAGTGATATTATCATATAATTATCTTGAATGTGTTGACTGGGCAACTTGTCCCGACATCTTGTTTCTAAGTTGCAGCCACTTGAAATCACACTGCCACTTGAAAATATGCCATCATGATAACTTTTAAAATACTAAACTGATTCAAATAAAAGTTGGATAGTGAACTTATGGTTCAAATATCTAGGATAAGTTCACTTGGTGACTTGATCCGCAGTTTTCTTTCCAAGTGGTGGCCACTTGAAAATTTTTCATTATGGTAACTTTAGTAATACTGAATCAATTTGAATCACATTAAGGTAGTGGATTTATCATTCAAATGTCTCGGATACGTTCGCTGGGCATCTCGCTACACTTTTTTTTTTTCCAAGTGGTGCCACCTGAAAATTTCTTATGACGATAATTTTTGAAATACTGATTTAATTTAAACTAGAACTGGACAATGAACTTATCATACAAATATATTGGATGATTTCGATGGGCAAGTTGTTTCGCCATTTTGTTTCCAAGTCGCAGCTTTTTATACTGCCACTTGAAAATTTGTCATAATGATAACTTTTGAAACGCGGCACTGATTTGCACCACAGTTGGACAATGAACCTATGCCTCAAATATCTTGGATGTGTTTGCTGGGCAACTTGTTCCTCTGTATTGTTTCCAAGTGGCAGCCACTTGAAAATTTGTTATCACGGTAACTTTTGAAATAATTAATTCAAATCAAAGTTGAAAAATGGATTTATCATTCAAACAACAAAAATCTAGAAATTTCACGTAACTCGGGAATCAATCTAGTTATTGCGTCCATCTTTGGTATATCGATAAGTATTATGTCGCCAAAAGTCGCCTTGAGGGAAAAGTTGCCAAATCCATTACCTGCCTAATTGGATCTTTTTAATGCATTTTTAAGGAAAACTTATGCTATTTTAATGCTAAAACAAACTAGAAATGCAGAAAACTAACATTTTTATCAATTTATTAAGCCTCTTTGAAAGAATTTCTACAAAAAAAAAAAAATTCAAATTTGCAACGATATCTTAGATGAGCAACTTTCTTTGTCATTTTGATCCAAGTGGCAGCCACTTAATTTTTCAACACAATGACTTTTGAGATTTTGAATTAATTCGAACTATATGTGTACAGTAGACTTATCTCACAAATGCATTTGATATATTTGTCAACTTAACCCACCATTTTGTTTCCAAGTGCCGGCCACTTGAAAATTTAATATTCACATAAAAAGGTATTTATGAACCGATTTGCTTAAAACTCCATATGTGCATAGCCTACATCAATATTTCTACCAAGTCCATTAATAATTTGTAGCCGCCATTTTGAAACAAAATGACGGCTACTTGATAAGGAAAAAGAAATCAACCTACCCTTTCGAATAAGCCGGAAGGACTTGTTTATTTTTCAAATTATAACATCGCTTTCAAATTATTCAATTATATTTTCGATAAATTTTAGATTTCGATAAATGTCCAACTATCGTAAAACAGGTATCGTAAAAATTAGTAGATTGAGACTAATAGTCCTCAGTCCTAAAAAAAAAAAAGTAGAAAAAATGCCGGGTCGCCTTAAACGTACGGAGCTAAGGTGTAATTATATTAACTTGGTTTGCTCTAAATAATGATGTTCCTTGAAAGTAAAAGCAATTGTAAAAGAATAAAAATTAATTAATTACTATATAATTAAGTCATTGCCATTATTAATTAATTTCTAGTAATGTGTTTTTTTATTAATTTTTTTTCGGTACTCCCCCCCCCCCCCCCCCCAACTGGTTGTCAGCAATAAATCTCCTCATAGTGAAAAGCAAAACTCGGCACCTATGCGTAAAGGAGAAAGGCGTTATGTTGTTGGAGCACTTTAGGTATCGCCAGATAAATTGCTTTAATTATAATGTTACTTTTTTATTTCCATGTAAATAATAAATTTTTCACTGTTGAGGATTAAAATGTTTTAATTTTTAAAATGGTTGAAGTTTTTTTTTTTTTTTTTTTTTTTTTTTAAACAAAATGCAAGGCTGTGATTCGGAGAAAACTTTTGCATTACTGAAAAATCATTGAATACTTGCTGACATACAATTTATTCTTCTCCTAAAACCCTCTACTCTTATCGTCGGGGGGGGTTTGAAACATATTTTGCACATACCGTTTTATAACTCAAGCTATAAAACTGATACCTGTAAGATTTTTGATTTAAAACACTTCAAAATCTAATATATATATAAATCCAAATATTTCAACCCTTTTCCACTCTCGGTCCAGATAACCACTGTCTGTGCAAGCATATATACACGCGCACATGGTGCGTTTGTTCCTTCGCCCACCGTTCCCACTCCTCCTAATTATTTTACTCTTTCAAAAATATTCACAGTCGTTTTCTCGGGCTTTTAAACCTGACTATGCTAATTTTCAACACTCTAAGTCTTATTTCTATATTTTTACCCCTTTGCCTCCCCCTTCCCGTCTATCCGAATAATTTTTCTCTTTTGAAAATATCTTGTGTACAATATATACTAAAATATTGGCACATACATGTTTTGTAGGTCCCAAAAACATATGTGTGCCAATTTTGAACGGTGTAATTTTATTTCTGTAGTTCTGCTTCCCCCCCCTCCCTCCGGGCTCTCCTAAAAATTTTACAAATTCGAAAATGTCCGCAATTAATTTGTAGGTATCAAAAACCTCTATGTACCAATTTTGATCGATCTAAATCTATTTTTATATTTTTGCCCCTCCGTCTCCCCTTTCCCCGCTCCTAATAACTTTGCATTTTCAAAAATACCAATTTTGAAAATGTACCAATTTCAAAAGTACCAATTTTAAACGGTCTATTTGTATTTATACTGTTTTTTGCCCCATACCCCCCCCCCTTTTTTTTTTTTTTTTTTTTTGCCCAACCTCGGACGAATTTCTGAAATCCCAGAATTTTGTTTTTAGTTATTTGTCTGAGCTATATTTCAGAGCTAAAATCTCGCATATATCTTTTTTTTTTTTTTTTCACGATATAAAGTGCTATTTGAACTCATGATTTGCCCCCTTTCTCCATTTAGAAGGTGAATTTCTAAAATTTCAGAAAGTTATTTGTATTATCTATATTTTAGAGCAAAAATTTCACATATATCTTTTTTTTTTGAGATGTATAAGATTATATAAAATCACATTTCGCGCATTTGAAATCACGTTTTGCCCCCTTCTCCCCTTGGGGACTGAATTGCTAAAATTCCAGAAATCGGTTTTTAAATATTTGTATTAGCTATATTTTAAAGCAAAAATTTTACGGATACCTGTTTTTTTAATTGAGATTTGAAGGATTTTGTGAAATCATTTTTCTCCCTCGCCCCCATTGAGGGGGGCTAATTTTGTAAAATCGCTTCTTAGTGGATGTCTACGTAATAGAAGAAATATTGTCATAAAATTTCATGCTTCTAGATCCAGGGGTTTAGGCTGGGCGGTGATGAATTACTCACTCAGGACAAACGATTTTATATGTATATGTGTTTTAATGATAGAAAAACAGTCAAAGTTAAAAAAAACTTAATTTGAATTTCTGTTCAAACATTTAAAAAATATATAGTACCGGGTGATTCAAAATAGATGTTACAGCAATTATTTCGTAAACTAAGAAAGATAGAAACATACTTCCAATTACAAAATTTGAGCAAATTAAGAATAGATTTCAGATATGGCATTTTTTTGTCAAAGGGGCTGTATACATATTAAATATGAAATTTAATTTTTATACGGTCCCTCCTATCATGTGACTTATATTTAGAAAAATATTCTCCTCGCTCTAACAAGCAAAATAAAAAAAAAATCATCTCTCTAAGTCAAAATCTCGCTGAGTTATTGCAATTTGAAAATGATGACTTACACCACTTTTTTTTCAATTTTGGCATCTATTTTTCGACGCCAACGGGCTAACTTTAGGGGGTTATCTATGAGTTGAGAAAAATTAAAAAAAGATCCTTTATTTTAAAATAGCAACTAAAATCGTTCAAACGCGTGAAATCAACAATTTTAAGAATTTAATGCAAATTTACATTATTTCGTATTGTTAAAAAATTGAATAGTTAAATTTCTGAGGGGGTCACCTGCAAATTAAAACACCTTAAGAGAGGGAAAAAACTAAAAGACTAGCAAAACCGTGTGGAATTTTCGCGCTTTATTTTTACCACTTTCCATCATGGTTGATAAATTTAATGACTTCGGCTCTTTAACAATTCCAGCAAGATTGAAAAGTGTTAATGACTCCAATTTGTGTGTCTGTCCATCCGTCTTTCTGTGTGTCTGCACTCTAACTCCCGTGAATATTCATAGAATTTCCTGAAACTGATATATGTTATTTGAGGTCACTATCGGATGTTCCTTATTGAAAATGGAGTGAATACATCTGCTAGCTTGTGCACAGGGACACCCGAAAGTATTTCAAAGCATTGTGTTCTATGAGAGGTATTTTTATAAACCATATTTTAATACCTTTAATTTATGCATATATTAATAAAACTGAAATACATTATTGTAGTTTTCTATCGGATATTTTCTATAGAAAATGGAGTAAACACCATCACTGGTTTGTATACAGGGACACCCGTAAGTATTCCAAAGCATTGCGTTCTATGTGAAGATATTTCTATAAACCAAAATTTAATTACTTTGCATAAATCTTAATGAAATTGAAATATGTTATTCATATGCACAAAAGAATGCTTTCTATACTGTACAGTACGACTAACATTAGATTTACAGGGCACGCAAAAATATTCAGTTACGTTAAGGGTTATTATTGGACATTTGCTGGAATTGTATTTTCGTTTACATTAAACATTTTCTAACAATTTTTAACTGTGAATAAGATTTCAATTTGCATTTTTTTTCTTTTTTTGTCTGACTGTCCATCTGTCCGTTTGCCCGCCCCCAGCGTATGTAAATATTTTCAGAAATTTTCAGAAATGATATATGTTATTCAGGTTTACTATATGATATTCCCTATTTAAAATGACATTAACTAACTCTTTACAAATGGTTTATGTACAGGAACGCACAAAAGATGCCAATGTATTGCGTTTTGGGACAGATATTCTTATGAATTACATTTAAATAACTTTATACTGTAAAAATCATAAGGAAATTCATATTTAATATTAATATTCTAAAATAATGATTTGTATAGAATATGATATGGTATAGATGTATAATTCTATGCCAGGGGATTACCGCCCTTCTCAACCCCCGTTTAATTATAGTGCCTATGCTTATCAAAACAAAAATCAAGTCTGTTATCAATTTCTTTGAAACTTGCAAACCTTCATTAACTTTTCAAGTGGCAACTAGATATGGAAAAAGTACTAAATTCGCATTTCCTGTACTTATTACTTTCTCATACCCATAAGGTAGAGAAAGTATTGTTTTTGGACCAAATTTTCGAAAGTAAGTTTTTGTTATATTTAGACGTTTTGAGGTGTCCTGAATATGAAAATCGTGTTTTTAGCGGTTGGTCTGTGTGTATGTCTGTCTGTTATCAGTTTATCTCAAGAACAAATAGCAGCAGACATTCTAAACTTGGTATTTTAAATATGTATCATATAGGGATGCTACACTAAGCTTTTCATTGAGATGAAGCAAATAGTTCGTGTACAGAGACACTCAAGAATATTCAAATACATTACGTCTATGGGGAAAATTGCAGGTAAGTAGAGTTTAACACCTATAGACTGCACTAAACCAAATGAAATGAATATATATATATATTATATGCATAAAAACATGCCTCATGTAGAATATGGCAGGGAAATCATTCACTGTTCATTTACAGGGCTACACAAAATAACTAGATTATAATGCGACAATAGTTGAAAATTGATGGAAGTGCGTTTTAGGTTGTGTCGTATATTATTACTATAGGTTTATATTTAGGTGCACTTTGTGGTTTGTACATATTCTTCAAAAGATATACAGGGTTGCAAATATTTAAGCTATAATATTCTTTTTTATTGTTAGTGAAAGTGCTTTACTATAATATTTTACCATGTCCAGGAAAGCTGCTCAGGAATGGAAATGAATTCCTCATAGACATATGATAAATAATGTATGTTTTTAAGCTAAATATGCATCGCTTGTGTTGTGTGTATTTACTCGTTTTAAGGCTTCCTTATTACCAAAGCCATATTTTTTAATGTTTGATTATTGCCTGCGTCGAATAATTTCAGGAAACGAATAATTTCCGGAGATCCCCCTCATACAGAACTAATTATCATTAAAACTCTTCCGAAGCCTAATTTGAATTATTTTAACGTAGGTTTACATAACAGTACTCTTTATGTTACCTCTTAATTTCCAACCTGTATTTATGGTATTAAATTTCTGGGTAATAGAAAGTCGTGTGAGTGGCACACCAGATTTTTTTTGTTAAATTATGCTGATAATTCATATATATACAGATCAACGAATAAAAATTTACCTTCCGTATTCAGGAGGCCTCAAAATGTCATATTATACAGAAAAAAATTCGCTCTCCAAAAGCTACTTTGTTTACAGTATGGGTATGAGAAATTAATTTTGCGTTCTGTGTCAGCAGTGTTCTTCGAAAAAAAAAAATGCAGCAAACACTTACACCAATTACATTTAATAATAATAATAATAAAAAAAAAAAAAAAAAAAAAAAAACCTTAATTCTGGGTAGCCCTGTATATTGTCTATAAACTATATACACATGACTTTGTGTACGTAAATTTAGAGTTATATGTAAAACAAGTAACACAAAATGAAATACACTTCCAGCAATTCCAAAGTATAGCTCCAATATATCGAAATACTCTGGGTAACCCTGTAAATGAATGATGAATGGTTGCTATACCAGAATCTACATAAAACATGCTTTTATGCGTATAAAAAATTTGTTCTTTTCATTTTGTTTAAGGCAGTCTGTTCATGTCACACTGTACATATGAGAAATTTCGCTCACAGACGTAATGTATTTTAATTCTTTTGGATGACCCTGTAAACAAACAATTGTCTGATCATAACGAATACTTTAGTGTAGCACCGCAATATGATACGGATTTAGAATGTCGAATTGGATTTTCTGCTACTATTTGTTCTTGAGATATTCTAATAACACACAGACACACACACACACACACAGAGAGAGAGAGAGAGAGAGAGAGAGAGAGCAACCTCTAAAAACATGATTTTTTTAATTCAGAGGATCTGAAAACGTGCAAATATAACAAAAGCTAATTTTCGGAAATTTGACTCAAAAACAATTCTTTCTCTATACCGTGTTATATGAGTAAGAGAATGTATAAAGAAAGAAAAATGAATTTGAAAATTCCCTTTCAGTACATAAATTATTCATAAATTTTATTTGTTAAATTATCAATGAGTATTCTCTTATGTATTCACCATGGAAAAGGAGACATAACAGGTTAAAATAGCCGTCTTTCCCTGAATGATTTCTTTTTCTTCCCCCCCCCCCCCCGAAACGCTGATCAACGTGTGCCTTATTACAAAAGCAATAGTAATTCACTTTTGATACAACCCCTTAAGACTTGGCGAAAAATGCTAGAATTTTCAAATTGCAATAACTCAGCGAGATTTTGACTTAGAGAGATGATTTTTTTTTTATTTTCATTGTTAGAGCGAGAAAAATATTTTTCTAAATATAAGTCATATGATAGGAGGGGCCGTATAAAAATTAAATTTCGTATTTAATATGTATACAGCCCCTTGTACAAAAGAATGCCATATCTAAAATCTACTCTTAATTTGCATCAATTTTGTAATTGGAAGTTTGTTTCTATCTTTCTTAGTTTACGAGATAATCGCTGTAACATCTATTTTGAATCACCCGGTATAAATATCGACATTTACAATCTGGTAGTACAAAAAATCCTTCTTCCCTTTAAGTGTTAAAATGTATTGGCAAAATTTTGTAAAATACTACATGAGAATTATTGTGTACGTATGTAAATTTTCATATACAATACAGAAGAGAACTTATTAACAGTAACTTTACTTGCTGATAGATAAAATGAATTTGTGCTTAATTTAAAGCAAAAATATTACAAATGAGAGGAAGTGGAATACACAGATATTATATTTGTTTCTAAAAAAGAATTTGTTCTTATTTAGTATAAATATAAAAATATTGTACTTTGAAAAGGTATATAAGGTAAATGAAGCATTTTTTAAACAATTCATAAAAACGGCGGATCAATATGCTACCTTGCATTTACAAGCTTAGGATTCTAGCGTTGTTAATCTTCCTTAAACCAACACCAAAACTATCCCATCCCATCTTCACATATCTGTTATATTGCTTACGACTGTGATGGAATGTACTTTTTACTTCCATTACCCTACTACCGTAGGTAATGGAAGTATTGTATTCGGTCTGAAAATTCGATATCGGGTTTTCACCTGATTTACACGTTTTAAGGTCCCCTTTGTCCAAAAAAGTGGTTTTGGGCAATTGGTCAGTGTGTATGTATGTGTGTGTGTGTGTGTGTATGTATGTATGTATGTATGTGGAGAATCTTCTGGCTATTATAGCTCAGAAACTAATAAAGATTGAGCTACGAAACTTTATAATTGAAATACGTCTGGTGTACAGATGAAATTTCCAAATTTTGGTGAAAATTGAAAAACCGGAAGTGGGACATCGGAAACCGGAAGTGGGACCGTAAGTCCGTATCTCAAAAACGGCTCTAACGATTTTCTTCAAACTTGCTATATAAACACTCTATTAGATGTCCTTTCGAATGATATAGTTGGTTAGTTCAGGAAAATTGATAGGCGTCCTGTATAAATAGCTCAATTTCAGGCCTCGCAAAGGCGTTCCTTTAAAAACGGTTGTACGGATTTTTTCCAAACTCGCCATTTTAACTCACTTTTAAATATGCTTTTCTATGTAATTATTGTTTTCCTGTCAACAATTGAGTTTAACCGGAAGTGGGACATCGGAAACCGGAAGTGGGACCGCAAGTCCGTATCTCAAAAACGGCTCTAACGATTTTCTTCAAATTTGCTATATCAACACTCTATTAGATGTCCTTTCGAATGATATAGTTGGTTAGTTCAGGAAAATTGATAGGCGTCCTGTATAAATAGCTCAATTTCAGGTCCGCCCATTATTATTTTTCTAATTATTATTTTAAATAACTTATTTGACGGATAGAGCAATTTTGTTACTTATTTAAATCAAAAATGTTTATAATGTGTATAGTACTGGGTAATGGAAGTCGTGTGGCTGTTACACACCAGATTTTTTTTAGATCGTTTTGATATGAATAATACAAAGAAATAAAAAAGTTAATAATTAAAAACATAATCTTTTTCCATTTTAACTTATATTAATTCTTGTAAATATTGATAACTTTGAAAAAGCAACTTATATTCTTCTTATACCACACGTAAATATCTTACTACTATTTCCGAAAAGTGAATTCGTTGTAAAAGTTTCAATGATATATATTTTTTTCTTTCCTTCTAAAAATTCAAAGAAAGAAAAGGAATTACTCGCCAAAAACAATAACCTTGCAAAAAACTCTTTCGAATTATCGCAAAACATCTATTGGCTTTCAGATAAATTTAAAGTGACGTATAGAGCAGGCGCATGTTTATAAACAAGCGACGCTATTCTGATCTTCTGCGCAACTTTTGCGCATGTAGGCAAAATATCTGCCTTTCTCCATTAAATTTCTCCGTGAAATGTTCGTATATTTTATACAAAAATTAATTTAAAAACAAATTTGAGGCATAGAAGTAACACTGGCTTAAATATGACTTTATTTAAGTTTGAATTATCGTCTGTATAAATAATATAAAATATTTTTCGTTTGTAATATGAATTTTTGCTTTTTTAAAAATAAAAAATAGTACAAATTATAGTTTTATTATTATTACTATTATTATTGAAAGTCTAAATAATAGTATTACGTAATTTTTACTATTTAATTATTAAAAAGATATGTTAAAAAAAATATATATTAGACTAACAAAAAAAAAAAAAAAAAAAAAAAAAAAAAGAAAAAAAAAAAAAAAAAAAACATAGTTTTTACTTTCTCTTACCCATAAGTTAGAGAAAGTATTGTTTTTGGGTCAAATTTTCGAACGCGAGATTTTGTTATATTCACACGTTTTGAGGTCCCCTGAATACGAAAATCATGTTTTTAGCAAATGATCTGTGTGTATGTCTGTGTGTTTGTCTGTTATCAGCATATCTCAAAAACAAATTATGGCAGAAAGTTCAAACTTGGTATTCTAAATGCGTATCATATAGGGATGCTACAGTAAGCTTTTCGTTAAGATCAAGCAAATGGTTCGTGTACAGGGACAATCAAGAGAATTTTAATACATTACGTCTATGGGGGAAAATGCAGGTAAGTAGAGTTTAACGTCTATAGATTGCACTAAACCAAATGAAACGAATATATATTTTTTGTAATGGAGATAGTTAACTGGGAAAAAAATCTTGTGTATGTAGGAGCCTCGCCTCTCTCCCTGGGGGGAAGTCCCCCCTCGAGGGGAGTAAATTTTCATGATGGGTATCTTTCAAAATAGCTCCCTAATACCTATAAAAAGAATGGTTGAACCATCGATCTGCGATAATTTAAAACAAAGTTATCGATTTTTTTTTACTTTTAACGAAAAAAAAACTTCGAAAAAAAATCGTATTTTTTTTTTTTTTTTTTTTTTATATTGAGAATACAATGGACTTTTTTTTTTTTTTTTTTTTTTTTGATATTTGGTATTATACTACTTCTCTAATATGGAAATCGTCTGCATTATCATAAAAGATAATTTTTTTTAATAATATTTTTAATACATTATTTTTTAAAAACAAAATTATTTTTTAATAACCGAATTAAATTCTATATAAATGTAGGTGCATTAATGAAACGGGGGGTTGAGGGGGGCGGCAGCCCCCCTCACACAGAACTAATTATCATATAAAACTCTTCAGAAGCCTAATATGATTTGTTTAACACAGGTTTACATAACAGTACTCGTTATCTTACCTTTTAATCTGCAACCTGTATTTATAGTAATAAATTTCAGGGTAAGAGAAAGTCGTGTGAGTGACACACCAGATTTTTTTTTTTTTTTTTTTTAATAACTAAAAAAAAAATTATATATATATATATATATATCTAAAAATTAAGCTAAAAAAATCAAATAGTGGAAAGAAAACTCAACTAACTTAATTAATTAAAATTCTATATTTTGTAATTAAATTAGTTTTTAATTATAATTTTTAATTAAATACTTTTTAATATTTTTCTCTAATAATTAATAGAAAAAAAAATCTTTTTAAGTAAATGTCTTTTGAAATACATTTTTCGAATAATAGCCTTGGGCTGGGATTGCGGTGCTTCGTTCTTAAGTCTTATCTTAAATGTTACGAACTTTCGTAGATGGGCGTGGTTAAGAACGATCTTAACTTGGTATTGCGGTGCCTCAAGCGTAAGTCCTCCGCATGTCCTCCTAAAAGAAAGCCAGCCAGCCAATGGGAGACGCATAGCGAGTTGTGTTGGGATTGTGCGCGCATCCAGTTACGATTCGACGTAAGATAGCTCTTAAGTTGTCGTAAGATAGTGAGGCACTGCAATACGACTTGTGTTTTGTTTACATCTTAAGACAGAGTTTGTGCGTAAGACAGTGTTGAGCGAGGCACCGCACTCCCAGCCTAAAGGGTAGTATTGAGAAAGCTCGGCTAATTTAATTAATTAAATTGTATAGATTTTATTGTAAAATTTTATCTTTTACATTATTTAAATAATAATAATTTTAATTAGTTCTATGTTCTATAGTCATGACAAAAGATATCTTTTTTTTATTACAAAGTATTTTGAAATACTTTTTCTATTAAAAGCCTTAACAGTAATATTAAGTAATTTGATCTAAATTCATTATTAAAAAACTATTTTTGATAATTATAGTAGTTTTTAATTATATATTATTAATTATTTTTTATATAATTATTGATTAAAATAACCTTTTACATTGAAAATAATTTGGTGGTGGTAGTTTAGGTATTAAAGCCGATTGAGAACATGACCGAAGAGCCGATCATGACCTGGGATCGAACCCAACACTTCTTGTATACAGCTTGGACAGCAGAACTGCTCGGCTTATTAATTGAAAATCCAAATAATTTTATTCCGCTATTTCAATTAACTTAATTGTAATAAATTATATTTTTAATAAATAATTTTTTTATTTGGACTATTTTATTAAAGAATGAAATATTCCAGCTTTGAGCGTTGAACCGCTTGGCCCCCCAGTGGCCGATTGGTTCTGCGCTCAAAACTGCTAGACGTGTGGTGTCAGGTTCGATCCCAGGTAGCGTTCGTCGGCCTAGCCTTTTTGGAGATCTCCGTGGTTTTCTCAGAAACTTGCAGGAATACGGGCTAGGAGTCCTTAGGAAGACCTTCACGGAAGACACTTCCCCCTCAGGTCTAGGATCCTAGAGTAGTCAATCGGCCTTATTCCCAAACACCAACACCAATCTAACAGCTCGGAGAGCAGAACCTGCTCGGCTACTGAAATAGGCCTTTTAATTAAAAGTCCGAATAATTTCAACTAATATAATTATAAAAAATTATATTTTTAATAAATAAATTATTATTTTTTAATTAGAATATTTTAAGGAATGATTTTTTTAACTAGTTTTGGTTATTATTATTATTATTATTATTATCGTTCATAAAAAATAATATATTTTAACATTAAAAGTATTTTAATATACATTTTTCTATTAAAAGCCGAAAAATAATACTAAACAATCTCAGCTATTTTAATTTAATTATTAATATATATATATATATATATATATATATACATATATATTAGTTAAATTAGATTTTAAATTATTATTATTATTATTATTTGATTTATTAAATCTTTAATTTTTTTAGGAAAACAATATTTTTTTAATAAAAGTATTTAGAAATAGATTTTTCAATTAAAAGCTCAAATAACTCTGTTAAACAAATTAATTGTATTATTAAACATTTTGATTTTTGATAAATGCAATCACTTTTTATTATATTTTCATGTTAAATAATTCTTTTTTTTTTTTTTCTATAATTTCCCATAGAATAAAATGTTTTTATATTAAAAATACTTAGAAACAGATTTTTCGATTAAATGCTCAAATAATTTTATTAAAAAATAAATTTTATTATTGAACATTTTGATTTTTAATAAATGCAATAATTTTTAATTATATTTTGTATTAAATAATTCTTATTATATAGTATCTAATTCTTATTATATATATTAATTCTTAATTAATAATAGTTATTTTTTTTCTATAATCTCCCATAGAAAAAATATTGATATATTAAAAGTATTTTAACACAAATTTTTCTATTAAAAGCATCCATATACATTCATCCATTTATATAACAAGCTATAACAATGGTTAAATTTTAACAGAATTGTAAAACATGTTCAAAATATTGCAGAAATGGAAATACATAGCTAAGCTTGTAACGTTAAGCAATGGTGCTTTATCCCACCTTTTGCCTACATTCTATAGTCCAGTCAAAATAGGAAAAATAGAAGAAAAAAATCGTGTAGTTTTGAAATTTTGCATACTCATAGTCGAGGGGGTCCTGAACAACATACTAAAAGTCCCCGCCCGTGGGAGGTGAGCGGGGGGCAGGGGGGGCAATTAAGGGGGGCAATTTTCAGTTTTTATTAAACATCTTAAAAACTATCGCATTTAGAGACAAAATGTCAATTACAAAATTAATCTACGTACTATTTCCTACAAAAATGTATATTACATTTTGTTTGTACGATCATTAGTTTAGAAGATATAGGGAGATGAAATAACACATTTTCTTGAAAAATTCTTTTTTGCAATAGTAAAATCAACTAAAGAGTGCAATTAAAAGGGTTCTTGTCAAATATTTTCTAATGTAAAAAACAAATATATACATAGGGAATATGCAAGGATAATACAGCATGTTTTGTAAGTTTTAAATAATTTTAAGGCTAGTAGGCGCAAGTGGCGGTTTGAGTAAAAATCTGGATAAGTCCAGACAAAATAGGAAAAATAGAAAAAAAAAAAAATCGTGTAGTTTTGAAGTTTTGCACATTCATAGCCGAGAGGGTCCTGAACAACATACTAAAAGTTCCCGCCAGTGGGGGGTGAGCGGGGGGCAGGGGGCATTTAAGGGGGGCAATTATCAGTTTTTATTACATATCTTAAAAACTATCGCATTTAGAGAAAAACTGTCAATTACAAAATTAGTTTACGCAAAATTTCCTTCAAAAATGTATATTACATTTTGTTTTTACGATCATTAGTTTAGAAGATATAGGGAGATGAAATAACACATTTTCTTGAAAAATTCTTTTTTGCAATAGTAAAATCAACTAAAGTGTGCAATTAAAAGGGTTCTTGTCAAATATTTTCTAATGTAAAAAACAAATATATACATAGGGAATATGCAAGGATAATACAGCATGTTTTGTAAGTTTTAAATAATTTTAAGGCTAGCAGGCGCAAGTGGCGATTTGAGTAAAAATCTAGATAACGAAGACCCAAAACCGATCAACATTAAAAAAAAAAAAAAAAAAAAAAAAAAAAATTCGTGTAGCTTAGAAATTGAGCACAGTTATAAAGTTAAGTGCTCTGAATAACATACTAAAAGTCCCTAACCATGGGGGGAGGCATTTAAAGGGGGTACATTTCAGTTTTTATTAAGTACATTTAGAGAAAAAAAATCTCAATTGCAAAATTAATCTACGTGAAATTTCCTAAAAAAATTCTATATTCTATTTTGTTTGTATGATCAATAGTTTAGAAGATATAAGGGAACAAAATAACACATTTTCTTGAAAAATTCTTTTTTTTTTTTTTTTTTTTTTTTTGCAATAGTAAAATCAACTAAATTGTGGAATTAAAAGGATTCTGATAAAATATTTTCTAATGTACAAAACAAATATATGCATAGGGAATATATAAGCATAATACAGCATGTTTTGTACGTTTTAAATAATTTTAAGGTTAGTAGGCGCAAGTGGTGTTTTGGTAAAAATCCAGATAACGAAGACCCAAAACTGATCAACATTAAAAAAAATCTTATATCTTTGAGACTTTTTTTTCTCTAAATGCGATAGTTTTCAAGATACTTAATAAAAACTGAAATGTGCCCCCTTTAAATGCCCCCCCCCCCCCCATGGTTAGGGACTTTTAGTATGTTATTCAGGGCACTTAACTTTATAACTGTGCTCAATTTCTAAGCTACACGATTTTTTTTTTTAATGTTGATCGGTTTTGGGTCTTCGTTATCTAGATTTTTACTCGAACCGCCACTTGCGCCTACTAGCCTAAAAATTATTTAAAACTTACAAAACATGCTGTATTATCCTTGTATATTCCCTATGTATATATTTGTTTTTTACGTTAGAAAATATTTGACAAGAACCCTTTTAATTGCACACTTTAGTTGATTTTACTATTGCAAAAAAAGAATTTTTCAAGAAAATGTGTTATTTCATCTCCCTATATCTTCTAAACTAATGATCGTACAAACAAAATAAAACATACATTTTTGTAGGAAATTTTGCGTAGATTAATTTTGTAATTGACATTTTTTCTCTAAATGCGATAGTTTTTAAGATATTTAATAAAAACTGAAAATTGCCCCCTTAAATGCCCCCCTGCCCCCCCCGCTCACCCCCACGGGCAGGGACTTTTAGTATGTTGTTCAGGACCCTCTCGGCTATGAGTGTGCAAAACTTCAAAACTACACGATTTTTTTTTTCTATTTTTCCTATTTTGACTGGACTTATCCAGATTTTTACTCAAACCGCCACTTGCGCCTACTAGCATTAAAATTATTTAAAACTTACAAAACACGCTGTATTATCCTTGCATATTCCCTATGTATATATTTGTTTTTTACATTAGAAAATATTTGACAAGAACCCTTTTAATTGCACACTTTAGTTGATTTTACTATTGCAAAAAAGAATTTTTCAAGAAAATGTGTTATTTCATCTCCCTATATCTTCTAAACTAATGATCGTACAAACAAAATGTAATATACATTTTTGTAGGAAAATTTACGTAGATTAATTTTGTAATTGACATTTTTTCTCTAAGTGCGATAGTTTTTAAGATATTTAATAAAAACTGAAAATTGTCCCCCTTAATTGCCCCCCCTGCCCCCCGCTTACCCCCCACGGGCGGGGACTTTTAGTATGTTGTTCAGGACCCTCTCGGCTATGAGTATGTAAAATTTCAAAACTACACGATTTTTTTCCTCTATTCGTCAAATTTTGGCCTTCGTTGCCTAGACTACTAAAGCAAGTGCGGGATCAGTTGTCAGTGTTTATCGCTGTGACATCGCGTGCGCCTGCTCTATTTCAGAAGAGGTGGGATTTAAATTTGTTATTTTTCTTTTACAAGACCTATAGCAGCGCCATCTTGAGGCAAACAAATTGCCAATGTTTCATTTAAGAACTTCCTTAAAGAAACGAATTTAAGCCATGGTAGTACTTCCTCAGGTACGATAACGGCGTAGTGTAAAATCCGGTCCCAAAACGAATTTTTCGGGACGCATATATCAGAGCTGCTGCCATCTGTTGTCGCAACTAAAAAGTCTTATTTATTTATTTGATTCAGGCATGTGCACACACGTACATGGATGTAAATATTTCAATTATCGTTTTCATATTTTTAATTTAAAATAGCAATATTGAATATTCTTTTATTTTCTTTGAACTCATGTTGCTATGAAGAGAAGAAATTTTGTTGGAATTATTTACCTCCTCCTACTGATTATTCTGCTTATTATATTTGTTAAATAAGATTAAAATATTAATATCTGTGTTTTGAATACAAATTGAAATATCTTCTTTTCACGTAAAATTAATTTAACAAAAATTACAATTTATAAGTAACAAAATTTTTTATGCTATATTATTCAAGGGGTTTTTATTATAAAGTTATCTAACAATAAAATCTTTTTGTAAAAAAAAATAGAACCGACTCCAAATAACGTCACTTTTTCTGAATAGAAACTTCTAGATTTCACAAAATGTGTTGAATGGTTTTGATGATATACTTGATGATACTCTTCAACTTTGTAATTCACTTTTTTTCTCTAGAACCGTTTTCGAGATAGGAACACTAACTCCGCTATTTTCCACAAGGTGGCGCTGCAAGCGGTTTAACCTTGTACTGCATGGCCACTTTGCTATACCTACATACCATTTTTATCACTATAGCTGCAGCCGTTTAGCAGTTAAAAGAGTTGGGACTGATTTTTTTGGGCACCCTGTATTTTCTTTAGATCGTAAAGATATTACAATGGGACCTATTTCAGACCAAGACCTTTTCAACAAAACAAAAAGTATCAAAATCGGACCATCCGTTCAGAAGTTATGAGCTAACAAACATAAAAAAAACATACGGTTTGAATTGAGAACCTTCCTTCTTTTTTTGAAGTCGGTTAATAAAAACATCAGTTATTAAAGAAATAAAGTTGCTCTTTTTTTAAGTATTTATCTATTATGTAAATGTGAAAATATTTTGTTAAAAATTACAGTTATAACAAAAAGATATGGGTTAGGAATAGAATACGGTAAAACCTCTCTAAAAAAACCTACAAACTGTAGCTTTAAATTTTGGACGTTTACATAGGTGGTCATTAAATAGAGGTTCAAGAAATCATAAATGCAAAAAACCAATTCTAAAAGACTTTAACTCTATAAATAATTTGTTTGTATAGCTTTCTGATAATCATTAATATTATTTTAATCTTGAAAGCTTTTATGGATTTTTTCTTTTTCTTTTTTTTAATATTTTTATATACCAAACATAACAAATTGCTTAGCTTTGTATTATTTCTCTCCTAAGTTATTAATAATGTAAGTTTTTTTTTTATTCCTTTTTGAAATACTTATGTTTCAGTTAAATGTGAAAATATTTCAATAAAAGTTATAGGTAAGCATATTATTCGGGTTACGACCAATTGTGTATAGCAGAGAATTCTTTTTAAAAAGATGTCCTATGTGGGGGTGGGGTCTTTATAAGGTGTTATAGTCTGTATGTACATAAGTTTCGGAGAAAACCGTGGCGGAATTCGAATGGCTATAGGGATAAGCGCAACCTGGAATTGAACCCGGAACTTCCAGTCTTCCAGCTTCAAGAAAAGAACCTCTAAACCACTGGTGGAATGCAAAAATTATTGATTAAAAATGAAATACAGTAAAACCTCTCTAAAAAGGACAACCCACTGTACCTTTAAATATTAGACCTTTATAGTGGTGGACTTCTACATTAAAAAAAATCTCAATTTAGGAAATAATTTCTAAATGATTTTAACTATAATTAATGTAATTCAAATTTACATAATTTGTCAATATAGCTTCATGTTAATCATTAATATTCTTTTAATCCTGAAATATTTTCAGGAATACTTTTGTTTTTCAAAAAATATTTTATGTACCAGAACAACAGTTCAGCTTAGTATTATTTCTATCATAAGATATTGATAACGTAGATTTCTGAATTCATTTTTGAAATGCTTATGTTTTGTTTAAATTTGAAAATACTCTGATAAAAATTACAAGTATGATATGGTATTTGGATTAAGGAAGACTGTCTATAGAACGCACCTGGACTTAAGAAAAAATGGCCTTAGTGGGGATCTTCTAAGGAATTCTAGCTCATATTCATGCAAATTTTTTAAAAAAATGCAGGAAACTCCGAATCACTAGGTCGACAAGCATGGTCTGGGATCAAACCTGGTACTTCTCGTCTTCCAGCTCAAAGAACAGAATCACTGGATCAGCCACTGGTGGGGGCTAAAAAATTCTAATTACCTGTAGGAAATGGAAGAGATTGAAATCTCCCTAAAAAGGCTATTCACGTGCCTCCAAGTTTTATTAGAATTTTTAAAAATTTTATATGTTATTTAAATTTTTCAGCTTTATTGTAAAATTGTGCATGTTGAAAGTTGTAGAAAAAATTGGTTTCTATACCCAGACAAACAAAATAATTCAAATACATTATGCACTAAAAAAGGTATTTCTCTTGATCATATTTCAACTCTCTTGTAATTTCCAAACGCTATAGTGAGGAATGCATTGTAATCATATCAGAAAAACGAGTTTGAGATTTTGGTGTGATCTACACTTCGTGAGGTCTCCTGAATTCATATTTTTTTATGATCTATGTGAGTGAAGATGATAGCGTGTAAAGGCTTTGTTTGAATGAGCTGAAAATTGGTACATATGTTATAGGTTCCCATAGCATAAACCCTATTGATTTTGGTGAATTTAGCACTTATAGTTTTTTTTTTTTTTTTTTTTTTTTTAATAGGGACACACACACGCACACACACACAAAAAAAGTATTATTATCATTATGATTTATGGGCCCAAATTTTGTAAAGCGTGATAGTGTTTAAACTTGTTATTCATTTGAGATGAAAATTTATACACGTATTACGAGTCACCATCACACAAACTCTATAAATTTTGGTGAATCTAGAACTTATAGTTTATTTACAGGGACACAAAGAATAATTCTTTATGATTATGGTATATATAAGCCAAAATTTTTTAAACTGCGATAGAATCTAAACAGGGGTCGAAATTAGAATCAGCAAGTTGAATGACAAATCGACAAATGGCAACTAACATTGTTTTCTTAGTTATGCATAAGTTGCAATTATGTTATACTAAGATGTCATTTTTAAATTATTTACACATAGAAACATATGCGTAAATATTGTACATAAACTGCAATTACTTAAAATGCTGATAGTTTATTTAGTTAGAAAACTAACTAATTCAAGAAAGTGAGTTTTAGGTATTTATGTGAGTTTCAGAGAAAACCACGACAAAAACCGAATGGTTAAATGGATGAGCGCTATTTGCGATCGAACCTCCCCTTCCTGTATTCCATCTTCGAGAGCAGAACCTCTCGACCACTGGTGGGGTGAAAAATTTACAGTTATCACAAAAAATATTGATTAGAAATGGAATACAAAAAAAAGTTCTCTGAAAAGGCCATCCATTATACCTTTAAATATTGTACCTATACAGAGGCCTTTTAATATAGGTTCAAAAAATCTTAATTTATAAAACAAATTCTAAATGATTTCAACTATTGAAATTTGCATAATTTTTCTATATATCTTTCTGACAATCATTAATATTAATCTGTTTTAATCATAAAAGCTTTTCAAGAATAATTTTGTTTTTCAAAGAACATTTTTCATACTAGAACAAATTGTTCAACTTTCAATATTATTCATATCATATTCAGTTTTATTTTAATTTCAGTATCATTTCTATAATAAGTTATTGATAATATATATATTTTTTTATATTCCTTTTTGAAGTACTTATGTTTTATTCAAATGTAAAAGCATTTTGATAAAAATTACAGGTATAGTATTTGGGTTAAGACCAGTTGCCTGCACTAGGGACCTGGGCATAAGGGAAGATGCTTTCTGATTGGGGCCTTTTTGTATGGTTCTAGCTCGCATTAATGCAAATTTCGAAGAAAACCACGGAAAACTCACAAAGGCTAGGTTGACATATGCTACATGGAATCGAACCCGGTACTTCCCGTTTTCTAGCTTCGATAGTAGCACCGCTCGTGTAAAATTATCACAAAAATTATCGGCAGGCAATAAAATACAGGCAAACCTTCCTAAGAAGGCCACCAGCCGTACTTTGAAATATTGGACCTTCACAAAGGTTATCTCTTAATAGACAAAATAAAAATTCTGGAAACAAATTCTAAATGATTTTAATTATTCAAATTCACATTGTTTATCAATATAGCATTCTGAAAATTATTATTATTAGTGTATGATAATTTTGAAAGCTTTTTAAGATTTTTAAAAATTTATTTTATGTAAGAGAATAAATCATTTATTTATGTTTAATTTAAATGTGAAAATATTTTGATAAAAATTACAAGTATGGTATGGTATGGTATATAGGTTAAGACCTATTGGATTCTGGTGGTGGTCTTTCTAGGTGGTTATCATCCGTGAATTTAGGAGAAAACCACGGAAAACTCCGAACGGCTAGATTGGCAAGTGCTACATGGGAGCGCAGCCGGCACTTCCCGTCTTCTAGCTTCGAGAGCAAAACTTCTGGGCTTTTGGAGGGGAGTAAAAACTTTTTTTTTTTAAATAGAATATATCACTAGGCAATAAAATACAGCGAAATCTTTCTAAAAAGGACACCAACTATACCTTCAAGTATTGGACTTTTACAAAGTGGCCTTTTAATAGAAAAAATCCTATTTCTGGAAAACAATTCTAAATGATTTTAATTATTCAAATTTACATTGTTTATTCATATAGCTTTCTGATATTAATTATTATTAGTTTGTGGTAATTTAAAAAACATTTCTTTTTAAAATAAGATAATAAATCGTTTACTTATGTTTAATATAAATTAAACATGTTTTAAATTAATTTAAATCAAATTAAATTAAAATAATTATGTTTAAAATTAAATAATGTATTAAATTTAAATAATTATTAAAATTTATGTCCACACACATGCACACAAGCAAATAATAATAAAAATAATAATAATAATAATAAATCAGTCAAAAAATATTTTATGCAATTTTTTCCCCCTTAATAAAAATTTATTTATTTATCTATTTAATATTTTCTAACGGAGTTGAAAAGTGTTTATGACTTGCCTGTCTGCACCTTAACTTCTGTAAATAAGTTTTTAGCATTTTTGCGCTGATATTACTTAAAAATATTAATTTAATAAACAAAATAATAAAGATTTCGTATTCAAATAATGTTAAATGGACGCAGGTGCCGATACTAGCGTCACGATGCGGCGAAAAGAATTTTAGGACCGGTTTTGATTCTGAAACGCCATAGGAGATATTCCTCCTTCTCTTTCTACCTTCATGGTAAGTACATATTATTTTTCCTTTTTTAGGTTGGAGAGTGCGGTACATTTAGTAGTAATGGCTTAAATCATGAAGGCAGAAAGAGAAGGAGGAATATCTCCTATGGCGTTTCAGAATCAAAACCGGTCCTAAAATTCTTTTCGCCGCATCGTGACGCTAGTATCGGTACCTGCGTCCATTTAACATTATTTGAATACGAAATCTTATTATTTTGTTTATTAAATTAATATTTTTAAGTAATATCAGCTCAAAAATGCTAAAAATTTATTCACAGAAGTTAAGGTGCAGACAGGCCTCCTTCTCTTTCTACCTTCATGGTAAGTACATATTATTTTTCCTTTTTTAGGTTGGAGAGTGCGGTACATTTAGTAGTAATGGCTTAAATCATGAAGGCAGAAAGAGAAGGAGGAATATCTCCTATGGCGTTTCAGAATCAAAACCGGTCCTAAAATTCTTTTCGCCGCATCGTGACGCTAGTATCGGTACCTGCGTCCATTTAACATTATTTGAATACGAAATCTTATTATTTTGTTTATTAAATTAATATTTTTAAGTAATATCAGCTCAAAAATGCTAAAAATTTATTCACAGAAGTTAAGGTGCAGACAGGCCTCCTTCTCTTTCTACCTTCATGGTAAGTACATATTATTTTTCCTTTTTTAGGTTGGAGAGTGCGGTACATTTAGTAGTAATGGCTTAAATCATGAAGGCAGAAAGAGAAGGAGGAATATCTCCTATGGCGTTTCAGAATCAAAACCGGTCCTAAAATTCTTTTCGCCGCATCGTGACGCTAGTATCGGTACCTGCGTCCATTTAACATTATTTGAATACGAAATCTTATTATTTTGTTTATTAAATTAATATTTTTAAGTAATATCAGCTCAAAAATGCTAAAAATTTATTCACAGAAGTTAAGGTGCAGACAGGCCTCCTTCTCTTTCTACCTTCATGGTAAGTACATATTATTTTTCCTTTTTTAGGTTGGAGAGTGCGGTACATTTAGTAGTAATGGCTTAAATCATGAAGGCAGAAAGAGAAGGAGGAATATCTCCTATGGCGTTTCAGAATCAAAACCGGTCCTAAAATTCTTTTCGCCGCATCGTGACGCTAGTATCGGTACCTGCGTCCATTTAACATTATTTGAATACGAAATCTTTATTATTTTGTTTACTAAATTAATATTTTAAAGTAATATCAGCTCAAAAATGCTAAAAATTTATTCACAGAAGTTAAGGTGCAGACAGGCCTCCTTCTCTTTCTACCTTCATGGTAAGTACATATTATTTTTCCTTTTTTAGGTTGGAGAGTGCGGTACATTTAGTAGTAATGGCTTAAATCATGAAGGCAGAAGGAGAAGGAGGAATATCTCCTATGGGGTTTCAGAATCAAATCCGGTCCTAAAATTCTTTTCGCAGCATCGTGACGCTAGTATCGGTACCTGCGTCCATTTAACATTATTTGAATACGAAATCTTTATTATTTTGTTTATTAAATTAATATTTTTAAGTAATATCAGCTCAAAAATGCTAAAAAATTATTCACAGAAGTTAAGGTGCAGACAGGCAAGTCACAAACACTTTTCAACTCCGTTAGAAAATATTAAAAATAAATAAATAAATAAATAAAGTTTTATTAAGGGGGAAAATTTGTATAAAATATTTTTTACCTGATTTTTTATTATTATTTTTTTTATTATTTGCTTGTGTGCATGTGTGAGTGGACATTAATTTTAATAATTATTTAAATTTAATACATTATTTAATTTTAAACATAATTATTTTAATTTAATTTGATTTAAATTAATTTAAAACATGTTTAATTTATATCAAACGTAAGTAAACAATTTATTATCTTACTTAAAATATACTAAAAAAAACAAACTTAAAATGCTTTTTAAATTACCACAAACTAATAATAATTACTATCAGAAAGCTATATGAATAAACAATGTAAATTTGAATAATTAAAATCATTTAGAATTGTTTTCCAGAACTACGATTTTTTCTATTAAAAGGCCACTTTGTAAAAGTTCAATACTTGAAGGTATAGTTAGTGTCCTTTTTAGAAAGGTTTCGCTGTATTTTATTGCCTAGTGATATATTCTATTTAAAAAGAAAAAGATTTTACTCCCCTCAAATAGCCGAGAAGTTTTGCTCTCGAAGCTAGAAGACGGCAAGTGCCGGGTGCGCTCCCATGTAGCACATGCCAATCTAGCCGTTCGGAGTTTTCCGTGGTTTTCTCCTAAATTCACGGATGATAACCACCTAGAAAGACCACCACCAGAATCCATCTTCCCTTATGCACAAGTCCCTAGTGCAGATAATAGGTCTTAACCTATATACCATACCATACTTGTAATTTTTATCAAAATATTTTCACATTTAAATTTAACATAAATAAATGATTTATTCTCTTATTTAAAATAAATTTTTAAAAATCTTAAAAAGCTTTCAATATTATCATACACTAATAATAATAATTATCAGAATGCTATATTGATAAACAATGTGAATTTGAATAATTAAAATCATTTAGAATTTGCTTCCAGAATTCCTATTTTGTCTATTAAGAGATAACCTTTGTGAAGGTCCAATATTTCAAAGTACGGCTGGTGGCCTTCTTAGGAAGGTTTGCCTGTATTTTATTGCCTGCCGATAATTTTTGTGATAATTTTACACGAGCGGTGCTACTATCGAAGGAAGAAAACGGGAAGTACCGGGTTCGATTCCATGTAGCATATGTCAACCTAGCCTTTGTGAGTTTTCCGTGGATTTCTTCGAAATTTGCATTAATGCGAACTAGAACCATAAGAAAAGGCCCCAATCAGAAAGCATCTTCCCTTATGCCCAGGTCCCTAGTGCAGGCAACTGGTCTTAACCCAAATACTATACCTGTAATTTTTATCAAAATGCTTTTACATTTGAATAAAACATAAGTACTTCAAAAAGGAATATAAAAAATATATATATATATATATATATTATCAATAACTTATTATAGAAATGATACTGAAATGAAAATAAAACTGAATATGATATGAATAATATTGAAAGTTGAACAATTTGTTCTAGTATGAAAAATGTTTTTTGAAAAACAAAATTATTCTTGAAAAGCTTTTATGATTAAAACAAATTAATATTAATGATTGTCAGAAAGATATATAGAAAAATTATGCAAATTTCAATAGTTGAAATCATTTAGAATTTGTTTTATAAATTAAGATTTTTTGAACCTATATTAAAAGGCCTCTGTATAGGTACAATATTTAAAGGTATAATGGATGGCCTTTTCAGAGAACTTTTTTTGTATTCCATTTCTAATCAATATTTTTTGTGATAACTGTAATTTTTTAACCCCACCAGTGGTCGAGAGGTTCTGCTCTCGAAGATGGAAGACAGGAAGGGCCGGGTTCGATCGCAAATAGCGCTCATCCATTTAACCGTTCGGTTTTTGTCGTGGTTTTCTCTGAAACTCACATAAATACCTGAAACTTAGTTTTTTGAATTAGTTAGTTTTCTAACTAAATAAACTATCAGCATTTTAAGTAATTGCAGTTTATGTACAATATTTACGCATATGTTTCTATGTGTAAATAATTTAAAAATGACATCTTAGTATAACATAATTGCAACTTATGCATAACTAAGAAAACAATGTTACTTGTCATTTGTCGATTTGTCAGTCAACTTGCTGATTCTAATTTCGACTCCTGTTTAGATGCTATCGCAGTTTTAAAAAAATTGGCTTATATAGACCATAATCATAAAGAATTATTCTTTGTGTCCCTGTAAATAAACTATAAACTCTAGATTCACCAAAATTTATAGAGTTCGTGTGATGTTGACTCGTAATACGTGTATAAATTTTCATCTCAAATGAATAACAAGTTTAAACACTATCACACTTTACAAAATTTGGGCCCATAAACCATAATGATAAGATTTTTTTTTTTTTTTGTCCCTATTAAAAAAAAAAAAAAAAAAAAAAAAAAAAAAAAAAAAAACTATAAGTGCTAAATTCACCAAAATCAATAGGGTTTATGCTATGGGAACCTATAAAATATGTACCAATTTTCAGCTCATTCAAACAAAGTTACACGCTATCATGTTCACTCATATAGATCATAAAAAAAAAAAAAAAAAAAAAAAAAAAATGAATTCAGGAGACCTCAAGAAGTGTAGATCACACCAAAATCTCAAACTCGTTTTTTTTGACATGATTACAATGCATTCCTCATTATAGTGTTTGGAAATTAAGAGAGTTGAAATATGATCAAGAGAAATACCTTTTTCAGTGCATAATGTATTTGAATTATTTTGTTTGTCTGGATATACAAACCAATTTTTCTACAACTTTCAACACGCAACATTTTACAATAAAGCTGAAAAATTTAAGTAACATATAAAATTTTTAAAAATTCTAATAAAACTTGGAGGCACGTGAATAGCCTTTTTAGGGAGATTTCACTATCTTCTATTTCCTACAGATAATTATAATTTTTTAGCCCCCACCAGTGGCTGATCCAGTGATTCTGTTCTTTGAGCTGGAAGAGGAGAAGTACCTGGTTTGATCCCAGACTATGCTTATCGAGCTAGTGATTCGGAGTTTTCTGCTTTTTCTTAAAAATTTGCATGTATATGAGCTAGAATTACTTAGAAAGATCCCCACTAAGGCCATCTTTTCTTAAGTCCTGGTCCCTACTATAGACATTCTTCCTTAATCCAAATACCATATCATACTTGTAATTTTTATCAGAGTATTTTCAAATTTAAACAAAACATAAGCATTTCAAAAATGAATTCAGAAATCTACGTTATCAATATCTTATGATAGAAATAATACTAAGCTGAACTGTTGTTCTGGTATATAAAATATTTTTTGAAAAACAAAAGTATTCCTGAAAATATTTCAGGATTAAAAGAATATTAATGATTAACATGAAGCTATATTGACAAATTATGTAAATTTGAATTAAATTAATTATAGTTAAAATCATTTAGAAATTATTTCCTAAATTGAGATTTTTTTAATGTAGAAGTCCACCACTATAAAGGTCTAATATTTAAAGGTACAGTGGGTTGGCCTTTTTAGAGAGGTTTTACTGTATTTCATTTTTAATCAATAAATTTTGCATTCCACCAGTGGTTTAGAGGTTCTTTTCTTGAAGCTGGAAGACTGGAAGTTCAGGGTTCAATTCCAGGTTGCGGTTATCCCTATAGCCATTCGAATTTCGCCTGGGTTTTCTCCGAAACTCATGTACATACAGACTATAACACCTTATAAAGACCCCACCCCCACATAGGACATCTTTTTAAAAAGAATTCTCTGCTATACACAATTGGTCGTAACCCGAATAATATGCCTACCTATAACTTTTATAGAAATATTTTCACATTTAACTGAAACATAAGTATTTCAAAAAGGAATAAAAAAAAAAACTTACATTATTAATAACTTAGGAGAGAAATAATACAAAGCTAAGCAATTTGTTATGTTTGGTATATAAAATATTAAAAAAAAGAAAAAGAAAAAATCCATAAAAGCTTTCAAGATTAAAATAATATTTATGATTATCAGAAAGCTATACAAACAAATTATTTATAGAGTTAAAGTCTTTAAAATTGGTTTTTTGCATTTATGATTTTTGTAACCTCTATTTAATGACCACCTATGTAACCGTCCAAAATTTAAAGCTACAGTTTGTAGTTTTTTTTAGGGAGGTTTTACTGTATTCTATTCCTAACCGATATCTTTTTGTTATAACTGTAATTTTTAACAAAATATTTTCACATTTACATAACAGATAAATACTTAAAAAAAGAACAACTTTAATTCTTTAATAACTGATGTTTTTTTTAGATAACTTTATAATAAAAACCTCTTGAATAATATAGCATAAAAATTTTTGTTACTTATAAATTATAATTTTTGTTAAATTAATTTTACGTGAAAAGAAGATATTTCATTTTGTATTATGTTTTAAAAACACAGATATTAATATTTTAATCTTATTTAACAAATATAATAAGCAGAATAATTAGTAGGAGGAGGTAAATAATTCCAACATAATTTCTTCTCCTCATAACAGCATGAGTTGAAAGAAAATAAAAGAATATTCAATATTACTATTTTAAATTAAAAATATGAAAACGAAAATCGAAATATTTACATCCATGTTCGTGCGCGCGCATGCCTGAAGCAAATAAATAAATAAATAAGACTTTCTAGTTGCGACAACAGATGGCAACAGCTCTGATATATGCGTCCCGTAAAGTTCGTTTTGGAACCGGATTTTACACTACGCCGTTATCGTACCTGAGGATTGCACTACCATGGTACTTACATATTAAGTGTTTTATAGCTAAAATATTTATATATATATAAATGCACCGGAGGATTACAAGGCGTTTGCGGGAGTGGAGCTCCTCTCAATTTGTGCATGCTCCAATTTACAGGGGAATTTCTAAATATTATTGACAAAGAAAAATTTTGGCGCCATCTTTTAACTTCATATAGAGTTACTATAAAAACGAATGTGATCGCTTTCTCATTATTGATTCTATATTTTTTCTTTTGTAATTCGTAGTTTCTTTCTAAATTTTTATTAATTACCATTCTCTCTCTCTCTCTTTTTTTATTGAATTGAGTAAAGTAATTCTGGTACCCCCCCCTTTTTTTTAATTTTTTTTCTTTTAAGACAAAATGGAAAATAAAAGGATTACTCTATATTGCATTACAAGAAATTTATATATATTAAATAGGAAAGGTTTGCTCATGTATATTAAAATTTATTATTTGATGTATCAGAATCGGAGGAGAACTTTTTATTTAAAAAAATGGAAGATAAACATATTATTGGTAAAATGATTAAATTATTATTATACTAATTATTTTGTTCTTAATGAATGGCAGTCTATAATCAATTGCTGTATAAATAACAATAAAATCATTAAAATATACTTAAATTTTATTATTTTGCTATTAGGCAATTTATGATTTAAAAAAAAAAATTAAATGTCCAGTATGTATTTCTACCTGTAAAACAAAAATATCCCCCCCTCCCCCCATACACACATGTACTTCAGATATTAATAGTTTGGGTTAATGAAATTTCCTTTTACGTGATTTTAATTTTAAAACCAATTATATGCTGATTTTTTTTTTTTTTTTTTTTTTAAAGAATTTAAAAAGTAATTAAGAAAGTATATTATTTCTTCCGTGCATTGCTGAAAAAAAAAAAAAAAAAAAAAAAAAAAAAGACGGGGGGGGCGATGGGAGAATGTATTAATAAAACTAAACTTTGTCTGCATCTAATTATTCTTTAAAAAGGAATTGAAATTTAATTTATCAAAATAAATAATCGTTAATAAATGAAAGTATTTTTGTAAAATTATATGAATATCACCAACTATTACTTTGAAAATTGATTTAAATTTTAGTTATGTAAAAAATATAATTAATTAAACAAAATACTTATTTATTTATTTTAATTTACTTTTTCAGTCAAATTTATGAATAATGTAATATTATACAGAACTTATTTATTCATTTAAAAAAGCAATAATAAATTTAAATTTTTTTCTCAGCTATATTCCTGAATAAAATAATTTTATTTAGAAATATATTAACATAAAATAAAAGCTGAAAATGCTTCTAATTTTTCTTTCAAAATGAATTGAAATTTAATGTATCAAAATAAGAATAAATAAACGAAGATATTTATATAAAATAACATGCAAACTTCTAAAAAGTAATTTAAGTTTCATTTATGAAATATATATATACATACATACATACATATATATATATATATATATACAATTATTATTTTATTTACTTATATATATATATATATATATTATTTTTCAGTTCAGATAAGTTTACAAAATAATAATAATAATAATATCGAAAATGTCTTAGAATGTAAAAGTAATAACAAATATAATTTATTTCTGAACTATATTCCCGAATTAAATAATTGTATAATTTTAATAATTTATTTAATCCGAATAAATTATTTTACAAAATTAAATATTATTCCTACATAAAATAATTTTATTTAGGAATATATTAATATAAAATGAAAGTATGAATGAATGAATCTAATTTTTCTTTCAAAATAAACTGAAGTTTATTTTATTTAAAAGTTAAATGATTAAACGAATATATTTATTTAAAATCACATGTGAAATCATCATTTATTACTATGCAAATTGTTTTAAATTGCAGTTATAAAAAGAGTATAAATTATTAAACAAAAAAAAAAAAAAAAAAAAAAAAAAAACAGCTAAATAACTTAATAAAAAATAAGTAAATAAATAAAATAAAAATAAAAGTCCGATTTCTTATGAATTGTAACTATCTTTACAATGTGTAGTGAAAGGTGCAATATTCCTTTAAATAATTTCTGTAATAATATAGTCACAAACTTATGCAGTAGATGGCTCCACTGAAATAATATTTTCTACGGGATTTTTTCAAAGATATTTTTTCAGAGCATAGCGCATTTGCAAATTGAGAGGAGCTCCGCTATCGCAAACGCCTAGTCCGGAGGATTGGTGTGGAATAATAATAAGTTAACCCGGTAGCACTGTCACTCGCACCCAAAGCGTACGCTTTACTCTGAAGCTAAAACGCGAACCGGAATATAGTGGCACCACTAGTGCCAACAGAAGGAAACTGCATGTGTTGTCTACATGATTAGCATCTTTGATCGAACATTGTTTTACTCTTTCGCGTTTAGTTGGTAGCAGGTTAGTATGTGAAGTTTTCTTTTTCTTCATTTTTTATTATTTTTGAATTCACAAAATCATGATAAAAACATTTACAACTATTCTTCTAAGAAATAAAATTAATTTTTATTATGTTTTAAAATATGTTTTGCCACACATATTCATATTCAAGTACAGATTAAAATAGCAAACTGTAACTCTGAAAAAGCAGTGTGAAATCTTAAATATTTAACATTGCTTGGTTTAAATAATACAAAATGCTTTAAAATGAAAATATATTAAAGATTTATGTATATTTTCGAAATTTATTTTCTTAATATTTAGTACTTGCTTCTTAAAATAAATTGCTTTCGACAATCAAGTTCGTAAACAATAACAAAGTTGCCAAACGTAAACATCAATACGATGGTTAGTTGGTTGGATGTTGGGTTTAACGTTGCACTAATATTACGATATGAACATAGATACAATAAAAATAAGACGAGCGATTGCGTAAGCTGGAGAGCTCGAGAAACTTACAGCCGTTGACAATAGGATCGTTACAGTCAAATTTTGGTTACCGAAGAATACACGGGAGTGTACTATCTGTATAATGATCTGTGGAGCCACCACAGCGGGTAGAATTTAATTGAAAAGGACAAATGCTTCTAAAAAATCGCCAACATGGCGCTTTCCGTAACGTGTCGGAAATTGCATCCCTACACTGCATTCGTAAGAGAAAAACCAGTTTCAGTTAACAAAATAAAATGGTAAATACGCGTAGGTTGTGTTGGATAGGGTTGATTAATGTTACGCTAGAACTACATAGTGTGCTGTTGGAGACTCTCTGGGACATACCTCTTAAGGATATATATATATTTTATATATTTACAAATAAATATGCACATATGGCTGAGTCGCACGGTGGATTTTACATCGCACTAATGCTACGCTATGGGCAATTGGCGAGGGTCTGGGACTCATCCCTAAGGATGGTCCGAATAAATGGTATCTCAATTTGATCTTCAGCAGAGCGTATGGCAATCCCCCTTCGGTGACCATTAGAGATGATATTTGGTATGAAAACATAAAGATCATTGTGTACACTACGGATTTTTCGTGCACCAGCCACTATTCAAGCACATGACGGTCTTCAGCCGTCTGGAATATCAAACCTGAAATCTTCAATTACAAGTTTCATGCTCTACTGACCAGGCTGTATGTATGCACATACATAAGTATTAGATTATACTTGTGTTTATCAATAGAATTATGCATATTGTGAGGTTATGTTGTTTTAAGCAATTTCCTAAACCGACATCCTTGCCACTGGAATAGAGCTCCTATAAGTAAAGATCGACTCATATTGAAAATGTTGCCCAAACAAAAATGTGAAACTTTCTCCTTTATCCACTTTTCGTAATTGTGACCGTCGAGATACATTCTGTAAATAATTTGAACAATTACAGTCGGCAGCAAAATTATTGAAGCGCTAGCAATATTTCCTATTTTAAAGCTGCGCACCTAATACTGTTTTATTAAGTAAATATTTGTCGAGTCATGATTTAGTCTTATGCTATTTATAAGAAGTAAGATAATAAAAATCAGCGATAAAAATAAATAAAAAATTTGGATATGTGTTTAAATAATTTTGCTGTGTCCGACTATAATAATTGAAAAATCATCCATAATTTCGAAAAATTGTTCGATATAAATCGTACAAAAGCAAGAGTAGTGGGCAACAAACTGAGCTGTGAGTCAGTTCCCCTTTTTAGGATCCTTACTCTGAAAATGTGTTCAAACTAAACAAGGAAAACGAGTATTTTAAAACACAAAAGTTTATTGAAAACTTTCGTATGGGAGGCCTTATTATGCACTAAATGATGTATTTGATTATCTTATATGAAATGAAAAAAAAGTGTAGAGCGTGTGTTTGCCTAAAATACTGGTGACAATTAAACCGAACTCTACCAACAACACATTTTTATCTACAGTGAAGTATCTTGAATATGAAACTTCTTCCGGCAAATCGAGTGTAAGCTCCCTAAATTTGCTCTGAAAATTCCTCCTAAGAAAACTTCGTTTGAAAATCACACTATTTAAATAGGTCGTACCGGGAGTGAGTGAGTATATTTTACGTCGCACTATTGCTACTGTATGGGCAAATGGAAATGTCTGGGGCACGTCTGGAGACATGCCATCATAATATTTATCTTTCCCGGAGGGGATAGATCATATCGAAAAATAATTTTAAAGGATCATCATAATAGAACTTCAGGTAAATTACTTTCTAATTCAACTACAAAAAAGCCATAACTCCGATAAAACTTGTAACTCTATTAAAAATCATAATTCCGTTCGGAACTTCCTTCAATTCCATTTAATACCTTGCTTTAACGAATAAAAGAATTTGAAGTAACTAAACCTTCGTATACAGATTTCGTATGGCAAACGTTCATTTCAAAATACACTTTCAGTACTGTTTCAACAAATATGAGGTCCGCGGTGTCCAGTGGGTCTATTCTGGCCTGTTCGTTAAAAATACAAACCGATCGTTATTTTTTCGATCGAAATCTCTTTCATAACGATATTCAGCGGTAGAGCGATTCTGCCCTCCGAATGTTATAATCAAAGGAGAATGGGGGAAACTGCGTTAGAGGTTAACTCTTTCATCCAATCAGGACGAAGTATACTGATGCACGCGGTTTGTATGATTACAAGCGAGTAACAGCCGGAGCAGACGACGATCGCCATGTTAAATAAAGGTTGTTTGTTAATTTGTTTGTTGTGAAAATGAAAAAATAAATAGCAAAGGCACAGTGTGGATTCTTTTATGTGTTGTAGCAGAGCAGTTTTCCAGTTTAATTTGTGTCGTCTAGATGAAAAGGATATTTTAAAATAGCCACGTAAAGTTTCATGTTAGACTGACTGTTACAATGAAATCAGCCACTCGATATAAGTTATTTACTTGGCAAAATAAAGAGCTTATCAGTTTCTAAAGATTCAAAATAATAGATTTATTTTCTTTACATTGTATGTACTCATGTTTTAATTATTTTTTCCAAAAATTAATTTTGAAATAATACAATACATCTTTATTATGCTATTTATTTAAAGAAAACTTTTCTAATCCCAAGCAAATTTCTGTTAACACATCCATATTAGAGAATTCTTTTAATAATGAGCTAATATATTTTTAAGTTTGAATTTTTGTGTTATTAATTTCTTTCTTGTTTGAACTATATCTTCCGTTTAAGTGTAATTGAAATATTTGGTATTCAGATATATTTACGTAAAATTAATTTAACTATAATGCTAATTTAGTGAGTAAAACATAAAAATATTTTTCTTTTTTTATAAATTTATTTTTACTTGAATAATTGAATTTCTATATTAAAATTTCTATAGCCATTGACTATTGAAATGATATAAATATTTAAATATTGATTTGAACTAATATGATAAAATTTGTTAAATTTTATTAAGTTAACCGATAATTTATTTTAATGATATTAGATCTTAAAATATATATATATATATATATATATAAATGTTTGATTTACACTGTATATACTAATTTCTAGAAAATTATTTGTATATTTACACTGCTCGACATTGAAAATGCAGCACCAGGAAGGAATGATAATAACGGAATGAAATTTGTTGGACACATACATTATAGTAGGAAGAACAATAAATTAAAATTTCAGGAAATTTGGAGTAATATGTACTGAGAAAACAGTACATAAAGCAGCGACCTCTGTGAGCAATAACAGCACATATCTGCCTAGGCATTGAATCGAACAACGATTGGATGACATGTACGGACAGAGCACTTCATGAAGCTTCAACACGATGCCACAATTCATCGATCGAAGATACTGGTGAGTGGTGGGGGCCAGTCGCTTTTCAATGATTAAACAGTCATTTTCATTGGTGCGAGATCAGGAGAACGCGCTGGCCAGAGCAACAGTCGAGCATATTCGGTATCAAAGAAGGTCCGGGCAATACAAACAACTTGCGGTCGTGCATTATCTTGCTTAAATTTTGCGCTACGGAGTTCTCGAATAGGGCAGAGGGGCGGGCCTTAACTCATCAGAAATTTAATGGCCGCTGTTCAGAGTGCCAGGAATACGAACATGAAGTAATCGAGACGTGTGTCCAATGGGAACCCATAACATCATTGCAAATGAGGGACAGTATGATGATATCGAATCCCAGCTGGCAACGTGCATTATTCATAATGCCGTTAAATACGGATAACGCAATCTTGATGCTGTAAACAGGATTGTGATTTGTCTGAAAAGTGACTTCACGCCATTCCTGCGTCCAGGTTCATCGTTGATCACACATTAATAGCGCCCATATCAGTGATGCAGTTTTGAGGGTAATCAGAATTTTGGTAGCCGCATACTGAGTCACCGTCTGGATTGATGGTATGTTGTACCATTGGATACACGTCCCGGTCACCTCTTGTTTCACTCCTGCCACTCTAAATACCAGCCATTACATTTCCGACGAGTTAAGGCCCATAGCTCTGCCCTATGTTCAAGGCCTCCGAAGCGCAACATTTAAGCAGGACAATGCACGACCGCAAGTTGTCCATATTCTCTGGACATTCATTGATGCCGAATGTGTTCGACTGTTGCTCTGGCCAGCGCGTTCTCCTGATCTCGCACCAATGAAAATGATTGTTTAATCGTTGAAAAGCGACTGGCCCCCACCACTCGCCAGTAACTTCGATCGATGAATTGTGGTATCGTGTTAAAACTTCATGAAGTGCTCTGCCCGTACATGTCATCCAATCGCTGTTCGATACAATGCCTAGGCAGATATGTGCTCTTATTGCTCACAGAGGTCGCTGCTTTATGTACTGTTTTCTCAGTACATATTACTCCAAATTTCCTGAAATTTTAATCAATTGTTCTTCTTGCTATAATGTATGTTTCCAACAAATTTCATTCCGTTATTATCATTCCTTCTTGGTGTTGCATTTTAATGTCGAGCAGTGTATATGAAAAGTACGTTACTTAATTTTTTACATAAATTAAGTAACGTACGTAATATTGCTTTGTAAAATATTAAACTCTAAAGTTGTTTAGAAGATTTACTAAGCCCAAAATATTAAATGGAAGTTTTGAATTGCTTAAAATTATTCAAAATAATTATATATATATCTGGGCCCGAAATTTCAACTCCGATTACACTCGCCGAAAAAAAAGTTTTACGCGCCACAAAATAGATTTGTCATTTTCTTCTTCTTTTTTTCGCATTTTGGGTTCTTTTTTCTTTTTTTTTTCCTAACTATTTGAAATGCTTTTACAAATATACTTAAAATTATATATATTAAAAGTGTGTCGTTTATCACCCTCTCTCATAATCATCTATAATCAAAAATCATTATAAACATAGGCAGTATTTTTAAAAGGGCTCGGGCTCATTTTCATGCACCAATATCGCATAGGCAAACTTTCACATTTCTCTTCTGCCGGATAGTGGGCGACGGGCAAAGAGGTTCTCTGCTCGTCTATTCTCCCTCTGCTTGGAGAAATCATAGTGGGAGAAACGAAACTGCGGAAGAGATTAAAAATTTTAAGCATGCACTAAGCATTTTTCCTTTTCAGCTAAATATTAGGTTATAAGATGGCAAGATTTTACCATATTCAAATCTATATGTTTTCTGTCACCATATCGTGTAAGAATTCTATCTATAACTAGACCAAATTTTTACTCGCCACAGTAAAAATTCCACTCGCCAATGGCGAGCTGGCGAGCGGAAATTTCGTGAACTGTATATATATAAAACTAGAGTCACAACTACAGCTGAAATTTTCATAAGTTTAAAAAGAAGAAAGTTTTTATATTATTATTTTTTTCTAATTTAGTAAATAAAACATAAAAATATTTTTCTCTATTTATAGGCAAATTTTTATTTTAATATTTGATGTTAAAACTTATAAAGTCATTGTCTATTGAGATGATAAAAAATATTAGTGATTGTTTTACATTAATATCATAAAATTTGTTTGATTTTATTAAATTAAATGTGAATTGTTTTTAAATAATGTTATATCTTTTTAATAAAAAAAAAAAAAAAAAAAGTATATAGAAGTTTGATTTAATCTGTATATTAATTTCTAGAAAATTATTTGTAAATTTATATGAAAAGTACGTTACTCAATTTTTTACATAAATGTATATGATGAATAATATATTCTTTTTAAAAAATATTAAGCTTTAAAAATGTTTAAAAGATCTACTATACCAAAAATATTAAATTAAATCATCAATTTAAATAATGAACATTAAATCAATATGTATGCAATCGTTTAGAGTCATTCAAAACAATTACTTAAATATATATATATATATTATAAAAGATATAAAATATAATAGATAAAAAGAGGTAAGAAATAAATTTATATTTTAAATTAGTGTGTTTACGTTCTACGGTATTCTTTTTAGATAGCAGAAAGCATTAAAAGAAATTTCATATTGGATTATAAATTACTCTAAAAGTATGGGGAAAATAGCGAGTGGAAAGTGCAATCGCGGTCATCATCCTTTGAAATAAGTAAGCAAATGATTCATTTAAGTATTTTGATGTCTGGAAATAGCTTTATAATTGGCCTAGAAATAAATTTAATAAGCAGTAGGCGCCGAAAAGATACAAAGCAATAAATAATGATTTTAATGAGTCTAAATTGCGGTTTGATTATTTTATGTCAGATACAAAGCAATAAATAATAATTTTAATGACTTGGCGAGTTGGCAAAATAGAGCGCCGACCAGAGTCGCGATGTCTGCAGAATACAAAAGTATAACCAATAGAAAACAATGAAAAGGCAGGAAGAGGCGTTGGTTTTGTATAAAATAACCAATTAAATAAAATGGGTTGGGTTTAGAAATACGCCAATTTACACGAAAAATTAGGGTTTAAAAGATGGAACTCGCCAAAAATTCAGGATCTCTCTCTTTTAATCTCTCTTGATTAGCTCTTGCCAGAAAAAGTTAGCAGCTACGTGCCACCGAATTTGAACGTTTCGTGCGAGGTCAAGTCACCGGAAAATTCTGGCCACGACGCGGGACTGATTACGAGACCCCAGCAGACTTCATTGCCTAAAATGACTCGGTTCCCTAGCCCGCAAATGCACTTTTAATAAATAAGTTTCTAGTTAACCTGCCTTGATTACTTTCTCATGGATTCACGACTGCAAACACGAAATCAGGAGTCTACGACTTCTTATTACGAATTATTAAATAAATAACTAGGTTCTCAACTACAATTGAAATTTTCATAATTTTAAAAGAATAAAGTTTGTATTTTATTCCCTTTTCAATTCATTTAATCCGTTAGTAGTCGCTATAGACAGCGCCACCTATTACAGTATGCGCACTTTTTATTTAACTCTCACGAATAATTTTAAGAAGTAATGTGATCGACGTTCCTTCGATTTTATTTGCGTTTTATGTATATCAAACTCTACTTCTAAAAATTTTTGGTGGCTATTGAATAAAAAAATCTGGCAACACTGAAGGATGGGCGGCAAATCGACCAACTAGCGACTACTAACGGGTTAAATTTAGATATGTGTGGGAAAAAGTGATTAATTTTTATTAGTTATGTATTTTAAGTTTTGGTAAAATTTATTTAACCAAGTTTCCTTATTTCAAAAATCATAACTATTTCTTAAAAAAAAAAAAAAAAAAAAAAAAAAAAAAGAAGAATGTTTAAACACTTTTATCATACAAATAGGCGCGTCATATTGTAACGAGTACTAGAACCACTCAACGACAGCCTTATAGCTCTCGAAAAATAACGAAGATAAATATCGCTGAAATTTCGATCGCAGCAGCCCAGAATACCAAATAATCATTATATTCCGAAGATCGTTGAATTCCGAAGGAATATAACGAAGCGAACAGGCCAGAATAGACCCACAGGTCGGTAGAGCGCCGAGCTCGTAACTGGAAGATTTCTAGTTCTATACTCGAGCCAGCCAAAGATCCTCGTGTACACTGTTAAAAAAATGCAGAAAAAATACAGAAATTCTCTGTAATTTCAGAAAAAAAGTCGTAAAATACGTTTTGTCTACGTAATTTTTCCGTAATTTACGCCTTTTTTTCTGAAATTACAGAGAATTTCTGTATTTTTTCTGCATTTTTTTAACAGTGTACACTAATGCCGGCTGATGTACATAAAATCCGTCGTGGCCACAATGTCCTAAATGTTCGCATTAAAATTATACATGTGGGGTCACCGAAGCGGGGGGAGCAATCCCCTCCCGAGATCTTTTCCCCTGGAGGAGCAAAATTGTGATGTTATGTCTCGAGATCATCGTTAGGGGTGCGTCCCAGACCATCGTCAATTATCCATAGCTCGGTACCAGTGCGACGATAAACACTACCAACCAAATGACATTCACAAATATAATGCATGTGTAAGTTGACCAAATGTCCCCATTTTCTGGGTCAGCCGATCTGATCGGCTGACTCTGATCAGCTGACTCTGATCGGGTCAGCCTATGCATGTTATAAATGTGTTTGATCCACGTACTGCCAAGAAAACAATGGCGCAGATTGGGCAGGAGGAACAACACGAGAGTTTGCTAACTTTGGGGAATTAGCATACTAATGGCATGAGGCAGCTTCAACTGAATTCCAACTACTCGAGGGTTAGCGCGCGCCTTCCACCGGGTTAAAGGTTAATCATTTTAAAATTCTAACTACAATAGACGTAGATCTTCTTATTTAAATTTTTACTTCATTAACACTTTGACTGTCAACCCAAATATGCAAATGTTCACCACGGTGCCGAAAAATTCTGTTGTGTAATTTGTATTTTTTTCGACATAAAATTATATATATAAAAAAAAAAAACATTTTTCAATCTGCTTCATTTTGCAACACATGAGGAGATTCTTATTCTCCAACAATCAAACTCCAGTACGATTTTCATGTAACTGATATCTTTTTTATAGCCAAGGACTGAAATGTTTAAAAACCATGGCTATCATATATAATATAGCCAGTGTCCCAATGGAAACATCACTGGCTATCACATATGATAGCCATGGCAGTCAGTGTTAATAACCATATAAATTATAGAAAATTGTGTAATTATTAAATGTAATAGAATAAAAAGTATTATAGTTGACTAATGATTTTCTTTTGTTATTCAAAACGTACATATATATGCATAAATGTTTTTGTAAACACACTATCTTTCCATGAATTACCGGACACATTCGATTTCAGATATTTTGTCAAATATCTAAGGAAAATTGTCGACAAAATATCCCGAAACTTTGGACATATAAAGAACGTGTCATACATCAGATATTTCAGCAAAACTTTTGATCAGAAAACAACAAAAAAAAAAAGGGTCAAGTAAAAAATTAATGAAAAAAAAAAAAAAAAAAAATGTTCGCGATGACCCTGCAAAAAGTAATGTTTGAAATGCGTTCGGGTTCTAGCATGTGATTTTGAGCTTTCTTCTAATTATCTATATTTATTTATATGAGACTGACTTATAAATTCATGGAGAAATAAAGGTTTCCATAACAAAAAAAAAAAAAAAAAAAAAAAAAAATCCCCTTTTTAGATTGAAACATGTACTGTATTAAAACTAATAAAATGCCATCTTAGAAAACTATATATTATATTAGACGTAACATATTGCAATCATAATATGAAAATGTCATATATCTAATGAAATATGAGCATGTTTACCAAAAAATTATTAACTACGCATGCGTAAGCTTTAACGAAATTTAGTTTGCCCAATTTATTCGCCAAGTACATTGAGCTACTTATATAAAAATTCCCCAAGCAACTATCGCGACAATTCAAAAAGTTATCGGTAATAAAATTAACTGAATTTCTGTTCCTCAGAAAAAAAAAAAAAAAATGTATAAGGGGTTTTACCCAAATTTTTGTTTTGATTCAATCAATGGTAACATAGGTTTTGAATAAATATTGATAATTTGTGTTATTGATAAACTGTATTTTCCCTTTCATCAAGAAGAACTTAAATTCAGTTCATTCTAGCAATCATATTTTTTTTAATTTTCACGATATTTTTTTGGGTTTTCAGATAATTAATTCAATAAATTTTGCAAATAAAATATGCAAATGAAATTTCTTTAGAGCGTGCGCATGTGCAGTTAAAAATTATTTAGTAAAAATTCTTCATTAGGTATTTAGTATTTTTTTATTCTCATTCTAGTATGTTGTGTCTGATTTAATATGTCAAGTTTCCTAAAAATGACATTGCATCGGCTTTAATACCTTGCAGGTAATTAAAAAAAAGTTGTAAGTTATTTTCAAATTTTTAAAGAAATTTTTATGCCTAAATGAACACAGATAATAAGAAGAAGCTTCGTAATTACATGCTACAGCCAAAATGCATTTCAAACAGTTTGTTTGCAGGTGAGTCTAAACATTTAGTATTTTCTTCAATTTTGTACTAGTTTTTTTTTTTTTTTTTTTTCCCTTTCCGGGCAAAATTTTTGCTGATATATATAAGGTAGAACATGTTCCTTACATGTTCAAAGTTTCAGAATAATTTATCGAGAATTTTTTGAGATGTATGAGGAAACATCTGAAATCGAAAATGTCCATTCATTTATGGAAAGGTTAGTGTAAGTTTGTTTGCTTGTGAATAACTGACTAATAGTATATTTTAAATACGTGCATATATATTAATAGCTTAAACTAATAAACATATTAAACAATTTCGATTACAGTTTCAAATTTCAGTTGTATACAGTTTCCAGTGCATTCTAATCTACATTTATTTATAAGAGAGAGCCCACTTTATTCTCTGAAAATGTTTAGGTATTTTAACCCTTCAGTACGCCGTTTTTCACATACGCAAAGTGGTATACCATGATAAATCTCTAACTTTTCTTGAACTTTGAAGATTAAATACGTAGTTTTACACACTTACAAAACAGTACTTATGAATATGTTATACAATTTTGGTAATAAATATCACATTTGTAAAATTATGGAACGTTTGTTAGGATAGATTGTTAGATACAACTGTAATCGTGTTTGTGCTGATTAGTTTTGATTTAAAAGGAAAAATTGTACATAATCATATGTCTTTTTAAATATAGTAATTTTGACAATTTGATAATACTTAATGGGTTTAGCTAAACTCCATTATCTGTGTTCAATATGAAGTAAATGCGCAGCTTTGCACATCACTAAATATATGTCACACAACCACTAAATATTTGTCAATAAAATGACACAAATATAAAGACTAGGTTTTAGTATTTTTTATGAGCTTTAGGTTCATAAATAATTTAAAATATATATGTATTAACATTTCTAAAAAAAATGTGCGAAGTTAAGGGTTAAATGTTTACTGTTCCTATTTTCTTAAACCTGAAGTATGAATATATAGTTTTTTAAATATATATATATTAATGGCTTGTTTTTTTATGAAATTGAGAATTCAGCTATTCATCTCTGTGCCCTCTTTGGCAATGCTTGTGATTTTTTTTTTTTTTTTTTTTTTGTTAAAAAAAAATCTTTATTTAAATTTTTTATATTTAATGAAAGCCTGTTGAATGTGAATAATTCGCAACCTCATTTATACTCCTACACTAATTATATCACGAGATATACAATCGGCAGCAAGAGTATTCGAGCACTAGCAAAAGTTCCTATGTGAAAAAAAGTACACTTAATGCTGTTTTGTTAAATAAATACTTGTCGAATCCTGTTCTTAGACTGACTAAGAACAGAATTCGACAAGGATTTATTTAACAAAATTGTATTGAGTGTACTTTATTTTATACAGGAATTTTTGCTAGTGCTCGGATACTTTTGCTGCCGATTGTATCACAAACTTTGCTGTATAAAAGATGTTTATTCACAAATAAAAATTTTAAATGGCTTTTTCTCCATGAGTAAGTTTTTCTTCACTTTCATATTTTAAAAAGAGATAGAAATTAAAATTTGAGATAGAAATTAAAAAAAAATATATATGTATATGTTGTTTATTATGTACTATGAGATAAACCTTCGCATTTAATTAGCTATCAAGTTTTTATTTTTGTTTTTAAAAATAGTATACGAATAAGTGTTTCAATATAATAAGTAATAGATATGTATTAAATGATATATTAGATGTACACAAAAATCCATGCGCTGCTTTGCATAAGACACACCACTAGTAAATCTTTAAATAAATAAAAAAAAAAAAAAAAAAAAAAATCGAACGAAATGTAAATGTTTAAAAAGATTGTAGGGATTTTAAAAGTTCAAATTAATTAATTTTAATTTTAATTAAATGTGCAGTTTAAAAAGTTCATTTATTTATATTTATATGTTTTATTTATTTTATTTTATTTTATTTTTATTTTTTGAAAATATATTTTGACTTGAACACTGAAATGCACTAATTCAAATTTTTAATAACATTTTTTAAAATGAAAGAAAAAAAAAAAAAAAAAATTCTGAAAAGACAAAGGTAAATTGCCCCTTTAAGGGGCACTCACCGCCGCCGCCGAAGCCAAAACTAATGTTATTCTACGGGAAATTTTTCTTTGCAAATAACTTATTAACTAATACATATTTTTAAATTCTGTTTTCACATTCTGAAAATTCCCAGCTGTTAAATTGACGGACCTTTTTAAAAAATATATATATTTATTTTTTTATGTTTTATTTTGAAGCTGAAAAATACGAATTTTCAATATGTACAATTTTTTCATTTTGCAATTTGAAAATAAAATATTGAAAATTAAAAAAATACATCGTCAATTTAACAGTTGGGAATTTTCTGAATGTGAAAACAGAATTTAAAAATATGTATTAATTAATAAGTTATTTGCAAAGAAAATTTCCCCATAGAATAACATTGGCTCGGGCTTCCGGCGACGGTAAGTGAAGAGGGCCGTTAAGTCTCTGACATTTCACATTTTAGTTAACACTAGATTACCCAAGCAGTCAAAATAACTGCTTTCCGACAATATAGATATTAGAAGGAAAGAGGACAGGGTGGTAAATACAATTTTTAATAAATGAACTTATATTATGCAAACAAGGTCACAAAAAAAAAAAAAAAAAAAAAAAACTAAGAAAATGTATTATTATAATATATATATATATACTTTAAATGAAATTTAGAAGCAGTCAAAATGATTTCCTTCGGCAATCTGGTGTTAATTTTCGAATGTTTATTTAGTAGATATTAATAAATTGAGAAACTGAAACATTATTATTTTAAATGATTTTTATTACAGTATAAGATTATTTTCATTCCATCATTATTACATCGAATGCAAAACAGTTAGGCATGTTGAATGATAGAACATCTTTATTACCAGCGAATGAAACGATTAAAAGGCTGTATTCATCATCATATTAAAATGTTTTAAGAGTAGTAGAAAAGTATCAGGAATTTGTTTTTGTAGCTTTTAGATAATACTTTAAGATGAATATTTAAAATTGCAAATGGCACAAATGTCATAATTCGTAAATCCTAATTATACGAAGCAATGGCTAAGATTCAGCTTATCGTAAATCATTTCATTCGCTTAAGTCATAAATGCATTTAAAATTTGAAAATGGTAAAATAAATAATGAAATGAAAAAAAAGAAAGAAAGAAAACATGCATATGACATATGACAAATCCAAAACACATATATTACTATAACACTAACTATGAAGAACTATCAACTATATTTCTGATAGCTATATTTAAAAGTCGTTTGTGGTAAAAGTGGGGCTCTATACAAAAATATAGCTATTTGACTCAAGCTGAAAATTTTTAAAGAAATCTCAAAATTTAATTTTTGTAAAACAAATTAAATGATGAATGTAAGGGACTAAATGTTAGTAGCTGTCTTGAACACAGGTCAACAGAATAAATATAATGAAAATTTAATAAATAAATAAATTAGATGATTTTTACATACATAAATATTTCCAAATTTAAATTATGAACTTTTTTTTTTTTTTTTTTTTTTTTTTTATAAAGTAGCATAGATGTTTAAAAAGTGTCATTATTTTGACATTAAATGAAGGTTACTAAACCTTTTGTGTATCAATAAACTTTGTATTCTGTATTTTCGAGGTGTATGTAAAATAATAAACAAAAATATTATAAAATACATCACAGTGTTCACATATTAGATATATTCAAAGTACATATTTGGAGTTGAAGCCAGAATAAGACATTTTTGAGCAATTTCCTTTTCTTATCATTAAATTCCTTGTATTAAAAATAAAATATTTTTCCAGTCGAAAATGGCAAGAACAAATTATAAATATATAAGTATAAATAATTTTCATTTATCACAATAAACATCTACTGCGAGGAAATGTAATGTATTTTGCAATTTATATATATACATATACATATGTATGTATATATAGTTTGCACAGATTTCACAATTTTTACAATTTTCACAAAGGCACTGAACAATAATTTAGCAAATCGGCAAGAGTTAGAAAGCTCCTCTTCTTGAATGGTGTCCTAATTGCTGACTGTACCATTCTCTGATGGCTTTCTTGTCACCAGAAGGGCTGTCATCTCTCAAATGTTCATGAGATTGACTTCTAGAAGGTCCATTTTGTTTTTCTCTTTTGTCTGGACGAGCATACAAAGCTGCTACATCGTTGACGGTAATCTCACTGGCTTCCCTGAAACCTTCAATGGTACCTCTTCCATTGCCACGGATGATGGGGTAATCCATAGTTTCCACGCGCGTCACTGGAGAATGAGGTCTGTCGAAGCCGCAGGGAAAGGCAGAACTTTTACCATCATAGCGAAGATTTTCCCATGCCCTTTTATAAAACTTGTGGAGACCATGCTCGCCATTGCCGCTTCCACTATCACATGTAGTTATAGTAGTAGTGTCGAGAGCCCTTTGTGACGTTCTTTGGCTGCGAGTCCTGAAGAGAAGCATCCTGGAGTGAGTGGTTAGGCCTAGTGAACCCTGAAATGTTAGTGAACGCGTGATATTAAGAGGGGCAGAGGCCCTGGACTTTTACGATAATAGCGAATCCGCCACCAAAAGCAAATATTTAGTGTTCTGTTAACAGAGGCCCTGGTGGTTAGAATTAGCTAAAAGCAGTGCCTCTGCCAAAGAACTGCAAATTAGCATCGCATTTTTCATTTAAAAATTTTTAAAATGCATAATATTGTCCTTTTTTTTTTTTTTTTTTTTAAACCTTCTATCATTTTTTCTCAGCTGTTATTTGCATTTAGACTTACATGCGACAATATTTTTTTAATAATGATGATTTTAATAAATTAGTTTTTCTTTAGTTATTTTAGGCAGAAAGCTTTGTGATAATGAAATCTTTCAATGTGACTATTTTACAAAAATTGAAGATTCACTTTTTTTCTGCAATGCACATCATTGTTTAAGTTAATTCTGCTATGTCAAATGGCTATATAATTCTTTGGCATGGTTGATAAAATAAGTATGTCATCTGTAAAAGTTAATGAAACCCATTAAGATATCAGATATTATTTAAGAAATAGATTAAAATCGGGGACATACTTTCTATTATTAGATGATTTAAAAATATTTTTACTTTTATTTTACTTTTTATTTTAAGAGATAAGAATTCGGATTTTATTAATGAGAGTTGGAGAAAAAGAAAGGAAAGTGGGGGAAACTATTCAGAATTAAATATTCAAATTCTAGGCAAAGGTTAGTTTTATGTTAGCAAAAGGTAATTAATAACATAAATACAATAAACTAATAAAAATTTTTATCTTAAACTTACTCAAAATATCTTACTATTCTTTAATATAAGAAAATTCGTCTCTTTAAAAAAATATATAAATAAATAAGCATAGTATATGAAATATTCAGAAAGAAAAATGCCAAGACTTTTAAAACCTCGAAAATGAGACCTTTTAAAACCATTGAGAAATTCTTAGCTTAATTTGAAATACGTGCATAATTTTACTTCTTAAAGCTTTATTTAGGAAAACTAAAGCACTATACAGGTAATAACATTTGATTAGTCATGAGGATCTTGGATAAAATTAACCCTAGTAGTTATATATAAGACTAATTTTTACCACCAAACTTTTTTATATTAGTAAGAAAAAACTACTGTGAATTTGGGTTGTTGCTCAACGGTTGTTTTTTGAGTATTGCATCTCCTTAGACTGGGACTTACGGTAGAGTGACCATACTTTTTTCATTGAATTTGGGAACAAAAATGGCAGTGTCCTCGAATTCCGAGAACAAAAAATAAATAAATAATTAAATCACCTTAAATTGTAAAATTTTAGTGATTTTTATGTATAAAGTATCTAAAAGAACTTATTTCAGCTTATTTATTACGCATATAATAAATTATTATGATAAACATTTATAACTTTATAACCGGCGTCCCCAAATGTGTTGTGATTTTTTGGGGACGAAGGTAGTTTTCGAGGACTGCCCTCGAGATTCGAGGATGTATGGTCGGCCTAACTTACTGCTTAAAAAAGATTCCGAACCACTACGAACATCCATGCCTGAACCAACACTCCAACCTAGTATTTTCCTATACAACCACAGTTGTCCTGTGGACATCCTGTAATTATCCTGTATTTGTTATATCGTAAGTGAGCTATCCACTGAATTCGCGAAGGATTCAGTAAACGGATTATCCAACCCTTGTTCTCCATCGTAAATACGGTGGATTTTCTGATTAGAGCATCCGATGAAATTATCCTCGAAAATCCGGTGCATTTTTCGTATACGCATGCGAAATGAACACACGTGCAATCTTGAGCGGGAGAATGAGATACAGTCGGCTGCAAAATTATTCGAGCACTAGCAATAATCCTTGCCAAAAAAAGGTACACTTAATACAGCTTTGTTAAATAAATCCTTGTCGAGTCATGCTCTTAATCAGTCTAAGAACATGTTTCGACAAGGATTTACTTAGCAAAACATTCTTAAGTGTACTTTTTAAATATAGGAATTATTGGCTAGTGCTCGAATAATTTTGCAGCCGACTGTAGGTGTTACAGTCGGTAGCAAAAGTATCCGAAGACTAGCAAAAATCCCTATAGAAAAAAGTAGAGTTAATACTGTTTTGTTAAATAAATTCTTGTCGAATCCTTAGGCAGTCTAAGAACATGATTGGACAAGGATTTATTTAACAAAACAGTATTTACTTTTTTTTTTTATATAGGAATTTTTGCTAGTGTTCCGATACTTTTGTTACCCACTGTACGTTTGTCCACCATTACATTTCAACATAGAAGACAGAAGGTTGTTGCACGCAAAAATCTAAGAGTTGATAGATAAATTAAGTGTTTTCATTTTGGTTTGTACAACACATGCAAACGTAAAATCACTACAAACTACACTGTGATTAACCCGGTAGCAATCGCATGGGGTGATTGAGTCACACGCGCAGGGAGAATTAAATTGAAAAGGACACCTGCTTCTAAAAAAATGCCAACATAGCGCTTTTCGCATCGTGTCGGAAATTGCAACCCTACACTGCCTTCGTAAGAGAGTACCAGTTTCAGTGAAAAAAGAAAATGGTAAATACGCGTAGGTTGGGTTCGATAGGGTTGATTAATGTTGGGCAGGAACTACATAGTGCGCTGTTGGAGACTCTCTGGGACATAACCCTTAAGGATATCTATTTTGTTTATATATTTACAAATAAATATACGCATATGGCTGAGTCGCACGGTGGATTTTACATCGCACTAATGCTATGCTATAAACAAATGACGAGGGCCTGGGACTCATCCCTAAGGATGGTCCGAAGACACGGTATCTCAATTTGATCTTCAGCAGAGCGTATGACAACCCCCCTGGTGACCGCCAGAGATATTATTTGGGATGAAAACATAAAGGTCATTGTGTACACGACAGTGTTTTAGTGCACCAGCCACTATTCATGCACATGCCACTATTCATGCACATAACGGTCTTCAGCCGTCTTGAATATCAAACTTGAAATATTCAATTACAAGTTTAATGTTCTACCGACCAGGCTGTATGTATGCACACACATAAGTATTGGATTATGCTTGAATTTATCAATAGAATTATGCATATTGTGAGGTTATGTTGTTTTGAACAATTTCCTAAACCGACATCCTTGCCACTGGAATACAGCTCCTATAAACACAGACCGACTCATATTGAAAATGTTGCCCAAACAAAAATTTAAAATTTTCCCCTTTTTTTACTTTTCGAAATTGTTCCCGTCGAGATACAGTCGGCTGCAAAATTATTCGAGCACTAGCAATAATCCTTGCCAAAAAAAAGTACACTTAATACAGCTTTGTTAAATAAATCCTTGTCGAGTCATGTTCTTAATCAGTCTAAGAACATGATTCGACAAGGATTTACTTAGCAAAACAGTCTTAAGTGTACTTTTTAAATATAGGAATTATTGGCTAGTGCTTGAATAATTTTGCAGTCGACTGTACGTTCTGTAAATAGTTTGAACAATTAGAGTCGGCAGCAAAATTATTGAAGCGATAGCAATATTTCCTATTTAAAAGATGCGTACCTAATACTGTTTTATTAAGTAAATATTTGTCGAGTCATGATTTTAGTCTTATGCTATTTATAAAAAGTAAGATAATAAAAATTAGCGAACAAACTAAATAAAAAATTTGGATAAGTGTTTAAATAATTTTGCTGTGTGCCGACTATAATAATTGAAAAATAATCTATAATTTCAAATATTGTTCGATATAAATCGTACAAACACAAGAGTAGTGGGCAACAAACTGAGTTGTGAGTCAGTTCCCTTTTTTTGGATCCTTACACTGAAAATGTGTTCAAACTAAACAAGGAAAACGAGTATTTTAAAACACAAAAGTTTATTGAAAAGTTATGTATGTGAGACTCTGTTATTCACTAAATGATGTATTTGATTATCTTATGTGAAATGAAAAAGAAGTGTAGAGCGTGTGTTTGCCTAAAATACTGGTGACCATTAAACCTAACTCTACCAACAACATATTTTTATCTACAGTGAAGTATAATTTAATAAAATTAAACATAATTTATACGTCTCATTAATATATTAAAACCAATGAAACATTTAAAATTAGATAAAAAATATAAACATTTTAAAACTTTAAAAATACATTTTAATTTAAAACATTAAATCACAAGACAGACGTTTCGGCTGGAACACTAGCCCTCCTCAGTGTCAAACATACAAGCACAACATTTACAAAAATTCATAATACATTATAGCAAGATTAAATATTCAGGAGGAATAGCTTGTATGTTTGACACTGAGGAGGGCTAGTATTTTTGCCGAAACGTCTGTCTTGTGTTTTAATGTTTTTAATTAAAATGTATTTTTAAAGTTTTAAAATTTTTGTATTTTTTATCTCATTTTAAATGTTACATTGGTTTTACAGTGAAGTATCCTGAATATGAAACTTCCTCCAGCAAGTCGCGTGTAAGCTCCCTAAATTTGCTCTGAAAAATTCCTCCTAAAATTACTTCGTTTGAAAATCACACTATTTAATTAGGTCGTACCGGGAGTGAGTGAGTATAATTTACGTCGCACTAGTGCTACTCTATGGGCAATTGGAAATGTCTGGGACACATCCTTAAGTGTGTTCTGGAGACATGCCATCATAATTTTTATACTCCACGGAGGGGAAAGATCATATCGAAAAAAAATTTTAAATGATCATCATAATAGAACTTCAGGTAAATTACTTTCTAATCCAACTACAAAAAAGCCATAACTCCGACCAAACTTATAACTCTATTAAAAATCACAATTCCGTTCGGAACTGCCTTCGCAATTCTTCAATTCCATTTAATACCTTGCTTCAACGAATAAAACAGTTTGAAATAAGCAAACCTTCGCATAGAGATTTCGTATGGCAAAAGTTCATCTCTTTCAGTACAGTCTGTAACAAAAGTGTCCGAACACTAGCAAAAATTCCTATGTAAAAAAAGAACACTTCATACGGTTTTGTTAAATAAATCCTTGTCGAATCATGTGCTTAGTCAGTGTAAGAACATGATTCGATAAGGATTTATTTAACAAAACCGTAAGAAGTGTACTTTTTTTAGATAGGAATTTTTGCTAGTGTTCTGTCACTTTTGTTACCGACTGTACTGTTTCGACAAATATGAGGGCCGTGGTATCCATGTCGGCAGAGCGCTGAGCTCGTAACTGGAACATTGCTGGTTCGATACTTGAGTTAGCCAAAGACCATCGTGTACACTAATGCCGGCTGATACACATAAAATCCATCGTGGCCAAAATGTCCTAAATGTTCCCATCCAAATTATACCTGTGGGGGTCACCGAAGCGGGGGGAGCAATCTCCTTCCAATGAAGCCATGGCTTCGAGATCTTTTCCCCTGTTGGAGCAAAATTATGATGTCATGCCTCCAGATCATCCTTAGGGGTGCGTCCCAGACCGTCGTCAATTACCCATAGCTCAGTACCAGTGCGACGATAAACACAACCAACCATTCGACATTCACAAATATAATGCATGTGTAAGCTGACCAAATGTCTCCATTTTCTGGGGACAGCTTTTATTTTGAAGGCATTTTTCTAAGTTATAAAAAATTGTAGAAAGTAAATTAAGGAATAATATTTTATTTTTAGTCCTTATTTGTTAGGAATGAAAAAATACATTCGTAATTGGATAGCTGTGGCAATTTTTAACGCTTCTCTGTTATAAAGGTACTCTGATCGGGTCAGCCTATGTATGTTCTAAATGTGTTTGCTCCACGTATTGCCAAGAAAACAATGACGCAAATTGGGTAGGAAGAACAACACGAGAGTTTGCTATCTTTGAAGAATTAGCACACTAATGGCATAAGGCATCTTCAACTGAATTCCAACTATTCGAGGGTTAGATCGCGCCTTCCACCGGGTTCATAAAATTTGGCGTCAGTATTGGGTGCGCATCTTTTAAATAGGAAATATTGCTAGCGCTTCAATAATTTTGCTGCCGACTGTAATTGCTCAAACTATTTACAGAACGTATCTCGACGTGAACAATTTCGAAAAGTGAAAAAAAGGGAAAGTTTTAAATTTTTGTTTGAGCAACATTTTCAATATGAGTCGGTCTGTGTTTATAAGAGCTGTATTCCAGTGGCAAGGATGTCGGTTTAGGAAATTGCTCAAAACAACATGACCTCACAATATGCATAATTCTATTGATAAATTCAAGTATAATCCAATACTTATGTGTGTTCATACATACAGCCTGGTTGGTAGATCATGAAACTTCTAATTGAAGATTTCAGGTTTGATATTCAAGACGGCTGAAGACCGTCATGTGCATGAATTGGGGCATGTGCATAAATAGTGGCTGGTGCACGAAAAATCCGTCGTGTACACAATGACCTTTATGTTTTCATCCCAAATAATATCTATGGCGGTCACCGAAGGGGGGTTACCATACGCTCTGCTGAGGATCAAATTGAGATACTCTGTCTTCGGACTTCGGACCATCCTTAGGGATGAGTCCCAGACCCTCGCCAATTGCCCACAGCGTAGCATTAGTGCGAAGTAAAACCCACCGTGCGACTCAGCCATATGTGTATATTTATTTGTAAATATATAAAATATTCTTCGACCACATTTTATGAAACCATGGAAGCATCTGCGCAAGTTCTAACTCAACGATTCCAATGCTAAAATAGGGGTGACAGTCATCTTACTCAGACAAAATGAACAATAACACAGATCGCGCAATTACTGGATGTTTTCCAAATTTCAAACTGTCGGTCAAGCTAGCATCCCTCCAACATTTTGAACGCGTCCTCACTGCTAGTTTTAGAATACGTGGCTGCACTGTGTATATATATATATATATATATATATATATATATATCCTTAAGGGGTATGTCCCAGAGAGTCTCCAGTAGCACACTATGTATTTCTAGCGCAACATTAATCAACCCTATCCAACCGAACCTACTCGTATTTACCATTTTATTTTGTTCACTGAAACTGATACTCTCTTACGAAGACAGTGTAGGGTTCCAATTTCCTACACGATACGAAAAGCGCCATGTTGGCGATTTTTTTGAAGCTGGTGTCCTTTTCAATTAAATTTTACCCGGTGGGGTGTCTCAATCACCCTGTGCGAGTGCTACCATGTTAATCTGACTGTATGTGTAAATATTTTCAGATAAATTTAACTTTTAGGAGACAATAAAAAATATTAATTTTATTTATTTATTATTTAGAAGGCAAGAGTACTCTGAAAAAGACAGAAAGATTTTTTTTTTTTTTTTTTTTTTTAATTATTATTATCATAATGATAATAAAAAATAATAAAATAAAATATCCCCCCCCCCCTTTTTTTTAGTGTGTTTGATTTGTCTCCTGTTTTTTTCTTGTGTCCTCTTGTGATTGGTTATCGCATGCTGCTGTCCTATTGGCCGATTATGTTGCCCCCCCCCCCCACCATTTAGGTTTTTCCTTGATTCAGCCTTTCCTTTGACTCCAAGGTAGCTGCACGTGTTTTTTTTTTTGCACATGAAGAAGAAATATCACTTACTTTCGAAACTGGTAGAGCTTAAATTTTTTATGGTGTGTGAAGAAGTTTCTACTGTCCGGGTTCTTCACTGTCAGTGTTTTTATTTTCTAAAAGTACATCGTTAAATTCCTTATAGCAAGTTGAACCTAACTTTTACGTCGAAATAGCTACAACAATTTCTTTCACTTTTATTTGGAGCCGTATTTCACATAATTAATCAATTCATAGAGAAATATTTCAATTTCTTATAGATGTAATTACTAGAGAACCGAACTTTGGTTCAATCTAGCTCAAATTTTTTAGAAATGTTGAAACTGAAATTCAGAGTGATCAATAATCTTTATTATATTAGATCAAAGTGTTATACTAGATTCTTGTCGTTACGTCTCGTTGGATGGAATTTTGAAATCGATTTAAACTACCTTCCCAATGAGCTAGATACTTGAAACTTAAAACATACAATCGACAGCAAAAGTATCCGAGCACTAGCAAAAATTCCTACTCAAAAAAAGTACACTTAATATTGTTTTGTTAAACAAATCCTTGTGAAAGTTTGTTAAAAGTCAGTCTAAGAAGATGATTCGGCATGGATTTATTCAACAAAACAGTATTAAGTGTACTTTCTTTACATAGGAATTTTTGCTAGAGCTCGGATACTTTTGCTGACGACTGAAACTCAGGACTGAATGACAATACACGCTCATGCAATAACGTATAAGGGAGGGGGGGGGCTTAGGTTCCAAGTCAATTTATAATATGATTTCGAATTAAAGCCCGCTTCCTATCATCCGATATCCAATTGAGCTAAAATTTTGCATACATGTACAACTCCAATGAAAATATGGAGCACCTCTAGGGTGAGTTCCAGATTGTCGCCGACTGCTCATTGCGCAGCACTAGTGCAACGTTAAAAACCAACCATCCAGTGGAAATACATGCTAAGCAGAAATACAGGGTGTCCATAAAAGAATGTCCCAATTTTAATGGTATAACAGTTTAATTTAGACTATTTACTATAAATCATGCATCAAATTGAAGGTAAACTAACCTAAATTTTCTTACAAATGTTCAATATGTGCACCTTTATAGTTATACGGCACACATCCAATCTATAGTCCAATTCTTCCCACACTTTTGTCGTCCCGTACTTCTTTCTTTACAAACACATCCGGTCGTTTCGAATTGCCTATATCATCGGCGGATGTTTTTGCCACATGGGGGATAACATTTAAACTTCAAACGAAACTCACGTTGAGCGTTGAACTGAAATTACAGATTGAATTTTAGCAAGTTGCAGAACACAAAACGCTTTACGCTCAGGAGTCGCCATTTTGCGTATGTCGCTCTGCAAGCAAGAAAACAACAAAGGAGTACTCGCGCATGCACTTATCTAAAACTGTTTGAGTTACTCTTTAATTGTGACCTTGAACCAACACTCTACAACGGTTATAGTTGAGACTATTAAAATTTATAACTGGGACATTCTTTTATGGACATACTGTACTTATAAGGGAACTTTTTTAAGTGTTCGTCGTACTTGGAATAGACACTAACAAGGGAACTCTTTCAATTGCTTATCACCGATTTCCTTCAAAAAATGACAGAATATAGTTTACGTTAATTCACTGGTAAAAAAATTTGCTGCTAAATTGCAATAGGAAAGCTGCAAAAAATTATTAAACTTTACGTTTTGAACGCCAAATACGAAAAAAGTCGTCGCCAAATCGCATTAGCCTTCCTTCAATGATGCCAATGAACTTAAGTATAGGAGGGTAGTATTTTCTATCGCTCTAGGGGGTTACTGAAGCAAGGAAGCCATCCCCTCCGCGGAGTATCAAAATTAAGATGTCATGTCTCTGGAACATCCCTAAGTATGAATATAAGGCCGTCTTTAATTTCGCACTGCGTAGCTAGAGTGCGACGTTAAAACCCACTCAACACTCAAGATATTTTCTGAAATCTAGAAATTTCTATTAAAAAAAAGTGACGTTATGTTTTATGTTAGATCCAATATTTTCAATTACTTTATGTAATGTTTCAATATTATATTGCATTTATTTAAAATAATGCAATTTCAATTTCAGAGTTACTTTTATATTACTCCAGCTTATATATAATCTGGAGTAATTTAATGTCTGAAGTTCTCGGCATGTGCATTTATATAAATTTGCAGACGATTCAAAAACTAATCTGATTTATAGGTTGGTTGGCTGGGTTTTACGTTGCACTAGTGTTGCGCAATGGGCAATTGGCGACAATAAGAATTATAATATTTAATTGAACATTTGATTGAAATTAATACTCAAATAAATAAACCAAATATTTAAGATATTTGAGGTTGAGTAGGTTTTAAGTTTTAATTCGCACTACAGCTATGCAATGACGACAGTCTGGGATACATTCCTAGAGATGGTCCGTAGACGTGCTATTACATTTTTCATCCTTTACGGAGGGGATTATTTAAAATTGGAAAACCATGTGCATAACTACTACTTTATGGCTTTTACATTTCTTGGCAATTTATTTTATGTAAGTTTACGAATAATAATATAAACAATTTTGTAAAAATATGCATTAGACTTTCATAAGGTTGGTTGGGTTTTACGTCGTACTAGTGCTGCGCAATGAATTTCATAGGGAATTTTATAGAATTATTAACTGCGAAATTTTGCTGTTTTAAATATACTTGTTATGCTGAATGCAGACCCTCCGTGGCCGAGTGAGTATGTTACCCTCGCTAATCGCCTTCAAGTGTAAAAGAATTGGTTCGATTCCCCAGCTAACCCAGGGCGTTTTTTATTTTTTTATTTTTTGTATTTTAATCCGGTTATGTTATATCTGTCTTCATCTGCACGAAATTTACAGGGGGGGGGGGATGTCGAGTCAAACATACGAATCGGATGTATATATTAAAAATAAATAACATACGCAGAATGCAACCATTTCTCACCTGTAGATGTCACCGGGCCATCCTCTGAAGTGATTCGCAAACCGTCGCCTGCAGTACTAGTTCGACGTTAAACCCAACCAACTAACATGACGAAATTTAGGATAGAATCGTAGATCGTCTCAAAGGACTCCAATTGCTCATTGGGTAGCTCTAATGAGATATTGGATCCACACAACTCATATTCTGTGGAGTTGCTTGTTCGTTGAAGGTTCGTGCTTCCCAATAAAATGATCAGACTTATAAAAAAATGTGTTCCGATACAAAATGCTTTCATTTTAGTAAAAAAAAAAAAAAAAAAAAAAAACAGCTTTGTGTTTTAACATATAATGTTTTGTTTTATTTAAATTTATATAAAAGTCTTGATCATATATTTGTTTAATGTCGTTATTAAAAACTTGGCGTTAATGCTCTTGCAATTGTTGTTGGCACAGCTTATTTAACTGAAATATTAACTATTATTTAAAATTTTGGCTAAGTAAGTCTCAATCTGGTAAATTATCTGGTTTCTGTTAATCTATTCTGAATTCTCAAGTGCTCGACAGCGCATGGAGTTCATTTGGCTATCAAAAAGAAAGAACATCTACATCTATTAAATCTTCATTGAATGAAATTCCGAAGAATGCAATCGCCAAACACGCGCTTTTTTAGAAATATTGCAGACATGCTTTCATTTTTAATAATTTTTTATAGCTTATCTATTGCGACTCAGCAGCTAATATTTTAGGAAGATGCTATTCATGATTAAATCTCATGCCAGAATTTTTTTCAAGAAAATAGGCGATTAGCACTTCAAAGAGTTCCCTTGTAAGAACATTTTGTACAGTTTTTAATGCTTATTCAGTATATGTAATCAGTTTTTTGCAAAACTCATTTTTAATGGAATTATGACCCTATTAAATATGATGAATTGGCGACTTCTTTCTTTCTTGACAGAAAATTCCCACATATAATATTTTCTAATTGTTTAAACCGGTTAAAATCTACCTGCGGCTTACAGAACGAGAAAATATAATATGCTAAAAGAATTTATTTATTGTCAGTTAAAAATGTTAAACATCTTATCCATAGATTTTGAAAAATGTATGAATTTTTCGTACTTACATGAAATATTTTCACTAATATGTTACCCAAACTAACGCTCAAGTATATCATCAATACAAAAAGCATCAATATATGATAGTGTTGAAATTTTAAATTATTTTAATTTTTGAGTTTGAGATTGTAGGGCTTTTATGATAATTTTCAGTTCTTTTTTTATTTCTCCAAACTGAAAAGTTTTGAAGCCTCGCGTTTAAGTATTTATTCTAAATTATATTTTTTAAATACTTCTGTTATACTTTTTGATTTTCTGCAATTATAAATGAAAACATATAATCGATATTCATCTGTAACAAAAATGTTTTCAAAACTTTTTAATAAACAAAACCGCAATAATAAACTATAACATTTATGAGAAAAATTCCCGCTTCAAGAGAGCTCGCTACTTTCTTTTTTCGCCAAATATCACCAAATTGTTAAATTTTAAGTGGTCACTAGTTCTCGAAAAGTGAGTTTTGCTAAAAACTGATTATATATTCTGAATCAGCATTAAAAACTCTATAAAATACGTCTAGTATCGATTCGAAGTAGGACTAACATTTAAAAAGATTCCCTTGTCAGTGTAGGGAGCCTTGAGGGCCCTGCCCCCCAAAATCCAGTTAAAATATCATTTCGAAAACCGCTTCCTATCATCCGATTTAACTAAAAATTTTATTACATGTTGACAATGCACGTTCCGATGACAATACACGTTCAACTAAAAATTGACTAAGGGAGGGGGAGTTTTCGAGCTCTGGGCTCCTGCTTCAGTTTCAAATTAGTTTTGAATTTTAACCCGTTTCTGTCATCCGACTGAGCTAAAATTTTGCATACATGTATGACACTGATGATAATACATGCACAAGCAAAAATGGAATAAGGAAAGGGGTAAGAGGGGCTGGGGGCCTTAGTCTCCAACTTCAGTTTCAAATTTAATTTCGAACTTTAACCACTTCCTATTATCCAATTGAACTAACATTTTCATATGCATATAACTCCGATAACAGTACAGTCGGTAACAAAAGTGTCCGAACACTAGCAAAAATTCCTATGTAAAAAAAGTACACTTCATACGGTTTTGTTAAATAAATCCTTATCGAATCATGTTCTTACACTGACTAAGAATGGGATTCGACAAGGATTTATTTAATAAAACCGTATGAAGTGTACTTTTTTTACATAGGAATTTTTGCTAGTGTTCGGACACTTTTGTTACCGACTGTATCTGCTTAAGTAGAAACGGGCTTAAGGGAGAAGTCATTGGGGGCCCCTAAGCCCTCATCTACATTTATAATATGATTTTTAGTTTTAACCAGCTTCTCATCGAAATAAGCTATAATTTTGCATACATGTAAAACTCTGATGATAGTACATGCACAAGTAGAAATAGACTTAGGGGTGGCCTTGGGTGCCTTGGTCCTTCAAATTCAGTTAAAATATGATTTCGAATTTTAACCCACCTCTTATCATCCGATTTAGCTAAAATTTTGCATACAGTCGGCTGCAAAATTATTCGAGCACTAGCCAATAATTCCTATATTTAAAAAGTACACTTAAGACTGTTTTGCTAAGTAAATCCTTGTCGAATCATGTTCTTAGACTGATTAAGAACATGACTCGACAAGGATTTATTTAACAAAGCTGTATTAAGTGTATTTTTTTTTTGGCAAGGATTATTGCTAGTGCTCGAATAATTTTGCAGCCGACTGTATGTGCATAACAGTGGCGTATCGTGAATGACGTTTAGGGCATGCTCCACATGAGTAGTTAGAAACAGTACATTAAAACTGATATTTAACCCTTTGCCCGGAACATGTTTTCATCATGCTTATCGGAAACATCGGTCTCACAGACCGCTATCTTTAGAAAAAGGTACTGAATGTATTTAGCGAAATTTTGTGGCGATAAATTGTGAATTCTTACAGCCATAACTTTACTTTCTCAATCATGACGTATTATAGGGACGACAGGGTATCATATGGTTGATTGGATTTAATGCCGCACTAGTACTGCGCAATGGGTAATTGGCGACGATCTGGGACGCACCCCTAAGGATGGTCCAGAGATATGCCATCATAATTTTGATCCTCCCTCGATTAGGTGACCCCCAGAGCTATAATTTGGTATATTATATGATTGAATCATCTGGTTTCTAAAATTATTATTTTTTAATATGATTATAGTGACCAGTTTAGAGTAATTTTATAAATACGAAGCATTAAAATTATTAAAAGAATGTAATTAAGGCGTTAATTTTTTAATTCTAAATAACCACACTAATAAAAAAATATAAATAAACAATTTCTTATTATTTTTTGAACTGCAGGAAATGAGTCTGCGCTCGGATTCGAAGAAATTTTGTCACCCTGTTTCGACTATTGAGTTACAGTCGGTAACAAAAGTCTCCGAACACTAGCAAAAATTCCTATGTAAAAAAAGTACACTTACTACAGTTTTGTTTATTAAATCCTTATCGAATCATGTTCTTAGTCAGTCTAGAAACAGGATTTATTTAACAAAACTGTATTAAGTGTACTTTTTTTACATAGGAATTTTTGCTAGTGTTCGGAGACTTTTGTTACCGACTGTACTAAGAAAAGCAATCAAACTTAAAAAACAAAACTTTTAGAGAGAATTTGCAATTATTGACATTTCTACGCAATGTGTCTGTTAGCGCTCAAAAATTGAGATTCCTAATATTCTCATAACATTTTACATGTTTTTTTTTTCAACAGTAAGGGGATTGCCCATTGCGCAGCACTAGTGCAACGTAAAATCCATCCAACCAACCAAACAACCGTCAACACTAAGCGGCTCCGGGCCCTGATCACTTTTCAAACCCCAAAGGGTAGCTTTCTTGTTTGAACAGATTTTACGTTGTACTAGTGCCACGCTGTGAACAATTGGCAACGATCCGGGACTCATCCCTAGGGTTGTTCTGAGATATGCCCTCCTCTACAGGTTGAGTGTATTTTACGTCGCACTAGTGTTGCAGTTAGATAGACTTGGCGTCTTCAACATTTATCGCCAAACGTGCCGGTACTCTATTCTAGGAATATGCAGCCGCAAGTCCCTACACTAAGCCTAACCTTTAGCGGTCTCAGAGACCGATGTTCCGGTATAAGGGTTAAGCATCTTATTGGCTAATTCGCTTGTTTCGAGAAACAACATAGATATTACGACATTTAAACAGCCGATCAAATGAACGAGCTTTCCATGATAACGAGCTGTTCCTAGCCACCAGTATGGAGCATACCCAAAACGTCACTCACGATACGCCACTGATGATAATACATGCCACTCCTATGATAATACATGCACAAGTAAAAATGAATTATGGGGCGTTGGAGGAAGCTTGAAGGCCCTGGGCTCTAACTTCAGTTTCAAAATTGATTTCGAATTTTAACTGCTACTTATCATTCATCTGAACTAAATCTGTTCATACATGTATATTTCCGATGACAATACATTTTCAAGAAAAAACGGACTGAGTGGAGACGGTGTTGGGGCCCTGGGACACTAATTCCAGTCAAAAATTTTATTCCGAATTTTAACCACTTACTCTCATTCAATTGAGTTAAAATTTTACACACACACACACACACACATATATATATATATATATATATATATAACTCCGATAACAGTGTATGCTCAAGCAGAAACGAACTTAAGAGAGGGGCCTTTGGCTCCATGAACCCCGAACTCCAGTTGAAATGTGATTTTGAATTATAAGCAGCTTTCTATCATCCGAATAAGCTAAAATTTTGCATACATATATAATTCTGACGACACTATTTTCTCAAAACAGAAACTAACCTTAAGAAGGGGACCTTGAGAGTCCTTGGTCTTCAAATGAAGTTAAAAATTTGATTTCAAATTTTTAATAGCTATAAAATTTTTGTAAGATTTAAAACGAAAAATGCGGGGACGCATGCAGTAGATGGTATATGCATGAATAGTTCAACTAAATGACTAACAATTTTTTTGCACTGCAAATTATTTGAACTTTTGTGTACATTTTCTCAAAGTCAGCGCCTCCCTACACTCTTTACTATTATCTATTGTATACACCCTACTTTGTTTTCTTTTTTAAAATTTTACAAAAATTTTAATTTGTAGGTTATCACAATCTGATCGTCAGAAAAATTTTTAGAGCAGCAACTCCTCATATTTTCTGCTGTGTGCTATAAAAATCATCCAGATTCATTTATTTAAATAATATTAGCGTTTTACAGTGTTTTTTTTCCCTTTTTTAAAAAAGACGAATTTCATGTTTAAGAATAGTGAGATATTTTAAATAATCTTTAAAAGAATAATCTTCATAATAATTAATTTTTAGAACATATTAATTTTATCTTTTAAAACTAAAACTGCACAGAATCTTAATTATTTTCAAAAGATTAGAAAATTAATTAATCCTTCACGATAACTTACCGTCTGACAAAAATGAGAATAATCGTAACTGTTATAGCCAGTAAGATGAAGCCACCAAATACACCTAAAGCGATAATTCCTCCTGCAGGAAAATATCAGATTTTAAAGGTATGTAAAGTGAAATAAATTCACACATAAAATAAATAAATAAATAAATAAAATAACATAAAATAAAATTTCATACCCATATTTAATTTAGCTTGAGCATTACTTAGTGTTTTGCCTTCATGTTTATGACCATACTTCACCCCACCTTTATCATTCCTGTGGAAATGGGGAATTTCATTTTCATGGTTATCGTTGGCAGTTATAATTGGTGTATCTTGAGTGGGTTTATTCGATCCGTAATTTGTAGAAGGTAAGTTTGATTTTGGAAGATGAGATGTTGGCATTTCAGATGATGATTGCTTCTGAGATGGATGGGAATCCGAAATTTTATTGGGTGATTCCTCATAATTTGGAATTCTATTACTTGGTGACTCCTCCAGGTGATTCAAAGGATCTTCATAATCATTTGCTGGAATTATCTCCAGGGGAGGGGGAGTCCAAGACGGGTGATGCTTGTCGCTTATGTTTGTAAGAGGCCATGTTATGCTGCTCGTTGAAAGAACGGGTACAGTTCTACTAGGCTGAATTGTTGTAACAGTTATTTTTAAACCAAATGTTGAATCTTGTTTTTCAGTTGTTTTTGAAGATGACAAAGTGCTGTCAGGTATGTAGGTGACAACAGAACTGGAAGATGAAGGTGAAGAGAATGGTGTAGAAGTCGGTGAGGTTGGTGAATAAGTCGGTGTAGGAGAGACAACTTTATAAATGTCTGAAGTTTTTAGTCTGTCTTCGGTATTACTGTACACAATAAACGTCTTTTCGGGTTCTACAGCTAATAAATAAATAAAAAAATATATCAATACAGTTTAAATAAATATGTATATTTTTAATGAAATGTAAGTGTCTTACCCTCACATACTGGTGGTTCACCGTCCCAGTATCCACTTGCAACACAAGTGATGGTATCCTTACCCTTCATTACAAAGCCTTCATGGCAGTAATATTTTGTTACTGTTCCAAATATTGTTGTATTCGATGACATGACGTAATGACCATTTGCTATTGGAGCTGGTTGACGACAGTAAAATGCTGAAAATATATTGCTGATATAAGATACGGAACACGTCACCCATTTGTATTTTGCATGCTATTTTCACTTATGATAAATACAATTTTTGATTAATAATAATAAAGACTAAAAGGGAAATAGTTTGTTTTTCTCCATAAACATGCAACACTTTGTCATTATTCTTCATTCCATATACAATATCTAAAAAAATTAGCCACGAATTTAATTTTAGAATATTGTTTATGAATTAAGAATTAAACATAAATGTGTTATACTTGGTTAAATTCATGATTAATTCCTTTTTTATTATTTAATGCGATTTACTTACTGTTAAGACTTTAATATTTATTTTATGAATTAATTCTTATTTTTATTTGGAACTTAAAAAAAAAAAAAAAAAAAAAGATTATGTTTTTATATTTAAGGCAAATTAAATAAGAAATAACAAATTTTTCATGCTCCAAGTGAACTGAAATACACTCTATAACAAAAAAAGTGACGCACCAAGAAGGAGTAATGCAAACTGGACACAAATTGACATACATACAGGTTTTGATGGAATCAAGCACTAATTCATCATTATCGTCGATCCTACGTGCAACTGGTACTTCCGTGACTTCAAATACCTTTAATAGGCGGCTCAGTGGGGTTGAGCTCAGTCTCCTGATCTCTCTTCCACTGAGGACGTTTGGAGCATCATAAAAAGGGTCCTACAACCAGCTCGGGATTTTACCAATCTAACGCAACAATTTGACAGAATTTGGCACGACACTTCACAGAAGCACATCTGCCAACTCTATCAATTAATACCAAGCCGAATAACTGCGTACATAAGGGCCAGAAGTGGACCAACGTGTTATTGACTTGATTACTTTGTGAGGCCCTTTCTCTTGATTAAATCATTCAAATTTTCTGAAACTGTAATCAATTGTTTTTCTCCACATGTACATCACATCTACCAATTTTTGTCCCATTCGGACATCCCATTCCACCCCATCTACCAATTTTTGTCCCCACACCTTCTTGATGCGTCACTTTTTTTGTTATAGAGTGTATATAAATATTATATATATGTATGAATATACCGGGTATAACAAAAATATCGGACGAATAAAATATCTCGGTAAATATACCTTGGATAAAAAAAGAAAAAAAAAAAAAAAAAAAAAAGAAAACGCATTAAATATTTTAATAAAGAGTATCCAATAATGATGTTAAAATTCCTGACCTCCTTTTTATGCCTAGGGTTGGCAGTAACAGGGTTTACGGTAACAGAACGACGTCTTTTTATATAGAAAAAAATTAGTAATAATTTGCAGTATATAATTTAGATTGAATAATACGAAGATTGTTTAATATAAATAATAGTATTAAAAAAAGGGACTGTTCCGAACCCTGGGAGTGTGCGGAATAATCTTTTAAATTTAAAAAAGGAACTCCTATTTTTTTATTGAAAATTTGGATTCTCTAGAAAAAGTAACACTACTTTCACCTTCAAAATTATTATTATTAAAAATTATCCATAAAAATGTAAAAGAAGTTCGAACGAATAAAATTAGGAATATCTGAAGAATTATTCTTCGGTTCGAACCAATAAAGTTTTAGAGCAGTTCATCTAATTTATAACTCAGCGCAATTCAAAGTGCTCAACACCACATAAAGAAGTTCAAAATTCTGTATGTAGCCATGTAACTTACGATGTCACATGTCTGTAAACATAATTTTGAAGATGGTCAATTTTTATCTAAAGTAATATTAGGAAATATAAAATTTTTAATATTTTGGTACAGTAGGTGGAAATTTCTGAAAAGTTGATTTTAGTTCAAACAATGCACGTTATCTGATAAATATTCGACAACAATAGTTACTTTGTATTTATCTGGCAACACATGAAAACTTACATACAATAACCAGAACACACACATACAGAAAAAAAAAAAAGGCAAAGAAAAGTATTTTGAAACACATTGGAAATAAACCCTCAAAATATACATTCGAAATAAGTTTTTAAATTATACTCGAAAGAATTATAGCTCATAGACTGTAATGTATAAAAATTAATTTGTAAATCCATTTAGCACTAATAATGATTTCGGAACTTGTACCAGTTCAATGAAACATTATGTCTCACAGAAACATTCTATGTTTCATAAAATAAATAACATTTTTATTTAGTAAAAGTTTCTATTTCATTGTAATTTAGATTTTTTTAATTATGGGGTTGTAGATGTTTGGAATTTTAAATTACATTTAAAATTCATGTCTTTTTCTTTTAGCTAATGTCTTTTTGTTGCCACGTTACTCCTCTGGCAATCATTACAGTTTATTATCAAAATGCTAATCTTTTAGTAGAAGCAACAAATGGTTTTTCGTCTAAAAGTATCTTCGTTTGTTAAAAATTATCTTAAAAAAAATTTTTTGTTAAAAAATACTTACGATCACATCTGGGAGGTGGCCCATTCCATTTTTCGTCTACATCACAAACCAAGCTTCCGCGTCCAACAAGAACGTGACCTTCGTTACAAGTGTACTGAACAGTGCTTAGGTAGTGTCGAGTACCATTTAAAAGTCTGAAGTTCCCATTAGTTATTTTTGCAGGTGATCCACATTCCAAATCTATATACATAAAAAAATAAAGTTTATTTATTTAAATGTGGAATTACTTATTTGTGTAGCGATATTCATTTAAAAATTTTTACATACTTTTTTTTTTTTATATAGAAGGCTTTTTATTTGTTACTTTAATTTGAATAATATTTTAATTCTAAACCTTAGTCTTGCCTTTGTACAAGGGCAAATAATAATAATAATAATAATAATAATAAAGTACTAAAGTCACTAATGTTTACTCATATAATTATGATATATTTTAATTATATTAGTAAACATAACAATTAAGGTATACCTTAATCATATAATTAAGGTTTACTCATATAATACACCACAATTTAAGACATTTGGTATCATGTTACGAATTAATTCTATTAATAATTAAGTGTAACATTTTCTAGAACAATTTAAAAATATAAATAGTTTTTGACTATTTTGAAGTAATTATAAATATGAGTATCGAGAGCATTGCATTATCAGCGTTAACAACTCCGACAAAATCCCTAAATTCTTACAATCATTAGAAATTAGAACTAAACCAAATGATAATAATTTTGAAAAAAATTTCTTGTTTTACATCTAGGCTGAAGGTAAGAGGTTCGCTCCTTAAAAATATCTGGCTTTTAATTTCTTACATGATTTGTTTTCATATTAATTTATTTTCACATTTAGATATAGTTTAAGGAGATATAACTTTCTGGGGAATTATACCTTTGACTTTCGACAGCGAGAAAGTTTTAAATTTAAAAATAAATATAAAATAAATCTAAAAATCTCACATCGACATTTTGGTGGGAATTCACTGAAAAATCCTGATGGCAAGCATGTTCTGATGTTAGGTCCGACTAATAAATGTCCAGGAGCACATCTATATTCGATAACTGAGCCTATATCGAAATTTCTTGCGATAATTGTAGAATTAGCTGGTCTTTCTGGTTTTCCACATGTTGCTGGTTCTGAAAAGAAAAGAAAAATATCTGCCTTTTAATTTCTTACATGATTTGTTTTTATATTAATTTGTTTTCAAATTTAGATATACGTATAAGGCAAATACACCATTAGATGACACTTAAATTTAAACTCTGAAAAAAAGTTTTCTAATTCTTGCATAGGTTCGAGCAACGCTCACAGTTGGTGCTACACTCTTCCGCTATTAATGTCTTGAACAAAAAATATTTCAAGGATCAATTTTAGAATAAGATTAGTTTAACTGAAATAATTACAACTTTCTTTCATTTTGCCGTTTCTATCTGTAGTTTTGAATAAGAAAATAAAATTTGGTTTTACTTTGTCTCTCCTTATTCTTAACTGATTTCTTGTACCCTATGCTTTTATATGAATAAAATAAGTACGCAAAATTCATTTAGTGTACTAAATTTTGTATTAATATACAATATTTTTTTGGGTGTTCATTACTGGTACCACAAAATGTCAGCATGGCCAGTAGTCTTGTATGTAGTGGATAGTCCTGTTCACTGTAAAAAAATGTTGTAATTTTTCCTGCACTTTCTGTTGTATATTTTCAAGCATTTACGCTGTATCAATAAATTCAAGCACTAAATGTTGTTAAAATCGACTTCCTGTGGACTTTAGACCAGAACATCTGCGCTGAAACATAACATCTGTGTCTTTGAACTTAGATGCAGATGAACGATGAATGAACGAGAAGAAGATCGTGGAATAAGCAATGTCCGTCCTCGTCCATGAAAAAGGTTAGCTAGTAATATTTTATTAATATTTTGTATTGATTAATAGTACTTTTACGTTTGCGGGACGCAAACGAAATATCGCCAATTCAATATTATCGCACCAATTCAATATTATCGCCAATTTATATTACTGCTATTTATATTATTATTGCTATTTATATTCGAATCGCATATTGCATTCTTTGCAAATAAACCTTTTTCTTGAAAAAAAATAAAAAAAAAATAGACTGCATCTTCTTCAGTTGTGGGCAAATCCCAAATGTTCATCATTTTTGTAAAAAAAAAAATTAAGGTAGAAGAAAGAATGTTAATATATTTTACTTAGAAAACGAAAATGTTCTAATATGTTCTGATGTTCTAAAATGTTCTAATCTTCTAAAATGCTCTGATGTTAATAATTGGCGATTTTTCGTTTGCGAATTTCGAAAAGTACCTGATTAATTAATATTTCGTTAAAACGCATTAGTTGTAAACATATTGCAGCATGCTAGCTAAATCACCTAAGCTAAATCGTGTGCCAATATCCTTTCAGTGCTATAAGTAATGCTCGAATATGTTGATGACTCCAGCCACTTTTGTCTTAACGATTTACAATTAATTTTTAGAAATCCAATTTTTTTTTTAATCATTCAGTATAGTCCTTTTAAAGTTTTTTCATAAAATTACATTTCTCAAGTTATATGTTGGCGAAGCATTTTTTTATATCAAAAGATTTATATTAACGTGTATAAAATTGCACTCATAATTCAGCAAAAAATATTCATTATTTATCATAATATATTCAATATGTTCATAATTACACATTAATTTTTTTTAAAGAAGATTTTCTTAACTTGAAGTCTTGATAATTTATATAAGTATAAAAACATATTCTTTGAGATATTATTTAACTCTCTCTCTCTCTCTCTCTCTCTTTTTTTTTTTTTTTTTTTAATTGCTAACAGCAAAAAATGTTTGCATGACAGTATGATGCACATACTTTATTTTAAAAATTAAAATAGGTATACTTCCGGGACAGAATAAGAACAAAAATTGGGATCTCTTTAAGGCCCCTTGTCATATTCAATTTCATATTACACTTAATTTGTGTAAAGATCCTTAGAGCTTATTTTGAAAGTTTTATTTGATCATTTAAAACGAAAATCTAATTTTACATTCTATATTTTGTTTCATTTTAAGAATTTTAATCCCGATTTAAATAGAGGTAGAAATATAACAAATTTTAAATAAATAATTTAAATTAGGATGAAAATTCTTTTGTTTTAGTATAGCTTATATATATGTCCATAAGGAAACATTAGCATCTTTCAGTGTAGTATAGATTATAAACTAAACATGAACGGAAATGATAAATTCTCTTCTCGCTGACGTAGATAAATAAATACGGGATGAAATTCCCTTCAAAGACATTGAGATTGACCATCATACCACAAATGCGGTTTTTATCTACTGTAGATATTGAAAGCTTGCTTTTTATTTTTTCCTCTGCCTCAAAGTGCAAGCAAATAGCGAATTGCTAGAAATTTATAACTATCTATAACAAATTATAATGCGCGTGTTTTGTGTTTAGGAGACAGATATGTATAAACTTGGCATTACAGAATTTTGCATTTTTAATTTTGTTAACGTTTTAAGAATAAAAATAATAAAATAATAAAAAATATAATCCTAACCTTTTTCCATTTCTTCTTTTTCTTCTTTTATTTCCTTGTTTATTTATTTTTTTATTTTTACGCAATAATAACATTATACACATAGGGGGGAGGGGGGGAAAAAAACATTTTTTTGTTCCAAGCATTAGTTAAAAATATGGCATTTTTAGCAGTCATAGCTGCAATTAAATATAAAATTATAATTGAATATCAACCCTTCAAAATCATTTACAATTTCTGCAATCGCTTTTAAGAATATAGAAGATTTTAGCAGACACAAAGAAATCCACTCCCCTCCCCACTATTTCTTCCTAAATACTTTAATGCACTTTTATTAAAGGGAAGAAATACATGCGTATTTCTTGTCTTTACGAATGAAAAGAACTTTTTTTTTTTTTTTAAGCGTGTCAAAAAGTAGTGAATTCAGGTTTCATAATGGCCTTAGTGTGACCTATGCATAAAAAAAAAAAAAAAAAAAAAAAAAAAAAGAAAATCCGTGTTTGTTTGTGGACCAATTTAAACAATTCGGTAATAATGTGAGAATTGAAGCTGTTTGTCTGACCTTGGGTTCAAGGTTCGAGAGAAGTGCACTTCATAGCAGTTTTTCTGTGAGTTTTGGAGAAAACCACAGAAAATTCCGTACGACTGTGCCAATGGACATGACCTAGGTTTCAACCTGGCAGCCCAGTCTAAACAATTTTACAGCAGATTCGTTAAATTATGATTACCTAGAAATTAACTATATTTTTTTTCTCTTTTTCATTCAGTAACTCCTACATTTGTTGCTTCCGTCAATTACAGTCAATTCTGTGTAAATTTGTGTTATTTAAAATGAAAACTTTCAAGCGTTATGTTTACAGTCAAACTTTAATTTTACATTTAGAAATTTGTGAAATCCGTCTTTCAACTTTCAAAGTATTCCTATTTCGCTTAAGCAAGTACCTTTCGCTCATGTCTTATATTATATGGGAAATCTATCTATTAGTGTATTAATTGTGAAAACAATTATTCATTTTTGAGAATTTAAGCATGTATCAAGGGTAACATTCAGCACTTTTTTTCTACTACTGTTTCAATTGCGAAAACTTTTATTATATTTTTACTTTGTTTTTTCCGACTAACTAAATATAGTGTGGGTGATTAAATTATTAGATTTCCTTCTTTCTTTCTTTCATTATTTTATTTAACACTTTTTTCGATTATTAAAAAAAAAAAAAAAAACCTAGACGAAATGTCCTGAAACCTCATGATGCAAAGAACATTTAAAAACCCGTCGTTTCCACAACCGATTTTGACTAGCGTGCGCAATTAGCGCCCCAACCACAAATTCAAGAATATCAAAAATACTTTGGATCACCCTGTATCATGAAAAGCTACAAGTCAGCTACAACTGACTTGTAACTTTAATACAATATTGCACATACTACGTACAATATTTATATGTTTTGGTACGGGATTTGTGCAATTATACAGGCCGATTTTTTTTTTTCTTTCCCCAAGAATAACGTTTTTTTTTTTTTTTTACAAATACTTTGCTTATAACTAGATTATTTCCAAAAAATTTTATAAAAATTGCTGAAAATTTGCCAAACATTAGAGAAACATATTCTGAAACGTAAAATTCATAAGCTTAATATTCGTTGAGAAATGAGTATTGTAATAAGTATTATTTTACTGTGCATGCGTGAAAGATAGAAAATTTTTTATTGTATAGTTAGAAAGCTAGATACATTGAGCAACTTTTGTATAAGATTCAGTTGAATAGAGTAAAAATAATCAGGTTGTCGGCAAAAGAACGACCCAGATTTTAGGTATCTTTCAGAGTTGAAATTTCAAAATGCGCTTTACACATACCACGCATTTAATTTGAAAGTCCAATTATTTTAATCACATTGCTGAAGTTCTTTTTTGTGAAAAACCCCTTATGAACTCACAAATCTTAGTAAATAATAATAATAATAATAATAATAACGTTACAAGCCTATAAGAGGTTTTTCACACACACACACACACACACACACACACACACACACACACACACAAAAAAATCGTGGTTGAAGTAATTGGATCTTCAAATTAAATACGTTATATATGAAAAACCCTTCATGAAATTTTACCTCTGAAAAATACATAAAATCTAGCTCATTCTTTTGCCGACAACTTGCTTAATTTTTAATCCATTCAAATGATCTTTTGATAAAAGTTGCTCAATATATCGAGCTTTCAACGTATATGTAGTAAAAATTTTTCTATCTTTCGAGCTTGCGCAATAAAATCATATTTTCTAAAAATGCTCATACCTCAGCGAGTATTACACGTGTGGATTGGATTTCATGTTTCATAATAATGTTTCTCTAATGTTTTGTCAATTTTTCTATAAGTTTTTATGGAAATCCGTTCTAATTAAAAGCAAAAGACTTGCCATTAAAAAAAAAAAAAAAAAGTAATTTTTTTTTTTTGGGGGGGGGGGAGTTATATCCGCCTAAAAATATGCGCAATTTCCGCACCAAAACATACATATTGTACATAGTATGTGCAATAATGTGTTAAAATAAAAAATCATTTGTAGTTTTTTATGGTACAGAGTGAATCAAAGTATTTCGCTCTTCTTCAGTATGTGATTGATCCCCTAATTCCCCCTCTCGAATAAATCGATTGTGGAAAAACAATGAACTTTTAAATGTTCTTTGCATATATGAAGTTTCAGACCTCTACGTCAGGTTTTTTTTTTTTTTTATCGAGAAAATGTAAAAAAAAAAAAAAAAAAAAAAAAAAATAATAATAATATAATTTAATCACCCACTGTAGTGATTATTCTTAGAAAATATTTCATCTTTTTTGTATTTAGGTTCATACTACCAACAACGAATACACAGAATCGAGGTTTTCTTACTGTTAATCTCTTTAACTTAAAAAATATTCGCGATTTCATTGAAGGAACGCATTTTTGTCCTAAAGCTGAAAAACATCTCATTCTCAGAGTGTATTGCTACTAATGATTTTCCATTCAAAAACGTGCGAAAGTTTGGAAAGCATGCAAACAATTTTATTGATTAACAGCAAAACAACAGCCTATATTAGCAATTAAACGTAAATTTCGAGAAAGAAGAATAAAATTTCATTATGAAGTTGAAAAGTTGACGCATATTTTGCGAAATACCTTTGAAGAACTGCAAAAATTATCAATTACGCAAAGAAGCAATTGCACATTTCGGTAGTTATTTGCGTGTTTAAACATCAATTTTAGCGACGAAATGATTAAATTTTTTAACACTAAGTTACCAATTTATCGCGTATTTCGGTAAGCTTTGAAAAAAGGGTGAACTTTATCTTTTGGCGGAAACTTATTTTGGAATTATTTGCATTATTAATTTACGTAGAATCTGAAAACCCCTTTATTAAATTTTAACTCTGAAAAATATTTAAAACCTACCTCGTTCTTTTTCCGATAATTTGCTTACTTTTTACTGTATTCTTATGAAATTTTGACTAAGTTGCGCAATATATGTAGCTTTTAAAACTCATATCTTAGCGAATATTACACGTGTCAATTTTATGTTTCAGAATAATGTTTCTTTAAAAATTTGTCATTTTTTCTGCAACTTTTGTAAAATTTTGTAGAAATCCATTCTTCTTATTAAGTTTTTGGCAAGTTTTTTGTTTATAATTTTTGAAAATAAAAAATTATACCTGTCTAAATAATTGTGCTATTCCCACAAAAAAAAAAAAAAAAAAAAAAAAAAAAAACTTAAAAATATTGAACACGGTAAGTGCATAATAGGCGAGACGTATTAATCCTGGACAACAGGTCTAACAGTCTTACAGTGGTCACAACATACTACTTTTAACTGCAATACAAAATTTAATGATTTTTAGCTTAAAAAAAAAAAAAAAAAAAAAAAAAAAAAAACAGGATTTTGCATGGGAAAATCTTGCATTTCTTTGGAAAGTGAACCATTCAATGCATAAACAAAAAATAAAATCTGATGCATAAAAATGTACACCTTAATTTTTAAAACTTAGAGAACAGATAAAAAACAGTTATAAAATATAAAAAGATGGAATAAAAATCTATGTGATATTAATTATTAAATAAAAATCGTATAATTAATATATTTAAAAAATGAAAGAAAAGAAAACAATGCGTTAAAGTTACAAGCCATTCGTAGCTTTTTAATGATACACGGTGATCAAAAGTATTTCTTCCTTTCTTTGATTTGTATTTGCTATCCTGTTTACACTCGTGACTATATCGATAGTGAAAAATATGAAATAATAAATATTCTTAGATATCTGAAGTTTAAGGCCGTTCTGTCCAGAATTGCTTTTTTTTTTTTTTTTTTTGGTGAATCGAAAGAATGCAAAAAGAAAAAGAAAATGATCATTCATTATAGTTTTTAGACTTACTACAGTATATCACGCGTTTTTTTTTTTTTTTGTCACCCATTTCTATACCATTGATGCACATAGTTTCTTTGGTTGACCAAATTAAGAAACTGCAAGTCACTGTGGTGAAAGATTACCTCAGAACAGGGACGTACAAGTCTTTGAATAAACGTGTACAAATAAATTTGTGAAAATAAATTTCTATTTATTTCTAAGAAAAATTCTGGTTGTTTAAGCATTTAAATAAGAAAATCCTGCTAAAATTTACATGTGGAAGTGTCTGAAAACTTGTGAATCTTTGTTCGGAAGTAACCTCATGAATCTCTTATTTGTTTTCTTGTTTAAATAATTTATTATATATTTTTTTAGGGTTCTTAAGCACTCTCTTTCTCTTGCCCCCCCTCCCCCCTTTTTTCTTGTAGGATACTTCTAACAATAGATTTGTTATCAAATATATTATATTGCTATTAAATTTATATATAACAATTTAAAAAAAAAAAAAAAAAAAAAAAAAAATGCCATACAAAGTTAAGGGTAGAGAAAATAAAGGAAACTATAGGACCACATGAACCCTGTGCTATTTCAGTACTAAATTAGGATATATCAAATATATATATAATTTATTTTAAAGATCTGTCTTTTTTTTTTTTTTTTTTTTTTTTTACAGTTGCGTCAATTCAATCCTTGATACATCATATATCTTTCTTGTATATTTTCCTATACAAATTCACTGTGTAAAAAAATTTATTAAAAATAATATTTAAAAAAAATATATTTCATGATAATGCAGACGATTTCTATATTAGAGAAGAAGTATAACACTAAATATCGAAAAAAGTCAATTTTATCCTCAATGTTATTATTATTATTCTGTTAAAAATGAAAAAATCTATAACTTTATTTTAAATTATCGCAGATCGATGGTTGAACCATTCGTTTTAAAGGTATTGACGAGCTCTTTTAAAAGATACCCATCTTGAAAATTTACTCCTCTCGAGGGAGGGACTTGGCCCCCAAGGGTGGAGGCGAGGCTCTTACATACATTCTTTTTACCAGTTGAATTATTGCAAATAATTGTCATATTACAAATAATTATTTTAAATTTCATAATGATTATTAAAAAATAATTCTCTTTATGCACATTTATACAAAATTTTGTTCTATACCACCGGGTTTAAAATTTAGAAAAAGCGGGATGGCAACGCAATCTGTTGGATAATTTTTACCAAAAGTTGATAGTCACTAACTTATGTCAAGGTGTAACTACATACCAATTTGTACGAATTTCCGTGCAGTAATTCCTGAGATACAATTGCCACAATATTTTATCACACACAAACACACACACAGACATACATTTTCTAAAAATGGTCGAATCGTGTTCTACAGCTCACAAAACGTGTAAATTCATCAAAAACCCGAGGATGAAAATTTTTACGAATCCAATACTTTCTTCTATTGAATATAAAAGAAAGTAAAGCTGCATTTTTATAATGGTTATCTCACATATCAAGTTTTGTACAGTTATATGACATATAAGTTGAGATATAGCCATCCCGTTATCGATGAAATTTGCAGTATAGCAGCGCCACCTATTGGCCGACAAGCATTCAAACTGAATCAGCATAATATGTCTCATAATCACCTTCTCACATATTAATTTTTGTTTGATGATACGCAGTAGAACCTGAGATACAGTTTTCCTTGTAATTGTGGAAATCGCTGTGTAGCAGCGCCACCTGTTGAGAAATTTACACCAGAAGTTGACAAGCGCTAATATATGTTAAAGCACACCAACATACAAATTTATATGCAATTCTGTGCAGTAGTTCCTGAGATATTGTCTTTCTTTAAATTGCGGAAATCGCTGTATAGCAACGCCACTTGTCGGCTGATAGGCATTCAAACTGAATCAGCGAAATACCTCATATTGGTCTTCTCACATATCAATTTGTATTGGATTATACGCAATGAAACCTGATATATAGCCACCCTGAAAATGCAGAAATCGCTGTATAGCAGCGCCACCTGTCGAGCGCTTGACACCAAATATTGATAGGCACTAATTTAGATCAAGGTGCATCTACAGATGAATTTAAATGCAAGTCTGAACAGCAGTTCCAAAGATACAGCTGTCACAAAATTTTTGTCACACCCACACAGACGGACAGACAGACGTTTTCTAAAAATGGTCAAATCATGGTCTAGACCTCTCAAAACTTGTAAATCCGTTGAAAACTGGAAGTCAAAATTTTTTACGAATCCAATACCTTTTTCGATTGAATATAGAAGAAAGTGAAAAAGAAAAAAAAAAAAAAAAAAAACTTAAAATGTAATTACTGATTGAATTGAGTTAAAAATTAAAAAATCTAAAAAAAAATGTTTAATAACAATGTTTAAACATTTATGTGAGTTGTGAACTTCTAGATTGCAAAAATGTACTTCAAATTCAGTGTTACTAGTTCGTTGTTTAATGCTTATATTCTGAAAAAAAAAAAAAAAAAAGAAATGTATCGTTATTTATTGCTTTTGTTCGACGTGAATGTTTATAATACTTTGGGACATCTGGTTTCCTACAATCACTTTCAGTTCACACGATCAGTAAATTATCTTTCTACAGTTGCAATTTTCGCGCTTTGTTATTGTTTATTTGCTCTAGATAAGACGTTAAAGAATATTATTATTCTGCCTTTATGGAATCCGTTTCCTAAAGGTGGTTATTTTACATTACTTACTTTCTTCTGTATTCAATTGAAGAAAGTATTGGAATCGTAAAAATTTTCAGCTTAACATTTTTTGATGGATTTACACGTTTTGCGGATTCCAGAACACAATTTGACTAGATATTTTTAGAAAGTATGTGTCTGTCTGTGTGTGTGCGTGAAAAAAAATAATGTTGTGGCAACTGTATCTCAGTGCAGATAACTGCATATAAATTTATATGCTGATGCACCTTGACCTAAATTAGTGCCTATCAACTTTTGGTGCCAATTTCTCAACAAATGGCGCTGACATTACGCTGATTCAGTTTGGATGCATATCAGCCTATAAGTGGCGCTACTATACTGCAATTTTCCCTGAGAACGGAATGTGGCTACATCGTAACATCTAAGGCATATAAAGGTACGATACCCAATGTATGACGTAACCATTATGAAGACGCATTTTTTAAGACTTTATTTATAGAGAATTAAACAGTCTTTCTCTTCTTATATTTAGTGTTAGTTTTTTATAAAATGAAAATCATTCATTATGGTAGATAATTTAAATAAATAATATTTTTAAGAAAATATTTCTTCTTGGCGAATTCCTATGGGGAAATATAGAAGAAATTTTGAGGTGGTCACAGCATACACTAGCTTTAAATAAAATCACAACAAGTATTTCTTCTATATTTGCTGTATATACAAGTATAAATGGAGAAAAATAACGAGGATTGAATTTCATTAAAAGTAGAGGTACACACAGAAAAATGGAAAATCGAAACTTGTCAAGAAACGTGTTATCTTTGTCATAGTACACGTTTTCCTAGTATATTGACAAATTTGCACAAAATTACGCAACATTTTAAACAATCAAAACACTACCTGACAATCCCATTTAGTCATGAGACACAAAAGTCGTTTTATTTTACCATGTATCTTTAATGTGTTTCGTCTGATGATCCGTTTTGCCTCTAAAACTTGTCAGATGACTAATTTCCCAGGTACAGTTTTCATTTTCCTCAAATTTGACCGGTTAGTCAGATGAGAGAATAAAAATAAATTGTTCCTGTTTTGTCAATTGACTAAGAAAAATTTGTTTGGCTAGTCGAAAAGCTCAGCATTATTATTTTTTTTTTATTTTTTTTTTTTTTGTTTATTTTGTTTTATTTTTTTTGTCTCCTTCTGACAACTTGAGTTAGTCAACCGAAATCGAATAATTTAACTTATCAAATTTCGCGGGATAATGCAATCGCAAAATTCGAAATCCAAATACTTAGAAGTCTGAAATCGTGGATCCGTTGATGTTGTTTCGGTTCCATTTCCATATTTGTGATAATTTTCATTTTAGAAATAGACCGAGAGATTTTAATTATCTGCGAATCGAGTTTACGGTCAAAAGTAAGTGCGAAATACTTTATTTATTTTGTGTATATATATATATATTTATTGTAAAGCTTTGTTAGAATAGTAAATTGTAAAATTCTAAGCTTTAGCAATCTTCTAACAATATCAATTTGTATTTAGAATTTGTTTTAATTTATAAAGTTGTTTAAAACGTATAAATTTTAAAATACGTTATTATAAATCTTAGTTTTGCGTATCGTTGTATTATAAAAATAAGTATTTTAATTTGTCTGAACTATAGTTTTTTACATATATTTTTAACATTAAGCTCATATTTATATTTTTTATACACAGAATAGTAACGCTTTATTTTCCCTTAAAGGTGGTTCAGAAGGTATTTGGATTGCAAGAGATAAAAATTCAAAAAAGATATGGAAAAATGCTATTTATAAGGATTTTGAATAACTCCGAATTCTAAGGTATGTTTTTAAATTATCTTTTGCTGCATTTTATCTATCTTATCTCCGAACAAGAATAATATTCATACTTTTTTATATTTAAAATTTTTAATGAGATGAATTAAAAAAATTAAAAGATTCCTCGTTTATCTGTTATTTGTTCTATTTTTTATTTTTTTTATTTTTATTTTTTTTTCCAGTTCTAAATAAATAAATATATCTTTATAATTTAAATATTTTTGGGAAATGGTTGATAATTGCATGTAATAAAAAATGTCTTCATTTATTATTAAATGTTTGATAACAATTTTTTCAGAACAAATTTGAGCAAAAATGATATGAATTTAATATCGCATACTATATTCTTTTCTCAATTTTTAAATTGTTCTTGTGTACAATATTAATTATTGGCGATAAATAATAGATGTCTTAGTTAAAATATAAATAGATTTAACTTCATGTTACTTGTTTCATTCAAATGATTGATGATTGTTTTTTAAAGGTTGATATTTTTAGTTATTAAAATTTTGATATCATATATATATATATTTTCCTTTAGAATAAATTTAATCAAAAATAATATGAGTTTAAATTATTAGATACTATTAAGTATTCGTTATAAACAAAGGTATCTTGTTAAAAATATGTACTTAATTTCATGTTATTTGTTTCACTGAACAAACTGAAAAAATATAAGTTATATACTATAAAAATGAGACAAATTACTATAAAGATACAAAATGATTTTAACCTTCGACAAAACGAGTCATATAGTCTGAGAAAATAGTGCTCAAAAGCTGAATGACAGAATCAGCAGCTATCAGACATTTGTTGATATGTATCATTACAAAAAAAAAAAAAGTATAAGAGTTTCAAGCTTGCCTTTTTTCTCCCGGGGAGAAAAAAAGAAGAAAAAAAAATGTCATGTTGATGCCACCACAAAACTAACTTTCTTCTACCTTTTCCTATATAAAATCATGCAATGGAAATTATTTTTTATTTTTATTTTTATCTATTATTAATGTAGACGATTTTCATATCAGAGAGGTAGTCTAAAGGTTCAACGGAAGTAAATTTTTACCGTACAGATGATCACGGGGAAAATTGCAGTATAACAGCGCCACATATCGCCTATATACACCCAATTTAATAAACATTACGTCTCTTAATGGCCTTTTTATACATTAAATATTGTTCAATTATACGCATTAGAACCTGAGATATAACCCTTAAATTGTAAAAATAGCTGTATAGCAGCTTCACCTGTTGAGCGATTAGCACTAAAAGTTGACATAAACTAATAATTTATGTTAAGGTGCATCTACATATAATTTTATATGCAATTCTGTGCAGTAGTTCCTGAGATAGAGCCTTCCCTGAAATTGCAGAAATCGATGTATAACAATGCCACCTGTCGTGCAATTGGCACCAGAAGTTGGTAGACACTAACTTATGACAAGGCGCATCTGCGTATAAATTAATATGCAATTTCGTACATTAGTTTCTAAGATATAGCCTTTTCTGAAATTGCTGTAGAGCAGCGTAATCTGTTGAGCGATTGGCACCAAAAGTTGATAGACACTAATTTATGTCAAGGTGCATCCGTATATTAATTTATATGCAATTGTGTGCAGTAGTTCCTGAGATACAGTCGCCACAAAACTTTTTGTCACATACAAACATTTTCTATTGTCAAAACATATTCTCGAGCTCTCAAAACGCGTAAATCCATCAAAAATCGAAAATGTTTACGAATCCAATGCTTTCTTCTATTGAATACAAAAAAAAAAAAAAAAACTAAAGAATAGTATGTGTGCAACTGTAATGCAAAATAATTTTAAATTGAAAAAATAATATAAAAAAGATTAAGCATAAGTTTAGATTAATAACAATTAATATGAAATGATTGGGCTTCTATAAATATCCATAAAAGAACAACAGAAGTTTTAACTAAGTGTTAGAATTCTTATGTGAAAACTAAAATTTAAGACACAAAAAGAACCAACTCATTCAAAAATTTATGTTTTATCACTCACAGCTAACTGCTCAAGTGCTTTTTCTTTCTTTCTTCTGTTTTATTTATTATTCTTAATATTATTATTATTTTGTGTGTGTACGCGTGGAATTTGGTTGCGAGGAAGGGGGGTGGGCAATTGATTGTACAATCGAAACTGAATCAGACTCAAAACTATGAAAAAAAAAAAAAAAATGTTTTTCCTATTTCTATCTTCCCTTCTCCTCCCCCCCCCTTTCTTATAGGCTAAAGTAAACAAATACGTAATTTTTCCCATCCGCGGTCATTAAAGTGTTTATTTATTTATGTGAACTGGATTATTATTCTTGTAGCATTTTAGTCAATTAAAAAAAAAAAAAAAAAAAACAGTTGGAGATTTGGTATTTTCTCTAGCTTGAATGAATCACTAAATATATATCACCGAACTTCAAATACTTAACTTAAGGGGTGGGGTGGGGGCAGGGGATGTAAGTAATAGGTATTTCAAAATAAATAAATAAATAAATAAAAAATAAATACACTTGTAACAGAAGAAAACAGCTGCCAATTTGTTGTTTAATATTAGAAATTTTTTTTTTACTTTCTTCTATATGTAATATAGAGAAAGTATTGGATTCGTAAAAATTTTCGACCTCGGGTTTTTGATGAATCTACACGTTTTGAGAGCTGTAGAACACGATTTGACCATTTTTAGAAAATGTCTGTTTGTCTGTGTGTGTGTGTGTGACAAAATTTTGTGGCAACTGTATCTCAAGAACTACTGCACAGAATTTGATACAAATTGGTATGTAGTTGTACCTTGACATAAATTAGTGCCTATCAACTTTTGGTAAAAATTGTCTTACAGGTTGCGTTGCCATCCCGCTTTTTCTAAATTTTTAACATGGTGATATAGGACAAAATTTTGTATAAATGTGCATAAAGAGAATTATTTTTTAGTAATCATTATGAAATTTACAAGAATTATTTAAAATAGAGATAGTCAACTGAGAAAAAATTTTTGTATGCGTAGGAGCCTCGCCACCCCCCGTGGGGGGGAAGTCCCCCCCTCGAGGGGAGTAAATTTTCAAGATGGGTATCTTTCGAAAGGTCTCGTCAATACCTTTAAAACGAATGGTTGAACTATAAATCTGCGATAATTTAAAACAAAGTTATCGATTTTTTTTACTTTTAACGAAAAAAAAATTAGAAAAAAATCGTTTTCTTTTTTTTTTTTTTTTTAACGAAATTTAACCAGACTTCGTATTTAGTTGGCCCCTGACATAAACTGAGGCTGATTAGATTTGGGGATCAATCGCTCAACAGGTGGCGCTGTGATCGTATTTTTTCTAAATTTTTAACATGGCAGTATAGGAAAAAATTTCGTATAAATGTACATAATGAGAGTTATTTTTAATCTGTGATTGTGAAATTCATATGAATTATTGATAATAGTAGTAGTTAATTAGGGAAAAAATTTGGGGCATCGCTTCCCCCCCTAGGGAGAAGTACCCCCCCCCCGGGGGGGGTGTAAATTTTCAAGATTGGTATATTTCGAAAGGTCTCGTCCATACCTTTAAAACGAATGGTTGAACTATAAATATAAGGTAATTTAAAACAAAGTTATCGATTTTTTTTTACTTTTAACGAAAAAAAAAAAAATGATTTTTTTTTTTTTTTTTTTTTTTAATATTGTTACTGCGTGAATTTGTATAGTAAAATATAGAAGAAAGTCTTGTGGTGGCCAAAACATACTAGTTTCAGTATATTTTTACTCCATTACCCGACTGCCGTAGGTAATGGAAGTATTGTATTCGGTCCAAAAAATCGATATCAAGATTTCACCTGATTTACATGCTTTAAGGTCCCCTGAGTCCAAAAATGTGTTTTTTGGCGATGTCCTCTGACTATGATATCTCCTAAACTAATAAAAATAGAATCACGAAACTTCAGAATTGAGACAGGTCTGGTGAACATATAAATTTTTTAAGTTTTGGTGAAAATTAGAAAAATAGGAAGTGGGATATCCGAAACCGGAAGTGAGTTCGTAAACCCGTATCTCAAAAACGGCTCCAACGATTTTCTTCAAAGTTACTGTATAAACACTCTATTAGATGTCCTTTCGAATGATATAGTTGGTTAGTTCAGGACAATTGATAGGCGTCCTGTATGAATAGCTCAATTTCAGGTTTCGCAAGTGCGTTCCTTCCAAAACGACTGTATGTATTTTTTTCAAAGTTGCAATATTAACCCTCTTTTAAATATACTTTTGTATGTAATTGTTGTTTTCCGGTCAACAATTGAACATGCCAAGTCGCTATCTCAAAAATGGCTCTAACGATTTTCTTGAAAATTGTTACATAAACCCATTTTAGGTATCCTTTCTCATGCTTTACGTGGTTATTACAGGACAATTAATAGTCATCCTGATCAGTTAGATCTGTTTTAGATCTTGGAAACTGGTGTTTCAAAAAGTAAAATAATAATAAAAAAAAACTACCCCCCCCCCCACCTTTTTTCTTCTGCTTTTTTTAAACTCGCTATGTAAACTCTGTTTTATATGTCTTTATGCTGTATTAACTTTCTCTTACTATAAAATTTTTAGTTGTCTATTTCATTAGGTCAATTCTATGTCTTCTGATCACATTAACTCCAAAAAGTGCATATAACACGTGTAATAGTGGATAATGGAAGTCGCTGTATTTAATTTATGCTGTATTAACTTTCTCTTACTGGAAAATTTTTAGTTGTCTATTTCATTAGGTCAATTCTATGTCTTCTGATCACATTAACTCCAAAAAGTGCATATAACACGTGTAATAGTGTATAATGGAAGTCGTGTGGTTGTTTCACACCAAATTTTTTTTATTTCCGTTTTCATTTTTATTTTAAGAAAATAAATATTCAAAATTTCCCCCGAACATCGTTCGCGCGTTCGGACATATTCTGCACCCCTGGAAATATGTTAAAAGGCACTTTAAAGAAATTCCTTCCATAGACTGTACTGTATTGGACGGTTCGTATTTGTTTGAACATACATAAATTATATAAATAGCATTTATAATATGGTTGTCAGCTTCCAAATATGTTTAACAATAGTGTACTAACAGCAATATATTCATTTGAAAAAAAAATCTATAAAACCAGATCGATTAAAAAAAAAAAAAAGCTTGTGCGTGCGTAATCAAGTAGTAAGTAATCATACGAATACGAATCATACCCAAATTAATCATAAGAATTATAAAGTAAGTGAAATATGACAATATATATATGCATCATCATTATCAATTTCAGCCTTTATCAATCCACTGCAGGATGAAGGCCTCTCCTAGGTGATTCCAAATTGCCCTGTTTTCACATAAAAATTTATAAACGAGTATATAATAATTTATGCATAGATTAAGAAAGGTTTTGATATATGCAACTTCCTAACTAAATGCAACCTATGCAATGAGGTGAAATTTACACCTCATATAACGTACTTCTTAGCGACATCCTAATGACCTTTTTTTTTTTTTTTTTTCATTTTAAGGTTTGCGAGCTCCATTTTAAACCTGGTGAAATTATACAAACAGTAACATATTTTAATGAAAAAGAAGAAAAGTTATATCAAGTCCCAAGAAATGAACCAGTTGTTAAAGATGGTGCTATTCCTACGATTTTCAGTGATTTGCCATCATATCTATCAAAGCCAAGTACATGAAGACAAAGTCCTGTGGAAATATTTCGTTTTTGTTTAAGAGCTATTTAGATTTGTAAATAATCAAGTTGGAAAAAGTTACCAAATAATGACTAAAAAAAATTGAGAAGTATTGCAAAAGCCAAGGCAAAAAAATTACGTTTTATTACCTAATGATATTTGTGCTTTTATATTATTATTATGATTAATTTTTATGCAAATGATAGAAAAATCTTCTTTATGTACATGAAACATATTTATAATTTTCAATAAAATTATTTTTTTCTTGATTTTTGTCTTTTATGTCTTATTTTAATTACTTAGTTTCTTATTTAAATAAGCAAATAAATCTATTTAAAATCTTGAGATTTAAAATCTTATTTAAAATGTTGGTATAAAGAATGTTGAAAGTATGTTATCAGGTAAGTGAGAGTTATTTTGGATGATCAAATACTTGTAAATTATTGCTATATATTAAAATTTATCTGTGCATAAAATTTACAGAGATGATTAAATGAAAAAAAAATTCTTATTATATACGGTAAAAGGTGTTTTTAATGCAAATTCTATGTCCACCCTCACCTAAAAAAAAAAGTGTATCATTAATATTTATGATTTTAAAACTTTAAATAACCGGAAATTTGGAGTTTGATGTTATTTATAATTTAGTACATTGTAACTTCTATACCTTATATATCGTTAATATTGTCTATATCAATACATTGTATCGTCGTACCTGTTTATAATTTTAATTTGGTGAAAAAATCCATTATTTAAAAAATTTATGCATATATTCAGGTGGCTTAACCCTTTATATCGCACGGGGTCTTTAAAGTCCTGCCAAAAAAATTCCTCAATATAGCCTAAATTTACTACAGGCTTTCATTGGAACTTCAAAGTCCCTATAATTTAAACTTTCTCTATTGTTAAGCAAAAGTAAGCTAAATTTAATATGAGATGTTTCTCTTTCAGAAAAGAAATATAATAAAAAAGTTTAAAAAAAAATAAGGTGATTTGGTATGTAAAGGATTAAGTAAATTAAGTGTTTGAAACATTTTTTATTTTATTTTTTAATGTTTATAATTTGTATTTTAACTAATTACAACATGCATGTTTCCCAAAATTTTCATATTTTTATTTATTGAAAAGTTGTGATTATTAATGGCATCAGTGGTTATATTAAACATAAATAAACACCGCTCAGTTGCTTTATTAGCTATATTAATTCGTACTCTGCTATTACTCCTATTTTAAAAAAAATATATATATTACCTTTGAAATAAATTTATGACTAAATATAAGATTTTTTTTTTTTTATGGAGGGAAAAAATTGGGAATGAAATGGGTAATATTAAAAAAGGGAACTTAAAAAAAGGGGTTTATATTTATTTTTGTAACCACAGCGTATAAAACGAAAGCACCGAGGAGAAAAAAAAATAAATTCTAAATATAATAAATTCTAAAAATAATTCTAAATCCATATATGAGGATGTGCATAAAAAATGGACTAAATCATGTGGCGCCACAATCCATTTGGAAGGTCTTGATAAGAAGGTGTTGGATAAATGCTTGCGTTAATAATAAATAAATGTAGGGAAGAATGTTTAAACTAGCGAATTCTTTGTTTCAGTGGTTTGTTAAATTTCCAGTATTCATAGCTGCTAACTTTTTTATTGATTCCGGAATGTTGTTAGTAATGCTCTTTTTTCAAATCATATTCTTTGAGGAGTAATTTTCTTCATATTTAATTGTAATTACATGCTAAAGAAGATTATTCTAGAAAGAATATGGTATGAAGAAAAGGGCGAATGTTAACAACATTCAGGAATAATTTGAAGAAGTTGGCAGCTATGAGTATTTTTTTTTTTTTTTCAATTGATAGACAAGTAATATTTTCCAGAAAAGTTCTTTAAATGTATTTTCAAGGTTGAACACCTTAAAAGGGAGAAAAGATTAAACAATTACAAAAGTAAAGAGGTTAAGACTAATAACAATGCTTTTACAAAAACCCCTGCAAACAAGCACGAATCTCTTATTCTTCATAAAATATGAAGGATTTTAACCAATTAAAATTTTGATTAATCTGCTTACTTGCCAACTCTACTGTTTTTACCAGTAGACTACCGTTTTTTTTTAGCTATTTCTACTGGTCTGCTGTTTTTAGGAACTTACAAGAAAAATTGTAAAATTGAGTAATTTTACTGGAAAATATATAGAGGAAAATATACAGAGAATACGTATAATAATGAAATGAGGTTTGTTAAATGTATGTGTAAAAATTACAATATTGATTTTAATTAACTCAAAACAAACTTAAATTTTTGAATTTTTTACTTCCATCACCCTACTACCGTAAGTAATGGAAGTACAGAGCTGACAACCTAATCCGGCAAATTGTTAGTACCGCCCCTTTTTCTACACCAGTCATTTCTTAGAGTTTTTTCTTCTTAATTCATCGTAAATACATTTGAAGAAAATTGCTTTAAAAATTAAGTGGTGTAGAAAAAGGGGCGGTACTAACAATTTGCCGGATTAGGTTGGCAGCTCTGGAAGTATTGTATTCGGTCCAAAAATTCGATATCGAGATTTCACCTGATTTACACGTTTTAAGGTCCCCTGAGTCCAAAAAAGTGGTTTTGGCAATTGGTAAGTGTGTGTGTGTGTGTGTGTGGAATCACCAGGCTATCATATCTCCGAAACTAATAAAGATAGAACTACAAAACTTCAGAATTAAGACAGGTCTGGTGTACAGATGCATTTTCCAAATGTTGATAAAAATTGAAAAACCGGAAGTGGGACCGTAAGTCCGTATCTCAAAACCGGCTCTAACGATTTTCTTCAAATTTGCTATATAAACATTCTATTACAAGTCCTTTCGAATGATATAGTTGGTTAGTTCAGGAAAATCGATAGGCGTCCTGTATAAATAACTCAATTTCAGGTCTCGCAAGCGCGTTCCTTTAAAAACATCTTTACGGATTTTTTTCAAACTCGCCATTTTAACTCAATTTTCTCAAAAAAAAAAAAAAAAAAAAAAAAAAGTCTGGTGTGAAACAACCACACGGCTTCCATTGCCCACTATTACACGTATTATATGCATTTTTTAGAAATCATGTGGTCAGCGAACACGTAAAATTGATCTAACGAAGTAGACACCAAACAAATTTCCTGTAATGAAAGCTAATATATATATATGTGTGCGTGTATGTGTGTGTGCATGCATGTATGTATAAATAAATATATATATATATACATATGTAGACATGTAAAACAGAATTTATATAGCGAGTTAAAAAATAAGGGGGGGGGGGGGAATGAGTTATTTTTTCAAACACCAATTTCCGAGATCTAAAACTGACCTACCTAATCAGGATGACTTATTTTTCCTGTAACAACCACTTAATACATGAGAAAGGATATCTAAAATGGATTTATGCAACAATTTTCAAGAAAATCGTTAGAGCCGTTTTTGAGATACCAACTTTTACCAAAGCTTGGCGTACTCAATTATTGAACGGAAAACAATAATTACATACAAAAGCATATTTAAAAGTGAGTTACTATAGCGAGTTAGAAAATAATCCGTACAGCCGTTTTTAAAGGAACGACTTGCGAGACCTGAAATTAAGCTATTTATACAGGGCGCCTGTACACCAGAATTTCATCTGTACAACAGACCTGCCTCAATGCTGAAGTTTCGTAGTTTTATCTCTATTAGTTTAGGAGATATCATAACCAGAAGATTTCATTCGTACATACATACATACACACACATACACACTATTGCCAAAAACTACTGATTTAGACTCAGGAGACCTTAAAACGTGTAAATCAAGCGAAAACTCGGCATTGAATTTTTGGACCGAATACAATACTTCCATTACCTACGGTCGTGGGGTAATGAAAGTAAAAATGCATATAATTCGTGAAACAGTGGGTAATGGAAGTCGTGTGGTTTTTCACACCAGATTTGTAAATAATGCTTTGTAATTAAATAGTATATTTACATAGTCATTGTGAGTGTATTTTCAGTCAGATAAGATAATTAAAAACTGAATTTTGATCCTCATTATCTTATAAAAATCTGGAGAACATTTTAATTTCTAAATGCAGTGAAAATTTAGTTTAGCAATTCTATGAATAACAATTTAATTGTTATTTTCTTAATGAAGCAAAATCTGCTATAAATGTAAAAATTTCTGTTTAAGTAAATATCATAGACAATATTTTTTTTTCCTAATTTTTAGGATTTGAAATTAATTCTTTAATACACATAATCTCAATATTTATTTGTTTTCGTTTGAAAGATGAGTGATTTTTATTTAAAGAAAATTTTTATTTATGGAAAATATTTTGTAAATATTCATATATTTTTCTTTTTGTCTACTGTATATTTATATAAATTCAGTCTCTATCGTTAAAAATGTCAATTTACAAAATCTCTACTGTTTTTTTTTTTTTTTTTTTTTTTTTTTTCCCGATAAAATCTACTGATTTTTAAAACTGATGTGTTGGCAAGTATGAATCTATCTCAAATATTATGAGACATGCTAGTCATTTTTTTTTTTCCCTAACTAATCTTCCTCCACAAATATTATGAGGCAGCTTAATCAAATAGAGACTCGTTTTCCTCTTCAGATATTACCAGACAGGTTAGTCAGGTAAATAATCTTGACTATCCTGCCTCTTCAAATATTCTTTGAAAATTGACTACCTTTCTTAGTCAGATACCTGAGATCTGTTGACTAACTTTCTTAATCAAGTGTAGATTCTGACTAACATGCCTTGTCTTTGAAACTGCGGTTGTTGACTAACCTTCCTGGTCAGATAATTATGATTGTCGACTAGCCTTCTTTGTCTGATAATATTAACCTTCCTAGTCTGGAGTAGTGTTTTGGTGACTAGTTCAGCAAGTACACTTTTCAGTTTTGGAGACTAGTTCAGCAAGTACACTTTTCAGTTTTGGTGACTAGTTCAGCAAGTACACTTTTCAGTTTTGGAGACTAGTTCAGCAAGTACACTTTTTGGCTAGTCAGCTATTTTGGTTAGTCAATTCTGTATTGTCAGTTGAGCATTTTGCCAGGTCACTGTGACCAATTTATTTTTCTGTGTGTATATCTATATATATATATATATATATATATATATATATATAAGCTAGTTTGTTGTGCTCACCACAAGACATTCTTCTATATTTTCTAATACAGATTCGCTCAGTACAGATAATTTATTAAAGCTATTATTTATTAAAATTCCCTACCATAGTGAATGCAGACGATTTTCGTCTTAGAGAAAAAATACACTAAAAATACAAAGAAAGACAGTTTTATTCTCTATAAATAATATATTAAAAAATGCGTTTTGACAATGGTTATTGCACTTATCAAATTTTGTACAGTTATACACCAGAGAAGTTGAAATATAGCTTTTCCTTTCTCGGGGAAAATTGCAGTACAGCAGCGCCACCTATTGGCCGATATGCATCCAAATGAAATTAGCATAATGTCTGATGATAATGGTCTTTTCATATATATATATATATTTATTTAATTACACACAATAGAACCTGAGATATATCTTTCCCTTAAATTATGGAAATCGTTGTATAAAACCGCCACCTATTGATTTATTGGTACCAAAAGTGGATAAACAATAATTTATATCATGGTACATCCACATATAAATTTATGTGCAATTTCGTGTAGTAGTTCCTGAGATATAGAATTGAGGAAATCAGTGTATAGCAGCGCCACATTTTGAGAAATTGACATAAAAAGTTGACAGGGACTAGGTTATGTCAAGGTGAATCTACAAATGTATATGCAATTCTCTGCAGTAGTTCCTGAGATATGGCAATCCCTTAAATTCCGGAAATCACTGTATAGAAGCTATCTGTCGAGCGATGGGCACCAAAAGTTGACATGCACTAATTTATGTCACGATGCATTTATTTATAAATTTATATGCAATTATGTGCAGTAGTTCCAGAGATACAGTCACCACAAAATTTTTGTCACTCACATACAGAGACACAGACTAATATTTTCTAGAAAAAGTCAAATCGTGATTTGGACTCTCAAAACGTGCAAATTCATCAAAAACCGGAAGTTACAAATTTTTACGAATCTAATACTTTCTTTTATTGAATATAGAAGAAAGCAAAAAAAAAATCTTGTAAATTGCGAAATCTTTTCAATTTCCAGAATGTAAATACAAGGTTATACTGTATTTGAATTTATTAATTTATATATTAACAACAGTCGAGAAAGATTTATAATACTTTTCCAATTTTCATACAATTTCTACAAAAGATACATATTAGTTTCGTTGAAGAAAAGAAAACAGATCCAGATACAAATACGGATCTATTTTTCTAGCGGATATCCGCGGATACGAATAGGGAGCTCCGATACATGTCTAGTATATGCAGAATGTTTAAATTAGTTACAGAGTTATAAACATGCCTATAAATTTATGTTTATAATTGTAAAAAATATTTGGAAATGTGCTCTCAAGTCGACCGACTTGCTAAAAACCAAACCCGACCCGAACCCGAACCCGACCCGCAAGAAAAAAAATTCAGTCAACCCGATCCGAACCCGACCCGCACGAAAAAAATATCAGTCAATCCGACCCGAACCCGACCCGCGGGTCGGGTCGGGTTCGGGTAAAATCGGGTTACCCGACTCGATGCAGGACTCTAATCCAACTATCAGAATCATGTTTTCTTTGAAGGAACAAACAAACGTCCTTTCTCTCTTTTGATATTTCTGTGTTTGATGGCGCGCGGCGCCTACACTGAGTGATGCCAGATGGTCGAAAATTATTTCCCCAAACAGGTCTTCAAATTTTCCCAAATCAGGGTTTTTTTTTCTTTTTTTCGAAAAAAACCCCAGCTTGATTTCTACTAAAAAGGGGGAAAAAATCAAGCAGATTTTTCTATGATTTAAACTGAGATTTTTCCGCAAATGAAGGCAATTTTTGAAAAAAAAAATCCCTAAATAACAATAAAGCTATTGAAAGTCTCTAGTCGTAGGGATAAATCATTACATTGCCATCAATGGCAGAAAGTTGAAGAACTCCCCAAAAATGTCCAACTCCCCAAAATTAACTACACTTCGCTGTAAATTTTACAACACTTTTTAAAACAGCATCTTGTAAAATTCACAGCAAAATGCTGTTAATTTTACAGCACCACTAAAAACAGTATCTTGTAAAATTTACAACAAAGTGCAGTAAATTTTACAGCACCATAAAAAACAGCAGCTTGTAAATTTTACAGCAACTGTGCTGGCAGCCGCGGTGCCAGCACCTTTTGTTGTAAAATACTGAAATTTTTTTTTTACAGTGTTCACTACAGGCTCATTCGTCTTTTAAGGCTAAATTCAATAGTAGACATGGTATTGGGCACTATTTTTCCAAATTCAGAATGGGAAACGGAATACCAATTTGTTTCACTCAAAATCAAATCGGAGTACTTTAATATATTCATCAGAGGTTATTTTCCAAATTTCGAAAAGAGATTTACATTTTTTGGAAATAACACACAGAATTCTGAAAATTACCTGAAAGGGTATTTATAAGATTATGACACAAAAATGTTATTTACAATTTAAGACTCATTTTCAGAAAGAATATGCTGTAAAGCTGCTAAATTTTTCAGAGGTAATTTGTTTTCAATTTATGATACAAGTACATATTTTTTAAAAACTTTAATAACGCAGAAAGTACATTTTGTTAATTAAGTATATACTTTTAATCAGTTCCCATTTTATATTGTCTTTTCTGAAAAATTCAAATGGGTCGTTGTCGAGAAAAAAACGTCATTGTCAGTGCAAAATGTCGAAGAAAAAAAAAAAAAAAAAAAAAAAAAAAAAAAGAGCTAGATTTCAGGTATTTTTTTAGAGTTAAAATTTCATAAGGGGGTTTTCACATTCCGCGTAATTCATTTGAAGATCCAATTATTTCAACCTCTTTGCGAAAGTTCTTTTTCGTGAAAAATCCCTTTTGATCGCACGAATCTTAGTAAATAAACAAAATTATGTTAGACTTGCAAACTTATATAAGGGGTTTTTCACAAAAAAGTACTTTTGGAGCGTGGTTGAAATAATTGGATCTTCAAATTAATTACGAGGCACGTGATAAACCCCTTATGAAATTTCAACTGTGGAAAATTACCTAAAATCTAGCTCGTTCTTTTGCCGACAATTTGCTTAATTTTTACTCTATTCAAATGAACTTCCGACAAAAGTTGTCCAATATATCTAGTTTTCAACCTATGTAATAAAAATTTTTCTATCTTTCGCGCGTGCAGAGAGAAAATGTTTTTCATAAAAATGCTCATATTTCATGAGGTATTTATGAGATTTGTATTCCGATTGCAGTATATTGTTTCAAAAGTATTATTTCAATTTATCTGAAAGTGGGAATAATTTTCGTTTAAAACTGTATATCATAAATAAAAAATATGCAGATTTTTTTTTTTTTTTTAAATAAATGCTTATATCTCCGTAATTTAACATACTATCGCCACACAAATTTATCTCCAAGTTGTACTGGGTTTATATTAATATATCCTAAAGTTACAAATCATTTTGTTCATTTAATGATACAGGTGATCAAAAACATTACTGATTTTGCTCAATTTGTTACCTGTCCCCTAAATGTTGTCTTAAACCAATCTTCACTGAAAAACATGAGAAAGGCCCAATTTTTTAAATATCCAATATTTGAAAACATTTCATCCAGAGATAAGTTTTTAAATTGTAAAAAAAACTAATCGTTTGCAAATCTTGCAATCCTTGCTTTTGAGCAGGAGTGTAATTTTTTCAATACTGTTTGTTTTTGATAATAATTTCAAATTAAAAGGTTTAAATTTCAATTATTTATAATTTTCTGTAAAAAATACTACCCTATTCGTAATTATCCTATATTTACACTTATAACTATTCCATATTACCCGAAAACAGCATTTTTCGTTTAATTAAAAAATATTGCATGTAAACACTATTTTTTGTAACATAAAACCATCAAAACACATTAAAAACACTTGAAAAATTGCGCTAGTCGAATCGACAATGATCCAAAATACTTCAGTTTATTATGATGAGTTGATATGGAAATCGTATTCCATATTCACATACTCTCCTCTATTAGTTACTATTCATGTATTTGTTGTTCTTCTTTTATGTTTAGAATATATGTGATTTGTTTTGTTGATTGAGGCAAATTTTCTGTATAAGGGGCATAGGCCTTGGGAGGAATGCCCTTTTTCGGGGGGGGGGGGGGAGGAAGAATCTTTCTAAGGGTTCCTAGCCCGCATCACGTGAGTTTCGTAAAATAATAATAAAATTAATTAATTAATAAAAATAAATAAATTAAAAAAAAAAAATCTGAAAATAGCCGAGCCGCAAGGCCGATGAATAGATTTGGGCTCGAACCCGGCGCCACTCGTCTATAAAAAAGCGTTGAACAACGCATATGAGGTCCCTCAAGTCATTTGCGCAGGAATAAAATAATAAAACTAGTCTATATGAAAAATAGAGTTTTTTAATGTCACATACCGCATTATTTTATAAAGGGGAAAGAAAGGAAACTATAATTTACCGTCTTCTTCCGTTGTGTTTCCTAAAGAGTGAAAGGAATTGCCCAGGCACCCGGTCAATCACATCTCCATATTTCACAGGGAAGGACTAGCATCACTCCAAACCGCTGTATATCGGTGAGTAGCCTCCTTCCATCAATCAATCACATCTCCATAAACCACGGTTGCACTAAGGTAAAGCTAGGCGAGTTTGCGCAAAATTCAACAGAACGTCATAAAAAATCCAAATATTAATTTTTTGTTAAACTATTGATGCATAATTTTGAATTGATCCTTCTTCTATGCATTTCCTACTATTTTTTGTTTGTTTTTGTTCTATTACAGTTTAAAACAACAGCTGTACCAAGAGAGCTATTTTGCACAATCTCTCCCTGTAAGGTAGGAGTGATTGCGCACATGGTAGGAGAGATTGCGCTTAATAACTACAACTACACTGTTAATAATAATAATAATTGCATTTAAATGACATTGTTTTAAGGTATTTGTAAACAAATATTTTTATATTTGGAGTGGATATACCAATTCAATAATTAAAAAATCAGAAAAAATAAAAAATAATTACAAATAATTAGAAAAATTTATTTAAAGAAAAAACATGAAACAGAAAAAAGAACAAGTCCAGATAAAAATCGAAAAATAACATTAAGTTTCTAAATAACAAGTTTAACTTAAAATTATTACATTTCCTTTTCAGCTTGAATGGTTTCTTCTTTGCTGACCGAATTTCTCGTTTTTCACACTCGTTGCACTTATGTATATTCTGAACTTTTCATGCAACCATCTGCCACAAGTAAACCTGTTGACTGATTGCACACCTTGTGTGTAATGCATTTTTGAGCAAAAAAACAGAAAAAAAAAAAAAAAAAAAAAAAGGTAGCACACATATATGTGTAAGATGATATATGACTAGTCCCGCCTACTTTTAAGCCCAGAATCCCCCCCACCGTTTATTTATTAAAATTATTTTTTTTCCCCCTCAAAATCTTCCGTACAAAAATGTTTAAAACACAAAACTTAAATTTCACTTGGTTTGAAATCTTCTCGTTTGAAATAAATCACATTTACGTTTATTTATTTTATTTAATTGAAATTTAGACAATTACAGTCCTTAAAAAGAAGTTTGAGTAGGCTGATATTTTTGCTGGCATTTAGTTTTATCGCTTCTATTTAAGCAGCCGACAACTGCACAAAACTTGAGCATCATGCTTGAAAATATAGCAAAACTAAACAGATATATACAATAACATTTAAATACTTTATAATAAATTTCTCATTGGGTAATATGAGTATTCCAGAGGTAAATACCACTAGAGGCGTGGCTTTTATCGATCGTACCACTCCTGAATAATGCTGAATTTCTGATTTTGGGGACAGTCTCCAAAAAGATGCACCGTCTCCAATGGGCTAAAGTAGTCTATCCACTTGCCGAAATTATTTCCTGGTACAGTTCCAGATATTCAAAAAAACGCATCCTCATTATCTTGTCATTACCAATAAGCTGTGAAATCTCTATTAGTGTAGAATTTTTTAAAAAATCAATGCGCTGTCTCTCTTATATAGCAAAATCACAAACTCTCCCATTTTGATAGGAGAAATTGCGCAATCTTGTATTAAATAAATGATCGCTTTTAGAGAAAATCGTGGTGCTCGTAGCGTTAGTCTAGATTAATAGCTTATAAGAAATTGTTTAAAAAATATTTTGTACTACTGCCATGACATCGAAATTCCTAGGAAGGGTTCTGAAAATTCAAGCATTTATTTTTGAAAGCGAGACAAAATGAACACGTTTTGTCTTTGACTCTTGAAGCAATCAACAACGCACATTCAAGTCTGCGCTTCATTATTGATGTTGCACAACCACCTGAAATTGCAACTCGCCCACTCTATTCTTTCCCGCCGATCCCCTATGTGCGCAATCTCTCCTACCGCGGGATCTCTCCTAGCTTCACCTTATATTTACCAGATTTGAAAACAGGAAATATCGGCCGCTGGTAGGGCTGTTTAAGACGAGATGCAGACTGGTGCTTGACCGGGATTACAGGGAGACTTATTTCCATGTGCCTTCGTTTATACAAGTTAGGTTTGTCCGTAACATTGTAATGAAGGAGAAAATGCATTTTCCCTAAACGTTTTTAATTTTAAATATATCAGTAATTTTATTGCAGCTTTGAAAACTTAAATTTCAGAGTTAAATTTGTATATTTTGCAGATTTTGAATAATTAAACTTTATTAATCCGTTAACGCCCGAATTAATATCGCAAAATATTATTAGCTGATTATTTCCCTACTAAATTAAAACAGACAACTGACAGTAAAATATAATAACTTAAAAAATTCTTCTGATAGTTTTAAATTAAAAACCTATCCTTATTTATTGACGTTTAGTGTTCTAGCGAGAAAACTTCGAGATAGAAAAACTTTGAGATAACAGATTAATTTCCTATTACATGTTGACAAAGATCTCGAAAGTAAAGTATTATAATATATATTATTATTTAATTTGATTTAAGTTAGTATACCTGCACATAAAGCAAAGATATGTGCGACGAATGAAAAATCATAAAATGACTATCCAAATTATGAAATAACAATTAATAGTAGGCACATAAAACTTTCATCGATCATTTAGAGTGACGCTATAAACTGTCACTAAAAAGCAGAAATCATTTCAAGAAACCACAAAAAATATACGTGCCATTTTATTAGCTGTCCTCAAATGAAGACACTGGGCGCTAACGGGTTAATCATCAACATTAAATGTAAAAAGTAGTACATTGTACCAGTGCATTCTTAATTGAAAATTTTTATTTCTTTATAAAAGAAATGAAAAAAAAAATCTTATGTGGCACTCATATTACTTTCTCTTAACATACATTACTTTTGACGTTTTTTTTGCATTTTAAAGTATAAGATAACTCTATTTGAACATTACCAGTGTACTGCTCGTGTGTGTGTGTGTGTTGGGGGGGGGGGACTACCACCCACTTAGCCTTGTCTTTTTTATTTTATTATTTTTTTTAAAATATAAATTATAGACATATTTATAAAGCATTTAAGGCTGTTTTTAACTTTAAAATCCTATTTCAAGTTATTCAGAGAATTTTCGGCATAGAGACCAGTAGGGCTGGAGTAATTATCAATATATCCCCAAGTATCAATATATTTTTTAATATCGCAATAACGATATTAACTATCTTGCTCTGCCGATATATCCCTCTAACGATATTTCTTAGCGCGCACTGAGCGATCGATCGATGCGCCGATAAATAATGTTGACCCCACTAGCACCCATCACCACGCACCGAACAAAGCGAGCGCCGAATAGCTTATACTAATGCAACCCCCTTGTGCGCGCTCCATCGATGTGCCGATAAATAATGTTGAACGCCAATCTTAAATACCTTCTTCAAATTCTGCTTTTCCCACCGCGCACCGATCAAAGCCGGAACAAAAAGAGAGCTGAATAGCTTATACTAATGCAAGATGCAGCCCTTTTCTTTTCCCCTCCTATTCTATTGCTCACTGACTAAAATAGAGAAGCATAATTCCAACTCCCAACCCCAAACGATCTCCCTCTTTCATTAAGAGAAAAACTAAGTTATCGCAGTGTATCTACTTTCTTTATCTTTATTCGTGCTACCTACCAAATCGAAAATATCACTGTCCAAAAAGTCTGAATGATATTCATCGAGAAAATTAAGTTATCACAGTATATTGACTTCCCACTCTACATTCATGCATTTCCCTGACACTAAAATTTAATATAAAAGAATTTTAACTACCGTTAGTAAGTTATTTTTTGATAATATTGCTCATCACCGCTCGTGGATCGTAGGTGATGAAAATCACAGACAAGGCGATACAAAAAAAAAAAAAAAAAAAAAAAAAACGCTTATTATGACGAATGAAAACAATATCTTTTGTTTTAGCTCACTTCCTGCTATTGGTTCATTAATATTGGTCTATTTCAAAGTGTCGATATTTACTGGCCAATAACATGCGAGCTTCAACGTGTGTTTAACAAAGATCATCAAAGCCAAACTGATATCTACTAGAAAAGTTTTTTTTTGCAAATTTTCTTAGCGTTTAATAAAAAAAACTTCTTAAAATATAAGCAATTATAGAATGTAATTTTTTTAATATTTTATTATTATTATTAAATATTTCGATGAAATATTTTTTTTTTTTTTTAATTAAGTCTGTACATCAGTCAGAATACATCAGTCAAAAATTAATTTAAATATTTTATTTCAATAAGTAAATTATGGACTCTAAGTGTGGATCTCTAAGTAAAATATTTAAATTTATTTTTTCGAAAAATTGCTCACTAAGCTAAAAGACGACCTGTTCAAAGAGAAATATTCAAAAAACAGAATTCGAAAAAGTTCATTTTTGAATAAAATATTTTTTATAAAATGACGCGATAAAAATCCCATTGGATAACATGGGAAGGGAGAAAGGGTGCTATCTGACTGATGTAAAATAAAGTTTTATCTTCAGTAATTTTACAGTGACAGTTTCTTTATAGAATTATATAATATTGAATAGTTTATTACGTTTTTTTTTTTTTTTTATGTTGCATATATTTTTTTCTCTTTCCTCCCCCCCCCCTTTTTTTTTAAGCCGTACATGTTAAATAAAATTGGTTTAAATGCAAAATGAGTTACAAATGAGTACAATGAGTAACAAAATGAAACTTTAACATAAGTTTGTTTAAATAATATAATTTTTATACTGACAATATATACATACACACACACACACACATATATATATATATAATTCAATTTTCAATTATTGTGAAACTATTACGAATGTGAATTGAACATACATATTTAAAAAATATTGTAATGATTTGGTAAGCAGATACAAAAATAAAAATCACAAGTAACTGACATTTAGGATGCATATAAGAGTTTTAAGTAAAAAATATTACTCTCTACAACCAAAAAAGGTGTATTCAATGGCAATTCTGAACTATTTATAATGGCATTTCTGAACTAGTTATAATGATTTTCATTTTTATTTAATACCTACATCTTAAGACAATTTTTCTTAAGCTTTCTTTTTAGTAGAATTATGAATTTTGGTATACTTGGTACAAATAAAACACAGATCATATATTAGCTGTGTTAAAATACGATTTTAAAATAATTAAAGCTTAAAATGGGAAGAATAGAGGACAAACTATACAGAGGTGTACTAAAAAGCAATAGTATAAGTAATAAGAAACACAAAACATTGATTCACTTTTTATGCTTTTTTTTTTTTTTTTTAATGATAAAGTTATGGTAGTAATATACCAGAAAATACATGGAAAACACTCTATATCTATACTTGTATACGTTAAAATTCGTGTGCATATATCTTTAAAAAATAACAAATGTCTATTTTTTCCTATCTTGAAAGAAATATCGCAATATATCACTAATATCGATATTAACTTGGTGATAAATCGCGATATTTAATTTCTGATATCGTCCAGCACTAGAGACCAATATAATGATTATAAATTGCATACTCAACACAGAAGAGGACTTAAAATTAGCACAGCAAGCAAAACGCATATAACACACACATAATGCATTTCAACAGAATTTCCAACTATAACCTTAATATACCGAAATTTTTAGGGTTAATAATTTTCATATTCTTTGTGAAACATGTTTTACTTCATATAAAAATATCAGTTAATTTCATAATGTTTAGTGCAGTCTAAAGGTATGTACTAACAAAAAATTCATACATAGATGTACTTTAAAAAAATCTTTTGTGCATACCTATGAACGAATCATTTGCCCAATTTTAATGAAAAGTTACAAATAATATCTTCTCGATACATATTTATAATACTGAGTTTTTTGTAATTTTTTTTTTTTTTTTTTTTAATTATGCTGATAACAGATTCTCTCCGATACGCAATCACTAAAAACCTGATTTTCGGATTTAATTGAACTGAAAACTTCTAATGATAGCAAAAACTCAATTTCGAAAATTTGACACAGAAACAATATTTTCTCTAACACATATGGATAAGAGAAAATAAAAAGTCGTATCAACAAAGTAAACTTGCACATTATTCCATCGCAAGATTGTTCGAAATGAAGTTATTTTTTTTTATCTAGTTCAAAAATCTCATCACTTCAGTTCTTAGTATTATATTATAGTCATTAATATATAAACCTATTAAAAAACCCAAAGGAATACGAATTGAAAAATAATAATCTGTTTTTCGTACAGAATTATAGTTATAATTATCAGTAAATAAATTTTTCTGTACTTGCTTTGAATAAAGTCTGGAAAAATATAATCTATTTTATTTCTATCGCGAATATTTGCATTTCATACATTATACAAGATTACATTTGTTAAGAACAAAATGCAATTGTCAGGAAAATTGTAATTTTAGAAATTAGTTCAAAAATGGTAATAATAAAGCAGTTAACGATGACACAAAAAGTATTAATTTTTGAATGAAAATCAAAAAATATTTTAATACGTGAGATGGCAAAATAATTAAATTTTAACGAAATATTGGTAAAATGGTTTTTAGCAAAATATAAAATTTTTTGGCCGTTTAAACTGGAAATTTTGATTTAGGCGGCCACGTCGCTCATCCAAGCAAGATAACCGCAAGTTAAAAAGCAAATGTTTAAGAAATCGATTTATATTACATTTAAAACATAAAAGAGATTTAGAAAAAGTGTTTAGCAGCATAATTTCTTTAACTACAGTGCATCAACTATTAAACAAAGCAGGTTTAAATGAAAGACATTTTGAAAAAATTCCATTCTTAGTGAAGAGAATTAGGAAAGCAAGACCTCAGATGGCTAAAAAAAATTAAAAAATGATTAGTTAATTATTGGGCTGAACTGGTTCTCTCCGATGAGTAAAGTTTAACTTATTTCGAGCTAAAGAAAACAAGCAGATCTGACAAGAAAATATGACCGACTTGATGAAAATCGCACTTTTAAAACACATTCTCCGTACATTATGGTACGGAGGTGCATAACTTTCAAACAATCGGGCAAATTTTGATGCTCAAGGCATCAATTAACTCGAAATAAAGCACAGTCTTTATAAAAGTGGTGCCTGACCGACTATTTTGGAGGTTTTTGAACATTTCCGCAAACAGCATTTCAAGATTATAATACACCATACTACACGGCGTCTGTGGTAAGTTTATTCACTTCAAATTGTCAAAATTTCCTATCCATTCCCATGAGAACCTATAATTCTGTAAGTAATCATATCTTTTTTCACTTTAAGTTAAATTCGACGAAGGATATAGTAGAATTTCTTCTTTACCAGACATGGAAATAGTCCAAATCGCGATCCGCTCGAAAATGTTTCGTCTATAAAAAGGCGGGGGAGAGGGGAGAGGATTCAAAATTTGCAGTCTACAACTCTGCCAGAACTATAAAAAATTATTTCTCATATTTGGCACATTGAAATTTCTGAGATTTATATTAAAACACTGTATAGTACTACCCCATTGTGCATTAAAGCATTAATTTCATACAAAGGTGGAATTAACCCAATCCAGAATGCATATTTTTAATAAAAAATTGCTTAGATCTAACAAATAAATTGTTGTTTTACATATATTAAAATATAACTTGTTTATTTCATATAAAAAATCACAATAGATTACAAAGTGTATGGTTATTGCATTATGTTTAAAAAGAAAGTTTTGAGCATATTTTAATAAAGTACTTCGTAGAGTGTAATAAAGCGAATTATTAAATCTAAAATGTACATAGGTATCATTTCATCCCTTTGGTATTATGAAAGCAAGACAGTTTTATTTGTTTCAACCATTAATTTTAAAGTTATTACAAATAAAAAGGGTCAAGTTATTACAAATAAAAAGTCATTTTTTCTGCAGTGCGGCTTTTTTTTTTTTTTTTTTTCACTTAGTGTATATATATATATATATACAGACTTGGGAAAATTATTACAATAATTGTGAATAATTGTAATAATTGTGAATTTTATATTCACAATAAAATTCTTTTATTTATTCTTCAACCACATTTCTTGTGACCCCATAGAAAGACGTCCACGGAAGGCACTCCCCCTCAGGCCTAGGACCCTAGAGCAGTCAATCTTCCTTATTCCCAAACACCAACACACCATTAATTTAAATTCCAGTAAAATCATTTCTATAATACAGTATAATTATTTTAAAGAGGATAACTCCAAATCCAGATTTCTGTAAATTGCATTTTCTAAAAGATCTATAATCGTGTAAAACTTTGATTTAAAAGGTTTTTTCACTGCAAAAGTTTTTTGTTTGAAGTGAATTAGATTAGATATTAGACTTTTTAAAATTGAAGAATAAATTACAATGAAGAATAAAGCATGTTGCAAGTGGCATATTTATTCTAGAGATGGCGCTACCAGTAGAAACATAAACTTTGCTGGAATCCACAAACAGTTAGAGGGACTTCACATATCCACTGACCACTGAATTCTAGTTGCCTGTCGTGTTAGAGGTCTGCATGGGCCGAAATTTCGAGGCCCGGGTCCGGCCCGGCCCGATATGAAGTCAAAAAATTCGGCCCGGGCTTATTTTTTAACCGTGTTTGGCCCGGCCCGGACAAAACCCGATAAAATCAGACCCGGCCCAGCCCGATTCAAAAATATGTAAAAAAAAAAAAAAAATGCATGCCTTTCTATTTGTAATTGATATTGTTTCTCTAAATGCAATAGTTTTCAAGATACGTAATAAAAGCTGAAATGTGCCCCCTTTAAATGTCCCCCTGCCCCCCGCTCACCCCCCATGGTTGGGGGCTTTTAGTATGTTGTTCGGGACACTTAAATTTATAACGGTGCTCAATTTCAAAGCAACACGATTTTTTTTTTTTATGTTGATCGGTTTTGGTTCTCCGTTATCTGGATTTTTACCGAAACCACCACTTGCGCCTACTAACCTTATAATTATTTAAAATTTACAAAACATGCTGTATTATCCTTACATATTCCCTATGCATATATTTGTTTTGTACATTAGAAAATATTTGACCAGAACCCATTTAATTACACACTTTAGTTGAATTTACTATTGCAAAAAAGAATTTTTCAAGAAAATGTGTTATTTTGTCCCCCTATATCTCCTAAACTATTGATCATACAAACAAAATGTAGCATACATTTTTGTAGGAAATTTTACGTAGATTAATTTTATAATTGACATTTTTTCTTCAAATGCGATAGCTTTTAAGATATTTAATAAAAACTGAAAAGTGCCCCCCTTTAATGTCCCTCCCTTCCCCCGCTCATCCACCACGGGTGGGGACTTTTAGTATGTTGTTCAGGACCCTCTTGGATATGAGTATGCAAAATTTCAAAACTACACGATTTTTTTTTTTAAATGTTGATTGGTTTTGGGTCTTCGTTATCTGGATTTTTACTCAAACCGCCACTTGCGCCTACTAGCCTTAAAATTACTTAAAACTTACAAAACATGCTGTATTATACTTGCATATTCTCTATGCATATATTTGTTTTGTACATTAGAAAATATTTGACAAGAACCCTTTTAGTTGCACACTTTAGTTGATTTTACTATCGCAAAAAAAAAAAAAAAAAGAATTTTTCAAGAAAATGTGTTATTTCATCCCCCTATATCTTCTAAACTATTGATCATACAAGCAAAATGTACTATACATTTTTGTAGGAGATTTTACGTAGATTCATTTTGTAATTAACGGTTTTTCTCTAAATGTGACAGTTTGAAAGATATTTAAAAATAAAAACTGAAAAGTGCCCCCCTTAAATGGCCCCCTGCCCCCCGCTCACCCGCCACGGGCGGGGACTTTTAGTATGTTGTTCAGAACCCTCTCGGCTATGAGTGTGCAAAATTAAAAAACTACACGATTTTTTTTCTATTCGTCAAATTTTGGCCTTCGTTGCCTGGAATATAGATGTCACAGCTTTTGTTTACTGGATAATTAGAAAAAAATCTTTTTGTAAAAAAAATAGAACCGACTCCAAATAACGTCATTTTTTCTGAATAGAAATTTCTAGATTTCACAAAATGTGTTGAATGGGTTTTGATGATGTACTTGGTGATACTCTTCAACTTTGTCATTCACTTTTTTCTCTAGAACCGTTTTCGAGATAGGAACACTAACTCCGCTATTTTCCACAAGGTGGCGCTGCAAGCGGTTTAACCTTGTACTGCATGGCCACTTTGCTATACCTACATACCATTATTATCACTATAGCTGCAGCCGTTCAGCAGTTAAAAGAGTTGGGACTGATTTTTTTGGGTACCCTGTATTTTCTTTAGATCGTAAAGATATTACAATGGGACCTATTTCAGACCAAGACCTTTTCAACAAAACAAAAAGTATCAAAATCGGACCATCCGTTCAGAAGTTATGAGCTAACAAACATAAAAAAAACATACGGTTTGAATTGAGAACCTTCCTTCTTTTTTTGAAGTCGGTTAAAAAAATGAAAGCAACCGTATGTTGTAGTGTACAGAATTTCTACTGTAGTACTTGATTTTTGAAAGTATAAAATTATTTTTAATTTATATTAGTAACTGTTTGTTATCGTTTATTTATTATGGCTTATTGTTGTGTGTCATACTACAAATCTAAATTTGTAAAAGGTAGTAATATTTCATTTCACGAGATTCCAGTTGATTTAAAATGTCAGAATAATTACATTTTTGTTATTAGTTATCTGGAAATACCAATTGTTATTATTATTATTGTTCATTTTGGTTTCTATGAATTCCAGTAAATTCAATATTACAATAAATGTCAATGAATGTAGTTGGTTCATATTTTGAAACATTTTCTTACTTCTGTGTGTAATGCCTTCTGTTGAGGTCTTTCTAACGGGTCTTAGCCTGTATTTACGCGAGTTATGTAAATAACCACAGAAGACTATAGACATCTAAGCTAATGAGTGGGACTTGGGATCGTATCCATCACTTTGCATTTAGAAGCTTAAAATAATAATAAAGATAATTTGATATTTTCCAATTATTAATGTTTGATGATATATCTAAATTCTTTGATTCTGATGTTTTTTGGAATTTTTTCCTTCCTGATGTAATGCATTCCCTTATGGGATTTTCTAAGAGGTCCTAGCACTTATTTCACGAGTTTCAAAAAAAAAAAAAAAAAAAAAAAACATAGAAAACTCCGAATGGGCAAGTCAACGAGTGCAACGTGGGATCGAACCCAGCTTGCTTAGAGACTGTCAGATGTTTAAACTTCGATTATACTACTTAACTTTGTTTAATATATCTGATTTCTAAATTATTTAATTTACAAACAGCATCATTATAATATTTTTAAAAAAATTAAAAATGTAAAAATATTTAAAATCTGCCGTTTCTTAAAAAGAAAAATTAAATGACAATTTGAAATTTTTAAAATAATGTTTGACGATATACATGATTTCTTTATTTCTGATATATACATAAGTTTTCTACCTCTTGGGTGTAATGCCTTCTGTGATGCGTATTTTTAAGGTGTGTGTGTGGCGGGGAGGAGGGGGGTGCCAGCGGCTGAGAGGTTCTGCGCTCAAAGCTGGTTGATGGAAAGTACTGAATTCGATCCTAATCGCATTCATCGTCCTAGCCGTTTGGAGTTTTTCATGGTTTTCTCAGAAACTCGCGTAAATAGGGTCTGGGACCCCTTAGAAAGACCCCCAGAGGGCTTTCCGCCTGTAGGCCTATGGCCCTAGTGTTTTCAGTTGGCCCTACGACCAACAACCAACCAACCTTTCTAAGGGGTCCTAAACCGTATTCAAATTTCAGTTATGCTGCTCTATTTTATATGATATATCTGATTTCTTCATGTAATACAAACAACACAGATCATCATAATTAAATATATATATATATATATATATATATATATATATATATGTACAATATTTAAAATCCACCGTTTCTTTTTTACTTTCTACCTTTTCTTTCTTTCTCTCTTTTTTTTTTTTTTTTTTTGTAATCATTTCATAAGTTATTCACTTTATAGATAATATAAATATAATATTTTTAAAATAATTAAACATGTAAAACATTTAAAACCCACCGCTTCCTAAAAAAAATTAGAAAGACAGATAATTTGAATTTTTAAATAAATTAATGTTTGATGATATGATTTCTTTGATTCTGATATGTTTTGGGAGTTTCCTTCTTTCTGGATGTAATGCCTTCCACGAAGGTTTTTTTAAGGGGTCCTAACACATATTAACGCTAGTTTTGGAGAAAACTGCAGAAGATTGCAAACGGCTGATCGGGACTTGGGATCGAACCCGGCACTGTCTATTAGCTTATAGATTACCAGATAGTATCTAAATTTCAATCATGTTACTTCATACGATATATTCGATATCTTCCTGTAATCATTTCATAAATTATTCAGTTTATAAATAATATAAGTAATTGTAACATTTTAAAAATAATTAAACATGTAAAATAAACCCACTATTTCTTTAAAACATCTAGTATGTTATGGTCACTACAAGATTTCTTCCATATTTTCCTATACAAATTCCTTAAGTGCAAATATTTTTTTAATACTATTGTTTATTAAAATTATCATACTTGATGAATGCAAATGAATTTCATTGTAAGGAAAACTAACGCTAAATATCCAAAGAAAGTCAGTTTTATTATATATAAGAATAACATTTTATAAATGCGTTTTTATAATGGTTATCTCTCACATCAAGTTTCGTACAGTTACATATGCTTTAGAAGTTGAGATATAGTCTTACTATTGTCGAAGAAATTTGCAATATAGAAGCCCCACCTACTAGCCAAAAAGCATCGAAATTGAATCAGCATAATGTTTCATAATGGCTCTCTCACATATCATGTTTTGTTTGATTATACTTGATTATACGGCATCTACATTTAAATTTATGTGCAATTATGGGCAGTAGTTCCAGATATATAGCATTCCGTTGAATTGCGGAAATCACTGAATAACAGCGTCACCTGTCGGCCAATAAGCGTTGAAATTGAATTAGCATAATGTCTCCTAATGGCTTTCTCATATACCAAGTTTTGTTTGTTTATACGCAATAGAAGCTGAGATATAGCCCTCCCTTAAATTTGTAAAATCGTTCTATAGCAGCTTTACCTGTTGCGCGGTTGACACCAAAAGTTGATAGGCACTAATTTACGTCAAGGTGCATCTACATCTACATTTATATACAATTCTGAGTAGGAGTTCCGGAGATACAGTCGCCACAATTTTTTTTTCACACACACACAGATGGACAGAAAGACATTTTCTTAAAATGGTCAAATCGTGTTCTAGACCTCTCAAAACGTGTAAATTCATCGAAAACCGGAAGTGGAAAATTTTTAAGAATCCAATATTTTCTTATATTTAATATGAAAGAAAGTAATAATAATAATCATAAAAAAAAGATAAATAGATGTTTTAAAATAATTAATGCGATGATATATCAGATTTATATTTGTAATCATATGATAATGAATACGTTTTCACGTAATAAATTATTTAATTGACAAACATAATAACCTTTTGATTATTTATTTTCCTTTGACATTTTTTAAATAATTAAAAATGTAAAATATTTCTGCCGGAAAAAAAAAAAAATAAAAATAAAAAAAAGAAAGGAAAAAGAAAAGAAAGAAAGAAAGAAAAGAATTTTAAATTGAAAATAATTCATGGTTATAGGTAACTTAATATAGCCTTGTAATCATTTCATAAATTATTCAATTTACAAAACGCATCTTTAAGTTCTTAATCAAAGATATTCACTTCTAAAAACGAATAACAACATGATGTTTCTTCACCATCTATAAGAAATAAAATTGAACATTTTCCCATAGAAAATAATGCTTAAAAATATTTAAAAAAAACATTTTGTATATACATTTCCGTAGAAATGTCCATTGCTTTTCTAGTAAATCTGCTATAGGACTGCAGCGCCCTCGAACGACTTCTCGCGCAACTAGCTACAATAGCGGAATCCGCTGATTTTGGAGCATTGCACAGGCAGCTAGTATTCAGTGGGCAGTGACCTATCTTAACTGATGAGCCTCCAATATTTATTCGAATTTTTTCTCTCTATTTAAATTCGAACAAAATCATTTCTATAATACGATATAATTATTTTAAACAGCGTAGTTCCAAATCCAGATTTCTGCAAATTGCGTTTACTGAAAGATCTTTTATCGTGTAAAACTTTCATTTAAAAGGTTTTCCCACTGCAAAACGTTTTTGTTTGAAGTGGATTAGACTTTTTAAAACTGAAGAATAAAGTATAGATAACAAGATGTAGGCCAACTATCTGCCAAGTCAGTGTTGCCAGATTGGAGACTATTTTATTCAACATTCACCACTAAATATTAATTGTGACGGTAGCTTAATTAATCATTTCGAAGATTATTCCTCTCTTTAGTATATCAAATTTCATTTCTCAAATTTATTGGTTACTATTGAATAAGACAAGTCCCCAATCAAGCAACACTGCACCAGGGCCTGAGGAAGGATGCCCTCTGGGTCTTTCCAGGGGGTTCTAACCCGTATTCACGCATTAGAAAAACCCCACGAAGGACACTCCGCCTCAGGCCTAGGACAATACCATTACCGTACCATACCCGTAGTCACGTCCACGGGAGACGTGAGCTGTAATAAATGACAAAGAATAATAAAGTATGTTGCTGCATTTAGTTACACATTTATTCTACAGATGGCGCTAGCTGTAGGGTTTTGACTAGCGACCCTTGACTGAGAGAAACGACAAGGTGTTCATACTTTTTCATTGGTGGAAAGCTCCCTTTGACCGCCCGAGGCTAAGGCTCCTATATATACGAGCTGACGCATCAGGCATTTTGTTGCCTTAGGGTTGCCACATATACCCAGCGCGTTTCTCTGATAAACAAACGACAAACATCTTTTTTTATCGTTTTACGTTACTTTAGAGTAACTTGTTTTATTATATTTCATAATTTTAGCTAAGTAAACTATGATATGGAAGTTTGTTTAGCGATAAACTGCTATAATCATTCAAGAAGTGAATATACAGTGTTCACAGACCTTCTATTACTGTGTATTTGAGCTTTGGCGACATTTTGTAAAAGAAATAGAAACCGCCCTAACAACACATCTTACCCCCATAGGATATCCTCAGAATGAAATGACATCCTGAGAATGTACTGTTAAAAAAATGTGTTTTTAGGAAATATTATTCTTGCTTATTGCTATTATCTTGACCGGATAAGCTTCGGATCAAGATTTCTTAAAATCATTAGGGAAGCGATAAGGACGCCAAGCGGGAATGCTGTCCTCTTTGGAGGCAAAAAAATGGCGGTGATGCGCCGGCCTATTATTTTATTTAAGGGCTCTACCCGAGGCGATTTCGCGCACCGCTACCATAAACATAAGACAGGAAGAAATTGTGACTTTCAAAAATGCATATAATTCATATTAATTAAATGTAATTTAAAGAATTTGAAACAAATTTTCATGTTCCTAACTGTTTTTTCTATTATTAGAAATAAAAATTTCATTGATTTTCGTCAATTCTTTTCTAAATAAGTACTTTTCTAAAAACAGTTTCGTTTTCGATCAATTTCGTATCTCAAAAACGGCTCTAACGATTTTCTTCAAAATTGCTGTATAATCACTCTATTAGATGTCCTTTCGAATTATATAGTTGGTTAGTTCAGGAAAATTGATAGGCGTTCTGTACAAATAGCTGATGTTCAGGTACTGTAAGTGCATTCCTTTCAAAACGACTGAATGGATTTTTTTCAAACTTGCAATATTAACCCTCTTTCAAATATCCTTTTGTATGTAATTGTTGTTTTCCGGTCAACAACTGAATATGCCAAGTTTTGGTAAAAGTCGGTATCTCAAAAACGGATCTAACGATTTTCTTGAAAATTGTTACATAAACCCATTAACCCATTTTAGATATCCTTTCTCATGCTTTACGTGGTTATTACAGGAAAATTAATAGTCACCCTGATCAGATGGATCAGTTTTAGATCTCGGAAATTGATGTAAAAAAAAAAAAAAAAACTCTACTCTCTTTTTTTTTTTTTTTTTTTAACTCGCTTATGTAAACTTTGTTTTACACATCATTACGCGTGTATTAACTTTCTCTTACTGCAAAAGTTAGTTTTAGTTGTCTATTTCATTAGGTTAATTCTATGTCTTCTGATCACATTATCTCCAAAAAGTGCATATAATACGTATAATAGTGGGTAATGGAAGTCGTGTGGTTGCTTCACACCAGTTTTTTTTTTTTTTTTTTTTTGCTGAAAAACAGGAAAAGGGATAAAAAACAGTTTTTTCTTTAAGGCAGCTCTTTTCTATAAAAAATACAGATTTTTCTGTAAAAATTACAGATTTTCTTTTTTTTTTTTTCAGCATGTTGGAAAAACAGAAAAGGGAGAAAAAACAGAAAAAGGGATAAAAAAAAAAAAAAAAAGAATAAAAACAGATTTTTTTTTTCCTCTCTAAAACAGCTCTTTTCTGTAAAAAATACACATTTGTTTTGTACAAACTACAGTTTTTTTTTCAGTGTAGGTACTAGAATAGATTTTCTAAACGTGATCATTAATTTTGAAAGCATATTATGCTCTTACGGTGCAATATATATTACTAGGTCTTCCCTGACAGGAATTAGTCTGAGCGACTTTGCTGAGAATATAGTATTTCGACAAATGAGGGAAATGAAATGCTACTTTTAATTCACTAATTAATTAAGGATAGAGATTCAATTTATACCCTTAAATTTTTTATATCATAGCTGCCAACCTTTATTTATTTATTTATTTATTTATTTATTTATTTACTTATTTATTTATTTACACATCCTTATTTCTTCAAAAAATTTTGCATTATTATAAAACTCATTTTAATACATATATATAAAAAAATTATTCTGTAATTATTTAATTCCAGTGTTTTATTCTCTACTTTAGTATGTGTTAACCAGTCAAATTACGCGAATTGAAACAACTGTATATATTTTTTTATAAATCTAAACCACAAAACATTACATACAGTACGCGTAGTACATTATTACAATAGTAAATTGGCAAAGATTTTTTTTTTTTAATCCTCTTTTGGTTTATGGGGGTCTGAAAGTGCCATTTTAGTCCTTTATCTGACATTTCAGGGAATTGTAAACCTTAAAGGGTTAAATACCACGCAATTACAATTGAATTTTCTCATTAGTGTGATTCCAAATGTAAAATTGTGTGATGTTTTATTTTGTGGTTTTGTTCCATAGAAGGGTTATTCACCATCGAAATTGACAAAAATTTTATGTTTGACCTTGAAATTTGACCTATAGTAACTAATTTAATTATTAAGTTACAGCAGTATAACTAAGCTTGTGACACCTTTACCTTATGTATTTTGATACTAATATTTAAAATTAGCACTCATAAATTTAATTCAAAGAGATTTGTGTCAAAATATGAAGGTCTAATAATCCCATTTTGGATCAGAAGAACGATTTTGATAACCTGTATAAAATGCCAGGATGAAAGTAGAGAAAAAAATAAAAGCTGTTTTGAGCATCTCTCATATGTGCCTATAAGGGACATAATTATCAAAATAAACAAAAATAGTCGAGCAACACACTTCTTTAAATTTTTATGGAATGACCCAAAAAAGAAAGGAAAAATTACACTAACCACCAAATAAGTATTTGGACACTTTTGAATTTAGACGTTTTGTGAAATATCTACAAAATTTCTTCAGAAATCATCTTGAAACTTTGGGAGTATAAAGAACATGTTATACCTCATATATTTCAGTAAAAGTTTTTTCTTGAACAGAAAAAAGGGATCAGTAAAAAATTAAACAATAAGCAAAATATTTTGTATCACCTTGTAAAAAGTAATGCTTGAAATGCGTTTTGGCTATAGCTTGTGATTATAAGGATGTTTCTAATTGTCTGTATAAATTTTTATGAGGCTACCACATATATGCATGGAGATATCACAGTTTCCTTAAAAAATTGCCCCCCCCCCCCCCCAAAAAAAAAGCACTTTTTTAATTATAACGCAAAGGGTATTATACCCAGTACAAAGCCTTTTCAGGAAACTTGTACTACATTAGACACAGTATACTGCAATCAGAATGCAAAAATGTTAAATATTTTCCGAAATATGAGCATTTTTACTAAATAATTTTTAACTAAACGTGCGCTTAGATTAACAAAAAAAAAAAAAAAAAAAAAAAAAAAAAATCATACGCATAATTTAATAGCCAAAAGTATTGAGCAACTTATAGGAAAATATCAAACCAATGTTGTGTAAATTCAAAAAGTTATGAGAGAAAGAATGAACAAAATTTCAGTTCTCTTAAAAAAAAAAGGAAGATGATCGAGGGTTCTATCAATATTTATTTACGATCAACGAATTCTGTATTACCATTGGGCAGTGACTGAATCAAAATAAAATTTGAGTAAAACCTCTTATAGTTTAGCTTTTATTTTGAGAGAAACTGAAATGCTCTTCAATCTATAGCTCATAACTGTTTTAATTTACACGATATTTGTTTGGGGTTTTCATATAAGTAGCTCCATACCTTTGGCTATTAAATTATGCAAATGAAATTTTTATAAAGCTTACGCATCTGTTGTTAAATATTATTTAGTAAGAACGTTCATATTTCATAAGTTATTTAACGTTTTTGCATTCTGACTGCAGTAAGCTGTGTAATGCAGTACGCCAAGTTTCCTAAAAATGGCTTTGCACTGGGTCTAATATCCGACGTGTTATAATTAAAAACATAGCACTTTGTTTTGCAATTTTTTTAAAGAAACAGTTATATCTCCATGAATGTATGCGGTAGCCTCATTAAAATTTATACATATAATTAGAAAAATTCTTAGAATTACATGCTACAGCCAAAACGCATTTCAAGCGTTACTTTTTACAGGGTGATGCAAAATATTTTGATTTTTCTTTGATTTTTGCTGGTCCTTTATCCAGGGTTTCTAGCTTTGACTACAGCATGGCTCCCTACGATTCAATAGCGGCTGTCCAAACGACGCGAAAAGGCCGTACAGCGAGAACTTACATTTTATACCGCTACCTAATAATTGGCGCTGTATACAAGCCTCGGTTTTCGCTGATTTAAAGATCCAGCCATAAGAATAACGTTATACTTAAGCATTTGCAATTAACGCTGTAAGCTCATTAAAATACCGAAATTTTTTTTTGAACATGCATAATATTTAATATCAATGTAATGTAGAATTATATTTTTGTTTGTCAAAATGTTTTCACCACAAAAAATATAATAGAAAAGGTCGTTTATTCATCGTAAATTTAAAGGTCCGGTCCGGTCATAAAAATAACCTTTTATACATGTATTTGCCATTCACGCTAGAATCTCATTTAAATGTCGAAATTTTTTTTGAATGGGCATAATAATTATTTCAATACATTATATCAATTATATATGTTTGTTAAAGTTTTTTCATCATAAAAAATATAATAATATTATAGTTTTAAAAAATTAAAGAACACCTTTTGTAGAAATGTGAACTAAAAAGCACAAAATATCTATCTTAGTATTAAAATGCAGGTTAAGAGAAAATCGTGTGAGTGACAAACCATAATATATACATACATTTAAATCTTTAATTAAAATAATTTAGAATTAAACAAAAACCATTTTTAAAAAATATCCCCTGACTGGGCTCGAACGCTGGACCTCTAGTTTCATAGCGCGGAGCTTTACCTCACAGCCACAGCGTTCACGTAGGGAAAGTCTTTTTTTTACAATATAGATTTTTTGTTTGCTCCCAGAGCGGTTACAAACATACATTATACCTACAAACATACATACAGGTGAAGCTAATAAAAGCATGTTAAAAAGATCGTTTATTCATCGTGATATTCGCGTTCTTTAATGATGATTTGAAGTACTAATGCCTAATAGTAAACTTTTAGATCAAACATGAATTAAATTCGAAAGTACTATATATATAGATATTTATTTAATATTGAAATATTTTTCTGTAAAGGAAAAGAATTTTTTTTAAAAATCGTATCAAAATATGAGCATCTGGAAGAAACATCTGATAATATTTTACGGTGATAGTAAATGTTTTAAATATATATGTTTGTTATTTACTGCATTAGAGTTACGAAAATTTGCATAAGTATATAAAATTTCTTGAAATTTATCTAAATAAAAACTATATATATATATATATATATATATATATATGTGTGTGTATATATTTAATGTTCTCTGCTTATTATTTTACAATTTTTTTTCACTGGATTTTACATTAATACAGTTTTTAACAATATACTAGCGAGCTTCGCCCGCTAGCGGCTCAGTATTTTCAAATGAATCACTAACAGTAACTTTTAGTCTTAAGAAAAGAAATTGAAAAAAAAAATCATTTATGAATGGGTATTAAATGACCTTTCCTTATATACCAGTTGTTAAGAAATGGAACAGTTACTCGGTCGTACAGGGCGTTTCAAAAAAGACGATCGCAAAAAAGAGAAATTTTCGACCCTTTTAAAAATTTTTTTTTTAAATATAAAAAATCCGTATTTAAAAAAAAAAAAAATGTACCGTAAGAATTGGTAATAAATGCTCTTTCTCGTGGTACAGGTGCATTTTCGATATTTCCAACAGATCGGCAGCGATCGCTTTACAAAAACCCACGAAATTTTCTCTCTTTGCTTTTTCTTTTGAGGTAGGCGGTCCCGGTCGAAAATGATGATCGCGTGCCATTTTTGAATCGTTTTTTCGTTAGACATGGGTCGACATTTTAATTAATATCACCGCTAATTAGGGTCGCATCGTTTAGCAAATTAGATAACGTACATCTGCGATAAATTCTCCGTCCGACGGTACCTGTTCGAAGTCCGTGTGACCATTAGCGGCGGAGCCTTTTCTGTTTCAAGCAGTTTCTCACAGACACACACACAGACAGAAACACACACGCGTACAGATTTTAATAATATAAGGAGATTCTAAAGATACTTCGATATTACTTTGTAGATTCTGTGATTTCTTTCTTTTTTTTTTAATGTAATTGAATGTTTTAATACTGAAATTTAATTCATTTTTTTAACATTCAACCATTAAAAAAATAATAATAATAAACTTATTGATGAATACATTATACATAGTATTAAACAGCGGTAGATAGGATGCGCCAGGTTCGACCCCCAGGTAGCATTCATTGACCTAGCTGTTCGGAGTTTTCGGTGGTTTTCTCCACAACTAACATAAATACAGGCTAGGACCCCCTTACAAAGACCCTCACAGAGGGCATTCAACTTATAGGCCTAGGACTCTAATGTATTAATCAGCCTTAAGCCATACAACCACATAATTTTAAATTTTAATACTCTAAAATCGAGGGAAGTAAAGAAAAATTAGTTAGCAAGAAATATTTTTAAAATATTAAAAATTTTGAATTTATTTAATTAAATAGGCTTAGTAAAATTTTAATATACGTAATATTTTTCATTGCAGTGGTTATGCATGCAGATTTTTCATAATTCTAAGACTATGTTAAAAAAAAAAAAAAAAAAAAAAAAAAATCTATAATGATTGAAAATGAACTCAGTGGACCTCAAAACATATAAAAGTTTTAAAATTTCAAAGTCGAATTTTTGACATGATTACAATATTTTCCTTAAATATGTATGTACGGAAAGTAAAAATTATTATAATGTCCATAATTTTCCCTTTTCAGTTGTTAATCCCAAATGAAGATTTATCACTTTAGTATATGTTGAGAAGTTAAAAAATTTATATAAAACTATGTTAGAAAATGCTTTTAATTATGAAGAAAATCCAACTATGAGAATTTCGTATATCTATACGTTTTAAGGTCTCCTGAATTCATTTTTACTTTCCAAACATATACTATGTGCGGAAAACATTAAAACCATGAAAAAATAAATAAGTAAAAAATAAAAAATAAAATAAATAATAATCCACTGCGAGTTTTTATATGTTTTCTGGTCTCCTGAATTCATTTTTCTGTTTTTATAAAGATATGTGTATGTGTCTGAGCGAACACAATAGCATTTAAATACTTTATTTTATTACTATATTTCACTGCATATGTATGGTTATTATATGTATATGTGTGTGTATGTGAGTGTAAAACAATAGTTAAAAAGCAAAATTAAAAAAATATACATATACATAAATTTTTTTAAAGAATTTTTTCGTGTGAGTACAAAGCGTAGCATTATTAAAAAAATAAACTGCTTTAGTTACTAGAAATAATATGAATATATATATATACTAGCTGACCCGACAAACGTTGTTTTGTCATATAAATTATTTCTAGAGAATATTTTGCTAGAAAAAAATAACTAACTTATTGTAAGTGTGTAAGGATGTGGTATATAAGTGGAAGATGTATGGAGCGCTATGAACAGTGAAAGAATATAAAAATAACAAAACACCAATCATTTATATTTTTTAATTTATTAAAATTGATTGTTTAAAATTATATACATATCGCTACTTAAAACAATATTACTAAAAAACAATATCAATCCATTAATGCAACAGAGTGTACAATATTTTTTGTTATCCCATCTTTCACCAATACAAACAAACTGGATGGTTTGCTCACTCGAGAGCCACGTATAATTGTCCGTGTGAAAAACATGATGTGCTCAAATCTAAGCCACAGACAGACATCGTTTGACCCTGAGACTTATTGATAGTCATTGCAAATGCCAAGCTAATTGGAAATTGAGGGCGTTTAAATTGAATTGGCACATCTGTGGGTATAATAGGGATTCGCAGTAGTAATATATTTTCACCTCGGAATTTGTCATTTAAAATGATGGCTTCGATAACATTTTTCATTAATTTTTTTATGACTAATCGCGTGCCGTTGCACAACCGTTGTGGGTTCAAATTACGAAGCAAAATAACCGGAGATCCAACCTTCGGTTGTAAAATATGCGGTGGCATGCCTGGTAGATCCAATGAGTTTAAAAACTTTGTTGGATAATTTACAGATTCGGTGGCATCGCAAACTGTATCATTAGATTTGTATGACACCAAGTCTCCTGGTAACAAATATTGTATCTTGAGATTCAATTCGTTGACGTCCACATTTTTTGCTGCTAAATTTGCTCTTTCTGCCAGCCACTCATGATTTGTGTATCGTCTGTGTACATCGGGAAATATCTGGTCAATAAGAGCATCTTGAGAATCAATGATTGTGCAGAAATCGGTCGGTAATTTTATGCATCCAGTTTCATCTGTAGTAAATTTTCCATCGCCGATATCTAACAATTGTTTTGAGAATGTTTCAGCGGATGGATCTTGAAGCTTTAGAACGCACAAATTTACTTTCAGTTGTACTTTTTCAACATTACGCCACAATGACGATGATTTTAAGCACGCGTTGACCTCATCAGCGTATGTTGAACGCGGAATAACGGGAAGTGCTTGTCTGAAATCACCTGAAAAGAGTAACAGAGTGTCGCCAAATAGTTTGTCGTTGTTTTTTATATCTTTCAATGTCCTGTTCGACGCCTCAATCGAATGTTTGTGTGCCATAGTGCATTCATCCCAGATAAGAATTTTACACTATTTCAGCACTGTGGCCATGGACGATTGTTTTTTTATGTTGCACACTGCGTCTGGGTTATTTTGAATATTTAGCGGCAGTTTAAATAATGAATGAGCTGTTCTGCCTCCATCCAATAAAGTTGCCGCAATGCCAGATGATGCAACAGCCAATGCGATGCCATTATTTGATCGTATTTCGGCGAGAATTAGCGAAATAAGGAATGTTTTGCCAGTTCAACCTGGTGCACCCCCCCCCAAAAAAAAAAAAAAAAAAAAAAAAAAGAATCCACCTTGTCCTGCCAAAACTGCGAGCATGATGCGGTCGTAAATGGTTCTTTGTTCTTCATTCATTAGTGGGACATTGCGAGCAACAATCGCTGCCATTTCTACAGTATTGTATTGTAGTTCACGATTCAATTCAGTGCTTATTAAATCAGATGCATTTCGATTTGTTGAATGCATACCGAAATGACTGAGTGGTAAGTTGGCAATGATAATGCAAAGATCTTCAATAGCAATCAATGCTTCATTGTACATAGCGTCACTGAATACTATCGTTAGATCGTTGCACCATGAACGATGTTGATGCAATATATCATCAGTCATTGAATCTTTGTGATTATCCCATAATGTCTCTGCTCTGGCCGGGAAACATGTAGTCAACACTATAGCGAATAGTAGACGAATTTGTTTTACTGTACAGTTCAGTCCTACTTCAGCAAGCATACACTCCCACTGGTTGTCGTCTTCCAGCAAGCCGAGTGCAACGCATGCATCTTTATACGTTGGATACTGTTGTCCATTCACTTTACGTAAATCATGAAATGACAAAGGGCCGATGACATTAACCAATAACAGTCGAAGATAAAAGCACTCAGTCTGCCTTGGATTGACTGTAAATACTCGTCCCAAGGTGTTTGATTTGAATAAACCGGGACATGCATCAATCGGCGTGCCTTGCTTGCGGGGCATCCATTTTTTTGTTGGAGCCCATGTGAAATAGCGTGGTACTTCTGAATAGAGTAATGTCCATGCAAAAGCACCAAAAGCATCCGCACGATTACACAATTCAAAAAATTCGGTGAGTGTAGTTTTTGGTGGATTTATAGCACGATCAATCGCTGTCTTGCTCGTGAAATATACGCGCTGGCCATTTTCAAGATGGACGGCTAAATGAAGAACTGCTGGATCCCGTTCATGAATTGGGAAACCAAAGATACGCCAAACAGCTTCATTGGAGCTGACGTACCGGCCAATTTGGTAAAGTGTTATTTCATCGTTGTTATTCACCGGAGGAGCATTCACATTGGTATTTTCAACTCGAAATACAGCCATATCACTGCCTTTATTCACATACTTGTAAATGTATTTGATGCTCTTCACTGAACTGCAGAACTGAACATTAATATGAGCACCAAAAATAAATTTAAAAAACTGGCGTACAGACAATAGCAAGAAATTCAAACTTCTTCACACACCATAAATTTTAAATCAGCACAACCGGTTTCGAAAGGATGTAGCCTTTCTTCATCAGGTGCAAACACGTTCAACTGCCTTAGAGGCAAAAGCAAGACGGAAAGCAGGACAAAATCCAAAGTGGGAGGAGCAACACAAACAACCAATAGGAAGCAACATGCAGGACAGGACCAATCAGAGAGGAACACACGTACACACACACCACAAAATGAGGAGGTAGGAAAGGAGTAAACAATTATTATTGTTTTTTTTTTTTTTTCAATAATATTAAACTAATAAGTAAATTTAATAAAATTTATCCATTAATTATTATTATTTTTATTTAAATTAGAATTATTTTATTATAACTAATATGATGTTATAAACATAATGAAGGAAATTATTTAATTGAATTAAACAAAGTGATAAAATTGTCAATGAAAAATCTGATTCCACTTTGCTGTCTACAGCCTGGAAAAATTTGTTTAATTCAATTAAATAATTTCCTTCATTATGTTTATAACATCATATTAGTTATAATAAAATAATTCTAATTTAAATAAAAATAATAATAATTAATGGATAAATTTTATTAAATTTACTTATTAGTTTAATATTATTGAAAAAAAAAAATAATAATTGTTTACTCCTTTCCTCCCTCCTCATTTTGTGGTGTGTGTGTACGTGTGTTCCTCTCTGATTGGTCCTGTCCTGCATGTTGCTTCCTATTGGTTGTTTGTATTGCTCCTCCCCCTCTGGATTTTGTCCTGCTTTCAGTTTTGCTTTTGCCTCCAAGGCAGTTGCACGTGTTTGCACCTGATGAAGAAAGGCTACGTCCTTTCGAAACCGGTTGTGCTGATTTAAAATTTATGGTGTGTGAAGAAGTTTGAATTTCTTGCTATTAATATGAGCATTGAATGTTTTGCTCAGCAGAGTCGAATATGGGACCACCCAACGGTTATCAATGTCAATATCTATGTTGTTGGCATAGATGACCGCCATAGATGATTAGATTGTCTGCCATTATCGGGATTTCTTCGACGATATATTGGATATCCGTCAACATTTGTGATCGTGAAATTTTTCGGAAAACTTTTAGTACATTTTCCATCTGCACAAATAATAATGGCCTAAAAATTCATTTTTCATTTTAACATAAAATAACTCCGTCGGATATTGACGAATTTTTTAAAAGAATATACCATTTTAACTAATTTTAACATTTTAACAATATTAACGTTGAAAAAATATTTTAAACACTTACGGTTAAAAATTCATTTTTCATTTCATCATTAAATAAATTCTGACATCGTGTTTATGATTCTAAAATATTAACTTTGAAAAAATATTTTAAACACTTCGTAAGATACGGTTAAAAATTCATTTTTCATTTCAACATTAAATAAATTCTGACATCGTGTTTACGACAACTCACGCCATCTAAGTGGAAAAGTTGTTGAAAGAGTTGGTTAAAAATTAATTAAGAAAGAACTAATTAAGTTACAACTTTCATTTGTAAATCTAAACCATTCTCGAATCCACCTGAAGACACACAAAAAATTTCATTAAACTCAGTCCAGCCGTTTAGGAGGAGTTCAGTGACATACACACGCACAAAAGAAATATATATATAAAGATTTTCTATCCCGTATTTATTCAAGTATTGGAAAAGATCACGACTAAATCAGAATGGCTGGATCGACGGGGACACATCAATTGCGCGTAAGTTAATTTCCCTATTGTTAAAAATGTATCAATTGCGCTCACGAGAAAAATTACTGTTAACGTTCATTGTCATAATTCCCCGGAAGGTAACGAATGATAATTTCTAGGAAGGAAACAATTCTTTACTTTGCATTATTTTTTGTAATGATTATTATATGTGAATGTTATACCTTTTTGAATTATTTTTAGGAATAACTAAATAAAAAATAAAATAAATAAATAAAAATGGGAGATAAAGAGCCAACCTCCTCGTGGTATCTCCTGGGTAACGCTAATTGGCTACAATAAATTCAAACAAGAGCAATTAAAAAAAATATTTATATTATATTATTTATTTAAAGAAATATTTATATTACACAAACAAAACTTGCCTAATAACGCATGTCTGTACAGGAGAAATTTCAGTTATGGCAGTTCCGATTCAAAAGCGGTTAAAATTAATTTCAACCTTCTTGAAATTAATTTCATCAGAAATCTATAGGGATAAACAATGTAAATTTGAATAATTAAAAGCATTTAGAATTTGTTTCCAGAGTTACAATTTTTTCTATTAGAAGATCATCTCTGCAAAGGTCCAATACTTGAACGCACGATTGTTCGCCTTTAGAGGTTTCGATGTATTTTATTGCCTATCGATAATTTTTGTGATAACTGTAACTTTACTACCCACCAATGGCCGAAAGGTTCGTCTCTCGAAGCTGGAAGACGGGAAGTGCCGTGTTCGATCCCATGTAACACTCGTCAACCTAGCCTCTCGGAGTGTTACATGGTTTTCTCCGAAGACACCCCCCCCCCATAGAAGGCATTCTTTCTTAGGCCCACATCCCTAATGTAAGCATTTGACCTTAACCCGAATACCATACCATACCTGTAATGTTTTCAAAATATTTTCACATTTAAATGAAACATAAGTACTTCAAAAAGAAATCCAAAAACCTCATGCCATCAATAACTTATCATAGAAATAATACTAAGCTGAACAATGTTCTGGTATGCAAAATATTTTTTGAAAAACAAATTTATTCCTGAAAAGCTTTCAAATTTGAATAGTCAAAATCATTTCGAATTTGTTTTCTTAATTAAGATTTTCTGAAAAACCTATGAGCGCAATTGATATTTTTATGCTTTTGGAGAGGAAATATGCTTTGGGCGCAATTGATGCGTTTATGCTTTTGTGTGTGTGTGTGTGTGGGGGGGGGGGGGGGTATTATCTGGGAGCAACTGATGCCTATGAGGATGAAGGCCCTGAGCGCAATTGTGTATTTATTAAAAAATTACGAAAATAAAATAAGAATAAATAAATATATATTATGAACCACGACATTAATTTTTTTTTTTTTTTTTTCAAGAATTTTTTGAATAAAGAATGGGTAATATGTTAAAGCTGCTTTTCTGATCAACGTTACCTCAGTTAGTTTTGATTTTATATTATGGTATTTTTGACGAAATTATAAAAGTGGTGTAACTTCATATTCATTATAAAAATGAAGTTTCTAAGTTACTTTAAATTATATTTAATATAATTTATAAATTCTTATAATTCTGAGTTGTATTGAACCCATAAAATCAATAACATTTAGTGAAACTTGCCTTTTTTCTATACTCACAAATTTACAAAAAGCTCGTTATTTCAAAATCCATTTACAAGGAAATAATTCACTTTTACAATGAACGACCCATATATAAGGGAATAAAAATCTTCTTTGGGACAGGGTTCGTATATAGGCAGAGTATTTTCATATCTATCCTACATATCAGGCCTATGTAATTCTTAATTCTTGGCGGGCCACATTGGAAATCTATTTTACACACGCGGGCCGCATTATACTCATAGTGATTCTTTTTCTGGTGGGCTTGTGAGGATTTAAAACAGAAAAAATATGTACTGACAATATTTTTGTTCATAAAATAACTATAAAACAATCAAAAACTTATTATATATTCATAAGTATAATATTCAGAATCAGTTATTGATCTGATAATGTTTTATCAACATCAATGAGTGCAATATTTATTTTTTTAGCTACCTTAATCGGTATTTTCATTAAGAAAGTCCGAAATAATTTATTAATTTTAGATGTTTTAACCGAAGGTGTCAAATTAGAAATTTCCTGAAGTCTGTCGCGGGTCGTAGAACCTTACACGGCGGGCCACATTCGGGCCGCGGGTTGGCCAGCCCTGCTATATATGATCGTAAAAAGCATCCATCTCAACGCCAAAAAAATTTTTTTTTATATGAACTCGTGAAAGCTACAATTTTAGAAACACTCATTCATCATTGTATTCTTTTGCGCTGGCACGCAAGGAAAGTTGATTGGTTGATTAATTCGGTTTTACGTCACACTAGTGCTGCGCAATAAGCAATTGGCGAAGGTCTGGGACTCACCCCTAGAGGTGGTCTGGGGACATGCCATCACAATTTTGATCATGTACGGAGAGGATGGTTCCCCGCTTCGGTAACCCCCAGAGATATAATTTCAAGGAAGGAGTAATTAGATAATTTTTATTTAAAGAAATTTACAGCTTCGGAAGCTTGTTGATGAGAGGTTCGGGGTTTGACCCTAGGTACCTCCCGTACTCGAACCTAACATTTCACGCTCAGTTTTTGCGCTAACACTGAGGTGAATAGACGCATTTGCTTAGTAAATGCAAGCATTAAAAAAAAAAAAAATAATAATAATAAAAAAAAATCTGAATAATAAAGCAAGGCAAAAGTAATTTGTGAATATCTTCAGAATGCGATAAATCGAAGTGAATTCATTCAAAAATGTAAGTATAATGCATATTCATTTCGTGATGCAATATCGAATTCAGCCAAAATGTGGACCGAAAATTGCTTCTTCTGTCATTATAAAAATGGCTGCCATTCCCGGTTTTGGGCACCTTCATGTAAAGGTTGTGGGCACATTTGTTTTTTTCATTTAAAGCGTGTGTTTACTTATCAATTGTCAAATATTGTCGTTTATGTTAACATAACATATTTTATTAGTCTTGTTATGCATTTTTAGACATGCTAACCCAGGAAAAGTCAACCGATCCAAAAGAAATGGATTTTAATGCGCTGGTTAAAGCCATTTAGGATTGCTTAATAGATAAGAAATCCATAAAACCAACTACCCGAGGATATGGACTTCCTCGCAGCATCTGTGTCCCTCCAGAAGAAGCCTGAAAAAAGTAAGGCAACTCTACCCGTCAAACTTTCGGCCAAGCGCGCTAAAAATAGGAGCATACACAATCTGATAATGCCGACACCTTCATCTGTTTGGAGCACCTGCTACTATGCCTAACACGAGCCAACTCAATCAAATGCAACGAGTGTGCATTTGAAGTGTGCCAATATGCATGCAAATTTTGCAAGCATTGCACTTCTGATTTGGAAGACGAAGATAATGACGAATAACATTGAAAAAATGTCATTTTTTGTTGTTATTTTGGACACTGAATCCTTACAAAATGAAAGAATTTTATTATTTTCTGTATTTATGGTGGTTTTTCTTATTATATTCCCATTTTTAGCGTATTTTTAAAGTGTGCCCATAACCGGGTACAAAAGGTTTTTTGACCAAAAATGACCACTTCACAAAATTGGTGATTTTTTTTTCTGGTTGACAGAAACGATATAGTTATTTTATCAAATGTTGGCTAAGGGTTCTAGCTTTCCATTGATATTCACATGTTTGCATAATATTTACTCTATCAAAAGTTAAAAGACAAAATCAAAACTGTGCCCACAACTAGAGACATTCCCCTATTTATTTATTTTTTTTTTTTCAGTGCATACTATCTAGTATAGCACTCATGCTTGTACAAGTACGTTATAACCGACTAAATGGTGTATACCGCCTTATAAATGAGTAGCCTTTATCCATACTAAATTATACCGGAATAAAAATTATATACATTTCTATTTTTTTTTTAGGGGGAGGGGGACTACAATAACATCCCTTACAAATGAAATCTTATTTACGTTTTCTTCCACGCTTTTATTTATTTATTTATTTTAGCTTTAATTTTTTCAAAGGGATATAATGTAAGTAAAATACGTCAGAGATGCACTGTTTAATATTCCGTTATAAAATCAAAATTAGCCTAAACAATTTTTTTTCCCGATTTTATTTCTCTAGCACGTGAAATAGTCAACTTCTTAAATAAGAATATATCACAAATTATATAAAAATGTGAGGACATTTTGAGCCATTTCTTGTCAAAATTTTAAGGAACAATATGACAGAATTTTTCTTATTTGTATAAATTTTCTATCTTTTCACAACTTGACAAGATATTCGAGCTTAATCTATCTTATAAATTAAAATAAATCACTGAAATGTTACCTTTGTGTAAGAAATTCTATAGATTAAGAAAATAATGGATGCTGAAACTTGACATTCACGCGGCTCTTGCTAATACCTCTTGAATATGTACTCTAGTAACATGAGAATCTCAATTCGAGAAGCTGCCAATTCATAACTTCCTGTGAATCAGCTTTGAAATATAAAAAAACATGATTTAATATTTAATGGTCTTTTTAAAGTACCTTTTTATTTCTGAATAATGTTAACTTCCTGTCTGTATGGAAGAACTAATGGAAAGAGGTGAAAATGGAGTGCGAGAAATTTGATAATAGTAGTTCACTTGTGGAAAACGTTGTGGTGTACAATTGAAAAGATCGGGAAAATATAAATGCATCATCAACACACATTTCTTGTGAAAAAATATCTTTTTATGAAAAAGATCTTCCATTGATAAGTAAAACATAGTTTATCAGAAAAAAAAAAAAAAAAGAAAATGCATGATTATAAATAACTCATTGTAAAACAAGGAAATTGGACTTAAATAAATAGTAAAATGTAAACCTCTAACATACGATCATTACAGAGCTCAAATATATTTGGCAAGTTAATAGCTTCTTGTATAGAGAAACGGTGAGGAATATGGAATTGTCGGGTAAAACGAAATATCATTATATCGCACCTTTACGGTGCTGCAACCTATCGGAAGCACGTCAAACGTCTTACTGGGTTTCAAATATTAACATTATCCACCTTATGACAATGAGAAGATTTTTTTTTTTTTTTTTTTTTTTTTTTGGGGGGGGGGGGGGGGGGGGGTCATACAACTTTTTTGGTCTATCAATATTCAGACTTTTTTGGAAATAAGTATTATGAATTCTGTAATTTATTTACGACGCCGTAAAATCAGTGAAAATCTAATGCTATTTCTGGTAGGTTAATTGAGTTACTTAGTAGTCTGATTTTCAGGAACTTATTTCTACCAACAGGTGATTGAGGTTGATTTGGTCTCCAAGAGGGCGATTCAAGTAATATGGAATACCAGCAATTCCATATTATTTGTAATTTCTGTAAAACTTGAATTTGTTTATAATTTTTTTAAATACTGTTTATTTTCCATAATAATTTCAAAATAAAATATTTATATTGTAATAATTCAGGATTTTCTGTAAAAATACTACTCTGTGAAATATTATCCTTTATGGAAGTGGCACTTCTGTTAGTTCTGTTAGTGGCTGTTAGTTATTTATTCCATATTTCCCTTCACAACTATTCCATATTACCCGCTTGGTCCATAATACCCAAAAATAGCTTTTCTCCCCCCTTATTTAAAATGTTTTCGTGCAAACTCTATTTTTTGTAATATAAGAGCATCAAAACAAATTAACAACACAAAAAAGTTTGCAATAGTCGAATCCACAATGAACCAAAATACTTCAGTTTATTGTGGTGAGTTCAAACAGAAATGGTATTCCATATTCACACACTTTTTTTAATACCATGACGAGTGTACGTCTCAAGTATATCGTGTTTATATACCATGACGTTCATGCGATATTAACTCTCATTTGAAATACCAGGACGTATATCTTCATTCCCTTATATAGGTCATGGAGTTTTCCGATGATTACTTCCTTTAGGACGAAGGTCTATTTTCTCCAAACAAAATAACCCAAACGAAAACGGGTTTTCTTTCTTTCTTTGATATCAGGTTTAATATATTATATATATAGAGGGTGTTCCGAAATTCGACGGACAAACTGAGAGGGGTGATAGAAGGCATTAAGAGGAGGAAATCTTACCATTGAACATGGAGTCGCAAACCACGTTGAGAAGGTGAAAATTCAAAAAACGCATGCAGGTTTTGACGTCAGACTGGAGCGATAAAAACGGAATACTAATTACAAAAAGATTTATTTGATTAATCTGTTGGAAGAGCCTAAAAAAGCTGTTGGAAGTTAAGACCGTGCATGTCATTACACAGTCTACATCTACACCGACATAAAAACGATTCCCAGACGCTCTCGAAGGGGCCAGGTATGCTTTTGATGTCGCAGCGACGATAATCCATGATATGAGATCATCTGGTTTGTCCACAGGCGTCGCATAAACGAGTAATTTAAGGTGACCCCATAAGAAAAAGCTACACGGATTGAGATCAGAAAAACGCGGAGGCCATGCATCCGGTTCTACATGTCCAATTCACCAACTTGGTTTTTTGCGATTTTCATCCTCTCAACATGGTTTGCGACCCCATGTTCTATGGCGTTATCATCCTCTTGATACCTTCTATCCCCCTCTGAATTGAATTTTGGAACACCCTGTATATGTATAAAAGAAAAAAAAACTTACAGAGTTAATTTTTATACAAAATTAAATATGTTTAAGAGAAAATTTTAATTGTTATTTTTGTGAACGTACAGTGTATCTTTTTTTTTTTTTTTTCAATTATTATCTATTATTTTAAAAGTAAAATATTGATAATTTTACGAAATATAAAACGTTTAGAAAAGTAAATGTTGTGACGACATTGGTAAAAAAATACATTCTGAAACGAAAATAAAATGTTAAAATGATATGATGTATGATGTCACAGCCGCCTCAAACGAAACTAAATGTTATCCATGGCGCAAAAAAAGGTAAGCAGAAAATATTCCATGCATGAAATACTTTATTGAAAAAGCATTTAATAATAAAATTTTCTTACGCAGGAGTATAAGTAATTTAAGTTGTAGAAAGGCAGTGGAATGTCAGAAAAGAAAGAAATAGGCTTCGTCGTTCTTTTTAGGAGAGAAATTTTATTTATGAATTACGCGAGGGAAGAAAATTTGAAATGATTTGCTCCTCACATGGCATTATTTTTATTTATTTTAATCTATTTTATTTTATTTTTGTTTATATTTATTTATTTATTTATTTCCGTCTCTAAATATTATTGTAAATTGGTTTTTACTTTCTCATAGTGATGATTATTTTCCTTCCCAACAGAACAAATAACCCCCTTTTTTTTCTTCACTTATGATTTTTATTGCAGTGTAACAACATTTTTTAAAACATACAAGCAAGCTTTAAACATGTACTATTTGTTTATTCGAACCTTATGTATGCGCTTTTCATTCACATAAATAACTGTCGCCAATTGCACATAGTGTAACACTAGTGTAACATAAAACCCACTCACTGACTTATTCATATTCACAAATAGATTTTTTGTTTCATCTTGTTACATCTTATGTAATGAAATAATTCCTACGTAGTTAAAAATAATTTCATTAAATTCTTTTCGCGTAATTTATATATCTTGTATTGAGCATACCCTCTGATTATGGTATTTAAGGGGTTAACTATGTAGTGACCGTAGATATGTTAAGACAACTTTAAAATTAATGAAAGTGAAGTAACGACTAATTTTAACCAATTTTGAATTAGTAATTTTTTTTTTCAAGCCATATTATACTATAATTTAAAGACTACTATTCAATTTCAGGAGACCTTTGACTTCATTATGATTTTAGATTTCACATCGGAACACAAGAAATACATCAAAACTCATCACACTCGATGTAAAAATTATCAACAGGTGTATAATATTATTTTTTAAGCAGAATAAAAACACTCACACATAAAGAGAGAGATACTTTAATGCAAGAGAAACAAATAAAATAAATATAAAGATGAAATACATTTTAAATATAAATTACGTATCTTCATTTTGTAGTTTTAATAGATACTGCTAAGACATTTTTCTCTGGACAATTTATTATATAATTATAATCATAAAGCGACGATCGTTAAGTAGATTTTGTTAAAAGACTACAAGATAGTCCAAAAGCTGTTAGTTATTTATAACTTTTGACTTATTGATGAAGAACAATATTCTTCAACTACAGACCATGGAAGCTTCTGTGCAAGTGCTGATTCACTGAGTCCAGTGTTAAAATATTGGTGATAGCTATATGATTGAGAGAAAATAAGCGATAAGAGAGCGTCGAATAACTGGATGTTTTCGAAATCCCAATCTGTCGGTCAGTTTGGCACCCCTCCAAGCCTTTGGACTGCTAGTCTTAGGAAACGTGGTTACACTATATGTCTCTTTGATTTTCTAGATTTAGAATCTTAATACTGCACAGTTTCCCCCTCCAGTTGAAGAATACACTTCTGAGTAGAGTCCTGCATCGGGTTGGGAAACCCGATTTTACCTGAACCCAACCCGACCTGCGGTTCGGGTTCGGTCGACTAAATTGTTTTTTCTTGCAGTTCGAGTTCGGGTCGGGTTGACTAATTTAGTTTTCGTGCGAGTCGGATAGGCTGCTTTTTATTTCTCTACGGGTCGGGTTTAGTTTTCAACGAATTGGGTCGATTTAAGAACGTATTTCAAAAAAATTTAACATAATAAGCAGAAATTTGTTTTATATAATTAAGACTGTATAATTGATATAAACGTACAATATACAAATGATTAAATATACGTGTACTCAAATTATTATAGCAAAGTCATCAAATTTTTATTATTATTATTTAGAATATAAACATCAAAGAATAAACTACAAACACTAAACATGAATTCTATTTTTGTGCACTTGAAATACAGAACACACATAAATGGTTAGAAATTATTATTAATCCGTTTTTCAGATTTTTAAATTTTTAACTTAGTGCAGGGTCCGAAATTTCAACTTAGATTACACTCGCTGAAAAAAATAAAATAAAGTTACTCGCCACAAAATATGATTAAGTTTTACTCTATTTAAGTATATGGTGACTAGAATTTTTTATTGGAAAAAGAGGAGAAATTACGCAATGTCTTTTATTTTATAAGAAAATAGAAGACATTCAATTTTGAAAAGAGGTCATTTCATAGGACACAAAATTGAATGTATATGATTATAAAAACCGATTCAAAAGCTACTTCACACAAGTGGTGGAAATATTTTTATCTCAATTGATGAATTTGGATCTGTACACCTTAATTTCAATTAATAATATACGGATACGAGAGGAAAAATCCCTAATTCTTTTTAGGTGCCACTGGACAATACAGGTTTTTTTTTTTTTTTTTTTTTTTTTTTTTTTTTATAATAATAATAATTATTTTTTGCTGTAGACAAAAACTTTTTTTTTTGTGTGTGTGGTACTCTCAGGCAGTTACATAAAAAAAGTTGGTAGACATTTTTTTTTTATTAAAATGATAATTATAAAAGAAAAAATAAAGTTGGCAAATGAAAAAATAAAATTAATATTCGTCAGATAAAGCGATTTGTTTTAGCGAACAGTCATTCGTTATCAACATTTTATAAAAGTTCTCACAAGTATAACCAAAATTAGTCTAAGTAGTTAATAAGTTTTTAAAGTAAGTATATAAAAGGGATTTTTTTTTCACATGTCTACATTTTGTTCATTGAAGAAAACTGTCGCTTTGTGGGAGCGTTTTTGCCAGGAGGACATAAAATGAATTCAACTAATTTTTGCATATTTTTTGTAAGGTGGAGGTAGTGTTATCATTAAGGCCAATTGTCTGCACTAGGGCTCTAGGCCTGAGTAGGAGAGTTCTCCGTGGGGTCTTTCTAAGAGGTCCTAGCCCATATTTACGCTAGTTTCGGAGAAAACCAGGGAAAACCCTAATGGCTAAGCCAATGAGCGCGACCAGGTATCGAACCCAGCGCCTCATGTATACCAGCCTCAAGGACCTCTCGATCCCTGGTGGGCCTATTTTTATGAGGAATATTATTCATGCAAAAGTGAGAACACACGTCAACACACCGCGTATCAACGGGAGCACCACCTTCTTAATGATTTCATGACAATTTCAATAATTATTCCGTTTTCTGGATCAAAGAACCGTACAAATACAGGGAATACTTTTATTTTTTTGTGATTCGAAGAATCTGAATAGACGTAAACCATAATTTGCTTTGGCAAGTTTGTTAGAAAGTTGTTCTTTTGCAAACCCAACGCAGAAAAATGTTGGTGTTTACCGTTCGATACAGCCAACAGCCGATTGAGCTTCCCAGTTTTGCGAAATTTTTGAAATTAAGGACTAAATCATTTCATTTGAAAAAGAGGGCAGAGGACGAAAAACATAAAAAAGAGGACTTTTTAGTCCTGTAATGTTTATTGAAAAAGGAGACTGTCTTTTTAAAAAGAGGATGTCTGTCACATTACCTCAGTTTAGTATGATTTTACGTTTTAAAATCGATATATTAGTTAATACCCGTCAAAATTTGACGGATCATGTGCATCTTAAATCTTCATGGCATAAAGTTTTAAACATCCCTATTTTAATATTCCGCATTGCTCTTAACCAGTTTAAAATCCACTGCTGTAATCAATAATTTTTTGGTTGGAGGGTAAGGGTGAATAAATTTCATGAAATTTCAATATACAAAATTTAGCGTACTTCGTATAATAAAAATAAAATCCGAAGATTTGTTTCTAATTTTACTCTAAATGTGACCAAAAGAATGTTTCGAGTAATTAAAAGAGAGACAGAATTTATAAATTATGGTAAGAACGGAGAAAGAAAGCACACATCAATCTTCAATATTTTTTATATATATTATTTTAATTTGCTCGCATCGCTAATATTCCATTTCAGTTACAATATGACAGTGGCGCCATCTGTAATATTTCGATAAAAAAAAGAAAAAAGAAGTCTCAGGTTTTTTTTAATAAAATTATTTTTAAAACCATAAATTATAAGGCAAAATAATTTAATTTAAAATAAATTTTAATAGTGTTTTTGTTTTCTTTATATTCTATAATTGCAATTTATTTGCACTTAGATCATGCAACTCAGGGCTCGAATAAATAAGAATGCATTTACTACTTTAGCAAGTTAATTTGCTCATAAAATTTTTAATAATAAATTATTCTATGCAGATTTTTACTCGTAAAAAATATCAATATTTTTAAGATTATTCTTTTTAAATTATTTTTTTCTGTAATATAGTACAGAAATAAAATATAAGAGATCAATTTAATATTAGATTTAAAAATAAATAAATAAATAAATAAAATAAAATAAAACCTCCTTTGATTTTAAACATCTATCTTCATTTTTTCTAAACAAAGTTTTCAACTGATAAAAGTTAACTTTTAACGAACAATAAACTCCGACAATTTATTACTTTTAAAATATTTTTTTTTTCTTTTAAGAAATTGGAAAAAAATAATATTAGGAATATGGTATGGTATGCTTATATGAAAAGAGATGGCGCCACAAAAACTCTAGAAATATTATCCTGTGTAAGAAAATTTTCGGTGAAATAAAAATGCATACGATTATAGCCCAGTATTCGCGAATTGCTACGTTTTTAATATACTTCCTTGGAAAGTATGAATCAATGAATGTATCGTGTGATTTTTTTTTTTTTTATTGAGCTTTAATCAGGCGTCTGCTGGTGTCGTCTGCTCCAGCTCTATGATCGATGTTCATATTGCAATGCATAACGGGGAAGGGATATTCCCGTTCCTAATTGGTTCGAAATTTTCTCGCGCATGCTCAGATCGGGCGATTTTGGTCTTAAAGAAATACCCTTGCGTTTTAATATTATAGATATATATATATTGGTAGCACCGTATACTGTAAGAATTCTATCTACATTTAGACCGAAATTTTACTCGCCACAGCAAAATTTCCACTCGCCAATGGTGAGCTGGCATGCGAAATTTCGCGCCCTGACTTAGTGTATTAGTATTTGCATTTTTAACTCCTTTTTAAAAGGATTTACCAACTGTATGACAGTGAAAATTTACTTTATTTTATAGTTTAAAAAAGTTTTGCATGATTTTAAGATGAATTATTAATTTTCATTTACTTTTCAGGTTTCGGGTAGAGTAAAAAGAAGTCGCGTTTATGGTCGGGTTTGGGTATAAAGAAATTTTTTAGGGTCGTGTGCAAGTCGTCAAAATTCTCTATTTCGGCTCGATGGAAACTTTTTTGTCAGATTTGGGTCGGATTTCGTGTATTTAAAATTCATCAACCCGTCCCATGCATAAATCTACTTCTGACGCAAAGAAAAATTCTGGGATTGTTTTTACAGATACTATGCTTTAAAGTATTTTAATAATGTATGTTAATTTAATTATGCTGAATACTGTGTAACGATATTAAAATGAACTTAAAAGAAATGACGTCCATGGACAATAAAATATCGTAATTTTTTTAGGTACTGCTGTACACGAGCTGCAAACACTATGTATACCAAAAACTGAATTGTTGGTCTTATTTAAATAAGAAATATTTATAGAAATTTTCCAGTCAATGGGATGACTTTTGTGATCGCTATCGCAGTGCGTACAGACCTACATACAGACATAATTTTTTTTATCTCAACTCCGAGGCATCCCTTCATCAAGTTCCCAGTTGAATATTTGTTTACGTCACCCAGTATGGAATAAAGAAGAGCAGTTGGCGCTGATTTGCTGCAATTTCTCTTTTATGGGAATGCTATAGCTCAGCTTCTATAATGTATATGTGCATAAAACTTGATATGCAAGAGTGCCATTAGGAAAAAAAATTCTGGTTAAATTTATGTGCATGTCGACCGACAATTGGCGCTATTATGTTATAATCTGCTTCATTTACAGGAAGCTATATATCAGCTTCTTGGGCCTGTAAGTGCACCAGCTTTATATGTGAGATGTCCATTATGAAACACTTGCCACCTTCGGCGACTAGCTGGTTCACAATCCTTGAAAAAATCCGACCGCATGGAACTCTCGATCGGTGGCGCCTGTGGCATCTTTTTCCCGTTTTGGGGCCCTACAACGAACCTCCCGAGATTGTCTCACTCTCGGAAAATATTGGCTGTGACGTCATGTTCCGATAGTGCCAAAAAATGTGCTACAACGAAGATCACGGAAGCGCTTGCTTGCTTCTCGGTCTCGGAAACTCCTGCCGAGATTTACTGAAAAAAATCTCACCAAGCGTACAGCTAGCGGAAACAAATTATTTTTCATTTATATTCTTTGTTGATGAGTGCATAATTCTTAATTTGTTTTAATAATTATTTTCTCGTAAATTAATAATTAAATTCAACACACACACAAAAAGAAAAAAAAAAGTTTCTTTTCAGTTGAAATAAAATAGTCAAAGCTCGCTAAGGCATATATATATATATATATATATATATATATATATTAATTTCTTTTTAAACACAATATGCCCTAAAAATATATCCTTTGAATATATGTATAACACTTCCTGATTTTCTTTTTTTCTTTCTTTTTACCTTTTTTTTTTTTTTTTTTTTTTTTTTTTTTTTTTTTTTAAGTATAACTAACAAGGAGGATATGAATAATTAATTTAATTAGAAAAAATAAATAAGAACTTTTTTTTTAAATTGTAATAAAATATTTAAAAAATGAAATGCTTTCCCTTCGATAATATTTTTACTTTTATAGTCTTTATTAATCAGAAAATAAATTGTAACTTTTTAACTTTAAAAATACAATTTCTTAAATGTCTTTACTTCTTTGTAATATTTTGCTAAAATATTACAAAGAAAATATTATAAATACACACACACACACGCATATATATTTCGAGTTGATGCTAAATTATTTTCTGGTAAATTATTAATTAAATTTAACCACCCTCCCAAGAAATATAAAAAATGAAAATTTCAGTTGAAATAAATTATTTTATAAATGCTTGATTATTCTTCTACTTTTAAATAAAAAATCATTATTAATCAAAGATTAAACTTTTAACCTTAAAGAATTTTCCTTTATATAAATAAATTATTTATTACTTATGTATTTTTTATTCCTTGCCACTAAATATCTGTGTAATTCCTGATTTAATTTAGTAATTACACTGCTCTGGAAAAAAAAAAAATATTCGAGATCTGATACCATTTTTGCTGATTCTTATGTAAAATGACCCCCTGGATCCGAATATGACTCCCATTTTTCCCAGTCCCCCACCGTTTTCTAGCTACAACCCCCTCCCACTGCCTCAGTTTCTTTCCCTGTTCGATAATTTTATGACCATGAATTTGATTTGAAGAATGAAAAATAATTAATTTAACACCTTAAAAAAAAAAATGTAAAGTTTAAAAAATAACATTAATAACGGATTAAAAGTATATAAGATTTGTAATGCATAATTTCAGTGGCAACTCCCCCCCCCCCCCAAAAAAAAAAAAAAAATCCTTTGTCGCAAATGTCCATGTTCTAGAATTTTCCAACTCTGTAGCCCCTCAGAAGATATTTAGCGGTTAAAATAATCCTCCCCTGTCCTAAAAATCAAATTTATAGCCACAAAATCACCGAAAAATGATAAAAATAGGGGGCCATCCCTATAAAAGGTGGGTGATAGGGCAAAATGGGTGTCATATTCGATTTCAGGAGGTCATTTTACATAAAAAATATGCTGAAATGGTGTCAAAGGCAATTTTCATGCCGAGCAGTGTTACTTTCTATTTCATAATTAATTAAATTTAACTTAACTTTTATTTTTCAGTTAAATAAAAAGGTTTATAAAAAAATAAATTAAATGTTTTAAAAATAAACATTTAAATTTTGATGACAAATTATTTATTTTAAGCAAATATTCTACGTTTTTATAAGAAAAAGAAAAAAAAGACTAAACGGGGATCGAACCTGGGAACTCTCATATGACAGAAAGTTACTTTACCACTGCACTACTGGCTACTTGTAGTAACATCACCTCAGTCTTAAATTATTTTACAGTCGGTATTATAATTTACAGTCCTTAAATAGAATCTTCACAATTCTTTCATTATAAACTATGAATTTACATGGTTTAGCTTAGAATTTATAGCTCTGAATACTTGAAAATTGATTATTTTTTAGAAAATTATTCTTTAGCCTTTACTTTTAGACTGTTTCTTTCGCTTAAAAATGCAACTGACAAATTGATATACTTCTTGTCACTCGTGAACTTTCTAATCGAATACTTTTAAAACTAATGATTAAATGTATATAGTGTTCATAAAAAAAGTAAAAGTTTTGAAAGTTCTTTCCAAAAAGTATAACTTTAGTACATATTTTTTTCTTTTTTTTTTCTCATCAGTTCTTATTTAAATAAGGCCGACAACATTGTGTAACGTGTATATTCGTTTTTGACCACTTACTCCCTGTGATTGGTCTCACTCGGTAGCGCCTGCTGCGCTCTCTTCCCATTCCAGTATCTAAACAGCTTGCTCGCCTACCGTGTTATGACCTTTCGAAATTCTGACCGTAGTAAAGGTACGCACGGTGGTGCCTTCGGTGCCTTATCCCCGTTTTAGAACTTACAACAACTTTAGAACTTACTCGCTCGCAGTGCAAATAGCTTTGGAAGTTTTAAATGTAGCAAATTTTCGATCTGTGGCGACTACGACTCCCCTTTACGTTTGATGATTTGAAAGAGCCTGTTCACTCACCGTGTAACAGAGCTTTGGAAATTCTGATCGTGGCACATCCCCGACTCGGTGGGGCCTACAGTCTCCTAATTAACTCCCTATAAATAATTTAATCAGAATCAGAATTAGAGATATTGAATTATTAAAATATGAAAGCGCCATCTAACGACAGAGATTTACACCGTGTACTCTTCAATTCTAATTCAAATAACTTTTAAAATGATACATTATTTATGAAATTATGTTAATTAGAAGCTGAGATACAAAAGTAATATAAACATTGTTATAAAAAAAATGTGTAACTTTTACGTGGTTTTACTCCGACACTTGCTTAATTGTGGGCTAAATAGTGTTAAAAATCCTTTATACGAAATATGAGCGGAGTATCGGAATTCGAAAGTTTGCAAAATAAAAAAAGAATAAATGTGTTCAGGGTTTTCAGTGGTTTTCTCTGAAACTCCCGTACTGAATCTAACGGCTTACATTAGTTTAAAAGTTCGCAATAAAACTACTTTAAAATAGATTTCGAATGATGTGTTATATGTAATTTAATTATATTCATAATTGGAATTCGAGATATTGGAATAAAGGTGTTCTGAGTTTTCCGTGGTTTTCTCCGAAAGTCCCGTACGGAATTTAACGGCTTATATCAGTTTAAAGTCCACAATAAAATATATTTCAAATGATATATTATAAGTAGTTTAATCATAATAAGAATCGGATATACTGAAATTTTAAAATATTAAAGTACCATCTGGCAGCAGAGATATGCGATCTCTACTCTTTAATTCTAGTTCAAATAAGTTTTAAAATGATATATTACTATGATATTATGTTATTTGGAAGCTGAGATACAAAGGCAATATAAACATTTTTATAAAAAGATTTGTGTCTGATTTATGGTTTTCTCCAAAATTTGCGTAATTCCGGGCTATATACCGTTAAAAATTCTTAGTACGAAATGTGAGCGGAAATTGCAATTCGAAACTTTGTGAAATTTAAAAGAATAAAAACGTTCTGGTTTTTTCGCAGTTTTCTTCGAAAGTTTTGTACGGAATTTGAACGGCTTATATCACTTTAATAGTCCTCAATAAAAGTACTTTAAAATATCTTTCGAATGATGCATTATGTATAATATTAATGACTATTTTTGATGCATTTTAGACTCAAAATGGCTAATCTATTAAGGGCGATTAGCGATTTCTGTTGAAATTCGTCTAAAATTTAAGAAATTCCAAAACTGCTTCTTTACAGCCCAGTTCACAAAAGAAAAAGAAAAAACATTATTATTTCTATTAAAAATAATTTTTGTCTTTTTACATAAACAAAATAAAGAAAAATAAACTTAAATATAATCTATTTTTTTTTTTTTTTTTTTTTTAAAGCTATACCTCATATCTTTTTTAACTGCAGACAGGGGAGCAATAGTGACAGGCAATTATCAATTTCTGCTTAAATCGATTTAAAATTGAAAAAATTCAAAAACTGCTTTTTATTTTTTTTATTTCAGATAGCTTGTGATGTGATCGAGAAGCAATTATTCCCGACTTGAAGAATAGTTAGAGAATATGTCTGGACCTGAAGAACGATAAATGAAATAATGAAATGTTTCCACTTAAATTTCATACTTTAGTTAATTTTTAAAAATCTAATTGTCGTGTCGAAATACTGTTTGCCCCCTGGATTCAGAAAATTCGTCCCTTTCATTTGGTACCGAATTTTTAAAGATTGGACCGATATTTCTAATTTATCTGGGCATTTAATGCTGCTTAAGATCAGATTGACTCATTTATTAATTGACATAGGTTGACGTTTTAATTAATACCTCCGTAACTAATTTAATTTTTCAAATTCTGTTTTTCCTATTCCCTAAGGAAGGTTCCCGAGCATCCGTATGTCAATTTTTGTACTTCTACGTTCAATGGGGGCTGAACGTATAGAAGAACAGACAGACAGACAAACCTTTCCTTTTATTATTATAGACTAGCCGTCTTCGGCGACCAGCTGGTTCGCGATCCTTGAAAAATCCGACTTTACGAAACTCCCGCTCAGGGCGCCTTTTCCCGTTTCAGGTCTTACAACAGCTTATTAACATACAGTGAAAATAGCTTTAGTGAAAAATTTAATCGCAGTAAATTCCCGCTCGGTAGCTCCTGCGGCGCCCTCTTCCAGTTTCAATATCTGAAACAGCCTATTCGCCCACCAGGTTATGATCTTTCAAATTTCTGACTTTAGCAAAGTCCCGCTCGGTGGCGCCTGCGGTGCCTTATCCCCGTTTTATAACTTACAGCACCTTCCTCGCTCATTAGAATTTAAAATATTGAAATTTTAAAATATTACAGCGCCAGCTGGCGGTAGAAATTTCTGTAATCTACTGTTCGATTCTAAATCAACAAAGCTTTCAAATGATGTATTACTTATGAAATTATTTTATTTAGTAGCTGAGATACAAAAGAAAACCTAATCAAGACCGTAAAATCCGTAAAATCTAAAATATGGATCGCTAATCCGTATATTGTTAAAATGTTTATATGGTTCGAAAGAGGATTAAATGACCTTTCCAAATATGCCAATTGTTTAGAAATAGGACAGTTGGTCTTTCGTAGAGGGCGATTCAAAAAAGACAATCGAGAAAAACAGAAATTTTGGACCCTTTTTAAAATATAAAAAATCCGTATTTTTTCTAAAGAATTTATACCGTAAGAGTCGGTAAGAAATGCTCTTTCTCATGGCACAGGTGTATTTTCAATATCTCTAACAGTTGAGCAGCGATCGCTTTACAAAAACCCGAGAAATTCTCTCTCTGCTTTTTCTTTTGAGGAACGGGCTGAATTCTACTTGGAGGGCGTAAATTACGATCGGCTCGCTTTTTAATTAGACATTGGTCGACGTTTTAATTATTATCTCCGGAACTAATTGAAATTTTTAAATTCTTTTTTCACTATGCACTAGGGCAGGCTTCTGAACTCCCGTATGTCAAATTTTGTAGTTCTGCTTTCAATAGAGGCTGAACGTATAGATGCTCAGACAAAAAGACAGACAGACGGACAAACATCTTCCTTTATTATTATAGATTATGCAGCTTTAATTTAGGTGCATATCGGCTTACTCCCTGCTATGCTGCAATTTTCTCCATTTCAGGAAAGGCTACATCTTACCTTTTAAGATATATAAATAAACAGATTTGATATGTGAGATATATATTAGGAAAAACTATGTTGATTCAATTTGAATGTACAATTGGGGGGGGGGGGGCAACACTGGACGTAACCTCATTGCTAATTGATGCAGAAAAATGTAATAGGTATCATTCGACGGCGAATTGTGAGTACTTTTTAAAAAAATGAAGTGAAATTTTGAATTGAGGGTGGTCTACGTATTAAAATGCACACCAACTTTGATTTTTTTCAATGGTAATGCCCTATATATATATATATATATATATATATATTTGAATTCCTGAGGTCGTGACAGTACGAAAAAATATATTGGTTGTATATTTTACTCTTTTTTCATAGAGTTATAAGCGTTCAAAGTTTGAAGATGCTAATGTTAAATTCATATCACAAACATTTATTAATATTTTCACAAAAAATAACTTGATATATGTATATATATATATATTTACAGATACAATGAAGAAATTCAAACATAATCTATGATCACTTTTGATTCAGAAAAACATTTTCTATTATGAAGAATTTAATAAATTCAGATTAAAAATTATTAATTATGACCTGTATTAATGTTTACATAAAATGAATCCTTATGCTGAAAAATATGGGCGGGCGAATTTACAGTTCATTCCAGTTTTTAGTTTTCGAGATATAAATAAGTTTTTCTTTTGGAGAGGCTTAGGGGGCCGTTTCTTATAAATTTTACGCATGAAATAACGAAGAAAATCTGTAAAAGTAACACAGAAAATTAAACAAAATATTTTTAATTTTTAATTGCGGGTCAAACTACAATAAGCGACAAAAAAAAAATCAAGCCGCACTTCGATATTTTCCTTTTCACCTTCTACACCTTCGAACAGATTTTATTATAGTATCCTCCACATACACTTTAGCATTGAGTCTAGTGTTAAGAGCAAAATGCATTTGTCAGAAAAACAGTAATTTTAGGAATTATTTCAAAAATGGTAATAATAAGGTAGCTAACGATGACACAAAAAGTACTGATTTTTGAATGAAAATCAAAAAGTATTTTAATACGTGAGATGGCAAAATAAGTAAATGTTAACGAAATATAGGTAAAATGGTTTTTAGCATGATAAATAATTTTTTGGCCGTTTAAACTGGAAATTTAGCTTTAAGTGGCCATGTTGCTCATCCAAGCGAGATGACCGTAAGTCAAAAAGCCATTGCTTATAAAATCGGTTTGTATTACATTTAGAACATAAAAGAGATTCCGAAAAAGTGTTTATCAGCATAATTTCTTTAACTACAGTTCAGCAACTATTAAACAAAGCAGGTTTAAATGACAGAAAATTTGAAAAAAATTCCATTCTTAGTGAAGAGAATTAGGAAAGCAAGAACTCAGATGGCTAAAAAAATTAAAAAATGATTAGTTAATTATTGGGCTGAACTGGTTATCTCTGATGAGTCAAGTTTAACTTATATCGAGCTAAAGAAAACAAACAGATCTGACAACGAAAATATGACCGATTTAATGAAAATCGCACTTTTAAAACAGTGACACATTCTCCGTATATTATGGTACGGAGGTGCATAACTTTTCAAACAGTCGGGCAAATTTGTATGCTCAAGAGACCAATGAACTCCAAATAAAACACAGTCTTTATAAAAGTGGTGCCTGACCGACTATTTTGGAGGTATCTTGGACATTTCCGCAAACATCACTTCAAGATGATAATTACTACACGGCGTCTGTGGTAAGTGTATTCACTTCAAATTGTCAAAATTTCTTATCTATTCCCATGAGAACCTATAATTCTGTAAGTAATCATATTTTTTTTTTTTTTTTTTTTTTTACTTTAAGTTAAATTCTACAAAGGATATAGTAGAATTCCTTCTTTACCAGACATGGAAATAGTCCTAATCGCAATCCGCTTGAAAATGTTTCATCTATGAATAGGCGGGGGAGAGGGGAGAGGATTCAAATTTGCAGCCTACAACTCTGCCAGAACTAGAAAAAATTATTTGTGATATTTGGCACATTGAAATTTCTGAGATTTATATTAAAACACTGTACAATACTATCCTATTGCGCATTAAAGCAGTAATCTTATATATTAAATCACAAAGGTATTTCTTTAAGACCAAAATCGCACGATCTGGGCATGCGCGAGAAAATTTTGAACCAATTCGGAACGGTAATGTTCCTCTCTTTATGCAGTGCAATATGAACATCGACGATAGAGGTCGAGCAGATGATATTGATATTTCATATGTCTACGGCAGACGCCTAATTAAAGCTCGATAATAAAAACAATTCACACGATTAATTCATTGATTCGTACTTTCCAAGGAAATATATTAAAAACAAAGCAATTCGCGAATACTTATCGGTTATCGTCATGCATTTTCGCCGAAATTTTCGTTACACAGGATATAGTACTTTAAGATTTTTTGTGGCGCCATCAGTTATACTATAAATATACCATACCATATTCCTTAAATTATTTTCTTCCATTTATTAAAAGAAAGATATTTTATTTTTATTTATTTATTTTTTTTAAATTAACAAATTGTCGGAGTTTATTGTTCTTTAAAAGTTAACTCTTATCAGTCTCAAACTTTGTTTAGAAAATATGAAGATAGACATTTAAAATCAAAAGGAGGTTTTATTTTATTTTATTTTATATTATTTATTTATTTCTAATCTAATTATTATAATCTCTGATATTTCGCTTCGGTACTATATTACAGAAAATATAATTGAAAAAAAAATAACCTTAAAATATTGATATTTTATACGAGTAAAAATTTACATAGTATAATTTATTATAAAAAATTTAATGGGCAAATTAACTTGCTAAAGTATTAAATTCTTTCTTATTTGTTTATTTATGTTCAACAGTATACTTTTGTTGAAATATACTATTTTGATAGAATAAAGTATAATAATAATAATAATAATAAATAAACAAATAAATAAATAATTCATTTAAAATCAATTTTTTTTTTAAGTAGTATAGTCTGTTTCCAAGTGTAAATTAAATTATAATTGTAGAATATAAAGAAAACTATTACAATTTATTTTAGGTTAAATTATTTTGACTTATAAATTTATGTGATTTTAAAAGTGTATCTTTTTATAACCCCCCCCCCCCCCTTTTCCAAAAAAAAAAAAAAGAAAAGAAAGAAAGAGAGAAAAGAAAACTGGGTTTTTTAAAAATATATATCTTTAGATTATAGATGGCGCCAATACTGTCATACTATATAGAATATCATCGATGCTGGATAAATTTCATTTTCATGCTGTGTAGCAGTAGCAAACTACATTTTGCATATTGATTAGTTTGAAGAAAGAAAAGCTTTATTTACATTCGTATGGCAATAATCGTTTAACTATATTTTTTAAACATTGCTCAGCAGTAAAGTTACTTACAAATTCACAATTTTGCTTAAACCACATCTCAATGCCAGACAAAGTATTTAAATAATAATATACCATTGTATAACACTATATACGTTGAGATATTATGCAGCGTTCCCTGTTCCTTTCTTATCGTGACCAATGTATTTTAAACCTATCTTCTTGGGTTTAAAAGGGGATAAAATTTGATTTCTATTATTTTAGTGGTCATTTCATGGGTTTTCTGTAGCTTCATTCCTAAATTTACATGCTTAATACTCTCATAAATTAAAAATAAACAATTCATAGGAGTAAGGCGTAATTTCATATATGATTTATTTTTATTATTATTCAATATATTTTAATGTGTTTCTGTCTGAACTTTATTTTCAAATTATCATAGTTGCATTTCAAAGATGAGCCTTGAAATTAATTTTTATCTTATCTTTTAAAACATTCTGATTTCATTATTTCTTTTATAATTTCTTAATGTACGATAGTTTCATTTGGAAGAAACATTTTAATTTATTTTGATTTTATATTTATTTTTAGTAGTCATTGAATATAAGAGTTTAACTTATTTTTAATTAATATTAAAAACTGATTCTATAAAAAAACTGTTTATAAACTAAAAAAAAATAAAAATAAATAAATAAATAAATAAATAAATAAATAAATATATATATATATTTTTTAATTATTATCATTTCAGTAAAAACAAGTTTTAACTTTATTCTGATTTGCAGTTTATTTTTAGAATACAATGAATTAATATTTTGGATTAAATCCAAGTGTTTTTGCAAATATGGGAATGAAAAATCAGAACCAAAACTATTATTTTACACTTAAAATGCACTTAATATTGTCTTGGCAAATTAAAATTAATGATATATTTTACAAGTGAATGAAATCTTTGTCTTTCATGTATGTCTTATATTAAAAAACTGTGAACAGTTATCGTTGATAGTAAGTTAATATAATTATAATTTGGTAGTAAATCTTTGTATTATTTCATTTTACGTGAAAAGCAACGAATAAATCGCACAGTAAACATAAAACGAGTGTAGTTCTATAGATTATTAGTCGATTTGGTGTGACAGCGAAGAATTCTATTGTGGGATTAATTTACATGCTTGATGATCTGGTAAGTATTATCACAAATATTGATACCATCTCATTAAGAAATATTGATTCTTTCAATAATTTATATAAATTCTGTCTTTTTTTTTTTTTTTTTTTTTTTTTAATTACTCCTAACATTCTTTTGGTCATATTTAGAGTAAAATTAGGAAAACCTTGGGATTTTTATTATGTGGAGTGTGCTTAGATTTTGTATATTGAAATTTATCCCTCCTCCCTCCAACCAAAAGATAATTGATTAAAACAGTGCGTTTTAAACTGGTTTTTTAAACTTTATGCAGTGAAAAGATTTCAGTTGAACATCATCCGTCAAATTTTGACGGGTATTAACTAGTTCCATATAAAGGTGGAGTTAACCCAATGCAGAATACATATTTTTAATAAAAAATTGCTTAGATCTAACAAATAAATAGTTTATTTCATATATGAAAAGAGAAAGACAAGGTATCGGAAAAAAAAAAAAAAATGTCTACTACATTTTTTCCTTGAATCAAGACCTACCAACCCCACACAATTGTTTCTTTAACAACCTTCAACTATTGCATTATACCAGAGAATATTCCCCACATGATATCCCCAAAACAAATTTTCACGAATAGCATTTTAATTCTATCACAGTGCACAGATACGAAAAATTTCCCAGCAACCACATGTCAACACGGTTGAACACACAATTTATACCCGTAAGCATAATACTAATAAACATTAAAAATATATATATGTACTGATATAAATGTTAACACATACACGGTGCAAAAGCAATAAGAAAAACTATACTAACAGGTAAAAATTCTTTTTATTGATATTTAATGTTTATGTATTTGTACTTATTGCATTTGAGACAGTGTATATTTCCTATTATAATTATTGATAGTTTTTCGCAGTTAGTAGTGCATACTTTTGTACAAATTAGGAAAATTAGTAATTTTGAAAAAAAAAAAAAAAAAAAAAAAAAAAAATTCTTAAACTTCTTTTTGCATCACATACCTTAATGGTAGTGCTCAGAGAGGTATTTGCACTGCTTGGTATTAGGCGTGAATCAATTATTTTTTTTTTTTCTCTCTCTCCCTAGAAGTTTTTGGTATTTGTGTATTGGAGTCATCTTTGTATTATAATTTTCCAGTATTTGTGTATTGGAGTCATCTTTGTATTATAATTTTCCAGTATTTGTGTTGTAGGGAAAAAAAAAAAAAAAAAAAACATTTCACATGTTTTTTTAGACCTAGAATGCTGTTTGAGAAAATTTATTATGTATTTTTTTTTTTTTTTTAGTTTATTATTAATTTTTGCAATGTTATTCCAATAATGTACATATAAATTTGAGCTTGCTGTTGTAGTTTTTGTTTTCTAGTAATGGTTGAACTTTTAGGATATTGTGAATGCCTCTGTGGTTATAGTGTGTGTATTGTGTCTGTATATAGGTCTGGTTATAGTGTCTGTATTGTGTCAACCACAATTGCTAGATGTTTAGGTTTTAGAGTGGTCTTTATAGTAGACTGTGGTGCTAAGGATTCTATCTGTTGTTTGAGGAATTGATGCTGGAATTAGTGGAGTGTGTGTCTATGAAGTAGTAGCTGGATTTTTGGGTGGTATGAAACAACTGTGGTCCTGTTAAGAAAAACAATTTTTTTTTAGCCTACAATAGGTTTATTTGGATTAAACATTAGTTATTAGATTTTACTTGTGAAGGTGGCTAGTTCGGTTTGTGGATATTGAGATCTATCTAATGGACCGACGAAATTCTTGTTCTTAGCTGTCTGCTCTCTTAGGATCGCTGTATGATTTTTTGTAGAATAGGCACTTTGTTTCTAGGTCTTTCGGCTCCCTTTCAGAGACACTCAAAATGACTTTCCACCTGACCCGAACCTTTGTCGAACAGACGATGGAAACAGGTAAGCTGCCTGATTTCCTTTATTCTTTGTTATATTAACCCTTTGGCCGGAACATGTTTTCATCATGCTTATTGGGAACATCGGTCTCACAGACCGCTTTTTGAAAAAAAAGGTACTGCATGTTTTTGGCAAAATTTTGTAGCGATAAATTAAGAATTCTTGCATTTACTTTCTCAATCATGACGTATCATAGGGGCGACAGGGTATATTATATGGTTGATTGGATTTAATGTCGCATTAGTACTGCGCAATGGGTAAAAATGGGTAAAAATGATAGCTACTCATAAAAATACCTTTCAAAGGGCAGATAACTCCTCAAGGAAACTCCATGTAATGACTCGCTTGTGAATGATTTGGCTCTAGAAGACTTCCTACAACTCTTCTTTGCTTTGAATGCCTTACTACTTAAAAATATCTGACGACTGGGAAAAACTTTGAATAAATCATCGCAAGAAAACTTTACCTAAAATAATTTCCAATCCAACTCGAACACCAAAAACTCGCCGAAAACCACAATTCTGTAAGAAACCCACAACTTCCCTAAAAATCGTAACTCCATCCGACTCTTTCTTCATAGCACTCTAATTCTACCTAATACCAACGAAACCAAGTCGAACTTAAACTTTCAGAAAGAATTCTCAATTATTGACATTTCTACGTAATGTGTCTGTTAGCGCTCAAAAATTGAGATTCCTAATATTCTAATAACATTTTAAAGGTTTCTTTTCAACAATAAGGGCTCCGCCCCATGCTCACTGCCAACCCCCAAGAGTAGCTTCCCTTCTTTGAGCGGGTTTTACGTTGCACTAGTGCCAAGCTGTGGACAATTAGCGACGGTTCGGGACTCACCCCTAAGGGTTGTTCTAAGATATGCCATCCTGTACAGGTTGAGTGCATTTTACGTCGTACTAGTGCTTCAGTTAGACACCATTGGCGTCTTGGATAATTATCGCCAAACGTGCCGGTACTCTGTTATAGGAATATGCATCCGCAAGTCCCTACACTAAGCCTAACCTTTAGCGGTCTCAGAGACCGATGTTCCGGTATAAGGGTTAATGAAATGATTTTATATTATTAAGATAATTGAATGCATTCCTCCGTGTGTTTATTTGTTTAAAATTGATAACTTGATTTGAATGAAGGCGGTGGAAAAGCAATATATACATATATACTAAGTTTAATACTAATATACATATATACTAAGTTTACTAATCTTTAATTTAAATAATGTATTTGTTTAAATTATTGTAAACATGAATCAGTTGAATCGATTCTTATTTTTATTTGGTCTACTGAACTTCATGAATTGCTGGCTGCACCTCAACCCTTAATGTATGTTGAATGCCATTTTTACACGTGATTTGCGGTTAATAATTGTATGTGTTCATTTCTCTTTGGTTATTCATTCATTTTTTCTTTATTTCTTTCAAATATTTTTTATATTTTTATCGGAAGATCGGAAGTACAGTACTACTGGTAGCAAAAGTATTCGAGCGCTAGCAATAATTCCTATATAAAAAAAGTACACTTAATACTGTTTCGTTAAATAAATCCTTGTCGAATCATGTTCTTAGACTGACTAAGAACATGACGCGACAAGGATTTATTTAAGAAAGCAGTATTAAGTGTAATTTTTTATATTTTTACATAGGAATTATTGCTAGCGCTCGAATAATTTTGCTGTCGAGTGTAATTTTTGGCTTAATATAGCTACTATACTCGTTGCGAAATCTTGCAATATTTTTTGCTCTATGAAGAATGTGCAGTCTCTGAGCAGATTATTCTTTATTATTATTAACATACAACTTTGAATAACATTTACCATTATTCATTTTTTAATGTTAGAGTTTTCGGCATGGATTTACATTCCTTTTTGTTGTCAGTTTGTTATTTTTTATTTGTTACTTATTGGCAAGTGTGGGTATTTCTAGATCATTATAGCGTGAGTATTGTGGTTTATTTAAAATTTCGTTTAACTATTCCTGGATTTAATTTTTTTTTCTTAATATTTTTTAAATCTAATTTTAGTCCTTATTTTCATTTTTGTGGATAAATTTGGCATAATATGTTTGTCAAATATCAAATAAACATATAAATAATAAATGTTAAATGAAAATTAATTACATTCTTCAGTATTATAATATTATATATAAATATATATTAATTTTCTAAGAAAGAAAGAAATCGAAATTATATAATTCAACTTTATAGCAACTAATTTGTGCGAATGCTGCTTGAAGGTTGAAGTTGAGTGGGTTTACTGCACACTGGTTCTACGCATTCAGCTATCGGACGTGGTGTGAATTTCCTTTCCTAGTTATGGTTCGCAGACATGCCCTCACAATTTTGATCCGCCGCGGAGAGAATGACTTCTCTTCGATAACCCTCAGAGGTATTTTTCTTCTGGGGGACACTGCGATAAGGAAAACTGGGGAACATGAGGAACACCGCAATAAATGCTGCTTCAAACTTCGAGATTGTTTATTTCATTAGTTAATAAATTAAGTTCGGTTGTTTATGTGAAAATTTTCTCGTTTAAATCTGAAAATTCTAAATAGAATCTCGGAATTGTAATCTCTATGTAGAAAAAGAGGGTTTTCGTTTCTTCTTTCTTTTTTTATTTTTTTAATAACTTATGGTTGATGCGCACGCAATACTTTTTGTGACATAAGTCTGAGTGTACGAGATAAGTCCGCCTCAGTTGGTTGGTTGGTTGGATTTTACGTTGCACTAGTTCGGCGCAATGGGCAATTGACGACGGTCTGGGACTCATCCCTAGAAGTGGTCCGGAAACATGCCATCACAATTTTGATCTTCTACGGAGGAGACAAGTCAGCTTCAAAGTTTAATTTTCTATTTCTTTTTTTTAATAAATAAATTTTTTATTGTAATTTCTAATATTTAATTTTGAAAATAACTTTTATTCAATGACGCAGTCTTACATAGTGAAATTCAAAATTACGGGATTCTAAACCTAATGTTACTACTATGTAAATATTGAAATCCTGAAAAATTAAAGCCAACTATAAGATTTTAGAAAATATGTGCATTTGAAGAATCCTAAATTCCTTTTTTATTATTTTTACGGTGATGTATATGTATGCGTGTGTGTGTATCTGTGTAAGTGAATACGATCGCATCTAAACACTGCATTTGACTGCGCTCAAATTTGGTAAATATATTAGAGGTATGTTGGTATGTTGGGTTTAACGTCGCAGTAGTACTGCACTATGGGTAAATGGCGACGGTCTGGAACGCACCAGTAAGGATGGTCCGGAAACATGCCATCACAGTTTTGATTCTCTACTAAGGGGATGGTTCCCCCGTTTCAGTGACCCTCCAGAGGTGGTAAATATATTAGAAGTAACCGTCACACGTACTTTATTGATTTTTCATGACTTACTTATTTTGAAGGGATACAAAGAAGAATTCATACATTTTATGGTTTAATTACACTACGCTGCGAAAAAAAAAAAAAAAAAAAAAAAAAAAAAAAAGTTCGCGGCCTGGTACCATTCCTGCTGATATTAAGTAAAATGACCTCCTGAATCCGAATATGACCCCCATTTTGCCCCATCACTCGCCGTTTTCTCGGGACGTCACCTCCTCCCGAAATTTGTATCACTTTTCGGTGATTTTATGGCCATGAATTTGATTTGGAGAATAGAAAATAATTACCTTAACTCTTAAAAATGAAAAAATAAATAATGTATAATAAGTGATAATAATAATTGATTAATAAAATATAATAAATGTAACTGATAATTTCAGTGGCAAAACCCCCCCGCCCCCTCAAAAAAAAAAAAAAAAAAAAAAAAAAAAAAAATCTTCCGCTTGCTGAAAATGTTTACGTTATAGAATTTTTCACCTCTTTAGGCCCTCAGAAGATATTTAACAGTTAAAATATTTCTTTTCTCCACTATAAATAAAATTTATAGCCATAGAATTACCGAAAAGTGGTAAAAATAGGGGGGGGGGCGGCCCCAAAAACGGTGGGTGATACGGCAAAATGGCCGTCATATTTGGATTTAGGAGGTCATTTTACATAAGAATTTTTAAAAATGGTGTTGGGGGCAATTTTCATGCCGAGCAGTGTTATTTGAACTGTATGAAGTGTGTTGTAATATAACCGAAAAAACAGAATAAAACTGATATATGTTACATTGCTTTAGTAACGTACGTTTATTGTAGAAAATTGCGTATGTAACACTTAAAGTTCTTTGCTGGGAAATATGAAACAATTTACGGATATTGCGACCTATGGGACCTAATATTTTGCCGGTGGATTAAATTATTTAATAGATAATGACATTGCTATATGCTTTATAATTTTGCTATGCCAAAGTGATTTTTTAAAATTACGTGTTTATCTTTTATATTTCTTTTATAGGGATGCGGAAATGAATTTAGATACATTTGGGTCCATTGTAAAAACATAAGAACTCAGGGATAAATACTTAAACATACTATTGTTAATTTTTACTTTTATTTATTTAGGAAATATGATACAAATTTGTTTAGATGTTTACTAGATATTCGAAAAATCTTGTCGAATCACTCCAGATTACGTAATTTGTAGTGATAAATACAATAAGAGTTTATGTATACGAAATGTATGGAATAAAAATTCAATTAAGAAAACTAAAGATAACTGTTCTTATTAAAGTTGCTTTAAATTTACTTTTGTTCTAAGTAAAATATTTAAATAACAGAAGAATTTTGCTTTGTTTATTACATGGTTTGTGACTATCTGAATTCCATTCCCCATACCTCTAGTGATAGATTTTCATATAACTTCAGAAAAATTTAATAAAGTTTGTTAATTTTCTTTAAAGATAATAGTAATAATAATAAAATCTTAGATCCAACGTTCAAAAGTGTTTATCACTTTGGTTCGCCAGTCGTAATTAACAATTTCTTTATCGAAAATAGTTTATACAGCGTCTATAATTTGTTTACATCAACGCAAAAGAATTCCGTATGTTAGGGTCTTAATGGTAGTAGTTGTAAGAAGTAATAATCAGTTTAATGGTTAGTTGAATAGTGTTATGCTACATTAAACACACATTATTGAGATGCACTGCAATGTTATCCGTACAGAAACAGACGTGTATAGTATCAATCTCTTATAAAACCACATTAAAGATTTACAGAAAATGAAAGTTTAATTTGAGTTGTATTATAGAATTTTTAAGAAAATTTTATTATACCATATAATGCGAATAACATTAAAAAATCATATATAAAGACTACTCAAAAAATTCAAACTACACCAGTGGTCAAAGGTGTAGTTACTCTTAAAATGGTAAATGGAAGGTGTCTGTTTCGAACCCAGCAGCGCTTATACGTCTAGCCTTCGAATATTTCGTGGTTTTCTCCGTTTTTTGCATTATTACAAATTAGGATTTCTTAGAATGTCCCCTCACGAATGGTATCCCACCCGTCTTTAGAGTAGGCAATCGGCTTTAACTCATCACACTGCAAAATCATTCAGATACATCATGGTTTGAGTACGGCAATTGCTGGAAGTATATATATTTTTTAACTGTATAATACCGTTTTTAAAGGAATTACATTTAAACGTATAAGGTGTAGTGAATAACATTTTTAGATAATGTATATGATTCCATGCATTATGTGAATGTATGGAATGTGAGATTTATAAATGAATGAGAATCCGAGGTGAAATAATTGTTATTACGAAATTTTGTGATTATGTAAAATCATACTGAATGTCGGAAAAAAGTATATATAACGATTATGCAGGAACAGTTATTACTTGATATGCTTTACAATGATTATGTGCATGTTGTAAGTGAAAAAAAATTGTATATTTACTACGAATGTCCACTAGCACAACTATTCTTATAAAAAGTATTTTGTTGGCAGTTGTGAGCGATGTGTAAAACGTATTGACCACTAAAGTGGCTTTATAAGAAATTTTTCTATTTTTTTTTTTTTTTCGAATGCTCATCTTTTGTTACAAATTTTTTTGCGGAAACTTTATTTAGAAAACTTGGAAAATCGTGCCTGTAGGAGCTATCGAAGAGAAATTTTAACTATGATGCTAGTGACTAAATTATTAGCTAAAGCAATAAAACTATACATTCAACGAAAACATTGTAACAAGCAGTTGTATATGATGGGTGTAGGGTGTAGAGATTAAGGACTATTGATGCACTTGGGTCCTAGGTCTGAGTGGAATATACACTGTGAGATATTTTTAGGGGGTCCCAGCTTATGTAGCGAGCATTTACGCGAATTTCGGAAAAAACCACCGAAAGCTCTGTTAAGTTAGGCTGACGAATGCGACCTGAGATCTAACCTGCCTCTTCCTATCTACAAACCAAGAGAGGTGTTAGGGGTTCATCACCCCTCCCTGAAATTTTGAGATTTGTCGAATATTTTTGGGTTATGCTTCATTTTTAACACTCAAAATTATGTACTAAAGTTTGAATCACCTCCGATTTTTTTTTTTTTGCTTCAACTTTGCCCGCGTACCATTTTCGAGAGCAGAACCTCTTTGCTACTAATGAGGACAGTTGTATATGATGATCCTGTACAATTTTTTTTTCTTTTTTCAGTGACAGAATTGTTGTTCTCATCATTTATAGATTAAAATTTCAATACCAACTTTCTTTTTCTCTGTGTACAGTAATATTCTGTACTTTGCTAAATTACAGCATATAAATTTTAGTCAGCACATAATGGCTATCAAACTTTTATTAAATGAAAATTTTTTCTTCGAATTTTTTTTTTTTTTTTTTAGATTTTTCAATATTGAAAAGAGTTTCAGAATCTAATCCAGTTGTATACTTTTTCTAGTTTTCAGATTAATATCGTTAAACGTACATTTAGCCTGCTATATCAACAGGTCATGAAGGATTCGAAGTATGTTAAATCTGCACTAAATAAATTATAAAAGTATCAATATTTTTGAGGCCATAATTATAAATAATAATAATAATTATTATTATTAAATTAAAAAAAAGAAAAAAAAGAAAAGGAAAAAAAAAAAAAGAAAGAAAGAAAGAAAGAAAGAAATAGAATCTCGATCGATTTTCGCTTCTTATCAATTTTCATATAATAAAAACTGAAAGTACATCATATAAATATATAATATAACTCTGTATTGGTGTAATGGTTTTATTTTAAATAAACATATACTTAAAAAAAAAAAAATACTTTTGGTGTTTTATATAAATGCGTTGTACGATTTTATAGTTTGAACAATTATGTTACCGAATAAAAAAAAAAAATTGTATTTCCTAAAATAATTTTATCGTCTTTTATTTATATTACTTCAATTAAAAAAAAAAAAAAAAAAAAACAGTATTTAATTGAAATTTTAATGAATTTTTTTAATAATAATGAATGAGTTATAATAAAATTTTTGTTATCAATCAGATTTTTAAAACACAGATTTGCATGAGTAAAATAGTCCATCAGTGACTTAAAGCTTCTGCTCTTAAGGTTGATAGACGGAAAATGCTGGGTATGAACCAGGGAGTATGATCGTCAATCTAGCCGTTTGGGGTTATCCATTATGTTTCCTAAAATTCATGATCCCTTCCGCAGAGGATCAAAATTGTGATGGCATGTCTCCGGACCACCTCTAGGGGTGTGTCCCAGACCGTCGCCAATTGCCCATCTGCGCAGCATTAGTGCGACGTAAAACCCAACCACAACCACAACCACAACCTAAAATTCATGTGAATACAGACTAAAAGCCTTTAGAAAGACCCTCACAGAAAACTCCCTCATGAGTAAAATCATCGAGAATGAATAGAGTACTTCACACTAGCGTAGCTAGACACAATTTCGGGGGAGGTGGAGGGTAATTTTTTTTAATGTCCCTTTTGAGAAATTTTTTAATATATACGTCGGTAATAAAAGTGTCCGAACACTAGCAAAAATTCCTATGTAAAAAAAGTACACTTCATACGGTTTTGTTAAATAAATCCTTATCGAATCATGTTCTTACCCTGACTAAGAAGAGGATTCGACAAGGATTTATTTAACAAAACCGTATGAAGTGTACTTTTTTTACATAGGAATTTTTGCTAGTGTTCGGACATTTTTGTTACCGACTGTACGGCGTACAATTATTTTCACTTTCTTGCATATTCAATAGAAAAAAGTATTCGTAAAAATTATCAACTTCTGGTTTTTGACGGATTTACACGTTTTGAAAGTTCCAGAACACAATTTGACCATTTTGAGGAGTTGTCTGTCTGTCTGTTTCTCTATGCGTGTGAGACAAAAACTCTATGGCAACAGTATTTCAGGAACTAGTGCACAGAATTTCATATAAATTCATGTGTATTTGCACTCTGGCATAAATTAGTCGCTATCAACTTTTGGTGCAAATCATTTAACAGGTGGCGCTGCTGTACAGTCGGTAACAAAAGTGTCCGAACACTAGCAAAAATTCCTATGCAAAAAAAGTACGCTTCATACGGTTTTGTTAAATAAATCCTTATCGAATCATGTTCTTAGTCAGTCTGAGAACAGGATTCAATAAGGATTTATTTAACAGAACCGTATGAAGTGTACTTTTTTAAAATAGGAAATTTTGCTAGTGTTCGGGCACTTTTGTTACCGACTGTACTGCAATTCCTCCCATTTAAGGGAAGGCTAAATCTAAAATTTTATTGTGTATAATCGAACAAAACTCAGTACATGAGAATGTCATTATAAAACATTACATTGAGTGAATTTGGTGCAAATCGGCCAATAGGTGGAGCTGCTGTTCTGCAATTTTCCCTGTGAATGGGAAGGCTATATTTCACATTCTATTGCATATAATTGTACAAAACGAGGTATGTAAGAAGGCCATTGTGAAACACATTGCTTGTTATATTTAACTGCATATCGGAATCGGCCAACAGGTGGCACTGTTGTGCTGCAAATTACGCTCCTGAATAGGAAAGCTACATTATCACTTTTATTGCATATAAATACACCAAACTTGATATGCGAGATAACCATTAGGAAAACGAACAGCGACTAATTTAGGTGTATATCAACCGACAGGTGGTACTGGTCTTACTTATTTTCCGTGATTTTCCACATGCCTATATCTTAAACTCTGTTGATTAAAATTGCATCAATCTGCGTACGCAAAATATTTATTGTGAGAAACTGTGGTACAATTTTTATGCATGTTAAAGTGGTAAATAGGTTAGTAAGTTGCACTCTTACGCAAAAGAATATAGAAGAAATTTTTGAGATGGCCACAACATACTTAGTTTTAATAGAAATATCGTTTTAGAGAGATAATTTGGGTTTCATTATTTAGATTTAAAGCTTAAGAATAGGAGTTGCAGACTAAATCAAGAAAAAGAATAATGCATGATTGGCAATTTTTGACACAGGAAATTTATTTAAGATAAGATTTTAAGAATCATAAATAATAATGAAAAGAAATCTGAATAGCAAAATATCATCTAATGAATAAATAAAATAATAAATATAAAGAATCAAATTCGATATACATATAAATGTTACACAACATTATAATTTGAAAAACTGGTAATAATAATTTTGGGTGGGTGGGTGGATTGCAAATTTAATATTCTACTCGTACACCCAATTTATTTCACCTCATGAAAAACCATTTTCAATTATTGTGACTCGCAACAATTGAAAGAAACAATTCTTGCTATTTTTTTGTGATTTAAGGCTTTTCTTACAAAGTTTATTTTACATTTCTGTTTCATACATGTTCCGCATTGCACAAATTTTACAGTATGCATATGAAAAAGAAAAAAGAAAGAAAAACTCGTATGTTGTGGCCACCACAAAATTTTCTTCTACATATTATCTTATATAAACTCAAACAGCACAAATTATTTATTAAGTTACTATTCATTAAGTTATTTTCTATGATGAATGTAGATGATTTTTACTTCAGAGAAGTATAACACTAAATAGAGAAAGAAAGCCAATTTTGTGCCGGCATCAGAAGAAATGCGATCAGAAGAAATATTAACGAATTTTTTTTCTTTAAAAATGAAAAAAAAAAAAAAAAAAGATAACTTTGTTTTAAATTATCCCAGGTCTGTAGCTCAACTATTCGTTTTAAAGGTATTGCCGAGTTCGTCGGGTTCTTCCTCCCAGGAGGAGCAATGCGCAAATTTTTTTTCCTAATTTACTACTACTATTATCAATAATTCATATTAATTTTATAATCCTTCGTTAAAAACAACTCTCATTATGTTAAATTATGCGAAAATTTTTCCTATACTGCCATGTTAATAATTACGTAAAAATGGGGTCACAGTGCAGCCTGTTAAGCGATTGACCTCCAAATGTAATCTGCACTAGTTTAGGTCGGAGTTCAACTAAATACCAAGTTCGGTTAAGTTTCGTTCAATAGTTCGTGAGATACAGCGTTCACAAAATTTGTGGTACAAACACACAGAGAGACAGATATTTTCTATAAACAGTCAAATCGTGTTCAAGACATCTCAAAACGCGAAAATCCGTCGAAAACTGTAGTTTGAAAATTTTTATGAATCCAATACTTTCTTCTTGTGTATATAGAAGAAAGTAATAAAGGAAAATAGATTAAATAAATAATACATAAAATTAAAGAAACCTTACTTTACTTCTTTAAATTCTGCCTTAGCACTTGCAGAAGGGGCTGTTCTGTGGGAGCTTACTTGTCTACTGGTAACTTGTTTACTCTTGATCTTCAGAATTCTACACCAGTTACGGTTTACGTCTTGTGCTGGATCGTTGCCATTACATGAATTTGGATTTGATAAAATTTCGAGTTTCGTAGGTTAGGATATTAAAATTTGCTAATTTGCGGGCGTCCCGAAATTTATTTCGATGTTTTCGTTGGCGTTAGTTTTGGTTGGCGCGATGGTTATTTTGCCGAATTTAATGTCTGCGATGTGTTCTTTTATTCTACTTTTAATTTTTTGCTTGGTCATTCTTATATAAATATCGGTAGATTTATTATCTTTTACAAAAAGGATTTCGTAAATACTCGGAGTTTCGAGTGGATCAATTTTATCTTTACCGTTCCTTATTGTTTGATAAATATTTTTATTTGGTTTTATTGGGATTTTAAAATTTATTTTACTGGCGACATTTTAAATTTTGCCGGATATTCCTCGGTCATAAGAAATCACGAGGATAAATCCCGATTTAGTTTTCTGATAGCTTTCAATTGCATTAAATTTTTTAATTCTATTTTTGAATAATTTGTCAACGATATCTTTCTTTAGTAGTTATTTTTCTAATAGTGTTAAGTTCCTTATTAAGTAATTTCTTGTTCGAACAGACTACAGGGTACATACAAATGAAACACTTCCAGTTGCAAAGCCGTTTGCAGGCGTTCTAAATGTATGACTGCAGTCGGCAGCAAAAGTATCCGAGCACTAGCAAAAATTCCTATGTGAAAAAAGCACACTTAACAATGTTTTGTTAAATAAATCCTTGTCGGATCATGTTCTTAGACTGACTAAGTACAGGATTCGACAAGGATTTATTTAACAAATCTGCATTCAGTGTACTTATTTTACATAGGAATTTTCACTTGTGCTCTGTTACTTTTGCTGTCGACTGTATTTGCAAAAAACTTGCAAAATTTACGTCATCGAAATTGCAAGCGTTCCGTTTGTATGTAACCCTACAAAAGCGTGATTAATATATGATTGAATGGTATTTATTTTATGTTGATAAGATGTTTTGCTTCTATTATTTATAATTTCGGTGCAGTTCGGTTTCCTATAAACAGTGGTTTCTAATTTACAATTTTCAGTTTCCATTATGACTGGACGCATTCCTCTTATATATAACTTTTTTTTTTTTTTTTTTTTTTTTTTTTTAATGATACTGTTTATTGCACTAAATAGTATTCTGACAATGGCAGTAACTTTCAATGCAGATGGGGGGATGAATTTGGAGTGCGTTCGGTCCCCCCTTTTTTTTTGTTGGTGTGTTTTGCTAGCCAGCTAGGATGCTGCGTCGGCAGTGGATCATTTGACGTAATGCCGGCGCAAGCTGTAGCCTACACCTCAAAGCACAAGCAAAGCAAAGCAAAGCGTTCGGCCCATATGATGACCGAATATTTAGAGCTCTTTTTTATGTCAACAGATGCTGGGTTCGAATCCTAATTCAGGCATGAATGTTTATAGTGGGTCGAAATTCACTTTAATCAGTAGATACTAGTTCAATTGGCCTTAGTGTACACAAAATCCACGAGAAAATATTCTGATTTGATTCGAATATATACCGGGTGATTCAAAATAGATGTTACAGCGATTATCTCGTAAACTAAGAAAGATAGAAACAAACTTCCAATTACAAAATTGGTGCAAATTAAGAGTAGATTTCAGATATGGCATTCTTTTGTACAAGGGGCTGTATACATATTAAATACGAAATTTAATTTTTATACCGCCCCTCCTATCATATGACTTATATTTAGAAAAATATTCTCCTCGCTCTAACAATCAAAATAAAAAAAAAAATCATCTCTCTAAGTCAAAATCTCGCTGAGTTATTGCAATTTGAAAATTCTAGCATTTTTCGCCAAGTCTTAAGGGGTTGTATCAAAAGTGAGAAATTGTAATTACTATTGCTTTTGTAATATGACACACGTTGATCATCGTTTCGGGGGGGGGGGGGGAAAGAAATCATTCAGGGAAAGACGACTATTTTAACCTGTAATGTCTCTCTTTCCCCTAGTGAATACACAAGAGAATACTCACTGATAATTTAACAAATAAAATTTATGAATAATTTATGTACTAAAAGGGAATTTTCAAATTCATTTTTTTTTCTTTTTCTATATACATTCTCTTACTCATATACAAGGTGTAGAGAAAGAATTGTTTTTGAGTCAAATTTCCGAAAATTAGTTTTTGTTATATTAGCACGTTTTCAGATCCTCTGAATTCAAAAATCATGTTTTTAGCGGTTGGTCTCTCTCTCTCTCCTTGTGTAAGTGTGTCTGTGTAATATTCGAATATCTCAAGAACAAATAGTAGCAGAAAATCTAAATTCGATATTCTAAATCCGTATCATATTACGGTGCTACACTAAAGTATACGTTACGATCAGACAATTGTTTGTTTACAGGGTCATCCAAAAAAATTCAAATACATTACGTCTGTGAGCGAAATTTCTCATATGTACAGTGTGAAATGTATAGACTGCCCTAAACAAAATGAAAAGAACAAATTTTTTATACGCATAAAAGCATGTTTTATGTAGATTGTGGTATAGCAACCATTCATCATTCATTTACAGGGTTACCCAGAGTATTTCGATATATTGGAGCTATACTTGGGAATTGCTGGAAGTGTATTTCATTTTGTGTTACCCATTTTACATATAACACTAAATTTACGTATACAAAGTCATGTGTATATAGTTTATAGACAATATACAGGGCTACCTAAAATTAAGGTAAATTTTTTTTTCATTATTATTAAATGTAATTGTTGTGAGCGTTTGCTGCATTTTTTTTTTTTTTTTTTTTTTTTTTTTTTTGAAGAACACCGCTGACACAGAACGGAAAATTAATTTCTCATACCCATACTGTAAACAAAGTAACTTTTGGAGAGCTATTTTTTTTTTCTGTATAATATCACATTTTAAGGCCTCCTGAATACGAAAGGTAAATTTTTATTCGTTGATCTGTATATATATGAATTATCAGCCTAATTTAACAACAAATAATCTGGTGTGCCACTCACATGACTTTCTCTTACCCTGAAATTTAATACCTTAAATACAGGTTGGAAATTAAGAGGTAACATAAAGAGTACTGTTATGTAAACCAAATTAGGCTTCGGAAGAGTTTTATATGATAATTAGTTCTGTGTGAGGGGGGATCTTCTGAAATTATTCGATGCAGGCAATAATCAAACTTTAAAAAACTTGACTTTGGTAATAAGGAAGTCTCAAAACGTGTAAATACACAAAACACAATCGTTGCATATTTAGCTTAAAAACATACATTATTTATTATATGTCTATGAGGAATTCATTTCCATTCCTGAGCAGCTTTCCTGGACATGGTAAAATATTATAGTAAAGCACTTTCACTAGCAATAAAAAAGAATATTATAGCTTAAATATTTGCAACCCTGTATATCTTTTGAAGAATATGTACAAACCACAAAGTGCACCTAAATATAAACCTATAGTAATAATATACGGCGCAACCTAAAATGCACTTCCATCAATTTTCAGCTATTGTCGCATTATAATCTAGTTATTTTGTGTAGCCCTGTAAATGAACTGAGAATAATTTCCCTGCCATATTCTACATGAGGCATGTTTTTATGCATATAAAAAATATATATTCATTTCATTTGGTTTAGTGCAGTCTATAGGTGTTAAACTCTACTTACGTGCAATTTTCCCCATAGACGTAATGTATTTGAATATTCTTGAGTGTCCCTGTACACGAACCATTTGCTTCATCTCAATGAAAAGCTTAGTGTAGCATCCCTATATGATACATATTTAAAATACCAAGTTTGGAATATCTGCTGCTATTTGTTCTTGAGATATGCTGATAACAGTCAGACACACACACAGACCAACCTCTAAAAACACGATTTTCATATTCAGGGGACCTGAAAACGTGTAAATATAACAAAAACACACTTTCGAAAATTTGGTCCAAAATCAATACTTTCTCTACCTTATGGGTATGAGAAAGTAATAACTACAGGAAATGCGAATTTGATACTTTGGATTCCATATCTAGTTGCCACTTGAAAAGTTGATCAAGGTTTGCAAGTTTTAAGGAAATTGGTAACAGACTTGATTTATGTTTTGATAAGTATAGGCACTATAATTAAACAGGGGTTGAGAAGGGCGGTAACCCCCTTGACATAGAATTATACATCTATACCATATTATATTCTATACAAAACATTATTTTAGAATATTAACAATAAATATGAATTTCCTTATGATTTTTACAGTATAAAGTTATTTAAATGTAACTTATAAGAATATCTGTCCCAAAACGCAATACATTGGCATTTTTTGTGCGTTCCTGTACATAAACCAATTGTAGAGAATTAATTAATGCCATTTTAAATAGGGAATATCCTATAGTAAACCTGAATAACATATGTCATTCCTCAAAATATTTATAGACGCTTGGGACGGGCAGACGGACAGATGGACAGTCAGACAAAAAAAAAAAAAAAAAAAAAAAATGCAAATTGAAATCTTATTCACAGTTAAAAATTTTTAGAAAATGTTTAATGTAAACAAAAATGCAATTCCAGCAAATGTTCAATAATAACCCTTAACGTAACTGAATATTTTCGTGTGCCCTGTAAATCTAATGCTAATCGTACTGTACAGTATTGAAAGCACCCTTTTGTGCATATGAATAACATATTTCAACTTCATTAAGATTTATGCAAAGTAATTAAATTTTCGTTTATAGAAATATCTTCACATAGAACGCAATGCTTTGGAATACTTTCGGGTGTCCTTGTATACAAACCAGTGATGGTGTTTACTCCATTTTCTATAGAAAATATCCGATAGAAAACTATAATAACGTATTTCAATTTTACTAATATATGCATAAATTAAAGGTATTAAAATATGGTTTATAAAAATACCTCTCATAGAACACAATGCCTTGGAATACTTTCGGGTGTCCCTGTGCACAAGCTGGCAGAGGTATTCACTCCATTTTCTATAAGGAACATCCGATCGTGAACTCAAATAACATATATCAGTTTCAGGGAATTCTATGAATATTCACGGGAGTTAGAGCGCGGACACACAGAAAGACGGATTTGCAGACAGACAAATCGAAGTCATTAACACTTTCCAATCTTGCTGGAATTGTTAAAGAGCCGAAATCATTAAATTTTTCAACCATGATGGAAAGTGGTAAAAATAAAGCACGAAAATTTTACACGGTTTTGCTAGTCTTTTAATTTTTTCCCTCTCTTAACGTGTTTTAATTTGCTGGTGACCCCCCTAAGAAATTTAAGTATTAAATTTTTTAACAATACGAAATAATGTAAATTTGCATTAAGTTCTTAAAACTGTTGATTTCACGCGTTTGAACGATTTTAGTTGCTGTTTTAAAATAAAGGATCTCTTTTAATTTTTTCTCATCTCATAGATAACCCCCTAAAGTGAGCTCGTTGGCGTTGAAAAATAGATGCCAAAATTGAAAAAAAAGTGGTGTAAGTCATCATTTTCAAATTGCAATAACTCAGCGAGATTTTGACTTAGAGAGATGATTTTTTTTTTTTTTTTTTTTTTAATTGTTACAGCGAGGAGAATATTTTTCTAAATATAAGTCATATGATAGGAAGGGCCGTATAAAAATTAAATTTCGTATTTAATATGTATACAGCCCCTTGTACAAAATAAATTCCATATCTGAATTCTACTCTTAATTTGCTCTAATTTTGAAATTGGAAGTTTGTTTCTATCTTTCTTAGTTTACGAGATAATCGCTGTAACATCTATTTTGAATCACCCGGTATATATATATATTTATATAATCTATTATATATTTAAAGAAGTCATTTATACTCAAAAATGTTTCAAGTTCAATAGCAATATCATAGATTTATCACGAATTTATGCTCAGTATGTAGAAGGGCAAAAGTGAAAATGCACACTTTTATTAAACGTTTATTATTTATTTATTTTATTGAACCACTGATTAATGCACTATAATATGTATATTAAAATCCAATTGTTTGTATGTCCGGCTATCTCCATAAGAATTGTTAAACGCAGAAAGACGCGGAAAACACCAAAAGACACGAAATAATCCAATGATTTCGAGATTTGACATTAAATTAACCGAGATTAACCATTTAAATTAAATTAAATATAGTAAAAAATATTATAAATATAGTTAAAAATATATTAACTAAAAATCTCGTAATAGCTTTAGAATTATTAAATATTTAATATCAAATTGGTGAAAAAAAAAAAAACCCTTTACACGTTCATTTGTTTTTATTTTTATTTATTTATTTATTCATTTATTTTGACATAAAAAGAAATTAGTTAGTTTATACACATGAAAAATAAAATAGAAAAAAACACTTTACGAAAAATTAAACTTGCACGGACTAGAATGTTCTGGTACAATTAACGTCATAATAGCTTTAAAATTATTAAATGTACCATGACAATGAAAAAAATGAAAATTTATTTTTCCTCTTTATTTACAAAAAAAAAAAAAAAAAAAAAAAAAAAAGAATAAAAAAATGTTAGAATATTCTATAGCAGAGGGACCATGCAGAGGTGTACCTCCTCAAGATTTGCTTGATTTTCGAATTTGAGTTTTTCAAATTATTATTATTATTATTATTGTTATCTAATTTTATCCGTTTTGATTTTTGTATTTCATTTTCTTAAATTTTGTTCAAATTCTAAGATCTTTCATTTCGGTCGTCTGCGTTCCTAAGCGACAGTTTCTATACTATTTATTTTTCATTTTTTCATAATAAGTCAAGTTATTAAATATAATATATATGTAACCGTGGTTTTAATCTAAAAATACTTCTTTGGTATTTTTGACACTGGTACGTTTCGATTAAGAATTTTTTTCGTTATTTGTTGATAATCTGAAAGGGATTTTTTTTTTTTAATTACTTTTAATTTATTATTTTGATCGAAATCAAATGGTAATATAGTAGAAAGATTAAACCTATTAAATTTTCAATATTATTTAAATATATAACAATTAAATAAAATGTTCAGTAGAAGCGTAGATATAGCCATCTGTAAATTCGCAGTTCTTGAAGAATACTAGTGCCACCTATCGTCCGTTAAACACCCAAAAAGAAGTACCCGAGTAAGACGCTACCGCAAGCAGTGGGGATACAGATTCGATATAGTGGGAGCGAGGAATCGAACCAATGTTTTTGATGATTTCGATGACTTTTTTTTTCAGAAGTATATTATACTGTAAATATGTTCTGTAGGTGAAAAGGCTTACTACGTAAATGAAAGGTTTGTTAACAAAAATAAATAAATAAATAAAATAATAATAATAATAATAATTGGAAAAAACGCGGCAGTTGTTTTGGATCGAAATAATTAAGCACAACTTTTCATCAGGCGGAAAAACTATAGACACGAATGCATCATGAAATATGGATGCGTTATTGCTTTCATCTTATATTTCTTTAACCTAATGAAAGGTCATGTTTAATAAATTCGACTCGAAAAAGTTGTTGTTGGTATTTGAAATTAATGATGCAAAAATTTCATTAATTATCCTAGAAAACCTGTATTTCAGTACATACTTTCCCCTTATCCTTTCGTTTCCTTTTTTATATTTTGCCGTTTGCGCTTATTAAGACCTTATAATAAGTTACATTAATATAAACCAGACATGTCCAACCCAAAACATTTGACTGTATTGAAAATCTATTTTATTCAGGCAGGCCACATTGCATGTATTTTATGCACATACTCGATCACTGTAAAAATGCATTATATCTATCTATCTATATCTATCTATATATATATGCACTACCAATCAAAAAGTTGGACACTTTCGAATTTAGACGTTTTGTGAAATATCTAGAAAAGTTCTTTAGGGATCACATCTTGAAACTTTGGTAGTGTAAAGAACTTATATATTTTAGGAAAATTTGAGTCCTGAAAGGAAAAAGAGGACCAGTAAAAAATTAAACAAAAGTCAAAATGTATTGGATCACCCTGTAAAAAGTAATACTTTAAATGCGTTTTGGCTGTAGCATGTGATTATAAGGATTTTTCTTATTATCTGTATAAATTTTTATGAGGCTAGCACATATATTCATGGAGATATAGCGTTTATTTTTAAGAAATTGAAAAAAAAAAAAAAAAAAAAAAATCCATTTTTTTAATTATAACCTGTAGGGTATTAGACTAAGTGCAAAGACATTTTTAGAAAATTTGACATACTACATTAGACATAGCATAATGCAATCAGAATGCAAAAATGTTAAATATCTTACGAAATATGAGCATTTTTGTTAAATAATTTTCTACTTTGCATGTGCTAACTTTAAAAATTTTTTATTTGCATAATTTAATAACCGAAAGTACTAATAACTTATGTGAAAACCACACACAAATATCGTGTAAATTCAAAAAGCTATGAGAGATAAAATGAACAGAATTTCAGTTCTCTAAAAATCAAAGCTAAACTATAAGGGGTTTTACTCACATTTTTATTTTGATACAATCAATGCCCAATGGTAATTTGGTATTTGGTATTTATTCGATAGCTTTGAGACCTATAGTTACAGTGACTTTTGTCTCGATTGATCTATATTACAACAATTCACAAAAACAAATGCACAATATCTGGTAGACATAAGATATCCATACCCACACAGGGATTCGAACCCAGAGCTTGGGAATCCAGAATGCAGCGCCCTGCCGGCCTGGTCCAATGGCAATACAGTGTTCGTTGATTGTAAATAAATATTGGTAGAACCCTCGATCATCTTCCTTTTTTTAGAGAAGAACTGAAGTTCTGTTCATTCTTTCTCTCATAACTTCTTGAATTTACACAATATTGGTTTGGGATTTTCATATAAGTTGCTATTAAATTATGCACATGGATTTTTTTTTAAAGCTAGCGCATGCGTAGTTAAAAATTATTTAGTAAAAATGCTCATATTTGTGAAGATATTTAACATTTTTGCATTCTGACTGCAGTATGCTGAGTCTAATGTAGTATGCGGAATTTCCTAAAACTGGCTTTGCACTGTATCTAATACCCTACGTGTTATAATTTAAAAATTGATATTTTCTTTTGCAATTAAAAAAAAAAAGTTATATCTCCATGAATATAGATGGTAGCCTTATAAAAATTTATACAGATAATGAAAAATATCCTCATAATCACATGTTGCAGCCAAAACGTATTTAAAACCTTACTTATTACAGGGTGATCCAAAACATTTCGAGTTTTCTTTAATTTTTTACTGGTCCCCTTTTCTCCTTCAGAACACAACTTTTTCTGAAATATATGAAGTATAACATGTTCTTTACACTACCAAAGTTTCAAGATCATTCCCAAAGAACTTTTCTAGGTATTTGACAAAACGTCTAAATTCGAAAGTGTCCAATAAATTGGTAGATAGTGTGTATATATAAAGGTTAAATTTTATTAAGATATCTATCATTTCTATATATATACAGGGTGTTTCATAAGTCCAGATACACCAAAAAGTTTCGAAAGGAATGAAAATTCGCTGACCTCATTGATTTTAAAGGTTTCGGGGATTTGGAGCCCCTGAGCCTACGTGACAGAAATTCAATTTCCTCAAATAGAAACCATACTTTTTTTTTCTATTTTGGCAGAGTCGTGTTAGGTGAAAAAAAAAAAAAAACTGTTTTAAATCATGTGTTGCTTATTTTTATTTTGCAGAGTATGGAGCCCTGGGACCCAATTCTTATGTTGTAATAAAAAAATCGGGATATTCCAAAATATCTCAATAAAAAAGCAATTCCGCTGGATCCATTGATTTCAAAAGTTTCGTGCATTCAAATAATATATCATATGAAGTATCATAAGTGGGCCCCACTTGACACGAACTCAATTTTTTTTAAAGGAAAACCATGCTTTTTTTTCACAGAATGGTGTTAAGTGGCAAAAACCTCTGTTAAATCATGTATTGCTTTTTTTTTATCTTGAAGAGTATGGGTCCCTGGGGCCCCGAATCTTATGTTGGTGTCCAATCTTATGTTATTATAAAAGTTTTGCGCATTTAAATGATCAATCAGAGGAGGTATGACAGGTGGGATCTCGGCGCCCCCAGGTGAACCACTCAATTTTTTCAAATGAAAACCATACTTTTTTTCAACATAATCATGTTAAACAGAAAAAATCTATTTTAAATCATGTATTCCTTTTTATTACATTTGATAAGTAGGAGCCCCGGGTCCCCGATTTTTATGTTGTAATAAAAAATCCCGAAATTCTAAAATATTTCAATAAAAATGCAATTTTGCTCAAAACCAATAATTACAAAAGTGTCGTGCATTCACATGATTTATCTTATGAGGTATCATAGTGGGTCCCCAGGAGCCCTACGTAAAAAAACTCCATTTTTTCAAATAACAACCATACTTTTCTTTACGATAAACCATAACTTTTCTGAAAACCATAATTTTCTTTAAAACGATACTGTGAAGAAGAATCATATTTTCTATTTGAAAAATGATGTTTATTTCCCTTGGGGTCCTAGGGCCACTGGGGGCACACATATGTTACTTCATCTAATAGATCATTTCAATGCACAACACTTTTGTTATAATTTTTTTCAGCAAAACTGCTTTTTCATTAAGATATTTTCAGATTTTCGATTTTCTTATTTATAACACTAGGGGGCTCTGCCCCCTGCTCGCTCCGCTCACCAACCCCCGAAGGAGTCTTCGCCTCCTCCCCGACTCACTTTACTTATTGACACATGCAGAACTCTGGCCGCCTATTCGTTGCTTTCTTTCACTGAAAAGGAATATTAGTAGTGCATATTAGAAGACAAAAGCAGAAAATTATTATGGAAATCCTCATATTCAATGTCAAATTGAAATATATAATATTTATATTTATATATATATTAATAGAAAGAAAATCATAATATCTAGACCATTTTGCATTACAGCTTTAGTATATGACCCTTTTTATTTCTTTTTTACAACCTTAAATCCGGACCACGGTACCCCAGTCGGTAGAGCGCCGAGTTGGTAATTGGAAGATTGTGGGTTCGGTTCTCGAGCCGACCAAAGATGGTGGCTGGTACACTAATGGTGGCTGGTGCACGTAAAACATGTCGTGGTCACAATATCCTCCGTGTTCCCATCAAAATTATACCTCTGGGGGCCACCGAAGCTGGGGAGCCATCCCTTTCGTGTAGGACCAAAACTGTGGTGGCATATGTCTTCGGAACATCCGTAGGGGTGAGTCCCAGACCATCACCAATTATCCATAGCGCAGTAATGGGGCGACGTCAAACACAACCTACCTATTTATCTGCCTACCTACAACCATGGATCATATTTTAATTTTACCGCGTAAGAAAATTATTTTTCTACAAGTGGAGTCTTTTTACATCCATGGTTTCGGGCCGTGGTACCCTAGTCGGTAAAGCGCTGAGCACGTAATTGGAAGATTTCCAATTAGATACTTTAGTCGGCCAAAGACAGTTGTGTGCACTAATCGTGGCTGGTGCTCATAAAATCTGTCGTGGTCCCAAAGTCATCCATGTTCCCATCCCCACTATACCTCTGGGGATCATCAAAGCGGAGGGGGATCCCCTCCGTGAAGGTTAAAACTTGTGATGACATGTCTCCGGAACATCTCTAGTGGTGGGTCCCAGACCGTCGGCAATTACCCATAGCGCAGTAATGGTGCGACGTCAATCACAACCTACCTAATTGTCTACATAGATTGATTTTCTAAAAGTAGAGAAAAAAAAGTTGACATTTATTTTCTTTGTTTTTTACTTCCATGGTTTTGGGCCGCGGTACCCTAGTCGGTAAAGCGTTGAGCACATAATTGAAAGATTGACGATTCGATACTTGAACCGGCCAAAGACCGTCGTGCACACTAATGGCGGCTGGTGCTCATAAAATGTGTCGTGGTAGCAAAGTCATCCATGTTCCCATCCCCACTATACCTCTGGGGATCACCAGAGCGGTTGGGCATCCGCTCCGTGAAGTTTCAAAATTGTGATGACATGTCTCCGGAACATCTCTAGTGGTGGGTCCCAGACCGTCGGCAATTACCCATAGCGCAGTAATGGTGCGACGTCAATCACAACCTACCTAATTGTCTACATAGATTGATTTTCTAAAAGTAGAGAAAAAAAGTTGACATTTATTTTCTTTGTTTTTTACTTCCATGGTTTTGGGCCGCGGTACCCTAGTCGGTAAAGCGTTGAGCACATAATTGGAAGATTGACGATTCGATACTTGAACCGGCCAAAGACCGTCGTGCACACTAATGGTGGCTGGTGCTCATAAAATGTGTCGTGGTAGCAAAGTCATCCATGTTCCCATCCCCACTATACCTCTGGGGATCACCAGAGCGGTTGGGCATCCGCTCCGTGAAGTTTCAAAATTGTGATGACATGTCTCCGGAACATCTCTAGGGGTGCGTCCCAGACAGTCGCCAATTACCCATAGCGCAGTATTGGTGCGACATTAAATCCAACCAACCAACCTACCTGCATACAACCATGGATCATATTTTAATTTTCTCGTGTAAAATGACTTCATGACAGAAGAACAACGTCACTGGGAGAAACTTTTTTCAAAATGGCAAATAGAGTACCTTCATAAACTTGTTTTTAGTTAATAACTTCTTCAATTAAAATGATAGAAATTTTTAAGCGGCTGAAATGTCTTCCTTGGAGTACTCGGAACACTTTGATACCTCTCATGACACGAAGGATCCTGGCCTCCGTTAGAAGATGCTGTCGAAGACAAAAAAAAATTGACGCCAGTGACAGTAACTTTTTTTTTAATATATAGAGAGGAGATTCGGGAATCCGAGATCCCCTACACTGAAAAAAAAAAAAAAAAAAAAAAAAAAATTAAGAGCAACGCATGAATTAAAACAGATTTTTTCCCGCTTAACACGATTCTGTGAAGAAAAAGTACGGTTTCTATTTGAAAAAAAAATTGTTTTCATCTCATGAGCTTTCTGGGGGCCTCGAGGTCCTACCTATGATACCTCATTCTGATAGATCATTTAAAGGCACAATACTTTTGTAATAATTGCGCTCAGCGAAATTTCTTTTTTATTGAGATATTTTGGGATTTCTTATTGCAACATAAGATTCGGAGATCCGAGACCCCCTACTCACCAAAAATAAATAAATAAATAAAAATAAAATAAAGTAATACACAATTTAATTCACTTTTTTTTTTTTTTTTTCGCTTAAAACGATTCTGCGAGCAAAAAGTATGGTTTCCATTTGAAAATATTGAACTTATGTCACTTGGGCCCCTGGGGAACTCGGGGCCTCATTTATGATACTTTATATGATAGATCATTTGAATGAACGAAACTTTTGAAATCAATGTGTCTAGAGGAATTGTTTTTTTATTGATATGTTTTGGGATATCCAGATTTTTTTTTACAACATAATAATCGGAGCAACTTACTCTGCAAAATAAAAAAACAAAACATGATTTAAAACAGATTTTTTTTCCGCTTAACACGATTCTGCGAAGAAAAATAAGGGTTTCCATTTGAAAAAAATTGATTTTGTGTCACGTGAGTCCCACTTATGATACCTCATGTAATAGATCATTAAAATGCACGAAACTTTTAAAATTAATGTGTTCAGCGAATTTGCCTTTCTTTCGAGATATTTTGCTGTATGCAGATTTATGAAACACGTTGTACATATATTAAAATTTATGTGATGAAAATTGGAATAGAACACATTAATATTAAATTTATTTACATTTCATAAAATAACAATAGAAACATCAAACAATTATGACTATACATTAAAAATTTTAATAAGAATGAAAAATTGTTCTGATAATATTTTATTAATCTAACTAGCGAGATATTGTTTCTCTAGATAGAATAATCGGTATTTTCATATCGAAGATTCAGAACGAATTTATTAATTTTGAATGTGTTAATCAAAGATGCCACATTACATATTTCGTGAATTCTGTAGCGGGCCGCAAAATATAACACGGCGGGCCACTTGCGGCTCGAGGGCCGTGTGTTGGTCACCCCTGTTATAAATCACCGTAATGCAAAACTGGTCTATTTTTTTAAAATTCTCATCCCTGCTGGAACGCATTTTGAGGAAAAACGCCAAATATTTGAAAATAGAAACTTTGTTTTATTAAGATTTATAGTACCATTTCGTAATGTAAAAAATAATCATCTTATCATACGTAATATTTTAACGACTCACATATTTTTAACATACACTATCTACCAATAAATATTTTCCTGGTATATTAATGAAGGTATAACTTTTTTTTTTTTTTAAACTGGAAAAAAAAAAAAAAAAAAAAACACTTTTAATTATAACATGTAAGATATTAGACCTAGTGCAAAGTTATTTTTAGGAAACTTGGCATACTACATTAGACACAGCATACTGAAATCAGAATGCAAAAATGTTAAATATTTTCCGAAATATGAGCATTTTTACTAATTAATTTTTAACTATGCATGCGCAAGCATTATATGAAAACCTCAAACAAATACCGTGCAAATTCAAAAAATTCTACGCGACAGGATGAACTAAATTTCAGTTTCTCTCAAAGAAAAGGAAGATGATAGGGGGGGGGGGTATCAATATTTATTTACAATCAACGAACACTGTATTACCATTGATTGAATCAAAATACAAATGTGAGAGAAACCTCTTAAAGTTTAGTTTTTATTATTTACTCTTTTCATAAAATGGTTCGAATTCTACAAAATTTATTTTTATGTATGTATATATACATATTGTTTTTGTTTTGTTTTGTTTCCACAACGTTATTTATTTATTTTTCTAATTGTCAACATATATCCGACACGTTTATTGTATAGGAATGCTGAAGAGTTTTTTACTATATTTTCATTTGAACGATAATTATTTGATTACATTTTTTATTATTTTGACATGTGTATTGCAATGAAATTTAAGTACTTGACAATTTATCCCAATAAATAATATATTTTATAATATGCTTGTTGATAGACAAAGGAAAGTTTTTGAAGATTTCGTTCTTAATGGGTACTTCGGTATACGTTATAAGTAAAATATAAGTACAACGAAAATATATTTACACTAATAGTAAAAAAAAAAATGTGTGGTGCGGTGGTCTAAAGTCAAATATACCGAATGATCTAAAAGTCATAGGGGAAGAAAAAAAAAAAACTACATTATTCAAAAAGTATTGAGAGTAGTACTGTGCGATTTTCACTTAAATGCATAGAAATACATGTTTTTTTTTTTTTTTTTTTTTTAAATAACGAAAGATTAATGGTTAAATTAGTGTAATTTTTCTCCATCAGGTTGCGCTTTAATTGCAAAAATACTTTTTTATAGTGTCGCAATACATTAAACTACGCAACTAAGACCAGAAATGTTCAGTGTTACGGCCGTCATTCATAATGGCCCCCAGACGTTGCGCATTGGGAATTCCATAATATTTAATTAACAATGTTTTATCTTTTAACATTGTCATGATTTTCTTTTCGGAACTTTTAGCAGCAGTAATAAGAAATAAATGGTAAATTTAAATATTCTCTAACATCTGAAATCATAAGCAACACGCACAAGTCAAATTAATAAGTATTCGCAATATAAGGTGTCATTTGAGAAATTATTGAGAAGGCAGATCTGTCTAAAATGTGAGAAGATACTGTGAATACAGCGTATATATATATATAAATTTTATGCTTTTTCACTCATATCAGTGAAAACTGCATAGTGCTATGGTCAATACTTTTCGAATAATATCTATTTTATTTTTTTCTGTGACTTGGAACAACGGTATATATCTTTAAAATAATGTTTTTTCTTTTGTAAAATTTTTTCTAAATGTAGCTATGCCTAAGAATTGTAAATATTATTTTGATTTAGTTTCCTGTTCAATCAAACCTTTTTTATAAAAAAATAGTATACTGGCAAAAGTACTTACTATGCTGACAGATGAAGTTCAAATTTAAATTACAATTGGTTTCAGACCACAACCATCCTTTAGATCCATCAAATCTAGAGCAATTTTCTTTGTTTCCCATGGTATTCCAAAATGAAACAGTTACATCTTGACCTATATATAGCAAAAAGTGTGGATAAGTAATTATTTATAAATTGAAAACATATTTTTTCATTAAAATCGACTACAAATATCATTAAACGAAATTCTATATAACTCATTTCTTAAAATTTCAGATTTTTGTTCTTAATCTATTTTATCTGTAAATAATTACAAAGGAAAACTTTGATTCTAAATATACCCAATGATTAAGGAAAAAAGGAAAATGTGAATAAAAACATTAAAGAGTAATTAAAAAAAAAAAAAAAAAAGCAATTTATAAATATAAGACAAGTATGTATATTTTAATATCGTGAGAGTTTTTATTTTATACATGCGTGATGCTTCAAAAGTAATTTTGTATGTCAACGATCATCTAGGTTTTTATTCACATGACCGTGATTGTTTAAGCGTTGCCATTTCTTTTCTTTTTCTTTTTTTTTTTTTTTTTTTTTTTTTTTGGTGATTCGGGTGAAAAATAGGGCAATTTCTTTTCATTACTCTTGAAAGAAATTAACCGTGTCTTTTTTATCGTGTTTACAGTTTGTGTATTTAAGGAAAATAAGAATACTTCAAATAAAAATATTAATCTACATGTTGCTTCAGTTGACCAATTTTAGTAAGTAAAAGAAATTATTGGGAGGAGGGGGGGGGGGGGGGGGGACAATTTTTGCACATTAGAAGTCAAGCTCATCCCTACAATCCGCTTATTTCAAAATAAATTCCTCAGCTGTGAAGAAAAAAATTTAATTTTAAATTAGAAATTTTACCAATATTTGTTATTTAAATATACATTCATAAAAAAAAAAAATCAAATCAGCGCTATTAAATTTTTACGAATGCTTTAATTCACAACCAAATACATACATACATACTACACACACACACACACACACACACACACACACACACACACACACACATATATATATATATATATATAGTTATATAAATATCATATTAAGCAAATATTTATGAGACATTACCACGTTTTCCAAACTTAGAAAAACAGTTTTCCAAAACTGATTTCATATAGGGGAAGGTCGGGTAGTATCGGACGCTTAAGCTTCTCCTCTATTATAAAACATTTTTACAGCTCAATTGGACTAGATTACATTTCATACAAAACTTTACGGTTTTATAAAAAATACCTTGCAAAACACATTTTTTTATGATAAAAATTTCAATCATTTTTTTTTACACTTTTTATAGCCATTACATTTTTATCCATTTTATTTATGCAGGGTTGTATCGGACATGTGGTGCTCTTTACTGAAGCCTGCTGTCCTCTGCAAGCTAGTAGATTCAGCACTCTTTAATCGCAGGTCATTGTGCCTTTTCATAAAATCATAATAGAAGTCTTTCCGGGCCTTTTGTTTTGTTTTATTGAAACGGTGTTTTATTTTCAATTTTTCTGCATATTGATGGGCGAGTTTCAAAAACTCTTCCCTATTTAGGGGTATGAGATGGCTGTCCAAGCTCTTAATATGATTGTATAATACCATCTCCTGTTCATCTTGGAATGTTCTTGGAAAATTTTTAATATTTCCCAAATATTGTTTTATTTCTACCTCTTTATCTTCTGCATAACTTTTTACTTTATCTCCTAGTGTGTTTCTGGAAACAGAATATCTTTCACTCCTTCTCTAATTGTCATTTCCTTTGTTCTAACTTTTTTTACAGCTTCTTTCATATCATTTTCCTCCCATTTCTGATGTAGTTTACCCATATTGTCCTGCAAAACAAAATAATTCCTTGAGAATATAACTCTTATTAACCTTAAACTGTGTCCGATACAACCCGAACGTAATGGAATGAAACATCGGTTACCACGTACACATTAGTAAGCTAAAGGAGATTTACGGCCTGCAACTTAAAGGAAAACTAACGTTGTTTACAACAAGAAAACAATTTATTCTCGCTTTCAGACAAGTTATGACAATCCGAAGTTATCTTCGTTCACCCAAAACACTGATGAAAAATTAAAATTTTCTGCCACGGTTCAAAAACACTGCCGCTTCTGTAAATATAGCGGCATCTCAGCTTTCTTCCTTCACCCAAAACGCAGGTGTTTTAACAAGTGCTCCCATCTGCAGCAAATATTAGGAAAGGCGCTTGCCCGATACTAGCCGCCGTCCGATAATACCCGACCTTCTCCTAAACAAGCAGATGTATTTTATTGTCTTTAAGAGGCCAATTTTTGTTATATGCAACAAAAGGGCGGTATCCGATTTTATGTATAACTTGGAATAAAGCAGAATCTCTACCATGCAGGATTCTTGCCTGGATTTGGAAGAAAGTTTGAAAAATTAGTTCTAGAGCCCTATTTTAGTCAATATGCAATGAAATTGTTGTCTCTATTTTTTTAGACCACTTAAAATATACTGATATTTCTGCTAACGCGAATTTGGGCAGGTTTTTGTGTGATTTTGAGAAAAGCTGAAGAATTTTTCTAAACATCTACGTAGGGGAAGGTCGGGTAGTATCGGACGGCGGCTAGTATCGGACAAGTGTCTTTCGTAATATTTGCTGCAGATGGTGGCACTTCTTAAAACACCTGCGATTTGGGTGAAGGAAGAAATCTGAGATGCCGCTATATTTACAGAAGCGGCAGTGTTTTTGAACCGTAGCAGAAAATTTTAATTTTTTATCTGTGTTTTGGCTTAACGGAGATAACTTCGGATTGTTATAGCTTGTCTGAAAGTGAGGATAAATTGATTTCTTGTTTATTGTTGTAAACAACGTTAGTTTTCATTTAAGTTGCAGGTCGTAAATCTCCTTAAGCTTACTAAAGCGTACGTGGTAACCGATGTTTCATTCCATTACGTTCGGGTTGTATCGGACACAGTTTAAGGTTAATAAGAGTTATATTCTCAAGGAATCCTTTTGTTTTGCAGGTCAATATGGGTAAACTACATCAGAAATGGGAGGAAAATGATAAGAAAGTAGCTATAAAAAAAGTTTGAACAAAGGAAATGACAATTAGAGAAACGAGTGAAAGATATTCTGTTCCCAAAAGCACACTAGGAGATAAAGTAAAAAGTTATGCAGAAGGTAAAGAGGTAGAAATAAAACCATATTTGGGGAAACGTTAAAAATTTTCAGAGAACATTCCAAGATGAACAGGAGATGGTATTATATAATCATATTAAGAGCTTGGACAGCCATCTCATACCCCTAAATAGGGAAGAGTTTTTGAAACTCGTCCATCAATATGCAGAAAAATTGAAAATAAAACACCGTTTCAATAAAACAAAACAAAAGGCCCGGAAAGACTTCTATTATGATTTTATGAAAAGGCACAATGACCTACGATTAAGGAGTGCTGAATCTACTAGCTTGCAGAGGGCAGCAGGCTTCAGTAAGAAGCAAGTGCATAGATTTTTTGAGAAATTAAGTTAGTTTTACTATCTGTAATTTGTACTTTTATAAATTTCTCAAAAGTAGCCCTGTCTAATAATAAAAAATTGTTTGTAAATCCAAAAGTAATCATCTTCTTGCACATTTTCTACAGGTCCGATACTGCCCTCCATAAATAAAATGGATAAAAATGTAATGTCTATAAGAAGGTGTAAAAAAATGATTGAAATTTTTATCATAAAAAAAATGTGTTTTGCAAGGTATTTTTATAAAACCATAAAGTTTTGTATGAAATGTAATCTAGTCCAATTGAGCTGTAAAAATATTTTATAATAGAGGAGAAGCTTAAGCGTCCGATACTACCCGATCTTCCCCTATTTTCTTCTAACCTCATTGAATGTGTTAAGAATATTTGACATTTAATATAGGAATAACCATAAAAATAAAATTCGCTTGCTTTAAATGAATAATAATAATAAAAAAAAAATCTTACAGAAATATTTTTTCCAAACGATGTGCTTTATGTTTGTTGAAAAAATGGCCTTCTGGATCTAAATTTAAGCCTGTCATATTAAAAAAGAAAAAAAAAAAAAGAAAGAAAGAATAGAATAGAAAAAAAAAAAAAAATATTTATGTCTTTTAAAACACGCGAGATGCATTTTATAACATTTATCCTCATTTAATTTTATCTAGATATATAAATAAATTTACAAGTATTATCCAAATGGTAATGTGTCAGTATTTTCTTAAAACGTTGTTACTGCTCATAGTAAATACTAGTCTTGCAAACTAAACGACATCAATAGGTTAAGCCCTCTAAAAGTATGGAAATCATAGCAAATTGAAGTTATTTATGAAAGTTAAAAACTGAAGTTAAACAGAAGGTATAATTGTTAAGTTATTAATGATATAAGTATAATTGGCAAGTTATTGTTATTAGAAAATAATAAAGCAAATGAAAAATTTATCGAATGATTTTTGAAAATGGACACAAAAGACTTTTATACATACATATATATATATATATATATATATATATATATATATATATATATATAAACATCGTTAATATACAAAATCTTGAATGCACGTAGAAATTTGAGTGCTCAACGCTGCTTTTTTTAAAAATTATGGTAAAGCGTATTTTCTTTTCTTTTCTTTTTTTTTTTTAATGTTTCTATATTTATCTCTTTTAGATCAAGGCAGTTTTTTACTTTCTGTGAATCATAAGTAATTGTTTACAAATATACTTTGTGATTTGATTCAAGATAAGGATTAGTATTAATTTAATATAGACGTTTTATTTAAAAAAAAAAAAAAAAAAAAAAAAAAAAAAGGAACAGTTTAATACAGGACTTTGCATAAGTTTTTTTGCTACATACACAGAGAAAATTAATATACCGGCTTTCCTCTAGAACGAATAAGTAGTCATTTTCTGATTCCTTAAACTAGAAATATAGATTTGCGAATCAAGCGCATAAGGTAACCAAATACATTGAATAGGCGAAATGATCGAGAATTTCTAGTTTATATTATTCTAGATTGTGAAACAATATTCTGAATCTTTTGTATTGCGAGAAATTATCGCTTGATTTCCTAGAATTGCGTCATAAAACCAAAATTATAGTTACTGAAACTCGCCTCTTGTGTTCGCATTTATTTGAAGAGATTTTTTAATAAGTTTGACCCTATTATAATATAGTTAAATGCTCTAGAATCCTAATAGAGTTTTTAGAACTCGCTAGGAAAGGGAAGTAGAATTTATAAGTTTAACATGGAGCTATTTTTACTAGAGCCACAATTTATTTTCTAGATGTCAGTCTGAAATATATATATATATATATATATAGGAATAGATTATCAATGAATAAAATAAATTATCAGTGAATAAAATGAAATAAAACCCCCCAAAACACTGAAGTTTTCATCAGGGAGGCCCCTCAGTGTAGGGGTGAAAGAGAAGTTTCTGAAAGGACAGTAGCAATTAGCTAATAACTGTCCTTAAGTTGAGATTTCTTCTCAGTTAATGGTGGTTTTCTGTTTTGTGAGAAGTTGGGGGCTAAGGACAGTTACTCGTATTAGTTAATTGCTACTGTCCTTTCAGAAACTTCTCTTTCACCCCTACACTGAGGGGCCTCCCTAATGAAGACTTCAGTGTTTTTTTGGGGGGGGGGTATTTCATTTTATTCATTGATAATTTATTTTATTCATTGATAATCTATTCCTATATTTAAGTTTTGCATTTCCCTTTGCAGCAATTCTGCGCATTGGTTTGCAATTCTCCTTTATTGTTTTTCTTATCTTTAAACTCATACATTCGTTGCAATAGTTTTATATATATATATATATTGAAAACTTTTTCAAACATTGCAGTAGATGAAACCAAGTATCACATGAAGAATTAGAAAAACAAAAACAAAAAACACATGAATAAACAGATTACTAAAAATTGAGCATCCTGATATTAAAATATACAATATCATTACTTTTTCAAGGGCATAGAATGAATGTTGCATGCAGATAAGGTGATATTTCTTTCGTGCTGTATGCAATTTGCTGAAAATTTACAGCTCTCTCTCTCTCTATATATATATATATATATAAAGTGCCGTAAAAAAAAAAAAAATATTTTATTTATTTATTTATTTATAATTTATTTTGGAGTATTCAATAAGGAACATGGAACTTGTGATTTCGAAATACCTGTAAAGATTTTCGAAAATAGGGTTTCTTGCTTTTTTTTTTTTTTTTTTTTTTTCCCAAGAGACATTTTAAAAGTTGCTTAATTTAATATAGGCTTTTTATAATACAAATATATAGAAATTTGCTATAATTCATTTAGATATTACTTTATTATTTTTTTTTTATTTGGGTGGTCTTCGTTTTTGATCAGAATAATTGTTTGAATACTGAAATTAAATCTTCTTTAAATTTCAAATGTTTGGACTGATATTATATTACTATATATAATATATATATGTATGTATGTATAATAAAATAAAATAAAAATACACAATATTTTTCTAATGTTGTCTTAAGACTTTTTTTCAAGTATGCGTATTATAAAATTGTTTATTCTAATATGTTTGCTTTTATTTATAATAGTTCCTTCATTAAACTTTTTTCATATATTTCAATATGAATATGAACCTAATGAAATACTTACATAAAATTAAAATTATGTATGTTATTGGAAGAGAAATATAACTATATAATACAGAAGTGTAACATTTCAGAAAAGTAAAAAATAGCCCTAATTTTTATGTTAATTTTGTATGGTGTAATGAATCGTATTCTGTAACAAACCTGACTACTTTAAAAAAAGAAGAAGAAGAAGAAAAAAAAAAGTTTATGCTATGAGGGAAAAAGACTAATAACAAGCATAAACCTGTAAAGCAAACCTCAAAGGTAGACTTATATTCTTTAAAACTGTTTTTTCATATTTAAGACAAATCTAACAATTTATCTTTTAGAAGAACATATTACGAGCCGCCGTAGTTTTATAAACCAAAATTGTCTTAAGAATCATATCTATTTTTGTTTTAAAATATTTCAAGGCATGCTCATTAGATAGTTTAGATCTTGGTTAACCCTTTACGGCGCAAGGTAATTAGTATAATATAAATCACACTGCAACCGGAATTCATGGACAAAATTAAAATAAAAGAAATTAACGACCTTTTATACTATGATATAAAAGTTAAATTTTGCTAAAAAATTTCCGGGGTGAGTTTTTGAGGCTGAAAATTTAAATTAGGTGATGCTGTACTGGCATCACCACCCCTAAAAGGGTTAGAGGGAAGCAAGGGCAAAAACTTGAAAAAATTAATTTTCTTTTAAATTTTTGTTTTATGAAATTAAGACCTTTTCTAAATCGATTGGTATAAACTAAATTTCCTGAGAACCAAAAGTGACCTGAAAACATCCCCTCCCCCCTTCCACACACACACACACACACACACAAGGCTCTTGAATATTTTTATTATTTATTTTTATTATTTTTTATATTTATACATATACTTTTATTTTTTATATTTTTGTTATTTTTTTATATTTATACATATTTATACATATACATTTTTTTTTTTTAATTATATTTTTTTATATTTATTTATTTTTTAACAAATTAGAGCCTTTTCTGAATCGATTGATCAAACAGCGTTTTGTAACTCCGTAGAGAGTACTGAAATTTCTTGTTCAATTCACACAAAACAAGATTCACGCATTTTTTTCGATTTTCGACACTCCTATAAAGTTATAGTTTTTGACTTATTTGACCCATTTTCTCAGCTTTTACTGGACATAAACGAATAAATGCTTGTTTTTTTTTTGGAGTTTTTAAGAGGTGCTTATAACTACTAAATGACGAAAAATTTATTTGATATGAATAACCAATGGTATAAAAATCCAAAGTACCAACTTTTCGGGCCAACATTCGACTGTAAATAATTGCTAGTATTTTTTTTTTTTTTCCTTCCTTCAATATATAAATTCTTCGTAAATAACACCTTAAAAACTGATTAAAAAACGGACTTTTAGTTTTTGCAAAATGGGTCTTCAAACGACTAGACTATCCCATTCAAAAGCTTTAGATCCGGATTTTAAGCATTTAAAGCATTGAAGATTTTCATGGCTGAATGTCTTACCTGGAAATCGAAATTTTACTGTGTATGACTTGCTCAAGTTACTCAAAAGTAAAAGGAAACTTACCTTTATATTTTTAATATAAATATTTGCAAAGACTATCATTTTCCATAAAAGAAACATCTTACCTCAAGCATATTGTGACACTTTCTGCAATGTTTGAATTAAATAAATGGTTTTAAAATTCAATTCATTTCAACTAGTGAAAAAATATATAATCATATAAACGGTAATTTAAATGAAATGTAAAAGTAATTCTATTTATTTATTTATTATTATTATTATTGCAGAATACATTGCATGCATCCTTGCCTACAATACTTTTTCAAAAATATTTACATTGGAAATTCTATATTAAAGTTACGTTCTTCTTAAGACAAAGAAAATATTTTTTAATCATTAAAAAGAAAAGAAACAAAAATTAAACAAGCATTACTATTTGGTACTACAAATAAGTAATTAAAAAAAAAAAAAAATCTTGTTACTCGTTAAAAGATTTTGAATTAAATTTGAAGTTTTCTTAAGGTCCAAGTTTCAGTAAGCTTTCCATTTTTGATATTTCAAACTGTGTAAGAATTTAAATATTTGTATAATTTCAGCTTAAATAAAAGTTTTAATTTAAATGAACAGAAATAAATGATTTAGTAATTACTCTCATAAAATATACTTTTGAAAATTGCTAAGAATTTCAATATATATATATACATTGAGATAAAATGTGTTTCTCATTTTATCCACTGCATTATACGCATCATACAATAGTTGAGATAAACTAACATTTGTACATTGCCTCACCATTTATCCATTTCCAATTATTAGGATCTCTTGGATCTCTTACAGCACCCAGCCAATATTGACCATTAGGATCATTTCGGTGTCTTCGAAAAAGTTCCCAACTGAGGAATCCTTGCAAAGCTGGACTGGTTTCATCAATCAAATTGCCACCTCTAATTTCACAGAATCTCCTTGCTGATAGTAAGTTACGAGGTTGATTATTGTAGAATATGTAACATTTGCCATTGTATGTTGCAGTACTTCCGAGGGGTTGGTCCCGAAATGAAGGACATCGTTCAATAGGTAAAGCTGAAAAGGAATGTTATATTCATTGAATTAAATATATAGTATTTATGTGTACAGTTAAGTATTCAGTTTTCTAGAACTTAATCATTATTTATGAAAAACATCAGCTTATAAGTGTTAACTTTAGTTTACACACCGCCATAAATGGTTGTTTGATAATTTACTTATAATTAGCTACCTTTTTAATATATATAGTTTTATACTTTTCGTTAATTAATTGAAATTTTATTCAATGATGATAAAATTAATTGTTTTATTATTATTATTTCTTTTAGCTATAAACTTGTTAACTGTTTCAATTTATTATTCTAATCGTCTAACACACTATTCTTGTTTTGTATTAACTACTCTTACATTATTCTTGTTTCGCAAAAATCCTCATGCAGATGGACACTATTTGGTAATATATTTGTAATACGCTATGTTTTTCTTCTTCTTTTTTAAAAGTTTTCTTTTTTCTTTTTTACTTCTAACTTCAATTTTAATTCATTGTTGATATCTAAACTTTGTTAGATTTGTTGGACAAATGATAGTGATTTTATATGGGATAATGCAGTGTTGCCAGATTTGGGGACTTTTTTATTCAACTCACACCAATAATTTTGAGAAGTGATATTTGCTATACAAAATGGACGTTTATCTTTCGAAGTGCTTAGGCAACCGTTACAATTAAAATTTATTGGCGGGGGTTGAATAAAAAAGTCCCCAAACCTGGCGACACTGGGATAATGATATATCATTATCTCAGAAACAACTTACTATATTTTACCCTGCTGTCTTTACCCTTGATAAAGATATAGCAGTTTTGAGGGAAATTCAAACAATTTCTTACTTTGTATAATTATATATATATAACAGTAAGATCCTCTAAGAAAGATTTTGGAAAGACAATGTATATATCTATTGATTGTATATATCAATATAAGTATATATTTCCCATATATTAGGCTTTTTTCAATACACAATCTTGAATTGCTTATGATGTTTTTTTAATTCCTAATAATGATCATGATTTTGCTTCCTGGTTTTTGCGCACTATAAAATGCAACGCTCTTGGCTGTAACTATGCCTTTAAGTTATATTTAAATTCTGCCGTTAAATTATTGAAATATTCAGGATTGCATATTTTGAACATATTAAGAAATTCCCAGCCACAGGTATTAATAATGCATGCTCTGTTATTTAATAAAAGTATTTTCTTTATCTATAATGACATAATAATAAAAATGTATAATAATGCTATTTTTCCTTATAAATTAATTTGTTTACACACAATATTCATTTTCTGTCTCTAATTAACGTTTATAAAACTTATTTTGAAAACGTTCTAATTTTAAAAGTTTTGTACTTCATTTATTTATTTATTCATTTTAAGTAAGTTATAATTAGCAAATAGTTCTCATTAAGTTGATAATTAACGATACATTTATGAAACTTATGTGGACTATTCCATGAAATGTCACATCCGTCACAAAAAAAAAAAAAAAAAAAAAAAAAAAAAAAGTTTTAGAAAATTAAATATTAGAATTTTTTTGCTATTCCCTCGGAATATAATGTAGGAAACTAAAGTATTATACTGAACTAGTATCAAAACAGCTCTATTATTAGTCTTTCTAAAATTACTTTCTTAAATAACGTAAAGAGTATCACTTTTTATGGAACTGTTCATATTTAAAGATATTTATCCGTCCATTTGTTGTTTTTCTTATTTATTTAATTATTTCAATTGTTTATGTTTTTATAACATATTTTCTAAAGACAAAATTATAATATAATTAAAAACCTACATTAAATATTTCTTTTATTCCACATCAAAATTAAAATTGAAAATTAGTCAAATAACATAATGAAAAGGGGCACTTTTTCTATGTGACCTAAATAAAAAATAATTTTCTGAGCATCTGACAGTCTTGAGATTTTTTTTTTTTTTTTTTTTTTTAACAAATTAAAATTTATCAGTATTAAAACTTTCTCAATAAAGCTAGCTGCTCATCCGTGTTTGAATATTTGTATTTGCCGGAAATTAGAGAAATTAAAATCATTGTTCTAGTCTGTATAATTGAAATAAAGAACTCAAATAAAATCGAATGCAATGAATTTTTCAAGAACTGAATTATATGAATTGTTATAATCAAATTAGGATTTTTATTCGTCGGTATATAATTCGAATAATACAATTGAAAAGGCCTTCTAATTATTTAGTAGAAATAGAAATAGCATTTTTTACAACAATAACAGTAGGTTATTACATATTAAAAACATCTATTATGAATGTTCTTTCTAATATCTTAATATATTATATAGGTTATCTGTTATTACTTTTAAACTATCTTTGAAATCAATTATTTGCGAACAATATTAAATTTATATTCATTTACCTTGGTCTGTATAGACAAAAGCTTCACAAATTGACAAAGGATTTGATGGTGGATCCTCTAAATAAACGCTGACAAATGCACCAGGCATTGCAGTTACACATGGTAAAAATAATGGACGACCTTCCTCTGCGAAAAATAGACATTTAGTTAATTGTAGTAACAATTTTTGCAATGTTAAATCAAAACATCAACTAAACGCCATAGTGATATTTTAAAGAGATTTAAAGCTGAAATCTTACCAATATATCCATTATATTTGTTACAAATGGGATTGACTCCTAAATCCGGTCTGTTATTTCCAACACGCACAACAATCGTCGCTGGTCTGTTATTGGCTGAAATATGTAAAATATTGTAATATTTCATTAGTGTACTAAATTTTCAATATGTATTTGGTTTTAATAGCCTGAAAAAGAATTAAAGTTGCTAATGACAGAGATACTTACAACAACAAGCAGTTCCAAAATCCAGACGTACTAACTGCACCATATATGGCTCCAGGAGATTGACATACCACCAGGGAGATCTTTCAGTTTGGGTCATGCTACAAGTGTCAGGATTGAAGAATGTACTTGTGCTTCCATCAATAGCTTTCTGCGGAATTCCGTTTCCAGCTAAACTAGATTGCATCGGAGCTTTGCCGACAGCCACATTCAAAACTAGAAGAAAAAAGAAAAAGTTAGAAATTAAACTCTACTTTTAATGCTGAATGCTTTTAAGGTTCATTTTTCATTGCATCGATATTTAAAAATAAAACTCTTCGAACATGATATTTAATATAAAAATTAGGTTTATTTCTATAGGGGACTTCTTTCTGATTCACCTATTGATTCTTCCTTCTACTTTGTGTTATTAAAAAAAAAAAAAATTCATTAATTTATATGAATTTTCGTACTCAGAAGAAAATCTTTGCAAGGACTTACTTAAGCTGTAACAAGTATGCAAAGTAAAAGTTTTGTTTTTACTGAAAAGCTATTTTCATTTTTAAAAAGAGAAAGTAATTTAATTTACGTATTAAAAAAAAAAAAAAATACATAAGGGGTACTTCTGCCGGGCAAACTTACATTTAAATCAAATATTTATGCATGTTTTGTTCCACTATTTAGCCGATAGTTTGCAAATTAATTGTTTTTTGGATTATAGACAAGAATTTTTTATTTTTACAAATATGGAAGTATTACGGATGCATTAAGCTTTCTTATTTTTAATAACAAATTAATTTTGAAAAGTCATTTAATTAAACCTACTTTGAATGTTGAAGGGGGGGAAAAAAAGTAAAAACTGACTACAAAAAAAAAAAAAAAAAAAGTACATGAATATAGCAAATAGCATGAATATTTCATGGATTAGATGTCTTATTAAATAATTGCTTCTGTTCGATTCCCTGACATATACTCATTAGTAATGTTATTGAACCTGTTTGCAGAAGTTGTAATAAGCAACATGTATTTATAACTTTAGAACATAGAGCGTTTAAGACTTTGAGGGTTGTTAAATATTTTTTTTTTAATTTAGTAAACTATTTCAAAGTTATAAAAATATTGAAGAATACATTAATTAGCATTTATTGTTCTAATGTTGAATTTATAAATAAGTTGTGCAAAATACATTGCTGTTAGGTATTTATTTTTCAATTCAGTTCCTTTATAAAATAGGAACTTTTGGAAATTACTTTTTAAATATAACATTTAGTTTAATTCCTGCCACGTATATATATATATATATATATATATATATATATATATAAGTAAGTTATATCTGAAGGTGTTCTATGCGATTCAGTAGATTTATAATATTTAAACTTCTATGATAAAATGCGAAACAATTCTTTTAATTAACCATTTTTCATTTCATAAAAATATGTCGGTTAAAACACTCTTTTAAATTTATAATGAAAGATGAAATAAGACATTTTATAGCACTATAACTGTATTTATGGGAATATGAAGGTAACATTTTGCAGTTTACAATTACTTTGAGTTAAAAAAAAAAAAATGCTTTTCTCTAGCGTAAGCAAATCCTATTTAGCAAAAATCTTTGTTATCTCTGCTAGATAAACCAAGCAAAATTGCGAAACTTTTTCATAGTTTTGAATACAAATTAGATGATGTTGATTATGAATTATTATATATTATATTATGCTGGCCTAACCCATACATGACCTTTTAAATTTAATTTCTCTCGTTTAGATAATGCAATGCCACTATAATGCAATTCTTTGTAAAATTTAGATAGTTATGTTCCATTTAAGTAACCATAATTTCAAAATTAATTCCCGTTTCAAACTTAATAAATCATGAATCATCTTAAATTTGTTCAAAACTATTAAATCTGGTAATCAAAGGCTTCAATGTTAGCTATACAAATATAGATATATAGTTGAGAAATTTCAAATAATTAAAAATTTTTTATTTATAATTTGGTCTGTCATTAGTTTCTAAAACGTATATTTGATTCTAAAAAAAAAAAAAAAAAAAAAAAAAAAAAGAGTTGGTTTTATTAGAACCATTATTTCAAAGAATTTTTTACTGAAGATTTTAATTAACATAATAAAATAAAATAAAATAAACCTTCTTGAAAACATTTCCGAAAACTATGGTCAGCTTTAGATCCAGAAGAATTTCCGTTAATCTTGAAAACCTATTGATTCCGAAGTCTCTATTTCGTTTATGCCGAGTGATTTCTGAAAGTAAGAAAAATGTTTTCGGAATCGTGAACATTGGGGATTTATTAAAAAAACACAACCTATGAAGTAGTTTTAACTACCTAATGCTTCCATTAATTTTTCATGTCCTCCCTAACCTTTCGTCGGAAATTCCAAGAACGAAGCACAAACTAACGTGATTGCGTTACGCAAATACTTCCTAAGGCGAATTTGAGGCTAAGGTCACTGGAACGCAAGCATTGAGAAAATAGGTGAACCCCAAACTTGAACTTCCGCGGTATGAAGCAGAAAGGCAGTAACCTGCGTCATTTAAAAAAACAGAAAGCTTTTTGAGTGGGAGACACAGAAAAAGCGGGTTTCAAGGTTAATAATTGTTTTATGTTTCGGAGAAGAAATATTGAAAGGATTTAATTTAAAGTAAGCGCACACTAAACTGTGATACAGGCCACGAGCTATTTATCCTAATGAACACCCATATTTTTTTTTTTTTTTTATCTTTTATTAGTAGCACCTTTTTGTCTTATCAGTGACCCTGTAATTATTTGGAGTATATTGCCAAACTCATCGTGAATTTTATTTTTTAACGGTAGAATAGTTATTATTTATTTATTTATTATTATTATTATTATTATTATTATTTTTGTTTGTTTGTTTGTTTGCTAGAAAATTATTTTATCGAAAGTTAGAGAGCATTCTAATTGTCAAAGATTCTTCCATCATTTAAAAATTACATTTATTAGCAACATGATACTATTTTAGACAATGATCAAAGCGATATTGTTTGTATTAATTAAATATGAATATGCATCGCAACTAGGTATGCTTTGTAAGTTGTAATAAAATCATATATGCATCTTTTGTGTATCAAAAGATAACAGATGCATAGCTACAAACTTGTACATTTCTTTGCTACCTGAAATTTTTTATCGAATGATTTTTTATACATTTTTAGCAGTTTTCTATGATTAATTATAATAAAAATTTTCACTCATAAAAAGTAGTATTAAATAACCCTACAAGTTGGCACCTATGCAGATGGATGAGAAAACAATGTGACAGTTTTGAATTTAGGCGTCTTATCAATATCTAGAAAAGTACTTGATACATTCTTGATACTTCGTGTATATAAAGAAGATGTTATACTACTTGAAATGCTTCTTTTAATTACCTATATTCACTTGTATACTAATAGTACATTTGTTCATTTAGATATAACTGTTTCCTTTGAAGTGAAATTTCTAGCAGCGGCCGAGTGGTTCTGCACTTAAAGCTGATAAATAGGGAGTGCCGGGTTCGATTCCAGGTCGAATTCATTGACCTAGCCGTTCGGAGTTTTCTGTGGTTTTCCCGAAACTCGCTTAAATACGGACTAGGACCCGTTAGAAAGACCCTCACGGAGAGCATCCCACTTATAGGCTTAGCACCCTAATGCAGTCAGTCGACCTTAAGCAACAACCAAAACCTTTATTTTATTTTTATTTTATTTTTTATTTTATTTTATTTATTTTATTTTATTTTATTGTTTGTTCATAACATGCAGAGTTTTCAAACTAATACAATGCCAATTTTAAGAAAAACTTTACATATTGCATTAGACATAATACTACAATCCGAATATAATCTGAGGAATAATTTTAAACTGCCCATGCGAAAACGTTAAAAAATTCCTTTTCCATAATTTATTCACAAAATGAATAGAATTTCTTAAAAAAAAAAAAAAAAAAAAAAAAAATCGTGAAAATTCATAAAAGTATCGTCCTTAGTATTAAGTGAATTACAAGTTCTTTCAAAGAGAAGCAAAATTCTAGGGATTTTTTATTAATTAATTATAAACAGAAATGTCGGTGAAACCACTTAGAGTTTTGCTTCTCTTTGAGAGAAATTGGAATTCCCTTAATTCTATCAGCAATAACTTTCTGTATTTCCCCAATATATGTATATATTTAGAGTAAATTTGTTCCTTTAGTTAGTAAATTATTATTAAAAAAAAAAAAAAAAAAACTTAATGATTGCACATGCGTTTGTATGGTTTTCATCCAATATTTGATATTTTTATTTTCTGATTATACTAAGTTGTGTCTAATGTAACATGTCAAGTTTTCTAAAAATATTAAACGTACGAAAAGTGTTTAGTATTTAAAAAAAAAACCTTTATATCTCCACAAATATATGTGCTATTGACAAACCAATGAATACAAAGAATTAAAAGAAGGTACATAATCAAAAGCTAAAGCTACAACATAATTTAAACATTATTTATTTGTCCTAACATTATTTTATTTTTTGTTTAATTTGTTACTGGCCGCCTTTTTGCTTCAGGACAAACTCTTTGATAAAATGCATGTGGTATAATAAGTACAAAATTTTGAATAAACACCATAAAATGCAATAAACTCGCAACAATTGTTTCAGGTCGAAAGAACACACGACCCTTCGTCAGGCGAATAAAGTAGGCACCAGTGTTGCAATTAAAGCGGTAATGCACTAAAGTGCACTGCCGCTTGGATTGCAGCATTTTATTGCGCTGATTGCGCATTATTACCTTTTTAAGTATAAGAAAAAATAGTTTATTTTATTTTATTTTATTAGAAGCTTTTTATATTAAATTGACTTTGTCATCGCATCTTCGTGTCACGCTAATAAACAAGGCACCTCCATTTTAAAGTAAATATAAGCTGATCCGTTAGTCGCTCCTTGGCTTAGTTCTCTATAGCGTCAAGTTAATTAATATCGCGGTGGTCGAGTGTTCGATCACTGTAGGTCCGACTTGTTAATATTTGCAGATAATTAGTAGAAAAGGTGTCAATTGATAAAAGAAAATTTTTCGTTGACTACACAGTATCCTAAGAATTTTTGAAGAGTTTTTTAAAGAAGCTTTTTTTTTTAGATATTAAAAAACAAAATATTTTAGATATTAAAAAAGCACAAAGTAAAAAGTTTTAAGTAAAAAGTACATAAATAAATATATTTTTTTAAAAGCTTTTTATTGAATTGGATTTTGTCATCGTGTCTTCGAGTCACACTGAAAAACAAAATGCCTCCACTTTAACTAAATGTTAGCACGTCATGTTGATAACGCTATGGTTGTAAGTTCGATCCTCGAAGGCCGATGTGTTACTTTACTGCAGATAATTAATAGGAAAGATATCAAATGATAAAATAAAGATCCTTCGTTGCCTACACACTATCCTAAAAAATTTTGATTAATTATTTAAGAAGCTTATTTTAGTTATTAAAACGCACACACACACACACAAACAAAAAAAAAAAAAAAAAAAAAAAAAAAAAAAAAAAAGAACGCTGTAAGTTTTTATTATGTAGTTCTAAAAAGTATTGAAAAAAAAATCTTGCAAGGACATGCTATGAAAAAATAAATAAAAGTTACAACAATAAGAAAATTGTTGAAACAAAAATATACATATTTAAAGAAAATTATAGATATTTAACTTTGCAAGAAATGAAAATTTTTAAATATTCAAAATACTTTAAAAAGCATTCGAGGACAATATTCTTTTTATATAAGTATTTGTTGGAAACTTTTAGCATGTTCTATGACTTTTCTTTACTGTCCTTTGATTTTTGGTTAGAGCGTGTCGTGGGTTTGATTCTCCAAGGGCCGATGTGTTAATTTTTGCAGATCTATCAAAATCTACACAGTATCCTTTGATTCATTTTTCTAGAAGCTTTTTTTATAACTAAAAAGCAGAAAATAAAAATGTAAGTAAAAAAAAAAATAATAATAATAATAATAATAATAAAATAACAGCAGAAGCTTTTTATTGTGGAGCCCTGAAAAGCATAAAATAAAAATTTATTCTTGCAAAGACATGCTATAAATATATGAAAGTTTCAAGACTAAGAAAATTTTAGAGAAAAAAATATATATTTCACTTTTGCCAGATATGAAAATTTTTAAATATTCAACACACAAAATGATTGGAACATTATAGTCTAAAACAAGTATTTCTTATAAACATAATTCAGAATCTGAAAAGTGCGCTAATCGCCAGAAAGCATCATAAAATTTTGGATGCAATAAAGGTTTTTTCCTATAGAACATGAAGATATTAAAAATTTTTATTCAATTATAGGGGCAAGAGAAAAAAAAAAAAAAAAAAAAAAAAAAAATATTCAGATTCGTTACGGGAAATTGCTAGAGGTTCATTTTCCGTTGTTTTATACGTTTCCCACACTTTTCAATGAATTGAAAAGCAATTTTACTCAATTTTTAAGGTGTGACGGGTAAATACATTTAAATGTGTTTTATGAAATTCTAAAAATATTTATGGAAAGGAAAACGCAAATAGGCAGGCAGACGATCTGAAGTCATAAACACTTTTAAACTTCGTTGGAAACTAAAAAAAATATCCTCCAAATCTACCTTAAAGTTATGAAAGATATATATTATATGTCAAAAGATGATTTTTTTTCTAAAATTATTGCACGCATTAAAATATACAAGGTGATTAGTTTAAAAGAGTACTCGTTAGTTTTTCTTCTTACCCTTAAATCTGACGGATGTGGCAACTATTCTAACACTGAAGTATGATTGTTTGAACCTTGTTTAAGTGTGGGAGACAATTTCTAACACTGTTCGATTGTTACAGTTTTATTTGTGAGGTAAAACAGAAATGAAGACGCACAGTGTTACTTAATCCTGTGATAATTTTATTTTTGAAAAACATAATTTAATTCAAATTTTTTACATTATCATTCCTTACAGAAAATGTTTAAAGTGTTCGCAACCATTTTGAATGCAAACATGAACACGTCGAACCAAGTTTTTTGGCACACTTCACAGTATTGTTGGTGTTATTGACGAGATTTCTTCAGTTGTGATCTGTTTTAATTCATCGATGTTTGCAGGACTTCTCTGGAAAACCCTATGAAATTATAATGTAAAAATGATAACGATAATGTAAATGTAATGTAGGAATGATAATGTAAGAAATTTGAATTAAATTTTGTTTCTAATAAATAAAATTGTCACAGGATTGAATAACATTTTGCGTCTAAATTTCTGTTTTACCTCACAAATAAAGTTGTAACAGTCGAACAGTGTTGGAAATTGTCTCCTACACATAAACAAGGTTCAAAGAATTATACTTCAGTGTTAGAATAGTTGCCACATCCTTCATATTTAAGGGTAATAAGAAAAAACAACGGGTACTCTTTTAAATTGATCACCCTGTATATATATATATATATATATATATATATCAAAAGAAAACTCACAGTTAAAAATTCACAATTATTTTAATACTTTTCACACGTTTGGTATCGGTAAAATTTCTAGTTCTATTATATAGTAATAAAAAATATTTTCTTGAATCTCTCATACCTCACAAGTAAACCTTCTTTCCTTTGATACCAGTTTGCCGAAAACCCATATATTTTCTGAAAGTTTATGTCACAAGTGGAAAAACTGTGAAATCTTAGATGCAGAGGGACAAGCGTTTAGGAACTATAAGACTTACAAAGTATCAGTAAAGTGTGTATGGATAGACATATTCCCGTAATGACATCTCTATTTCTTGTATGTTCCCGTATGTTGCTGTCAAGTACTAACGTATTATATATCTTCTTCTTACATTGCAGATGGATCCTAAAGTCGTTGTGACTGCCTTGGTCTCCCGATTCGGAACAAGCAATCGATCTCTGAACATCCAGGAATCGGAGATGATAAAATACATAACTACTCTCCGGGAAAATGATATGGAGATTATGGAAGAGATTCGTACATTAGGATTTGCTGGAGGCGATGGAGAAGAATGGGACGGGGAAATGGACTTCTGAGATGATGGTATCGATAAGGAACAGCAATGCTCATCACAGCAGTCGCCGTTCTCTACTTCGAGTTCATCGGCATCCGAGTATGTGCCTTCTCCCAAAAGACGAAAATATAATGATCCAGCAGATATGACAGAAGAGGACTGGACTGCTTACAAGCAGTGCGCTTTAGTGTACTGGACCACAGATCCTACGACAGGCGAACCTCGGACAAAACGTCTGTCGCATGCGTCAGTAATGAATCAGTTCAAGAAAATTAAGAACACGAATATTCTGTACAATTTGGAGAAAAAAATGAATACTCCGTTGATCCAAAAAATTAATCAGGCTGTCCTGCAGAAATTCAAAGAGAAGGAAACAGAAGGAGCAATTATTCACGACCGGATGTTTCGACTGTCGGCAGCGCAACTTAAGATATCGATGGATCCGCGAAATACAATCGATTTTAAAGCTTCTGATTCCTGGGTACATCGCTTCAAGAAGCAAAATAGCATTGTTGACATAACAATAACCCACAAAGGCGGCAGGAATTGGCAGGATAAGGAGGAAAGTTTGTCGCAGGCGTGCGATGATTTTGTTGTGAGGATTCGCAACTTCATCGTTACAGAAAACTTTCTACCGACACGTGTCTTCAGTGCTGATCAGAACAGATTTGACAAAGAGTTACATGGACATCGAACCCTGCGAACCAGAGGAACAATAGTTGTTCGCACTGTTGTTGGATCAGTTTCTGCAACACAGGACAGTTTAAGGATTATGCCTGTGATTTCAATGTAAGGTGAAATACTGCGGCCAACTTATGTGCTTGTATCCGAGCCATCTGGAAAATTCCCGCAGTCAAAGCCGGCAGATCCTCCGAATATAAGATCGTATGCTGAAAAAAACAGCGAACATGTCGAAAGCAGACCTCAAACGGTTCTATCGTGGACGTATTTTGGCCAAGCCGACTATGCCTAATGAAAGGAAGAAAATTCTGCTTTTAGTGGATTCATGGTATTCTAACAAAGATTATCATTGCCTGCTTCCGAAGTACCTGATGGTAAAGTCCTACAAAAAGAACTGGTACTTGAAGGATGTACGGAAAAGATCCAGCCTCTGAATATTCATTTTTTCAGACACTACAAATCTTTTGTTTGTTACATAACGGACACAATCATTATCGAGACACAGGAGCACATCTGGCATCACGATAGTTTTCTGGTCCTGCAGTTCTTTTCCCTATATCAGTTCAGCGCTCCTCGTTTCAAGAACTTGATTAAGTATGCTTTTTATAAGGGCGGATACGTGGATGACGAACCTGGAATGTGGATTGCGCCACTGGATTACTGCTTCGATTCATTGACAAATGATGAGTGTTCAAAGTGTGAGGCTATCACTTTTGTAAAATGTACCCATCGGGAACTGTCTTACTGTTTATTTGATGAATTGCACATTGATTGTCTCTTGTAATAAATGTTGTTTGAAGTCAATAACAAGTCACATTTTCAACATCCCAACGTATATTGTTTCTTTTTAACGAGTTATTTCTTATTTTATATTGAGATCTCCACCTTCTTACTGCTTCTTAATGATCCATTGGCACAATCCACATTCCAGGTTCGTCATTCAAGTATCCGCCCTTATAAAAAGCAAATTTTAGCGACTTTTGGTGTCATATTTCCAACACTTTACTGATACTTTGTGTGTCTTATAGCTCCTGAACGCTTGAACCTCTGCCCCTAAGATTTCACAGTTTTTCTACTTGTGACATAAGCTTTCAGAAAATATATGGGTTTTCGGCAAACTGGTATCAAAGGACAGAAGTTTACTTGTCAGATAAATAAATCCTTTATAAACTCCACACACAGTAGGGAAGTGTAAGCGTGTATTTAATATGTAGAATTATTAGTATTATTATTATTTTACTTTCTTCTATATTCAATAAAAGAAAGTATTGGTTTCGTAAAAATTTTACACCTCGATATTTTAATAGATTGAGAGTTTGAAAGATCTAGATGATATTTTGAGAGGTTCAGAACACGTTTTGACCATTTTTAGAAAGTGTTTGTCTGTCTATGTGTGTGTGTGACAAAACTTTTATGAACTGTATCTCCGGAATTAGTGCACATAATTTCATACAAATTGACAAGTAATTGCACCTTGACATAAACTAGTGCCTATCAACTTTTGTTGAAAATCGTTCAACAGGTGGCGTTGCATTCCCGTTTTTCCTATTCTTTTTAATATGACGCTACAGGACAAAATTTCCTATAGATGTGCACAATAAGACGAATCATTATAAAATATAGAAAGAACTATTTATAATAGTAATTGTCAATTAGGAAAAAAATTTTGGAGATGCAGGAGCAACGCTCTTTCCCTGGGGAAAGGGGGATTTCCAATATGGGTATCTTCCAAAAAAACTCGTCAATACCTTTGAACCGAAATTTTGAACCATTGATCTGTGATAATTCAAAAAAAGTTATCAGATTTTTCATCATCTTCTTAAAAAAAAAAAAAAAAAAAAAAAAACGGATTATTTAAGATATTTGAGTAGAAGTTCTCTCATCATCGTTCATAATGGAAAATAATTTTAATACATTATTTGTACTAAATGAAGTTGTATAAGAAAATATAAAAGAAAGTTTTGTGATATCCATAACATACAATTTTTTTTCCCTTTTCGTGTATGTGTGTGTAGTTTATTTAGGATATTCTTGTATGTAGTTCGTCATTTTCAGATGTTCTTTTGGAACAGTTTTTGAAGAAAGCAAAATTAGACGCAAAAAAATATATATTAATTAATATTACTGATGTAATGGTAAATTTCTTTGAATTTTAATTGGAAAGATTATAACCTTTAACACATAATCTTTCATTAGCCTGTTACATTTATTAAATTTTTCCTACATTAAAATGAGTTGACTAAACATACAGTAATAAATTTAAAGAGCTACTGTTATGCTGACTATTGTCTAATGTTAAAATGTATTGTATGTTAAAATCTTCTTGTCTGTACTATATGTTTTGCACCAGTCCTTTTGGTCTATTTAACACTCTGTGACGTCATTCCCAACCAACAGAAAGGAGGTAAGGTGTAAATAAAAAAATTATGTTAGTATCCGAGTCAGAAACCACGACTTCCTTATCCCTAAACCTGTTTTCACTATTATTATAATTGTAACTATAATTATAATAATTATTATTATTGGACCTAGCATATGGTTAAAAAAAAGATATAAAATAGATATAAGTTATTTATTCTTATGTAAATTCAGTATAGCATGAAGAATAAAATAGTAGATCAAATGTTTATGACTATATATCAGGAAACTTATAAGAAAAGAGAAACACAATTCTTTACTAAACAAAAAGATATGATAATATTATGTAGCTGAGAAAATAGCAAAATTTTACCGAAAATAAAATAACACAATTTAAAAATAATGGAACTTTTAATATATGTTAATATAACATAATTACTCTATAAATTTTATCCTTCGAATGTTTAATAGTATGTTCATTATGTATTCTATATGATTACATTATATAAAGATTATAAAATAATTCAGCAAACTTCGGTACGTTTCCATACAAATTGTTTAAATGGAATTTACTATCGGTTTGTCGAAAAATAACCACAAATAACATGTCGTGACTATAATAATTTTTATATATAAATTCAGGAAGCGTTAAAAAGTTGTATTTTTAAAGTATTATTTACTTCACTAGGTCAATACTTCGTGCATACAAGATCGACCGTTTTTCATGGATGTGTGTAGGTGTTAAATATAGTGACAATCATTGCAATGTTTTACATAAATGTTATTTTGCGTACTAAGATACTTCTTTTGAATTTATTACTCTTACCAACAAAAATCATTTTTAAAAAATTTGAGCTTGGGTAATTAAAACAATTTTTTTTGATTGTTTGTAAAAGTGGATCTAATATTATTTCAGGTAGTCAGTAATAAAATTCTTCATTGGGTATAATACCATTAATTCTTTTTTTATGACAACTAAGATTTACCTTTTACTCAAAACAAAACTAGTATCCAGCATTTTCTTCTATATCGTTCTGATATCTTAATTGTGGGTGTCGGGGCAAAACAGTGCCAAGTCACATTTAATTAAGCTTTAGTATAAGTTATCCATTATGAAAAGTATCGCTTCGTGATGCGATTCGAGGGTACTGACACTATTTTTGGTAACCTGTTCGTATCGGAACTGATTTTTCGCGCATGTTTTTTGATCTTTTGAAAGACTGTGGTATTGCGACGATTTTCGAATATTATACTTCACGCATTTTCAGATTCATGCATAAGGAGGTAGCTGCATTCAGTGATTTTTTTCTTTTTTCCTTTATATAATTTTAAAGTTAAAATGGCATATTTATTCAATATCCTTTGAACGAACTATCTGATTGTTCAATTGGACAATTGATTCAAAAGATATATATATATATATATATAAACTGCATTTTATTTTTTAAATTACTTTAAAGGAAAAGCAAGCTGATTCCCCCTCGCGCCCCCCCCCCCGAAAAAAAAAATATATATAAAATAAAATAAAATAAAATTACTGGACCTTCAAACAAAACTACCTTCTCATGCGTGAATCTGAAAATGCATGAAGTACGATATTCGGGAAAATGGTCGCGACAGCTCTTCCTCTTCAATACGATATACCAACCCAACATTGACACACACAAGCGGCCGGCAGGATACCAGAATTCCGATATGAATAGATTAAAAAGAATGTCGATACCTTCGAGTGGCGTCACGAATCCATACTTTTCATAAAGGGTGTCTTTTACTAAAATCTGACTAAATGTGGATTGGCACTTTCTTGCCCTGACCCCCACAATTAATCGGAAAACTAAATAAAATCTGAAAAAGGCTGCAGAACCGCAAACCTATTGGCTGATATGCACTTTTACGCAACTTAAACTGAAATAAAGTTTTCTCATAAACGGAAAAAGTTGCAAGAAATCAGCGTCGCCTTTCGAACGGTATGTACCCAAATTGAATTATCCTATAACAACCAGTTACATACCTTATTTGGTGCACTGACACATGATAGAAGCTGAGAAAAACAGTTAAGCTTTTCCATAACTGAGAAAAATGTAGCATAGCAGCACAGCCTATCAGTCGATAGTGAACTTAGTTTTATGTAATAGTCATCTTACATATCAATTTCGGTGAACTTATACACTATAGAAGCTAAGGCATGGCATTCCCAAAAATGGGGATCATTTTAACATATCTGCGTCACCTTTCGGCTGATATGCACCAAAGTTCATAAGCACCAATTTTTGTCAAGTTGCAACTGCATATAAAGTTTTTATAAAATTCTGTGCATTAATTTTTAATCTAGAGTTCTTACAAAATTTCTGTCACATAAACACATACACAGATAGACTTTTTTAAAAATGATCAAATCGTGTTCAGGACATCTCAAAACGTGTAAACACGTCGTAAGCCAGAATCGATTTTATTCCCTTATCTAATACTTTCTTCTTATAAATATAGAAGATAGTAATAATTATGTGTCATACATAGATACTATACCTCTAATTTGCGTACCAGTTCAATCAAACACTAATTTCAGTGATGTTAAAAAAAAAGTTCAATAAACTTTTCATATTGGAATTACTAAAAGTTACGCTATAAATAAATAAAGCTTACGAAAAGGAAATGAATAAATTATACAAAGTTTAGAGGATTTAAAATATTCATGCTTGTCTTCATGTTTTCATTTTGAAAAAAGTAATACATAAAATAAACAAAAGTATATCATTTAAAATAAATAAAACGCGAAATGAAAGTTCATGTTTGAATTCTAGTCTAATATTTTTTATTTATAATTAAAAGAATTATGTTTTGATTTAATAAACGATAAGAGAATTTGCAGTCAGGCATGTAGAAAGAAATAGGCGAAGAATTAAACATTCACATGTTTTTGATTTTATCAAAGGATTGTGTGTTAAATTAATAGTTTGTTTTTTCCAGGTTGAGTAAACTTTGCACAGAAGAAAACGAGTTCAATTAATTATTTAAATAATACTTTGCTTTTGATGTAAAATAATAATTTGTTATTGTTTATACTTTTAAAGAGGAGTTTTAGGAATATTTAATGCTTGAATAGGAACATATTTTCTATTTTCAGTTTCAGAAAAATGTATTTTTCAAGATAAATGAACGCCTCATAGAAGAAACCGCGTGTACATAAATATTTAATAATATTTTGCTTCTAATATTGAATATATATATATATATATATATATATATACATATATATGATTTACGCTTCTCAAAAAGGAACAAAAGTTCAGGAATATTTTACGCTTGAATGAGAGTATATTTTTAGCACAAATAATAATAATAAAAAAATGCAATTAATATTTAATCATTATTGAAACAATCTGTTTAAAAAGGAATAAAAATTCAACAAACCATTTTATAAAATAATAATAATAATAATAATTAATATATATATATATATATAACTATTTTAATATAATAAAAGTAATTCCGTTATATTAATAAAAAAAATGAGGACAAAAAATTATAGCAACATTTATTTTCCCGATTGAATAAACTCTATATCGAAAAATCCGAGTTTAAATAAATATTTAATAATATTTTGCTTTCAATATAAAATAATTTTGTGATAAATTTTATGCTTCTGAAATGGAATAATAGTTAATCAATATTTTATATTAGAACAAGAGTGTGTTTTTAGCATAATAAAAATGCGATATATATTCAATAAATGTATAATAATTTAGTATGATGAAAGTAATTTCTTTTTATTAATGTTACAAAATAATTGTGTATTAGTAAAGAAAGATTAGATGTATATTAGTAAAGAAAGATAGTAATATTTATTTTTCAGGTTGAATAAACTCCACACAGAAAAAATAAGAGTTAAAATAAATATTTAATAATGTTTTGTTTCTGTTACGAAAATTTTTTCTGACTGTTTATGATTCTTTACACTTGATTAAGAATGTGTTTTAGCATAATTAAAGAAAAATATAATACGTATTCAATCATTGTTGAAACGAACAGTTTAAAAAATATAATAATAATAATAAACCATTTTATAAATATAAACATAATTATTCTAGTACAATGAAAGTAATTAAGATATTATGTACTGCAAACAGAAGCTTAAGCGAGTTTTAAAAACACAAGGATAAATTATATCTTTTTTTTTTTTTTAACTATCATGAGCATTCTGCGTATTTGTTATTTATTTATTTATTACATGCATTGTTTCATATAGTTAATACCAATGCTTATGCTTGAAAATTAAATTTGCAATATCTTTTATAATTACAAGTATCATCCAGTTTCTGTATCCAAAACAATTAGTACCACTCAAAAATACAATATAAATACATTAAATAATGCATTTAATTTACAATTAAGGAGGTTATTTTCTGTTAATACTATAAAACAAAAAAAAGTTCAGCAACTCCTGTAGTTTCTAAAAGATCACTCTACCAATGAAATAATCTGAGGTTATCGTAGCAATGTAATTATTTCTTTTTAAGTAATGCTACGATTATTGTAATAATACACACGCGCTGACACACACACACACACACACACACACACACACACATATATATATATATATATATATATATATATATATATATATATATATATATATATATAATAGGGATAAGAACTAAATTTGGCGAATACAAAGATATGAAATTCATATGTTCAAATACTGTGAAAAAACACAATTCAATGACGGGTATTTTATGAAATTACAAAAGTAAGTTTTAATTTAAATAGATAATCAAAATACATTCAAAACTAGTTGGCATAGGTGGACTCTGAGCAGTTCCCCATCACATATTTGTTTTCACACATTTTAGCAAATGAAATTTTGCCCTATTCTCCCATGTTAAGAAAATCGTGAATTTTGAATAACTTAAGAAGTTTTTAAATTAAAAAGTTGCAAATCAATAGGATTCTTGCCAGTATCTTAAATGATATTTTAAAAGTAGTCTGACATCTTTACGATGAAAATATCCCTCAAAAGGGACATTTATGCAATATTTTGCTCTATTCTGGCATGTTAAGAAATTTCCAATAATTTGCGAATTTTTCAAAGTAGCATGTTTATAGTTAATGATGTTCATCCCGACATCAAAACTGATATTTAAAAGCTGTTCTCAGATCTTTATGATAAAAATATTTCTTTTCCTGCACGTTTAAGTTAAATTTTGTATTATTCTCCCATGTTAAGCAAATCGTAAATTTCAAATAATTTCTGAAGTTTTTTAATTAGAATGTTACAGATGAATAGGGTTCTTGCGAGTGTCATAAATAATATTTTAAAACTGGTCCAACCTCTCTGCGATCATTTTTTCGTGAGATATCGTGTACACAGACTAACAAACTAACATACTAACACACTAACGGACTAACAAACTAATAGACACCCTACAGACGAACACCATACCCATTTTTGATATTTTCGGATTCCTCACACCTGTAAACGTGTAAAAAAGTCAAAAAACCGAGGTCGAAAATTTTCACGATTACCTAAGTTCCACATACCTACAAGTATGATGGGGAACTAATATATGCTCAAAAGAAGAATTTTAATTTTAAATGTATATATATTAAAAATTATAGTTTAAAACGTAGTAAAATAAAGAGTAACAGACGACAACACAGTCACAAGAGTCATTGTCAAGATTCATACTTTGTGTTTAAGTGTTTTCTTAAATAAATAAATAATAAAATTGTAATCTTTTTCAGAAAAATTTCTTTCTTTTTTCTTTTTTTGTGAGGGAGAGCAGTGAAAACGGTATGAGTGAGTTACTTTACATAGGTTATGTCATGTGGTGAATGTCAAGGTCAACAAAGACAGAGGATACTTTAAAAATTACTTCTCAGATCGTGTTTAAAAACGAAATGAGTAACATTTACAATGTTATTCCGATATTTGTAGAAATAAAGAAAGAACATAAAAATAAATAAATAAATAAATAAAAATAAAAAATACATTAAAAATGAAATAAATTAGCTCATTCAACACTGACATATCGGAAAAAAATAAAAAATAAAAATCACAACTTTCAGGATTTTTAGAAAATAAAAACTGTAACGATTAAAACTACTTTTGTAAATTATGTAAGATATTACAGAGAGCTACAAAATTCCACAAAATTGTACTTCGTGAAATGCATTTATAGAAAACCTCAAAAAACTGTTACGACTGTTCACTTCAATCATCGATTTCATTCCATTTCCTCCCGAAACCGAGAGATCGAAGCTTACATGGGCATGAATTTTCTATCAATGCACATCTGTCGAAATACACGTAAATTTTCATCCGACCCGCACACAAAAAAGCGCAATTTACTACTCTAAATACGTACGTTCCAATATTTTTTAATTAATTATTCCGTCGATCTAAGTTCTACAGAATTATGCCTTTACTAATATGTGTAAAAAATAATTCTAAATGAAGTTATTTGTACAATCTTCGCGCTTCATTTGCCAAAATCACTGAGGTGGCTAAAATTGCTTCCCTACATTAATATGAAAAAGGTAATTTCTCTATTTTCCCTACTATAATATCTTTGTACGTTTCTGTACATTTATTATACATTTTAAACACTTCCTATTCATGAATCGTTTAAAATCAGTTGATATTTAACGATAAAAAAAAAAAAAAAATTCTGTTTATCATTCATGAAAAAGCAAACGTAAATTCGATATCTTGATTCACGCGATTTCGATTCAGTGATTTATTGTTGAAAGTTTACATAAACACGTTAGAAATTTTTTTTAATCCCCATTTTCTAGAATTTATGTTTTATTTTATTGTTTCTAGAAAGTATGTTTTCTTTCTACAAGTATATTTTGTTACATTCTTGCTGCGTGGAAACAACTGCGTAACGCAGAATTTCTTTTTCTGTTAATTGGTCTCAAAATATACGTATTTATTATGAAAAAAGATGTGACTCAATCTTTTTTACACGCAAGCAACACGTATTATATATCAAATTTCAATGAAAAAAGATTAGGAAACATTTTATGTAATTTTTCAAGACACCACTTCATTTTTCCGATTTCATATCTTGTTGCATTAAAATAATACATATGAAATACTCGTTTTAAAGGTTCTTCCTGTTTTTATCATGATTTGTATCATTTCAGAAATAAACTAAATTTTTAAGAAACAGTAAATGAAATCTTAATGTCAGAAGCCTCATTTTCTAGAAGGCACTTATATAAAAACAATATTTATTATTTCAACGTATATATATCTATCTATCTAATCTCTCTCTCTCTCTCTCTCTCTCTCTCTCTCTCTCTTTCTCTCTCTCTCTATATATTTTTTTTCTTCTACAAGATTTTAAATACATCTCCGATAATTTAAGAAGAACAACAAACTTTTAACAATATCTTTTTTAATTAAAGCAGTATACAAACTTCCAATAATTTTAAAAGGCTTGGGTTTATTTTTCTTTCCTTTCTTCTTCTTCTTCTTTTTTTTTTTTTTTTTTTACGAAAATTTTTAATTTGTATTACCGAGAAGAAAGATAATTTTCAGCTGCACATTCATACATTTTTTATGAATCATAAGAATAAAAAGAATTGGAATAACTAATTTTATAAACCTTAATAATTTACTTTAACTTCCTTAGTAAGATTAAACAATGTAGATTAATTCATTTTACACTAATAGAAATTGTATAGTTTCAGAGGAAAATATCATTTCTCATAATTATATTTCATTTTGTAATCAGTAGGAAAATAGTAAATGTTGTAAAAGAGATAAATTTAGCTTTCATTTCTTCTTCTTCTTCTTTTTTTTTTCGTTTGGAGAAGAAATTAGTTCATCGAATACCCGTGGTTTCACCATTATAATCAAACAACATTTTTCTGACTACATTGTGTGAGTCATTAGTGAACTAAAAAATGAGGACTCCTCTGTATGATGTCAGCCAACAAAAAAGTTCAAGAAACTGTAAGAAACCTTTATATTCACAGAAAAGGAGTGTGACTTAGAGGTCTGCACGGGCCGGGCTCCCGGCCCGAGCCCGAGCCCGGCCCGGCCCTCGGGCCGGGTTCGGGCCGAATTTTTGAATTTGCTCTCGGGCCGGGCCGGGCTCGGGCTTAAAAAAATTTTTCAGGCTCGGGCCGGGCCGGGCCTGAATTAAATTTTCTCCGGGCCAGGCCGGGCCTGAATAACATTTTCTCCGGGCCGTGTCGGCCCGAATCTTTTTCTGGTTTCCTCGTTAATCAACGAAATAGGAAAATGATAAAATATTTCTTCAGTCATTTATTTTACGCAATTTTACAGGCTTGTCTGTCACATAAAGTTCTATTTCGTTAAAAAAGTGTCTCTATCAGTCTGTCTGTCCGAAATCTGATTTTTCGCAAATATATTTAGCATGCCTCGAAATTAATATATTTTATTTAAAGTAATATTAGATGGTTTCCTATTCAAAATAGTATGCATGTCACTATCAGTTTGCGTACATGTACATAACAAAAGAAATTAGATACATTACTGTGTATAAGGGTTTGTTTCTTATGATCTGTTGAGTTTAGGTGGTATAAAGGCTATAAAAATCTTTCCGCTGTATCTTTTTCTCTAAGGCTCCTTTTCCTTTTCTCCAGTGGACGAAAGTAGCATCATTTTTATCATGGCAAAAGCAACGTTTCTATTGAATATGGTTGGTTTAACATTTACGTTTTGTTTACCGGAGCACATGAAAGATTCGGATACATTATGGTATATAAGAGAAAATGGTTGAAAGTGCATTTTCAGTAGTATTAACCATTTTAAATACCTTCCTATATTGTTTGATGAATGCTAATGTTTTCGATTTGACTTTCTGTTTATCTTTATCCCTTGTCTATAATATTGAATTTCTGTTTATATATAATTGTCTTGTAAAATTTCAGCAGTTTTGTTAAAGAACGTACTATTGTTTGGTTGCATAAAACCTCTACAAAACACATACTAAAAATCATTTTTATAAAAAGGCTTTTTTTTTTTTTGTTATTTTACATATTTTTGAATCGGGCCGGGCCGGGTCGGGCCTGATTTTATCGTTTTTTGTCCGGGCCGGGCCATAAACCGTTAAAAAATAAACGGGCCGGGCCGGGCCCGGGCCGCATTTTTTGACTTCATGACGGGCCGGGCCCGGTAAGTAAAATTTTCGTTCGGGCCGGGCCGGGCCCGGGCCTCGAAATTCCGGCCCGTGCAGATCTCTAGCTGTGACTCACCAACAATCAACTTTCAATTTATTTTATTTTATTTATCCATAATGAATATAACACACCTGAAAAAAAAAATACAAATTTACTTAAACTTCGTAATTATTACTCAATCTTTTTTAAATGTAATTTTTCTATCGGTTTCATATCTATATATATATACAGGGCCCGAAATTTCAACTTAGATTACACTCGCTGAAAAAAAAAAAGTTACTCGCCACAAAATATGATTAACTTACTCTATTTTTTACGTATAAGGTGACCAGAATTTTTTATTGGGAAAAGAGGAGAAATTACACAGTGTCTTTTATTTTATAAGAAAATAGAAGACATTCAATTTTGAAGAAGAGCTCATTTTAGAGGACAGAAAATTGAATGAATATGATTATAAAAGTCGATTCAAAAGCTACTTTATACAAGTGGTGGAGACATTTTTGTCCCAAATGATGAATTTGGATCAGTATACCCTAATTTAAATTAGTAATATACGGATACGAGAGGAAAAATCGCTTATTTTTATAAATGTCACTGGGCAATGTAGATTTTTTTTTTAAGTTAGTGTTCACCGTTCGATAATCCTGTAATTTTTTTTTTTTTTTTTTTTTTTTTCGTTTAAGAAGGCAGAGCGTTGAAAAAGAAAACTGTACTCTTAAAAAGAGGATATCTGGTCACCTTAACTAAGATTAGCATGATTATACATTTTTAAATCGATATATATATATATATATACATATTTTATAGCACCGTGTACTGTAAGAATTCTATCTATATTTAAACTTAAATTTTACTCGTCACAGTAAAATTTCCATTCGCCAATGGCGAGCTGGCGAGCGGAAATTTCGCGCCCTGTATATATATATATATATATATATATATATATATGAATAATAGAAAATATTTATCAAAATCACCGAAACTTTTTCTTGAAATGATCAGTTACATTATTACCAACTAACATATTTAGTGGTATGCGGTATAAAAGAAAATAGCTGTCCAAATATCGATGCAAAATCAGGAAATTCAATAAATAAATGCATACATAAGTAATATAAAGCTGTCTCAGCATATCTGCGTACATACGCATTCTTACATTAGTTTAAATAGGTTATATGTATCACAGAAAAATTTGTTAAAGGGTGAAAGATATATTTAACGAAAGATAATAAAACATATTCAGTTATCAAACTTTTTCTCGTTGAAATTAATTTTGTTAGTATTATTTCGAATAACCATATTGTTATTTAATGCAATATTTTTTTCCTTATTTAAAAAAAAATATATATATATATATATATATAATTGTCAAATTTGAATAATGTATACAGAGGAAAGATTTAGAATTATTGTTTATAAATTTTAGAATGGCTTAAAAAAACCTGAAGCAGGAAAATAAAATCGCAACTAAGTTCGTTAACTCTTCAATTTTTATTAAATAGGCATTTTAGATGTTCACATTAATAGTTAAACATTAGCTTCTAGCAATGAAAACATAGAAAGAAAATGTCAGTAACACTGAAATAACTGAACTAACACTCAATTCCATAAAATACATTTTATTAAATGGAAATCATAAATATATATTACGTTTCCGAAATGTTTTATTTCTTACACCCATTTAATTTTAGCTGTGTTTTGAAATTTACTTTTTTTACTTCTTAAATTTAGAAGATGCTGATAACTGACATAAAAAAAAAAAAAGTTTTTTAAACAAGAATTGTTGATTGTTTTACTTTGATGTTATAGTGATCAATTATTACGTTTTAAAAATGACTGATGTAATTATGTAATTTAAAGAAAATGTTTCTGTCATTTTCGTTTACTAAACAATAGATAAATACTCATTTAACAAATAAACATTCATTAATGAGTTCCGTTTAATAAATCTAGTGCTAGTCATAAATAAGCTTACCTCCGACATAGACTTAAATTACTTTTGACTAATTTAATGTGCAATGGATTATAAACAAATGCTGCTTTACAAGGCTATTTATAGACAATGGTTTGAAAACAAGGAATCAGTGTTTGCATTGTTAATTTTTTCTAACTTTGAAAAATTAACATTGTCTTATAACTTGTTCATAATGATTTTCAACCGTAATTGCTCAAAATGTTTTTAAAGAAATAGAGTTGAAGTAGGTTAAGCTTTGCCTGTATAATGTAAAACTGTCAGATATTCGCCATGAAATTCATTAACCTGAAATTAAAATAAGTGATGCATATAATACAGAATACAAGAGTCGTCGTAAGACAACAATTACGGCTGTCTATTTTTTTTTTTTTTTTTTCTGATAGTTCCTTATTTATTTTTTTCTTTCTCATATGCCTTTTAGGATCAATTCAGATAACAGTATTATTTTACTACATAAATTACATTGTTGAGTTCTTTTTTTTTTTTCTCTTAAAGCAAAAGCACGTGCATAGAAATTTTAAGTTTATATTGAAAAAAATATTATTTTTCATTAAAGAATTTTTAAATAGATTATTATCGTAATATAAATATTAGCAATGTGGAACAGCCCTATTTTTTCGGTTGATTACTTTAGATTTTGACCTATTGCAATCACTTTGTTTATCTATCTATCTATCTACACACACACACACACATATATATATATAATAGAAATGTAGTCATCAGATAACTTCCGAAATGATGATCGAAACTGAACCAAAGTTGGGCAACGAACTTATCTTACAAATAATGTATCTTGGTTGAGTTCGTTAACCATGTTGCTCTGTCTTTTGTTTCAAAGTGGCAGTCCTTTGAAAATTTCGAATCGCCACATTGTAAAAAGCAGGAGCGAGGTGTGGTTTAGAAAACTATGGAAGCGCCGAAGCGAAGCGCTTCCAAAAGCAGAGGAAGAATCAATTCAGTCTTTCGACGAGGCGACGTTACTTGATTACTTTTTAAAAATCTTAAATAAGGGAAGCCATGCTTCCATCGCTTCAGTGGACGCATCTCCACTGGTAAAAAGCGTATTTAAAATTAGATTTTCTGGAACTTTAATATACGCATAGACCATATAAGGATCTCAACCCCGTTTATTTAAGTCAAAAGGCAGATTCTTTAAATTAAGGAGGGGCCACATAAAATCAGGTTACCACATGAAAATTTGTCATCACGATAACTTTTGAAGTACTGAATCAATCCGAACCAAAGTTACACAGTGAACTTATCATACAAGTATCTCAGATGAGTTTGCTGGACAACTTGTTCCGCCATTTTCTTTTCAAGTCGAGGCCACTTTGAATCAGGCTGCCACCTGAAAATTTGCCAACACGATAACTTTGTAATACTAAATTAATTCAAACCAAAGTTGGACTGCAAACTTACGGTTCAAACATCTTGGATAAGTTCGCTGGGTAAATTGCTCTGCCATTTTGTTTCCAGGTGGCGGTCATTTGAAAATTTGTCATCACGATAACTTATGAAATGCTTAATCAATTCGAACCAAAGTTGGACAGTAGATGATTTCGCTGGGCAAATTACTAAGTCATTTTGTTTACAAGTTGCAGCCAATTGAAATCCCGTTTTTACTTTAAAATTTATCATGGTAATTTTTGAAATACTAAATGTGTTCGAACCAATATTCGACAGTAGACATATATTACAAATATCTCGGATATGATACATGACAGTAGACATATATTACAAATATCTCACTGAGCAACTTGTTCCGCTATTTTGTTTCCATGTGGCGGCCACTTGAAATCAGGTTGTTACTTGAAAATTTGTCATCACGATACTGAATTAATTTGAACCAAATATGTAGAATAGCCTTATGTTAGAAATCTATTTAATATGTTCTTTGATCAACTTGATCCGCTATCTTGTTTCCAAGTGTAGGTCACTTGAAAATTTCAAATTCACATAAAAAAGGCATTTAAGAATCTATTTGCTTAGAACTCCATATTCACAGCCCACATCAATATCTCCACCAAGATGCTAAATAAAATTTATCCGCCATTTTGTTTCAAAATAGCGGCCATTTGATAAGGGAAAAAAATCAAACTACCCTTCAAATGAGCCGGAAGGACTGTTTTTCTATTCCATTTTACTTTATCTGTTAGTATTAAAATATTTCTAATAATATTTGGAATTAGAAAATCCATTAACTAGGAGTATTGTAATTATTCTTGCATAGCTGTATTTTATTTATACGTAGCCATATGATATTTGTAAATAGACGTTTGTATGTTCGCATATGCATTGCGCTCTGAAATAATTGCGTGTTGTGAAATAAAGTGTTTATTTAAAAAAAAAATAAAAAAAATGAGTTGATCATCTCTTTTATTAAAAAAGAAGCAAAAAAAAAAAAAGGAGTTGATCATCTCTATTATTAAAAAAAAGAAAGAAAAAAAAAGTCTTAATATTTAAAAATTGAATCAAAAACATTTATGAAAAGAAAAATGGAAGCTGTCTGCATAACGTTATGTTATTTTCTAAATCAATTTTTAAGAAAACTTTATTAACTTAATATTATACGTCTTTTAAAATATTGCCTCGCAACTTCAGTAAGAAAGTATCTCTTCTCTTTTTTCTTTCTATTACACTGGAGCGATGTATAAAAGAATACCAGAACAAATTGAGACTATTGTTATGTGTGACATCAAAGGAAAAGCATATTTTAAAAATCTGCTTCTTTACAACTATTATCACACAAAGGAAGACAACACATATGACAAATGCACAAATCTGAGCGTAACTAAACGAGTTTTACGCCGCTTATAAAATGTAAAAAAATAATCAGCTTTTTGCAAGATAATATGTTTCCGAAGCTTTGGTAAAGCGATTCGATCTTCACGGTCGTGGGCACCAAAATGTGGAAGTCATGCTCTGAAGATGGCATTGTAACAAAATTCTGTTTAGTTAATTAACGTAGAGCGAGATAGGTGTTTACTCGGAAAGCTTTCTTTATAAAGACCTGGGGCGAGCAAACGTAAACCAGATTCTTTTGTAAACTCCTCATCTTTATGCTTCTCTTTACATTTTCTTTATGCTTCTCTCTATATTTTCTTTATGCTTGTCTTTTGTTTTTATGTTTCTGTCTCATTATTTAAGAGAAAATGATCTAAATGAAGTGAAAAATTGAACCTATCTTTCAAATTATATTATAGCTATATTAAAATATTTAGCTATATAATAATATTTTATTTGTGGTGAACAATTTGTTTTAATACTTTTTAAGTAATATCGTTTTATGAATTAATTTCAATACATCTATCTAATTTATGTTTTCTCTTTTGCTTTAAAAACTTTTTTTTTTTTTTTTTTTTTTTTTTTAATCACAATTATTTTAAAATCTCTCGTGAATTTCGTACAGCTAAAGAAAAACAATTTTCTTAATTATTCAAATTACAACTTATTTCGCATTATCATGTTTAGCTTTTAAAACTAGTTGGCATAGGTGGACTCTGTTCAGTTCCCCATATATGTATGTTTTCATAAATTTCAAGTATGGGACATATTATATTCATGCTAAGAGAAATGAATTTGACCATTCGCTCGACACAGTGATAGAATGAAATCCCCATCTAACAGGCTACCCGCCGTTCAATTCAATATATTTAACTTATTCTAATCTATTAATTTATCATGCCAGTATATTATAAGATATTTTAAAAGTGGTTTGACATCTTTGCGTTGAAAATATCGCTCAAAACCGAAGTTTATGTGAAATTTTGCCCTACTCTGCCGTGTTAAGAAATTCATAAATTTCCAACAACTTGCAAAATTTTCAAAATAGCATGTTTATAGTTAATAATGTTCTTTCTGGCATCAAAACTGATATTTAAAAGGTGTTCTTTACGATAAAAATATTTTTTTTCATGCACGTTTAAGTGAAAATTTGCCCTATTCTCCCTTGTTAAGAGAATCGTAAATTTCAATTAACTTCTGAAGTTTTTTATTTAGAATGTTGCAAATGAATAGGGTTCTTGCCAGCGTCATAAATAATATTTTAAAACTGGTCCGACCGCTATACGATCATTTGTCTTAAGCTCTTCATACCTATAGTATGATGGGGAACTAAAAAAAATTAAATTTAGTTAATTGGAAAATTGAAAAGAAAAGAGATGAATGAAAAAACACGATATCATGCCTCCAGGTTTTCACATTATATTTCCCTTCCATGCCGTGATATAGAGAAAATTAACGCTATTTAGAATAAGTTGAAGATTAAAGTAACCTCGACTAACAAAATGTGTACTGGGTATCTGAGATTAAATAAAAATATGACAATTTATCTGAAATTTCATCTCAGTTATTAAATAAACTGCTGTACTTTTAAAATGGAAAAAATATTGTTGTTTTATATCTGTCTTAACAAGTTAAGCAAACGCAAAACATTTCTGAACTACCATGATGGAAGTTCAAAATATTTTGTTTCCTCCAGCGTTCAGTTTTATAATTAAAAGCAATACTGAGAAAAAAATGCTCTAATGAAGACCGGGCTATTTGGTATATACTTTGGCTTTTGATTTTTCTACTTTTTTTCTTTTTTGTGCAATACTTTGAGTTATTCTAATGAATGCATCTGAAAGCTTAATTATTTGGCTAGAAATTCATGTACGTCCTATAAATTAAATATTTGTTTAATCTATGCCCATAAGACTTTTCCTTTAGAGCTTGTAACTATGCCAACTAAACTTGCACACAGGATTAGTTGGAATACACATAGGGTTGAGTTGGCATAACGTGATATGAATAGTGATAGTTAGGCAGAACATAGCAAATTTCAAAGAAAAACATTTTTTCTTATCAAAACGTTTTATGTTTATAACATTTGGCCAAAAATTTCTGCTTAAACATATAAATAAATAATGAATTCATTTTTCTGTTTAGTTTTATAGTTATCTATAGTTTTTAAAATAAAATTAACTTGATGTTTGAAATAAACCACGAATGAGGGAATTGCGTGCTTCTTTATTTGAACAGATGTGTTCAATTTTTGCACAACTTTACACTAGTCGTACAAAATTGAATCATTCTTGTCTGACCATCTCCATTTTTTCCTCTTTTTGACCATGGTGGACATGCGATTATCATTCTCATTGCTATCAATTTCGTCATTCTTGTTAAGGTACTATCAGAATTGGTATTTCACCAAAACAAAATATTTGTGTTGTAGTCTAGTCAGAGTAATCAGGAAGCCCTTGATATTACGGAGGATTTGTTGTTAGTCTTTTTTAATGTGACCTTTTTGCATCTTTATAAGGTTCTCCGGGGTTCGTAGGAGTTGTTGAGTGAAAACCTTCACTATTGTCTTAGCAGGCGGCTGAGGGTGAAAACTCTTCATCTTGGAGAGGTTCTTCAGCCTGTATCATTAAGAAAAGTTTGGTTATGCCATAGCAATGTTATAGCTATGTCAACTGATCCTATACCAGCGATGGCGAACCTTTTACAGTAGCGGGTCACTTTTTTTCATAATTTATATCAACACTAGCACATGAGTCAGTAAATTAGCGGTGCCCACGGAAAGGATGGTAGGTAGTAGATGGTATGGTAAAATAAGTACAAATAATTTGAAAACACTGAAAATTTAAAAGAAAACATGACAGTTGATATTTTTTTATTCAATTTTAAAACTAATTGGAATGTTCAGTTTCATAACTGCAGGTGAATAGTGAGAAAAAAAAGGATGACGCCAAAAATTAATGAGTGGGTGATGTCATGAATTACCGCACTAGATAACACCATGTGACATCTCTGCACTGAGTTATTTGAAATAGAAACGCACTTATATAATGAAATATTTTTTAGTGCTACACTTAGTTCAAATAACTGTATGTATCCTTATAATTTGAAGTTAAGTTATTAAACACGCCTATACATGTGCCAAAACTTGCTATTAATTTAACCATATGAGTTACCATATTGTCATTCTATGATGCAACGAATATGTGTGCGAAGTCAGTGCCATGAATCATGTACAAGTGCTAAGATACGATAAAAAATCAGTTAACCAGTGTCCATTTATATATATATATATATATATATATATATATTAATAAATTCTCCATTAGATACTTATATTATTATTATTATTATTATTATTTAATTTTTGATTATCTATTCTTTTTTTTTTCCTTTTTATTCTTTTTTTTTTGTAAAAATCAATGTGCCGTTTGGGTCATTTAAAAAGCATTCATGAGTCAGTGTCTGACCCACGGGTCATAAGTTGACAATCACTGCCCTATTTCTGACTATGGCAACTGTTCCCACAGAAATACTCAACATAATATTGATGTATAGAATACCGAACATCAGAAAAAAAATTATGATGCATGCATGCAACCGCTGTTACTCTTTCGAAGACTGCCATTACCCGCACCTCAATTTGATTTATAGATTCACCAAGCCAAAAAAAAAAAAAAAAAAAAAAACTATGATAAAATAATTTACTCTTCAGTCAGAAAATTGATGAAACAGATATTTTTCATGACGGCTCTTAGCAGACTGAATTTACTATATTTATGGTGGATAGTGCATTTATACTCTTTATAGGAAAATGACAACACTCTTGCTCCACTGCGGCAGGAAATAGAATCTGAGTGGCAACTAGCTCCTTATACCAAATAACAACCTGGTCTCCCTTACTTTAAATAATGTTTTATAAACCCCACATTGATGGTAAACATATTCGCAACTACAATGGAGACATATCAACTGTGCTTGAGGAAATCTGTCTTTTGTTAGAAATATGACCACTGCGCTCGAGTCATTATATCTCTTCCTCTCCCTCCCTATGATAATTTCTTTTTCTCGGAAATGCCTAGCATACACATTTTCGCTCTTTATATTTGTTTTCACTTAGATAAATATGATAGAGAAATTGTTTGCGGACAAATTTTCCAAATTGTACTTTCTCTAGAAATATGCATTTGCGTCCGACTGAATTCAAAATTATTTGTAATGAAATCTCTTTATAAATAAAACTATAAAGAAAAAAAAAAGCAATTAAAAAGTAATAAATGGAGGAAGTTTTATATTGTATATTTTTTTTCAATTAACAAATAAAAAATTGCTCTATAAAATAAAATACAAAATTTAAGTATAAAAACATCTGATACAATTAACTTTTGCATTACAAAAAAAATATTAGTATATTTATAAATATAATTTTTTTTCAGTCTTTGAAGTGGTGCTATGTTTTTTCGAACACAAATGTATTTTTCAAGACCTAGACCTCAATTAAAATTACATTTCCTTGTCTCATTAGATTCAGTATCTAAAATATCACCATTAAATTAAGTGCTATCTTCATTTTTAACACTTTCCAACAAGGATGGAAGGTGCTAATGACTTCGGATTGTCTGTCCGCGCTCAAACTACCGTAAATATTTATGAATGTTCTTGAAACTGATGTATGTTATTCAAGTTTACTATCGGATGTCCCCTGTTGAAAATGGAATGAATACCTCTACTGGCGTGTGCACAGGGACACCGGAAAGTATTCCAAAGCACTGTGTTTTATGAGAGGTATTTTTATAAACCATATTTTAATACTTTTACTATACATAAATCTTAATGAGATTGAAATATGTTATTCAAGTTCACTATCGGATGTTCTCCATTGGAAGTGGAGTAAATGCCATCACTGGTTTGTATACAGGGACACCCGAAAGTATTCCAAAGCATTGTGTTCTTTGTGAAGTAATTCTATAAACCAAATGTTATTAAATTTACTTTGTACAAATCTTAATGAAATTAAAATATGCTATTCATAAGCACAAAAGAATGCTTTCCATAAAATGCAGTATAATTAGCATTAGATTTACAAGGTCACACAAAAATATTCAGTTGCATTAAGGAATATTATTGCAATTTCGTTTATAAACATTTTTATTGCTTTCTAAATTTTTTTAAAATGTGAATATGATCTCAATTTGTGTATTTGTCTGTCCGGCTGTCCGTCTTTCTACCAGTCCGTTGGGTCGTCCTTAAATAGTTTTGGACTGTTTAAAAAATAATATATGTTATTCAAGTTCACTGTGGAATATTTCCTATTAAAAATGGCTTTAATAGGTCCTAATAATGGCTTTAATAGGAACAAATGTACTTTTAATTAATAGTCTTAAATGTTAGAATTATTTACTAGTAATGACAATATGAACTTTAATCTGTTATAATAAATTTTCTCTATTTTAAAATTATGTTACTAATTATCAAAAATTAAATTCTGTCAAAATAGAAGACATCCTTTTCGTTATGCTTTCCTGAAGCTATAAAATTGTTTGGTCAGAGAAAAAGAAGTCATGGGAAAATATTGAAGTAAATATCTGCTGAAGAAGAAATGGTTGAGTTGACCGAAAATTGGGTTCTTCCATCAGAGAGGCGCTGAACTATATCAAATTTGAGGTAAAAAGATGAAACTAGTAACGATTGAATCATTCATCTAAGAAGACAAATATTAATCAGGAAATGAATACCTGGTACAAAGTAATGCGGAAAAAGACAGCAGGAAATATATTTAGATTGCACTTGGGAGCTCCCTTAATAATTAAACGAAACGTTTTAATATGCACTGTAGGAAATAATGCTGAAACTGGTATCATAAGAAGGAGGTTTACAAAATGTATATGTCCAGAAATATTTGGAATTACCATAGCGCAGTACTAGTGCGACGTTAAACCCACCCAACTAACCAACAAGAAATATTTCGATAAATATATTGTATTAATTATTATGTATTAACGAAAAACTTTAAAATGCTACGTATCAAACCTAAAATAATGTTGTCTGAAAAATAAATGCTTTTTTAATACCCATGTTTGTGAAAATTGCAACACTCATATTCAAGATACTTCACTGTAGATAAAAATATGTTTTTGGTAGAGTTAGGTTTAATGGTCACCAGTATTTTAGGCAAACACACGCTCTACACTTTTTTTTTCATTTCACAAAAGATAATCAAATACATCATTTAGTGAATAACAGGCCTCCCATACATAAGTTTTCAATGAACTTTTGTGTTTTAAAGTACTCGTTTTCCTTGTTTGGTTTGAACACATTTTCTGTGTAAGGATCCTAAAAAAGGGAACTGACTCACAACTCAGTTTGTTGCCCACTACTCTTGTGTTTGTACGATTTATATCGAACAATTTTTCGAAATTATGGATAATTTTTCAATTATTATAATCGGCACACAGCAAAATTATTTAAACACATATCCAAATTTTTATTTAGTTTGATCGCTAATTTTTATTGTCTTACTTTTTATAAATAGCATAAGACTAAAATCATGACTCGACAAATATTTACTTAGTAAAACAGTATTAGGTACGCATCTTTTAAATAGGAAATATTGCTAGCGCTTCAATAATTTTGCTGCCGACTGTAATTGTTCAAACTATTTACAGAATGTATCTCGACGGGCACAATTTCGAAAAGTAAAAAAAAAAAGAGAAAGTTTTAAATTTTTGTTTGGGCAACATTTTCAATATGAGTTTATAGGAGCTGTATTCCAGTGGAAAGGATGTCTGTTTAGGAAATTGCTCAGAACAACATAACCTCACAATATGCATAATTCTATTGATAAATTCAAGTATAATCCAATACTTATGTGTGTTCATACATACAGCCTGTTTGGTAGGTCATGAGACTTCTAATTGAAGATTCCAGGTTTGATATTCAAGACGGCTGAAGACCGTCATGTGCATGAATTGTGGCATGTGCATAAATAGTGGCTGGTGCACGAAAAATCCGTTGTGTACACAATGACCTTTACGTTTTCATCCCAAATAATATCTCTGGCGATCACCGAATGGGGGTTGCCATACGCTCTGCTGAGGATCAAATTGAGATACCATGTCTTCGGATCATCCTTAGGAATGAGTCCCAGACCCTCGCCAACTGCCCATAGCGTAGCATTAGTGCGAAGTAAAACCCACCGTGCGATTCAGCCATATGTGTATATTTGTTTGTAAATATATAAAAAATGTATATATATCCTTAAGGGGTATGTCCCAGAGAGTCTCCAATAGCATACTATGTAGTTCTAGCGCAACATTAATCAACCCTATCCAACCCAACCTACGTGTATTTACCATTTTATTTTGTTCACTGAAACTGGTACTGTCTTACGAAAAGCAGTGTAGGGTTGCAATTTCCGACACGATACGAAAAGCGCCATGTTGGCGATTTTTTAGAAGCAGGTGTCCTTTTCAATAAAATTCTACCCGCTGAGTTGACTCAATCACCCCGTGCGAGTGCTACTGGGTTAATAAAAGTTCTGTAAATATAAGTTCTTACTAAAAGTTTCTTTTTTTTTTATATACAAAAATTCTGATAATAGAAGTTCTTTTTAAATATCAGCTCTCATATATAAGTTCACAAACGTATGGTTCAGAATCTGACGTGCTATCATTGGAAAGGAACCTGGGAAGACAGTGGTTTCAGTGGAATATTTTAATTTATTCAAAGATTTCAATGGGCACCAACTTAAAGCAGCAAGGTATTTTCATTCGTTTTCATATTATTATTATTTTTTTTTTCAATTTAAATGCCTGTATTACTTCTCTAAATGTACCAAACTTGGTTGTATGTCTCTCAAAACATATTTCGTTGGGTAAAAAAATCTAATTTTAAATTTTAAAAAGTAAAATAAAAATATTAACAACAAAATAATTTACTTCGGCAATTGGCTTTATTTGTTCAATTTTAACCTCAAATTTTGCATTGTGATGACGGGGGAGAGTGGGAGGGGGAGGGGGAGGGCTTGAGGCTAGGGCGAATTACACATCCACACGTTTGAATTTATTTTCACCAAATGTCACATACTTCATTTAGTAACTCTTTCATCTCCTTCTTTCTTAAAAATCATATAAATCAAAGTATTTTGTATCTTTGCATCTTTACCTTCTATATCCCACATTTAGAAACAAAATGACTTCGCAGGAGTCAACTCTATCTTTCCACTAAGAGAGGAACCTTACAAACTTTTAAAATAAAAAAACTTGTATTGTCGTGGCCAAACAGTTTTTAAAAGAATTTTTATTATAAATATTCTCACTAAAGAATTTTTGTAAGAACATTTATTTTAAAAGCATACATGTCAACCTAACCTTGAAGATTGTTAGTTCCCGCCTTTTTTTGTATACCACTTAATTTTTAGAGTAATTTTCTTCAAATATATTTACGATTAAATAAGAAGAAAACTACTCTAAAAAAAGACTGGCGTGAAAAAATAGGTGGAAAGGGGCGGGACTAGCAATCTTCCGGGTTAGGTTGGCAAGTATGTAAAAGTTCTGATGTAAAAGTCTTGAAAGAACTTTATAATAACAGGTGTAACATAAAAGCTCTTGGATAAACTGTTTCAAAAAAGTTCCTAAGAAAAAATATAAGTTAGGACAGGAACTTTTTCGAAATAAAAGTGCACAGTTATTTTGGAACCCTGAAACACATAATTTTAAGCAACTCTAATAGACCTATTTTATAGTGGTTTCAAAGTTAGTGCGATGAATACGCATTAGAAATTAAATGTCTGTGGCTTAATTGCTCCAGAGTTGAAACAATTCTGACAGAAAGGAGTTAAAAAAGAAAATCTGAAATAACACCTATAGGGTTTTCATATTTGTTTTCTTTTTTCATGTAACTAATATAGGAATAATATATTTCATAAAATTTTAACAAATATATATTTTTGGGGATATAAGTAGTTTTATAAAGTTGGGATTTACGACGACCTGCCAAAATTGCTCGACATTAAGATATTAAAAATAGTAATAACTACAATAATATGTTATTTTCTTGCTATCATAGAGGTAAAATTTAATGTTATTTTTATTTCATTTATAAAAATTTTAAAACAAAAATCGAGCCATTGACTACAGAGTAACATTTCGTTTAAGCTAGATGGCGAACCGTAAATTTAATTTACCTTGTAATCCATTAGTTTTTTTTTTAAACATTTTTCAAAAGGAGAAGCAATTCTAACATTGAAATTCAGGTTAATGCTTGACCAGATATGTTAATACACGATGAATTAATTGACCGGAAACTGGGTCTTCCAAATAAAGATACACTGAAGTACATCGACAAAAAAAAGAAAAAAAAATGTGAAGCATAAATGACAAATCAAAGATTTTATCTATTTAATTTCGTAAAATGTTTTTCAGATAGCTGTTGATATAAGGAAGACAAATAAAAATGTCTGTTTTACGATAAATAAATGAACTTTAGAAAAGTGAAGTAAAACATAGAAATACTACGAGATACAACTGATTTGGAAACCCATAAAAAAATTTCTTACTTAGGTGAAAAATGTTAGGTGAAAAATCTAGAAAATAAAAACAGCGATATGCATACTCACTACAGTATCCAGAGTTTTAATTACCTTAAGCACATGTATTAAACATTGGCAACGAAATTGTGCTTTAGGGGAGACCGGGGCACAGGGGACCCCTTTTACACTCTGCTTTTCTGTTTTTTGTGGAAAAAAAAAAAAAAATTAAATGTACTTGAAAAAAAAAAAAAAAAAATAGCAAACAATCTCTAAGCACTTCTTGATATGTCTTAATTTTTTATAACAATATTTCCAATACATTATGAATAAAAAAATTAATTGTGAGCACTCACAAAGTGGACCACTGTGCCCCATCACCGGGACACAGAGGACCAGCCTCATTTGTTTATATTAAATTAATATAAATTACTTTCTTTCTCTCTCTAAAATTAGTTTCTTGTAGTATTCTAGCTTAAAGAACATAATTCAAGCATTTTCATGAAATAAAATAAAATAAACAAATAAGAAATCAAATCTCAGTTAGAAAATTCATTAAGTTAAAATAGATAATTGTTTTTTACTCTTTTATTAATATTATATAAATAAATTTTTTTTTAAATCCAAATATTAATAAATGTTTTACTACTATTCAAATATTTTATATTTTTTAATTATTTTGAGATATAATTAATTTACATTTTACTTGTAAGATAAATTTAACTAAAATATATTAAGCTACTTTTGCTTTTCACATGTGATCTCTAAAAACAACAATAATAATAAATTATTCCTATTATTTATTAAATTAGATATTTTTTTCTTTTATTAATGCTATATAATTTATATCGTTAATAAATTTAGATATTAATAATGATTATGATACTATTCAAATATTTATTCTTTTTATTTATTTTATTATAATATTATGATATTTATTACTTTAAGATATTAATACTTTACATTATTTTTTTATCTATAAATTTAACTAAAATAAATATAAGTATTTAATCTAATTTGTACTTTTAAACACATTGGAAGGTGGTCCACTGTGCCCCATGCCAGAGTAAACCAGATAATAATAAAATAATATATGGACTATAAATATGCTAATAATTTTAGGAATTTAGAAACAGCAATATCTTGCCTTCCTTCAACAGAGCTATATAGTATTTATAGTCACTTGTTCAATCTTTATAAAATTTTAAAAAACTCAATGTAGAAAAATTACTTTGAACAGCTCAAAACATAAAAACTGGTCAAAGTGGCCTTACAATTACCTTACAATTTCCCATGTGGTTTTTTTTGGCTGCATACAACTAGTACTATGCCGCCATACATGAGTATCCATATAAACTAAAAGAGTTGAATACTAATAGATTTAAATAGGGGTGGGCCACTGTGCCCCTAGGTCCACTGTGCGCCGTTCTCCCCAATATTGAATTGATTATTACAATAGGAATATTTCTTTTTATAATTATTCTCGTTATTGATGCTCTGAATACGATTTTTAATTACAAATCTATGATTTTTACTTTTATTAACATTTTTCCCCATAAAATAATTAATTCAATGCCATTCATAAGGAAATTTTAGTGCACAGTTTATTTGCTACTGTTAGCAATCCCTGAACCACGTCAATTTCCTATCATGTTTACCTCGTTCAATCGTTCACCGTGCAACGCCAAGTTCTTAGCGTACCCTACTCAGTGAGCGCTTCTTTCATCCACGAGGTCACATAAATCTCCTAAGTGAGGTTACGTCTTAAATACAGAAGCTAATCTGTATGGGGCAAATGTTAGACTCGCAGATGAAGGAAATAAATATTCAAAACTCATTTGTGCTATAATAACTGTATGAAAAGGATTTTTTCTCCTTTGTCATTACTGAATGTATCTCATTTTCCATTTACACGGATGAAGGCACCACTAAAATAAGAAGCATTAAATCATGTAATAAAGATCTTTTAAAACTGAACGAAGATGTTGGTATTTTTGCAGTTAAACTAATTATCGCTGTATTAAATTCTTATTTTCGAATAGTCATTGCAATGACAAGAATATCTATAAAAACAAATTCAGAAAAGATCTTAAATTTCAAATTTTAAATTTCATAATATGTGTTAAACACAAAATGCCAATGTATAATATAATGCATACAGTATATATAAATAAAATTATTTTGTGAAAATAAAATCTTGTCATTTTATTTTCCTACTTAAATAGATAAATTAAACAAATGTTTCGAACGAGTAATAAGAATAGGACTATTTTCGAGTTGCCCGCAAAAAGCGGCGAATCTTGTTACCATCCGCAGCCAGTGTTACCCTATGGCAAAATTCGTTCCCATAATTACTCATTGCCTAATGTATTTTTAAAATTTTCGTTTTCACATTCAGAAAATTCACAATCGTTAAATTAGTACTTATTTTCCAAAAACTGATTTTTTAAATTTTTAGTATTTCATTTTGCGGCTAAAAAAGGATAAAAATGCACTAGTGAAAATTTGCATTTTTGAACTCTAATTTAAAATAAAAAAAATTAAACAAAATCAATTTTTGGAAAATAAGTACTAATTTAACGATTGTGTATTTTTTGAACGTGAAAACGAAAAAACATTAGATAACGAGTAACTATGGAAAAACAAAATTTCCCTTAGAATAACATTGACCACGGCAGTCGGCAAAATTAGGTATTGTCTGCTCTAAAAAAGAAAACATGAGAAATGTGTGACGATGTTGTCATGATGTGTGTAATGTTCTATAAAATGTATAAATTTGTAAATAAAATAACATGTGATAATTCTAATAATAACGAAGATTTTAAATTTGATTGTTATTTACTGAAGTACTTACTAAGATATAACTACACTGCGTAGGTAGATTTTTTCTTAAACCTTGTTAAATAACTGAGACTAGGAAAAATGAATAGAGGAAAGGACATATATAATTCCAGACAAAATTAAGTGAAAAAAAGTAACAATAGGAAGAGGGGAGATAAAGTATTTGAGGAAGGTCGATATTATTCCTTAAACAACTTATTTTATTTTTATTTATTTATTGAAGAAATCCTTTTCATTCTTTATATTTAAATAAAAAATTATCTTTGTTCTATTTAAAGCACAAATATTTTTTTCTTTGTCACAACACAATATATCTTATTTTTCATTTGCGCAGAAGACGCCACTAAAGTAATATAATTGAAATCATGAAATCCAGACGTTTCAAAACGAAACAAAGCTGCTTATACTTAAGATTATTAATTAGACCACTTACTTTCCTAGTTAATGAATTAAGAAATTAATATGCTTAAGATTTTATAAAATTATTTTTCATTATTTTAGAATATAAAGTTGGAAAAATAACTATGCGTGAGTTCTTAAATGAGTCAATAAATTCTGAAAGTTCAGAATAATAATACAAAAACTCATATTCGGTTTTTAAATTTTTCATAAAATAATTACTATTTCTTTATATTTTCAACAGCTTTCCGTTATAAATTACTTTCTGTATTTGATATAAAATTTTGCGTAACGTCTTTTGGTTAAATGAAAATAACCAAACTGTTAAAAATATAATTAAACACCTCGTTCTTAATGCGAATATAAAAGCTTAGGAGGTTAAAAAAAGAAAAAAAATCAAAGAACATAAAACATAAAACAAACTGCGTAAAATCTTAAAGGTATACTTATGCATGAAAGTGTTTTTAAAAGATATATTTTGTAATTTACATACATCTTTACACTTTTTTAATTTAAAAGTTAATTAATTTTTAAAAATTCCATACTGTTTCTAAAAAACCCTGTTTTTTGTTTACTTCTTAAATACAAAACATGTCTCTTGGAATTATTTTTGAAGTAAATAATGTTCTTTAGTTTCTATGTGAGTTTTTTACGCCTGAAATGCTAAGTTTATAAGAAATGTCAAACAATTCATTAAAAATTTTAATTGGACGTTATGTCTAAATAAAAGGAGATTTAACATTTGAATTTGCAAAATTAAAAACCTTAATAAATATTCAAATAAAAAAAAGATGTTTGACTGTTTGTATTTATTTATATACTTATTTTATTATTATACATTTACTCGATTGGATTAAATTCCAGTTTCTCTAAAAAAATAAAAAATAAAAAAGGAGCAAACCTACATGGGGTTTAACTAGCATTTTTATTTTCAGTCAATGTACATTATATGTCCGTTAACTAATTCGAAATAAAAGTATGGGTAAAACCCTTATCCACCCCCCCCCCCCTTTTTTTTGTGAGAAATTGAAATTTAACTAATTCTATACACAATATCTTTCAAAATTTTTACAATAACTGCATGGACTTTTTTTAAGGGTAAGTCAACACCTTTCGCTAATAAATTAATGAAAAGAAATTTTGTTAGTGCTTACGCAAGTGCAGTTTAAATTATTTAATATTCACATTTCATCAGGTATTCAATGTTTTCATATTCTGATTACAGTATGTTATATTTACTGTAGTATTTCAAGTTTTCTGAAAGTCAGGGCACACCTTACATGTTATAAACAAAAAACGTTCGAAAAATTTTCATTAAAAATAAAATTTAAAAATAAAATTAAAAATAAAATTTCATTAAAATATTTCTGTGAATATACGTGATACACACAAATGAATACAGATAATTAGAACGACGAAACACAACCACATACTACAGCACCAATGAATTTCAAACATTATTTTTTACACATTAATCCCAAATATTTAGTTTTTTCTTTAATTTGTTACTGGTCCCCTTTCTGCATTCGGGACAAAACTTTCGCTGAAATATACGAGGTATAACATGCTCTTTACACATCACAAGCTTGGAAACTAAATCATAAAATGTAAAGCATTAAAGTAAGGTTATGTGTAATTTCTACGTTGAGTCTAATAATTTGCACAGCACTGTAGTAGAAAGATTGAGCTTGAGTGGATTTCTTAACGCCACAATAGAGGTATGCAATGGAAAACTGACGATAGTCTGTGATACTCCTTCCCCTCCCCTAGGGGTGCGCTGGAGACATAACCTCACAATGGACCATATTCCTCCTTTGGGTTCGAGACTATAAAAAAATCAGCTGTTTTCGGAAAACATTTCTCAACTCTACCATAGCAAAGCATTGTGGCCTACAAATTTTTATCTTGCAATATTATTTATAAGAGTTACAGATTATATGAAATTGAAGTAAGAGTGATATAGTGATAGCTTTGTTTTGTTTTTAATTCAGTTTTAGTAATATACTTTAGTATTAATCAACATATGTATTATTAAAAGTTGCCATGTGAACTGTGGCGATGTGAACAAATTTAAATGGATGTTCCATTTAATAAATTTCTTTATTAAAGTGATTGAAATTCTAATTATTTAAGCTTTGTTGTCTATATATATGTGTGTGTGTATATAAAATATTCTTATTAATCTTTTATTCATTATATATATATGTGTATATACATAAAATATTCTGCAATTTTACGATATGGAATAGTCTTAACTTTATCATTCGATTCAATTGTTTACATTTCTCTTTTGTTCTTGTTTGAACAGATATCTGATTATTAAGTTTCACTGGAGAAATATTTAGGGAAATGTTATGCGTAACAATAAAATGTCATCTTGAATCTAATTTGTTTACAAAATATCGGCCACGTGTTCGGCGATTTTACCCACTGTGACGTCACAGGAATATTCTTCCATGGAGAGGAGGGCTCCTCTGCTTCGCCAATCCTTAGAGGTATAATTTTATCGGAAAATGTAAGACGTTCTAACCACGTCGGAATTTACGTGCGCTAGCCACCATTGACGATCACGGCGGTTTTTGGCTAAATCGAGTATCGAACCTGCGACCCACCGAACATGAGCTCGACCTTCTTCCAACAGGACTACCGCGGCCCTATGGCAGAAAGGATTAAAATTAAAATTTAATTAAAATTTACAAAAATTTAGTTTATCTATAATTTCTATAACGTAACTATTACTTTTTCTTATTAAACGAATAATTTTGTAATATATATATTACCACAATTAGGATAATTAGTTTATTGCGCGCAATTAGGGTTTGGTGGTAATCGTACTCCACCGGGGAAAAATGTAGCAGAAACCTGGTTTTCTAGGAAACTGCTCAAATGATTTCAATTGTTTTTTTAAATGATCATTCTATCTGAATTACTTCAATTTTCAAGAAAATTAGCTTTCATTAGGAATACGTGCTCCACCCGGAAAAAAACAGGAACTACGATCTTTTGGAAATTGCCCAAACGGTTTTGATTAAAATTTAGTATTAAGGGTATTTTTGAGATGGCAAACCAAACAGATTTTTCCTTATCGTCAGGGAAATTAGTGCTGACTTAACCCATGGTTTACGCCGGGTATATTATGGCAGAAGCTTGGTTTTTTTTTTTTTTTTTTTTGCAAATTATGAGAATGATTTTAGTAAAAATTTAAAATTAGGAGTGTTTTGGATAATAGTTCGATATAAATCACCCTCATCTTCAGCAAATTTATCGTCCACTCGTTACTCGCGCTCCGCCCGTGGCAAAATTTAGCAGAAATCTACTGTTTCTATCTCTCTCTCTCTAAAGATTTTTGTGAAAATCACGGATAAGGGGATTTTTGAAATTTGAAATTGATATAACTTACTGTCTTTCTCTGAAATATGAGTACAAAATGGTAAAAATTTATTTTGTAAAGAAATATCTCAATAATGATTATTTACGTAAAGAAATCTCTCGTTTACCCAACAATTTATTTTTCAAATATTCCTAGTGAAATTACAAATAATAACTAATTCCAACTACATTCTAAATCCATAAGTGCAATCATGATATCTGAATTTACACTACGCGAAACCGTATCTAAATTGATATATATGCCAATGCATCTATATTTTGCATTATATAATATGGCATCTGTATTTCATTATTAATAATATTATTATTAATAATTAAAACCTCTGTATTAAAACCAATAGTAAGGTTTAAGGAGGCTAGTGTGGGCACTTTTTATATATTTCTAAAAAAGTATATTAAATAGAATTTTTAACGCATCAAACATTTTTTTTATAATAATTTACGTATTTCTCTTTATTTTAATTAACAAATTAAGCTATTTGGCAATACAGATTTTGAATATGATTTAAAAAAATTGCTTCCATATTATGGACACTAGTGTGGAGAAGATAAATTTTGGTTTGACAATGGGATATATTTCATAAGAAATATATGTAAAACCATAATAAAGACAAAATTACAATCCAAATAAAATGAGAAGATAAATTTTGATTTGACAATGGATAAGAAATATATGTAAAACCATGTTAAAGACAAAATTACAATCCAAATAAAATAGTTTTTATGTGTAACAGTCCCTACTACGATAAGGCCTGAATGCTTGGTTAAAAAAAAAAAAAAAAAAAAAAAAATATATATATATATATATATATATATATTAACTCTGCTTCCTAGAATAGCCGCTTTGTTCACTTTTCCCACTTAAGAATTATACATTAATATCTATTAAACTTTGGCTTCAACTTTATCATCAAAACAGTATTAACTCTACTTTTTTTATATAGGAATTTTTGCTAGTGTTCGGATACTTTTGTTACCGACTGTACTTGAACAAGACAAAGTCATTCATGCCATATGTTCTTACTAGCTCCTTGCAACTATTTGTACATTTAAACATTATACCGATTTTTTAGTGACTATCAAAATATGTGCTGAATATAATAATTTGTAAAATAAGAGGAAGTAGAAGGGAAATAATCTAATCTTGCCATTAAAAATCAAATCAGAGACTTTACTTTTTCAGTCTCCCCCCCCCCCCCCCAATAAAATATTCTTAACTACTACAGAACTAGCAACTGTAACTGCTCATGGAAGTGAATACCAACGCGACTAAACTTCAAAAACTTACAGAGGAATTAGTGATAAAAAGCAGAATTATTCAACTGGTCCGCAGTAACCCCATGTCTACACTAGCCACTTCTACCTTCTCTCCTACCCAGATTACACGTGTCAAGAAAAACGCTTTTGATAAGCATTTAAATAAAAAAAGTATATGAAAGAAGTAACGGTTTTCATCCTAACACTTTTCATAAAAACTGAAATGTGAGATACGCTTGACCACTTCAGACAAAAAAAAAAAAAAAAAAGTTGAAAACATTTATCATACAAGTTCAAGAGTGGAAAATAACCATGTTTGGATGTTTATTCTTCTCTATTGATTACACATTATTTCTGATAAAACACATATAATTCAAGAAAGAACTGGCAAAAACACCTTATGTGATATCAAAACTATCAAATTTATATCGAGTGGGAATTGTGCCACTGATATTCAGATGCAATCGAACGCGTTTGATATTTGCGATACTTAATTCGTCAAAATAAAATTTTCTTTTCTATGACACATATCACACGATATTTTTAGATTCAAGTTCAGCTTTCTGCTCCAAATACTTCTCAATAAGCCCACTATTTCTCTGTGTGTCAGTAGAGTTTTGTTGTCCTTGAAGATGCACATAGGAGAAAATACCCTTTTGTTTCTCAGGATAGAAGCTCTAGTTCGTCCTAAATACATAACTCGTTACTCCAGTAATTTTCTTCCACGTAATTTGATGTACAAGATTCTCCTCTGTGCCGGCTAACCGACTGACCTAAGATGCCCTTTACTGCTGAGGAAACATGGGCACAGATACTTCCGGCAATTTTGTCCATTTCATTCTTTCTTTTTTTAAATTCACGCGACAATGCTATCGCTATAGACAAAAGGAAGACAGACCTCTTACAGTTTCGCTGATCTGTTTTCTTTTCTTTTTCATTTTTTCTTTTTCTTTTAGTGGTACTAAAGTCCAGCATTTATTTCAAAAGCAGTGAGCATAAAATTCGGGTTGCAGACTTTCAACGAGCTTTGTCAAACTATATAGTAATACGACTGCGCTCTATTTGAAATATGGTGTAGTTTTTTTTTTTTTTTTTTTTTTTTTTAATATTACGGTCATTTTATACCAGATACATAAGCCTTAATTTCAATATAATGGTTAATGAATGGTATAGGAGTGAAATGTTGGATTCAAAGTATTTTGTATCTGTATTTTTTATGAATCTCCAAGGTAAAATATGGACATTTGCTGGAATAATAATAATAATAAAAAAAATCCTAACAATTGTTAATAAATTTTATCACTCCAACGATTACGATAGTATGGCAAAATTTTCAAACGTTTTTTACGGGCTTATTCTTAAATTGATAGCCTTTTAATCAATACATATTTAATTGTTTATTTGGAACAAGTCTTTTTATAAATATTTTATAAATACAAGATAAATTTAGCTTAAATATTACATTGGGACAATTAATGTATCTTCAGGTTGCAGGCTCACGCTTTGTATTTTAGAGGGCGGTGTGCAGAGGATTCTGAGGACGACCTCGCGCTGAGCCGTATGCTATTGTGCACACGTATTTGTGCCTCCACAAACGGGACTTTATCAAATATATTTATCGCACTGTCAAAATAACCTTGCATTTTAATCGTGTGTCTTTCGAATTAAGTTTTTTTTTTTTAATAGTTAGTTTTCATAATTTCTTTACAGGGGCGACAAGAAATTGTCAATCAAAGTGCACAAAGGAATACGTCTCCCTATCCTCATGGTTCAGCACGAGCCTGACAGGTTGTCTTAGTGTTCAAAAATCCTTAACTGTTAATGAGGATGATAATATGCATGAGTTTGTTATGTACTGTTAGTAAAATGTTTTTGGTAAGAATTTACGATTTCTTGTGAAATCACTCTTTAATATATATATATGTTTTAAACTTCATTTTTAAAAAAGATGTGGAATTACAAAATAGTTTCTTTTATTTAGATTTACGTTGCAGTTTTATCACAGATGTTTCAATAAATGTATAATAGCTTTGAATTTTAATAGTATATTTAATAAAATACACACATTTATAAAAGTTACTTTTTTTTAATAAAAATTTTCTTTTCTTTTTCTTCTTTTGATTTATGCGTTTTTTACAATTATAAACAATTTGCTCGAACTTTCAAAATATTAATAACTATTATTTATCAGGCTAAATCGCAAATAGAATATACTTATTTTCAGAATTCATCTTACATTTTTAACCTGACTTCAAAAAGAAACATACTAGCTTTAACCACTTGCACAAAACACACGTAGGGACTTTAACATGATTCAGCATTAATATATCATGGTTCAGATGACGTACATGTTTAGGATTAACCTTCTATAACCCTTGTTCATAACAGATTCCATGTATAATCTTTAATAAAATCTCTCTTTTTTTTTTTTTTTTTTTTTTTTATTCGTTGAATGGGTAACTGGATTAAGTTTGTGCTAATTATTAGCTTATTTTAAACTGTTAGGTAAAGGACAGGAAAACTAAAAAAAAAAAAAGACTTAATTTTTCTTTTTATTTATTTATTTTATTGAGAATATAATAAGTTTAGACTATTAAAAGACGAAATATTGAAACACCAAATTCTATCAACTTAAAAAAAAATAGATAAATAAATAAATAAATAAAAATAAAAAATTTGTTAAAACAATAATATTAAATTTGAAATTTATTCTCAATTTATTTTATTTAAAAATAACTAAGAGAAAGTACAAAAAAGCGCATCAGTTTTTCAATTAAACTAATATACATGGATTGCATGACACTTCCTACCTAAAAGGTTTAGTTTTAAGTAATGTTATTCAAAGCATGAAATTTCCTTCAAAAGGCAAATTTATCCGATATTTCAAACATGGTATTGAGTAAGGTTTTTTTTTTTTTAATCATCTTTTTTTAATGTGCTTCATTCTTTCTTTTTAGATTTTCACGCACCAATAACTTTTACAAAAGCGACTTTTTTTTTCTTTTAAGAGTGGGGAGAGGAAGAAGAGTTTTTCTACTTGATCTTTTAATGAGAAGGTTATATATATATATATATATGATAGATTTTTATTTTTATTTATTTTATTCTTATGATTATTATTTTCATACTTTTGGTTTGAAGATCTTGCTTTCGCTACTAACGAAAGTGTAGAAAGCGGGTTTGGGTTTGGAAGTTGGGCCGAATGACTATACATGGGTCCCCCGTGGCAGAAACACGGCGACAATGTCGCAGAAACAGAAATGTTCTTGCAGAAAGATTTTACTTTAAGTCAAATAAATTAATAAATTTTGCCATTGTGTTAGAGAGAGAGAGAGAGAGAGAGACTCAAAAAATGGTTTATAAACTGTTCTGCAGAACAAATTTTCATTTCTGCGGATACGATCGCTTCAATCCTGAATAAGGAGAGGAGATAAAGAGGATGTAACTCATTTGGGTTAGCTTTGATACGGCATGCATTAGCGATTCGTGATGCGGTGATATGATTCGGTGTATCGACACTTTTCACTGGTAACCTCTTCACATCGGAACCTCTTCACAAACTTTGTTTTCGCGCCGCGCCTGCCGCTCGTGTCGTGTGTATTTATTGTATTGCAAAAAGATGTTTTTTCGAAAGAATGTGGCTTTGCGACCATTTTCCGAATTTCATATTTCATGCATTTTCAGATTCATGCATAACAAAAGAGCTGCGCTGAGTGATTTTTTTTTTTTTTTTTTTTTTAGTGCGAGATTGCTGCTGTACCGATTTTCATATATTTTCTGATTTACGCACGACAAATTAGTTGCATCTAGTGATTTGTTTTTTCTTTAATGTATGCAAAGCGTGCATACGTGCGTGGTAGTAAATACACGTAATTTCTTTAAAGCTGCATTAATTTTAATGTTTGGTTCAAACTATGCAATGCGTTTCACAAATATATACAGAAATAAGACTATGAGGAAATTTGTAACGTTTGTAGTTATACGCAAAATAAAAAATGAAGCTTCAAAACTTGCTTCAAAAAATAGAAAATTAAGAAATTAATCTTAAAAATACTTTATTGATATTTAGCATTTTATATGTAGTAAAAGATCTTAGCAATAAATGTTAATGGGTATCTTAAGTTATAAAATTTGTAACTTTTCTAATTTTTTTCTTTACTCATCATTACTTATTAAAATTCTTAGCTTTAAATTTTGTTGTTTAAGCATATGAAGTCGTTAAAAAAAATTATTAATTTATTTTACAAAAATACTCTTATCATTAGTTTCTACAGCTTGTCCATTATATATATTTGTAAGCAAAAGAGTTTTATCTAATAGTAGTTGTTTTGAATAAATACGAATTAAACAGCAAATGCTTTTATTTATTTATTTATATTTATTTATTTGTATAGATATCAATATCAAATATTACTTTTAATTGATTTCTATTTATTTCATTCATCTGTAATCATTATTTTCTATTATAGATTTTATCCATGAAATCTGTTGCATTTCAGATTTCAACATTTCCTTAAAAATTAAATATTTCACTTGCCTAAATCTTTATGAAAATATTTCGACTATGCTTTGTCTATAATTGTGTTACTTAGATCTTGTATTCTGTTTTACTTTATGTATTTAAATGATGGTATAATTATACATTCTGAATTATTTAATGTCAAATCACATTTTTTAGATTTCAAATACACATCATTATGCTATTTGTATATAATACAAAAAATGAATCTTGTGTATTAGAATGTTATCGTGCATCTTTCTAACAATCTCAAAAACTATAAATGTTGTAAATTATTTATATTTCATTATGATATTCAGTATTCTATATTAATTTTTACTTTTAATTTGTTGTATTTTGATTTTGAGTTCTGTATTATATTTTATGTTGTTTGGTTTGCACCTTATGAAAAAAGTGAATTTGTGTATTTAAATATATATACTTAATATAAATAAAAAGTAATGAAATTTTATAAGTATTTGTAACATTTGTTTAATTTAGACATTTCATGATTTAAATACCTTAAAAATTTTTGTAGATTATTTTTGATATGTTACTGCATTTTATGGTTTGAATTCATTGAATATTTTATAAACAATATTGTATATTAATGTGAACAAAAAACCTGAAGCAATTAAGATCAACAGATTTATTTTCACCTTTCTTAAAAAAAAAAAAAAAGAGAATTTTCTTGCGATAGTGCAGATACATGCATTTCTGCCTAGTTAAAATTTAAATACATTGGTTATACTGAATATTATTTACTATTTAAAAATAATTTATTTTGAATTCGTAAATGTTAACTTCACAAACTATTCCTGCAGAAAGATTTTGGTGTTGATAAATCTTGTCGCAGAAAGCATAATAAATTTCTGCCACAGGGCATGGGTCCTAGGTCAAAAGTGGTGTGTCCACCATTCAGGTCATTTTAAGGGGTTCTAGCCCGTATTTTTATAAGTTTTGGTAAAAGTAAAGGTTTTGTAACCAACGGAGTGTCATTAAGTTCTGAAATTGTTCATTTTATGTCAATTTAATTTAAATTAACTATACATGCGTTATGTTATTAATTATGTTTAGACACTCAGGAAAATCACATCTTGTATAGAAGCTTTTAATAAAGCTTCTAATTGTTTCATCAGTAGATTTAATATGAAGTTTTTTGCTTTTTTCTCTCCCACTTTTCCAGGGTGTACTAATAAAGAAGAATCCCGATCTTGTTCATTGCTTGTATTTCACGCTCTATTCTTAAAAGGTCAAGTCTGATATTTGAAATTTAACTCTCGCACTTTTAATGCTTGATGTTTTCCCATGATAATAAACCCGAGTTTTTGACTTCCAAACAAACATAGACCAAAAATAAAATGTTACAGAACTGCACTTTTAAGAGAAATCCTCTTTTATTATTTCACTTCCATTGAATGTTCTTTATTGTGACAACATTTTAATGATAACAATCCATCCGCATCGTTACCAGGATAGTCAGGATTCATTCATTGTAACAGAATCCTAATTCAGTTATCCTGTTAGTGTGTCTTTGTCGGATGTATGATTAACTGATAACAAATCTCTGATGTCATTAACTGGCGATTTCAGAAAACGAAAAATTATATAACTACTTAAATGCTCACCACAAAAAGGTATGCCTGGAGGTATCCAGGTGCCGTTGGCGGCGCATACTCGGCGAGCTGGTCCCAGTAGTTCGAAGCCACTGTCACAGGTATAAGTTGCCACAGTGCCTGGGTGAATGACCTCTGAAGAGAATGCAATGCTTGCATGTGCTGGAGATCCGGGATACCCGCAGGCACTCACTAGGTCAAGAATGAAGGAAGACAAATCGTGAGTGAACAGAACATACAAACATTGAAAAAAAAAAAAAAAAAAAAAAGCATATCATTCACAAACTGCTAGAAAAAAAATGTCATTAATAAATAACTGCAATGCCATTTAATAGCACATTAGATTTGGGCTGTTTTAGCTGTAATTGTATATTTGGTGAATGTAGCGCAATGAGACTCTCGCTTTTTAGAGAAAACTAGCGAAGTGTGAAATTATTAAAAATTCGGGTTAGTATTTTTTCATTAATATATTTTTTTCATTTGTGCCATAGATTAAATGTAGAACGATTTCGCTATCATTTATTTGTGTTTAAGCCTAAGAAAATGAACCTTAAATCTTCCTTTAAAAAAGTTATACATTTTATTTGTTATCTGAATAAATTTTTTTCTTTCTTTCACACAAAAGGTGAAGAACAATACACATCTTATATATAGTATAATTCTTAAGCATAATTTATATTGGAGATGTTTTAATGCATGTTTGCACAATGCTTGTCATTTAGGAAAAAGAATTTGTGCGGAAGATTTTTATTGACTTAGTAGCTTTTGATAATACTGTCATGTTTATTGTAATCTCCATAGTTGTCTCATATAAGTGACTAATTATATTAACTAATGATCAATGCACTCACTTAGATCATACACACACATATAACTAGCTCTCTCAATACTAATAATATTTAGATGTTAAAATATAAATCGCATAAAGAAAGTTTTGCTGAATTCATAGCTAAATTTAGTTTTCTTAAAACTGTAGAAACAAAATACTAATAATCTTTATCGGTAGTTTTGTAAAGAAAATATTTATTTCTTTTGAAACAAAGATTTAGAGTTAATAATTTTTATATCTACACTAAATTTCTACCACGAAATCTGCGATTCATAAATTTCTGCATTTAAAAAGTGCTCGTAACATATTCATCTATACTTGAAAAGTTTATTCATCAAAGAAAGAAAAGAAAAAAAAAAGTACTTATAGCTAATTGATCTATTTCAAGAGGTCAGTTTTAAATCCTTATACAAGATACTAAATAGTTACTTCTTATTTATTACTTCTCAATCTATATACCATCCCAATAATCCGGAAATTCCAATAATTATGTTTCAAAAATTATATCTAAATAACATATCAGAAATGTTTACAGATGCACGATCACGTTAGAAGTGTTAATAGAAAAAGATTAAGCGATTTGTAAGTTATTAATTAGTCTAAAAGCCAAATAAGTGTAAATATTTATTTACACTTATTACACTTAGTTATTGTAATTGTTTAATTTTTTAATTTATCATTATACTTAACAAATTTTAAGAATGACTCGTTAATCCGTTGCACTCGACAAATTTTTATATTTTAATCAGTAAGCATAGCCTTTTGATGTTCTTCCTAAAACATTACTGTATTTAACGAAAGGTTTTTATGTATTCGTGTTAAAATCATCTAAACTTTATTCTCAGTAGTCGATGCGGTAAATCGCACGGTCATATATATTCGCCTACCGCACTTAACGGATTAAACGCAAAATCCGTTTTTTTTTTTTTTTTTTAAATCATGTATTGTTTTAAAGGAACACTTAAAGACAGAGATCTCTTTTTTTGTGTTTTTGTTGCTGCTGTTGTTGTTGTTTCCTGTTTTCAGACACTTGTTCGCAAACGGACAATAATTATTTTACAATGCTCAGATGGCAATTCGTCAAAAATAATATAAAGTAAACCTATTACTGCATTATATTGCTAGATTTTATTCTACCTAGTTATATGTATTATAAACAAAATTACTGTGTTTTCAATACCAATATTTTCATAGGAAAAATATTGTTTTCTCTTCGAATTAATAATAAAATTGTTACACGATGAAAATAAAGAATATATGTGATAATCATGCTTATATTGTACCATCTATACCATTGGTAATTTCTAAAACAACTGTTACAAAATTTTATTTCAGAAAGCAAAACTATTAGAGTTATAGAATTTTTTCAAAAATAAATGATACAAATGAAATATATATATGTAATTTTTTTTATATATCTTAATTGCTAGGTATGAGGATTATACTAAAATAAACAATTTATTAAGCTCTCTGTCTTTCTTTTTTCTTTCTTTTTCTTTTTTTTTTTTTCTTTTTTTTTTTTTTTTTTTTAATGCATCATGGTTTCATTGAAATTCCAAATATATCTTTCATCTTATTACCTCAAACAATTATTCTTTGTAAGATATTAAAATATATCTTCAGGAAATGAAGGTTAATATATGTAGACATCCGAAGTCACGAAGTAGACCTCTCAAAATGTAGATTCATATCTTGTAGTACAGTATTTAGATAAATATAACAATTATAAGTCAACAGTATAATGATTTAAGAAAACAATGAACTTGTCATAACCTTCACGCTTGAGCACATTTTGTATGCTACCTCATATAACTTCATTAGTTTGTTATAATTCAATGCTATATTAAGAATTTGATCATTATTGAAAGATAAGTATTGGGAAAAATTAGCTTATTAACTCAAAATAGTGTTTACTTGTAATTGATTAAAATAATGAAATGCGTATCTTTTTATTTTGCTCTTTGAGTCTCCCTCCTTTTTTTCCCCCAGTAAAGTTTAAAAAAAAAAGAAAAAATGAAAAAATAAATAAACTCTTATAATGCTCTGATTGTAAAGGAAATTAAGAAAGTACTAGGAAGTGGACAATAAATCATAAATAACGGAACAGAATTCATATATTATGGAAAATAATACTTTAAGTGAAAGCTAAAATGCATTGCGTTATAAAAGGATGAGCATTATTTTGTACTTCAGTATATTAAGACAAAAGACAAAGTATTAATGCTACTGTAAATATTAATGCAAGCTGATGGTTTCGAAGGCTATCTGATATTCTGATTCTGTTCTCTTAAATAATAACTTGATGTTTTCACGCCCTAGGGCCTCTCGTACACTTAGCCAGAATGTGTAACGTACTCCTTTATTATTGCTTTGATAAATATACACATTAATACTTTCATTTGTTACTTCTACCACAAAGAATCTCACAAAATAAACAAAAGTCAATTTAGTTAAGTTAATTACATAACGTTATGAATTTATTTTCTTAATATATATATATATATATATATATTTTGAACAAACAAATTTTGCATCAAATAATTTATTTTTTTAAATATATTAATGCCTTTCCTGATGTTATTATTTGAGAGTCTTCACAGGTGTATCCTTATTTTAATTAATAAGGGAGTCAGAGATTCTGTTAGATTACAGAAAGTTTATGAAGGTTATAGTCAAAACAGTTAAAGCTTATAATTCCTGGCAGGAAAGACAATGAATAATCAACTCTCTAAATATTCAATTATTGTACTTCAGAGAGCAGGGATTAAGCGCATTGAAGGGTAAAAAAATTACCAGATAAAGACTTTCCGGAATAGATCTAAAGCTGAAAATTTTAATAATTTTCTGAACATTAGAAAGTGCATAAAGCTTATTTAAATATTTTTTTAAAGTTTACGAGATTCAAAGTAATCGTAAAATTAAATATACTACTAAAAGTCTTCATTTTTCGAACTTGCTATTTCTTAGTATATAAAAGTACGTAATTTAAAATTTTATTGTTAATAAATAAATGTATTTAAGGGAATTGCTCAAAGAAATATGGTTTAACTTTTGCTCAACAAAAATTAATAACTTAAGGGGTAATTGAACTAATTACACAAAAATTAATGTAATCATTGTAAAATGTTTAACACAAAAATAAAAATCATTCTACGGAGTATTTCATCTTTAAACTTATAAGATGCATGTGTGTGTGTGTGTGCGAATTCATATATTACCTGCAATTCCTTTCTCTGTATTTTTCTGTGAAACCAAAAAAGGAATGTACAACGATTAAATTAAATTTAAAAATTTAAGTTGGAAATTAAAAAAAAAAATTATTTAAAAATAAATAATTAAATACATTCTAAAGAACGCGAAAAAAAAAAAAAAAAAAAAAAAGTTTTTGAAAAAAAAAAATATTTTTTTAACTCAATTATAACCACCAAATTTATTTACATCTTGAAAATATTAATAATAATACTTGTTTATATATATATATATATATATATATATATGTTTTTTTTTTGTTTTTTTTTGTACATTATTGTAGATAATATAATCGATAGTGACAGCGTGAAATTTAATTGTAGTATTAAGATATGGATAATTTAAAGTTTTTCATTTCAGACTTAGTAATCTGTGCAATTAATACATACTTCTTTTATTGCAAGTAAAGAATCTTAAACTTTTTGTTTGAGGGAACAAAATTATTACGCAATTTACAAATGATAGTATATTTTTTTATCTGGCTTATTAACATATGTGATAAAGAAATTATTTTGAAGCTGTTTCATGTAATTGTTTGATCACTTGGTTTTCATTTTGACAAAACGTATATTTAGATTTATTATGATAAAATGCTAAACTTAATTATTTTTTATTCTGGGAAAAGAAAAACTTTCTTTTATAATTTACAGCAGTGTTATAAATGGAGATCTCCAGATCATAATGGCATTGGGCAATAATATATTGAATATTAAACTTAGAGGTTAACTTAGAGGTTAACTTATATTAAACTTAGAGGAATTGTTAACTTAGTTATTAAACTCATATAGTATTGTAGAGTAGAAATGGGAGCTATACTAAAATCACCTGTAATTTTGTATTCTGTACACACCAATAAAATTTAATATAACGGATATATATATATATATATTGAGCTTGTGTGTTGTCAGGTTAATCATATAATTTAGCTCATATACATATTGATTCAGCGGGTTTCTTTTTAATTCTGCTTAAAAAGAAAATAATTAAAATCCGAACTTTCTAAAAGTTTAGAATTCGTACTAAGCCCAAATGTTAACATATAAATTTAAATATATTAAAAAACACTTTAAAAACACTTATTAAAACTTATGAAAATCGTTTTCAAAGCTTTTCGTTTTCGTCATAACAGTATGTCATCATCAAGTAAGCATTTTTTTTTTTTTTTTTTACAAAAAAAAAAAAAATAAATAAATAAATAAAAAATAAAAAAATAGAGGAGACAGCATCTTATATATCACAGGATCTTGAAACGGTTACAGTAAAAAGACAACTTGAACAAAATGTGATGAGTCCATTTGTTACATGAACACGTAATCATTAGTTGAGATCAAATAAGGAAGCACTAGAACTACTTTCTGTAGGCTCCAGTAGGAACAACTTTGTCAGGAACGACGTCTTACATTGAACATGAAAAGTTACGTAGTTACATGAATTCAGGAGACAAGGTTGAGCTCTAGTATGGTCACACCAGGGTTACGTGTCACAAATGCTTGTGGAAGAAACTTAATCTTAAAACGTAGACAGGAGGGTTTCAGATAACAACAGGCAGCTTACAGCTTGAAAAATGGAGGTTAACTAAAAAGATACAGATGTCATTAATTTATTTACATAATATGACAAATTTTATGGAGAATTGCTGAATCTTTAGAATTAATTGCTTTATTGCATTTAAGGATATTAATGGCTTCAGTCAGGAGGAGGTTTTGATAATTACGAGGAGCAGATATTATTTCGGCTTTGGACCATAAAGGAATAGCACCAGGATTATTATAAATAAATTCAACTAGAGCTGAGGTTTTTTCTTCTTTTACGCTGTGAATGTGCTCATTTATTCCAGTTTTGAGGTTACGACGTGTTTGTCCAATGTATTTAATATACTAAAATTAAATATACTAACAGTCTACCATTCTGTAATGAATTTAAAATTTTCAAACACTTAACCCTTTCAGGGGCACTAAGTAAAAATGATTGAATTTCCTTTTAAATATATATACATCATAAAGTAAACATCCCCTACAAGTCATATTTGATGAAGAAAAAAATTCAGCATGTGGGGATTTTTTTGTGGGTGGTGGCTAGACGTTCTAGCCACTGCGCACATACGTCATGTACCTTAATTTTCGTATGGAAATAAATATTTATATATTTAAGGAATAAAATTGAAACTGTGCCTTGAAAATGTAATTATAATAATACAATGTAACAATAATTAATTATTACTTAAATTATAATGCTTCTTTATCCTTTTTTAATGATTTATTATATATATACACACACATATATGGGCTGTTTAAAATTTGTTTAGAAACCTCTATGCATTAGTAATAAGAAAAAATTATTCACTATTTAAGGAATAAAAATTATAGTTATTCAATTATATTGTAAGTGCAATAAATTTTGAAATTGATTCAGTACATAAACTAAAAGACATAATTTCTTACCTTCATATTGTAATGAAATAATCAATTCACAAATTGCATACACAGAAATATGAAAACTTTAAAAATATTAATGTTCTTTAAAATTTGTTTGTTCCTGATCCAGATACTGCAGAATCATCATCTGACAAGTAAACCTTCTCTCCTTTGATACCGGTTTTCCGGAAACCCATATATTTTCTGAAAGCTTATGTCACAAGTATAAAAACTGTGAAATCTTAGGGGCAGAGGGACAAGCATTTAGGAGATACAGGGCCCACAAAGTATCAGTAAAGTGTGTATAGAGGGACATATTCCCATAAAAACGTCTCTATTCCTTGTATGTTCCCGTATATTGCTGTCAAGTACTAACGTATTGTATGTCTTCTTCTTACATTGCTTCTTATTATATGGATACTATAGTCGTTGTGGTGGCCTTGGTCTCCCGATTCGGAACAAGTAATCGGTCTCCGAACATTCAGGAATCGGAGATGATAAAACACATAATTATTCTCCTGGAAAATGATAGGGAGATTGTGGAAGGGACATTAGGGTTGTTTGCCGGACATTAGGGTTTGCTAGAGGCGATGGAGAAGAACGGACTAGGATATGGACTTCGAAGATGATGGTGTCTATAAGGAACAGCAATGCTCGTCGCAACAGTCACAATCTCCACTTCTGTCATGACATATTTTGGTCAAGTATGGCTAATGACAGGAAGAAAATTCTGCTTTTAGTGGATTCATCGTGTTCTAACAAAGATCATGCATTGTCTGCTTCCGAAGTACTTGATGGTAAAGTACTACAAAAAGAATTGGTACCTGAAGGATGTACAGGAAAGATTTAGCCTCTGGATATTCATTTTTTCAGACACTAGAAATCTTTTGTTCTTTACATAATGGAAACAATTATTATCGAGACACATGAGCACATCTGGCACCGCAATAGTTTTCTGGCCCTGCAGTCTTTTTTCCCTATATCAGTTCAATGCTCCTCGTTTCAAGAACTTGATTAAGTATGCTTTTTATAAAAGCGGATACTTGGACGACAAACCTGGAATGTGGATTGCGCCAATGGATTACTGCTTCAATCCATTAACAAATGATGAGTTTGCAAATGTGCGGCTATCGCTTTTGTAAAATGTGCCCATTGTGAACTGTCTTTCTGCCCGTCTCACTGTTTATTTGGTGAATTGTATACTGATTGTCTCTTGTAATGGACTTCGTTTGAAGTCAGTAGCAAGTATCCCAACGTATACTGTTTCTTTTCAACGAGTTGTTTCTTCCTTTATAATGATACCTCCACCTTCTTACCATACTATTAGTTCATATAAATACGTGAAAAGAACATTTCAGCGACTTTTGGTGTCATCTTTCAAACATTTTATGTCCTATAACTCCTAAACGCTTATCCCTCTGCCCCTAAGATTTCACAGTTTTTCTACTTGTGGCATAAGCTTTCAGAAAATATATAGGTTTCCAGAAAACCGGTATCAAAGGAGAGAAGGTTTACTTGTGAGGGTAGCTCTTCAAACAGAGCAATAGCTTCATCCAAAGATAAGCCTTTTCTAGGCATTATTGTGATAAAAATTAAGATATATAAATTTAATTTAAGATTATTTAGAGAAATTAACTAAATTTAAAAGCTGTGGAAATAAAAATTTATTTTTAAAAATCACGATATAAGAGCAATAGAAAAAAGCAGCCTCTTTCTATACTGTAAACAGAAATACTGAATTGTAAAGTAAATTTGTAAGAACCCTCCCACGCTTGTTTACATCTGTATTTACATTCTGCTATCCCTTACTATTTATATTTATCACAGTTCACTAACCCCAAAAGACCCTCTTTGTTTATCTCAAAGGAAAAGAAATTGAGATTCTTTTCCCCAGCAGAACCTGCCTTATGTGCGCGGTGGCTAGAGGGTCTATCCACCTAAAAGATGCTCCTAAAAATCAAACTAAAATTAATGATCTAAGATAATATGTAAGTCTGTTGTATTTAAAAGGTGCATTACAGTATATTTACACTACCAAATACTTTTGAATAAAAAATTATTTTTCATAAAAATATATAAAAGAAACTTCAAAAAATTTTCCCGAAACTTGTCCATTTAAAAATGTCATAGGCACATCCTCCTTAAAGTTACTGTAGTGCTGCCGTCTCTATTTCAATTTTAGAAGTATACATTAACTTTTCATAAAAGTGGATAGAAAAAGTAGCTACTGCACACCTAGAGAAAAATTTCTAAAGTAGGTGGATAGACCCTCTAGCCACCGCCCCTGAAAGGGTTAATACATCGTAAATTTAATATCCTAATTTCTTTCACTTCCGCCTTTACTATAAAACAAATTTGTGTTAATGATCGCGATCTTAGCAGACCCACAGATGTTGTCTATAAAATTATAATTAAATTTAATGATGAACTGTATTACTTAATTGGACAAACACGTCGTAACCTCAAGACTAGAATAAATTATCACATCCACAGCATAAAAAAAGAAAAAAGCTCTGCTCTAGTTGAATTTATTTATAATAATCCTGGTGCTATTCTTTTATAGCCCAAAGCCGAAATAATATCTGCTCCTCGTAGTTATCGAAACCTTCTCCTGACTGAAGCCATTAATATCCTTAAATGCAATAAAGCTATTAACTCTAAAGATTCAGCAATTCTCTATAAAATTTGGCATATATTAAGTAAATAAAATTAATGACATCTGTATCTTTTCAGTTAACCTCCATTTTTCAAGATGTATGCTGCTTGTTGTTATCTGAAATCTCCTGGTTACGTTTTAAGATTAAGTTTCTTCCACAAGCATTTGTGACTCGTAATCCTGGTGTGGCCATACTAGAACTCAACCTTGTCTCCTGAATTCATGTAACTACGTAACTTTTCATGTTCAATATAAGACGTCGTTCCTGACAAAGTTTTTACTACTGGAACCTACAGAAAGTAGTCCTAGTGCTTCCTTATTTTATCTCAACTAATGATTACGTGTTCATGTAACAAACGGACTCATCATATTTTGTTCAAGTTCTCTTTTTACTGTAACCGTTTCAAGATCCTGTGATGCTGTCTCCTCTATTCTTGTGTAAAAAAATATGACCTGATGATGCCATAATGTTATGGCGAAAAGCTTTGCAAACGATTCTAATAAATGTTTATGCTTGTTTTTAAAGTGTTTTTTAATATATTTTAATTAAAAAGGAAATTCTGTGTTACATAAATAATTCAAATACAACATTTATTTTAAAATACAGATTCATGCAAACTGAATTTTCAATGAATAAATCACTTATTTTAAATAGAAGTTCACATTGTTTGTCACTGATATGTGCTTAATGAAGAATTATTTTATTATTATTTATTTTTCAATTAAAAAAAAAAAAAAAAAAAAAAAAAAAAGAATTTCTTAATATTTATAAATTTCTTGTCTTAATTTTGTGTTGTAATAGTTACTGAAATTGCAATTAAATGTGTTTGAAACATTAATATATCTACAGCAAATATGACATCCCCCAACGAATTCCTGGCAAAATTGTGTGTATAAGTTTTATAGCATGCTGGAAATTTTTTCATTTGCTATGCAGAATGCATAGCAAATGAGTTTCTTTGATTATCTATAGAATCATTGTGGTTCACACGTAAAGTTAGATTTGAAGTGTTTTTTAAATAACTTATAATTTTCTTTTTTTAATTTGTTTTCTTCAAATAATGTAATAATATTCTCTTTCAAGTCTTTATTATTTATATTTTTAAGGAAATTATTTTTGGAAAAAATATTTTTTAAATGCTTTTCAGGTTAATATTAATTATGGATTGATAACTGTTTTTTATGCAACGTTTGCTGTCAATTTTTAAAGTTCACATTATATTTTATTTTGGAATGTTTAGTGATAAATGACTATCTGAATTATCATTATATAGAAACCAATGACAGAGATTCTAACCTGCTGACTTTTTTATACCACTATTTTCTTAATAGTGCGTTTAATCTTCGCCTTATTTAATCATAAAATGTAGTTATTAATGAAAGCAATTTTCGCTGTTTAAAATTATTGGTATTCAAAATCCGGATGGTTAGCAACTGCCAATGATGACAATTTGAAACTTGAAGAATGTGGGGAAAATAGAAGGTGACGAGGATTCAATTTATAAATCAATAATACATTACTTATATATTATACTTTTTCTTTTGTTACTTAATTTTGTGATTTTTTTTTTTTTTTAATATATATATTACACTGAATCATGCTTCATTCAAGTTTCAAAACATTAACCGAATTTTCTCTACTTCATTTTAATCTTCCAATAAGTGTGAATTAAATGGCTATATTTATGAAAGATATACTGATTTCTTTTACTGATAGTTGAAACAAGGGTATGCCATACAATTCATCCATAATTTCCTGAATAATTTAAACGTTATTATTCAAAAAAAAATTAAATCTCGAGTGTCCAATTCGCTTTTACTTCCTGGGCTTTTTACAAAAAATTCTTTTTTCATGAATGACAGCTGTAAGGAAATACTATTTCACTGTCATTAGGAAGTCTCCACTCAGACAAAACAATGCAATATATGTAAATTTATGAACATTTTAGATGAACAAATGACGTTTGATATAAAATATACCGTGAGTGATGCGTACGTTTTACATTCCCCATATTGTTCGCGTTTGGTATGTCGTAATTTTTGGAAAATATTTGTCGTTTCTTTTAAATATCGGTACTTACTTTTCAATATTAGTAAAATTTTACTCGAAATTAAGTGATTAATTAAAAAAATATTTTAGATTTTCTTTTTCATTATATTCTATATTTTACTATTTTTGGATTAATTTATACAGATTGTTTTTAATCAAGAACTGTATAATTAAGTATTATTACTTATAATACTTATTTATACAGTAATATTGTGAATAAAGTTAATTTATATACTTAAAAATTCTGCAAAAAAAGAAATGAAATTATTTATTAATGAAATTGTTTAGTTATGAAATATTGCATCGAAACTGAAAATCGTTTCTATGCAAATGTTAGCATTTTCAGTATGTTTCTTCAAAATTAAGCACTAAATTTCAACTGTAATAAGGGTAAAGAAAATGTTGCATTTTGGAATATTAATAGCTTAAAACCTTTTTATTTCCTCTTATCCATATATGTAAGAGAAAGTATTATTTTTGTGTCAAATTTTCGAAAATTTGTTTTATTATATTTACACATTTTAAGGTCCTCTGAACTTGAAAAATATGTTTTTAGCGGTTGGTCTGTGTGTCTGTATGTGTGTCTGAGTGACAGTTATCAGCCTATGCAAGAACGAATAGTAGCAAAAAGTCTAAATCTGTATCACACAAAGATGCCGCACTAAACCTTTCTATGAGATCAAGGGAATAGTTCGTATACAGGAACATTCAAGAGAATTCAAATACATTACTTCTATGGGCGAAATTTCTGGCAGGTACATTTAAATATCTGGGGGCTGTGCTGAACAAAATGAAATAACCATATAATTATTATGATCTTAAAAGCATGTTTCGTTTCGAATATGGTATGAAAATCGTTCCCCTTTCGTTTACAGGGCTACTTAAAAATATTCGAATACATTCAAATTATACATAGAAATTGATGTAAGTGTATTTCAAGTTGCATTAGGCATTTTTCATATAGGATTGAATTTAAGTACATAATTCAGTGTGTGAATAAATTGTAAACAATATAAAGGGCTATCCAAAATGAAGCGAAAACATTTTTTTTTTCTAATGAATGCTATTGATGGAAGGGCTTTATTAGATTTTACCATGTGCAAGAAAACTGCTCGGGAATGAAAATTAGTTTTTCATTTCCATACAGCAGACAATTTATTTTTTAAATTTTAAATTTTAGAGGGTTTTTTTTTTTTTTTTTTTTTTTTTTTTTTTTTTTATAATTACGTGTTTTGAAGTTCCTTCAGTGCGGAAGTCAATTAGTTAATTGTTGAAATAAATATATGTCTGTTATTAGCAAAACGTAAAAACAAATGTTTGCAGGAAATTTAATTTTGCTACTTTGAAATTCAAATGAGATTACCACTTGAAAAGTTTGATCAGATTTGTAAGTTTCAAGAAGTGGTGAGGGTAAATATGAGTGGTGGATGAATGATTTGGAATAAACTTTTAAATTTAATAATAGCCTTCAATTCTGCATAGATGTAGATGCTATATTCGAAGAAGAGGTTGGGGAGGGGGCGGTAATTACCCCCCCTCCCTCCACAGAATTATATGTCGAATAAAACATTCCTAAGTCAGTTTTGAATTGCTTTTAATGTAGGTTACTTGTTAACTTGCCCCTTAATCTGCAATCTGTCTTTATATTAACGAAAATTAAATGAAGGGTATGGGGAAGTCTTGTGAGTGACACCCCAGATTATTTTAAATCTTTAAGAGAAAAAAAGAAAAGGTATCTTTTCTTTTTTTCAGTGAAGCAAGAAAGTTTTTTTTTTTTCAGTGTTTGATTGCGATCGTAAATAAACTCATATGCTTCATTTGTTTGTATTAAAAAGCAAATTGAATGGCATTCTACCATCTCAGAGAAGAAGCTAGTAAGCTAAGACAATCAGTGATTGATTTAGAATTTAAAACAATGCCTCTAAGCAAGAGTATTTTAAATAGTGTAGATCTAGCCTATTCATTTTCATTATGTTTTACATTAAATTTTTCTATTTATTTTATAATTTTGTTTATTTATTAAATTTAATATTTTATGGAAAATGAAAAGATTTTGGGTGAATCATAATTATTCATAGAATTCATATCAATCACATTAAAATGTAAAATAATTTTTACCAAGTAGCCTAGGAAAAAAATGTATTACACAAGCATAATTTTCAAATAAATAGTACTCAGACAAATTGTAGAATAGACCGAGGCAATTAAACATAGAATTGGATTCACATTTTAGTATTACCTTTTTCAACAATTTTACACAAAAGGTTATTATTATTATTATTTATAAACCAACAAAAAGATACAGCATTATAAATTTAAAATTTTCTCTCTCTCTCTCTTTTTTTTTTTTCAAATGAGCGTATTCATAATATAATAAAAATCTTTAAACGAACAAAAGTGTTCTATCTTTTACTTTAAAAATACATTATACTTTTTAAGATTTTTATCAAATCTACGTGTCTATAAAAATAGTTTCTAAATCCCTTGCTTCTTGAATACACCTTTTCTTTCTTCTAGCTATCTTACTGCTAATTAATTGCAGAAATTGAGCTTTAAAATAAACCAAAATTTTTACAAGTAAATAGTGATATGAAAAAAACGGTAGACTTATCAGCTAGCTGTGCTATATATCAACATTACTGAAGTACAAGTGGCAATATACTACTTATTTCCATTTTTTAATTTAAAACTTGTACCTGAAATACTCGACGAAAAAGCGTACAATTATCATTTATTTCTATTTTAATTCTTTATGTTCTATTTTAATTCTTTATGTTATCTTCTATTTTAATTCTTTATGCTATCAGTATCCAGATTCTATAAAGGAAAAGGAAAAACAAAGAAACATCAACAAAAAATGAAAAGAAAGACAAATTGCTTTTCAACGTGATTACAGGTACCAGGGTCACGATCATAAGCTTGGAAGTCCCAAACACACCTTACGTCTATCTGAGTTTCGCAATAGCTTAACCTAAAAAAAATCGGATGGAATGCTGATTTCGAAGTTCAAGGTCGATAGGAAAAAAAAAAAAAAGTAGCTGAATGAAAATTCACTTAAAAATTAGTCTTATAATTAGTGTAAATAACTGAGTTGAGCTCTAATAAAAGTGTAGAATAGCTGAGTTAAGCTATAATAAACTTTAAAATTGTGTTTATTATACAATAGATGAATTAAAATAGAATTATGATAAAACTTAAGGAAGTCGCGATGAATGCATGATAATTGCTTTGAATAATGGTAAAATAAGTATTTTATATTATCAAGTAAATCCAACATTAAAACATTGAGATACAGTTAAGAGTCAGTGCAAAGCGTTAGCGAATTGCCCGAGTCACTGGGTCCGGAGTTGGAAAGATGAAGAATATTTTTCATTAATTAAAAATAAATAAATAAATAAAAGGATTTTTTGTCATTTTGCTTCATATTATATTTAAAATTAAAATGGAAATTGTATAATTTCTGAACATAATTGTCAATTCTCCTTTCCAGGTCAACAAGTAGAAAAACAATATATTTTATAAAAATAAACAAAAACTGAAAGAATCTTTCAAATCATTTAGTAACTGTGATTATTTAAAATGAAATTAACAGCACCGAAGAATTTAATTAATATTATACAGGATTTAGGAAGGGGGAAAAATTGACTAGTTACGCTGTTTGCAGTTAAAAGTACCAAATACTGATGTTGAATGAGGAAGATTAAAATATTGATAAACATTCCTCATCATATTGTGCATTTTATGGTGGTAGTTCATAAAGTTCATCAAGTTGATTTTTTTAATTGATGTGAAACATTTTAAAGTCACAAAAATGTTTATTTATACTAAAACTGAAATTTTTATGTCACGCAATTAGTTTTAAAATTTAAAGTGATTCTGATGTGCAAAATAATTTACCATATGGTTTTTCCTCTCTTACACAACAAATTACTCTATAAAAGTGGCTCGTTCGGTTATTAAATCTATTTTTGTAAGCATTGTCTACTTCATTTTCAACGATTTTAAATTTTATCATTTCCAAGTTTTGAGTAAATAAATAAATATAAAAGTTTAATTAAGTAAATAAATAAAATCCATACACTAGAAATAATGTTTTCTAAATTTATTTATAAATTACTGGAAAAAAAAAAAAAAACTTTAATGAGTATAATATTCTTGAGTTTAAATTTTCTTCTTTATTATTTCTGGTGGTATATCATGGTAAGATATAGTCATATTACATGTCCCTTAGGAGATACATGTGCATTTTCAAATCTTATTATTCATTTATAAATACCGCCCTCCCATCAACAAAATTTAAAATAAAATAAAATTAGTGATGCGTAAAAATAGGGTGGTTAAAAAAAAAATCACATTTTTAAATTACTTCATTACAGGTTACTTCAGAAATATTTTGCTATATATTTTTTTCTTATTACTAATTATCGAATCATTTATATAAAATGAGTTCAAGCCACGAATGTGGAATGTTTATCACAGAGACAGTTTTACTAGCTAGGGTGTTCTAAGATTTTTAATGCCTCTTATTTTCAGAGTACCGTCATCGGATGCAACCATTCACTAAACTGCAATATCTTCCTTAATGCACTTAAACAAATTACACAGTTGTGAACTTTTTATTCTTTTTTAAGTAATCAGATATAATACAAATGAGATTTATATTTAAATGCACAGTGCTATTTTTTTTTTTTTTTTTTTTATCTCAATTAAAAATGAAACATTCATTTTTGTGCATCGTAAAAACCATTATAGGGTAAACAACATTACAAATTTGTCCTTTATCAAAATTCTTTACTATAAAGCATTAATAATATTTTGTGTAATTTTGGAATCTTCATCGATAGTTAAAGGTGTCCTAGAATTTCATTTTTATAAATGATACACTTTATTAAATGTTATCGTTCAAATAAAATGATGTACTTAATATTACATATATGTGATTTTACAACTTAAACATTGAAATTTGAATGGTCTTTTACTATTTACAAACTGTAAAAATATAGGGGAGACCCGTGTACCTAGGGCCGCTTTTTTTCAATGCCCAAAAACAGAGCCCTTGACCTGTTTAAAATTATCAAACTGATATGTACATATCTTTAGGACTAATTACTTCCAAATGGGATTAATATAAATACCTAAAATAATAAATTCCGACAAATGGAAGGTTTTTAAAAAAACTTCACTCGTGGCCCTAGGTACAACACCCTCATTGTACCTGGGGCTAGACCTTATTGTACCTAGGGCCATTCTCTCAAATTTAGATTTCACTTTGTAATGGATAAAAAATAAGCATATAAACATGTATTTTATAAAAGAAACAATATCAAGTAATATATTTATTTATCATATAATACTTATCATGTTGTTGCCTTAAGTTAAAACACGAAATTTTTCACTTTTTTTTTTCCTTTGGGATATTCTAACAGGATGTTTTTTTTTTTTTTTTTTTTTTCAATTTATTTATTTATTTACTTTTTTTTTCTGAAGTGCCTCTTGGATTTCTAGATCTCTCTGGTTTTCGGTCACATCTTTTCTTTGATGTGGGAGGTTTTGCTTAGGTTCGTACCTGTTAAAGCATAACACACGAAAAGATGTTAGATGTTGAAGGTTTCGAAATTTTAACAGGACTCGAAACAGAGACATCCAATTCTATCACTGTTGGTTCTTCCTGGAAAATCTTTTTTGTTATTATTATTATCTTTATTAATTTATGGAGGGGTCTTGTCTTTCAGTCACATTTCAACTTAAACATTCATCCTCAGTGAATGTGTTTTGATTTATTGGCTATATGCCGGATACACGAAAGCCTGATAGAATGTTTACAGGAGTAAAGACTGACGGATAGGACATGCCAACACTTTCAGCAACGTCATATATAGTGATTGGTTTACCAGGGTTTGCCAGCATCCAATTACTATAGGCTGTACAGTGTTTCTTAACATTTTCTCGACCGCTAATGTTAATTCACGTCATTTGGAAATATGAAAATCCACCAGTGGGCGTTTCTTTTACAATTTGTATGTTATTTGTTTCTAAAACATATACACAATGTTCATATTTGTACAATCAGTATACTATGGATGCAAATATTTTAATTAGAGAGAGAGTATGATTATAATGCATATCCATTTGTAATATAAATGCGAATACGGAAAATTTTGTTTTGAAAAATTGTAACTTATGAGTGAAACGCCCACAGGCGGACCTTACTGTCAAAAAGACAAAAACATGCGGTCGCGAAAGTGTTAAATGGTCCAAACACACTGACCCTAGGTACAAAGCAACTATGTGGCCCTAGGTACAAGTTTTGGTAACTCCATTCAAAATGCCCTCCACTAAAAAATCCACAGGCAGAGAGGACTAAGTAAATGTCTCATTTATTACTCAATATAACAAGCAACATTATACACTAAAAACGAAAGAAAAATATTTGATTTGCCTTTGTAAAATAGCAAAAAAGAGATGAGCTGCAAAGTTTTACTTCAAACCATGTAAATTCGTTTTCTACATGTAACTTCTCAAAACTTTCTCCTCAAAAGTTCCAAAGTAGTTGTAAAAGTAGCAATTGGTGGTGTTACTCGCCCAATTGAGTATTAAAACTTAAAATTAAATATTATTCAAATAAAGTGGGGTGGCCCTAGGTACATGATGGCCCTAGGTACACGGGTTTCCCCTTATTTTAAAGTTAATCTAAATAAAAAAATTTATTGCGAATTTACAATGTCAAGAAGTGTCTGTTCCTAACTTCTTAAATATACTTTTTGTGGAATTAAATATCACAAATTTATTAATATAATATATAATAACATAAGGTATTGATAAAATGTATTTGAATTTTCTATTATATATTCTATCGCTCGTTATATTTAGATACTTTAAATAGGCCTTTAGATCAAGTTTTGTTTAATACTATAGAGACTAATGGAGTCTTAACAATATTGAATCTTTAGATATTGGAATACGTCAAAGAGATAATTATTATTGTTATTATTGTTATTATCACTATTATTATTATTATTATTATTGATGTTATGTCATATGTAAAATAATGATATTTAACAAATAAAAGAGAAATGAAAAGGATCTTGATAGATGCTGTAAAAGGTTGAAACCAAGAAGCTCCTTTTTTTCTTTAAATGTAAACCACAGTTCTAAGTACCTACTTACTTTAAAAATGCTTATTTAAAAAATCACAATTCTAAAGCTTAATGTCGCAAAGTGCAACTTTTTTTTCCTTGTTACATATTAGGTTTCACATCGTGATATGCGAATGCATTTTTATCATAATTTTTGTTAATGCTATATGGTACATACATTACCTTTTTTAAATATATGTTTCTTTATGAATTATCAATAAAAAGGATAACGTAGAAATATATAATACAGTATAAATACTGTATTATATATATATTTGAGGGGGGGGGGGGCTTCCATAACTTCGCTATTTTAAATAATGTAAAGACTATCTTAAATATTTTAATTTCTAAATAGTAAAATGTATATATATATATATATATATATATATATATATACACACACAATTGAAATGATTAAATGATTACTCTTGCTGTACAAGATGGGATATAATGAGTATTAGTTTTTTCTAAAAACTGAATTATGAAACACAGTTTATTTTTTCCCTAGATAAGCTTAGCGAATCTTCCGGCTGAGGAGAAATAAAAGTCACCTTATTTCTATCCTGAGGCTATGCGTTGAACTTAAAGCCTGTTTCTTGTTTCTTGTTTCTTCTTTATTTCTTTTATTTTCTATATCATGGATTCTATCATAAGTTGCTATTTTCTTTAACTGACATACTTTCTACCAAACGGAGATATTTAAGGGATACATCTGAGTAATTGCACCGACTTTTAGTTTAGTTATTATTATCAATAATTATATACATATATATATATATATATATATATATATATATAATAAAGATGATCTATTAAGCATAGTAGAAACCAAGCAACAGATACAAGATCACTGAAACACCAATGACCAATAAGATTAAAAAAAATTTTTTATTAGTGAATGAAATACACTAATGTAAAGAAACCAGATCTATAAATTATCAGCCTGCAAAACAAACGAATCAGGAAAGTAACACAACAAATCTTAACTTAAAACCATAAACTTATCAAAATTAATGAAAAAACAACCCAAGAAACACAAGATAGGAAGGAAGGAGGCAGGTGGCAAGACTTGTGACTTGCCTGTGGGGTTAAACTAGTTTCATGCCGGCAACACTCACCCAGCCTGCCACGACCAGAACTGGAACCATATGGATTTAAAAAAGCAAAATTTCAAAGCAGAGGAACAATAAAACCACGAAGTAACAATGAAATTCACCGATTGATTACATTGTGTTTAATAGTATAATTTGAATATTAAACATAGTTGACAACTCAAAAAGGAAGAAACAGAAAGTTTATTGGAAAAAGAAAGTTTGCATAGTAATACAAAGCAAATGCAACAAGCCTTCTACTTTTTTTTTTTTTTTAATTTAATTTCACAAACCTACCCAACCATCCAGCCTTACAACACCACCCCACCTCCGTAATCAAACATCTGCCCACCCAACCGCCACCTTTTTTATTGTCTTTTATTATTTTATAATTTTTTTCTTAATATACACAAAAGTGTACACAGCCTTTTTTTTTTTTTTTTTTTTTTTTTTGTACTGACAGAGACATGGTTAAGGATATAAAATAGAAAATACAAAGTTTTTTGGAAAACCCATTTTAGCAATGGTTGTGATCAGTTTATTAATATTCTTGTTTTTAAACTTTGCAGAGCATAAATTATTAATTCGAAATAAATGGTTAATGATGATGTTTCTAAATACTGAAAGATGCAGACATGAATTAAAATGTATAAATAAGTTTACTTTAAAACTAAAATCTTGCCGTTTGTCATAGATATCTGTGTAAATTTTATTACCATCGATGATTATTTTGAGATCTAATAAGTTAATTGATTGATTAGTTAGAGTATTTTGAGTTAGTTTTAAATTAGGTGGATAATTGAAGGAAAAGTCATTTTGTGAGTGCTTGTTGAGATAAAATACAATAATATCATCGATGTAACGATAAAATCGAACACCATCATTGCAAATTTGCTTTTCATAATAATAAAGATAGAGATCTGCCAAAATACTGGAGCTACAACCTCCTTGTGGGATGCCTAATTGTTGCAAATAGATATCGTTGTTGTGGAAGATATAATTATTATGGATAACAAAGTTAAGAAGTGTTTTAAATTTTTCTGCTTTAAAATTGTGAGGAAGCTTAATTTGAGCTTTATATTCTTGAAAAAGACTGTAAATGATATTACTAAGATCTGATAACTCAATATTATTGAAAAGATCTTGAAAGTCAAAAGTCATAACATTGTCTATTGAATCGAGCGATTTGATGTATTGAATTAATTGAAAGCTATTTTTAAGACAGTGTAAATTATCAACTTTGCAAGTACAATTGTAAATTTGTTTTAGAATATCCAGTAGAGCTTTATTAGCATTGTTGTTATAAGTGTTACACCCAACAGTGACAGTGCGAAATTTAATTGGAGATTTGTGAAACTTAGGTATGAGAACTATATAAGGATAATTAAAGTTATTGAAGGGAAGTTGAAGTAGTTTATAGTAATTATGTATTTTTCGGTTATTAATAATAAGGTTATTATTAGTTAAACTGAAGATGTTACTATTAGTGACTGAAGAGTTTAAAATAGACATATAGTAGAATTTACAAATAATGGCATAATTATTAGGTGATTTGTCAACATAAGTGATCACAAAGCCATCCTGTAGTGATATGATAAAGTTAAGAAGTAGAGATTTTTTAAGTAACACCAGATATGAAGAATTGATAAATAATGCATTTTTAATTTTTTGTACACTAAAACTTTCCATTGAGTGAAGTAGGCAATAGGTTTATTATGAGTAATAGATATTTTATAAATAAATAAATCTAGGTCATAAGAAAACTGTTGAAAGATTTGTGAAATGCTAGTTTTAACTGGAAGTCTAAATTTGGTGCCAAATTCCATGAATTTTTTTAATTGATAATTATCAATAATATTGAGATTACCAGTGATAATGTGTCCATGGTCTCTGTCGATAAATTTTGAGAAAAAAGGATCATTGCATTTACAGGATACAGTGTTAGTAAAAGAGGTAGACTTAGATACAGAATTATAATTGAATATCTTTCTGCCATTTTGTACATTATAATATCATAAAAAATGCCTGAAATTATAGGATTGGCTTTGAAAGACATTCAGAAAATTTACTAAGTATTTCTTTTTAATTGCAAAAATAAATTTTCGAATAATGAACCAGTTATAGTTAGATAAGTAATTAGTCTGTAGATCTGAAATTAGTTTAATAATGGCATTTTTAGAAAAGATTAAATCTGTTTTTTTTACTACCTCGTTTATTTCTAGAAGTTTTATTGTTAATTTTGTGATTGAGTTGTGCATAAATAGTCGAATAATCATGTAGAGGATTGATGTTAAAATATGCTTTAATAGTTTTATTAAAGTATTCGGAATTTAGGCCATATGGATAAATTGTATTGTAATATTGCATAAATTTTGATTCAAGAAATAGACGCTCACTTTTATTTTTCTGAATTTTGACAATCTCTATGGTACATGAATTAAAATTACGTGATTTAAAGTGTTGTAATTCTATAGTTGATTTAGAAGGTGCAGCTGTAGATGATAGGATTTTAGAATCAGAGTGATGCTGATTAATACGTAGATGTAGAAGAGTGGAAGTTTCACCAATATAACTGAGTTTACAAAGACCACAACTATACAGTGCGTCCCAAAAGTTTATAGACAACCGTTTTTTTTTTTTTTTTTTTTTTTTTTTTACAATTGAAAAAGATAAATAAAGATTTCAAAACCATTTTTAATTATAAGTAATTTCAAGACAATAATAATACTATACAAAAATAATATCTTACAATCACAGACTTTGTGATAAAAACTAAAAATGAAATTTTACTATACCAAAAGTTTATAGACAACTCATTTTTTTTTCTTTAACATTCAAATTTTTTAACCATTTTTTTCTAATTACTTCAAAAACTCAATCAGGCATACTCAAAACAAGAGTTTGAAGAAATTCTGGTTTTAAAGAAAACCACTTCTTTCAATTTGCAGCTTTAGATCTTGAACTGTTGCAAATTGACGCCCATTAGCATATACGTCTCTAGCTAATATTTCCTAAAGGTTATTCATTGAGTTAAGATGAGGACTTAGGGCTGGCCAGTTCATAACAGTCTTTGTTTTGTCTAAACCACTGCATTGTAGAGTTTGACACGTGAATGGAACAATTGTCTTGCTGATATCTCCATTCGTCCCCACCTAGCAGCTTTCCAAATGGAAGTAACTGTACTTCTAGCATTTTCTGATAATCTTCGGAACATTGACGACGTTTTAAAAAAACAATATAAGTAGTTCCATTAAAGGAAAATTCTCCCCACATCATGAGTGAAACCCCTCCTTGTTGTCTGCTGAAAAAAGTTTGGAGTTCCTTGCTAATATCGTGCCAGTAATATGTCCAACCATTGGGGCCATCTAAATTGAACATTTTTCCATCACTAAACATAACACTCAACCATTCATCTGGCCAATTCATATGATTTCAAGCCCACTGAACACGAGCGTCTTTATGCCGTTTTCACAACTTTGGTGAATTACGCATTTGTGATAAGCAAGCAATTTACTTAACTGCAGCCATCGATGCACCGTGGATTTTGATACTGGAACGGTCACTTCTCTAGAAATTGACCACACAGACAGGTTCTGGGTTGAAACTAATCTGAAAATATCTCCTTATTGCAGTCTAGTTTTTTTTTTTTTTTTTTTTTGGTCGCCCAGAACGTGATTTTGTTTCAAAATTGTCATCTTTCCACATAATTTGGTAAATACCAGCACTGCTGCGTCAAATGTTTTTTTGCATTGTCCACAACTTTCATTCCCCGTGCTTCAAACGATAAATTTGCGAAATTTCATTTTTGGAAACTGCACGTTGCGAGGCATCTTTACAAAAGTCAAAAAAAAAAAAAAAAAAAAAAAGGAAAAGAAAGACAGCTTTTGCTTTTATCTCAGAAAACTACTGCGTCACAGGTACATGACCTTGGAATATGCAAATTTGGAGACCAGTTTTGATCAGCTTTTAACACCGGCTGTCTATATATTTTTGAGACAACATTATTTTTTATTTATTTATTTATTTTTTATATTAAATTTATGACTGTTTAAAGTTTTTTAAGTATTTTATTATTTGAATTACGTCAATACATATTTGCATAATTTATTTCGTCTTTCTTACTCGTTTAATTAGCTCTTAAAAAAAAAAAAACGGTTGTTTTGTGACGCACTTGAGATCTATATCTATATCCATCTATCTCTATACATAATATATATATACCGAAACATCCTTATCAGCTGAGAAACTTATCATTTAAAACCCTATTTTAATAAGTACCTACGTATTTAGTGTAAATAAGATTTCATTACTTTTTGCATCAGATAATTTTATGTGTACTTGTATTTGTTAAATTTTCAAATTGTAAAGTTTTAGATAAAAAGGGGGAAAAAAATCCCTCCAAAATTCTTTATTGTTGGAGGTCATCTAAAGGTAAATATCACAAACGAAGTTTTTCGACGTTACAAAATGTACATGCACGATTAGGAAGATCATATTACAAAAAATTTCGCATAAAAATGAAAATAAATAACTAAAAAAATATGCAGGAAAGAGTCAGTTATATGAGATACAAATTTCTTATTGAAAATGACCTCTTCATAACAACCAAAGGCATACTGTTAAGACTGTAAGAATAACTCTCTTTCGTACACTACTTTACTTTTTCCATTTTACATACAATTAAGTACAATAAAGAAATTTTTGGCTTGAAAAACACGAGAATTGTGTGCAAATTTCCTACGTATTTCATCGCGACTAAGTTTGTGGCGATCAATTTTGTTGAATATTTTAGTTTTAAATTGTCCATTGTTTTCCATGTATTTTTGTTTACGGTTAGACACTAGTGCACTATTTTTAACAAACAGGAAGAAAGTATCCAAAAATAAAACTTAATGCCTATTTTTGATGATTTATCAAATTACTTTTTGAACAGCTACTAGTGAGTAAGAATTTTTGTATGAATTATGCATGTAACCTTTGAAAAATGGAAATGTCTAAAAGCAAATGCATTATGTTTTATCATTCCTCATTATGTAGTTTTTCAAAAAAGCGTCACTCGTCAAAAACTCATTAATTGTGATTTTTCTTAAGACTTCTCTTCATCACATGCAAACAATTTGTAACTGTATATATTATTTATGATAAAATTTTTTCTTTGAATATTCTGTTTAATTTAATCAAGAACTCAACGAATTAAAATAAAACATTAAAATTTCCAGTTCACGAGCTTCTCGATTTTACCATGATAGTAAAATTACAGATTTGGTCTTTTAAAAAAGAAAATTTAATAATAAGTAAAAAGAGAAAAAATATCTGAAAATATAAAATTAAACAATAAGGTGATACTGGTGGAATATATATATATATGGGGGGGGGGAACTTCAATACTCAACGGAAGAATTAAAGTGCTTATTAAAACGTTCTGCATAAATAAACACGTATTTCGTACAAAAGAAAAAAGAGGAGTTTATTTAATTTCACTTTTTGTACAGTAGGCAGACTGCCTGATCTGAACTCTTTCTGTTGTTATAATACCTTGTCAAAAACAGCTAGACACTTTCGATTTTAGATGTTTTACAAATATCTAGAAAAATACTTCACGAATCATTCTTAAACTTCACGCGTTTAAAGAACATGTTGTATTTTTTATATTTCGGGGAAAATTTTGCCCCAAAGACAAAAAGGTAATCACTAAACCCAGAAAAATCCTTCAATGTCTTGAACGCTAAAAAGAAAAACTTTATAGCAGACAGCTGTTTCGATAACATTTAGCGTACCATCTTCCATGCATAACGCTTCAGTCCATGCACTGAAGACGGCGCTCTAAACGCTATCGAAGAGCAATCTGCTATTCAGTTTTTCTCATTGACGTTCAAGATGACGAAAATTTTTCCTGGATTTAGTTATTCAGCACCAAGTCTCCTTTTTATAAAAAGGGGATCATTTAACCCTTTGTATCCCGCCGGGACTTTAAAGTCTCATAAAAAAGAATCCTCAATATAGCCTAAATTTACTGCAAGATTTCATTGGAACTTCAAAGTCCTTATAGTTAAGCTATAGTTTAAGCAAAATGTAATATTAGATATTCCTCATGCAGCAAAGAAATATAATAAAAATGCTTCAATATGCCCCCTCTCCCCCCCCCCCCAAAAAAAAAAAAGAAAAGAAAAGAAAAAAATGGAAATTTGGGATATAAAGGGTTAAGTAAATTAACTGTTTGAATTTTTTTTTTTTTTAATTTGTATTTTAATTAATTACAATATGTATTTCTTCCAAAATTTCGATATTTTTATTTATTGAAAAGTTATGATGTTTAATGGCATCAGTGATTATATTAAACATAAACAAACACCTCTCAGTTACTTTGTTAGCTATATTAATTCGTACTCTAGTATTAGTCCTATTTATAAAAAAAAAAAAAAAAAAAAAAACATTTATTTTTATTACCTTTGAAATAAATTTATGACTAAATATAAGATTCATTGTTTTATGGGGGCAAAAATTGGGAATGAAAGGGTTAAAGATAAACAGTAACAGATTATTTGTCACCACCCTATAAAATGTTATGCTTGAAATATATTCTGTCTGTAGTATATGATTACGTGGTTTCTTTTAATTATCTATATTAACTTGTATTTCTATAGTACATATAATCAAAGAGATATAAAGATTTGTTTAATTTTTTTTTTTTTTGAAATGTCTGCTTTTTTATTATAACATGCAAGGGCCACTTTTAGAAAAAAAATCACATACTACATTAGGCATAACAAATCAAAATTAAAAATATTAATTAAAATATGAGCATTCTTACAAAATAATTTTTAACTGCGCATGCACAAATGTTGACGAAATTTCTTTTTCTTAAGTTATTATCTATATGTATTCAGCTTTGTATATGAAAATCCCAAGCAAATATCGTAAAAATTCAAATAATTGTCATTGATAAAATGAACTAAATTTTTGTTCAAAAAAAAAAAAAAAAAAAAAAAAAATCCATAAATTGTTTTACCCAAATTTCTCATTATATTATTTCAATGGGAATGTAGTTTACATTGATTCTAAATAAATATGGTATAAACCCCTTATCGTTTTCCTTTTATTAAGAAGAACTGAAATTTGGTTCATTTTATTATGACAAGCTTTTGAATTTTCATGATATTTACTTGGGGTTTTCTTATAAGCTACTCAGTATGTTTGAATAATAACTTAAGCAAAATAAATTTTGTCAACGTTTGCGCATGTGCAGCTAATAATTATTTAGTAAAAATGCTTATAGATATTTAATATTTTTCATGAGATATTTAATATTTTTATGTTTTGATTTCTGTATGCTGCGTCTAAGGTAGTATGTTAAGTTTTACTGCCTTGAATTGAATGCCTTACATATAATAATAATAAAAAGAAACTGGCAATATTTTTTTCTTTTAAACAAATCCTTTTATTTCTACAATTATACGTGCTCATCAAACACAAATAAATAGCGTTTGTTTATTGTTAACACATATACATAAGATTTGTATGCTGTCTCGAAGTCCGCTTATAACTCTTCGTCAGATAGCACATGGCAGAATTACAATACGAAGAATCGAAAAACACCCAGGGCTAGCACGGGAATCGAACCCACTCTCCTACGCTCGAAGGTGATTAGCAGTGTGGGGACATAACCACTAGGCCACGGAGGGCCACAAATAGAGATAATAAAAAGAAACCTCATAATCACATACTACAGCTACAACATATTTTTGAAGTAATATTTTTTGCAGAGTTAAACCAAACATTATGCTTTTTCTTTAATTTCTTATTGGTTCCCCTTTTGTCTTCGTGATAAAACACTCAGCGAAATATAAGATATGTAACATATTCTTTCTATGCCCGAAGTTTCTGGATAGTTTGGTAAGCATATTTCTAGATATTTGGCAACCATATAAAATCGAAATTATCCAAAAATTTATAGACGATAGCATATAATATATAATAATGACCTTTTATAAAATTCCTAGTTAATTGTATAAATTTTACACGTAGAAAATATATGCGGCTAATTAGAAGAATGTTTGCCCGACGTTCTGTTTAAAAAATATAAATGCAAATAAACTTATACATATATACATGGAATATACATGTATACGTACAATATACATGTAATATACCCGCTAAAATAAACATACAATAATAATAATATTTTTAATTTGTCACCATAATATTACTTAATATTGAAATATTACTTTATATTGAAATTTTAGATGTAAAAAGGTTTAGAAGATTGTGTAAATACAAATTGTTTCTGATTTAAAATAAATCTTTTAGTCTTCCTATTCAAGGGGGACTCACCAGCGGCTGAGCGGTTCTGCGCTCAAAGCTGGTAAACGTGAGGTGCCGGGTTCGATCCCAGGTCGCGTTTTTCGGCCTAGCCGTTAGGAGTTTTTCGCGGTTTTCTCCAAAACTTGCGTAAATACGGGATAAGACCCCTTAGAATGTCCTTCACGGAGGGGCACTCCCCCTTTAGCCTAGGACCCTTGTAGTGTCAATTGGCCTTAATCCCCACAACCCAACCCTATTTAAGGGGACAATTGGTTTTAATATTTCCAAAATATCAGTCAATAAAATACAGTAATATTTCATTTTATCTATTAAATTTGTTGAATTTAATAAAATGAGAAGTTTACAACTCTCGAAAAATATTTTGACAGATAACTGTAAAAATGTGTTTTGAGAAAAAGCTTTATAAAAGCTATTTTTACAGATAGCAGTAGAAATACCTTTTACAAAGCTTTTTCTCAAAGCAAATATTTTTAAAAATTTCATGTCTTAAATATTCCCTGTGTTTTAGCTTTATAAACATTCTTAAAAAGCACCCCACATAGAGCATTCCGCTCAGGCTCCGTGTAGTCAACGAGCCTTATCCCCTACACCAACGCACTTTATAAACATTCAAATAAATCTAGGTATCCATTTTAGTTTTCATTTTAGTTTAGATTTTATAACAGAAGTTAAGTTTTAAAAAAAAATTAAATTTGCATTAAATTATATTATTCCAACATAAAATTATTTTTTATAAATTAAATTGTGAAAGAATCTACAAAGTAATACACAAGTAATTTATTAATGTATGTTAAAGCAATAATGATATGAAATTGAAGAGGAAACTGAAAATTAGCTAGGAGCGATCATTTTAACATTCTAAATAAATAAGTCAATTAAATTAAAATTCAGATTTTTTTTTTCTTTTATATTAGGTCGTTGCAAAAGTTCGTGCGGACGCGGATCATTTTATTGCCTCCAAAGACGAGAGCTTCTATCACCGTGGTATACATTTGTTACCCGAAAAATGGGCAAAGGTTGTAGAAAGTAATGGAGAGTATTTTGATTAAAAACTGTCATATGATTTGATGTATTTTTATGAAATGAAGCAATAAAAAACCGCACGAACTTTTGCAACGACCTAATATATATATAGTTTTGAAGATATTTCAATATATTTAATATTATTGTATTTCAATATGCGTGTATGCAAAATTTCCTAATTTTATTACGGTAATTTACAAAAAAAAGATTTATAATGTCAACCTTCCCCTTACGTAACTTCAAGTGAATGGTGGATTTATTTATTTTATGGTGGATTTATTTATGAACCTTTATTTATTTATTTATTTATTTTTAATTACTGTTTTGAATTATGAATATTTGCAAAGTATGCATTGAAATATAACAATATAAAGGTTATACGTAATAAAGGTTCTGGAAAACTATTTAAATTTAATAAAATAAATTTCAAATTTTTATCTTTTAAATTTCTTTAATTTTTTTTAAATGCCCCCAGCTGACTAATTTTTAAATCACCAAATGCTTTTACATTATTATGGTTTAATAATATATTCTAAACATGTTTTATTATTACTTTCTGAGTTCACTGGTATTTATTTTATTTTTAAGATTTTTATTTGAATACTGAAATTCAATGCGAAAATTTAATATTCGGATATAAAAATATTTTTAAAAAATTAGCTTACCAAAGAATTTTACAAATGTAGAACTCAGATATATTTAGAATATGTTGTTGAACTATACCTATTTAAACTCGAGAAAAAGAAAAATTAAATTAAAAAGTTTATTTTTAAAAGTTTATTAAAAGTCATTTTAAAAAGTTTAAAAAAACTTAAAATTTTAAATTTTATTTTATTAAATTTAAATAGTTTTCGAGAACTTTTGCCATACCTTATATTATCATATTTCAGTGCAAATGTACGCAGCTTTTCACAACTCTAAACCTGTAATATAACGTCCATGATCCCCTAACTTAAATTTAGGATTTATTTTCACAGATTTTTTTTTCTTCCTTGCTGTTTCTTAATACAATTTTACAGCGGCTGCAAAAGCATTCCGTAACAGAAGAGTTTTCTTTCTATCAATACTTCCAACAAAATATGACCATGCGTATGTGTATGTGTGAGACATTCGAAATAAATTTATAGAAAATGTTTTAAAAAATACACTTTACACGAAAAGTTTTAGAAAATAATAATAATAATAGTTGCAGATTCTTTGACTGACAAAACGAACTTCTAGATAATATCTGGAAAGAATATATATATATATATATATATATATATACTTAATGGCAAAATTATAAAGTAAATTGTATTGCTTAAAATAGGCATGTCAAACAATATAACAAAGGAAAAATCTCAAGATGCCCTACAAAAAATATATTTTTATTTCGGATCAAAATATATCGATGCTTTAAAATATTACTGGTTTTTCTTTCTTTCTTTTTTTTTTTTTATAGAAAAAAAGAAAGTACTTTTTATTCTGTAGTGCAACTGCATAACTTATTGAAAACTGACATTATTTTATATATTCGATAAAACTGTTGGTCTTTCTGTTTGCAAGAGTCACACACACACACACATACATGGAGGGGAAAGAAAAAACTCTCTTTGAATTATTCTTTTAGTGCTAAGTTATTTTTTGAGCAATACTTTTTTTTTTTTTTTTTTTTAATAAGGACATATTAAAATAAATTTGCCTATTTGTTCCCGTAGAAAAAAAAATCTTAAAAGGAACTAATTATTTCCTTCGTTAAAGTTTATTATGACTCGTCTCTTAAAGCATCAAATTTGTAATCTTTTGGAAGATCTGCTAATTTATTAACTGTTAACAACACACAGCTACATAACCGTATTAATTTAAATCGAAGACAAAATAAGAATAAACAATTTTTTTAACAGCGTGTCTGTGTTACCTGAATTCCTTTAAATTAAATATGAAAGTACTACGAAAATTTACTTTCGTAACAAAACATTTTTATCATCTTTTATTAATGAAAATTTATTTTTTAGAAGCTAGTTCGTGAAAAAGAAAGTTTCTTCCAACAAATTAGTTTTTTGCTTTTTATAAACAAAATACATGTTATCTTATTTCTCGTTCGAATTATTTTAAGCTGTTTCATTTATTTTCATTTTCATTTTCTGCATTCCTTAAGGGATGATTTCCAATTTTTCTTTTAGATTGTTCTCTATTTCTTTTTAATCTATTGTCTATATATTTATAATTTGAACTCAGGAAAACAAACAACAAACAAAAAGACATTGATATTGATATTGAATGAATTTTAATTTTGAAACGAATTAGAAAGAAAGTGAAAAATTTACAAGAAAAATATTTAAAATTAACTTAATAATAACTAAAATAAAACATGAATTCAAAATAGTTTCATTATTATTATTTTTAAACACAAGACAATGGCGTTATTTCATGTTGAACAACAAATATGTTTGTCTTATGAGTTTTTGTTATATTTTTAATTTCCCCTTATTTTTTTTGTAGATTGAATTGTTTTATTAAAAGTAAATAAATAAATAAGCCTGAGTTAATGCTTGCAAAAACAAAATTAATAATATTTTTTTGTATTCAATTATTATAATTAATTAATTAATTTTTATTTATTTTTACTTGAAAATAGGTTCATTTCTTCTTTTCAAATAACATATATATATAATGGAACATATAAGGCAAAATGAGAAAAAACACTATTTTAAATATCAAATATCTGCTAGATCCAGGAAAAGAGATTGATTAACAATAAAATTATGTATGTGTTTATGTGTGATTTCATACTTCTTTTTATATTGTTTCTTTTTTAATTTTATATAATTATTTGAGTTGTCAATTCACAAAAAATTAATTACAGAAACCTTCAAATTTACGAGAGGTCATTTTAATTATTAAAAATTTTACGATTATTGCATGAGTTATGGCACTAAATTTCAATTTCCCTCTAAAATTAATCTATCACACATTATTAAAAAAAATTTTTAATGATACTAATTTGTTTATAATTTTTTTTTTTCATTTAATAAGTCCATAGAGTATTTTACTATGAATGGAAATATTTAGTGATTTCAAATTATATATTAATTATTCTTATATATCATATTGTAAAATGTTTAGTTTGTTTAAATCCATAAAAAAAAAAAAAAAAAAAAAAAAAAAAAAAAAAACTTCAAAATGACTTTGAACGTAATTACTTACGTTAATAAATCTCTAAATAATTATGTTATTATATGTAAACAATATTATATTTCTATATTAAACAATTCTATAGCTAACAACATTAATTTTAATTAAATAATAATATTATTATAAATAATCGAAAAATTCATACTTTTTATAAATTACTTAAACTCCCTTTTCATAATTTCAGTTATGCTTGTACCTAAGTTTATGCAGCTATCCTTATTCCTAAGTTTAACAAATAACCAGTAAAATTTAGGACGGTCGCTATAGGTTGTAATACTTACAACAATAATACACTCATGTCCAAAATTTAAGCAAGAACCTGTTTTCTAGTTTTTCATTTTGCACATAACTTTTAAGTAAATAAAGATTATAAACATAAAATTTGAATGACATGTTCGCTATCATATCATTAATCGAATTTTATACAACTTTAGCATAAGTAATAATTTTTAAATTAATAATTATCCAATTTTTCTCAAAAGTAAACTTTGGAAAAAATGAAAAATTCCAACAATTTTTGAAAAGAAAACTTAATGAAAAATAGTCATAAAGACACATTACAAATAAATAAAGATGCACATGCATGTTAGATTAAAACCAGATTTTTCATTCTGAATTCAGTTTTCTAATTTTTTCTTCTTTTTTTCACATATGAATAACATTTTAAAAAATATACATACAAACATGAAGATTGGATAAGTCGTTGATTATAAAATTATTCATAGACATTTTTATTGTTCTGTTATGTTCATAGTTAACAAATTAGTAATCATATTTTTTCAAAAAGTGTGTTATAAAAGTAAAAGAAAAGTACAGAAAGAAAAATCGTGATTTAATTTAACATTTGAAGGCATGTGCATCTTCACCTATCTGTAATGCCTCCTTACCACCATTTTTTTTTCCAAAGTTTACTTTTGAGAAAAATGAATAACTATTAATTGAAAAATTATTGCTCATTTTAAATTATATAAAATTCGATTAATGATATGATAACGTACCTACCATTCAAATTTTATGATAATACGTTCATTTGTTTAAAAATTATGCGCAAAAGAATAAAACCATAAAACAGATTGTTCCTTAAATTTTGGACACGAATGTATCTTAATTTGTAAACTTAAATTAATTTTAATTCGTTAGCTATAGTATGTACTATGTATGGTATCCTCATGATGGTTCAAATATTCAATTCATTTCTTAATTTTTAAGAATTCTATAATTACGTTACATTATGTGTATTCTAATTCATTCTTAAAACAAATGCAAATTCCTTAATGTTTAAGATAAATGATTATGCATAGACTTAACATAGCGTATGCATACTCAGACTCAGAAACCTTTGGATAATCCCTGCCTGCCTGGGCACGGCCAAGCTTAACGGGTTGGATGCTAGTCCGCCGGAGCGAAAAATCGACAGATCACTGCAGGGTAGCTGTCTACAACAAGGTTAGTTGTCTAGTCGCAACATAGAATGAACTGTGCCCGATGGCTCGTTCAGACTTCGATCTTCAACCAGGGGAGACTGCAGGCTCCTTCTCCAACAGGCAAGAAAGTGACAACTAAGGCACAGCTCAGGAAAGGCAGGGTTGCTACTTCTGCTTCTTGGACACATATGCTCGACTGGCACACCACACCTCCAGATTGCACAAGGCGGAACGCACAGACACGCTCCTGGATGCATAAAATTTTGAATAAGTACACAACTAGCTTTGGAGCCAAACACTAGGAAAAAACAAAGAAATTTTAATTTTGAACAGGGGGGAAACGCAGGGGGAGCCGTAATAGATAGTTGTGCACTGGGAGTTTCACCGAAATAGGAGGCCTATTGAGGGGAGAGGGGGACTAGATACCGAAAATGCTGAACGTCAAACAAATCAATGAGCTAATATAAAAAAAAAAAGTTAAAAGAATTTGAATTCTTGCCACTGTGGGGGGGGGGGGGGTAGGAATAAATTACTGGAGTGAAATCTTCTTACATACAGGATGATTCTTAACATTATTTACGCACTTGAAGGGGAAGTAGAGAGCTCATAGGAATTATAAAAAAGCATAATCAGAAACGACAATTTACGCGGCTGGTTAACACATTGTCGCCGGGCTATTTTCCTATTTTTTTAATAGTAAGCTGCACCTTTTTGTCATTCCTTTAAAACATTGCATTATTTAACAAAGATATTTTCCAGATTCGTATTTAAATTTTATCCTCAATCATCGATGTACTTATATGCCACTGACGAATCTACAGGGAGTTAAAAACGTATTCTTTAAAATTTATAGATGAAAATTCCTTGTGGTCTACTTTCAGCTGTGTTGTACATTTTTTATGCATTAAAAGGTAGTTGAAAAAAATTTCTGACTCCAATACGTGTATCTGCTTTCTGTTCATCCGTCAGTCTTCTACTTTATAAGTAAAACGATAAAGATAGCAATAGACAATTTGCACGTTTTCTGATTTTATTGTTATATTATAAAAAATTAAAGGTTAGAAAATAAATACATACATTTTCTTTATTTGAAATCTAATGACTGATTTATAACAATTTTAACATCGCACTATTTACTCTATCGAGAAAACGCAGTATAATATATCGTGACGTCACTCTTTATGACAACAAATGGAAGTAATCGTTGTTTACATTCGATTTCGCGCTTTGCTTTGCTTCTGGATTCAGTGAAATAGGTTTTCTATGTTATAATAATTACGGGTATTAAAAAATCGTAGTATAAATATTGTATTGTACCATTTTGCACTAATACAACAGCTAATGCTTCTCAAAAGTTATTCTTTAGCGTTCCACAGGATCCTAATAACGAAAACATTGGACAGCCGCCAAGAAAAGAAAACAGTTGAAAATAATGATAATGGAAAATGGTGATAATGATATTAAATGATAATAAGATGAAAAAGAAATGCTCAGAAATCACATAAACGATTGATAATTACGAAAGTTAAAACGAATTGCTGCTTACTAACCAGGCTAACAAAATGTAAACATTGAAGCATCATAAAATGTGACGTCAAGCAGCGTTTTGAAGTCACGTGATTTTTGGTTAATTTTAAAGTTATTTTTTAAATTAATAAGAACATTTTTTGTATTTTTAATAAACTTTTTGAAATTTATGGGCCTAAAACTATCAGAAAAATAGGATTTTGTTCAAATCCCCCATGTGTGCAAATTCCTCATTGTGAAACTCATTCCTCCCCTATTATAAGCAATATACTATTCTAAAGTGTCAATACGTTGAATAACGGGTAAATACAGTCGGGAAGTGTTTTATAACCTGTGACCTATTAATATTATTATTGATTTTTTATTTAAACTACTTTAGTTTTTAAAGCTATTATTTCAATTATTTTTTAACGTGTATTTGTTAATACACCTTACGACATTTTCGTTATAATTTAAAAATAATTATAAATTTAAAAAACTGAACAAAGAAAAAAAAAAATCAAGAAAACTTGCAAATTTTACTTTGGATGTTAAGATGACTAATTTAGGTAAAACGAACATCATATATACCCAAATATATTAAAAAGAAAAATTAGATCAATATGTCAACATATGATTTTATATCTTGAGAAAATAAATAAAAGGACAATCGAAATATCGAAATAGAATTCCTTTGATGTAGAATGAATACATTTTTACCAAAGAAAAGGGGATTTTGAAGACAATTTCAACTAGTATATTTTGTAGCAAAGAATAAGGAAACAGGAACAAGAACTACCTGATTTTATAAAGAGCGTGGGAAGAACCACGAGTAGATTTTGAGCCTTGATTAAAAAAAAAAAAAAAAAGTCTTATAGGGATTCCCGTGATAACTAATAAAGATATCATTTATTGCGTACTAATTTTTCTTTCTTTCTTTCTGTTTCTTTTATGAAAATTATTTTTGTCAGAATTTATAATTTATTATTAAAAAAACAATTTATTATTACAAAGACGAAACTTAGCAAACTTATTGAAATTTTATTTTTCCGACTGAGTGAAAGTAATGCCTGGACCGAGAGTCGAACTCCGGATCTTTGACTTACAAGGTCAAGGCTCTACCAATTGAGCTATCCAGGCCGACACCCCGGTCATCATTATTCACTCAGACAAACTTTAGGCAGAAATAATAAAATAAAAAATAATTTTTTATAAAATTAATATAAAATAAAATTATTATAAAATTTTTTAATAAAATTAGCAAATTTAGTTCGAATTTATGCAGAACTTGATCAATTTTTGTATTGCAAAAATTTAAAGTTTATGAAAAGCAACAAGTACCCCGGACATCTGTTTCCGTAAATGTCCTTTTTTTATTTTGAATGTCATCAAAATAAATAAATAAAAAAATACTAAAGTGTCATTTAGTAAAATATGAAGTTTATTTTCCAAATATTAAATTAAAAATGAAGAAAAATTAACCAAATTAGCTAATTAGTCCAATATTTTAAAACTTATTTTAATTAATTAAAACAATTTTATTGAAAGAAGTTTTTGATTTAAATGTATTAAAAAAATATGTTTATTTTATTTTATTTATTTATTTTTTAAGGGAGTGGGCGTAAAATTATACTTGCTTAAACAGAAAAAAGTTTACAAGATATTTTTGGAATTAAATGCTTCGTAAAAAAAAAAAAAAAAAGAAATAGCAAATGCAATATTTTTAGCAACTACTGTGTTAATAAAAACTCGAAATATTTTTAAAAATAATGCATGTATTTTTTATATTGCATACATATCAATGTATAGTTAGATCAAGTTATAATTTATGCTATTGCGAATGAAAGCGTTCAGTTTGTACTTAATTTCATGTTTGATTACGCTTTATAGGATTTAATCTAGTTACAGTATGCAAAATTAATTAAAATTTTACAGAATAAAGTAGTCACGATATATTCGGTTCTGCGTAATTTATTTTTATTCTACAATAGTGTAGTAAATATTAAATAAGATGATATTTTGATCGAGCTACATGCAATTTTAAGGGCTACTTAAAAAGTTAAAATTGATTTTTTTTTTTTTTTTTAAAGCCAAAGCTTTTTCTTTTAAACAAATACTCGTATTTTAGAAACTTTTGAAGGTGTAAAATATATAAAAAGGGTCAAATGATAGAGTAAAACACTATTTAACGGATAAAGTACCGAAAAAAATAATAATAATAAAATGTTGTAAACATTTTAATATTGTCTTTTACTAAAATATACTTTATTTCAAATAAATCGACTTGCGAACTAATCAAACTCCTACTGTAAAAATTTACATAAGGTTAATGAAATCTGAAGTTAAATTGATTATGACAGAATAATTTAGTGTTTAATCACTATTAAATATCATACTGTAAACTGTGCTTCGTTTCCATAAGCAACACCAGAAAAGTTTTCGTTATTCAAGTTAACTAAAACTAAACTGAACAAAAGGTTTCTACAATAAAATATACAGTTTCATGCTCTAGGAAGTAAGGCAGCTGCATTGTAATCCTCAAAAGGCCTCATAGAAGACAAGCCTGTTCGTTAAGCATGGTAGCTTTTCACGCTTTAGATATTTTGAAGTTTCTTCAAATTTTACGCTCTTGAGAATGTTAGAATCGAAAATCAGCCGAATATATAACGGAACTTTCTTTTAGGTTTCTAAAAAATTAATGCTAAAATGTAATCTAATGACTCTAAGAGGAATATTAGCAAACAATTTAGAGTTATTTAATGTCACAGTGTTTAATGATGTAAAACACACGCACACATAAAAAGAAAAAAAAATCTTAAAAGGTTACATTGGTTTTAAAATTCCAAAACTCATTTTTTATTGTTTTCTTTTTTAATCTAATAGTGCAATATATGTCTATAATATTTTCCCAAAGTTTCAAGTCAATCAGAATAAAAGTAGGTTCGTTCCATATTAGGTTCGTTTCATGACTACTTGAGGACTTCAAAATAATTTTTTTTCCTCTTTTCTTTTCTTTCTTTCTTTCTTTTTAACACTTTTCAACAAGGTTGAAAAGTGTTTATGACTTCGGTTTCTCTGTCTGTCTGTCCGCGCTCTAACTCCCATAAATATTTATGGAATTTCTTGAAACTGATATATGTTATTCAAGCTCACTATGGGACGTTTCATATTGAAAATGGAGTTTATACCTCTACTGTTTGTGTACAGGGACTCTCGAAAGTATTTCACAGCATTGAGTTCTATGAGAGGTATTTCTATAAACCATATTTTCATCTGTAGACGTATCTTAACGAAATTGAAATATGCTATTCAAGTTCACTATCGGACGTTCCCTATTAAAAATGGAGTTTATACCTCTACTTGCTTGTGTACAGGGACACCTGAAAGTATTTCAAAGCATTGTGTTCTATGAGAGGTATTTCTATAAACCATATTTTCATACCTTTACTGCAGATATGTCTGAATGAAATTGAAACAAGTTATTCAAGTTCACTATTGGATGTTTCCTCTATAAAATTTAGGAAATACCACCATCGGTTTATGTACAGGGACACTCAAAAATATTCCAAAGCATTGCGTTCTATGAGATATATTGCTATAAATCAAATTTTAATAACTTTACTTTCCACGAAGCTTTAGGAAATTGAAATATGTTATTTATATGCACAACCGAATGCTTTGCATAGAATATAGCATGATTCGCATTAGATTTACAGGGTGGCACAAAAATATCCAGTTATATTTAGAGCTATTAATAAAAAATTGCTAGAATTGTACTTTCGTTTACGTTAATTTAACACTTTCTAACATTTTTAAGTGTGAATATGATTTCAGTTTGTGTATCTGTCCATCTGTCTGACTGTCCGCCCGCGCTCTAACTCTCGTAAATATTTATGGAATTTCTCGAAACTGATATATTTTATTGAAGTTCACTATCGGATGTTCCATATTGAAAATGGAGTGACTATCTCTTCTGGTTTGTGTACACTTCTCTTCTGGTTTTTTTTTTTTTTTTTTATTTTTTTTTTAACAATGGCTAGATTTTTAAGAGACCTAATGATCAGTCTTTATTTAAAAAAATAAATAAAATTTTTGTAGTTTTTTTTTTTTTTTTTTTTTTTTTTTGGTTGTTGTTGTTGTTTATAGAATAAGCATGTAATGCATAGCATGAAGAAGCATGTAATGCATATAGAATAAGCATGTAATGCAAGTATGTAATACTACAATGCATAGAGTTAACTGTATACGACTTTTATAATCTTTAAAAGAATCTTGGATAAATGAAATCGTAATTTTGAAATCTGTTCCCTGCCAAGCTATTTTCTTTTCTTTTTTTTTTTATTAAAATTATAGTGATTTTGCCCTGTTTAATAGGATTTTTTTTTCCTTCCCAGATACTTATTGAATTTAAAAAAAAAGAAAGAAAAAAACACATTTAAAGTGGCAAGTAAATTTAATTTCAGAAGTATGTAAGCATACTGCACAATGATTATTGAAAATATTCATTTATTCACATAGAAATTGTTGTGTTCGGTAAGTATATTTAAATAAGGCTAATGCGTCACGTAAATGATAGTCACGTAAGTGATAAAATATAATTAGAAACAAAATATATTCTTCAAAATTTATGCTTTATGTAAATATTTTTTTCCGTGAAGATGATTTCATAACCCCGCACACACAGAAATAATTATTGAGTATAACTTATTTATCTTCATCTTTTTTAACCAGAAATAAAAAAAAAAAAATGTACTAAAAAAACAATAAATAAATAAATAAATAAATAATGAATATTTTCCTCATAACTTATTAAAATTAGCTCTCAATATCAAAACATTTTATGCAAATTAAAACTTTAGATCAAAAACTTCATGTTAGACTCGAATTTATGAAAGTTCGCAGCGCACAATATGAATGGGATTACGTATAATATTTTATTAATTTATTAATGTATAGTTGAGCAATGATTATCAATTATTTTTTATAATTTTCTATTTACTAAAATTAATGATAATCACAAGAATAAATAAAAATAGAAAAGAAATTTAATGTACTTTAAAAGAAATTTTATGTAACAAATTTTTCAGTGATTTTTTTTTTTTTTTTTTTTTTTTTTTTTAAATGTTGAAAAGAAATTTTTTATTATACAGTTCATTTTTTACCATAAAACTTCATTTTAACTTAAAAATTTGTTATATTTCAGACAGGAAATTTAATGTTTCTTTCTTTTCACCTCGTGAATGTATATTTACGCTTGCACATATGTACTCAAATATAAGTATATAACGTTGGAATAAAAAATAAACGCGAACATTAGTATCCTTTTTTTATTTGATATAAATATTTAATATTGTATCTCTGCAGAATTATGAGATACAATATTACACATTCGCCTTCTCAAATAAGTCACAAATAAAAATAGGATATACTAAAATTGTTTATCTAATATATGTGTGGAGATAATGAATTGACATTTTAAAAGATTAATTAAGAAATATTTATTTGTTAAATTTCAATTTAATGATAAGTTAAAGTCTTGTTTTTTGAAACACACACACATATATATAATTACATATTGCATTCCGCACCTTTTGTTTTATCTATTATTTGAGTTATTTCAAGAAAACATGACATTTTAGTTGTATGGCAATCTATAGCTAGTTCATTTAATGATTAGAATTACATACATATATATAACATTTTTAAAGACTGTTATATAGTTTTGAAACATTTTTTTAAAATCATGCAAAATGATTATTTCAAAAACTATTAAGTAAAAAATCTATTCAAATTGAAATAGTAAAAATGGTACTTATTCATACATTGATATATATCCTCCCCCTCACACTTATTTATTTAAAAATTTAAAATATTCAATTTATTTAACATGTTTCATATGTCACATTTTTACTGCAAATTAATAATACAATTTACTGAATGTGAATTTTATTAATTGCTATGATACGTTACTTAATTATGTATTAAGTTTCTGCCGTATTCTTAAAGTCATGTTTTAGTCATTCTGTATTCATAATATTATTTTATCTAATTGTTATGAGTTTTGAATAGTTTAATCATTTACTTATCATTTAATCATTCGATATGGACATTGAATTGCCAAGCATCGTAATTCACTGTAAGAACAATTTAAAAAATAAAATTGGTGTTGAACATGTAAACATACCCGTAGAAAACATTATACCATGTACTATGACGTTTTTTTATGTATATTTAATTCATTAAAATTTTCATAAAAAGGTTTTTCGTATTTTAATTCCATCCCCTCCCCCCTCCGCACAATACTTAATTTATTAAAAGAGTCAGAAAATTAATCGATTTCATTTTATATCATTAAGCTGACTATAAATGAAAAATTACAATATTATAAAAGGTGTTTTAATGATGTTTTAAATTATTCCAAATAGAAATCAGAATTTTTTTCGCTGTTAATTTTTAAATAAAACGAATATTATAATCTTGATTGCATTATACATATATACTTCTAATTAGACAAAATAGTCTTAGTACATTGAGAAATACACCTTTATATTAATATGAAAAATATTATTTTATCTTTTACGTTGAGAAAGTCTGTTCACACACATAATCGAAACTTAAAATAAATATTAATTCTATTAATAATATAAACTTATATTATATAAATATTAAATAAAGCGTTAATAAAATTTACCTGATGTAGCAAGGAATACCAATAGCAAGAAATAACGAAGAAAAAATTCCATGTTTTCGGCGTAAAAAAATAGTTTTCGCAAATGCAATGTCAAGGTAAAAAATCTCACACCATGAAAATCACCGCACCGTCTGTCATTCACCATGAAATTATTTGTTCGCGAGCTTTAATACCGGAGAAGATACTCTCGAGGAGTTTTAAGAGATGTATCCGGTGACGTCACTTGAACTTGAAACCAATAGGGCAGTTTGAAAGATGGCAACGAAGCACGTGACGGCTCAATTTGATGTCACCGTTGCATAAAGTAGCGTCTGTTTGCATCTTTAGTTTTTACAGAATGGTACTTCAACACACTTTGCTGTGTCGATACTGTATCGACTCACACGTTTAATGTGTCGATTCTCAACTCACTTGTGGAAGTAACTTTGGTGGTAAAGATGAGGTAATTTTTTTATCATTGTCTAAGGGGAAAAAAAATATCAGCACTCATTTTAATTCATAGTATGCGACACTTATTTCCTTTCTTTTGTTTTCTCTTTCTTTTATTCATTTATTAATTTTGTTTGTGTTTTGTTTTTTCGATTATATTGGATCTTTTATAAGATTTATTATGTAATAGAAATAGACCGTGTTACAATGGTTTAGCGAGATTTTAAATGCATTATTTAAATAAACGGTGGTTTAAAAGAGTATAAAAAAATGGGTGGATTGTTAAATTTAATAATAATAATAATAATAATATATATATATATATACATATATATAAATTTAATAATATATATATCCACTGATGAAAAAGAAAAAATATTACTGCATTTCAAACATCTATTAATTTTTTATTCTATGTATTTTATTCTGAACACTTATTTGAAGTAGATTATAATAATTTTATTATTAATGATTACTACTAATAGTTAACATTTATGGATTTATATAACTATGTCAGCTTTAAAACCCAAATTATAAAAGTAGTCAATAATAACAGATGTTTAAATTAACATCACCGTTATTGTATATTTTAAAAAGTAAGGTTATTTATGAAGATGTTTAACGTAACAGTTACGTCGAACTGAAATTAATTTTAATTCATATGTTTGAATGATATGAAATATTACCAAACATATTTATTGATATCTAAAATTCATTGCGATCCTAGAGAAAATCATAATATAAATCATAATAGGATTCTCCCGTCAATTCGGCGCGTGTTAACATTATACCAGAAAGCTGATATTTTGATAAAAAGTGTTCAGGGTCAAATAGAAAAAAATTAGAGGATATGCATATCGGATTTCGAAAAAGAAAAAAAGAAAAAGAAAAACGAAATTTAACCATAATTTAAGGGACACCCTAACCCTAGTATATATATACACACACATCCGGGAAACCATTTTTTAACGAAATTGCCGAAAGCTTGCTTACGCTATTATTGGAATAAGAAATAATGTAATGTAATGCATTTCCTTTATTTATTTATTTATTTTACAGCGGACATCGTCGTTATAATCGATTGTTTCCTTACAGAGTTCAGTTGAGTGGGTTTCGCATTAAGAGTCTACAGTAGGCAACTGGTCATGGTTTGGGATTCCCTCCCCCCCTCCCTTCTTCCAAGGGTGGTCCAGAATTATACCATTAAATTTTGCACCCCTTACGGTCACGTGCCCTCATTGTCACGTCTTGTAAAATGATTCGAAATTACAACGTTGACACCATTTCGATTAATGCACTATGCTTACATTAGAAAATGGAAAACTTTATTCAATTTCTTAATAGCTAAAACAATCTTTACTTTCAAAATGTGCATTTTGGGATAAATATGATTAAAAAGTAGTCATGTGATGAATCATGGCATAAAGTCAACGAACGATAAAGTGTAAACAGATAACTTCTAAGCATATAACTTCTAAGTCTTCTAATCGAAAAGTCTTTTTCAAAAATAGAAACTTGTAGAAATAGCAAATTATTGTATTTGAGAATAGCGTGCGTGTTACTGCTATTGCTGTTTCTCATTTTCTTTTTTACTTTCTCTTACTCATACATATGGTAGAAGTATTATTATTATTTATATAATATACCATAATGTATTATTATTATTATTATTATTCGGAAGGGGGACAAATTTTTGAAATTGAGTTTTTGTTATATTTATACATCATCTTTTTAGCAGTTGGTCTCTCTTTCTCTCTCTCTCTCTCTCTCTGTGTGTGTGTGTGTGTGTGTGTGTGTGTGCTTGTGTCTGTCAGTTATCAACGTGTCTGAAGAACAAATACTGGCAGGAAGTCCAAACTCAGTATTCTGAATCTGCATCATACAGAATGCTACTCTAAATTTTTAATTGAGATCAAGCAAATGGTTCGTGTACAGGGACATTTAAAATAATTCAAATCCATTCTGTCTATGAAAAAAAATTTTTAGAAATAGTTTAACATCTTAGGCTGTACTAAACCAAATAAAATGAGGATAAAAGTATGCTGAGCATTGAATGAAGATCATTCACCATTCATTTGCAAGGCTACACAAAAAACTGAAATATAATGAAACTATACTTGAAAATTGCTGGAGATGCATTTTAAAGTTGTTTTGCACGTTATAAATATAGGACTATATTTAAATACACATTGTGGCGTGTACAAAATTTATAAAAGATATACAGAGCTACTAATATTTAAGCGAAAACTTATATATATATTATATATATAATTGGTTAAAGTTAACGTGTTACTCTATTTTAATATGTCCAGGAAAACTGCTCAGTAATGAAAATTAATTTCTCATACCTACACGGTAAAGAAAATATTATTTTCAGTTAAATTTTCAACGCTTGTTTCTTTTGTAATTACGCGTTTTGAGGTTCCCTCAACGCTAAAGTCAAGTTTTTAACGTTTAATCTTTGTGTATGTGGTTTGTCCGCGTAACTTAAATAATTGCAGGCAATTCAAATGCTGTATTTTGAAGTTCATATGAGGTTGGGTTGCTACTTGAAATGTTTAATCAAGATTCATAAATTTCAAGGGATGGTGCGGGTGAAAGTTGTCTGAGCAATTTGGAATAAACTTTTAAATAATAACGAAATTGAATTCTATATAAATTAGGTACTGTATTGTGAGAGGGGCGGTAGCTCCCGTCACATAGCATTGTGTGCCAAATAAAACTATTCCTGAACTTAGTTTGAATAGTTTTTAATGCAGGTTGATATACAATACTTTTATTTAGCCCCTTAATCTGCAATCTCTCTTTATATTATTAAAATGTGGGGTAAGAGAAAGTCGTGTGCGTGCCACAGCAGATTATTTATTTTGCTATCAAGATTGAAGAAAATTTTACCGTATGAAGACCTACAACATCTACATATTATATTTATTTTGACTGCTTGTACTTCGTAAAACTAGACTGACCAAGCAGATCAAAATGACTGCTTTTTGACAATATACGTATTAGAAACAAAAAGGAGAGGGCGGTAAATACAGCTATTTAATAAAAGCATTTATATCGTGTATACAAATTTACTTAAAATCTAAGAAACTGCGTCATTATATATATATATATATATATATATAATAAAGATGATCTATTAAGCATAGTAGAAGCCAAGCAACAGATACAAGATCACTGAAAAACCAATGACATCAAAATTTATGAAAAAATAATTTAAGAAACTTAAGATAGGAAGGAAGGAAGCAGGCGGGAAGACTTGTGACTTGCCTGTGGGGTTACACTAGTTTCAAGCCGGCAACACTCACCCAGCCTGCCACGACCAGAATAGGAGTCATATGGATATAAAAAGCAAAATTTTAAAGCAGATGAATAACAATGACACCACGAAGCAACAAAGAAATTCACTGATTGATTACATTGTGTTTAATTGTATAATTAGAATTTTAAAAAATAGTTGACAACTCAAAAAGGAAGAAACTGAAATTTTATTGGAAAAAGAAAGTAAATGCAACAAGCCTTCTGCTTTTTTTTTTTTAATTTCACAAACCCTCCCAACCATCCAGCCTTACAACACCACCCCACCTCCGTAATCAAACATCTGCCCACCCAACCGCCACCTTTTTTATTGTCTTTTATTATTTTATATTTTTTTTGTTAATATACACAAAAGTGTACACAGCATTATATATATATATATATATATATATATATATATATATATATATGTATATACATATATAAATGTATGTGTATATATATATATATATATATATATATATATATATATATATATATATACATATATAAATGTATGTATATATATATATATATATATATATATATATATATACATATATAAATGTATGTATATATATATATATATATATATATATATAATAAAGATGATCTATTAAGCATAGTAGAAGCCAAGCAACAGATACAAGATCACTGAAACACCAATGACCAATAAGATAAAATAAAAAAAAAAAAATCATCAGTGGATGAAATACACTAATGTAAAGAAACCAGATCTATTAATTAACAGCCTGCAAAACAAACGAATCAATAAAGTAAAACAACAAATCTTAACTTAAAACCATAAACCTATCAAAATCAATGAAAAAACAACCCAAGAAACACAAGATAGGAAGAAGGAGGCAGGCGGCAAGACTTGTGACTTGCCTGGTGTGTGTGTGTGTGTGTGTGTGTGTGAGCATGTGTGTATAAGAGATTGTTTTATAAATTTAAAAAAAAAATGTTTTACCCCAATAAAAAAATAAAAATAAAAGTTACTGCTAATTTACCCCCACGTGGGGTAATTTGGAGGTATGGCTATAAACCCTATTCAGATTAATATAAAAATGTGGGGGTTAAGTAGTGCTCAAACAACAATTAAAACCTTAACAGAAAATGTACTTTCATTTAAAAAATAAAAAAAATGCGGTAAAAATAAAAATTGCCAATTCTGACCATTTTTGTTTTGTGAGGGCCTCCTCATCAAAGACATAAAATAAATAATTGATACTGCTATAAGTTACTAAATAGTAGAATTGAATTAAGAAAAACAACCTTTATATATATATATATATATATACATATATACAATTTTATAGTATTTTTTATTAAAAACGTATAAATTTGACAAAAATCCATGTTTGTGTACCCGAACTATATTACTTTCAAATTAGGAAATATGTTTATAAGATAAGAATAACTTAAAAATACAATGTTAGGCCCTGTTTTAAATCTATGTAAGCTCTAAAATTGCCAATTCTGACCATTTTTGTTTTGTGAGGGCCTCCTCATCAAATACATAAAATAAATAAATGATACTGCTATAAGTTACTAAATAGTAGAATTGAATTAAGAAAAACAACCTTTATATATATATATATATATAATTTTATAGTATCTTTTATTAAAAACGTATAAATTTGACAAAAATCCATGTTGAATCCATTCAATCCATGAATTGAATTAAGAAAAACAACCTTTATATATATATTTATATATATAATTTTATAGTATTTTTTATTAAAAACGTATAAATTTGACAAAAATCCATGTTTGTGTACCCGAACTAAATTACTTTCAAATTAGGAAGTATGTTTATAAGATAAGAATAACTTAAAAATACAATGTTAGGCCCTGTTTTAAATCTATGTAAGCTCTAAAACGAACATCCCAGATGTTCACGTTTGTTACACAATAAAGCCTAGGACTGATTTGATAATTGTCCAAATTAAGCTAAGGGATCAAAGTAAATGCCTTAAGCAAGATGTTTATAACATTTTTAAATAATTTTAAATAAAAATAAATTGAAAATAAAAAAACAAAAAAATCCACCAATTTACCCACATGGGGTAATTTGGAGGTACAATTTTCAGCAACCCCCCCCCTCCAATGTAACACTTAACATAAAAAAAAAAAAAAAAAAAAAAAAAAAAAAAAAAAAAAATGCAGATAGATTACAGTGCTCGGCATGAAAATCGCCCACAATGCCATTTTTGCAAATTCTTATGTAAAATGCCCTGCTGAATCCGAATATGACGCCCCTTTTCCCTATCACCCGCCGTTTTTTAGGGACGCTTCCCCGTTATCACTTTTTGGTAATTTTATGGCTACAAATTTGATTTTTAGGAGAGGAAAGATTTTTTTAACCGTTAAATATCTTCTGAGGGCCTACAGAGTTGAAAAATTCTAAAACATGAACATTTGCAGCAAGGGGAAAGTTTAGGGGAGGGGGGAATTTGCCACTGAAATTATATATTACATTTATTATATTTTATTAATCAATTATTATTATTATTTATTATAAATTATATTTTTTCTGTTTTTAAGTGTTAAATAATTCTTTTCCTTTCTCCAAATGAAATTCATGGCCATAAAATTACCGAACAGTGATAAAAATTGGAGAAGGGGTGGCGTCCCGAGAAAACGGTGGGTGAATCGGAATATGGGGGTCGTATTCGGATTCAGAAGGTCATTTTACATATTAAGAATCAGCAAGAATGGTATCAGGGCTCGATTTTTTTTTTTTTTTTTTTTTTTTTTTTTTTAATAGTGTTATTATAGCTTAGGATTGTGATAACATATTTCGCCATTTTTTTTCAAAATCTCTGTAGTCTACAACATGTGTTATTTTATAAAAACAAACAGAATTTAAGGTTCGCAATAATAAAAATAAACAATACAAACTTTTCATTTTTTCTATTTTTGTATGTAATAGGTATTTAAACATAAGTATTTTTTTATTATTAAGAAATGTGTGAGCAATATTTTGCAATATTAAAATTTGTTTAATAAAATGTAAAAAGGGTTAAACATTTTCTCTTTAAATTTTACCCCATCCTACCCTATATATATGTGTGTGTGTGTGTGTGAAATTAAAATGCAGTCAATCTCACTTCCTTGAGCAATTTTGTGTTAATGCAAGCTTTATACATTACGCTTTTACGAAAAAACTATTTTGGGAGTATTTAAGATAATGATATTGTTTATTATATAAATGATAGTTCAGAGCTGCCAACCCAATCGGCAAATTGTTAATACCACCCATTTTTCTACACCACTTAATTTTTAGAGTATTTTTCTTTTTCTTCTTAATTCATCCTAGATATATTTGAAGAGAATTATTCTGAAAATTAAGTGGTTTAGAAAAAGGGGCGGTACTAACAATTTGCCGGATTAGGTTGGCAGCTGTGATAGTTATTTAAAAGCTTTTTTTTTTTTTTTGAGTGAATATATGACTATACTACTACTTAAATAGATTTTGAACTTAGATATAACTTTTGTGCGCTTTATAACTTTCAGTCTTGATATGGTAATATATTATTTATTCTTTGATTTACCATCATTTTCTCTTAAAATATCACTATGTGTAAAACGGTTTTATGAACACGGAATACATATATTTCTTATTACTATCAGAAGAGCTTTAAAAATGAGACAGCCTCTTTGAATGTAAAACAATTTAAAGACGCGAATGCAATGCGTGCGCCTTTTAACCTTTATTGCTATATTCTTATTGTCATAATTTTAGATGAAACGGGATATTTTTCTCTTATTTTTTACCATGCTTTCATCCAGATGTTTTTTACCAGGAAACATCTGCGTAGGCCTTTTTATGGCATTAACAATTTAAATTTCTTAATTTTTATAATAGAAGATTTTCTTATATCTCGTGGTAAGTTCACATGAAAATAATATTCTGTCGCTTGAATATTATTTTATACTCATCAAAATAACACATAATATCTGAATTCTGTTTAAAAAACTCTCAGTAATTATATATTATATTTTTGTTAACTAGTTACCGAATTGACTTTTGTGGGTCGTTGTGACAAATTATCATTTGTTTATTTTCCATTATCATTTTTATTGTTACCATAGAATATACATAACATATATTTATTTAGATAGATACTAGATAAGTAGATAGGTTTTATGGATGCAAGTGTATTACATATATTGTAATGATTAAAAAATCGCCTTTCTGCTTATTGATAGTTTCGCAGTAAGAGAGAAACCTAAAATACAACCACTCCATAAACGACCGGTCACTGTCGATTTCGGACGTATTTTGTCACATTTTTATGTGCATTATATCAAATATTTTGCAGAATTCTTGAAGATTCAGCCTGAAAGTTTGAACGTGTAAAGAATACGCTATACTTCATATATTTCAGCAAAGGTTTTGTTCTGAAAGCAAAAAAGAGACCAGTAAAAAATTAAGGAAAAGCAGAATTTTGGAAAGCACCCTGTAAAAAGTAATGCTTGAAATGCGTTCTGGCTGTAGAATCTGATTTTATGATCAAGAACAGGTAAACAGATAATTAAAACAAGCATTATGGTTTCTTCTAATTATCTGTTTATCTGTATTCATTTATATGAGAATGGTGCATCTATTCATGAAAATATAAGGATTTCCTAAAAAAAAAAATTATATATATAACATGAAAGGTATTAAACCCAGTGCAATGCCACTTTTTGCAAAATTGATATACTACATTAGATACAATATTGTACTGCAATCAGAATATTAAAACCTAACGGAATACGAGCATTTTTACTAAATAATTTTTAATTGCTCATACGCAAGCTTTAACGTAAATTCATTTGATAATTTATTAACCAACTGTATTCTTACTTTATAATTTGATTACATTGTATAAATTGATTATTGTAGTACATATACTAAAACAATGTGTTATTTTAATATAACCAATTTCAAATATCAAACATTACAACTGTAAAATGTCTTTATAAAGTCTAGTTTCACAAAAACATTCTCAGTATATACATTAAAACATTCCAGTCAGTTATATATTGCATCTTAGCTTTCGACTCTTTATCGTTGAGTCTTCCGTCAGAGTTGAAGATATAATTAAAAAAAAAATCTGTTAAAATATATAAGTTTAAAGATATATTAGGTCGTTGCAAAAGTTCGTGCGGATGCGGATCATTTTATTGCCTCCAAAGACAAGAGCTTCTATCGCCGTGGTATACATTTGTTGCCCGAAAAATGGGCAAAGGTTGTAGAAAGTAATGGAGAATATTTTGATTAAAAATTGTCATTTGATGTATTTTTATGAAATGTGTGAGGTTGAGACTATAGGAAGTCTCCACAGTCTGTTTGAAACTAAGCCAAATCCAGCAAAGTATGAAGTTGGGACGGTTAAATAACTTCGTCGCCAGTGACTCGGCGAAAGTCTTGGTCGGATGAGTTTTATGTCGACATGGTGCTGCAATGAAAGAATCAGGTTCTGAGAGTTAGATGAATGGAAAACGATTTGTAAGGTTTTGATTGAAATGAAGAGAAAGGAAGTTGTAGAATGTAGTATAAGATGGAGATTGTTTTGATAGATAAAAATAGTGAATTGGTTGTGGTAGAGAATTGTAGTGGATTAGAGTGGGAAGAGGTGAAATAAAGAGTGGAAAGGGGTGTGTGTGAAGGGGATAGTAGGAGAGTAAAGTAAGGTTGAAGAGAAGAATCTGTCGCGCCTAGGGAATCCAGCCGACGATTCTGGTGAAAGAATAGTTAGTGGTAACAGGGAGCAGCCGTCGACAAGATCAGTATTGGTGAGATAATTTACCTTTTATATTATGCTTTGTTGAAGTTATTTCCTGAGGTCAATTGGGAGTTAAAAGTGAGTTAGCCCAACACCCGCCTTGAAATTAAGCATTAATAAACTTTGTTATTTTATATTTAAAACTTTGTCTCGAGCTCTTCTTATTATCTAATTAAGTAATTATGTTAATCTTTAAGATTGAGGAATTGAGATATGGCCCACTCGAATTCCTCACAGTGGCGCGCCCAATATCGTTCGACCCCCCACCCCCACCCCCACCCCGCTCGAGTTTATTTTACTTGCTCAAATAATGTACTTAACTTTTTGAGGAACTTGAAGAATATTTTGATGTATGTAAAATTGATTTTTCTGCTACATTTAATTGGCTAAAATACTCCTTAAAATGAGAACCTAAAATGTGGTATGAACTTATTGCCTCTCATTCCTTGGGTCAAAATCCCACTTATGAAGATTTAAAAAGAAAAATTATAAGCACCTTTTCCTCAAGTGCTGATAGAGCAAAATTAATGCAGGAATTTATACTACTAAAATGTCTGTATTCGATAAACCGACAACCTTTTTCCTGCGTAAAATTGATTTAATTAAACAACTAGAATTAAATTTATCATTTTTTGAAGTGTTGGATATTATAAACCCGCTGTTTACAGTCCAAATTCAAGACCACCTAGATTTAAAACCTACTGTTGATAATCTTTTTCAAATATTAGATACATATCAAGCGCGCCATTCTATAAAACCTGAAAGTCATTCTACTCACCGGCAGGAAGCTGTAAATCTTCAAAATGAACAACGCGAAACTCTCGCCCCCCACCCTCCCCCAAAATGTTAATTTCAATCGTCTGCAACAGACTAACTTTTCCCAGCCAAGACCCAGTCATTTCAATCAACCTGAAAATGTTGCAAGAAATCAACCGAGCTCTCATAATACTAAAGTACAATATATATTTCTAAATTCTCTTTCTATTTGTCCAGTAAACTTACCGCATTTAAATACTTCTCAAAGCTTTTCTAACTTGAGCTCTCAATTAGATTACAATTTAAAGAATAATGAAATCCCATTAAATGTAGCGGCTAAACCTTTCGTCAATAGATCAAATTTCTGTTGTACAACTGTTCAGTCAAGAGACTTTTCTAGTAGTTTGAATGCACCTCCTGATAAATTGCAGTTTAATTCTAAAACTGTCAAGTCGGCAGAATTTACTATTTTCAATGATAAATCATACGCAAATGCTAAACCGGTCGAGTCCGGAAAGTTGTCTCAGATAACAGGAAAACTTGTAGCAGAAAATGAGGTTAAACTTAATGTTGCTACTAAATCTTTTTTAAATGAATCAAATTCTTGTTTTCAATCTGTGCAGCCAACAGATTTCGTTATTAGTTCAAATGCAAATGATGTTAAATTCTATTCTGCTACTAAATATTTCTACGTTAAGGCATTAAATTTAACTTCTACAACTGTCAAGTTGACAGAGTCACGTATTTTGGCTGAAAATCCTGTAACTGAAAATGCTATATTAAATAACGCTGCTTCTACCAATTTCTTTACAAAGTTAAAAGAAAATGTTGTAATTTCTACTAATGCGGTGAAATATTTTAAAGCTTGTAAGCCCTCCAGGACCTCGAAATGTATGAGTAGAGAGCAAGCTAAATCTTTTGACACTATGGTTAGCGACAGTGTGCTGGGTTCGATCCCATCCCAGGAATGTGCCTTTGCAACGCCTGACCTCGTGCTGCAAGCCTCCAGCCCTGTGATTTCTTCGACGAGTGCAATGACCAGCAGGACTAACATGTTTAACGCTAATGCTGTTACAGCGGAAACCCTCAGTCAGGTGCTATCGTTCCTTATTTTATTTCTTCAAAAGTATATTTCTATCAGCGCTGTGCCAAAATGTGCGACATGTATTGAAGCCTTTTGGACTTGTGAACCTTTTCTGAAAGCAACGGACTTTCTTAAACTAAAAGCTGTAAAATTTAAATTAGGGCATGAACTTTCATATTGAAATTCATGTTTAAGCTTCAATGTCAACATTTTTGTTCTCTCTTAATATATATTTTATGCATGTACACTAAGTTCTTTTATTTTGTAGACATTACCTGCAGAGCGGGTAATTTAAAATGTTTTCTTAGCCTTTGTAAATATTCCCCCCTTTTTTCGTATTTCTATAAATAATGTCTTTGTATATATAAAATGAAAATTGTAAGTTAAACTTTTGTAAATGCGCTAAAAGTTTCTCTGTATATATGTTTTGAGTGGGGAAATATTTTTTTTTTTTTTTGGCTATATGCTTAAATCACGCTTAACTTTTAACTAAAACCACTAACAACGTAGTTTTTAGCATGCTATAGCCCAGGAAGGGTATATTTTCTGTATATAAATAAGAAAATTATTTTCTGTATATCTTTAGAGACAAACTGTCTCCTTTAATTATCTACAAAATGTAGTTTAACTTCATTTATATTTTTGATACTGTAAAAAGTTTCCATTTTAGAATTATTTTTGACGAGCTATACTGATGTCCACAGCCACTTCGTCTGGGTTTAACCGAAGGTGGAAGACCTAGTTTTGTTTCTGATGTCCCAAGTCGTAATCTACACTCTCAAGTTACTTCGACTAGCTGACGTTTCTGGGCCTAGATTGGCTTTCTGATGGCTGAAGAAAATTCATGTTATAAGTTTCGAAGGATGGTTTACTTCAAAAGAAATTTCAAGATTTTTTTTTTCTCAATAAAAATTATTTTCTTCATGTTGCTAGTTTATGTCAAAGCAATCCCCCTGTACCTTAATCCTCCTACAAATCAAGATTTTACCTTCCTGGATTAACAGGGAGATGTTTCGGTAATCCCTGCTGTACTTGTTGCGCTAACGTATTTGTTGAGGCATTTTTTTTTAGTTCCGGAGTTTCTCGCCGTAAAGGGTCCCCAATTTAATTTAAAAGTTAAATTTCTTTTTTCGGGGTTGGTAAGGTTTTCCGCTCAAGAATTTTTTTCTACTCGCCATTGTGTTTTACGCTGTAAGCAGTTCATTGCTCAGCAAATTAAACTTTCACTTTTTTTTTTCTAACTTATTCTAAAGTTTAGTTTCAGAAATTTAAGTTGTGGCAGAAATCGCACCTACGAGATATGATATTAGTGTTTAAAATTACTCGATAAAACCCGTTGGGGATTTTCCCGACTGATTTTTTTTTTTTTTCTTGGAGGGGGACTGTGAGGTTGAGACTATAGAATGTCTCCACAGTCTGTTTGAAACTAAGCCAAATCCAGCAAAGTTAGGACGGTTAAATAACTTCGTCGCCAGTGACTCGGCGAAAGTCTTGATCTGATGAGTTGTTTGTCTACATGGTGCTGCAATGAAAGAATTAGGTTCTGAGAGTTAGATGACTGGAAAATGATTTGTAAGGTTTTGATTGAAATGAAGAGAAAGGAAGTTGTAGAATGTAGTATAAGATGGAGATTGTTTTGGTAGATAAAAATAGTGAATTGGTAGTGGTAGAGAATTGTAGTGGATTAGAATGGGAAGAGATGAAGTAAAGAGTGGAAAGAGGTGTGTGAAAAGTGGATAGTAGGAGAGTAAAGTAAGGTTGAAGAGAAGAATCTGTCGCGCCTAGGGAATCCAGCCGACGATTGTGGTGTGAGAATAGTTAGTGGTGACAGAGAGTAGCCGTCGACAAGATCAGTATTGGTGAGATAATTTACCTTTTATATTATGCTTTGTTGAAGTTATTTCCTGAGGTCAATTGGGAGTCAAAAGTGAGTTAGCCCAACACAAGCCTTGAAATTAAGCATTAATAAACTTTGTTATTTTATATTTAAAACTTTGTCTCGAGCTCTTCTTATTATCTAATTAAGTAATTATGTTAATCTTTAAGATTAAGATTGAGGAATTGAGATTATGGAGACAACTAATTCCTCACAAATGAAGCAATAAAAAAACCGCACGAATTTATGGAAAAACCTAATATAATCAAACATAAGTCCATTAATATAAAATCCATTAAAGTCAATTCGTTATAAAAGGATAAAATCCATATTCCATGCTATTCTAAAAAACTACATCCAGAATTTAACTCTTCTCCGTAGTGGCAATTTCATCGAATTTTTTCACTAAACATTTGAATAAATTCATAAAAACACTACAACAACACAATATTCATCAAAACAATTATAAACACACAATTGGATAACATATTTAATTCTATTAACACGCACTTCATATTTCAAGATATAATTATGATTTAAAATATTTCTTAAGGATTTTTTGAAAAATATAGGCTCATTGCGCCCTCTAGCAGGAAAATATGTCATGACGTAATATTCGAGGATTTTATTTTAATAACTCTAACCAAAGAATATGAATAGAAAAGGAAGGAAAATCATTAATTTCTTTTTCTCTTTTTATGATTTCAATGGTTTCTCTAATTAAAGCGGTTCGTTTTTTATTAGTCTGATAAATTATTTTAGAATCTTCAAATAAAATTTTTATGGGATTTTTACTAGCACACCTTGCAAGCGCTGATTTTTAGTAGTTATTTTTTAAATATGATTATGGGGTACATACAAATGAAACACTTTCAGTTGCAAAACCGTTCGCAGGCGTTCCAAATGTATGACTGCAGTCGGCAGCAAAAGTATCCGAGCACTATCAAATATTCGTATGTGAAAAAAGCGTACTTAACACTGTTTTGTTAAATAAATCCTTGTCGGATCATGTTCTTAGACTGACTGAGGCTGTTATTCACCAATAACGTGAACTCCCGGTTGAACATGAAAATTTGAAAAGCGTATAAAGGCGGGGTGCAACTTGTCAGCAACTTGTGCCGTGTTATTTCTGCCATCTAGCGGTATAGTTATTTTCAGATTTTTCAGGTGAAAATAACCAATCAAAGATTATATAAAATCCTCGACGCTAGATTGCAGAAACAGCGAACCAAATTTTGCTGGAAAGTCTACTTTCAGACGCTTTTCAAGGTTTTGCGTTAAACCCGGAGTTGAAGTTAATGATGAATGCGGCCTTAAGAACATCATTCGACAAGGATTTATTTAACAAATCTGCATTAAATGTACTTTTTTTACATAGGAATTTTCGCTAGTGCTCTGTTACTTTTGCTGCCGACTGTATTTGCAAAAAACTTGCAAAATTTACGTCATCAAAATTGCAAGCGTTCCGTTTGTATGTAACCCTATGTTCTTGTATTCTTTCTTTTAAAGGACGAGTAGTCATACCTATATAACATAGTTATTGGTTAGATTCATTCGTCAATATAAACTTTCAACTGCCCCCCGTCTTAATAGCAAATACAAAGATCATTAAAAGAAAATCCCAAAATTAAGAGCCGTTGTTGCTAAGTTTACCTCTCCTACTTACTACTTACAAGGAATGTCTCCCTAAAGCGCATACTCAAAATATTGTGAAAAAATTACAGAGACACTACTTACAAGATCAGTCAAATTTATCGGCGGAATCCCGCTAAAAAGTCTACAAAAAAATAAAATACCTTCTAATATTTGGCGCAAAAAGACAAAAGTGCACGCGATTTGGCGAGCAACATCCTTTCCTTCCAACTGCAGTTCATTTTAACGCATTTGAGAATTTCTTGCCAAAACAAATCTTTCTAAATAACGTTATAGTAAATAAGTTTGAAAATAATCGATGACAAAGATGTCTGTTTCTCGTACAAGCTTGAATAGTATATGTATTTGGCCTTTTATTAAAAATATTTCATTTTAACTTTGAAAAAAGAAGTATTTTGTAGTTGCAAATATTTAAATTGCATGTCAAATATACATTTAAGTTATATATATCTTTAGTTTTTTTAATTGATAATAATTAAAAAAAAAAATAAAAATAAAAACTATATTTTGCAAGTTGAAAATATTTATTTTTATTTTTGTTTAGCGTTTAAAATAAATTTTACAATTTGAAAAAGTAAATTTATTTTAAATTTTTATTGAAGACATTTCTTTCTTTCTTTTTTTTTTTTTTTATTAACACGCACATTGTTGTTTAGATGCTGTATAAACAGTACATAAAAAAAATATATATATATGACACTGACAAATGTTACAGTAGAAGAAGTTAAATTAAAGAACAGAATTGTTGAAATATTAAAAAATATATGTATGTGTAAGTTATGAAATACTCGAAAGCATTTCTGTTTATGCATATCCTTCGTCTAATGAAATATCGCAAAATTCCGATGAAAATGAGTATACTACGTAACTGCCTCTTGAAGATGTGAAACATTATATATACATATATATGTATGTATAATGGGACTATAAAAAAAGGACTGTAAATTGCTGGCACAATGTGAAATCTGGCAATCTGTAAAAATAAATAAATAAATAAATAAATAAATAAATAAACGTGAATTGTATCATTGGAAGAAACAAATAGAAAATATAACTAATCGTAGAGAAAAATACGAGAAGAATAAAAAGCGTTTTTCTTGAAGGGGGGGGGGTTACATCTAATGAAGCATCTTTCAATAACAAAGCGCATGCTCTTAACAATAAATTTCTTTTGGTGAAATTTTGCTAACCCAAAGACCTGTTTACTTCCCCTCCTAATTTATGATTATTACTTAAACCCATAAAGAGCTTAAAAATTTTACTTCTTTATAACTTTCAATAAAATTTGTTTAAAGTTTAAATAAATTAACAAAAGATACAGGGTTCAAAAACTGCACTTATACAAACTTTTTTTTTTTAAGTTAAACTTGTCTTATACTGTTAAGTGAGCAATATTTGTACATATATATGTATATTTCACTGTTTCGAAAACGGTAGCTCAGACAGTCACGTGATTTAACACAAAGCTGCCCTCCGAAGGATCATTGTGCACATCGAAGTCAGATTTTCGAATTTTTGATTAGTTTTCTTTTAATTAATAAAAATATGACAATAAAAATTCCCTTTTCTATAATGACGCAGGATGGAGAATCATAGGAGAGATTTGATTGGTTTATTTTATTTTCATTGATTTGAGTGTATTTTACGTTGAACTAGAGCTACGTTTTGAGGAATTACGAGAGATTTGATTGGTTTATTTGATTTTCATTGATTTGAGTGTATTTTACGTTGAACTAGAGCTACGTTTTGAGGAATTACAAGATATTTGATTAGTTTATTTGATTTTCATTGATTTGAGGTAGGGGTGTCCAATGATGTTTTTTTTTTTTTTTTTTTTTAAACATGCTTGACAGTGATTGCAGCGAAAACGAGTTTCGTGAGTTTTCAGTTTCATGCACAGCGAGGTAGGGGTGTCCAGTGATGTGTTTTTTGTTTTAACATGCGTGATAGTGATTGCCGTGGAACCGAGTTTCGTGTGTTCTGAGATTCATGCACAGCGCTGTAGAACTGTCCAGTGATTTTTTTTTTTTTTTTTTTTTTTTTTTTTCATGGGCGTGAAGCGTACATACGTGCGTTATAGTGATTGTTGCGAAAACGACTTACGTGCATTCTCTGATTCGACCTTTCATCGAATAGTGACTTTTATTGTACGAGTAACAGCTTCAACTGTTTCCTGAATATTCGAAGATTTAACATTTCTATTTGTCTGTTTTCGAGAATATTCGTTTTAATAATAGTTTTGTTGCACAGATTCAAGTTCAAAAAATGTTTGATATTGTCAAAGAGATCCCATGCTAAAACTGTGAAGAAAATAGTTGCCAATCGAAATATATTTATTTAAACGTTTCAATTATTCAAAAAAAGAAAAAAAAAAATTAAATATTGTGCCCAGCGAATCGGGCGAAGCCTGCTAGTTTAAATTAACCCTTATACCGGAACATCGGTCTCAGAGACCACTAAAGGTTAGGCTTAGTGTAGGGACTTATGGATGCATATTCCTAGAACAGGGTACCGTAACATTTTTCGATAAATGTCCAAGACGCCAAAGGTGTCTAACTGAAGCACTAGTGCGACGTAAAATGAACTCAACCTGTAGAGGATGACATGTCTCAGAACAACCCTTAGGGGTGAGTCCCGAACCGTCGCCAATTGTTCACAGCGTAGAACTAGTGCATAGTAAAACCCGCTCAAAGAAGGGAAGCTACAGTCAGTAACAAAAGTCTCCGAACACTAGCAAAAATTCCTATGTAAAAAAAGTAAAGTTAATACTGTTTTGTTAAATAAATCCTTGTCGAATAATGTTCTTAGACTGACTAAGAAATGGATTCGACAAGGATTTATTTAACAAAACTGTATTAAGTGTACTTTTTTTTATATAGGAATTTTTGCTAGTGTTTGGAGACTTTTGTTACCGACTGTACTCTTGGGGGTTGGCAGTGAGCATGGGGCGGAGCCCTTATTGTTGAAAAGAAACCTTTAAAATGTTATTATAATATTAGGAATCTCAATTTTTGAGCGCTAACAGACACATTACGTAGAAATGTCAATAATTGAGAATTCTTTCTGAAAGTTTAAGTTCGACTTGGTTTCGTTGGTATTAGGTAGAATTAGAGTGCTATGAAGAAAGAGTCGGATGGAGTTACGATTTTTAGGGAAGTTGTGGGTTTCTTACAGAATTGTGGTTTTCGGCGAGTTTTTGGTGTTCGAGTTGGATTGGAAAGTATTTTAGGTAAAGTTTTGTTGCGATGATTTATTCAAAGTTTTTTCCAGTCGTCAGATATATTTAAGTAGTAAAGCATTCAAAGCAAAGAAGAGTTGTAGGAAGTCTTCTAGAGCCAAATCATTCACAAGCGAGTCATTACATGGAGTTTCCTTGAGGAGTTATCTGCCCTTTGAAAGGTATTTTTATGAGTAGCTATCATTTTTACCCATTTTTACCCATTGCGCAGTACTGATGCGACATTAAATCCAATCAACCATATAATATACCCTGTCGCCCCTATGATACGTCATGATTGAGAAAGTAAATTTATGACTGCAAGAATTCATTATTTATCGCCACAAAATTTCGACAAATACATTCAGTACTCTTTTTTCAAAAAGCGGTCTGTGAGACCGATGTTCCTGGTAAGCATGATGAAAACATGTTTTGGCCAAAGGGTTAATTTGAGACGTAGAATTAAAGTTATTTGGCATATTTTATCTAATCAGTGTAACAAAAAGTAAATTATAATAAAAAATGTGTAAATTTCCAGTATTGATGTGTAATCTATACCGCAATTTGAGAGTTAAATTTAAGTTTGAAATAATTTGTATAAATTTTAATTTTAATCTAAATTATTGGTTGTAAAATCGGAATTCTTTGGGAACACCTAATAGTGCACTGATAAGTGATTGTCATTGACCACTGTTTAATTTCGAAACAGTTATGCACTTTCATTTTAATTTATTATGCAATATAAATAAATGTGCGTACTGTTTTACTTTAAGCCATAATATTTAAATCTCAAGTAAAACTTAAGCTTAGTTTAACGGCCTTCTTGAATTACCGTCGCTGGAAGCCCGAGCCAATGTTATTCTATGGGGAAATTTTCTTTACAAATAACTTATTAACTAATACACATTTTTAAATTCTGTTTTCACATTTAGAAAATTCCCAACTGTTAAATTGATGGACCTTTTTTAAAAATGTACTTTTTTAATTTTTAATGTTTTATTTTGAAATTGAAAAATGAAAAAAATTCACATATTGAAAATTCGTATTTTGCAGCTTCAAAATAAAATATAAAAAATTTAAAAAGTTATTTTTTAAAAAAGGTCCGTCAGTTTAACAGATGGAAATTTTCAGAATGTGAAAACAAAATTTAAAAATATGTATTAGTTAATAAGTTATGTGTAAAGAAATCTTTCCCATAGAATAACATTAGCTTCGGCTTCCGGCAGCGGTTAGTGAAGTGGGCCCTTAAGTATTTCACGTTAAACTAAATGTGGTATAATTTGATCATTAGGTTTATTTATAAACATATATGATAAAATTGTAGTTATAAAAGTGTATTTACTTAAAGTAAACTTTATTAAACAAGTTTAGTATGAACAGTATGGAAAACGTATTTCTATAATGAGCATTTGCCAAAATACGTTTTGCATCAGCTTTCATTGTGTGGCCAACGAGCGATAAATAGCCAAGAATCAGACATTTTTAAAATATTTTTTTAGGGACAACATATAGTGATTCCGCCGAATTTTTTTATAAACATACATAACCTAATGAGGGGAGTATTCTGTGTGTTTTTCATAATTTTTTGCGTATGCGCCTATGGAGACCTTCCTAGTTAGAGAAAAGTCTTGTTCCTATTCTGAAGGATCTTATCCCCCCCTCTCCTTTTGTTATTAATTCTACTGAAGGTTTAATTATTAAAGATATCAATATTGAAAATGATCATTCCGTAATAAGCGTTGATATTACTAATCTTTACTCCTCTCTTAACTTAGATTACATTTATACTCTAATTGATAATAGTCTTAATGAAAATAGTAACTACTCAAACGCAGAAAAAAGAACTATTACAAAAAGCCTTAAAATTAACTTTTTACTCTAACAATTTTACTTTTAATCAAAAATTCTATAAACAAAGTTCAGGAGCACCTATGGGTAGACCAATTTTAGGATTATTGGCAGAATTTAAATTACGAAAACTTAAAGACGAACTTTTTAATCTAAATATCCCTAACCCCCACTTTTGGTGCCGCTATGTAGATGATAATTTAGCAATCTGGAAATATCCTATTAACGAAATACTTTCTTTTTTAGAGGAAATGAATAAATTAAAACCTAACATACAATTTACGATGGAATATTGTTACAAAATTGTAAATAATTGCGTTTATTTTTGTATAAATTCTTTCGAAGAGGCTTAGTAAGTTGATAAAGTGCTATTTTTGTCCATTTCTAGTCATTTTAACGTTGAAATAGCCTTTTTCCCCCTTAAAAACGCATTAAAAAGCCCAATAAGGCAGGTAATGGATTTGGCGCCAAATTTGGCGACTTTTTCCCACCTTGGCGATTTTTTTGGTGACCTTGGCGAGAAAATCCTTATAAGGGATATACCAAAAATGGAAGCTCTAATCCCATTGGCTGATGAGATATGGAGATTTCTGGAACGTTCCACGCTTTTCTACAGGGGTATGTATGCCTGCATTCTCGCAAAGGCGAGTTAGTTCAGTTCAGTCTGTGATCAGAGTCGGTCAGCTTGCATTGAGCCTCTTCGAAAGAGACTTGCTTTAAGTGTTATTGCTATACAGTTTGTGCTGTGGATTTGCTATTTACAGCTGTCGTTTAAGCTGTGTTTACTCGTCGAATTGAAGCTGATACTTGGTTTATAGACCTGTATTTTTCTGGAACTTTCTGTGAATAAATTACTGAATTTTTGTACGTTTGGCTTTTCATTCTCGGACAACTCACGAATCCCCAAGTACGCAACATTTCTGGTGTCAGAAGCGGGGTTGTCTGTGAATGGTGATAACGAGAGCTATGGAGCAAGAAATGAAGAAATTTCTAGAAGGACCCACTGCTCAGATGAAAGAGTTAAGATCTGGATTGATAGAGAAAATGGAAACAGGACAAAGAGAAATGAAAGAAGGACAGAGAGATGAAAGATAGCCTGAGTCAAGAGATGAAAGAAATTAAGGTAGCACAAGAGAAAATGGAAACAGGACTGGAAAAGATGGAAACTGGACAAAAGGAGATGAGAAATAGATTAACTGAAGAAATGAAAGCCGTACAAAAGAAAATGGAAACATCGCAAAGGGAATTGAAAGACGGTTTGACTGAAGAAATGAAGGAAATGAAAGCAGTTCAGGAAAAGATGGAAGCCAGTTTGACCGAAGAAATTAAATCTACTCAAGATGAGATGAAGAGAGAGCTTTCAACGGCGAAAGAATCAATAGAGGGTAAATTAACGGTGATGGAAAATAGAATGGATGGAATAGAAGAGAAAGTTATAAAGATAGAAGAAAGTTTTGAAGAGAAAGTTATAAAGATAGAAGAAAGTTTTGAAGAGAAAGTTTTGAAAGTGGAAAAGAATTTTGAAGAGAGATTTATGAAGATAGAAGAGAAATTTGAGGAGAAATTTAAAGAAAACTTTGATCAAGAGCTGAAAGGAAAGGTTTCAGAGATAGAAAGCAAGTTTAAGGGAATGGAGGAAGATCTTGAGAGAAAAATAAACGAAGAGTGGAACGGAGAAGTAATAGAGAATGAACTGCAGAGCAAGATTCGGAATCTCGAAGAAAAGTTAGAATCCATGCCTCAGGAAACTGAAAAGAAAGACAGAAGAATCCAGAATCAGGAATTTATTAAGCTATCCACCTACGACGGCAGTTCCTCCTAGCATGTATATAAGACGCAGTTTTCCATCGTAGCTGAAGCTAACGGCTGGGACTCTACCGCCAAGTCAGTCCACTTAGCAGCAGCATTACGGGGAGATGCAGCCGAGATACTGAGAAATGTTTCTAAAGAAGAAAGGAACGACTTCGAGGCCCTGACTAGAGCACTGGAGCTACGGTTCGGAGAGAAGTGTTCTAAGGACTATATTCGCCTCCAGCTAAAATCCCGTTACCAGAAAACGGGCGAAAGTTTGGAAGAGCTGGCAGCGGACATTCAGAGACTGTCACACCTAGCATTCTCAGACTGTCATGCTGACACTCGAAACGACTTAGCTCTTCAGTACTTTATCGATGCTGTTCGTGATCCAGAAATTCAAAAAGCGCTGAGACTCTCCAACATCAGAGACGTAGAATCAGCTTTAGGCTATGCACTTAGGATAGAGGCAGCCCAACAAGCCTCCCGTAAAGACCGCCACACCATAAGAGCAGTCTCATTAAACAATACGCCTGCTGGTGAAAATGAAATGAAGAGATGTATCGAAGAGATCTTAAAGAGATTGCGCAGCCTGGAGAATAATAAGGAAATAAAGGACCGGAAGATAAAGTGCTGGGGCTGTGGAGGGGATGGTCACGTGAAGAGGAACTGCCCTGTATGACCAACTATAGGAAATCACCCGTCTTCACCATCACTACAGGGAAACTAAGAGGAGGCCATTTCGCGGGGCGGAGGTCGCCTGAAATTAAAGAGCCCCAATTTACAGTATTTCATGTTTCATCGATGAGTGGCGGCGATAATGGACTTCACGTCTATGGCCAAGTTAACAACACCACCTGCCGGATGATTCTGGACACAGGAGCCAACGTGACCATCATTAGAACGGATTTGGCTCAAGAACTAAAAGAGAAGATCATCTGGACTCCGCCCTGCGTTAAACTCCAGACTGTGACCGGAGACGAAATCAAAATATATGGAAAAATGAACTTGACTATCACTTTTGGGAATGCCAGTTACCATCATATGGCATATGTGGCTGATATAAGAGATCCTTTAATCATTGGAATTGATTTCCTGAGAAAATTTAATTTTCAGTTGGGCTTCAAGAATAATGAACTGCATTTGAGTTCGGAAGACATCGCTGTGTTCAACACTGAAAATCAAGATATTCAGATAATTTGCCAGATAACAGCCAAGTCTGAAACTTCCATCCCTCCCCATACAGAGACAATAGTTTTAGGAACACCCCCTACCAAGCAATACTTCCGCTATGGACTGATTGAATACCCGAATACAGACAATAGCTCAAGAGGAGTTCTGGTAGCTTCATCTCTAGTTGATCTCTCAAAGAATACTATTCCTGTGAGAGTCGCAAACATCAGCGATACGGTCCGGACAGTGAAGAAGGATGAGGTGTTAGCAACCTGCACTCCTGTCACATGCATCAACCGCCCCACGCAATCAACCGAATCCAAGTCTTCCGAACAATTAATGACGGAATTACTCAGTAATGCAGAGTTAGGAAAGGAACAGAGATGTGCTGCGGAGAAGCTACTCCAAGGATTTAAAGACGTTTTTTCTCGAACACCTGAACACGTCGGGAGAACGAACTTCACCCAGCACAGAATTGATACAGGAAATCATCCTCCAATCAAACAACATCCAAGAAGACTTCCATTTGCTAAACAGGAAGAGGTCACTGAACTTCTAAGTGAAATGCAGCACAATGATGTCATCGAGCCATCAACGAGTCCTTGGGCCTCTCCCATAGTACTGATGCGAAAAAAGGATGGTTCAACAAGATTTTGCGTGGATTATCGTCGTTTGAATGACATCACGAAGAAAGACAGTTAACCTCTTCCCAGAATTGACGACACATTAGACACACTTGCTGGCAATAAATGGTTCTCGACTTTGGATCTGAAGAGCGGTTACTGGCAAGTAGCATTACATCCTGATGATCGTGAGAAGACTGCATTCACCACGGGACAAGGACTGTGGCAATTTAAAGTTATGCCGTTCGGATTATGTAATGCACCTGCCACCTTCGAACGCCTGATGGAGACAGTGCTAAAAGGACTTTCCTATGAAGCCTGTCTGGTGTATTTGGATGATATTATCTTTGTGGGGCGCACTTTTGAAGACCATCTACGAAACATCCGAAAGGTGCTGGAGAAACTCAGAATGGCTAACCTCAAATTGAATCCAGGCAAGTGTAACTTGTTCCGTCGTGAAGTGAGCTACCTCGGCCATATTATCTGTGCCGAAGGTGTGAGAACTGATCCTGAGAAGATCTCTGCAGTCGAGAACTGGAGTCGCCCTGAAAATGTACACCAACTACGAAGTTTCCTGGGGTTATGCACTTACTACAGGAAGTTTGTCAAAGGTTTCTCAAATATTGCCAGACCACTCCACAAGCTGACGGAAGCCAAACAGAAGTTCCTGTGGACAGATGAATGTGAAAATGCGTTCAAGCGACTTAAAGAGGCCTTAACATCATCGCCCATCTTGACGTATCCACAGCCCGACAGACAGTTCATACTTGATACAGATGCCTGCCATGAGAGTGTCGGTGCTGTTCTGTCGCAGGAAATTGATGGTCAAGAACATGTCATTGTCTATTGGAGTAAATGCCTGTCTAAACCAGAGCGAAATTACTGTATCACCAGGAAAGAGCTACTCGCCATCGTAAAAGCCATAGAACATTTCCATCATTACCTCTATGGCAGAAGATTCCTGCTCCGGACTGACCATACATCTTTAACGTGGTTGCTCCAGTTCAAGAACCCGGAAAGACAGATTGCCAGGTGGATACAACGCCTCCAGGAATATGACTTTGAGATACGTCATCGTAAAGGGACTGTACATGGTAATGCCTTGGAAGCCCTGCTCGGAAAGCTGCAAGTACTGCTCTAGAGCTGAACAGAAATACCTGCCGATAAATCCGGTTGCCGGCCAAGTCACTGTCTCAACACCATCAGAACAAGATCCCGATCCATGGAGTGACGAAGAACTTAGACAAGCCCAGTTGGAAGATCCTGACATAAATCCAATATTACAGCTGAAGGAAACGACCAGCAACAGACCTACCTGGCAGGACATTTCCAGATTTAGTCCCATTACGAAAAGTTATTGGGCACTTTGGGACTCTCTTCATATCAGAAACGGCGTATTATACAGAAAGTGGGAATCTGATGATGGGAAAAGCTTCAGATGGCAAATTGTTTTACCAAGATCAAGAATTCCAGATGTTTTAGAACAACTGCATAGTAGCTCTACAGGAGGCCATTTTGGGGTGATGAAGACGCTGAAGAAAGTTCGGGAACGCTTCTACTGGTGCAAGACAAGGGAGGACGTGGAGAAATGGTGTAAATCCTGTGATGCTTGTGCGGCACGTAAAGGCCCGCAGAAACGAAGTCGAGGAAGACTGCAACGGTATAACGTGGGAGCACCATTTGAACGGATTGCACTCGACATCTTGGGTCCTTTGCCACTGACCTCCAGTGGAAATAAATACATCCTCGTCGTGATGGACTATTTCACCAAGTGGCCTGAGGCATATCCCATTCCCAATCAAGACGCAGGCACAGTCGCAGAGGTCCTAGTGCAGCAATGGGTGTCAAGATACGGCATGCCCCTACAACTTCATACCGACCAAGGTAGGAACTTTACCTCTGCTGTTTTCAAAGAACTTTGTCAACTACTAGGCTTAGACAAAACCCAGACAACACCCTTACATCCCCAGTCGGACGGCATGGTCGAGAGGTTCAACCGTACCATCCTGAATAACCTCTCTCTTCTAGTATCAAGGAACCAGCAAGATTGGGACTTGAAGTTGCCATTGTTCCTGCTGGCTTATCGAAATGTTGTCCATGAAACCACCGGCTGTACTCCAGCCAAGATGCTCTTTGGACGTGAACTTCGTCTCCCATGTGATCTCCTGTTTGGTTGTCCACCCGATGCGCCTTCATCGCCCGAGGAGTACATCCAAAATCTCCAGGCACGATTTGAGGACGTACGCAACTTTGCTCGGGAGCGGATTAAGATGGCAACGTAGAAAATGAAGACAAGGTACGATCTAAAGGCTACACAACATGAGTTCCAGGAAGGAGAAAAGGTCTGGTTGTAGAATCCTGTTCGACGCAAAGGACTCTCTCCCAAGTTACAGTGCAACTGGGACGGACCATACACAGTCTTAAAAAGGCTGAATGATGTAGTGGTGCGGATCACTAAAACACCTTCATCAAAACCGAAGGTGGTGCACTATAATAGGCTAGTCAAGTACCACAAGTAACGGTAATATTTAAATTAAAAATGTAAATACTGGTAAAATTTGCGCATGCGCAATGTAAATATTTGTATATAAATACTTGTACATATTTGTGAATTTTGTAAATATTTCTCACTTGATTTTTGTTTCTATTTTGTCGTTATATGCAACTTAGTTTTTGTATTTGAGATTGTGTAAATTTGGTTAGTTTCGCCTCTTAACCAAGGGTTGCACTGCCCGGGACGTGCAGTCCTTGGGAGGGGGGCAGTGTTACAAAATTGTAAATAATTGCGTTTATTTTTGTATAAATTCTTTCGAAGAGGCTTAGTAAGTTGATAAAGTGCTAATTTTGTCCATTTCTCGTCATTTTAACGTTGAAATAGCCTTATTTCCCCTTAAAAACGCATTAAAAAGCCCAATAAGGCAGGTAATGGATTTGGCGCCAAATTTGACGACTTTTTTCCACCTTGGCGATTTTTTTGGCGACCTTGGCGAGAAAATCTTTATAAGGGATATACCAAATATGGAAGCTCTAATCCCATTGGCTGATGAGATATGGAGATTTCTGGAACGTTCCACGCTTTTCTACAGGGGTATATAAGCCTGCTTTCTCGCCAAGACGAGTTAGTTCAGTTCAGTCTGTGATCAGAGTCGGTCAGCTTGCATTGAGCCTCTTCGAAAGAGACTTGCTTTAAGTGTTATTGCTATACAGTTTGTGCTGTGGATTTGCTATTGACAGCTGTCGTTTAAGCTGTGTTTACTGGTCGAATTGAAGCTGATACTTGGTTTATAGACCTGTACTTTTCTGGAACTTTCTGTGAATAAATTACTGAATTTTTGTACGTTTGGCCTTTCATTCTCGGACAACTCACGAACCCCCAAGTACGCAACAATATGAAAACAATAAAACTCTACCTTTTTTAGATATTAACCTTATCCGTAAAGATAATACGATAGAAACTGAAGTTTACCGTAAACCCGATGCTGCGCAACTTACTATTCCTTATTTAGCTCCTCTACCCTTAAATTATAAATTAGCCAATATTAGATTTTTACTTAACCGTGCTCATGAATGTTGATCAACCGAAATTAGTTTACAAAATGAAACTAATTTTATATATAATTGAGCTTTTAATAGCGGTTTCCCAGGCAATCTAATTAAGGACTTAATATATAAATTTACTAATAAAAATCATAATAACTACCCTACAAATAATGAGATTAGACATCCTATCCTCTGTTGGCAAGGCTTCATGAAATATTACATTCCACTTGTAAAACATTTAATTTTGATCTCGTTACTACCTACCTCCCTCCCTCCTAAAATCACTAACACCGTAACCCGTAAAATCTACCCACCACCAATTAATTTAATGTGAGGTACTTATCAAATTCCGTTCCTAAATGAATCTAACCAACAACTATATTCTATAGGTATGACTACTCATCCTTTAAAAGAAAGAATACAAGAACATAATCAGATTTAAAAAATAACTACCAAAAATCAGTGCTTGCAAGGTTTGCTAGTAAAAATCCCATAAAAATTTTATTTGAAGATTCTAAAATATTTTATCAAACTAATAAAAAACGAACCGCTTTAATTAGAGAAACCATTGAAATCCTAAAAAGATAAAAAGCATTAATGACTTTCGCACCTTTTCTATTGATAATCTTTGGTTAGAGTTATTCAAATAAAATCCTCGAATATTACGTCATGACATATTTTCCTGCTAGGGGGCGTAATGAGCTAATATTTTTGAAAAAATCCTTAAGAAATGTTTTAAACCATATTTATATCTTGAAATATGAACTGCGTGTTAATAGAGTTAAATATGTTATCCAACTGTGCGTTTATAATTGTTTTGATGAATATTGTGTTTGCACATGTAGTGTTTTTATGAATTTATTCAAGTGTTTAGTGAAAAAATTCGATGAAATTGTCACTACGGAGAAGAGTTAAATTTTGGATGTTGTTTTTTAGAATAGTAAAACATGGCATATGGATTTTATCCTTTTATAACAAATTGACTTTAAAGGATTTTATATTAATGGACTTATGTTTGATTATATATCTTTAAACTTGTATATTTTAATAGATTTTTTTTTTTTAATTATATCCACAACTCTGACGAAGACTCAAAGATAAAGAGTCGAAAGCTAAGATGTAATATATAACTGACTGGAATGTTTTAATGTATATACTGAGAATGTTTTTGTGAAATTTTTAGACTTTATAAAGACTTTTACAGTTGTAATGTGAGATATTTGAAATGGTTATATTAAAATAATACATTGTTTTAGTATATGTACTACTATGTTAGTTACTTTATATGAAAACAAATATCGTAAATAAATATCGTAAAAATTCAAGATATCGTTGTTAGAATGAACTGAGTTTCAGTTCCCCACAAATAAAGTGAAAGTGATAGGGGATTTTTTTCAATATTTATAAACAATCAACAAACACTATATAATCATTGGTAAAATCAAAATAAAAAATTTGGGTATAACCCTTAAACTTTTTTTTTTTTTTTTTTTTTTTTTTAGGGGAACTGATATTCAATTCATTTGATCAACGATAACCTTTTGCATTTTCAGGATATTTTCTTGGGTTTTCGTGTAAGTAGCTCAAAATATTTGGCTAAGGAATTACGCAAATGAAATTTCATTAAAGATTGTGCATATTTCATTAGTATTTAATATTTTTATATTCTGTATTTTATGTCTAATCATAGCCTCCTAAACCAGATGCCTTCCGCGTGGCTCGGAAACTTGACAACAGTTCAAGCGGTAGACAGCGCCACCTACTACAGATTGCACGACTTCTTTATTCAACAGTCACCAAAAATTTTTAAAAGTGGGATTTGATATACATAAAAGGCGAATAGAATCGAAGAAATGTCGATTATATATATCATATATCACTTCTTAAAATTATTGGTGACAATTGAATAAAAAAGTCGCGCAATCTGTACCAGGTGGCGCTGTCTACCGCTTGAACTGTTACCAAGTTTCCGAGCCACGCGGAAGGCATCTAATTTAGGAGGCTATTGTCTAATGTAATATATCAAGTTTCTTAAAACTGGTATAGCATTGAGTTCAGTATCCTGCATGTTATAGTCAAACAAGAAATAAAAAAATCGTACGGTTCGCATTCATTATTAACACTTTCAACTACAGGTAATAGTTTCACTGTTTACCCTTCAATGTTCTTTGCCTACAGTCGGCAGCAAAATTATTCGAGCGATAGCAAAAGTTCCTATATGAAAAAAGTACACTTAATACTGTTTTTTAAAATAAACCCTTGTCGAATCATGGTCTTAGTCTAAGAAGATGATTCGATAAGGATTTATTTAACAAAATAGTATGAAGTGTACATTTTCTACATAGGAATTTTTGCTAGCGCTCGAATAATTTTGCTGGCGACTGTACGTTATCACACAACAGACGGAAAGACAGAAAAGCAGACAGATAGACTAATTAAATTCATAATCACTCTTAAACATTGCTGGAAAATGTTAAACACGCCTAACATAAACGATGCAATTCTACCAATTTCCAATTGTAGTCCTTAATGTATCTATATACACTGATGGAAAAAAAAATCCCAACACCAGGAAGGAGCTGTGCTAGGTAAACGAAATTTGGTAGGCGTGTTTATACATCTGAAAGATGACGTCGATTCAAATTTCGAGCTACGCGCATAAGTGTGGCGCTAGTAGCCACACTATGAACATGCAAATGAGGTTTGCTTTAAATAAGCGCTGTAAGGTTCGTGATCGTTATTTACAGTTGAGATTTGACGTAGTGGGTTAATGTTAGTCAAGGATGCCTCTAAGAAGACGAAGAAGCCATTATCAACAGCTCACTGAGTTTGAACGAGGTCGTGTAGTAGGGCTACGAGAAGGTGGGTTTTCTTTCCGCGATATTGCAGAAAGACTTGGCAGGAATGTATCCACTGTGCATGAGTGTGGCAGCAGTGGTCAAGGGAAGGTACTGCCTCAAGAAGACCGGGTTCCGAGCGGCCACGTGGCACTACTGAGAGGGAAGACCGCCGTGTTCGGCGTATGGCTGTGGCTAATCGTACTGCGTCTGCAGCTGAAATTCGAGCTGCAGTTGGCACCACAGTGACACAACGAACTGTTACAAATCGGTTACTTCAAGGACAGCTCCGAGCCAGACGCACTGTAGCGTGCATTCCACTGACTCCAAACCACTGCCGTTTGCGACGTGAGTGGTGTCAAGCTAGAGCTCATTGGAGGACGGAGTGGCGATCTGTTGTGTTTTCTGATGAAAGCCGGTTCTGCCTTGGTCGCAGTGATAGCCGTGTGTTGGTTAGAAGGAGGCCAGGTGAACGCCTGCTAGCGACCTGTCTGTGGCCTAGACACACAGGGCCTACTCCTGGAGTTATGGTTTGGGGAGCAATTTCGTATGACAGCAGGAGCACTCTCGTGGTTATCCCACGCACCCTGACTGCAAATTTGTACGTCAGTCTAGTGATACAACCTGTTGTGCTGCCATTCATGAACAGCATTCAAGGGGGTGTTTTCCAACAGGATAACGCTCGCCCTCATACCGCTGTTGTAACCCAACATGCTCTACAGAGTGTCGACATGTTGCCTTGGCCTGCTAGATCACCAGATCTTTCTCCAATCGAGCACGTATGGGACATCATTGAACGACATCTCCAGCGTCATCCACAACCAGCATTAACCGTCCCTGCATTGACCGCCCAAGTGCAACAGGCATGGAACTCCATCCCACAAACTGATATCCGACACCTTTACGACACAATGCATGCACGTTTGCATGCTTGCATTGAAAATTCTGGCGGTTACACCGGTTACTAATGTACCAACATTTCACATTTGAAATGGCTCTTCTCGCCAATGGCTCTACCTGTGATCTTGAAACTTTAATCAATTAAATATGTTACCTAGACAAATGTATTGCTGAAATTTCATTACTGTACAATAATTTTTTCTTGGTGTTGGGATTTTTTTCCCCATCAGTGTATTTATTATAACCCTGTAAATCTGATCACTAAACATACAATATTATATACAAATATTATATTTTTCAGCATACTGACAATTAAATGTCAATTTCATTATGATTTTTGCTATAAAAAGTTATTAAAATATGATGTATAAAAATGCCTCCTATAAAACGCAATGTAATGCCATTCTTTTGAGTGTCACTGTACACAAACTAGCTGTGCTATTAATGCAATTTTATAAAGGGAACATTTCATAGTGAATTTGAATAACATATATCATTTTGAAGAAACTCTGAAAAAAATTACTGACACTGAAAACAGAGAGACAGACCGACAGTTAGACGTACAGAAAGACCGACAGACTAATTCAAATCATAATCACTCTTAAACATGTTAGAAAGTGTTAAAATGCTTAATAAAAATGAAAATGCGATTCTAGCAGTTTCCAATTATAGCCTTTAATATGTTTGGATATTTTTGTGTGGACCTGTAAATCTTAATGCTAATTATACTTTTTTTTTTTTTTTTTTTTTTTTTTGCATATAAGTAATGCACTGTGTGCCCTAAAATTACAGCGACAAACTTTAAGAGGAGATGCACATATCATAGAAATTCGTAATTGCTTAGGAACGTATGTCCTTGAGTAGAAGGAATGAGGAATATATAGCAACCCATGACCGCAAACATCACATTAACCCTTTGAAGAGCGGATACATTCTACTGATGAATCTATCCGCCTCTTATCTTTGCTGCCATGTATGAGTACTGTCTGCTGCTAATGGATGGTCTAGTTTTTTTTTTTTTTTTTTTGTTAATTGTTACTCCTCTTACATTGTTAATATTAAAATCTTGTGCGATACAATATCGTTGCGTACTTGGGGCTCGTGAGATGTCTCTGAATTAAAGGCGAAACTTGTGGAAGCTCAAAAGTTTACAGAAAATTCGAGACGATTACAAATCTATAAAACAAGTATCAACTTCAATTTCACCAGTAAACACAGCTCAAATAACAGCTGACAACAACAAATTCACAGTACGAACTGTATCAGAGCATTAACACAGCAATGCGCTGCAAACAAGAGACTAGTCAGGAGCTCTTTGTCGCAAGGCAGCTGGCGAGAAACTGACCGAAGACTGAAATCAGAATCTTTTAAATACCCTTCTATTATTCCAGAATTTTCCACCAAATCGTAGAATATTCAAGTTAGAGCTCAGATATTTGGTACATCGATAATAAGGATTTTCTAGCCAATGTCGCCAAAAAAGTCGCCAAGAGCGAAAAAGTTGTCAAAACTATTACATGAAGCTTTTTAATGGGTTCTAAAAGGTAAAAGCTATTTTAACGCGGAAAAAAACCTAGAAATGGTGAAAATTAACATTTTATAACCTGAATAAGCCTCTTTGAATGAAATTAAATAAATATAACTACAATTATTTACAAATTCGTAACATTGCTCCCCCTCCTTCCCCAAGGACTGCAAGTCCCGAGCAGTACCGCCCTTAGTCAGGAGGCGAAAACTAAAAAAAACTATACGAAATAAAATACAAAAACTAAGTTGCATATAACAATAAAATAAGAATTCAGATTACAAAATTAAGTAATTCAATTATTTACAAGATTTACAAATAAGTACAAATATTTATATGCAAATATTTACCTTACACATGTACAAATTTAACAAATACAGTAGAACACTGATTATCCGCGAAATTGAGTGGCAATAGCTGATAACCCGGAAAATAGAGTGGTGAGGTACAAACATGAAAAAAATACGCGGTAGAACAGTATAACCCGTATTTCTAAAGCAAAAAAAAAAAAAAATTCTTCTGAAACCGTCAAATTTCTAAGTAGGCCTATAGAATTACCATGCCCAACAAACGTGTCGGTAATTTTCGACATTCGCACAGTAGATCCTATTGTATTTTCCTTGTTGTTGGCTTGAATTAAAATTTGGTTTTTCGGAGGTTAGTACTGATAAAAGAAATACACTAAGCGACTAAAAAAAGAAAAGAAAAGAAAAACCGCACTGCAGAAAAATTGACTTATACCTTTTTTATTTGTAATAACTTCAAAACTAATGGTTGAAACAAATAAAACTGTCATGTTTGCATAATATCAAAGAGATGAAATGATACCTATGTAGATTTTATTTAATAATTCACTTTATTACACTCTACGAAGTAATTATTAAAAATCTACATAAAACATTCTTTTTAAACGTAATATAATAAACATGTACTTTGTACTGTATTAGGACTTATATGATATAAACAAGTCATACTTTAATACATGAAATAAAACTATTTATTTGTTAGATCTAAGTAATCTTTTAATAAAAATATGTATTCTGCATTGAATTATTCCACCTTTATATGGAATTACTGTTTTAATGCGCAATGGTACAGTATTATGCTGTGTTTTAATATAAATATCAGAAATTTCTCTGTGCCAAATATCATAAATAATTTTTTTCTAGTCCTTGCAGAGTTGTAGGTTGCAATTTTTTAATCCTTGCCCCTTTCCCGCGCTTTTTTATAGACTAAACATTTTCGAGCGTATTGAAATTAGGGCTATTTCCAAGTCTGATGAAAAAGGAATTCTACGATATTTTTTGTGGGATTTAACTTAAAGTTAAAAAAGATATAATTGCTTACAGAATTATAGGAGCTCATGGGATAGGATAGATAGTTTTAACAATTTGAATCGAATAAACGCACCACAGACGCCCTTTAGTATGGTGCAATATCATTTTGAAATTCTGTTTGCGGGAAAGTCTGAGATACCTCCAAAATAGTCGGTCAGGTGAAGTTTTTATAATGGCTGCATTTTATTTTGAGTTAGTCGATCCCTTGAGCATAAAAATTTACCCGACTCATTGAAAATTTATGCACCTCCATATCATAATGGTCGGAGAATGTGTCACTGTTTTATAAATGCAATTTTCAATAATTCGATTTTTATCATCGTACTAGTTTTTTTTATCAGCCCGAAATAAAATAAACTTGACTCATCAGAGAAAACCAGTTCGGTCTAATAATTAATTGATATATTTTTTACATTTTTGGTCAACTGAAGTCTTGTTTTAGGTTGATTTCTTTAGAAATCGACCGATTGCAATCACTTCGTTTATCTATCTATCTATCTATCTATAATGAAAATTTTGTCATCACGATAACTCCCGAAATAATACACCAAATTGAACCAAATCTGGACAGTGAACTGATCTTATAAATATCTTGGATGAGTTCTTTAACCAAGTTGCTCCGACTTTTTGTTTTCAAGTGGCAGCCACTTGAATATTTCTAACCCACATTGTAAAAAATGTATTTAAAGCAAGAATTGCTTGAATTTTTATGTAAATCTAGACTACATAAGAATCTAAATGAACTTTATTAAGGAAATTTATCTGCTATTTTTAATAAAGTGGAGGATATCTTAAGTTAAGTGGGGCCACTTGAAATCAGGCTACCACTTGAAAATTTTAAATCACGATAACTTCCGAAATAATACTCCAAATCGAACCAAATATGGACAGCGTCTTAACTTGTGTTATGAATATCTTAGATGAGTTTCTTAACCAAGTTGCTCCACCATTTTGTTTTCAAGTGGAGACCACTTGGAATTTTCAAATTCAAATTGTAAAAAGCGTATTCCGAATTTGTTTGAATTTTGATGTATACATAGTTTATACAAGTGTTTCAAAGAACTTTATTAATGAACTATATCCGCCATTTTTAATAAAGTGGCGGATATCTTAAGTTAAGCGGGACCACTTGAAATCAGGCTACCACTTGAAAATTTAAAACCATAATAACTTCCGAAATAATACTCGAAATGGAACCAAATTTGAAAAGTGTGTTAATTTATAAATATCCTGAATGAGTTCGCTAACCAAGTTGCTCCGACTCTTTGTTTTCAAGTGGCAGCCACTTGAATATTTCTAACCCACATTGTAAAAAGCGTATTTTAAGCAAGATTTGCTTGAATTTTATGTAAATCTAGACTAAATAAGAGTCTAAATGAACTTTATTAATGAAATTTAACTGACATTTTTAATAAATTGGCAGATATCTTAAGTGGGGCCACTTGAAATCAGGCTACCACTTGAAAATTTAAAATCACAATAACTTCCGAAATAATACTCCAAATCGAACCAAATTTGGACAGCGCCTTAACTTGTGTTATGGATATCTTGGATGAGTTTCTTAACCAAGTTGCTGCACCATTTTGTTTTCAAGTGGAGATTACTTGAAAATTTCAAATTCAAATTTTAAAAAGCGTATTTCGAATTTGTTTGTATTTTGATGTACACATAGATTAAAAAGTGTCTCAATGAAGTTTATTAATGAACTAATGATTTTCTCGCCAAAAGGCGCCAAAAAAGTCGCCAATTTAAAAAGTCGCCAAATTTGGCGCAAAATCCATTACCTGCCATATGGGAGCTTTTTAATGCGTTTTTAAGGGAAAATTAGGGTATTTTAACGTTAAAACAAACTAGAAAGGCAGAAAAGTAATATATAATCAACTTACTAAGCCTCTTTGAAAGAATTTCTGCAAAAGAAAAAAAAAATTCAAATTTGCAACAATATTTTAGATTAATTAGTTCACTGAGCAACTTTCTCTACCATTTTGATCCAGTGGCAGCCACTCAATTTTTCAACACGATAACTTTTGATATTCTGAATTAATTCCAACTATATTTGTACAGTAGTCTTATCTCACAAATGCATTTGATACATTTGTCAACTTGGCCCACCATCTTGTTTCCAAGCGACGGCCACTTGAAAATTTTAAAGTCACATAACAAAGGTATTTATGAACCGATTTGCTTAAAACTCCATATGTAGATAGCCTACATCAATATTTCTACAAATTCGTTAATAATTTGTAGCCGCCATTTTGAAACAAAATGACGGCTACTTGATAAGGAAAAAGAAATCAACCTACCCTTCAGAATAAGCCGGAAGGACTTGTTTTTAATTCTTTTCCAAAGACATGGCTTTTTTTTTTTTTTTTTTTTTTTTTTTTTTTTTTTTTTCAGATCTTCTTGTTTTTAACTTACTTTGTTTAATTGTTCCCGCTATGTTTTTGAAAAAATTATTTTGCTATGCACTTTGTTTTAATATTTTCCAAGTTATGAGCATGTACAAATCGATTTTTTTAAACTTTTGTTTCTTAACTTATCATCATCTTGCTTGGATGGGCAACATGGCCGCCTAAAGACACATTTTACGTTTAATCAGCCAAAAAAATTTATATCTTCCTAAAAACCATCTCAGGAATATTTTGTTAATATTTAATTAATTTGCCATCTCACGTATTAAAATATTTTTTGACTTTCATTATAAAATTAATACTTTTTGTGGCATCGTTAAATCCTTTATACTTGCCATTTTTTAAATACTTTCTAAAATTATAAGTTTTCTGAGAGTTGCATTTTATTTTTAACACTGGGCTCAATCCTAAAGTGTACGTGGAGGACGACGTAATAAAATCTGTTCGAAAATTTGCTTTTTAAATCATAAAATTGGCGGTTGTAGAAGGGGAAAAGGAAAATATCCAAGTGCGTTTTTTTTTTTTTTTTTTTTTTTTTTCCCCTTAGTGTATATATATATTTTAAATGACATGTCAATAATTCAATTTTGTAAGCCATTTGCTTACAAGGTGCACCAAATACAATTTATTGAGTCATGACATTCTTCCACTAAGAGCACATAGGTTGCTAAATAATAAATAAAAAAAATGTAGCATTTGAATTATATATATTATTGCTCTTACAATTTTTTTTTTTACTACAGTTTTATATTTTAAGTAATATAAATTATTACTTTCTCAAAATTGAATCAACATTGGATCCAAATAGCAACCAATATTTAAAATAACCATTTGCAACAATTTCAGTTTGCAATCAATATTTAACACTGTATATTTGCAATAGTTTCAAAAATTGTATTCTGAATACTTATAATTAATAGTCAAAATCTATTGCATATTTGCAAATTATAAAGAAAAATATAGTTGGCAATAACAATAATTTATAGGAAGTACTTTGCTTCCCGTTGCCACAAAATGTACATACATTATTAATATTAATTTAATGTTCTGAATGAATACAAAAAAATCTGGAGTGACTCCACTCGACTTTCCGAACATTGAGTAATTAACACTTTTGTAGATAAAGTAAAGAAAGAGGAGTTGTTAAACAAACAAGGGAGATAACCATAAAGTGTTTGAGTATTTTTCTCCATATATTACACGATGTTTTATTTAAAGCTACTGAACTTTGAGCCCATAGATCATAATGATAAAGAATTTTTCATTGTGTCCCTGTAAAAACCTATAAATGCTAGATTCACCAAAATGCTTATAGTTAGTGCAACAGTGATTTATAATATTCATATAAATTTTCAGCTCAATTGAATAAGGCGTTTAAATGCTATCGCACTTTTAAAAATTTGGTTCCATAAGCCATAATGGGAAAGAATTTTTCTTTGTGTCCCTGTAAAAAAACTGTAAGTGCTAGATTCACCAAAATCTATACAGTTGGTGCAACTGTGAACTACCAAGTGTACAAATTTTTTGCTCAGATTAATAAGGCGTTTAGACGCTATCACAAATTTGGCCCCATAGCCCATAATGACAAAGAATTTTTCTTTGTGTCCCTGTAAAAATCTATAAGTGCTAGACTAACCAAAATCTATACAGTTGGTGCAACTGTGACCTACCTATAACATGTGTAAAAATTTTTTGCTCAGATTAATAAGGCGTTTAGATGCTATCACACTTTAAAAAATTTGGCCCCATAGGCCATAATGATAAAGAATTTTTCTTTGTGTCCCTGTAAAAAAAACTATAAGTGCTAGATTCACATAAATCAATAGGGTTCGTACTATGGTGACTTACATTATACTTACCAACTTTCAGCTTGTTCGAACAAAGCGTTTAGACACTAGCGTGTTCACTCACAGACATATACACATACATACACACTCACACACATACATACATCATCGCAAAAATAGTGAAAACGGACTCAGGGGACCTCGAAACGTATAGAAACATCAGAATCTCAAATTCGGATTTTTGATATGATTACAATACTTTCCTCACAATAGTGTTCGGAAAGTAAAAATGTTTCAAATGAAATATAGTAAAAAATTAATACTATGTATGTTATTGTCTGTAGACCTATCAGGAAAATCTTTTGTTTATTTTCTTTCTTTCTTTCTTTATTTAGTATATGAATATCTATATCTATATCTATATATATATTTATGTTAAAATATTTCACGTAAGCTGTGTGAATGTAAAATAGTTAATACTCTTAAAAAAAAAAAAATAATAATAATAATAATAATAATTGTAAGTTTTTAGTACATGTAATAAGCATACAATTTAAAAATGCTAAAAATGGAATGTGTATGGTGTTGTTATAATTAAAAAAAAAAAAAAAAAAGATAATATTCTGTGTAAGAGTCTGGAGTAAATACCTTTTACAATTTTATGCTAAGGCAAATCAATCAGGCAAAATATGATTGATCAATACAGAGGGTGTTCGCACATTTTTTAGACGATTTTGATGGAGTATACCGAAAAAATTACACTCATATTTCGTGTTTTAAATGTTCAGTTTGATAGCCCTTGTTCTTAACTATCATTCTACATCGTAATTTCCATGATGATAATGCTTTTTGTAATATCAGAAGAGGTATTTTGTTCCATTCCTCTTCAACGACTTTCCAAAGTCCACAAAGCGTTGTAGGCTGGCGTTTAGATAAGGGAGATTTTAAGAGACCAAAAGCATAAAAATCCATTACTGATACATCCGGAGATTTAACAGGAATATCAGTGAAGGGTATGGTTTTAATTCCCGTTTCTCGTTCCATTTTTTCTAGAAAAGCAGATGTGTATTGTGATGTGTGACTGCTTGCTTTGTCTTGATGCAGTTCAACAGACTGATGGCATTGTGGATAAAGATCTGTAATTTCATATTTAAAAATTGGCGTTAAAATATGTTCTTGATAGTATTTAGAGTTGATTTTGACATTTTTGTCAACATTTTTTACCTTTATCTTACCTTTGTATGAAAAACCCCCGACAATCATAAATCCTTTAGAAAAACTTTCTTTTGATTCTTTGAACCATGTAGCAAAAAATTTTTCTCCTCTTTCATGATAATAAATTGATCTTTTTTTTTTTTTTGTAATCACTTAAACAGACCCAAGCTTCATCTGTTGCTACGACATTTTTCTATTTTGCTCCTGATAAATGTTTTTCATAAAGAGTTCTACAGCGTTTTCTATTCGGAAAGAGCGGAAACGTATCCTCCCATCCATTGCCTTTTTGAAAGCGCCATTTTGCATGTAAACAAAAATTCTAAATATCAGACGATAAATAAAACTTCCATAAATACAACTGTTGTGAAAATAAAATTTTCCATGCAGACGATTTTTTCTTACGGCGAAATAAAATTGTCTAAAAAATGTGCGAACAGCCTCTGTATTTATTAAAAATGTTTAGATAAATTTTATATTGTGTGTAAAAAGTGAAAACATGAAAAATGTGTGTGAATGAATAATAATTAGTAAAACTTTTGATATGTAGTAAAAACATAATCATAATGTGTACTAAGTTATTATTAAATAATCTGGTATGTCACTCACACGACTTTCTCTTACCCTGAAATTTAATACTATAAATACAGGTTGCAGATTAAAAGGTAAGATAACGAGTACTGTTATGTAAACCTGTGTTAAGCAATTCATATTAGGTTTCTGAAGAGATTTAAATGATAATTAGTTCTGTGTGAGGGGGGCGGCAGCCCTCCACAACCCCCCGTTTCATTAATGCACGTACATTTATATAGAATTTAATTCGGTTACAAAAAAAAATTCTTTTTTTAAAAAATAATTTATTAAAATTATTATTTAAAAAAATTATCTTTTATGATAATGCAGACGATTTCCATATTAAAGAAGTACTATAACACCAAATATCCAAAAAAAGTCCATTTTATTCTCAATATTAAAAAAAAAAATACGATTTTTGTTTCTAAGTTTTTTTTCGTTAAAAGTAAAAAAAAATCGATAACTTTATTTTAAATTATCGCAGATCGATGGTTCAACCGTTCGTTTTAAAGGTATCGGCGAGCTCTTTTGAAAGATACCCATCATGAAAATTTACTCCCCTCGAGGGGGGACTTCCCCCCCCCAGGGGGGAGGCAAGGCTCCTACATACACAAAAAAAAATTCCCAGTTAACTATCTCTATTACAAAAAAAAATATATTCGTTTCATTTGGTTTAGTGCAGTCTATAGACGTTAAACTCTACTTAACTGTAATTTCCCCCATAGACGTAATGTATTTGAATTCTCTTGATTGTCCCTGTACACGAACCATTTGCTTGATCTTAACGAAAAGCTTACTGTAGTATCCCTATATGATACACATTTAGAATACCAAATTTGAACTTTCTGGCATAATTTGTTTTTGAGATATGCTGATAACAGACAGACAGACACACACACACACACAGACATACAGACCATTTGCTAAAAACATGATTTTCGTATTCAGGGGACCTCAAAACGTATAAATATAACAAAATCTCGCGTTCGAAAATTTGACCCCAAAACAATACTTTCTTTACCTTATGGGTAAGAGAAAGTAAAAATTACATGTAGTCATCATTTATTAAAAGAAAAAAAAAAAGGTTATGCATTTGCTATATTAGAAGGAAGAAGATTTATAATTAATCCATAACTATGATATAAGAAGACGAGGCGTACTTCTATATTTTTTACAGAAAGAATTTAATATATCACGAATAACAATTACAACTGACATACACGTATTTCACAAACTATTACATTTGGAAGACTGATCTTTTTAAGCAGTAATACAAGTAAAGAGACATTAACAGATCATTGATTGGACAATACAGTTCACAGGCACCTGTACATTTATGTGACCTCACTTACCAGAAGACCAATAATTTTAATCAGGAACATAATCATAAAATACACCACATTTCCCCTCCCCTTAATTTCTTACACTATACCTGATGGAAGGTTTCCTTACTCTGTTTGATCTTCTTAAAACCTGTTGAGAAAAAGAAATGTTAGTGTTTTTAAGTTTAGAATGTTCAGGTTTTATTTCTTTATTTGGAATACTCTTAAGATTTTTATCACAGTCAATTTCTCTGAACTTTGTAGACATGACAGATCTCCTGTCGGTTGGAACTGGATCTGGTTCAGCTGTGGGCTTTTTCTTAAGAGCTGTTTTCCTTGCATCAGGAGGTACTGGATCCAATGTCATAAAAGACCTTGCATCAGGAGATTCCGGATCTGGTGTCATGGAAGGCTTCTCACCATATGTAGCTTTTCCATCATATTGTAGGTGTGGACTCTTGTCATCGGGAACAACGGGAATATTTGCATCAAGGATTTGTAGTTCCTTCCAGTTATACTCTGGAGCCTAAACTTGTGAGTTGATCAACGTGTCTTTTCCATACATATGGACCTACTTGAATTTTATAATGCAATTTATATACTCTGGTAATTATTTTACCTATGCATTTTTCTCCCGATGTGTAATTGCGTACTGCAACTTTTTCATTTACTTGGAATTCTTTTATTTTTTTCTTGTTAAATGCATATTTCTGTTGTTTGTTTTCAACATAATTTTTAACATTAGGTACAAGTAAATCTAATTTTGATCTGATATTTCTTTTGAGAAATAATGATGCGGGACTCTCCTCTGTTGTAATATGAGGCATTATTCGGTATTGGAGTAAAAATTCGTTTAACTTATATTGTAGATTTCCTGGTTCTGCACTTAAGGATTTCAGTCCTTTCTTTATCGTCTGGACGTATCTTTCGGCCTGACCATTTGCAGCGGGATGATATGGTGTAATTAAGGCGACATTATCGCCTGAAAACAAAACTATTCATCCCCATGTTAACCTATGGTTAATAAAATTTGCCTACTAGCAAGTACAATTATTTATATTTTGGCTTCTTCTTCTTCTTCCTTTTTTTTTTTTTTTTTTCATTGTATGGGTAAAATAAAGGCTCAGAGGTTTATATTATTAAAAAATTTATATAGTTAATCGTAATTTTTTAATTATTAATCAATGGTCGAAAAAGGTCTATCTGATAATACACGCCAATTTAATCGTATTATAAATATTGTTGTTTAAATTATCATAGAGAAATTTTTAGAATATGGACTTTTTCTCTAATGTATGTCGTTTTGATTAAAATAAATAGTAATTTTTTTTTATGGAAATTAAACTGATTATCGGTAGATTTTAAAATTATATCAAAACTGGCAAATAAATATTCACAGCAAAACGAAGCTTCTAATTTGACAGTTAGACAAATCGCTTCACACTGCGGAAGAAACGAATGCGTAGCACATTATTTGACATAAGCCGCAATAGAACTGGCATTTTATTCCTCCCGCATCACCTCATTTCGGAGTAATTTGGGAAGCTGCAATATGCCTGCTAAATATCACATCAAACAAGTAATCGGTGATACACGGTTGACATTTGGAGAATTGACCTCTTTATTGACACAGACTGAATCATTATTAAATTCACGCCCCCTGTTTAAAATTACTGATTCTGATACAGACTCTATTAATGTTCTCACCCCATCACATTTTCTTACAGGTGATGTCATGCTTTCACCTGCAGATGAGTCACTGTCCTGTACCAGGAATCTCAAGAACCGATGGCAGCTTGTGCAAAAAATGAGAAGAGATATCTCTAAAGCTTGGAAAAAGAGTATCTCAGCTCCTTACAACTACAAAAGAAGTGGCAGAATCTTGCAACAAATGTCAAAAAAGGAGAATTGGCACTCATCATGGACGACAGCTGCTCCCCTCTATCATGGCCAATTGGTTAAATTACAAAGGTTCACACCGGTAGCGATGGACTCGTGAGAGTAGTGTCCATTAAAACTAAAGACTCCGTTTTTAAAATAACTATAAATAAAATTGCTGTACTTCCCTTATATCAGGACTAACGCCCTGAAAGGGTGGGGATCATGTTCGATTCCCACCACCCAGTCATATTCGATTCCCAACATGATCGAACTCCTCACTCACTGACACTCTCAACTCAACTCTTTTTGTTCAACAAGCACGAACATCTAAACTCTACTCGAACAGAAAGTGCGCCGCACGGTAGTTTGCATGCTACCTTTCGCATTAATTGCAATAATATGATTTACTTACATTATATTGTTTTATGTTAATTATTCACTCGCAATCTTTCATCGCACTTTTTGTTTTCAACGTATATTCAAATCTGTGTATGGTTAATGTAGTTTCTGTTTGTGAAAGAAGGAATTGAGTATTTATTATGATCTTCACATCACGTTACAACAACTTTTTTCCTTCCTAAACTGGTACACATTTTTCTTGAACATACTTAAATAATCCTCCTCCTCCTCTCTCTCTCTCTCTCTCTCTCTCTCTCTTTTTTTTTTTTTTTTTTTTTTTTTTTTTTTTTTAATCTTGCAAAGTATTTTCCCCCGTCTTTTTAAAAAATATCTTGAAACAGAGAAGATTTTGATTTAATTTTACTTATTCACTTATGTTAAGTTAGCTTTCCATGATTTTTGTGAAATTATATTGATTATAAAATCTATAGAGTTTTTCTTTCTTTCTTTTGAAATAATGACAGAAAATAATCATGCAGCATTAACTCTTTTAAAAAATATTCAAAGCAAATATAAACGCTCTCAATCGTTTATTACAATCATTTCAGTATCTTTTTTTTTTTTTTTTTTTCGGCTGCCTTAAAAATGTTTCGCACTTTCAGAGCAGATGCTGTACGAAGTGTGTCAACATTTCTCGAAAATATGGATAACAAAGAATCCCAGAAATGTTGAAATGTCAAGTTCTATTGAATAGTTCCAAGAAAATTAACGAAAATTTGATAATTTAAAATACCAGCATTTTCCCGTTGTAATCGAAAAATGTTAAAGTGTGTGTGAGAGTTAAAGACGATTGTCTTAACAAGGAATCTTGGTCTCGGAAGAATACCGTCCGTTTGGAGCGTACTGAAGGGTTCTAGGTCGTATTTACGCGAGTTTTTATTTATTTATTTTTTTTATTTTATTTTATTTTATTTATTTTTTTTTTAGATACCCGCAAGTAATTCCGAACCAGCTGAAGAAAAGAAATTGAAAATTCACCCGAAGACCTACTAAGGGAAAAAAGCAGAAATACTAGCGATACGTTTATGAAAATATTTATTCCAGGGTAGCATTAATACTCTTAAAATGAATGTATATCAAAGCTTAAATATTTCTTATTTAGATAATACATCTATAACGGTCGGCGCAGTGACATTTTTGAATACCGCTTTTTTGTAAATAGAAAAATTAGTAATCATTTTCATTAATTATCTTTAATTAAATAATACGGAGATTGCTATAGAAAATGGTGGTATTAAAAAAAAAAGCAACTGCTTCGATCCCTGCATCTATTTAGCAAGATTCATCAATGATAAAAACATAAATCCGTAAAGTTAATAAATTGAATGCTACATTAAAAGTTACCAAAAATTGTGTTATTATAATACCTACTTCTAACAACAAAACTCGAGAAGTTGTGATTGCAGATGATTGATATGTTTCGTTTTTCAAAGTGTTAAGCAATCGATTTCAAAACAAATGGATAAATTTTACTTTTTATGTAAAAGAAAAATGATCCCTGGAAATGTCGAAATAAAGTGCAACAAAAATCTAAAGGCATTGTTCAGCAAAACGTGAAACTAGATTAGAATTTCATCTTATTATCACAAACAATGTTAATAAATGATGTTGATAATAGTTGTTTTTCCAATGAATTATTATATCCTCTTCTTATTTACAGTTTTTTTTTTTTTTTTTTTTTTTTTTTTTAAGTAAAGCATAAGCAAAAAATTTTTTTTAAAGTTTATTAAAAACATTATCCTACTTTGTTTTAAACGTTAGATTCATTGCAAAATTCTCAAGCACATTTCCAAGTATATCTTCCTTATTCAATACTTCGGAATGGATAAATCTATTTTACTTTTTATAAAATTATTTTACGATCCGTTTCTTGCTTTGCTTTTCGTTTTCGTTTTTTTTTTTTTTTTTTTTTTTTTTTTTTAAATATCGGTGGTTGACTTTATTTAAACACCTTTTATTCAAAATGTTTTTTTAACAAACATAATGCAACTATGGACAATGCTTTTCAAGGAAATTTTTTCATTAAATATTTTCAATCATCTCAAAAATCATTGCAACACCTCACTTGATCTTTTGAATTTATTTATTTAATTTAATTTATTTATTATTTATTATTTATTTATTTATTATCCATTATTTATTTATTTTTATTTATTTATTTGTCATATGAATGCATCTCTTGAATCGACCAAACACAAAATTTAGATCACCCGAATTAGCTACAATTTGTTTTTACAACAGAAGTTTAAATATAGTTGTATGAATGTTTTTTTTCTCTCTTTTATGTCTATCGCTGGCTTTATTTAAACAAATTTCATTCAAAATGTTTTTCAAAAAGCATAATGTAACTTTATACAATGCTTTTCAAGGAAATTTTGTCTTTAAACATTTCCAGTCATCCCAAAAATCATTGCAACACTTCACTAGACCTTTTGAATTTATTTATTTTATTTTATTTATTATTTATTTGACATGTGAGTCCATTTCATAAATCGGCCACATACAAAATTTACTGGCAATCCAATCACCCGATTTAGCTACTCTTTGCTGTTTTCAGCGGAAGTTTAACTATGTCTGTTTGAATCCTTTTTTTTCTTTAATGTCCATGGCTGACTTTATTTAAACACCTTTCATTTAAAATGTTTTTCAACAAGCATAATGCAACTTTATACAATGCTTTTCAAGGAAATTTTGTTATTAAATATTTTCAGTCATCTCAAAAATCGTTGCAAAACTTCACTTGACCTTTTGGATTTATTTATTACATTATATTTATTTCATTTCATTTATTTATTTATTTTGACATATGAGCGCATATCATGAATCGATCACATACAAAATTTATTGGTAATCCGATCCTCCGATTTAGCTACAATTTGCTGTTTACAACGGAAGTTTATACCTGTATAAATGCATTTTTATTTATTTATTTATTTATTTATTTATTTATTTTTTTTTTATGAAATAGCCTTCCGCAGAACAAAACTATTGTTTTGCTTTATTTATGCACGACATGTGTACCAAAAAGCTTCTAAAAAATTATCATTAATAGTCTAGCACCACACGTGTGAAATGATATTTATATACTTTATTAAGTACTAGCCAGATTTAGTGACCGATGAATCTTTTGAGTGTAGGAAACTCAAATTGAGAGGCACTTGCGCGCTCTGAACCAGATGTTTGGCTTTAAACAATTATAACCATGACAAAAAATACCAGTCTGTTAGCAACCCTTAAAATTCCTGACTACGGCAAACTATCATTCGCAGGCGCATGGGGCCGTTCGCGTTCTCTTCCCTTGGAAGGTACCACCAATTGTTCGCGTCCCTTGGAAACTCTGACTGCGAGAACTTTCATTTGGTGGCGCTACTCAACTCGATACATTGCATTAAATACCGGGCCTACTTTATTTTAAATAAAAATATTATTATTAAAAAAATTATTTATTATCGCTAAAGTTTTATTTCTATATATCGTTTTAAAAAATAAACACAAGCAAATGCGTGCTTTCTTTTTAATAATATGACACCAATCTTACAAAATGTTTCTTATGTTCACTCTTCATATGTAAATATATATTGCCTCTTAACCATGATTTCAATTTTCACACTTTTAATAAAATTCTGAAGTAAAACATAATGTCAATTTCAATTTCAATTTTATATTAATTTTTTACATGTCAATATATAGTGCCTCTTACAAATGGTGTCATTTCCCACATATTTTTAAAAACATAAAATAACCATTTTCAAAAACAAAACAAAATCGAAAATTGAAAATTGGGCTATGTATACGATCACATCTCGTAAAGATATATTTATATAAAACATTTCAATCACCCTTTCTTTGCAGAAATGCAATGACAAACATACACACAGCTTTTTTATTAGTACTAAAGATTTGAAGTATTAATCGAACAAAAAAGTAATAAATTTTTTCTCAAAACTAACGTTAAAATTTTAATATATATATATTTTTTTTTTGCTAAAGATAAATAAAATGAAACTCTTTTTTTTTATACACGATAGATTTCTTTAGAGCCCTTTTTTCCCTCTCCGCCCTTTTTTCAGGACAATCTCAGACATGAGAAAAATTAGCCTTTTTTTTTTTTTTTTTTTGGCCACTTCTAATTTCAGGCAGAAATATTTGTGGTATTTTCATGGGAATGTGTCGTTATTAAATAGGATTGAGATTATTGTACACAAATTGTGGTAACAATAAAGAAGGAAATTTCTCATCCCTGAGAGTGTTCTGAGAAAAGGGCGGAAAGTACGACCCCTGTTTAAAGCATAACTGGTATCCTTTGTTAAATGAGTTGCATTTGTATGATGCACAAGTTCTTAAAGATTTTTTTTTTTTTTAATCTAAATCCTAATATCACATTTATATGATAGTTTGTAAAGCAACTTACTTTTCTTAATTTAAATATCATAACTATCTCTTACACTGAAATTCGTAGATCTAACTGACGTTCATAAAGAATCTGTTAGCAAATATGTTAATTTTAAATTAAATGAATATAAATTTTGAATAATTTAGAAATTATGACAAAAATAGCGTTTTTGCTCTAACGGTAAATATATGTTTTTTAGTTCCCCAACATAATATATAGGTATGGGGAACTTAGACATTCGTGAAAATTTTTGATATCGATATTTTAACTTTTTTAGACGTTTAGAGGTGTGAAGAATCTGAGGAACAGAGCTGATATGGTGGTATGGTAGGGTGTTTCCTAGCCCGTGTACACGATATCCCAGAAACAAATAATCGCGGAGAGTTTGAACCTGTTTTAAAATATTACTTATGACGCTGGCAATAACCGTATTCATTTCCAACTAAACATTCTAATTTGAAAACTTCCTAAGTTATTTGAAAATTATGATTTTCTTAATATGGGAGAATATGGTAAATTTTCGCTTAAACGTGCATTAAAAGGAATATTTTTGCTGTAAAGATGTCAGACTTAAAATAGCTTTTTATGTTATTATGCTAGCATGAACATAATTACCTGTGAAAATTCAACTTTTAAAACTTCGCAAGTTATTTGAAATTTACGAATTTCTTAACATGGCAGAATAAGGCAAACTTTTGCATAAACATCCATTTTTAAGGATATTTTCATCGTTAAGATGTCAGACCAATTTTAAAGTATTATTTAGGTTACTGGCATTGACATAATTGACTATGAATTTTCTAATTTAAAAATTTCGTAAGTCATTTGAAAATTACGATTTTTTTAACATGACAGAATCGGGCAAAATTTCGCATAAACACCCATTTTTAGGGATATTTTCACCGTAAAGGTATCAGGCCAATTTTAAAATGTCGTTAATAATACTCGCTTAAACATCATTGACTACAAATGTTCTAATTTGAAATTTTCGCTTATTCTGAAATTTGAAATTTCTCATTGTAGCAGAATAGAGCAATATTTCACATGAATTTGCATTATGGGAATCATTGCATTGGAAATATTATGGAATTGCATGAAAACAAAAATACGAAACTGAACCTAATAAAATGAATTAACAAATCAGGTGTATCGAATTAAACTGTGAGTAGCCCATTAGGTGGGGCATTTCAGCCTCTCACCGTGTCCAGCGATGCGTCAAATTCATTTCTCTTAACATGAATATATGTATCTCATGTACTCTGAATTTATGACAACATATATATGATAGGGAACAGACCTGAGTCTACCTTTGCCAACTAGTTTTCTATTATCGATTTATTTATACAAACATATAATTAATAATTATCGGTATTGTAACCATTAATTCCTTTTCATGTTTCAGTTACTTGAATTACTTGTATAAAAGATTTTTCACACAACATTTCTTGGAAAACTATTTAGATGATAACTGATAAATAGGTATTAAAACAATATTTAAAAGAAAAATCACGAAACGCAATTTACTAACTGAAGTACCATAAACTTCAAATAAGTTTTTTCTTTTTTTCTTCCACGCTTAGTGAACATCAGAAAATTTAACATCATTATTAGTTTATTTATATTACAGAACTTTAAAAATCAAGGAAAATATTATTGAACAGGAAAACTGTTTTTGCACGAAAGTATTTTGGAACATATTCTATTTCATGTTTAATGCACGAACGCTTATTTGTAAAAAGAGTAGTTCAGTAAAAACAAAGAAACAAACAAAATAATAATAATAATAATAATAATAATAATAATAATAACAGCATGTTTGGAATTAGATTTTTTTTTTTTTCCACATTCAGAATGTCGATTCGAGCTAGTTCATATGTCATATTAATAAAGCTGCTTATTTATATTATAATTTAGTGTAATTTTTATTTATTTATTTACTTATAAACCCAATTTTTATTTTATGGATATATTTTAATGACCCCTGGCTTGTGTTCTTTTAACATATTCTATTTCATGTTTAATGCACGAACGCTTATTTGTAAAATGAGTAGTTCAGTATAAACAAAGAAACAACAACAAAATAATAATAATAATAATAATAATAATAACAGCATGTTTGGAATTAGATTTTTTTTTTCCCACATTCAGAATGTCGATTCGAGCTAGTTCATATGTCATATTAATAAAGCTGCTTATTTACATTATAATTTAGTGTAATTTTTATTTATTTATTTACTTATAAACCCAATTTTTATTTTATGGATATATTTTAATGACCCCTGGCTTGTGTTCTTTTAACATATTGGGTTGTTCGATAAATAATGTCGTTTTTTAAAACCCATGTTACAAAATTGTAAATAATTGTGTTTATTTTTGTATAAATTCTTTCAAAGAGGCTTAGTAAGTTGATAAAGTGCTAATTTTGTGCATTTCTAGTCGTTTTAGCATTGAAATAGCCTTATTTTCCCTTAAAAACGCTTTAAAAAGCCCCAATAAGGCAGGTAATGGATTTGCCGCCAAATTTGGCGATTTTTTCCCACCTTGGCGATTTTTTGGCGACCTTGGCGAGAAAATCCTTATAAGGGACATACCAAATATGGAAGCTCTAATCTCATTGACTGATGAGATACGGAAATTTCCGGAACCTTCCACACTTTTCTACAGGGGTATATAAGTAGCGTCTTCCCGCCAAGACAGTCAGTTCAGTTCTCAGCCAACTTCGCTAATGCTTGCATTGTTTTGAGCCTCTTTGAAAGACACTTGCTTTAAGTGTTATTGCTATACAATTTGTACTGTGGATTTGCTATTGACAGCTGTTGTTTAAGCTGTGTTTACTAGTTGAATTGAAGCTGATACTTGGTTTATAGACCTGTATTTTTCTGGAACTTTCTGTGAATAAATTACTGAATTTTTGTACGTTTGGCCTTTTATTCTCGGACAATTCACGAACCCCCAATTACGCAACAATATATCATATTAATAAAGTTGCTTATTTATTTATATTATAATTTAGTGTAATTTTTATTTATTTATTTATAAACCCAATTTTTATTTTAAGGATATATTTTAATGACCCCTGGCTTGTGTTCTTTTAACATATTGGGTTGTTCGATAAATAATGTCGTTTTTTAAAACCTTCGCTTCTATAAACCAAGGCTTCTCCGATGTTGCAGTGGCGTATCGTGAATGACGTTTAGGGCATGCTCCACATGAGTAGTTAGAAACAGTACATTAAAACTGATATTTAAGCATCTTATTGGCTAATTCGCTTGTTTCGAGAAACAACGTTGATATTACAACATTTAAACAGCAATCAAATGCACGAGCTTTCCATGATAACTGTTTCTAGCTACCAGTATGGAGCATACCCAAAACGTCACTCACGATACGTCACTGCGATGTTGGTACCACAACCGATTTTGCCAAAACTTTGGAAACACATTTGTACACTGGAAATCAACTAATACATATGAAAAGATATTTAAAAGGTAAATAAAATGGTGATTTTGCAAGAAATCTGTAGAACCACTTTTTAAGAAATCGAATGCAGACTTAAAATTTTACTACGAAATCAGGTCACCTAACAATTTTCCTGCAAGTAACCAACAAATACATACAAAAAGGCATATGCAAGATGGTGTATATGACGAATTTAGAGAAAATCGTTAGAACAATTTTTAAGATACGAACTTAAATAAAATACGACCTGACTTACAACTTTCCAATTTTTTACCAAAATCTGTTACACACATCTGCACACTTGACTTGTCTTCATTATAAAGTTCTGTTGTGTTGTACTTTTTTCGTTCTTGAGATGTGACAGACAGAAGATCCCCCCCCTTCCTACGCACACACACACACACACCCTTCCCCGCATATGAATTGTGTTCAAAGAATTATATTTCGCGAATAAATCCAGCACAGCCTTGCGAATTTTCGCTCTTAAACATTAAGGTAGGGAAAAAAAAAAAAAAAAAGAAAGAAACCTTAATCGCTAATTTCAAAAACTTTGCGAAACTCTCGCCCAAGAAAAAATCAGTGCTCCCATATGCAGTTTTTGAGATACGGACTTAATACTTCCAGTTTTTTATGCCCAACTTTCAGTTTTCTATTTTTTTTTTTTTTTTTTTCAAAAACTGATAAACACATCTGTACACCTGACTTGTCGCAATTATAAAGTTCTGTTTATTTATTTATTTTTCTTTTTGTTGATGTAACAGACAGAAAATTCCCCCTTTCTGATCAACACATACACATATATGCACACTGACCAATCTCTGAAAAATACATATTTGGACTCAGAAGATCTTAAAACATATAAATTAGGTGAAAAATCTATATAATTTTTTTTTACTGAATTACAATATATTTATTACCTATGGTAAGCGGGTGTTGAAAGTGAAAAGTGGTATAAAAAAAAGACTGTGCTAATCTCTACGGTACTACAGCACCTAGAATACATAATGTGGCAACCATGTGTTAAAAGATTAAGCCTCTTACCAGAGGTTAGTACGATCGACAGTCTTGCTTGAAAATCTGAAACTAATGTATTTTTTGGTTACTTATGAGCCTCTATCACATGATTGAGCCTCTATCAAATGATTGCTCCGACGAAATTGGGTAGAGCCCATCAACTCTTATGCAGTGTTTACGCTTTCAACAAGAATGTTGATCGCAGTGCTATCTCGAAGCCTTAATTTTCCGAATAGTATTTTAAGCATTATGGATTATAAGCAGTTGCCACATTGCATATTCTAGGCGTTGTAATGGGACCTACAGTTTAGAGTTGATTTCAAGTTGATACAAACATCCATTCCCAAGCCAAGATTCAAACCCTGCAACTAAAGGCCACGGTGCTAATCATTCCTACAAGAGTTGGGGGAAGGGGAGATAACCATTCTTGTATAAAAATGAATCGTGTAAAATGGTTTGGAACTTACTAAACTGAAAAACTTATAAAACAGCAATTTATATTAGCGTTTTAAAAGAAAAAGCAGCTGGTGTAAGAATGGATTTCAACAATGCTTTTCAATTTGGTCGCAAGTATTAGTGTACAAAGCTTACAATTTCCTATTTTGAAAAACAGCAAGATGTGTAATATATTTTTCTGCCTTATTTCTTCCACTTTGTGTAAAGTTTACACTTTTACATGAGTTCTACAGTATTGTGTATAATTCTTTTTTTTTTTTTTTTTTTTTAAGCATTGGAAATTCTGCTTTTATTTTTTTATTTTACTTTTTAACCTTTTTTCTGGTTAAATTTTTATTCCAACTATATTTATTTATTGAAAATATATTTGCATAATTTAAATGGACAAAACACCAATAAAATCTTTGTAAAACTCTCATTCAGTAACAATTAATGGCTAACCTGATTTTGCTACCTCAAACTTCGGCAATTTAAATGCAATACCAACATCCACTTTTAGTTTTATAAAGTGTTAATACTGAACTCTCTCTAATAATACAAATATAAAAATCTAAATAAAATAGTTATTTTAGTCTAAGTTTATTCATACCTTTATAATAAAAGTTTAAAACTAAACTAAATATATAAGGGAGTAATTGATAATAAAAACTCCTTTCTCATACATATCTAACATGGAAAAGTCAGTACATAACACATTTATAATTATCATTTATAATTATAATTATCATAATATTATTTGTACATTTACAGAACTACAGAAAAACAACATTTTATAATATGCTTCTTTCGAAAGTATGAATGAATCGTGTAAGTGATCCGAATTCATATTCATATCCGAATTCATTCACTTTCATATATTAAAAAAAAAAAAAAAAAGAATTTGTGACAAACAAGTATCATTATAAAAACCTTAAATGCAATATTATCATCTTTTCGTATTATATAATTCACATTAAAAACATTGCAACGCATCTTTATATACGAAATTGAGTATTTAGTTAATTTTCAGTACGATGTGAACTTTTAAAATTCTGATTGATTGAATTTAAAGCATCCTTATATGTAACTGGCCAAAGTAAATAAATACCATCACTCAAATAAACGTATAGTTACAAAGCAGAAGAAAGGTACAAACAGGAATATTTTGAATAAACAGAATAAGATACATAACGCAGAAAAAAAAAAAAAAAAAAAAAAAAAAAAAAATGCAGCTTCCTATGCTAAAAGATAATGAATTATACACAATAATGTAGGACACATGCAAAAGTGTAAACTTTATAAAAAGTGGAAGAAATAAAACAAAAGAATCTATACGCACCTTGATGCGGTTCAAAGAAAGATATTATGAACTTTTTAAGCTAATACTTACAATCAAATCGAAAATCCATGGGAAAATCGGAAGAACAAAAACAGTTTATGTATAGAACGAAACAACCGAAGCTAGACAATAAACACGAACGGACGTCTCTACGCTACGGAAAGGAATAGAGCCTACTTCGAATGCTTCGGATTGGCTCAAAGCAAAGCGAGTGCATTTCACTAATTGGTCTCTGGTTACGTCTAAAGAAAGGAATAACCTTCAGCGCATACTCAGATCATACGATTTTGGCATTAAAGAAAGTGCTTTGTGTTTTAATATATACGATATATATATATATATATATATATATATATATATATATATAATTTAGAAAATATGATGAAACTTGAAGACAAGTGGGCGTGTATAACAAGAAAAAACGTTAAAAAAAGTAACGAGTTATAGTAACGATGAACAATTGTAAAAAACAACACTACATGCGAAAAACACCCTTCCGCTTCCTCTTCAGTGGGTGGGAGCAGCAGAACAGACAATAAATTAAATTAAAAGAGGCCTAACAGGTTTCGGAAACATGGCGAAACTAGCATACTCCCAACAAAATCAAGAATAAATTACTGGCAAATTAGATATAACAAAATTGGTGCTTCATAAAAGTAACATAACTAAATTAATATAATAATCCAAAAACTACAAAGTCGATATTTGTGACAAAAATAATTTAACAAAAGGACATGCTAGATCGTCATGTTCCCACCCAGACCTGAAAGGCAAAAAGATTGTAATGAACTGAACTTACTGCAATGTAGAAATAGGTCTTTAGAGCAAAAGCAGATGATTCACATGTAGTGGCTCAATACTGGCGCTGTCTTGTCCGATGTTCCAAAATCATAGTCCAAACTCTCCGAGTCGCTCAGCACCAAGTAGCTGCAGTCCGACATAAGGCGTTCCACAAGTTGGACTTTGGCCATGAGTCTTCATCAGCAAGCACTACTAGACACCAAGAACCATAAGTGAAGAAACCTTACCGCAGCTATCACCCCAATCGCAAACACTTATTAAAATTATTGGTGTAAAACTTTATGAAATTTAATGGATAGTTATTATTGTAATAAAGATTAGCAATGAATTTAAAGACTTGTTTATTGTAATTTGAATATTTATTGCATATCTTATAGAATCTATTTAGTTGACCAATCAAAATATTAATATAGATTTTTTTATGCAAATTACTATACCAGTGAGGCATGCTGTAACTATTAAATGAAAAATCTTTCTTTTTGTCATATAGATCCAGATTTAATGTATTATGTTGTACATCCAGAAAAATATCTAAGAAATTAACACAGTCATCTTCATTATTAGTTTTATTTAAATTTAAACAGGAAGGATATATGTCTTTAAAAATATCTGTAAAATTAAAATTTAAGACTAGAATATCATCTATATATCGATAAATTTTCAATTTTTTGTTGTAATTGATAACATAAGTATATTCATAAAAGAATAAAAATAAATTAGCGGCTGTACTGGAGTAATTGGTGCCCATTCCGATACCATGTACCTGTTTATAAATTTTATTATGAAATGTTAAGAAATTATTGTTAAAACAAAAATGGCAAAGACTTAAAAATAAATCTCTATCAATTCTTAATTCATTTACAATACCAAAAAAGTCGAATAATTTAATTAAAGTGCTATATAATAAATCAATAGGGATATTGCAAAACAAATTTTCGAAATCAAACGTTTGTACAGAAGTAGGCGTGTCTATATTATTTAACTTTTCAATAATTTCATAACTATTGTCAATACACCAAAAATAACTAGAATTTTTATATTTATTTTTTAGAAAGTCATAAATAAGCTTTAAATAAAATTGAAGTTTAATATTGAAACATTTATTAACGCTGCCAACAGTACAACAAATATAACGGAATTTTATTGGATTTTTATGGAATTTAGGTGTTAAAAATAAAAAAGGAAATTTTTTATGATTTGGTAAAGTAAAATGTTTATTGAAAAGGCTTTTACATTTCTTGATATAAGCAGAACTTTTATTATATATGGAATTGCTGTCCAGGTTATATTTTTCATAATATTTTAAATTATTAAATTCTGAAAATATTTTTTCAGCATAAAATTTTTTACAAATGATGGCGTAATTATTGGCAGCCTTATCAATAGGTACAAAAATAAAATTTGTTTGCATATTTTTAATAAAACTTAAGTCATCTTTACTTAGTTTTTGATATACATAATTACTTTGATTTAGATTTAATTGAATAAATTCCCTAAAATATTTAATTAGATGGTATTTCCATTCTACAAAAGCTTCAAACGGTACATTAAATTTATAAGCTATTTTCAGTATAAAATCATTAGTATCTTTACAAAAAGTATCAAGAGCTTTTTTGGGATTTATATAATAGTTAGGTCTAAATTTTGTACCAAGACTCAAAAACTGCCTTACATTCTCATTTTCAACAATATTCAAGTCACCAGTTATTACATGTCCATGATCTTTATTGATAAAATTTTTGAAATTCACGTTATGTCAACAACACTTATTTTCGTCATCAAAATCCTCAAAAGCAAACTTCCTGTAATTAAAAACTCTACAACTAAAAGGTTGTGTGTATTTATAGGTAATTCTGATAGGATAATTCTTTAATGGAAAATAAATTGCTATATCTTTAATTATTGTATTTATATTTAGATTATTAAAAGATTTTTGTTGAAAAAGAAGAATGAAGTACAGTACATCGTTATAAAGTTTGCATGATTTCAATTTAAAATTCAATAAATCATTAATTAAGTCTTTTAATTGTTTATTTTTAAAATTATACTTCAAAGCAAAAGTTTTAATTTTTTTAAGTTTACTAATTTTTAATTCAAAAATATGATTTTTAACAGTTTTGACGTTATAATTTTTTAAGAAATCGTTTTCAATATTTTTTAACCAAATAGAAGCATCCAGAAAATTATTGTTTTTACTGTTAATACGAGAACCTCTTTTACCTCTCTGTATTTTGATAAGATTATTGATTTCAAACAAAAAACCATAAATATTGTCAACTTGATTAACATTAAGATTGTTCAATTTAGTATTAAGGCCATAAGGATATAAAGTTCGGTGTTTAAATATAAAATCATTTTCAACTGAGAGTCTTTCTTTTTCATCATCAACATGAGCTAAAATTTCTATTAAGATATTATCAAAAGAGTGTTCCCTGAAATGTAAAATCTCAAAAGACGGATAATCAGCTTTTTTAACTTGTGCTCTATGTAAATTAATTCTGATGTGTAATTCTCCTGAAGTTTGGCCAATGTAACACTGTAAGCAAATACGTCAAGTAATTTTATATATAATATTATTGAATTTTCAGAATGTTATAAGATTTGTATACGACTGAGCAGTAATAGCGGGACTCTTCACACAAGTTTTACAAAGTTTACTTTTACATTTATAGTATCTCATAATATATTGTTTGTGAAGCTTATTTATTAAATGATTTTTGTAGGTACATAGACCTAATTGCATTAACTAGAAAAATGAACAATAAACAAGAGAAGTAAAACAACAAAGCACACCCACAAGAAATGAAACTTATACTATTACTGACATGCAATGTTAGCGCAAATGCAGCTTAAGACCATTACATATATATATATATATATATATTAATTACTTATTAATAAAAGTGTATTTGTATAAAAAAGGCGCCAAAGGCAGCACTAAAAATTATACAAAAATATATAATTTAGAAAATATGATGAAACTTGAAGACAAGTGGGCGTGTATAACAAGAAAAAACGTTAAAAAAAGTAACGAGTTATAGTAACGATGAACAATTGTAAAAAACAACACTACATGCGAAAAACACCCTTCCGCTTCCTCTTCAGTGGGTGGGAGCAGCAGAACCGTGTAGAATACCTGTTCTGCTGCTCCCACCCACTGAAGAGGAAGCGGAAGGGTGTTTTTCGCATGTAGTGTTGTTTTTTACAATTGTTCATCGTTACTATAACTCGTTACTTTTTTTAACGTTTTTTCTTGTTATACACGCCCACTTGTCTTCAAGTTTCATCATATTTTCTAAATTATATATTTTTGTATAATTTTTAGTGCTGCCTTTGGCGCCTTTTTTATACAAATACACTTTTATTAATAAGTAATTAATATATATATATATATATATATATATATATATATATATATATATATATATAATTTGAATTATTTAGTACCATTGTAACAGTCAGCAGGCAAAAGATAGATGAAAATACCAACATAAAATTAAATTTTAATTGAGATTTATTTCGAATAAAAATAGTCACGGTATTAATTTAATTTGAGTACCAATGATTAGTAAAAACATCTTAAAGTACTTACGCAGAAGAGAAATGACACTAACATAACACATAAGCCTAACGATGAGAGAATTTGCAAAAACTATAAATTATTAGTAACAGTCAACATTTTAGAGAAAAGAGAAAGGATAAAATTACCAAAGAGTTCCGTTAAGAGGGAAAAAAAAGGGGGGGGGATTCATGAATTGAAAATTGGAATTTTAAATGCTGAAAAATAGAAATGTTCACTCATCAGGAAACTTGCATTTCTATCAGCATATGCAAGATTTCGGAAAACTGTATGGCTAATTCCAGCAAATATACAGCTCAAGTCTCTATCTTGCAACAAAACCAAATAAAAAAGGAAATTAAATTAATCAATAACACACACCAAATTTAAACAAGGAATAAGTAATTTAAGCATTCCACGTGTTAAATGATACTTACGGAGATAGTAGAAATAAACAGGTTGCCAAACGAACATTAGTAAAAAGAAAAGATTAAAAGTTTAGAAACGATTAATCGATTTAGGTGCTACTGAAATACTTTAATTGATTGCATTATTTGTTAATTATTAATCTTTAAAAGCTTTTAACAAGTTTAAAAAGGTGATGGTTACTTTTAACGTTAACCTTCTTAAAGTTCAGTTTATTTTTAACTTTCAACGTAGCGTAAGCAAGCGCCATCTCACGTGAAAAAAAGAGATTTACTTTTAGGTAAATACCTAAAATGTACGATTTAACTTAGAATTTTTATTTAGTTGAGTTAAATTTTTAAGCAATCTCATCCAAAGGCCAACATGTCATGATTAAGACATTATGATTATTGGTGTATTAATTATTATTTATTTTAGTTTTTTTTTTCTTTAAATTTTTAGATTGTAATTTTTTTAATGAACCCACCATATTTGATTGTTCATGCAATGAAATCTGAAGTGTGAATAATTAAACAAATTGTAAGTAGGAAAAGTTGAATCTTTCATAGCATCAACCAGAAAAAGAATATGTATCCTGCAATTGCAATAATACTATGCTTCCTTTTTTTAAAAATTAAATTCATCATCCGTCCCAACCTCCACATTTTTTATTTTATTATATATATATATATATATGTATTGTAATATAATATTATTACTGCAAAAATTTTAAATTTAAAGATGATTTAATTTCAGTATTCAAACAATTATTCTGATCAAAAACGAAGACCATCCAAATATATATATATAATTTGAATAATTTAATTCCCTTGCTAATACGTTAATCTATATACTATAGCTGTTGTTACACATATTTTTACAACTTTATATATTATTGAAAATATTTCTTTACTATATTTTCACATATACATCTTTACTTCTAAAAATTTTTCAGTTTTTTTAATCCACATATATTCTTCACGTACCCCCCCTTTTTTTTTTTCCTGTGTGTGATAATGATGAATAACTTCTATTAACTGCTCAATTTTAAAATGAAAACTAATTTGTTTTCAGTAAGGCACAAATTATTTATTTAAAATTTTTCTTTTTCTTTTTTCATTTTTAGTCATGATTTTTAATTACTATTTATATATAATTTCATGATATATACTTTTCAAATGAATTATATAATAATAATGGTAAATATATTTTTAATTAAATAATGTATTTTGATTTATTTTTACATATTTACAAGATAATGATAAAATTCTAAACTATTACATCTTTTATGAAGTTTTTACCTTTACATACCTCAAATAAAAATCATAAATAAAACAGGATTAAAAAATTAAATTGTCTTACAAATGTTTAAAAAATAATTATCAGATTCTTGTATTTCCTAAGGTAAGTATTTTTACTGTATTCCATGCATGTGTTCTTCTGCATATTTTTAAAGAAATAACCTACACTGTCATTTAACTGAAATGTCTTACGATTAAATAACATAAATTTTAAATAGTTATTTTCAATACTAATACACATTTTTACATTTTTCTCTCTGGGCTATGTTTTGATAATGGCCTCACAACTCATTACTTAACCATAGTCTCTGTTGAGTCACCACTCATTTATTCTCAGGCTTAATTATTTGATAATAGAATATGTTTTTATCATGGAGGATTGGAATTATATTTATCTCAATGTTAAAGCATTTCCAATTTATTAAGATATAACTGCAATAATTTCATAGCGATTCTTAACATTAATACACATGGGTTATATTAAAATATATTATATATATATATATAATAAACCTTGAAAATTTGTAGAAATAAAACTTTTTATAAAAACCTTGAAACAGAGTATTTATAAACCATTGCGCAAATGCAGCAAAGGGAAATATAAAAGCAAAAACAATAAACAAACTGATAATAAATGAAAAGTAATCCCAAAACACATTGGGGCCTTCTTTAGGGAACCCCCCCCCCCTCACGTAGGGAATACAGGGATGAAAGTTCCTCAGTAAAGTCAGTAAAAGTCAGTATTTTTCAGATTGATCACTATTAGTCAGTATTTTAGGAATTTAGTCAGTAAAGTCAGTATTTTGGGCCAAATAAAATATTCATCGGTAACATTGCAATCCTAAATTTTGCCAACATAAAAAAACATTTAGAATATTTATTCATAAATTCACCAAACGTGACAATTCATTTTAAATAGTTTGGAGTATAAAGTTTATTTTTTGTATCAACTACGTGAAAAATGCCTGAACCAGAAATCGAACTCGGGTCCTCCACTTAATGTGCATATGTTCTTCCAGTTAACCCCCCTGGCTCTGGCTGATAGCCAGCTCTGCAACTTGCCAATGGCTATTCTTTAAGAAATGTCGAACTGGTTATCAGCCTGGGTAACTCAGTGGAGAAACATCTGCTCGTTAAGCACAGGACTTGGGTTCGATTTTCAGCTCTAGTATTTTTTGTAGTTGTATAAAAAATCAACTTTACACTCCAAACTATTTAAAATACGGAACATTGTTATTTCTTTAGGGCTAAGCACATGTTCTTAAATATTGCACATTTTGTCATATTGTGCTTTTTTTTTGGTACCTAGTGATATATGCAAACTGACCGATTATTTGGGACTATATCCAGAATAATCATTGACTCCTTTAAAATAGCCCATGCTTTGAGGAAGCTACAAATAAAATTAAAGAAACTACAGAATCTAAATATTAGACCATCCAAATGTTGCAAAAAATATTTTAAAAGAAAATATCTCCTTCCCCCCTCCCCCAGTTTAATGAACTAAATATTTCTTTCAATTTAGTAACAGTACATTAAACAATAATAGTAAGATTTGATGCAGAAAGACAGGCTTTTTTTTTTCCTGAAAATTCCCACTCATAAGATAAATACTTTCATATTGTATTGTCATTGACTATGGAGTAATGTCTATAATATGTTTAAAATCAGTTTGACAGAAGTGCATTAAATATGGAAGCAAGATTTAACACAGGCAGAGAGATTTTTGCCCTGAAACCTGCGCCTGATCAGATTAGATTCCTAAAAGTATTGATGAATGTATTGTGATCGACTATAGACTCAGATGCAAAATTTGAGTAAAATCATTTAAGCAAAAATAATTAAATATTAATCACAGGATATGTCACATGTAGACAAATTGTTTGCTTCAGGTAAAATAGATTCTGAATATGCTTTCATATTGTACTGCCTTTCACTATTCACTTATGTCTAAAATTTGAATCAAATCGGTTCTGCAGAGATGCATTAAAAAAATAAATGCTAGATTGCACAAGCTGACTGGTATTCGCCTCTATAACCTGCTCTTGGTAAGATAAATCCATCAAAATGTTTGCATATTATATAGCAATCGACTGTGAACATATGACACTTAGAGCAAAATATGTTCAATGGATGACAGATTAAAAACTGACAAAAGCATTTGATTCAGATGGATAGAAAAATGACCAACCTAGTTATATATGGAAATAATAATTTGTAGTTTTCTATAGTAGAAGAAAGTTTTTGATTTCTAAATATTTTTCATTCCTCCCCCCCCCGCTTTTTTTTTTTTTTACCCATCGATTTAAACGTTTTAAAGGTGTGTCTGACATAATTTGACCATTATTAGGAAATGTACGTCAGTCTGTCTCGGTGCCTATGGTTACAAAAATTTTGAGAAGTCTGTTTTCTCATGAACCAATAAAATAGATAAAATAGACAAATTCAACAAAATTTTATATTTGATTGCATCTTGATTTTATTGGTACTGACTACATATTTGGATATAGAGATACAGCAGGTTTTGTTACTATACTGCAATTTGCCCTGTTTACGAGAAGATATATACTCAGGTTCTATAGTGCATAACTCCATAAAACCTGATATGCATGATGGCTATAAAGAAATATTATGTTAATTCAATTTGAGTACATATAAGCCGAAAGGTGACATTTGTTATGCTATAATTTATCCATGTTTAATGCAATATCGAGGGCCTGATTAAGCTTTTAAATTACGGAGAATTCAGTATCATTTCGAGGCTCTCTTTCATTTAAAAAAAAATCTTGTTTCCCTATTACACATTATAATATAAAAATACTATAGACCGAAAATCAATGTGTTTTTATAGGTTTTTTTTTTTTTTTTTTTTTCCTTTCTCATTCATATGTCTGGCAGTTTCTACCCACAACATTAAAATCATGTATCTTATTGATTAAGAAAATTCAAAATTTTTTGGTTAAATAATAGAATTCCGAAATAGTTAGTACTTTATCTAATTTTAGGGAAACTTTCTCAGAAAAAATTTCAATTTCAGTATGAAAATCTGAAACTGCAATTCAAGACAGATTTTAGGAATTTTGGGACTCCCTCTTAAATTTTAGAGCAGAAGCTTGAGGTTCTTGATACTTTTTGGCAATCAGATCCTGGCAATATCTCAACTTCTGTGATATAAAAATCTGCCAGACCTTGATAGGTGATATGATATAGATATTATGAAAATTATGCTAAATCATTGGAGGTGTATATTCGACGTCAAGTAATAAAATATTTTTTATTTAAAGGTAGGTTGTATCTTAATTCAATTCTAAACTCTCTTTTTAATATAAATTTTTTATATTTCTTTTTTCTTATCATAAATTAGGCCAAATAAAACATTCATCGGTAACATTGCAATCCTAAATTTTGCCAACATAAAGAAACATTTAGAATATTTATTCTTAAATTTACCAAACGTGAAAATTCATTTTAAATAGTTTGGAGTATAAAGTTTATTTTTTATATCAACTACGTGAAAAATGCCTGATCCAGAAATCGAACTCAGGTCCTCCCCTTAATGTGCGTATGTTCTTCCAGTTAACCCCCCTGGCTCTGGCTGATAACTAGCTCTGCAACTTGCCAATGGCTATTATGTAAAAAATGCCGAACTGGTTGTTACGTATATAATAAAATATTTCTTAATACTTAAATAAAATAAAAATAACTTATAATCTAGGAGCCAGGAACTCGAATAAAACAGGGCTCTTTCTTACATTTTCGAATCCTTTATGTACATTTTGTATTTACAGACTAGGCTATGTACAAAACAATCTATTTACATATGCTGGAATATTACGTAGCAATACATAAAATATAACTAAGTAAAGGCATCTTTCTTTTCGTATCATTATGACAGATACCAGCGTAGCTCAGCTCTTCCCGCTGAAATCTCAAAGTAAAAACTAAACTTTTTCTTCTTTCGTAACCAGCGCATGCGCCTCTCGCACAATACTAGGAGGTGTTCGTCTGAGAACCGAAACTCTTTTCCACATTTTCTCCCACCTTTTGAGTGCATAATCTGAAAATAAACTCAAAACATACTTAAATACATGATACTAAAATATGAACTTAGATGAAAAACAAAATGAATAAAAAAAAAATTAAAGTCACTTGATGAAGTTACAGTCTTAGGAGAATTTTTACAGTCCTTCCACTACCACTGCTCGTTGTTACAGGAACATTGTCATCACTTTCATTATCCGTTTTGGTAGAATGGTCTAGTTCAAGTCTATATAAACGTTGTATAGGACGCAAAAATTCGGCTTTTTCAGTTTTCACCACAGCAAGTCTTGTTATGCCATCACGTCCAGGGATCAATTTCAACACTCTGGCCATATTCCAGAAGGCACGTTTTTTGTTGTCACCCTCTAATAACACAACTTCGCCCACTTCTAGCGACTTATCCTTGTAGTTTCTTATGGACTGTTGACGTAGATATCCTAAATATTCCGTGCGAAATCGTAGTCTGAGGTTCTCTCTGATTTTCTGTAGATACTTAGCTCGTTTACTGAGCTTCTTTTTGTCCAAAATGTCAATGTCAGACACACCAGAATGGGGAATTTCGTGCAGAAACATCTCGGGAGTTAAAGGGGATAAACTGTTCACATCTTCGGACACGTAAGTAAGTGGTCTACTATTAATATTTTTTCACAATTGCAGAAAATGGTTTGCAGTTCTTCATAACCAAATGCAGCACGCCCCAAAATTTTTCTTAAGATTTGTTTAACCATTTGAATGAGGCGCTCCCATTAACCTCCCCACCACGGAGCGGTCGGAGGGTTAAATTTCCACTGAATTTTTTGTTCAGCAACTTTGGAGCTAATGCTCTCCCAGTCTAGTTCATGTAAAAGCTTCTCTGCTCCCCTAAAGTTCGTACCGTTGTCTGAATATATAATTGATGGTCTTCCATGTCGTGAAATGAAACGCCTTAATGATTGCAAAAAAACCTCGTTTGTTAAAGATGTGATCAACTCTAAATGAATTGCTCTATAGATGGCACAGGTAAACAGTACAATATAAGATTTTTGACCTCCTTTCAAATAAAGTGGTCCAGCTAGATCGATGCCTACGATTTCAAAAATAGCTGCATCGTTTACTCGTTCCTTTGGCAAAGGACCTGGTAGAACATCAGAATGTTTGACTTTAAATCTTTGGCATTTAACGCACTTTCGTATACAGTTTCGTATAGTCTTACGAGCTCTAATAATCCAGTATTTTTCTCTCAAGTATGACATCATCAAATTAACACCAGCGTGTAGTAATTCGTTGCGAGTATGCATTATTAACAGTCGAACCACTGGATGATTGGACGGTAGAATCACAGGAAATTAAAAACTGTTAGTGTCATTTCTACAAGAAATGTTGCAATTGCAATACTTTGTTGCAATTGCATCAAACATCTTATGTAAAACCTTTATTGCGAGAAGCTAAGTATGTGTGTGGGTTTTATTATTTTTTTCTGCATATTAATTAATTGGGGACACATTTTATAGAATGATATAAAAGAAAGCTATGTGATGGCTACTACATATTAATTATTTAAAAAACTGAATTACATCATACACCATTTTTTTAACTTTGTGAATTAACAAAATTTTATCACTAACTTATTAAAGAGACTTTAAAGTTGTCTGATTTTTGTGGAGAGTCCATTTTCAATTTAAATTTATTTGAGATACTCCCCTAACAATATTATTTCTCCATAACCAGTTAATGAAAATTATGCTTTTTTGTGTCTGATTGATAAAAAAAAGCAATGTTTTTTGTATACTGATGCAAAAAATCAGAAATATTCCAGCACTTTTTAAGACAACATTATAGTTAATCATAACTAATTGGTAAAATTTGGGATTTTTTTGAAAATTTTCAAAAATTGTTGACATGGGGAAGTGTTTCAATTACTAATCGGCAACATTATTTATTCTTCGAAACCTATTCATAAGTAATTCATCACAAATTAACAAAACTCTTGCTTTTTTTTATGCCCAATTGTTAAAATACGCAATACGATTGTGCTCTGTTCTGGAACCATTTTGGCACTGTTTGACATAATCTAAGTTTAATCATAGGTAATAGCAAATTTATGTTTTTACTGCCAATTGCAGAAATACAAATATTTTGCCACTAATAGACAGAATTTCAACTTCATTACTATTTTATTTTACTTATTATTACTTTTTTTTCAATGCTGATTGTAATTTCTGAAATATACATTAACTTATTGCAAATCAACTGCTGTTTTAGCTTCTATTTTCTGAAATGCATTATCACTTCTCTCTTAACTTAATTTAAAAGTAAATGGAGAGTACATTTTCCGATTTACATTCTATCTAGGCCAGGGCTTTCGCTATAAAATTTTGAATATTGGAATGTGCTCCAGCCAGTTAACGAAACTCATAAATTCAAAATCTTGCTAATACAGTGAAACCCCGGTCTATTGTTCCCGCATCTGTCGTTTTCTTGTGTTGGACGTTTTATTTCTATGGTCCCTACACAAATTGTATTTAAATAATGTTAACGAAACCCGCATGTATCGTGCTTCAGAAAGTCGTTTTCCTGCGTTCATCGTTGTAAAATTCTTCTCATGACCTTGTAATAATGCAGATGTTGTGTGTAGCAGAGGATGCGTCTGGTAGAAAATTTAGTGATAATATTTGCATTAATCAAGGCGTTACGACATGGGGTATCTTAAGCATAGAAGAAACGTGTGATTTAAAAAAATAAAAATAATGGGGAAGAAACAGAGGATATTTTTCCCTCCGATGACTCAATTATGGAGTTTAAAAATGCATGAACTTTTATATAAGCACATGAAGTTTTAGAAAAGGAACAGAAAAATGTTGTAGATTTGGAAAAATTCCTGTTTAATTTACAAAAAAAAACAAAAAACCCAACAAAAAATTTTTAGTTTTTAAAAATAAATTTTACTTAATGTTCTACAACACTGATTTATTTCTTTGATAGTTTGAAAAGTAACAAATTATTTTTTATTGGTAGTATACTGTATATATTGTTTGTATTAATTCATAAACATTGTTTTCTTTGTGTCTTGACTTTAACCCGCACTCGTCGTTTTCCACATCGTTTTCTGTTTTCCTCGCACCCCGTGAAAAACGATGGATCGAGGTTCTACTCTATAAAATTGTAAATATCTATCAAGTTTTTTGTATGTAAAGTAGTTGAGTCCTAAGTATTTGGTATTAATCTAAACTTTAACTTAAAATTTTATTACTTATTCTCATTAAAAATCTCAGTTTTTAGCTCACTGAACAGTTTATTTATTATATTTTTCACATAGTTTATTAGCTAATAAATTTAAAAGTTTTTTTTCAAAATATACTTGCATTACAGAATTAATAGAAAAGGTTTCGTTGTATGACTTTTAATTTTTATTCTCTTTTCTAAAGTTAGTCAGTATTTTTTAAAGTTTAATCGGTATTTGGTCAGTATTTTTTCAATTTTGGTCAGTAAAATCAGTATTTTTAGACCTCTGATTCACTTTCATCCCTGGGAATGGAAAATGAGAATTTTCTGAAGAAACGTGTGCTTTTTAGCCAAAAAATACCTTTCTAGCCCCCGACTTCTCATAGACAAAAGCAAAAATATATAGCAAACGAATTCAAGGTTAGAATTGAATTAATACTGTTGCGTACTTGAGGGTTCGTAATTTGACCGAGAATGAAAGGCAAAACTTGCAAAAATTCAGGAGCGCTATTTATAGAAAATTCCAGAAGAATACAGGTCTATAAACTGAGTATCAGCTTCAATTCCTCCAATAAACACAGCTTAAATAACAGCCGTCAACATCAAATCCACAGTACAAACTGTATAGCAATAACACATAAAGCAAGTCTTATTCAAAGAGGCTCATAACTCCTTCAATAGCACTGCAAGCACTGACGAAACTGACTGAGATATGATCTGGGTTCACGCGCTGGAGCTCTTTTTATACATGTCTGCCGAATCCAGAATGTTCGGGAAATTTCCCGTAACACCTTAACCAATCACATGAGAGCGTCCATATTTGGTATATCGATAATAAGGATTTTCTCGCCAAAAGTCGCCAAAAAATTCGCCAAGGTCAAATTCGCCAAATTTGGCGCCAAATCCATTACCTGCCTTATTGGAGCTTTTTAATGCGTTTTAAAGGGTAAATTAAGCTATTTTAACGCGATAAAGAGCTGGAAATGCAGAAAATTGACATTTTATCAAATTACTAAGCCTCTTTGAAAGAATTTATACAAAAATAAATACAATTATTCTTCTACCACATTTTATGGAACCATGGAAGCCTCTGCGCAAGCGCTAATTCAACGAGTCCACGGTTAAAATAGGGGTGACAGTCATCCGGCTCATAGAGAATGAATGACAACAGAGCGCGAATTATTGGATGTTTTCAAAATCACAACCTGCTGGCCGAGCTGGCATTCCTCCAACATTTTGGACGCGTCGTCGATGGTAGTTTTAGGAAACGTGGCTGCACTGTGTTACAATTTCGTAACACTACAAAGCATTAGAAAAGCAATTGAATTCATAAATAAAGTACAATAGTAAATATATCAATATAAATATCTAAAAATATAAATATATATAAAGACAAATTTAAATGACAAGTAGATTGGAAAACATTGAACCCCCCCCCTCCCCCCCACTACCACCACCAAAAAGAGAGAAAATGTTTTATTTGAAGGTATGGATTAGTTTTTACAAATTCGCGGTATCCCGATCGGAACTAGCTTCTCGAGTGCCTTTTCCAACATTTTCTTTATACGTTTGAGAGAGAATTTAAAAACATTGAGTTTTATAGATATATGATGATGTAATATCAATAAACTGTGTAAATTTTGCGAAATATGCTGCTGAAATCTATACCTCCTACCTTTTCCTGAACCGAACTGACACTGAAGATAAAATTTCTTTCATGGATTTAAAAATTAAAAAAGTAGGAGAAAACTGGTTAATTGGTATTTATGATAAAAGACAGGATTTTTGCTTTAAAGTTTGTAATCTGACGAATTGGTTTTCCTGAATTAGTCATAGAGTTTTAAACAATATTATGTTTACCCAAATTAACATAATTAAAATGATTTACAATAACCATTTAGACCTGAATTTAGCTCTTGAAAATCTCAAAAACATTTTACCTGTCAACCGCTATCCTGCTTTCCTACTAGATAAACATTTCAATCTTCCTGAATATAATCTAGCTTAAGGTTTTTTCTTCATCTCGGGCGACATTTAAGAACTGGTATGAGGCCCTACCAGCAAAAGAGGGTTCTCTCTTTTTGGTGGTGGAGTGGAAGGAGGGTTCAATGTTTTTCAATCTACTTGTCATTTAAATTTTTCCTTTTATATATATACATATGTATATATTTATATTGTTATATTAATATATTTACTATTGTACTTTATTTATGAATTTAATTGCTTTTTTAATGCTTTGTATTAATTCAATTCTAATCTTGAATTCATTTGCTATATATTTTTGATTTCATGTATGAGAAGTCGGGCGCTAGAAACGTATTTTTTGGCTAAAAAGCACACGCTTCTTTAGAAACTTCTCATTTTCTAGTCCCTACATGGGACAGGGGCTTTCCTGTAGAAGACCCCCGTGTGTTTTGGGATTACTTTTCATTTATTATCAGTTTGTTTTTATTGTAAAGTACGCCTTTGGTACCTAATAAGCTACTTTAAACTTCGTTAATGTATTTCGTTTGAAATAACTGAGCCTTTTTATAAAATAAATATAAAGTTTAATTTTACTTGTATTTACACTATTTACACACTGAATTTCACTTGTATTTAACCCATTAGCAGTCGCTAGTTAGTCGATTTGCTGCCCTTCCTTCAGTTTTTCCAGATTTTTTTATTCAATAGCCACCAAAATTTTTTAGAAGAGGCATTTGATATACATAAAACGAGAATAAAATCAAAGAAACGTCGATCACATCACTTCTTAAAATTATTGGTGACAGTTAAATAAAAAGTACGCAATCTGTAATAGGTGGCGCTGTCTATAGCGACTACTAACGGGTTAAACAACCATATAATTAAACAATCGCCAAAGTTTGGTGACCATTTCTCCCAACCATCACACAAGAGAGAAAAATACCCAACTTCCAATTCATAGAACAACCGAGATTTTTCTTTACTTCTCGTGCTATTTTCAAGCAGTTCACTTTCTTTTTAATTTTTATTAGTTTTTCTTTCTTTAATAATTAATTGTTGAACCATGGATGAATATTATATGCTTCTTGGAATACTTAGCACGCTGTGACGTTACAGCTTCTCCTATCGCCCGGAGAGGCGTGCACTCGCTTGTGGCACAAAATTTCTTGCAACTGAGAGGTTTGGATAAGATAGGAAAGTTTGTCAAAATGCATACACTAAAATAATTTCAAACATTACATTAAGAAGATAAAATGAATTCTATATAATAGCAACAACTTAAGACTTTAAATATATAATATGTACGCTATATACATTTTTATTTTTATTTTAAACAACTCTACTTAAAGCATCCGCATTAACGCTTCACTGCACTATTTTTTTTTTTGTTTTGTTTTTTTTGATAAAAAATATATATATGATGTAAAATGATGAGAAAAGCACAGGAAAAATAAGCAAAAAATTCCTATTTGATATTTCATACAAGAAACATAATTTTTTAATTATGTTCCACATATGTTACAAAGAACATTATTTAAGTTGTCTTGAAAATTTCCCATTCTGTACCATGTTGTATAAATGTTACACAAATTAAAATTCACACGGGAAAGAATTTAAATATTTTTTTTATCTATTTATGAAACATTAAACCTTTATATTGCATAAATATTGATAATTAGAAGTAGATTATACATGCAAAAGTAGTAAAATATAAGAAAACATATATCATTAAGTGGTCACACTATCCTTTAGTATGAAAATCGAAAAAACAATTTTTACTTCGGTTCAAGCATAATGCTGCTCCACATTTTTAACACATAAAAAGTGATAATCCTTTACATTCGGGATTCTTGCATCTTTGGCGTTTATCCATGAACTCTGGCCAGTGCCCACTCTTATCTAAACGAATGTCTTTAGGAGGCATTTTTGTTGCAGATGCTTTGTGTTTTATAGCCTGTAATTTTGTTCATTTTCTTTGCTGGGTCTTCCTCTTTTAGCGGTGGTCAACCAACTTTGCACAGGCATATTCCTACTTCTTCTCTGAATTTTGCTAAGGAAATGCCATTTGTCATTACTCTTTTATATACAGGGTGACAAGAAATAACTTGGACACACATGATACATTATAACTTTTATGCTAATGAAAATATTACGACCAAACTTCAAAATAAATATGAATACATTATTTTGTCTATTTACAAATTTTCAAAGTGGCTACCTTTAGCCTTAATACAGAGCTTTAAACGTGTCACAAAATTTTCACAAACTATGAGCTACTCACTTACTGATATTTTATCCCATTCTTTGCATAAGGATTTCTTTAGGGATGCCAAAGTTTTATGAGGTTTAGCTCACACCCTTGTTTCTAAGATGGACCAAACAGAATAATCAAATCTGTTGGGTTCAAATCTGGGGAATACGGTGGCCATTCTTGAGGTCCAATGAAGTCAGGAAATTTTTTTGTACCAATCTTGAGTGCGTTTAGCTCTGTGTGCAGGTGCGGAATCCTGTTGGAAGGTTCATCTTTTGTTTCGAAAGAACTTTTGCGACCAAGGTAAGACAACAGCTTCCAAAATGAGTTCGCGATATGTTTGTTGATTAATCTTTATCCCTTGATCAACAAAAACAAGTGGTGTTTTCCCACTAGCACATATCCCACCCCAAACCACTACAGATTGCAGTCGTTGACGCCGTTCAACAATGCAAGAAGGTCCAGGTGCTACTGCTGACCAAACTCTATCATTATGGCTATTGTGAACTTGTTCAATCGAGAACAGTTTCTCATCTGTCAAGACAAATGTTTGCCATCGATCACATGCGGCCCGCTTTAACAGTTCAGTTCTTTACACCTTTGAAGTTTTGTGCGTTTGTTCTCTGATGTTAGCTTTTGAGCCTCTTTCATTTTGTAAGGGCGAAGACCAAGCTCTACTCTTGCCACCAAACATGCGGCTTCTCTATTGATTTTCATCTCTCTAGCAACCTTTCTCATTGAAATCCTAGGATTTCATTGTACTCGGTTTTTGATAACTTTCCGGTTTCTTCATGTGTTAACTGTACGCTTTCTTCCTCTTCCTGGCCTGTCACCATCATGTCCGAGTTATTTAAACCTTTTGATTCAGTATGAAACCGTCTGCTTAGGCACTTTCAATAGTTGAACAATTTCACATTGTTTCTTTTCTTGCTTATGTAATTCAAGTATGGTCGATCGTTTGTTAACCATAATAGTTATCACAACTAACTTACTTACACCTTTTTAGTTGCTTTCTAGGATCAATACTTAATGAAATAAATTTATAACTTTAGTGGTAGTTACTGATATTTCGTTTGAAACTTCGTCCAAGTTATTTCTTGTCACCCTGTAGTGTCCAGGCATTAACCATACTTACATCTAATAAATGATAAAATATTCTGAAATAATACTTCTTTGATCACATTTTATTTTTTTATCGACCAATACTGCTATAAAGAAGATCAATTCCACCTATGTGCTTGTTATATTGAATTACTACACTCCTTCTCATATTTATAAGGACACTTTATGTTTTGAAATAACTAATGTAAATATAATTGTGAACAATATTATACTAAGTGCACTTAATATATCTAACATTCTGAAAACCAAAACTGCTATAATTTTTTCAATATGAAACAAAATTAATAAAAAATAATGCAAAATATTTTTTTCTCCACGTTTTTAGATGTTCATTATTAAAGGGACAATCAAGATTTTTTTCGTTTTATTTAACTTTCTAGCAAATAAATTGCAGTGGACATGCGAATTTGTTAAATAACTGGACTCGATTAATTCATATATAAGCCTTCAATTTTTCTTGGACGGACATTACTGATAATTCCTCTCAAAAAATATGTACACCGTGACCAATAAGTTCTCACACAACTTTTGAAGCACGTTAAAATGTTGTACGTATGTGTTACTGTAGTCCCACTAATTTTGCAGGCAATTTAATGTAAGGTATAAAGCTATTGCATGTGTATAAATGTTGTACTAATTATAATTTTTCTTTACCTAGGTAGAATGAAGAAATTGAGAGAAATTGGGATAAATAAATTCATCAAAGGAGAGCAGTCGGGTGAAATTTTCAGAGACTTGAAAACCCTGGGGGTTAAGATAGATTTCATTAAAAAAAATATCAGAAGGTATAATGAGGCGTCCTCTGTCGATGACAGGAAAAGATCTGGCAGACCCGAGGTCCCTTCGGAGAAAAGAGGCTGTGAAAGGGGTCAAGGAAAGAATATGACGAAACGGACAATGATCTGCTAGAAAACTAGCACGATAGCTCAAAATACCGAGGGAATCATTGTTAAACATTCTGAAAAAATGATCTTGGGTGCAAGGCTTATAGAAAACGTAAAATTCACGGAGTTTTGGAGTCTGCTAAGATGAAAAGGAAGCAAATGGTGGCAGAAATTCTTGCTTAGCATGCTGGGGATGAATTTGTCTTTTCGAACGAGAAACTATTCATTTTACAGTAAAGTTTCTACGCCCAAAATGACAGAGTGTGGTCAGTTTCTATTGATAACATCTGTGAGAGCCAGCATTACTTTCCGCGTTTTCAAAATGTTTCGTCGCTGATGGTTTGGGCCGCTATTTCCAAAAGAGGAAAATTCCCGTTAGTCTCCATTGATAAGGGGGTAAAAATCAATGCCCAATATTATAAAACTGCGGTTTGGGAAAATGTTTTACTCCCAAATGTCCAGAGTACGTATGGGGCGAAATATTTCTGCTTCCAACAAGATGGTACCCCTTCCCATACCGCACGTATGGTTCAGGAGTGGTGCAGTCAAAATATAGCTGACTTTTTGCCAATGAACGAATGACCCCCAACTCTCCCGATCTGAACCCGCTTGATTGTTTTGTGTGGTCATATATGCTCTCCCAAGTGAATAACTATAAAATCACCGATTTGAGCAAATTCAAAAATGTAATTCAAAGGATATGGCAGGAAATATCAATGAAAGCCGTGCGTGCCGCATGTGATGGATTTGAAAAGAGGCTCAAGCTCGTTAAGAAATTCAAAGGCGGAATTATTCCAAAGCATTTATTGTAAAGATACTCAATGATTGCTACTTTAATATGATTCAAAAAGTTTTTGTATGATTTATTTTGCGTTATTGTATTTAAAATTTGAAAGTGTATGAGAACTTATTGGTCACGGTGCAAGTATGATAAATGTGTTTTTTAATGGTGGGATAATTTCAATCCGCCGTATTTCTAATGGAATTCGAAGATCTAAAATGGCTGAAGGAAAGGCGATCAAACGTTGAATTGCTGCGCTGGTTCAATAAGCGAGAGATCTGATGCAAAATCAGAGTGGTTTTACAGAGATCGAAGACTCATGATTCCTCTTACTGTTCTAATTAAAATAACTGCTGCTTAATTTGCTCGAAATTTTTAACGAAAGGTTGGGCTCCATATTTATGCATGTTTAAAATAATTAATAATATGTTAAAATGAATAAAAAACCTGTAATAATTATTAAGCATTTAATACAGGAAAGAACGTCTATGTTAAAGTTGAATAAAGGCAATATGAAATGGTAAAATGTTGCATTTTCGGATGACAAACATTTTATTCTTGATTAACCAAATGGTTTTAACAGTTACTGGCATGATAGCGAAAGACAGAGCAGAATTTTTAAAGGCAGATATGAATCGGGCATTTTAAAGGTGGATGTATGGTGCTCTGGAGAGCAGTTTCTACTGAAGGCAGAATGAATTTAGTAATTTTTTCTATTATTATGAATATTGTTACAAAATTGTAAATATTTGTGTTTATTTTTGTATAAATTCTTTCAAAGAGGCTTAGTAAGTTGATAAAGTGATAATTTTGTGCATTTCTAGTCGTTTTAGCGTTGAAATAGCCTTATTTTCCCTTAAAAACGCATTAAAAACCCCCAATAAAGCAGGTAATGAATTTAGCGCCAAAGTTGGCGATTTTTACCCACCTTGGCGATTTTTTTTTGGTGAACTTGGCGAGAAAATCCTTATTAGGGACCAAATATGGAAGAATCTCATTGGCTGATGAGATACGGAAATTTCCACACTTTTCTACAGGGGTATATAAAGACTGTTTTCTTCGCCAAGGCTAGGTCAGTTCAGTTCAGTTTTCAGCCAGCTTCGCTAGTACTTGCATTGATTTGAGCCTCTTTGAAAGAGACTTGCTTCAAGTGTTATTGCTATACAGTTTGTACTGTGAATTTGCTATTGACAGCTGTTGTTTAAGCTGTGTTTACTGGTTGAATTGAAGCTGATACTTGGTTTATAGACCTGTATTTTTCTGGAACTTTCTGTGAATAAATTACTGAATTTTTGTAACTTTGGCCTTTCATTCTCGCACAACTCACGAACCCCCAAGTACGCAACAGAATGCTGAAGGCAGAATGAATTTAGTAATTTTTTCTATTATTATGAATATCAAGAGATTACCGCAAATTTTAAACGTGGAATTCTCAGATTTTGTTAGATTTTAGAGAGCGGTGGGGGGGGTAATAATTTTTTTTTCAACAAGACTTACATTTTTGCTCTACTTCTACAGAAATAGGAAGTAATTTGAAGAAAGAAACTTCTGTATTGTTGCCTTTTCCGTGGCCTAAATGTTGAAAAAAAACCCTTAACTTATCATATTAGAAAAGTGCATGCAAGTGGAAAGCAATTTTAAATAGTTTAAATGCTGTAGGAAACGGTATTGAAACTGAATATTAAAGAATATATATATATATATATATATATATATATATATATATATATACCAGAGAGAATGTCTGACTGTTTCACCCTAAAAGAGACCCCAAAAAATATTAATTTAAAGAATAATTGAAAAAATATAATACCAAGATTCGAGCTGTCCTTGTGATTGTGAACACCTGAAAAATCCTTTTTTTGACTGTATTTAAAGTTTTTTAAGGTAGAAAAACGATAATACTTTTTGAATATCGTCTATTAATGAAATTCAGATTAATAAAAATTACTTAAATAATTGTGTTCAGTGTTTAGTTAATATAGAAAAATGGGTGTCCTTATACTTATGAGAAGGAGTGTACATTCAGGCATGATAGTTCAACAGTTTGCTTTTGCTGTTTGCCAAATCGTTTAATTGGCGTTATTGGGAGCTCTTCAATAAATGTTGAAATCAGTGTTACAACTCTATAGTCCATCCAACTAAGGCACGATATTTCACTCCCTTTAAAGTTTGTTGTGAACTCTAAAGATTCTCCTCTTTCTTTCTTTGCCATATTTAAATCTTGTGGGAAGTTAGAGACTCTGTGTTGTCGAACTGTCCCCAGTGATAATATGCCATTCTTCAATAAATATTCTAACAAAGATAAAGATGTATAATAGTTATCAAAGTAAACTTTGTAATTTTTATGCTTTGCTATGTTTCGAGCAAGACGCACGACTAGATTTGCTGCAGCACCCAAATCAGGTTCTTCTTGAAATCTTTCTTGCGAATCATTTTCCTGTCCTGTATATATTTCCATATCATATGCAAAGTCACTGTATCCACAAAGAATTTTTTTTTTTTTCCCTTGAAAACTTCAGTAATTGGACTTGACAAGTTTTAAAATTTCGAGGTAAAATAATCAAAAACACTTAAAAAACTTGCCTCTTGAAGTTGAAGGTTTAATCCAATCAAATGTAGGCTGTTTCGTTATGTTGTTCTCAGATTCACTTTCTTCAGAATGTGATAAATTATGGCTGACATTCCTTGGAAATGTATAGGATGGGAATTGTACTTCTTTCCCATTGTTTAATGGTGTTTTCCATTACCTGCGGCTAGATGATAGACCAGATATTTCTGCCTAAAAGGTTGTCTGAGTGAGTAATGCTGCCCGGTTGTCGGCCTAGATAGCTCAATTGGTAGAGCCTTGACCTTGTAAGTCAATGATCCGGGGTTCGACTCCCGGTCCAGGCATTATTTTCACTCAGTCGGAAAAATAAAATTTCAATTAATATAGCTTCTATTTCTTCTTTAATTGCAATCTTTCTTCTAGCCATGGTCAACTGGGTAAAACTAATAATCAATGTGTAACTTGTTGCATATATTGTTTTCTAATTTAATATATATATATATATAATAATCAGAATAACAATTCTGACTTTACACATCTAGAAAGATCTTATTCAAAACATGTTATGCGACTTTTTACAATAATCTGAGATATTTTGTTCAACAATAAATCATACGATAAATTTGTTCTTACCTGAGCGCGTGTGACTTCACACAAATTTCTTCTTTAAATTCTATTAATGTCCTTGTGTTGCCATCTGTGGATGACCAGTTGATATAGAAAGTAAAACATATGTGTTTCACAAGTGTTACAATCGCCATAGAGTCAGAAATATTTTATTGAAACCCATTAAAGGAAATTTTAGTTTATTTATCATATGTGTAACACTGTGCACTGAAGGGTTAAGATTTTCTTTACTTGATCTATGGACCACATCAAAATTATAAGCTTGCGAAGCAAGTGCCCACGTAAAATCTGATTCTCCGATCTCTATGATTCCCATATTAAGCATTTTTTCGATTTCAACCTTTAGAATATCATTTTGTCTTCGAGAAGATTTATAAGGTCTCGAACGCACTGGTTTATCGGGAATTAATTCAATATCATGAGTTATTAATTCTGTTTTCCCTGGCTTGTTCGAAAATACTTTTCTGTAACGTTTTAATAACTCTCTCAATTCGTCAACTTGCATAGGGTCTAGTCTTGACTCTAAATCACTTTCTTTTGTTATTTCCGAAAAATCAAAAATATTTGGGTTCTCTTCTATACATAGAAATTCAAAATCTTCACTATTGTTGACTTCATCTAACAAGAAATTTATTGTTTCTGGGCGCTTATAATATGGCTTTAACATATTTACGTGGTAAATTTTTGATCGTCCTCTATTTCCTGGTAGATTTACAATATAATTAGTGTCTGAGATTCGCTCTTCAACTATTCCGGTCTTGACCATTGCACTGCTAACGTATTTGGTTTTCACTGTTGCAAAAATTAGAACTAAGTCATCTTTATTGAACTCACGTTTTACTGCATTTCTCTCATACCATTTCTTTCTTTTCTCTTGGAGTTCACCAATTCTTTCAGCAGCCATATCTTGACATCTCTTCAACCTATTGAACAATTCGAAAACATATTCTACTACTGAATTATTTTCTTCGTCTAGATCTCACCAATGTTCATACAACAAAGTCTCTGGAGTCCTTTAATACTTCCCATGGACTATTTCAGAAGGTGTAAAGCCCGTGCTTTCATGTGTCACAGTGCGTAAAGCAAAAAGTGCAGCTGGTAAATGTTTCTTCCATTCAGATTTTGCGTCAATGCACATCACCTTCAATAATCTTTTTAGTGTTCGGTGAGATCGTTCTACAGGGTTTGACTGAGGGTGAAAGACTGAACTGTGAGTGACTTTAATTCCCAACTGGTCAAAAAATTCCGAAGTCAAGTTGCTAGTAAATGAAGTTCCTTCATCCCACTGAATTTCCTTAGGAAACCCCATCCTGCTAAAAATTTGCAATAACGCATTCGTTATAGAAACTGAAGTAATATCTTTCACCGGAATCGCATCTGGGTATTTAGATGACATGCAGATTGCAGTAACTAAATATTTGTTTCCATTAGGTGTCATGGGAAGCGGACCACAAGCATCGAGACGTTTATTTTCGAAAATGCTTCTTTAATAATCGGAGCAATCTTCAAAGGAACTTTCTTCTTGTCATTTGATTTTCCAACACGTTGAAATGGATCACACGTTTTAACATACTCTTCGATTTCTTTGTAACAACCAGGCCAATAAAAAAATTTAAGCAATCGGTCTTTTGTCTTCGTTACCCCTAGATGAGCAGAAGTTCCTTCATGACAAAAATCCATAATCTTGTTTTTCAGATTTGCTGGAATCACTATCAGCTTCTTAATCTCTCCTAAATGATCTTTAGTTAATTTTAGCAGAATTCCTTTCTCTAAAAATATTCACTCTTGGGATCATCTTTCTTTACTTTAGCAAATAGGCTTGAAGTGATCTCACATTTTCTTTGTTCCTTCTCTAATTCACGCGAACTAATCTTCAGAAGTGATAATTCAGATGCATTTTCTTCTAACTGAGGTAACTGGATTCATAAATCTTCATCATTTTCTCTAACGATTGCTAGATTATCACGTCTCTCCTGTAACGTACGCTGTTGGTACCTAATAGGCTACTTTAAACTTCGTCAATGTATTTCGTTTGAAATAACTGAGCCTTTTTATAAAATAAATATACAGTTTAATTTTACTTGTATTTATACTATTTTCTCACTGAATTTCACTTGTATTTAAACAAACCATATAGTTAATGAATGAATATATAAATATACAATTTCTCCTCGCCCTCCCCCCTGTGCCCCCCCCCCCAAAAAAAAAAAACTATACAGATATGATGTCTTTATGGTGCTTATTGTTTCGACATTTTTGCCTTACTTTCACACTGTTCCTTCAACTGCGTATTTTTTTTTTTTTTAAATAAAATATGCATTAGTTGTAGAAATGTTTAGGTACACTTTCAGCAAATATTAATATCTTTCATGGTATTGCTTATTCAACAGTGTTTATTAATAGTAGCAAAAGTTTTTCATTTTATCATTGTTTTTATATGTTTTTACATCTATTTATTCACTTTTGTGTTCGAGAACAGTAATTATTTTCTTTAGATCCTCTCGTTCTATTTAATTTAATTGCACACACATGCACATATGTGTATTGTTCTTACACATCTGATTTTTTTTTATTTTTTAACCGTAGTTTTTTTTTAAATATTAGACCATTTGTACGTTTTTTCAACCTGTTTTATTTATCAAATTACTGTTACAATCAATGTTATAATATTTTATGTTTCATGTACAGTCGGTAACAAAAGTATCCAAACACTAGCTAAAATTCCAATGTAAAAAATGTAGAGTTAATACTGTTTTGTTAAATAAATCCTTGTCGAATCATGTTCTTAGTCTATTTTGTTAAATAAATCCTTGTCGAATCATGATCTTAGACTGACTAACAAGGGAACTCTTTCAAGTGCTATCACCAATTTTCTTGAAAAGAATACAGAAAATGGTTTACGCTGCAGTTAATTCACTGGTAAAAAAAAAAAAAAAAAAAAAAAAAAATTAGCTGCTGAATTGCAACAGCAAAACCACAAAAAATTATTAAACTTTACATTTTGAACGCCATATACGAAAAAGGCTGTTATTCACCAATAACTTCAACTCACGGTTGAACATGAAAATTTGAAAAGCGTATAAAGGCAGAAGGCAAATTTTCAGCAAATTTTGCCGTGTTGTTTCTGCCATCTAGCGATATAGTTATTTTCAGATATTTTAGGAGAAAATAACCAATCAAAGATTATATAAAATCCTCAACGCTAGATGGCAGAAACAGCGTGCCAAATTTAGCTGGAAAGCTGTACCCTGCCTTTAGACGTTTTTCAAGTTTTTGCGTTGAACCGGGAGTTCAAGTTAATGGTAAATACGGCCATTAGTCATCGCCAAATCCCATTAACCTTCCTTCAAGGATGCCAAAGGACTTAAGTATAGGAGGGTAGTATTTTCTATCGCTCTAGGGGTTAATGAAGCAAGGAAGCCGTCCCCTCCACGGAGGATCGAAATTATGACAACATGCCTCCAGAATATCCCTAGCAGTGAATACAAGGCCGTCTCCAATTTCCCACTGCGTAACTATAGGGCGACGTTAAAAATCCACTCAATACTTAATATATTTTATGAAATCTAGAAGTTTCTATTTAGAAAAAGTGACGTTATGTTTTGTGTAGATCTAATATTTTCAGTTATTTTATGTAATGTTTCAATATTGCATATATTTAAAATAATTCAATTTAAATTTCAGTTTTACTTTTACAGCATGTGCATTTATATAAATCTACAGACGATTAAAGATTTAATCTGAATTATAATATTTAATTATTGAATATTTGATTGAAATTAATACTAAAATAAATAAATCAAAATTTAAATATTTAAAATGAGGTTGAGTAGGTTTTGATTCGCACTAGAGCTATGCAGTGGGCAATTGGTGACAGTCTGAGATACATTCTTAGGGATTGTCTGTAGACACGCTATCACAATTTTGATCCTAATAATTGTTACGCTGAATGCAGGTCCTCGCTAATCGCTTTCGAGTGTAGAAGAATGGGTTCGATTCTCCGTTGGCCCTTGGTGTTTTTTTTATTTTTTGTGTTGTAATCCTGTTGTGTTATATATGTCCTTATCTCGACGAAATTTACCGGGGAAAGTGGCGTGAAGCATACAAATCAGATGTATATATTAAAAATAAATAACATACGCAGATGCAAACATTTATAACCAGCAGATCATCTCTAGGAGTGAAACCTAGACCGTCGTTAATTCCTTACTGGGTAGCTCCAGTGTGATGTTGACCTCAACCGTAACCGAGCCGAGAGCATGGCATATTATGTTCACAGTTTGCTAATTCTTTGCATGTCTGCGGACAAAATTTAGAGTGAAATCGTAGATCGTCTTCAAGTGTTCATTGGGTAGCTCTAATGAGATATTGAACCCACACAACTCATTTTCTGTGGAGTTGTTTGTTCGTCGAAGGTTCGTATTGCCCAATGTCTTATATAAAAAAAATTTGTTGTAATTCGAAATTCTCTCATTTTGGTTTTAAATAAACAGCTTTGTGTTTTAATATATAATGTTCTACAGTCGGCAGCAAAAGTATCCGAGCACTAACAAAAATTCCTACATAAAAAAGTACACTTACAGTCGGCTGCAAAATTATTCGAGCACTAGCTAATAATTCCTATATTTAAAAAGTACACTTAAGACTGTTTTGCTAAGTAAATCCTTGTCGAATCATGTTCTTAGACTGATTAAGAACAGGACTCGACAAGGATTTATTTAACAAAGCTGTATTAAGTGTACTTTTTTTTGGCAAGGATTATTGCTAGTGCTCGAATAATTTTGCAGCCGACTGTAATACTGTTTTGTTAAATAAATCCTTGTTCGATCTTGTTCTTAGACTGACCAAGAACAGGATTCGATAAGAATTTATATAACAAAACTGTATTAAGTGTAACTTTTTTATATAGGATTTTATGCTAGTGCTCGGATATTTTTGCTGCTGTCTGTATTTTATTTCAATTTATATAAAAGTCCTGATCATAATTTTTTTGAAATTGCAGTTATTAAAAACTTGGCGTTAATGCACTCACATTTGTCATTGACGCAGCTTACTTAAACAAAATGTTAAATGTTATTTACACTTTCGACTAAGTAAGTCGGAATCTGGTAAAATATCACATTTTTGTTAATTTATTCTGAAATCTCAAGGGCTCGACTGCGTGGAGGATCAAAATTGTGATCGGAACATCTCTAGTGGTGAGTCCCAGAGAGTCGACAACTGCCCATTGCGCAGCACTAGTGTGACGTGAAACCCAACCAACCGCGTGCTCGAGTGAGTATGGAGTTCATTTGTCTATCAAAGAGAAAGAAGAACATCTACAGTCGGCTGCAAAATTATTCGAGCACTAGCAATAATCCTTGCCAAAAAAAAGTACACTTAATACAGCTTTGTTAAATAAATCCTTGTCGAGTCATGTTCTTAATCAGTCTAAGAACATAATTCGACAAAGATTTACTTAGCAAAACAGTCTTAAGTGTACTTTTTAAATATAGGAATTATTGGCTAGTGCTCGAATAATTTTGCAGCCGACTGTAATCTTCATAGCAATGAAATTTCCAAGAATGGAGTCGCCAAACATGGTGCTTTGTTAGAAATATTGCAGACATGCGCGGATTTTTAGTAATTTTTTCTAGCTTATCTAATGTGACTCAGCAGCTAATATTTTAGGAAAATACTATTTATGATTAAATCTTTTGCCAGTATTTTTTTTTTCAAGAAAATCGGCGATTAGCACTCCAAAGAGTTCCCTTGTAAGAACATGATTCGACAAGGATTTATTTAACAAAGCAGTATTAACTCTACTTTCTTTATATAGTAATTTTTGTTACCGACTGTACATGCAAATTTATATTCAAACATTGCTGGAGGTAATAATTTCATGGGGAATAAGCTAGCTCCTCATTGAAATGAAAAGTCCGTATACTGTTGTAAATTTCAAATATACCTAATTGTTTGGATATTGACACTTTTGGGGGTCATAGTAAGGTTATATAAAATATAATATATATATTATATTTACAAATAAATATACACATATGGCTGAGTCGCACGGTGAGTTTTACTTCGCACTAATTCTACGCTATGGGCAATTGGTGAGGGTCTGGGACTCATCCCTAAGGATGGTCCGAAGACATGGTATGTCAATTTGATCCTCAGCGGAGCGTATGGAAACCCCCCTTCGGAGACCGCCAGAGATATTATTTGGGATAAAAACATAAAGGTCATTGTGAACACGACGGATTTTCCGTGCACCAGTCACTCTTCATGCACATGAAGGTCTTCAGCCGTCTTGAATATCAAACCTGAAATCTTCAATTACAAGTTTCATGCTCTACCGACAAGGCTGTATGTATGCACACACATAAGTATTGGATTATACTTGAATTTATCAATAGAATTATGCATATTGTGAGGTTATGTTGTTTTGAACAATTTTCTAAACCGATATCCTTGACACTGGAATTGAGCTCCTATAAACACAGACCGACTCATATTCAAAATTTTGCCCAAACAAAAATTTAAAACTTTCACCTTTTTTCACTTTTTGAAATTGTGCCGGTCGAGATACATTCTGTAAATAGTCTGAACAATTACAGTCGGCAGCAAAATTATTGAATCGCTAGCAATGTTTCCTATTTAAAAGATGTGCACCTACAGTCGGCTGCAAAATTATTCGAGCACTAGCAATAATCCTTGCCAAAAAATAGTACACTTAATACAGCTTTCTTAAATAAATCCTTGTCGACTCATGTTCTTAATCAGTGTAAGTACATGATTCGACAAGGATTTACTTAGCAAAACAGTCTTAAGTGTACTTTTTAAATATAGGAATTATTGGCTAGTGCTCGAATAATTTTGCAGCTGACTGTAATACTGTTTTATTAAGTAAATATTTGTCGAGTCAGAATTTTAGTCGTATGCTATTTACAAAAAGTAAGTAATAAAAGTTAGCGATCGAACTAAATAAAAAATTTGGATATGTGTTTAAATAATTTTCCTGTGTGCCGACTATAATAATTGAAAAATTATCCATAATTTCGAAAAATTGTTCGATATAAATCGTACAAAAACAAGAGTAGTGGGCAACAAACTGAGTTGTGAGTCAGTTCCCTTTTTTTAGGATCCTTACACTGAAAATATGTTCAAACTAAACAAAGAAAACGAGTGTTTTAAAAAATAAATTTTATTGAAAACTTATGTATGGGAGGCCTTGTTATTCACTAAATGATGTATTTGATTATCTTTTGTGAAATGAAAAAGTGTAGAGCGTGTGTTTACCTAAAATACTGGTGACAATTAAACCTAGCTCTACCAGCAGCATATCTTTATCTACAGTCGGTAACAAAAGTGCCCGAACACTAGAAAATTTTCCTATTTTAAAAAAGTACACTTCATACGGTTCTGTTAAATAAATCCTAATTGAATCCTGTTCTCAGACTGACTAAGAACATGATTCGATAAGGATTTATTTAACAAAACCGTATGAAGCGTACTTTTTTTGCATAGGAATTTTTGCTAGTGTTCGGACACTTTTGTTACCGACTGTACAGTGAAGTACCTTGAATATGAAACTTTCTCCAGCAAGTCGCGAGTAAGCTCTCTGAATTTGCCCTGAAAAATTCCTCCTAAGCTAGGCTGACCATATCAGGTTACCTTTATAACAAAGAAGCATTAAAAATTGCTTCAGTTATTAAATTATGGATGTATTTTTTCATTCCTAATAAATAAGGACTAAAAATAATGTGTTACTGGTTAATAATTTAGTTTCTACATTTTTTTAAAACATAGAAAAATGCCTTAAAAAAAAGGAAGTCCCCATTTGTCCAAATTTGTCCGCAGAAAATGGGGACGTTTGGTCAGTATATCCTAAGAAAACTTTGTTTGAAAATCACACTATTTAAACAGGTCATACAGGGCTCATACAGGCGACAACTTTATGTCGCACTAGTGCTACTCTATGGACAAGTGGAAATGTCTGGGACACACCCTTAAGTGTGGTCTGGAGACATGCCATCATAATTTTTATCCTCCACGGAGAGAATAGATCATATCGAAAAATAATTTTAAATGATCATCATAATACAACTTCATGTAAATTACATTCCAATCCAACTACAAAAAAGCCATAAACTTGTAAAAAAAACTTGTAACTCCGATAAAACTTGTAACTCTGTTAAAAATCACAATTCCGTTCTGAACGGCCTTCGCAGTTCTTCAATTCCATTTAATACCTCGCTTTAACGAATAAAACAATTTGAACTAAGTAAATCTTCGTATACAGATTTCGTTTTTCAAACGTCCATTTCAAATACACTATCAGTACTGTTTCGAGAAACATGAGGGCCGCGGTACCCAGGTTGGTAGAGCGCCGAGTTCTTAACTGGAAGATTGCTGGTTCAATACTCGAGCCAGCCAAAGATCATCGTGTACACTAATGCCGGCTGATGCACATAAAATCCGTAAATGTTCCCATCCAAATAATAACTGTGGGGTCACCCAAGCGGGGGGAGCAATCCCCTTCCAGGGAAGCTGTGATTTCGAGATCTTTTTCCCGGGAGGAGCAAAATTGTGATGTCATATCTCCAGATCATCATTAGGGGTGCGTCCCAGACCGTCGCCAATTACCCATAGCTCAGTACCAGTGCGACGATAAACACAACCAACCAATCGACATTCACAAATAAAATGCATGTGTAAATTTACCAAATGTCCCCATTTTATGGGGACAGCCTTTATTTTGAAGGCATTTTTCTAAGTTATAAAAAAATGTAGAAAGTACAGTCAGTAACAAAAGTCTCCGAACACTAGCAAAAATTCCTATGTAAAAAAAGTAAAGTTAATACTGTTTTGTTAAATAAATCCTTGTCGAATAATGTTCTTAGACTGACTAAGAAATGGATTCGACAAGGATTTATTTAACAAAACTGTATTAAGTGTACTTTTTTTATATAGGAATTTTTGCTAGTGTTTGGAGACTTTTGTTACCGACTGTAAATTAAGAAATAATATTTTATTTTTATCCTTATTTGTTAGGAATGAAAAAATACATTCGTAATTGTGTAACTGTGGCAATTTTTAACGCTTCCCTTTTTTAAAGATACTCTGATCTGGTCAGACTATGTATGTTCTGAATGTGTTTGCTCCACACACTGAGCTGAAGAACAACTGGAGCAAATGCTTCCAATACTTTTACACAGTGTTCGTGCGTGCCAGTTTTTCTGCAATCGTTCGCCTGCCTTACATGGCAAGCAACATTTGTCGGGTCGTCTATTACTATTATAATCTTTAAAGAGTTAAAATTTAAAATTGTAATGTCATGTTTAGCATATGGTTGTTCGAACGGACAACCTTTACACAATTTTACTTTGAAATATAAATATATCAAATGCTTTTTGCCATGCACCGCTTGAAAGACAAACCTTCAAAAAACGGCACGCGAAAACCGGTCTAGCATTTCCTTCAGTTGTTCTTCAGCTCAGTGGCTCCACGTACTACCAAGAAAACAATGACGCAGATTGGGCCGTAGGAACAACTCGAGAGTTTGCTATTTTTGGCGAATTAGCACACTAATGGCATTAGGCAGCTTCAACTTAATTACAACTATTCCAATTTTAGCACGCTCTTTCCACCGGGTTAAGGAAATATTAGTGAGATGGATTTTAGGAAGGTATAAAATTTTTGGCTATTTAAACTGGAAATTCGGCTTAAAGCGGCCACGTTGCTTATCCAAGCGAGATGGTCGCAAGTTAAATAACAAATATTTAAAAAATCTACTTTTATCATGTTCAGAACTTAGAAAAGACCTGGTGGAAGGCGCGCGCTAATCCTCGAATTGTTGGAATTCAGTTGAAGCTGCCTCATGGCATTAGTGTGTTAATTCGCCAAAAATAGCAAACTCTCGTGTCGTTCCTCCTGCCCAATCTGCGTCATTGTTTTCTTGGCAGTACGTGGATCAAACACATTTAGCACATGCATAGGCTGAACAGCCTATATAATAGGGAAGCGTTAAAAATTGCCACAGTTATCCAATTACGAATGTATTTTTTCATTCCTAACAAATAAGGACTAAAAATATAATATTATTCCTTACTTTCTACAATTTTTTATAAATTAGAAAAATGCCTTCAAAATAAAGCTGTCCCCAGAAAATGGGGACATTTGGTCAGCTTACACATGCATTATACTTGTGAATGTCGATTGGTTGGTTGTGTTTACCGTCGCACTGGTACTGAGCTATGGGTAATTGACGACGGTCAGCCATATGTGTATATTTATTTGTAAATATATATGAAAAAATAAATCCTTAAGAGGTATGTCCCAGAGATTAAGAGGTATGTCCCACACTATGTAGTTCTAGCGCAACATTAATGATTCCTATCCAACCCAACCTACGCTTATGTACTATTTTATTTTATTCACTGAAACTGATACTCTCTTACAAAGACAGTGTAGAGTTGCAATTTTCGACACGATACGAAAAGCGCCATGTTGGCGATTTTTTAGAAGCAGGTGTCCTTTTCAATTAAATTCTACCCGCTGGGTCGACTCAATCACCCCGTGCGAGTGCTACCGGGTTAAAGAAAAGTATATAGTAAAATGCTTTTTTTCAAAAGCAGTGCAGAAACAGTTAAACAAATCAGGTTTAAAACCAAAATATCTGCAAAAAAAGCCAGTATTAAGGAGAAGAATTAAAAAAAAAAAAAAAAAAGATTTCAGTTGGCCAAAAATTAAAAACAATCATCAGTTAATTATTGGGCTGAACTGGTTTTCTGAAAAAGCGGGAAATTAAAAATAAACTTTTCTAAACATTTATTCATTAAATTTGCTTGTTTCCTTTATTTTGTTTATAGATTGCATGTAATATTGTATTAAAATGTTTAAAAATATGTCTTTAATGTGATCTGTACGGTTTCTCGTCAACTCAGTTTTCCGACGCCACTTTCAGAGGTACATTTTATAGACAGCTCTCTTTCGCGACATATGGTTTGTCGGACAATTCTTTTTCCATTATTTATTTTTTTAGGTTTTTTTTAATAAGATATAAAACTTGTCGTTAAAATAAAAAAGCAATATTATATATACATTTCTCCATTTAACTATAATTTTAAATAAATCATTACAATTCAATAAATAAATGTTTACAACAAAATTCTTTTCAATTTCACACTTTTTAAAATAGAATTTGCATTCTTTAACATATTCCTGGTATGTCTAAATGTGTTTTTAATAAAAGTTGTATTTAATTCCGAAGTCTGAGTACAAGTTTTCATAATCAAATATAAAAATTTGAAAAGTGCTTTACTATTTCATTTTAAAATAAAGTATTTTTCAGATATTGTCATCAAATGTTCGAGTCTGAATTTGTTTTAACAATGCAGTAGTCCAAGAAAAATTCGACATTAGCAATCAAATAATTCTTCCTCAAGAAGAAACTCTTCTTTTTCTTTTGCTAAATAATAGAATGCTTTCCTTGATTTTTATTCATTTAATAGTAAAACCGGTAAATTTCATGCATTTATGTTCTTCTAAAAAAAAAAAAAAAAAAGGATTTCGTGACTATTTTAAAATTTTGAAACATAACCTATAACTTTTATTTTATTTTATTTATTTATTTATTTTGATAACGAGCGTCAAACAATCTGAGTCTATATAACGTAACCTATAAGAGTTCAATTGTTTATAAACAGAAATGTGTATATACAGTATTACATTTATCTTTTTTAATGAAAAATCTTCTGTCTTATTAAGAAAGATCTAATAAATCACGTGAATAAAATAATGAAAAAAGAGTTGTCCGGCAAAAGTATCTATCCGGAAACTGAGCTGTCTGGCAAAGGTATCTGTCGGAAAATCGACCCGATACTTCTTCCTTTTTAACACTTTCCAACAAGGTTGAAAAGTGTTTATGACTTCGGTTTGTCTGTCTGTCTGTCCGCGCTCTAACTCCCGTAAATATTTATGGAATTTCTTCAAACTCATATATATTATTCAAGTTCACTATCGGATGTTCCCTATTGAAAATGGAATGTATACCTCTACTGGTTTGTGTACAGGGACCAACGAAAATATTTCAAAGCATTGTGTTCTATGAGAGGCATTTCTGTAAACCATATTTTAAGACCCTTACTGTACAAAAATCTTAATGAAATTGAAATATGTTATGCAAGTTCACTATCGGATGTTCCCTGTTGAAAATGGTGTTTATACCTCTACTGGTTTGTATACAGGGACCTCCGGAAATATTTCAAAGCATTGTGTTCTATGAGAGGCATTTCTGTATTTTCATACCCTTACTGTACACAAATCTTAATGAAATTGAAATATGTTATTCTACTTCACTATCGGATGATTCCTGTATAAAATGGAGTAAATACCACTACTGATTTGTGTACAGGGACACACAAAATTATTTCAAAGCATTGTGTTCTATGAGAGGCATTTCTAAAAACCGTATTTTCTTACACTTACTGTACAAAAATCTTAATGAAATTGAAAAATGTTATACAAGTTCACTATCGGCTATTCTCTGCTATCAGATGTTCTCTCTGTTTATGACTTCGGTTTGTCTGTCTGTCTGTTTGTCTGTCCGTCTGTCTGTCTGTCAGTTTGTCTGTCCGCGCTCTAACTCCCGAAAATATTTATGGAATTTTTTGAAACTTATATATGTTATTCAAGTTCACTATCGGATGTTCCCTATTGAAAATGGAGTTTATACCTCTACTGGTTTGTGTACAGGGACCCCCGAAAATATTTTAAAGAATTGTGTTCCATGAGAGGCATTTCTATAAGCCATATTTTCTTACCCTTACTGTACACAAATCTTAATGAAATTGAAATATGTTATTCAAGTTCACTATCGGATGTTTCCTATATAAAATGGAGTAAATACCAGCACTGATTTGTTTACAGGGACACACAAAAGTATTCCAAAGCATTGCGTTTTACGAGAGATATTTCTATAAACTAAATTTTAATAACTTTACTTTGCACGAAGACTTATGAAATTGAAATGTGTTATTTATAAGCAAACAAGAAAATGCTTTGCATAGAATACAGCATGATTAGCATTAGATTTACAGGGTGACACAAAAATATTCAGTTATATAAAGAGCTATTAATAAATATTTGCTAAAAGTGTACTTTCGTTTACATTAAGCGTTTTTAACACTTTCTAACATTTTTAACTCTTCCCAACAAGGTTGAAAAGTATTAATGACTTCGGTTTGTCTGTCTGTCTGTCCGTCTGTCTGTCTCTCCACGCTCTAACTCCCGTAAATATTTGTGGAGTTTCTTAAAACTGATATATGTTATTCAAGTTCACTATCGGATATTCCCTTTTGAAAATGGAGTTTATACCTTTACTGGTTTGTATACAGGGACACCCGAAAGTATATCAAAGCATTGTATTCTATGAGAGGTATTTCTATAAATCATATTTTCATACCTTTTCTGTACACATATCTTAATTAAATTAAAATGTGTTATTCAAGTTCACTATTGGATGTTTCCTGTATAAAATGGATTAAATACCAACACTGTTTTATATACAAGGACACTCAAAAGTATTCTAAAGTACTGCGTTCTATGAGAGATATTTCTATAAATCAAATTTTAATAACTTTACTTTCCACGAAGTTTTAGGAAATTGAAATATGTTATTTATATGCACAAAAGAATGCTTTACATAGAATATAGCATGATTAGCATTAGATTTGCAGGGTGACTCAAAAATATTCTGCTATATTAAGAGTTATTAAAAAATTACTAGAATTCTACTTTCATTTACATTTAGCGTTTTTAACACTTTCTAACATTTTTTTAAGCCCGAATATGATATCAATTTGTGTATCTGTCCTTTTGTCCGTCTGTCTGTCTGCCCGCGCTCTGACTCCTGTAAATATTTATGGAATTTTTTGAAACTGATATATGTTATTCAAGTTCACTATCGGATGTTGCCTATTGAAAATGGAGTTTATACCTCTACTGGTTTGTGTACAGGAACACTCGAAAGTATTTCACAGCATTGAGTTCTATGAGAGGTATTTCTATAAACCATATTTTCATCTGTAGTCATATCTTAACGAAATTGAAATATGTTATTCAAGTTCACTATTGGTTGTTTCCCATATAAAATAAATTACGTACCACCACTAGTTTATGTACAGGAACACTCGAAACTACTCCAAAGCATTGCGTTCTTTGTGAGATATTTCTATAAAACATATTTTAATATCTTTGCTGTCCCCGAAGTTTAAGGAAATTGAAATATGCTATTTATGTGCACAAAAGAATGCTTTGCATGGAATATAGCATGGTTACCATTAGATATACAGGGTGACACAAAAATGTTCAGTTATATTAAGAGCTATTAATATAAAATGCTAGAATTGTACTTTCGTTTACATTAAGCGTTTTTGACACTTTCTATCTTTTTTTAGTGTGAATATAATTTCAATTTGTGTATATGTCTGACTGATCTTCTGTCCGTCTGTCTGTCTCCCTGTCTGTTTTTCTGCGCTCTAATTCCCGTAAACATTTATGGAATTTCTTTAAATCGATATATTTTATTGAAGTTCACTATCGGATATTCCCTATTAAAAATGGAATGAATACCTCTTCTGGTTCGTGTACAGGGACACCCAAAAGTATTTGAAAGCATTGTGTTCTATGAGAGGAGTTTCTATAAGCCATATTTTAATACCATTAATGTATAGAAACTTTAATGAAATTTTAATATGTTATTCAATTCTCTATCGGATGTTTCCTATGTAAAATAGCGTACATTTCTAACTGGTTTGTGTACAGGGGCACTTGAAAGTACTCCAAAGCATTGTGTTGTATGAGAGTTATTTTTATCAAACCGAATTTTAATAATTTTATTTTCCACAAAACTTAATGCAATTGAAATATATTATTCGTATGCACAAAAGAGTGTGCCTTCTATGTAATATATTATGGTTAGCATTAGATTTACAGGCCACACAAAAATAATCAGTTTCATCAAGAGTTATTAATAAAAATTTGCTGGAATTGCACTTTTGTTTACATGAGCGTTTTAACACTTTCTTATAATTTTAGTGGGATATGATTTCAATTTGTGCATCTGTCCGTCCGATTGCGTACCTTACTATCTGTTTGTCTCCGGCTACTATCATCCGTGAATATTTTGAGAATTTTTAAAAAATGATACACTCAAGTTCCCTATTTAAAATGTCATTAATAGGTCCTGCACAACTAGTTTGTTTTTAGGGACAACAACAAAAAAAAAAAAAAAAAAAAAAAAAAAACCCAATGTATTACGTTTTAGGACAGAATTTTTTAAAAGTTATATTTAAAAAACTTTCTACTATAAAAATCATTAAAACATTGACATGTATTATTAATATTCTAAAATATTGTTTTGTATAGAATATGATATGATTAACTTTCAGATTTATAGGCCTACAGTAAAATATTCAGAGAGTTTAAAAGCTGTAATTATAATCTAACGGCTGCATTTTCTTTTACGGTAAGCCTTTTTAACACTTTCCAAAATGCCTAAGAGTAATTTTAAAATCAATTAGTCTATCTGTATGTTTTTCTGTCCTTCTGTCTGTTGTGCGATAACGTTATTCGATACAACAATTGCGTACAGTTGGAAAGTGTTACTAACCAATGCGTACTGCATGATTTTTCTTTCTTGTTTTTTTTTTTTTTTTTTTTTTTTACTGACATTATTTCAAACAGGCATTGTTACAATACAAATGTATCTAAACTTTTTTTTTTCATGCTTATGTATTTAAAGTGTTTCGGTATTTACAATAATCATTATTTTATTTTGTGTATAATTTTTGTGTTTACAAATACAGTAACCGCCGCTTAATAAATTCACTGGTTAATAAAATCAGCCGTTTAATGTGATCAAATTGCCAGGACCGGAATCAAATGAATACAAATTACTTTTAAAGCCGCCGCTTAATAAAATCAGCATCGCCGGTTAATAAACTCAAAAATATCCCCTTAGCAGCCAAAAATAATATCATTTATGCACACGAAAAGAAATTAAAGAAAAACAATCCCTCCGTTATCGTTCATTGTCGAAGATTTTACACTTGCACCACAGTTACAAATTAAAGACGCCCCATCACTTATCTCCTCAACAGTTTCAAGGAACGTATTCTTCGAAACGCAGAAATAAGTTACAAATTTGATTTAAAATTATATATATTATTAAAAGGCAATTTCTAGTTCTTATTTTAAAATTACTATAATTCATGAAGTTTAAACGAAAAGATTTCAAATTTATAAGAACAACGTGAACTTTTGGTAAAGTAATGATGATTTTCCTCAATTAAAAGTGCATGGGAAATTTGAATGCGTTTAATTTATTTATATCAAAGAAACAATTAATTATCTATCAAAAATTAATTAATATTGTTTTCTAATTCCATTATTCGTTACCTTTTGAGTTTTCTTTCCAAATTCAAAGAAGTAATACCTTTTCCTTAAGTGCAGGAACGTTCGCCGGATATAAAAATCAGTCGCTTAATAAAATCACTTCGTCTCAGAACGAATGTGATTTTATTAAGCGGCGGAAACTGTATATGTTTTTAATTTTTGTTACTTCAGTGTATGTGCACGGTATATTACCAATTAACAGAAATTTTTACACTTGCATTGGTTGACATGGTTTCACGCATATTTTATTCGTTTATTTTTCCTTGTTATTTTTTTTTTTTTTAAAGCTTCACAGTATAATTTTTGATAGCTGAAAGGTTTCTCATTTCAATCGTTCTATGTTGTAGTATTTATAGGTTTTGGCAAGGTTTTCTATTTTTTGAAGAATACATTATTCATATTTATTACACATATACTTCATGTTTACAAATCATCTATATGGCAAAAATTATTTTGCCTAAATTTTTTGTTAATTATATATTTACAAGATTGATTTGCCTTGTCCAATGACTTAAAAAAAATATTCACTTTGAATTAGATTTTTTGAAATTACAACTATACCATATGCATTTTCATGTTATTTTGATTTTCTTGAACGTTCATAATTACAAAAGGTACACACTATATACGATATTTTCTGAACTGAATATTTAAGCAATTCAATGCTCTTTTTTTATTTAAATTATTATTATAATTAGTGTTGTTGTTAAAGTAAATAAAAATAAATATAAAATAATAATAATAATAATAATTACAACACACTAATACCTTCACACATCATATCTATACTAGGGCTGGATTATTTATCAATATATCCCCAAGTATCGATATTTTTTTAATATCCCGATAACAATATTTAAGATCTAGCTCCGCCAATATATCCCTTTAACGATATTGCCTAGTGCGCACCCGAGTGAGCGAAACTCGAGCGAATGAAACCCGATCAGCCAACATACAACAGCTAACGAGACCCGAAGAAAAAAAGCGCCGAATATCTTATTCTAATACTCATTTTCTACTTTCCTCTAATTACTCACTGATAAACTAGAAAAAATAACCCCACGCCAAACGATCTCTATTGCAATACATATACTTCCTCATCCTTCATAACCTCAAATCTAAACATCACTGCTTTAAAAAGGCCACCGCATAATAAAAAAATAAACCAGTATTTATTGAAAGCCATCTGCTTTGATTATCCCGTGAATAAGCTGACTTCGTTCAAGGTCACGGTTCTACCCCTTCAGAAAAAATTCATCAGACATACTCCAATATCACAATCCATTCACTATTAATGCGTATTCATACCTATAATCAGCAGGTGTGTTTACTAGGAAAGAGATTTGATGTTAGTCGAAACGATATATTCCTATCCGAGATATCTATTATGGGTTCTGATATATTACACTATATTGAATTCCCGCTCTACATTCATGCATATCGTAGGTGATGGAAACCACAGAAAAGGCAATATGACGAATGAAAACAATATCTTCTGTTTTAGCTCCTTTCCTGCTATTGGTTCATTGATATCGGTCTATTTCAAAGTGTCGATATAAAATGGCCAATAACATGCTTCAACATGTGTTTAATAAAGATCATCAAAGCCGAACTGATACAGTGATGCCAAGTTGGGGATTTTGTCCCCATTTTGGGGAGTTTTGAGGCTTCTGGGGACAATTTTGGAGACCAAATGTTTGTGGGGACATTTTTGGGGAATTCTAAAATTTTTGGGGACAAATCTGGGGCGTTTTTCAACTTTCTGTCAATGTTGGTAACGTAATGATTTATCCCTATGACTAGAGACTTTCAATAGCTTTATTGTTATTTGGGGATTTTTTTCAAAAATTGCCTTCATTTGGGGAAAAATCTGAGCTTAAATCATAGAAAAATCTGCTTGATATTTTTTTTTTTCCCTTTTTAGTAGAAATCAAGTTGGGGGTTTTTTCGAAAAATAAAAAAACCGTGATTTGGGGAAATTTGAAGACCTGTTTGGGGAAATAATTTTTGACCATCTGGCATCACTGAACTGATATCTACTAGAAGAGTTTTTTTGCAAATTTTCTTAGCGTTTAATAAAAAACTTCTGAAAATATAAGCAATTATGGAATGTAATTTTTTTTTAATATTATTTTATTATTATTAAATATTTCGATAAAATATTTTTTTTATTAAGACTGTACATCAGTCAGATAGCTCCCTTTCTCCTTTCCCGTGTTATCCAATGGGATTTTCGTTGCTTCGTTTTATAAAAATATCTCATTCAAAAATGAAGTTTTTCAAATTCTGTTTTTTGAATATTACTCTTTGAACGGGTCGCCTTTTAGCTTAGTGAGCAATTTTTCGAAAAAATTAATTTAAATATTTTATTTCAATAAGTAAATTATGAACTCTAAGTGTGGATCTCTAAGTAAAATATTTAAATTTATTTTTAAAAAATCCTATTGGATAACATGGGAAGGGAGAAAGGGTGCTATCTAACTGATGTAAAATAAAGTTTTATCGTCAGTAATTTTACAGTGACAGTTTATTTATAGAATTATATAATATTGAATAGTTTATTACTTTTTTTACGTAGCATTTATTTTTTCTCTTTCTATTTATTTATTTATTTATTTATTTTATTTTTAAAGCCGTACTTACATGTTAAATAAAATTGGTTTAAATGCAAAATGAGTTACTTTAAGTAACAAAATGAAACTTCAACATAATTTTGTTTAAATAATATAATTTTTATACTGACAATGTATACATACATACACACACACACACACACACACACACACACACACACACACACACACACACATATATATATATATATATATATATATATATATATATATATATATAATATGTAATTCAAATTTCAATTATTGTGAAACTATTACGAATGTGAATTGAACATATATTTTTAAAAGATATTATTATGATTTGGTAAGAGGATCTATATTAATAAAATCAGACTTTTGTCTGTAAATTTGTCGGAATCAAAAAATTTTGCGATATCTTCACGTTTTACACCCCATGAAAGCCGAAAATGACTTCAGAAAATTTTGCCTGTGTGTGTGTGTGTGTGTGTGTGTGTGTGTGTGCGTGTGTGTGTGTGCGCGTGTGTGTGTGTGTGTGTCATCGTGTCCGAATGTCGCTTTTTTTGTCCGGGCATAACTTAAGAACGGCTGGACGGAATTCAACTGCGCTTGGCTGGAATTAAGGTCTTCACCATCAGTGTTGCCATCTAAGTTTCATACTTTAGTTAATTTTAAAAAATCTAATTGTCGTATCGAAAAACTGTTTACACACCAGGATTCAGAAAAATCACATCTTTCATTTGGTACTGAATTTGTAACGATAGGTCTGATATTTCTAATTTATTTTTCCCTTTATCCGTTTTTCCGTTGTCACTTAAATTTCATACTTTAGTTATTTTTTTTAAATCTAATTGTCGCATCGAAAAACTGTTTGAACCCCTGGATTCAGCAAAATCGCCCCTTTCATTCGGTATCAAATTTATAAATAATTTATTTTACCCTTTTTCCGTTTTCAACCCAGATTCGATATGGAACAGCTTTAGTATCGAATCCCTTTGGCAAAATTTGAAATTCGGCACCGAAGTAGCTCGGACGTTTCTCGCCAAGATCTTTAATTGCACAATTGAGATAGCCAATTCAGTTCATCGCAAGAATGGCTTGAAATATTTAAAGTCACCAAAGGGTTCCGATACTTAAGCTGTGCTTTTTGTATTTATTTATTTAATTTACTGTCTATTAAAGACTTCTGTGGTCACGAAATTTGGTGTGTAAATTGTTTGTATGCATCCGGCACTTATTGTAACTGCATTTCTCGAAATTCGAAATCCCCCCCCCCTCTTCTCGGAGTCGGAGGGCAATAAACATGTGTAAAAACATGTTTTTCCGTTTGAATTCGCTTTGAATTATCTTAGAATGGCGAATTTTGGTGTCAACATATTGATTAAGTGTACGCATTATGTACATTAGTGGGATTTTGCAAAACTTCGAACTCACCCGCTGAGGGTGGGGAAGTAAGAAGTGGGTAAGTTGTGCCGAAGACAGTGGGGATCCAGACTCCTCACATTGGGAGCGAGAAAACCTCTACCAATCACAGCGAGAACTTAGGTTATTAATAAAGATATGGCATTTTGACAACTCATTTAAGTTTAATGTCCAGCGAAGCGGGCAAAGTCTGCTAGTGCAAAAATAAAAATGACAAGTAACTGACATTTAGGATGAATATAAGAGTTTTAAGTAAAAAATATTACTCTCTACGACCAAAAAAGGTGTATTCAATGGCAATTCTGAACTATTTATAATGGCAATTCTGAACTATTTAAAATGATTTTCATTTTTATTTAATACCTACATCTTAAGACAATTTTTCTGAAGCTTTATTTTTAGTAGAATTGTGAATTTTGATATACTTGGTACAAATAAAACACAGATCACATATTAGCTGTGTTAAAATATGATTTTAAAATAATTAAAGCTTAAAATGGGAAGAATAGAGGATAAACTATACAGAGGTATACTAAAAAGCAATAGTATAAGTTATAAGAAACACAAAACATTAATTCACTTTTTATGATTTTTTTTTTAATGATAAAGTTATGGTAGTAATATACCAGAAAATACATGGAAAACACTCTATACTTGTATACTTTAAAATTCGTGTGCATATGTCTTTAAAAAATAACAAATGTCTATTTTTTCCTGCCTTGAAAGAAATATCGCAATATATCACTAATATCGATAACAACTTGGTGATATATCGCGATATTTAATTTCTGATATCGTCCAGCACTAATCTATACATATATAAGAGTACTTCCACTCACTCACTCACTGACTCATCAACGCACAGCAAAATCTACTGGAGCCACTGACTTGAAACTGGGTCAGATTATAGAACATATAGTGTAAGCACCCCCTAAGAAGCGATTTTGCGAAATTTGCCCCCCAAAGAGGAGTAGGGGGCAAAATGTGATTTCACAAAAACCTTCATATCTCACAGAAAAAAACAGATATCCGTAAAATTTTTGCTTTAAAAAATAGCTAACACAAATATCTGAAAACCAATTTCTGGAATTTTAGAAATTCGGTCCCCAAAGGAGGTAAGGGGCAAAACGTGATTTCACATGTGCAAAACGTGGTTTCATATACTCCTATATATCTCAAACAAAAAAAACAGATAATCGGAAAATTTTTGCTCTGATATATAGCTAATACAGATACCTAAAAATCAATTTCTGTAATTTTAAAAATTCAGCCCCCAAGAGGGGAAAGAGGGGGCAAAATGATTTGAAATAATTCTTTATGTCGCAAACAGAAAAAAGATATATGTGAGATTTTTGCTCTAAAATATAGCTCCCACAAATACATAAAAACAAATTTCTTTAATTTTAGAAATTCGTCCCAGGTTGGGTAGGAAAGGGGGGGGGGCTATGGGGCAAAAAAATAAAATACAGTTAGACCGTTCAAAATTGATACAGATAGGTTTTAGAGGCCTGCAAGAATGAGGATATTTTCGAAAGTGTAAAGTTACTAGGAGGGTCAGAAGGGGAAGGGGAAGGGGCGTAGGGGCAAAAAAATAAAAATAGTGTTATACAGTTCAAAATTGGTACATAGAGGTTTTCGATACCGACAAATCTATTGCGGATATTTTCGAATTTGTAAAGTTATTAAGAGGGGTGGGAAGGGAGGTCGGAGGGGCGAAAAAAAACTAATAATTGAGTTAAGTCACTCAAAATTGGTACATGGAGGTTTCTGATACCTACAAATCGATTGCGAATACTTTCGAATTTATAAAATTATTAGGATAGACTGGAAGGGGGCATAAAGGGGCAAAAATATATAAATAAGAGTTAGAGCACTGAAAATTAGTGCTGTTATGTTTTGAAGCCCGATAAATCGATTACGGATATTTTCGAAAGTACAGAATTATTACGAGGGGCGGGAAGGGGGTCGATTGCAGGTTTAAAAATACAGAAATTCGGATAGAATGTTGGAAATTAGTATTATTAGGTTTAAAAATCCGATAGAACGATTGCGAGTACTTAATTTTACGATTGCGAGTAAAATTTAAAATAATTATTAGGGGCGGGAACGGTAGGTGAAGGAACATGTGTGCCTGCATACTCTGCCGCAGGCAGTGGGGGCCCGGACCGATTATTCCACCAATAAAAGTTTTTTTTTTTTTTTTTTTTTTTTGCAGCGGGGACCCATTGCGACATTTTTTCCAATGAGGATTCTCTCTCTCTCTCTCTCTCTCTCTCTCTCTCTCTCTCTCTCTCTCTTTTTTCCGTATAATAAAAATTAATGCATTTTTGAGAATTCATTAACTATAGTGATTCATTTAAAAATAGTGACCAGCGAAGCGGGAGTAGCCTGCTAGTATAATATATATTATTACATGTTCTCCAATTTCTAAAAATAAATTTAAATATTATTTCTATATATTTCATATATAGACATTTACACCTATCACTCTTACACATTTATAAAAACAAATTTGCTTTTGTAAAGCAAAATAAAGTTATTATTATTATTATTATTATTATTATTATACTAACCAGGTTTAACATACACAATTGTTTTCCGTCATAAATTATTTTTTGTCTGTTTAAATAATAAACATTTTGATATTTTTAAAAAATATTAAATTTGTTTTATATGTGTAAAATTAAACAACCATTTGGCAGAAATTAAATATCAGTACATTTTTATCATAATACAGCCATACCCATACCTAATTATTATTATAACAATTTTGTTTTTATTTACTGATACTTAGATGTTGTTATTGTATGTATTAAGTATTTTTATACTACTCTTATTGCAATGTATTGATAAATATTATATTTGACATAATAGTACGTGTGTATTAAAATCAGATAAGCTCACATTGGAGTTGTCGTTAGTAGGATCAACTTTTAATAAATGCATTTGTTTATGTTGGTAAAAAATACAGGTTATTAAGTTTAACAAATTTAGGTAAATATTTTATGGAGTATTATAGGTGTCCAAATATTTTATGTAGCATATGCTACAGATGTTCTTGATTATGAAAATATTTAATGCATAAATAGATGAAGATCCTCAATAAGAATTATATATCAACTTTTAATTTTTAACTCTACTTTTAATTTTTATTTATTTATCTATTTATTTATTTATTTTATTTATTTATTTATGTATTTATTTTTTGCATGAGATGAGTGTCTTGTTTAGTGTTCTTTGTATTTCCTTATATTTAATATTTTTTAGGAAATTTACATTCAGTTAATTACATCGTCATATAATTTAGCAGCACATGTTATATTTCATGTAACTGCAAAAATATAGAAGTTCTTCTCTCCCTTCTTTAAAGATTTTCTGTTTGAAGGGTAGCAATATATGATGTAAGTAATCACTTTTTTTTTTTTTTTTTCTTAATTTTAATTGAAATCTAGCTCTTAACGCTTCATGAAATAATTTGTGCATGCATTTCATTTAATCTTTTAATAACATCTTATATCCTCTATCTTAACAAATGGAAATTCTCCTATGTTTGTCAAAATTTATAAAAAATGAGATAATATTTAAAACAAAGTTTTTCGAAAATAAATATATTAAAGTAAGTAAAACCTTAAAAAAGAATACTGATGAAAACAACTGAGGACAATGGAGGAAAAAAATCTGGAGTGACTCCACTCGGCTTTTCGAACTTTTAATAATTAATGGTTGTTTAACTACCTTTAAATAAAAGAAGCTGTTACAAAGACGAAAACAAAAATCCCAATAGGGTGTTTGAGAGTTTTCCCGCAAGCTCTATATCATTTATTGGATCGCAATGTATCCAATTTTGTGTGTGTGTGTGTTGCTGTGAAAAAGCTATAAATAATAAGCTTGGATTGTAAAATATTTATTTATTTATTTATTTTTAAGTTTTAAACACTTAAAATTTTAAATTATTTGAGTCAATAGACCGAAATGTATAAAACTTCTGCTTAATATATCCGTAAAAAAAAAAAAAAAAAATACAAGTCTTGCATTCGCGTAAATCTGTACGGTTCTAGCAATAATAAAGTATAACGTGCCTACCAGTTTATATCTTAATCGCATGTAGAGATAAACGCCATCGAACTTCAAATATTTTGAGTCCATTGACCATAATGATGAAGAATTTTTCTTTGTGTCTCCGTAAAAAAAACTATAAATTCCGTACTTTTCAAAATTTATAACAATTTGTACCACCTATCACCTACCCACCTGCGATGGTGGGTAGGTGACATAAATTACCAACATATTTTTAGTGACCATAAATTACCAACAAAGTTTTAGCTGAATTTGATAAGGCGTTTAGACGCTATCGCATTTTAAATAATTTGAATCCATAGTTCGTAATGATAAAGAATTTTCCTTTGGGTACCTGTAAAGAATATATATATATATATATAGGTGTTAGATTTTTAAAAATCTATGCAGTTCGTGCGAGAGTGACTAATAACATTCCTAATAAATTTTTCGTCAATCGAATAAGGCGTTTAGATGTTACCACACTTTAAATAATTTGAGTCAATAGGTCATAATGAGAGAGAAATTTCCTTTGTGTCCTTATAATATATATATATAAGTGCTAGACTCACAAAAATTTATGGATTTCGTGCGACGGTGACCTATAGTATACATACAAACTTTCAACTCAATCGATCCAGCTTTAGACGTTGTCGTGTTCAATCACATACCTACACTTTTTGACGTACGCACACATACACAAATATACACAATCATACATACATACATCACCGTAAAATAACAAAAATGAACACAGGTGATCTCAAAACAAATCGACACATCACAGTCTCATAATCGAGTTTTTTCATAATCACGATACTTTCCCTACAAAATATATTTTTGGAAAGTAAAAATAGGAACGTGCAAGTTTAAATGTGCAAAAATTTATGTTTTTTAAAGTAAATAAGTAATTATACATGTGCATGCATGCATTGATTTGCTATCGTCACAGATAGAAATTTATTGTATGGTTTATGTAATTACGCATCTGACCTCGGCCTCGGACGAAGCGTCGGCTTCGCAAAACGGAACCCAGAGTTAAATAAGACAGACAGGTCATAGTTTTGGAGTCAAGAATTCTGTCATTCCTACACTTTAGTGGGAAGATAGAAAATGGGATGGGAAAGAAAGAGCTTTACTCGTACCCTATTTTCAAGAAGATTCCTATCTCAGACATCAATTCGACTTATTTATAAAGCAATTAGATTGTTATTTTTAATTAATCAAAAGAAAAAAAAAACTTTTTTTTTTCTTTTTTAATACTGAAATTAATCGGAAAAAAATGATCTACTTTTATTTCAAAACTTTTAACAATACATACAGAAATAAATTTATAATAAATATTATGCACAAATATTGATTATGTATGTATGAAGTACACTTATGACATATTGCATGCCACTAAAACAGGAATTCGAAAAATTCAAAAGGCATATTCTCAATTTTAAAGACAAATGTTTTTCTTTTCTTATAAATATATTCTCCAAAAACATCCCCATACACTCTTCAAATATCGCGAAGTTCTTTGGCGCCAAATAAAACCATATTTAACCGGGCGGCAGGGAGGGGGGGGGGAGAGTGTGGAATTAAAAAACAATATTAGAATAAAAAATCAAAAGTTATGTCCTTTATTTAGTCAAAAAATATATATTTCACCTTGAGGTTTGATCAATTTCTTCTTAATAACAACAATATCATAGTTTTCCTAATCCAAAAATTGCATTAAAATATCAATTTTAAAGGAAAAGTTTTTAATGATATTTTTGTTTTATAGAACGGAGAAAAGCTATTTGATTTTCTTGACTTTGAATCAGAACATGTACAAATTTTAAACATTTATGAATAAAAATGACTCCGTGAATACTTCTATTTTGCTGCATTTTCTTGCGCATTAAGTATTTTGAATATGTTATTTTTCCCGTATTTATTTCCTTATCGTTTGTTTTTTAACCTTTCAAATAATATTCCTCTTTTATATATACATACATAATTTTAAGTTAATTAATAGAATTAATTTGCATAAAATAGGTGCAAATGTAGCTTAAACTTCTGTACAAAAAGATACTTTATTGTAATTAGTGATAAATGTGAAAATCTCAGTAGCGTGTAGTAATTACAATACAAGATAATAATTACAATAACACTACTGACCATTAAAATTGCTATACAAGGAAGAAATGCAAATAACAGAATTAGATTTGTTAGACACATATATTATAGTGAGACGAGACAATTGATTAAAATTTGAAGGTATATATCCTGAGAAATAACACATAAAGCAGTTACCTCTGGCAAAAGTAACTGAATTTATCCGCCTAGGCATTATCAAACAGCGATTAGATGACATTTACGGGTATAGCACTCCGTGCAGTTTCAACATGATGCCACAGTTTATCGACGGTAGTTATTAGAGAATGGTGGCGAGCCATTCACTTGGCAAGGATTGACCAGACGTTTTCAATTGGTACGAGATCAAAAAGCGCGCTGACCAGAGCAACAGTCGAATACATTCTATATAAAGAAAGGGCCGGAAATCGTGGACAACATGCGTTCTTGCATTATCCTTCTCTAATGCTGCGTTACGGAGGCCTCGAATATAGGGCAGAAAAAAAAACTTTCTTCATCAGTAAAAATATCATTTATGCACATATATATATATATATATATATATATATATAAAGAAATTAAAGCACACCAATCCCTCCGGTATCTCTGTTTAAAATTTTACACTTGCAGTATAGTTACAAATTATACACCCCCATACAACTTATATCCGTAACAATTTTAAGGAACGTATTCTTCAAAGCGCAGTAATAAGTAACAAATTTTATTTGATTCGCAAATGATATAGATAAGAGGAGGGTATTATGGAATGGTCGGGAAATATGGAATACCGAGGTTTCGGCTCTGATTAGTGCTGCTATCTCTTCAAAATACTATGAATTACTCAAGAAAGATTCCCATGAAGCAATACAGTAAGAAGCAACCGCTTGTTGCTGTCGTACCATTCTCTATAGAACAAAGTATGTTTCGTGATTTTTAAAAGTTTTTGCAGGTAAGTTTTCAAACATTTAAACTTACTAGTACATATGTGATTTGAACATTGATATTAAGCATAATGTATGCTCAAAGAATTGTAATTTGTTATACATTGGTCGTTTTTTAGCTGAAAATATTTTGTCCATCAATTTAAAAGTTCATTTTTAAAGAGGGCGTGTCGGGTATTATGGAATACTAGGTATTTCATAGTATCATCTGAAATTGACTTCATGTATTCAACTAAAGAAACAGAAAATAAAGATGCCGAATGTATCTTCTGTCACAGAAAATTCTCCGAAGATGATTTTATGAAGTCTAATTAGTTTTTCTATGGTTTAAACAGTTTAAACTACCTATTTCATATTATCCGACTATTTCATATTAACCTCCATTTGTAACTTTTTTTTTTTTTAAGTAAACTTTTTATAACAACAAAAAATTTTTTTTGGATTTTTTTTTTTTTTCATTGACAGTTCATTACAAATAATTACACAATGTACTCATCATGATTTTGGGGATTTTATTAAAAAGAAGTAAAGTTATTTTAAGAAATGTAAATGGTATTCCAATTCCATAATACCCTCCTCTCATCTATCTATATATTTTTTAAATTCTAATAATTAAAAGAGAATTTCTAGTTCTTATTTTGTAATAACTATGAAGCAAGAGGTTTAAACGGAAAGATTTTAAATTTAAAAGAAAATCGTGAACTTTTGGCGAAGTAAAGATGATTTTTCTCAAAATAAAGTGCATCGAAACTCAGAACGTGTTTAATTTAGTTATATTGAAGAAACAATTATTTATTTGTCAAAAATTAATCAATATTTTTATTAATTCCATTATTCCCTTTTTTTTTTCTTTTTTTTTTTTTTGTTTCTTTTTCAAATTCAGAGGAGTAATACCTTTTTCTTGAGTGCAGGAACGTTCACCGAATATAACAATCAGCCGCTTAATAAAATCACTTTGGCTCAGGACGAATGTGATTTTAATAAGCGACGGTACAATATATATATATATATATATATATCACGAAGAAATGAAAAATCCAACATTGCATTACCGTGTCAGAAGTATAATTACGTAATTCAGTAAAGCAAATACTAAAGTGGAAACTTTAGAAATTAATATCAAATAAAAAATGATAAAAAGAATGAATGAATGAAAGTGATTATTTAATGAAGAAAAGCTTATTTCGTGATTCTGAAATTATTTTATTCAACAATATGAGTATTTTTAAGAGCTGTCATATTTGTATTTGTATTTTATTTCTTTTTTTAATCTTTTCAGTTTCATTTAATCTATTTTAAATAAATGCAAAATTCTATATTTATAAAGATTTTTTTTTTTTTTTTTTTACAAAAATTGTCGCTTAATCGCATCAATCGCTAATAATTCTACAAAATCTGTCTCTGTTTACTCTAGCTTTAGTGCAACTTCTGCAGCAATTTTCAAAGGAACTTATTCTCCATAATTACGTTACAAATCAAACTGTTATCGAAAAGTATTAAAACCAGATAATATATTATCGCATTCGTTGTATCAGAATAACTTAACATTGTCATATTAATCATATTTGTAATTATTTTTTTTTATTATTATTTCAGTTTAGTTATTATGTAATTATTTTAACAGTAAGCTTCTTTAGGACGTTAAATTATCATCCAGGATTTCGAAAAAAAGAAAAAATTAGCAGTTTGTCATAATATGTAAGCGATTTTAATTCCTCAAGGTCTAAGTCAGGGCTGGAAAGAGGTCAACAAACGACCGATTGCACTCTGACACAAATGTACGGTTTCGCCCAAATGTAGGATGTCGGAATTTGACGGTTTTTCGCCTTTCCTTTGTATTTATTATTTTAATTTTTAAACACTGTACTGCTTATTATGATATTTGAATAACACGCTTAGTGTCACATGACAAAACGTAAAAATGTTATTTCAAAAAATAATATTAATAAAGTTTCTTTACTAATATTCATTTAATAAAAGCTTAATTCATTTTTCGTTTAATTACGCATTGTCTCCCTTTTATCTTATGTATGTAAATTATAAAATGGAATTGCTCATAGGGACAAATGTTTCAAAATAAATATTTTTTCATATATATATTGAAACATTTTTATATGAAATGAAAATGTGTGTCACAGAACACGTAATAGTAGCTGATAACTCCAATATCATTCAATAAATATGCAAAAATAAAGGCGTACTATATCATATTCCTAAAAATATTTTATTTATTCTTGCAGATAAACTATCACTTATCAATGAATATCGCGATGTATAGATTGCAGAAAGGAGAAGTGACTTTAATATGGTGCCACTGAAATTTTGTATGGCAATAAAATTTGCCATTATTAAACATCTATCTCATTAAAATGTATCTAATGTTCTTCAATTAATTTTTTTTCTAAAAATTGTTGTTTGTGTGATAAAAGGAACATAATTGTGTTTTACACGGGAAATTCATTTTTAATGCTTAAATAAAAGAAATGTTTAAGTAGTAAATTACTGAAAATTATTTACTCATCGAGAACTGTGGACAGTTTCCATGCCATAAATTTGCTTAAATAATTTTAGTCAATCAAAAGTAGTTTAAAAAATTTCATTAACATTATTGCCAAAAAAATAAAAAATAAAAGAACAAGAAAAAGCTTATTTATTTATTTATTTTTCTAAATGTAACAGAAATGATTAATTTCTCTGAAAACTCTTGACAGAAAAAAGTTCCGATGAAATTTAAAAAAGTAAATTGTAGCTAAGATGGTATTCAGAATGTTACAAAAATACACACCTGTAATACAAATTTACAAAGTATTTTTGTTTCAACTAAGCTCATGCTCCAATTCAGTTAGCTAGTCATGGGCAGAATGAATAATTACCGGTAATTAATGATACATACAAGAAGTGATTTTTTCTGGTGTTGAAAGGATGACACACAGATGTTTAGATTAAACCGGCCGCCTTTTTTACATATAAGGTAAATTAAACAAAATTTGTCTTCAACTGTAGTTTTTTTTTTTTTTTTTTCAGGCAACTGTAAGATTGTTAAAAAAAAAAAAAAAAAAAAAAAAAAAAAACTAGAGTTGCGTAACCGTATCAATGGTAAACACTTTATGAACATTTTCTGGTCATTTTTGTGTAGTAACCGTTTAAAATGCATCATTAGTACACCCATAAACACACAGTAGTGGATGCCTTTGAAATTTTTATAAAAAGCGAAATAAAATGCGGACTGATTAAAAATATTTATTTAATTAACAAAAAGGTATTTTCGTTTTTATTAATATGTTACAGCAACGAAAAAATGTATAAACTTGTGTCATATGTTACTTCTGAATTGAATGGATTCAATAACGTATTTTTTCATCTAAAATGAGTCTTAATTGTAAATAACACTTAACGACCCCCTTGTGTAATAATCTTATAAATACCAAGATGAGCCAGTCTTTCTTTTAGTTAGATTGTGGAATATTGCGTGTCATTTTCAAAACATGCAAAACTCTTCTTAAAATTTGAAAATAAAATAACCACTTAAGAATATATCGAAATATCCCGATCTGATTAAAATAAAAATATTTCATATTCCGTTTTACGTTCTGAATTTGTACCCATTGCGTAGTACTAGTGCGACGTTAAACCCTACCAACCAACCAAAATTTGGGATAATACGGTCTTAAGCTTACTACTGATTTCTTTCCTCAAAACTGGTGGATTTAAATCGTCATCAGGGACATAGCCAGAGATATTATCTGAAGGTGCAAGGAGAAAGCTTACGGGGAGCTGAGACAGACCTATCAGTTTGTTCCAATTATTAAAATGTAAAATTTATTTCATTTCAAAGTATTTAAGGGAAGATGTCGAGACCTCATAGAATCCCCTTGGCTACGCTCTTTGTAAAGTTTTGTAAAACTAAATATTATTGGGAGGCGAATATATGCATGACTATAAAAAATTATTTTTAGAGTTTAAATTTAAATACGGCGGCTACTGGTATAGTATCCCCACTAGTTCACTTACATCAGTTGCGAATACTTCTCTTTATCACTTTCGCGACCGTTGACGTAGATTCACGTCATTTGAAAATCTGTAATTCCACAAGTGGGCGTTTCTTTCGCAATTTGCATGTTTTTTTATTTCTTAAGTATATACCCAATATTCATATTTCCCAATGAAATATACTATGGATACAAATACTTTGATTATAAAGAACATAATTATAATGTGTATCCATTTATAATATAAATGTGAATCTTCGGATCTTTGACTTACAAGGTCAAGGCTCTACCAATTGAGCTATCCAGGCGGACACCCCGGTCAGCATTACTCACTCAGACAACCTTTAGGCAGAAACATCTCTGGTCTATCATGTAGATAGCTCGACAGAAATAAGCCGCAGGAAATGGAAAACACCATTAAATAATGGGAGAAAGAAATACAATTTTTATTAAAATCACACAGTTAACTGTGGAAGAGAATCATATTTTTAATGAAATTTTATTTTTCCGACTGAGTGAAAATAATGCCTGGACCGGGTGTCGAACTCCGGATCTTTGACTTACAAGGTCAAGGCTCTACCAATTGAGCTATCCAGGCCGACAAAATAAATAAATAAATAAAAATAAAATTTCATTAAAAATATGATTTTCTTCCACAGTTATTTGTGATTTTAATAAAAATTGTATTTCTTTCTCCCATTATCTAATGGTGTTTTCCATTTCCTGTGGCTTATTTCTGTCGAGCTATCTACATGATAGACCAGAGATTTTTCTGCCTAAAGGTTGTCTGAGTGAGTAATGCTGACCGGGGTGTCGGCTCCAGTTGGTAGAGCCTTGACCTTGTAAGTCAAAGATCCGGAGTTCGACTCCCGGTCCAGGCATTATTTTCACTCAGTCGGAAAAATAAAATTTCATTAAAAATATGATTTTCTTTCACAGTTAATTGTGTGATTTTAATAAAAAATTGTATTTGTTTTTAATTTACTCTAACAGACACAGACAAAGATCAAGCGTTAAAAACTTGACTTCGGTATTCAGGAAGCCTCAAAACGTGTAAATATACAAAAAAAAAAAAAAAAAAAAAAAAAAAAAGCGATGAATATTAAGCTTAAAAGAATACATTGTTTACCATATGGCTATGAGATATTAATTTCAATTCCTGAGCTGCACAATAAAAAAGAATGTTGTGGTTTAAATATTGGCAGCCCTGTATATCATCTGAAAGCTATTTAGCATCATAAGGTAGACATAAATAAAATCCTATATTAATAACACTCGGTACAACTTGAAGTACACTTTCACCAATTTTCAGGTATTGTCGCACTATAATCTACTACTTTTGTGTAGCCCTGTAAACGAACAGCGAATGATTTCTACATCATATTCTATATGAAACATGCTTTTAAATATATAATATATACATATTCGTTTAATTTGGTTAGATGCTATACATGTTAAACTCTACTTACCTGCAATTTCCCCCATAGACGTAATGTATTTGAATTCTCTTGGGTGTCCCTGCACATGAACCATTTGCTTGATCTCAACGAAAAGTTTAGTGTAGCATCCCTTATCATACATGTTTAGAATACCAAGTTTGGACTTTTCGCTATAATTTGTTTTTGAGATATGCTGATAACAGACAGACACACAGACCAACAGATAGAAACATGATTTTTGGATTCAGGGTACCTCAAAACGTGTAGCTATAATAAAAACTTAATTTCGAAAATTTTACCCAAAAACAATACTTTTTGTACCTTATGGGTAAGAGAAAGTAAAAATAGAACAAACATCTCATTAATAACTGTCAACTAAGTATCTAATTAATTTTCATAAATATCAGTTTATTTTATTAATTCTTCGTAACCGTAGCAAACTGTCCCAGGATAAAATGCAACGTACTTGACATGGCATCAAACTAGCAACCAGATTTCTTACTAATCCGAATTGGCGATATATTAACCAAGCCTTTGTAATAAGTGAATTTTAATTTTAGAAGTCACTCCCTTTCACCATATGTCATCTGACATAAAAGGATCGAAAATTAACTCATATCTTTTTCTTTTTCCTTTTTTTCTAAAAATAAAAGTTTTATAAGAGAAAAATTTTACTTATTACCTATTTTAAATTATTAAGTAACGGCAGTTACTCTAAGAAAAAGTAAAAAAAAGTATTTAGTAAAATTCCATACTCTGAATCCTATTATACAGATATTTACACACTTCATTAAAAATAATATATAAATTCTGAAATGACACAGATTTGCATATATTAAAAAATGTATTTAATTGTAACCTATTCATTTTCTGACTTACAATCGTGCAATTATTTGACCACAATAAGCAGCTTTACCTTCAAGTTTCACTTCTACATAATTGTGTTAACATACCACACCTTTGGTAATTACTGGTCATCGAACTGATTGAGAATTAACAGCTGATGCCTCAATGAAGAAAGTTTATTCAACTTCCACAGATGTTGCATGCCCGTATTTTCCCGAACCTCAAACTATACATTTTTATTTCTTGTTTCGTTTTCTGCTAGCTTGAATAAATGTAACGTTACCCTTGGTTGCTTCTTAGATACGTTCTCTGCGGTGACGTATCTTATCGTCTAAGGTGCATGCCTTTCAGTGTTTACTTGAGTAGTTAAATGAACTGGAAGGTTTTTGGTCTGAAAAAATTTGACCGCGTGAGTTTTTATGAAGATCCTACAAGATTTACATATTTTTCTTTTTCATTGATTAGATGAGAGAAATAATAAGAGAACTGCTCTCAGATTTATTCTGTTTCATTTGCTTCCCTCATGCCTAAATTTAAATATTGAAATGTAGAATGCTTTAAAACTCATAAACTACGATTAGAGAAAGCTGATAATATGAAAAATATGGGATCACTTTTTCCTCAGCTGCTTATTTATTTGTTTATTTACTTATTTTTTTTTTTTTTTTTTTTTTTTTTTTTTTATGAAAAGATGCATTAATTATACTAAAAGCTTAATTTATGCTTTTGAAAACTTAAAAACTACAGCTAAAACATTCAATTTTTGACCAAATTAATAAAAATAGGGGGGGGGGAGGAGAGAAAGAGAAGCCGAACATATTCAATATCAATATATCAAACAATGCTTTTAAATTTATCTTTCCTATTTGAATATCTATAAGTACAATTGTGGTAGGGAGGATTGGAAAGATTTGCTCCAAATCGTGGCATCACCTTACCAACCTATTGGAGGAATTATTTAATGGAAATATTTTTCCGTCACTCGGTAGCTCATTAAACGCTTATTAAACAAAATTGTAGAAGCAATTATTTATTTCTTCTAAAACAGACGTATTGAAAAATTATGAGCTTACCTTTTCCGCTCTGAAGAGTCTGGTGTCCCATTAGCGTATAGCGTCTTCTCAAAATTTCTATTTTATATTTTAATTATTATTTTCTCTCTGTAAATAATAATCTTATTAGTATAACTCAAAAAATCATTTCGACATCTTTCTTGAAGTTTAAACTTGTACATTTAATGAAAAAGAAAATACACATAAAATAAAAAAGGAAGCGAGATGTTATCTCTCACTTTACATAGTAAAACATAAACACAAACTGAATCAGAATCTATTCTGATGGAAAAAACAGGCAGATGTAAAAAAGTCACGTGATAGTTCTATAAATAGATCTTCGCCCCTTCAAGAAGGAGGCGATGAAAAATTGGGGAGGGTGGAAACAGATACTCTTTTGTTTTCATTATAATGTTCGTTTCTCACAGAGCACATTTTGGAATAAAGGAGTCTTTTGAGTTTGTAATTTTCTGTTATTCCTCCTCAAACGAGGAATACGATCTTAATTCCAAGCTATCGCGGTGTTTCAGAAAGATTGGCTTAGGAGTAGGTTTGGTAAGCACATCTGCAGTCATTAATTTACTCTGCAGATATTGTAGAGTAATTATTCCTTTTTCACACAGGTTCTACACGCAGTGAAATCGAATGTCTCTATGCTTGGAGCGTGCTGTGTGTTTGGGCGATTCCTTCATTTTGATTGTTGACTGATTGTCGTCGAATAATTTTATGGGCAATTCCTGTGGTAAATCAAGGTCCTCTAGTACCCTGGTCAGCCAAGAGATCTCTTGGCCAGCATTTGCGGCTAAAACGAACTCTGCTTCTGCAGAAGACAGAGCTACACACGTTTGTTTTTTCGATATCCAATGGATTGGTGTTTTTCCTACGAAGAATAGGTTTCCTGTCATCGATTTGCGATCAGATTTATCACCGGCCCAATCGGCATCGGCGTAACAGGTTAGAATAGGTTTTTCCTTTCCACTTATAGCCAAATTTAATTTTTCTGTCGTTTTCAAATAACATATTATCTTTTTCGCAGCATCCCAGTCTTGCTGCTTGGGCTTCTCATTGCGCCTACTAAGAATATTGACTGCTGCCGAAATATCAGGTCTACAGATAGTAGCGATATATAATAGGGATCCGATGGCTTGTCTGTATTCTGTATTGTTGCTTAGTAAATTATTGTCGGAGACATTGTCTAGATAACCAGGATTCATTGGTATATTTGTGGGCTTAGCATTTTGAAGACTGAATTTTTCTACAAGTTCTTTTATTTTAGTTCTTTGATGTATTAAATATTCTCCTTGTTTTGATTTTTGTACGTTAATGCCGAGGTAGTAGCTTGTTTCTCCGAGATTTTTGAGCTCGTATTTTGCACTAAGTTTCTCGATAGTTTCTTCTATTTGTTGGTCTAATCCGGATATAAGTAAGTCATCCACGTAAATAATGATATGTATGGAATTTGCTTCATCTTTCCTAAACTGGCAGGCATCTGCTGTGCTTTGTGCAAAACCGAATTCTTTTAGAGTTTCACCAATTTTCAAATGCCATGATCTGGCGGCTTGCTTAAGACCATAAAGGGCTTTCTCTAATTTCCATACTTTATTTTCGTTTCCAGGTGAAATATAGCCTTTAGGTTGTTCCATGTATACTATTTCATATAAATCTCCATGCAGGAAGGCAGTTTTAATATCAATATGGTGAACCTGTCTATTTCTGTGAGCGGCACTGGCCAAAAAGGCTCTAATTGTGCTATGTGATACCACAGGGGCAAAAGTTTCCTGAAAGTCTTCGCCATATTTTTGACTGAAGCCTTTCGCCACCAATCTTGCTTTATATTTGGCTATTTTGCCTGAGGAGTCATATTTGACCTTATAAGTCCATTTGGACCCAATAACTTTTCTTCCTGGTGGAGGTTCAACCAATGTGAATGTTTTATTTTGTTTTAAGGAATTCATTTCTTCCAGCATTGCGTTTAGCCAGTTTTGTTTTTCTTGTGGGTTTGTTATGTTGAGAAAATCGTTATAATCTTTGGGTTCATTGGCTTCAAAGTTTTCTGTTAAATAAATTAGCCTTTTAGGAGGTACACCTTTATTGTGTCTATTCGACCTTCTTAAGGTGTCGTTTGTGTTGTCGTGTTCACTAGTGATATTTTGATCTGGTGAACTTATGTCAATTCTGACAATTTCGCGCCCTATATGCGATTCTGTGTAGGAGTGTTCATTTGTGTTGTTTTCAGAGAGTATTTTTATTTCATTGTTTTCTCCTGAATTGTTTATAGTATCTTCAATGAATTTAACTGTTCTTGCAAGTATTACGTGGTCATTTTTCAGCTAGATTCTATACGCTTTAGCGCTGTTGTCGTAGCCGACAAAAATGCCTTCTTGGGCTTTGTCATCTAATTTACCCCGTTTACTTTTATGAATGTAAGCATAGGCTTTACAGCCAAAAGTTTTTAAGTGACTTAAATTTGGTTTGCTACCATGCCATAACTCATAAGGACTTTTTGTAGTGGCTTTTGTAGGTAGTCTGTTTTGGAGGTAATTGGCGGTGTTTAAAGCTTCCCCCCACAATTTTTTGTCTAAGTTGGCTTCTGATAAAAGTGTACGTGTCATTTCGATTAGTGTACGATTCTTTCTTTCCGCAACCCCATTTTGGGCTGGGCAATGTGGTACGGTGAGCTGATGGTGAATACCATTTTCTTTAAGATACTCTTCTACATTTGTGTTTATATATTCACCGCCTTTATCTGACCTTATTGTTTCTGGTTTCTTTCCAAATTTGTTTGCGGTAAAGTTGACATATTCTTTTAATTTCTCGATTGCTTCGCTCTTCTTAATAAATCATTGTATATCTAGAATAATCGTCAACAAAAGTTAAGAAATATGATTTACCACCTATTGTTGGTACTTGAATAGGTCCGCAAACATCGCTATGTACTAATTCTAGTATTTATTTTCCCCTGTTTTCTGCAGTTTTTGGATACGGGGTATCAGTCAGTTTTGTTTTGATGCAAGTTTCGCATGTTATCTCGTGTTTACAGTTATTGATTTTTATTCCCAGAACTAACTGATTTTTGTTTAGTTCTTTAATAGAGTTGAAATTTTTATGTCCCATGCGTTTATGCCATAGAGTAATATAGTTAGGATTTTGGCATTCTTCAGTCAGGTATGTGTTATGTTTGTTTATTGGCATGGGCAAGTTTAACTCACATAAGTTGTTATTTTTTGTACCCTCTAAAATGGTTTCATTTTTCATAGAGACTTAACACTTTTGTTTAGTGAATGTGACTTTATAGCCATTTTGGGTGACTTTGTGTACAGATATAAGGCTTGCCTTTAATTCTGGAACATATAAGACTTCCCTTAGTGCTAGTTCCCGTTTTTGTTTATTTGGATCCAGGTATTCAATTTTTATTTCTCGTGAACCGAGTGAAGTGAAGGTGTTACCGTTTGCTACACATACTTGCGATTTTTGTGACTCATCTAAATTAACGAAAAGGTTACTTATGTGCGTATAATTGTTACCTATGTGCGATCACGAACCACTGTCTCTTATAAATTTCCATAAAAAAAAGTTTACAGTAAAACAAAATATCTTGTTAATAACCAGATAAAATCTACAAAAATTCATCATTATCGAAGTGCTATTTCTTTGTTATAATTACAATTTAGCAACAAAGGGAAATATATTTTTGAAGTTATCAGTATTGCTTGACATATTTTACCATGTTTTTATTAACTTCGATTCTTGTTTGTTTGTTTGTATGTTTGTTTGTTTGTTTGTCCAGTACAAATCCTGAAATCGATTTTTAACTAACTTTCCGACTAGCTAGCTATTTGAAATTTTCAGGATAGCTCAGAACATGGTGACAATACTTTTTTTAATACTTTTAGTCAACTGCTTTAGGTCCCTACTGCCTTCGGCAGCGTTTATATGATTCAACAGAAAATTTATTTAACTAACTTCCTGACTAGCTAGACATTTGAAACGTTCAAAATAGTTTAAAACACGGTGAAAATGCATTTTTTAAATACTTTTAGCCAACTGTTTCGTGTTCCTGCTGCTTTCGGCAGCGTTACCAGTACAAAGCTTGCAATCGATTTTTCACTAACTTCCCGACTAGCTGGATATTTGAAACTTTCAGGATAGCCCAGAACACGGTGACAATACATTTTTTAAAATACTGTTAGTCAACTGTTTCAAATCCCTACTGTATTCGGAAGCGTTTATATGATTCAACAGAAAATTTATTTAACTAACTTCCCGAGTAGCTTGACATTTGAAACTTTCAGAATAGTTCAGAATACGGTGAAAATGCATTTTAGAAACACTTTTAACCAATTGCTTCAGGACCCTGCTGCCTTCGGCAGCGTTACCTGTATTAAGCTTGCAATTGACTTTTAACTAACTTCCCGGCTAGAAAGCCATTTGAAAATTTTATAATAGCTCAAAACACGATAGCAAGGAATTTTTTTAATACTTTTATCCAATTGCTCCGGGTTCCCGCTGCCTTCAGTAGCGTTTATATGATTCAACAGAAAATTTAAAAACATGGTATCTAAAAGTTCTTTTTGTCTTGTAAATATTTCTTTTCAGACTCAAAAATTTATTTTTGACTGGTATTATCCCTGTACTGCCTTTATACAAAAGCAAAACGAAGAATATTATTAGAAATATTCAAATTAAATTAACACTTTGAACTATTTCAGCTAATTTTGATTTTTAAAATTTTCTTAAAAGTGACATTTGAAGAGTACATGCGTTTTAAATGAGGAATAAAAACACTTTATATACCATAAAATAATGCAATACTATATTACAGAACTATGTACAATGAATATTATGCATAAAATAATGGTTCAAATAATAATTTAATCTATTATTTTTCTCTAATTTATCAAGTTTATAAAATATATGTCAGCTATTTTAAATTCAGTTTTAATAAAAGAAAAATAAAGGATTTCGTGTGTAACGTTTCGTCAGTTTATTAAAAAAATAGTTCACAGCCTATCAGTTTTGCAAAATAAATGTCGACAAGGGAAAATTTAGTTTAGACAAGGGAAAAATAAAAATGTTTAATTAAATTATCAAGAGTGCATGGTTTAAAATAAATAAATAAATAAATAAACTTTTAATTGCAAATGGTACATTTCTTAAATATTTACTTAAAACAAGGAAATTCAGAAGCTTTAGTTTTTATGTTTAAAAAATAACATGCTAATGATTAAAAAAAAAAAAAAAAAAAAAATCTTTATGAGATGTTGGGTTTTCGCATATTATAAATGAAAATTTTTAATAAAAAAAATTTATTAAGCTATTAAGCTACCCGCTTTCATTCATATTTTTGCAGAATCAAAATTATATGCAACAAATAATTATATCTGGTATCAGAAGCATTAAAAAAGTCTAAAAGCCTAAATTTACTAGGAAAATAAGTTAGTCGATGCGGGTTTTTTTCTTTATTTTCTTTCTTTCTTTTTTTTTAACACTTTCCAACAAGGTTGAAAAGTGTTTATGACTTCGGTTTGTCTGTCTGTTTGTCCGTCTGTCTGTCTCTCCACGCTCTAACTCCCGTAAATATTTATGGAATTTCTAGAAACTGATATATGTTATTCAAGTTCACTATCGGACGTTCCCTATTGAAAATGGAGTTTATACCTCTACTGGTTCGTGTACAGGGACACCCGAAAGTATTTCAAAGCATTGTGTTCTATGAGAGGTATTTCTATAAACCATATTTTCATACCTTTACTGTAGACATATCTTAATGAAATTGAAATATGTTATTCAAGTTCCCTATCGGACGTTCCCTATTGAAAATGGAGTTTATACCTCTACTGGTTTGTGTACAGGGACACCCGAAAGTATTTCAGAGCATTGTATTCTATGAGAGGTATTTCTATAAACCATATTTTCATACCTTTACTGTAGACATATCTCAATGAAATTTAAATATGTTATTCAAGTTCACTATTGGATGTTTCCTGTATAAAATGGAGGAAAGATCATCATCGGTTTATGTACAGGGACACTCAAAAGTATTTCAAAGCATTGCGTTCTATGAAAGATATTTCTAAAAATCAAATTTTAATAAGTTTACTTTCCACGAAGTTTTAGGAAAATGAAATATGTTATTTATATGCACAAAAAAATGCTTTGCATAGAATATACCATGATTAGCATTATATTTACAGGGTGGCACAAAAATATCCATTTATATTTAGAGCTATTAATAAAAAATTGCCAGAATTGTACTTTCGTGTACGTTAAGCGTTTTTAACACTTTCTAACATTTTTTAAGTGTAAATATGATTTCAGTTTTGTGTATCTGCCTGTCCGTCTGTCTGTCTGTGTGTCCGAGCTCTAACTCCCGTAAATATTTATGGAATTTCTCGAAACTGATGTATGGTATTCAAGTTTACTATCGGATGTTCCCTATTGAAAATGGAGTTTATACCTCAACTGGTTTCTGTACAGGGACACCCGAAAGTATTTCAAAGCATTGTATTCTATGAGAGGTATTTCTATAAACAATATTTTCATACCTTTACTGTAGACATATCTCAATGAAATTGAAATATGTTATTCAAGTTCACTATTGGATGTTTCCTGTATAAAATGGAGGATATACCACCATCGGTTTATGTACCGGGACACTTAAAAGTATTCCAAAGCATTGCGTTCTATTAGAGATATTTCTATAAATCAAATTTTAATAACTTTACTTTCCACGAAGTTTTAGGAAATTGAAATATGTTACTTATATGCACAAAAAAATGCTTTGCATAGAATATAGCATGATTAGCATTAGATTAACAAGGTGCCACAAAAATATCCATTTATATTAAGAGCTATTAATAAAAAGTTGCTAGAATTGTACTTTCGTTGACATTAAGCGTTTTTAACACTTTCTAACATTTTTAAGTGTGAATATGATTTCAGTTTGTGTATCTGTCCATCTGTCTGTATGTCTGTCTGCCCGCGCTCTAACTCCCGTAAATATTTATGGGATTTCTCAAAACGGATATATTTTATTGAAGTTTACTATCGGATGTTCCATATTGAAAATGAAGTAAATCTCTCTTCTGTTTTGTGTACAGGGACACCCAAAAGCATTCGAAAGCATTGTGTACTATGAGTGTTATTTTTATAAATATTTTCCGTATAGAATATTCCCCATTTAAAATAACATTAATAGGTCCTGTATAACTAGTTTGTGTACAAGGACAAAAAAAAAAAAAAAAAAAAAAAAAAAAAAAAAAAAAAGCCAATGCATTACGTTTTAGGACAGAATTTTTTGAAAGTTTTATTTAAATTTTTTTCTACTGTAAAAATCAAAAATATATATAAATGCATTATTAATATTCTAAAATAATGTTTTGTATAGAATATGATATGATTAACTTTCTGATTTACAGGGCTACACTAAATTATTTAGAAAGATCAAAAGCTGTAATTATAATCTAATGGCTGCATTTTCTTTTGCGTTAAGCCTTTTTAACACTTTCCAAAATGCCTAAGAGTAATTTTAAAATCAGTTTGTCTATCTGTGTAATTTTGAGTCCTTCTGTCTGTTGTGTGATAATGTAGGCAAAGAATATTAAAAATTATTCGATACAACCATTACGTACAGTTGGAAAGTGTTACTAATCAATTCGTACTGCATGATTTTTTTTTTTTTCTTTTTTATCAGCATAAAAAATGAAATAAAGAATGTTTATTTTTTTTTATTTATATAGCGTTCTTTTATTGCCATGATATACTTACTGTATAAAAAAGAGGTAAAAAAACAAATAACATGAAAAAGGGTAGTATCAGTGTTTGCAGTTGTATGTAACACAGATAATTATTATTTCTCATTGCATGTTCATATGCACTGTGATCATTCCCTCTCTTTTTTGATGATGTTTGTAAATATGTATACTTTTATTTGAACGAGGAAATAATAATTTCAACTAGTTTTTTTAGTTTTTCTTTTTTCTGATTTACATTAGAAATTGACTTAAACATATTAATATGCCAGTGGTGTTAATTATTAAAGAAGTTATTGCTTCTAAAAAAGTATTTATATAAACGTTTGGCAGCTGCTTAGACATGCAACTTTTCTCTGTTGTACTTGTTGGAGATGAAACACTTGAGCGGTTTTGATCTAAAATAACATAATAATCGCTAAGAACTTTTTTTTTTAATTATCTTGTATGTTTACAGTTTAATGAATGTCGTGTCAATGAAGCACAAAATAAAATGTTTTGCAAAGTCTAAATACAGAACATAATATATCGCGAATGTCTTTCTCTCTAACGTCGCATATTGATTCATTGCAGTTTTCTTGATATGGTGGGTATCTTATTGTGAAAAGTTACGTAAAAATAAAAGAAGGAATTTACTGCCAAAACGTCAATGGAGGCCTCCCTATTGAATCTGAAAAAAGTTTTAGGTTCTGTGCGTCTGTGTATCAGAGAATCAGTATGTATCACGAAAAAGACCGAAAAAAAAAAAAAAAAAAAAAAAAACATGCTATTGACTTGAAAATTGGCATACACGTTCATGAACCACACAAAATTAGCTGTATAGTTTTAGGTATGTATTCTGTTTGTAGCTCGTGTACAGGGACACACCAAAGTTACTTGGACTGACATAGTTTTATTTCGTACATAAATAAAGCAAAAAATCATAAATAACAAGGTTCATTCATTTTGGTAGAAATTGAAAACAGTTGACTAATCGATATATATATATATATATATATAAACAATAATATATATATGCATTAATTTATTATATATATATATATATATATATATATATATATTATATTATATTATATTTATATTTATTATTGTCCTTGTATTATATTAAACAAGTTAATCACGTGACTTGTTATATATATATGTATTTGTGTTGGGGATCTCGAAAACTGCTCTAACGATTTTGATAAAAGTTTGGGGATAGTTTTTTTTTTTAGGTAAAAAAGAAAAAAAGAATGGGGTTATCCACATCTTCATGAAATTTCGCGTTCGCTGTCAACCCTTTCCCGGCTGCGTATCTCCGAAATGTTGGCGCGTACAGCCGAACTTGGCGCATTTTTGTAGCTTGCGCCAAAACCCTCTCTGCCGCAAAGCAATCCTTCTTTTCACTTCATTCACGATTCGTTAAGGATTCGAACAATCTTTTTTTTTTTGTTACCCCAAGAGAATAAACTATTAAAAATGTGTCAATGGAGTTTTAGTATCGTAATTTTTAAATAATATATTTAATGCAAAAATTTATTAGAAATCCTCCACCCTTTAAATTTAATTTAGCAAGATTAATGAAGAAATAAAATTATAATATTCTAAATTTAAAGCTTTTAAAATTCTTCTTGAAATACATTTATTTATTTATTTATTTTATTTTCTCTTACCAACATATATGGTAGAGAAAGTATTGTTTTGGGGTCAAATTTTCAAAATTGAATTTTTGTTATATATACACGTTTTGAGGCTCCCTGAATCACAATTGTTAAAAATGTGTCAATAGAGTCTTTGTATCGTTATTTTTAGATAATACAATTCAATACCAAAATTTATAAAAAAAAAAAAACCTTTAAATTTATTTTATCAAGATTAATGAAGAAGTATATTTGTAATATTATGATTTTAAAGCTTTTAAAATTATCCTTGAAATACATTTATTTTATTTTATTTTATTCTGTTTTATTATTATTATTATTATTATTATTTACTTTCTCTTCGTCAAATAAAATTGTTTCTAAACCTATTTTAGATTATTTGAAAAGTGCATTAAACTTTATATTCTTACGCTATTGATCTTAAGATTTAATGTGCAATCTGTCATTATAATATTGAAATGCAGGGTAAAAAAGAAAACCGTGTGAGTGACACACCAGATTATCATTATTATGATCATTATTTAGTTTATTTTACCCATATATTGTAAGAAAAGTTTTATTTTTGATTCAGATTTTCAAAATTGAGTTTGTGCTACATTTGCTTAAATATCCCGAAACAAAAAATTAGGTTTTTAGCGGTTGCCTGAATGTGTCTGTGTGTTTGTTATCACCATACCTCAAGAATAGATATTGGGACTCGGATGAAATATTAAGTAATTCGTGTACAGTGACTAAGAAAATAATTCAAATTAAGTCTATGTGTGACTTTTCTGGTAAATACAATTTAATATCTTTAGATGAAACAAAATAAAATAAATTGAACTTATATTTTATGTGCATGAAAGAATGTTTCGTATACAATGTAGAATGTATATACTTTATTAGAAGTTTACACAGAACCCCACAAAAGAGTTCAGATATATTCATACAATGGAATTGCTGAAAGGTTATTTCATGTCGTGCTATGTGTTTTAAATTCTGTGCTAAATTAGTACACTATATTGTGTTTGTAAAATATATAGTAAATATACAGGGCTACCCCAAATTAAATGAAAGCATTTCTTTTCATAAATAAAAATCAATGTAATAAATGCAAATTTATTAAAATTTAATTAATTTAAAATTATTCTCTTATTCTAATTTACTTTATCTTATCCGTAAAAGGTCGCGAAAGTATTGTTTTCCGATCAAGTTTTCGAAATTGAATTTTTGTTACATTTATATGTTTTGAGTTACCTGAATCCAAAAATTATGTTTTTAGTGGTTGGTCTATGTGACTTGTCTGTGTATATTATAGATATTGAGTTTGTAAAATGGGTGCATCAGTTTTTAAATATCACTTATGTTATTGATAAGGACAATATTGTTTTGGAACAATGTAAGTTGTAAATTTCGCATGTTATTCAAAATTTACGTTTTCTTTTTAACATGGCAAAATAGAGCAAAATTTCGTTTAAACGTCCATTATGCCAATATTTTGTCGTAAACATGTCAGACTAATATTTTAAAATATCTTTTTTAATACACTTCATTAAATATGAACATTTTAATTTGAAACTTTAGTAATTAAAAATTGTTTTTCCTTCATTTGACAAATTAGGCCAATACTTCCCACGAACTTGCAATATGGAGATCAGTTGTGTTGGAAATTAATGTACGAAAACAATCCTAATAAAATTAGTCATTTAATTACGATAAGTCAAATGTATCGAATCGGATAGAGGGTAGCCTATAAGGTGCGGCATTTCAGTCTGCGACTGTGTTGAGTGTTCTACAGGGTGTGGTAGATAAGTAATGAGACTGGCCGCCGCGCGGCGACCCAGTCGCTCGCAGTGTGGTCTGCACCTGCAGGTCACGTGGTGGGGGATCTGAGCTAACAATAGAACCGGTTCGCAGTCGCGTCGGAGCTGTGGCGCAGTGAGGGTCGAGCTTCGCGTATTAGTTGTTTGTGTGCACGTGACACTTGTGAAAATGGATCGCTCGATAGAACAGCGGTATGCAATCAAATTTTGCTTTCGCTTGGGAAAAACTGCTTCGGAAACTTTTGGACATTCTAATACGACCCGGAGACGAAAGCCCAGAGCTTGGAGTGGCACACACCGGCATCCCCGCGGCCGAAGAAAGCAAGAATGTCAAAGTCCCGCGTCAAGACAATGCTGATTGTGTTTTTCGACAAGCGGGGGTTAATTCACAAAGAGTTTGTCCCTCAGGGGAAAACTGTGAATGCCGAATTCTACAAAGAAGTCCTTCAGCGATTGCACAGAGCCGTCAAACGGAAGCGACAGGACCTTGCTCAACGCTGGCGTCTCCACCACGACAACGCTCCGGCGCACACAGCGTTCCTCGTGACCTCCTACTTGACCCGAATTGGAGTTGAAGTTCTGCCACAGCCACCATACAGCCCTGACTTGAGTCCTCCTGATTTCTTCCTATTTCCGAAGGTCAAAAGATGCCTGAAGGGTCATCGTTTCGACGATATTCCGAACATCCAACGTGCTGTCACGAAGGCACTAACTGGGATAACTCCAACGGACTACAGTGGGGCCTATGAAGCTTGGAAAACGCGCTGGCAACGTTGTGTCGACGCCTAAGGCGAGTACTTTGAAGAATATTAACGTTTTGTACAAATCGGATCAATAAATTTGTTTTTCTAGACTGAGTCTCATTACTTATCTACCACACCCTGTATCATACTCATTCCTTTTAATATGAATACATTTCGCTCTCAATAGAAATTAGTAACAATAAATATAGGATGAGAATGGTTATGCGCATCATTATTACTTTGATTTGTATAGCATATTAAGTTAGATTGTTTATGATTACTGAAAAACAAATAGAATAGCATTAATAAAATGTTTAACGTTTTATTTTTAAACTTTGTATGTTGGGGTTGGGGGGGGGGGGGGTAAAGAATGAGAAATTGACATGTCCGAGGAGGAAATTATACGTAGAAAATTTTATGAATTTCAACCATAAAATTTAACACGAAATATCTATTTTATTATGATTAAGATGTTCTTTAAAAATACATAATAGATAAATATAAGGTGATAATTTAATGAAAATTCAAGCACTGCATCGTAAGAGAAATATTTTATAAAGTCATACATTTTAAAAATTTAAATACAAAATGATAATAAAAATAGTTGAAATTAGGACTGGGCTTTATATCGATGTAAAATCAAATATCGATTTAATGCTAATATCGTTTATTCGATTTAAATATTTATCTTCCGTGAAATATCGATGCAGAAACATAAAAAAAACGCGAACCTCTGATGCCAAGCTAAACCGATTCAGTAATGCTGGAATGATGCCAGACGATCATTCATTCAGTCGGATACCGGTGTAGTGTAAAGCATGCGCCGTCATAAACAGCTAAATCATTAAAATCTTTACTCAATCAAACCGCAAAGAATCAAGAGAGTAATATTTAGCCGTTTTGATTTAGTGTTGCGCAAGCGTACTGGGAAGAGAATATCGGTTTAAGACCCGACCCCAGGAAGCACATTCTTTCGAATGAATTACGGTTTTAGGAACGCATGCCATGCGTAGTAACGAAATGAAAACCGAGAAATGAGATCTATTCATTCATTCATTCGAAATTCGTTTGATTACTGGAGATTTACTTTATCAATATTAGTATTTTCTTCGGCTATTTTTACTATAGTTCCTGTCCAATAATTAAAAAATCAGATACTTGTTTCTGTTTATTAGATAAGTGAATAGTTAACTATTCTTTATTAATATTTCCTGTAATTAATTATATTCTTTCATTAAATTTATTAATTTCAGTAAAGAATATGACATTGTCATATTGTCTATAACTATATATATAAAATCGTTCTTGCTGAGGGGGTGATTCATCATCGCCCAGACCAAACCCCTGGACCTAGAAGCATGAAATTTTGTGACAATGTTCTTTCTATGACGTAGGCATCCACTAAGAAGCGATTTTACTAAATTCGCCCCCAAGGAGGGGAGGAGGGGGGCAAAACTTGATTTCACAAAATCCTTCATATCTCAAACAAAAAAACAGATATCCGTAAAATTTTTGATTTAAAATATAGCTAACACAAATGTCTAAAAATCTATTTCTGGAATTTTAGAAATTCGGTCGCCAAGGACGGCGGGAGGGGGGAGCGAAACGTGATTTCACATGCGGTAAATAAGATTTCGCATAATCCTATATATCTCAAAAAAAAAAAAAAAAACAGATATACGTGAAATGTTTGCTCTAAAATATAGCTAATGCAAATATCTAAAAACCAATTTCTCGAAATTTAGAATTCAGCCCCCAGGTGGGGGAGGGGGCGAAACGTGATTTCACATGCGTTAAATAAGATTTCGCATAATCCTATATATCTCAAACAAAAAAAAAAAAACAGATATACGTGAAATTTTTGCTCTAAATATAGCTAATGCAAATATCTAAAAACCAATTTCTGGAAATTTAGAATTCAGTCCCCAGGTGGGGCAGCAAGGGGGGGGGGGGGGCTATGGGGCAAAAACAAATAGAAATACAGTTAGGTCGTTCAAAATTGGTATAGATAGGTTTTAAAGACCTGCAAGTCGAATGGGGATATTTTCGAAAGTGTAAAGTTATTAGGAGGGGCGAGAAGGGGGAGAGGGGCAAAAAAAATAAAAATAGAGTTAGATCGTTCAAAATTGGTATATAGAGGTTTTTGATACTTACAAATCGATTGCGGATATTTTCGAATTTGTAAAATTATTAGGAGGGGTGGGAAGGGGGTGAGGCGGTAAGGGGGGCTATGGGCAAAAACAAACAGAAATACAGTTAGGCCGCTCAAAGTTGGTACAGATAGGTTTTAGAGGCCTACAAGTCGAATGGGGATATTTTCGAAAGTGTAAAGTTATTGGGAGGGCCGGGAAGGGGGGGGGCGGAGGGGCAAAAAAATAAAATAGAGTTAGATCATTCAAAATTGGTACATAGAGGTTTTCGATACCTACAAATTGATTGCAGATATTTTCGAATTTTTAAAATTATTGGGAGGGGCAGGAAGACGGGGGGAGCGGAGGGGCAAAAAAATAAAAATAGAGATAGATCGTTCAAAATTGGTGCATAGAGGTTTTTGGTACTTACAAATCGATTGCGGATATTTTCGAATTTGTAAAAGTATTAGGATAGACGGGAGGTGGGGGGCGAAGGGGGAAAATAAAGAAATAAGAGAGCATTTTGGGAATTTTTTCCGAAGGCAGTGAGAACCCGGTGCGACATTTTTCCTAATCAGATTTTTTTTCTCTTTTTTTTTTTTTTTTTTTTTTTTTTTTTCACGTGATAAAAATTAATGCAATTTTGAGAATTCAGTAATTATAGGGATTCATTTAAAAATAGGGACCAGCGAAGCGGGCGTAGCCTGCTAGTCAAAAATAAATTAATTTAAACAACAGCGTCATCTTAGATACGATTATTCTAACCGAGGGCCGGGCTCGGGGCGAATTTTTCAATCTGTTCTCGGGCCGGGCCTGAATGAAATTTTTTCCGGGCCGTATTGGCTCGAATCTTTTTCTGGTTTCATCATTAATCAACGAAAAACAAAAATGATAAAATATTTCTTCAGTCATTTTTTTCACATAATTTTACAGGCTGGTATATCACATAAAATTTTATTTTGTTATAAAATGTCTGTAACTTCAATTTAATTGCTTATCAGTCAGTCTGTTCGCGATCTGATTTTCCGCAAATATTTTTAGCATGTTTTGGAATTAATATATTTTACTTCAAGTAATATTAAATGGTTTCTGATTCAAAATAGTATGCATGTCAGTACTAGTTTGCGCACATGTTCACACAAAAGAAACTAGATACGTTACTGTGTATAAGGCTCTGTGTCCTATGATCTGTGGAGTTTAGGTGGTATGAAAGCTATAAGAATCCTGCCACTGTAACTTTTCTCTTAACTCCTTTTTCTTTTCTCCAGTGTACTGAATGGAAGTAGCAACATTTTTAGCATGTACAAAAGCCTCTTTTCTGTAGAATATGGTTGGATTACCATTAAAATTTTGTTTACCGGATCACATGAAAGATTCGTATACATTATGTATACGAATAAATATAATGTGTATAATAAATACTTTCCAGTATATGATAAATTTTTCTATAAATGTACGAAATAACAGTAAGGAATACTGTGAAACTAAAAAACAATTTTCTATAATAGTAATAGTCAACCAGGATAAAATTCTTTAATGTGTGAGAACATGACTCTAGAAAGATTTATTTAACAAAGCAGTATAAAGAGTACTTTTTTTTATATAGGCATTATTGCTAGAGCTCGAATACTTCTGCTGCCGACTGTATAGGAAGTAAAATTATAAGCAATATCATAAAATGGTTCAACCTCTTTTTTTAAGTTTTCTACTTCTTGCGATTGAATTTAAGTTACGCCAAAACTTTGATCTACCATACATCCACTTAAAAAGGGAAGTATGAATCAATAAAATTCCTACTGAAATTAAACTATGATTAAATTAAAGAGTGTGGTCGAAAACATAGGATAATTTTGTGCAACAACTCACTCATAGGCCAAGATAAAACCTTAGAAAATTTAATCTGTTCTATCAAAATGATCGAAACTTAATTAGTGAGCAAAAAAGCGGGGTATAGTGCCAGATTGTTTGGTTTGAGACAAGAAGGTTTTCAGTTCACGATTTTTTTTTAGTCCTTACGTGTAGGGACAAATTCCTACAGTTGGTAACGCTACAATAAATCGATATATCCTTATATCGGTATTTAAAATGAACGATATATCGATTTAAGAAATGTCAACATCGCCCAGCATTAGTTGAAATGTAAAATGGCGTACTACCGATTTGGACTTATGAACATTCTTCATGCATTTTACTAAGAATTTGTAATTTGTTTGAACAATTTTTACAAACTTTTTGGCCTTATACATGAAATCGGATCTCAATGCTAATATATTACCATTATTATTATCTACTTTTCTATTCGGAAAACTATTTCTTAATTTCAAGATATGTTTTGTTTTGCGATTTAAATCCTACATTAATCATCAGAAGAAAAAAAAAGAAAGAAAGAAAAGAAAAAAGAAAGAAAGAAAAACGCCTGATGTTTATTTATACAGGTTAAGCGGCGTGAAGTTTCTCTTTGCATTTCCAGATTTGGCGAAAATCGCATTCTCTGGCGAAAAATTGTGAATTTGTGCTGCGCGCGCCAACATTTCGGAGTTACGCTTCCCGGTCAGGGGTGTGTGCTAAAAGGATTGAATTTATCCTCATCTTCAGGAAAATTCGCCTTCCTTGTCAAGCTTTTATTCGCCAGTTGCACAATAGGCAGAAATTGAGTCTAATCGGAAATGGATATAACAGTTTTCATGAAAGTTTGGGGTTAAGTTTCTTTTTTTTTTTTTTTTTTTTTGGTGGGTAAGGGGGCTAAATCGGTTGGATTTATCCTGATCTTCAGGAAAATACACATTCGATGTTAAGCTTTTATTTGCCGGTTGCACCATATGGCAGAAATTGGGTTTAATCTGTAATGGGTGTCATGATTTTTATGAAAGTTTGGGGTCAAGGGTTTTTGGGCTGCTAAAACGATTGGGCTTATCATCGTCTTCAGGAAAATTCGCATTCTCTCTTACCCTTTAAATACCAGTTGCAACATATGGCAGAAATTGGTTTTACTCTGAAATTGATATAAAAATGTTGATAAAAATTTCGGGTTAAGTGTTTTTTGTAGTACTAAAAAGATTGAATTTATCTTTATATTCAGGAAAATTCACGTTTACTAATAACTCTTTAACTGCCGTTTGCACAATATGACGAAAATTGGGTTTTCTCGAAAATAGATGTAGTACATCTTCATGAGAATTGGGGTTTTGTCGTTAATCTTTTATCTTTTGGTTTCAAAATATGGCAGAAATTGAATAAACTTCGAAATGGATATAAAGATTTTAATGAACGTTTGCGGTTGAGTGTTGTTTCGAATAAAAAATTAATTAGACTTATTCTCACTTTCAGAAATCTTGCGTTGGCTGTTAACCCTTTATCCACCGATTGCAAAATATGGTAGAAATTGGGTTTTTCTTGGAAATAAATATAATTACTTTGATAAAAGTTTAGGTTTAAGGGTATTTTTGAAGTGCAAGATCTATTAAATTCATTCTCCATGTTAGGAAATTTCGTGTTTGCTGTTAACCCTTTATACTCCTGTTGTAAAATATGACATAAACTGTGTTTACTCGGAATCTAAAAAATTACTCTGTCGAAAGATTAAGGTTAAGGATTTTATGAAATGAAAAATCGATTGGACTTATCCTCATCTTCAGGAAAATTTGCATTCGTTGCTAACCCATCAGCCGCCGGATGAAAAATATGGCAGAATTTGAGTTTACTAGGAAATGGATTTGACGATTTTTATTAAAAACTTAGGGTTAAGGATTTTTTGAGAAGAGAAACCCATTGGATTTATACTCATCTTTAGGAAAATTAATTTTCACTATTAACCCTCACTCTACTTTCAGTAAAATATGACAAAAATCTGGTCTTCTTAGAAATGAATCGAATAATTTTGATAAAAACTTAGGGTTAAGAATTTTTTGAAATGGCAAACTCATTTGATTTGGACTCATAGTCAGGAAAACTAGCGTGCATTTATAACCCTCACTCCAAATGGTGAAAAATGTGACAGAAATCGGGTTTACTCCGGGTTTTCTCAAGAATGGTTCAAATGATTTAAATAAAAACTGAGAAATAAGGCTGCTTGGAGATGAAAAATCCATGTGATTTTTCTCCACCTGCTGGTTGGTTGGTTGACTGGTTGGTTTAAAGTGCCACTAGGGGTAATTGGCGATGGTCTGGGACGCACCCCTAAGGACTGTCAGGAGACACTTCATCTGCTGGAAAATAAGCTTTCGTTGTTAACCTGTAATCTTCCCTTTGAAAAATATTGCTAAAACTTGGTTGCCTGGTAAATGGTTCTAACGATTTTGATAAAAACTTAGGTTTAAGTGTTTTTTGAGATGGCAAATCCATCGAACATATCCTTTTCTTCCCGAAAATTAGCGTTCACTGTTAACTCTTTTCTATGTTCATTGCAAAATGTGGCAGAAACTTGGTTTTCTCAGAAAGAAACCGAACGATTTTAATAAAAACATAGAATTAAAGTTTTTATTTATTTATTTATTTATTTTACGAGAAACCTATCTGACATTTCCTCATTTTCAGGAAAATTAGTGTTCACTGTTACGTTAACCCTCACTCCACCACGGCAAAATATGACTGGAATTTAGTTATCTTGAAAACTGCCCTACACTGTAAAAAAATTTTGTGTAACTGCACACCAAAATTGGTGGCAACTACTTTACGCCAAAAATGGCGTAATAAAATTTCTGGTGTAAGGAAACACCTTTAGTTTTGGTGTAGGGAAACACCAAAAATTATTGGTGTTTCATTACACTAAGAAATTTTCATTGCACTATTTTTCGTGTAAAGTAGTTGCCACCAATTTTGGTGTATCGTAAAAGTGGGTGTTCACATCTTTAGTATAGAAGAGCGCACGTACATAAAAAGCTACAAAGCTGTATCATAAAAAGCTACAAATGATTTGTAACTTTAACACGTTATTGCACATATTATGTACACTAAGCGACCAAAAAAAAAAAAAAAAAAAAAAGCCGCACTGGAGAAAAAAGGACTTATACCTTTTTTATTTGTAATAACTTTAAAATTAATTGTTGAAACAAAAAAAAAAAAAAAAAAAACTGTCATGTTTGCATAATACCAAAAGGTTGACATGATACCTATGTACATTTTCGATTTAATAATTCGCTTTATTGCATTCTACGAAGTACTTTATAAAAATCTACATAAAACTGTCTTTTTAAACATAATGCAATAACCATACACTTTGTATTCTATTATGATTTATTATATGAAATAAACAAGTTATATTTCAATATATGAAATAAAACTATTTATTTGTTAGATCTAAACAATTTTTTAATAAAAATATGTATTCTGCATTGGGTTAATTCTACCTTTATATGGAATAACTGCTTTAATGCACAGTGCCATAATATTATACCGTTTTTTGATATAAATCTCAAAAATTTCACTGCGCTAAATATTGTAAATATTTTTTCTAGTTTTGCAAAATTGTAGGCTGAAAATTTCGAAGCCCCCTCTCTCTCCCCGTGCCTTTTTATGACTAAACATTTTCGAGCGAATTGAGATTAGGACTGTTTCCAAGTTTAATAAAGAAGAAATTATACGATATTCTTTGTGTGATTTAACTTAGAGTGAAAAAAGATATTATTACTTACAGAATTAGAGGCGTTCATGGGAATGGATAATTAATTTTAACAATTTGATTCAAATTGACGTACCACAGACGCCTTACAGCAAGGTGCATTATCATCTTGAAATGCTGTTTGAAGAAAAGTCTGAAATAAATCCAAAATAGTTGGTCAGGAGCCACTTTTATAATCACCGTGTTTTATTTTGAGTTAATTGATCCCTTGAACATGAAAATTTGTCTGATTCTTTGAAAAAGTAAGCACCTCCGTACCATAATGTATGGAGAATGTGTCACTGTTTTAAGAAAACAGTTTTCATTAAGTCAGTCCCATTTTTACCGTCCTAGTAGTGTTTTTCATCAGCTCGAAATAAATTAAGCTTGACCCATCAGAGAAACTCAGTTCAGAAAGATAATTAACTGCTATTTTTTTTTAATTTTTGATCAACTGATGTCTTGTTTTTTTTTTTTTTTTTTTTTTTAATATTTGTCCTTAATAATGGCTTTTTTACAGATCTTCTGGTTTTTAACCTCCCTTATTTAACTGCCTCCGGACTATTTTTTAAGAAATTATTTTGCTATACACTTTTTTTTTTTTTTAACTCCTTTTAAAGTTCTGAACATGATGCAAATCGATTTTTTAAGCATTTGCTTTTTAACTTGCGGTTATCTTGCTCGGATGAGCGACGTGGTCGCCTAAAGTCAAATTTCCAGTTTAAACGGCCAAAAAATTTTATATTTTGCTAAAAACCATTTTACCATTTTTTTTTTATTTCGTTAACATTTAATTGTTTTGCCATCTGACGTATTAAAATATTTTTTGATTTTCATTCAAAAATTAATACTTTTTTCGGCATCGTTAACTGCTTTATTCTTACCATTTTTGAAATAATTTCTAAAATTACAGTTTTTCTGACAAATGCATTTTGTTTGTTAACAAAATGCAACATAATAAAATCTGTTCGAAAATTTGCTTTTTAAACGATAAAATTGGCAGAAGGTGAAAAGAAAAATATCCAAGTGCGGCTTTTTTTTTTTTTTTTTTTTTTTCTTTGTCGTTTAGTGTAGAATGTTTGTATATTTTGGTGCGGAAATTGCGCGATTATTTAGGCACATATATTTTTTTTTTCAAGCATTATTAATTTTTTTCAAAACTTTTTTGTTTATAATTAGAACGGATTTCCATAAAACTTTACAGAAAATTGGACAAAGCATTAGAGAATCATTATTTTGAGCCATAATTTTTCCTTGTGTAATATTCGCTAAGATATGAGCATTAGCATTTTATATTAGTAAATATTGTTTTACTGCACATGCGTGTAAGATAGAAATTTTTTTATTGCATAGGTTGAAAGCTAGATATTTTGAGCAACTTCTGTCAAAAGCTCATTTACATAGAGTAAAAATTAAGCAATGCGACAATAATTTTTCTATCATCCACGCATGCGCAGTAAAACAATATTTACTAATATAGAATATAAATGCTCATATCTCAGCTAATATTACACGTGGCAAACTTATTTCTCAGAATAATGTGTCTCTAATGTTCTGTCAAATGTTCTGTAAATTTTGTAAAGTTTTATGGAAAAGCCGTTCTAATTATATGCAGTAAAGTTTTCAAAAAATAAATAAAATAAGATAAATAATAATAATAATAATAATTAATAATTTTTGAAAAAGAAATTATACCTGTCTAAATAATTGCACAATTCCTACACCAAAACATACAAATATTGTACATATAATAGTATATGCAACAATGTGTTGAACTTAAAAGTCATTTGTAGCGTTTTATGATACAGGGTGATTCAAAGTATGTGCGCTCTTCTTCAATTTGTGGTTTGTTCCCTAATTGCACTCTGAACTAAATCGATAGTGGAAAAGGTGTGTTTTTAAATGTTCTTTGCATGTCTGAAGTCCCGGGCCATTTTGTCCAGTATTTTTTAAGAAAATCTAAAAAATGTTAACAAAAAAGAAAAAGAAAAAAAAAAACTATTAATTTGAACAACTACTGTACACAAAATATATTTTACAGTGATGTTTACAAAATAACTTAATTCATACCATTAAAGCATAAATAAATTAGGAACAAAGGTACTTTGTAAATGCTATTTGGTGCATAGTCCCGGCTGAAGTCCTGAAGTGCTGAAGTCCCGGGCCATTTTGTCCAGTATTTTTTAAGAAAATCTAAAAAATGTTAAAAAAAAAAAAAAAAAAAAAAAAAAAAAAAAAAACTATTAATTTGAACAACTACTGTACACAAAATATATTTTACAGTGATGTTTACAAAATAACTTAATTCATACCATTAAAGCATAAATAAATTAGGAACAAAGGTACTTTGTAAATGCTATTTGGTGCATAGTCCCGGCTGAAGTCCTGAAGTGCTGAAGTCCCGGGCCATTTTGTCCAGTATTTTTTAAGAAATTCTAAAAAATGTTTAAAAAAAAAATATATTAATTTGAACAACTACTGTACACAAAATATATTTTACAGTGATGTTTACAAAATAACTTAATTCATACCATTAAAGCATAAATAAATTAGGAACAAAGGTACTTTGTAAATGCTATTTGGTGCATAATATTGCTGAATTTCTAAATGAGAAAGAAAAGAAAAGATAAGAAAGTGAAAAGAAAAGAAAAGAAAAGAAAAAGGTGAAAAGAAAAGAAAAGAAATATAGATCTTATTTACCTATTTAATAATAGAAAAACTTAGTTTTACGAAAATATCTTTTATCTATATTTTTTAAGATCTTAAAGTTAGACTGACATTTTTTAGAAAAAATTCTATTTTTTAATTTTCCCGCTAAGGTTTCTGAAGTATAATTTAGCATTTCATTATAATTTCTAATATATTATAGATACAGAGTTCTCTAACCTTTTCGATTCCAATGGCTACTAAATTCACAAATTAAAAATTATAAAACACAAACATGATTTATAAAGTAACTGATACCTGTAGAATAATAACTCACCCTAACAAGAAATATGATAGAACTCAAAAATGTAGTATTTGAGAAAAATCAATTTAAAATAATGATAAATCACAGACTAAACTGTAAAAAAAAAAATCTGACACAACTCCCTCTATACTTCGAACTTTATCCAAATTAGGAAATAGAGATAAGCCGCATTTCATGCACGTTGTGGTACTTCATACACATTTTTTTTTTTAATAGAAACTCAAATTTATCATTTTTTTTCACTTGTGTCATCTTTCTTAATGGGGTGCAAAATGTTTTTTGAAAGATTAAATAAACATATTTAATAAAGAACATTATAAATTCTTATTTTTTTACAGGAAAATCACATATGCTTTTTTAATTATTAGGAAAGATGCATAAACGTACTTAATTATAATAAAATAGTTATCTAGAGCGTAAACTTAAGCAATGTTTATTAATTCTATGTTATTAGAAATTCAGACGAACGATTTAACTGCAGTGATAGATTGCTACTGCCATAAATAAAACTATATTTACAAACCAAAACTAAATGCAAAACTGGTGTACAAACGATAAATAGACAATAAGACTTCTTCACACACCATAAATTTTAAGCCAGCACAACCGGTTTCGAAAAGACGTAGCCTTCCTTCATGAGGTGCAAAAAAACACGTGCTACTGCCTTGGAGGCAAAAGCAAGACTGAAAGCAGGGCAAAACCCAGAGGGGGAGGAGCAACACAAACAACCAATAGGAAGCATCATGCAGGATCAATCAGAGAGGACCATCGGAGGTGTACTATGGCGAACTGTCCGTCAGGCACACAATAAATACTAGGAGTTATTCAACGAAACTGCTTTATTTTCTTGAACATGGCAAAGTTGTGGCGACATGGAAAGTCAAGGGTGTCATGGCAAGGCTTGAACTATCTCCGGAAACTTCTGTGATCGCCGTCCGGGATTTTACGCCTCCTGGCGTTTGTTGTTCGGAACACTATCACTCCTTTGTAATTTGGGAGGAGGACTGCAGCGTGGAAGTGTTTAACAAGTCAAAATCGTGGCAAGAAGTGTCCGTTTGTTTAATGTTTGGGCTTTTATACTGGATTTTCTGAGCTGCTAATTGGTTCTTTAAATCGTCTAGGCTCTTAAAAGGAATTTCTCGGATTAATTAATATGTAGCTCAATGCCGAAACAGTTGCAAATTGCATTAACGCCAGCGAATTTCGACTTATAATTTCGTTCCTTTTCTGATTTCTGAGTAATAAAGTCTTCTGCTAGGAAACAATTTTAAAGGGGCAATTACGAATTATTAGCGGTTATAATTTCGACTAGCGATTTTTACGCTTTTAATTTGGGTTTTTTACTAATTTAAAACTATTTATTTTTATCCCTTTCATATCTCACCCCCCCCCCCTCCCAAGTGAGATGCCCCGGGTTTGCCTGCAAAGCCGTGGGAGCTCACGTGGAGGTAGATGATGTTCCAGGTGATACGGACCTAATAATTTTGATTTACTCTATATTATTTTATTTATTTATTTTTTCTATTTCTTGATTTATTCACTTAGGATTGATTGATCTTAGTTTAATTATTTTTCACTAATTTTAATCCTACCATGACTCCATTGCCTTGGGAATATACAAAGGGGTTACAAGATTAACAATAAGCTAGCTGATGAATAAACATATTAAGCACAGTTTAACTTTCTAGATTAATTGATGATTAAACAATATACTATACATTATATTTAGTAAACAAACATTGATGCTTCATATTAAAAATTACTAGTAAAATAGAACAAATGTATGACACTATATAAAAAAACAAACATATTCAAAAAGTATTATAACATATAAAATAAAATAACATATAAAATAAAGTAGATATTTAAAGAAGTTTTTCGCCAAATGTCTTTGAAATACATGAAAACGTTTTCATTCATACGTCGTATATAAAAAATAACAGCAACAGTTTATGTGTTTTTCTTTGCTTTTTAATTGTCCGCAAATGTTCTTATGTGACAGAGTTTCTTGAGAACCTCATACGTGTAGGAGGTTTCTGATTTAGGTATAGCCTTTAAACTAAATGGCCATTCTTGAAGCAAATATATAGTCTTTATAATTAATAGAGTCTTTAAGCAAAATTTCACTATACACACTTTTTTTCCCCTTATTTAATGCAACAATTAAAAGTTGATAACACAAAAATATGATAATTTATGCAAATAATACGTAGTTCAGACATAAACAATGTTATAATATACTATACTCAATTCTTAAAAAATAATAATATGGATATTAGAAATAATACTGACACTTAAAATTATATACTAATACTTGATAATAGCAGTATTTAAAAAGAAAAAAAATAATTATAAGATAAAAAAAAATTTATAAACCATGTTTTTAAATTTTCTGTTGAATCATATAAACGCTATTGAAGGCAGCCGGAACCCCAGCAATTGGATAAAAGTATTAAAAAAAATTCCTTGCTATGGTCTTTTGAGCTATTATAAAAGTTTCAAATGGCTATCTAACCGGGAAGTTAGTTAAAAGTTGATTGCAAGCTTTGTACTGGAAACGCTGCCGAAGGCAGCAGGGTCCCGAAGACATTGGATAAAATATTTTTAAAAAGCATTTTCACTTTATTCTGAACTATTCCGAAAGTTCCAAATGTCTAGCTACTCGGGAAGTTAGTTAAATAAATTTTCTGTTGAATCATATGAACGCTGCCGAAGGCAGTAAGGACCTGAAACAGATGACTAAAAGTTTTTAAAAAAAATGTATTGCCACCGTGTTCTGAGCTATCCTGAAAGTTTCAAATATCTAGCTAGTCGGGAAGTTAGTGAAAAATTGATTGCAAGCTTTGTACTGGTAACGCTGAAGAAGGCAGCAGGAACCCGAAACAGTTGGCTAAAGGTATTTTAAAAAATGCATTTTCACCGTGTTCTGAACTATTCTGAAAGTTTCAAATGTCTAGCTAACCGGAAAGTTAGTTAAATAAATTTTCTGTCGAATAATATAAGCGCTGCCGAAGACAGTGGGACCTGAAATATTTGACTAAAATTATTAGAAAAATGTATTGTCACCGTGTTATGAATTGTCCTGAAAGTTTCAAATGTCCAGATAGTCGGAAAGTTAGTGAAAAATCGATTGCAAGCCTAGTACTGATAACGCTGCCGAAGGCAGCAGGAACCCGAAACAATTGGCTAAAGATATTTAAAAAAAATGCATTTTGACCGTGTTCTGAACTATTCTGAAAATTTCAAATGTCTAGCTACTCGGGAAGTTAGTTAAATAAATGTTCTATCAAATTATATAAACGCAGCCGAAGGCAGCGGGACCTGAAATAGTTGACTAAAATTATTAGAAAAATGTATTGTCACCGTGTTGTGAGCTGTCCTGAAAGTTTCAAATGTCCAGCTAGTCGGAAAGTTAGTGAAAAATCGATTGCAAGCTTTGTACCGATAACGCTGCCGAAGGCAGCAGGAACCCGAAACAGTTAGCTAAAGGTATTAAGAAAATGCATTTTCACCGTGTTCTGAACTATTCTGAAAGTTTCAAATGCCTAGCTAGTCGGGAAGTTAGTTAAATAAATTTTTTGTCGAATCATATAAGAGCTGCCGAAGGCAGCGGGACTTGAAATAGTTCACTAAAGTTATTAGAAAAATGTATTGTCACCGTGTTGTGAGCTGTCCTGAAAATTTCAAATATCTAGCTAGTCGGGAATTTAGTTAAAAATCGATTGCAAGATTTGTCCCTGAGAAACACACAAACAAACAAACAAACCCACAAACAAACAAGAATCGAAGCTAATAAAAACATGGTAAAATTACTCGACACAATAGCTTTTCTAAATTGCTTGTGATACGTACAGTCGGTAACAAAAGTGTCCGAACACTAGCAAAAATTCCTATGTAAAAAAAGTACACTTCATACGGTTTTGTTACATAAGTCCTTATCGAATCATGTTGTTACACTGACTAAGAACAGGATTCGATAAGGATTTATTTAGCAAAACCGTATGAAGTGTACTTTCTTTACATAGGAATTTTCGCTATTGTTCGGACACTTTTGTTACCGACTGTACTTCTTCAAACTACTGTAATGATACAAAACACTAAAAATGTTTGTTCAAAAATTATATTTATGGGTGCAGAGACCCGTGAAACTCCGTGAGAGCTTGTCAACCAAAAAAGTAATTTCTGTCAAAAGTAAACAGTGGTTCTTTGACAAGTCTCATCATAGGTGAGAGCACACTTGTTACCTCATGCTCTTCGGGGGGTCTCCAATCAGTGAAGTTCAGAAGAACATGAGTAAACAAGGGCCTAAAAGAAAAGGGGGTAAGGAGCGGAGGATCCTCATTTCATGAATTCGTCTACTACAATTTTTAAATAAATTAATATTTGTAAAAAATAAACATAAAAAGAGTTAGGGGGCACGCCAGTGCCACTGAGCGAAAGAAAGGAAGGTATATCTCCCGACATACCTCCGATTTCTCCGACTCAGTTAGGATCCTCATCCAATGCGTATTGGGGCAATAGGAAAGCGAAACAAAACAAAACAAAACAAAATTATTCATAGTGACTCCTAACTGATAAAGAGGTTATTCATGACATAGTTTAAAATATTGAGGAATATTATAATATCTTAGTTTAGATGAATGCACAATTTCAGACTGTCTTTTAAAATGAGGATTTGGTCTATCAATTTCAAAATTTACCTCAGATAACTGTTTTAAAATGGTATACGTTCCTGAGTATGGAGCAGTTAATTTACGTGTATTAGGATATTGAAATTCTTCATATAATACTTCATCACCAACTTTAAATTTAGCAGGGAGAAATCGAGCGTCATATCACACTTTATTTGTATCATGATATTCAATTGTATGTTCTTTTGCCAATTTTCTTGCTTCGTCAACCTTTGGGTAATAGTTATTAGGAATTAAAGGGTCATAGGGTAAATTTCCAAACAATAGATAACTAGGTGAAACTTTTGTAACTGAATGAGGGGTAGCATTATACTGGCTTAAGACCTCCTCTAGTAATTTCGTCCAAAGTACTTTAGATGAAGCAGAATTTACTTTATACTTTAATCTAGTTACTATAGTTTGATTGAGGCGTTCAATTTTCCGTTTGTCTCGGGATGATGACTGCTCGTTAAAATGTGTTTAACATTGTAAATACGAAAGAATTTTTTAAAACGTGATGTAGTAAAGGCAGCGTTTCTATCAGTTAGTAGTTTTTCAGGGACTTGAATTTGGAAAATCTGTTTTAAAAAGAGGGTATAAGCTTCAGTTGTCACACTTTTGGATGGAAAACCCCGCACATAACGTGTTGATGGTCGACGACCAAATGCAAGTATTTTTTAGTTGATTTGTAATAATTAAATCCACCAACAGTGTCTAACGACAAACATTCAAATTTGTTTATCTGTTGGAATTACCTGCTGGAATAAGCCAAATCTTTTTTGTTTACATTTTTTATTTACTTGGCAGGTATGGCAGTGCTTAACAAAATTTTCTATATCTTTATTTATGAAAGGCCAATAATATTGTGGAGTGATTAAATTGATCACTTTTTGAATTCCTGGGTGGCCGAATTGTGCGTGGGCTTTATTTAGCAATGTTAACCTTAGTGACATACGAACGATGATCTTATACAAACTTTTCTTTTTTGTTACTATGAGATCATTTACTTCCACATACTTTTTACTATTGTGTTTTCTTCTTTTTGTAAACGTTTCAGACCATTCAAGTCAAGGAGATCTACTTGGTGAGAAATATTTTGTATTACAGATAATCGGGACATCATATCGGCATTAGTGGTTCCTTTCTCATATTTTATTTCGTAGTCAAACACACTAACAAGGGAAGTACGAATCAGTAAAATTACTATTGAAACCAAACCATGCTTAAATTAAAGAGCATGGTCGAAAACATTGGGTACAGTACAAATTTGCTGAAACAACCCCCATGAGAGCAAAATATGACCCCCTAATAGTTTTAGTTATTTCTATAAAAGCCAACAAAACACATTTCATAGTAGGAACGGAGGGTGTAGTGATAGTGTGCTTGACTTCTGGTACGGAGATTATGAGATCGAGTCCCCGCAAGGGCGTTTTGTATTTTAATTTTTTATTTCAACTGAAATATTTATTTTTTATATTTTTAATTAAATGAAATCATTATTTTAAGAGAAAATATTAATTACATTAAAACAAGTTTTTTTTTTTTTCTTTTTCAGGGCGGACAATTTAATACTTTTTTTTTTTTTTTTTTTTTTTTACCAACTTATTTATTTAGTTATTCAATTTAAAGAAATAAATAATTTAACGGGAAATACTTTAGGTAAGATTTTGTTAATGATTACATTCAGATAAAATTTTGTTAATGATTATGTTTTATGTAAATTTTTAATTACTATTTTTTAACAACGACATTAATAGCAAGAGTTAATCGTCTGCTCTCAATTGAATTATTTATTCAGGGAATTTTTTGCATGAAAAATCCTGAATGAACAACAACTGTTGCTTAACTATTCGACGTTGCATTTAACTTTTATTTCAAATATTTCATTAAACAACTATTGGTGGTGTCGGAAGAACTGATAATAATATTGAACACAATGAAAAATTTTCTCAAAATGATCTTACTCATTTGTAATTAACTTACATCTCAAAAAATTCAAAATCTGGGTAAATATGAATTTTAGAAATGTAGTAATCTCGACGAAAAGCCAAATATTTAACAAAATGTTCGTGATGAACAATAAATTGACAGCGAACAAAATTGTAATTCAAATAATTGTGATCAATCTTTTTATATTTCTTGAAAAATAATTATGGTTTCATGATTTTTCTACTTTTAATCAATAATTTAATTTAATTAAAATCGTAAAGAAAAAAATTCAAAAATTAAACAAATTACAAAACGCCCTTGCGGGTGCTCGATCCCAGGACCTCCGTATCAGAAGTCAAGCACGCTACCACTGCACTACCCATTCTCACTATGAAGTGTGTTTTGTTGGCTTTTATAGAAATAACTAAAACTATTAGGAATCATATCTCGCCCCCATGGGGTTGTTGCAGCAAATTTATATAGCACCCTATGTTTTTGACCATGCGTTTTAATTTAAGCTTGGTTTGGTTTCAATAACAATTTTACTGTTTCATACTTCCCTTGTAAGTTTAAGTGACCAGCGGAAAAGACGGCCTCTAAGATTTTTAACATTTTTACCCCAAGTTAATGCCGCATGATGAGTAGGAATGACAAGTTTTTGACCATGTAAATAATGGTAAAATTTATCCAAAGAATCTATGATGGCAAGACATTCTACAGTGCGTTGCATGAATATAAACGCACCTTTTCCAATAACCAGAAATAGAATTTTTAAAATTTTTAAAGAAGGAATGTGACTTGCAGCTATTGCATATGACTAACAACTGAATAAGGTGCTTTGAGCAAGTATGTGTAGGTTCATGCAAGCTTATGTAATGAATGTTTAAGCATTTTCTTATTTTTCATTGTTTTTCGTTTGTTGCACGAAATTAAACGCACTCTGTATTTTAGTTTAAAATTTCACAGAGCCGCCGGAATTAAATTAAAACATAAATACGTCGTGTTGCTAAAATTCTCTAAAATCAGTTTTAATGCTTCAGTGCAAAATTTACGGAGTTTGTACAGGATGGCAAGTGGAAAGACTTTGACAGTAGACAAGAGGATAAAAATCGACTTTATGCGTGGTAAAGGCTTTAGCACTCGCAAAACAGGGCTCTGATTCGGAAGTAGTGAGAGTGTTATGCGAAAGTATATAAAGAAAGAAGCAAATTATGGAAAAAAAGCGCAAGAGAAGCGAACAGAAAAGCTCACCAGTTACGACAAATGTCGAATATGCAACGCTGAAAAAAATAAGACTATTTCCTGTGCGAAGATAAAGGCTCAATACAAGCTGGGTGTTCATTGGACAACCATATGGAGAACTATCAAAGCTGTAACATTCATGAAATTTAAGAAAATGAAGGCGAAACCACCCCTCACTCAAAAGCACAAGGATATGCGGTTGGAAAGGGCAAGAAAATGGATTCTAGATCGACTAAATTGGGAAAAAGTCATCTTCTCAGATGAAAAAGTGTTTAATCTTGATGGCCAGGACGGATTTCATAGCTACTGGCACGGTATGATAACCGAAGAAATTTACTGTTCAAAACGTCAATCTGGAGGTGGGTCTGTCATTGTGTGGACAACCATAAGTTTTAAAGGGACTTTCGAGTTAGAGTTCGTTTTAAACAGTATGAACTCTGTAGATTATGTCCAGATGCTCACAAGGAACCTCGCCGTCAAGCAGTCCAAAAATTTGGAAGAAATTATATTTTTCAGCAAGATTGTGCATCTGTACATACAGCACATATCGTGAAAAAATGGTTCCGTGACAAAAAAAATTAAAGTTCTAGATTGGCCCTCAAAAATCCCCGATTTAAACATAACGGAGAAAATGTGGGGTAATCTAGTTCGCCGTGTTTACGCAAACGGAAGGCAGTTTAACACGAAAGATGAACTAAAATCGGCAATTCTGTTAGCTTGGAAGATAATCAGCTTGGATGATCTCATGCCACTATATCAGTCAATGCCAAGGCGTTTACTGGCTCTTCTAGAAGCCCATTTACAAAGTATTATATACAGTATTACTTACTCAGTTATTTGTTTTTTACATGTGCGTTTAAATTCATGCAACATGTATATTTGTCATAAATTTAATAAAATTATTTCTTTTTTTAAATCATAATGGTTTTTCATTGTTTTGACTCGTAATTTCATTTCTTGAATCGTACACATACAGTTTGCATCAAGTGTCACCTATTAATATTTTTTTATTACTCTTCTATACCATTCTAATTCTTAAAGCTAAGGTGCGTTTATATTCATGCAACGCACTGTAATTCAGTTATGGCATAATTTTTTTCATAGTTTTTTAAATTTCGCGAATGGTAAGCTATTGGATGTAATTTTCCTTTCTCATCTGGCTGTTTGATTACACAACCAACTCCGTAACTTGAAGCATCTACAAATAATTGGCAAAGCTTCTTGGGATCATACAAATTTAAAATAGGTTTTTCTATTAATGTATTTTTTAATTTTTGAAATGAACTTTCGCATTTATCATCCCATACATAGGGAACGTTTTTCTTGAGAAAATTATTTAAGGTGTATCGAATTTTAGCATAATTACACCGGGACCAATAAGTTCTCATACAACTTTTGAAGCACGTTAAAAAGTTGTACGTATGTGTTACTGTAGTCCCAATAATTTTGCAGGCAATTTAATGTAAGGTATAAAGCTATTGCATGTGCATAAATGTTGTACTAATTATAATTTTTCTTTACCTAGGTAGAATGAAGAAATTGAAAGAAATTGGGATAAATAAATTCATCAAAGGAGAGCAGTCGGGTGAAATTTTCACAGACTTGAAAACCCGGGGGGTTAAGATAGATTTCATTTAAAAAAATATCAGAAGGTATAATGAGACGTCCTCTGTCGATGACAGGAAAAGATCTGGCAGACCCGAGGTCCCTTCGGACAAAAGAGGCTGTGAAAGGGGTCAAGGAAAGAATATGACGAAACGGACAATGATCTGCTAGAAAACTAGCACGATAGCTCAAAATACCGAGGGAATCATTGTTAAACATTCTGAAAAAATGATCTTGGGTGCAAGGCTTATAGAAAACGTAAAATTCACGGAGTTTTGGAGTCTGCTAAGATGAAAAGGAAGCAAAGGGTGGCAGAAATTCTTGCTTGGCACGCTGGGGACGAATTTGTCTTTTCGAACGAGAAACTATTCATTTTACAGTAAAGTTTATGCGCCCAAAATGACAGAGTGTGGTCAGTTTCTATTGATAACATCTGTGAGAGCCAGCATTACTTTCCGCGTTTTCAAAATGTTTCGTCGCTGATGGTTTGGGCCGCTATTTCCAAAAGAGGAAAATTCCCGTTAGTCTTCATTGATAAGGGGGTAAAAATCAATGCCCAATATTATAAAACTGCGGTTTGGGAAAATTTTACTCCCAAATGTCCAGAGTACGTATGGGGCGAAATATTTCTGCTTCCAACAAGATGGTGCCCCTTCCCATACCGCACGTATGGTTCAGGAGTGGTGCAGTCAAAATATAGCTGACGTTTTGCCAATGAACGAATGACCCCCAACTCTCCCGATCTGAACCCGCTTGATTGTTTTGTGTGGTCATATATGCTCTCCCAACTGAATAACTATAAAATCACCGATTTGAGCAAATTCAAAAATGTAATTCAAAAGATATGGCAGGAAATGTCAATGGAAGCCGTGCGTGGCATGTGATGTATTTAAAAAGAGGCTTAAGCTCGTTAACTAATTAAAAGGCGGAATTATTCCAAAGCATTTATTGTAAAGATACTCAATGATTGCTACTTTAATTTGATTCAAAAAGTTTTTGTATGATTTATTTTGTGTTATTGTACAGTCGGTAACAAAAGTGTCCGAACACTAGCAAGAATTCCTATGTAAAAAAAGTACACTTCATACTGTTTTGTTAAATAAATCCTTATCGAATCCTGTTCTTGCACTGACTAAGAACAGGATTCGACAAGGATTTATTTAACAAAACTGTATTAAGTGTACTTTTTTTATATAGGAATTTTTGCTAGTGTTCGGAGACTTTTGTTACCGACTGTAATAAAAATTTGAAAGTATATGAGAACTTATTGGTCACGGTGTAGATATAAATTTATTATAGACATTTACAGATCCCAGGAACCTCTGTAACTCCTTAACATTAATGGGTCGCTTTAATTTTTTAATAGTCTCAATATTAGTATTATTTGGTGTTATAGTGCCATTAGACACTTCATAACACAAGAAATTTATTTTAGATTTTACAAAATTACATTTAGATGACTTTAACTTTAAATTTCATTGACACAAATTTAAAATATGGTTTCTAAATGCTTTAAATGTTGTTCTTCAGTTTCAGAAAAAATTATAATGTCATCAAAATAATTACAAGCGAAATCAATTTTATACGTATGTAAAATCCTTCTTATAGTGCGGTTAAATATTGCAGGTGCATTTTTAAGGACAAAGGGTAAAATGAGCCATTCATAAAATCCAAATGTGGTGGCAAATGCTAATTTTTCTGTATCTTTTGGGTCGATAGGTATATGCCAATATCCACTGGCTAAATCCAATGTGGAAAAACTTTTTGCCTGAGCCAATTTATCTAGGAGAGTATCAATTCTGGGCAATGATTCTGCGTTGGTTTTAGTTATAGAATTTAATTTACGAAAGTCGACACAGAGTCGTGTTTTCTTCCCTTCTTCTCTTTTATACACTAATATTACAGGGGAGGAATACGGAGAATGGCTCTCTTTGATGATTTTAGCTTGTAGAAGGTTTCGTATTTGATCTTTAATTTCAGCTTCCTCTTTAGGAGAGGTGAGGTATGCTCTAAGGGAAACAGGTAAGTCTGAAGTTAGGTGAATTCTCTGAGGCTCCATTCTGATACGACCCACATCATATATCGAGTTTGCGAAAATTTTCTCATATTTATTTAACAAGGTAGGTAAATCATTATTATTTTCAGCTGACAATACCGTAGGTCTAGATGAGCTTTGTACAACACTCGGTGAATGGTGCACCTGGTTCACTGCTTGTATATTTAATCTGGAATTAGTACCTACTTTACTTTCAAAAATATGCAAAGATTGATAATGATGATTCATCTGTTTTATTAATGGGATATTTTGACCATTCTGAGTTACTGAAAAATTTACTAAATTAAGATTCAATTTAAATCATGCACAATGAGGTAAACCGTTAAGAAGATATGGTAACGGATTAGAAATAACAAAAAGTTCTATATTTTTCTAATGTTATCAATCCTTAGAGAGGTTTCACATTTTTCTTTAATTTGAATTAGTCCACAAGTTTGTCTAGCTGTTATGGGTTCACCAATGAGAGTCTTTTTTAATTTTAACTTCTTTACTAAAGTACGTGAAATAACAGAAATTTAACTTCCCGTATCGAGGAGACAAGACAGGTTTTCGTTAGGGAGAGTACTCAAGTTAGCCGATTGACGTGTTTTTCGCGATCGCTGATGTTTTTGTGTTAGGTGTCCGGACACTAGTAGTTGTCAACAGCCACTCGCTGTACCCTCACTGGTCATTTCCTGGTTGACCGCCTCTTCGGGGTGATTGGCATTTTTATTTGAGTTGTGAGTGAGAGGTACTCTAGGCATTGAAAAATTATTACATTGTTCAAATTTAAAAGGACATGTTCGCTCCCAGTGGTAGGCATTAGTAATTCCTCGATTTAAGCAAAGACAACAAGGGGATGGAGGTAGCCTGTCTTGGAAATGTACATTATTGGAGACACGACTTGGTCTGAATGGTCGTGGATTGCTAGGATTATGAGCTGCATATGTTTGTTGAGGTAGGTTGTAATAGGGGTATCTATAAGTCTGAGGTCTATTTATAGGGGTTGACAAATATTCAGGTCTAGGCCGATTAACTATCCATTGTGAAGTAAAGCTAGGAGCATTAGTATTACGTTTAATGTTGCTTTCTTTTTTTCTGTTCGGTTGGTTGCATTTTACTTAATTTATATACAATTTCTCGCCATTCATTTGTATTTTTGGGGGATTTTACCAATACTAGTTGCCTAAGTGTGAGTGGGAGACCATCGGATAATCCCTCTAGTATGAATTTGGAGTCAAGTCCTAGGACAGCATCCAACCCGTTAAGCTTGGCGAGTCCAGGCAGGCAGGGGCTGTCCAAAGGTTTCAATGAGTCAAGTCCTAGTCTGCGACCCATTTGTATTTTACTATTGGAATAATGTTTAACATCATCACCTAAATTAAATTTAATATTAGAAAAAACAGCCATTGAGTTAGTATCAGGAACAGTAAACTCCTCTCTAAATTATTGAAGAAATTCCTCCCAGTGGAGAACATGTAAACAATTATTTATATAAACAGTAAGGGCTTTTTACCTTTCAAGTAATTTTGAATATGAGTTATTTTCCACAGGTCATTTTTATTTCATTTTCTCACAAATGCTATTGTAATAGCTCAACCAGGGTTCTAACTCGATTCCTACATCGGGGTTAAACTCAATAATATTTAATTTCTCCTGACTAGCAGCTAAATTTCCTGATTCATTATCAGGAATCGGGTTCTCTGAATCTTTAGACATTGTGAATTAACCAAAAATAAATTCAAAAACTGGCGTACAGACAATAATATAACAATAATTAATGGATAAATTTTATTAAATTTACTTATTAGTTTAATGTTATTGAAATTAAAAAAAAATTAATTGTTTACTCCTTTCCTCCCTCCTCATTTTGTGGTGTGTGTGTACGTGTGTTCCTCTCTGATTGGTCCTGCCCTACATGTTGCTTCCTATTGGTTGTTTGTGTTGCTCCTCCCCCTCTGGATTTTGTCCTGCTTTCAGTCTTGCTTTTGCCTCCAAGGCAGTTGCACGTGTTTGCACCTGATGAAGAAAGGCTACGTCCTTTCGAAACCGGTTGTGCTGATTTATAATTCATGGTGTGTGAAGAAGTTTTTATTGTGAATTAAATTTAATAAAATATAATATAGCAATTAAAAATTATCACTTTTTACTAGAAACACATTTAAAAAAAAATAATTTCCCAAAAATCTTCAACTTACTTAAATAACAAATAAATTAAAATATAAAATAATTAAAAATTTACTTTATATCTTTAAATTAAATAAAATAGAAATTAAAATATACACTTATAAAATCGTAAAAATTTTCTTAAGCACTTCTAATATGTACTATAATAACACATATGACTGGTTTCAAAGGGAAAGAGAAAACAAAATTACGATTTCGGATATATTTTTTTTTCTCTCTCCTTTTATTGCAAAACCCTTAGAATAGCCTTGGAAAAATTTTTAATAACCATTACGATCCGTAATCGAGCGAAATTAAAATCAGTTTAAATAAAAATTTAAGATTTTCCATAAGTTTATATTTATAACTAACGTTTAGTTTAATTGATTTACGATCTTTTTTTTTTTTTTTTTTCAAAGGTATTTAGAATAAAACAAAAATAACTTCTTCACTTAAAAGTGTCTATTGAAATACTAAAAAAAAGTCTTGGTAAAAATTTAAAGTCATTTTTAAAAAACGTTTTTGAGTTCTTTTTTTTTTTCTAATGATTATATAAATTGACGCTTACCTCCGTTCATATTTAAAAAAAAAAAAAAAAACTTTACTAATACTCCTTTGATCCAATCCATTAACGTCACGTAACGAATCACGCCGCGCCGTTGGAAGCGAAATATTCTCCTCCAGGATGAGCAGGGGTGAACAAAATATGGGACGTGGTTCTTACACGGAGTTTACTGCCGTCAGCGTACGTTCCCGACTCGGTGTCCGAAGCTTCCTTTTCTTCGTCGAATTTCACGTGCGCTAGACGCAGATGGGCGTGGCCTATCGGAAGGAGAACCGAGGCGAAAAGAGAGAAGTGCGATTTCTGTCTAGATGCTCTAAGATGATTCATCGATGATCAAAAATTTCTCTGGACTTGACAGGCTCTTTATAAGAGGAAGTTTCGTTTCTGAACATCGATGATTAATTAGAACGACTGTCATTTGGAGATAATTTAGAGGTTTCTCTTTATTTCGGCTTTTGTAATTTTGTCAATTATTTTGAGCTTTAGAATCTTTTATTTATTTTCATCTTTTACCGATGCTTGATTTGAATGGAAATGATTTTCAAGTTTTTCTTTAGTTTGATGCTGTTTAACTTTCATTACTGTTTGAATCTTGAAAGATACTTGATCTTTTCCTCCTCCTATTTTATAACCCGGTACCACTCGCATGAGGTGATTTAGTCACCCCCAGCGGGTAGAATTTAATTGAAAAGGACACCTGCTTCTAAAAAATCGCCAACATGGCGCTTTTCGTATCGTGTCGGAAATTGTAACCATACACTGCCTTCGTAAGCGAGTACCAGGTACAGTGAACAAAATAAAATGGTAAATACGCGTAGGTTGGGTTGGATAGAGTTGATTAATGTTGCGCTAGAACTATATAGTGTGCTATTGGAGACTCTCTGGGACATAACCCTTAAGGATATATATATATATATATATATTATATATTTACAAATAAATATACACATAGGGCTGAGTCGCACGGTGGGTTTTACTTCGCATTAATGTTACGCTATGAGCAATTGGCGAGAGTCTGGGTCTCATCCCTAAGGATGGTCCGAAGACATGGTATCTCAATTTGATCCTCAGCAGAGTGTACGGCAAACCCCCTTCGGTGACCGCCAGAGATATTATTTATGATGAAAACATAAAGATCATTGTGTACACGACGGATTTTTCGTGCACCAGCCACTATTTATGCACATGCCACAATTCATGCACATGACGGTCTTCAGACGTCTTGAATATCAAACCTGAAATCTTCAATTAGAAGTATCATGACCTACCAACCAGGCTGTATGTATGAACACACATAAGTATTGGATTATACTTGAATTTATCAATAGAATTATGCATATTGTGAGGTTATGTTGTTCTGAACAATTTCCTAAACAGACATCCTTGCCACTGGAATACAGCTCCTATAAACACAGACCGACTCATATTGAAAATGTTGCCCAAACAAAAATTTAAAACTTTCTCCGTTTTTCACTTTTCGAAATTGTGCCCGTCGAGATACGTTCTGTAAGTAGTTTGAACAATTACAGTCAGCAGCAAAATTATTGAATCGCTAGCAATATGTCCTATTTTAAAGGTGCGCACCTAAAACTGTTTTATTAAGTAAATATTTGTCGAGTCATGATTTTAGTCTTATGATACTTATAAAAAGTAAGATAATAAAAATTAGCGACCAAACTAAATAAAAATTTGGATATGTGTTTAAATAATTTTGCTGTGTGCCGACTATAATAATTGAAAAATCATCCATAATTTCGAAAAATTGTTCGATATAAATCGTACAAAAACAAGAGTAGTGGGCAACAAACTGAGTTGTGAGTCAGTTCCCTTTTTTAGGACCCTTACACTGAAAATGTGTTAAAACTAAACAAGGAAAACGAGTATTTAAAACACAAAAGTTTATTGAAAACTTATGTATGGGTGGCCTTGTTATTCACTAAATGATGTATTTGATTATTTCATGTGAAATGAAAAAAAAAAAAAGCGTAGAGCGTGTGTTTGTCTAAAATACTGGTGACAATTAAACCTAACTCTACCAACAACATATTTTTATCTACAGTGAAGTATCTTGAATATGAAATTTTCTCCAGCAAATCGCGTGTAAGTTCTCTAAATTTGCTCTGAAAAATTCCTTCTAAGAAAACTTCGTTTGAAAATCACACTATTTAAATAGGTCGTACCGGATGAGAGTGAGTGAGTATATTTTACGTTGCACTAGTGCTACTCTATGGGAAATTGGAAATGTCTTTGACGCACCCTTAAGTGTGTTCGGGAGACATGCCACCATAACTTTTATCCTCCACGAAGTGGATAGATCATATCGAAAATAATTTTAAATGATCACCATAATAGAACTTCAGGTAAATTACTTTCCAATCCAACTACAAAAAAGCCATAACGATAAAACTTGTAACTCTATTAAAAATCATAATTTCTATAATAAGAATAATAATTTGTTGAAGAATTGCCTTCGAAATTCTTCAATTCCATTCAATACCTTGCTGTAACGAATAAAACTGTTTCAACTAAGTAAACCTTCGTATACAGATTTCGTATGGCAAACGTTCATTTCAAAATATACTTTCAGTACTGTTCCGACAAATATGAGGGCCGCGGTATCCAGGTCGGTAGAGCGCCGAGCTCGTAACTGGAAGATTGCTGGTTCGATACTCGAGCCATCCAAAGACCATCGTGTACACTAATGCCGGCTGATGCACATAAAATCCGTCGAGGCCACAATGTCCTAAATGGTCCCATCCAAATTATACCTCTGAGGTCACCGAAGCGGGGGGAGCAATCCCCTCCCAGGGAAGCTATGCTTTCGAGATCTTTTCCCCTGGAGGGGCAAAATTGTGATGTCATGTCTCCAGATCATCCTTAGGGGTGCGTCCCAGACCGTCGTCATTTACCCATAGCTCAATACCAGTGCGACGATAAACACAACCAACCAATGGACATTTACAAATATAATGCATGTGTAAGCCAGGCTGACTATATCAAAGTACCTTTATATTAGAGAAGCGTTAAAAATTACTACAATTATCCAATTATGGATGTATTTTTTCATTCCTAATAAATAAGGACTAAAAATAAAGTATTATTGATTAATAATTTACTTTCTGCAATTTTTTAAATCTTAGAAAAAGGCTTTTTAGAAAAAGGAAGTCCCCATTTGTCCCCAGAATATGGGGACGTTTGGTCAGTATAGTGTAAGCTGTATATATTGTGTAAGCTGTATATATAGTGTAAGCTGTATATATGTATATATATATACAATTTATATATTTATATATTTAACATATACTTTCCCTACACAAAAATTTGCGGCAAAATTAAATTGTTGAGGAAATAAATTTAGTAGAACACACTTATGTTCTTAGTTTAAGATTTGCAAATTCGTGTGCTATCTTACAGTGATCCAATTAAAATGTAATTTTGGTTAAATTATTGTAAAACAGAGGAATATAAAGTTGAGCTCACTCTTCTATTAGTTTTAGTGATGCATTAATAAAAATGACATTCATTTGTGCAAAGTACCAATATTTTTCATGAATTACTTTAAATTACGACTTTGAAACAGCGTAAGATAAACTCCCACCTCAATTTTCTTTTCTATTTCAGTTCATGTGGGTCCCTGCTGAGATTATTGGAAGGAATTTTTAAAACACTTTTCAAAAACATTTGTATTCTGCTCTAGCTAATAGCTTTATGTATTCCACAAACAAGGGTGCGGTTGTCTTGAGTCACAAACAACCTTTCTCCGAAAATGACGCCAATTGTAAGAAAATATGAAATCATCTTTAATAAATAGAAAAAGCATGCGTATCCATCATTTTATGTGATGTTATTCTATTGAAGAGTCAAGAGGTCAGTTCTCTATTAGTAGAAATAGGCAGATGCCTCTAGTCATCAATCTTTCAACCGTCAAACTTGATTATTCCTTGTAAGATAATTATTTCATTACTCTGATTGTTTTATTATATATATATCAATATCTTTCTGTATTTTAACATGTAAAAAATATTGCAACTCATTTCTCATTTTGTAAGACGTAAGTAGTAAGCCGGGAAAAACTCTTTTTCGGAAAAAAAGTATATCTTGCATTATTTACACATAACTGCATCAATATTAGAAAAATAATAATTTGATAAATTCTCTTGTACATAACAGTTTTTCATATTCTAATAGAACTTTATAAAAATGAATTATCTTGTAATGACAACCTATATCATTAAAGCCTTCAAAAATAAATCTTAATAAACATGAAATATTTTATTTCAGAAAATTATGGAGTGGATACTGATTTTTCATACCAAATATGCGAAAAATAAACCAGAGCCGGGAATCGAACCCGGGCCTTCCGCTTTACGTGCGGATGCTCAAACCATCGAGCTACCCTGGCTGATTACTAGCTAGGCATTTCTCACATAACATTCTTTGCCAAAATCACCGAGTCTGCAAACACAGCTGTATCCAGTGACATTATTAATCATGGCCCAACTCCAATAGACCATGAAATTATCAATTTAATTTAGAAATTTATTCATCAAGCCTGAATGTTTATTTCAGAAAATTATGCAATGGAAGGCTGATTTTTTACATAGTTGGTATAAAAAGGCTCTGGTATTTTCACATAGTTGGTATAAAAAATCAGCCTTCCACTCCATAATTTTCTGAAATAAACATTCAGGTTTGATGAATAAATTTCTATATTAAATCGAAAATTTCATGGTCTATTGGAGTTGTGCCATGATTAATAATGTCACGGGATACAGCTGTGTTTGCAGACTCGGTGACTTTGCCAACGAATGTTATGTGAGAAATGCCTAGCTAGTAATCAGCCAGGGTAGCTCGATGGTTTGAGCATCCGCAAGTGAAGCGAAAGGCGCGGGTTCGATTCCCAGCTCTGGTATTTTTCACATAGTTGCTATAAAAAATCAGACTTCCACTCCATAATTTTCTGAAATAAACATTCAGGCTTGACGAATAAATTTCTAAATTAAAATGAAATATTTTGTTTATCTTATCTTCTTTTTGACAAATCAAGTTCATTATATTCTTTTTATACGAAAGCATGTTAACAAATTAAGCCATGACATTTAAATTTTAAATTTATGCAAGCATAGGTAACTGTCCCATAGTTGTTACTATTATTTTTAAATAGCTAAAAAAAATAATAAAAGTGTATGAAATTATTAGCTTTATAAATATACATTTAAAAAAATAATGAGGTTTTAGTACCATTTATAAACTGGAAATATATTGTATTAATTTTCTTATATGATAGATAGTTTAAAAATAAATATTTACATCTACAGTTGCGATAGTTTTATATACAATAGTTCCTTTTTAAAAAATATAAGTTTTAACTGATACCTTTTATTAGAGCAAGAATCTAACTAGATAACATTTATCTAATTTTTAAGCGATCAATAATAATAAAGTGGTAGTACATATTTTTTAAAAAACAGAACATTATATATGCATTCTTTTTTAACTTAGACAACACATTCTAATTATATCTGTATAAATACATCATCTCATTTTGGATTTTAACTTAAATAATGTTTATCACTGTGGTTTACAAAAGAAAAGAAATGCTTACGCATAAAAGTTCTAAATTATAAATATTAACTGATTAAAATAAATATATCTTAAATGAAAATCATCTTTCAAAATGATCATTATATAGCTTAATAAAAATCCACAAAATTTTCTAATAATAATTTTTGTTTTTTTCCCTGTAGTCTCATTTCGTATATTTTCAGAAAAATAAATAAATAAATAAAATAAAATATCTGTACTAAAAAAAGGCACAATGTTTTTATTTACTGAAAAAACAAAAACTACTTCAATGAATTATTTCACATATCCTTTATAAGTTCAATACGCATATATTTAAACTAAATACATTTTATAAAATGTTAGAAGATCAAGTCTGTTTTCTCACCTATAACCTAACATAAATTAACCATTCATTTGAAATCATCGAATTCCTTATTTTTTTTTGAAATTCCATATTATGTATAAATGTGTTTCAAATACTTTTCAAAAATTGATTGCATGTGTTGTTCGACGAGTGTTCTACGATATGGTGTTTGTCAATTTCTTCGCTGTGCCCTAAATTAACAGGGAATTTGTCCGGTTGAAATTTGGCATGTAATGTCTGTTCACATATACAAATAAAATATTTTACTATGTTATTATCTGTTTTGACATTTTTTTTTTTTTTTTTTTTTTTTTTTTATGTCTAAGTGATATTATTTTAACATAAAGGAATTATATCAGATATGAGATTTGTTGGAATTTTCTAAATTTTTGTTTATAAATTTTCAGATATTTTGTTGTAGTAAATTTTATTTTATTTCTCATACAAGCTGTCAGAAAACGCAATGCAATTTTTTATTTAGTTTTTCTTATTACTTTTTCCTGTATCTGAGCATTCTAATTTCAAATATTTTCTAAGTTTACATATTGAAAATATGGTACCTTGCATATGTTTTCATTTCACTTTTTGGAAAAATCACCGAGTTTATTGAGAATATTTGAAAAATCGCACTATTTTTAAATTTTATGCATGGGTTGCAAAATTTTTACTCATTTCTTAATCTCCGTTATATTCCATTTAGTATGTTTTATTGAAAGTCAAAATAGTACACTAACAAGAGAAAACAGATATAGAGCACAAGAACTTTAGTGACTTAAAAAAACGCTTGCCACGAACCTTTTTTTTTCTTTTCATTTGTATTACATTTTATTTTAAAATAAGTTTCTTTTAAAATAGTTTTCTAATAATCTTAACATGAATTGAACATAATCGATTATTAATTTTTCCTGCAAATTAAATATTTTGAACAAAGTTGAATTTTATGAAAGTTTTGGTGTAACACAAAAGGAAATTTCCAGATAATGTTTTGATAAAAAATATGCTAGATTATTAATAAAATCATCCAACCTATACAAAAAAACGCTATGATTTTTTTTTTTAAATTGTGAATAATATGAAAAGTAATTTATTGTAACTTGTGTTTATATAATTTAGTTTGTAATGAAAATAATGCAATTTTATTATAATAATAATTATTATTATTAAATATGGAAGATATTATTATTATTATTTTTCAGAAAGTAAAATATTTCATAAATTACACGCTAGAATGAGAACCAAAAGCATAATATTTTAATGTGTCTTATAATTAGTTCTTTAACGAACGATAAATGTATATTACCTTAGATTTTCAAATATATGTTTTTTTTTTTTTTTTTTTTTTTTTTTTTGTTTTAAGTACATTCAATCGCATTTATTTACTACACATTATTATAAATACAAAGGGATTATATGTATCATTTATAGACAGGATTTTTTTCTAAAGAATATTAACATAAATTAAAATATCATTTTTCAAAAAGCCTTTTTGTCAAATGATAACTTTATAAATAATAATCTAATAAACTAATTCTTTCCATTAAAATGTCGCATAAATAATACTTATTTACAAAGCAGTTTTTATAATTTTGTATTTTAAAAATCTATATATGTTATAGTGCGTATATGTATGACTTTCATCACTGAAATAACGAAAGTTTTTTTTAAATGTTTAAACTTCCAATATGATATTTCTAATAAGTTTAAAGAGTTCTAATCTCCATTCATTTATTAAAATTAATAATAATGCAAATAGGATTATAAATACTCATATCCCAATTTTTTTCTTTATCCTATGACTCCATATTTTTAATGATTGGAAATCCATTAAGTAAATGAAGGATTTATCTTCCAAATGAATGAATGCTTTACACAAGTTATCATCACTATCAGTAAATAAAAAGTCTTTCATAGGATACAACTAAGATAACTAATAATTACAACTTCAAGTAAACAGAGGTAGTATTTTAGAAGTATAGCACTTAGTAAATTTTTTGTTTTAATTGTTTAAATGCATGTCTTTATATATATATATATATATATATATATATATATATATATATATATATATATATATATATATATATATAAATGAAATATTATAAATTAGTACGTTTGAGAGATAAGGTTTGATTACATTCCTAATCAGTCACTATTAAAATTAACTAATATTTCTATTTTAAGATAAAAACAATTCTTTGCATGGATTTATTCCTAAAACTTTATTCAAAAAAAAAATAAAAAAATCGATTTCATTTATCCTAAGCATTCAGTTTTAAGAGAGAATAAATTCTACAAAAAACGAATAAATTTTTTCTAGACATTTTTTAAACATTTTCAGAGAAGTAATACGTTATCTAAAAAAATATATATATGTTTGTGTTTGATGTCCCCCTTTTTGCATTTCGAGAAGGAAAATTTTTACTTGTGAACCCTTTTTTATGTTTTTTTTTTTTTTTTTTTTTTTTTTGGCTTATGCATAAATGTCACTTTTGAACTGAAAGCGAAAAGAAATGAAATTTACCTCAGTTTTTAACACATGGACAAAAATTATGATTTTATTAATAAATTAATAATATCATAATTTTTTGCCTTTTTAAATTGGATCAAATTTAATATGTTTCACCTTCAGATCAAAAGCGATATTTATATATATGTAAAACATAGAAAGTGTATACAAACAAAATTTTTCACTTTCCGAGTGCAAAAAGGGGACATTAAAACACAGACATATATATATATATTTTTTTAGATAAAGTATTACTTCTCTGAAAATGTTTAAAAAATGTCCTGATAAAATTTATGCCTACTGGCACTTACTTTTAATTTGGTCGAAATATTTTATCAGAAATAACACTGAATTTTGATTTGATATACATCTATGAATAATAGTATTTAACTCTTTTAGCTATGTGTAAGATAAATTTACATTTTCTGAGTGCAAAATATTTAAAATGAATACGTATAATGTTAAAATACTAACTAACAATTAAAAAAAAAAAAAAAAATAGTACCAAGTTACAATGTTTTTATGGTAGTCTTCCTGTTGAATACAAGTTAATGAACATTAACTGTTTACATTTATATAAACAAAATAATTATAAAATTGCTTCTCAGGTAATCATTTACAACACCATTTGAAATCTAAAAGAAAAGTTTTTCCTGTTGTTTCAAGCAAAATTAAACTAGTCATTGGTTAGATATTTTTTAATCTTCAAAAACATATCAGATTTTTGATAAGGAATTTTTAAATAATGCAAAAACTTTTGTTAGCTTTGTTTATATAAAAAATTTGATAATTTTCTCAAAGCTGATTTTTTTTTATGAAGTTGCTTTCATTCATATAAAGCAGCTCGCTTTTAGCTTAAAATGATAAAAAAAAAACGTTTTTCTATTACCCTCATTATCGTAAGAGTATTTGTTTTATAGAAAATAAATTTTAACATAACATTCAACGGTAAAAAATGAAAGACACTTATCGAAAGATCGATTTGTAAATTGGTTCAATTAAAAATCTCAAATTAACAAAACTTCTTGTTAAAAATTTTTTTAGAGAACACTTTGTAAGTTTAATTTGAGCAAAAACTATGTTAGCAGTAAAAATGTATTGAAAAACTGCTGTTGAATATATAAACTATAATAAAATAAATAAAAATGTTAATCAAACGTTATGAAATAAATAATATTTGAATGTGACTTTAAATATATTCGTTTTTTGTAGAATTTTTTCTCTTTTAAAACTGAATGCTTAGGATAAATGAAATCGATTTTTTTATTTTTTTATTTATTTATTTTATTTTATTTTTTTTTTTTTTTAATAAAGTTTTAGGAATAAATAATTTTTTTTTTTAATTTAGTTTTTGCGAAAAGTAAGTAAATATTTTATTTTTTTAAATAAAATAAGAAAAACATATTATTTGATTTTTAAAAAATATATCTTGAATTTTAAACTTACATTTCTATTTAAGCACTTATGAAAAGTACTATTTTCTGTTCACTTATTTAAATTCTTTGTTAATATTTATCCATGCAAAGAATTGTTTTTATCTTAAAATAAAAATATTAGTTAATTTTAATAGTGACTGATTAGGAATGTAATCTAACATTATCTCTCAAACGTACTAATTTATAATATTTTATATATATATATATATATATATATAAAGACATGCATTTAAAAAATTAAAACAAAAAATTCACTAAGTGCTATACTTCTAAAATACTACCTCTGTTTACTTGAAATTGTAATTATTAGTTATCTTAGTTGTATCGTATGAAAGACTTTTTATTTACTGATAGTGATGATAACTTGTGTAAAGCATTCATTCAATTGGAAGATAAATCATTCATTTATTAATGGATTTCCAATCATTAAAAATATGGAGTCATAGGATAAAGGAAAAAATTTGGATATGAGTATTTATAATCCTATTTGCATTATTATTAATTTTAATAAATGAATGGAGATTAGAACTCTTTAAACTTATTAGAAATACCATATTGAAAGTTTAAACATTTAAAAATAACTTTCGTTATTTCAATGATGAAAGTCATACACATACGCACGATATCATATATTGATTTTTAAAATGCAAAATTATAAAAACTGCTTTGTAAATAAGTATTATTTATGCGACATTTTAATGGAAAAAATTACTTTATTAGATTACTATTTGTAAATTTATCATTTGACAATAAGGCTTTCCAAAAAATGATATTTTAGTCTATGTTAATATTCTTCAAAAAAAAAAAAATTCTGTCTATAAAAGATAGTTATATTCCCTTTGCATAAAGTGTAGTAAATAATTGCGATTGAATGTACTAAAAAAAAAAAAAAAAAAAAAAAGCATATATTTTAAAATCTAAGGTAATATACATTTATCGTTCGTCAAAGAACTAATTATAAGACACATTAAAATATTATGCTTTTGGTACTCGTTCTAGCGTATAACTTATGAAATATTTTACTTTATGAAAATAAAATATAATAATATCTTCCATATTTAATAATAATAATAATAATAATAATAAAATTGCATAAAGCCGTAGTTCAAGTTTTATTTTCATTACAAACTAAGTTATATAAACACAATTTACAATAAATTACTTTTCATATTATTCACAAAAAAAATAAATAAATAAATAAGTAAATAAATAAAATAAAATAAAATCATAGAGTTTTTCTGTATAGGTTGGATGATGTTATTAATAATCTAGCGTATATTTTTTTATCAAAACTTTATTTCGAAATTTCATTTGATGTTACGCCAAAACTTTCATAAAATTCAACTTTGTTCAAAATATTTAATTTGCCGGAAAAATTAACAATGGATTATGTTTAATTCATGTTAAGATTATTAAAAAATTATTCTAAAAGAAACCTATTTTAAATTAAAACGTAATACGAGTGAAAAGAAAAAAGGTTCGTGGCAAGCGGTTTTTTAAGTCATTAAAGTTCTTGTGCTCTATATCTATTTTCTATTGCCCAGGTAGCACCTAACGTTATTATAGCGTTCCAAATAAGTCTGAACAGTGAAAAATTAGTTATTACAAAGTTACAACAACGTTATGTGCTACCTGGTTGTAAGTGTGTTATTATGATCTTCAATAAAACATACTAAATGGAATATAACGGAGATTAAGAAATGAGTAAGAATTTCGCAACCCATGCATAAAATTTAAAAATAGTGCAATTTTTCCAATATTCTCAATAAACTCGGTGATTTTTCCAAAAAGTGAAATGGAAACATATGCAAGGTATTTTCAATATACAAACTTAGAAAATATTTGAAAGCAGAATGCTCAGATACAGGAAAAAGTTATATGAAAAATTAAATAAAAAATTGCATCGCGTTTTCTGACAGCTTGCATGAGAATAAAATAAAATTTTACTACAATATAATATCTGAAAAATTATTTTAAAAAAATTTAGAAAGTTCCAACAAATCTCATATCTGATATAAATTCCTTTATGTTAAAATAATATCACTTAGACATAAAAAAAAATTGTCAAAACAGATAGTAACATAGTAAAATATTTTATTTGTATATGTTAACAGACATTACATGCCAAATTTCAACCGGACAAATTCCCTCTTAATTTAGGGCACAGCGAACAAATTCACAAACACCAGATCGTAGAACACTAGTCGAACAACGCATGCAATCAATTTTTGAAAAGTATTTGAAACATATTTATACATAATATGGAATTAAAAAATAATACTAATAATAATGAGTTCGATGATTTCAAATGAATGGCTAATTTATGTTAGGTTATAGGTGATAAAACAGACTTGATCATCTAACATTTTATAAAATGTATTTAGTTTAAATATATGCGTGTTGAACTCATAAACGATATGTGAAATAATTCACTGAAATAGTTTTTGTTTTTCCAGTAAATAAAAATATTGTGCCTTTTTTTAGTACAGATATTTTATTTTATTTATTTACTTATTTATTTTTCTTAAAATATACGAAATGAGACTACAGTGGGGAAAAAAATAATATTAGAAAATTTTGTGGATTTTTATTAAGTTTTTTAATGATCATTTTGAAAGATTTTCATTTAAGATATATTTATTTTAATCAGTAAATATTAATAATTTAGAACTTTTATGTGTAAGTATTTCTTTTCTTTTGTAAACCACAGTGATAAAAATTATTTATTTAAGTTAAAATCCAAAATGAGATTATGTATTTATACAAATATAAACAGAATGTGTTGTCTAAGTTAATAAAGAATGCATATATAATCTTCTGTTTTTTAAAAAACATGTACTACCACTTTATTATTATTGATCACTTAAAAATTAGATAAATGTTGTTTAGTTAGATTCTTGCACTAATAAAAAGGTATCAGTTAAAACTTATATATATTTTTAAAAGGAATCATTGTATATAAAACTATTGCAACTGTATATGTAAATATTTATTTTTAAACTATTTATCGTATAAGAAAATTAATACAATATATTTCCAGTTTATAAAGGGTACTAAAACCTCATTATTTTTTTAAATGTATAATTATAAAGCTAATAATTTCAAACATTTTTATTATTTTTTTAGCTATTAAAAAATAATAGTAACAACTATTGGTCATTTATTTACCTATGCTTGCATAAAGTTAAAATTTAAATGTCATGGCTTAAATTGTTAGCATGCTTTCGAAAAAAAGGGATATAAGAAACTTGATTTGTCAACAAGAAGATAAACAAAATATTTCATGTTTATTAAGATTTATTTTTTGAAGGATTTAGTGATGTAGGTTGTCATTACAAGATAATTCATTTTTATAAAGTTCTATAAGAATAGTTTGGTAGGTTGGCTGGTTGGTTTTACGTCGCACAAGTGCTGCGCAGATCTATTAGAATAGGAAAAACGGTTACGTACAAGAGAAGTTCTCAAATTATTATATTTCAAATATTGATGCAGTTATCTGTAAATAATGCAAGATATACTTTTTTTTACAAAAAAGAGATAAACTAATTTTAAAACTAATTAATTTCTGGAAGATTCCGTGTGTGTTTCAGTAGATTTATATATTTAAGAAACAAATTGAAAAATAATGAAATTTTTTGAAATATGGTGAATTATAGTGTGGTGTGATGAAAAAAACCATAATGGGTATATAGTAATACCAAAAAATGTATTTAATAATAATAGCAATAAGGAAATAGTTTAGTAGAACACATGCCGAGTGGAATTCTATTTTAGATTGGACTACAATTATTATTTTCGTCATTCAATGTAATTTTCCTTTAAGCAAATCTAGCAGAATGCATAAGTTAAATTTTATTTCTTTAAAATAGAAAATTCAACATTTTACTTTAAAATACAATATCTTTTAAAATATGACAGTATTAAACAGATTCCTTACTTAATCCAAATTATTAAATGAAAATAACTCTTTTAAAAATTCGCGAGTAAGAAAAAAAAGTTACATTAAAGAAATAAATAGACTAAAAACGTTTTTCACAAGATAAAATATAATTTTTTTAAACTGAAAAAGAACATTGCATAAAACATCTCCTGATACTGCTAGATAATGATAATGATAATTATAGCAATACAATAAAGTTTCATTAAATAGTAATAATAAGTAATTTTTGTTATCTTTTTTCACTAAAAGAAAATAAAAGAATTTATAAACTAAAAATGAAAGATAATTTTTTTTTATTAAATACTTTTTTAAACCTAAAAATTAGTAATTAGAATAAAAATAAAAAAATAACAAGTTTAAAAAATTCACAAAAAGAAAATATAGAATTGACAAACTGAAACAAAAGAAGAGAAATGTTTAAAAAATATTTCATTAAATCTAGGAACAATTACATTAACAAAAATAAAAAATAACAAGTTTAAAAATTTCAGAAAAAGAAAATATAGAATTAACAAACTGAAAAAAAGAAGAGAAATGTTTTAAAAAAAAATTTCATTAAACCTAAAACAGTGACATTAATAAAAATAAAAAAAGTTTAAAAATATCAGAAAAAAAAAAAACACAGAATTAACAAAATGAAAATAATAATAATAATAATAATAATTTATTATTATTATTATTATTATTAAACTTAAAAATTAAAAATGAATACTGTTAAAAAAAATTTTTCGCATGTTTTGAAATTAAATATGATAACATTTTTACTGTTGTAAATAAAATGTAAGAAAATAGAATTGTTTTAAATTTTTTAGAAAAGAAAAAACTATTGTTTTTATAATTCTTCCAGAAAAGAAATTCAACTTTTTTTCTCAAAAATAATAATAAAAATAAATAAAATAAATAAATATATATATATGTTTTGTATTTTATAAAAACATAAAATAAATAAGGAACATGTGCAAATGTGCTTTTAATCAGCTTTTCTTTATAATCCTTTATAGAAAACAACCTTTTAACATTAAAAGTATTTTAAAACAAATTTTTCTAATAAAAGCCGAAAAAGTAGTATTAAGTAATCTCAACTAATTATTAAAATTATATATTTTTATTGGTTAAATTAGTTTTCTGGGCTTTTATTATTATTATTATTATTATTATTATTATTATTATTATTTATCTTTAATTATTCATAGTAAAAGAATTATATTAAAAGTATTTAAAAATTGATTTTTCAATTAAAATCTCAAATAGTTCTATTAAACAAACTAATTTATGTATTAAAATTTTCCATTTTTAATAAATAAAGTAGCTTTTAATTTGATTTTTTTAATTAAATATTTAATTAATTTTTATAGATTTTTTTTTATTATTATTATTAAAAATAGTTTGATATAAATTAAAAGTGTACATATACATTCATAAGTATATACAACGAGCAATAATCATACTTCAATCTTAGCAGAAATTTAAAAGCCACAGAAACAGACTTTTTATTTAAAAGTAAAAAAAAATAGTGCTAAGCAGTCTCACCTTATTTAATTATTAAAATTTATATTTTTAATAAATAAATTAGCTTCTTAATTAGAATATTTCATTAAATAATATTTTTAAATTGCTTTCCTTTACGATTTTTAATAGAAAATAACCTTTTAATATTAAAAGTATTTTAAAGCAGATTTTTATATTAAAAGTCGAAAAAAAAAATAATAATAAGGTATTTTTATATTAAAAGTATTTAAAAACAGATTTTTCAGTTAAAAGCTTAAGCATTTCTATTAAACAAACTAATTGAATAATAAAAAATTTTCATTCTTACTAAGTAAAGTAGTTTTTAATTAGATTTAAATATATATATATATATAAATTTTTATTCCTATAATTTCCCGTAGAAAAAAAATATTTTGATATTAAAATTATTTTAATACGAATTAAAAGCCTCGATATGCATTCATTCATACATATAATGCATAGTAATCCTGTTTAAATCTTAGCAGAAATTTAAGTCTAAAAGCTGTTTGTTTACTCCGGTATTAGTAAAGCTTCCTATCTAGGAAGTTTTGGTATTATAAGTTTTATAGTTTATCTCAAGCGAGGGAGGGATCATACTCAAATAAAAATGTGAATGAAAGACTCCCATAGTCAGGCTTTATCGCTCTTTTCCCTGACAGCTTTTAACAAAAGCAGTCACTCCCCTTGATCAATTAGATGAGGGGGACGGTGCTGTCTGGGACGATACTGTTCGGAATTTTAGTAAAGGAAGAGGAGAAGATAGGTAACAGGTTGTCTATCCAAGGATATCAGTATAAATATTCTTGTACCGGATACAATACTGCTGTACAGCTAAGTATTTTTTGCCAGGATCTAAAAATTTACTAAATAGAGTCATTGTAGAGGAATTATAATGTTTTTGAATAATCAATTAATCGAAAGTAACCCTAGTATAGAGGTTAACTTAAACATAATCATAAATTAAAATCAAGCATCTAATAATAGTAGTAAGAATTTAGAAATCGAAGCTCCCAACGAAAGTAAATATTTACATTTTTTAATTTTACATTGAAAGTTAGCATAACCAAATTCAATCACTTAATTAAGTTGATTCAAGATTAATAAGTTTCTGGATTAAATATAAGATAGGAAATATATATGACTTTGTCCTACGTTTATATGAGCTTTCATCAAAATTGGTCGAAAATTATATGAGTTTGTGAGTTTATATCAACTTTCATCAAAACTGGTCTGTCTGTATCTGAGAAATAACTGTTTTAAATATACAAAATATTTGTAATGTGATTTGACAAATATGGCATAAAGAAAGAAAACAAAATAAACAATATGTTTATATATGTATGTGAGAGAGAGAGAGAGTTTGTGTGGGTTATTTTTTTCCACTGAGGAAATTTAAATATGCTGATTCTGTATAATTGTTAAATTTAAAACTTGTCAAAAATTTGAAAATTTAACTTTAATGAAAAACTGTTTTAAAGAACTTAACAAATAATATTTTTTTTTTTTTTTAAATATGTTTCACACTTAATTTCCTAAATGTTTGAAATTACTAATCAAAAAAGTACTAAAGCAACTAAAATACAAAGTTTGAAAGTACTAAAAGAAGTTTCTTCTTTTACATTTTTAGTCATTCCTTTGTCAACAAAATAATAATAATAATAATAATGCTTGGAAAAACGAGTTAGACTCAATATGTGTTTCAGCTTTTACAAATATCATACACAGAATTAAAAACGCTATCAAATACGTGGTTTGATCTTTAGGTTGATATACAAATTTTCTGTTTAGTATTAATTGGTGCACATTGCAATAAATAACATTTCACAATCTATGCAACACAGAAAAAAAAAAAAAAAAAAACTCTGTGAAATACGTGGTTTGATCTTTAGGTTGATATACAAATTTTCTGTTTAATATTAATTGGTGCACTTCGCAATAAATAACATTTCACAATCTATGCAATCAAAGTTTATGAATAAAAATTTGTGAAATAACTGTGGTACATATATCCCTCTAAATTATTGCTGCCAAAACTTACTAGAATGCAAAAATTTTGAAAAAAAAAAAAAAAAAAAAAAAAAAGTACACAAAAACAAGTGAATCACTGTTTTTTTTTTTTTTTTTTTTTTTTTTTTCCTCATATAAATACGTAATTATTCAATTAATTTACTTACTTTTTACATATTTGAGTGATTTTTCCCGTGAAATCTATTTATTGTATGCAGTGATTCGGTGAATTCGTTATACTGTGTTTTCATATAACGTAATTACACTCATGTATAAGGAATTTTTTATTCCAAATTTTTAAGTTGTATGCTTATTAGCATTCAATTAAGTTGTATACTGATTAGCAACAATTTTACTAAATAATATTAAGAAGTTTAGAATGATCAATATAAATTTTACCCTGATTGTACACTCGTAAGCTACTGAAGAGCGGACAAATACTAATAAAATTATTCTTTTTTAACTAATATTAAAAGAATATGTTTTAAATATAAAACCATAAATTTCTTAAATTAATATAATAACTAGAAATGTACAGAAGTAGACACTCCCCCATACACCTACCCCCACCTTATTATTATTATTATTATTATTATTTAAAATAGCGGAAAAACATCCGATATCTGTTATCGTAATCTAAAATAGCCTAGCTGAATAATACAGAATATCAATACCTTAAAATTAGAACTCAAAACTAATATAATAAAAAATAACAACTTGCACAAGTAAGATATCATTAATATAGTATCTATCATACTTAATCTATATTAATGACAAATTTGTCGAGCAATTATTGTATAAGTTATTATTTTCTAAGTATATTAGTTTTGATTTCTGTTTGTAAAATGCCGACTTTCTGTATTATTCAATAATGATCATTTATATTACGATAACAGATATCGGATGTATTTCGGTAATTTTAACCAAAAAAGAAAAAAAAAAAAAAAAAATCAGTAATTTTAACTGCTCTACAAATGTATCTCTAGCATAAATTAAGTATGACATCACTATATTAATAGTATCTTATTAATGATATCAAAATTTTTACAATGAAGTGTCGATCGAAAGAATAGTACATGTGTAAACCATACTTTTATTTTATTTATTTATTTATTTATTTTGTTTGAATTTCAATAAAGACGACACAGTTTTTGTAAACAAGTATAATAGCACATTAAATTAAAATAAATTCCTTTTAAGCCATAAATTCTGTAAAATATTCATCTTTAAATTACATTCTTTTCTGTCTTTAAATTTTGTGGGCCAATTTACATGAGAGGTTGGGTAGACTAGGGTACAATGGACATGGACCGCTCCCTATAACTTATTTATTTATTTATTTTCATGTTTCGTATTTTGGTACATAGATAGCAGCACTGCAGTGATGAAACTTAGCCTGCAACTTCATGCCTAAATAACAATTTAGTCATTTTATTCGTAAGTTTAGCTTACGGTAGCCAAAAGTAAATATTTTTAGTTAAACATTTTTTCTTTTCGTCTATCAGGAATAATGATCTGGAACAGGCTATAAAGAGCTAACACAATAAAGAGCTAAGGTCATCTATTATTATATTTAATCTCATTAAAATACTTTTTAAGAGGATTTTTTTTTTTTTTTTTTTTTTTTTTCATTTGCTGTCAGAGGTCCAAACGGGTATAATGGACCATGGTCCATTTACCTCAGTTCTCTGTCATAATAAACTGATTTACGAAATCTCCTTTTTTGAAGTGATACAAATTACATATAAAAATTTCAGAGTTAACCTTAATTAGATCTATTATGTCTTCAAAGATGAATAAGAAAGTAATTTACTTTGAGGTTTGTTCTTATCCATTGTTAATAACCATTCAGTTACTTTTGTATTCTTATATTTTTACAAATATCATACAGCTATAACAAACTAAATTAAATAATGCAATTAAAAAATAATAATACAAATAAATTTGACGAAAAAGACGGTTTTACATTTTGTTGGTTTAATCACAGAAATAAAAGATTTCTATAAAAAGAGTTTCTATAAAAAGAATTTCTATAAAAGAATCTGTTTTTGTAAGATTCATGCAACGAAAACTTAATTAAGAAATAAACAAATATAATATATTCTACATTTTATACTATTAAAAAACATACAATAGTATTCTTTTTAAATTTGACCTGTGCTCCATAGTACCCCATGTCATAGACCATTGTACCCCGCGGTTGGGGTACAATGGTCCATTTTGTCAGCTGTTATTAAAAAAGTAAACATAACTATTGCTTTTGATTGAGTGCCATATAAGACCTTATATATAGGTAATATGCACACATATTTTCAATAGCGAGAAATTATTACTTTGTGAGTAAACACCTAAAATTTCCAAAATACGTCCAGTACCCCACTCTCACCTATAGCTTTTTTTAATTGAATCTATCTAAAAAGAGAATGCACATCATAATCATGTACGCATGGTATCTGTAGTAAATATTCCTTTTATACTACGTGCCTTGCCACTATGTTTAAAATTGTATATGAAATTTTAATTATCTACATGTAAATAAAGTACGAATTTTAACATCGCGGAAGTTACTTTGTAAAAATGGTAATTAGGCACATCATCGATATAAATTTAAAGGAAAGCATCCATTTCTTTCGATCGGAGGTTGAAATCTATTACTTGTTCCTGAAGCAAACTTAGCTGTTCCAGACGGATGAATGTCGGTCACGATAGTATCCTCTAATTATGCGGTAAACTCGACCCAGAAACGTAGGTCCATTGGCATAAAAAATATTTTGATTATTGCTTTACTAAATAATATTAAGAAGTTTAGAATGATCAATGTAAATTTTACCCTGATTGTACACTTGTAAGCTAACTAATAGTGGACAAGTAATAAAATTGTTCTTTCTAAACTAGACTATTTTATGGCGCCGAGATGTGAATTAGATATTTGTTTAACTCTAACTGTGATATTTTATGTGTTCTGAAATATATTGTAAGAATGTTTCCAAACTATATCCTTCTTTAAAATTCTCAATAAAAGTTTCATCTTCTTTAATTTCTAATAAAATAGTACCATATATATATATGTATAATTTTTAAAAGGTATTAAAAGCCGAGCAACGGATTTCAGACCACTGAAAACACATAGACCTATAATAAAAATTTCATTAAATTAAAATTACCTGAGAAGACTGAATGTTAATTATTGAAACACTTCATTTTACTTTTGATTTTTGAAGCAATAAATGTTACTTACTGATTTTTGTTATAGAATTTAATTTAACTTCAAACTTATCATAATATTATTCCTATATACACTGGGGGGGGGGGGGGATGCCGCACTTGGATATTTTCCATTTCTCTTTCTGCAATCTCCAATTTTATTGTTTTAAAAGTAAATTTTCGAACAGATTTTATTACGTTGCATTCCACGTACAATTTAGGATTGAGCCAAGTATTAAAAATAAAGTGCAATTGTTCGAAAAATTGTAATTTTTGAAAGTATTTCAAAAAGGACAAGAATGAGGCAATTAACGATACTACAAAAAATATTAATTTTAGAGTGAAAATCAAAAAATCTTTTAATACGTGGGATGTCAAAATGAATAAATGTTAACGAAATATTGGTGAGCTGGTTAATAGCAAGATATAAAATTTTTTGGCTGTTTAAACTGGAAATTTGTCTCCAGGCGGCCACGTTGCTCATCCAGTCGAAATGACCACAAGTTAAAAAGCCAGTGCTAAAAAAATCAGTTTGTATTACATTTAGAACATAGAAGAGATTCAGAAAAAGTGTTTAGTAACAAAATTTCTTTAAATACAGTGTAACAACGATTAAACAAAGCAAGTTTAAGTACCAGAAAATCTGAAAACGATTCATTCTTAACGAAAAGAATTAGAAAAGCAAGACTTCAGAGTTTTTTTTTTTTTTTTTTTTTTTTTTTTTTTTTTAAGGTGTGTTAATTATTGCACTGAAGCGGTTCTCTCTGACGAGTCAAGTTTAACTTATTTCGAGCTGACGGAAACAAGCAGGTCTGATGACGAAAATGTGACCAACTTAATTAAAATCGCACTTTTAAAACAGTGACACATTCTCCGTACATTCTGATACGAAAGTGCATAATTTTTCAATGAGTCGGGCAAATTTTCATGTTAAAGGGATCAATTAACTCGAAATAAAACTCGGCCATTAAAAAAATTGATGCCTGACCAACTATTTTGGAGGTATTTCCGACTTTTCCACAATCCGCATTTCAAAATGGTAATGCACCTTGTTACATGATGCCTGTGGTACGTTTATTTGATTCAAGTTGTTAAAATTAAATATCCATTTCCATGAGCATCTATAATTTTGTAAGTTATCATAACTTTTTTTACTTAAAGTTAAATCCCACAAAGAATATCGTAGAATTTCTTCTTTACTAGACCTGAAAATATTCTTAATCTCAATCCGCTCGAAAATGATTAGTCTATAAAAGAGGGTGGGGATTCTAAATTTGTAACCTACAACTTTGCAAAAACTAGAAAAAAGTATTTATTATATTTGGCACAGTGAAATTTCTGCGTTTCATGTTAAAAAAAACTGTAAAATACCATGCTATTGCGCATTAAAGCAGTAATTCCATATAAAGGTGGAATTATTCAATGCAGAATACATATTTTTTTAAGGTAATTGTTTAAATCTAATAAATAAATAGTTTTATTTCATACATTAGAATATAACGTGTTTATTTCATATAAAAAATCATAATAGAATACAAAGTTTGTGTTTATCATATTACATTTAAAAAGAAAATGTAATGTAATTTTTTATTAAATACTTCGTAGAGTGTAATAAAACGAATTATTAAGTCAAAATTGTACATATGTTTCATGTTATGACTTCTGTATTATACAAACATAACAGTTTTATTTGTTTGAATCATTAGTTTTTAAGTTATTACAAACACAAAAGGTATAAGTCATTTTTTTTTTTTTTTTTTTTTTTTTTTTTTTTTTTTTTTGCAGTGTGGCTTTTTTTTTTTTTTTTTTTTTTTTTTGTCCCTTAGTGTGTGTATATATATATTTATTTGAAGAACAATTTGTTAATACAGTTAATTTATATTTATTTTATGTACTTTATTATTATATATTCCTTTTTCTTTTTATTATTTGAAGTTAAATCTATATTAATAAAATCAGACTTTTGTCTGTAAGTTTGTCAGAATCAAAACGTTTTGCGATATCTTCACGTTTCACACATTATGAAAGCCGAAAATGACTTCAGAAAAGTGTGTGTGTGTGTGTGTGCGTGTGTGTGTGTCGTTGTGTCTGTATGTCTGTAACGCTATTTTTGTCCAGGTATCGCGAGAACGGCTGGACGAAACTGAACGACACTTGGTAGGAATTTAGGTCGTTACCCAACTTAAAATTATATATATTGAAAATTTAAAAATTTTGATTAGATTTAGATATATGAGTGAAAAACACCTGCGCATGCGCCATAAGGCTTTGTCAGTAAAACGCATTAAATTGGGGAAGGAATGCGCTTTCTTTATATTTTGAACACCAGGGAACCCAAAAATGATTTCAGAATATTTTCTCTGTGATCATGGGAGGGGTGAAGGTATATAGAACATTTTTTACTCGACCGCATATCACCGGAAAATGGCTGAACAGAATGCACACGGCTCGGGTTTAGGTCTGTACCAAACTTAAAATTGTATCCATAAAACCTTTCAAAATTTTAGTTAAATTTACAGATATATGAGCAAAAAATGTTTCTGTAACCAATTAACAATTATTCGTAGGTATTTAGGTATTTTTAAATGACTATATTTGACAAAAAACGCGGCTTTTTATTTCGTGTTATTTTGTTTTTTGATGTAAACTCGGCGTTCTCTTAAGCAGACGATATCTTCCTCATTTCTGAAAGTTCTTTTTAAAATTTGTATTTCGCTGTTTTCACAATCCTTTTATGACAGTCATAATAATTTAAATAGTTTTGTTTTCAAAAAAGAAAAAAGAAAAGAAATAGTAATATTAATAATTAAATAAAAAAAAGTGGGGCTTCATGGTTGATTCCAGCTGTAGGGGTAGGATTTGGTGCAGTGAGGTACGATGCTGAATGCAATTCAGCTAGTTCTAAAGTTTTGGCCTGTTCAAAAGCTCCATCTAATGTAACAGATAAGTTTTCTAATAGCCTTCGGCGAATACGAGGGCATCGCAGACCGCTTATAAAGGCATCCCTGATGTGTTCATTTTTGTATTCCTCTGCAAAAACAGCTTTAAAATTGCAGTCCTTGCTCATTTGCTTAAGTACTTCCAAATACTCGCTAACAGATTCGCTCGTTTGCTGAGTTCTCGACGTTAGACAATGTCTAGCAAAAATCTCATTGCGTTTCTTTATGTATAACGAATCGAGCACAGCGACAGCGTCAGAATAATTAACGGAATCACTGATGTACTGATATACGTCAAAAGATACATGATTGCACAAAAGTGGCAGTTTATTCGTCTCTGTCACGGTCACGTCAGATATCCCATCCAAAAAGTTAATAATGGTTTCTTTCCAATGCTGCCATTTTCCTTCAGCGTTTCCACACGTTGGGTCCACATCGAATTTGTCCGGTTTCAGTAAACGATCTATGTTACCTTTAAGAGCGAATTGTTCGAAGATTATTTTGCTTCTCAGTTGATTAAATTGACATAAAACAACATGATTTAAGATTAAACGACGATTATAACTTTAATCAACTGAGAAGATGCTTCATCATTCACATTACATTATAGCATCCGAAAAGTAAACAACACACACTGTTGCCAAAACAGTCATGAAATATAAAGGTTGCCAAAATGAGGTATACAACATTCATCACATAAACCCCTTCTAGTTAGGCTGACCAGATCAAAGTACCTTTATAAGAGAGAAGCGTTAAAAATTGCTACAATTATTCAATTATGGATGCATTTTTTCATTCCTAAAAATAAGGACTAAAAATAAAGTATTTCTGATTAGTAATTTACTTCCTACAATTTTTTAAAACTTAGAAAAATGCTTTTAAAAAAAAGGGAAGTCCCCATTTGTCCCCAGTAAATGGTGACGTTTGGTCAGTATGTTTCTTGTGAATTGCCAGCGAAAGCTGCTCCTGCGGCTTAAAACCTTGAAGTAGGGCACCCATCCTCGGCGCATTTATCGCTGTTTGTTGTGGGTGTTGCCTCGCTGACTGATTGACAGAGAGACGAGACCACAGACTAAGGAATCACTTAGATCCGGCAACGCAGTTCTAAAAGTGAAGCCTCAACTGTAACCGAGCCGCCATATTAGGACAAGCAAAACCACAGACTAGGAATCACTGTGACAAAATATTTTTAAGTTTTCTCCGTCAAACCTTGTTCGGTCAAATCTTTTCAACAAGACAATATAGACATATTTTTTATTTACACATAATATGTGCATATAATTATACAGAAATCGATATTATTAGTAAACTGTTGAAGAAATCTTAAATGTAAGACAGGAGTTTTCATTTTTTACTGAAATTTAGGAATATCTTATTTTTATGGGCAAATCATTCTGCAAAGGACAATTTCTTTGCTGCCACAATGTTACTATGTCACATAAATTCTGCTATAGGGTGTATATATTAAATGATTACGCATTAAAAGGAACAATGAGAGTGTAATGAGCCTTCAGTTTTTTTGTGTTTCATTGGTCTTATCAAGGCTGTATTTAAGAGGGGGTGGGGGATTTGCAATTTTTTTTTTTTTTTTTTTTTTTTTAATTATACAGTAAATCATTTACTAAATTAGAGCATTAATATTAATCTACTTGTTTAAGTACCTAACCAGTGACTATGAGAGTTATTTTGTATAAGCTTTCTTGAGTTTGCTACAGAACAATATAATCAAAATACATATAAAACAAATTTTTCAGATACCTGCAATGGTAATAAGTTCTTTTACACTGTACTGTAAAAAAACTTTGAATACTACGTATTGCATTTTCAATAGTGCATTACAATAGCACTTTCAAATTTCATGATAAGTTTGTATATTTATAAAAGTTAGAGCTTGGTTAGTCAAATTCAAGTCAATAATCAGTAAGGTTTTTAAAAAAGCTGATACTAAATGATGAAGAATGAAGAATTTTCATGAAAAATCAAAATTTATCGAATTATTCTGGAACATCAAATTATATGAATAACTCGCCGATTTTATTGTGTTTCGGGTAATTTATTTAATGAAAATTTCATTGTAACATGTTGAACTTAAAAAAAAAATTTAATTTTATAAAAAATACTAAACAAGCTGAATATTTTAATATTAATAGCTTCTAAGGTTCTATTAAAAAAAAAAAAAAAAAAAAAAAATCTTATGAATTTGAACAATATGAGCAAATTACTATAGTTTGGTATTTACTGTTATTTATGCATGTAATTGTGAATGAGTTAAAGTTGACTTCATTATTATTATTATTATTTAATTAATATAAATACAACACTCTGTGAAAAAAATGGTTTTCTCCTAAATGTGCATAAGTGCAGGCTAGAACCCCTTAGACAGACCCTCTCTTAAAGGACACTCTCTCTCAACCCTAAACCATAGCACAGTCAGTTGGCCTTATGAGGCTATCACAAACACCGGGAAGCTCAAAAGGTGTAAATATAGCAAAAACTGAAAATCCAAAATTTTATCCCAAAATATTTCCTCTATCATCATATGAGATAGGGAAAGTAAAAATTAAATTAAATACTATTATATTTGCATTTTTTATAACATAAATTAATAATTTAGGTACATATATATATATATTATTATTAATTTAAACTTGAAAATATATTTGTTCTATTGTGAAATATTAAAAATTATGAGAAAAATGGGATGACAATGCCACCATGTTCAGAAAATTGTTCCCCAAATGTAATCAACAGCAGTTTAAGTCAAAATCTAACTAAATATCTAAATATGTTCACTGGTTTATGAGATGCAGCAATCACAAAATTCGTGGCATACAGACAGACATTTATCTTCTAAAACTGGTCAAATCATGATCGGGACATCTCAAAACGTGTAAATGAATCGAAAACTGGAGGTCGAAAATTTTCGAACTCCAGAACAATACTTTCGTCTTATGTGTATAGAATTAATAAAGGGATAAGATAAGAAGATATCTGAATATGTTTAACATGTAAATAAGCCAAGCCACACACTAAAATTTCTGAACTCAACTCCTATAGATTTCCCCTGACAAATTTAGTGTTAAAAGAGGGCTCGACCATACAACCAGTAACTCCCCCCCCCCATAAAAAAAAATTAATTTTTGGAACTATTCTTAAGAAGACGCTTGGCGTTTTTTTTATATATTTGTGCTATTATTGATAGAGTTCTCGAAAATCCGTATGTTGCTAAATTTGCCTCCGAAAATCGTGCCCCCCCACCCTCCCTTAAAAATCAAAAATCGCAGAAAATGATTTATTTCTACTGGATTCTTCTAGTCTCCCGATCTGCAATTTCTTCACCGTGAAGTAATTTGAAGCCGAGTTATGCTAATAAAGGTGTTTTGCCTTCTGCCCCCCCCCCAGGAGAGGGGGAACGTGGGTATATCGCAAAATACCGTCTTAGTGAAGGTCAGGGTCCTAAAACCAACCTGCTTCCCAAAATTTGTGACTGTATTTCCCATAGAATCTCCGTGGCTGTGTTGGGTCAGTGAATCAATGAGTTTACTCTTATATATATAGATATCCCACCCCTCTCCTGTTGGCGAACTTTATATATATATATATATATATATATATATATATATATATATATATATTGTAACATCTGTTTTTAATAGCTTGAAGTTTGAACCTTTTAAATATTTATTTTTTTCCTTGAGAAATAAAGCAAATGTGAAAAATATGTTGTAATCCCATTCTTGTCCCCCTGCTCCCTAGGGAGGTCGGGCCCACCAGCGGCCGAGCGGTTCTGCGCTCAAAGCTGGTAGATGGGAGGTGCCGGGTTCGATCCCAGGTCGCGCTCATCGACCTAGCCGTTCGGAATTTTCCGTGGTTTCCTCCGAAACTTGCGTAAATACGGGCTAGGACCCCTTAGAAAGACCCCCACGGAGGGCATTCCCCTCTAGGCCTAGGACACATCAGGAGTCAATCGGCCTTAAATCCTACAACCAACCAACCCTAGGGAGGTCGATATTAAAAAAAAACTAGTATGTTGTGGCCACCACGAGACTTTCTTCTATATTTTCCTATACAAATTCACTCAGTAACAATAATTAAAAAAAAAAAAAAAAAAAAAAAAAATGGGACTTTGACAAATTTTTGGGTAAAATGTGAAAATTATTCTAAGTTTGGTCAAAACACGGAAACCGTGGGACTGACAAAATTGGGGGAAAAATGCAAAAATTTGTTTAAGTTTGTCAGAACACGGAAACCGTGGGAGTTTGATAGAATTAAGAGGAGAGAAAAAAAAAAAAAAAAAAAAACTGGGACTTTGACAAAATTTTGGGTAAAATGTGAAAATTTATTAAAGTTTGTCAAGACACGAAAACCGTAGGACTTTGACAAAATTAGGGGAAAAAAGCAAAAATTAGTTTAAGTTTATCAGAACACGGAAACCGTGGGAGTTTGATAAAATTAAAGGGAGAGGAAAAAAAAAAAAAAAAAAAAAAAACAGATTTTTTTTCTAAGTTTTTTTTAGTAAAAAGTAAAAAAAAATCGATAACTTTGTTTTAAATTATCACAGATTTATAGTTCAACCATTCGTTTTAAAGGCACTGACGAGACCTTTCGAAAGATACCCATCTTGAAAATTTTTACCCTATATCACCCTGTTAAAAATTTAGAAAAAGCGGGATGGCAACGCAACCTGTCAGACGATTTTTACCAAAAGTTGATAGGCACTAATTTATGTCAAGGTGCAACTACATACCAATTTGTATGAAATTCTGTGCAGTAGTTCCAGAGATACAGTTGCCACAAAATTTTGGCACACACACACACACACAGACAGACAGACATTTTCTAAAACTGGTAAAATCGTGTTCTACAGCTCTCAAAACGTGTAAATCCATCAAAAACCCGAAATCGAAAATTTTTACGAATCCAATACTTTCTTCTATTGAAGATAGAAGAAAGTAAAAATTCGTGGGAATGTACTTAACAACTTCCCAAAGATTCATGGCGATCGAAGGATTGGTGTTGTAATGCATAAGGGCAAACAGACAGATATGCATTCGTTTTCACATATATATATAGATAACGTTGTTACTGGTTTATTTCTTGTACCAATATGGCCGCCGGTCGCTCTAAGCGCCTTACAGTTACAGTCGGCTGCAAAATTATTGGAGCACTAGCAATAATCCTTGCCAAAAAAAAGTACACTTAATACAGCTTTGTTAAATAAATCCTTGTCGAGTCATGTTCTTAATAAGTCTAAGAACATGATTCGACAAGGATTTACTTAGCAAAACAGTCTTAAGTGTACTTTTTAAATATAGGAATTATTGGCTAGTGCTCGAATAATTTTGCAGCCGACTGTACTTCCACGGAGTAAGATAATAACTGGAGGGGAAACTAGCATAAAATGTGTGTTATCCAATTATTTGAGTAAAAGATGGCGCCACTCTCTGCTGATATCCGATCATTCCGATTCCGTAATGCTTTTCAATGGGAAAAACGCTCATTTATTTATTTATTTATTTATTTATTTTTTTTTTTTTAACGAAAAGAATGATTTTTGAGAAAATCGGAAAAAATTGAACTTGAATATATAGGGTTTTCTTAACAGCATAAAATTTTTACAAGCGATATAGGACATTTGTTACTTTAAGAGAGAAAATTTTTATAGGCTTTCGTCAAGATCATAACGAATTAAAGGGACATTTAAAGGGACACAGGGACATTTAAAAGGACTAGGGAGGGAAATGATATCTATAATAAAGAAAAATGTAGATTGAAAAGAAAAGTATCGTATATAATAAATTTTCGTCCCACATTTTTTTTTTAATCATAAATTCCAATTTAAATTTATAAGCAATTTATAAATAAGTAGAAGAAAAAAATTATTTTATTTCATATTATTATTATTTTCTTATTGTCATTATACTTCTCAGTTGCGGATGATTCTATACATTATTTGAATATCTTAATAGTATAAATGTATTTTGTGATTATGATTTGTCATTATTACATTTAGTTGTATAAAGTGGATATATTTTTTTTCTTTTTTTTCTTATATATATATATATATATATATATATATATATATAATATGATTTAGTTTCTATAAAATTAATTTATAAATATAACTAATTATTTTAAAATAATATATATGATTAATTTAGTTTATAAGTATTAATATTTATAGAATAATAATTTATTTTTCACCTTATAATATATTAATCTTCACACATTTCTGAGTGGTGTGATACTGCTTTTTAAGTTGGTAGACTGGAAATGCTGGGTTCGATCTTAGGTTGTGCTCGTCGAATAGCCGTTCGAAGTTTTCCGTGGTTTTCTCTGAAACTCAGGTAAATATGTGCTGGGATCCCTTAGAAAGTCCCCCGCTTTTCACTCCTTGGGTTATGTGTTGAGGCCACATAGCAGAGTCACAAAAGCCTCGTGTAGTTAATTGTGTTAACACTAACATAGTATTTCGTCTAAACATATATTTTTAAAGAATTTTGTTTTTTACCTGCCTCACGAATGACCGAATGGCTATGTTCTCAGAGTTGTTTGACGGGAAGTGCTGGGTTTGATATTAAGTCGTGTTCACCAACCTATCGCACGGTGTTTTCTGTGGTTTTCTCCAAAGCTCGCAGGAATACAATGTAAATATACTTTTAAAAAAAACTACTATGGAGGGCAGGGTATTTACTCAGGTCTAAGACCTGATTGGCCTAAGACTCTAAAATTGCATTCCATCTTAAATTAAAAGTATTCTTTGCTTTTACGTAGACTTTTTTTTATAGAATGCATTTCGTATTTCATTGGGATTAAATAATAATAATAATATAATGTAATAAAAATTATAAAATATATTTTTTTAAAAATGCTTATGTAAATTATTTGAAATTGAATATCCCTTTGATTAATTTTCATTTTGACGAAAGCTTACACAAAACTGGCCTTTTTAAAATAACAAGCCTCGCATACTTCTTGTAAAAAAATATATGTTGTTAAGTAAACCCAGTATAATCAAATTCATTTTTCGTGAATTTCTCAAAAATCATTCTTTTTGTTAAAAAAAACTTTTTATATGGACATTTTTGCAAGTGAAAAGCATTACAGAACGAAGACAATAGGGCACCTACCGTAAACAGAGTGTTTTTCTTTAATATAGTGTTCTTTTCAAGCTGATAGACGGGAAATGTAGAGTTTAATTCCAAGTCGCGCTCGGGGACTTTCCGTGATTTTCTCCGCAACTTACATAACTACTGGCTACGATCCCATAAGGAGACACACTGAGGGCATCCTACTCAGGCTTAAAACCCAAGTGCTGTCAATTGGCCTTATAATTCCAACATCACACCACGAATGAGGTCTAAAATTTACTTTTTCAAACAGTTTACGTATAGTAAAATTGCATTTGACAATCAAAATTATTTATTACTTTTAAGTAGATTTATTTTATTTTATTATTATTTTATTTATTTATTTTTTTAATTAATTTCATATTTAATTGGGATAAAAAAAATAATTAGTTATATAATATAATAAAAATTATAAAAAAATACTTTTTAAAAAATATTTATAAATTATTTTAAATTATATGTCCCTTTTAATTAATTTTACTTTTGATGACAGCTTATACAAACTGACTTTTTTAAAATTACAAGTATCACATACTTCTTGTAAAAAATATATGTTGTTAAGAAAATTCTGTGTAATCGAATTCATTTTTCGTTGACTTTCTCAAAAATCATTATTTTCGTTAAAGAAAGTTATTTTTGCATTACGGAACGACGATAATCGGACATCTACCGACGAGTGGCGCCATCTATATTACTGAAAGTACATTGCAGTTTTTCAAGGTTTCGGCCATTGGTGTTTCCCCTCCAGTTATTTCTTACTCCGTGGTTACTTCATTTTTCCCCATAGAGCAGGTGCACGTGACGTCACTGCGATAAACATTGACAGATGATTTCGCACGTGCTTTAGAATGTAGGCAAAAAGTGGGATAAAACACCATTGCTTAAAATTACAAGCTTAGGTACATACTTCCATTTCTCCAATATTTTAAAAATGATTTACATTTCTGCTAAGATTTAATCATTGTTATTGCTTGTTTTATAAATAGATAAATATACACGGATGCTTTTAATTAAAAAATCTGTATTAAAATACTTTTAATACTTATAAAAAAAAAATTCTATGGGAGATTACAGAGAAAAAATAATTAAAGAATTATTTAATATAAAAATATAATTAAAAATGATTGCCTTTATTAAAAATCAAAATGTTTAATAATAAAATTAATTTGTTCAATAGAACTATTTGAGCTTTTAATTGAAAAAATCTGTTCCTAAATACTTTAACTAAAGATTAAAAAAACAATGAAAAATAAAAATAAAAAATCTAGAAACCTAATTTAACTAATAAAAAATATTTTTTTAAATAATTAAATTAAATTAATTGAGATTGTTTAGTATTATTGTTTTGGCTTTTAATAGAAAATTTTTAATACTATTAAATATTTTTATTTCCTATGAACGATAATAATAATAATAATAATAATAAAAGCTAGTTTAAAAAATCATTCAATAAAATATTCTAATTAAAAAATAACAATTTATTTATTAAAAATATATAATATTTTACAATTAGTTGAAATTACTTAATACTATTTTTTGGACTTTCAATTAAAAGGCCTATTTCAGTAGCCGAGAGGTTCTGCTCTCCAAGCTGATAGATTGGTGTTAGTGTTGATGTCTGGGAATAGGGCCGATTGTCTACTCTAGGGTCCTAGGCCCGAGGGGGCGTGCCTTCCATGGCGGTCTTTCTAAGGGGTCCTAGCCTATATTTACGCAAGTTTCTGATAAAATCACGGAAACCCCCGAATGCCTAAGCCGACGAGTACGGACCTGGGATCGAACCAGGCATCTCAGGTCTACCAGCTATGAGCACAGAACCGCTCGGCCGCTGGCGGGCCCTGATAGATTGAAATTGCCGGGTTCGATCCTAGGTCCCGCTTGTCAACCTAGAAATTCGGAATTTTCCATGGTTTTCTCTGAAAGTCGCATATATACAGGACAGGGCTTCTTAGAAAGAACTCTCATGAAAGGCATTTCAGCCAGGCTTAGGACAACCACCAAAATATTTTTAATTCAAAAACTTTTTTTTTTACATATAAATGATTATATACAAAAAACTAGTATATTGTGGCCACCACATGACTTTCTTCTATATTTTCCTATACAAATTCACTCAGTAAAAATAATTTATTAAAATTATTATTTTAAAAAATTATCTTCCATGATAATGCAGACGATTTCCATATTAGAGAAGTAGTATAACACTAAAAAAAAAAAAAAAAAAAAAGTGAATTTTATTGTCAATATGACATTAAAAAAAATAACAATTGTTAAAAATGAAAAAATCGATAACTTCATTTTAAACTATCGCAGATCTATGGTTCAACCATTCGTTTTAAATGCACTGGCGAGCTCTTTTGAAAGATACCCGTCATGAAAATTTACTCCCCTCGAGGCGGGACTTCCCCCCAGCGGGGGAAGGCGAGGCTCCTACGCATACACAAATTTTTCCCAGTTGACTATCTTTATTACAAATAATTCTGATAAATTTCATAATGATTATTAAAAAATAATTCTCTTTATGCACATTTATACAAAATTTTGTCCTATACCACCATGTTAAAAATTTAGAAAAAGCGGAATGGCAACGCAACTTGTAAGACAATTTTAACCAAAAGTTGATAGGCACTAATTTATGTCAAGGTGCAACTACATACCAATTGGTATGAAATTCTGTGCAGTAGTTCCTGAAATACAGTTGCCACAAAATTTTGTCACACACACAGACTGACAGACAGACAGACATTTTCTAAAAATGGTCAGATCGTGTTCTACAGCTCTCAGTACGTGTAAATCCATCAAAAACTCGAGGTCGAAAATTTTTACGAATCCAATACTTTCTTTTATTGAATATAGAAGAAAGTAATAATATTAATTTAAAAGTTCATTAAATATTACATTCTAAGTAAACATAATTTAATTATTAAGAATATAAATTTAAAATAATTAAAATTGAGAATGCTTAATGCTGTTGTTTGAGCTTTAAAAGGAAAAATCTAATTCAAAATGCTAAACATAAAAATATTTTTTTTTCTATAATTGGTTACAGAAAGTAAGTATCTAACTAAAATTATTTTATTTAAAAAAAAAAAAAAAAAAACTTTAAAAGAAAGAGCAAATTAATTATCTAATAGCTAAATGAATTATTAAAAATATAAATTTTAATAATTATATTAGCTATGATTCCTTAATGCAATTTTTTTCTGCTTAAAAAAAAAAAAAAAAAATCTAAAAATACTTTTAATATTAAAAGATTTTATTTTCTGTGAATAATCATAAAAAAAAAAAGATAGTTAAGAATCTAATTGAAATTATTTTATTTAAAATATTCTAATGGAAAGATTAAATTCATTAATTAATTATCTAAAAACAAAACGCATTTAACGTATTAAATAATAATAATAATAATCAAATTAGCTTAGATTGCTTAATACAATTTTTTCTGCTTTCAATAAAAAAATTTATTTCAAAATACTTTTAATATTAAAATATTATAAATAAGTTAGTTGACATCGCTGAATAAAATTATTTGAACTTTTAATTAATAAGCCGAGAAGTTCTGTTCTCCAAACTGGTAGACAGGAAGTGCCGGGTTCAATTCGAGGTCATGGTTGTCGACCCTCATGTTCTCAGTCGGCTTTTAACACCTAAACTACCATCACCAAATTATTATTAATATAAAAAGTTATTTTAATCAATGATTATATAAAAAATAATTATTAATGTATCATAACTAAAAACTAATTTAATTATCAAAAATATATTTTTTTTAAATTAATTTAGATTACTCAATATTATCTTTTGGGCTTTTAATAAAAAAAAAAAAACTATTTCAATATACTATGTAATATAAAAAGGTATCTTTTGTCGTGATTATGGAACAAAGAAATATTTAAAATTACATTATTTAAATAATCTAAAATAAAACTTTACATTAAAATATACACAATTTTACTAATTAAATTAGCCGAGCTTTCTCAAAACTATCGCTAGTCTGTTATTCGAAAAATTTATTTGAAAAGACATATACTTAAAAAAGATTTTTTTTCTATTAATTATTATCGAAAATATTAAAAAATGTGTAATCAAAAATTAATTTAATTATAAAAAATAGAATTGTTTTTTATAATTAAAATAGTTGAGTTTTCTTTTTTAATATTCTTTGATTTTTTTTTTTTTTTAGCTGTTATTCATTTTTCCTTTGAATTATTATGTATAAAAAAAGTATTTAAAAAAGTTTCTTTCTTCTTCTTCTTCTTTTTATTTATTTTTTAAGCTTAGTTAAAAAAGGTAATTTAATTTTTTTTAATATATATTTTTAATAATTAAATAGGAAAGTTCCCTTGATACTATTATTTAGACTTTTAATAATAATAGTAATAATAAAACTGTATTTTGAACTATTCTCCATTAAAAAAAAAAAAAAAACATATTACAAACGAAAAATATTTGATGTTATTTATACAGAAGATAATTCAAACTTAAACAAAGTCATATGTGAGCAAGTGTCACGTCTGTGCCTCAAATTTATTTTTAAATTAATTTTCCTATAAAACATACGGACATTTCACTTGAAGAAAGGTAGATATTTTGCCTACATGCGCGAAAGTTGTGCAGAAGATCAGAATAGCGTCGCTTGTTTATAAACATGCGCCTGCTTTATTCCAGATAGTCGACTGACCGGGTTTAAGTAATTCCTTAGTCTGTGGACGAGACGATTCAAAAATCTCGCCAACCAATCAGACTGAAGCATAGTTACAACCCTATACCCGGCATTCCTAGATTTTACAAACCGAAACCAAAACATATACGCTCCTTGTCCTTCATCCTTTATTGTTATTCTATGATGTGTATATATATATATATATACGTATGGGGATGTATTATGAACAATAAGCGTGATGAACACTTGTTCTAGACTTTTTTAGGAAGGGGAATTCATTTTATAATTGTTCATTGAAAGAACTTTTCCTTTTAGCTTAGAAACAGTAGCAATGCTCGAAAACACAAAGATACATAATATGCATATAAAAATAAAAGGCGATGTCGGAATGTAAGCGCGCTGTTTCTGTTTGTGAACACCACAGACTAAGGAAACACTTAGACCCGGTCAGACGACTTTCTTGAATGGGGAAAAGTGAAGTAACTGTAAGGCGCTTAGAGCGACCGGCGGCCATATTGGTACAAGCAAGAAACCAGTAACAATGTAATCTGTATATGTGAAAACGAATGCATGTCTGTTTATTTATCCTTCATTCATTGCAACACCATTCATCCGATCGCCATGAAACTTTGGGAAGTTGTCGAGTACACTCCCGCGAAGATTTCTGGTATAATTTTTTTTTTTAATATCCCCCCCAGGCCCACCAGCGGCCGAGCGGTTCTGCGCTCAAAGCTGGTAGATGGGAGGTGCCGGGTTCGATCCCTGGTCGCGCTCATCGACCTAGCCGTTCGGAGTTTTCCGTGGTTTCCTCCGAAACTTGCGTAAATACGGGCTAGGACCCCTAAGAAAGACCCCCACGGAGGGCATTCCCCCTCTAGGCCTAGGACACATCAGGAGTCAATCGGCCTTAAATCCTACAACCAACCAACCCCCCCCCCCCAGGGAGAAGGGAGAGCAAGAACGGGATTAAAGCATATTTTTTCACATTTGCTTTATTTCTCAATGAAAAAAATAAATATCCAAAAGGTTCTAACTTCAAGATATTAAAAACAGATATTACATAATATCTAAAAAAAAATTTGACAACAAGGGGAGGGGGGGGGGGCAAAAAAAATTCTTTCTATATATATAAGAGTAAACTCACTGATTCACTGACTCAACACAGTCGTGGAGATTCTATGGGAGATACAGTCACAAATTTTGGTGAGCAGGTTGGTTTAAGAACCCTGACCCCCACTACGATGGGATTTTACGATATACTCCCCCCTTCCCCCCATGGGGAGCAGAAGGCAAAAACCTTTATTAGCATAATTCGGTTTGTTCATTGTTCTGGAGTACAAAAATTTTCTACCTCGAAAAGAAAGTGTCATTTGCAGAAAGATTTGCCCATAAAAATAAGATATTCCTAAATTTCAGTAGAAAATCGAAACTCATATCTTATATTTAAGAATTCTTCAACAGTTTACTAATAATATCGATTTCTGCACAATTATACGCACATGTTATGTGTAAACAGAGATATTTTTAACTCCTCCACAAGCATACTTTACGCATTGAAATCTAAAAATACTCCTTAAAATTTTAACAATGAGTATTTTTACTCTTTGTAATTTTAGGTTAAATTTAGTACATTTTGTTAAATGTGTCTGAAAAAGCTTAGTATATTTTTTCTATAATTCAATGTTCTGCATGTATATATATATAATTTTAATCATTTAATATTTTCTCTTACAATGGATAAAAAGGTTTTATAACTAAAATTATTTTGAGAAACTGTAAAGATTTGCATCAATAATAGAATTTCTCAGATTCACATACGGCTTTATCTTTCAATGTTCATTGCAATTTATAAACTGAGTCACATTGTGTTCATATTCTTAATTCTGATATTATATTGTACAAATTGTGCTGAGTACAATTGGCTAGTTCATATAATATAACTTGACTTGATAAGAAATAAGTAAAATTAAGCATGAATTCACGAAAATCAACTTTTTTCACTTTCACTTTTTTTTTACTCCTAAGCACGGAGTATTATTCAATAATATCTTTCAATAATACTCCGTCCTCCTAAGAGCGTGTTCAGTAGAGCGCCCGATCCACGACCGGTCGATTGATTCCGAGCCAAAGCGTTCAGTGGTGTCGACGTGGGACACCGTGAACACACTTGGCAGTTAATTTAGCAGTTATGGCGATCTTAACTTCTTTTCTTTTGAATGAAACAATTTCTTTTCTTTTTTTATATTTAGGGAGTAAAAAAAATAAAAGACTTTCAATTTGAGGACAAATTTGTAAATTCGAGGGCATTTGATGTCCTCAAGTGGTTTTCAAATTGCTGAGGACATGGGTCGAAATTCGAGGATTGTAATCATGATTCGAGGACGTTTGGTCACCTTAAACTAGTGTATATATAAAAGTTATTTTTGTTTTGAGGATTTTTTTTTTTTCAAAAATGAGCGTCATCTGGGGAAAAATTTAGGCTTAAGTCTGTTAATTTTTTTTAATTTTTTTTTGAAAAAAATTTACTTGTTAGTCTTTTTCGGAAAAAAAAAAAAAAAAAAAAAAAAACCTGATTTGGGGAAATTTGAAAGCCTGTTTGGGGAAATTCACTTTCGACTGGCAACACAATGTGTTTAAAAAGGAATCTTCTTCAGTTTTGTTTTGAACATGAAGCTAGAGCATGAAGATAGAGGGGACGAGGGAAAACGAGATGGGATTCGGCAGAAAAACGGACCAGAAAATTTAGTTAATCAACAAGCCGCTAGATGGCGAAAGGTTAACCGTGATAGCAGATTAGCATTGAAAGCTTATGAGAATAATTGCTTTTTAGTAAAATTTAAGTAATTTTAGGTACTTATTTTTAAAAATTTGGCTAGAAATTGTCATGCCATTAATGTGAGAATATAGAGAAATAAAGGGATTACTTGAACATTTTTATTTTTATTTTTTAATTATTACTTTTTAAATCATTAATTCTAAATGCTAAGATATATTACTTCTTAATGTAGAAATTATTTAAAAAATTTATCATTTTTATTTTAATCAATTAATTTTGAAAACTAAGATACATTAGTTTTTTAATAGTGATTTTAAAAATAATAAGTAATAAATAAAATTTTCCAATTTTCCAAAAGTATTTAAACTGATTTTTTTTTTTTTTCTAATTTTCATTTTTTTTTTCTTCTTTTCATCTTTATACATATATATATATAATTTTAGGCGATTTAGATTAATTATAGCTATTTAAAAATTTTAATTGGGTGTAACATTTCTTTTTTTAAATTAATGAATCAAATAAATAATTAAATATGGAATAGTAATTTAAAAAGCCTCTTTTTATCTTTTGATTAAAATTGTTTCGTTTTTTAAAAGCTAATGGTATAAATTTTTCAATTAAAATTCGAATGACTAGAAAAAGTAATTTTAGCACGGAAATAATGTAAGTTTTGATTCAGATAAAATTTTAAAATCATTTTTACATCACATACAAAGCATATATTTCATAAGTTTATTTTTCTTCGAAGTGAAACATGCTCCAATTGTAGCAGTATGGGTCTGCTCTCGAAACTAGTCAGTGGGAAGTGCTTGGTTCGAATCCAGGTCATGGTCGTCAAAATAAACGTTCGGAGTTTTACGTGGTTTGCTTCAAAACTCGAGAAAATACAGGCTAGGTCCCTTCAAAAAGACCAATATGAAGCAATCCACCTTGGTCTAAGACCTAAGTTAGGTAAAACAATATCATGGAGGGGGGGGGGGGAGTGAAGTGAAAGTTTTGATTTTTTTGCACAGTAAATTTATCGCATTTAAGATATTTTATTATTTTTTTAGGTTATCAGTTCATAAATTTAATTTTTTTTACAAGTTAATTTTTTTTTTTAACATTTTAAAAGTTGTTGATGGTTTCAGGATTGAGGCCGATTGGTTGCACTAGGATCCTAGGCCTGTGTAAGAGTGCCTTCAATGAGGGTCTTTCTAAGGGATCTTAGCCGTATTTAACTTAGTTTCGGAGAAAACTACGGAACACTTCGAACGGCTAGGCCGACGAGCGCGACCAGGGATCAAACCCAGCACCTCATGTCTACAGCTTCAATGATAGGACCTCTTGGCCGTTAATGGTTCCTAGCATTCTAAAAGCTAAAACTTTTTATTATTATTATTATTATTGTAAGAATAAAAAATAAATTTGGAATAACGATTTAAATAACCACATTTTTCCTTTTCATTAAAATTGTTATCATTTTTTAAAAAATTAATGGTACAAATTTTTGAATGACTAAAAAATATAATTTTCCAGAGAAATACTTCACAGTTTTATCTAATACAATTTGCATTAACTTTTACACTGCATACAAGGCATACATTTTATCAGTTAAATAAATTTCTCACTTTAAACTGGTTGACGTGAAATGCCTGGTTCGATTCCAGTTTGCACTAGTTAACTTCATCGTTCGGAGTTTTCCGTAGTTTTCTTCGAAACTCGACCAAATACAGGCTAGGTCTCTTTAAAAACCAATATACTCTCTTTTAAAAACCAATATTACCATTATTATCATATTGTGGGGAGAGAGGGGGGGGGGGGGGTTGTGTAAATGTGTTGACCATTTTGCAAAGAAAATTTTAACTTCATCACATTCATTTAATGGATTTAAACTTCTTACAATCTAACCAAATAAAATTCTTTAAAATAAACATGGAAGCATTTAAAAATACGAAAATGTATAAAAAAAAATAATTGAAATTTATTTCTAACATCGAAAATTATATTAAAATGAAATTGGGAAAAAAAAGAAAGAAAATAAAGTATTTTAGGAAATATTATATTCCTACTTGAGTTTTATGACAGAGCTAGAGAAGAGGAGAACCAATGCCGCGGTATGAAAATGGTTCCGATTTCCAACTGAGCTGCTACACCGACTAACCCTCGTGCCATCTATTGAACACTTTCTAAAGCAACGTTAATTCTAAACGAATTTGGGAAGAAAATAAATAATTTAAATTGTATTTGAATTATAATAGACTTATTTTACGGGGTGTCATAAAACTCACGTAAGAATATATATATATATATATATATATATATATATATATATAATATTTCCTAAAATACTTTATTTTCTTTCTTATTTTCCCCAATTTTATTTATTATAATTTTCGATGGTAGAAATAAATTTCAATTATTTTTTATACATTTTCCTATTTTTAAAAGCTTCCATGTTTATTTTAAAGATTTTTATTTGTTTAGATTGTAAGAAGTTTAAATCCATAAAATGAATGTGATGAAGATAAAATTTTCTTTGCAAAATGATCAACACATTTACTTCCTCCCCCCCCCCCCAATATGATAATAATGTTTTTTTCTGATTTGGGTCCTGGACCTAGATGGATTGCCTTTGTATTGTTTTTTTTTAAAAAGGAACATAGCCTATATTTACTCGAGTTTTGAAGTAAATCACGAAAAACTCCAAACGGTTAAACTGACGACTCTGACTAAGAATTGAACCAAGCACTTCCCACTTACCAAGTTTCGACAGCAGGACCTCGCGGCTACAGGTGGAGGATATTTTATTTGAAAGAAAAAAAAAAATAACTGATGAAATGTATGCTTTATATGTCATGTAAAAATGACTTTAAAATTTTATCTAAATGAAATTCGCGTCGTTTCTATGCTTTTTTTTCTGATCATTCCAATTTTAATTCAAAAATTTATACCATTAGCTTTTAAAAATGTAAACAATTTTAATGAAAAGCTAAAAAGCGGCTATTTATATCACTATTCATTTTTCTTTTTATCCATTAACAATAATGAAAAAAAATGTATTTTAACTTTTAAACTGTAAAAAAATAAATAAAAATAAACTATTAGTAAAAAAATTTAAATTTTGAGATGAAGATAAAATTTTCCTTGTAAAATAATCAACAAGCTACTCCCCCCCTTCTTTCCCCTACTAATACTGTTTTATTTGCCCTTGGGTCCTACACTTGGGAAGATTTCCTTCGTGTAGGTTTTCTCAAGGAGAACAAGCCTGTTTTTTGCTCTAGTTTTTAAATAGACTGCAGAAAAATCCGAACGGTTAATTTGAAAACTGTGACCTGGAATCAAACCGAGCACTTCACACTTACTAGATTCGAAAGCAGAACAAAACGACTACTGTTGGAGTATGTTTTATTTCAAAGTATATATATATATATATATATATATATATGATGAAATGTATGCTTTGTGTATGTGATGTAAAAATTATTTAAAAATTTTATATAAATCAAATTTGCATTATTTCCATGCTAAAATTATTCTTTCTAGTCATTCCGATTTTAATTCAAAAATTTATACCATTAGGTTTTAAATATATAAACAATTTTAGTCAAAAGATAAAAAGCGGCTATATAAATCACTATTCTATTTTTACTTTCTCTTACCCATAAGGTAGAAAAAGTATTGTTTTTGGGTCAAATTTTCGAACGCGAGATTTTGTTATATTTACACATTTTGAGGTCCCCTTAATACGAAAATCATATTTGTAGAAAATGGTCTGTGTGTATGTCTGCATGCGTGTCTGTCTGTTATCAGCATATCTCAAAAACAAATTATGGCAGAAAGTTCAAACTTGGTATTCTAAATGTGTATCATATAGGGATGCTACAGTAAGCTTTTCGTTAAGATCAAGCAAATGGTTCGTGTACAGGGACAATCAAGATAATTCTAATACATTACGTCTATGGGGAAATTGCAGGTAAGTAGAGTTTAACGTCTATAGACTGCACTAAACCAAATGAAACGAATATATATTTTTTGTAATAGAGATAGTCAACTGGGAAAATTTTTTTTGTGCATGTAGGAACCTTGCCTCCCCCCTGGGGGGGGGAAGTCCCCCCTCGAGGGGAGTAAATTTTCATGATGGGTATCTTTCAAAAGAGCTCAAGAATACCTTTAAAACGAATGGTTGAACCATCGATCTGCGATAATTTAAAACAAAGTTATCGATTTTTTTCACTTTTAACGAAAAAAAAAACTTAGATTTTTTTTTTTCTTTTTTATATTGAGAATAAAATGGACCTTTTTTTGGACATTTGGTGTTATACTGCTTCTCTAATATGGAAATCGTCTGCATTATCATAAAAAATAATTTTTTTAAATAATAATTTCAATAAATTATTTTTTAAAAACAGAATTATTTTTTAATAACCGAATTAAATTCTATATAAATGTAGGTGCATTAATGAAACGGGGGGTTGAGGGGGGCGGTAGCCTCCCTCACACAGAACTAATTATCGTATAAAACTCTTCAGAAGCCTAATATGAATTGTTTAACACAGGTTTACATAACAGTACTCGTTATCTTACCTTTTAATCTGCAACCTGTATTTATAGTATTAAATTTCAGGGTAAGAGAAAGTCGTGTGAGTGACACACCAGATTATTATTTATGTATTTGATTCATTAATTAGAAAAAAAGGTATTTTAACTTTCAAGATGAAAAAAAAGAGTTTGTAAAAAATTTTTAAATTATGAACTGAAAACCTGAGAAATTTATAAAGTAACATTAAGCATAATAAACTTAATGGGATGAAGGGGAAATTTACCTTGCAAAATGATCAGCACATTCACTTCAACCCCTTTTCCCCTCTAAAGCTGTTTTGTCTGCACTTGGTAGACCTAGGTATATTGCCAAAACTAAATGCAAAACTGGTGAACAAACGATAAATCGACATTAAGACTTCTTCACACACCATAAATTTTAAGCCAGCACAACCGGTTTCGAAAGGACGTAGCCTTCCTTCATCAGGTGCAAAAAAAAAAAAAACGTGCTACTGCCTTGGAGGCAAAAGCAAGACTAAAAGCAGGGCAAAATCCAGAGGGGGAGGAGCAACACAAACAACCAATAGGAAGCATCATGCAGGACCAATCAGAGAGGAACACACATGCACACACAAAAACAAAAGGAGGGAGGGAAGGAATAAACAATTAATTTATTTTTTATTTATTTATTTTTTACTTTACTTTATTTTATTTTTTCCATTTTTTTTCAATACTAATAAGTAAATTTAATAAAATTTATTAATATTATTATTATTATTATATTTTTTTTTTATTTAATTATTTAGAGTATATTGCCTCCATATTGGTTTTTAAAAGAGACCTAATCTGTATTTGCTCGAGTTCTGAAGAAAACCACGGAAAACTGCGAACGATGAAGTTAACGAGTGCAACCTGAAATCGAACCAGGCACTGCACGTCAACCAGTTTATTTTAAAGTAAGAAATTTATTTAACTGATAAAATGTATGCAGTGTAAAAGTTAATTCAGTTTTATCTAAAACAATTTCCCTTTTTTCTTTGCAAAATTATATTTTTTAGTCATTCAAAAATTAATTCAAAAGTTTGTACCATTAATTTTTTAAAAGATGATAAAGATTTTAATGAAAAGGAAAAATGTGGTTATTTAAATCGTTATTCCAAATTTATTTTTTGTTCTTACAATAATAATAATAATAAAAGTTTTAGCTTTCAGAATGCTAGAATGCATTAACGGCCAAGAGGTCCTGTCATTGAAGCTGTAGACATGAGGTGCTGGGTTTGATCCCTGGTCGCGCTCGTCGGCCCAGCCGTTCGAAGTGTTCCATACTTTTCTCCAAAACTAAGTTAAATACGGCTAAGATCCCTTAGAAAGACCCCCCATGGAAGGCACTCTCATACAGGCTTAGGATACTAGTGCAACCAATCGGCCTCAATCCTAAAACCATCAACAACTTTTAAAATGTTAAAAAAAAAAAAAAAAAAACAGCTTGTAAAAAAATTAAATTTATGAACTGATAACCTGAAAAATTAATAAAGTATATTAAATGCAATAAACTTACTGTGCAAAAATCTCTTGCAAAATAATCAAAACATTCACTTCACTCCCCCCTCCCCCCTGTGATACTGTTTTACCTAACTTAGGTCTTAGTCCTAGGTAGATTGCCTTCATATTGGTCTTTTTAAATGAACCTAGCCTGTACTTACTAGAGTTTTGAAGTAACCACGGAAAACTCCGAACGTTTATTTTGACAACCGTGACCTGAAATCGAACCAAGCACTTCCCACTGACTAGTTTCGAGAGCCGACCCATACTGCTACAGTTGGAGCATGTTTTACTTCGAAGAAAAATAAACTTATGAAATATATGCTTTGTATGTGATGTAAAAATGATTTTAAAATTTTATCAGAATCAAAACTTACATTATTTCCGGGCTAAAATTATTTTTTCTAGTCATTCGAATTTTAATTGAAAAATTTATACCATTAGCTTTTAAAAAACGAAACAATTTTAATCAAAAGATAAAAAGAGGCTTTTTAAATTACTATTCCATTTTTAATTATTTATTTGATTCATTAATTTTAAAAAAGAAATGCTACACCCAATTAAAATTTTTAAACAGCTACAATTAATCTAAATCATCTAAAATTATATATATATATATATACGTATAAAGATGAAAAAAAGAAATGAAAAAAAAAAAAAAAAAAAAAAAAAATCTGTTTAACTATTTTGGAAAATTTTATTTATTACTTATTATTTTTAAAATCATTATTAAAAAACTAATGTATCTTAGTTTTCAAAAATTAATTGATTAAAATAAAATGATAAAATTTTTAAATAATTTCTACATGAAAAAGTAATATATCTTAGCATATAGAATTAATGATTTAAAAAGTAATAATTAAAAAATAAAAATAAAAATGTTCAAATAATCCCTTTATTTCTCTATATTCTCACATTAATGGCATGACAATTTCTAGCCAATTTTTAAAAATACGTACCTAAAATTACTTACATTTTATTAAAAAGCAATTATTTACATAAGTTTTCAATGATCTGCTATAACGGCTAAACTTTGCGCCATCTAACGACTTGTTGATTAACTAAATTTTCTGGTTCGTTTTTCTGCCGAATCCCCTATCTCGTTTTCCCTCCTCTCCTGCTCCTCCTATCTTCATGGTTTTGAATGTTGAATGAGGCAATTCTGTGTGCTTTTGCTACGATCTGTAAATTGAAGTATCATACAGTTTTAGATGAAAAGTAAAGATACAAATACAAGTCAAAAATATATTTCTATTGTGATTGCTGTAAGTGTTACCAAAAGCTTGTTTGTAATTATTATGAAATTATCATACGCTGGCTAATGTAATTCTTTACTTGTGAATTCATATAAAAACTACTTACTCGTTTATCTTTAGTCCTCTGCTTTTGAAAGAAATTTTCAGAAAAAAAAAAAAAAAATGAAATCTTATATTTATTTAAAAATTTTATTTTTTATTTAAAAGTAGCTAATTTTGATAATTTTAATTTAATTTGATAGTTCAATTTTGGGTTTAAATATGTTAAATGAATATATATAAACAAACGTAAACTTACACTAATAAGTACAAAACTTTGAATAAACACCATAAAATGCAAGAATCCACAACAATATTTTCGAGTCGAAAGAAAACACAACTTTTCGTCAGGCGAATGAAGTAAGCAGGAGTGCTGCAATGCAAACAAAGTGACAACTCACATTTTACTCGCTCCTTTCAACAACGTCATATCTCAGAAAACGTGATTTTTCAGTGGAGTGTTTTTAAAGTTTATAAGTAAGGTAAAATGTATTAAATATATATATATATATAAAACCACTGATTGAACTTTTTATTATGCAGCAGGTCTTTTTAAATAAAACCTGATGTTTTTTTCTGTGTTAAAGAAGAATAAATATAAAAAGTCTAAGTTTCAAATAGTTGCTTTTCATTTATGATGTTCTTGCACCAAATTTGAAAGATGATGTTTGAAATATGTCATTAAAAATAATACAATTTGGAAGTCTGACATCGAAGTATCTAAAGCTATGCCATTCTTGCATGGATAATTTCATTCCAAACTGTCTGTTATACCTTTTTTAGGTAATTACTTTTATTATATCTTCTAGTTTTAATAAAAAGAATCATGTGAGTAGCCAGCATCCGATCTACAGGGGGTGCACAATTTTTCAGGTCCAAAGTTTTATGTAAAAAATATTTTTGACGACAACAGAGAAATAGTTGTTATTGTTAATGGTGATCATTATGGTGTGTGTTATAAGTTTGGGCATGACAGAAAGTTTTTCAAAAAATACTCATTTTTTAACATCCCTGACCCCTCCTTAGCTCTAGAAAAAGCAGATGTTTTAACACCTTTGTGGTCTAAGCCCGAGTGTCACTCGGGTTGCCATTTTCGGTGAAGCGAACTAAGCCCGAGATTCTCTCGGGGTCAACTTTTAACTATCTAAGCTATAAAAGTACCCACTAAATTCATTCACTGACTTTTCAAATATCATCTATGAACCTTTTAGATAATATATATATATAGATGGCAGCACTAAACCAAGTAAGTATTGTATAACGATCTAGAATCAGAGTTACTTCTTTGATTACTTTGAGCGTTGTTATTTTAGAGCAAATTTTACTAAATAATGTTTATTTACAAATAAAACCTATTTTCAAGCATTTGTACAACATTTGGCTAAGTTTTCACTCAAGTCTATGTAAAATTTTATGTTAAAAAAATATTTTCTTGTGTCAAACTTTTTTTTTTACTTCAAAACATTCTTTTTTCTATAATTTCTCATTAAATATTAATTCTTAGCATATTTAAATAGTTCCTTCATTATGAATAAGAACAATTAGACGTTTATAATAAAATAATATTAAAATACATATCTGCCAGGTATTTTAAATAAAAATCAGGAAAAGTATCAAAAACCCTCAGTCCAAAGTGGTCGAAATAGCTGAGACCTGAAAGTGTTAAGTCTCTGTTTGTCTGTCTGTGCCTTCTTAACAAATAGACCGATTCCAATACTTTTTTTTTTTTTGGAATGCTGATTTATTAGGAGTGTTTTTTTAGTTAAGTGATAAAAAAATGTTTGATATGTACTTTTTATTAATTAAAATGCAATTTTTCTTTTTTTTTCTTCTCAGGCAAAATTTGCTTTGACATTTTAAGATGTTATAGTTTAAAAGTATTCAACTCCACTTTTTTGATTACAATATTACAGTGACAGAGTATTTTTGGAAAATAGTTTAAAACCTAGTATTCCATAATTTTTGGCTAACACTATATTTATATAAAACATTTATTACATAAAAATTATGAATGTTTATTTCAATATATAAGTTTTGTATAGGCTAAATTAATAAGCTAGATTATGTATATTATAAATAAAAAGACGGAAAAAACATATAACAAATAATAACATTTAATCACAAACAGTTTTTATGTACAAGGTCTAAAATTTCAGTTTGTGAGCTTTGGTATCAGCAAAATATTTTACTATATGGTCAATATTCAAATGGTCCGACTTCTTGCTCTCAATGTTTAGGAGAGAAATGATTGTTACATATGTAATCTTTATTGGGAAATATTATTCCTCAAATATTTTTTTACCAATTTGTTTTGAAAATGACTACTCAGCTGAAGTTACTGTGACAGGTAATGGTAGGATATTAAACCTGCTGTGAATAAATTTGAAAAAGAGGTGGAATAATCATTTTCCAGAATAAAACATGAAACTTGGCAAATATTTACTCTATCTATTATTTACATCGTCTTTTACTTCATATCTGAGTGTTTCTATACGGCATACGATGTCAGAACTTATGTCATTGGAATATTTCTCTGCAAACTTGACAGCATACTTTTCTTCAGAAATATTGTACAGAGTTACCGAGGTTGAAAAAATGAAAAAATCTCAGCAGTTTCAATACACAATTCCTAGACATTATTCAGAGAGACACTATTTCACTTTTACATACACATACGCTCCTCACCGTAAAAATAGCAAAAATGAATTCAATATATCTCAAAACATATTGATACACCAAAATCTCATAATGAAATTTTATTTTGAATACGATGCTTTTTTTGTATAAATATAACTTAAAAAACTAAGTAAAAAATGTGCTTGAGCTTGAGAACTGGTATTGAAAAATAATAAATAAAATATATTGTATAAAAAGACTATATAAACAGCAAAGAAAAAACCCGCAACAATTGTTTCGGGTCAAAATATAGATTGCGCCTCATCCTTTTTTTTTTTAACCTGATGAAGGGTTGTACTATTTTGACCCGAAACAATTGCTGCAAGGTTTTTTTTTTTTTTTCTGTTTATGATGTTTTCGTACAAATTCTTTATTATATATAATTTCATACCTTTATCGATCTCCAACACATTAATAGACATATTTAGGGATTAATTAAAAAAAGGTGCTCTATTTTTTGCTCCGTGCAGATAAAAAAAAAAAAAAATAGCGGTCTTCGTAAATTTACAGAAAGAAAAAAGAAACTGTAAATAGTTTTATTGCTGATATTTGTTGAACTAGGCAGATAGTTACTTAAAATAAAACCATTTCATTTAAAATGTTAATTGTTTCAATATGAATTTCAGATGTTTTAGTTTAATATTTTGTGAATGTCTTTTATTTTATTTATTTATGTTCTTTTTGGTGGTGGTGGTGGGGGAGATGTATACCCATGATTCCATTACTTGAATCAGACACTAATTTTTATTTGCATCTTGCGTAAAATCATGAAATCTGATATCTTATTAGTCTTTATAAGGACAATATTGAATAATTAACAAGCTTTGACTGCTTCCAGTGGCGGATTTAAGGGGGGGGGGGGGCTAGGGGGCTGAAGCCCCCCCCCCCCCCCCAAAACACTGACATTCACAATTAAATGTTGCAATTGTAAATTTTTTATTGGTCTAGAATAACACTTTGAACAATCTTAGCCCCCCCCAAAAGTCAAGTTCTGGATCTGCCACTGACTGCTTCGCTGGTCACCATATTAAAATAATAAAAAATATAATAATTATAATTGAAACGTGTAAATTAGTATATTTTGTTTGATGATTAAATTTCAGCAAATCAAAACTGTGTCCAAGTTACTATGATATACAACCGTTAATAGAATCTAAATGACATTTGAATATTAAGCTTTATTATGTTGATTAGACACAGACTTAATTTAAAATAAACTAAATGTGCATTTAATTTAGGAAAGCTTTATCATAGAACTTCCTTGGCATATTTGAAATTTGGCACTGAAGTAGCTGGATGATTTTCGCAAAAGTGTTTACTTACTCAATTACGATAGCCATTTTAAATCATCGCCAAAATGGCAAAATAAATAAATATAAATAAAAGACGCAAAGTGAGTCCTATACTAAAACTATACCAACACTAATTTATAGACGATAAAATGATAAAATCAAGAACAGGGTGGCTAGCAGTTAGGGAAAATCAAAGAATTAAGGAAAAGTCAGGGAATTTAGAAAATCTGGAATAGTCAGGGAATTTCCTTTAAAGTCAGGGAATTTTAACAAATTTTGTGAAAATAAGCTATATTAATCATTAAATTATTAATTATATTTTAAATCACTAAATTTTTTGCTAGTGTCGTGAAATTTTCATCGAAAATAAACATGAGAGTCAGGGAAAAATGGAGGAAAATCTTGAAAAATAGTCAGGGAATTTGAAAAGGTTTAAATGCTAGCCACCCTGAAAAAAAATAAAACAATTCGATTAACTGAAATCAATATAAAAAAAAAAAAAAGAAAGGAAGAAAGAAAAAAAAAATTCTGTCTTTGGCAGAATTTAATTTAGTACGACAGGACTGATTTACATATTGCAATCTTGTAACTAAAAAAAAATAAAAATAAAAATTGTTATTAGCCACCCTGGCTAATAAGAAGCTCGGCATTTCTCTAATAATAACCGTTGGCAAGGTCACCGTATCTGCAAATGTAGATGTAACGGTTATGTGAGAAATGTCAAGCTGATTATCAGCCAGGGTAGCTCGATGGAAGTTCATCCACACGTTAAGCGAAGGACTTGCGTTCAATTCTCAGCTCTGGCATTTTTAACCTATTTGGTATAATAAAAAAAACTCCAAACTTAAAATGAATTTTCACTGTTAATGAGCTTATCAATAAAATTTCTAAATAGTTTAAGAAATTAAATGGTAAAATTGGATGAAACTATTGGCAGGCATCCTGGCATATTGGAAGTGCGACAAAGTAAAATCTCTGTCTGAAAGAAGTAATCCTGTCATACTAATAAATAAATAAATAAAATAAATATTTTAAAGTTATTATAACATCAGTTTTATCAAAAAAATTTTGACGAAAAATATTAATTTTTCATCACGATTATCTTCAATGGCCTGCTGAGCAAAAATGTTGAGAAGAAAATCAGTAAAATAATAATAATCAGAGTATTTCCTATAATGTAAAAATTTGGTACGTAGGAAAATTACAGAAACAGAAATATTAGGTCGTTGCAAAAGTTCGTGCAGACGCGGATCATTTTATTGCCTCCAAAGACGAGAGCTTCTATCGCCGTGGTATACATTTGTTACCCGAAAAATGGGCAAAGGTTGTAGAAATTAATGGAGAGTATTTTGATTAAAAATTGTCATTTGATTTGATGTATTTTTATGAAATGAAGCAATAAAAAAATGCACGAACTTTTGCAACGACCTAATATATTTTGTAATTACTGTAAATTTTATCGTGCACGTCCTAATTTTATAACAATCTGAAAATAATAGTAATAACAATAATCATCATCATCTCCTCTAACAAAATTTCAGCTATAAAGTCATGTTGAGATACAGTGGATATAACTATAGTTGAATTCTTGAGACTTAAGAGGTCCAGATACCTTTCAACGATGGAAATATCAGTAAAAAATTATAATTTTTTTTCAATAACTTGAAAAATAAAGACTTTTAAAACTCGTAACTCTGTTACAGCTGTCTTAATAATTATACATTTTTAGTTTTTCTTTCTTCCTTTAAAAATGTCAGGTTTTTTTTTTTTTTTTTTTTGGTCGATAGTGACTGTAAGCCTATTGTGCAGGATTACATGCAAATAATACATCACATAATCCTAGTATTTATTTATTCATTTATTTTTTTTTGTATAATGCATGGGACAAAATTCCATGATTAAAATGACGAAAAAGAATTTTGCTGTATGGCTTCATTCATAAAAAAAAAAAAATATATATTATTTATTAAAAATAGTATCACTATATCTGACATAATTATGCTTATAATTACGAACATTTTAATGTTAAAAAGCTAATTATTATTTATTATTAGCCTTTAGGCTATATTAACTTATTTGTTAGTCATTTCAATTTCTTATATTTATATGTTATGTGTAAAAGCTCTTGAATTTTTATTAAATTCTGGTTAACCATCGCATATTTATTGTGCGTGTAAGATTGCACATTGACAAAAATTCACTCTGACATTTAAAAATAAAATGAAATAAAAAATGTAGAGCTGTTTTAATGGCTACAATAGAGAGAGAAAACCTTTCTTAACATCTATTAAAATTTACAAGTTTTACAAGTAATTTATTTTTTGAGTTATGGTAAATAAATATATATATTCCCAGACACATATTCCCTTTTCATAGGTACCAACCACATAAATAATTTTAAATTAATGAATAACTTTAGAGACCCCCAAAAGTTCATTTAGAAATTATTTCAGTGTATCAATTGAGTTTTTCTTACATTAAAAAGCTATCTAACATATCTAAAAAAAAAAATACAACTACCACCAGATCATATTATCGCTTTGGCAAATATGAGCAGAGACGCGGGATAACAAGGGGCCCCTCAATCTATTATATTAAAGTTGAAACAATTTTTTCATTAGAATGAAAATTTTAATATGATGTATTTCCCGATTAAAATATGAATCCCATCTTATAAAATGACAAATTTTTCATAACATAATCTTTTTAAAAGTAAATTTGCAAAATACCATGGGACCCCTGAATCCTTAATATTAAGTTTTAAACATAAATTTTTCATTTGAATAAAACTTTTAAAATTAAGTATATTAATTCTGAATAAAAATTATACAAAATTAATAATAATAATTATTATTTACCCTACTTTCGTCTAATCTTCATTTCAAATAATAATTAGGTTATTATGTCTGCGAGATATAAAACAATCAAGAAAGAAAAAAGGCCAATGTCTTCTGTAGTAATAGTTAATTTCGTTGGGACTATCCCCTCCGAAGTGAACATTGGTCTAACTCTTTCACTTTCAATTGCAATATTTCCAAGAACATTTCACTTTGTCAAGTCCCAAGAATCCGGTTCCTTTTAGACAATATCCAGGTAGGCAATATTTCTAAACTCAAAACTTTTCTATTGAATACAGCAGAGATGATTTGTTTTCAAAGAAAATGTAACACTCTTCTCTATGCCCATTGAGAGAGTAGGATTAAAAACAGAAGATTGGAATAGGCAATACGATTTTTTAAAAAGTGGATTTTTCAAGAATGTTTTTTCTTCCAGAGACAGGATAGGTATGGGGGGGGGGATGAATGCAAATTGCCAAAATTTTAACCATTTTTTTTTCCCTAAAAAAAAAAAAATAACATAAAAACTATGAAAAAAAATGTAAAAATCTTTTCTGGTTATAGGCCCCCTTAATTCGTGGGCCCCGGTGTGACGCGACGCTTGCACCGCCGATTTTTACGGCACTGACATATGCAGTTTTTCATAGCTCTATGGCAATTTACCCCCCCCCCCAAAAAAAAAAAAAGATTTATAAACATTTTACCCTCCTCTTAAGAAATTCATAAAAATGTTTCCTAACGTAAACCAGGGTAGCCAGAATTTTAAATTATTCCGGAAAATATTTAGCCTCACCTGTGTTTTGCACCACTTTTTTTCTTATTTTGTTGTAGTTATATATATTGGAGAAAAGTTTTCTATAAATAAAGTGGTGCGAAATAAAGGCGAGGCTAAAAATGCTCTGGAACAAATTAAAATGTTGGCAACCCTGCATAAACATTTATCTTTTTCTGAATATATGTGAAGTTAAAGCACTTCAACTTTTCCACTTACAGAGGAAAAACCACTACAACTTTGCCAGTTCGATATTCGTAGCTGGAGAATGGCAACAAGTGGACTTGCAGAAAAAAATTCGATCGAACAGTCATTTGCCATTCCGTTCCTCGTTGGTGGATGAATTAGTGTAGTCAGACGGACTCACGTAAAATATGATGGAACAAAAGTGTTCTGTATTTACTTTTATGCTTAAATAGCACAGAAGGTGCTAATTCACAATATTTTTCCTAATCATCTTGAAACCATGTAAATAATAAGAGTAAATAATCATCATATTAAAAGTATTTGTGTGTAGACAGACGGATTGATTATTTGAGTTAAATAGTGAGTTTTGGTTTCATTTTAATCTTGTGAATAACTAGAAAGAATGATTTAATGTTGAAACGATTCTCTTCATTTTATATATTGAGTGAGTAATCCGTTTTTACATATATATATATAGATATAACCAATGTTAACTTATATATTTAGAACATTGCAACTTAAAAATATAAATACAATTATTTTACATTACAATTTCCAATTTTCACATGACACATGGTTTTCGACAGTTTTTGACGGTTTAAACCAGTTTTTGACACTTGTTACGTCAAAAACCAGATGTGCTGATGGATCATATTTTATTTTATAACTTGTGTATCCTTAACAGAGGCAATGAACCTACTTTTGTTACGATTAATAGAAGAGAGGTTATTGACCTGACTCTGTGTAACTCTATATGCTTAGGGTACATCTCTGATTGGAAGGTGTCTGATGCAGTTACAGCTTCTGACCATCAACTGATCACTTTTTCTGTTAAAGGCCTTTACTATGTAAAGGTTGCTAGGAGGAACCCGAGATCTACTGACTGGGGTTCTTTTGAAAAGCTTCTCGGAAAAGGCCTTTCTACCTTTTCTGGTAAGTTCAATTCTACTGATGATATTGAGTTGACTGTTGACCAGTTGCAACAGATCATTCTCAATTCTTATCATAGTAGCTGTAAGCTTACGGCCCAGGAGCAGAATTATATCCGATGTTCTGCAACGAGACATTAAAATTTGCAGATGTTCTGCAGGTATTTTGTCCAAATTTGTCAAAGCACAGTAAAATGCAAAATAAGCATAAAAATAATACTTATTAGTAAAATATTTATAATCTAAAACTGAGGAATACACCCAGAACTGCAATTTTTTCAATGGCTTTTGGCATTAATATTGTCACATTAATGTGGATATACTACTTACAAAATGTTTATAAATTTTGTCTATACATTGAAACAATGACTGTTTCCAGCAATTTTCTAGTATGCTAACAGATTTACAGGTCGGTTGTTAAACATATCTAGGTTTTATTAATTTTAGAATGTTAGCTATATCAATATCATCCAGTTAGGGGATAGATGAAATGTTCTGCAAAAGCCTCATTTGTTCTGCGACGTGCGTCGCAGTTTTAAGCACTTTCTGCTCCTGGGGCTTACGGTTACTAGCTCCCCAAGGCATGTTCCTTGGTGGTCTTCTGAGCTTAGTTCTTTACGTAAGAAATGTAGGAAGCTCTTTAATAGAGCTAGGAAGTCTGGTGAGTGGCAAGCCTATCGGGATGCCCTCGCTACCTACAATAAGGCCATTAGAACTGCTAAGCGACGTTCTTGGCAGTCGTTCTGTGATGGTATTAATGGTATTTCTGCTACTGCTAAAGTAGCAAAAATTTTGACTAGAGATTATAGTTCTAGTTTGAATGCTATTCGTCTTCCTATTGGTAGATACAGTGAGTCGAGTGAAGAAACTCTAGCTGAGCTGCTGCGAGTTCATTTTCCCGGCTCTGGTACTACTGATTGTGATAGGCATAGCTCTGTCTCTTCACATACTTGCAGTAAGGACAGTTGGGAAGCTGCTAAAATGGTGGTTACCCATGACAAGGTCATCTGGGCTATAAAGTCTTATGAACCCTTTAAGTCACCGGGAAGGATGACATCATTCCTGTGCTTCTTATCAAGGGTCTTAATTTTATTGCTCCTTTTCTTTGCAGAATTTTTCGTTCTTGCATTGCTTATGGGTATATACCTCAGTCTTGGAGGAATACTAGGGTGGTTTTCATTCCTAAGCCTGGGAAGGATAACTACTTTGATGCCAAGTCCTTTAGGCCTATTAGCCTCTCTTCTTTTTTGTTGAAAGGAATGGAGAAGCTTATTGACAGATACCTCAGGGATTCTGTTATTGTTGATAGGCCACTGTCTTCCTCACAGCATGCCTATCAACCCGGAAGATCTACTAATACTGCATTGTATGAACTTTCCTTTCTTTTGGAAAAGTGCATTAATGATAAAGAAATTGCCCTTGTTGCTTTTCTTGATATTGAAGGGGCGTTTGATAAGGTCTCATTTGACACTATCATTCGTGCTCTTGATTTGAGGGGTGCTAATCCCATTATTACCAGATGGATTGCTAATTTGCTATCCTCTAGGTATGTTTGTGCCTCTTTTATGGGTACTTGCATGAAGGTTCATGCTAGCTCTGGTTGTCCACAAGGGGGAGTGCTCTCTCCTATTCTGTGGTGCATTGTTGTTGACTCTTTGTTAGTCCATTTTGCCAACCTTGGTATTCCATGTGTTGGTTATGCTGATGATGTGGCTATTGTTGTCAGGGGCAAGTTTGGTAACTCTGTCTCTGATGTTATGAATGGTGCTCTTCAGCATGTTGCACGTTGGTGCTCTGATTCGGGCTTATCTGTTAATCCTTCCAAGGTAAACCTTGTTCCTTTTTCTAGGAGAAGATACCTAAATCTCGGTGATGTCTACTTCCTGGGTAATAGGCTGTTGCCTTCACGTGAGGTCAAGTTCTTGGGTGTATTTTTTGACACAAAGTTGAACTGGAGTAAGCATATTCAGTATTGCTTACGTAAGGCCACAAAGGTCTTTTGGGCATGTAAGAGTTCCATTGGAAGAACCTGGGGTTTATGTCCCAGGGCTGTCCATTGGATTTACTCAATGATTATCTGTCCTATCATCACCTATGGCTGTATTGTCTGGTGGTCTCGGACTAGACTGACTACTGTTAGAACTAGCTTTACTAGGTTGCAAAGGATGGTCTGTGTTGCTCTTTCAGGTTGCATTAGGACTACTCCAACTGCTGCCCTTGAGTGTTTGCTTGGGCTTCTTCCGCTTTATTTGCGTATTGAAGCTGAGGCTTTAACCTGTATGAAGCGTTTCATGTGTCTGGGCTTGTGGAAGGATTATTCTAGACATCTGTCTTGGGGTTCCCTCATTTCATTTGTTGCTGATCTTCCTTCTTTCATTATGCCTAGTGACTACATGGTTATGAAATTTGCCTTTCATAAGCCTTTTAAAATCTTTTTCCCTTCCAGGGAGGATTGGCTTTTGTCTCCTAGTTGGCTTGATGACAACTGTTTGGTTTGGTATACTGATGGCTCTAAGCTTGGTTCTCATTCTGGAGCAGGTGTTGGCAACACACACTGCAAAAACTGTTGGGCCAAAGGCCATCAAAAACTCACTGTAATATCAATATTTATAACAACACCCCCTAATGTTAATCATTCAGAAATGTTTAATCAACATAAATTTTCTTAATAAAAACTTTACAGTTTGAACTGCATAATTTAAAATTATGCAGTTTCGTGTAATTAGCCATAGATGCTGAGTTATAGCAATATGGAAAATCGCAAAAAATGAGTAATAGCAGTGTTGCTTTTCGGTCATTATATTATTGATAAAAAGACTTGTATATGTAGGAGGGGTAGGGAAGAGGTATTTTCTAAATCAGTGTTACATCTATTTATCTCTATATCGTGATAGTAGATGGAAGATAAATCGATTTATAGAATCACTACATCGCCCAGTCCTATTGATAACTATGTCCTCACACTTAAATTAAAGCATTTCTTTTTCTTATAAATATTAAATTTTGAAAGTCTTTTACTTACTTTTACTTGAATGAGTTTAACTTTATTAAAGTCTTTAGTTATTTTTTCCCTCCTTTTAAATTTCTTATTTTCATTACATGCTGCTCAACATTAAACTTCGATCTTTGTTTACTTTTTATCGTTGCCATTATCTGCAGTTCTAATGTTTCTATTTTAGCTGTTGCCATCACGTCATAATTGTAATTTACCTGAGTGTTTTGGCTTTTGCCACAAGGGAGCGTCTTCATTGATGTTTTAAATGTTATCGATGTTTTATGCAAATGTGACGTTCTGTGGGTAGTATAAAAGCACACAATGTCTATCATACTTGGCAGTTGAGCAGCTGGACAATAGCAATGCTGTTTAATCAACGGTAAGAGTTGTTTTTCAATGGTGAGCAGGCCACACATCATTATTTTAAAAATGTTTTTTTTTTATGAGGAGGTTTTTGAAATGTATTTAAAAGTTTTTTTAGTATAGTTTCTTCAGTATATTTAAATAATTAAAGTTAGTTATGAAATAGAATCTTCATTTTTTAAGTTTGAATTAAGTTGACATATCTTTCATTGATAATGAGATTTTTATGATTGAATCTTCATTTAAGCTCACTGGTCAACCTGGCGACCGTAAGATGTAAATTCTTTATATCATATTCAATATAAATTCAATACCTTTATTTTTCTTCGTTCATGGCAGAAAGCTTTTTCGCGAGGGGATCTCCTGCGTCAACTGTGCCTACTGCTTGTCGTGGATGGGGGCTGTTGATGTCTTGATCTTCACTTTTATTCACGAACAGGTGATGCTACACTTTGTCAATATCTGCCGATTTGTAGTCGTCAGTGACGTGTTTGTTATGCGCAATTTCGATGCTCTCTCTAAAAAATGCGTAGTTTTGGTTATTGTAGTTTGCGATTTTTGTAACTCTATTGAAATATATATCTAAATTGTTTTCTTGATAGCATCTAGCTAATGCGGTGGTATTTCCATTAAATTTGATGTCATTTTGGTGTTCTTTAATTCTAGTTTTGATTTTCCTTGACAACCGTGCTGTTTTAATATGTTCTGAAAAGTCTGATTTACAACCGTGCTATTTTAATATGTTCTGAAAAAATTGATTTAAACAAAGAATTAAATTTCATAAGTAAATTAACCACGGAGCAGGATGCCCCACAAAACTTATCAGCTTTATAAAAAATTAATTAAACAGCTAAATAAAATTTCTAGTGGACAAAAAACCCCCCCAAAATTTACTTTTTCCATACCCTATAACCAAGGTACTTCAAATAAAATAAGAAATGCCGCTAGTAAACTCAATCTAAATATTCTAATCAAACCCAATCCCAATATTTTTCAATTAATAAGAAGCGACAAGGACCAAATTTCCCCCATTGAAACTGCAGGCATATATAAAATCCCACTTAAAAATCATGAAAATGAAGAATACCATTATATAGGAGTTACTTAAAGGAAAATCAAAACTAGAATTAAAGAACACCAAAATGGCATCAAATTTAATCGAAATACCACCGCATTAGCTAGATGCTATCAAGAAAACAATATAGATCCTATAGATTTCAATAGAGTTACAAAAATCGCAAACTACAATAACCAAAACTACGCATTTTTTAGAGAGAGCATTGAAATCGTGCATAACAAAAACTTCATTAACGACCACGAATCGGCAGAGATTGACAAAGTGTGGCATCACCTGTTCGTGAAAAAAAGTGAAGATCAAGACATCAACAGCTGCCATCCACAACAAGCAGTAGGCACAGTTGACGCAGGGGATCCCCTCACGAAAAAGCTTTCTGCCATGAACAAAGAGAAATAAAAGTATTGAATTTATATTGAACTAGCAGGCTACGCCTGTTTCACTGGTCACTATTTTTAAATGAATCACTGTAGTTAATGAATTCTCAAAATTACGTTAATTTTTATCCTGCCAAAAAAAAATTCTCATTGGAAAAAATGCTGCACCAGGTCCCCACTGCCATGTGTTGCACACGTGCATTTATGTTCGACGCTCTTAATGAATCACTACATTATCATAAGGGAAAAACATAAATATAAAATACAAAAAAAAAAACCAAGGTACTTCAAATAAAATAAGAAATGCCGCTAGTAAACTCAATCTAAATATTCTAATCAAACCCAATCCCAATATTTTTCAATTAATAAGAAGCGACAAGGACCAAATTTCCCCCATTGAAACTGCAGGCATATATAAGATCCCACTTAAAAATCATGAAAATGAAGAATACCATTATATAGGAGTTACTTAAAGGAAAATCAAAACTAGAATTAAAGAACACCAAAATGGCATCAAATTTAATCGAAATACCACCGCATTAGCTAGATGCTATCAAGAAAACAATATAGATCCTATAGATTTCAATAGAGTTACAAAAATCGCAAACTACAATAACCAAAACTACGCATTTTTTAGAGAGAGCATTGAAATCGTGCATAACAAAAACTTCATTAACGACCACGAATCGGCAGAGATTGACAAAGTGTGGCATCACCTGTTCGTGAAAAAAAGTGAAGATCAAGACATCAACAGCTGCCATCCACAACAAGCAGTAGGCACAGTTGACGCAGGGGATCCCCTCACGAAAAAGCTTTCTGCCATGAACAAAGAGAAATAAAAGTATTGAATTTATATTGAACTAGCAGGCTACGCCTGTTTCACTGGTCACTATTTTTAAATGAATCACTGTAGTTAATGAATTCTCAAAATTACGTTAATTTTTATCCTGCCAAAAAAAAATTCTCATTGGAAAAAATGCTGCACCAGGTCCCCACTGCCATGTGTTGCACACGTGCATTTATGTTCGACGCTCTTAATGAATCACTACATTATCATAAGGGAAAAACATAAATATAAAATACAAAAAAAAAAACTTTTTGTGTCGGTTGGAATAATCGGTCCGGGCCTCCACTGTCTGTGGCAGAGTATACCGGTACACATGTTCCTTCATCTACCGTTCCTCCCCCTCCTAATTATTTTACACTTTAAAAAATACTCTCAATTGTTCTCTTGGGCTTTTAAACCTAATTATACTAATTTCCAACACTCTATCTGAATTTCTTTATTTTTAACCCTGCACCCACCCCCATTCCTGACCCTCGTAATAATTCTGTACTTTCGAAAATATCTGCAATCGATTTATTGGGGCTCAAAACCTAACAGCACTAATTTTCAGCTCTCTAACTCTTATTTATATATTTTTACAACTTTACCCCCCACCCACTTACCCTTTTCGTCTATCCTAAGAATTGCAACCTAAGTATTTTTATTTTTTTGCCTCTCCGCCCCCTTCCCACTCCTCCTAATAACTTTACAAATTCGAAAATATCCATAATCGATATGTAAGTATCAAAAACCTCTTTGTACCAATTTTGAACGACATAACTACTTTTTATTTTTTGTCCCTCTGCCCCCTCCCCTCTTACCACTCCTCCTAATAATTTTACAATTTTGAAAATATCCGCAATCGATTTGTCGGTATTAAAAACCTCTATGTACCAATTTTGAGCGAACTAACTCTATTTTTAATTTTTGCCCCTCCCACCCCTCACCTCTCCTAATAACTTTACAAATTCGAAAATATGCGCAATTGATTTGTAAGTATCAAAAACCTCTATGTATCAGTTTTGAACGACCTAACTCTATTTTTATTTTATTTTTTTCCTCTGACCCCCTTCTCACCCCTCCTAATAACTCGACAAATTCAAAAATATCTGCAATCAATCTGTAAGCATAAAAAACCTCTATGTATCAGTTTTGAATGACCTAACTCTATTTTTATTTGTTTTGCCTCTACGCTCTCCCCCTCCTTCTCGCCCCTCCTGATAATTTTACAATTTTGAAAATATCCGCAATCGATTGGTCGGTATCAAAAACTTCTATATACCAATTTTGAATGGTCTAACTCTATTTTTAATTTTTACCCCTACGCCCCCCCCTCCTTTCTGACCCTCCTAATAACTTTACACTTTTGAAAATATCCTCATTTGACTTGTAGGCCTCTAAAACCTATCTGTACCAATTTTGAATAATCTAACTGTAGTTCTATTTTTTTTTTTTTTTTTTTTTTTTTTGTGCCCCATAGCCCCCCTTTTCCTGCCCCACCTGGAATGAATTTCTAAAATTAAAGAAGTTAGATTTTATGTATTTGTGGGAGCTATATTTTAGAGCAAAAATCTCACATACATCTTTTTTTCTGTTTGTGATATAAAGGATTATTTCAAATCATTTTGCCCCCTCTCCCCCCCTCTTGCAAGCTGAATTTCTAAAAATCCAGAAATTGGTTTTAGGTATTTGTATTAGCTATATATTAGAGCAAAAATTTCATGTATATCTGTTTTTTTGTTTGAGATATATAGGAGTATGTGAAACCACGTTTTGCACATGTGAAATCACGTTTTGCCCCCTTTGCCCCTTGGGGACCGAATTTCTAAAATTCCAGAATTTGGTTTATAGATATTTGTGTTAGCTATATTTTAAAGAAAAAATTTTACGGATATCTGTTTTTTTCTGCAAGATATGAAGGTTTTTGTGAAATCACATTTTGCCCCCTACTCCTCCTTGGAGGGCGAATTTCGCAAAATCGCTTCTTAGGGGGTGCTTACACTATATGTTCTATAATCCGACTCGCTTTTGAGTCAGTGGCTCCAGTAGATTTTGCTATGCGTTGAGGAATCAGTGAGGTTGAGTGAGTGGAAGTACCGTAATTTTCGGGAGATAAGCTGCACCACTGTATAGGCCGCACCAACGAAAAATCGGCAAAATTAAATTAACTTTTGATATCTATCAATTGTCCTTGCACATAAAAAAAATTATTAATTCTATGAATATAAATGCTTATATTTTATATATATAGTTGTTAACTTACCTTTAAGTTGAATTTAAAAGTTTTCTCTATTTAAACTCGGTCAGCCATCTTTTACTTGCATCGCGCCATTACTAACGTTGTCTTGTTTACATTGTTGTCGTTGCCAAACTTGCTCTGCTTAATTTTCTTAATTTTTACTGTTGCCACTGTTATTGAAATGTTTATAGTAAATTGTATTTTTGGCTATGACCGTTGAGTGGCAATAGTGATGCATTATTTATATGTAGATTTTTGACTTGGCAGTCAGTATAAATAGATCGCGATGCGAGTGTTAAAGCGCAGTTATCGGCAGTTGTCAGTAATGGGCAGCTAGTCTTCAATTAAAAATGAAGTGGCTGTTTGTAAATAATTGAGCAGCTCTAAGCTGTTGATGGCTAAGTACTGATGCTGGTACAGCTGAGCTAGTTATGTTTTTTTGGCTATTGCTTTTAAAGAAATGATGGCTGCCATTGTTATTGTTAATTTTTTTACAAATGTTAACTGTTTAAGTTTGTTGTTAAGTTTGTACCCTGTGAAAAGGGATAAAGTTTGAAGTTTTTCGTTATTCGCGAAAACTAAAAAAAATAAAAATTGATAATCGATGTTTTTTTGAAATGAGGTCGTTAAATTTGATAGTTTGATCGATGTTGACATTGTTTAGCGGTTTTTTAAATCGCGCTTGTTACGTTTATGAAATTTTTCTATTTAATCAAGTTATAAAGTTGCTAGCATCCAATAGTGAATTAAATTAAATTATAAGTGATTTTTATCAGATTATGGAATTAATGATATGTAAATTGTGATCTTCAAACTTCAGTAAAATAATCAGTGTGGTAGTGATCTTCAGTTTTAAATGATATAATCATGCTTCGTCTCCCGCTGGTCAACGAGGCGACCGCGGCGTATTTTTTCTTCATCTGTGAAATACATGTGTTCTTTTGAAGATGATGATGTGTCATGATTTTGTCATAGTGAAATTTAGCCTGCTACATATTGTGCAATGAGAAATCACTTGTGAAATGAGGTAACTTTAAATATGTTATACTTTGAAAATCTGTTGAATATACTTTATTTATTAATATATATTTTTTGTGTTTCATTGAATAAAATTTGTTTTTGTTGTTAAAACTTGTGTATTTGATGTGTTATAACAGTTGAACACTGGTCGAGTTATTTTTATTGAAACCCTTAAAACTTAAAGATTAAAACGTTTCCACTGTATGTGAAACTGCTTAATAAAATTAATTGAAAGATAGACCTTTAGTCTTTATTATTTGGTTATGGGCCGGTTTTTTTTTGAGGGTATCTTTTAAACTTGACCAGTTGTTCTTTTCTTGTTTTTTGTATAATTGATAATTAAGTAACTATTTAAAAATGGCTTATAATATTGTACCTCAAATCACTAAGTTAAATGCCACTAACTACTCTGGTTGGAAGTGTGATATTAAGTTTTTACTTATGGAGAAAAATGCTTATGATATCGTCACTGGTGACGAAACTAAGCCTAAAGTTAGTGAAACCGTGTCTGAGGAGGCAGTACAAGACTTTAAAAGAAGGCAGAATGCTGCCATGTCAATTTTATATTTGAATATTGATAGTGAGTTTAAAAGTTTAATAAGTGAATGTACTGACCCCTCAGAGGCGTGGAAAATTTTAAAAGTTAACTTCCAGCCAGATAGTAGAAGTCATCATATGAAATTGTTTTCTGAAGTTATGACATGTTTTTTAGAACCTGGCGAATCTATTGGTGTTTTTGCAGCTAGAATATCTAAAATTGCTGATCAGTTAAAATCCATTAATAAACCTATTGCTGACGAATACTTATGTTTTCAGGTTTTGAGATACCTACCTGATAAATTTGATCAGGTTGTTCAACAAATTCTTCGTTGGCCTGATAAGGACTTTAACTTTAAAAATATTATTGTTGAGTTATGTGCCGAGGAAACGCGCCTTCAACTTAGAAATTTTGATAAAAGTAGAACGGAATGTTCTATTGAGGCCCAAAATGTAAAATTTAAACGCAGGCCTGTTTTTACTTGTTGGAGGTGCGGGAAAAAAGGCCATGTAATTAAAGATTGTAAAGTTAAGTTAAATAATGATCTAGCTGCAAAGGAAAAAGAAAAACCACTCAGAAGTAATTTTTCTAAGAGGGGTGGCTCTAGTCAACAGTCAAAACGTGATAAAACTCCTAAAGCTCAAAATTTCATTGCTGAAGCAAATTTAAGTAGTTTTGATAGAGAGGGCAGCTGGGCTTATGATACGGCGGCCTCTCATCACTTCTGTAAAGATAAATCCCTTTTTTGTAATTTTTCTGAAATTTCCGGTGATGAGTTACACGTGGCTGTTGATGGCGTCACTTTTCCCATTACTGGTAAGGGTGAAGTAGAACTGAATTTTAATGGGACTGTTATTAAACTTTGGAACGTCTTGTATTCGCCGAACTTGCGGAAAAATCTTTTGAGTGGTTCTAGATTCGACCAGGGTGGTGCTAAATTTATTGGTGAGGCCGGCAAAATAAACGTGGTCGACAAGTATGGTGATTTCCTTTTCTCTGCTAAACTCCATGACGGGATTTATTATACATTTCCAAAAGTAATTAAAAATAAGCACAGTGTTAAATTGAATGGGGGGCAGAATTCTAATGAAAATTTAAATGATAATACTGAAATATCAGCTTTTCCTGTAATAAAACCTGTTAATATAAAAGACTTTGATACCTGGCACCTTCGTTTTGATCATCTAAGCCCTGACTTAATTTTTAATACTATCCGTAATTCTGCTGTAAAAGGTCTGCCCAATTTAAAATCAGTTGATAATTTTTTTTGTGATCCCTGTCATGTGAGTAAGCAAAATCGTATTTCTTTCAAACCCTTAAGTCATTCTTCTTCCAAAAAACCTTTAGATCGACTTTTTATGGATACTTGGGGTCCTATTAAAATTCCTGGTAAAAAAGGTGAACGTTTTTTCCTGTCAATAATAGATGATTTTTCTGGTAGATCATCCGTTTACCCTATCCAGGAAAAATCCATGTGTTTTGATGTTTTTAAGAGACATGTTTTGAGGGCCGAAAGGTTTTTGGGAACCAAGTTGAAGTCGATCAGAACTGACAATGGCAAAGAGTTTGATAATGATTCTTTTAAGGTTTTTTGTAGAGAAAATGGAATAAATCATGAGCTGACCAATTTTTACACGCCAGAAGAAAATGGAGTTTGTGAGCGGTTCAACCAAACAATCATGAACTGTGTTCGGGCTATGTTAAAATCCAGTGGCTTGTCTGATGATTTCTGGCCTGAAGCTTGTTTACACTTTAATTATACGTGGAACCGGATTTGTCACGGTGGGAACTCTTAAACTCCATTTGAACTCTATTCAGGAAATAAACCTTCTGTTCGACATTTAAGACCTTTTGGTACGTTGACATATGTGGGTGTTCCAAAGGTTAGACGTAAGCACAAGTTAGACTCCAAATCAAAACGTGGTGTCCTTGTGGGCTATGCCTTGCGTACCCGTGGTTACAGGGTCTGGTTAGAAGACGAGAGGAAGGTTGTGGAAACCATTAATGTTTCTTTTGTTGAAAGCGGTGATGTTCTACGCAGTGGAGCGGTGATGGGCGACTCTTCTTTTGAGTTGGTGCTTGTCCCAGAGGAACAACCACGGCCCGTTGACCGGTACCTTCTTCCTGGTCCGGAGCCTGGTACCTCTGGGGTCTTGCCCAGCGAGACTGAAGTTGTCGTCCCAGCCGTCTCTCCTGTTTCTCCTGCTCCTCAAGTTACTCCGCAGACTGCTTCTCCTAACTGGATGACCAATCCCGTATGGTACAGGAAGGTTGTGCCTCGACCTCAGGGAAAAAAGGTCGATATTTACTATTATCCTGATGGAGAGGGTAAAAGGTGTTGTCAAAGGTCACCTAATGATGTCGAAAAGTTTTGTAATTTAAATAATATTGTTTTTAACCCTGCTGATTTTGATTTTTCCAAGTTTAATAAGTTTACTGGTGTTGTTAATCCTGGTGTTGTACCTTCCGCGTCCAGCACGACTAGTTGACTAGATGTGGTGGTCCCGAGAACGTATAAACAGGCTTTAAAATCTGCACAATCTGATGAATGGCATGGGGCTATGTTGGAAGAGTTAGAATGTATGGCCACGAGAGGTGTCTGGCATCTTGTCAGACTCCCTGAGAACAAGACTGCGTTGGGAAACCGCTGGGTTTACACAGTAAAGCGTGACGAGTCTGGCAACATTGTAAGATACAAGGCCAGGTTGGTCGTGCAAGGTTTCAACCAGGTCCAGGGTGAATCCTATGATGAGACCTTTTCGCCTGTTATAAATTTTTCTGTTGTTAGGTTTTTTTTCTCTCTTTTAGTCTCATGTTATGGTTGGTTTAATGTACAGTGCGATGTTAAGTGTGCCTATCTGTATGCTCCCTTAAAGGATGAAATTTACATGGGGCAACCAGTTGGCTTTACTGAAAAAGGTAAGGAAGACTGGGTCTGTAAGCTGGATAGAGCACTGTACGGATTACACCAGTCAGGCAGATTATGGTTTTATGAATTAAATAAAGTATTGTTGGAACTTGGTTTTAATAAATTTGAAAATTGTAACTGTGCTTATTCATATTATGATTTCTCTGTTTTATTGGTTTATGTTGACGACATCGTTGTTTTTGCCAGGACTGAATCTCAAGCTAATGACATTTTAAGTTTGTTGAAATCAAAGTTTGATTTGAAAATTTTGGGTATCACACGCAAGTTGTTAGGTGTGGAGTTTGAGTATACAGATACAGGAGTTTTGATCCACCAAAATCAATATATTGACGAAGTCAGTAAGAGGTTTCAAAATCACCGTGTACCTATCTCCTCCTTACCTATTGTTAAAGGTATCAGATTTTCAAAAAGTGATTGTCCTGTTATTCAAGAAGACATCGATGAAGCTTCTCATTTACCTTACAGAAATCTTTTAGGTTGTATTTCTTTCATTTCAAGCCGTACTAGACCCGATATCGCATATGCTACTAACATTTTCTCACAGTTCCAACAAAATCCAGGTATTAAACATTGGCAGGGTTTACTTAAACTTCTTGGATATATAAAATTCACCAGTCAATATAAGCTCCATCTTAAATGCACACAGGTTAAATTAATTTCTTATTCTGACGCTGACTTCGCCGCTAATAGGGACGACTATGTTTCTATGGGTGGCCAGTTAATTCTTCTGGATAGTGCTGCTGTTTCTTGGCGTACTAATAAACAGAAAGGGATTACCATATCAACGATGGAGTCAGAATTTGTTTCTATGTGTGATTGTGTTCGTGAGCAGGACTGGTTTTATAATATTTTATGTGAATGTTCTAATTTAAATCTGATAGAAAATAATTTTGAAATACCTACCTTATATGCTGATAATCAGGCTGCAATACGTTTTACAAAGTCCAGGATTGAGAGTTTCCATACGCGTCATGTTAATATTAAACTATTTTTTATAAGGGATTGGTTTGATGAAGGCAAATTTCATATTCAATATATTTCCTCTAAATTAAATCTTGCCGACCAGTATATGAAGCCGTTGACAAAAAGTGATTTGTTAAAATTTATAAAAGTGATCTTTATATAAATCTTTCGTGTTTGAATAAATTTCTTCGCTCTGTAGATGCTTTTCATAATTTTTTATATTATGTTATCATGGTGTGAATGTGTGTGTGAAATCGTGAGGCGCCTTGCGTATTTGTTCATTGTATATATATATTCATTTTTCATAATTTTTCATATATTGCATATATATTCATTTCTTGTATATATACTTCATATTTACTCTTGTTCATAATTTGAATATTGCATCATATAATTAATATTGTATATAATGTATGTTTTTCATATCACTTTTTCTTTAGTATATCTGCGGAGTGGGGAGTTGTTTTTCATCACTTGAAATTTTTTTGTCAATGGTTATCTAGTAATTAGTTTATTACATCACTTGTGACACTCCTTATGGACTATGGGGAATCTCATGATGGTATTTTGTTAAATTTTTTTATATGCTGTGGTGGGGGGCAATTGATATCTATCAATTGTCCTCGCACATAAAAAAAATTATTAATTCTATGAATATAAATGCTTATATTTTATATATATAGTTGTTAACTTACCTTTAAGTTGAATTTAAAAGTTTTCTCTATTTAAACTCGGTCAGCCATCTTTTACTTGCATCGCGCCATTACTAACGTTGTCTTGTTTACATTGTTGTCGTTGCCAAACTTGCTCTGCTTAATTTTCTTAATTTTTACTGTTGCCACTGTTATTGAAATGTTTATAGTAAATTGTATTTTTGGCTATGACCGTTGAGTGGCAATAGTGATGCATTATTTATATGTAGATTTTTGACTTGGCAGTCAGTATAAATAGATCGCGATGCGAGTGTTAAAGCGCAGTTATCGGCAGTTGTCAGTAATGGGCAGCTAGTCTTCAATTAAAAATGAAGTGGCTGTTTGTAAATAATTGAGCAGCTCTAAGCTGTTGATGGCTAAGTACTGATGCTGGTACAGCTGAGCTAGTTATGTTTTTTTGGCTATTGCTTTTAAAGAAATGATGGCTGCCATTGTTATTGTTAATTTTTTTACAAATGTTAACTGTTTAAGTTTGTTGTTAAGTTTGTACCCTGTGAAAAGGGATAAAGTTTGAAGTTTTTCGTTATTCGCGAAAACTAAAAAAAATAAAAATTGATAATCGATGTTTTTTTGAAATGAGGTCGTTAAATTTGATAGTTTGATCGATGTTGACATTGTTTAGCGGTTTTTTAAATCGCGCTTGTTACGTTTATGAAATTTTTCTATTTAATCAAGTTATAAAGTTGCTAGCATCCAATAGTGAATTAAATTAAATTATAAGTGATTTTTATCAGATTATGGAATTAATGATATGTAAATTGTGATCTTCAACCTTCAGTAAAATAATCAGTGTGGTAGTGATCTTCAGTTTTAAATGATATAATCATGCTTCGTCTCCCGCTGGTCAACGAGGCGACCGCGGCGTATTTTTTCTTCATCTGTGAAATACATGTGTTCTTTTGAAGATGATGATGTGTCATGATTTTGTCATAGTGAAATTTAGCCTGCTACATATTGTGCAATGAGAAATCACTTGTGAAATGAGGTAACTTTAAATATGTTATACTTTGAAAATCTGTTGAATATACTTTATTTATTAATATATATTTTTTGTGTTTCATTGAATAAAATTTGTTTTTGTTGTTAAAACTTGTGTATTTGATGTGTTATAACAGTTGAACACTGGTCGAGTTATTTTTATTGAAACCCTTAAAACTTAAAGATTAAAACGTTTCCACTGTATGTGAAACTGCTTAATAAAATTAATTGAAAGATAGACCTTTAGTCTTTATTAACTTTCATCAAATAAGCCACATTGCCGAATAAGCCGCGGCCTATACCGTGATTAATCTACTACAAAAACAATTCTTTGCACATACATCGATATCGTAAATATCGATGTATTTTTTTTGAGCGTTTAATTTTTCTTTTCCTTTATTAATATTAATGCATTAATAATGAAATGGTAAAATCTTATACAGTACAAAGTTGAAAAAAACAGACATTTTCGATTGCATTAATTTTCCACAACAAGGTTTTTTTCTTATTATTTTCAACTATTTTTAATTAGATGAATTAAGTTAAAATATTAGATAAACTTGTCAAAAATAAGCTTTATATAACATCCCAACTACATTTTCAGCTGATCCCCTCCCCATTTTTAATGTTTTAATTCATCATTATGAATGATTTTCAGAATTATTTGAGATGCTTGTTGTTTTTTACCTCTTCTAAAAAATTTATATGTAAAAAGTTAAAATTATAAACTAGAAAATTTCACAAAACAAATGTTAAAATGAGTTTAAAGATTAATTAGATAAGAAAAGTTTTAATAGAAATCAATTATATAGTTTTAATAGAAAATTGTTTGGTTTTACACATTCTGTACTTTTGAAATTAATAAGATTAAAAATTTTTGCTTTCTGGATGTGTATTAAAAAAAATTGTTTTAACAAAATAAAATATTACGTGATGAATTAATGTTACGGACTCTATCAAAATAGCCATGAAAATCCATTACTGAACTTGTTTGCTTGATTTTGTGCAATAATATCAAGAGTTCTGGTTGAAACTAAAAAAACAGAAAATAATAATAATAAATAAACAAATAAAATAGCATAAGTTGTTCTTTCTGCTTTTGAAATATGCTTTTGTTTGATAAAGATCGCTTCTAAAAATATTTTTGCAAGGAAAAAAATTTCCATATTTTTTTTTCTCCAACAGATAGGCCGCACCGTTAGATAGGCCGCAGTTGCCGATTTTAAACTTTTAAACACATATAAGCCGCGGCTTATCTCCCAAAAATTACTGTACTCTTTTATACGTATAGATTTTTTTTTGCCCCCACGCCCCCCCCCCTTCTGACTCTCCTAATAACTTTACACTTTCGAAAATATCCTCATTTGACTTGTAGGCCTCTAAAACCTATCTGTACCAATTTTGAATGGTCTAACTGTATTTATTTTTTTTGCCCCATAACCTTCCCCCCTTTCCCACCCCACCTGGGACAAATTTCTAAAATTAAAGAAATTAGATTTTATGTATTTGTGGGATCTATATTTTAGAGCAAAAATCTAACATATATCTTTTTTTCTGTTTGGGATATAAAGGATTATTTCAAATCATTTTGCCCCCTCTACCCTCTCTTGAGGGCTGAATTTCTAAAATTCCAGAAATTGGTTATTAGGTATTTGTATTAGCTATACATTAGAGCAAAAATTTCACATATATCTGTTTTTTGTTTGAGATATATAGAAATATGTGAAACCACGTTTTGCTCATGGGAAATCACGTTTTATCCACTTCCCCCCTTGGGGACCGAATTTCTAAAATTCTAGAAATTGGTTTTTAGATATTTGTGTTAGCTATATTTTAAAGCAAAAATTTTACGGATATCTGTTTTTTTCTTTGAGATATGAAGGTTTTTGTGAAATCGCATTTTGCCCCTTACTCCCCTTTTAGGGGCGAATTTCGCAAAATCGCTTCTTAGGGGGCACTTACACTATATGTTCTATAATCTAACCCAGTTTCGAGTCAGTGGCTCCAGTAGATTTTGCTGTGCATTCATGAGTCAGTCAGTGAATGAGTGAGTGGAAGTACTCTTTATGTGTATAGATATGAATTATACTTCATTTTAAATAAGTTTTTATAATGTTCTTCATATCGTTTTTTCCTCACTGGTCAACAGGGCGACTGTGAGATAGTTTGTGGATTCATTGATTCTAAGTTTCATTGTTTTCCAGTGGTCATGATTGGCGACCCTGATGTTCATTCGTTATTAACTAAATAATTAAATTCGGTCTTCTATTTTTCTTTTTTTTACAAATTTCTTAATCAAGTTTTTTTTTTTTTTTTTTATGGTCATTTGGCAACCTAGAATATTACACTGTTTTCTTCAAGTGGTTTTTTCATCATAATAAAATGTAAATATAATTTAACTTTTTTTTTTTTTTTACAAGAGCTTTTACAAATTGAATGTTTTCAAGAAAGTATTGTTGTCAACTTTGTCATCAAGTTTTTCTGTTACCAACTGATATTGTGATAAGGTAAATATGATAAATTGTGTTTCTGTATTGTTGAACCTAATTGTTGTTAATTATTGCTATATATGAAAGTTTGAATAAATTTTGTTACGTTTTGAAAAACTGTTGTATTTAATTGAGTCAACATATCTAGTTACTAGTCAAATAATTTCTTTTTAAACTCAAAAACTTAAACATTTTCACTAAATTGTGTTTCTGCTTAATAAGATTTTCTAAAAGTTTAGCCTTTTATCAAAGGCTGTTATCAGTATCCAAAATACCATCGGCCCAGTTACAGAAATTTTTCTGTCAATCTGCGACAACGATTTAGGCATTAGAAAATAATCTGCAGCATTATAAATAACATCAAAAAAGCTTGCAAGATTCAGTAAGTGTATTTCTGTCAGAAGTTTGCATTTACTTAATACTAGCAGGCTTCGCTGATCACTATAATTAAATGAACTTAAAAAAATTTAAATCACTGTTTTTTATCATTTTATTTAAAAAAAAAAAAAAAAAAAAAAAAAAAAGAAATCCTTTCAAATCATTCTTAACCTTACATCAAGTACTCAAAGCCTACCATAGCATATTTCCTGGGCACTTCAATTTGGGTATTTATCGGAAGACAAAAGCTGCTATTATTCCAGAACTACGATTATAAAGATGGCTGTATCTCAGCTATTCTTAAACATTTCAGTTTCGGCATCATGTATTCTATACCTCTATTTAATTAAACTATTTATTCTATTTAATTAAACTTAAATTTTAATCAGTTTAATCCTTTTTACTATATTACCAGCTTTTTCAAATAAACACATAAAAAAAGAAAAAAAAAAGGAAGAAAGATCTCCTTTTCAAATGAATTAATTTAAAGAAAAATAATCTAGTGTGCCACTCGCACGATTTTCTCTAAATTTCAATACTAAAAAGATAGATTGCAGATTAAGTCATGAGAGTAAATTGAAAAGGTTGTGGATGGAGAAAAATCAGAAATCTCAATACTTCTGCGGAGCAATTGTTTGCTATTCATTAGTGGGAGAGGGGAAAAGGGGGGAGAAGCAGAAAAAAAAAGTGAGAAATATTGGGCAATTTTACTTCTTTATAAGCTATAGAATCTAATTAAATAAGATTAAAAAAAATATATATTGACATTTATTTTGTGGATGAATAAAGATTGGAAATTACAATGATTCTGCGAAATATCTAATCGCCGATCGTTAGCGAAGAAGGCAGGGAGGGGGGGGGGAAGAAAACGAGGGTAAAAGTGAAAAATATTGAATAATTCTACCTCTTTGTAGGTTCTAGAAACTAATAAAATATGTTTACAATGAACATTGGTATTTATGCTGTGGATGAAGAAAGATTGGAAATTGCAATATTTCCGACCAAAGTCGAGAGACTTGAAATTTCTACACAATATTGTTTTGAAAATAATCTGCAGATAGAAAATAAAATCTGCGACTTGCATCTCGCATTTTCTGGTATGGGGACCATCGGATATCCGGATCAAAACCACCGGATATATCCGGTTAATATGCTGGATATCCGGCTTTTGAACATCTGTTTTTTTCTTTTTAACACTTTCCAACAAGGTTGAAAATTGAAAAGTGTTTATGACTTGGGTTTGTCTGTCTGTCTGTCCGCACTCTAACTCACGTAAATATTTATGGAATTTCTTGAAACTGATATATGTTATTCAAGTTCACTATCGCATGCTCCCTATTGAAAATGGAGTTTATACCTGTACTGGTATTGTACAGGGACCCCCGAAAATATTTCAAAGCATTGTGTTCTATGAGAGGCATTTCTATAAACCATATTTTCATACCCTTACTGTACAAAAATCTTAATGAAATTGAAATATGTTATACGAGGTCACTATCGGATGTTCCCTATTGAAAATGGAGTTTATATCTCTACTGGTTTGTATACAGGGACCCCCTAAAATATTTCAAAGCATTGCGTTCTATGAGAGACATTTCTATAAACCATATTTCCATACCCTTACTGTACACAAATCTCAATGAAATTGAAATATGTTATTCAAGTCCACTATCGGATGTTTCCTGTGTAAAATGGAGTAAATAACACCACTTATTTGTGTACAGGGACGCACAAAAGTATTTCAAAGCAATGTGTTCTATGAGAGGCGTTTCTATAAATCATATTTTCATACCCTTACTGTACACAAATCTTAATGAGATTGAAATATGTTATTCAAGTTCACTATCGGATGTTTCCTGTATAAAATGGAACAAATACTACCACTGATTTGTGTACAGGGACATACAAAAGTATTCCAAAGCATTGCGTTTTATTAGAGATATTTCTATAAACTAAATTTTATTAACTTTACTTTGCACAAAGATTTATGAAATTGAAATGTGTTATTTATAAGCACAAAAGAAAATGCTATGCATAGAATATAGCATGATTAGCATTAGATTTACAGGGTGAGACAAAAATATTCAGTTATGTAAAGAGCTATTAATAAATATTTGCTAAAAATGTACTTTCGTTTACATTAAGCGCACATTAAGCATTTTTATTAACACTTTCTAGCATTTTTAACACTTCCCATCAAGGTTGAAAAGTGTTTATGACTTCGGTTTGTCTGTCTGTCTGTCCGTCTGTCTGCCACTCCGTGCTCTAATTCCGATAAATATATGTGGAATTTCTTGAAACTGATATATGTTATTCAAGTTCACTATCGAATGTTCCCTTTTGAAAATGGAGTTTATACCTTTACTGGTTTGTATACAAGGACACCCGAAAGTAGTTCAAAGCATTGTGTTCTATGAGAGGTATTTCTATAAATCGCATTTTCATACCTTTACTGTACACATATCTTAATGTAATTGAAATATGTTATTCCAGTTCACTATCGGATGTTCCCTGTTGAAATGGATTAAATACCATTTCTGTTTTATATACATGGACACTCAAAAGTATTCTAAAGCATTGCGTTCTATGAGAGATATTTCTATAAATCAAATTTTAATAACTTTACTTTCCACGAAGTTTTAGGAAATTGAAATATGTTATTTATATGCACAAAAGAATGATTTACATAGAATATAGCATGATTAGCATTAAATTTACAGGGTGACACAAAAATATTCTGTTATATTAAGAGCTATTATAAAAAATTTGCTAGAATTCTACTTTCGTATACATTAACCGTTTTTAAAACTTTCTAACATTTTTTTAAGTGTGGATATGATATCAGTTTGTGTATCTGTCCGTCTGTCTGTCTTCTCGCGTTCTAACTCCCATAAACATTTATGGAATTTTTTTAAACTGATATATGTTATTCAAGTTCACTATCGGATGTTTCCTATTGAAAATGGGAGTTTATACCTCTACTGGGTTGTGTACAGGGGCACCCGAAAGTATTTCAAAGAATTGTGTTCTATGAGAGGTATTTCTATAAACCATATTTTCATACCTTTACTGTACAATATCTTCATGAAATTGAAATATGTTATTCAAGTTCACTATTGGATGTTCCCTATATAAAATAGATTACATACCACAACTAGTTTATGTACAGGGACACTCAAAAGTACTCCAAAGCATTGCGCTCTTTGTGAGATATTTCTATTTATGAAATTTTAATAACTTTACTTTCCACGAAGTTTTAGGAAATTGAAATATGTTATTTATATGCACAAAAGAATGCTTTGCATAGATTATAGCATGGTTACCATTAGATTAACAGGGTGACACAAAAATATTCAGTTATATTAAAAGCTATTAATAAAAAATTGCTAGAATTGTACTTTCGTTTACATTAAGCATTTTTGATACTTTTGTTCGGAAATGCTTCCTTTTCTCCCATAAAATTAAAGAGATTGAACAAGACTATCTGAACTCCATGGTCTCTTCAAAATTACTAAAAGATCATTTTTGGCAACCAGTTTTTTATGTTTTTAGAACAGAAAGAGTTTGTTGTGAGAAAATGGCAACAGTGTGTGTTTTTATTTTTATTCTTTTATGTGTGAGGAAAATGATAGCTTAGAGTTTCTTTCGTTTCAAGAGTGATTAAAATACAGAGTAAGAATTGAAATACGAGAAGATTTATGAGTATAAATCCTTTTAGAGTTGTTCTACCGTTATAAACGGATAATTATATATGTATTAAGAGTTATTTTCATTATAAGCTTATGAATTGCATAAGTAAAAGAATAATGATGCTGTGTGATACCTACTATTCCAAGTTATGTATATAGATCGTGTAAATAAACTGTATGTGTTCTTTTTAATATACGAAGTTGATGTCTTTTATGGGTTTATCGTAAACATCTGGCGTTCGCTATCAAGACTCGGCTGCAAGTAAGCTATTTCTATATTTTGTGATAGAATTATTTTCAACGAAGAACATTTTATGAAAGAGAATTGATTTAATAGCATTAAGCAGACGATATTTGTTTCTTAATTTATGTGAAGATTTTTTTTGATGAATCTAATAACAAGAGCTATTGTTTTAATGTATATAATTGAATATATTGTTCACAAATTTAAATAAATTGAAGATTACGTTTAAAATAAATATTTTGAGTTATAATATGGAAGCTGTATTGAAAGATAGAAAACAGCTTAGAAGACTGTTTACTCGAGCATGTAATTCTTTTGATGAGGAAGAAAATCAGCTGAATTGTGCTGATAAAATTAATAAATTAAAACTTATTGAAGAGAAAGCTTTATTAATGATAGCATGTGAAGATAAATTTAAACAATTGTTGTATTCTGAGAAAAAATCTGATGCAGATATTGAGAAAGAGGTAGATGAGTCGGAAATATATATTGATCGCTGGAGATCTTTAAAACAGAAGCTAGAAACATTAGTGAGAGAACAATTTTCTTCAAAAAATGAAAGTTTTAATATTGTCTCACAGCCAAATACCTTATTACATTATCCAAAAATAAAATTACCTACTTTTGATGGTAATGTGAGAAATTGGCTCTATTTTTGGGGACAGTTTCAAAAAATTGATGAGGACATTAATATTGATTTTCATGATAAATTTTCATATTTATCTCAAGCTATGGAAAAAGGAAGTCCCGCTGATGAATTAATTAAGAGTTTCCCCCCAGGTGGTAATAGCTATGAAAAAGCTTTAAAACAGCTAAAAATGCATTTTGGTAGGGAAGAATTATTAATTCAAATATATGTTAGAGATTTATTAGCCTTAGTTCTTCAAAAACAGAACTGTTCTAAAATTTTGTTATGAAAATTATTCAACCAATTGGAAAGTAAACTCCGTTCACTTGAACTACTAGGGGTTACTAGAGAAAAATACGGAGCTATGTTATTTCCTCTAGTTGAGTCATCGTTACCCGAAGACACGCTTGTAGCATGGGAGCCAGTGGCGGATCCAGAACGTCACTTTTGGGGGGGGGCTAAGATTTTTCAAAGTGTTATTCTAGACCAATAAAAAATTTACAATTGCAATATTCAATAGTGAATGTCAGTGTTTTTTTGGGGGGGGGCTTCAGCCCCCTAGCCCCCCCCCCCCTTAAATCCGCCACTGGTGGGAGCGATATAGATCTGCTAATCGTAGAGTTCGAGAAGTGAATTCAGATGATTCTGACCAAAGTAAAATTATGATTGAGAAAAGTGATTTAGAATGTATTTTAGAATTTCTACAAGATGAAGTTGAAGCAGAAGAACACATTTTCCTGGCTTCTCGAAGTTTTAATACTTCAAAATCAAAAGTTGAAGCAAATTATAATAAATTTCGCAGTGAGAAAAGGGTAATTGAGAACAAATTTAAGAGTGGGAAATTTTTTGATGTACCTAGTGCAACAGATCTTTTAACTTCGTCTCAAGTGTCAAAATCATGTATATTCTGTTCCAATTCACATTACTCTGGAGATTGCCTAAAAGCAAGAAAAATACCTTTAAGTCAGCGGGAGTCACTTGTTCAACAATCTCGTAACTTATTTTTATGTCTGAAATCTGGGCACGCAGTCCGAGATTGCAATTGGAAAGCTAGTTGCTTGTGTTGTGGTAAAAGACACCACATTCTTCTATGTAGAAAAATGCAACAAATAAATAGGTCTAAAGACAAAGAATCATTTGAACTTGAAAAGAAAACTGAGATTAGTTCTGAAGTGGATCACAGGCTCTTTCTAATGTATCTGCTACTCCAGACGTAATGCTGCAAACATTTAAAGTTATAATTAGAGGTAATGGGAAGAAACGTGCTGCAAGAGCTATCATTGACACAGCTTCACAGCGATCCTATTTATTACAAAGTACAGCTCGAGAAATGAACTATGAATCCCAGAATTGTGAATATCTACAACACTCTTTATTTGGTGGGAAAAATACAGAGTTATGCAAACATGATGTATAACACTTTATATCTATCAAGTGTGCACGGAAATTATAATTGTAACTTTAAAGTTCTTAGTCAACAAATTATTTGTAAGTCAGTGCCACCTACTATCGATAATCTTTGCCTGAAAGAGTTAGCTGCTTGTAATACTAATATTGTGGATGATTGTGAAGGTCCTATTGAGATCCTTATTGGGACTGATGTAGCGGGAAAACTCATGACAGGTGTTCGTCGTGAAATACCTTGTGGTCTCGTAGCCTTCAAAACAAAGTTAGGATGGACAGTTATGGGTTGCACGTCAAGTCTATCTTCCAGTGACTCTTCATCTTTGATTTCAATGATGAATAAAGACGCATCCATTACTGATTTGTGGACTTTGGATACACTTGGAATTACTGATCCTTCGGTGAAGAAGACCAAAACTGAGTTACAAAAGGCTGCCACAGACCATTCCTTAAGTACTATTGAAATTAAAGATAATCGTTTTCAAGTACATTTACCATGGTTGGAAAATCATCCCCCACTTCCAGACTATTACGAGCTAGCATTAAAAAGATTGAATAGTACTATAAAGAGACTTAAATCGGAGTCTCTGTGTGAAGCTTATGAAGAAGTTTTCAATGAGTGGCTAGATTGCGAAATTATAGAAGAGGCAGAGAATGAGTGTAAAGAACCAGTACTTTACTTACCTCATCGAGCAGTAATCAAAGAGAAGAGCACCACTAAGATCAGACCAGTATTTGATGCTTCTGCAAAAGTAAAAGGATCACCAAGTCTTAATGATTGTTTAGAAAAAGGGCCAAACCTCATAGAGCTGATTCCGAGTATTCTAATGCGTTTCCGCAAAGAGAAGATAGGTGTCACCGCAGACATTCGAAAAGCATTCCTCCAAATAAGCCTTCAGCCGGCTGACAGAAATTACTTAAGATTTCTATGGATCACCAGTGACGGGCAAATTAAAAGGTATAGGCACTGCAGAGTTGTTTTTGGTGTATCGTGCAGTCCCTTTCTGCTAAGTTCTACGATTCAATATTTGCTAAGAACTGTTTTAGAGAAAATAGAGGTTGGTGAGTCCTCATACCCAAAAGATGTCGTTCAGAAACTCTTGACTAGTTTCTACGTAGACAATTGTATTAACAGCGTGAAGAATGAAGCAGAACGTAAACAGTTCATGGAAGTAGCTACTGAAGTTATGGCTGAAAGAAAATTTGACCTACGTGGATGGGAATTTACCGATCCTAACGCCGAAAGTCCAACTGTTTCTAGCGTATTGGGTTTAATATGGAATAGAAAAGCTGACACTCTACGAATAAACACCGAAAGTTTCCAAGAGGTGTGTAGTGAGGAAGTAACAAAAAGAACCATTTTATCATCAGCTCACAAAATCTTTGATCCTTTAGGTATCACCTGTCCAGTTTCTCTCCTTCCAAAACTTTTGTTACAACGCTTGTGGAAGACTAATATGACTTGGGATCAGAAAGTAGATTTAGAAACTGAGAGAGAGTTCCGAAAATGGTTGAAGTATGTGCCAGTTTTGTCAACAATTGAAATCCCAAGGTGGATTAGATTTGACATTAAAGATGAGAAGAAATCTTTACATGTATTTTGTGACTCAAGTCGATCCGCCTATGCAACGTGTGTCTTTTTGAGAGTTGAAAGAGAAAATTGTATGCACATACAGCTTGTTCAAGCTAAAGCCAGAGTTGCACCTTGTGGAAATAAGGAGACTAGTACTGCTCGTCTGGAACTTCTCAGGGCTACTATTGTTGCTCGCCTTTCTTCAAACATACTAGAAGATCTTCTTGTAAGAGATGTATATTACTGGACTGATTCCACCACTGTACTTGCGTGGATAAGAAGAGAAGATTCGTGGGGAGTTTTTGTTCAAAATAGAGTAACTGAGATACTGAGTTTGACTCCCAAAGAGGCTTGGAGGTATGTCCCTGGTTCCCTGAATCCAGCAGACCTTCCTAGTAGAGGTTGCACTGCTCTACAGTTGTCTTCGTCGAAATGGTGGGAGGGGCCTGCATGGTTGTACTCACCATCTGATTTGTGGCCCAATTCTGAAGACATTGTTCGAGAAGAGGAAATAAACAGTGAGAGAAAAAAGAAAATTATTTCTTCTATGTTAACTGTTGAAGTAGGCTCACTGCTACATTCTCGTACTAATGACTATAAGAAAACTATCCGAATCGTAGCTTGGATAAGGAGATTCTATTACAACTGTTTCAATTCCCAAAAGAAGCTAGGTGACCTTACTGTTCATGAGATAGAAGAAGCAGAAAAGACAGTTGTGCGTCTTATCCAAAGAGAGTCCTTCACAGATAAGAGTGAGAAGAGACTGAAGACTTTAGATACATTTGTTGATGAGGGAATACTTCGATTAAAAACTGCAGTATTCAAAAGAGATGATATAGCAGAGTTCGGAATGCCTGCGGTTTTGCCAGGAGAACATCCAATTGTGAGAAGTCTTATATTGGAGGAACACAGTAAAATAGGACATGCTGGTGTGTCATATACACTGAATTCCTTAAGAGAGAGATTTTGGATCCTTTGTGGCAGGAGAACAGTGAGATCAGTGATAAGGTCATGTGTGATTTGCAAAAGGTTTGCTGCCAAAAATATTAAGCCTCCAACTGCACCGCCACCTGCAGATCGGGTGCAAGATGCCTGCGTGTTTCAAGTAACGGGTTTAGATTTTGCTGGCCCTGTCTACCTGCGAGATAATTCTAAGGCCTGGATTTGCTTATTTACATGTGCAGTATACCGTGCAGTTCACCTCGAGTTGGTGACCTCTCTCTCGACAGATATTTTACTTTTAGCCTTTCATCGCTTCATTGCTCGCAGGGGAAAGCCTTCAGTAGTTTACAGTGATAATGGAAGCAACTTCACAGGAGCAGCTAATATTCTTAAATCTGTCGATTTCAAAGGAGTGTCTCTACAATTAAGAAATAAGAGAATTATTTGGAAATTCATTCCACCTGGAGCTCCTTGGTGGGGAGGATGGTGGGAGAGGTTAACAGGCATGATGAAGGCTATATTGAAGAAGATCTTAGGAAGAGCAAGTTTGAACCACGAAGAGATGACAACAGCTCTATGCAATTGTGAAGCTATCTTGAACGATAGACCCTTGACTGCAGTAACTTCAGACCCAAGTCTCAGTGTTCTCACTCCTGCAGATTTTCTGAGAGAGATAAAAAGTAGCACCTTACCAGACATTAAAACTTCTTCAGACCCAAATCACTTACGACGAAGATTGAGTTACATTCAGACTATTCGTGAAGCTTTTCGATCAAGATTCCGTCAAGAATATTTAGGAGCGCTTTGTACGAAGCAGAGAAATAAACAATTTTTTACCTTAAAGGTGGGGGAATTAGTTCTTGTTGGAGATGATGAAAAGAAAAGACAGTCGTGGCCTCTTGGTCGAATAGTTGAAGTGTTTCCAGATCCTGATGGTATCGTTCGTCGAGTTAAAGTAAAGACACAACATGGAGACCTTTTTAGAGCTATTCAACGGATATACCCGTTAGAAGTTCCTGATACTAACTCCTTTGTTACTCCAGCAGAGGTAATCCCCACGGTGGGAGTTAAGAACAGTGCACTTGACAGTGAATCTGCAGGCCACATACCAGTTGTTACTAGAACAGGACGTGTAATTAAGTCCCCACAGAGACTTGACTTATGACTTTAATATTAGCACTATCATTTTAGTTGTAAATATGTATATATGATTCTTATTATTTACTCACAAATTTTTCTTCATTTGTTATACAGTATTTAGTCACCCAAATTTCTCAGGCAAAAATGTAATTTCTATGTGTATTTCTAATTTTTTCCCTAGTTTTGTAAGTTAACTTTTGGAGTTTTAGGTTAACTTAGGTGGGAGGATGTTCGGAAATGCTTCCTTTTCTCCCATAAAATTAAAGAGATTGAACAAGACTATCTGAACTCCATGGTCTCTTCAAAATTACTAAAAGATCATTTTTGGCAACCAGATTTTTATGTTTTTAGAACAGAAAGAGTTTGTTGTGAGAAAATGGCAACAGTGTGTGTTTTTATTTTTATTCTTTTATGTGTGAGGAAAATGATAGCTTAGAGTTTCTTTCGTTTCAAGAGTGATTAAAATACAGCGTAAGAATTGAAATACGAGAAGATTTATGAGTATAAATCCTTTTAGAGTTGTTCTACCATTATAAACGGATAATTATATATGTATTAAGAGTCATTTTCATTATTAGCTTATGAATTGCATAAGTAAAAGAATAATGATGCTGTGTGATACCTACTATTCCAAGTTATGTATATAGATCGTGTAAATAAACTGTATGTGTTCTTTTTAATATACGAAGTTGATGTCTTTTATGGGTTTATCGTAAACACTTTCTATCATTTTTTTAGTGTGAATATAATTTCAATTTGTGTATATGTCTGACTGTTCTTCTGTCCATCTGTTTGTCTCTCTGTCTGTTTTTCTGTGCTCTAATTCCCGTAAATATTTATGGAATTTCTTTAAACCAATATATTTTATTGAAGTTCACTATTGGATGCTCCTATTGAAAATGGAATGGATACCTCTTCTGGTTTGTGTACAGGGACACCCAAAAGTATTCCTAAGCATTGTGTTCTATGAGAGGAGTTTCTATAAATCATATTATAATACCTTTAATGTATAGAAACTTTAATGAAATTTTAATATGTTATTCAATTCCCTATCAGATGTTTCCTATGTAAAGTAGAGTACATTTCTAACTAGTTTGTGTACAGGGGCACTTGAAAGTACTCCAAAGCATTGTGTTGTATGAGAGTTATTTTTATAAACCAAATTTTAATAATTTTATCTTCCACAAAGCTTAATGCAATTGAAATAGATTATTCGTATGCAGAAAAGAGTGTGCCTTCTATGTAATACAGTATGGTTAGCATTAGATTTACAGGGCCACACAAAAACAATCAGTTACATTAAGAGGTATTAATAAAAATTTGCTGGAATTGCACTTTTGTTTACATGAGCGTTTTAACACTTTCTTATAATTTTAGCGGGAATATGATTTCAATTTGTGCATCTGTCTATCCGGTTGTCTACCTTTCTATCTGTTTGTCTCCGGCTCCTATCATCCATGAATATTTTAAGAATTTTTTGAAAATGCTACACTCAAGTTCCCTATTTAAAGTGTCATTAATAGGTCCTGTACAACTAGTTTGTTTACAGGAACGACAACAATAATAATAATAAAAAAAAAAGCCAATGTATTACGTTTTAGGACAGAATTTTTTAAAAGTTATTTTTAAAAAACTTTCTACTACAAAAATCTTAAAAACATTGACTTGTATTATTAATATTCTAAAATATTGTTTTGTATAGAATATGATATGATTAACTTTCAGATTTACAGGGCTACAGTAAAATATTCAGAGAGTTTAAAAGCTGTAATTATAATCTAACGGCTGCATTTTCTTTTGCGTTAAGCCTTTTGAACACTTTCTAAATTGCGTAAGAGTAATTTTAAAATCAATTAGTCTATCTGTATGTTTTTCAGTCTTTTTGTGTGTTGTGCGATAACATAGGCAAAGAATATTAATAGTTATTCGATACGACAATTGCGTACGGTTGGAAAGTGTTACTAATCAATGCGTACTGCATGATTTTTCTTTCTTGTTTTTTCTTTCATTGGGATATGGTGGAAAATGCAAGAAACACATTTTGCCCCTCCGTTTGTAGGGAAAATAAAAAAAATAGCTTCTTAAATCACGTCACTAAAGAAATAATCTCATAAAATTCCACATATTTATAATTATTTGTCTTATTTGTTTTGTGCAGTTTCAGTTGAAAATAAAATCACTAAATGAACAATGCTTTCTTTGACATTTTTAAAAAATTAAATGTTCTGTTAATCTAAATACATAGACTTTATTTGTCAAAAGATGGAAGACCGAGAATCAATTAGTAAATTTTTATTTTCAAATTGCATTTATGAGGCAACAAAATTTTAGTATATATTTTTATGTAAATAGTAATTCATTTCTTGTTTCTTAAAGTTAAAAAAAATTCTGGAGTGACTCACTCGATTTTCCATTAAGTAATTAACAATTGTATAAATAAAGTAAGAGAAATTGTTAAATATGCAAAGGAGAAAATTATAATAGGGTGTAAGAGTACTTTTCTTCATATAGTATATTGTTTAGTTGAACGCTATTGCACTTCAAATAATTTGAGCCCATAGATCATAATGATAAATTTTTGTTGTGTCCCTGTAAAAATCCATAAGTGCTAGACTCACCAAAATCTATAATGTTCGTACGATAGTTACCTATAACATGTATATAAATTTTTAGATCAATCAGATGAGGCATTTAGACGCTATTACATTTTAAATAATTTGAGCCTCAAAGTCACAATTGTAAAGCATTTTCCTCTGTGTCCCTGTAAAAAAAATATTATAATTAGATTCACCAAAATCTATATGGTGTCTGCAACTGTGACCTGTAACATGTGTATGAATTTTCAGTTCATTCAAATAAGTAGTTTAGACACAATCACAATTTAAATAATTTGAGCCCATATGGCATAATGATTAAGAATTTTTCTTGGTGTCCCTATAAAAACCTATAAGTGCTAGATTCACCAAAATCTTTATGCTACATGCAATTGGTAACCTACTGTACGTATATAAATTACCGACTCAATCGTATAAGGCATTTAGACACTAATGATTTAAGCCCATATGCCATAAGGGTAAAGATTATTTTGTTGTAAAAAACATAAGTATTAGATTCACCAATATCTATATAGTTTGAGCAACTTTGACCTTTAACACGCATATAAATTTTCAGCCCTTAGGCCATAATGATAAAAAAAATTTTGTTGTGTCCCTGTAAAAAAACTGTACGTGCTAGATTCACCAAAATTTATGCACTTTGTGCAACAATGACCTGTAGCATGTGTGTACATTTTCAACTCAAATGGAAAAAGCGTTCAGACACTGTCACTGTTAAAAAAAAAAATGGGCTTTATAGATTATTATCATAAAGAATTATTCTTTGTGTCCCTGTAAAAAAAAAAAAAAAAAAAAAAAAAAAACTGTAAATGCAAGATTCGGCAAAATTTATACAGTTTGTGTGATGGTGACTAATAACATGTGTATAAATTTTCATCTGAAATGAATAAGGCATTTAGACACTACTGCACTTTACAAAATTTGGGTCCATAGACCATAATGATAAAGAGTATTTCTTTGTGTTCCTGTAAAAAAACTGAGTGCTAGATTGACCAAAATCAATAGAATTTGTGCTATGGAAACCTATAAATATGCGTGTCAAATTTCAGCTCATTTGAACAAAGCGTTTAGACACTATCGTGTTCAATCACATACATACACACACACACATCATTGTAAAAATAGTAAATAGGAATTCAGGAAACCTCAAAACGTGTAGAAACATCAAAATCTCACACTTTGATTTTTTTTTTTTTTTTTTTCTTTTTCTTTTCAGGATTACAATACTTTCCTCTGTATAGTGTTCGGAAAGTAAAAATTAAACACGATTTTCCATAATTTGCAATACTGATAATTTTTTCAAAATATCATTTCTCCTTGATTTTTATAAAAAAAATTTAAGCCTCTCCCAAGAAATGTAATCATTGTAATGTTTTTTATGTGTGAAAATTGATTTTCTTGATAATGGCCACTTGTCAGATCGATTTCCCATCTCAAAATACCCTTAACCCTGAATTTTTATCCATTATTAGATCCATTTCTGTGACTATATTTGTGTGTGTATACATATATATACTAATTCAAAATGTTAAGCTAGCTATATACATATATATATATATATATATATAGTAAAATTTTTTTTTTAATTTAACAATAGATACATAATATATATATAAATATATATATATATATATATATATATATATATATATATATATACACACACACACACATAATTGGTTGGTTTAATAATAAGAGGGAGATTTATAAAACATTGCTTATTTATTTATATACCTTATATTCCCTACAGCTGAAATAATCCTGTTTTTTTTTTTTTAATTAAAATTGCCTATGTTTTTCTTTATGGTATTTATATTTTTATGTACGTAAATGGAATCCAGTTGTATAAAAGCCAAATTTTTTTAAAAATCAAAATACCTTCATTTAATTATTATGTGCTCTTAAAAAATTTAAAATTTCATGTGTATACTGGGAAAGGGGACTGCTGGATATCTGATCGGATATCCATATCTGGTTATCCGGTAAAATCCATATCCGGTCCATCCCTAATAATTTTACTAACCAGTGAGTTAATCATAATTTTATCTAATTGTAAAGTTAAGCAATCTTAGTGTAAATTCATACCTAATGATATATTTTTTTTAAATTATTTATAGGCAAAAAACATTTAAGCAAATAACTAAAGATGTCACGTAATTCCAAAAAACAGAAAAATCCTTGGCATGAAAAAGAAAATTCTGGTAAGTTATTAGTTCATTTTAACTTTCTGATTTGTAATATAAAAATTATAATTTTATTTATTCATCTGATTATCTCTAAAAGGTGTTCAAAAAACACTAACCCTAGTTTTAATCATATAAATATTGATTTTAGACATAGATATTGAATTGAAAAGTTGCACAAAAATAGATACAATGTTTTATCTGATCAATTAAATATTTCTGCAGAATTTAAGTATGGTTCATATACACAAAAAATTTCAAATGAGTAAAAGTGTCTAATAGCATAATAAGCAGATATGCTAAATGAACTGTAAACTTGCAAACCTATATTTTTGATGATGCCTGTTCTAGTCTTACAAATATTAATATAGTTCATAATTCATATATTTTTTCGAATATGAATTTATTAATAATTTCATAATTCAAAAAATGTTTTATTAGTCAAAAGTATGCATGGAGTATGTTTGGGTCACTTCATTCTAATGCATACAAAAAGGAAATTTGAATATATAAATTTTTCAGGAAGATATGAATTAATGTTTGTCACATTCATATAACATTAGCATCCCCATATTTTGACAGCTTATAACTCTATGAAAAAATGATTGAAATATACAGGCATGAGAATTTTCCGCGGATCCACGATTTTCTGCTTTTTTGTGATTTTCGTTAATTTCGCGATTTTTTATTTTGTTAAAATCAAACTCCAATAACTATTAGTGTTCAAGCGCTCCACGAAAAACTTTAGATTGTCAATCTTTTTCCATCCAAAATGTGAATGTCAATATTCACTTTAAACGTGCTTTATCATATTCTATAACATATAAAAGAACAGAATTATTCAATATTTCTCACTCATGTAATATTTTTTGTCCTCTCCCTCCCCCCCCTTTTCATCTTTAACCATCGCCGATCAAGCATTCTGCAGGAAGCCTTTTAGTTTTGAATATTTATCCATCCACAACAAAAATGTTAATATTAATTTTAAACTTACTTCATGATATTCTAGAACCCATAAAGAAGAAGTGTTTAATATTTCTCACTCATGAACTACTTTTTAACCCCCTCCCCTTTTTCCCTTTTCCACCACCAGTCAATGTTATTAAATGTTGATTGCTAGCTAATGTTTTTTTTTTCTTTTTCTTTTTTTTTTAAACACATGTTCTATTGTGCTGATGTGTTATTCTTTTAGTTTAATTTGTCACTTTTAAAATATTTTGTATAGTTTTTTCCTGTGAGCATTATTTTTTCATTTGAAATAAATTTTATAAACACATTTGTATAGTTTTCACCGCACACGTTGTTTTTCATTTGAAATTAATTTTATGAACACGCGTGTTTCCTCTTTTTTTAATTTTCTGCACTCTCATGCCTGAATATATAAACTAAACATTTTTCCAGGCTAATTTCAATCCAAATAATCCCCTTCCAAAAATAGAAGTTACCATTAAAAAAAAAAAAAAAAAAAAAAAAAAAAAAATGTTAGTGCTAGTTTTAATATGTAGACGACCCCTAAGTAAAATCTAGCAGTATCGTCATGAACTAGACATTATTACTAATCGATTGGCACCAGCCGCATATATATATAGGACGATTTGTGACAAAATTTATTGGGAAAGAGGGACCTCCTCCCCCGACTGCACATTTTTATTTGTGATTTATCCTTAAGCAACTTTGTACTTCAGAAATGTAAGAATTTTTACAATAAAATGCTGAAAATTTTGTAACCTTATACATTTAGAGAGCGCTTTTTACTTTTCTTTTTTATGGTGGACAAGCAAGTAAAAATTAAAATTCTTTGATCAAATTTATAATTGTGATTCTTTGTTTTTCACATATATATTGTTTTGAACAACACACATTTACTAGTCAGGGACTGAAAGGCTATAAAAATCTTATATATATATATATATATATATATATATTTTTTTTTGCTAGAAAAATAAGTCTAATCTGTTGCTCTAACTTTTACTGGAAAAAATTAAGTCACTGATTTTATATTGGAAAATTCTCCCCAATTAATATTTTAAGGTGGGTTATATGGAAAAAGAAATTTTAAAGTCAAAGAAATGAATCAAAATTTATTGCAAAAACAGAGAAAATTCAGGGAATTTTTGAAATTTTTCAGAAAAACATTAAAAAATTTTTCATAATGAAATCTTTTTTAAAATTTTAGTGCTTTGTAATTAAGAAGAAAAAGTCAGTTATGGTTTTTTTCCAAACTATTGTAATTGTAAGTTAATAAAATTAATATACCGTAAATATACTGACTTGTAAACATGTCTTTGTCTAATACTGTATGATTTTGTCATCTATTTTACTTTTAAAAGAGATAGGGTAGTAATAGAGATAGGGTAGTAAAGGGTAGGGTAGGGTAGGGTAGGGTAGGATAGTAGTGGGTAGGGTAATTCTCATGGAATTTTATCTCCTGATTTGTGCAGCAACCCTGATAAACTTTAAACAATTAATTGAGGAAAACTTCACTTTTAAGGCATCATGCTTATTTTTGCTGGGAGCCCCCAACATCTTCAGTAGCAACATTCATAGTCAGTGAACTTGAGCTGTAGTAATGCTATTTTGCTCTTCTTAGCTTTCTTTTTTCAGGAGGTGACACACACTCAGTCTATGTTTGCCGTTGGCTCATTACCATTACAAGAATTATAATTACTGGTAATTTGAATGATTTCAGTTAAACGTTTCCCACTTAAGTAGGGTTCTCATAATTTGTGATTTTCGCAACTGTAAAAATCAGTTTAAAAATCCAAAACAAGAATATTGAAATTGACTTTAATGGCGTCACGAAAATCACAAATTACGAGAACCCTACTTATGCTTATGCCATAACGAGGAACTATTGAAATTATAAGTAATTCTAATTTTTGTAATGGCAACAAGCTAATGGTAAACATAGACTGAGTGGAGCACCACCTTCTGTAGGAAAAGCTAAGCAGAGCAAAATATCACCGCAGCTCAAGTTCACTGACCATGAAGGTTGCTATTGAAGATGCTGAGGGCCCTTAGCGAAAGTAACTGTATCACAAGGCCTTAAAAGTAAAGTTTTTTTTCAATTAATTATTTAAAGTTATACTTTAATTTCATTATTGTTAGAAAACAACTTCAGTGAAAACACCAGTACACCAGTTTACGATGAAAAGACTAGTGAGTTAGTCCGTATAATTTCCTGGGACATTTTAAATGTGTGTTGCTCGACTATTTTTATTTCTTTTACAACTTGTGTTCCCTATAGGCAGGATTTCAGACCCGCCCACATACCCCAAAAAACCCAGGCATGTTTTTTAGGTTTACCTACTTTAAAAAATGAATAAAATCTACCCTCTAGTGGGTTTTATTGGGCTTTTTTAATCTAATAAAATGTTTCGCTTTTTAAAAAATAATTTGTTTTTTTTTACTTGACATTATTATACATATAATAAATATATTTTGTATGAAATATAATAATTATGTATATATCTGCATAACATAGTGTATCTTATTTGATGATATATATATGCCTGTTTAAAATTATGTAATAATTTTTCAACTTTGTTTGAAAAATTCCTTTTCATTTCAACTATGTTAATTATATATATAATTACTTATTATGTATCTACCTATTATGTATTACCTATCTACATAACATTGTATATCATATTAGTGATATATGTGCTACTTTGAAATTATGTTATTTTTTTCAACTTTGTTAGAAAAATTCCTTTTATTCCAGCCCCCAGGGAGGTACCTTTTTCAGGTATTCAGGGGGAGTCACACACCGAAGGCCCCCGAGTGATCTTTTTCTTTCCCCTCCTTTGCCTTGTTTGTTTCCCCTTTTTTCCTTTTACTTTGTTTTGATTTTTGTTTAGTTGCCAATAAGAGTTTGGTACTTACTTGTTCTTACTGCTTTGTTTTCTTTTACTTTTGATTGTTTATTCTTTTTTCGTTGTTCAAAAAAAAAAAAAAAAAAAATTAAAAATTTCTTGAAAAGCACAAAAAAAAAAAAAAAAAGGGTGGCAATCGATTAACAGTTAGCTAATTGTAGTTCATTAATCGATTAATTGGCTGATTAATCGAATTTTTAATCAATTTTTATTTTTCTTTATATAGTTCTATTTAAATGATGAATAAAATTATCCTATGTGATTTTTTCCCCTCCAGATAGTACACAACAAACCATAAAAATGATATAGATTATAATATAGCTTGTTCCTTAAACAATAAATAATAATAATAATAAACATGCAAATAAATAATGAAAAAACACATTCCTAATATATTTCTAAATAAAATTTTTGTTCGAGATTACATGATGAGAAATAACATATATTCATTTTGCATTCACCATTACTTTTATATTCTAAAAAATAAATTCTCAATATTACTATTTAATTCATATGTTTTACTGAAAGAAAATAATAATAATATCCGTTTTATAACTAAAATTTAAATTAATTTTCAGAGTAATAGTTGTCGACTTTTAAGTGTTAATTTTATATAAATATTTTTGTTTATTTAATTTTTATTTTATTAAATTCATTTTCAATTTTAAAGAAAAATTAGATGAATATACATGTCAGTGGCGCACCCAGAATTTCTGTCTGGAGGGGGCTGAAGAATAATTGGGTCCTGTATAATAGTCTTATGGGCATATACGCACACATATATATAGTGAAGAATCTGCTTTAAATATTTCTTTTGAAATAAATAAACGAATGAATGAAGTTGAATTTAAGTTGAATAGCGCAATCGAGGAATTTATATCAGTATATAACATGCTAAGTTACAGTTGTTCAGTCAGTTGGGGTTGGCACTGAGCTTGTAAACATAAAGTTGTAGGTTCATTTATGATTAAAAAAAAAAAAAAAGAGTCGTGTACAATATGACAAGCTAGCGAACATAAAATTCGTCCAAAACGAAATGCCCTTTCCCATATTTTCATTGAAAATAAAATTTGATCAAATTTAATTCTCTTTTGCGATGTTTTACATGCATATGCAGTAACATGTAAGTAATTAAGAAATTATAATAATTATAGCCAAATAAAAGCTACAGTTGTGGTATGTAGGAATTATAACAGAATTTCAGTAAATTTTTACATGGATATTTTTATTTAATTATCTGGAGTATGGGGCCGATGCTTCTTCTAGGTTCGGTTCGGTTAACAGAAAGAAGTCGGACTCGTAGTGTACGTGGGTGTTAGTCAACACAGCAAGCAGGGGGCAGAACCTCATAATATTTTAAAACATTAATTCTAATATACAATATATTAATTAGAACTTTAATTTGTTCGGTTAGCAAATATTTCAAGCGTTACTTTTCTGAGTTCATTACAGGATATTGTATTCCAGTACAGTATAAGATATATTGTATGTATATATATTATGAAATTTGAATTTTTATAGCAGGAAAAAATTGCATTATCCAAAAATGGAGGTTAGGTCTCAGTGACATCAAAGAAAAAATGAAAACTATGCATGGACCCTACTGTATGTTCTACGTACCGTGATAAAAAGAAAGTGATCCCACCCTCAGAAGCATCTGTAAAATATCTTAACATATTGTTATCGGGGTATTTTCCTATTTTGAACAGTAAACTACGCCTTTTGGCATTCCTCTAAATCGTTATATTTTTAGAGAAATAATTTTACATATTTGTGATTAAATCAATTAAATTTTATCTTCAGCAATTGGTGCGAAATTTCAATAGCATGTATATGTGCTAGTGGCATATAAAGTATTTAACGAATATGGAAATTTCATTTTTAATTTGAAATATTATTTTAGAGGAACGACTAAGAGCAGGGATAATATTTATTTTATACTAGCAGGCTACGCCCGCTTCGCTGGTCACTATTTTTAAATGAATCATCGTCAGCATAGACCCGTGCGTGCGCAGTGCGCACGGGTCATATATACGCTCGCTGCGTGCGCGTATTCCCTCACCACCCTTCCTGTCCCTCCTTAATTTTACACTTTCGAAAATATCCTCATTCGACTCGTAGGCACCCAAAACCTATATATACCAATTTTGAACGGTCTAACTCAATTTCTAATTTTTTGCCCCCCTTTACGACACTTTAAAACATATAAATCAGGTGAAATCTCGAATAATTGCGATTAGCGCCCTCTATTGGATAAATTTAATGTAGGTTATTCGATAATATAAAAGTACTTTAAAATATCTTTCGAATGATGTATTAAAAATAATTTAATCATATTTAGAATTCGAAATATTGAAAATTTAAAATACTGCAGCGCCATCTGGCGGTAGAAATTTCTGTAATCTACTGTTCAATTCCAAATCAACAAAGCTTTAAAGTGATTACTTATGAAATTATTTTAATTAGTAGCTGAGATACAAAAGAAAACCTAATCAGGATCCCTTAAAACGTGTAAATCTGGTGAAGTCTTGAATTCCACTTTTGAAAATATAAAAGTACTTTAAAATATCTTTAGAATGATGTATTAAAAATAATTTAATCATATTCAGAATTCGAAATATTGAAATTTAAAAATATTACAGTGCCATCTGGCGGTAGAAAATTCTGTAATCTACCGTTCAATTCCAAATCAACAAAGCTTTAAAATGATTACTTATGAAATTATTTTAATTAGTAGCTGAGATACAAAAGAAAACCTAATCAGGACATCTTAAAACGTGTAAATCTGGTGAAATCTTGAATTCCACTTTTGAAAATATAAAAGTACTTTAAAATATCTTTAGAATGATGTATTAAAAATAATTTAATCATATTCAGAATTCGAAATATTGAAATTTAAAAATATTACAGTGCCATCTGGCGATAGAAAATTCTGCAATCTACTGTTCAATTCCAAATCAACAAAGCTTTAAAATGATTACTTATGAAATTATTTTAATTAGTAGCTGAGATGCAAAAGAAAACCTAATCAGGACACCTTAAAACGTGTAAATCATGTGAAATCTTGAATTCTATTACTTACGGTAGTCGGTTAATGGAAGGTGACAGAAATTTGTGGCGTCTACTCATGAAATTCAATTCAAATAAGCTTCAAAATGACATATTACTTTTGAAATTCTGCTAATTAGAAGCTGAGACACAAAAATGATATAAACACTATTATAAAACGATTTATGTCTGGCTTTTTCGTGGTTTTCTCCGAAACTTGCGTAATTCCGGGCTAAATACTGTTAAAAATCCATAGTATGAAATGTGAAAGGAGTATCAGAATTCGAAACTCTGCAAAATATAAAAGAATAATGGCGTTCTGGGTTTTCCGTTGTTTTCTCCGAAACAACCGATCCTTTTCTACTTTTTTGCCCCCCCCCCTTTCCGTCCCTTCTAATAATTCTGTACTGATAAGTATAAAGGTTTTAAGTCCATATTCTTGATTTTTCAGGAGACGAAAAATAAAGTTAAACTAACTGAAAACTAATCAGAAGAATCGGTTAGGAAAAAGGAATTATGTTGATTTATACCCTTTATACCATTCAGTAATTGTCAACCTTTATTTATAACGGGAAAAAATTGAATTAAATATTTTATACCAAAGATTAATGCTAAATTTCTGACTTGAATCTTTTTTTACTAATGGATTTTCTCAAAGATCAAATGACGTGGATTTAAATCCTTTATACCAATCGATAGAGAATTCTTTTTCTGACTATGTACTTAACTCAAAATCGACACTTTTGGACTTAAATCCTTTATGCTTATCAGTACAGAATTTTACACTTGAAAATATCCGCAATCGATTTATCTTTCCTTGAAACCTAATAATGATGATTTCAAACACTGTACCTTTTTTTTTTCCCCTTTCGACCCCTCAAGCCCTTCCTAATAATTCTACACTTTCAAAAATATTCAGAATCACGTTCTGGGTTTTCCGTTGTTTTCTCCGAAACAACCGTTCCTTTTCTACGTTGTTACCCCCCCCCCTCCCGCCTTTCCGTCCCTTCTAATAATTTTACACTTGAAAATATCCGCAATCGAATTATCTTTTCTTGAAACTTAATAATACCAATTTCAAACGCTGTAACTCTTTTTTTTTTTCCTCTTCGCCACCCCTCCCCCTCAAGCCCTTCCTAATAATTCTACACTTTCAAAAATATTCAGAATCGAATTATCGGGCGTTAAAACCAAATATTATGAAATTTCAACGGCATATCTCAATTTAAAATGCTGCAAAATATAAAACAAAATTTAATCTAATTTTTTTGTTTATCCACATATTTTCATGAAAATTGAACAGTAGCTTTATAATATGCTGTCTAGGCCGAATATTAATTCAAATATAACGTGAATGAAAATTTGAAAAAAGAATTGAAAATTGCAATTCCCCATCCCCCTCCCCCCTATAAAACACGTAATATCTTGAATTGGTTACAATCATTTCCTTTTTCATGGCAGACGGTCGCCTGGCATTTGAAATTATGTTGCCACAAAAAATTCATACTTTAGTTAATATTAAAAAATCTAATTGTTGTACCGATAAGCCATTTGCACACTTAGATTCAGAAAAAATGCCCCTTTCATTTGGTATTGAAATCGTAACGATCGGACAAATATTTCTAATTTATTTTCCACTTTTTCTGCTTTTAACTCCGTTAAAATATCTTTTTTTATGCAATGGAGGTGAATTCTCAGTCATTGAGATCGCTTTTAGATTAGACATGAGTGGACATTTTAATTAATATCTCCACAACTAATTAAAATTTTTAAATTCTGTTTTCAGAAGCCCTTCGGGAAGGCTCCTGAGCATCCGTATGTCAATTTTTTTACTTCTGCGTTCAATAGGGGCTGAACGTATAAAAGAACAGACAGACAGACAGACAAACCTTTTCTTTTATTATTATAGATCAAACGAGAATTTTCATTTGCCAATGCGAATGTGTTAATTTTGCCCAAGGACAAAACAAACTTTCACAAAGATGCTATAAATACTCATGAATTAAAATATAAAATTGTATGAGCCTGGTATCCCAATTTTGTGACAAATGCATCCCATGCTTACTTCCACATCAGATTGCTTCTTCTGCCTGAGTTTTTAGATACTCCCTCGATTTCATGATAACACTATATGCTTTAAGACCTTAGAAGCTCATTTCTAAAAACTGCAATAGAATGTCTAGGGTATCTTTCAACTAAAAAACAAAGAACTAGTTCATTGTTTCTGTGTTTGAATGTAAGGATTTCAAAAATCCCTAATATTTAATGTTTAATTTATAAACTTTATTTTTGATTACAATATCTGTGTTTGAATAATATTTTTTTCATGCATATCTAAAATTTTTTACCATGTCAGCTGGTTCATAGACCTTATATATATAGACTACGCCACCAATAGGACTTCCCATCATAGTGAATGTCTTCAACATGAGGGTGTAATCTGAAACCTTCATCCTTTGTGGTCAGCGCCGTATGTCACGTGACAGAGAGTTGAGGGAGATTCTTCCATAAAAAAGCACTTATTTTTGTAAGAATTCAAACAAAAAATTCTCCCCTTCAGAATGGTTTCCCACAAAAGAAATTTTTTATAATTAATCTATGACATTTTAGCTTTCCAACGATGCGTAAATGTGTGTGTACAATACAGAAATTAAAAAACTCAAAACTACTTTCTTTCCTACGGAAAAATCACATGATATTCATTCTCGTCTCTCTCTCCAGGTCTGCATCACGTGATAATTTCGCTGCGGAAGCTACTTCATGTCGCAGACAGATTATGAGGGGGATGCGTGGTCTATCTATATAAACGTCTATGAGCTGGTTCTGGAGGGGGCTTGAGCCCCCTAAGCCCCCTCCGTGGGTGCGCCACTGATACATGTACTTTCGTTTTATACTAGCTGCCTTTGTCCACCCCACTTGCCACTATTTTTAAATGAATTCTCAACATTCCATATTATCATTATAAAAAAAATCTCAAATTCTTCATTGTTTATATTTCAACTCTTCTTTGTCATTTCAGAATAGAAAACAGAATGTTATTTTCTGTTTCTACTTCAATAGTTATTATCAGCAATTCTGAACGGACAATAACAGCTCAAAGGTATTGCGAAACCTTGTTGACACCTTCCCCTTCAAAGGGATAGTGGAAATCACAGTCCTTTTCTTTATATTGAGCATTTCTATTTTTTAGAAGCTTCTTGTTTTTGCGAAACTTTTTCCCCCAGTACGGACTTAAAATGGCATTTTGTTCTCCCCCCCCTTTTGTTCTCCCCCCCCCTTTTTTTTTTTTTTTTCATTATTGGATGAACGCTTCTTAGAATGTTTGTTAGCAAAATATATGAGAAAAAATAATTTGTAGGCAGAACAGTATTTGAAATTTTTACTTTAATTCGTAGTTTGAAAACTTTAATTGGATTTTGAAAATTTTTAATCGAATTAATCAAACCGATTTACTCGATTAAAAAAAATTGATCAGCATTAAGCATTGATCGATTAACCGAACCGATTAATCGATTAATTGGCACAGCCCTAGAAAAATGATACCACTCACCTCGTTCTACTAACATATTTTTGTTATACTCTGACTCACCCTGTTTTTTCTGTATTGGCTGTTATAAAAAAAAAAAAATTATAAAACTGTAAAAGGCAACAAAAAATCTATTAACTATTAATCAATTAACCAAGTAAAGTCCAGTGTTGGTGTGGCGCTGGCTATTGGGGCAAAGATTTTGGTGATGGTGTCACGGCAGTCTAGTCTTGGGATCATACTGGGAGACTGGTGCCCTTGGTGAAGGTGAGGCAATGGTGACTACTTGAACGAGAAACACCGGACTAACACGACTGTCACATGTGGTGCCTGAACTGGGTCGGCGACCTGGTAGCTGGTGAGTGGTTATGGGTGTCCCAGAGAGGATTCTTGAAAACCCTTTGTGTTTGTGTGTTGGAAGAAACACTCACTCCTTTTTTCTTATCTATCTAATCATGGCTACAAGTATAGAGGTTTCGAATAATGCATCTGGCTCGGGCCAGGCTAATGCAAGCTCAAATGATAAATCATGGGCAGATAGAGTAGAAGAATTTTTTTCAACTCTAAGTGAAAATGTTTTTCTTAATTGTGAGGTTAGATTTTTTGTCGTGAAAAGAAACGAGGGTGATTTCTCGAAGATTTCTCCATTTCTAATACAAAAAGCACTGCAAACAATAACGGGTGATCCAAAATCAGTTAAAAAACTTCGGTCAGGAGAACTTTTGATTGACGTTGAGAATAATAAACAAGCCAACAATTTAAAAAACTGTACACAATTTGCTAACATACCTGTTGCCATTAGTCCTCACCTAACTTTAAATATATACCGTGGTGTTATTTCAGAATCTGATTTGCAGTTCATACCGTTCAGTATCATTCGTTGCATAGACGAAATTCCCGAGAATCTTAAAGACCAAGGTGTTATCGCAGTTAAACACATCTCGATTTTCCGAGAGAATAAACCTATACTAGCTAAATGTATTATTCTAACAATAGACTCCCCAAAGCTCCCACGCTCAGTAAAAGCTGGTTATCTCGAATGCCCTATCAGGCAATACATTCCGAATCCCCTACGCTGCTTTAATTACCAATGCTTTGGACACTCAAAAACTGCATGCTGTGGTAAACTGACATGTGCCCGGTGCGGTGCAGTGGGCCATAACAATCAAAACTGTGAAGCTCCAGTCTCTTGCATTAACTGCAAAAAGGATCACCCATCCTACTCGAAATCTTGTGAAAAATGGAAAGCTGAAGTACAAACAGTCAAAACAAAAGAAAATATACTCAGAAGCTAGAAAAATCATAGAATCTAGAACCCCTAATGTCGGAAAATCATATGCTGCTGCTGCTACTTCCATTAAAAAAACATATAAAACTATAACTACACAAACAGAATGCCAAAATGTTACCTGCTTTCCAAATCAAACCATACAAATCTGTTCTTCAAAACCACAAACAAAACCTTGTCAGTCTTCCACCTCCACACAGTTCTCACTATCTAAACCATCTACATCCAAAAAATCCTCGCAAATAGCAAAAAGCATATTGTCTGACAGGGGACATACTTCTGGCTCTCTAAAACATTCTAACTCACCTTCCTGCTACAATATTTAAAAAAAAAAAAAATATTAATTACCTGCAACTATTTCAAATAAAACATCTAAAATTATGCTTGTAAAACAAGAAGATGTAATCAGTCTCCATCCCTCTGATGCTGAAGATAATATGTCTACTGTATCAGAAGATAATGACGTGGATGTTCTCATCTTAAAAAAAAAAAAAAAAAAACGAAAAATTATGACTACTTTCATTTCTTGGAATCGCCAAGGTTTTATAATTAAACGAGATGAAATCAGAGAAATAATTTCTGATCATCGACCAATTTGTTTTGCATTTCAAGAGACATATTCAAGACAACATGATAATATAAAAATTCATGGCTATACCAATTTCAGAAGAGATTTTACCCACTCTGGCAGAGCTACCGCTCTTCTTATTTCTAATAATACTCCTCTCACTAATATTTCTTTAAATACTGATATCCAAGCTGTAGCAGTTCAGATTCATATCCGTATGCTTGTCACTATCTGCACTATTTATTTACCACCAAATATGTCACTCCTCCCTCATCATCTTAATAACCTTATTTCGCAGCTGCCGACCCCTTATTTCGTTCTTGGTAATTTAAATGAACACAGTCCACTCTGGGGTAGTCCATGAAAGCTTATATGTTGATGACCTGCAAATTTCTTGCCAGGGAAATGACATGCACTTCATAGAACACCAACTACAACTCGCTATGAAAAATATCACTAAATGGACAAACAAAAATAGTTTTAAATTTTCTACTGACAAAACACAATGTGTGCATTTTTGTCATAAACGAGGTCTTCATCCTGAGATTTTTATGAATAACAGGCCAATTTCTGTTGTTGATGCTGCTCGCTTTCTGGGTATTATTTTTGACAGAAAACTGACTTTTATGCCACATATTTTACACTTGAGAACTAAATGTGACAGAGCACTTAATATTTTATAAGTCCTTTCTAACACTTCTTGGGAAGCAGACCATCTATCTTTACTCAAAATTTATAGAGCTACTATTCGCTTCAAACTTGATTATGCTTGTCAGGTTTATTGTTCAGCCCCTCACACTTAATTAAAAAATTTGACACAACACATCATAGTGCACTTAGAATTTGCTCAGGAACTTTCCGCATGACTCCTGTCCTTAGTTTATATGGTGACTGTGTGGAGCCTTCTCTCACTGATATTAGACAAAGACTTTCATTTTAATTGTACTATTGCATCCTTTCACATCCTAATCATCCACTTCACTTTCATTTAAACAGTAACGATCGTAATCTTTATGTGAATCGCCCATCTTGCATCCCACATTTTGCTCTTAGAATTAAGAACTTTCTTGCCGGCACCTCCTATATTCATACCAAAGTTCATCTTTGGTCTCTTTTAAACATGACACCTTATAATTTCCAGGTTATTTCTAGTTCTAATCCGTTTAAGGGATTTGACAAATCTAATACATTTAGAATTAAGTAAAAGGTAAAGTTTAAAATACGTTAAAAATATTTAAAACCTTTAAAATTACCGTTACACAAGCGCTTTCAGCTGCTCATTCCGCAGCCTTCCTCAGGTGTGCTTTGTTGAACATGAGCGTCGGGCGTTTCCGCTATCCTCTCTCCACCTCTCCTCTCAAGCATAGAGCGCCACCCGGCATCAATTTCCATTGGGTCATTGTTGCATGAGTCATGGTTCGCAAGAATTTCAACGTTTTCTCTTTTTGTTGCGTAGTGATAATTATTGTAATGAGCTATTTTGCTGAAGTTTTTAAAATCTATTTTAATATTTTCTTTTTGGTTTATTTTTGTTAAAGCTGTTGTTATTTTACCGTACTTTATGTCATTTTCGTGTTCTTTTATCCGTGTTTTTATTTTCCGTTTGGTCATGCCTATGTAGCATCCAGTTGTTTTATTTTCATTGATGTAATTAATTTTATAAATTCCTGCAGTTTCTGAAAAGTGGATTTCGTCTTTGTCATTTCTGATTCTCTGGAATATGTTACTATTGGGTTTTATCGGTATATTTATGTCTAATTTCGCGGCTTCGTTTTTTATTTTATTACTTACACCTTTATTATATGTGTTGGATTAAAGTTTAAATATACTAAACCAGCAGAGATACTTTGATAAAAAAAAATTTAAGAGGAAAAATTACATGGCAGTTATACGTTGATGTGGAAGACTCAATAAAGAAAACTTTTATATATTAACAAACATAATTTATTTGAGCATGAATATTTACAGATGAAACAGAAAAATATCAAATAAACCAGCATACCCTGCTGGTAACTGAAAGTCAAAACTACATCTTATAACGTTGAAAAAATAAGAGAACGAGAAACAGATGCAAAAATCTTTTATACAATACAAACAAAACCTATTTGCATCTTACCGTTGCCACTTGGCAATCACTAAACTTGTCTTCATCACTGGCTTATTATCTTACAACCATGGACATCGTTTTGATGAGAGTGAACAGAAACAAGAGCAATAACTGTGATTCACCGCAATTACTCACATGTTTACTATTTCAGCTATTCACATCTGTGGAATAAACTAGAGCAAGAAGATAAACAAAAACGCGGCCACGAGAGCGATAAAAAAAACGTAAGTCATATCAAACTAAATTTAATTTAAATAATTTACATTATAGTATATATAAAAACCTTAACAAATTAACTTTAATTTCACTTTATAAAAATATAGATATGATTAAATATTTATGATATGACTTATAACAATCTCCCCGCTTTTTCAACGCTCTCGGGACAGTGTTTTTGTGAAAACACATTTTAAACATTAAAAATACTTCAAAAATTCACCTCAATCAATGCCTGATCACAAAGTTAGTGATCACCCATTGATCAAAAATGACAACATGTAATATAAAAAAAAATTGCCTACAAAAATTGACATAACTAAACAATGTCAATATCTGAAAAAAATTTCCTACAAAATTTAATTAATTGTTCTTTAACTTGTGGCTTAGTAAAGGTATCTGCCAAATTTAATTTACTAGTTACATGCATTAATTTAAATACTTTATCAAAAACCAAATTCCTTAAAAAATGATATTTAATATGTATGTGTTTAGTTCTATGATTTTCAAAAGGAGAATTTGAAAAAGAAATTTCTGCCTCGTTATCACAATATAAAATACAATTTTCTAACTTTAAATCTAAACTACCATTTAATAAAACATTTTTAATCCAGGTCAACTCTTTAGCTGCTTCTGTTAAACTGATATATTCTGCCCCCATGGTTGAGAGACTAACACATTTCTGTTTAAATGTTCTCCATGATACAGGAGCTTCACCTAAAAATAGTATATATCCTCCCATTGATACCCTGTCATCTCTATTGGCAGCAAAATCTGAATCAGAATAACATTTCAATTCTAAGTTGTTAACCCTGGACAATTCTAATTTATAACTAATTGTATTTTTAAGATAACCCAATAATTTCAAAACACTGTTCCAATGTTTCATACCTGGATTAGATTGGAACTGCGACAACAAGTTTACAGCAAAGACAATATCTGGTCTAGTACGACTTGCTATGAAAGCTAAACAACCAATTAAATTTCTATATGGGTAAGATTCCATTTCTTTAATTTCAGCTTCAGTTTTAGGGGAATCTAATTTAGAAAAAATTTCTCCTTTAGGAATTGGCAAAGAAGTAATGGGATATTTATAATTTTCATACTGCTTACAAATCTTATTGATATAAGCCTTTTGATGAATAAACAATTTTCCTCCCACTTCTTCAAACTCAATACCTAAAAGTTTTTTAGTCTTACCCAGAATCTTTAAATCAAATTTTTGCTGTAACAAGTTTATTGCAAATTCCAAATCTTCCTGATTTTTACCAAAGATGACAATGTCATCTACATACAATAATAAAATTATATTACAATTATATGTATAAACACAATTACACCAGTCCAGTTTATGAAATTGTAAGTTTTTCAAAACATCATCTACTTCACAAAACCAAGCCCTACTACTTTGATGGAGTCCATACAATGCTTTTTCCAGTCTACAAACTTTACCTATGTCTTTAATAAAACCCTCAGGCTGTAACATAAAAACTTTTTCATCTAATTTTGCATATAAATAAGCATTATTAACATCTATTTGTACATGAAACCAATTAAATAAACATACATATATAGAAAAAAATAGTCTTATAATAGAAAAATTCACTACTGGACTAAACACTTCCTCATAATTTTCCCCTTTGACCTGATTGAACCCTTTAGCTACTAAACGAGCTTTATACCTTATAATTTCACCTTTTTCATTTCTTTTAAGAGTATATACCCACCTATTTCCCAAAATTTTAGCTCCTTTAGGTGGTTCTACCAATTCCCAAACTTTGCGATCATACATGACCTGCATCTCTTGTTTCATGGCATTATCCCACTCAGATGCTTCAGGCGAGTTAACAGCTTCAAAAAAATTACTAGGAATTTTAATTTCAATCAGGTTAGCTTCATCATTAGAATCTGAAGAATTTACAAGTTTACCAGCAGTTAAATTTTTACCCGAAAAATCAAAGAGTTTATCATTACATTCTATTTTCTTTTCTAAACAATATTTTTTAACATCTTGTAATGATCGTAGCCTTATATTTTCACCCTCTATTCCATAATAGATATCAGTTCTAGTTCCAGTTATTCGAGGTACAGCTCTACATATCCATAAAATAGAATCACATGGCGTTAAACTAGTTCCCTCTACTTCCTGAGACTGAACTATTCTCCCCCCCTCACGAGATTATAAGCGTTCTGCTAGCTCATGAATAGTAGGGCCTAAATCAATATCATTATCATACTCTGGAACAGAAAAGTAAAAATTTTGACCTTTAATTACTTTATTACATTTAGTTTCATCTATCCTTTTTTTTGGTTTCATTAAACTTTACATTGATTGTTTCAATTAATTTCTGATCCTCAACTATCCAAATTCTGTAACCTTTGGTCTTTTGTGCATACCCCAACATAATTCTCAGTTTGGCTCTCATATCGAGCTTTTTCCTGAGTTGCTTAGGTACGTTTACAAAAGCCAGGCAACCAAATGGTTTTAGATGAGAAACAGAAGGATTTCTGCCAGTGAACAACTCAAAAGGAGTTTTATCCTTCTTGTGGCAAACTCTATTCCAAACATAAGTGAAACACATCAAAGCCTCCCCCCAAAATTTTTGAGGTAAACCACTAGATTCAAGCTAAGTCTTAACACCATCTAAAGCAGTTAGATTGAACCTTTTCGCCACACCGTTCATTTCTGGAGAATAAACATTTGTTTTTTCATGTTTAATACCCTGCTTTTTCAAAAAATTTTCAAAATCCTTGTTACAAAATTCCAAACCCCCATCAGTTCTAATAGCAATTATTTTCTTGTTTAAAAGTCTTTCTGCTCTTCAAGAAAATCTCAAAAAAGTTTCAAAAGCATCAGATTTATTTCTGATGGGATAAACTGCAACTCTACGTGAATAATCATCAATTTCAGTTAAAAAATATCTATTACCTCCCTGAGTTAAAACTGGTAATGGTCCACAAACATCCATATGTAACAATTCAAGAACATTTTTAGATCTTACTTGACCAATAGCTTTAAAAGATACTCTTTTACTTTTAGCAAGTTTACATGGTATGCAATCTTCAGCCATCTTACTCAAAACAGGCAATCCTTTAACAGCTTGACATTTACTGGTATTAATTAAATAGTCATCATTAATATGACAAAATCTATTATGCCAAAAATCAATAGGTTTAGATTTTTCCCGAACAGTAAGACTAGCTGAAGTTGCACCACCATTTGTTACATATTTTGTTGGTTTAAAAAAACACAAATCACCTTTCCTCAATGCATAGAATAACTCATTCCCATCTTTATCAAAAACTCTAATTTTTCCATTATTACCAGTAAAATTTAAGCCCAATTTTTCTAACTTTACACCTGATATTAAATTTCTTCTTAATTTTGGATTGTATAAAACATTTTTTAAAGTTATCTGATTATAGTTATTATTACATTTAACATTAAACTGAATAGTACCCCTTCCTAAAACATTACTCTCTTTTTCACCTACAGCAAGAGACATTTGAACATCAGTTACAGGCTCAAAATCTAGATATAAATCTCTATCGTTGCAAAAATGTGCCGTCGCTGCAGTATCAAATACCCAGGTTATTTTATCAGAATTTGCAACTGATGAATTTGCCTCAAGAAACTGAGGGAAAATTTCTGTTAAACTACATTCAGAAAAAGCAAAACTAAATTTCTCATTAACTTCTATATTACTAGTTTCATTAAAATTTTGGGAATGAGCACTTCTATTAACACACTGAGACTTTAAATGACCATACTGTTTACATTTAAAACAAGATCCAATTTTACTTTTGTTAAAATTTTCATTAGCAGAAAAACCATTAAATTTTTTACATTTATTAGAATAAAAATTTTTACTTTATTACCGTCTTTAACATTTTTAGAACTCATATTTTTAACATTACTAGTATCTAAAGTTTTACCTGTTTTACCAAAAGTTGAAAAATCTAATTCAGAGTTCTTCATTAAGTCTTTTTTAACAAAATTTAGTCTTCTCCTCCAAAAGAAGTTCTGCCTCAATTTTGTGGGGAACAAAGTCTGCATTATTCCATCTGTAAATAGCTTGTACCGTTGCTTGAAACTCTTCTGGTAAGGTACGGATCATCTGGTATCCAATGTACAATGGTTGTAACTGGTGTCCAACGTCCTTTAACCTTTCAGCAGCTTTCTTTACTCGGCACAGGAAAAGATTGACAGGTTCACCACTAGAGAACTTTGTTTAAAAAAAATTCATCCAACAGCTGTACTACCCTTGCTCTCGTTTTCCTTTCAAAATTTTCATGCAGAACCTTCCATGCCTTGTAATCGTCTGTTAAATTGCTGATTAATGGCTTTATGTCAGGGCTTAAAGACTGGTAAATAATTGTAAAAGCTCTATCTTTCCTTAAATTCAGCTCATACTTTTCTCTCCAAGTCAGGCCTTCCTTGTCACTACCCTGTTGTTCCAAGTATTTCTCATTCTCCACAAAGACCCAGGCACCATAGTGCATCAAAGCCACTTTAATTTCTGTCTTCCAACTATCCCAATTAGTAGACGTCAGTAAAGTCCCCTTGAACTCCTTTTCCTCCATTTCAATTTATCAATTCAAACTTTGACATAAGAAAAAAAACGTTCATCTGGGCCTTTCTTCATGGATAAAAGCTCTGGGAGTCTCCTACCGAAAATATTGCATACATCTTCGTTTACATCAGAGCTTTGGCCACATACATTTTTATAAGAAATATTGTGCCTTGACTTAAATCGGGAGAGCCATCCATCACTGCATTTAAAATCTTCAATTTCCATTCGACTTGCCAATTCATCTGCTTTCGTCTGCAATAGGGGTCCACTTATTGGAAAATTTCGAGATCTAGCATCCTTGAACCGCATTAGTAAAGCTTTTTCTAGATCTTCTTGGGACGCATTTCTCATGCATTTTCTTCCTTTAGCATATTTAGATTTTCCCCACACATCTAAAATTGATGCGTTGTTTTTCAAATAAGTTGACAATGTATTCTTTTTTATTCCATAATCAACTGCTAACTTTGTTTTACATTCGCCATTCTCAACTTTCTTTAAAATTTCAACCTTTGTCTCTAAAGTTAGGGTTTTGTACTTTCCATGTGTAGACATAATGAATTTTTACACGTTTATAACACACACTGAAGGAGAAACACTAAAGCACATTAACTTGTCTGAACTGCAGGCATAACTGACGCAGCTCTCTAGAATCAATAACAAAGATAATCGAAAGAATTTTCTGAGAATCGATAACAAAGAAACAGATGATTCACCCCCCCCCCCCCCCAACCATGATCCATTCATAAAGAGTTTTGATGGAATCCAAGAGAGCAGGTAAGGTCAGGGAGTTTTAAGTACTGATAAGAATTGAACAATAGCGATTAATGTTTAGTGGAGATAGGAATGTCATGTGCCTCTTTACACACACATACACACACACAAAATAAAACAACCAAAAAGAAAAGAAAGAAAAGAAAAAGAAAAAAAACTGATTATTTTATGACACAAAATAACAAACACAGCATGTATTTTCTTCATTAAATGAGAAAAAAAAAAATTGGGGGATCATTTTTTTTGTTCGAATTAACCGAAGTGACAAAAATTTAGTTTGAATTAATGAGATTTTTTTAACATTATTCCAATGCGAGCTTTTGTGGGATTTTGGATTAGTTCGAATTAACCGAAAATTCAAATTAACCGAGTTCGAATTAACAAGCGTCCACTGTAGCTTTAAAATTGGACATTTAAGTTTTTCATTGTTGCCAAATAAAATTGAGTTTTTCTTTTATTTATTTATTTTTTTTTTTTTCAGCACAAAATGAAATATGCTTTCATGTGAAAAATAAAAAGTTATAAAATATTAAATTTACTCATGCATATGAAATAAAAATATGAAAATGCAGTAAAAAAACAACCATAACCTTTTTTAATATACCTCAATGTTAGATTTTTTTTTTTCTTAAATAATATATTTTTGGTACAGATAAATCGCACTTGGCATCCATATATTTAAACAGCTAAGAGATTTCCTTGTACTCTGTTTGTCTGTGTGTGGACGCAAGTTGCTACCAAATTTTTATACTTTAGTTAATTTTAAAAAATCTAGTTGTCCGATAGATAAGCTGTTTAATCCGACAGATTCAGAAAAATCATCCCTTTTATTTGGTACTTTATTTGTAACAAAATTTTGATTATATTTTTTAAAATTAACCCCTTCCACTCCAGGGACGTACGTGCGTACGTCCTAGTGTTAATGGCCATTAATACCATGGACGTACGTGCATACGTCCAAAGGAAGTATACGATACAATAAGCCCAACGTTGTTGTGGTGTCAGAGAGAGTTATTTTATTTGTCATATGGTACTTTGAAATTTTTTTTCATTACTGACAACTAGGCGGTGTTAGTAGTCTCGGTGACCTATTAGTTTTGGGTACGCCAGTTGTTTCGTGAATTCTCGCGGCTGCGGTTGTGTATAATTTTCGCTTCTCGATTTTGTGTGTTTTGCCGGTGTTTGAAACTGTGGATAATGTTTGATTCTAATCATTCGGATAGTGATTATATTCCCGATTATGACGAACTAGAAGATTCCAATGATGATTTTATAACAAGTGAAGACGGCGAAAGCGAGGACAGTGATGATGAACCACTTACAGCAGTCATTGCTATAAATAATTGAAATACTTTGATATGTATTCATATTTACTACCTTCATTAATTAAATATATTTACTTCACAACAAAATGTACATTGTTACTTCGTTATGTATTGCATTATTTCAAAATTATAATCTGGTATTTCACATATTTACACTACAGCTAGCCTGGAGCGGAAGGGGTTAATAAAATATGAAATAAAAACCTGGTGAAAGCTTAAAAATTGGACATTTTAAATTTTTAATTGTTCCTCCCCCCCCCCCCCCCCCAAAAAAAAAAAAAAAAAAATTGTAAGTTTTCTTTTCAGCATAAAATTAAATATGCTTTCATGCGAAAGATAAAAAGTTATAAAATATTAAACTTGCTCATGCATATGAAAAAATAAAAATATGAAAATGGAGTAAAATATATATATATATATATATATATATATATATATATATATATATAATTACAGAATTTGCCTGTATGTAGTTCTTTACTAATGTACTACACATATCCATATCACTCTGGATTTTATTTTCTAAAAAATGATTTTAAAATATTTTACAGTGAATTAATTTTGCTTTACAGAGTATTATGCCACAAATTAACACTTATTAGAATATAAGAGTTTTTAAAATAATTTTCTACAACAAGCTTTTCTTTTCACAATATTCTTTGCCTAAAGCACTTTATATATAACTTTCTTTTCTAATTTCAAATTTTTATAAATAATTTTACTTTACTGTCAGAGTTTAACCTGGCAAAAAGTTTTAGTATTTTAGCTAAATTGCACAAGTAGTAATTGAGATTTTTTAAAAATTAATTTAATTCTTTAGATAAAGATTAAAATTTAATCCGAATATACTAAATAATTAACAATTTTTGATATTTTCAGTGGTTGTGTAATTTTTGCCCGCAAATATTTGAATCAAAATTAAAGGTTATTGTATAGAAATATTTTATGAAATCATCTGGTTTTTGCTTTTTAGTGAAATTCTTATGTACATATTTTAGCAAAATACAATATCTTTTTTGGGAAAAAAAAAAAAAAAAAAAAAAACAGTTTAAATCTTGTGTACAGTGCCAGAAAAAGACACTATCAATTTTAATGCAAGGGATTTTTGAGTCTGGGTTTTATTTTATTATCAAATACTTCACCTTTTTAATTTATTTTTATTTACCATACTGAAACACTTTTAGGCTATGGTTTTGTTGTCATTTTTAAGCCTTTTATTTTTATGTAGATGTTTTCCTGTTAAAATTTAGTAAATGAAATCTGCCATTTTGATGAAGTTAACTTTACTTTTACAATCTCTCTATAACTTGTTGATATCTGGATATTTTTCCTCTAAGAACATTTACATTAATTTTGAATACTAACTGCAATTTATTTCTCAGATAAATAGCAGTTGCTGTAAGTGATACTAGTATGCTAAATTCTTATAAGTTTAATTGTGTAAGAACTATCATTTCTAAAATTAATTATTATTATACCTTTTTTTTTTTTAGTTTAAGATTTCTATATTGTCAGAGTTATAAAGTTCTACAAAAAAAAAAAAAAAAAAAAAAAAAAAACACTTACTGTCATTTTGACTCTAAATTTAGACAAAGCAAGGAATAATAGACTTTACTGTTGAATATGTGTTATATTAAATTTTTATGTTTTTATTTAAAGATAAATAAAATAAAACTAAATAGTTTAAAGATTAAGATAATGAAAGTATATATTTTTATTACCATACTAATCACTACTCTTTCTCAATTTATGCACTGGATTTTGCATTTTAAAAATCAATCTTTTAAATTTATAGTATACATTGAAAAAATCTATTATTTATTTTTTATTTATTTTTTGTTCTTCGAGCCTCTAGAAAAGTTTGTAGGCTAATTAAGTATTTTTAAACTTGTTAAGGCCTAGACTAAAAGAACATAGGTACCTGTAAGGTTTTTGAAACAGTAGTTAAATACCTTTACTTTTTCATTAATTATATTTAAATTATGTTTCTAATGCTTGAATAATCTGTAAAAAAAAATTGTTTCATTGTACTGTAGCTTTTGTATTACAATTCATAGGTGGTAAAGTTAACCAGGTTCAGCGTTTTCAAGAGGCATGTGAACTTATGAGAAAAAATGCTACCAAATTTCTTGATGAGAATAATACTTTAGAATCTTCCTCTTCAGAGGATGAATTAGATGATGCTGCCATATTATCAAAAACACTGTCTCATTATTCTGGTAATTATAATTATTGCATTTCACTGAGGTGTCTTACGGTAAACTTTAATATAATTTATGTGTGTTTATTAGTATTTTGTAAATATTAATCTATACAGTATATATATATATATACTGTAAAAGCACTTATTTTCGCGATTTTCGCGAGCCCATCGTAATCGTGAAAATTTAAGCCTCACGAAATACTTTTTTTTTTTTTTTTTTTTTTTTTGCCGCCTCAAATAATAATAAATCAGATATCACTTATCAAAATTTAATGATTTATTACACAGATACAAACTCTTTTATGACAACTTTCTTTCTTACAACTTGATTTTCTTTCTAAAACTATTTCTTGAATACTACACAACTATTTCTTGAATATAAAACAAAAATACAACTAATAGAATGCAGCTCATTCACTTACAATGTTTATACCAGCTTCTTTGAAGCCATTCAAAATTAATCCAAGGTCAAAGTTGATGTATAAGAACCGTTGTAAGCGTAAGTTGTTTTTAGAGGGATGGGGAGGGGGGTGGGCAAACTTTTCGGACAAAAAGAAATTTCTTAAAATGCCTTATGCAAAAAGGGTTCTATATTTAGGTACTATCGGGATTTTTCATTTTTCAGTTCTGTTCATATAAAGTTCGCGAAATCACAGATATCTTCATTTTTGTGAAAATTTCGGCTCGCGAAAATAAGTGCTTTTACAGTATATACCTAGTTGTGCCAAAAGCTCTGATAAAAAAAATTAGATCTTCAGCTGTGATACAAATGCAGTAGAAGATAAAATGATATTTTAAATTTCATCGTTAGAGATCGTCTGCAACATTAGACCTTAGTCTAAGAGGTTATTGAAGAATAACTGGCCATTTTCTTACAAATGAATTAAAGCTCCAAAAGCACCTTAAAGCAAAAGTACTATTGTGATGGTATGCTCATAACAATGACCAAAGAATTCTGTTTACGGACGAGAAAATTTTGATGTCGAAGAATCTTTCAATTGCCAGAATGATCGTGTATACGCAAGGAATGCTCAAGAAGCTAAAGAGAAGAAAAAAATGTGTACAGAGAACTCATTAACCGGCTTCTGTAATGGTTTGGTGGGGTATCAGTCATGAAGTAGTCATAGAGATTCCTTTTTGCGAGAAAGGAGTAAAAATCCATGGCAAAAATTTATCAAGACACTATCTTAGATCCAATAGTGAAAGTGAAACCCCTGAACATAAACTTGTTCAATGGATGTGACTGGGCTTTTTAATAAGAAAGCACTCCAGCTCATAAGACAAAGGCAACCCAGTGGCGGTCGAAAGAGAATGTGCCAGACTTCATAGAAACCAAAAATTGGCCTTCCAGCAGTACAGATTTGAATCCGCTCAACTATAAATTGTGGTCAGTGTTGGAGGCAAAGGTGTGCCATAAATGACATCCCAGTTTAAAAAGTCTTAAACAGTCTTTAAGGAAAGCAGTGATGGTAATTCTCATGGAAGTAGTGTGTACCTTGATAGGTAATTGGCTAAAGAGACTTAAAGCCTGTGTGCAGTAAAAAGGTGATCATTTTGAATAAAAAGCTGCAATATCTTAAATTTATAGGTAAAATAAAACTTTAAGAAGATTTAGTTTTAAAATTGATCACAAAGTTTCTTATTTTAATTTTTTTTATAATTGTATCAGAGCTTTTGTCACTGTTAGGTATTAAAGTTGAAAAATCTGTTAATATTTCAGTTAGTTATATTTTAAATTCACACTTACATTAATAATTAAAACTAAATTTGTTGAAATGTCTTTATTTAAAAGTTATTCATTGTGAAGTTAAACAAGGAAAAAATCTATTGTTTATTATGTATATACAATTTAAATATACCTGTGCATTGGTTTAAGCTTCAAATTATTAAATTAAATCAGCAGAATTTACAAAAGTATTATTTTAATTCAGGAAATTTTAATATCTACTGAAAATTCGAATTACATGTGCATTAAGTGTATCTTGTTCAAGAGTAGCTATTAAAGTAACACTTGTTTAACACTATATGTATATATATATAAACATAGTAAAATAAAAAATAACAAAAGATTAAATGCCACAAAAAGCCATAAAAAACAATAAGAATAACTATATTAAGCCTGTGAAGACTATAGTACATATATGAAAACATTTAATAATTAATAGCTTTAATAAAGTAGAAAAAATAAATAAATAAAAGGAAAGGAAAAAACACAACAAACTAACCGTAACATTTATTTTTTTAATATTATTATAAAACATGACAATTAAACGAAAGTGAATTCACGTTTAAAAAAGTCAAAAACAAGCAATGGGAAATTAATTTCAAGAGTTAACTAAAAACAATTTTAGACCAAAAAATTGGGAAATAAACTGTAGTTTTATCATCAGGGAGAACCATCTGTACAGTGAGCACATGAAAAATGCAAGATTTCAAACACTGGCTGCTATTAAAACAAACTAGAGGTTCCCCTATTATGCATTTAAAACAGTAAAATGAGTTAAAAAATAAGTATGAGTTCATAAAAAGTAGAACCAAATTAACAGTAATAATCGCAAAAAGAATCTAGGTCACATGGAGAAGAGCAAAACATTATAAAACAAGAGATTAGTTGTTAGCAGCTTAACAGTAGATCACCTCAAGCATCCATAGAATCAGCAAAAATAATCTAACCAACCAAAAGACACAGATAAATCTATTTTAAAATAATGAATAATTGTAGTAACTAAAAGAATATAGTAAAATAAACTAAATTAACATTAAAAAATAAAATGAAATAAAAATGATTTTATATTCTATGAAGTTCAGTATGATTGCAGTTACATTGGTTTAAGGTTACTTAAATAAATTAATAAAATTACCACCATCTGGTGTGAAATAACAGATTGTAGGATCTTGGATAATTCAAGAGAACTTTTTATAAGAATACTTACAGTTTGAGAAGATTACTGCCATCTGGCAAGAAATAATATTAAGAGATTGTAAATAGCTTGGATAGTTTAAGAGAGGTTTCTGTTTAGTTAAAAGTTACAATATAATGAACAATTTACTAAAATTTATCAAATTTTAATTAAATTATTAAAGTGGGTAATTAGAAGTAGAATTTAATATTTGTTAATTAATTGAATGAATTTTAAATATTGAATTTAATTAAGATGTTAAATTTATCATATTTTATACAAGAGGTTCCCATTCATATATTACAAATAAATTCTTTAGTGTAATAATTATGACTTTTTCGCTTGGTTTTTCAGATTTTTTCCCTTAAATGGATCCTTAAATGAGGAAAAAGACATTTTTTTTTTAATATATATTTTGATAAAATTTTAAATCGCTTATATTCAAACCATAGTAATTAATTATATTTAATATCAACAGATGATTTTATTTAAAAATTTATAAATTTTATAAGTAACATTTTATTCCATTTTGAAAAGATTACATGTTTTCATAAGATTGTAATATTCTTTCAAGGTAACAGTATACAGGGTGTCCCAAAATTAGTGACAAACTTTAAGAGGAGATAGGGCACATCACAAGGATTCAAAATTACATAGGGAACTATTTACACAAATGTCATCTTTAACCCTTTAAGAACCGGGTATTTTGGGGGTATTTTATAACAGATGTGGGATGTTCAAACTAGAGCTACAAACCTTAAGTAGAAGTAGATAATGGCTGAAGGAATGATGAATACATAGTAACTCATGACTGCAAACATCATATTACATGGTTCGTACAGGTGCTTAAAAAGTCCTTAAAAATTCTAGAAAATCCTTAAAAACTCCTTACTTTTTATAGCTGTTTCTAGGTACTTAAAAACTCCTTACTTTTTATATTTGTACTTTAAAAAGTACTTATTTTTCTCTTATAGTATTTAAAACTTCTAAAAATAATTCCTTTTTTTTTTTTTTTAACTGACAAACTTATGTTTGGAACGATAATAAATCTGATACACGTAACAGCGTAGCAACAAAGTTGGAAAAACATAATCGTCTGCTTTTCATGCACTACTAAAAATATGTACCACAGGAAAAATAATTTTGTAAACAAATGTAAAAAAGAATAATCTTTTATAATTACTTGAGGACTGACTAATCAAGTGATATGTGATGAGGGAGGGGAGGAAAAAAAAAAGCATAAATCTGACTAGGTGTTTTTCAATTTTCCTTTAGGAATTGGTAGTGCATTTTACATTATTTCGCAAAAAAAAAAAAAAAAAAAAAAACTTCATCAAGATTTTTCCAGTTAGCTGAATGCTGACAGCAGAGCTTAGTCTCTGAAAATTTGGAAATTAGACTCTGTGTTTGTGGAGAATCTTCGGGGCGTCATACAGGGTTGGCAAGGTTTTTCCCACCCCCGGTAAATACTGTGGTAAAAACCGGTATTTACCGTCCTGGGAAATACTATGTTTTTCCTACATGGGAAAAACTGATTATTAAAAACACAAATATAAATTCAAAGCAACCTTTTGAAAATGTTAAAAATGAGCTCTAAGTATATAGCTTGAAAGATAGAAAAAAAAAGATCTACAAAACAAACGATGGATTACATTTATTTAAATATTTACAGACTGTATACATTTCTCAATATTTAACAGTCATCATAATCATTAATCATATTCTTCGTCTTTTACATTGGATTTTAGCATCATGTAACAAAATACTAATTTAGAGGCTTTTTCTAAACCCAGTCTGTTTCTAAGTTTGTTTTGGATGAAAGAAAAGTTAGAAAAAATATGCTCCAGAGATGCTGATGAAGCAGGACATCCCTGGAGATGTTCCATTAATTGGAGAAAGTCTGCATCTATTCCAGTTTTGTTTAAATTCTTCCACCATAGTGCAGGTGAAATAGTGTTTATAATGTCTTCAGAGAAAAATGTCTTCAAAAAAGGTGCATCTTCTGACTTGAACTGTAATGTGTATTGTAAGTACTTTGGATTTAAAGCCTTCATTCACCAGTTTTTCCCAGTGGGATGGGAAAAACCAGTTTTGAACAGAAAAAAGCCAACCCTGGCGTCATATCACCTAAACGAAAATTGATAGAACGACAAAAGTCCGGTGTTCAGATGATTTTACCAACTTTTCATAAATTGAGGGAAAACCGTAAGCAGGACCATAAATTATATCTCTGAAAAGGGTTTTAACGATTCTTTTCAAAGTTGCTACATAAATCATTTTTGATGTTCTTTCATATATCAGTTGGTTACTTCAGGAAAATTGACAGACATCAGTTTTAGATCTTGTAAGTGGTTTCATAAAAACAGTTCTACAGATTTTCTTCAAATTCACCATATAAACATTCTTTTAGATATTCTTTCACATGTAATTGTGTGTTTCTGGTAAACAGATGAATTTGCAAAGTTTTGTGGAAGAACTGGAAATGGGATTGCAACAATGGTGTCTTAAAAACTATTTTTTTTATATATAAATTTCTTTTTAGATGTCCTTTTTTCATTAATACCTGATATTACTTTAGGAAAAATAATAGGCTTCCAGATTAAATAGGTTAATATACGATTTAAGAAATGAGTGCTTCAAGTAAACACCTCTGCTGATTTTCTTTGAAAACGTGCTATTAAATACATTTTAAATAAAAAACCTAGTTATTTACTTCGTGCATCGTTTTAGATCTTTCGAAACCGGGCACCCGGTCCTCTTCAGAAATGAACTTCTGTGCTTGAAACTTGAAACTGAGTGTTCCTCTGTTGATTTTTCAGCAGATGGCTCCATGCTCCGTTTGGGGCTACTGTGCCGCTGTCGTTGCATGCGTCATAATTCGTAGATATTTCGATCGATTCACGGTACATTGCATAATTATAATTTTCATAATCGGCAATTTTAGTGGTTTTGTCAAAGTCTATTTTAATATTTTGTTTATTGTGTGTTTTGGCCAGAGCGGTATTATATTTTCCGGTTTTTATGTTCGTTAATCCTAGTTTTAATCTTTCGCTTAGTAACACCAATATATGAGCCGGGTTTATTGTTTTCATCTGTAAAAGGGATTTTATAAATGCTTGCGTTTTCTAAAGGGGGGATAGGGTCTTTATCACTTCGGATCAATTGAAAAATATTCTTGTTGGGTTTAATAGGGATATTTAAACCATATTTACTAGCAATATTTTTAATTTTGCAGGCGGCTCCGCGATCGTATGGGATAGAATATGTAAAATTAGGGGGTGGTTTTTGATAACTGGGGATTTGGTCAAGAGTTTTAATTTTGTTTTTAATTAATTTATTGACTATTTTGTCCAGATATCCTGCTTTTCTGGTAAAGTTTTTGATTAGGTTTAATTCATTTTCAAGATCATCTGGTTCGTTGCAAATTAAAAAGGTGCGATTGATATAAGAACGGATGGTGTTGGTTTTATAACGGAAAGGTGTCCCGTTATAAAACCAACACCATATGTTATTTATTTTGACATTGTTCTTATTCAAGAGCCTTGGTCCTGTGATGGTAAAATCATCGGCCTTAGCGTTAAAGGTTTCAATATTTTTTATGACACCTTTTGTGATACACCCAGGGCTTGCATTATTGCTAGGTCTGAACTTTTAATGCCTTTAATCTTGTTAACTTCCTGAATAAGGATATGGTTGTGGTTAAAGTCAAACTCAATGACAGAGCTGCAAATATTGATTTTGTCTTTGTCTCTGCCTATCTTCCTTACGAGGAGACAGACCCATTGTCTGACTTGGCTAAGTCTATTCTTAGCTATTGTCGTTCACGCTTTAGGCTCATCTTTGGCTGTGATGCAAATGCTCACCACACTTTGTGGGGAAGTAGTGATTGCAACAAGTGGGGAGATGTGCTGATGGATCATATTTTATTTTATAACTTGTGTATCCTTAACAGAGGCAATGAACCTGCTTTTGTTACGGTTAATAGAAGAGAGGTTATTGACCTGACTCTGTGTAACTCTTTATGCTTAGGGTACATCTCTGATTAGAAGGTGTCTGATGCAGTTACAGCTTCTGACCATCAACTGATCACTTTTTCTGTTAAAGGCCTTTACTATGTAAAGGTTGCTAGGAGGAACCCGAGATCTACTGACTGGGGTTCTTTTGAAAAGCTTCTCGGGAAAAGGCCTTTCCACTTTTTCTGGTAAGTTCAATTCTACTGATGATATCGAGTTGACTGTTGACCAGTTGCAACAGATCATTCTCAATTCTTATGATAGTAGCTGTAAGCTTATGGTTACTAGCTCCCCAAGGCGTGTTCCTTGGTGGTCTTCTGAGCTTAGTTCTTTACGTAAGAAATGTAGGAAGCTCTTTAATAGAGCTAGGAAAGGAAGTCTGGTGCGTGGCAAGCCTATCGGGATGCCCTCACTACCTACAATAAGGCCATTAGAACTGCTAAGCGACGTTCTTGGCAGTCGTTCTGTGATGGTATTAATGGTATTTCTGCTATTGCTAAGGTAGCAAAAATTTTGACTAGAGATTATAGTCTAGTTTGAATGCTATTCGTCTTCCTATTGGTAGATACAGTGAGTCGAGTGAAGAGACGCTAGCTGAGCTGCTGCGTGTTAATTTTCCCGGCTCTGGTACTACTGATTGTGATAGGCATAGCTCTGTCTCTTCACATACTTGCAATAAGGACAGTTGGGAACTTGCTAAAATGGTGGTTACCCATGACAAGGTCATCTGGGCTATTAAGTCTTTTGAACTCTTTAAATCGCCGGGGATGGATGACATCATTCCTGTGCTTCTTATTAAGGGTCTTAATTTTCTTGCTCCTTTTCTTTGCAGAATTTTTCGTTCTTGCATTGCTTATGGGTATATACCTCAGTCTTGGAGGAATACTAGGGGGGAGTTTCATTCCTAAGTTTGGGAAGGATAACTACTTTGATGCCAAGTCCTTTAGACCTATTAGCCTCTCTTCTTTTTTGTTGAAAGGAATGGAGAAGCTTATTGACAGATACCTTAGGGATTCTGTTATTGTTGATAGGCCACTGTCTTCCTCACAGCATGCCTATCAACCTGGAAGATCTACTAATACTGCGTTGTATGAACTTTCCTTTCTCTTGGAAAAGTGCATTAATGATAAAGAAATTGCCCTTGTTGCTTTTCTTGATATTGAAGGGGCGTTTGATAAGGTCTCATTTGATACTATCATTCGTGCTCTTGACTTGAGGGGTGCTAATCCTATTATTACCAGATGGATTGCTAATTTGCTATCTTCTAGGTATGTTTGTGCCTCTTTTATGGGTACTTGCATGAAGGTTCATGCTAGCTCTGATTGTCCACAAGGGGGAGTGCTCTCTCCTATTCTGTGGTGCATTGTTGTTGACTCTTTGTTAGTCCATTTTGCCAACCTTGGTATTCCATGTGTTGGTTATGCTGATGATGTGGCTATTGTTGTCAGGGGCAAATTTGGTAACTCTGTCTCTGATGTTATGAATGGTGCTCTTCAGCATGTTGCACATTGGTGCTCTGATTCGGGCTTATCTTCCAAGGTAAACCTTGGAAACCTTCCAAGGTAAACCGAACCATTATTCGGGTTAATCCTTCCAAGGTAAACCTTGTTCCTTTTTCTAGGAGAAGATATCTAATTCTTGGTGATGTCTACTTCCTGGGTAATAGGCTGTTGCCTTCGTGTGAGGTCAAGTTCTTGGGTGTATTTTTTGACACTAAGTTGAACAGGAGTAAGCATATTGAGTATTGCTTACGTAAGGCCACAAAGGTCTTTTGGGCATGTAAGAGTTCCATTGGAAGAACCTTGGTTTTATGTCCTAGGGCTGTCCATTGAATCTACTCAATGATTATCTGTCCTATCATCATCTATGGCTGTATTTTCTGGTGGTCTCGGTCTAGATTGACTACTGTTAGAACTAGCTTTACTAGGTTGCAAAGGATGGTCTGTGTTGCTCTTTCAGGCTGCATTAGGACTACTCCAACTGCTGCCCTTGAGTGTTTGCTTGGGCTTCTTCCGCTTTATTTGCGTATTGAAGCTGAGGCTTTAACCTGTATGAAGCGTTTCTTGTGTCTGGGCTTGTGGAAGGATTATTCTAGACATCTGTCTTGGGGTTCCCTCATTTCATTTGTTGCTGATCTTCCTTCTTTCATTATGCCTAGTGACTACATGGTTATGAAATTTGCCTTTCATAAGCCTTTTAAGATCTTTTTTCTTTCTAGGGAGGATTGGCTTTTGTCTCCTAGTTGGCTTGATGACAACTGTTTGGTTTGGTATACTGATGGCTCTAAGCTTGGTTCTCATTCTGGGGCAGGTGTTTACTGTTCTGGGGATGGAACTCGGCTTTCTTTTCCTCTTGGAAAGTTTGCCACAGTTTTCCAGGCTGAAATCTTTGCTATCATCTTATGCTGTAAGGTGTGCTTAGACAGGGGTTATCATAATTTAACCATCCATATCTGTTCTGACAGTCAAGCGGCTCTCGTTTCACTGGAGGGGAGTAAGTTCACCTCTCTTCCCGTCTGGGAGTGCTACGAGACACTTTGTGAGCTTTCTTCTATAATAAGGTTAGTCTTTACTGGGTACCTGGTCATATGGGTATACCTGGTAACAGTGGCGTCGCTAAAAAATTTTTCAGGAGGGGGCAAACTTAAAAGTGCAAAATTTTAGAATATATATGTATCTAAATTTCATAACCTATAAATGCAAGTCGGGTTGGTTTAACTGTAAATGGCACTGTGACAAATTTTATTTGGCTAATCATTTAAAATCTAATGACATAATTTTAAAGCTTTAAATGTAATTTTTTTTTCAATAATTTTTTACTTATTACAATTTTCCAGGAGGGGGCAAGTGCCCCCCCTTGCCCCTATGTGCCGACGCCCATGCCTGGTAATGAGTTGGCTAGATCTAGTTCCAGCATGGCCCTGAGCCTGTTCTGGGTATTTCTCCCACTACTTTTAGGGCTTCTATCTTCAAGCTCTTTGGTAAGGAGCACTATAGGCTATGGCGTAATTCTGATGGTCAAAGGCAAGCAAAAGAGCTTAATCGTGACTATCTTAGTCTTCATCATAAGGAGCTTTTAAAGCTTAACAGGAATGGTTTGAGGAAGGTTATTGGCCTTCTTACTGGTCACTGTACCCTTAAGAGACATCTGAATATTATGGGTATCAGTTCTGATCCTATCTGTCGTGGTTGTTGTCTGGAAGAGGAGACTGCTCGGCACATTTTGTGTGACTGTGAGGTCTTTTCTGGTTACAGGTTTGAGCATCTTGGTCGGCATCTTATTGAGCCTTGGGAGCTGCAGGATATTCCTGTCAGGTGTCTGCTGAGCTTTGCTTCAGCTACGAGGCTTTTCTCATAAGGATGTGTTTGGGTCTGGGTACAATAGACCTCTGGTCGATGTGCCCTAGCTCTCAGTGTCCTGCTGAGGGCTGCCCTCCTTGATAAGTCATTAAGTCATATGTTATTTTAGGAAAGATGAAATTTTTAGGATCGGAAATAAACTTAGAAAAGAATGGATACTCGCTAAGCTGAAAGTGAGGCCGTTTTACAGGTAGCAGGTATCAAAGGTGGAAAAAAAACATATTAACTTACGTCAAAGTAGAAAGACTGGTTTTTACATATGTTATATATGATATTGTTATAAACAAATGTATACAGTTGCCAGACACCTCCTGTGGGCCATAACTTTTAACAGACACTTAAAAAGTCGTAAAAAAATGTGGGAACTTACGTCATTTTAGGAAAGCTGTATACTTAATATATATTATTAAGTATGATATTTTAAAATATTTTCCAATGAGCCAGACAAATCTAACGGGCCAAACATCCTCCCAGACTCAGTAAAAGTTCCGCTGTGCGAGGAAGCGCGAGAGCATTATTCAAGTCAATTCAATATTATTTATATTTAAATTTTATTATATTATTCATTTAATAATAAAAACTAATAATAATTTAAGTTTAAAAAGCCCGTTTTTTTAGAAGCTGAAAGTGAAAAGTGTGCTTATGAAGGATATTTGGGTACATCCTTTTTTATAAAAGTAAATATTATGAAATAAAAATTTATAAATTAATTTTTCTTATCATACAAAATATATGTGAATAATCATGTTTAATTATCAATTTCATCACCCTCGAAGGGTGATGGACTCATCATATCTTCTTCCAAAAAATCTTCAAAATTATAATCATTTTCGTCATCTACCTCTTCCGCTTCACTGATTGATTCATCTGTAACAAGAAATTGAATAACCACATTGCACATACCAACAAATATACCTATAAAAATAATTTACATTAAATGTTTATTACCTGGTTCATTTTGCAGTGACTCGCTAACAAAACTTGGTAGTTGATTTCCATGAAACCAATTAAAATTATACTGGTCATTTTCCATTACCCAACCATTATTTTCAGGACTGAAAGTGCTTGGATTTTTCATGTTTCATTTTTCATTATTCTAAATACTTGCAATATAGTTGGCTCGATGAAATTGTTGGAGTAATTCACTTTTACGCGGTGGCAGATTACTTGCGTCAAAGTTTTTTACACTTTTGCAGTTAAATTCTTAATTTACATCAGAAACTGTGTATTTATTGATAAAAAGCTGAAGTCGAGCAGCATCTACATCAATTACTCTTGCAACGTTATATACTTCACAGATGAATTTTTGTATTGTATTGAATACATTTTGTTTGGTGTTTTCATCATTAAATAACTCAAGCTCGCCAAGTCGAAGAAAGGCTTCTTGATACTCAGGTTTGCTTTGTAATATTTTAAAAGGTCTTTGTTTTCCTTTCCTGAAGAAAGCAGGATTGTGATCACATCATGTGGTAGCATGAAATCCTGATAAGCCTCTACATAAGGATGATTCCAAGTGTTCATAAATTTTAGTTAAATCAACATATCTTTGTTTGTTTCCGATGCCTGTAAGTATCCAAACATGTGAACTATCATCTTTCAAATGATGCTTATTGGCCAGCATTATTACGGCAACATCAGTATCAGAACATTTAATTACAATGTTCGCCTGAGCCTCGACATTGCATATGTGGTAAATAATTTTTGTGTCGGCTTCTTCATGCTGTGGAGATACAATGGTATTATTATAGACTGTGAACGAATGACATTGCTGGAAATTAATTTTGATCAGTTTATTCCCAATGAATGGCGCCATCTCATCAGTAGCCCAGTGTTGAATAAAGAAATGAACAAGTGCCTGTTTAAAGTATGTATTTCTCCAACTCTTTTGCAAAATTTGCAGGCCGAACTTGATCAGGCCCTGTTATATTGAAAGCCAGTTGTTTATATTCATGTCGTAGAGATCTTTCATAATCCTTAATTGAAGGAGTAAAATATTGATCAAAAATAACATCAGTTCTTTGTGCATTTAATTGTTATCATTTGTAGCATTTTTTGAAATATTTCCAAATTTTTTAGGAACATCTTTCATCATATGGAGTACAAAAAAGCCATCAATTATTAAAACATCTATATGCGGTGATGGGTGATGTTCAATGTTTTTTTTCTAAAGATTTCATCAAAGCTGATTTTTCAGTTTTAAAAATAGCACCATCAAAATGACACATTGATAAAGGCACTGGAGTTACAGGATAAGATAAAATTTTAGCAATATCGACTTTATGATCAATAGATATACCAAGCATACACCCAAATATATCTCTTTGAATACGCACTTCCTGTACTTTACCACCTATTTTGGTTTTTTTCTTTTTTGAATAATCTTGACTAAAGTTATCAAGTGGATTCTTTTTGATGCTCTTCTCAAATCTACTGATATCTGCTTCACATTCTGTGATGAACGTTTGACGTTTAGTATTTCCATTTTCTTCAATATTAAGCAGGAATTTTTCAACCGACTCAGATGCCGCTTTACCGGATGAAATATTTATTAAAACTTCTTTAGGTGTAGCTATATCGAATGGATTAATAAACTGGTCAAAAGTATTGATGAATTGTTGCACTTGTTTAATATTACTTGCAATATTATGTTTGGTCAAGTCTGCTGTAACATCTTGTTGCTTTTGCAAATCCAGCTCTTCATAAACATAACTAATTATTGTAGATCTCAAATCATGACTTCAGGCCCATCGTTGGTATGCTGAGAGGGAATTAGTGAACTGAATAATACCTGCAAGATTGTAAATTGTTTAATGCTAATAAATTTTGTTTCTTTTTACTTGAAAAGGAGTAATAAAATTATTTTTCTACAAAAGTTCATCAATCAACGTTGTTAATATATAATTGTAATTAAGTTAATGAAGTATGTTATTTTCAAATATAATTTTTTTCATGGAAAATTTAAATTAAATGAACTAATTTTATAATTTCTTAATTAAACTTACCACTGAAATAATTAATGAAAAAAGCCTATGAATCTATCAAATAATTAAAAAATATTTTTTTCAACACTACATACCTGTAAGTCTCCTTGCAGCGTCAGCACTGATTGTTTGTTCCAAAACTAGGTCAGTTGGTTGTCGTGAAAATGATTTATTAGTTCTTTGAATACCAAAGCAACCTTTTTCAAAATCTTCAAGCAAATCAGGATTATTTTCAGCAATATTTAGCAAATTTGCGCGGTATTTAACGGTCCATCGAGCATAATTGGACTGATTGCAAATGAAAAATAAATTAGTGATTTTTGGCAATACATACACCGTGACCAATAAGTTCTCATACAACTTTTGAAGCACGTTAAAAAGTTATACATATGTCTTGCTGTAGTCCCAAATATTTTGCAGGCAATTTAGTGTAAGTTATAAAGCTATTCCAAGTGTATATGACGTAGTAATTATAATTTTTCTTTAATTAGGTAGAATGAAGAAATTGAGAAAAATTGTGATAAATAAATTCGTCAAAGAAGAGCAGCCGGTGAAATTTTCAGAGACTTCAAAGCCCTGGGGGTGAAGAGAGATTTCATTTACAGAACTATCAGAAGGTATAATAAGACGTTCTATGTCGATGACAGAAAAAGATCTGGCAGGCCGAGGTCCGTTCGGACAAAAGAGGCTGCGAAAAGGGTCAGGGAAAGGATACGACGAAACGGATAAAGATCTGCTAGAAGATTAGCACGAGAGCTCAAAATATCGAATGAGTCAATGCTAAACATTCTGAAAAAGGACCTTGGGTGCAAGGTTTATAGAAAACTTAAAATTCACGGAGTTTTAGAGTCTGCTAAGATGAAATGGAAGCAAAAGGTGGAAGAAATTCTTGCTTGGCACGCTGGGGATGAATTTGTCTTTTCAGACGAGAAACTATTCAGTTTACAGCAAAGTCTCAACCCCGAAAATGACAGAGTATGATCAGTTTCTATTGATAACATCCCTGAGAACCAACATTACGTTCCGCGTTATCAAAATGTTTCGTCTGTGATGGTTTGGACCGCTATTTCCAAAAGAGGAAAACTCCCGTTAGTCTTCGTTGATAAGGGGTTAAAAATCAATGCCTAATATTATAAAACTGAGGTTTTGGAAAACGTTTTACTCCCAAATGTCCAGAGAATGTATGGGGCGGAATATTTCTGCTTCAAACAAGATGGTACCCCTTCTCATACCGCACGTGTGGTTCAGGAGTGGTGCAGTCAAAATTTAGCTGACTTTTTGCCAAAGAATGAATGGCTCCCCAACTTCCCCGATATCAACCCCCTTCATTATTTTGCGTGGTCATATTTGCTCTCCTAACTGAATAACTATAAAATCACTGATTTGAGCAAATTTAAAAATGTAATTCAAAAGATATAGTAGGAAATGTCAATGGAAGCCGTGCGTGCCGCATGTGATCGATTTCAAAAAAGACTTAAGCTCGTTAAGAAACTAAAAGTCGGAATTATTCCAAAGGATTTATTGTAAAGATACTTAATGATTGTTACTTTAATTTGATACAAAAAGTTTTTGTATGATTTATTTTGTGTTCTTGTAATAAAAATTTGAAAGTGTATGAGAACTTATTGGTCACGGTGTATTTGAATAGTTCAAAATCACCAGTGCGAATACTTCTTGATAAAGTTAAGTAATAATGCACAAGATTTATATAAATTAAATAAAACTGCGCTGTTTTGCCAAACTTTCCGTTAAGAGTTTGATGTTTGTAAATACTGTAGTCATTTAATAATTTATCAAGTTCTTCATCTTGTATTTCAAATGAGGACATTGGACAAGTATTCAGTCGTGTAACCTCTTCTTTCATTAAATCTGTGACTTTTGTATTTTTCAATTCTAAAAATGATTTGAAAGGTAAAATTTCCAATCCCAACATCATCAAAGGGTGAAGTCTCTTACATCTGCTAAAATGTTTTCCTTCAAGAAATCCATTTAATGAGCCTGTTGCTAACAAATTACTTTCAACCATAATATTTGATAAGCCACAATCATTTATAAATTTGCCAATAACTTTAAAATAAGCCATCATAATATGAAAAGGCCCCAAATGAATAAATAAATCATCAAATGTGGGTTTCTCAGTAGCTTGAATTTGTAAAGCTACTTTTGCAATAGCAAGATCGTAGGTGACTTGGATAGAAGGTTGTCTTAAATCTTGACGAATTTGCTGACTCTGTTTCATGGTCTCCAAAACTATTGACGTATTCGTAGGCGATGAATTAATAGATGTTAGATATGAAATTATTTGAGTTGGATTATTATTATTACATATTAAACTATTAAAACCAACCCACATTAGTACATTCGGGATCTGCAAAGCATGATTAATCATCCAAATTGTATCAATTTTATTGTATAATTTAAATTAACAGGTTCTGAATTTTCAGTATCATGAGCTGATAACTGCAGACTTTCTGTCATTTTTGGTCTCTTAGGGTAAGAAACTTCATCGAAAGAAATAGCCTCAAATGTCCTTTGCCGTCTTTTCTTCGTAGTCAAAGTTTCATCATCATTGGATTTGAATAAATTAGATTTTTCTGATATAGCTGGAAGATTACAATCAAAATTTTGATAAATGATACCAACCGTATCATGCAATGTATCCTTGCCAGTTCAAGTTTCCACAAATCGATCGAAATTGTCATAAGCAACACCGGTACTGAGATGAGGGGATTTTTGAATCATTTCTGGACATAAACTTGACTTTTGAATGGAACAATACGTCGCTTCTGTTTCTAGCTCTTCGATCCCTTGATAACTAATGCAGTGTCCATATCTATGAATAATATCTATAATTTTTCTACTGCTAGTTAAGCTCTTCAACGTTGAACCAAGCATTATGTGCTTTGACGTTTTAACTTTGCCATTGTGTATTCCATATACAATATCTTCACAATAGGATCGAACTTCGCAGATACATTTAAGGGTTTTCTTGCATTTTTGGTAACTTCCAGCAATGAGAGTAAAATAAAAGTCCAGCAAATCTTGTGGTATTGATACCTCTCCTTTCTTTAAATCTTCTGTAGAAATATTTTTAGGTAGTTTTTTGTTTTCACTTTGGACTACTGACCTTCATAAAATTAATGCAGCTTTTTGTATAATATCTTCATCTTTAAGCTTTTCAAATGATTGATTGTCTACCGCAGTGATGTATTTAGGAGCTAATATTTTTTTATTTTGAATAGTGAAAAATTTAATATCTTTATAAAATTCTTTTATTAACTTATCTTCTAAATGTTGTGCTGTGAAATTAATTAGCTTTTTTCCTCCACTTCTTTTAACAACATCGAGATAATATTTATGAAGATTTGTTAAAAAATAACATCGACCTTTTTCGATCACATTTTCTCGAATGAAAGTTATCATTTCATCAAAAGCTATGCGATGGTATTCACAAAGTTCGTGCTAGATACCTTTCACTACAGATTTAGTGGACGACTATTTTATTTAGGAAATTTTTTTAACATATATTATGATAAAAAATATTTTGATTTGGATAACATGCCACTTTATTACGTAATTCATCATAGTTTTCATTTTCTTGAATTGCATTAGATAAAAAAGTTTTTTTCAGTGGAATGTAACGGCAGTCTTTTTAATTTATGTTTTTTAGTTTTTTGATCACAATACACTCCTTCTCATATTTATAAGGACACTTTATATTTTTAAATAACTAACGTAAAAATAATTGTAAACAAGATTATACTAAGTGCACTTAATATATCTAGTATTCTAAAAACAAAAACGTTATAATTTTTTAATATAAAACAAAATTAATAAAAAATAACGCAAAATGTGTTTCTCTCCACGTTTTTAGATGTTCATAATTATAGGGACAATCCAGATTTTTTTGTTTTATTTAACTTACTAGCGGATAAATTACAGTTGACATGCGAATTTGTTAACTACTGGGGTAGATTAATTCATATATAAGCCTTCAATTTTTCTTGGACGGACATTACTGATAATTTCTCGAAAAAAAGAACGTTCAAGTAGTGAAGTATGATAAATGTGTTTTTTAAGTGGAAGGATAATTTCAATCCACCGAATTTCTAATGAAATTCGAAGGTCTAAAATTGCTGAAGGAAATGTGATCAAACATTGAACTGCTGGTTCGATAGGAGAAAGATCTGATGCAAAATCAGAGTTGTTTTACAGAGATCGAAGACTCATAATTCCTCTTACTGTTCTACTCATAATGATTGCTGCCGAATTTGCTCGTAATTTTTAACGAAAGGTTAGGGTCTACATTTATGCATGTTTAAAATAATTAATAATATGTTAAAATGAATAAAAAACCTGTAATAATCAATCAACATTTAATGGGGGAAAGAACGTCTGTGTTAAAGTTGAATAAAGACAATATTAAATGGTAAAATGTTGCATTTTCGGATGAAAAACATTTTATTCTTGATTAACCAAATGGTTTTAACAGTTTTTGGCACGATCTGAAGATAGCGAAAGACAGAGTAGATTTTTTAAAGGCAGATATGAATCGGGCATTTTAAAGGTGGATCTGTGGTGCTCTGGGGAGCTGCTTCTACTGAAGGCAGAATGAATTTAATAATTTTTTCTATTATTATGAACATCAAAAGAATATCCGCAAATTTTAAACGTGGAATTATCAGATTTTTGTTAGATTTTGGGGGGTAATAATATTTTTTTCAACAAGACTTACATTTTTGCTCTACTTTTAGAGCAATAGGAAATAGTTTGAAGAAAGAAACTTCTGTATTATTGCCTTTCCCATGGCCTAAAAGTTGAAAAAACCTTAACTTATGATATTAGAAAAGTGCATGCAAGTGGGAAGCAATTTTAAATAGTTTAAATGTATTAAGAATATCATATATGCTATATGAAATGGTATTGAAACTGAATATTAAAAAAAATGTATATATATATATATCAGAGAGAATGTCTGACTGTTTAACCCTAAAAAGAGACCCCATAAAATATTAATTTAAAGAATAACTGAAAAAAAATTACTAAAATTCGAGCTGTCCTTATAATTGTGACCACCTGAAAAATCATCTTTTTACCATATTTAAATTTTTTTAAGATAGAAAAACAATAAAACTTTTTAAATATAGTCTATTAATGAAATTCAAATTAATTAAAAATATATTTGTTTAAATAATAGTGTTCAGTGTTTCGTTAATATAGAAAAACGGGTGTCCTTATAATTATGAGAAGGAGTGTAGATACAAACTGAATTTACGGAATCGATGCTTTTCTCATTTTCAACTGGATCATCGGCTTATAAAGTTAAATAATTATTTTCTAACTGTACATAAGTTTCTTTAGACGTTGATGGTCCCAATTCAACTGGCCCAGGTATAATAATTTTCTCAGGTGTTGTAGTTAGCTCAGGTGTAGAATTAGTGGAAGACTTTGCAGACTGATTATCAGTAATGTTTAATAACACTTCATTTCCAGTAGATTCACATGTATAATATTTTTTCATCAATCCAGTAAAAGATTTATAGCATTGTTTGTGAAAACCCATTTCATACAGTTCAGTTGGTAAAACAACATCTTTGTATTTTAGGTTATGATGCTTTCTAAGTTGTAAAATGTTTTGACACTTTTTTTAAGTACCTTCCTTAAATAATAGTAAACTATCCCCAGGATTTTGGCAGAAAGCGCATTTAAATATGTTTGTCATTTTAATTAAAATACAATAATTTTATATTATGTAAACACTATAAAAAGTTTTAATTATTGTAACACTATTATTTACACTATTATTATAAATATTTTTTTTATATGATTGTTTTTATAATATATAATTATTTTTATATATTATTATAAATAGTTTATACTTATTTATTCACTTTTTTATTCACGAATATTAGGTTAGAAATGAACCAAAACATCAGATGTATGAACAGTCATTTCGATTGAAAACTAATTACACACTAACTCAGAGTAGCCACAAGTTGTAAGAGAGAGATATTCACGCGTCAGAGTGCATTTTACTTTATGCGCTTGAAAAATGCTCTTGCGCTTCCTTGCACAGCAGAACTTTTAACGAGTCTGGGAGGATGTTTGGCCCATCAGATTTGTCTGGCTTATTGGAAAATATTTCAAAATATCATACTTAATAATATATATAAAATTCAGCCTTCCTAAAATGACGTAAGTTCCCACATTTTTTTACGACTTTTTAAGTGTCTATTAAAAGTTATGGCCCACGGGAAGTGTCTGGCAACTGTATATGTTTGTTTATAACAATATCATATATAACATATGTAAAAACCAGCCTTCCTGCTTTGACGTAAGTTACCATGTTTTTTTTCCACCTTTGATACCTGCTACCTGTAAAACGGCCCCGCTTTCAGCTTAGCGAGTATCCATTCCTTTCTAAGTTTATGGTATACTACCGATCCTAAAAATTTCATCTTTCCTAAAATAACGTAAATCTGGGGTGACTGGGATCTCGCTCTACAATATTTGTGTTAAATAATTAGTTGCTACAAACGTCTGATTATTCAGGTCAATTTTATACCTTCTGTCCACACTATCTTTAAAACAAATTTATGTGTAATAGTAAGTATTAAAAGTTGTCTGTTTGTTACACACCAGATTTTTTCAGTATACTTTTTTTTATTTTCGCTCACTATTTATCTGTACTGATAAGTATAAAGGATATAAGTCCATAGTCTTGATTTCTTAGGAGACGAAAAATAAAGTTAAACTAACTAAAAACAAATCAGCAGAATCGATTAGGAAAAAGGGATTATGTTGGTTTATACGCTTTATACCATTCAGTGATTGTCAATCTTCATTTAATAAAGGGAAAAAATTGAATTAAATATTTATACCAAAGATTAATGCTAAATTTCTGATTTGAATCTTTTTTTACCAATGGATTTTCTCAAAGACTAAATGACATGGATTTAAATCCTTTATACCAATCGATAGAGAATTTTCTTCTGAGTCTGACTATGTACTTAACTCAAAATTGACATTTTTGGACTTAAATCCTTTATACTTATCAGTACAGATATAATATATAAGTATTGGATTCGTGAAATTTTTCAAACTCCAGTTTCTAATGGATTTAACCATTTGTGATGTCCCGAACACGATTTAACTACTTTTAGAAAATGTCTGCATGCATGTATCGAAATTTTGTCGACGCTGTATATCACAAACCAATGAACAAAATTTAACCAAACTTGATATTTAGTTGGACCTTTTCCTAAACTGGTGCTTATCATATTTCGGGATCAATCATTCAACAGGTGAATCTGCCATTCTTTTTTTTCTAAATTTTTAACATATTTATTTTTGTACATATTTAACATATTTATTTTGGCAAAATTTTGGATAAATATACATAATGAGGGATATTAACGCTGATTGTGAAATTAATACGAATTATTAATTATACTAGTTGTAAACTAGGAAACAAAGTGCATGCTTCTAGGAGTGTTGCTCCAGAAATACCCTTCCCTACACATGGAATGTGAATTTTCCATATGAGTATCTTTCGAAAGAACCTGTCAGTACCATTAAAGCGAATGGTTGAGCCATGGATTTGTTAAATTTTAAAACAAAATTATCATTCATTTTTAATGGGGGAAAAAAAAAAAGTTTTTTTTTCTTCTGATGTTGGTACAGAAGGTGTTGTGACAGATGTGTATAAGACACTTCCGTACAAGCTGAAAATAGTGGCACTTCCGTACGTGTCCAGGTGGTTTAAATATTACAAGTGTGTTTTTGAAAAATCTAGTGGCACTTGCGTAAAACATTTCTTTCGCTTTATTTGAGGGTCATTGCATTAAGGGATTGTATCCATATAATACAAACATTAAAACTTTTTTTTTTTTTTTTTTTCCCCCGTGTGTGTGTATCTGTGTAAAACTGCATGGTGCTTACTTATTTCTAGAACGTGAGTGAAATGATTTTAACACGTAGAAGTACAAAAACTGACTGAGGGGGTGCTCAGAAGCCTTTCAGAGGGGATAGTAAAATAAAATAAAATAATAATTTTAATTAGTTATGGAGATATTATTTAAAACGGCAACGCATGTCAATTAATAAACGAGTTAATTCGGAGCTTAAAAAACGTTTAAGAAGCGTAAAACAGACAAATAAATTATTGATATATCGGTCCGATCTTTACAAATTTAGTACCAAATGAAAGGAGTTAAATGAAATTTATTAGATATTTTATAGTATATGCGGAACGCTAAATTTTTTTTTTTTTTTTTTTTTTTTTTTATTAAGATCAGAGTACTACTTTTCTTTCAAATAGGAAAAATCTGATTCCCCTTGAATCTTACATAAGATGAATTAATAGTCTTTGATAGATTCTAAGCATTTACAAATACCTAATGAGGAAAAGTCTGAGTCAAGAATATTTCTTGGGTACAAAATTAAATTTTCTTTAATCTTATTTTTAAAGAAAAGGATAATTGATATGAAAACAATTAAAATACCTTATTTACTAGCTAATTAATTTTGGACACGCCGTGTCCATCATCAGAGCCAAGTAACTAACACGTCGTCGTTCTTCTCTGTTTACTTTGCCGGGAAACTCTTGCAGTCGTTGTTTCGCTGCACTTCTTTATTTTGTAGTAGTTGTTGCCAGGTGGTAGGGATGAGATAGTGCTCTCTGTCATTCACAGCATTATTGTTGGTTATAATTTCGAGGGCCTCCCGTTTTAGTGCATAGTTATGGTTATTGTAAGGGGCTATTTTTTTATGTTTATTGAGTTAATATTTATAGGGTTAATAGGGTCAAAACCCTATAAATATTAACTCAATTAACATAAAAAAAATAGCCCCTTATAATAACCATAACTATGCACTAAAACGGGAGGCCCTCGAAATTATAACCAACAATAATGCTGTGAATGACAGAGAGCACTATTTCATCCCTACCGCCTGGCAACAACTACGACAAAATAAAGAAGTGAAATGAAACGACGACTGCAAGAGTTCCCCGGCAAAGTAAACAGAGAAGAACGACGACCTATTAGTTACTAGGCTCTGATGATGGACACAGTGTGTCCGAAATTAATTAGCTAGTAAATAGAAAAGTTTTTATAAGGTATTTTAATTGTTTTCATATCATTAAATTTTCTTTTTATGAGAGAATTTTTTTTAAAATTATTTTTTGTTAAAAATAATCTTTTTCTAATAATAAAAGCCCTTGAAACTAACGATGGAAATGATGTCATAGCTAAAACAATGAAATGGAATAAAGAAAATAAAATTTTATCCATGGTTTCAATATGTGCACTTCAACTAATGTAAATAATGAAAATGGATAATAGAAAGAATTAAAAATGATGTAGTTATGCACATGAGATTTTGAGGTATTTTTCGTAAACAAGTAAAATTAAAGAAAATTTTAACATAACAGCACTCACTCCATTTCAGATGATAACAAACAACACATTGTTTAATATACACTTAAATTAAAAATTTATTTAGTTAATTCCATTATATTTTGAAATAAGCTTTTTCATAAACAAATAAAATTTCAGCATATTACATATCAGCGCTGCATTTCGGCTAATATACACAGGCATTTAAACAAAATTTACAATGTAACAGCACTACCTTTCGGACGATATGCTCAGGAAAATAATAAATGTTGTTATGCACATTAGATTTTGAGTTATGGCTTTTTTGGAAACAAAGAAAATTACAGTACAACAGCGTTGCCTTTCGGCCGATATATACAGAAATTTTAACACAAAAAAGAAAAATTCAGTGACAGATATATTTTGTCAGATCAAGGTCAGGCCTGTATGCACTATCATTTTGTTAAGTCTTTAATGTTCAATAGAAGCTGAGATATAGTCTCAAACCTAAATGGTGGAATAGACAGAAGAGTAGTGCTACCTTCTGTACGATGATCACCCAAATACGATCAGTTTATTTTATACACACAAAGTTTATACAGTAAATAATTCATTATTATTTTTTTTTTTTAAGTTACACAAGATAAAACTACAGTGAACTCTCGTTAAGACGGTCCCGTTTAAGATGGATTTCTTGTTATTACGTACAAAAACAGAATTCCCGACTAAGGCTTTTAGGAACTGCGTGTAATAAACATTGCTTTATATGTACAATTCATTCGTTAAGATGGACATTTATTTCCCTCAAAGCTTACATTCTTCAAATAAGAGTCGGTTCCCAAAATCTTTTCAAATTCAAGTTTTTTTTTTTTTTTTAACATGAAAAGGTGCAGTAATAAAAGGGTTAATCTCTTTCACTTTGCGCTATTACACCGTGGGAGGTAAACAAAATTGATTGACAGTGACAGTTGTGATCAACAATTTGTCTACACTTCTATTGAGGAGACATAGCAAAGCATTTCGTTATCGGTGGCAATTGTCCTTACAGCGCTGCAGTACACCTTTCCTCAGTTTATGAGAACTGTGGTTGCTCAATCTGGCTGTAGTCAGTATAATCGCATAATTTCTTATCGGTCCCTACGCCTACACTCGGAAAGTCTCAACTCCTGTTATAAGGGACTCTCGTTAATATGGACAAAAACTGCCAGCCCTTGATTATCTGTTTTAACGAGAGTTCACTGTATTTCACTGGAGCATAATAGCGCTACCTGTCATCCGATATACACATAAAGTTTAAGCTATTGCTTATTATTACTATTATTTGGAGGGGGGAGAGGGAAGAAAGACATATAGGTGAATGGCAAATAGTTTCAGGAATTGGAATATGACTCAGCATCTCTCGTCATTGATAAAGAAAAGAGATTGTTTTATCTACTTGCTTTTATTAGTAATTTATTTTTTTATCTGTTTTTTGGAAATGACAGACAAAAAAAATTCCTACTTGTTAAAAATAAATAAGTATTTAAAGAATAAAAATATTTTTAAAGACATTAATAGCATTTATAAGGACCATTATTGTTCTTGACTGAGTGAATAAATAATTGTATGCGATTTCTAGAAAATAACTACAGCTATTATAGCTTGCAACTTTCATATGCTTTAAGCTCATAACTTTGTCAGTTGTAAGACTACATGTATAAGAGGAAATTCACATATTTATGTAAGAGTATTTCTCTTCAAGTTTATGATATGAATACAACCCCTTACTGTTACAAACCAAAAATACAGCGAGTAAAATTTTGTACGGAAGTGCCACTAGATTTTTTCGAAAACTTATCTGTAATATTTGAAACACCTGGACTTGTATGTAAGTGTCACTAATTTCAGCTTGTACAGATGTCTTGTACGCATCTGCCATATAACCGTACAGAATTGACTACGCGCTTTCAGCATTTAATGTTATATTTAAAAATCGTCTGCATTCATGACGAGAAAATAATTTTAGTGAATAATAATTTAATAAATAATTTGGTATTGCAGGAATTTTATAAGATATATAGAAGAAAGTCTATGCTATAATAGCCACATCAAACTAGTTTTTTTTAATTAAACTTTATTAAGAAAGGATTAAGTTTTATATTACTTAAATAAATTACCTTAAATAAAATCCTTTTTAAAGAACTTAGCATAAAATTATTTTGGGTACACCGTACCCATCCTCAATACTCCAACATCTCCAACAACTATGCTCTAAAACGGGAGGCCATCGAAATAATAACTAACAATTAAGCCATGAACGACCGAGAGCACTGTATCTTTCCGGCTGTATGGCAGCAGTTACTACAAGAAACCGAACTGACTGGAAAGTGAAGTGAAGCGAAGACATGTAAGCACGACATCACGAATTTGACAATCAACAGAAGAACGACGTTTTTACACTTGGCACTGAGGGTGGGTACGGTGTACCCGAAATAATTATATGCTAAGTTCTTTAAAAAGGACTATTTATTTATTTATTTTTTTTTTAATGCTGTAATTTTTGTATGGATTCAAGATTTGTTTGCGAAGGCAATCAAAAATTTGCAGTTTATGCCACCAAGATGGCAACATTTATGGTGGAGATGAGAAGGGGGGAGGGATATTTCAGAGCGGGAATAAAGTTGAAGTATATAAAAAAGTATCATTTTGCTTTTTTCTTTCAATTGTTTTTGTGCTGCCCTTCATGCCTTATATTCCACTAGTTTCAACTTCATCAACTATTCTTTTTTTTTTTTAACATCTGTACTACACATAAAAAATAAAACAGGGTTCGCACTAAGGAAAAAAAATGAGTGGGATTCTCCCACTCTAACAAAAAATTTAAGTGGGATTTTGAAAATTTAAGTGAGATTTTTGAAATTTAAGTCAGTAATTACATTTTACAGAAAAAAAAAAGTATTTTCAAGAAATATGCAAATTACAGACAGGTGATTGCTGAAATTAGAAATTAGCTGAAAATTTTTCGCTAATATGATTGATTGGATGATTAGTTGAATATTGATAACATCACTTTCAATAAACTGATGACATAAACATTTATATACGTATATAGTTTTTATCTACATTAAGCATTTTCAGGATTTTTTCATTAGCGTAAAAAAAAATTCTTCAATATACCTGCAATAAATTTTATATCCACATGAAATCTTATTGAAATTTCACACCAAGAGTAAAACAAATTTTTCACACAAATATAGAATATGATTTTTTTGTATGTACATTAATCATTCATATAAAAGTAGCAGTAGCTAGTTCCAAACGTGAATAAGACCAACTGAGTACAGTGGAACCTGTAAAAGTGACCACCTTGGTAAAGTGACCACCTGACTAAAGTGACCATTTTCCTGACTAAAGTGACCATTTTCCAATTTTAAAGAGACTTTATATAGTGACCATTTTAGCCGGTCCCTTTAGACAGGTTCCACTGTATTAATTTTCTTAAATTGATTTGGAAAAAAATTTCTTACCTGAAAAATCTATTCTTCATTGCCCCCATGTTTACAAATTTGGTATAGATATGACACCCCATAAAGATTTAATTTAATTGATAAAAAATAAATAGATTCATTAAGTTCAGCACTAAAGGTCTAAAAATAATTACGTATGTCAGAAATATTGAGCACTTCTAATGCTTTATTGTTTCTAGAATTGATCATTGACCACAATCCGTATTCCGGAGATGGGAAAGGGGGGGGGGGGGAAATAATTACAGAGTAAGAAATATTAAACTCTTTCAATTCTACTTCTAGAATCTAATAAAGCAAGTTTAAAATGAATATTATAACTATAATTTATGTTGCAGATGGGTAAAGATTGGGAAACAAGACTTCTGCAGAACATTTCATTGCTGATCGCTAGATGGAGATAAATAAAGTGGGAGGTGGGCAAAAAATAATTACATGAGCAAGAAATATTTAACAATTGTATTTCTTTACAGGTTCTAGAATCTCATAAAGCAAGTTTGAAATGGATATTGACATTTATGTTGTGGATGGAAAAAGATTAGGAATCAGAAGTTTTTGTAGAATATTTGATCGCCCATTGTTCCATTTTTATTTATTTATTTTTTAACGAACGATATCCGCGATTTTTTTTAAAAACGGAAAAAATAAATTCGCGGAGTTCAGTGAATTAGATTAAAAAAAAAAAAAAAAAAAGATCGCGGAAAATCGCGGGAAAATAAGTGCGGGAAAATCGCGCATATGAAATTTTTTTAAGTGGGATTTATTTTAATATTGCGCGATTCTGTTAGCAAATTTGAAAAAACAAATTTTGCTCAAGAATAGTTTGCAGAGTAAATAGAATACACAGTAAAAGCTACTGAAAAATTGACAGCTAAAGTGTTCAAAAGTAATATAACTTTGTTATGAAATAAAGAGAACAGTTTAAAAACTAACAACTTTTATTAAATTCCATATCTTAACAACTTGTAAACGATTTCAACAATGTTATTAAATTCAACAATTAGTAAACAATATCAACAATATTAACATTAACTTAATTATATCTTATATTTATCCTTAGGCAACCAGAATAAAGATTAACCAGCAATCCTTATAAAACTTCAAATATCAAAAAACCTTCAACAATTATTTAAACTTTAGCAAAACTTAATCTTAACATATGTAAATTTAATTTCAAAAACTTAACAACAAACCATCCAACTGCTATAAATCTATTTAACTTCAACTTTAAATAAATTATGTGAAACTTAACAAATACCAACATTTCTAATTTATCTGAAACTTAATAGAAAAACTTAACCAACTTAAATTATTTCAAACTTAATAAAACACCAACTGCCATAGTTTCAACATTAATAGACTATATATATAAACGTTAAACACAACGACATAACCAACGGCGATATAATTTAAAGGTATTAACAACAACAAAAACTCAACAAGTTTCATAATCAACGGCAATATAATTTAAAGATATTAACTACAACAAAAATTCAACAAGTTTCAGCAATAACGTACTTTTCAAACATAACAATTTATTAGGAAAAAACGATGTCGGCCTAACGGCTGACAAACAGCATTATACCACACTTAACTATGGAAAAACAACTCACGTAAAACATACGACGACAACTGCCGATTCAAAGAAAACATCACCAGAGCCCAGACGAGAGGAGATAATGGAGAGGCAAGAAACATCCTTTAATTCAATATTGTCACGGCATTTTTAAACTTTTGACGCCCACAAAAATACTAAGAGCCATCGACTATTACCATGCTGCATTCAAAACAAAATAAAACAGGGAAACTGATGCAATGCGTAGTTCACCTCCTTGTCTATAAATAGAGCCCAGCGGATCTCAGCACCTGGCCAATGAAAACTCGCGGTAACAGCCGAACGCCACGCCATCTATTAGCGGCGATGGATACTACTCCAGATAGACAAGTAAAGCTTGCAAGTGTTGCGTGGATGCCGGTAACTACGAACTTCCGTTGATCGTGCTCTCCTGGAGAAATGTAAACAATACCTCCAAAAAAAGGATAAGCTCTGTATTAAAGGTGAGTAATAGGGTTTTAAACATTTTTAACTATAGTATGATTACCCAATTTTATACATAATAAAAAGACAATTTTTCCACATGTAAACAATGCTTTTTATGCAACAGCCTAAAATTTATTTCCTATGTTAATCAAGCCTAACACTTTATTTTACTATTTTTGCCTAACAAATTCTTTATATAAAAATTATAAAACTATCCAAAAAAACAACATGGAAATAATTTGACATCAGATTTCCCCCTCCATGTTGATTTTTTTCCCTTTTCACTTAAAAAAAATAAATGGTTGCCCAAGATTTACACAAGAAAATATTAACAAGATATAAAATATTTAACATATAACAAACCAATTTCCAACAAGACTTCAACATTACTTTGTTGAAAAACTCATAAAAACTTTAAGCAGCAAGAACAAACATCTGCTAATTGATAGTCCATGGCACAGTATGTTAACACTAAGTGGATGCTGCAAAAACTTCAAAAAAAACATTAATTGCATATTACATTTACCAAATTTTCACTTCCTCATTGCAAACAAAAAACTATATACAAGGTATGAATACATTTAATATGATGTATATACAATGATTTGACAACCACATAAACATTAACCATGCATGAGCGCTCATGTCTTACACCATTCATTCCAAAATAAATTAAAAAAACGTATACAAAACATCACAAAGGCAATGAGAAATAGAAAACCTCAAAAAAATATGGATTTTGGTAGGATCCATAAACCCGAAATATTAAACTTGAAAAAACTTAAATGGATTTTGATAGGTTCCATTAACCCGACACAATTTTAATTTACTAATTTTTACCCTTGATTTACTTTAAAAAAAACTTTATTAATAAATTTATTAAGATTAAATTTAGTAAGAGGCTTTGTGAAAGGATCTGCCAAATTGGACTGACTGGGAATATATCTAAGCTTAAACTGTTCTTCAAATAACCATTCGCGAATAAAAAATAATTTGACGTTGATATGTTTTGATCTATTATTTTCGATCGGGGACTTTGTAAAATCGATCGCGGGTTGATTGTCAGCAAGTAAAAGTGGGGGAGTGTGTGAACCAGGAATTATATTAAATTTAAAACAGTCTTCCAATATATGGTCCAACCACATCAACTCCTTCACACACTCGCACATTGCGACGAACTCGCTTTCCATAGTAGACAAACTTACACCCCTCTCTTTGAAGGTTCTCCATGAAATAGGGCTCTCATCAACAAACACAATCAAACCTCCCATAGACACAAAGTCGTCTCGATTCATCGCAAAGTCGGCATCTGAATAAGCATTTAAATTTGAGTTACGACATTTTAAATTCAATTTGAATTGCTTAGTATATAAAACATATCCCAAAAGTTTTAACAAGCCATTCCAATGAGGCAGACCAGGATTGCTTTGAAACTGACTTAAGATATTGACTGCATAGGCTATATCTGGGCGTGTCCTACTGGCAACAAATGACAAACATCCTAAAACATTCCTATATGGAAATCTAGTCATTTCGTCACTTTCTTGCTTATTAGTTGGACAGTCCTTTTTAGAAAATTTAACTCCTTTTACAATTGGGAGCGAAGAGATAGGAATATGAAAAGACTTAAAACGATCGGCTACCTCCTCGATATATGATGACTGAAACAATTGAACATCACCATTATCGTATGAAAATTCGACTCCCAAAAGTTTTTGAGTCTTGCCTAAAATCTTTAAGTCAAATTTCTGTCCCAAACGTTTAACCATGTCGTCAATTTAAAATTGTTTCTTGCCAAAGATGACAATATCATCCACATAGACTAGAAGAACAATAAAACTTTTAAACTTATATGTGCAATTGCACCAATTAAACTTTTCAAAACCCAAATCCAACAAAACCCGGTTCAATTCATAAAACCATAAACGCCCACTTTGGTGTAAACCATATATTGCACGATCAAGTTTGCACACAAGGTGCTCCTTCCCTCGTACTATATACCCAGGTGGTTGGCACATGTATATATCCTCATCCAGAGGGGCATACAAGTATGCACATTTAACATCACACTGAGTGTTAAACCATTTCAAATTTGACACCAAAAGGGAAAAGAAAAAACGTACTACGGAAAAATTTACTACAGGTGAAAATGTTTCATCGTAAGAATCGCCTTTAATCTGGTAAAAACCTTGTGCCACAAGTCTAGCCTTGAAGCGTGCAATGTTTCCATGCTCGTCTCTCTTTAAGGCGTAGACCCAGCGGTTTCCCAAAGGAGCTTTATCCTTAGGTAGCTCAACTAAGTGCCAGACTTTATGATTTTCCATACTTTCCATTTCCTCGTCCATAGCAATTTTCCACTCGTCATGTTGTTGGGATTTAATAGCCTGGTTAAACGTCTTTGGAACCAAAACATCTAGTCATTTTGCTTTCTGCCTACGTCTTTTCTTGAACTTTGTTAATTGTGATGATGGAACAATATTCTGATTTACTACCCCTTCAAACAAATTCCCCCCAGAAAAATCAAATATATCGGGATTAAACAAAATATTCTTATCTAAACAAAACCTCTGGACATCGTTAATCGACCTTAATCTCGTATTAGAGCCATCTGGATAATAGTATATGTCAACCCGTTTACCAGTAGGTCTCGGGACAGCTTTACGTCGCCACACAAGTTCAGACTGCAATCCAACAGGGGAATCGACAGGTTCATCTGAAACACCTTCGTCGACCTCTCCAGGCTCACTCTGCGCAATTATATCGACAGGATCAGATATGTTCTGATCTACTGGACTATCGGCGAGCAGGTCTAAATCGGAAGACGGGGTGCCCAGCACAGCTCCACTGTCCTTACCATACAAGTCCACACCAAAAGAAACATTCAGCGTTTCGATGATTTTATCCTCCTGTGGCAGCCAAACCCGGTAACCTTTAGTTCTGAGGGCGTAACCAATTAGGACTCCTTTTTGGGACCTGGGTGACAGTTTGTGCTGACGCCTCTGTTTAGGGATACCCGCATATACTACCAATCCAAAAGGTTTTAGATGTCTAACCGAGGGTTTATGACCAAAGTATAACTCGAAAGGGGTCTTTTTCTCACCTCTGTGAATCACACGGTTCCAAGTATAAGAAAAATAAAGAACTGCTTCGGACCAAAAACGTAGTGGTAAACCACTGTCCACCAACATTGCTCTAACACAGTTCATTGCCGTCTGGTTAAGACGTTCACAAACACCGTTCTGTTCAGGGGTGTATGTGTTTGTCAATTCATGAACAACTCCATTCGTATCACAAAAGTTCTTGAAATCGTCGTTCACAAATTCAGAACCGTTATCGGTTCGTATAAACTTTAATTTTCTCCCCAACAGTCTCTCAGCTCGAGCAATGTGGCGAACAAAAATAGAAAAAACTTCAGACTTATTATTCAATGGATAGATAGCAGTCCTTTTAGAAAACATGTCAACAATTGATAAAAAAAAACTTTCCCCTTTATATCCTTTGATCTTAATAGGCCCCCAAATGTCCATAAAAATACGTTCCAAAGGACCATCACACTGGGTACCAGAAAAAGCTTTAAACTGGATCCTTTTCTGTTTACTTAAACGACAAGGTTCACAAATGAACTTAGAAAATTTCAATTTAGGCAAACCCTTTACACCATTGCATTTACTAGTGTGAATCACAAGATCTGGACTTATATGGCCAAAACGAGCATGCCAGGATTCAACACTATTAGCTTTTACATTAAAGGCACTACAATTTAAATTATTTGAGATCTGACTATCACATTTGTTTAAGACTTTAGGATATACATTATAAACACCGTTATTTAATTTAGCAGAAAAAATCTTTTTGCCATCCTTGTCAAGTACGTCAATATTTTCCCCCTTGCCAGAAAAACTTGCCCCGTTAACGTCCATTACAGGACCAGAAATCAGATTTTTACGAAGTTTAGAGGAAAATAAAACATTTTTCAACATATATACATTATTATCAAATTTCAAATTAACAGAACCTTCCCCCTCAATGGGGAAACTAACGCCATCAACCGCAACGTATAAATCCTCACCTTCAATTGGTGTAAATTCACAAAAATATTCCACATTCTTACAGAAATGATGTGAAGCTGCTGTATCGAAAGCCCAGCAGCTATCATCATCAACATTGCTAAAATTAGCCTGAGCGATGAAATAATTTTTTGATGAAACATTACGGTTGACAGCTTTAGTTTTATTTTTATATACATTTGGAGATTTATCTATTGAAGTATTTTTATATTGACTATTAACAGGTTGTTTAGGTAAAGTCACTCGACAATTTTTACGAATATGACCAAGACGGCCGCAGCGGAAACACTTTACTTTACTTGAAAAATTTCTGGCATGACTAATGTTCTGCAACTCAACACGGTGATTTACACTTATATTTCTTAATTCCAAACGTGATTCCTCTGCGATCATTTCTACCACAATTTTCCTGAACTCAAAGTTATTTTCCCATCTGAGGATATACTGGACGGCCGACTCAAACTTAGCAGATAAATTCTGTAAAAATTGATAGGAAATGTAGGTATCCTCCATAGGATGACCCATATCTTTTAACTGGTCAGCAATCCTTGATAGACGTTGAGCATACAAGTTAACAGACTCATCAGGTTTCATTTTGCAGCTAAACAATTCATTTACGAGGTGCATATGATGAGCACGCGAATCTTTCACAAAATGCTGCTTTAAAACCTTCCAAGCTTCCTTAGGGCATGAACAATTATCTATTAATCCTCTATATTCAGGTGTTATATTCAAATAAATCGTGGATAAGGCTAAACGAGAACGAGCCTTGAAATCGTTGATACTGCCTTTACTTGCAACTCCCCCCTTCTCATCAGGCTCCGGCAAAGTTTCGTCACCATTGACCAAGTCCCATGCGTTTTTCTCAATAAGTACAAACCTAATATCCTTAATCCAAGTTGCATAATTATGCGTACTTAGTTTTTCAATTCCCGGCAGGATATTTAAAGCCATTCTCGAAATTCCAACTGCCAAAAGTTATATTTAAAATAGAAACGTCAATTGAGCTGCCATTCAGCAAAAGCCCATAACCATATGTTAGCAAATTTGAAAAAACAAATTTTGCTCAAGAATAGTTTGCAGAGTAAATAGAATACACAGTAAAAGCTACTGAAAAATTGACAGCTAAAGTGTTCAAAAGTAATATAACTTTGTTATGAAATAAAGAGAACAGTTTAAAAACTAACAACTTTTATTAAATTCCATATCTTAACAACTTGTAAACGATTTCAACAATGTTATTAAATTCAACAATTAGTAAACAATATCAACAATATTAACATTAACTTAATTATATCTTATATTTATCCTTAGGCAACCAGAATAAAGATTAACCAGCAATCCTTATAAAACTTCAAATATCAAAAAACCTTCAACAATTATTTAAACTTTAGCAAAACTTAATCTTAACATATGTAAATTTAATTTCAAAAACTTAACAACAAACCATCCAACTGCTATAAATCTATTTAACTTCAACTTTAAATAAATTATGTGAAACTTAACAAATACCAACATTTCTAATTTATCTGAAACTTAATAGAAAAACTTAACCAACTTAAATTATTTCAAACTTAATAAAACACCAACTGCCATAGTTTCAACATTAATAGACTATATATATAAACGTTAAACACAACGACATAACCAACGGCGATATAATTTAAAGGTATTAACAACAACAAAAACTCAACAAGTTTCATAATCAACGGCAATATAATTTAAAGATATTAACTACAACAAAAATTCAACAAGTTTCAGCAATAACGTACTTTTCAAACATAACAATTTATTAGGAAAAAACGATGTCGGCCTAACGGCTGACAAACAGCATTATACCACACTTAACTATGGAAAAACAACTCACGTAAAACATACGACGACAACTGCCGATTCAAAGAAAACATCACCAGAGCCCAGACGAGAGGAGATAATGGAGAGGCAAGAAACATCCTTTAATTCAATATTGTCACGGCATTTTTAAACTTTTGACGCCCACAAAAATACTAAGAGCCATCGACTATTACCATGCTGCATTCAAAACAAAATAAAACAGGGAAACTGATGCAATGCGTAGTTCACCTCCTTGTCTATAAATAGAGCCCGGCGGATCTCAGCACCTGGCCAATGAAAACTCGCGGTAACAGCCGAACGCCACGCCATCTATTAGCGGCGATGGATACTACTCCAGATAGACAAGTAAAGCTTGCAAGTGTTGCGTGGATGCCGGTAACTACGAACTTCCGTTGATCGTGCTCTCCTGGAGAAATGTAAACAATACCTCCAAAAAAAGGATAAGCTCTGTATTAAAGGTGAGTAATAGGGTTTTAAACATTTTTAACTATAGTATGATTACCCAATTTTATACATAATAAAAAGACAATTTTTCCACATGTAAACAATGCTTTTTATGCAACAGCCTAAAATTTATTTCCTATGTTAATCAAGCCTAACACTTTATTTTACTATTTTTGCCTAACAAATTCTTTATATAAAAATTATAAAACTATCCAAAAAAACAACATGGAAATAATTTGACATCAGATTCCCGCGATCCCGCACTCTAGCGCGAACCCTGTAAAATGTGTTTTCAACTTTATTGGATTAAACAACATTCCAGGATCATCTGGTGAGTAACTGAATAGTTTACTACTTTTTTATGAATTAAGAAAGATTGTTTCTCAATTTTCCTTTTTGAATTTGTACTTGAACTTACGAAATTTTATTTTATGTTGTGTTAGACTATAATTTTAGTTAACAGTACTCCTTTCCCTCTCTCTATATATAGGTACATTGGGGGGGAAAAAAAAAATATATATATATATATATGTATGTGTGTATAAATTATTATTTTACTTAGTCCTTAAAAAGTCCTTACTTTTCTTTATCATAAATGTGTACGAACCATGTATTAACTCTTTAAGGAGTAGATTCATTCTGATGTTTTTGACACTTACTTCCATGTATGAGTATTATCAACTGTTTATATGTAGTTTAATTTGTAGTTATTTGTAACTCTGCCTATCTTGTAATTTTTTTTATTTTGTACGATCTATCGTTTCACAAAATCATATACAGTATTCGTATTAATACAACCAGTTCTTTAAATACATCATTTAGAAACAGCAGTATTACTTTATACAGTAACAGCCGCTTAATAAATTCACTGGTTAATAAAATCAGCTGCTTATTCTGATCAAATTGTGAGGAACAGAATCAAATCAATGCAAACTAATTTTAAAACCGCCGATTAATAAAATCAACACCGCCGGTTAATAAACTAAAAAAAAAAAATCTCTTCAGCAGCAAGAATGTCATTTATGAACACTAAAAAAAAAAAAAAAATGTATTTAGACTGTGACTTTTTATTTATGGAATAAAAAAGAAAGTAAAATTCAGCAATCTCTCCGTTATCAACCTTTGTCGAAAATTTTACATTTAAAGCATACTTACAAACTAAACTTGTTTTAGTAACCATTTCAAGGAATGCATTTCTCGAATCCTGGTAATAAATTAGAAATTTGATTTGGTTTGCAAGTGATATATGTATATATATTATTTCTACAATATTTCTTTTAATTATTTCTGACAATTTCTAGTTCTTATTCTGAAATAACTGAAAAGCAAGAGGTTTACATGGAAAGATTTTAAATTAAAAAAAGAAAAGCGTGAACTTTTGGCAAAGAAATGATGACTTCTTGAAGGAAAGCATATCGAACTTGGGATGTGTTTAATTTACTTATTTTGCAGGAACAATTAATTATCTGCCAAAAGTTAAATAAAATTGTTTATTAATTCTATTATTTGGTACCTTTTGAAATTTCTTGCTAATTTCGGGGAAGTAATACCTTTTTCTCGAGTGCAGGAACATTTGCTGGATATAAAAATCAGCCGCTTTATAAAATCACTTTTTCTCAGGACAAATGTGATTTTAATAAGCGTCGGGTACTGTATTTTTTTTTTTTTATGTAATCATTTGCATGAAAAAAAATGTTTGATGAAAATTCAAAAACCACGCTAACTTAAAAAATACCAAAAAGCACCCCTTAACCTCTTTTAAAGAGTTAAGATGACATTTGCAGACATGGGTACCTATGCAATTCAAAGTCCATGATGTTCCCTATCACCTCTTAAAGTTTGTTGCTGTAATTTTGGGACACACTGTATATTGAAATAGCCAAACTCACTAGTTTTCAAATCTTAAAGTAAAAAAAAAAAAAAAAAATTGTAAGAAAATTATAAATATTATAAATTGAAAAATAAATATTAAATATATTTTTAATTTTTTTAATTCAAAGAAAAAAAATATGATTTATTAAATTTGACAAATTGTTATTGAAATGTGTTAACAAAATATTAAATTTTATTTATTAAGTAAGTAGTACAATTATTACTCCAGTCTTGTTTAATAAAATGGTCGGTTTTGTATGGTATACATCCAAACTTTTTGATAAGAGATACATTTTTAAATATTATAAAATTTTATTTTGTAAATATAATATATATATATATATAATGTTAAAACATTTCTTATTTCACATTTTTTTGTGAGAATTATACTCTGATTATTGTATTTAAAGAATTGTTAATATTTTTTTAAATAAGAAAAGAATTAAGGTTATTATTTTTCTATTTATAATTCTTCTGCAATATAAAAGAAAATCTTTATTTAAGTATAAAATATGATTAAAAAATTATATTTCAATAGAAATCAAAATTGTCTGTGAACATATTTGAGACATGAAGAATTAAATTATTGTGACATCCATGCTCTAGCTATACCAAGTCAGACCTTAAATGTTCCATTATGTTTGGAAAATGTATTATGATCATATTTATAATGCTGAAAATAAAAAATTAACAATTTATTTTCTCGCATTTTAAATCAAAACTGTTATTTTTCCAGTATTAAGACAACTAAAAATGTTGCCTACAGGGGTCGATCCAGGCAAAAATTTGAGTAATTCTGCTGACTCTTCACAAAATTCCAAATTTATAAAAAGGTCTCCTTCCCCAAATTCAAATAGACAAAAAGGACCCTTTCACAAGATACCTGTTTTGTAAAAATGATCATTTTATTTTTTTTCCCCATGTTTTCGGTATTATTTTTAATTAATGTATGTCTGGTTCAACAAAACTCTTTTAAATTGATAATTAAACATTATATACAGTGACTTTTAAAATGGAAGTTTTCATGCAATATATATGTATATATATATATATATATATAATGTGAAAATATATAAAAATTTTATGGAAATATTTAAAAATTTTACATTTTTTTTTTTTTTTTTTTTTTTTTTTTTTTTTAACAAAAATGAACCCCAAAAATTAAAACCTGAATTGATTCCTGGTTTACTAGATGTTAAGCAAATACTTAAATAATTATAAGATAAAAAGAACTTTTTATATACCATGTTTTTAAATTTTTTGTTGAATCATATAAACTTGACAATTCTGTGTATTAATAAAATAATTTGTAGAAATGATACAATAGTGACAATAAAATATGTGAGGATAAAAAATAATATTTAAGCAATATTTAAGCACCACAGCTCAGTAAAAAAAAAAAGAAAAAAAAAGTTTTAAAAATAAAATATTAATCCCTTTAAAGCAACATATATTAGCATCATGAACTACATTAGTACTTTATCAATGTATAGAAATTTTTAAAGTTATAATGACATCAATTTTCGTGAGATTCCTAATTTAACTTTTTATAATTTTTTAATGTTCATGCTTAAGTATTTATTTTCCTGTCGAAAAAAAAAAAAAAATGAATTTTTTTGGCAACAATTAAATTATAGCTAATATTTAAATTGCTAATTTTAAAGCTATTAGTAGGATTTTCATATTTTAATTAATTAAGACTATTAAAAAATCGGGCTTTGAGGTATTGCATTGTCATTGTGTTTTGAGCTGTTGTAAAAGTTTCAAATATTTAGCTAGTCAGGAAATTAGTTAAAAATAGATTGCAAAATTTGTACTGGACAAATAAACAAACAAGAAAGCAAGTTAATAAAAACATGGTAAAATATACAATTTAGCTGATCAAGAAAAAAAAAAACAAGAGTTGCTTTTATCTTGAAGGTAGTAGTACGTGTTTTTTTACACCTGAAAAAGAATTGTCATGTCCTTTTGAATCTGGTAGTGCTTACATTAATTTTATGGTGTATGAAGAAGTTTTTAAATTTAAATGTGAATTTATTTAAATTTACTTAGCATTAATTGTAACCACAACCAGCTAGTTTACTGTTTTTTTTTTTTTTTTTTTTTTCTTTGTTATAAAATTGTATTGACCTTAAATGTTTTTGCATTAAATTATATATGTACTGCTACATACGTGATATTTAAATTACCGTAATTTCGCGCGTATAGTCCGTGGACTATGTGTGTTTAAAAAGCAATTTTTTTCACCCACGGACTATACGGTGGTGCGGATTATCTGCTAGTTATTCACAGTTCAAATCCTCAAAATCAGAATTAAACATGCGAATACTACGAACTGCCGATCAAATATAAACATAAACAAAAGAATAAGACACAAAGAAAACATCGTATCGGTAGCGAACCATGGAGCATAAAGCAAAAGATCACTATTATGATAGCACGCTGCTGAATATTCCTGTACTGTTATTTTTTAAATTATATTCGCAAAATATCGTCGAAGTTTTACTGCTGAGCAATACCAATGACAAACTTTGAGATAATCTTCCAAAAAATATATCTCCTAGTGCTGAATCACATACAATCAGCCATACTGCATTTCTAGTAGGAAAGACAGGTGACACGCAAGCGCGTCCCATCATCGACTGTCCCAGATACGAGGGTATCCATGCAGTCCCGTCTCAAGATGACCCAACATCGTGCAGGCCTTAGCCGCTACGACAGCAACATACCAACTTCGCGACAGCAGGGAAGTGGCCCAGGTAAGGTTCGGCAATCAGCTATACAAGGCTCATGTCGCCCCTTCGGACCAACCGGAGTTAGTCAAAGTTGGGGCTGAGGGCCCTCGTAACTGGCCGACCTCGGTTTGGCGGCCAGAAGGCTTGTTTACCTTCTGAGGACGACACAGGGCCGTCCACAAGGCCCGCTCTCCCAACGGAGTTCACCACTAGCCGATACGCACATTCATGCCAACTAGGAAGATCTGCAGCCGCTTCCCATTTTTGCTAAGCCTCCTTGTACTGCCACTTGGAAGGCCCCACCCAGGACACCTGGACAGCCCCTGTTTGCTCGGGCCATCACAACCCTATGTGAGCACCGATGTCCGCCAGGGTAGTCCCGCCGTCCGGTCATGCACCACCAGCCAGTTAAGACAAACCTCCTCACACCACGTGGAAAAACATCTCCCCGAATCGCTCATGCGGGCACTACAACTCGTTCGTGCGATTTAAACAAAGTTCCCTTTTTGACAGTCCGAATTGGCTGTTTTGAATCAGCGCTTCTACCTCCGGTAGACAGGGAGCACATGCTCCCCCTTCTCTCCACACCGCACCAACGCCAACCGTCTCACCAACTCGTACTCACCGTCACACCAGCGCACACTTGCCATCACGCCAACTTACCAACTCACACTCGCCATCACGCCAACATACCAACTCACACTCGCCATCACGCCAACTTACCAACTCACACTCGCCATCTCGCCGTCACTCTTCAACTTCGTTACACCATAACGCTCACTCCACTTCACCATCAAACTCTCATCGTCTCACCGTCTCACTTACCAATCGAAGAGACCTCCTTGGAGGCTCTACTGGGGCGTCAGGCTCAGACGCTTCGAGAATCCGTCGTCCACCACCAAGCGGGTTAAGCGCCCAGTCAAGGAGATCCGTCATGATGACTGCGATTCCTTTCCTACAATAGTAGTCCAGGCACAAATCCCGCCGCGTTCGAAGGTGGTAGTTCGGCGGGAAGTAACGTTCCCTAACCGACCGCCACCGTGCGCACTCTAGCATCACGTGCTTTACCGAGCTTGCACTGGCCCCGCAAATACATGCAGGGTTCTTCTGAAAGAAGCGGTGCTGGTGAACTCCGAATGAACCATGTCCGGTGAGGACCTGATTAACAAAGAAATCTCCCTGCACTCTTCTACTGCTCACTTTCGGAAACACTTCATGCGTGAACCTACCCTTCGTGGAGCCATCCCAACGACACTGCCACCTATCTATGAGGCGCCTAAACAGGACGCCTCTTGCACATTTCACACTAAGCTTGACTGGAAGATCTATGTCTTCACGTGCAGTTGCCACCTTAGCAGAACCATCGACCAGTTCGTTAAAGTGATGACCCACATGGGCTCGGATCCAATGCATCGTGATTCCTATCCCACTACTCTTAATCAGGTCCTTGGTCTCAGCAACCGTCTTGTGCCTAGGCTTCAGACAGTTAAGCGCTTGCAGCGGCGATCTGGAGTCAGAGTAGACATCCATCTCACTGAGCCCCGACTCCATAGCATCTCTGATGGCTTCCCTGATCACTATGACCTCCGCCGTGAAAACAGAGCTATGGTCGGTAATCCGGAATTGGTCTTCCGAGACGATCTCTCCCCCAGAGACCCGCAGGAACGCGCAGCCAACCCTGCCGTCCTCCATCTTCGAGCCATCCGTGTAATAACACGAGGCTGATTTGGGCGTTTCGTCTCGAGTCCAAGGCAGTCTCCAGAGGTCTTCACGTCTCAGCTGATATCTCCAAGTCTCTACCGTTTCCGGCGTGAGATTGGTGTCTTCAACGCCTTCACCCCATCTCACTAAGCCTGTATACAACTGCTCAAATTCCGCACGGAGATGCAGAGGTGGAATCCCTGCAAGCACATTCAGTGCGTCACTTGACACCGTGCGGTAGCATTTCGTCACACACAACAACAGATTTCTCTGTATGGTGTTGAGCTTGTTATTCAATTTCACATGGTTGGTGAACCAAACAGGAGCCGCATACAGTACTATTTTCTCAGCGACGGCCGAGTAGACTGCCTTCCGAACCTTAGGCTTCAATCCCCAGTTAGCACCCGTGTAGCACATCAACTTGTATTGAAGCTTTGATGCCTTCTCCTGAACATAGTTCAGGTGAGGCATCCAACTCTGAGCAGCGTCTATCAGCACTCCAAGGTATCTTATCTCGTAACTGAAGGACACCTTGTGTCCCTTCATTCGTATCGGCCACGAAGGCGCGTATTTCATCTTCCCAACAGCCGGAATATCCGTGTACAAACACTTCTCATAGCTAAACTCCAACTGCACCGTATGTGCCCACTCACATATCTCATCCAACACTGGGTTTATAATTCTGTTGAATTTATAAACCCGCTCCTCTCTCGCCATCAGGAAGATGTCGTCAGCAAAAGCCTGAACCACCAAGTCTGGAGTGGACTGAAGCCTGCTCAGCAATTCATTCACGAGCACCAACCAGAGAATCGGCCCTAGGCATGAGCCCTGCGGAACGCCAACATTATAGCTGAACTCCCCTGCGTTCGAAAGTATGGACCTGTCCCTAAGGAACGAGTCCACGAGACCCAGGAGGTCCGACGGTACTTCATACTCCACCAGGAGGCGGAGAATTTCCGTACGCCGGGCACTATTGAAAGCGTTCTTAATATTATAAACTAAAAGTCCATGTTTCAAATAATTTCTATTAAGCAGATTAAATACAGTGGAAACATTAATATTTAAATTTTAAGGGTTTCAATAGAAATAACCCGACCAGTGTTCAACTATTATAACACATTAAAGACCAAAGTTTTAACAAATAAAAACAACTTTATTCAACAAGATATAATGATATATTAAGATTTCAAATTTATAACAAGAACAAGATTACCTTTTACAGGTGTTGAGCTAGGCATATTGATAAACGCAATGAAAAGCAGATGACAATACACTTCAAGAAACGTCGCAGAGCCTCCGCGATCGCCTGGTTGATCAGCGGGAAAATACGATGAAGAAATATACTTCCGCGATCGCCGGGTTGATCAGCGAAAGTAAAACAAGACGAAATAACACAAAGTTGAAATGAAGACAATTACGTTCATCCACTATACACTTCAATTTAGAAACTTTCATTTAACTTTTAATTAACTTTTTTTTTTTTTTTTTTTTTAAATTTCAAACTTGAACAAACGCCACTTAAAAAGCGGCTAAACAAATTTAACATCATTAAACTAGCAAATGTAACGATCTCGCCTCAAAAGGACGTCAATTATCAATTCAATTCAAAAACTTCCATCATCCATGAACGACGGAAAATTTAACCTTTAACAAGGAACAATTTAACAAACAGAAACTTAACATGTGTAAAATATTAACAACTTAACAACGGCAGCCATCATTTCTTAAAAAAAAAAAAAAATGCAATAGCCAAAGAGCATTAATAGCTTAGCAGGAACGATACTATAAGCACATACATCGTTACTTGGCCATCAAGCTACTTACACAACTCATAAACTACCGCTTCATATCTAATTGAAGACTAGCTGGCCATTGCTAAACACTGCCGATAACTGCCCTTTAACACACGCATCGCGATCTTTTTATACTGACTGCCAAGTCAAAAATCTACATATAAACAATGCATTACCATTGCCACTCAACAGTCAAAGTCAAAAATACAATTTATCATAACTATTTTAATAGAAGTGGCAACAGCAAAAATTAAGAAAATTATGCAGAGCAAATTTGGCAATGGCAACAATGTAAACAAAACATCGTTAGTAATGGCGCGATGTAAGTAAAAGATGGCTGACAGAGTTTAAGTAAAGAAAACTTTTAAATTCAAATAAAAGGTAAGTTAACAGTTATATAATAAAGGATAAGCATTTATATTCATAAAATTAACTATTTTTATGTGCGAGGACAATTGATAGATATCAATGCCCCCCACCGCAGCATACATAAAAAAATTTAATTAACAAAATACCATCATGAGATTCCCCACAGTCCATAGGAAGTGTCACAAGTGATATAATAAACTAATTACCATGAAGATTACCATTGACAAAAACTTAGATTTTCAAGTGATGAAATACAACTCCTCACCCTGCAGACATGCTAAAGGAAAAGGCGATATGAAAATATACATCATATACAATATTATATACAGTTATATTATGCAATTCAATTTTATATACAAGAGATGAATATATATACAATATATGAAAAATTATGAAAAAATGAATATATATACATAATGAACAAATACGCAAGGCGCCTCACGATTTCACACACACATTCACACAATGATAACATAATAAAAAAATTATGAAAAGCATCTACAGAGCGAAGAAATTTATTCAAACACAAAAGATTTATATAAAGATCACTTTTATAAATTTTAACAAATCACTTTTTGTCAACGGCTTCGTAAACTGGTCGGCAAGATTTAATTTAGAGGAAATATATTCAATATGGAATTTGCCCTCATCAAACCAATCCCTTATAAAAAATAGTTTAATATTAACATGACGCGTGTGGAAACTCTCAATCCTGGACTTTGTAAAACGTATTGCAGCCTGATTATCAGCATATAGGGTAGGTATTTCAAAATTATTTTCTATCAGATTTAAATTAGAACATTCACATAAAATATTATAAAACCAGTCCTGCTCACGAACACAATCACACATAGAAACAAATTCTGACTCCATCGTTGATATGGTAATCCCTTTCTGTTTATTAGTACGCCAAGAAACAGCAGCACTATCCAAAAGAATTAACTGGCCACCCATAGAAACATAGTCGTCCCTATTAGCGGCGAAGTCGGCATCAGAATAAGAAATTAGTTTAACCTGTGTGCATTTAAGATGTAGCTTATATTGACTGGTGAATTTTATATATCCAAGAAGTTTAAGTAAACCCTGCCAATGTTTAATACCTGGATTTTGTTGGAACTGTGAGAAAATGTTAGTGGCATATGCGATATCGGGTCTAGTACGGTTTGAAATGAAAGAAATACAACCTAAGAGATTTCTGTAAGGTAAATGAGAAGCTTCATCGATGTCTTCTTGAATAACCGGACAATCACTTTTTGAAAATCTGATACCTTTAACAATAGGTAAGGAGGAGATAGGTACACGGTGATTTTGAAACCTCTTACTGACTTCGTCAATATATTGATTTTGGTGGATCAAAACTCCTGTATCTGTATACTCAAACTCCACACCTAACAACTTGCGTGTGATACCCAAAATTTTCAAATCAAACTTTGATTTCAACAAACTTAAAATGTCATTAGCTTGAGATTCAGTCCTGGCAAAAACAACGATGTCGTCAACATAAACCAATAAAACAGAGAAATCATAATATGAATATGCACAGTTACAATTTTCAAATTTATTAAAACCAAGTTCCAGCAATACTTTATTTAATTCATAAAACTATAATCTGCCTGACTGGTGTAATCCGTACAGTGCTCTATCCAGCTTACAGACCCAGTCTTCTTTACCCTTTTCAGTAAAGCCAACCGGTTGCCTCATGTAAATCTCATCCTTTAAGGGAGCATACAGATAGGCACACTTAACATCGCACTGTACATTAAACCAACCATAACATGAGACTAAAAGAGAGAAAAAAAATCTAACAACAGAAAAGTTTATAACGGGCGAGAAGGTCTCATCATACGATTCGCCCTGGATCTGGTTGAAACCTTGCGCGACCAACCTGGCCTTGTATCTGACAATGTTGCCAGACTCGTCACGCTTTACTGTGTAAACCCAGCGGTTTCCCAACGCAGTCTTGTTCTCAGGGAGTCTCACAAGATGCCAGACACCTCTCGTGGCCATACATTCTAACTCTTCCAACATAGCCCCATGCCATTCATCAGATTGTGCAGATTTTAAAGCCTGTTTATACGTTCTCGGGACCACCACATCTAGTCAACTAGCCGTGCTGGACGCGGAAGGTATAACACCAGGATTAACAACACCAGTAAACTTATTAAACTTGGAAAAATCAAAATCAGCAGGGTTAAAAACAATATTATTTAAATTACAAAACTTTTCGACATCATTAGGTGACCTTTGACAACACCTTTTACCCTCTCCATCAGGATAATAGTAAATATCGACCTTTTTTCCCTGAGGTCGAGGCACAACCTTCCTGTACCATACGGGATTGGTCATCCAGTTAGGAGAAGCAGTCTGCGGAGTAACTTGAGGAGCAGGAGAAACAGGAGAGACGGCTGGGACGACAACTTCAGTCTCGCTGGGCAAGACCCCAGAGGTACCAGGCTCCGGACCAGGAAGAAAGTACCGGTCAACGGGCTGTGGTTGTTCCTCTGGGACAAGCACCAACTCAAAAGAAGAGTCGCCCATCACCGCTCCACTGCGTAGAACATCACCGCTTTCAACAAAAGAAACATTAATGGTTTCCACAACCTTCCTCTCGTCTTCTAACCAGACCCTGTAACCACGGGTACACAAGGCATAGCCCACAAGGACACCACGTTTTGATTTGGAGTCTAACTTGTGCTTACGTCTAACCTTTGGAACACCCACATATGTCAACGTACCGAATGGTCTTAAATGTCGAACAGAAGGTTTATTTCCTGAATAGAGTTCAAATGGAGTTTTAGAGTTCCCACCGTGACAAATCCGGTTCCACGTATAATTAAAGTGTAAACAAGCTTCAGGCCAGAAATCATCAGATAAGCCACTGGATTTTAGCATAGCCCGAACACAGTTCATGATTGTTTGGTTGAACCGCTCACAAACTCCATTTTCTTCTGGCGTGTAAAAATTGGTCAGCTCATGATTTATTCCATTTTCTCTACAAAAACCCTTAAAAGAATCATTATCAAACTCTTTGCCATTGTCAGTTCTGATCGACTTCAACTTGGTTCCCAAAAACCTTTCGGCCCTCAAAACATGTCTCTTAAAAACCTCAAAACACATAGATTTTTCCTGGATAGGGTAAACGGATGATCTACCAGAAAAATCATCTATTATTGACAGGAAAAAACGTTCACCTTTTTTACCAGGAATTTTAATAGGACCCCAAGTATCCATAAAAAGTCGATCTAAAGGTTTTTTGGAAGAAGAATGACTTAAAGGTTTAAAAGAAATACGATTTTGCTTACTCACATGACAGGGATCACAAAAAAAATTATCAACTGATTTTAAATTGGGCAGACCTTTTACAGCAGAATTACGGATAGTATTAAAAATTAAGTCAGGGCTTAGATGATCAAAACGAAGGTGCCAGGTATCAAAGTCTTTTATATTAACAGGTTTTATTACAGGAAAAGCTGAAATTTCAGTATTATCATTTAGATTTTCATTAGAATTCTGCCCCCCATTCAATTTAACACTGTGCTTATTTTTAATTACTTTTGGAAATGTATAATAAATCCCGTCATGGAGTTTAGCAGAGAAAAGGAAATCACCATACTTGTCGACCACGTTTATTTTGCCGGCCTCACCAATAAATTTAGCACCACCCTGGTCGAATCTAGAACCACTCAAAAGATTTTTCCGCAAGTTCGGCGAGAACAAAACATTCCATAATTTAATAACAGTTCCATTAAAATTCAACTCCACCTCACCCTTGCCAGTAATGGGAAAAGTGACACCATCAACAGCCACGTGTAACTCATCACCAGAAATTTCAGAAAAATTACAAAAGAAAGATTTATCTTTGCAGAAGTGATGAGAGGCCGCTGTATCATAAGCCTAGCTTCCCTCTCTATCAAAACTACTTAAATTTGCTTCTGCAATAAAATTTTGAGCTTTAGGAGTTTTATCACGTTTTGACTGTTGACTGGAGCCACCCCTCTTAGAAAAATTACTTCTGAGTGGTTTTTCCTTTGCAGCTAGATCATTATTTAACTTAACTTTACAATCTTTAATTACATGGCCTTTTTTCCCGCACCTCCAACAAGTAAAAACAGGCCTGCGTTTAAATTTTACATTTTGGGCCTCAATAGAACATTCCGTTCTACTTTTATCAAAATTTCTAAGTTGAAGGCGCGTTTCCTCGGCACATAACTCAACAATAATATTTTTAAAGTTAAAGTCCTTATCAGGCCAACGAAGAATTTGTTGAACAACCTGATCAAATTTATCAGGTAGGTATCTCAAAACCTGAAAACATAAATATTCGTCTGCAATAGGTTTATTAATGGATTTTAACTGATCAGCAATTTTAGATATTCTAGCTGCAAAAACACCAATAGACTCGCCAGGTTCTAAAAAACATGTCATAACTTCAGAAAACAATTTCATATGATAACTTCTACTATCTGGCTGGAAGTTAACCTTTAAAATTTTCCACGCTTCTGAGGGGTCAGTACATTCACTTATTAAACTTTTAAATTCAGTATCAATATTCAAGTACAAAATTGACATAGCAGCATTCTGCCTTCTTTTAAAGTCTTGCACTGCCTCCTCAGATACCGTTTCACTAACTTTAGGCTTAGTTTCGTTACCAATGACGATATCGTTAGCATTTTTTTCCATGAGTAAAAATTTAATGTCACACTTCCAACCAGAATAGTTAGTTGCATTTAACTTGGTAATTTGAGGTACAATATTATAAGCCATTTTTTTTTTTTTTTTTTTTTTTTTTTTTTAAATAGTTACTTAATTATCAATTATACAGAAAACAAGAAAAGAACAACTGGTCAAGTTTAAAAAATGACACCCTCAAAAAAAACGGCCCATAACCAAATATTATAAACTAAAAGTCCATGTTTCAAATAATTTCTATTAAGCAGATTAAATACAGTGGAAACATTAATATTTAAATTTTAAGGGTTTCAATAGAAATAACCCGACCAGTGTTCAACTATTATAACACATTAAAGACCAAAGTTTTAACAAATAAAAACAACTTTATTCAACAAGATATAATGATATATTAAGATTTCAAATTTATAACAAGAACAAGATTACCTTTTACAGGTGTTGAGCTAGGCATATTGATAAACACAATGAAAAGCAGATGACAATACACTTCAAGAAACGTCGCAGAGCCTCCGCGATCGCCTGTTTGATCAGCGGGAAAATACAATGAAGAAATATACTTCCGCGATCGTAAAACAAAACAAGCGAAAGTAAAACAAGACGAAATAACACAAAGTTGAAATGAAGACAATTACGTTCATCCACTATACACTTCAATTTAGAAACTTTCATTTAACTTTTAATTAACTTTTTTTTTTTTTTTTTTTTAAATTTCAAACTTGAACAAACGCCACTTAAAAAGCGGCTAAACAAATTTAACATCATTAAACTAGCAAATGTAACGATCTCGCCTCAAAAGGACGTCAATTATCAATTCAATTCAAAAACTTCCATCATCCATGAACGACGGAAAATTTAACCTTTAACAAGGAACAATTTAACAAACAGAAACTTAACATGTGTAAAATATTAACAACTTAACAACGGCAGCCATCATTTCTTAAAAAAAAAAAAAATGCAATAGCCAAAGAGCATTAATAGCTTAGCAGGAACGATACTATAAGCACATACATCGTTACTTGGCCATCAAGCTACTTACACAACTCATAAACTACCGCTTCATATCTAATTGAAGACTAGCTGGCCATTGCTAAACACTGCCGATAACTGCCCTTTAACACACGCATCGCGATCTTTTTATACTGACTGCCAAGTCAAAAATCTACATATAAACAATGCATTACCATTGCCACTCAACAGTCAAAGTTAAAAATACAATTTATCATAACTATTTTAATAGAAGTGGCAACAGCAAAAATTAAGAAAATTATGCAGAGCAAATTTGGCAACGGCAACAATGTAAACAAAACATCGTTAGTAATGGCGCGATGTAAGTAAAAGATGGCTGACAGAGTTCAAGTAAAGAAAACTTTTAAATTCAAATAAAAGGTAAGTTAACAGTTATATAATAAAGGATAAGCATTTATATTCATAAAATTAACTATTTTTATGTGCGAGGACAATTGATAGATATCACTTAATATCAAGGGTAACCAGACATGAGTGTCTGCCACCTCTCTTCGACTCGGCTACGAACTCCACCACTCTCTTGAGCGCATCTAGTGTGCCCAAGTTCCTGCGAAAACCATACTGTTTCTCGCTAAGAATACCCCTCGCTTCCAGATGGGTCGCCAGACGCACTGCGCACATCTTATCCAGTGCCTTCCCTAAGGCCGGCAGCAGACAGATCGGGTGGTAGGAGCCGGGATGGCTTTTGTCTTTTCCCTCCTTCGGGAAGTAGACTACCAGAGCCCTTTTCCACTCCCGCGGAAAACAAGAGGTGCTGAGGCAGTGACTATACAGAGAGAGTAACCACCGAGGGTGGTACTCGAGAACCTTCCGGACGATTTCCAAGCTGAAGCCGTCGTGACCGGGTGCCTTGTTAGGCGGCAGCGTCTCTACTGCAAACTCCAGTTCCCCGATAGCAAACAGTTCGGGATCATCGGTTCTAGATGAATCGATCTGCGATACGTCATCTGCTTGTGTGAAGTGATATTTCGCCAGTTCTGCTTGTATCTCCTCCCACGAGGAGATTTCTTCGCCATTTTCCAGTTTAAGTTTCTCTGGGGCTTCACGCCTCCACTTCCCTTTCACAACACAACACACCTGACCAAACTTATCAGTGCAGAGCGTATCTGAGAGATATTTCCTAAACGATTGACGTTTAGCTCGCAAGATCGATCTCTTGTATTCTGCCCGCTTCCGCTTATACAGCACCTCAAGCCTCACCCTCTGATTCGACTCCAGCGTTCGCTGGTAGAGCCGCCTCAGCGCGCGCAGCCGGGATCTCTGGGCGGTCAGACCTACCTGTTAGCAAATTTGAAAAACAAATTTTGCTCAAGAATAGTTTGCAGAGCAAATAGAATGCACAGTAAAAGCTACTGAAAAATTGACAGCTAAAGTGTTCAAAAAATAATATAACTTTGTTATGAAATAAAGAGAACAGTTTAAAAACTAACAACTTTTATTAAACTCCATATCTTAACAACTTGTAAACGATTTCAACAATGTTATTAAATTCAACAATTAATAAACAATATCAACAATATTAACATTAACTTAATTATATCTTGTATTTATCCTTAGGCAACCAGAATAAAGATTAACCAGCAATCATTTAAATTTTAGCAAAACCCAACTTTAACAAATGTAAATTTAAATTTCAAAAACTTAACAACAAACCATCCAACTGCTATAAATCTATTTAACTTCAACTTTAAATAAATTATATTAAACTTAACAAATACCAACATTTCTAATTCATCTGAAACTTAATAGGGAAAACTTAATAGACTTAAACCATTTCAAACTTAATAAAACACCAACTGCCATATTTTCAACATTAATAGACTATATATATAAACGTTAAACACAACGACATAACCAACGGCGATATAATTTAAAGGTATTAACAACAACAAAAACTCAACAAGTTTCATAATCAACGGCAATATAATTCAAAGATATTAACTACAACAAAAATTCAACAAGTTAACAATTTATCAGGAAAAAACGATGTCGGCCTAACGGCTGACAAACAGCATTATACCACACTTAACTATGGAAAAACAACTCACGTAAACATACGACGATAACTGCCGATGTCAAGAAAACATTACCAGAGCCCAGACGAGAGGAGATAATGGAGAGGCAAGAAACATCCTTTAATTCAATATTGTCACGGCATTTCTAAACTTTTAACACCCACAAAAATACTAAGAGCCATCGACTATTACCATGCTGCATTCAAAACAAAATAAAACAGGGAAACTGATGCAATGCGTAGTTCACCTCCTTGTCTATAAATAGAGCCCGGCGGATCTCAGCACCTGGCCAATGAAAACTCGCGGTAACAGCCGAACGCCACGCCATCTATTAGCGGCGATGGATACTACTCCAGATAGACAAGTAAAGCTTGCAAGTGTTGCGTGGATGCCGGTAACTACGAACTTCCGTTGATCGTGCTCTCCTGGAGAAATGTAAACAATACCTCCAAAAAAAGGATAAGCTCTGTATTAAAGGTGAGTAATAGGGTTTTAAACATTTTTAACTATAGTATGATTACCCAATTTTATACATAATAAAAAGACAATTTTTCCACATGTAAACAATGCTTTTTATGCAACAGCCTAAAATTTATTTCCTATGTTAATCAAGCCTAACACTTTATTTTACTATTTTTGCCTAACAAATTCTTTATATAAAAATTATAAAACTATCCAAAAAAACAACATGGAAATAATTTGACATCACTACCGTCCACCATTCTTTGCTTCTGTCTTGGCCAGAAGCCTTTCTGTGCTTGTTACATAGCCTCGTCAAAGTAGATATCAGATATTCAATTCCTGTGTCTGGGGAGCAGCAATCATAAGAAGCCAGATCTGCAGTGCGCAGATCGCGGAGGAAGGCCTCCCAAACCAGATCCCTCGGCCTCCAGCGACGGCTGGATTCCTTAGGGTGCATGGAGCCTGGTTTGCCCCGAAGGGTCCACTTCATGGCTCTATGATCACTCAGCATCTCTTCATCAGAGACTTCCCAGTTTGCGATGAGCTCGAGGCAACCACGGACCAACAGGACGTCGATCCAACTGGTGCCAAGACTCCCCACGAAGGTGGGTTCGCTATCTGGGTCATTCACAATATCCAGTTCATTGTTCGAAGCGAAGGAGATTAACAAACTCCCCCTAGGATCTGTTGGATTTTTCCCCCAGAGCGTGGATTTTGCGTTGAAGTCACCCGCTAGGACTACTCGATCCTCAGGGTAACGTCTCAACAGCGCCCCCTTGAACCGCTAGTTTAGCTTCGATTGGGTTAATCCTTGTGGCTATGTCCGTCATCAGGGCCTTAGAGGTTGTGTCCGTTCGCGGTCGGACAATAAGCAAGTGCTTCACCTCGGCCGTCGAGCGACGTGCTGACGCGCCGGGTCGAGCTCTCCCTCGGGATGACGCTCGTTCCCTCTTCGACCCCTTCGGAACTGTAAAGTCCCCAGACACGGCGCTTCGAACATGGTCCGAATACTTGGTTGGTACCACCCCTCCAGTCGTGCCTACCGAGCTTGAGGGTGCTTCACTTTCCGCTACATTAAGAGGTTTTTCTGTCTCCACAGCGGGAGGTTGTTCCTCTGTGGGAACTTCTGGGGTATCCCTCTTTTTCCCCTTCTTTTGGCGGCTACCTCTATTTCGCTTCCTGTTAGCACCCTTCTCCTCGGCTGATTTTAAAGGCCTCCTGGTAGAAGCTTTCCCGCACTGTTCGACTAGTCTGTGCTGCCGGGTGAATGCTTGACGCACCCATTTAATAAAAGCATGGACTTTCTCCAGGTTTGGTCCCGACAGCTTTGACCTGTCAACAGCGTGTGAGAGATCCAAACATAGTCGGTTCATCTCCATAACGAGGGTCTGAGACGTGCCGACCATCTCCTCATGGGAGATATTGGCCAGCTCCTCGATATGCAATTGTATACCTTTATCCATCGTCTGCGCGGCGACAATGGTCGTCTCTGGATCCCCAGAGACTGTTTGAGGGCCGGTGGGGGAGTCGGCATCTGAGTTCTCAGAGCCTGCCTCTACTGCATCACTCTCCCCACTCACTCCAGTATAGTAGACTGTGTCAGGGTCGTTACACTTTTCATTGTGCTCGCCTTCACTGTCTTCCACACTCTGGAATGACGCTAACGAATTACCATCTCTGTCATACACCACATTCTTCTTACCATCTCTGTCACACACAACACTCTTCTTACTCCTCCTCTTACGTCTCTTCACCTTCGCACGACTTTCGTCAGTTTTACACCTACCACTACCATTACCTCCAACTGAATGGCTGGGAGTTGGTTCAGTCCCAATGGGGGACCTATCCGAGGCGGACCCGCTCAAACAGCCAGTAGAAGCTGGAGCTTCATGGAGGTCCCCAGCCACAGGTATTGTGTCACGTCCTGAAAAGGACGATTCATCATGCCGCAATGGGTTCATGATTACTTCACTAATAAATGCTTTTTATAAAACACCAAGAGAAACACTCTTTAATAGCTCTCGCTCAGACAGATATACTTCGAGATTTTGTCTTGTCTGGCTAAACTTTCAATTCCTTTATTCTCAAATACGACACAATAACAATCAGTAAAACTCACTCAATGACTCAACCATTCAACCGGGAATTCAGAAAGAAAATGTAAACATCAACTTTAAAGGTTTCTTTTAATGTATAATTTTTAAAATATGGTTTATTAATAACAAGACTTCTTTTCTTTATACTGTGTATTTTAATAGCGAGAATGCTTTAATATGTTCATATAAAACTACATAATAGTGTTTTACTTGCTGTTTTTTTGGGGCTATATTTTTCTCCTGCGGACTATACGGTAGTGCGGACAATCTGATGATATTTAAAATAATTTTTACATAAAACTTCACCTGCAGACTATACAATGGTGCGGACTATGCGCACGAAATTACGGTATATCCTATGTCTTTTTCTCTAAAATTATGCACAGTGATTTTTGACATTTCAGGATATACACGGACAATTTATCATATTCTTGTGATCTCAATGTGGATTTAAAATATTGGCTACCCACAATTCATAAAACCTTGGTTAGAACTTTGTAACTCTTCTGTTTATATTTTAGATAACATAGCAATAAAAAAAGGAAAATTTCTAATCATTTTTTTTTCTTGTGCTCTTTCTTCATTATTGCGTTCCCTAAAATATAAATTGAAAAGTCCTCACAGTATGGCAAATGTGGATTAGCAGTAACTGATGTTTCACAATTTTTTGTTGGTATTTTTTCTCTATCTTGTTTAGTACTGAAGTTAGTATTTTGAATGCCTATGTTTTGCCACTAGTCTTTCAGAAATATCTACCTTACTATGGATTTTTTATTATTAATGAGTCAAGGAATATTCCATTCACTGTAACAAGTATGTTTTACCCAGATTTCAATCTTGATTTATTGTAATTTTTTCTTTCTTTCTTTTTTTTAAACTAATCTGTTAACAAAGGCAAGAATATGTGAAATAATCCAAAACTTTGAAATTACATATCTCCGCAATTTTTTTTGTGACATGAAAATGAAGTTTTATATTATTTTTTAAGATTAATTTTTTACTAAATGTAAGTATAGAAAGTGAGGATTGAAAAAGTAAACAGTTTGTAATTTTTATAAAATTGAAATTAAAAAAAAAAAAGGATTCTAATATAATTTTTCCCTTATTTGAAAATTATTTTATAATTAGAAATATAAGTCTGGGACTAACATTTGCGACGATAAAGGACTCTTAAAAACTTTCCTTTACATCCTGAATATGCTAATTAATTTTTACACTTTAATAATTCTGGGGTTTCATTAGTATCTTAATTTGAGATGTCAGAAAAATATGGCAATTAGAAATGTTTAATAAGAGTTAATATATTTTACAGATAATGGACAAGATTTATTAAAAACTAGAGAATATCTGCAAGACATTTTAACTTCTGGGGCAATCACATGTTTAATTTGTATAGGATCAGTTAAAAGAAATGATCAGGTAAATATTTTTATTTTATTATAGATAATTTATATTTAGTGTATGTTGTGTGTTTCATTCGAATACGGTTGAACCCTGTTAGCATGAATCTTAGGGAGAATTGAAATATTTTTCATGTTATCAGTAGTTTATGTAATCAGTAACCCAGAATTTATTCTGTTAGAAATACTGTGAGAAAATACATATATAGTAAATACATCAAACAACATCCTATATTTCCTTCAAACTACTTTTAAAAAGACCTCACATAGAGGGCACTCCTCCTCAGGCCTAGGACCCTAGAGCAGTCAATCGGCCTTAATCCCCACAACCCAACCCTTCAAATTACTTTATAAGTAATTAGTTATATCCAATCTGAGAAAATTAAATAATAATGAAATAAAAAAAATCTTAAAAAATATCTGTTATCTGTAATTGTTTTCTTTTCACGCTTTTTTTCACATGTCTTCGAATTTATCTACAGCATCAAATGATTTGATATATTAGAAATTATAGAAATTAAACGAGACATTACACTTAAATTGATTAATTAAATAAAACCTTAAAATACTTGCCTCATTATTGGCCGTAAATTTTTCAGCGGGGTACCCGACCGTACTCAGCGGCAATCCTCTGTATTGAAGTTCTTGAATGAGTTCACTTGGTGGTTCTTTTCATAAGGTGGCACCACGCCAGTGGCGTAGCGTGACATTTGAATCTGGGCATGCTCCGAAGCCAACTATGAAAAGAACACTACTCATCAAGGCAATATCATTTCATCAAATTTAAGCTTGGATTTTTTCACTTTCTTGGTTGGTTGATTGTAGGATTCAAGTCCAATTGACTTTATTTGGGTCTTAAACTTATGGGTGAAATGCCATCCGTGGAGTCTTTCTAAAGGGTCCTAGCCCATATTTACGCGAGAAATCCACGGAAATCTCCAAACGGTTAGGTCAAAGAGCATGACCTTGGATTGAACCCGACACTTCCCATCTACCAACATTCAGCGCAGACTCGCTCGGCCGCTGGTAGCCTTCCTATTTCTCGGAATTGTATATAAAATTTTCAGTGGCGTCGCCAGAAAAATTTTCAGAGGAGGGCACAACCTGAAAAAATATTTTTTTTAAATAAAATTCTGATAGCATAGTTTTAAAGTTAAAGAAAAAAAATGCTTTGTATAATTTTCCAAGGGGTGCAAGTGCTGCCCCCTTTCCCCATTCTGCCGACGTCCATGAAAATTTTATATAAAATTTTTGTCGCTTTTATTTTAAATCACATATCTAAAGGACTCTTATAGTAACTTATTGAAGGCCGCTTTGGTCACTTTACTGATAACTGTATTTAAATGAATTTTCAAAGAAATTTAATTGCAATTTTTTATATTACTTTAGAAACAAAAACTAAAAAAAAAAAAAAAGAAGAAAGAATAGTGAGAACCGGAAAGAAAAAATCTATTGAAATCGCTGAAAATTTGTCTTCAGGTTCTTGCTGTTTTCTGCTGTGTTTTTCACAACCACACTATGGTGGATTGGAGACCCCACTGCTAGTGGCAGCGCCTTAAGCGAGTGCTTCAATGTAGGTGCTTATCTGACCTCTGATAATTCTTATACAAATAGAATAGCGATCTTTACTAAGGAATGCCGAGTGAAAAGAAAAACAAGCAAATTAAATAAAATTTAAGAAAATAAAGCAGAAAAATTAACGGAATGTCGGAACGGCTCATGTAATTCCAAAATAAATGAATAAAACATAAAATAATAATAAAAAAAAAAATTACATACACCAGCAAGATCAAAGCTACGCATCTGCCAATTTTTTGTAGATCTGCGATATCAGTGGCCTGATATCGCAGGCCACTGACCTTCATAGTGCATACAAGCACACATGAAGACATTTTGCTTTATTTATAATATAGAATAAACAAAATTTGTCACATACTTTTATTTTTGGCGGAAGTCTTCGCTTAGAATAAGTTATTTAGAAGGGGGGGGGGGAGCAACTTTTTCTGGCACATAAAACAATTTTCAGAAATTTATCAAAATTTCATTTTGCAATTTTATTATCATTTTCAAATTAATTTTTTTTTCTTTTTAAAAAAGTTTTTTTATTACATCATAGCAGAATAAAGTATAAGTTTTAATTTATCAATCAGCAGGAGAAACCAGATCTCCTCTATGTGAGCATCTCTACCGAAGGTAACAAAATCCCTAACGTTGTAAAAATACCCAAAACTCCAGAATATGCTCTCCAAGGATAGCATGCCTTGAATCATTTACACTGTGGAACTCCCCTTGTACTTTATATGAGTGAAAATTAGAGGGATGTTGAATATTCCCTCAAATAGCAAAAAATCCCTATATCAGGGCAGGCTTTACAAAGGTAGCATGACCTAAGCAATCACCGGTCTGCAGGAGAAGAGGGTGACGGTATCTTTGGGGTGATACTGTTCAGCAGGCATTTCCTAAACAAAGCCGGAGGGTAGTTATGACAATAGTATGAAAAAAAGCATTTGGATTTATCCAGGAATAATGTAACAAAAGAAATTTACTTCCACTATAATTTTTCAAAACTCAATGACGGATAATGTATAAATGGAATTGAGTATTTAACAAAATTAATGAAATAATCTATTTTTAAATAAATTCTTTTAAAAGTTTAAATACTTTAGAAATTCTTTAATCATCAACCTTAATTCATTTTAGATAATTTGGAGGGGAAGGCTGATTTTTATACCAACTATTTGAAAAATACCAGAGCCGGGAATCGAACCCGGGCCTTTCGCTTAACGCGCGGATGCTCACCACTGAGCTACCCTGCCCTACTGAGCATCCGCGCGTTAAGCGTAAGGCCCGAGTTCGATTCCCGGCTCTGGTATTTTTTGACATAGACTAAAGGTCTATCTTTTAATTAATTTTTATTATGCACATCGCATACAGTGGAAACAAATTAATCTTTAAGTTTTAAGGGTTTCAGTAAAAGGTAACCCGACCAGTGTTCAACTGTTATGACACATCAAATACAAAAGTTTTAACAAAAAAAAACAGTTTTATTCAACAAAGCATAAATATATATTAAACTTTCGAAAATATGACAAAAACAAGATTACCTTTTCAGGTGATGAACCAGACATAGCAATAAGCATAATCAGATATCTATAATAATGCACTTGAAGAACAATCACATTTCGTTTTAACAACAAAACATCCGCGATCGCCATGTTGATCAGCGGGAAAAAGGATGATGACTATACTTCCGTGATCGCCAGGTTGACCAGCGAAAGTAAAACGAGATGTATTAGCACAGAGTAAGAACGATGAAGATTATGCTCACACACTGTTAATTATATGATTTAATTTAGAAGACTTTAATTTAACTTTTTAATTAACTTTAGACTTTTTTTAAACTTAACAAGTGCGGCTTAAAAAGCCGCTAAACAAGATATAACATCACTACAAAATCAAATTGAACGATCTCGCTTCAAAAAACATCGATTATCAATTTTTATTTCAAGAATTCTCATCACCCGCGAATGACGAAAAAACTATAAACTTATCCTTTAAGAAGGAACAAATTTAAAACAGAAACTTAACAATTTAACATATGTAAACTTTCAACAACGGCAGCCATCGTTTCTAAAAAAAAATGCAATAGCCAAAAGCGCATAACTAGCTTAGCTGTAACAACACTAAAAGCACACACACCAGTGCTTAGCCATCAACAGCTTAAAGCTGCTCAATTATTCACAAACTACTACTTCATCCTTAATTGAAGACTAGCTGGCCATTGCTGACAACTGCACTTTAACACACATGCCGCAATCTTTTTATACTGACTGAAAAGTCAAAATCTGCATATAAACAATACATCGCTATTGCCACTCAACGGTCATAGCCGAAAATATAATTTACATAATTAATTAATTAATTTGTACCTTATACTTTGTCTGTTTTATATTCACATTATGCATTTCGGATGCAAACCACATCCTTCATCAGATGATTCATGACTGTCCTCGCTGTCTGTGTTTATGTTGCTTTCTTCTTGGGTTCCTCTCTTCGTTTTCCTTGGGTTTTAAAGATTAGATGGTTCCAGTTATTGGGGATAGTAGCATGTTCACGTTCATTGATTGCTGTCGTGTTAGTAAGGATTTTGAGGGATTCTCTTTTTAGGGCGTAGCTGTGATTATTATAGTTAGCGATTTTTTTAGTTGTTATGGTGTTAATATCTATGGGGTTAGAGGAGTGGGTAGAAGCAAGAGCTGTTGAGTGGCGGTTATGTTTTAGGTCGGCTTTATGTTCTTTTTCTCGTTCGTAGATTTTCCGTTTTGTAACTCCGATGTAACATGCTTGTGAATTATTAATGTGTTTGAAGTCTATTTTGTAAATTCCTGCGGTTGATCGGCTATCGATTATGTCTTTTTCGTTGCGGATGTGTTGGAAAATATTACGGTTTGGTTTTATTGGGATATTGATATTATGTTTTTTAGCTTCGTTTTGGATTTTTATACTATTGCCGTTACAGAATGGGATGGATGTAGTAAATTTTTTTCTTTCTTTTTGGGCGCTATCGATTTTATTTAGTTGTTTTATACGCTTATTGTACAATTTGTTTACAATATTTTTTGGGTAGTTTGCTTTATGAATTATGGATTTTATATATTTGAGTTCTTCATTTAGGAGTTTTTTGTTGGAGCATATTAGAATTGCGCGATTAATATAGGAACGGATGGCGGCGTATTTATATGGAAGGGGGGTATTACAGCGGTTATTTATAATTTCAATATTAGAGGTTGGTTTTCTATATATGGTTGTGTCGATGGAATTGTTTGGGTTTTTTATGATTTTTATATCGAGATAGTTTATTATGTTATTGTTTTCTTCTTCTATTGTAAATTTTTTTTTTTTTTTTTTTTTGTAAATTTTTTTTTTTTTTTTTTTTTTTTTTGTAAATTTTTTAAAAAATTTACAATAGAAGAAGAAAACAATAACATAATAAACTATCTCGATATAAAAATCATAAAAAACCCAAACAATTCCATCGACACAACCATATATAGAAAACCAACCTCTAATATTGAAATTATAAATAACCGCTGTAATACCCCCCTTCCATATAAATACGCCGCCATCCGTTCCTATATTAATCGCGCAATTCTAATATGCTCCAACAAAAAACTCCTAAATGAAGAACTCAAATATATAAAATCCATAATTCATAAAGCAAACTACCCAAAAAATATTGTAAACAAATTGTACAATAAGCGTATAAAACAACTAAATAAAATCGATAGCGCCCAAAAAGAAAGAAAAAAATTTACTACATCCATCCCATTCTGTAACGGCAATAGTATAAAAATCCAAAACGAAGCTAAAAAACATAATATCAATATCCCAATAAAACCAAACCGTAATATTTTCCAACACATCCGCAACGAAAAAGACATAATCGATAGCCGATCAACCGCAGGAATTTACAAAATAGACTTCAAACACATTAATAATTCACAAGCATGTTACATCGGAGTTACAAAACGGAAAATCTACGAACGAGAAAAAGAACATAAAGCCGACCTAAAACATAACCGCCACTCAACAGCTCTTGCTTCTACCCTCTCCTCTAACCCCATAGATATTAACACCATAACAACTAAAAAAATCGCTAACTATAATAATCACAGCTACGCCCTAAAAAGAGAATCCCTCGAAATCCTTACTAACACGACAGCAATCAATGAACGTGAACATGCTACTATCCCCAATAACTGGAACCATCTAATCTTTAAAACCCAAGGAAAACGAAGTGAAACGAAGAGAGGAACCCAAGAAGAAAGCAACATAAACACAGACAGCGAGGACAGTCATGAATCATCTGATGAAGGATGTGGTTTGCATCCGAAATGCATAATGTGAATATAAAACGGACAAAGTATAAGGTACAAATTAATTAATTAATTATGTTAATGTCCTATAATAATAAAACGAATATAATTTACTATAACTATTTCAACAGAAGTGGCAACAGTAAAAATAAAAGAAATTATGCAGATCAAGATTGGCAACGGCAAAGATGTAAACAAACATCGATCGTTAAGGCGTGATGCAGGCAAAGATGGCTGACCGAATTTTAAGTAAGGAAAACTTTTAATAAATTTAAGGAAAAGATAAGCTAACAGTTATATAATGAAAAATAAGCATTTATATTTATAAAATTAACAATTTTTTTATGTGTGAGGACAATTGATAGGTATCATTTTTCACATAGTTGGTATAAAAATCAGCCTTCCACTCCAAATTATCTAAAATGAATTAAGGTTGATGATTAAAGAATTTCTAAATTAGAATTTCGTGGTCTATTGGAGTTGTGCCACGGTTAATATTGTCACTTGATACAGCTGCGTTTGCAGACTCGGTGACCTTGCCAATGAATATTATGTGAGAAGTGCCTAGCTGGTTATCACCCAGGGTAGCTCAGTGGTCGAGTATCCGCACGTTAAGCGGAAGGCCCGGCTCTGGTATTTTTCACATAGTTGGTATAAAAATCAGCCTTCCACTCCAAATTATCTAAAAAGTTTAAATACATTTTAGTGGGTATGCAGCACATGCCTAGCATACCCAGAGAATACGCCACTGCGCCACGCGGTGCCATTGCACCGCTGTCATTGCATGTGTGTAAATTAGTATTGACTAGTTAATACCCGTCAAAATTTGACGAATGATGTGCAACTAAAATCTTTTCACGGCATAAAGTTAACACCCTTGTTTGAATATTTCGAGTTGCTCTTCTTAACCGATTTAAAACTCCTTGCTTTAACCAATTATCTTTTGGTTGGAGGGAGGAGGGATAAATTTCATGAAATTTCAATATACAAAATTTAAGTATACTTCATATATTAGAAATAAAATCCCAAGGTTTGCCACGACAATAAGTGCATTTTAAGTGTAAAATGATAGTTTTGATTCTGATTTTTCCTTCTCATATTTGTAAAACCATTTGGATATAATCCAAAATATTAATTCATTATATTCTAAAAACAAACTGCAAATCGGAATACAGTTAAAATTTGTTTTTACTGGAATAGTATTAAAATACTTTATTCTATCAAAATAGTAAATTTCAACAAAAGTATACTGTTAAAAATAAATAGATAAATAAGAATGAATTTAATACTTTAGCAAATTAATTTGCTCATTAAATTTTTAATAATAAACTATACAATATAAATTTTTAATAAATCAATATTTCAACGTTATTCTTTTAAAATTATTTTTACTGTAATATGGTATCAAAATGAAATATCAGAGATTATAATAATTAGAGTAAAAATAAATAAATAAAATAAAATAAAAAACCTCCTTTGATTTTAAATATCTATCTCCATCTTTTCTAAACAAAGTTTTCAACTGATAAAATTTTACTTTTAAAGAACAATAAACTCTGTTAATTTTAAAAGATTTTTTCTTTTTTTTTCTTTTAGCAAATGGAAAAAAATACAGATGGCGCCACATCCTGCGTAAATGAATTTTCGTCGTAAAAACTATTTCTCACTCTGCGAAGCATACGATGATAACCGATCTTAAATAAATAAATGTAACCCATAACTATTCGCGAATTGCTTTGTTTTTAATATACTTCCTTGGGAAGTATGAATGAATGAATTAATCATGTGAATTATTTTTATGATTGAGTTTTAATTAGCGTCTGCCACAGACAAATGAAATACGTATTAATGTTGTCTGCTCAATCTTCTTTATCATCGGTATTCGTAATGCACTGCGTAAAGAGAAAGGAATATTCCCTTCCGAATTGGTTCAAAATTTTCTCGCGCATGCTCATATCGTACGATTTTGGTCTTACAAAAAAGGCTTTGTGTTTTAATATAATAGATTTTAATAGATTCACGAAACATTGCGTAATTAGAATTGTTGTAATCTGCTAATTTCCTAGTTTCGCTGAAATTTATTTGAATATTTTGGTTATTATAGGTTTTTATGACGGCTGTGTTTATTTTACCAATTTTAATATATTTGTGTTCATTAATTCATGTTTTAATTTTCCTTTTAGTGACACCAATATATGAATTTGAGTTTCCATTTTGATTTACAAAGGGGATTTTATAAATTCCAGCTGTTTCAAGTGGTGCAATGGGGTCTTTGTCGCTGCATATTAATTGGAAAATATTTTTATTTGGTTTAATGGAGATGTTAATTCTATATTTATTAGCAATATTGGAGGCTCCGCGATCATAAGGGATTGATGAAGTAAATTTAGAGGGGTATTTTTGAAAATTCGGAATATTATTAAGGGTTTTTAATCTATTTTTAACAAGTTTATTAATAATTCTACTAGGGTAACCTGCTTTTTTAGTGAATTCTTTAATATTAATTTCTTGATTTAAGTCCTCGGTTTCATCACAAATTAATATAGCGTGATTAATGTATGAGCTGGTTGCGTTTATGCTGTATATGTTGAAAAGTTCAACATAAAAGCTTAACATTTGATGTAGAGTAAAGCCAGCTCGGCACTTTTCGCCGAGCTGGTTATCAGCCAGGGTAGCTCAGTGGTTAGAGTATCCGCACGTTAAGCAGAAGGCCCAGGGTTCGATCCCAGCTCTGGTATTTTTCACATAGTTGGTAAAAAATCAGCCTTCTACCTCCATTCTATCAGAAATTAATTTCCAGGTTGATGAATTAAATTTCTGAAATTACAATTTTATTTAATGGCTTTAAATATATATGTATAAACAAAAAAAAAAAAAAAAAAAAAAAAAAAAAAACTATAAGTATACATTAATAACTCTATATTTAAATGCAAGTCATGATGAAAAATTTATACAAAAATACAAAAGTCTATTTGTTCAAAATAATTCATATCGTTCATATTTAAATTGTAGTAATTATCAGTAGTTAAACATCAAAAATCCACATTATTATAGATGGTGTTTAAACTCTTAAGTATACAGCAGCTATCCAAAAGTAATGAAAAATTCAAAAGTTTCTCAAACAAGACTCCGTATGAGTCGGTATTTTTAAACAAATGATGAAGGAAAACATACCAAAAATAAGCACAGTCAATATCACTCTGTAGAATCCATAATGTATCGCAGATGGTGTTGAAAATAAACCATGTTGAAAAAACGGCACTTTTTTAAACGAATTTTATGGTGAGGAAGTATACTTGACTTTTTAACTACATTGTAGAATCAATAAATATCCAACAAATATTAAATCATTAAATCATTTTAAACATATTTAATATATCATAGAGCAAGAAAAATTAACTTATTGAAATATCTTAAACTCTTTTAAAAATATCACTTGTTTAAATATGATAGGTTATTCAACATTACTATTAAAGTGCACTGTTTCTTTAACAGTTTAAATTAAAAGAACTTAAAGAAACAAAATCATAACTTATAAGAAAAACGGCAAGACGACCTGCGTCTGCAAAAAAACAAAGCTACTAGCTTGTCAGCCATGCCCACACGTACTAACATTCATCCCTATTTATTCTCTTTCACATTATGGAAAATTTGCATATTTCCTACTCAACAGCGGCGAATCGGCATGTGGCGTTGAATTATTGCGTGTTACAATAACGTTACCTGTAACTGCTAACTAAGGCCGTTGCAAAAATAACGGCATGTCGTGATAAGCGTAAATGAATCATTTGATTCATTCACGGAACATGCCGGAAACAAAACAAAAACAACAGCGTTAGAAAAGGTAAGTATTTTTCAAAGTAAATAAAAGAGATATAAACCATTTTACTTATTTAACTGATAAAAATAAACCTTTTAATAAATAACTAATAAACTTTTTTTAGCAATTAAGTAGATTAACATTTTAATAAACTTTAAGTAATTAATAAAGGTTAAACTTTAAGTATGACTCCAAAGTTATATACTAAAGTAATGGAGTTGGAAAGTTTGGGAGCTGGAATATTTCCAACAGCCTATTTTGTATCGGAAAAGTGTTTTACTTTTGTAGTGTATAATTTCATTACTATTGGTTGGTTTTCTATAAACTGTAGTTTTTATTTTATTTTTGGTTTAGACGTAAAAGTTATACAAACCGAAAATAAAATCAAAACTACAGTTTACAGAAAACCAACCAATAGCAATGAAATTATACACTACAAAAGAAAAACACCTTTCTCATACAAAATAAACGCAATCAGCTCATACATTAATCGTGCCATATTAATTTGTGATGAAACCAAGGACTAAAAATCAAGAAATTAATATTATTAAAGAATTCACTAAAAAAAAGTTTGTTACCCTAGTAGAATTATTAATAAACTTGTTAAAAATAGATTAAAAACCCTTAATAATATTCCGAATTTTCAAAAAAAAACCTCTAAATTTACTTCATCAATCCCTTATGACTGCGGAGCATCCAATAAAATTTAAAATATTGCTAATAAATATAGAATTAACATCTCCATTAAACCAAATAAAAATATTTTCCAATTAATATGCAGCGACAAAGACCCCATTGCACCACTTGAAACAGCTGGAATTTATAAAATCCCCTTCGTAAATCAAAATGGAAACTGAAATTCATGTATTGGTGTCACTAAAAGGAAAATTAAAACGTGAATTAATGAACACAAATATGATAATAAAATTGGTAAAATAAACACAGCCCTCGCAAAACCTATAATAACCAAAATATTCAAATAAATTTCAACAAAACTAGGAAATTAGCAGATTACAACAATTATAATTACGCAATGTTTCGTGAATCTATTGAAATCAATACTAATTTACACGTGTGCAATGACAGCGGCGCGTGGCACCACCTTATGAAAAGAACCACGAAGTGAACTCATTCAAGAACTTCAAGAGAGAGGATTGCTGCTGAGGAAGGTCGGGTACCCAGCTAAAAAATTTACGGCCAATAATGAGGCAAGTTTTTTAAGGTTTTATTTAATTAACCAATTTGATTTGATGTAATTTATTTTTGCCTCTCAAACGATCTTATGGTTTTTAGAGTGTTAAATACATCTTTTAATGTTGATATTTTTTTCTTTAAAGAACTGTACTATCTCTGTTTCTGATGAACAGTTCAAGTCATCTATCAAATTAGTGCATTCCTTACATTTATTTTCATTTCATCATCTGTAAGTAAAGCTGATGTTATTTTGTCACCTACTGAAACATATTTCTCAAAAATAACATATTTTAGAAGTGTACAGGCTTGTTCTACAGAATCAAAAATTGTCTGTTCTGCTTCAGTGTAAACTTATAAGTAAAATTCCACTGAAAAAAAAAAAAAAATCTTAACTTTTGAGAAACTATTTTCAATAATATTGGAGAATACTTCTTTCCTTGCAGATTAGAGTATGTTTAATTTATCCAACAAATTAATGGAAATAGCACTTCTTTATTAAAGAAAGAAATTATTTGAAAGTGAGATTTATCTTCTTTATTAAGCATTTTCCCTTTTAAACATCTAATTTTGCACTTGTTTTTTGAAGAAAAAAAAAAAAAATTATCTGGATTGCTTTATGTTCTAAATTGTCAGAATAAGCATTGTAGTTATCTGAAGTCAAACAAATATCTCTTCTTTTTCTGTTAAATTTGTTGTTTATTTCTCTGGGCCATTTCCTGAACAAATCTGTTGTAAATCACGTTTTTAGTGGAATCATACATCACTGGTAAGATTTCTATTCTTTAAACAACAGAAATTTGCTGTTTTTTGATGACTAAGGTAATTGGTTGTTTCAATCAAATGAATAATAGTAACCAAATGAGTTAACGTTTCTTTAAGCTACACTTTCCTGTTATTTTAAAAAATCTCAAACTGAACAGAGCAGTTTTATCAGCATTAACAATAGCTGCAGTAGGGAACCAGTTATCTGGAATGGTCGGGACAAGTCTGTTCTGGATACCTGGTGGCTCATCAGAGCAACTCTCATTAATAAAAACTCTCATCAAAGTAACTCTTTTAGAATGCATGTGGTTCTGATTTAAAATAAATAATTTAAATTGAAAGTTAATTAATATTTTTAATCAATTAATCAAATTTGAATATTTAAGTGGCCTGAAAAAAATTGAAAAATAAAAGTTTTAAAATAATTTTTAATCAAGATAAATTATTAATCAGAATTTGAAATGTAAATATCTTTGAAACTTATTAACTTTACATAAAAATTATGCTCTAATCCAAATGCTTCTAACCATGATTTGACAATGATTTTAAAACATTAAATGATATTTACTAAGAATTGGAAAATTAAGACTAATTTCTAGTTTATTTCAAAATCCTCATTTAAAATTGCACTTTTATCTAACTTACAATAAATATATAAATATGAAACAAGTATTATATACATTATTAGAACATGAACAAGCCTTTCAGAAATATTGGAAGGACTTTCCTTTTTATTTCTTATGAAAATTCATGTTTTTTATATCCATGAAAGTGCATAAAAATTCATAATTTTTTAAAGATTATGCGATTTTTATTTATTACCCCCTTCCCTCCAAAATAAATAAAATAATAAAATAAATACAGTATAGGATCAATTTTCTGGAATACATTTTATCCAACCCTTCCTAGATAACTGAAATTGTCGTTTTTACGATATTGTGTAGTGGTTGACAGTTTTCAAAACAAAAATCTGTGTATTTAATTTATGTTATAGTATCAGGAGCAGGCTATGGCAACAAAAATATATCATGACAGATAATTATGCATTATATTTACATTTAAAAATTACATATTAATTGAAAAAAGTAAAAGAGAGAGAGAAAGAGAAATACTTACTTTCTTTATCAAAATCTGCTCTAATATGGAAATATAACAGTATAACATTTAGAATTTGAAAAAAAATTATCTTTCAACTTGCACCCCCTACCAAATAAATAAAGAAATACTAATTTTAAATATAACAAAATTAAATGCAGTTATTATTTTTTTTAATTAAGTAATTCATCTGCTTTTAATTGTTTCAAATTACAATACTAAATAATATTGTAGTTTTTTTTTATATTATTATTTAAATATATATATATTATATAAAATAAATAAAGAGCTGTAAGGTGCGGAACTCAAAAATGAAGCTAATTTAGGGTAACATTATTTATTATTTACATTTAAAGTTACACACTAAATATATAACACATAAATTGAACTATTTACAGGGGTAAGTTAAAGGGGATTTGATGAAATAATGGTAATATAGAGTCCCACACCCAACATGATGTATTATCTTATGGTCGTGGGCCATTTCGGCTAACGTCGACCACACATTGCATGCACTTCCTTCTCTGGAAACTGCTGGAATCCGAATGTTCTCTCTTTGGGTCTCTCAGCCAAACGGGTCTCTAGGGGGCGCTGAGGTTTTGTAGCATAGGCTCGCTACAATCTCCCCCTCTGGCTCTGACGACGACTCGGCAAGGAGCCAGGAAGTTGTTTTCTTGGTCTATCTCTTTTTCTTATGGGTACCATAGGAGAATTAGTACATGTTACATTTTGAAATGGAGTTAGAGCTGACACATGGTAGACTCCTAGAGGTTCATTAGGCTTCTCAGAGGTGGCTGTTTCGAAGCTATTTGGTGATTTTTGTGATTTTATAACTATACCTGCCAACATTTGAAAATGACAATTAGTAGCACACCAATTTTAAAAATTGATTGGATGGTTGATTAGTTCATTTTTATCATGCGATACACGAATCCTGAACAAATAAATGTATGTATATTACTGTATTTTCCTGTGTATAATCCGCGGGGTACTATTTTCAGCCCTGGTGAAAAAATTTTCACAGATAATATGCACTGCCAGACGCCTGACATCCAGCTTTATTTGCCACCGAAATCTGGCCTCATTATGTTTAATGTTCCCCCCCCCCCCCCACCTCAGATTAAACATTTTTAAAAAAGTTATTTTTACCTAAATAATTTGCATTAGTGTTCATATATAATGAAAAACTGTTTAAGAAACAAACATGATTTAGGAAACCAGGTATAAAATAATTTTATTCAAAATGCAGAATTCCTGTTTTTACATTATATTCAACCCCAATAAAATTCAGCAAAAGTACTACCTATTAAATAAATATTTTTTGTTGTGTGTTTAATTATGCGTATAATTAAAAAAATATAAATTATAATGATTGCAAAAAATTCTAATCTTAGCATTGGGATAACTGTTTTAAAAATGCTAAAATATAAATATTAAACACATTTAACAGTTTCAGTAGGCGTTTGATCATGGATTGGTAGGGGAGGGAGAAGGTAAAAAAAGTGAGACATATTGAACAACTCTACTTCCTTATAGGTTCTAGCATCTAATAAAGTAAGTTTAAAAAGAACGTTGACATTTATATTGTGGATGGAAAAAGATTAGAAATCCCAAAGCTTTCGTGAGGCGTTTCTCGATCATTATTGGGTGGGGTGGGGAGCGAGAAGGGCACGAAAAAATACATGAATGAGAAATATTTAACAATTCTATCTCTTTATACATTCTAGAAGCTAATAAAGCAAGTTTAAAATGAAAATTGATATTTATGGCGTGGATGGTAAAAGATTGAAAATCGCAACGCAAAACGTCAGAAATGTTGCAGTTTTGGTGCTAGATAAAAATTCGTAATTTTGAGCCGATTTTCGTAGCATCGTAGTTTACGGCCCAAATTCGTAGCAGTTGGCAGGTTTGCTTATAACATAAGGTCCATCTTGTCGTGGCATGAACTTTGCAGTCTTAGCTTGGTTGGCGTTGCTTAATGGGTGAAGTTTTACCCAGACCAAATCACCTGGTTTGTATTTGGGACTTTTTCTATGTGATTTATCAGCATACTCTTTTTGATGATCTTGATTTTGCTCAATGTTTTCTTTAATTTATGACATATGTTTTTCAAAACGTTTCAAATAAGGTGTCATTTCTGGTACAAAATTGTCGTTTTGAAGTACAGAATGAAAATCAGTAGTGACATCATCTACCGTTCTGAGTTCTCTAGCAAAATTTAGGTATGCTGGTGTATGACCTGTAGTTTCACATTTTGCAGTATTCATTGCAAATCGAATAGCTGGTAACTGTTCAGTCCAGGAAGAATGGTTGTTACCAACCATCATTGCTAAACGAGGTTTTAAGTCTCTGTTTTTTCTTTCAACAGGATTCGCTTGTGGGTGGTATACAGGAATAAGACTTTGACTGATATTTAAAACATAGCATAACTGTTGCATGACTGCACTAACAAACTGAGGACCATTGTCACTGATTAGACGACGAGGTAACCCATATCTTAGGAATACTTCATTTAGAAGGTTTAAGGCACATTCTTTTGCAGTCGCTTGTTTTAATGGGAATAACTCTACCCATTTTGTAGTACAGTCTTCAACTATGAAGATCCACTTCATACCTTCACTTGTTTTTGGTAAGGGTCCGAAGAGATCAATTGCAATAGATTCAAAATGTTGAGCAGGAACAGGTGTTCGCAGCAAACCAGCAGGTTTCTGGTTGGAGGCTTTATATCTGATGCACTCTGCACAACTCTTTACATAATCAGTGATGTATTTTCTCATACCAGTCCAATAATATCTTGAGGATATTCTGGAAAAAGTTCCATTAGCTCCATAATGGGCAGCTGTGGGGGCATCATGATGCAACTTGAGTACCATTTCTCTTTCATGGGAAGGAACGACTAACTGGGCTTCCTCCATTTCAGAGTGTGGAGAATAGCGGTAAAGTACACCTTGGTTCATGACGTAACCTCGTTCCGTCTAATTTGCGAAATCTACTCCTTGGTTTACATCTTCAAAACAATCTATAATTTTCTTCAGTTCTAGATCTTTTAGCTGTTCTGACCTGAGATCACTCGCAGTTCTTGTTGGGACATCAAGAACGATAGTTTGTAAGTCGCAAGAAGTATCTTCTTCACAGGTTGGGCGAGAAAGCATGTCGGCAATGACATTTGCTTTTCCAGGGACATATTGTACTTTTAGGTTGAAAGACTGTATTTCCAATGCCCATCGAGCAAGTCGACCTGTTGGAAATTTGAGAGTGAGCAACCATGTCAAAGGTTGGTGGTCGGATGCCACAGTTATTTCAGAATTTTCTATGTATCCTTGGAATTTCTTCAGGGCCCAAACAACAGCAAGGGCTTCTCTTTCCGTTGTAGAGTAGTTGCATTCAGCTTGGGTAAGCAAACAACTGGCATATTCTATAGGATGTTCCTCTGAATCATTTCCTTGTAGTAGGACAGCTCCAATAGCATACTGACTTGCATCTGTACGAATGATATATGGTTTTGTATCATCAGCCTGTTTTAACACTGGGGGAGTGATGAGGCAGTTCTTTAATAATTCAAATGCTTTTTGCTGGTTATATCCCCAATTCCATGGGACTTTCTTTTTTGTGAGTTCACTTAATGGTCTTGATGCATCAGCAAAATTTTGAATATATCTTCTAAACCATGAACATGTCTGGAGGAAAGACTGCACTTCTTTCACATTCTTGGGAGGCGGAATTTTCTGTATAGAAGAAACCTTTTCTGGATCAACTTCAATACCATTTTGTGTGATCCAAAATCCCAAATATTTCACTTTAGGAGATACAAAGTGACACTTTTCTCTGTTTGCTGTAAGCTTAAAAAGTAAGAGTCTCTCAAAAATTGCTTGTAGATCTGAGAGGTGCTTTTCAAATGATTCCGACAACACTATTATATCATCAAGGTAAGTTAAGGTGAGTATATCTTCAAGACCATTGCGGAAACGGTCAATTAAACGCTGGAAAGTTGCTGGTGCATTCTTAAGTCCGAATGGCATCCGAAGGAAGCGGTATGTTCCAAAAGGGCAAACAAAGGCTGTTTTGTCTTGGTCTTCAGGGTGGACCTTCACTTGATGATAACCTGCACGAAGATCTATAGATGACATGTAGGAAGTTTGTTTTGCTTCATGGAGTAAGTCATCCATTCGGGGCAATGGATAAGTATCTGCAACTGTAATGTTGTTTAATTTTCTGTAATCAATACAAAGGCGAAAACTTCCATTAGGCTTAGGGATTAGAACGACTGGAGAAGCATAAGGTGATTTGCATTCTTCAATGATACCTTCTTGTAAAAGCTTATTTATTTCCTGTCGTAAAATTTCTTTCTTTTTAGGATTCATGCGATATGGTGGCGTTTACACTGGGAGGTGGTTTTAGTTTTTATTCGATGTTCTATAAATGCGGTAGGTTCTCCCCCTGGTTGAAAGCATTTTTCATATTTTTGGAGAAGGGAATTCAATTGTGACTGTTGTTGGAATGTCAAATGTTGACCTTCATCTTCACGAAGTCCACATGAATGTGACTCATCAGCATGTACTGCCAATAGACTATTGATGTTAGGTGGTACTTCAATAAAATGAAATTTTTCCTGAGGATTGTCATCAAACAACCACAGACGTTTCTGGAGATTTAGAACTACTCCTGCTTTACTTAGAAAATCCACACCAAGAAGTGTACGGTTATTTCTGGCATGTTTGAGGACTAACAGTTTGATTGGAACAACTTTTCCTTGAATTTTTATGTCAACAAAAGTTGTGAGGATTGCTGTTGGTTGACTGCGGCCATCAGCAAGCGTCATTTTCAGGACTTTATCTTCAAATGTATGGCCATTTTCTTGGAGAAGGCGATATAATTTTTCACCAGCCACAGAGTGTGTAGCACCGGTATCAGCACACACTGCTGCTCTTTGGTTACAGATGGACACTTCTAATAAACTATTTGGGTGATCCTCTGTTGAGAAACTGTAAAAGTTCAAATTGTTGAAACTGGATGTCATGACATCAGCTTTAGGCATGGATGGGTTACAGGAACGGCATTTTGATTTAATTACAATAGGAGCTCCACAACCATAACAGGATGCAGGGTTTGTTCTACCTCGTAAAGTGTCAGAATTTTTATCTTGAGCTCTGTCATTGTGAATGGGATCCCGCCTACTTTGACTGGGGACCCCGGAATCCCGCCTACTTTGATTGGGGACTTCTGACAGAGAGGGTATTGATGAAAGTCATAATTTTGGGAATAAATTTTCTTTCGAGTGTAGTTATATTTCTGTTCCATCTGTTTTGGATAAAACTTTTTGTTTGCATCAGTGCTTGTCATCTTGATTTCTTTCTTAGGTATACGAAGGTTGTCGTAAGTATCAAGCTTTTGTACAAGTTGTCCAGGAGTTACCCATTCATTCCAAATGTCTAAAAAATGTTCCTTGACATCTGGAGGGACACGTTTCTTCAGTTGGTCAACTAAGATTAAATCTTTTAATGCTTGGAAATCATTAATGTTGAGCTCAGTGATCCATCCTTCAAAATAACTCTGTAGTTCAAAATGAAAATCTTTCCATGTTTTTTCAGGCGATTTTCTATGCGTGGCGAAAAGATTTCGATATTTATCACCACTTAATTTAAATCTTTGTAAAAGTATGCATTTAACATGGTCAAAATCTTGGGCTTTTTCTTCGGGTTCTCTTGCGATGAGCTGGGCAACATCACTAGGAAGAACTCCAAGTAGGTAAGCTACCCAGTTTGTTTTTTCAATTTTCAAAAATTTTACTTGTCTTTCAAATAGGTTTATGAAAAGATAGAAATCATCTTCCTTGGGGTTGAAGTTTGGAAGTAATTTTTTTACTTGAAAAGGTTGGGTGGGACATGGCATAGGCTGAGCCTCAGCAGGTGGTGGTGCAATTTTATTTGCTTCTATCTGGAGTCTAAGTTTTTCCAATTCGAACGCTTTTTGTTGTTCCAGTTCATCTTTTTCATGTGCTAATTTTTCTTCTAATTCAGCCTTGTCACGAGCATGCTTTATCTGCTCTTCATTTTGTAATCTTTCTTTGATGAGATTGGTAAAGCAATGCCTAACAAAATCTTCATCATAATTTTTAGATTTAATAATTAAATCTTTAATTTCGTATAATTTGGCATCAGAAGTTACTGCAATGCCGATTTCTTGGCACAAATTAAGGAGATCGATTTTCCTACCCTTGCCTAGGAAAGCCATTTTTGTTTGCTTTCCAAAATTTTGTTAAAAAAAAAAATAATAATAATAACTAAATTTTTATGTCAGAGTTCAATTAAAGTTTTAGAATAAAGAATTTTTAGAATTAATCAATCAAAGTAAATAGTATAACTTTATTATACTTATAATTAAAAAGAAAAAAAAATTTTGTTGATAAAAAACAAAATTTCCTTTTATTCAGTTACTTATTTTAACGTTAATGAACTCTGAAAATAGTTTAAAAAAATTAATAAATAATTACCAAATGTAATTATAAAATCTATAAAATAGAACACATAACTTAAAATTTAATCTATCTTTATCAAATGTCATTAAAGGATTGAATGATTTCTTGAAAAGAAAGTAAGTAAAGCAAATTTTGCATAAAACAAAACTAAACAAATATATATTTGTAAATACTGCTGATATAAGAAAAAAAAAAAAATTCTATCCGTAAATGACAATTTACTATTATATGTGAAACAGAAAACAACCAATTAAAATTAAATATTTCCTTTAACTGGATGTTTATATAAATATGCCAATGATTTTAAATAAACAAAATAAAATAAACTACTGGCACATGAATTTATTCATCAAATAAAATAAATCAGTATTATGTTTCAAATGAAAGAAGAGAGAGAGAGAAAAAAAAAAAAGGTGGCTTGCTTAAAGCACACACATTCCAAGTAATTATAATATAAAAAGTAACTTATTAAAAAATATATATCTCTTTTCCTCTATTTATTTTATTAAACACTCATTTTCTGTAGACAAGTAATAAAATAATAAACAAAACAAATAAATGACTTTATCTTTTCACTTTATACTCGAAAACAAAAGTAAATAAAAAAAAATCTGCAAAGCAATTGATAAAAGAGAGAAAAAAAAAAAAAAAAAATATCTTTCAAGCAATTTTATCAAAATGAGTCATCCATCTATTTAATTATCTCTTCCTTCCAACAAATCACCAGAAGGAAAGAAAAAAATATATATATCAGTTTAAAATAATGTGTTATCACTGGTAATAAAAAAAAAAAAAAAATATGTCTCTTTTTCTTTTTGTTTTGGTTTAGAATAGACACAATAAGAGAAAGAATGCAATTAAATATGAAGACATAGTTAATTCGAATATAAATAAAATATCTTACCTAGTTAAAATAACAAGCATCCGAAAGTGAGTCTGCCTTTACTTTACATTATTATAGTACTAGATTACTGGAAATCTCAATACCGAAGTAATTATAATTAAAACCATAACTTTCAAATTCTCTTAATATTGAAAGAAAAAAAAAATTATTTCATAATAGTATATAAATAAATAAACCTGATTCTAAATACATAGGGTAATGTATTACTTTTACTATCAAAATATTGGTATCTATAATCAAAGTTGTTCTGAAATGCATACAATGCACAAAGAATCTGTTCTCAAATGAAACAAATGTGCACCGTATTCTTAAATGAATAGATTAAAAATTTTCTTCATTATAGCAATACGAAATCGAAATAATTTATAAAGTATAAAATTACGTTGAAAGTATTAAAGTATAAAATTACGTTTAAAGTATTAAAGTATAAAATTACGTTTAAAGTATAAAAGTATTAAAGTATAAAATTACTTTTAAAGTATAAAGTTACGTTTTCAAAATAACTGAATAACAGAATTTTCAGGACAAGAAAAACAATAACGTATTTACACAGAAACCGAAAGTGAAATAAAATACACTTTTAAATGACTTGAGAACAAGAAAAGTAATAACGCATTAACATAGAAACCGAAAGTGAATAATTATAATATGCACTTACCTGTATTATCCTGTGGATGTCCAGCAGATGCGGACTTTACCTGAGTCCAATGGATGAGGACTTTATCTTTGTCCAGCGGGTGCGGATTTTATGTGTGTCCAGCGGGTGCGGACTTGAAGAAATTTATTTAAAAAATATTTCAATATTTAAAATTTTCACGTGGGTGCCAATTCGTAAGGTGCAGAACTCAAAAATGAAGCTAATTTAGGGTAACATTATTTATTATTTACATTTCAAGTTACACACTAAATATACAACACATAAATTGAACTATTTACAGGGGTAAGTTAAAGGGGATTTGATGAAATAATGGTAATATAGAGTCCCACACCCAACATGATGTATTATCTTATGGTCGTGGGCCATTTCGGCTAACATCGACCACATGTTGCATGCACTTCCTTCTCTGGAAACTGCTGGAATCCGAATGTTCTCTCTTTGGGTCTCTCAGCCAAATGGGTCACTAGGGGGCGCTGAGGTTTCGTAGCATAGGCGCGATACAGAACTATTTTAAGTAGTTTTTTTTTTTCTTTTTTTTTTTTTTTTTTTCTAAATATAAATTGAAAGTTAATTGTTTGAAAATATAATTCTGGAAAACTGGTTTCTAGATAAATGATTTCATACTATATATATTTTTAAATAAATTCCAGTTTGTTAATAGTAAAATCTTTATTTTTCTCATCATTTACTGAAACCTTCTCTCCACAAGTTTTTATTCAAGCAAATAATTCTATTTTTAAATCACCTCCTAAAATATAAAAAATTCTTTGATGTGCAAAGCATCGGAGAAAAATCATGCATTTTCTTCTTTAAGATTGCTCCTGAAATGGGGAAATTTTCTAACTTTTTTCAATTATCTAATTAATGCTACTTCTGTTTCTACTTCATTGGTACTAACAATTCTCATTTCCTTACTGTTCATCTCAAATTTATGCAAGTTGTCTCTGTTTTTTTTTTTTTTGTTCTATATTTTCAAAAATCATTGTTAAAGTACACTTGTTTATTGTATATTTACTACCGTAATTTTGCATGTATAGTCATGGACTATGTGGTGGTGCAGATTATCTGCTAGTTATTCACAGTTCAAATCATCAAAATCAGAATTAAACGAGCAAATACGAACTGCCGACTCTGACGATCAATAAACAAAAGAACAAGACACAAAGAAAGCATCAATAGCGTACCATGGAGCATAGAGTAAAAGATCACTATGAGGTTAGCACGTTGCTTAATATTCCTGTACTGTTATTTTTAAACTATGTTAGCAAAATATCGTCATATTTTTAATGCTGAGCAATACTAATGACAAACTTTCAGTACTAATGACACTATCACTAGAAGAATATACAAGGGTGAGTGCAAAAAGAAACTTGTATTGTAAAGAGACATTAAACACTTTTAAAATTAAAAATTAGATAATTATAAAAGTTTTTGTTGAGTTTTAACTCTGAAAGTCTTGTGCAATAGATGTAATGTTTATCCTCCAATGTTTAATTGTAATTTTAATCTCATATTGTAATAATCTTTAATTTATTTTAAAAATGGAACACTGAAAGCAAAATTATACTTTTGCTTTTTTCTACAGTGGTCAGGGTTCGCGCTAGAGTGCGGGATCGCGGGAATCGCGCAATATTAAAAAAAATCCCACTTAAAAAATTTTCATATGCTCGCTTTTCCCGCACTTATTTTCCCGCGATTTTTTTTTTTTTTTTTTTTTTTTAATCTAATTCATTGAACTCCGCGAATTTATTTTTTCCGTTTTTAAAAGAATCGCGAATATCGTTCGTTAAAAATTAAAAAGTAAGCAAAATTGGAAAAATCGGCGATCAAATGTTCTACAAAAGCTTCTGATTCCTAATCTTTTTCCATCCACAACATAAATGTCAATATCCATTTAAAACTTACTTTACGAGATTCTAGAACCTGTAAGTAAATACAGTAGTTAAATATTTCTTGCTCATGTAATTATTTTTTGTCCACCTCCCCCTTTATTTATCTCCATCTAGCGATCAGCAATCAAATGTTCTGCAGAAGTCTTGTTTCCCAATATTTACCCATCTGAAACATAAATTATATTTATAATATTCATTTTAAACTTGTTTTATTAGATTCTAGAAGTAGAATTGAAAGAGTTTAATATTTCTTGCTCTGTAATTATTTTTTTAATCTCCCCCCCCCCCCCTCTTTCCCATCTCCGGAATACGGATTGTGATCAGTGATTAATTCTAGAAACAATAAAGCAATAGAAGTGCTCAATATTTCTGACATATGTAATTATTTTTAGACCTTCAGTGCTGAACTTAATGAATCTATCTATTTTTTCTCAATTAAATTAAATTTTTATGGGGTGTCATATCTATACCAAATTTGTAAACATGGGGGAAATGAAGAATAGATTTTTCAGGTAAGAAAATTTTTTCCAAATCAATTTAAGAAAAATAATACTCAGTTGGTTTTATGCTCGTTTGAAACTAATAATTAGCTACTGCTACTTTTATATGAATGATTAATGTACATACATAAAAATCATATTCTATATTTGTTTGAAAAATTTGTTTTGTTACTATTGGTGTGAAATTTTAATAAGATTTTATGTGGATATAAAAGTTATTGCCGGTATATTGAAGAATTTTTTTTTTACGCTAAAGAAAAAATCCTGAAAATGCTTAATGTAGATAAAAACTATATATATAAATGTTTATGTCATCAGTTTATTGAAAGTCATGTTATCAATATTCAACTAATCATCCAATCAATCATATTAGCGAAAAATTTTCAGCTAATTTCTAATTTCAGCAATCACATGTCTGTAATTTGCATATTTCTTGAAAATACTTTTTTTCTGTAAAATGTAATTACTGACTTAAATTTCAAAAATCTCACTTAAATTTTCAAAATCCCACTTAATTTTTTTGTTAGAGTGGGAGAATCCCACTCATTTTTTTTCCTTAGTGCGAACCCTGGTGGTCAAAAGAATAGTCTGGACAAGAAATAAAATAAGAGAAGTTTTATTTGATTTTTTAAGCTTTTAGCAATGGCTTTTCACTCATTTGAATAAAAAACGTTCTTTTATTAAGATAAAAGGGCATTCTTAGTGGAATTTATGATGACCCAGTCTTTAATCTGATAATAAATCTGAGAATAAAGAAAATGTTGGTAAATAAATCAAAGTTTGGCATAAGAAAATAGGGCATGATGTCAGTGGGCAGTGGATTTCTAGAAGTATTGAGCAGGGTTCCTATAGGTCAGGAGAAACCTGAAGTATCTGAAAAAATCAGAGAATTTCAAAATTATCCAAAAAATCAGGGAGTTTAAAAAAAAGCAAAAAAGGAAGAGTTGAGGAATTAAAAAATTCCTGCTGAAAAGTTATAAAAAAAAAAAAAAAAATTATTATTATTATTAATTCGACTAAATCTGTTCTGAATATAAATTAGGAATCTGTAAGTAGTAAGTTTTTGTCATTACATTTTTAACAACTTTTTAAATTGAAACAGTTTTTAAATTTTACTGTTGCTATAACTATTTTTAATATTGCAACAGACATCAAACAACTTTTTAAATTGAAACAGTTTCTAAATCTCACTGTTTCTATAATTATTTCTAATATTGCAAAAGGCTTTATGATGCTGTAGAAAGGCTGAAAAAAATAAATGGATAGGTATAGCTAATTAGATTAAAGAATAAAATGCAACATTGGCTATGAGCTTGAATTAAGTAATGTAGCATATGAAGAAGCAACAAAGGGGTTAAAATAACAAAAGATAGCCGGGGGTAAGACTAGACAATACCTCAAGTTTGTCCCATCTAGGATATCTTATGTCAAAGTTACAAGGAAACACTTTCAAATGCTAATTACTGATTTTCTTGAAAAAGAAATACAGTAAGACCTCGATTATCCGAGCTAATTGGGACCGCTAGTACCTCGGATATCGGAAATCTCGGTTAATAGAAACCATGTATAAAAACCTTCCGTGCTTGCGAATTTAACTACTTTTAAAGTAAAAAACAATAGAACGTTTTTTAAATGATAAAAATAAACATATATGAACTTATGTTTCACAGCTAAATAGATTTAAAAAGGAAATCAACTCTAGTAGTAAATTTTAAAAAGTAAAATGGAATTTTTTTTTAACTATACTTAGTTAAATATCGAAAGACGCATTTTCAAAAATAACACAAATCTCAAGAAAATATATAGAATTTTTAAAATTTAATATACATTAATTTATTAAATTTACATTCTTTTAAAAAAGTCTGTTACCTTTCGTTGCAAAAGTCCAGAATTTCTATCATGGGCTGCCCTATCGCGCCAATTTTTGAGCAACAGGAGATCCATCGGTGTAGCATCGTTTCTTTGCTCCAAATATTTTAGGGCAGTTGTCAGTGCTTGAACACCTTCACTATGACTTATAGTCGTAGAATCCTCAAAGTCCTCGTCTTCATTTTCAGCGTCATTAATGTCCGATGAAGGATTAACGGCTTGTATGATTTCTTCGTCATTGAGAATTTCAAAATTTGGATGTTGATTTTCAACGTCCAGCCACTCGCAAATGTCCTCTTCCAAAACTTCTTCACAACCTTCAATTTCATTGATGATCTCAAGAAGTTCCCCGTCTGTCAGTGTGTTTTCCGTCTGCTGGGATTCACCCTGTCTCCTCTTTTCAACAATTATTTTGTTGAATGATTTACGAATTGTAGATGGATTCACTAATTGCCATGCCTGGGCAACCATGTAGATAACGTCTTTCACAATTATTTTTTTCAGCGCCTCATTTAGGTTTTCTTCGCATTGAAAAATATGAGTGATGAGTTTCTTTTTGTAGTATCTCTTCGTTGTTTCAATTACCCCTTGATCCATTGGTTGTTTTATCGATGTCACGTTTGGGGGAAGAAAAATCGCCCGTATTTCTCCTGAAATGAGCATTTCTTCTTCCGGATAACATTGTCTATCAGCAAAACTGCTTTAGGTAGGAGATTTAGTTGCGCCAAATGTTCCTTTACATGCGGCACAAAGTCATCATGGAACCACTTTTCAAAAATTTCGGAATTCATCCAGGCAGACCACTGATTTGTATATTTCACAGGCAAGGAATTCACATTAATATTTTTAATTGGTCTCGGCTTCTTTGATTTACCGATGAGAAGTAGGGGCAATTTATCAGTTCCACTTGCATTTGCACAAACTAGAAGGGACACTCGGTCTTTGCTCTTCTTATAGCCTGGGGCACTGGTTTCTTCTTTAGATGCCAAGGTTTTCGATGGCATCATTCTGTAAAACAAGCCAGTTTCATCGGCGTTATAAATTTGATCTAATGTCATATTTTATTTTTCAATCATTTCTTCAAATCTTTCAACAAAGTCTTTAGCAGATTCTATATTAGCAGACAACTTTTCACCTGCAATCGCCAGTTGTCGAATTCCATGTCTCTTTTTAAATTTATCTAACCAACCTTGACTTGTAGAAAAACTTTCATTTTCGTTTAATTTTTGGCTGAGAAGAAGGGCTTTCTCTTTTAGAATGTTCCCGGAAATAGGAATGCCCTGCGCGCGTTGTTGCTTGAACCAAAGATAGACTGCTTCATCAAGTTTTTCAGTTTCTGCTTTCTTTAATGTCGATCGTCCTTCTAAGGCTTTTGACGAATCCATCTTTGAACAAAACGCCTCTATTTGAGCTTTGTTACGTCTCCAATCGCCTACAGTGGTTTCACCAACTCCAAATTCAAAAGTAATTTTTTTCAAACTCTCACCATTATTAATTCTTTTAATAGCCTCAAGCTTTTTACTCATCGAAACAACAACTCTCTTTCTTTTTTGGTTTGGCATTTTAAAAATGAACAAATTACTAGTGCGATGGTCAAATGTGAAATGATTTAAGCAAAGGTTCACTACGAAATAGAGGTTTCGCGAAAGAAAAGGCAAACAGAAGAATGTTATGAAACACAAATGCCTATAGTAAGAGTCGCCAATCCTCTCCCCCAACAGGGGGGGGGGTGTAAGTGTCCGATAACATATTGCACCTGGTATTCAATAGGGTCACATGACCACTGTTAACAAAGCATTCATGGATGTTGTCTTCTCAGGGTGTAATATTTCTTGGAAGTTCAGTGCTTTTGTGGGGAAGAAGTGCCTGTAACACGGACAACGAACTAAAATGTGTATAATTTTTTCCAAGCTTATTTTGGAAAGGAGAAAAAAAAATTAGACTTCGTTATTGCCTCGGTTAACAGAAACCTCGGTTAATCGAAGCTCGGTTAATCGAGGTTCTACTTACTGGGATAAGATTAAATCATAAATAATATTTCCTGAGATTAGCTGCCGAGTTGCACACTAAAAAAAAAAAAAAAAGAACCACTCTGGTTTATGGAAAGTTAAAAAAAAAAAAAAAAAAAAAAAAAAAACACTCTGGCGATTCCATTATTGTGATTTTTCATGTATAGTTGCTAAATAGATTAAATGCATATATATGTTCTTTCACTGTGATAGCCCAATGAACTCCACTTGTAATTGAGCACTTAAAGTGATTTCAAGATTTCACAGAAATACAGTTTTTTTTATTAAGTCTTTAATATTGTTGTTCATATACTTAAGTAAAATATTGCTAGAAGCTTAAACAACCATGTAAGTATTAGCTGTACAGTCATGTTTCCCATTTTAAGTATTTCTATTTTGATTACTTATTTCTGTGGTAATTTCAATTAATTAAATATTCTAACACAATTTCATTATTTTTATCGGCTTCAAACTAATGTAATTGCACATGCAGTGCTCAATATTTCTCACGTATAATTATTTTAAGACTTAACTACTGAACTTGTTGAATCTATTTGTTTTTCATCAATAAGTTTAAAGTATCATGACATTAAACAAAGAGCATTTATGCAAAGTCATAACAACCGTAACAGAAAAGGCAAAATAGGAAATGTGCAACGCTGATTTCTAATAGATTATTGTCATTTTTTTCTTCAGTTCAAAATACTATAATTGTTTAAGCTAATAAAAGTTTTACTTCAGAAATGGTGATTTTGAGTAAAAATATATGCATCAGATATTTAAAAGAAGTTGGCTTTTGTTGTTATTTTCATTGTATAGCAATCTGACCAGGAAAAATTTAAGAATTTTTATTTTTTTTTATTTTGTATTATTATTTTAGAGTTTAAACTTGCCACGAAATAACAAATATTTTGTATTTAAAATATATATATATATATAAAACTGTTTAAATTTGTTTTTAAAATATTTGTAATCTTTAGAATAGCAAGATCTATAGTTCATTTATTCTTTTAATGTACAGTCACAAAAAAAAAAAAAAGCCCCCCCCCCCCACACACACACATGCACCTAATTTCGCTGTAAATTATCATAGAAACATATCGATCTGTAATAATGTCTAGATTTCAATGGTATAGTTAGATTTTGCTTAAGGGGTCATCTACATATTAAAACAGGCATAAACTTCATTTTTTTCAATGACAACCCCTATTTTTGACCTCATTTTCAGATTTCTGAGATCAAGGCGGTTCAGAAAACATACCTATTTATATACTTTAAATCAATTATAAATAGAGTGACACGTGAAAATGTGTTAGGGGTCCGTCTATACATTTAGAAAAAATAAATCTTGATCTACCACAAAATAGACATTATTTATTAAGTTTCACACTGGAAAAAAAATATAGAAATTTTAATTATAAAACAAAAAACGGTGTCAGTTCGAAAAACTCTCTGTATTAGCTTATGAATTAAAAGTTTTTTATTGGTTTATATTTATTAAACATCAAATAGTTAAGTACATCACTTCATATGAAAAAAATTAAATAGCTTGAGTCATATGAAACCTAGAATGTTGAATTACAAAAATCTAGATACCAAGATAAAAGAATAATAGTAATAATAATAATAATATTAATACTGGTAAGAAAAAAAAAAGTGTTTAATATTTAAAAAAAGAATTATATACTTCTGTTGGGTATATTTTTATTTTATACAGTAAGAACCGCATGAAAGGGTTACTATAAAGTTTTACATTTAATTTTAGGTGTACAAACCAACAGTATATAATATACAAAAATATAGATAGCAAGATTTAAGCTAAAATCTGAGAAGGATATTTAACACTTTTGCAACCGCTGACGAATATCCATGTCATTGGAAATCTGAAACTCCTCCAGTGGGCGTTTCTTTCACCATTTGTGTGTTACTATATTTCTTAAGAATATTCCTTATATTCATATTTATATAAGCAAAATAGTATGATTACAAATACTTTCAGTAGAAAGAGTATAATAATTATGTATATTTATTTGTAAAATAAATATGGATATAGAAAACCTCGTTCTGACATAGTGTAGTTTGAATGAATAACGCCCACAGGAGGAACAGACTATCTAAAAGACAAAAATATGCGGTCGCGAAAGTATTTAATATTCAATAAAAAGGGGATACTGTTCAAAATCATTTCTATTTTAAGTAATACGTCACGTCTTTATATGTGACACAAAATTAAAACTTAGATGTCACGTATAAACTTAGCATTAAAAGTTATAACGCATATTACTTTATTTTAAATTCTTTTTCCATAATAAATCTGACTCCAGTTTTACGCCGTGATTAGAATAATCGAAAATAAATAATATTGTGCTTTGTTTCAATAATAGATATTAAAAACTTAAAAAAAAAAAAAAAAAAAAAAAAACTATTTTCTACTATATTATTTAGTATTAAAAAACTTTTAATAAAAATTTAATATTTTATTACAAATGTGAAAATATCACAACAAGATTAAAACAGAAAATTTGTTTCGAAAGTCTGGTAAAAATAATAAATATTAATTATATTAATTAAAAAAAAAAAAAAAAAAAAAAAGTATTCTTCACTGCGTAACCTTGTCTTACTGCATATTCTAAATCATGAAATTTAACTTGAGGTGCACGAATCCTAGAATATTCAAGTTAAAAAAAAAAAAAAAAAAAAAAAAAAACAGGGATAAAACAGAATTTTAGCAGTGAGAAACTAGGAAAAGTTATGTAATATTTAAGAACAAAGACTTAAAATTTCAGAGTCGAGTAAACTCTTTTTTGCAACGGAAGCCACGCCTTTACACAATTTTTCTAAAACTTTACATTATAAAACAAAATTATTTTACATACTTCCAATTAAATCATTTAAATTTTGTCTTCAGCATTCAATGTAGTAAATGCCATTGACATTTATGCATACCAGCGTCACGTGTAGAGTCATATACGAGTATGCAAACTAGTTTTTTTAACACTGTTTCTGCAATAAAGAGGCGGGGCTTCATTTCTTTTGAAATTCTTTTCCAATCTCTTGCCTGCGTTGCGATAATTTTATAAAAAATAAGCCAATTTGTATAATAAACATCGAAATGTTCCTTAGAAAACAATTAGAATAACATAAAGGTAAATTAAAATAGTTTTTCGTCAAAATGCATAGAGATATTGACTCACAGAGGATATAAATTATAACAAGTGACATCCCCCTAACAGCAGTAAAAAATGAAATATCACTGTAACTCAAAAAATGTTAGGAAACGAGCTGTAAATTTGGAAACCCATGTTTTTGATGATGCCCGTTCTATTTGTGCAAAAATTAACATAGGTCATAATTCATAATTTTTTCAAATATGAATTTATTAATTTTCATAATTCAAAAAGTGTTTTTTTATCGAAAATATGCTTGGAATATGTTTGGGTCACTTCATTCTAACACATTAAAAAAAAAAAAAAAAAAAAAAAAACAGAATTTGAATATACTAATTTTTTGGAAAGATATGAATGAATGTTTGTCACATTCATTTAACATTAGCATCCCCAAACTTTGACAGCTTATAACTCCATGTAAAATTGAGCAAAATATATAAACTGTACCATTTTCCGCGATGATTTGATCCAAAGAATTCAAATAAATTAATAAGTTGATGACAGTTTTAATATGTAGACGACCCCCTATGCAAAATGTAACTATACCATTATAAACTAGATGTTATCACAAATCGATTGGTACCAATCACATGTTTCTATGACAATTTATGGCGAAATTAGGGGGGGGGGCACTTTTTTTTTTTTTTTTTTTTTGTGACTGTACAATATGAAATCTTCTGGTTTTTGAATATGGATCTTCCTATTTTTGCGTGGGTTAAGGAAAACCTGGGAAAGTCAGGGAATTTTTATTTTCAGATTAGTGTAGGAAACCTGTTAAAAATCTGAAAAGTTTCTTTGAGGCTGTCCACAATTGAACTCATAACACATTAACCCTTTCAAGGGAATGTTGTAGCTACAGCAACACCTATTCCCAAGGGTAAAAACTCATCCCAGAAACTTTTTTTTATAGAATTTCACTTTTATAATTTAGAGGAAAACTGTATTTCTTGTCTTCTAATATTGTTCTTAAATTGTGATGGCTGTTGATTTTAAATAAGCAGAATAACTTTGCATAGATAGGGGTAATGCATTACATTAAACTATAGATTTGAACCAGGATTAACAGTTTACAGATATTCTTTTAAAAGCTTGTTACACATTAGGAAATAGTAAATATCATTACTTGAAAATTAATAATCGTGAAAACTGTGTAGATCATGTGTCCGGGTTTCATTAATACCATAGAAACCATGGTGTCTGTTATACCATAGAAAAATTGTGTTTTTTTTTTTTTTTTTTTTTTTTTTTTTTTTTTCTAGTGGTGTGGCACACATGCCACAAACATTGGCTGAGGAGGGGGGGGGGGGTCGCTGAATTGATGACCATTTGTGAAGGGGCACCCAATGGGCGATCATCGCTACCCCTAACAGGGACAACACATCTGTGCCTTCTCCGGGATTCAAACCCAGGCCCAATCGTGTAGGAGTCAGGGATGCTAACCACTACACCGTCTGGGTGGCAGAAAAACTATGCGGTGGAAATAATAATTATAATAAAACTGTGAACTTACAAAGACAATTTCATTTTTTATTTCATCATGCTTATATTTGTTAAAACTTGTTTAGATAATCTTTTTTTATATAGAACTTATAAAGCAAAATAAAGTGATAAGAAAATTGAAATTACAGAAACTTTATTTTGTTTACTTTTAACACATGGTTTTTATTTACAAACCCAGCAGCTATAGGTCTCATAGTAACCCCAACAACAATATGGCTTTTATGCTATTCTTTTATATGTAAATATATATATATAATTAAAAAAGAAAAATAAGCAAAAAAAAAGTCTTCTGTATAGATTTTATTTATGCTGTTATTTTTTTTGTCAGTTGTTCTTTATAGTGCCATTAAAAAAAAAAATATTGCAAATTTGGAAATAAATTTTCAAATATGGCAAATCTGATAAATTAATATTATAAATTAATTATTTGATTGTATAGACATGTTATAAAACTAATTGGCGTTGGTAGACTCTGCTTAGTTCCCCATCATACATATATTCTCAAAACTTCCTAGTGCAGGACATATTATAATCATGTTAAGAGAAATGAATTTGACCAAATACTTGACACAGTGACAGAATGAAATCCATGCCTAATAGGCTATTCACCGTTCCTTTCGATATATTTATCTTATTCTAATCTATTAATTTATTTTTTTTTAGGGTCAATTTCATAGTTTAGTTTTCATGTTACTATTCCCAATGCAACAATCCTCAAAATGCATATATATATGGAATATCACCCAATTTTGCTATGTTGATAAAATCTTAAATTACAAATAACTTACAAAACTTTCCTATTAGAATATTTGTAGTCAATCATGTTCAAACAAGTATCATAAATGTTATATTTTGAAGTTGTCTGATATATTTATGATCCTCAAAATGGATGTTTATGCTCAGTTTTGCATTATTCTGCCATGTTAAGTAAATCATAAATTCCAAATAACTTACAGAATTTTTAAATTAAAAAATTCATAGTCAGGGATGATCATGCCAGTATTCTAAATGATATTTTAAAAGTGTTTTTACATCTTTACGATGAAAATATCCCTCAAAATGGACGTTTATGCGAAATTTTGCCATATTAAGTAAATTGTAAATTTCCAATGACTTACGAAATTTTTAAATTGGAAAATTCATAGTCAAGGATGTTTATACCAGTATCTTATATAATATTTTAAAAGTATTCTGACAACTTTACGATTTAAATATCTCTCTAAAGGGACATTTATGCAAAACTTTGCTGTATTCTGCCATGTTAAGAAATTCATAAATTTCGAATAATTTGCGAAATTTTCAAAGTAGCATGTTTATAGTTAATGATGTGCATCCCAGCATCAAAACTGGTATTTAAAAGCTGTTCTTACATCTTAACGATAAAAATATTTCTTTTTATGCACATTTAAGTGAAATTTTGCCCTATTTTCCCCTGTTAAGAAAATCGTAAATTGCGAATAACTTCTGAAGTTTTTTAATTAGAATGTTGCAAATGAATAGGGTTTTTGCCAGTGTCATAAATAATATTTTTAAACTTGTCTGATGTCTCTGCAATCATATGTTCATAAGATATCGTGCACACAGACTAACAAACTAATGGACTAACAAACTAACAGATACCCTACAGATGGACACCATACCCATTTTGTTATTTGTGGATTCCTCACATGACCTGAAAACATGTAAAATAATCTATTTAAAAAAACTTTTAAAAACCAAATTCTTATTATAGTGTATCATATAAATCTTTTCGAAGTTAGAATAAAATTTAATTTGTAAAAAAAAAAAAAAAAAATAACTTTTTTGTTTATTAACCAAAAGTAGGGAAATTTGAACTGTGTTAAGAAAAGAGAAATTATTTCTTAAAATTCACAACAGATGGCAGCACCTATAAGTTTTGGGATTTTATTTGCTGATTAAGGGCCAATATCTGCAATTTAATTATTTATTTGAGGCACCTTTTTATTATTATTTCATATTATAACAACATTTTACTGATTTGGTTAATGTTTATGTGTTTTTCCTAATCATTTTTATTTTGTATTGTTAATTGTTTCATTGACATTTTAGTGAATATTCGGCCCAATAGAGGGCGCTTGTAGTCTACAAAAAACTTTTTTGTCTTCTAAAAAGAGATGTAAAAAAAAGGCTTCTTTAAAAAAACTCTTCAAAAATTCTTAGAATACTGTGTAGTAAACGATAAATTTTCTTTTATCAATTGACATCTTTTCTACTAATTGTCTGCAAAAATTAACATTCCGGACCTTCAGGGTATCGAACGCGGGACCACCGGATTACTAACATGGCTCTATTACCAACTGAGCCACGGAGAGACAAAGGTAAAAGTTTTTATTTACCTTAAAATAGAGGCACATTTTTTATTTGGTTGAGATTCACAAACATACCGTAGTGAATGACAGTAAGTACATAAGAATTTGGGGAAAAGTAAAAAAAAACGAGGTCGAAAATTTTCACGATTACCTAAGTTCCCCATACCTATAGTGTGATGGGGAACTAAATGTATTAAAAAATTACATTTCTGAGAATGCAAATTAATATTTAGATACAGAATTTTAAAACATAATTATAGAAAAGGTTTTTTTTTTTTTGAGGGGAAGGCTCTGTCCTCTTCACCTCCTCCCAAAAAATAAGTAAAAGTTTAAATGTTTACTTTCTTTATTTGTAAAAGGGAAGTCATTAAAAAACTTCTTTTATTGAATTTTCTGTTTGGCAATGATTTTTAAAAACAATGTTTAGCCAGGCTTGCTGAAACACTTATCTTAAATAAATTACAGACATGGTCATGTCTTTACTGCTATGGAATACTTCATCTTAGCTGCATTCAGAAGTGGTCAAAAGACAGTTTATACCTTTTATCTGCAGATTCAGATGAAAGAAAGAATGAATGGTGCTGGTAAATATGTCATTTTCATAATATATTTTAAAATAAGGTAATAATGTAAGTATTTATATTTTCTATGTAAATTAAATAGCAGATTTCAAAGATGCTTGCATCTGATAAACTAAGTGGTACCAGAACTGTTAAAATATTATTTTGCATATATGTCAAACATTATTACTTTCCCTTCTAGTCTTTTAATTATTATGCCACTATAAAATGGATTAATATATATATATATTATATACACACACACATTTCTAAAATTTGTGTAATTTTTGTAATTGTTTGGTTCTTTATGTGAAAATTTGAATTAAAAAAAAAGTGATATGTATCAGATTATTTAAAAGCATATATTTGATGTATGAGTTAATTTATTCAGCTAACAAACATTAACTGTTTCATATTTCATGACTGGAATAAAATTATAATAAAGATATCAAATGTAGGATTTCCATTTTCTAGTTGATCATCTCAACCATAAAGTATTATTAGTACGGTATACAATAAAAACTTGAAAAGAGATATCAAGGATGCCACTTTTCCACTGAATGGTGGATTTCTGCTTTTATAAAAAAATTTCTGTCCTCTTTTCCTCAAACTAATGATCAGCTATCAAACAGACCATCAAAGTTCTGCAATTTCCTATCTTTTTCCATCTGCAACCTAAATATCAATGTGCATATTAAACTTGCTTTATTGGATTCTAGAACCTTTAAAAAGATAGAATTGCTTAATATTTCTCATATACATAATTATCTCCCCCCCCCCCCACACACACACACTTAAAATTAGCAACTGACCATTAAATAACTTGCTGAAGCTCTGCAAGTCTCAATCTTTCTTGATCTATAACATAACTGTCAGTGTCAATGATAAACTTGTTTTATTAGATTCTAGAACTTACAAAAAAAGTAGAAGCATTTTCTTATATGTGTAATTATTTTGTTTTAAGTTATTTTAAATTAATATTGATTCACGTATATACAGACTTTGAATAGTCAACCATGTATACAGACTATAGTTTATTTAGAAACTTTTAAAATATTTTTTTATTTGTGATAAAGCACCATTCTTTTATATTGCTTAAAATATTATAACCTTTTGATTGTGAAGTAATTACATTTTATTATACTTTATATATTAATTATTTTATTGTATATTAACTTGCGGAATTTGCATATAAATATGAAAAATATGAAATTTCACCTCACATGTGATTTCCTCTTTTTTGAAATTCTTTCAGTGGCATCCCTGAGATATGAACTATTCACCACAGTGTTTTAATGTTTGGTGTAGAACAAAAAGAGTCTTGCAACCAAATTAGAGTTTTGATATATATCAAATTGAAAGCTAATTCTTTCTTAGAGTGTATTCTGAGTCACAAAATCTATTCAATATTTCAGTGCTTAAATTTTAAGCTGGCTTCTGGCTTTTAAATTACTTGCTATAATTCATTTTACAGAATGAGAAAGCTACAGATCTAGATCTATAAATGGAAAATATCATTTTCATAAAGGTTATTAGCTTAAGTTTAAATATCTTTTGAAATACAGTTATTTTTAGAACTAAGTAGTTGATTCTTTTGGTATTCTAAATGTCCCAAATATAAAAGGGGGAAGAGGTAATGAAAAATATTTCAAAATTATAGCATTTGCATTGAGTTTAATCATATTCAAATATTCTATAACGACTCCATAGCAGAATACTGTTGAATGTTCTGCAACAAGTTTCCCCGGTGGTCGAAAAAGTTCTGCAGGACATATACGCATTTTACAAATTTGCTCTCAGTATTACTGATATGTTCATAAAAAATACATATCTTACAATTAAATATGCTATAATATCTGCATAATAGCAGAAAGAATTAATACTAGATTGATATTTAAAAATAATTTTACTAAACTTGTAATAATAATAATTAAAAAAAAAAAAAAAAAAATGTGGCAACCACAAAACTTTCTTCTGTATAATTTTAACAAATTTCATGCAGTACAAATTATTTATTAAATTATTATTTATGAAAATTTTTTCCATGATAAGTGTAGATGATTTTTATCTGACAGAATTATAACACTAAATGCTGAAAGAAAGTTAGTTTTGTGCCAACATCATAAAAAATGCATTTTTTTTTTTTGTTAAAAAATGAAAAAAAAATTATGCTTTGGTTGAACCATAGATCTGTGATAATTTAAAACATTCTTAAAGGTATTGACAATTCTTTCGAAGGATACCCATATTGAAAATTTACATCCTGGGGGAGTTAAAGTGGTGCTCACACATGCACTAACTTTTCCCCTAGTTTACTGCTACTGTTATCAATATTTCATATTAATTTTACAATTACTTAAAAATAACTTGTATTATGCACATTTGTGCGAAATTTTGTCATATACTGCCATGTTAAAAATTTAGAAATAAAGAGATCACAGTGTCACCTGTTGAGTGATTGATCCCCAGATCTAATCAGCACCAGTTTATGTCAAGAGTCCAACTGAATACCAACATTGGTTAAATTTCCTTCATTAGTTTGTGAGATACAGTCAATGACTTTCATAACTTGAATAGAAAGTTCAGTGTCAGTCACTGGTAATTGATGCAGCTTGAACAGAAAGTTTAATGTTATTTGCTAGTAATTTACATGGCCTGTGAGTGGAAAGCTCAATATTAATCATTGATGATTGATGTGGCATTTAATGTGTTTAAGTATGAGCTTCTTGCAGAAGTCACAACTCGTAAAAAACTAATTGAAATTAATATGTCATCTTCTAAAACTCAGAAAAGAATTAATGATATTGATGTTGGCATTGCTGCAATGAGCTTTATGAAAATAATTACAAGATAAAAACTTTTTATATACAATGTTTTTAAATTTTCTGTTAAATCATATAAACGGTACCGAAGGCAGCAGGAACACAGAACAATTGGCTAAAAGTATTTAAAAAATTCATTGTTATCGTGTTTTGAGCTATTATAAAAGTTTCAAAGCCGGTAAGTTAGTTAAAAATTGATTGCAAAATTTGTACTGATAACACTGCCAATGGCAGCAGGAACCCAAAACAGTTGGTTAAAAGTATTTAAAAATGCATTTTCACCGTATTCTGAACCATTCTGAAAGTTTCAAATGTCTATCTAGTCAGGAAGTTAGTTAAATAAATTTTCTGTTGAATCATAAACACTGCCAAAGGCAGTAAGGACCTGAAACAGTTGACTAAAAGTATTTAAAAAATGTATTGTCACCATGTTCTGAGCTATCCTGACAGTTTCAAATGTCTAGCTAGTCGGGAAGTTAGTTAAAAATTGATTGCAAGATTTGTACTAGACAAACAAGAATTGGAGTTAATAAAAACACATGATAAAAAGTAGTGCATCTGATTCTACTATAAATTTATTCCTTGCTGAGTGTAAGTTTCTTCTGCAAATGACTCAAAATCATTGAAGAAAGCCCATTCATTTTCCTTGTTCGATCACTCTCATGATAAGATCTTCATTTATTAAATATGAGATCTAATGTTTGTCTTGTTTTTTCATTACCTCTTTCTTTTTCATTCTTACTAATGCAACTTTTATTTAGGAGTAAGATGCCACTTTCAATCAAAGTTTTCTTATGTTTTAAAAACGAAAAAAAAAAAAACTGTTTGCAGAATGTCCTATTCCACACCTTGCATCATAAAAAGCCAAGCCACTTAATTTATTTAGCTCCAAATCTATATTGAGTGAAGGCATATGGATGTTTTTCTGCAACTTTTGCATGGCAATAATATTATGTCTAAATCATTGGCTGATCGAGCTAAAAACAGTTTTCAAAATTTACCATTAAAATTAATACTTAGGGGAGAAAAGGACTTCTTGCCTTATTCATCAAAAACCATTCCTTTTTAGGTTTTTTTTTTTTTTTTTTTTAATTTATAAAAAAGAAAGAGTTCAAGCAATTATGGTAAGTTGTTAAAATTGTAATGATATTATCACATGGTGATGTGTCCTTGGAGTACAGTTTCTCACAGGGTTGCTACGGCACCGGGAAAACCTGGAAAACTCAGGGAATTTGAAAATCTATTAAAAAACAGGGAAAACTCTGGGAATTTTCAAAATTAATTTCAAAAACATAGGAAAATTTTTTCATAATAAAATAATTTTTAAAAATTTTGTGCTGTATAATTAATAAATTATGTGTATAGTAAGTTAATAAAATTAATATACCCTAAATATGTTCAATTAATTTTTAAACATGTTAGATTCTAATGCTGCATGATTGCATGTAATCTATTTTACTTCTAAAAGGGACAGGGAATTTTTTCTCCTGATTTGTATAGCAATCCTGTCAATAAACCTTTGGGGGGAAAAAAATGCATAAAAAATCATTGGTAATCTATGCACTATTTATGATGAGTTCAAGAGTATGGGAGGGGAGGTGACATTATCAGTGAAATAATCAAGTATGCTTTAGCGTATTAAGATGGTTCAAATTCATTAATAATTTGCTGTTGGAGTAAAAATAAAAAAGATAAAAGGGCAATTTTTGATTTAAAAAAAAGAGCATGTGACCAAATAAATATGCTACAACAGAAGTGAGCAAGTTTGGTTATTGAAATGAATACTCAAACACAAAGTATAAAAGGGAATTTGGTAAACTTAAAAAAAATGACTGTAAATAACCAATATACAGTGAGTCGTACAGAAATAAAGCTACTGTGATTATGTGCTGCAACTGGAAACAGAGAGCGAACCAATGAGATTGCAACAAATATATCAAGAGATAAGGATCAAGATGTAAGGGTATCGAAATATTTAAGTCTATTTACAAGTCACATCGACAAGAAATAATGCAGTCCGTGCCCTAACTAAACAAGAAAAATAAATAAATGTATTAACACTAGCATTACGGCGTTTTCCGCATACCTGCAACTACGAACAGCGGTCATGAAAAAGCAAACTTTTTGCTCATATTATGGAAAGTTAATGATTATAATTACACAGTTTGCTCGTTTAATAAGAACACAATTAAAAAATGATATTTCATGTTTGCAAATTAAGAAAGCATATGGTGATAAGTAAATATATGTACACAAAGGACCATTCAACATGATTTATAGCTAAAATTAAAAAAATCTTTCTATACATTTTTATACATCTATTAATCTGATAATTTAACTCATAAAAATATTCATTGCGACATAAATTTATTAAAAAGTAAGTAAATTTATTACATCATCGAGATTAGCATTGTACACACACTACAAATATTTAAATTTTACCAGTGCATTTTCCCCCAAACATATCTTCTACAATCTACTTCTTTTTAGAATAAAATCTTTTTGTAAAAAAATAGAACCGACTCCAAAAAGCAACTGCTATTCAAACAACTAAAAAAAAAAAAAAAAAAAATGGTATGAAATGAAACTGTAAATTGCACCTAAAAGTATAAAATAATTTCCTTCGCCAAACAACCTATAGCACTACAATTAATCATAACTTTTGAAGTTGGCGCAAAATTGAATAAAATTGAATTAGTTTTTTAATGTTTGTTTTTAGATCGGTAGCTACAAATGCTGTTGTCTCGATTGATCCATTTTCATGTTTCCCATATTATTGAATCACTGTATACAAATGGTCCGTTAGTAGCATCTGCATAGAACAGTGAACATTCTTCACAATGTGGTATTTATGTTTCTACGAATTTAGAGTTTCCTTTGCAAATTTGGTATAACTTTGATAACTATCAGCCTTGGTGGCTTTTGGATTTGGCGATCAAAACGTAATGCAAAAATATACACGCAAGATGTATATTTTCATAATATACATTGTACGAAGTATTGTTTCATACTCTTGATTGCTCTCTTTATATACCTTATCAAAATAATCATGATATCCCAAAGAAATTAATTATGTTTGCCAGATAATTTTGTGATTTTTCTTTCTCGAAGGACGTCAGATACCAGCATCTTCACCAACTTTTGTTGCTTACGAAATCTTATTTGTTTTCTTGAATCAAAGTAGTTTTCAGCTGCGTTCTCAAGGTGACAATGTGAGATATGTATTTTGAATAGGAATATGATTTTTCTATTTAATAAAGGTATCAATTTTTATTTAATTTTGTGCCGACTTCAAAAGTTATGATTAATTGTAGTGTTATAGGCTGTTTGGTGAAGGAAATTATTTTATACTTTTAGGCACAATTTACAGTTTCATTTCATACCAATTTTTATTTATTTATTTATTTATTTTTTTTTTTAGTTGTTTGAATAGCAGTTGCTTTTTGGAGTCGGTTCTATTTTTTTACAAACAATTTTATTTTTCTCTTTTCAGTGAAAACTTATTCATATAGTAGAACATCAGAAGACGTTTGACATCACTTTCACAAATCACAACTTCCAAAAAAAGTGAAATAACTCAAAAAATAGTTTGTCACTGAAAAATACATGAAATGCACCCAATGTGAACAAAAAAGTTACATCTCCATCTAGAATGTTATCCACTCGAGAGACAGTTGTGTCAGTTTTATTCTAGTCAAGTTATTTTTAAGTTGATTTTTCTCGAATGCTTCATATTTAAGTTGTGTCACTTTTCTTACCTTTATCGGATATGAGCAGAAAACTCTCTACTGAATGAACATACATTAAATTAAAAAGTCTTTAGAAATGTAAAGAATGAATACGCTGTATTCGTAACAAAAATTCTGTTAGGCATATATATTGAACTTTACAGTGAATACGTGTCACCCGCTTCGCTGGAAATTGCGCAGCATAAAGTTCAAACAAAGAGCAAAATATGGATTGCAGCTGACGGAAGCTATATCTTTAAGCATCCCAGGCCACACAAAGCGTTGCTGGATGGATGAGCTTGAGTGATGCTGTTTTTCCGGGGGTGCGACAACTGGTGAAGATTGTTGAAAATAGCATGCCAAAATTTTTCTGGGACATATGGTTGGATGCACTGGTCCTGAACATTGCAGTACAGTGATGATTCAGGAATCAGTTAATGCGTTGGAAATTTAAATTAGTATGTACAATATTTTTAAATATATTTTGGAGTTCAGGGTCTTGCTTTTGCTTTTCTGCAATAGCAGTGAAATCAGTTAGATTTCACTAACCCGTGACAAAGTGTCAGCTACAATGTTTTTCGACCTATCTGTACCAGATGCCAGTTGAAAATTATCCAATATAATCAAGGTAGTGTAATTGTCTTGGGGAAGTCTTATCCGAATGTTGTCGAAGGTATGAATGAATGAATTATAAGTGGGTGGTTCACAAGAAACCAAGCACTGCGACCAGAGGTCTATTGTACTAACCCACAAAACCTAATCTTTAAAAAGACCTGAAAGAAAACCCAGCAGACACCTAACCAGAATATCCTGAAGCTCCCAAGGCTCAATTATATGCTGCCCCAAGTGCTCAAACCTATAGGCAGAGAAGACTTCACATTCACATAAAATATGTGTTGCAGTTTCCTCCTCGTACTTGTAACCCCTGCAAAATGGGTCACTAGCAATACCCATGACATAAAGATGTCTTTTTAAGCGACAGTGTCCCGTAAGGAGACCAATCACCTTGCTGATGTCATTTCTATTAAGCTTCATGAGCTCCTTAGCCCTTGTATTAGGATTACCACAGTTTAGCTCTTTAGCTTGCCTGCTCCCTTCAGTCTTGAGCCAAGTAGAGTACTGCAAATTTCTCATGATGGAGAAAATAGTACTCCTCAACAAACTACCAGAGATACTCAGAACAGGTTCAGGACCAATAAAAGGTGTAAAAGAACCCTTCCTAGCCAGCTCATCAGCTAACTCATTTCCCAGGATACCAGTATGACCTGGTACCCAATACAGGAAGATTTTACTGTTAGCAGCAAGAGCACAAAGAGTGAAATAACACTCCCAAACAAGAGAAGAAGTGATTACTGACTTCTGTAAAGCTAACAGGGCAGCCTGACTATTAGAATAAATGTCAATATATCGATTCTTATAGCCTCTATTCATGCAAGTCATACAACACATAAGGATTGCAAAGACTTCAGCCTGAAAGACAGTAGCATACCTCCCCAAGGGATAGGAAAGTGAAGTACCATCCTCAGGACAGCAAACACCAGCACCAGTGCCCATCTTGGAGCCATCAGTGTACCACTTAATGTGATTCGTATTACCCCAAGGTGGAGTATTCATCCAAATGTCCCTAGAGGGCAAGTGGATAATACACGGCTTAGAAAAAGCATACCTAGGGAGAACCTTATCACACTGCATAATAAAATGCAGGTGATCCGAAATCTCCTTATTAAGATGTTTCCAGTTCAGATAATTGGAATAATTATTCCAATGCCCAAAACTTCTTAACCTCTTTACACATAAGATAGCCTCAGCCTCAATGTTGCATATGCAGAGGGATAAAGCCCAAGAGTAACTCTAAAGCTCCAATTGGTGTTGTCCTTAAACAACCAGTCATCGCGACACTCACCATCCTTTGAATCTTATTAAGATTCTTCTTAGCAGTGTCAAGCCTAATCCTAGACCACCAGGCAATAGAACCATAAATGATCATTGAACAAATGATCATGGAGTAAATCCAGCGAATAACCATAGGACTAAGACCCCATGACCTACCAATAGCATTCCTACAGGCCCAAAAAGCCCTTTTAGCCCTAGAAATGCAATAATCAAGATGATTCTTCCAGTTGAGTTTCTTATCCAGATAGACACCAAGATACTTAACCTCACTTGAACAAGTGAGGTTATGACCAAAAAATAAGTTCGAAGGTAAGTGGTTTATGATCAGTAAAGATGATGAAAACACGGCCTTCCAACATATGTCTAAAATATTTGATAGCTTCATAGATCCCAAGCAGTTCTTGGTCATAAGTACTTTTCTTGAAAAAGAAATGCAAGAGGTTCCCATGCACCTTGAGGTAGCTGTTGTACGGCCTCACCCATAACTGCGTCCGATGTGTCAACCATGAGGGCTAAAGCTTTAGACGACAATGGAAAAGCTAATGCATTAGCAGAAATAAGGCTATTTTTACACTTCTGAAATGCATTACAGGCTTCCAGGGTCCATGAAATAGGACATTTATCTTTCTTTTTGCAGTTTACTAGAAAGCTATTCAGTGGTGCTTGCATAGCACTGGCATGGGGAAGAAAATGTTGATAAAAATTTATCATCGCTAAGAAGGGATGCAGTTCTTGAATTGTTTGGGGCTCCAGAAAATCCTTTATTGCAGCCGAATACCATCTTTGGCAGTGGCCGAACACCGTCAGCAGAAATTTCATGGCCAAGAAAGGAAATCCTTGATTGGCTAAATATATATTTAGATGGACTGAGGCTCACTCTATATTTTTGAAAATGTTCAGACTGAACAAAGATGTCTTAAGTGTTCCTCTTCGAACACAGATACAATTAGGAAATTTCAAAATAGGGAACACAAAAATAAAGTCCTAATAAATCTTTGTTCATAAATCACTGAAACGTTTGTGCAGCATTACGTAACCCAAATGTCATTAATAGAAGCTCAAATAAACTGAAAGGTGTAATCATAGCAGTTTTAGGTACATCGGCAGGTTTGACAGGAATCTAAAAGTATGCTCACTGGAAGTCTAGAATTGAAAATATGTTTTTGCCTTCCAAAACTTGCATGCAGTATTGAATGTGCAGATCTGAGTAGTGGTCCAGTATAGTGACAGCTTTAAGCCTCCGATAATCTCTGCATTGGTACCAGTTGCCATTGTTGTGGTAAGTTACAAATCAACTCGTGTAAATGACAAGCTACAACTCAACTCTATCACTGTTTCAAAAAAAAGGAATTGTATTACCCGACTGTAGTATGCGATATTAAAATGGTTATATTGCTTACTCTTAAAACGCTTTCTAATTATTTATTTGTATGCTAGCTTTTTGTTATTTAGATCATTAATTAATGATAACCTTAATAGGTTATGGGCCCAGGATGCTTTAAATCTGCGTAAATTAATTATCTGAAAATTTTTTGAAAAGCTAAGTGAACTACAGAATTTGTTATTTCTAACAGCGAAACATTACGATATGGCTGAACAGAAAGTACAAATCGATAAGCTAGAAGGTGCTAAAAATTGGAGTAAGTGGAAGTGGCAAATGAAAATGCACTTTGAACAATATGATTTGATATCTATAATTGATGGAACTAAAATTTGTCCGGTCGCTGAAAATGCCGAAGTCGATACGAATGAGTTGGCGAAGAAGGTATCTGAATGGCGCCGTGATAATGCCAAGGCAGCCGCCCTTATTGCAAGTACGTTGAGCGCTTCTGTTGCTGATTTAGTGATGACATACTCGAATGCAAAGGACATTTGGGACAAATTAATTAGTGTTTTTGAACAAAGCAGTATTCAGAGACTTAATTTATTGATGACTCAATTTTTTCAAGTCTGTAAAGATCCCAGTGATAATGTTGCTACACATGCTGCTAAAGTTGAAAGAATTTATACGGATATGAATAATGAATTAAACCGTATAGGTTCAGCTTCTATTCCACAAGAATTACTACATGGTAAAATACTACTTACTGTGGGTCCAGAATTCCAAGAATTTAACAATGTATGGGAGTCTTTAGATTCTGATAAACGAACTACTAAAAATCTTGTTGAAACATTATGTACAATTGATCAGCGTATTAAATCTACTGCTCCTGTGGATTATGGCGCATTTGCAGCTCGTGTTCCTGTTAAGCAAAAAGCTATGAAAAATGGCGAAAAACTTCCTGATAGTACGCAAAGAAATAATGCCAAACTGAGTAATTTTAAACAAAAGAATTGTTTTAAATGTGGATCGAGTGCGCATCTCTGTAAAGATTGTCCAAAGAAAAGGTCCAATGATAAATTCTCATTTTCAAAGAATAATAAAGGTGCATTTTCTGCCAGTGCAAAAAGTACTCAGCCAGATAGTTGGGTCTGTGATTCTGGGGCCTCCCATCACATGACTGCAAACAAACAGTACTTTGTCACATACAAACATTTCCCTGTGCCCATTGAGGTATCACTTGCTGATAATAAGAAGATTTATGCATATGGATCTGGTAAAATAAATATTCAAGTTTATATTCATGGCAAATGGTATGATGCTCACATGGAAAATGTCTGGTATGTCCCTGATGTGAAGAGGCATCTCTTTTCTGTGCAACAAGCTGCCAAGCATGGTATTGAAGTAAAAATAACAGAAAGATATATTGAATTTTATCGTTCTAAAGAACTTGTTGCAGTTGGATCATGGTCAGATCACACATATATTATCTGCATGAGAGTTGTTATTCCAGCAAGTCCAGCTGAAATAAGTACTGCTACTGAATCTGAATCTTTGCAGTTATGGCATGAACGCCTTGGTCACCAAAACAAACGACATGTTCGTAAGTTGCTAACTGATATAGGCATATCTGTAAGTCATGCAATGACAAATGAATTCTGTGATGGATGTGCTCTTGGTAAAGCTCATCGAAAACCTTTTAAATCACGTCCTTATAGAGCCATGTCAACTGGTGAAATCATTAACGCTGATGTAAATGGTCCCATGTCTATAACTTCTCTTAGCGGTGCTCGATATTATGTTTGTTTTAAAGATGACTACAGTAAATATCGTAAAATATTTTTCTTAAAAAAGAAAAGTGATGTTAGTAGTTGCTTACGTATGTTTTTAAATGAAGCTACCAATTATGGTCATGCTGTAAAAGCTTTGCGCTGTGATGGAGGAGGAGAATTTGACTGTGGTGAAGTTCGACAAATTCTTGCTGAAAAAGGTACAGTTCTGACTCTTGGTATACCGTACTCGCCAGAACAAAATGGCGCCGCTGAGAGAGAAAACAGAACAATCGTTGAACTGGCTCGTTCTATGCTGTCTGTAAGTGGTTTACCTCGGTCTCTCTGGGCCAATGCATGTGAAACAGCAGTCTACCTTCTAAACCATACTGGTGTATCCCCAGAAGAAAACAAGAGACCTCATGAGGTTTGGACTGGTGAGCCAACAATTAAACTAGATCATTTGAAAGTGTTCGGAACTGAATGTTATTCACATATACCTAAGAATTTTCGACGTAAATTTGATGACAAAAGTGTTCATGGTCATTTTGTGGGATATGTGAACAGGAAAGATGGCTATAAAATCTATCTGCCTTCTCAGAACAAAATCATAAAATCTCGTGATGTATATTTCAAACCTGAACGTTTATGTACCACTCCAGTAACAGTGGAGGTGAAGGAAGACTTAATTGAGAGATGTGAAGATATTCAAATTAAAGAATCAAATCATTCAGAAGAGAAATTACAAACTGTCAGAAAGTCTCAAAGAAACAAAAGCTTACCTGCATGGATGAGATCTGGAGAGTATCTTATTGCAAACATAGCTGCAGTAGAAGATTCCGAAAATAGTGAAAATCCCTCGACATACTCTGAAGCTCTTTCCTCGAATGAAAGTGATTTGTGGCTTAAAGCTATGAAAGAAGAAATAGATGCCCTGCATAAAAATGAAACTTGGGAATTAGTTGAAAGGCCTAAAGGTTCCAAAGTTATCAATTGCCGATGGGTGTTGAGAAAGAAATTTAATTCTGATGGTACCGTGGAGCGATACAAAGCTCGTCTTGTAGCCAAGGGGTATGCTCAGAAAGCAGGTTTTGATTATGGTGAAACGTTTAGTCCTGTTGCTAGATATGATACTGTGAGATCTGTTCTTGCAGTAACTGCAAAAGAAAAATTACACTTGCAACAATTTGACGTAAAGACTGCATTCTTATATGGAACACTTAAGGAGGAAGTCTTCATGATGCAACCAGAAGGCTTTGATGATAATAGTGGGAGAGTCTGTAGATTACATAAAAGTTTATATGGACTCAAACAAGCACCTCGTTGTTGGAATCAGTGTTTTGTGAATTTTATGAAAGACCAGAAACTGGAAGTTAGTGCAGCTGATCCCTGTTTATTTATCAGACATAGAAATGGCAAGAAACTCTTTGTTGTTATCTACGTCGATGATGGCCTTGTTGTTGGGACTGATAAAGTTGAAGTGGAGGAATTCATGGATCAACTTAGTCAGTCTTTTCAAATCACAAGAGGTTCTTTAAACCAGTTTTTAGGTATGAACATAAAAAGATTGGATGATGGTTCAATTTTTGTGAATCAGTGTGCCTATGCGAAAAAAGTCCTCTCAAGATTTCAAATGGATGGTGCTAATCCAGTATCAACTCCAAGTGACAAAAGCTATGTTTCTGATGATGTTGGAAATATATTGATAGGAAAAGAAGTTCCCTATCGTCAGGCAGTTGGCAGCCTAATGTACCTTGCTACTGTTACAAGACCAGATCTAGCATACGCTATCAGTATTGTTTCTGAAAATCTGGAAAGTCCAAGGACGTCTGATTGGTGTGCAGTGAAACGAATTTTCAAGTATCTGAAAAAAACTGTAGATTTTGGTTTGCTATATCAATCTAAGAGCCATCCCAGTGAGCTTGAAGTGTACAGTGATGCTGATTATGCGGGTGATTTAAAAACAAGACGCTCAAGAACTGGAATGATTTCAAGATTTGCAAGTGGAGCCATCTCATGGATGAGCCAAAAGCAGAAAAGTGTTGTGTTGTCTACGACAGAAGCTGAGTATGTTGCTGCAAGTGAGAGTGCGAAGGAATTAATTTGGCTGAAACGCCTGTTCAGTGATTTAACATATGTTAAAACACCCTCTCTTCTGGTAGATAATGCAAGCGCTGTAAAACTTGCCAAAAACCCTGAATACCATAAACGCTCCAAACATATTGATGTCCGTTATCATTTTGTACGAGAAAAGTTCATTGACGGCGAACTGCATATTAAACATGTTCCCGGAAATTTGCAGTTAGCAGACTTAATGACAAAACCTTTGCCTAGTGTTAGGTTTAAGAAACTGTGTACTCTTTTAGGACTATTTTCATTTAGTAGTCTAGTTGGAAATCAAAATTAAATTCGTGTTAAGTAAGTTGTGGCTTGTGGAGGAAGTGTTGTGGTAAGTTACAAATCAACTCGTGTAAATGACAAGCTACAACTCAACTCTATCACTGTTTCAAAAAAAAGGAATTGTATTACCCGACTGTAGTATGCGATATTAAAATGGTTATATTGCTTACTCTTAAAACGCTTTCTAATTATTTATTTGTATGCTAGCTTTTTGTTATTTAGATCATTAATTAATGATAACCTTAATACACTTGGGAACCATGTGGAGAGGGCTTGCCCAAGAGCTTTTAGAAGGACAGTATATACCCAGCTCAAACATATAAACAAATTCTTCTTTAGCCCCTTCCTTTTCATTCCTGTGAAAATGACGGGCTGATTTTCCACTCTCTATTTCTCATGCCCATGATATTTCCAGGCTGGAGTGGTCAAAAGTAACTCACTAAAAAGATTTAAAAACAAACCATTTCTGATACTGAAAAATATTTTATTACTTATTTTACTAGATGGATGTGGCAGACTTAAAAATGTAATTAGGGATAATAGATTTGTTTTAAACTGTCAGCACTATCCAATTTTAAATATTTTTAATATTAGCTCCAGTCAGGTTTTTGAATGTATGTGGTTTTGTGCTCTGTAGTAAAATATTATCTTAATATTGTGTACATTATGTAGTGAGAATCACAAAGTAACTCAGATTTTAATTTTAGTATATGCATCAGGAAGAGATTCGAAAATAAGTGATATTTATGAAAGTTTGGATAGCGAATCTGAGAACAGTGCATATACGTATAGTGTTGTATTATATACAGAATTCTTTTCACAAAAATCTGTTTTAACGTTTAAAACACATATCTTTTATTTTTTCTACTTACTTGAAAACCAACATTAAGTCATAATAACCCTGATTGTTGGTTTTTCTATAAAATTAAGTTTATTTCATGGTAAAAAAATTCCAAAAATTAGAAATTAATACATATATTGTTCATACACATTATTTTATAAAATTTTCTTGAAAAAAAAATAAGCACTATTTTTACCGTTTTCTCGAAAATTACGTGATTGTTAAGGGGTTAGCAGCTTTCAGTTTATCTGGAGAGAGGCATCTCGCTTTAGAAAATATAGGTGGACCAGTCGTCTGAATGTAATGTATTACATCAGGCTTTGGAAGTTTTATACCAACTACTGGACGAGTTATGTCTGGAAATTCTTTTAAAATTTGATGAAAGAGGGAATTACTAGATATTAGCTTAATATTGAAGTTTTCTGCATTATGAACTAAATCCGTCGTTGACAACTGCGTAATGGAGCCTAATAAGCATTTGTTTTTTATATTGACCGAAAGGGAAATATTTTGATGGAAATCATCACCAATAATTGGATAGGAAACAGCGAAATAATGAAGGGCGACTAGAATTTCCAGCATAGGCCTAAATCGACGAAAGAGTAATTTGCTGAAGGTGTTGATTAGAGTACCATTTGCAGCAAAAAGCTTGAATTTTCTGGGGCAACGTTTCGATTTGCATGGTGAAAAAGAGACAATGGAAATATTGGCTCCTGTGTCAACTAGGAAACGTAGGCCAGTTAGCATGTTGGTAACAAATAATCGAGCATTGCATCAGCCTTCATCAGTCATGACTTTGAGTGACGGCTCATTTAATTTTCTGAATCTGATAATTGCAGGGGGAGGTACACTTTCGGGCTTTATTACCAAACTTGTAATGATGAAAACAAATATTGTTATTCATATTTCATCCTCGGGATGAGGTATGGTGTCACCAAGCTTGGTGGTTTCTCGACTGTGTACGACCATACAAAAAGGGTTGCTATTGGGTAGTTAATTTTGTAGTCTGTTCAGTTAATGCCTCAATTTAAATTTGTAAGGCTGCAGTACTAGGTAAGGAAGACTGAACTTCATTAATTTGATGTGGAGTAGCCAACTCCTGAATTTTATCAGCCATTTCAGCTAATTTGAGCAATGGCTCATTACTAGCGGTTAATATTGCTTGCGTGTTGTTGGGCAGCATACTTAACCAGAGAGATTTTAAAATGCTTTCCTTTAGATTACCACCAGAAAGATCTGTCATCTTAGATAAAAGTTCAGACTGTTTCATATCCCCCATTGTAGGTCCTGGAAAAGCTGTTTCAATTTAGCCATTTCAGACTTGGCAAATATCAAAATTAATTTTGTCTTAAAAGCATCATATTTATTAGTTTGAGGTGGGTTAAGCACAATGTCCCTAACTGATTGAGGAATCTCAGTATCCAAAGCAGAAATAATTGTGTAAAACTGAGTTTCATGAATGGATATATTACCAAGTCTAAATTGGGGGTCTACTTGCTTAAACCAAAGAGCAGGATCTGAATGCCAAAATGGAGAAGGTTTCACTGCAACGTGAGCTAACTGAGATGACCATGACGTGGACATGTTGCTTACATTTTCTGAAGTATTAGGCATATTTTTAACTGAGGAAAAAACACAATAAGATGTAATACTATTTAAAAATTTATTAATTAAAATGTATATTTTTTCTGGAATGCATTATATAGAAATGAAATAAAAAAATATGGTCTATAAAGGAAAGGAAATGGAAATGTATATCCATAAATAGTTTTAATAAGTCAGGTGCATATAATAAATATCTGGAAAGGACTTACTATTTTGCAATGGGCTCAATAAATGAAAAATAAGTCACGTCTAGATTTCACCAATTTAGTGGATTGACTTAAAATCTTAATAAGACTCCACAATTAAAAAGTCAGAAGGTTTTTAATTTCTATAACGAAAATACACAAAACAAACAAAAACAGATTTTTGATCACCTGAAAAATGGAACATCATTTCATATTTTTAGAAGACCCAGCTCAATTCTCATTCATCGTGTAAAGTTGAATGTGTTTTTAAAACAATCAAAATTGTTACTTGTGGGATCACTACAGTTATACCACCATAATCAAAAAGTTAATGGAATTGCCACTGATTGGTGTTCACCCGATTTTACTTCCTTTTTTTTTTAGATGATTGCTTGACCAGTTAGCAATATTCTCTCCAAATTGCATCATCTTAGTTTTGCATTTATTAAAGAGACAGTATTGAGTACATCTGTTTTTTTTTTTTTTTTTTTGAGTATTTCTTGATTTTTGAAATGAAGTAGAAATTGTAACAAGTGTGCATTAAATTTTGTATTAAAAACAGATTTAATAGTAGAAAGACCTTCAAAATGTGAGGAAAGTGTTTCAGCAATGATGCTCTAAAGAAAAAAAAAAGCATTTTACAAGTGGTACAAACTCTTTACGCTTTGTCATGTGTCTGCCAAAGATGATGAATGCAGTGGCAGGCCTTCAACATCGAGAACTGACGAGAACATGGATAAAGTGAAAGAAATGTTGGCTGAAAACCATAAATTAAGAGTTGGAGCAATTCACCTAAAAATAAAGGATCTCTGGGCAAAAAACTTGTGGATTTTGCAGCATGACAATGCACCGTCGCACAATACTATCATTATCTGTGAGTTTCTCACCAAAAAAGTAACGTATACCATTTCACAGCCATCAAACTCACCTGATTTAGCTCCCTGTGACTTTTTTCTGTTTGATCAACTCAAAAAAACATTACGAGGAACACGTTTTAGCAACCAAGAGAAGATAATACACAAATCGAAGAAGGCTCTGATGGACATACTGAAAATTGTGTACCACAAATGCTTTGAGAATTGGATCAAGTGCTGGCATAAGTATGTTGCAGTTGATGGGGATTACTTCGAAGGGGACAACACCAATTTGTATGAATAAACTTGTATTTCTAATTTTGTGAATGAATTCCAGGAAATTTTTGATCAAGGTTGTATCATTTAGGTTATCTTTCATGCATTCTAACATTGCCTTTCTGGTATGTTAGTTTTAAGCAGTTGAAAATTAAAGCTTAGATTTGATTTCCCAACTTGTTTTCAAAAATTTAAAAAATATATTTATATACCTTTTTCAATTTTTATGTTTTGTACAATTTTTGGAAAAAAATTGAACAAAACACTTTAGAGACTCTTCAAATTTTAAAGTCTGTAAATTTTCTTGCAATTCATGAAAAGTTGAAGTTGAGTGAGTCACATTGGAGCTATACAGTATGCAATTACCAACAATCAATACCATTCAGAGTTGATTCAGATACTTGACATCACAATGTTGATCTTCTATGGCTAAGGATGTCTAATCCACTTCGGTAGCTACTAGAGGTATTATTTTCATTAAATATGGAGTACATTGCAGCTACAGCATATTTTACCTGCACTAGCTATCATTAATGTACATGACAGTTTTTTGTTGACTCTCATATAAAACCCGAAATTTTCAGATTATGAGCTTTGATGCTCTTTCAACTAAGCTACCATAGTCGACTTGAGAAAGGGGCAATCAAGAGTGTGAAGATTTAAGCTAAGTAACTGTTAGTTGCTGTGGAATAGGTCCATGTCTAAGTTAATTATTTAAGAAGCTACATTTAGATAATAACAGGAGACTTGGCGTTGGACTATTAAAACCTGAATAAACTACTGCGTCAGAAACGCCAAAGAAAAGTATTTGAGATGCATACAGCTGTTTCGGTAGCATTAAGCATACCGTCTTCAGTGCAAAAAGAATTCTAAATCTGGAGAAGTGCTCGTATATATAGGAGAGGGACCAAATTTTGTTCAACCAATAGGATTACGGGAAAGGTGGGGAGTGTGGCCAATAGGAATTTAGGAATGTTAGCTGTGTAAACAGTAGAAAATTTAAGAAAATGTGGACTGAATGTAAAATTACCAACAATCAGACAAATAGGGAACAGCGAAATCACAATTTACAAGGTTTTAAAAATTTTTATAAATATGAAAAGCTTCAAAGTAATAGAGTTCATGAATGGATTTAGGTCTGCAAATTATTTTAGCTGAATTAAATTTAAAATTATGATTTTCCTCCCAGCAATGTTTAGAAATAGCCGATTTATTGGTTTCTTGTTTGCGGACGTAATTCATATGTTCTTTTAGATGAAATTTAAGACTGCGTTTAGTTTGGCCAATATATGATAAACCACACTGACAGGAAATACTATAAATGCCCCAAGAATTATGCATATCAATGGGATCTTTTAACTGAAAAAAGGTGAGTTCATTGGAAGGCGAAAATAATATTTTAAAATCATATTGTTTGAGAATTTTAGCTATGGTTTGACTGGAAAATAGGGTAAAACAATACTGATATTAGAAGAGACTGATTTTAGTAGTACTGAAACAGCTGTATGCATCTCAAATTTTTTTCTTTGGCGTTTCTGACATAATAGTTTATTCGGGTTTTAATACTGCATTTAGATTTTCAAATGCCAGGAAAATGACATTTAAATTAAAATGTCATGAAAAATGGAAGCTAGAAAAATAAGTATGCTTTTTATCCAGATTATTAAAAAAATGTAAATTGTATAAATGATGACCATAATTTTTCTTGACTTTATATTTTATTTGAAGCAAAAGTCAACGTATTAAATTCCTGAAACATAACTTAAAATAATTGAAAATAAGATACAATTTTTAACATAAAAATAACGTAAGTAATATGCCATAATAGCAGATGCTGGATGAATAGTCAAAAGAGATTAAAGTGTTTTAATAAAATAAAAAGTCTTTATTAGAGATGGGCGTTATTTCACGTAACATAATAAGTAATATTATTATTGCATTGTAGCCTATTAACACTGTAATATACTACAAAAAATATCCTATTAAAAAAATAATATTTTCAACTTTATCTCTGCAGGCGAAATAGACAAGAAATTTCTGGCGATAAAACTGATATAATACAAGTAAAAAGCTTGAATTATTTCTTTTATATAATTATTTTTTATTTTATTTTATTTTATTTACAAAATTCAAAAACAATATTATGAACGCCAGCTAAAGACTTGCATAAAACTTTCCGCGCCGATATTCGAATCGATTTGTTACTTCACGTCTGAAAAAAAAAGGTCTGAAATCTCAGTAAGGAATACAGACTATTTCATTGCAACTCTGTTACTCAGTGATATTCTGAATCAATAATATTTTTCCATTTCCAAGTACATAAAATTATCGTTAAAAAAATAATACAGCTGCAGCTGTATTATTTTTTTAACGATAATTTTGTAATGATAATATTTTCTAGAATGTACTACGGAATATTCCTTGTGAAATATATTAATTAAAATAATTTTAATAAGCTAGATAATTTTAATGTTCAGGACAAATAACATCGTGCTCATATTAATTTAGAAAGGATTTTATTTGGTGTTGATTATTTTTCATGGGATAATAAAATCGTTTGAATAAAGTAATTTGACATCACATTTTAATGAAATAGTGTTAATTTATGCAGCTAGCATGAGATAGGTAAGGGGTGATTATTAGATTTTGATCACTATTTCGTCTTGAAGGTGAGGAATGGTATTACACTTGCTAGGTTTGGATTCGCTTGCGTATTGGAAACAGATGTTTCTGGCAGGGCCGTCGCAAGGTATGCTGCCGCCCTCAGGCAAGCTCCAATTTGCCGCCCCTTTATATGCTGAAACTTTGCTTAGACGAATTTTTATAACTCGAAATTTTCTGTCAGTTGAAGTTTTTATAATGGTAACTCCATTTTCCCTTCTTAGTCATTAAAAATAAAATGTTTAAAAAATTCACAGTCTTCTTTTAGATCTATTCTAAAATTTTAGTATCCCCCCCTTCCTTCACTTTCGCGTGTTGTCACATTTTTAAAATCCACAATTTTAAGTAGACTAATTAAACATTGCATAAAAAATGGTTTCAAAATAAATTGATTTAGGCACACGAAACTTTACACAGGTTTGTAAAACAAATAGAAAATACATTGACGAACCTAATGGCCCACCAGCGGCCGAGTGGTTCTGCGCTCAAAGCTGGTTGATGAGAAGTGCCGGGTTCAATTCCAGGTCGAACTCACCCACCTAGCCGTTTATAGTTTTCTGTGGTTTTCTCTGAAACTCGCGTAAATACGGGTAGGACCCTTTAGAAAACCTCCCACTGAAGTCATTCCACCCATATGCCTAGGACCCTAGCGTTGTCAACCGACCTCAAAAATCCTACATCACTGTCGAATCTATTGAAAAGCATTTTTATTATTTTAAGCACAAAAATTCGAGTAATTTGTTTTAAGGAAAGTTATCGACCGGTAAGTAATTATCCACTTCTAGAGTGAAAATGAAAGATTTCATCTATATTTATTGAAAACGTCATTTAACTAAAAGAAATTTTTCGTTAAATTTATTTTATGAATAACTTTTGAAATTGATATCATGTAAAATATTAGCGGTATTGTTGTATTAAATTTCTTGTTTTGATCCTTTATGTATTGGCAGATAGTAGCATTACAGACTTTATAACGTTTTCCAATGATATCATTTTTTTTTAATTGCTCGTCTTAAGATAAAAATTTAATTATAGCATTTTTAGAGACAAATTTTATAATAGGAATGCGTATAAATTGATTTCGATAAGGGGTTGGTAGTCAGATTTTCTCTTACTCCTTTATGCTTGTTATCCTACGGGATTCTTGTTGCTGCTTATTATTAGAATGTGAATCTATGCAGTTCGTGTGACTGTGACCTATAATATGAGTATAAATTGTCAGCTCAATCGAGTAAGGCATTTAGATGCTATCACACTTTAGAAAATTGAAACCGTAGACCATAATGATAAGGAATTTTTCCTTGTGTCCCTGTAAAAAATCTTAAGTAGTAGATTCACGAAAATTTTACAGTTCGTGCGTAATGACATATAACATGTGTATAAAATTTCATCTCAGATGAATAAGGCGTTTGGACGCTATCGCATTAAAAATAATTTAGGCCCATAGGTCATAGTGATAAATAATTCTTTTATTTGTGTCCCTGTAAAAAAACTATGAGTTTTAGATTCATCAAAATAATAGAGTTCGTGCTATGATGATTTACAAAGTATTTAGGCGCTATCGTGTTCACTCACACACACGCACGTCATCCTAAAAACAGTAAAAATGAACTCAGGGGACGTGTAGAAACGCCAAAATCTCATAAATTTTCGACATGATTACAATATTTTCCTTACATAATATGTTAGGAAAGTAAAAAGAGTTTAGTTTAAACTTAACGATTCCTTTAAAATGTTGTATCTCAAATTCAGTGTTTTATTTTCTTTCCCACTGATGGATTCTATTCTGTTTCATACTTGTAGAATAATTTTGTCTTTTTCTTAAGATCACCCATGTAGAATTTAATACGCTATATATATATATATATATATATATATATATATATATCCCTTATTTCTTTTCAAATTTACAATATCCGGCCAGTAATAGCTTTTTGTTGCATACTGACAGGATTAGATTCTACCATACTCATCTGTAGTCTCCCAATTAAAGCTTTCTCAGAATGTATCTGTCTAGGCAAGCTAGGTGTTATCTGTTATCTTGAAATTTTCCAAGGTATCGAACATCAAACCTATGTAAAGATAGTTTCCTATTCCAAGCGGTAGGCTTTGTGCCTTCACATTTCTCATATCCTCCTTTTCACACATTTTGTTTTATTTATTGACGAATTTTACTAGCAGCAGTTTTCTCAACCAATTTAGATTCTTTTGTGAGGTGGGGGAGGGGCTTTTTTATCAATGTATATTTTTGAAAATATATATTTTTTTTTTCAATCTTGCATAATTTTTTACTTTTATTTCTTCGTTTTAATGTTTCGGGTGCCGCCTTTAGACAACTGCCGCCCTCAGGCATTGCCTGAGTTGCTTAATGCCTAGCGGCGGCCCTGGTTTCTGGAGTTTGATAATTGAAAGGAAGGTGTGTTTGTTTATATTTTAAGTGCTTATAGCAGATGGAATTGAAAATGCATAATGGCATATAGCATTTATTGTGGTTTTAGTAAGAAAGTTGTTTAAGTTTAATTAAGATTAATTTGAGAAGGAAATTGAATATTTATTTATTTATTTTAAATGTTTAGCTTTTCTACACTTTTTTTTTTTTTTTTTTTTAATCTGATTTTTTCTTGAGACTTTTTTTTTAGATTTAAAATGAGTAAAGGTGTTAAGAATAGTTAATTATGCTCTTATGTTAAAATTAAGTGTCTGAGAAAATACATCATTTTAAGCAATTTTTTTAAGCAAAATCTATATTTTTTAACAAGTGTTTCTAATTTTAGAAAACATATTCAAAGTGACTTCTTGTCAATCTTGAAAGCTCAAGTTCTTAGGAAAATCAAAAGAAACAGTCACTTAGTAGTTTAAAATTTGGGATGCCTTAAATATGTTTCTTAAAAATTTGCTATTATTATTTAATTGTTTCTTAATTATATATATGGCTTATAATATGAGAATTCTTTTTTTTTTTTTTTTTTTTCTCAGAAAATAGCTCTCGTGTACGTGTTTCTTGATATTATTTGAGATATTCTGTTTTCTTTTTTAGAGGAATTGGTTTAATGAACCTTAAGCTTACTCGATTGGGACAAACGTTTGTGTAAAATTTTGACTCTACCACTGTTTCATATCAGCATTTTTTTTTTTTTTTTTTTTTTTTTAATTGAAGAAATTCTAGCCTATACATATAATAAAATAAGATGTTTGTGTGTGTATGTATTTCCAGAGCTTTTTAGGAAAACAGCTGATGGCTCAGCTACACAAATTTATTCGTAATAACTTCTCCTGATGCACCTCGAAGCCCGATTTTCGAATTTTTGATTAGTTTTCTTTTAATTAATTAAAATGTGAAAATAATAACCTTCTAATTTCTGATAAATTAACCATTTTAATTTTATCCATAATTTAATTGTTGCCATTTTTTTTTTTTTTTTTTTTTTTTTTTCCGACAGAATAAAACAAAAAGTACGTTTACTTAAAATGAGGAAAATAAATTAGAAAAATTAGAAAATCTTATATGTATAAGGCAATGTTTGTGTGTGTGTGTGGACAGCGTAGCGCAAAGACGGTAGCTCGGACAGTCACTTGTTTCGACATGAAGGTGCCCTCCGAGGGGTCCTTGTGCACCTCAAAGCCTGATTATCAAATTTTTGATTTGTTCTCTTTTAATTAACATACTTGCCAACCATCTCATTATGAACCGTACAATTTTTATTACCCGCCTTTTTTTTCACACCAATATTTTTTTAGAGTAATTTTAGTTTAGTCTTTTTTAATCGTAACAACTTTTGGAGAGAATAACTCTAAAAATATAGTGGTGTGAGAAAAGGGGCGTTTTTTTAGGGGGCGGTAACAATTGTACGGTTATTAATGAGATGGTTGGCAAGTATGAATTAATTAAAATATGAAAATATTAACTTCATAATAGCTGCAAAAGTAGTCATTAAAAATTTATCCTTAATTTAATTGTTGCAAAAAAAAAAAAATTAACGAGTTCGTTTTTTTTTTTTTTTCTTTTTTTTTCGTCAGGAAAAAAAAAATACATTTACATTCAGTATCACTTTAAAAATTTTATACACATTGATAAAGTGTTAATATAGTTTATGGTACTATTATATGTTGTTCTATTTTTTTTTTCTGTCAAGTTGTTATTAAAAAGAAAAAAAAAACTGCCCATGACGTCACATTTGACTGCGTAGCGTTTCTTTACTATAATAAACTCTATGAACTATAAATTTATTTTATCAGTTTTATTTATAGATCATACTGGACGATTTTTAAATTTTGGCGTTGAAATAAACTGAATGTTTTTCACCAAGACGTTTAATTTAGAAATAGCCATTTAAAGAAATTAAACCGAAATAGTAGTCACACATAAATGATCTATTTTTCTCTGAATAGATAATTTTATAGGGGGGGGGGGGGAAATGTAGTTTTAAAAATAGAAAATTTATTTCAAGCACTATTTTCAGCCTAAAATCCGTTTAAAATATAAACGGAATATGAAGAATTCATACAAATTAGCGAAAAGATATCTGATAAAAGTATCACCAAAATAAGATTCCCACCTTTTACAAGAAATTATATTAAAGAAAAAAAATCATCACTACTATGGTGACAAAAATTCAAAAGCCGCCAAGGGAGAAATTCAATAAAGTTGCGTAGCACGGTAATGTTTACATAGTATTTATTTAATTTTTTTATATACTAATCACTACGCTAATTTATAATACAAATATACAAGCTGCTGTGTGTGACTGTACCTGCACGCTGTCCGGCAGAAATATTTGTTTAATTTAAATTAATACTTAAATAAATAAATAAGAATAAGAATACATTTAATGGGAAATATATATAACCATAAAAATATTAGTTGTCTAAAATGCAGCAGAAATAGTGCTCATAGCATATTGTTATTAGGGATTAGTTTTTTGCCCCGCATCATTAGCACTGTTGCAATGAAAGCAATTTTACAGGCAAAGTGAAAATAAAGGGGCTGTTCATTTCAGTTGTGTCAGCCTTGGCGACAAACTTGGTGAGTGGGTGACCAAATTTGGTGAGAGGGCAACGAAGTTTAATGAAAAATGGTACTTAAGAATTCCTCAAGTTTCGAAGATCTCGAGCTTTCCGGCTCGATAGAATCATCGGAGATGGGATTTTCGATGGAATCATCGCAAAAAGTTATAAATAGGAGTGAGTTGATTTATGCGAGAGAGTATGTACTCACTGCGAATCAGAGTTATTCAGAGACCTATTCTGATTGATTACACTTTAATGATTGAGCTCTAAGCGAATGAACATTTTTCTTGAGATTGCGAAGATTTATGTTCCGGAGTATTTGTTGTTATTTGCTTTACTCCTGTGGAACAAGTGACTGTTTTTCAGAGTATACCAGAACATTCATTGAATAATGAATTTTGCTATATGAGTAACAGCTTCAACTGTTTCCAGAATAGTCGAAGAATAAGCTTTACTATTGGGCTGTTTTCGAGAATATTTGTTTTAATAATAGTTTTGTTGTATAGATTCGAGAAGCTAAAAAAATATTTAATATCACTGAGGCGATCCCATACTAAAGCTGTGGTGAAAATTGTCGCCAATCGAAATATATTTACTTAAACGTTTCAATTATTCAATTAAAAAGAAATCATTTTAATATAGTGACCAGCGAAGCGGGCAAAGCCTGCTAGTGTTAAATAAAGTGAAGATTACTATTCGAAATCATTGGGACTTAAAAACATGAACCGCATCCACTATGTAGGACACATGTATATATTGTATATCACCCAGAAAGGATTCGAAATACATTAGCTATATGTAAACTAAAAAGTAATAGGTTATAAAAATAATATGTTGCAAAAACCTATTACCAAAGGAAGTATGGAATGAAGTAACCTATTACTGAAAAGTAACTATTTATCCCATCTCTAGTCTTTATATGTTCAAAAAAGTCCATTAAGATTTGCTTAGGGGAAAAAAATGAAACACTTTATCAGTGAGATTTCAATGACAATTGTGAAAATCATCTTTAAGGATAGATCGTCAGCTCATTTCAAGTAGGAACAGATGCAGATATCGAAATGATTAGCCAGAACACAGGATTAATGAAACATCAATTCACTGTAGATAGAGCGTCTCGGCACTTTCATATTCATTATGTGGTTTTAAAAACAAATGAACGGCAACAACAACAAAAAACTGTCATAACTGAAGATTCATAAAAAAAGAAAAAAAAAAAAAACTCTAATTTTAAACATATTAACTAACTGAAGTAAATTGAATTTTGACAAACATCAAAATAAAAAGTAAAAAATTGCTACAGCATTTTTTATACTGATATCCTTCTGATACTAGAGGGCTTTGAAGAAGATTGAAATTTCAATACATCTATGGGAAGATTCTAGCATTCTTCTGTCGACTGGCAGGCATATTCCGAAGGCGTGTATGCATGGTTTGATTTTTATAATACCTGATCTTTTATGCAATTTTTTAATCCCAACACAGTCAAGCTGCTGGCAAGTTGATGTATATGCCATCTTATTTATGTCCATGTTTTTTATAAAATAAACATATATGAATTAAATGAAAATGAAAATAGATTTCACACAGACTTTGACTAATTAAATTTATTTCTTTCCTGGTATGTATAAAAATATATTTTTAACTTAAGAAATTAGAATATTATAAATGCTTAATTTTAATTAATGTTCTTTTTTAAAACTTCATATAAAGGTTAAAATTAATGTTCATTACTTTAACTTATTTAAAAAATGAAGCTTTATTTAATATTTATAAAAATAGTGACCTTACTAGACTGCTTCATTACTTTCATAAGCTGCTTTTCACCTGAGGGTCCTCGGCATCGTCAGTCATAGCTTGAGTGGAAAGTGGCTGGACTTGCAAAAGTTCGTCATCGCCTGTGATCAGGTGGTGCCACTGTGTGTCAATTCCGGTTTTAGATTCATGGTCATTCATGGCATCACGGTTACGAATAATTTAAATTTTTTCATGGAAAAAAGCATATGTAGGGTTATTATAATTCACGATTTTTATTATGTCATTCAATTGAACATTGATGCTATTTTCTTGATAAGTTTTAGCTAGTGCTGTAGTATTTTGGACAAATTTAATGCTGTTTTGGTGTTCTTTAATTATTGTTTTTATTTTTGTTACACCTATGTAGCAACCTGTCCTATTATTTTGATATTTAAAGGGGATTTTATAAATTTCGATAATTGAAATTGCTACACCTTATAATGATAACCAGTTGATAGTTGCTACACCTATGTAGCAACCTGTCCTATTATTTTGATATTTAAAGGGTATTTTATAAATTCTGAATAATTTAAATTATTCGTAACCATGATGCCAAGAATGACCACGAATCTAAAACCAGAATTGACACACAGTGGCACCACCTGATCACAGGCGACGACAAACTTTTGCAAGTCCAGCCACTTTCCACACAAGCTCAAGCCATGACTGATGACGCCGAGGGCCCTCAGATGAAAAGCAGCTTATGAAAGTAATGGAGCAGCATGTCTAGTAAGGTCACTATTTTTATAAATATTAATGTTTGTTATAAATATTTAATATATTTATTTAGCATTATGATAAGAATAATGAGAAAACTTAGGTCTATTTCTCAACAGTTACTATGAGTTTAATTTTAGATAGACATGCCTAACAGGAAATAATTTTTTCTATGAACTATGCATCAAATATTTCAGGTTTTTTCCCTTGAAAAGAGAATTGCAGACATACTTAAATGTCTCTTGAAGTCTTATAAAGTTCATTGTGTTTACATTAGAAACTTCACTGGCTTTGCAAACCATTACTGAAAGCAATAAAGTCTATTTATTTCTCTATTTGATGCATTAAAACAAACTGCCTGGCTAGACAGGCACAGCCAGACTTGTAATGTATTGAAACAGCAGATTTGTTATTAAATTTTAAGAATGTTCTGAATTATTTATCTAATTTTTTTAACAGCTGTTTACAGACTCAATTTTTTCAAATTTTATAATGTACCAATAAAAATAATTTTGATATTCTAATAAGTATCTTTACTTATTTAAGCTGAAAAACTACTGAATAATGTTTAAAATTTAATTTTAGTTTATTTTTAAAATTTATCTAGTCCCAAATGTCGTGGTGAATATGCTGCCTGTGATCAGCCTCAGAAATATTTTTGTTTTTGTGGAAAGATAGAAAATCCAATTTATGATCTGTGGAATGTCCCTCATTCTTGTGGAAAAACTTGTGACAAGCACCTCAAACCAGACTGCTCTCATACTTGCTCTTTATTGTGCCATCCAGGTATATTTATTTTTCATTGTATAGTTTTTATAGAAATTTTTGTTTGAATTAATATGAAGTGTATATTCCATTAAAGTGCATAACTATTTGTTATAGCTGTTATCTAAAATTTATTAGGAATGCATATCTATTTCTTAAAAAACTTACAGTAGTATGCTTATTTTATTTAGAATAGGTGGCTCAAGGTAATGTATTATTGCTGTTACTTATATAATTGTCCACTTTTAGTTATTTTTTAACTGTCACAAAGGAAGATAGGGGCTCATTGGTGCTAATTTTTTGTTAAATACAAATAACAGGAGGAAAAAAAGTAGAGTGTTATTTTGACAAATTAGAAAAGTGAAAGAAATTACAAGATAAAGATATTTTTATATACCATGTTTTAAAATTTTCTGTTGAATCATATAAATGCTACCAAAGGCAGCGGGAACCTAAAGCAATTGGATAAAAGTATTAAAAAAATTCATTGCTATCGTGTTTTTAGCTATTATGAAAGTTTCAAATGGCTATCTAGCCAGGAAGTTAGTTAAAAATTGATTTCAAGCTTTGTACTGGTAACACTGCCGAAGACAGCAAGGTCTCGAAGCAATTGGTTAAAAATATTTTTAAAATGCATTTTCACCGTATTCTGAACTATTCTGAAAGTTTCAAATGTCTAGCTAGTCAGGAATTTAGTTAAATAAATTTTCTGTTGAATCATATAAACGCTGCCGAATACAGTGGGGACCTGAAACAGTTGACTAAAAGTATTAAAAAAATGTATTTCACCGTGTTCTGAGCTATCCTTAAAGTTTCAAATGTCTAACTAGTCGAGTAGTTAGTGAAAAATCGATTGCAAGCTTTGTACTGGTAACGCTACCGAAGGCAGCAGGGTTTCGAAGCAGTTGGTTAAAAATATTTAAAAAATACCTGTAAAATAAAAAAATGTAATATTGCCGAATGGAGGTATTTAAAAAAAAATGTAAAATTTAAAAGTTTAAAGGGGAATTTAAAAATTAATTAAAAAGTTTAAATTCTGATAAGTTGTAAAATTAAATTAAGACTAATTAAAACTCTCCAAATAATTATTAAAAAAATTCTCGTATAGTGGTATTTACTTTAGTACTTGCATGATCCAAATGTATAAAGAATCACTTGAGCTATAAAAGAAATAAGTAAGTAAATCCCTCACTATTTTGAAGAAATGAAGACAAAAAAAAATGTTACCACAAACTTGACATCTTTATTGACACACAAACACACACACACTTTTATCGATATATGAAAGCTGGCCAGCAAAAAAGTGAAATACATCTTGTAGTATCTCAGCTAAGAATATTCAAAAATGTCATTATTTAATATCATAGCATATATTGTTTAGTACACCTACAAATTAATTTATTTTTAACAGTGCAATAAGTTTATGCATCGATTGTTTCAAGGTCGGACCTGACGAAATGTTGATAGATGATATATTGCAGTTGCAAATGATACTAAAACAATCACAAATGATACTAAATTTTCTCTGTGTATTCCTTTTAGCGAGTTATGTTGAATATTGGCCGATAAATTACTAAGGATCTTAATTATTCTTATATGTAACACAAGCTGTCGGTAGATGAAATCAGCTCCATAAAAATATTGGGCTCTTGAAGTTAATGACTATAATCTTGTAAGTTGAACAATGTAAAATTTGTGAAAGATATTCATTATAATACAACACTGTAATCATGAAGATGTTCATTGACGTGTTGAGTAGGGATCTTAATTCCTCATATATATAACCTAAGCTGCAGGTAAATGAAATCTGCTCCATAAAAAATCGGGATCTTGAAGTTCATGACTATATCGTGTGAGTTGAATGATGTAAAATTCGTGAAAGATATTCATTATAACACAACATTGTAATCATGAAGATATTCGTTGACGTGTTAAGGTGAAAGTCCTAAGTCTAGTAAGTTTTTCTTTCAAAAACGTATGTACTTTCCCTCACCATAATCCAGGCCTGGTGTGGAAAATCTGAACAGATGTATAGGTAACAAGAAACAAAAGAAAAAAATGAAGAAAAATTCTCTAAGCCACGTTTCATGCCAAAATGGCTAAACATAAAAAAAATGGCTAACGGACAGGGATGCTAGCTTAAGCCAGGAGACCACAGCAAGAACTGCCGGGTTGATAAAAAGAGTATCACAGAATATGTTTAAAAATCATAATATATTATTTGTTACTTGAATTTGTATATTATCCAAGTACTTATACCAAAATATATTTTTTAGGCATGACCAAAAATCTGGAATCGCCGTGTCTCGACGATTCTGGATTTTTGGCTTCGCACTCTGCATGTTGCAGCATTTCTGACAAATTTTAAGTTTTTTATACTCATTTTACTCAAGTGCGGCATTTCTTCCTAAAAATTACGGTAATTAAGATAAATATATTTTTTATATTGAATGTTGAATTGCCTAGCTTCTTTGGTAAATTTTTTTTTGAAAAATTTTGTAATGTAAATTCTATTTTTTTTTTATTATTGAAACAAATTTGTCTGTTTTTACTGAAAAAAAAAATCATCGAGTAACTCATTCGAATGCAGGGGTTTAAAACAATGGATATGAAATCAAACAATTATTTTCTTAAATTATAATAAACAGAGATCAATAAAAGTAATCTAAAAGGATGTTACAGTTTATCAACGTCTATTCTACCCCTGTTAGGTGCCAACTTTCCCATTTTTGAGCCATAGCATATCTTCTTCTAACAAAATAATTTAATTATTTAAACTACTTATGATTAGAAATGCACATTTAAACCCAAAACATACAAAATTCAAAATTTTTCAGTCAGGTTTATAGAGAGGCATTTAAGGGAGTTAAATTATTATTTAGTATAACAGTAAAAGATTTTGGGAAATGATTTGTATTTATCATTAATTTTATATACAGTCGAACCTCATTAACGTGAATCTCAAGGGGGAAAAAAATTGTTCGTGTTATCAGTAACTAAGCTTCATATAACTAAACTAATCTTCCTTTTGACGGAGATTGTGGAAACAGTTCATGTTAAAAGTAATTCACGTTAAGCATGTTCACGTTAACGAGGTTCGACTGCATTTTGAATTAAGTTGTTGACCATTACTATAATTACTTTCAATAAAGCTGTGTTTTGGTGTGTTGTTTCTGTTTAAATAGAATGATAAATTTAATATTTAGCTAAATGCTTAACACATTGAGTGCTATGTCAGCCATCGGTGGTTGACTCTGAACTTTCCGTTTAGGCTGCATCAACCACCAGTGACTGACAGTGTCGAATGTGATATAAAGCCATGTCAACCACCAGTGGCTGACAATGTAAAATATGATATAAAACTAAAAAAAATTACATTGTTTTAAGTAATTACTGAAAATTTATTTAAAATTTACTTAATTTTTATTTATTACAGGATTATGTCATTAAGGAATTTTAATGGATTTTATTGAAACACAGTAAACATAATGCTCTTCTAAGCAGCGCACATGACCTGGCGGGGATTTCCTTAAGATTTCATGTGGCACTCAACGTGTTAATTATACTCAAATCTAATTTTTACATTATGACTAATTTTAGCCACTGTTTAATTGGTTTAGTTATTGGTTAACTAATTACTTTTATATTTCTAGGCCCTTGCCCACCTTGTCCTCAGACAGTTTCAGTATCTTGTTGCTGCTCAAAAGGAACGCCTATTCTTAGAAGATGTAGCAGTAAAGAATGGTCTTGTGGAAGAAAATGTGAAAAATTATTACAATGTCAACTTCATTTTTGTGCAGACATTTGTCATAAAGGTACACAAATTTGCAGCTATATAAGCTAATAATATCTAAATGATTTATTCACCTTACATAGAACTTGCTTATATGATTAAGTCTTTTGTTATTATTAAATTAAATTTAATGGTTAATTTCCCTCCAAATTAACCTTTAATTTGCTTGTAATTTGTGTTTATTAATTTTCATCCTGACTATAAATTAATGATACAATGCCAATTAATGAATCATATTTTTCCTTTTACTATTAAGATAAAGGATAAAAATGACATTTATTGAGCTGTAACCTTTTGTGTTCAAACACAGTCATGCAATACATAATATAGTAAATCTTTTTAATATACATAGCTTGAGACCAAATCTAGTACTTTTAAAATTTTGCTTAATTTAGATCAGGGGTGGTCAAACTTTTTATACATATTGCCAAATTTTGTACTTCTGTTAGCGGTAAAATTTTCTAATCACCAATCAGTTGCACAGTAATGGTGATAAAGTAGGAAATAAAGGGCAAAACTGGGAAAATTCATTAGTGGCCAGTGGCCGGTACTGTCAGTTTCATTAATAGCCACTTTTTTAAGTTAGTGGCCACTTTTCACATGATAAGACTATTTCTTTCAGACTGCAAAAAGCATTGTCAACATTTTGCAGTATAGTCACCACAAGAAAAATATGAAAATAAGAAATACATATAATAATAAAATTAACACAGGGACATTGAAATTGTAATTTGTAATTACGCTCTTTTTAAAAATCCTAAATTGCACATCCTAAATTAAAATCTGCTTAGGGCTGTAATAATAACAGCAAAAGTTTTTTTCTTTCAGATAATTCAGTAGTACTTTTTTTTTTTTCAATTTATTTAAGTGAAATAAGCTGTTATCATTCACAGTTCACATTTATATTTTCTAGTAGATGAATCAGCTGATTCATCATCATAACAACCTTTAACATGGACACGTGTAAATATAGTTAGCAGTTTTATTATTTTTTCTTATTTCTAAAGATACACTTTTTTAAATGATTTTATTTCAAGAGTTAAAATATTTCCTCTTAAAAAGTATAGATATGGAAACTTAGCTGCCAAATTTGTAGCTTTAAAAATAGGAAAATTTCTACTCAAAAGAAAGCAAATACAAAAATTTTTGAAAAATACACATTTAAGCCAAAACAAATTGTGATACACTCATTTGTCAAATATCTTAAATGGATTAAATATACACTGAATACTATGGAGATAATAATGGAAAAAGATTGTGCTTTGCAAGACATTTGATCATTACCAAAACTAAATACAAAACTGGTGTACAAACGATAAATAGACAATAAGACTTCTTCACACACCATAAATTTTAAGCCAGCACAACCGGTTTGCTTTCAGTCTTGCTTTTGCCTCCAAGGCAGTAGCACGTGTTTTTTTGCACCTGATGAAGGAAGGCTACGTCTTTTCAAAACTGGTTGTGCTGGCTTAAAATTTATGGTGTGTGAAGAAGTCTTATTGTCTATTTATTATTTGATCATTAACTGCTAGTTGAAATGGACCGCACATGTGCGTGGGGGGGGGATACATCTATATACTTCTTTATAGGTTCTAATGAAGTAAGTTTAAAATAGATATTTATATTTTTGCGGCAAATGGAGAATGATTAGAAATTATAAAGCTTATTATTATAATTATTAGTATGGGATAGCTGTGTGATCACAGATCGTTAGGGGGAGGGTCCAAAAAATTATATGAGTGAGATATATTAAACAATTCTACTTCTTTACTGGTTGTAGAATATAATAAATAAAGCTTAAAATGAACATTGACATTTATGGCATGGATGGAAAAAGATTGGAAATCACAAGACTTTGATTGCCTATTGTAGCTCTATTTTTAGAATATTTTAATGATCACAAAAAGTGGCGACTTTAGTGGCGATCGATGCATAAATTTTAATCGCCATCTTTTTTTATTTAGTCGCTATGTGGCCGGTGGCGGCCGTTAATTTTGCCCTTCAGTAGGAAAGTAATTGTACATTAAAAAAATTTTAAACTAAGTTATAGCAAGTTAAAGCATATCTCTATATTTTAATGTTTTAAAATGTCAGTTAAATTTAAAAAAAAAAAAGAAAAAAAAAATGTTGCACTCCGGGAGTGCCGACAGAAGTGAAAACTTGAACAATTACGTGTGGTATTTCTTGAATCGTCAGTAAATATTTTATCGTGCAGGAAATACTTTTAAATGAAGTGTTTTTTTATTCATTAATATAAACTACTACTACAAAAATTATATTACAATTTTTATTTAATGCGCTATTGTACATGAAAAATAATGCATATTATTTTACATACCGAAATTGCAATATATTGCTTAAAACATAAATTTACAAATACATGAAATATGAAATTTAATTAATTGGTATTCTTTGAAATGAATACCAATGAAACTTATGAATTTTTATCCACAATTTCAACAACTCTTTCATCATCATTATTATATTCCAAAACTGATACTGTAGGTTTATGGTAACTAAAATAAGGAACAAACAATTTTGATTCAAATCTATTTAAATATCTTGTAAAGACTGCATCAATTGTAGTTTTATATCTCATTGTGCTAAGATTGCGATCATTGGTCATCGTTAAATCAAATTCTCTATTTAAAAATTCAATTAATGGTAGATTTTTATCATCTGCAAAGTTGATGTTGAAATCCCCACTCAAATTCATTGGCAAATCATCAAATCTCTTCCCAGTTTTATCTTGAAGTAATACAGAAGCATCTTTAGAATAAATAAATAAATTTTTCATACAAAAATTCTCGTATTGCACTTAGACTTATCTGGTGAAATATAAACAGCAACCATTACAATTAGCTGTCCATTTTCAGAGTGGCAATGACAAACACATATATCATCGATATCAGAAACATTAGTACTAAACATACTAGTGTACCTTGCATGCACATCCATATGATTTGTGCAAAATATGCCCGTTATATCAGACAACCTTTTATAAATAGCTACTCCTGCTGCTGGACGATCTTGTCTTATGAAACTTGCAACAAAGTTGAAATTAGGAATGTCAATTATTTCTTCGTCACCCATATGAGTTTCTGTTAAAATTAACACATTCATTTTTTTTACTATAGCGTCTATTGCTAGATCTTGTACATGTGCACAATAAACATTGACAATTAAATGAAAAAAAAGATAATGCATTCTTTTTAGAAATGAAATTAATGAATGTTTGAGTAATGGTTTTCAAACCATTTTCATGCAATCGTTTCAATTCCATCGATAAATCATCATGATGAGTCGTTGATGTCTTTTGATTTTTTGTTGCATTTGAATCATCGATCAGTATGTTTCCTGTCCTGCCATGATGAAATTTCCAGCTCGTCCTTGTATCTTCTTGAGTAACCAAGAACAAACCTTCTGTGTCAGTTACTCTTGATAATGCAACATACATAAACCAATTCTCTTGTGTGACAACGATTGTATTCATAAACAATAGCATCAAAAGTACCTCCTTGAGACTTGTGAATCGTCATAGCCAAAGCAGAAATAAGTGCACTCCAGGACACATTTTTATCCACGTGTTAGCTTTTTTTTTTTATTTGTAATTAAAAATAATGTACATAAATTTATTTATTTATTTAAACAATTGTTTACTTACGTGATGATGAGCAGCAGTTCTATTAATTTATCAGCAATGATATATTTACAAATTCAAACTCAAAAGCACTGCAGTACAATATTTCTTATTTAAACAATATACAGTATATAATTATTAACACTTCACATGAGTAAGTTTATTGTATGATACATTATTTGTAGCTAGCTAAATCAAAGAAGAAAAAAAATATTTTAATGAATTTCAAGAATTGTCACAATTATAATATCTATGTTGAGTTAACAGAAACATGTGTTGAATTGTATACTGAATTGCATGCTGAACTGTTATGCGATTCTCGCAATCGAAAGTGTGTTAGATAGTTCGTCGTCGGTAAGGTAGAAATACATTGCATGGGTGCATTAGATAGCATACCAAAAGGCACGGAACTTAAAATATTTTGATTATAACAGGAAAAATTTTTGTTTTTTTTCGATTCAAAAAGTTCCAACATGAATATATATCTATGTTGTACGTATATACACAATATATGTTTATATTATATATAGTTATATTATCAGTGTATTTCAATCCAAACTCAACTCTTGTGTAAACGGGGCCAATATACACTGGTGAGTGGTGGGGGGGGGGGGGGCAGTCGCTTTTCAATGATTAAACAGTGCGAGATCAGGAGAATGCACTGGCCAGAGCAACAGTCGAACACATTCTGTATCAAAGAAGGTCCAGACAATACAAACAACTTGCAGTCGTGCATTATCTTGCTTAAATTTTGCACTACGGAGGCCTCGAATACAGGGCAGAGGGGCGGGCCTTAACTTATCAGAAATTTAATGGCCGCTGTTCAGAGTGCCAGGAATATGAACATGAAGTAATCGAGACGTGTATCCAATGGGAACCCATAACATCATTGCAAATAATGGACAGTATGATGATGTCGAATCCCAGCTGGCAATGTGCATTATTCATAATGCTGTTAAATATGGGTAAGGACAATCTTGATGCTGTAAACAGGATTGTGATTTGTCTGAAAAGTGACTTCACGCCCTTCACGCGTACAGGTTCATCGTTATCACATATTAATGGTGCCCATATCAGTGATGCAGTTTTGAGGGTAATCAGAGTTTTGGTAGCCGCATACTGAGTTACCACCTGGATTGATGGTAGGTTGTACCATTGGATACACGTCCCGGTCACCTCTTATTTTCATTCCCGCCACTCTGAATACCAGCCATTACATTTCTGATGAGTTAAGGCCCATAGCTCTGCCCTATGTTCAAGGCCTCTGAAGTGCAACATTTAAGCAGGACAATGCATGACCGCAAGTTGTCCATATTGTCTGGACCTTCATTGATGCCGAATGTATTCGACTGTTGCTCTGGCCAGCGCATTTTCCTGATTTCGCACCAACGAAAATGACTGCTTAATCATTGAAAAGCGACTGCCCCCCCCCCCACACCACCCCCACTCACCAGTGACTTCGATCGATAAATTGTGGCATTGTGTTAAAACTTCATGAAGTGCTCTATCCGTACATGTCATCCAATCGCAGTTCAATTTAATGCCTAGGCAGATATATACTGTTATTGCTCACAGAGGTCGCTGCTTTATGTACTGTTTTCTCAGTACATATTACTCCAAATTTCCTGAAATTTTAATCAATTGTTCTTCCTTCTATAATGTATGTGTCCAACAAATTTCATTCTGTTATTATCATTCCTTCTTGGTGTTGCATTTTCAATGTCGAGCTGTGTATGTAGATACTTATATACAGAGGTGTCAGTTATGGTAACAGTGTTCTAAGTTCAATGGTTTTTTTCCCATCTCAAAAAATATCAACATGCATGTATAACTATGTACGTACATACACAATATATGTACATACTTATATACAGAGGTGTCGGTTTTGGTAACAGTGTCACAAGTTCAATGGTTTTTTCCCATCTCAAAAATGCCCAACGCGCCTAAAGAAGTTTTCACTTCGAAAAAGAAAAATGCTTCATTATTAAATAAAACCTTACTGCCCACAAGTTAGACCTCGTACTAATGGGCGATCCAAGTTGACTATCACTTATATAGATAATTTTACATGTTGTAAAACTTATTCCTAGTAAATATGTTCGAATATACCTTGAATAAATCATAATAGTATCTCTTAAGCAATTTCAAAAAGAAAAGAAAATAATAATAATAATATAAAAGTACCTTTATTAGTTTATTTTTATTTTAGTTTTCAAATATGGATCCCCTCTTTTACATCTGTTTCTGAACTAGAATATCTTCTCTTTATCTTAAAAAAAAAAAAAAAAAAAAAAAAAAAAACCTTCATTAATCTCTCATGCTAAAAATATCTAGAGTTCCCCATTTGGTGAGAAAAAACTATGACTAAAAATAAACAACTTTCATATTATTAACAAACTCCTACACTCCATAATGAACTGCAAAATAATTTTATCTGAGACCAGCTCTCAGTGTTAGATACCACTACCAAACTTGTTGTTGTGAAGCTACAATGAAAAGCACTCTCTTTTATATCTCAGTTAAAAGACACTTATTTGCATAAGCTAATCAAAAAAACATGACAATCCAAACAACACCATCCTGGGGCCAAAGCTAAAATATGTACCAATTAATTCTATGATGATTGATAGATGTTGGGATCAACTAATCTGAAATGATAAAGATTTAATCCCTCCCCTTGAAACCGCTAGAATATATCAGATTCCTTTTAATTATACAGATAAAAAAAATAGGTCATTATGTTGGAGTCACAAAAAGAAAAATATCAACCAGGATCAAAGAGCACCAAAACAAAAGTCAATAATGAAAATAATATCAATATTATATAAATATTAAACAAAATACCTTATTATTCGACTTCGTGCGTTGCAGAAGAGCTCTTTTCGGACGGGGGGCCCCTTCCGTCTTCAGTGTCTTCCGCACTTCGCGGCTGGCAGTCGTAGGTTTGATGTTTTGCCTTAAGTAGCCGCGAAGTGCGGACGACACTGAAGACGGAAGGGGCCCCCCGTCCGAAAAGAGCTCTTCTGCAACGCACGAAGTCGAATAATAAGGTATTTTGTTTAATATTTATATATGTTTAAATGACTTCGTTTAAATCATAAAGTTATAATATCAATATTAATTTTAATGAAACAAGAAAAATTGCCAATTATAACAACCCTGACCACTGGTGGATTTAAGGGGGAGGGGCTAGGGGCGAAAATATTCAGCGAAATTTCAGCGAAAATATTATAACGAATCTTTCATGGAAAATAAATTGCATCGTTGATCAAGAAAAATGCATTGGCTCATGCATATGAGGAAAATCAAACACTGAACTACGCATAAGAATCGCATACAGGAAATAAACTTGTAAATAAACATGAGGCATTTGTAAAGTGGTCTAATCTGAATGAAAGAAAAATTATAAATTTTTCTACAATTTACAAACAATTCTACCTCTTTATATATTTCACACTTTAATAAGACATGTTTAAAAAGAATACTGACATTTATGCTGCGTATGAAATAGATCAGAATATCAACACCAACAGCGGCGGAGGAATACAGTACCAGCAACAGTGTAAACAACTTTAGCGTCTACAGCGAGCACCAAAAATTTTGTATCCGGATGATATACGCATGCGCTCTACAGACCATCGACCATGGTATAAATTCCTGTGCATGAGTGCTTTAAACTTTTTCGCTTTAATAAAGTTTTAATTTATTATGAATAACGATGAAATAGAATATTTATAATTAAAAATACTTCATTTATTTTAAATATTATCTAAATACGTTTTTGATGAAATGGGATATTTTAAAATTAAAAATATTTTCTTCATAACAAAAATTTATTGACTGCATTTACGTTGGTCAGCCAACCATCGTGCCTTGCAAGTAAGGACCGAATCACGACATTTTCACCGAATAAAACTATGCATTTTGGCGGAGTAATATAGTTCTATTTTTAAATCAACTTTTATAAAAAACAAGAGTTTTCCTGAAAAAAACAAAAACGTTACTAGATTAAGAAAGATCCGATTAACAACATATATTAATTAAATGAAAATCGTTCGTGCAGTTTTAGAGATATTTTTGCATAATTTTAGACCATTACAACCTTACACCTTACATTTTCCCTTTTTTGCTTTAAATTGAGATTCAGATCTCAAAACATACTGCATGTAGAAATGTAAAATTTTCAGGATAGATTAAGACCGAAGATAAAAGACTATTTTGAAAAGATCAGAACAAAATATGGCATATTTGCTGAGATATTAAGTGTCGGCTTTTACAAATCTCTTTGATGTCAAACTAGCCATATATATGAGTTCACAGCGTTCCGTCAGTTTGTCCTTCCGTTTGCGTCACTCGAAAAACTGCCGTTTTTCATGATAAATTGTTTCTTAAAGATCTGCTACTCAAATGAGGTTCTAAGATGTAAATGAAAGAAATTACTCTAAAATCTGCAAAGTTCAGAAATCTGCAAAACACTTCATTTTAAGCTGTGCGGATTTTTGAGAGAGTACTGTATATAGGTAGATATATATCCTAGTTTTATTTTACCTTTAATTAATTTCTTTATTAAATTTATCTTGCATTGCTGTTTAATTGATTTCGTTTTGCTTGCATGAATTGGGCAGTGATATCTGTAAAATTTTTTGGCCATATATATGCTTACAGATGTACATAAATACACCTATTGTTTGCATACATTATCCAACCATTAGCACTAAAGAAGAAATAGATAATGTATGCAGACCTCCCACAACTCCTATATATTTTTTTTATTTAGCCTATATTCTCCAATATTTCCAGTGCATATCCTATATTTCCTGATAATTTTTTTTTTTTTTTTTTTTATTGATTAATAATGTGATTAATGAAAATAATCCTTCAGATTACAAAACATATTCTTAAAAAAAAAAAAAAAAAAAATCTCTGATATGAAATATTTTTTTATTTTAAACTCTTTAAATGCTGTGTTAAGTCTTTATCATGAACATAGAATTTGTGCCTTTTCAGTTAATTGACACCTTGACAGTTTAAAACATCTGTCTTACTGAATAAGAAACTTTAAATAATCTTCGTGCAGTTTAAGATAAAATCCAAAGCAAGGATGGAGATATAACGAAAGTTTGGTTCTCATCTTGATGTTTTAAAGCTCTTAATGCTGGTTTCCACTGAGGTTGAAAATTCGAGGTTCAAAAAACCATTAATCACGCTCCCGACACAAAGAGCCAAATGTCTTGTTATCAGTTGTAACATTTTTTTTATCAGATTGCGCAGCTACTTCAAAAGAAAGCATGCAAAATGGACAAAGATGTCTGCCTCTGGCTATCTCAATTATCTCAGCTGGGGGGTTAGAGCCAGGGACCAACCGTCCACAACCAACCCGTCGTACCACCTCCAATCACTTAACCACGTCAAAGGATTCTGAATAGCACCGCTCGAAACAACTTCCAACCAACTGCGATGGAAACTGTGCTTAACAGAAGCTAGCAAAATGTATAAACACTGTTATAGAAGTTGTAAAAAATGAAAACAATAAAGTCAGCAAAGAAAAGAAAAAATCAGGCAAAATGTAAAACCTTACAAAAGAGTAAATTGCAGTTATAAAAAGCAGTTGATAGCAATAAAATGTAACATGACTGAGGTGCATATTGCACAAGCTTTGCTTCAGCCAGGTTATGAACTATTTATCACAAAATGAGATGAATTTTAAAAATCTGATGTGTAACATCCAACTTCTGTTGCCCATTACTGCATATATTATACATTTCTGTTTGGGGATAGTGTGATCAGAAGATGATATAAAATTCATCTAACCAGTCAGATGCCAACCAGTTTTCTTGTAGTAATGAACTAATGCATACATCATAAAAATATTCAAAAGAGTTTATAGAGTGAATTTAAAGAAAATTGGCAGAGCTGTTTTTTGAGATAAAATTTTCTGAGATCTAAAGCTGACCTACCTAATCAGGGCAGGTATTAGTTTTCTTGCAATAACCAAGTAATGTATGCCAAAAAAAAAAAAAAAAAAAGAAGAAAAAAAAAAATCTAAAACGAGGTTTATGAGCAAAGAGCAAATTTGAAGAATATTGTTAGTCATTTTTGAGATACTGACTTTCAGCCCCACTTCCTCTATTTTCACCCTATACAGTCAGATCTATCTTAATTATGAAATTTCATTTTTTTTAGGGGGGGGGGGAGAGATTAAATAGTCAGAAGATTTCTCATACACATTTACACTGACCAGATTCTAAAAAAATTATTAATAATTAACAAATTTTTCACAATAAATGGTAAATACAGAGTGATCTAAAATTTATTGTTCAAATTTGGTGGAAAAGTACAGTATTTGAAATGAAAAATTACTTCTCTTAGGAAAGTATGGGCGGAAACAAATACATAATGTTAAAGAGTGTGCTTGTTAAAGAGTGTATCTACAACTTCTATGTATATGTAAAACTCTTAGAAAGTTCAGTTGATTATCATTCTACAGGGGGCTCCATAGAATAACATGAGTTTGTGTGAAATGCAATCTCTAATCGTATAAATTTTATAACCCCTAATCGATATACACCTCAGCTTAAAACATTTGCGAATCTAAACAACTGCAAAACTGGATCAATGCCTGGTAGAAACATAATAGAGGTAACTATTAATTGACATGAACAGTTTCAGTTGGGAGACTGTCCTACAGTTTATTAACCAAATAAACGTCTGGTAAAAGGGCAAAATTTTAATGTTGTTTTCACTGCATGGTTCTAAAAATGTGCTAAAACAATTTTAGTTATTTCAGTTTGAAATAAGTCTCATGACTATTATGTATGACTTTCATATTTAAAAAACAAGCTATGGATCTATATGTGTTTTTGAATTATAAGTGTATTAGGGGAAAAAGAAAAAAAAACTACTGCTCAGTATATGTGAAAAATACATATCAGCCACTTGGTGGCTTAAAGACTAACAATGTTTCAATATATAAGATATTTTTTGTTTAGTGTTTTGCTTTATTTGGTAGGTTTAAAGTGAGAAAAACTTGCATTATTTTCATTTGCAAAGAATGTATAATTAGCTTAAGCTAATGATCTGATTTCCTCGCTTGTTACTACAGAAATATTCCATAAATTTTTTATTTTATAGTGTGTCCTTTTTATTCAGGAAGCTCTTTTCACTTACAAAAATATTTTTAACACTTTATCTACTGCATTATGATGTACTGCAATTTTTTTAGTGCAATATTTTTTCTTGAGTCGCTGCATCGAAAATTAAGGGATACACATAATCAAAATACTCATCTTTGGAAAAAATAATCCGTTAGAGTTAATTAAATTGGTACTTTAAAGTACCGTCAGTACAAGGAGGGCTAAAATGTTCTCATAATTCAAAAAGACCGTATGACTCTTTTAACGTAGTTTTAACACTTAAAAATGCTTAATAACCAGAGAACACTAATATGTTACAGCACAAAAAAATTTATTTTTGAAAATTATAAAATTTTTAAAATTTACTTTTTTTTTTTCACAGATAAAAACAGGTCTTACACATAAACTTAAATTTGATGATATTCAAAGAAACAGTTTCCTTTTCCTTAATACACAAAAATACATTACTCTTTGTGCATTTTGAGTGAGGTTCGGACTAAATGTTTTTTAAAGCACAAAATTCACAACGACCCCCGATTCAAAACAAATGTTGGTCAATGGCATCCACGATTTTCTAAGTGAATAATCTTTACAAACAGACATGTTCCCTTTCCTCCTCTTGTTTGCACAGAAAACTTGCTCACTACCATTAAATTTAGTTCTTTCTTTTTTTGTTTGACTGTGCTTTGGATTTTGTAAGCAGTCCTTTGGTTATGCAAGTCTATATTCCAAAGAAGCTATGCTTTCTCGCTACTCTTTATATGCTATGTATGCAACCAAATGTTAAAATATGGTACCCACAAACTCAGATTTTTATGGGTAAAATGGGAACTTTGGTCTGAACTTCTTTTTTTTCATTGCCTATTCACTCTTGATTTATTGCATCCTGGGGTAGGAAATAATTTTCTGAACGTGAACTGCAGCACCCTGAGTCTTGTTCAGTCTGTTGATCGTCTACTTCAGAATCTTGACGAAAATTCTAGCAGATTATTTGCTGGGACTTCTTCATCTGAAGAATCATCTGTTAGTGCATAACTGCTTTCATATGGTAGGCTCTGTAATAAATATAAAGCCTTTTGAAGTCTAAGCTTCATTTTTCCAAACATTCTAAGAAGAGGAAAAAAATAATAGCACCTTGAAAATCTCCTGTTATTGTTAAATCTCAGTTATACACAAAGAAATTAATATGTTGTTAATTTTGAATGAAGAATATATATTTCATTTAATTGTGTGGCCAAAAAAAAAAAAAAAAAAGCAAGCTCAGATTCAAATTTTCGAAAACGTTAAAAAACTAAATAAAGAATTAAAAAAAAAAAAAAAAAAAAAAAAAAAAGTTAAACTAAAAAGAAATGCCAAAAAAGCATAATTCTATTACAGTTTAGTAATGATGCTACAAAACAAGGAAATACAATAACAAACTACACGGACGAAAAGTATACACCAAGTGCTTTCTCTTACATCCAGTGTACTGACAGTACTTATAAGTACCACAAAGTTATTCAACTGTAAAATAAATTATATACACTGTTCACTTTAAATAAATAGTGAAATCGTTTACTAAGGTCTTAACTAACATATAAAAAAATAAGGCACTTACCTTTTGACTTTAACTGCTTTTACAGAACAAAAATGACAATCTTGTCAATCCGATCAAAATGGCAGCTGAAAACGAAATTTCAGTTTTAAAACTATTCTTCTTCCCCAATAAAATTCTCATCATAGAACCCGTGCTGCCATGTATCCTGAAAGAGTGGAATTAAAAGAGTGTTCTTGCTAAATATCATCAGAATATTCATAAAAATGGTTATTATATGTAATTTTAAAGTGGGTGGTACTTATAAATACCGTCAGTAGATAAAGGGTTAACACACATAATTTTGTCACAAACTGAACAAGTTCAGGCCAACTCATATTGCTTCTCTGAAATGATGACTATTCTCTGATAGTTTTGTACTTGAATGGAAGTTGTAGATACACAGCACCCTCTTCAATATTGTGCATTATATTCTGCCCTTATTTTTTTCCTGTTTGAAACAATTTTAATTTTCTGTTACCTTTTTTCTCACCATATTTGAATGATTAATTCTGAATCTGCCTGTTTACATTCATCAGTAATTTTACGTTTTTTTTTTTTTTTTTTTTTTTTTTTTTTTAATATATATAAAATAGTGTATAAATATCTATAGTTTTCTATTTCAAAATCATGTATTTTTCCCTTATGAATTCCTATATATGTATTTTTTTAAGTCCTATATTTTTATTTTACTCTGGTGAGACCCCTGTGTATGCTTTCATTCTTGAGTTTGATTATCTTTTTTAATTAAATCTTCCTTTTTTTTTTTTTTTCATGTGATATTTTTATTTCTCCCTGTGTAATGTTTAAAAAAGAATTTATCTATCTATATAGAGAGATAAATATAGATTAGCATAAACCAAATTGAAAACACCACCAAAAGCATGTCATTAGTTTTACAACAAAAGCAATGTTAAAAATGGATTCCATATAAGAAAATTTTCATCTAAAAAAGATTTAAACATTTTCATCTAAGAAAATTTTTATGCAAGAAAGATTTTTTTTTTTTTAGTTAATTCTTTTTTTAAAAAAAAAGCATAAACAGATATTTGTGTTTGAATTGTTTTTTGTGCAAACATTTTCATATATTGTACTCTAATTTGAAAATATTGAAAATTAATGAATCACAAAACAGTCATTTTGGAAGCATATATATTAAAAATATGACTTTTTACTTATACATAACATATATACTGACTTTTTTTAATATGACTATATCTCATGAACTACTGCATAGAATGCAGATGCACTTTGACATAAATTAGCATGTGTCAACTTTTGGTGTCAATTGCAAGAGATGGTGCTGCTGTACAGCAATTTCTGTAATTTAAGGGAAGGTTATATCTCATGTTCTATTTCATATAATCAAACAAAACTTGATGTATGAAACGGCAACTATGCTGATTAAATTGGGTGCATATCTGCCAATAGGTGGCACTTAACTTTCCCTGAGAACGAGAAGGATATCATGTGCCCAGTAAAAATTCACTTTCTTTGGATATTCAGTATAATATCTCTCTGAGATGAAAATTATCTGCATTCATAATTGGTTGTTTTATGCCAATATTTTTGTTTAATTTTGAAATTTATCCTCCGATGGCATTGTTGGTTCGGTGGTGGCATTATCGTGCACATTTTGTATTTCAGCAGGCATATCTTCCATATCTTCATAAACATTCAGTAAAATGAAAATTGCAGCCTGATATGGAAGATGCATTTATCTACATGCATTTATTATCGACAATTCAAAATCTACCTTTAATGTAAATGGACGCTATTCTACGCTCCATTCTTTCAGTTTGTTGAATAAATTTTGATGTGTTATTTCTTGACAATCAGGTATCAATGCAGAAATTGATGGAACACATTAGTTTACATGCTGTGCTACTGCACGCTGTAAAAAGGATAAATTTTTACATTTCCTATCTAATGCAACCAAAAATATTATTTTAAAAATAACTTTCGAAATATTTCAGAAAATATCATTCAATAATCAAATTTATTCCGAATTAATTCCAATATTTAAAAGTAATCAATTTAAAATTTACATTTTCCCAGTTTCCCATTTTCAAAATTAAATAATACTAGCTGGAACCCGTCGAATTCGATGATCATTTTATTGACCGTAATGTTTCAAAAAATGTCGCATCATTATTTAAATGTATTTCAAGTTAAAACATCTAATATAATTTACGACATTTCACTTAAAAAAAAAGAAAGTCAGAAAAATGCTTATAAATAGAAATACTAAATATGACATCACTTTCTACAAAGTACAGTCAATGTGACGTCAAATTGACTCCAAATAAACAGTTCCTATCTTTCATTTTCTATTTCGTTTAATACTAAGACTACATGTTAGCTGACCAGTCCGGCGTTTCCCGGGCCCATGATAATAACCTTAAATGAACCTTAAATTTGTATGGTTTTACATCTTTAACTCGATTTTGTTTGAATTTCTATTTTTAAATAAAAGCATCCTGAAAAAATAATCAGCTGTAACAAAAAGAATTACCTCAAACCGAACGAAATTCTGCCTTGTGACCCCAGTGCCTGCGGCAGCGCATATGCCGGCCGCTAATAACATAAAAAATATTCCCAAAAATTATCCTGGAACCGAACGAACCCGCCAGGTGTTGCCCGGGTCCATGATACCTTAAATGAACCTTAAATCTGTATGATTTTATACTTTTAACTCGATTTAGTTTGAATTTCTGTTTTTAAATGAAAGCATCATGAAAAAAAAAACAGCTGTAACAAAAAAAATTACCTCAAACCGAACGAAACTCTGCCTTGTGACTCTGGTGCCTGCAGCAGCACATACGCGGGCCGCTAATAAAATAAAAAAAAATTCCAAAAAATTAACCTGGAACCAAACGAACCCGCCCAGCAATGCCCGGGCCCATGATAATAACCTTAAATTTGTATGGTTTTATATCTTTAACTCAATTTTGTTTGAGTTTCTATTTTTAAATGTGAAAGCATAACAAAAAAAAAAAAAAAACCTCAAACAGAACGGAACTCGGGCTCGTGACCCGGTGCTTGTGGCAGCATATATACAGGCCGCTAATAACATAAAAAAAATTCTCTAAAATGAACCTTGAACCGAGCAAACTCTGGTTCGTATTACCTCTGCCTGTGGCTGCATGCTACGCACGCGTTGCAAAATCCACTTTCCTCCACCAGGGGGTGCAGTATGTTGTATACAAACATCACCAATCGCCTTGAATTTCCAAGACTTTTCAAATAAGGTGTCACTGGTGGTGTCAACTGCAAAATCCTTTAGTTGCACTTTCCACCGCCAGGGGGTACAGCGTGTTCTATACGAACGCCAACGGTAAGGAAATACCAAGACCTTTAAAATAAGGTGTAACATGATAGGGTCGACTGCAAAATCACCTAGTTCCATTTTTAACCACCAGGGGGTGCACTATATTGTATACAAACATCTCCAATCAACATGAAATTTCAAGACCTTTAAAATGAGGTGCTACATGTGTGGGTCTTGAACGGATTTACCTCTCAAACTAATTTCCCCCCCCCTTTAAAATCGAAAATTCCAAATTCGCAGAAAGTGATTTTTTAGTATTCGACTCTAGTCCCCATATGTACAAGTTAATCACCGTGAAGTAATTTGGAGCTTAGTTAAGCTCGTAAACGTGTTTTTAACCCGTTTCCCCCCGACTTTTTCTAATTTTTCTCTTTTTCATAGCACATCTACAGACCAAGACCTCTTTTTAGACACCTCAACCAAATTTTTACACCAAGTAGTTCTCTCAATATAGTGGAGACAGACAAAAACATGTTTCCAATTAATATATAGATTAAACTCCTAACTCCATGTTATTCATCTATTATCATAATCTACTCTTAACTCCATGTTACTCCTCTACTAGCAATATTTATTATCTCTCTTTTTCATAATTACGTTTTTCTGTTTGGCAACACCTACTGACTGGAGTTTTTTTCTCCTCTTTCCTCAGTCACTCTGCAGTAGAACTTCCAAATGTGAATATAATTTTAATATATTTGGAAAAAAATAAATGCTTTATTATACTGGATCTTATAATGTGGATCCAAAACCATGTAACCATATGAGCCACCACAAAAAAGTGCTGGAATTTTTTTTAATTTCATATATAGTTTAGTTTATTAGAGAGCTCATTGCTATATGGCATTTTTAGAGTGGCAAAACTTAATAAGGATGTGTCCTCCACCAGAAAAAGTTTCTTTTCCTTTTTAAGTTATGAGAGCATTCTTTTAAAACCTATGACATCATACATAGTTTGATTGCTAAATTAAAAAAAAAAAAAAAAAAATTAACAAATCCAGAGACTTTATTTAGAATAAGTTTTCCCTTTACATTATCAATTGAACATTAGATAATATTCATGAAATATTTATTTTATAAAAAGAGCTTACAATTCTAGATTTTACATTTGTTAAATGCTTCGCAAATTACAGAATGTTTGTAACTTAACAGTAAAATGTTACAACAAAATTTAATTTACGAAAATCAAATATTGACACATATGATTTATGTTTAGATATTTCACATTGTCAATCATTTATTTCTAACTAGCCATCTACTGATCAGCTAATTCATGACACTTGAAAGGTTATTTGCTGAAGCCTTAGCAAGTTTAGAAACTATGTCCAATTTTATTTATTTACAGAGTAATGTGCATCATAAAAAAAATTTTCTACTATTAACCAGCTACACAACTTCTTATTGTCTGCAGCTACAAACTTACATGTACAAAACAACAACAACAAAAAAGAAAAATCACCAATTTTATATAATAAATTTTTTTATTGTATGATTTGAAGATCATTGCAATGATAAGTTAATTTTTTAATTCTATAAAAAATGTAATTAACTTTATGTTACTAATTTTTTAGTAATTATGCTAATTTTTATTACTATTTTTAATAATAATATTTTGAGGATTTCAGTTGCAGAATTACATATATAGTCGATATTTGCAATAAAATTTAGTTTCTATTGAATTTTTTTCTATTGAATTCCATTAGAACAAAATTCCAATTAAAATGAACAAAACTCGCAATCCTGTAAAATTCGTTGTAACAGGATTTTACTGTATATGATTAATTAGTTTGAATAATTTAAGTCATTTTTATTTTGCTATATTTTTTCTTTACAGGTATGTGTCAGCCTTGTAAAAAAGAAAAAAAACAAAAATGTTTGTGCAGAAATGAAATCAAATTGCAGCCTTGTGAAAGTCCTAAATGGCAGTGTAATAAAATTTGTAAAAAACCTCTTCGTTGTGGAAATCATTTATGTGAAATTAGGTGTCATGAAGGCCCTTGTCCTGATTGTCCGAATTCAGGTCCAAGGACATGTCCGTGTTCGAAAAAAGTTGTGTCACTACCTTGTACTGAAATCGTTATGCCATGTGGGGATACTTGTAACAAGCTATTGGAGTGTGAAATTCACCGATGTAGTCAAAGATGCCATTTTGGTCCATGTGAAAAAGTAATTATCTTTTATTTACGTTATGTGCTTTCATTTTTCTTATATAAGTTTATGATTCACATGAAAATGTAATAGACTCTGATATTAAGATCACAAAAAAATTTTGTAGTTTGGTAGAAAATGCAAAACAGAAGGATAATGTCAAGCTAATAATTTGACATAATACTCCATTAAAATAGAAAATAAAGATTGATTGAGTACTGAAAAATAAATTTTCATTGATCATTAAATTATTTTAGTTGTATTAAATATGGTAATGGGTATTTTCTTTGTACTAAATATTTGTTCTAACTTTAGAATATAAAGATTGTTCAGTATTTTACTTTGTTGAATTATAAATCTTTCTTTGCAACCACTAATTTATCAAACTTTTTCAGTGTTTACAAATGCGTGTTAAGAAATGTAGATGTGGACAGCGAGAAAAGTCTGTACCTTGTTCCCAGGAATATATCTGTGATACAAAATGCAAACGACGACGGGATTGTGGAAAGCATTTTTGTAACAGAAAGGTAAATTATATTCATATAAATTACAGATTTTGTGAATGAATTTATTTTGGTTAAATTATTAAAGCTAGATGAAAATTGTTACTTTAACTCTTTTTAATAAAATAAATAGGGGGTTATAGAATATTCTCTTCCTTCCCTTATGTTATTTTTGTGAGATTTATTTGTGCAAAATAATTTGAAAGTAAATTCTTCTGTAGAAATGTTGTTTTTCATGTGTAAAATGAATAAAATATGTATAATAGTTAATTTATATTGTTAGATTTACAATAGAATAAAACCAGTGAAAATGAAACAGATGGGAAAATGCATAAAGACTCACAAGATAAGAAATAATTTTATTTTAAACAGCTTTCCGTTTTAAATACACTGTAAACTGAAATTGCTAATGGTATTTTCCCATTATAATAAGCTATTACACTAATATTTATGAAAGGCTTTTTTTTTTTTTTTTTTTTCTGTTTTATCATTTAGAAACCTTACTCATGATTGTGTAAGTCAAGGTTTCTTTTACTTTGCCAAAAAAAGATCATGTATCCTGAGTTTGTATTAAATTTAAAGTAATTTTGTTAAAAGAAAATTATGGTGGTTTCATAAAATATTTCCGAATATTGTAGCTCCATCGTAGCTCCCAAGAAATACCTCTGTCAAATTATTACTTGAACTATCAGATTAGATTTTTCTCTCAGATTTCCCAAACATGTCCGTTCTTCCTCTGGGGAGAAGTTGGGATGTTCAGAATATCCCAGGGAGCAATATAGGAAGATCATTGCTATATGGGTTAATTTAAAATTATTAAAAAGGAATACTGTTCACAAATTTCGTTCAGTAACATTTATTTATTTTTATTATTTTTTTTTTTTCAGGCTTTTCATGAAAGCAATTAAGATAAATTAAAAGATGAAATTTTGAGGTAGAAACTCAGCATTAAAGATCACATTGTTAACTATATATTATTCAGATATATGATTTTTTTTTTTTTTCAAATAATTAAATTCAGTTTTTTAATTATTTATTTTAAAGTTATTTATCATAATTAATTATAACAAGCATAGAGTGTTTAGTATACACACCTGCTTTATAATAGTTCTTTTCTGAAACTGACTACAGAACAATGCACAAAAAATATAACATTTTAAAGTGGTCAGTTTTAGGAAAAAAAAAAAAGAGAAACGATGCTGTGTGTTAAGGAGGGGGGAGGGTATCATTATTGTTTACAGTCATTCGCAAAAGTCCAGTAGACGATTTTCAGTATTTTAACACATTGAATCATTTGTGCAGATTATTGCATCATCTCATGTGCTCATTGCATCAGATGCGTTCTACTGCTATAAATATAGGTGCCCGGCACATTTATCCCCGGTTGTTTATTGGATTTTGTCGTAGACAGTGCTGTTGTGTAATTATTGCAATTAGTAAAAAAACCTTCACTTATTGTTGCAAAAAGGTCAGAAATATTGACCCTGCATAAGTTTAATAAGTATAAGTTTGAGGGTAAATGTGAAGGTAAAGACAGCTGTGCATCAAGCTATTCGTAAATTTAAAATTTCAGTAAAGTTTGTCGACTTTAAGAGAAGCAGTCGGCATAGGAAAATGAGTGCACATGATGATCATGCATTAAGGATGGTTGTACAAAATCCAAGAACCTCCTGCAATACGATTAGACATTCTCTGGCTGCAAAAGACACCAACATCAGTTTGAGTACTATTTCAAGACGTTTGGCCAAAGATTTTGGTTTATCATCCCATAAACCTGCAAGGAAACCTCAACTTACTCCATGTATGAAAAAGAAACAACTCTTAAGGTCCACAAATTTTCCCGAAATTTTAAATTTACTAATAGTTTGATGCACAGCTGTCTTGCTCACATTTACCCTCAAACTTATTTGACGTACAGAAAATCCAATTTTATGCAGGGTCAATATTTCTGACCTTTTTGTAACAGTAAGTGAAGGTTTTTTTACCCATTATAATAACAGCACTATCTATGACAAAGTCCAATAAACAACTGGCGATAAACGCAACAGGCACCTATCTTTATAGCAGTAGAATGCATATGATGCAATTAGCACATGAGCTGATGCAACAATCTGCGCAAATGATGCAATGTGTTAAAATACTGAAAATCGACTACTGGTCTTAAACTTTTGCAAAGGACTGTAATAAAAAGCAATTAAATATTTCTTTTAAGGTGTAACAAATAATTTTTTTTTAACATTCTTCAAATTAGATTTTTAATCAATTTAAATTTCATAATTATGTTACAAATCTTTTCTTCATTAAATTAGGGAAATACAGATGTAAGGTCCAGTGGTGAACCTACAACTCTCAAGGCCCAGGGCAAAAATTTCACTGGTGCCCCCTAACTGGAGCCTCTACTATTTAGAGTCCCCCTTGCACTTCTGCACTTAAATTTATTACTGAAAAAAGGCACAGAAATAAATTTTGAGATTGATTCAGAAGCCAAACACCCAACAAAAAGGCCAAGTTCATTGGTACTACTTGTGCTGCCTTAAATAGGCTTTACATAAATGTTTTTTTTTTTTTTTTTTTTTTGAGTTGTCGCTCTATGGTCACATTTTGTACATTAAGGCTCTTTAGACATGAACATACGACTTAGAACCGCATGGAAAATTTCAGGTTAAAATAATGACTCAGCAACTTCACTAAATATGTATACTTAAAGCTTAAGTTTTTCCAGAGGCCCTATCATAACCTGAGGCCCGGGGCAGGCTGTCCCCTCCGTCCCACCCTTGGTACGCCACTGACAGGGTCACAATAAATTAATGTGAAGTGTTTACAGATTGATCATGACAAATATAATCAAAATTGATGTTCATAATATTTCATCCATCATACATACTTACATATATACATAAATGAAAAAATAGAAAAATCTAATAAATATATTGAAGTATAACATTGTATATACATTTGAATAAGTTAGCTAAAAGAATTATAGAAATTAAAATTTCTACTACTAGTTTTATTATATTACTAGCAGGCTACGCCTGCTTCGCTGATCACTATTTTTAAATGAATCATTATAATTAATGAATTCTCAAAATTGCATTAATTTTTATCATGTGAAAAAAAAAAAAAAATTCTGATCGGGAAATATGTCGCACCAGATCTCCCCACTGCCTTCAGCAACGTAGACCTGTGAGTGCGTTGCACGTGTGTATTCCTTCCCCACCCTTATGATTTCTCAAAATTCCATGATATTACTCATAAACTTTTATTCTTAAAAAAAGAATTTTTAAAAATCATTTTTGATAGTGTAAAAACTCAAACCGGGTCCCCTCTGCCTTCGAAAGCGTAGACCCGTGCATGCGTATTCCTTCACCACCCTTCCTGCCCCTCCTATTAATTTTACACTTTCGAGAATAACTTCATTCGATTTGTAATCCCCATAAACGTATATACACCAAAAATTTATTCGCAGTAAATTCCGGCTTGGTAGCGCCTGCGGCGCCCTCTTTTCGTTTCAATATCTGAAACAGTCTGTTCACTCACTGTGTTACGATCTTTCAAAATTCTGACTTCAGCAAAATCAAGAGTTACCTATCCGAGACGGTACTATAGGCTGTTCGAATCACCGTAAATAGCCACCAAAAGCACCATTCTCATACATAGATGGGAATTAAATTGTCTACCAAATCAACAAAAAAAATACTAAATGAAGTAAAAGAAATTTAAAGTACTAAATAAACTTGCTTAAATCAAAGTACTAAAAAAGAATTACATAAGTAAAATAAAAATTGCTGGGACAAACTTTGTTATAATAAATATGTACAAATCAGCAATTTTAACTAACCAAAAAGTCCTTGAGTACAAAGTAGAAACACTAGATTAAAACAATGTGCAATCCAACTTTAAAACAATTTCAAATTTAAAACAATGTACTGGACAATAAAAAAAATGTATTTAAATGTATTCAAATTATCTATAAGAAAAATATGGCATACAAAATTCATATGTACAAGAGAAAAATTATGTTATAAATATTAAATTTACAAAATTCAAAAGTTCAGTTTTTGTGAAAGGCTTAGTGAAAATATCCGCAAGGTTTGATTTACTACGTACATAAGAAACGGAAAATTCACCACTATTTAATAGATCTCTGATAAAAAATAACTTAACATCAATATGCTTAGTTTTATAATTTTTCACTGGAGATTTTATGAAATCTATAGCAGCTTGATTATCAACTCTCATTATAGCATCATTATCTAAATTAGAAAAAAATACATTCCTCAGCACATTCACGACGTATCTGATCAAACCAAACCTAATTCTTTACAGCCTCAGTCATTGCAATAAATTGAGATTCCATGGTCGACAAACTAACACATTTTTCTTTAAAAGTACGCCAGTCGACTGGAGACTTATCAAGCAAAACTGTTTGACCACCAATTGAGGTCTGATTGTCATGGTTAGCTGTGAAATATGCATCTGAGAAAATTACTAAATCATTAGATTTACAAGATAGTTTAAGTTTGTAATGAGAAGTTGATTTTACATAGCCCAATAATCTCAATAAACCATCCCAATGGAACAAACCAGGATTCGATTGAAATTGACTCAGGACATTAACAGAGTAGGCTGTATCAGGACGAGTATACGACCAGCTAAAAAAGAAAGACATCCCAAAACACTACGATACGGTAAATGAGACATTACAGTTATATCTTGACTAAATGTAGGACAATAAGATCTGGAAAACACAATACCTTTACTGATAGGTAAAGAAGAATGAGGAATTTTAAACCTAGAAAATCTTTTGAATTACTACTCCAGATGGAGTATCCTCAAACTCAACCCTTAATAATTTTCTCGTTCTCTCCAATTCTTTTATACAAAATTTGATCTTAATAAAACTAAAATATTATCAATAAGTTTCTTATGTCTTCCAAAAAGTACGATATCATCAACATAAAGAAGAAGTACAACATCTGTCCCATAAAGATAAACACAATTGCAAGATGATAATTTTCTAAATCCAATTTTAATTAGAACATGATGTATTTCATATCCATACAGAGCCCGGTCCAATTTGCAATACAATGTCTCTTTACCAGATTCTACAAATCCAGGAGGTTGTAGCATATACACGTCTTCACTTAGTGGTGCATACAGGTAGGCAATGGTGACGTCGCATTGAATATGTGACCACCCACAACATGAAACAAGAAGGGAGAAAAAAAAACGGATAACACCAAAATTTACAACAGGACTAAATGTTTCTTCATAGGATTCACTTTTAACCTGTTTAAATCCCTGGGCTACAAGGCGAGCCTTAATGTCTAACTATCTGTCCAAACTCATCCCTTTTTATTGTGTAAACCCACCGGCAACCTACAGGATTAGGTAGTGATTAGGTAGTTCAGTCAAATGCCAAACTCCATGTTCCTGCATAACCTTCATTTCCTGTTTCATTGCACTCCACCAAACCTGACTCTGCCTAGAATTACATGCCTGTTTAAAAGTCCTGGGAGTCTCTTCCTGATCTAGTCATGCTGAAGGGTGAACCAAACTCGAAACAACTGAATCACTCTCACTATCTGAAAAATCCGATGAATTACTTGGAATCGGAATAATGCCAGGATAAGGATTTGTTCCACTAAAATCAAATAAATCGGGATTAAACATCAATTTATTTTCCCTACAATAATTTTCAACATCATGAAGTGATCTAAGACGTTTAGTTTTGCCTAACTCATAAAAGTAAATGTCAGTACGATTGCCAGTACAATGTACAACAGGCTTCCTAGTTCAACTAACTTCCTTAAGGTGAGGAATAGTAGACTGATTATTGCTAGACACAGAATCTTTACTCCCCACTCCACTAGGTTGAGAATCCGGGGTACCATTGGAAGGACCTGGGATGGCCACAGGTACAACTTCAACAACGTCCTCCAGACTTTGCTCAACACTAGGAGAGAAAAGGGCATAATCATCAGTGCCCAGTGCAGCTCCACTGCGACCTAAACCACAACACGATTCATCAAAATTGACATTACCAGATTCAATAATTTCATTGGTTGGTCTCTTGAATCCAAATTCTATACCCCTTCGTTTTGAAAGCATAATCTACCAAGTAACCCTTACGGGCTTTTGCATCAAGTTTAAATCGGTTTCTTCCACCATATAACTCAAAAGGGGTTTTCTTCAAAAGTTTGGGACAAACACAATTCCAAGTATAAACAAAATATATAAGAGCTTCAGGCCAAAAACTAGGATCCAAATTACTTTCAATTAACAATGTACTAATACCATCAGCTGCGGTAGACATGAACCGTTCTGCAATGCCGTTTTGTTGGGTAGTATAGACGTTTGTAAACTCATGACGAATGCCTTTCTCACTAAAAAAATTAACAGAAGATTAATTAACAAAAAAAAAGAGGTTGCTACATTGACGTGACAAAACGTTGCATTAATGATCGCGAAAAAGAACACTTCTTCGACATAAAATTCAATAGATCTTCTACTTCTCTATGTACCACCCATAAAACTAACCCAATTAATCTTAATACTGTTAATACCCGAAAAATAGCCCCCTATAATAACCACCATTATGCTCTCAAAAGAGAAGCCATTGAAATAGTTACTAATAATCTATCTATTAATGATCGTGAGCACAGCATAATACCATCTGTATGGCAACACCTAATTAAAAGAAAAATACCATTCGAAATGAAGAGAATTGAAGATCAAGAGGAAGAAACGAACCAAAACAGAGGGAGTGTCACTGCAATGCACTGATGACGGGCACGACGGTTGTCCGAAATATATTTGTTTTAAATAAGCCGTAAGTGCATATTTTATATAAGGATATTATTTAGGTATATATTTTTAAAGTAAATAGAGACATTCAATCATAGACATAACTTGAATTTTTAAGGTGATCATTTCCAGCAGTTTAATAAAAGCAGTTAATTATACAACAACTTTAAATCATTAATAAACCTAACAAATATACTTCAAAAACTTAATAACTTAAAAACAAACTTAACATACTATCAATTTGATCCGGACCAGCCAGTCAAATCTTCACATTACTACATTAGATAACAGAATCCATGCTAATCACCAATACCCCAACTCAGAACTAAAAAGATCTGGTATTTATATACATGAAAGAAGGATGTTTAGATCGTCATCAATCAAACAGACGAATCACAAACGAACATCTGGCAGATGTAAAAAAGAAACGATTAAGATTTACATGATGACGATCGATTTTTAGCTACGATGTCGCCATCTAGTGGGAAAAACATTGTTAGAAAAATTGAAACAGTCCAGAATTGATAAAGAAAGGTGTTGCATGAAAAAGATCGTTTTTAATGTAAACAAAACGGTAATTGATAATTAACAGTATAAAAATAAAGTTTAAACAACTGAAAAATAAGGATCTGAAGTAAGTATAATAAGTTATTTAATAAAAATGATAAAATGACTAAACATAGCATGAACTTTCAAAACAGATGATGTAATATGATCAAATAGTTATGTCTATAAGCATGAGGGAAAGTTAGGAGGCGATGAGAATCAAATGAACTAAGGATTTTCTTATCACAGATCAGTGGCGCCTTATCCCTGTTTTAGAACTTATTTCTAACTCATACCGCAAATAGCTTTGAAAATTTTAACTGTAGCAAATTTTTGCTGTGTGGCGACTAAGGCGCCTCTTTACGTTTCATGATTTGAAATAGCCTGTTCGCTCACCATGTAAAAGGACCTTTGAAAATTCTGATCAAGGCAAATCCGCAACACGATGGGGCCTACTGTCTTCCAAACTTCTCCCTATAAGTAATTTACTCATAATCAGAATTGGAGATATTGAATTATTAAAATGTCAAAGTGTCCTCTGGCGACAGAGATTTGCAATATGTACTCTTCAATTTCAGTCCCCCAAAACCTATGTATACCAATTTTGAATGGTCTAACTCAATTTCTAATTTTTTGCCCACCCTGCTCTCCTTCTTGCCCCCACCTAATAATTTTACACTTTCGAAAATAACTTCATTCGACTCTTAGGCCGCCAAAACCTATATATACCAATTTTGAATGGTCTAACTCAATTTCTAATTATTTGCCCCCCTTCATGCTCCCCCCTCAATAATTTTACACTTTCGAAAATATCCTCATTCGACTCATAAGCCCCAAAAAACAATTTATACCATATTAACTTATTTTCAAAGAAGGATTAAATTATATTTACTTTAAAAATATATACCTAAATAATATCCTTTTAAAAAGTATGCACTTACGGCTTTTAGAACAAATATATTTCAGGCAACCATTCTGTCCATTAGCAATGCACAAAAATCCAAACCACTTTTTATTACCTCTATACCTTTTTGTAACAGTGCAGCTCTAAAGATAAAGAATGATGCTAAAAAACTTAATATAAACATGCCTATTAAACCCAATAATAACATATTTCAATGACTCCGTAACGAAAAAGATCAAATTGACCTAAAAACCACTTCAGGTATTTATAAAATTGATTTTAAACATGAAAATAATAAAGGAGGTTGCTATATTGGCATGACAAAACGTTGTATTAATGATCACGAAAAAGAATACTTCTCCGACATAAAATTTAATAGATCTTCTACTGCTCTGTCTACCACCCATAAAACTAACCCAATTAATCTTAATACTGTTAATACCCGAAAAATAGCCCCCTATAATAACCACCATTATGCTCTCAAAAGAGAAGCCATTGAAATAGTAACTAACAATCTGTCTATAAACGATTGTGAGCATAGCGTAATACCATCTGTATGGCAACACCTAATTAAAAGAAAAAGACCATTCGAAGTGAAGAGAATTGAAGATCAAGAGGAGGAAACAAACCAAAACAGAAGGAGTGTCACAGTAATGCACTGATGATGGACACGATGGTTGTCCGAAATATACTTGTTCTAAAAGCCATAAGTGCACATTTTTTAAAAGGATATTATTTAGGTATATATTTTTAAAGTAAATGTAATTTATACCAATTTTGAATGGTCTAACTCGATCAGATTTTTTGCCCACCTTCGGGACACCTTAAAACATATAAATCATGGGAAATCTCGAATTCCATTACCTACGGTAGTTGGTTAATGGAAGTAAAAGAAAAAAATTTTACCTTAAGTGTATTCGTTGCTATAGAAACTGGGCATCCTCTTTCAACATATCTATTATGCTTGTTAGAATAAAATTTAATTTGCAATTAAAATGTAGGTTTTTTTTATTGACTGAAGTCGATGAAATTTGAACTGCAAGTTGGTGTTTAGCTGAGATACAAAAGAAAACCTAATCAGGACACCTTAAAACATGTAAATCAGGTGAAATCTCGAATCCCACTTTCGATAATATAAAAGTACTTTAAAATATCTTTCAAATGATGCCTTAAAAATAATTTAATCATAATTAGAATTTGAATTATTGAAATTTTAAAATATTACAGTGCCATCTGGCAGTAGAAATTTCTGTAATCCACTGTTCAATTCCAAATCAACAAAGCTTTCAAATGATGTATTACTTATGACAGGGCGTGAAATTTCTGCTCGCCAGCTCACCATTGGCGAGTGGAATTTTTACTGTGGCGAGTAAAAATTTGGTCTAGTTATAGGTAGAATTCTTACACGATATGGTGACAGAAAGCATTCTTTTTATAGATTTAAATATGGCAAAATCTTGCCATCGTATAATCTCATATTTAATCCCAGCCAGGGAAAGGAAAAATGCTTAGCGCATGCATAAAAGTTTTAATCTCTTCGGTAGTTTCGTTTCTTCCACTGTGATTTCTCCAATCAGAGTGAGAATAGACGAGCAGTGAACGACCAGTAGTGAATTTAATTTTAGTTTTTTGAGCATTTCTGTAACGGGGCCAACAACAAAATCAAATACGAAGCAGCCAAACATAATATAAATATCCCAATCAAACCAAATAAAAACGTTTTCCAACATCTCAGGAATGAAAAAGACCCTATTCTATTTAAAGACACTTCAGGCATCTACAAAATAGACTTTAATTTTGGGGACCAAACACAAGCTTGCTACATAAGTATGACCAAGAGGCCCATAAAAGAACGCGAAAAAGAACATATTTCTGATCTAAAACTTAATAAATTTTCTACCGCACTCTCTACCACCCATAACAATAATCCCATTAATCTTAACACCATTAACACTCAAAAAATAGCCCACTATAACAATCATAAGTTTGCATTAAAGCGCGAAGCCATAGAAATACTAACCACTCCTTTTTCTATTAACGACCGCAAACACAGTTTAATCCCTGAAGAATGGCAACAGATACTGGAATTCAAGAAGTGAATTGAAGTTAGAACGTCGGCGAGGAAGGTTTGTTTATTTTGAAGTTCCGGCAATACAAGTTCATCATTTGCAATGCTGAAGAGGGCTGCGATAGCATGCCGAAATCTATTCATTGCTTTTAAAGGATAAATTTTAAGGTATTGAATTTTTTAAAATATAAACTTTAATCTTTTTCGTATTATACCAAGAAAACCTTTTTTTCGGCGAGTGTAATCCGAGTTGAAATTTCGGGCCCTGACTTATGAAATTATTTTAATTAGTATCTGAGATACAAAAGAACACGTAATCAGGAGACCCTAAAACATATAAAACAGGTGAAATCTCAAATCCCACTTTCGATAATATAAAAGTACTTTAAAATATCCCCAAAACCTATATATACCAATTTTGAATGGTCTAACTCGATTTCAGACTTTTTTTCCCTCCTTCAGGACACCTTAAAACATGTAAATCAGGTAAAATCTCAAATTGCATTACCTACGGTAGTCGGTTAATGGATACCTACGTTAGTCGGGTTATGGAAGTAAAAAGAAAAAGTATTTTTTTATTTTTTTCAAACAGGGTTCCCATGGGTCAGGGAGAACAGGGAAAACCTGGAAAAGTCAAGAAATTTGAAATTACGGAAAAAAGTCAGGAAAATATCAGGGAAAATTATAAATATTGCTCAAAAACCTGGAAAAATGATGATACAAATCTGGAAAATGCTTTTTGAGCATTCAATTTATATCGCAAGTCACGTTACTATGTTGTCTTTTATGTCGCGAGCTATGTTCTGTTTCATACTGCAAGCTATTTTTTATGTCTCGAACGAAATTTTGTGACTGTAATTTTCTAAAAATAGACCTGGAAAAGTCAGTGAATTTTATTTTTGAAATTGAGTGGGAACCCTGTTCAAATGTATTTCATTGCTATGGAAACTCCTATCGTCTTTTTAGAGATTGATTACGTCAGTCCCGGACTGGCTCCTTTGGGGGCCCTCGGCTAGAACTCGAAAAGGGGCCCCTTACTGAGAAATTTAAAGTAAACTAGCAGGCTTCACTGGTAGGGCTGGACGATGTCAGGAATTTAATATCATGATATATCGTCATCCTCATATCACGATATTCTGATATATCGATATCACGACAAATTCAAATAAAATATTATGGTTATTAAATCATTATAGTAATTATTAAATTAGTTATTAAATAATTATAATTATTAAATAAGCAAAATTCTGTAAATTGACATATTTATTAAAATATAGGCAGAGAAATACAGAAAATATTTTAACACGTTGATCTGTCAAGCTACGAAATAACTCATAGTTAAACTACGACTAAACTCATAGCTTGGTAAACAATGTAATAAAATTTTCTAATGAAAAATTGTTTAATGCACAGATCATTTATTATACCAAATATAAACACTACTTTCTACAGGTGAACTATTAGAATCATTCATTTCACTGTATGTACGTATAACAGGAGTCAATAGCTTCTTTGAAGTGTACTCACTGAATTTAAATGGATGGTGCACTTTCAAATGAGAAGGTAAATTTGTTGTACTCCCTCCTTTTGCACATACACATTTTTTGCAGAGTTTACAAATTGCCACATCAGTGTTAATAACAGTACCATGCTCATTGGCAGGTATCCCAAAAGTAGACCAAACCTGACTTTTTTAGTCTCTGATTTAGATATCAAATGATAATATTCTAAAGAATCAATAGTATGCCTCATTGTCATTTAAAAAATTGAAGATTTTAAATTAATAAATACCAAAAAAAAAAAAAATAATAATAATAATAATAATAATAATAATTATATATTTAAATATTGCTTATTTTAAAAGAATTTCAACAAAAACAGACCATAAATACTGATTGGTTTGTAGAAATTTTCGATCGTTCATCTAGTTTTAATATATTCATTTATGATTCAATCATTAATTAGCATCATGAATTATGTATATCACTAACAAAAAAAAAAATTTTTTTAATAATTATATAGAACAAAGAATTCTGTTCATAAATTTCATTTATAAAATAAATTTAGACAAGATTAATTAATTAGCATCGGAAATATACCATTAATTAAATTATATACATGTAAACCTTTTCTTTTTTTAAATATTTTTAGAAGAAAAAAGAAAAAAAAAAACTATTACAGATACAAGGTGATAGATTTTTATTAATTTACTCTCTTTAATCTTTATGTAAGATTCATTGTAGCTCAATACTTACCATTCATTTATTCATTAATATCGAAAAATCGAAAATCTTCCCACCAATTCTAATAATCAAATTATAAGTCCAATCAAATAATAAAAATTTAAAGGGCTTGTTCCCCGCCGCCGTCCCGTAATATTCAGTCACGATCTCCGGCAATCGTCATTGTCAGTAATATGAGTAAACAAAGAGTATTTTCCCTTCTTGAGTGTTTATCGGCTATTCTGCGCAAGCGTGATGTTTCTGTTTATATTCATGAATGTTTCTGATTATATTCATGAATATTGTCCACGCCGCTGTGAATGTGAGTATGAGTTTATTCGATTAAGGAATCAGAAATCAGCTATATGATTACGATGATAAAGCATATTGCCATTGCCGACTCGTTTCACTCATGAGTAGTGGGGATGATTAAGCACTTTGATATTTCGATTTCATTTATGAATGCGATATGGACATGATGTTGTGAGTTTTTAGTGAAATATCGTGAAATAAATCTTGAATGATTGAAACGAAAGAATAGATTCTTTGATTTAAACGATATTAAAGTGTGACTATCGTTGGAAAAAATTGATCTATAAAGCAAGTTTTTTTTTTTTTTCTGTTTTAGGTATGAGATTTGCTATAGGCTTGCTTTATTGGAACAAATAAAAATATTTTAACCCTCAATCAACTTTTTTCTTCAAAATATCAACAAAGAAAATTTGGATAATATAAAATCCCACAAATATTCTCTTTACTAGTGCTCAGAGCTTGCTTAAGCCATTTTTTACTTTCTTCTATACTCAATACAAGAAAGTATGGGATTCGTAAAAATTTTTGACTTACGGTTTTCTATGGATTTACACATTTTGAGAGACCCAGAACACAATTTGACCATTTTTAGAAAATGGGTGTGACAAAAATTTTGTGGTGAATATATATACGGTACTACAGCACCGAATTGAATATAAATTTATGATGTAAATGCACTTTAACATAAATTAGTGTTTATCCACTTTTGGTGCCGATTGGTCAACAGGTGGCGCTGCTATACAGCGATTTCCACTGTTTCAGGAATTACAGCATGGAATTGCATATAAATTTATATGTGGATGCCCCTTAACATATGTTAGTGCCTATCAACTTTTGGTGTCAACCGCCCAACAGGTGGCACTGCTATACAGCGATTTTCGTAATTTCAGGGGAAGCTATATCTCAGTAATTACTGCACAGAATTGCATATAAATTTATATGCAGATGCACCTTGACATTTATTAGTTTCTGTCAACTTTTAATGTCAATCGCTCTAAAGATGGCGCTGCTATACAGCATTTTCTACAGTATAAGTGAAGGCTGTATCTCAGGTTCTATTGCGTGTAATTGAACGAGATATATGAAAAGGCCATTATGATGATAGAATTTGGGTGCATATCTGCCGATAGGTGGCGCTGCTGTACAGCAATATTCTTCAAAAACGGGAAAAGTCCATTTAAGTCAGAATTGAAATTTCCTCCCAAAGTAATATAACTTTATTAAGGACAATTTTAGTAGCAGGGTAATGAAAAAAATTATTGCTTCTAAAACAGTGATATGATATAATATAAAATCATTATCATTGCACAAGATACTTAAATATTTCAACAATGAATTAAAATACATGTAGTAAGTTCTGATAAATGGACATCAAGAATATTATTATTATTATTTTGTTGTTGTTGATGTTTTTCCCCCCCCCCTTTTTAGCATTCCATAAATTGAAAATGTGTAACATAAATTAATGAGAAGTTAATTCTACTTTTTTAGAACATTAGTAATTTTCTGCCATTTTTAATTTTTTCACAAAACATTCAAATTTACAAAAATTGGATAAAAACAGAACAACTACAACCCCTCCGCTTCCCTTGAAAAAAATAAAAGAAAAAAAAAATAACTGTTCTCTTCACCATGAAATCTATGTATGTAAAACTTCTTTTCATCTTTCATGCATGCAATTTCTATTTTTATTCATCCCTATTGTTAGGTAAAAGATGAAAATAAGAAATTATATTGTCTATACATAGCCGATATATCGTGACATGTGGTTGATCAATATCGATTATCATGATTTGTGGTAGATATCAATATTTGACAATATATTGATATATCATCCAGCCCTATTCACTGGCCACTATATTTAAATGAAGTCTCAAAATTTCATACAACTTATTAATACTAAAAAAAACTTATAAAATGAAAAAAAGTATTAAAAAAAATCATTGAAATCGATTAAAACTTCAGTTTTTACCCTCCCCACCAAAGGGGAGAAATTTTGTGAAACTTCATAATAGTGCGTATTGGGTACACATAACCAACACACACACCAAAAAATTCGCCTTTGTTGCATAATTTATAGCAGAGTTACAATTCGAAACATGTTTTTTACCAGTGTTGTGCAAGTTCACAAAAAAAACGAACTAGTTCAAACTCAAGTTCATCGTGTAAAAAATGAGCTAGTTCGCGCTCAAACTCATGTCTGAAAGAAATGAACGCGTTCAGTTCAAGTTCCTTTTTAAAAACGAGCGAAGCTCACTAAAAGTTCATTTTTACGTACATTTTTTTTTTTTTTTTAAATAGATCTTATCCTCTGTGAACACTTTCATAGGTAATTTCCCTTTTTTTTTTCTAAAATTACCAATTACCATGAAAATTATTTTTAATTTTACGCTTAATTAAACTTATTAACTTATAATTCTTAATTATAACTTATTAATTTAATTGTAGTAAAAATTTATTTAGCAAACACTTCTGAATAGTGTACCCACTGTTTTTGCATGGTTTTTTATTCTCAAATTTTCAATACGTTTGTTTATGCGCATGAGAACTTATTAATCGGAGAAAAATTCTATCATTTAGAGGTTCCGTTGTTTTAAATCAGTGTTGCGCAGGACCACGTTCATGAGTTTAATTAAAACTTTTTCAGTTTTGAGCTGAATTTCGTTCGTTTTTTAAATTGTGAACTTGAGCTGAGCAAAGTTCGTTTTCTCATGAATTTGAGCGGGAAAAGTAACTCAAACTCATATGGATTTTATTCCTTTGGGAAAAAATTTTATATTCTTGGTAGCAATACTTTCTACCCTTTTAATCGCAAGAGAGGACGCATTTCTCACAAGAGAGAAACGCATCGGGTCGGGTAATCGCTTATTACCTGCTTTGCTGCTCGGGTGCAGTTAAAATTTAAAAGTTGCATTAATTTTTATTCACAAAATGTTTTCTCCGAAGATTGTTTTATGCTTTACTTATGAATCGAAACTTTTAAATGAAGAAATTGGATGACATTGTTTTCCTTCCTAGTAATTTAAAGACATGACTGATAACATGAATTTAATTACATTTACTTAAATATTAATACTTAACGTTTAAAGCTTTATATGGAAAACAATTTTTTTTTCCAACCTATATTTTATTCCTTATTTTACTGTCAAAATACTTGGAACAATGGATCTTTTAAATATAAGTTTTAATACAACTAATTGTTTGTTTATAATTAGATAAACACATTGTTGTAATATATTTAATTTTCTGAAAGATTTCTTCAATAATATAATTGTAGTTTGTGTAAAAGAACTTCTATTCATCTTATTATCTAACACAATTTTAACAATATGGCGGGTCAGAAGCTGCAGATTCATTTCGTGTTGAAGGTCAAAAGTCATTTGGCAGGTCGGGTCGGCTGCGAGTCATGTTTACTCGAACAACGCAGGACTCTAAGCTAATCCTTTCATAAGAAGAAATATAAATTCCGCTGGTCACCTGGTACGATTGAATACTTAAATGCCATATCCAGAAGCCTACCGTTTTCCTTGCCTACAGTATCTTTTTTTTTTTTTTTGGGTGTGTGTGTGTGTGTGTGTGTACCCCAGTTTTCCACGATATTATACTGTTGTCAATTTTGTATTTAAGTTTTCATGCAATCAAATCCATGCTATTTCAATATCAGAAATTTATGCGAAATACCTCGTATTATGAAAAGTTATGGAAGTTCTAAGAGTTATTTAAGAAATGTTTTAAGAAAGCCTTTCATTATAAATAAAAGTATAATATTAAATCCCAATAATTAAATCCTGTTTGCTGTTATCATAAATGATATTTTTAAACTAGCTGTACATTTAAAAAAAGAAAAATAATCTTTAGCTTAGTACACGTACTATATTTGAATTTTTGTGGATGTATATATTCATTTTAGAAAGAAAAAAAAAAGAAACATTAAGAAAATTTAAATTAGATTATAAATAGCTTGTTGTAATAAGGAGGATTAATATTCTATTTTTATTTTTATTTTCTTATTTTTTATTAAAAATTATTTATTTTTAATTATTATTATTTGCATTTTCCAGAAAGTGTAAAAAATAAAATAATCATTGATATAAAATCTACATCTCTGACATGAAATTATTTCAATAATCTGAATGCATTTTTATTTTTTGTATTAAAAATAGAAATAGAAATTAAAAACTTTAATATTATTCTATTTACTCTATGTACAATATGTGTTAAACCAGTAATCCTTGTCTAAATGCTTTAATTTTTAAAGATGCTATCTTTCAATGCAAAAGTTATAAAATAAAGATTGCTTTCATGAATTAAAGAATTACTTTCACAAATAACAGGTATCTCATTATTTTTAAAGAAAAAAAGAGAATATATGGACATGTGACTCGCAAGATATCAAGTTCTGTGAAAGCAGATCCTTTCTCTAGATTAGCATCGTCTTTATCAGAAAATGAAATGTCCGGTACTTTTATGAGGGCTACACAATTTGTCCCACTGCCTCAGGGCTGTGAGGTGTAGTATATACATCTCCCGCGTCTATGGGTGGTCTTGCACCCGCACGCGCACAAAGCAATGTAATGTTTAGTATAGTAGATTCTCACGCTTTTTTCTTTTGAATCCAATACAATGTCGCCGTGTGCATGTTTTGTCGGAGACGTTGCGCTCCCTTTACTAATTATTTTTACCACATATGTTCGAATTGTGTCGAAAACATGAAAGAAATCCCTCTCTTCAAAAATGGTCAACAGATTTCCTGAAAAAGAAACTTACCACTGAACTGTTATTTAAAATAAAATGTATTTGTTCACAATGTTTCCAAGAAATTTTATAAACATGTCTCAGATTTATCAATATATATTACTACGTAAAATGATGAGTTTTTATTTATTTATTTATTTATTTATTTATTAACTGATTTAAGCTATTATTAAGATTTATTTTTAGTTCTGTAATATAGGGGAGACCGGGACACAGTGAACCACTTTTACACTCTTATTATTATTATTATTATTATTATTTTCACAAAAAACAGAAAAGCAATGTACTTTATATATATAGCAAACAAACTCTAAGCCCTTCTTGACATGTCTTAATTTTTTTTATAATAATATTTCCAATACATTATGAATGAAAAAAAAAAAAAAAAAAAAAAAAAAAAAAAAAAATGTGAGCACTCACAAAGTGGAAAACTATGCCCCATGACCGAGGTACAGTGGACCAGCCTCTTTTGTTTATATTAAATTATTAGAAATTACTTTCTTTTTTCTCTAAAATTAATTTCTTATGCTATTCTAGTCTAACAAGTATAATTCAAGCATTTTCCTGAAATAAAATAAACAAAATTAAAATAAACGAATAAGCAATCAAATTCCACTAAGAAAATTTATTAAGTTGAAATAGATAATTGTTTTTTATTCTTTTATTAATACAGTGAAACCTCTCAAGTTAGACACCCCTATAAGTTGGACGCTTTTTCTCGGAACGGAATGTATCCATTAACATTATGTCTAACCCCTATAAGTTGGACACCTCTCTAAGTTGGACACTTTTTCTTGGAACCGTAGGTGTCCAACTTAGAGAGGTTTTACTCTATTTTATAAATCAGATATATTTTTTAAAATTCAGATATTAATAAATATTATACTACTATTCAAATATTTAATATTTTTTTCTATTGTTTTGAGGTATAATTAATTTACATTATATTTGTAGGATAAATTTAACTAAAATGTATGAAGCTACTTTCTTTTGCTTTTCACATGTGATCTCTAAAACCAACAATAATAATAAATTTTTCTACTATTTATTAAATTAGATATTTTTCCTTTTATTAATGCTATATAATTAAAATATTTATTTTAGATATCAATAATTATTATATTACTCATCAAATATTTATTCTTTTCAGAAATTTATATTTATTTTTATTTATTTTATCATAGCATTAAGATATTTATTACTTTGAGATATTAATACTTTACATTATATTTGCATCTATAAATTTAACTAAAACTAATATAAGTATTAAACTAATTTATATTTTTAGGCACATTGGAAGGTGGTCCAATGTGTCCCGTGCCAGAGTAAAACAGATAATAATAATAAAATATACAGACTACAAATATGCTAATAATTTTTAGAAATTTAAAAACAGCAATATCTTGCCTTCTTTTAACAGCTATATAGTATTTATAGTCGCTAGTTCAATCTTTATATAATTTTAAAATTCTTCAATGTGGAAAAAGTACTTTGAGCATTTAAAAAAAAAAAAAAAAAAAAAAAAACTGCTCAAAATGGTTACCTTACTATTTCCTATGTGGTTTTTTTGGATACATAGATAAAACTAGTACCATGCTGCCATACATGAGTATCCATATAAACTAAAAGAGTTGAATATTAATAGATTTAAATAGGGGTGGTCCACTGTGCCCCGTGCTCCCCTACATTTAATAAAGCTTTATAAATCAAAGACTGAATTTTATTATGTATATTTTCTTTATATAATTAAAGGTTGTAAATGGTCAAGTTAGTGATTTTTTTTTCTTAATTGGTTAAGTGAAAGATAAAATTTCTTAAAGATAAAATAATTTCTGTAATAATGATACGTTTACCATCCAAATTCTGGTATTTTATTTTTATTTATTTTATTTTTTTTTTTTTTTTCCCACATAAAGTTTCAACATATATTTATTTATTTGTTTGTTTGCTTGTCAGTCACATCCCTATATTTTAATATTTGGGTTGAAGAAAAAAAAAAAAAAAAAAAAAAAAAAAACCTAAAATTTTGATTGTATTTTTTTATTTTTCAAAATTAATTGTAAAATTGCTGTTGATTTGATGTTCAAGTTACAACACTTCCAGATCATTTTCAATTGATATTTCTTGAATATACATTCTAAAATTAAAAATGGTTTGAACTAAGAAGTTTTGTTTATATAATTTTGAAACAAATTAAAATAATCATCTAAAATATTTTTGAAGCTATAGTAAAATTTTCGTGTACATGCTATTTACAATAGCAGAGATTAAGTTCATGAGTGAGACGTATGTACACACTTCAAGATAGTCCACGAAGAGTTGAGAAGTTTACAAAACTACACATTTTTTCTCGCTAATATTTCTGAAGAAATTGAATAAATCTTAAAAACTATTAAAAAAGGGAGAGAGAGAGAGACTAATACTGTTTTTAATATGTAGTATTTTGTAGACGAAACTTTATAAGGCGATTTCTTTGAATTTTTGAAAATGCAGATAAAGGCGAACGCATCGTTTTCTATGAACGCTTGCAAACAGGAGGTAAGAGGGAACACTCACCCCTCCCCCAAGTCCTACACACACTATGTTAAAACAAACTGGCACGTTTGGTAAATTTCAAACTTAGTTGGCAAAATTCTTAAACACTTTTCAGTCAAAAACTATAATGTATTTACAGATTCTATTTTTGCATTTCTTTTCCCCTCCTCTTTTTTTCCTTTATTCTATATTCAATAAAGGAAAGTATTGGATTCGTAAAAATTTTCGGCTTCCGGTTTTCGATGAATTTACACGTTTTTAAAGGTCCAGAAAACGATTGGACGATTTTTAGAAAATGTCTGTCTGTGGCTGTGCGTCAAAAATGTTTGGGGACTGTATCTCAGGAACTACAGCAAAGAATTACATGTAAATTTATATGCAGATGTACCTTGACTAAAATTAGCGCCTACGGAATTTTAGTATCAATTTCTCAACAGGTGGCGCTGCTAGGCCGCGATTTCCACAGTTTCATGGAAGGTTGTATCTCAGAAACTGCTGCACGAAATTGCATATAAATTTATATGCGGACGCTCTTTGATCCAGATTAGTGCCTTATCAACTTTTGGTGATCATTACTCAACAGGTGGCGCTGCTATACCGCGATTTCTACAATTTCAGGGAAGGCTATATCTCAGGAACTACTGCACGAATTTGCATATAAATTTATATGCAGATGTATTTTTTCATTAAAATCAAAGAAAAGGTAATATAAAGAAAATTATTATCTTTCAATCTGCTCCTTGACTCCCCCTTCCCCCAGGTAGATACTAAGTGAAAATGGTAACAATTTCATTGATTGAAATTTCTAAAAATGTATTATGAAATAATTCTTTAAATTTATTCTTTGATGTTTATTATTTTTGCGATTTGCAAATTGCAAAAATGCCCTTTTTTCCTGGGCCCTTTTTTCCGGGTGCCCTTTTTATGAGTGCCTTTTTTTCCGGGATCCATTTTGCACAATTATTCTCTTTTCTGTCCTTTTCTTCTTCTATTTTCCTTTTTATATTTCAGACAGAAATATTTAATATGAGTTTGAGTTTGAATTGCTTTTTCACGCTCAAGTTCGTGAAAAAAACGAGTTTCGTTCAACTCAAGTTCATAATTTAAAAAACGAGCGAAGTTCAACTCAAAACTCAAAATTTTTGAGCTACGCTCATGAACGTGTTCAAATGAACGCGTTCGTGCACAACACTGTTTTTTACCCACCAGTCCCCAAAGGGTGAAAAGGGATCTTTCCTAAAATCCTCCTATAGTGCGTGTTCTGTACTTATGCTAAAGCCCCATAACAAAAAAAAATATATATATATATTATTTTTTTTAATATATTTAAAACAAAAGGCTATATTTTAAAACAAAAATCTCACGGATATGTGTTTTTGTTGTTGCTTGTTGATTTGTTTGAGTTATGCAGGATTATGTGAATTTATGTTTTGAAATGTGAAATTACGTTTTGCTCCCTCCTCATTCCTTTGGGGACTGAATTTCTAAAATTACAGAAATTAGTTTTTAGATATTTGTGTTTGCTATATTTTAAAGGAAAAATCTTTTTGTTTGAGATATGAAGGTGTGAAATCCCGTATTGTTCCTTCTCCCCTTGATGGCCAAATTTCTAAAATTCCAGAAATACACTTTTAGGTGTTTGTGTTAGCTATATTTTAAAGCAAAAATTTTACTGATATTTTTTTTTTTTTTCTTTTTTTCTTCATTGAAATATAGAGGATTTTGTGAAATCACGTTTTACTTTCTTTGCCTCCCTTGAGGAACGAATTTTGTAAAATCGCTTCTTAGGGGTGATTACACTATATGTTCTATAATCTGACCCAGTTTCGTGTAAGTGGCTTGGCTCCAGTAGATTTCGCTGTGCGTAGATGAGTCAGTGGAAGTACTCTTTTACATAGAGAGAGATATAGATGGGATATTAATATATATATATTTTGGAAATTCAGCTTATATGCCTAAAAACCACAATTAGCTTTCTTGCTATTGGGAAAACAGTTCAGCAAAAATGTAAGCTTTTTTCTGATGTCATTAATTTATTCTCACAATAAATATTTACATAACTTTTATATACCATAAATAAACTAGTTCCATGCTGAAAAAAATAAGTATACTATTTAATTACGAGTGGTTTATTTTTTTTAAATGAGAATGTGAAATAATTTTATTTTTAGGCAACCAAATCACATTGTTGAAGAAACCATAATAATCTAAATCCTACAGTAATACCTAAATAATTATAAAAAGGGAACAATGGTAATAAATTACCAAGCATATTGAAAAAAAAGTATTTTAAGCAACTCTCGCCAAGATCTTTACTTACTCAATTGCGACAGCCTCTTTAATTCATCGACAAAATAACAACGAAAGTTTAAATGTCGCCAGGGATTGGGGGGGGGGGGGGGTCTTATACTGAAACTGTACCGAAAAATTTTTAAGAAACGAATATAATAACTGATCAGTATTGTGCAGGAGTAAAAGCAGCTGCTAAGGGCAGAAGGAATCAAAATTGAGACTAACTGATTTCAATGTTTTTTTTTTTTTTTTTTCGTATGAGTGATTTTAATACTGATAACTGATATATAACTTTTTGATCATTTAAATATAATAACCAGTGAATAGCGAAATGGGTAAAGCCTACTAAAACCACAGGAACGCGTGGCTGGGTTCAGTTAGTTTTTTAAATAAAATGTCTAATTTTAACCCAAAATAAAAAACTTCCCTTTAAAAAAAATCATAATAGAAAATCAAATAATAGAAGTGTTTAGCTACTGTTTTTTTCTGGTAGTTAAATGAAAACTTAGTGTAATACTTTAACTTCCTAAATTATATTCTAAAACAATAGCACCCCCCCCCCCAAAAGAAAAAATAAAAATAAAAAAATCTTACTACCTAATACAGTTTTATTCGAATAACTAATTGTGATTGAGAATGACCGCTAGGCATATGAACAGCAAAGTGTTGATAACAGTCACTTGATTCTTGGTTTGTACTTTTATTATAATGATTTTAAAGGCAAAAAGGAAGCGCACCAAGAAACAGAAATAAAGGCTTGTCTCAAATTACCAAATATGTGTAAGGTACTTAAGTATTATTTTTATATAAAATCTCTAATTTTCATCTGAAATTAAGAACCTTTAATTAAAAAAATTAATTTTATAAAATTAAATCATAAAACTCTTTTGCTTGAACTTATGAGCTACTTAAAGCACATTCTTATCCCTTTCTAACCCAGGCCGTACGATCGTGAGGGTTAGACATCCACTTACATTTTTGCATCTGGAACAGTCATATATAATAAAATCAGGAAATGAACGATCGAGCTAATTAGCAGAAAGTGAAAAATACAATTTTCAATCAACAAATGTCGGTTATAGTTCATATTTTTCTTTCAGTTTGCAAAAACAGAAGAATATAATGTTTTAAGGTAAAAATGTTTCGGGTCGGAAAGGGTTAAGAAAAACTAATTCGAGTTACCCGTATTTAATGTATCATTATCGTCCCTCAAAGGCCGACTTTGTGACTCAGAAGTGAACTAGTTAACCAAGTATTTAGACATTTGGAAATTTTTTCAACATCTAAAGATTTTCTCTTCATTATGATTTAATACTTTAACGAAGTTAACAAAACATATTTAAAATTATTGATACCTTAAACATCACTCCGTGCTGGCAGAAAAGCTTTTTTCAGCAGGGAATCCCCTCCTTCAGCGGTGCTGATTGCACTCTGTGGCTGGCGGTCTTTCAATAGTTGCTCATCTCTTTTATCGATGTACAAGTGACGCCATATCTCGTTTATCTCCGCTGATTCGTGGTCATTTATTACGTCATGATTATGCGCAATTTCAATGCTTTCTCTGAGATAAGCGTAGGTTTGATTATTGTAATTAGCTAATTTGGTGACATTTTCAAAGTCAATTTTTATATTGTTTTCCAGATAATTTTTGGCCAACGTGGTGGTATTATGGTTAAATTTGATATCGTTTTGATGTCCTTTTATTCGGGTTTATATTTTCTCTTAGTAACACCTATGTAATTATATTCTTTGTTTTCTTGATTTTTGAGGGGAATTTTGTGAATACCTGCAGTTTCGGTGGGGGGGATCAAATCTTTATCACTTCTTATTAGTTGAAATATACTGGGGTTAGGTTCGATTGGTATGTTTAAATTAAATTTGCTAGCAGTGTTTTTTATCTTATTTGAAGTGCCTTGATTGTATGGTATAGAAAAATTGTATTTGGTAGGGGTTTTTTGGGCATTTGGAATACTATTTAGCTGTTTGATTCGTTTTTTATATAATTGGTTTACTAATGTTTTGGGGTAGCTTGCTTCAACCGTTAATTTATGAAATTTAGTTCTTTTCTTAATTCTGATTTATCGGAACATATGAGGATGTCGAGATTAATATAGCTGCGTATTGCATTTATCTTGTACCTGTAGGGTGTTTTGCTTTTATTGTTAATAATCTCGTTACTTGCGGTGGGCTTCCGATATACAGTGGTTTTAAAATGATTATTGTTCTTAATGATTTTTACGTCCAAATATTTGATTTCATTATTGTTTTCGTCTTCGGCGGTAAATTTGATATTTTTATCGAGTTGGTCCAGTTGATTTAGGATTTCGTTGCTATTATAATTTTCTTTAATTATTGCGAAAACGTCGTCCACATAGCGGACCCAGAATTTGATTTTACTACCTCCTAAGAGATCTGTAATTTTGTTTTCCATAAGTCTTAGTTTATATTCTGCAATGATGCCCGATATGGGAGATCCCGTAGGGACGCCCGTATTTTGTTTATATACTATATTGTTAAATTGAAAGTAACTTTCTCTTAATATTAAATTACTAGTGGCTATAAGTGTGTTGGCAATGGGTGTTTCGTATTTTTCTTTGATTGCGCTATTAATAATTTCGGATATTTCATTTATTTCGATGGAGGGATATAGATTAACAACATCGAAGCTGACAAGGTGATCGTTTTGGTCTATGGTTAAATCTTTTAATTGTTTAATGAAATCCTTGGTGGAATATAAACTGGTATTGGAGGGGGTAACAGTTCGTGATATATTTTTGTCATGTATTTTTCCAATGGGTAGGTAGGCCCTTCTTTTTTATTTACTATTGGTCTAAATTTTGTGGGAGTTTTATGGTCTTTATAACGTCCAAATAAACGTGGGGGTATTAGGGGCAAAATTATTTATATAAGGAGGTTGATTATTTGATTATTAGGCCAGTTACCTTTCTTAATTAATTGTTGGACTTTGTCTATTAGTTTTTTATTAGGGTCTGTTTGTAATTTGGTGGCATTCATCTCCTTGATAGTTTCATGTATTTTATTTTCATAATCGGAACGATTTAAAATGGCTATTTTATGTGTTTTATCTGTTAGTGTACAAGTTATAGTTTTATTTTTCTTAAATTGTTTTAGTGATTTGAGATCAGCGCAATTGATATTATTATTTTTACTATTTAATGTTTTTATTGATTAAGTTATCTGCAACGTTACGAACGGTGTTTTTACATTCGGTCGGGGCTTTATTAATGGTGGTCTCAATTTTGGCTATGGAATCATTGATATTAATAGGTTGCTCTAAAATAAACTTGGGTCCCAATTTTAACAGTGCGTCTTCGTGGCTGTTGACATTGTAATCTGAGTGGTTAATATATGGTTGTTCTTTTATTTGTTTACCCCTTTATTTGTTTACCCTGTATCGAAGCTTTGATGCTTCCCTAAAATTTTTCCTGAAAGTAAGACAGTTTTGGGGAGGTTCATGACCCCCGTGACCCCCCCCCCCCCTTGAAACCGCGCCTGGGGCCAGCTGTGGCAAACATAAAAAATTATATTAGTGCAGGCAGTCTTCATTGGCCCTTTATATTTTCCCATTAATGGGCCAGCAGTGGCTTGGTTATAACTGGGTGATTCTACAGAAAACAGGACAATTATGTCCGGCACGTGACAGCTATAATTTCATTAAAAAAAATTATAATTAAAAAATACTATGGAAAAAAATTTGTGGTTATAAAATCATATAAAGTTATGATTTTTTAAGCACAATTTTTTCCCATTGTATTTTTTAATTATAATTTTTTTTAATGAAATTATAGCTGTCATGTGTCGGACATGAAATTATATCCGACACGTGGCAGCTATAATTTCATTTAAAAAAATTATAATTAAAAAATACAATGGGAAAAAAATTGTGCTTAAAAAATCAAATAAGTTTATATGATTTTTTAAGCACAAAATTTTTTCCATTGTATTTTTTAATTGTAATTTTTTTTTTAATGAAATTATAACTGTCACGTGCCGGACGTAATTGTCATATTTTCCATGGAATCACACAGCTAGTATATTTGTTTTATTGATGATACCTCTAGTTTTATTAGGGCTTTTTTTTTTTCCTTTTTCTTTCTTTCTTTTTCTTTTTCTCTGATGAGGCAGCAGCAAGTTTTTTCTATGCATCCAATATTTAATTTGATTTTGTGCATATTCATTTTTAAGTACTATGCACAAGTATTTGATTCAGAAACTGTGGTTATAAATTCAGGATTTCTAGTACAGCATATAGGAAATATTCAGTTGATCCATTTTTCCTTAAATGCATTTTTATGATAAGTTTAATTATTTTGTTTTCAGTGCAAACATTTCTTTATATTAATTTTCTTTTTTTTTTTTTTTTTTTTTTGGAATAAAGAGGATTACCTTTTTCTTTAAAGTGTTCAAATTTCAATGCGTTTAACTTTGTTAAGTTATTTGATATAAATAAATGTAACTTTACAAGTAAAAATTATAAAATATTGAAACAGAAATTGTTACATTCAAGTATGTAATAAAGAGAACATTGTAAAAAAAACATTAAAGAAAAAAAATATATATAGCAACAATTGTTTCTGGTCGAAATAGCACAAAGACCCTTCATCAGACGAAACAAAGTGGGCATAAGTGTAGCAAAAGTGATTTGCTGCATTCGTGCTTATTGTTAAATTGATGAAGGAATATGGTATTATTTCAGTCGCTGAAAGAATTGATGCAATTATTTTGCAATTATTATGTTTATTCACAAAGTTTTCTGTTTATTACTATCAGGCTTTGTCCGCTTTGCTGTACCTACAATTAAATAAATTTCAAAAAAAAAAGAAAGAAAGAAAATGAATAAATAATTATATGTTTTTTATATTATTTTAAAATTAACAACCAAAGCAAAGTCTGCTGAAATTACACAAAACCAAGTTTCGATTCTCCGCTGCATCTGGTAGCGTTTCCGTTTTTCGCGCAATGTTCGAACCCAACCCCCTGTGCCTTCGACAGAGTCTTATCAGAGAGGTTCAATTTGTGTATTTATCGGTAGACAGATGGTGCTACTATTACTTAAGGACAGTTTTACTATATATCAGCATCTGTTAAACATTTTAGTTTTGGTCAGAGAATTTAATTACACAAAACAGTTTTCCTTACCTTCACTCTGTTATATTAAATTTATACTTAAAATAAATTTATTATATTATAAATTTATAATATGATTAATATAGTTAAAATATTTAATAATATTAATATAATATAATTATCTCATATTTATGTGTTCATTTCATAAAAATTCTGTCAACAATTCGCCGAATATAGTATTAACCCTTTCCAGTGCAGTGTTCCCACTGATGGAACACATAATTTTAATTCTCAAGTTCAAAAAATCATCCCGGAAATTTTTTAGCAAAACTTTAGATTTATAAAATAGCAGAAAAGGCCCTTTTTTAAAACCTAAAAATTTTTAATTTCTTTTATTTTAATTTTTTTCGTGAATTCCGGTGGCAGTATAATTTAAATGATCCGATTTACCTTGCACCGCAAAGAATTAAGATATGTCATTGCGCTACTTCAATCCTATCAGGCAATTATGTTTTTGAAGCACTTAATATCACTCTCAATTTTTAATATTTTATTTTGATTTGTTTATTTTAAAAATAAATAGTTAGGCATATTTTCAAATGTATGAAAGAGCAATACTTCGCTATTTATAACTACTTCACTCGTGCCTACTTTATTCACCTAATTAACCCCTTCCACTCCAGGGACGTACGTGCGTACGTCCTAGTGTTAATGGCCATTAATACCATGGACGTACGTGCATACGTCCAAAGAAAGTATACGATACTATTTCAAAATTATAATATGGTATTTCAGACATTTACACTACAGCTAGCCTGGAACGGAAGGGGTTAATAATTGTGGAATCATTTCGACATTAAAACTTATTATTATTATTATTATTATTATTATTATTGTAATTTTGTTTATTAAAATAATAAATTATGTTAGAAAGATTTTAGATAACATTTAGTAAAATGACAGGAGAATTAGAATTGAAGGATAAAGAATGTAAGTAAACATTATATTAGGAAAAAACACACCAGTCCGTTTCTACTCAAAATAACCCATCATTAGGAAAAGATATGTTGACTACAAGTTCAGCATATCATCGACGAAATGTAGTAGCGTGAAAACAGTATTTCAGCAAATTCTTGAAGACGACAACTGAATTAAAAACTATGTTTGTCATACAGTGAAGATTAGAGATAGAAGTTTGTTTTAAATGCAAAAGTTTCATTTTTTAAAAAGTGTCGTTCTTTCTGTCATTTTGTGAATATCAAAATTCCTATGTTCATATGTTTTTTAATATATAAAAAATAGAATAAATGGATGTATAAGAATATTTTAGGCTACAAAATTTCTTTTCAATAGTGGGGTTTCCCGATTATCAAGAAAATTATTAGAAAATAAAGTTTGAATAATTTCGACAACAGTAAAATAAAATTCAGACAACCGGGCCCACATTAAAATAATAATAATAATAATCTGCACGATTTTATCAGTTCTTACTACACATATTTTACTCTTTATTATTATTATTATTTTAAATTAAGTGGCCAGAAAACATAATATTGCTTTATCAATTTACACATATAATAATTTTCCTGTTGAAGCAAACTTATACATACGTCGTCAAGATATGACAAAGAGAATTTACATAGCGAATTAAGGGGGGAAAAATTGTTAGAGCAGTTTTTTGAAATACTCATTTCCAAGATTTGTAATTGCTTCTACCTAATAAGAACTCTTGACAATTTTCCTGTTGTATGCAAGTATTACATGCTAAAGTGCAAGTAAAAGGAGTTTTATGTAGCAAATTTGAAATAAGTTAGAGCCGTGTTTGAGATATCAGCTGTCGGTCCCACGGTCAATTTTCATCAAAACTTAGTAAACAAATCGCCTTCCTGCCCAAAATGCTGAGGCAGCAACTATCAGTTACATTTTGTTGTTTTTATGAATGAAGTACAGATGGCTTTCTGATTTAATGTGTAGTCAGAGATATAAGTGTTTGTGTGTAACATTTCTTACACATGCAAAAATTCAAGAAAAACAATTTCACTTGTTAATATAATTTATAATTTTACTTTAAATATATTTTGGATTGTGTTTATCTGCATTTTTCAAAATAATATAAAATTGTTTAGACTTCTTTTCATTTATCTACCAATTTCCTTTTTTTTAAATATTTTTTAGAATTCCATAAAACTCATATATGTTATACAAGTTTTCCAGATTTATTATAATATGCTTGTCATACAAAGTTGTACAGGTAACACACATGGTTTGGATACAAAAATTCATAAAATAATTTGGATACGTTACAGTCTAAGAGACATTTCTTATCAGCACATATAAAAATCTTTATATAATGCTAAACATACAGATCAACATAGATTTTATAGATACAATAAAGAAGTGCTTCCAATGAAAAATAATAAAATAAATGTTTATGGTTCATTTATTAGTGATGCACAAAAGTATTTTTATCTGTTATGGAAAATTGATGGGGGACTTTCCAGTTTTGTAAAAATGAAATTATTTTTCGTACTTTCATTAAAATAGTAATAATAATAATAATTAATAATAAATAAATAAAATAAAAATGTTTATTAGGGCTACGATTTTTTTTCTATAATAGTTTATAGTAATTGCATATTAAAATGATTATTTATTTAAATTGTTTTCTATGATGGAGGCAGGTGATTTTCATTTCAAAAAGTCTAATACACTAAATTTCGAAAGAAATTAATTTCATACCAAGATCTTAGAAAATAATTTTATTAATTTTTTATATTTTTAAGTGTTTTACTTTCCTATGTATACATATATGTGTATATATAAATATATAAAGAAAAGTTTTGACATCCTGTTTTCGATGTATTTCCATAGTTTGAGATTCCGGAGCACGATTTGACCATTTTTAGAAAGTTTTTCTCTGAAAGTGTGTATAAAAAAATTGTGGACGCTGTGTCTCACAAACCAATGGACAAAATTTAACCAAACTTGATATGGTCAGGCCTTTATTAAAATTGCTCCCGATTACATTTATGCGTCATTCACTCAACACATGGCTCTATATTTCTACATCTTCGTAATTTTCAATATGACACAGTATAGGAGGAGAATCCATATAAATGTACTAATGATAATTATTTTTTTAATTTTTAATATGAAATAAAAAATAAATATTTAAGTAACTAACAACCAACCAAGAATTTTTTTTTTTTTTTTCAAGATGAGGAATCGCTTGCCCTGAGGGTGTAAATTTTGAATGCTGGTATTTTTCAAAAGAAACTCGTCAATACCTTTCAAGTAAATCACTGAACCTTTGTAGTAAATTAAAACAAAGTTGTAAATTATTTTCAATTAAAAAAAAAAGAAAAAAAAAAAGAAAGAAAGAAAGAAAAGAAAAAGGAGAAGAAGAAAGCATTTTTTCAGAAGTTGGCACAAAATTGATTTTTTTTTTTTTTTTTTTTTTTTTTTGAGAAACTCTGTTCTAAGATGAAAATCGTTTGCATGTATTCAGGAAAATAATCTTATCAAATTATTTGCACTACGAGAATTTGCATAATAAAAAGTACAGATGAAAGTTTTGTGATACCACAAGATACTAATTTTTGTCAAAAATTAAAACATCAATAAATTTTCTTTAAAATATCACAGATATATAGGTCAATCATTCATTTTAAAGATAACTGACGAATTCTTTTCAAGGCTACCCATACTAGAAATTTACTCTATTTGGGTATGCTTCTCCCTCAGGGGTCTAGGAAGCGATGTTTATACATTTACTAATAAATAAAAAGAAGTAAACTTTTTGAACTACTATCACTTTCAAAATTTTTTCAGCACACACAGAAAGGCAGACAGACAATTTTTCAAATTATGTTCATCAGAACAACCCAAAACGTGTAAAATCTATCGAAAACCGGACCTCAAAAATTTTCCTGAATCTAACGCTTTCTTCTTAAATGTACCGAAGGAAGAAGAAAAAAAAAATAAATAAAAGATAAACCTAACATAAAAAATAAAACATATTTATAATTACTCTAATAACTTTCTCCCATCCATATAATATAAATATATAAATTAAGATCCATAATAATTATTTTATTAAATAAATTAAAATAATAATAACAATAATAAAAATAAAAATACAACCAGAAAGTTAACGATTATCATAATTTACTTAAAACAGACCAACTGGATATTTGCTGTACATTTCTAGAAATCCTTTTGTTATAGTAATGGCTTTAAGTCAAACACTTTTAAGAGAGAGTATTTAAAATATAACACAAAAACAAATTAATAATTGAATTACTTACTCATATATTCTTTTTACTACATGCAACGCCTTCCAATCTTGAAGCCTCACCCGCAGACTGCAATAACGAACAACAAACTTCATATGAAATGGCATGGCGGACAGCGAGGGAATTTCAAATCAACAGAAAATGAATCACAACGCCCGCTATGCATACAAATTGGTTATGGCATAATAATTTGTGGCCACAACAGGAAAAATATGATGTTGGCCATGTGCTGACAACCAGCATAAGGCCAACTGTGTTTATGCCACCTCTGGGCCACCGACCATTTTTCTTTAGGCCTCCATAACTGCTGGCAGCCATAAACGACCCACTGCTGGAGTTATATGGGGCAACCGGCAACTGATGGCAAATACAGGATGCCAGCTGTAGGCCACAACGAGCCCACCAGTATTAGTTTTGCTGGGGAAATAAAATTTGAGTTACATTGCAGTTAATTATGAAAACTTCTGTTATTAAAAAATCATATTTATTTTAAGAAATGAAGAAGTTATTTTATTGGGTTTGTGAATAAAAGTTTTTTTATTATTATAATTGTTATTTAATATGATTTTAAACCATTCTATATATTTTTTAAAGTGTTGTACTGGTCAGTGCCCTCCTTGTGAAGCTCTATGTGGTAAAACTCTGAACTGTAGCTCTCATAAATGCACAAGTATTTGTCATCAAGGTGAATATTTTATTTAAATTTGATAAGATTACTCATTAGACAATGATGAAAAATATTTTTTTTTTTCAGTTATTGCAAAATACTGAAAGAAATTTTATTAGTTTATAACATTCAAGTGTATTTATTAGTTTGCTTTTTAACACGTTGATCGCCATGTCAGTCATATGTGACTGACAGTGTCAAATATGATATAAAACCGCGTCAACCATCGGTGGTTGACAGTGTAAAATATAATATAAAACTAAAAATATTACACTGTTTCAAGTAATTACTTAAAATTTATTTAAAATTTACTTAATTTTTATTTATTACATGATAATATCATTAAGGAATTTTAATGGATTTTATTAAAAATTCGCATGGCGATCAACGTGTTAATAGTTATATTTCAATATTACTCTTCAGATTTTAGCCCTTCATTTGTTACATTTTTAGTCAATGTGCATTCTGAAATAGTTTCATTATCACACCACTCTGATGTAATTATTTAATGTTATTAATTTATTCTATTACATTAAAAATTAACAAAAAAAAAGGTGCTTATATAGCAGGGATGATATTTAAAGTACTATTTGGAATTTTAACCTAACTTATCAAAACCAAACACACAAGAGTTTTTTATGCAATAATTTTCCCCTTTTTAAACTGATTTTCAACCTTGTGTTTCTTCCTTGCTTGTTAGAAAGCAGAAAAATTCATGTATGTTGTTTTAAAGAGCACTAGATTCAGAAGTCATTTTAAGTTTTTTAATAGGCACGAGTGCACCTTGCTGCTTTAATGATGCAATCATGCTTGTTTATTTTTATTTTACTTGATAGAGGGACATGCTATTATTTTTTACCTGAAACAGCTGTTTAATTTATAGTGTTTACTTACAAAGTTATATATTTATTAAGTTAATTATTATTTAAATTGAACCAGGTTAACATAAAATTTTTTCAGTGTAAAAATTTCTCAAAAATTAAAAATGCTAGTTTACTCTTTTTCTATATTTATGATCAACTTTGTGTCTAATATTAGTTTAGCAATTTAAAAAAAAAAAAAAAAAAGTTATGAACATTAGAGGATTAAATGAGTTAAATTTGTGTGGAGAAATATCCTTTTAAAATACTATAGAAAATTGCATTTGTTAAAACAACAGTTCTTAAAATAGTGTATTACTTATTGTTAAGTTTAGAAATTTAAAATATTTTCATGTGTTCTTGACACTCAATGTTTCATTCAGTTTCAGTCCCTCTTTAGTTTAACTATTTTTCCTTTTTTATTAAAACTGATGGTTATTAAAATCTAAGTAATTTATTTTCTATTTACTTTTATAATTTTAAGTTAATAAATATTTAAAAACTCATAGTTTATTTAAAATTTATTTTAGCATAAAATATTAATACGTTAGCCGAAGCTATCCATATGCAAATGACATAAGTCTACGTCATCTGCTTGAATTGAATAAGTAGCGTAGCAGAAAAGCAATCGTGGGGCTTTTTCGGTGTTAGTGCCGAGGTGAATCCCGGTAATAAAGAAGCTGGCATGAAACGCAGTTTGTATATTTTAGTTTAAGTTTCCTTGATATCCTCGACAGTATTAAAGTTTGTGTAGAAAGCTGTTTTTTAGATGAGGTTTAAGTAAATATTTTTATTTTTTAGATTAATTCGAGGATGATAGTCATTTTAAAACTGCAAACTTTTAAGCTTCTTTCAGTAATAGTATAGGCTTCAGCAGTTACTCTGTACTAATCTATCTGCCCTGAAGAATATTAAACAAATCGTCTAAATGTGTTATAATTTTCATTTTCGTTTGCCATATTTTTATTTCACTAGATAAATCAATCTAGTTTTTAAATAAATGATTTTATTTAAAAGAAAAACTTGTCATATTTATTTTGACCTGCTCAATACAGTTTCCACTGGACTCTGTTATTTCAACTCTGCTTAACTTTGGAGCTTTAAGATAATCATGTCAGGTTTATAAACCTGACACTAATGAAGATGATGCATGAAAACTTTGTAATAAACCCCCCTAAATTTCAAAATCATACAACAGTTAGCACAATCCTCCAATATGTGAAAGCAAGCAGGCTGCTTTTTTTTTTTTTTTCCCAACCTTTATAATTTTAATCTGTTAGAGTTGTCACATTTTAGTAATTTGTGATACTTGCTTATAAGGTTTTTATTTAATATCATTCAACACCAGTATTTTGGTGCATTTTCCTGCTATTAGCAACAAAACTATATTTCATTTCAATTTGCTGCTGCATGATTATTGTTCTTGTTGAATTAGGATTTAGCAATATTTATATGTCTGTATGATTTATTAGTTCATATTTATGTAATAGGTACTAAGTGCAAGATATATATATGATTTATATATTGTACTCTCAGTTTTTGTGTGAATTTCTTATAAAGATTTTCTTCTAAAATGATTGATTGTGCTGTGTCTAAATAATCTTTAATACCAGGTTTCAATCTTTGTTGTATTTATAGTTAACATTAAGGATAAATACAGGGATATATATATTCTAAATTTTAATTTTTCAAAATAAATTTTACAGCAGAGCAAATCATATCACTATTTCAGGGTTCCCAGCAGCGACTAAAAAGCATCTATTTGCTACTAAAATCAACACCAGGCTACTATGGCAACTATTTTTGTGTAAAAAGGTTATTTTCAGGAAAATGAAGACTACTTTAAATAAAAAATTGTTCCCCGCATTTTCTTCTATGCCTTCACTGCATTTTTACTTCCATTGCCCAACTACAGTAGGTAATGGGAATATTTATTGTATTTGGTCAAAAAATTCAATTTCAAATTTTAATCTGATTTACATGTTTTAAGGTCACCTGTTCCCCAAAAAGTGGTTTTTTGGCAGTTGGGGTGTGAGTGAGTGTGTGTGTGTAGGGGGGGGGGGGGAGGGGAAAGGGTATTTCTGACTACTATATCTCCAACCAAATTTGAGACCGGTCTGGTGTAAAAATAATTTTTTCAACTTTTGGGGAAACTTCGAAAACCAGAAGTGTGACATTAGAAACCAAAAGTGGGACTGTAAGATTGTACATAAATACTCTCTTAGATGCCCTTTTAGTTGGTATAGTTGGTTGGTTTAGTATTAGTTGGTTAGTTCAGAAAAATTGATAGACTTTCTGTATAAGCAGGTCAATTTGAGGTTTTCGCAAAATGGCTGAACGAATTTTTTTCAAACTTGCCATATTAGCTGCCTTTTAAATATCCTTTCATATGTAATTGTTGTTTTCAGGTCAACAATTGAACTTGCCATGTTTTGGTGAAAGTATCTGAAAAATGGCTCTAACCATTTTTGTGAAAATTGCTATATAAATCCCTTTTTAGATATCTTTTTGCGTCAAATTATTGTTAATTTTCCATTGTTATTACGGGAAAATTAACAATTATCCTGATTAAATAGGTCAGTTTTAGATCTTGGAAATTGGTGCATCAAATAAGGCTCTATCGATTTTTTTAATCTCGCTATGTAAACTCTGTTTTATATATGCCTTTACGCATGCATAAATTTTCTTTTACAAAAAATGTATCTAATTTCTTGGGCCAATTTTATATCTTCTGACCACATTATCTCTAAAAACTGCTTAAATATTTATATTGCTTTTTTTTTTTTTTTTTTAATCTAATACTATTTGGGATCAGCCTGGCTACTTATTTTGGCTACTATTTCATTTGGAGTGGCTACTATTTTGGCTACTATTTCATTCGGAGTGGCTACTATTTTATACATTAAAGCCAACTAAAGCAACTATTTTTGAGTGTTTTTCATGCTGGGAACCCTGCTATTTCAAATACCAATTAATTCATTTTCATTAGTATTTAAGAATCAGTTTTACAATCTACACTGGTGTTTAAAATTTAAGCAACAACCTGTTTTCATCTTTTGCACATAATTTTTAAACAAAGAGAAGATTTTCTCAAAAAGAAGCTTTGGAAAGAATGAAAAATTGTAACAATTTTAGAAAAGAAAACTTAATGAGAAAGGGTCATAAGGATGCATTACAGATAGGTGAAGATGCACATACATCCACGTGTTAGATCAAAACCGTATCTTTTTACCTGTATTCACTTTTCTGTTTCTTCTTTTTTTTTTTTTTCGCATGGGAATAACTTTTTTAAAAAATCATTCTTACGTACATATATGAAAACTGGATAAGATGTTCATTATAAAACTATTTATTGGCATTTTTATTATTCTGGTGATGCTCATAGTTTACAAATTATTAATTATATATATTTTTTTTAAGTGAGTCTGTTATAAAAGTAAAAGAAAAGTTAATACAGAAAGAAAAATTGTGATTTAGAGTAACATTTCAAGGCATGTGCGTCTTTATCTATCATCCTTGACTCCAGTGTTGTGCACGAACGTGTTCATTTGAACGCATTCGTGAGCATAGCTCAAAAATTTTGAGTTTTGAGTTGAACTTCGCTCGTTTTTTAAATTATGAACTTGAGTTGAGCGTAGTTCGTTTTTTACATGAACTTGAGCGTGAAAAAGCAATTCAAGCTCAAACTCATATTAAATATTTCTGTCTGAAATATGAAAAGGAAAGTAGAAGAAGAAAAGGACAGAAAAAAAATAACTCGGCAAAATGGATCTCGGGGGGAAAAAAGGACATTTGGAATAAAAGGCACTGGTAAAAAGGGCACCAGATAAAAGGACGCCCGGAAAAAAGGGCACTGGAAAAAAAGGGTACTTTTGCAATTTGCAAATCGCAAAAACAATAAACATCAACTAATGAATTTAAAGAATGATTTTCATAACATATTTTTAGAAATTTCAATCAATTAAATTGGAACCACTTTCACTTAGTATATACTTGGAGGAAGGGGGGGGGGGTCCAGGAGCATATTGAAAGAGAATAATTGTTTTTATATCTCCTTCTTACTGATTTTAATGAAATTTTGTACAATAGTCACTTGCTGTTTATGACAAAAAATGCAGTGTCACACATACTTCGGGATCTGAAAGATTTTTTTTTTTTTTCTTTTTAATATCTTGTTACCGATTTTAACGATATTCCATATTATAACTATCACTTATTCTTTACGAAAATCACAATAAGTGTTATATATAGCTTAGGGGACAAGGGGTTTGTGTAGATGCAAAAAAGAATTTTTTAAACCACTCTATTATAGATTGAAATAAAATTACAAAAGTGTTACACATATCTTGGAGGGTGGAGGGAAAAGAGGCGAAATGATTGTTTTTATATCACCATGTGAACTATTTCTCTGGAACTTTGTATAAATATAATTTAATCTTTGTTAAAATTATAGTAAATGATACATAGTTGAAGGGAGGCAAAAGGGGGGGGGGGGGATTTTCACTATTTCTTTTTTATGTCACATTTTGAGCTTTGTAATATAATTAAAAATTCTTTTTAATATCAAAAACTTAAAATAACATGTTACAAATTAAATTAAAAATATGTATATATTTCTTTCGTTTCGCACTCATTTAGCAACAATGCTCTATGATCTTATGTGAATGATTCTCAAGAATGGATCAACAATTGTTTACAAATTTAATGGATTATGTATAGGAAATAACTACGCTATATTTTAAATATTGCGACAACGACCGATTAAACGTGTATTACGAGAATTATTTTAATCGTAAAGTTATCTGACCAGCTTTAAAATACCATTTATGACACTATCATGAACATTATTGACTATAGACATTCCACTTTGAAATCTTTCTAAATCATTCAAAATTTGCGAATTTCTAAACATGGCAGAATAAGACAATATTTCCCAAACACTTGCTATATGAAGATTATTGGATTGGAAATACTATAGAATTGCATGAAAACTGAAATATAAAACTGACCTAAACAAAATTAAATAACAAATTAGGATAAGATAAATATATTGAAGCGGAAGGCGGGAGGGTATCCTAATAGTTGAGGAACTACATTCTACAATCGAGCCAAATGCTTAACAGACTTCATATCTTTTAACATGTACATAGTATGAGCTAAAGTAGAAATGTATGAGAACAAATATATGATGGGGATCTGAGCAGAGTTCAACTATTCCAAATAGTTTATTTATACGACAATTTAAGTTAATTTAGAAAGTGTTTTAAATAAAAAAATGTATTATAAATAATAAAAGCACCAATTTCGCACACTTTAAGTTTTTAGACATAAAATAAAAATAAATAAAAGCGAAGAATAAATCTAAATATGAATAATTTCTTTTTTACGATAATTTTCGAATGTAGATAGGACTTGTTGTTTTTCAACATTTAAAACTTTACTCCCTCTTATATTCACAGTATAACAGATTTTTACTTCCTTTCTTTCTGATATAAAACGGCATTCTTTGAACTTATTAGATGAATGTAAACAAAACTCTTCCCTAAAGCGACTGAGACCACCTATTGAGTGAAGTCGTAAAAACAGGAAACAGGGGGCTTACCGATCTTTGTTGGTTGAAACTTGAATAATTGTTATCTGATGGCTATAACCAGATATCCAGATGTTGGAGCCACTGGGTATTGGTGACCACTTTCGACTTTTAAATACCCTCATTCAAAATAAAATAAAGAGAGGGGGACACTAGGAAAAGCGAATCTTTTTTTTCTTTCTCTTTATTTGTGTGTGTTATAGTGTTATAACAGCTAAAATTTATAACCAGAAATTGGTTACAGCTCAGACAGCATCTCGCTCTTTTGATAGGATAGTGAATGTATGTTTCTCTGTTCGATTTATTTTCAAGGAAGAAAAGAAATGGGGGAGGAAAAACGAGGATCATTTTAGTAGAGTGTTCTCATTTCTCAGTCATTCACTATCACTTTTAACACTTTTTACATTCCGTCATAGTCTTTTGCAAATATATCTGAAATTTCTCTGAGAAAGTAAGACCATGTGAAAAATATCAATATATAAAATTTTTCTTCAAGCTAATGAAAAACCATAATGGAAAGCAGTCTTTCTAAAAGATAAAGAAAAGGTGTATTAAATTATTACTATTTTGATATTTCATTTCAATTTTAATTTAAAAAAAATATTAAAAGGAAAAATAAGAATAGCATACAATTTCCTTTTTAATATATATTTTTTTTCCCCTTTAATCAACAGAAAATGAATTTTAGAAAAGCAAAATCCATATAAGATTTGAAAAATTTCTTGAAGAATTCCAAAAATTATGATTTATAATTTCTATATTATATTTCATTTTTATATGAAATATGTGGAATATATTATCATCATTTTAATTTTAATTTACAAAATATTATATTAACATTACTATATTTAAATATATATATCAGTTTTAAATTCTTCGAAATTCGATAACAATTTAAAGATAGTTGTTGAATCATAGTTAGCGATATTTTTTATTATACTTTTTAAATGAAACACAATACTCTTTATAAATTTTAATTAATTTTACTTACATGTTTCTTAAGAATTATTATTGATTATGTATTATTTATTATTATTGTTAAATTTTAAATCAAAATATTTTTTATCACATTTAAATACCTCAAAATTTTATAAAAGCACATAACAGCCAACAAAAAATATTAATTTCTATGCTTCTCTATGAACTAAAATTAAAAATATGTTATTAATTAGATAATGAAAGTCATTCTTAATATAATTTTTAAGGAATATTTACTTTCGAGTGCGATTCAAATACAAGTATTTATTATTAAAAAAATAATAATAATTAAAAAGAAAATAAGAGTATTTATTACTTTAGTCAACATATTAAAAATATGTAAAATTGCTATGTTATTTCATCATTCATTATAATGCATAGAAACCAGGAAGTAAAACCTTGATGAGATGATAATTATTAAGAATTTAAAAAAGAACATATATATGAGTGTTTATATCATTATTATGTTTAAATCATAATTATACAAATTTCTTTTTCATAATTAACTATTTCAAAATTCGATAAGATCAACAGCGTGTTTTAAGAATTGAAAATTCCATGTTTATCTATAAATAGATATTGAAAACACAATTTTCTTTAAAGACTATATACAGCTTTTATTATTAAAAGTATATAAAATGATGAAATTTATTTATTAATTTAAGCAAAATATAAAATGATTTCTACCTATATTATTTCTTTATTTCTTTTTCATTTTTAATAAAATTTTACATTCTTTATAAGTCAAAAACGATGAGGTTTTTGATTCCTTATTTATTTTAAATATAATATATTCTTTCCTTTATCTAATGTTTTTTCTTCTCTCCTTTTATTTTTTGGTCATTATTAAAAAAAATAAAATAAAAAATCTGGAGTGATTCCACTCGACATTCCAAAAATTGAGTAATTAACAGTTTTGTAGATAAAGTAAAGTAAGAGGAGTTGTTAAATAAACAAAAGAGAAAATTATATTAGGTAGTTTGAGTATTTTTCTTTATATGGTACACGAAGTTTAATTTAACGCTATCTTACCGAACACAGAGATCATAATGATAAAGAATATTTCGTTGTGTCCCTGTAAAAACCTACAAATGCTAGATTCACCAAAATGCTTATAGTTAGCGCAACAGTGACTTATAAATTTTCAGCTTTATCGGATAAGGCATTTAGACGCTATCGCACTTTAAAATTTGAGCCTATATGCCACAATGATAAAAAAATTTGCATTTCGTCCCTGTAAAAAGAATCGTAAATTCTAGATTCTCTAAAGTTCATAAAGTTCGTGTGATGGTGACGTATAACATGTATATAAATTTTCAGTTCATTTGAATAAGGCATTTACTAGCTATCACACTTTAAATAATTTAATATGATGAACAATTTTTATTTGTGTTCCTGTAAAACTCTTTAAATGCTAGAGTCACGAAAATCTATACAGTTTGTGTGATGGTGACCTCAGTTTGTGTGATATGACTCGTATATAAATTTTCCACTCAAACGGATAAGGCATTTAGATGCTGTCGCACTTTAAATAATTTCACCCCATAGGCCATAATGATACAGAATTATTTGCTGTGCTGTAAAAAAAATAGAAGTGCTAGATTCACCAAAACCTATACAGTTCGTGAAATTGTGACCTGTAATATGTGTATAATTTTTTTTGTTCAATTGAATAAGGCGTTTAGACCCTATTGCACTTTTTAAAATTTGGTCCCATAGACCATAAAGATAAAGAATTTTTCTTTGTGTTCCTGTAAAAAAAATTAAGTGCTAGATTCATCAAAATCTACGCAGTTCTTGCAACTATTACCTATAATATGTGTATAAATTGTTTGCTCTTTTTAATAAGATGTTTAGACCAGTGGCGTAGCGTGACATTTGAATCTGGGCATGCTCTGAAGTCAACTATGGAAAGAACACTACTCATCAAGGCGATATCATTTCATCAAATTTAAGCTCTGATTTTTCCATTTTCTTGGTTGCTTGATTGTAGGATTCAAGTCCGATTGACTGTACTTGGATCCCAGGCCAATGTTTGGAATGCCGTCCGTGGGAGTCTTTGTAAGAGGTTCTAGCCAGTTTTACGCGAGTTTCGTAGAAAACCACGGAAATCTCTGAACGGCTCGGTTGATGAGTGCGACCTTGGATTGATCCCGACACTTCCCATCTACCAACTTAGAGCGCAAACCCGCTCAGTCGCTGGTGAGCTTCAATTTCTCGGAATCTTATATAAAATTTTACATACAAATTTTGTCCCTTTAACTTTAAATCATACATCTAAAGGACTCTTATATTATCTTATTGAAGGCCGCTTCACTAATAGCTGTATTTAAATGAATTTTCAAAAAAAATTTAATCACAATTTTTTATATCACTTTAGAAATAAAAAATTAGAAGAAAAGAAAGACAAAAGGAATAGTGGGAACCGGAAAGAAAAAAATCAATTAAAATCGCTGAAAACTTGGCTTTAGACTCTCGCTGCGTTCTGCTGTGTCTTCCACAACCGCACAATGTCGGACTGAAGACCCCACTGCTAGTAGCAGAGCCTTAAGGGAGCGCTTGAATGTAGGTGCTTATCTGACCTCTGATAGTTCTTATACAAGAAGTTAATTGTTACAATTTTTAATAAAGTTAAATATTTTATAAGTTTAATTCTTTCTATTATATTACCATTTGATTTCGAGAAAAACAATGCATTAAAAATAATAAGCGTTACTCTTCAAAAGGAGGTATGGCGCCTTTACATAAACAAATATTTTTGAAAACGCAACTATTATGTGTATTTTTTTTTTAAGAAAGAAAGAAAGAAAAAAGAAAGTTTCGCTCAGGAAAAGATATAACCAAATTAAGAAAGTGTTTCTTGTTCAAAACTAACGTTAAAAAAAAAAAAAAAAAAAAAAAAAGAAGAAGAAGCAGTATTAAAATTTTATTATATAAAAACTATTTAATGGCATGGCTTAATGTGAAAGAATGAAAAATAAATAGAATAGCGATCTTTACTAAGGAATGGAGATGAAAAGAAAAACACACAAATTAGATAAAATTTAATAAAATAAAGCAGAAAAATTAACGGAACATTCCAAAATAAATAAACAAATAAAATAATTAATTTAAGAAATTCAGATTCGAAAATTAAGAAAAGAAAAGAAGCAACAAAAAGAAAAGGAAAAAAAAAAAAATCTATGCACACCTGCAAGATCAATGCTACGCATCTGCCAATTTTTTATAGATCTGCGATCAGTGACCATCATAGCGCATACAGGCACACATAAAAAAGACATTAGGAGAAAAAAAAAACTTTTTCTGGCACATAAAACAATTTTTGGAAATTTATCAAAATTTTATTTTGCAATTTAATCATCATTTTCAAATCAACTTTTTTTTTTTTTTTTAAGTTTTTTTATTACATCATTGTAAAATGAAGTATAAGTTTTAATTTATCAATCAGTTGGAGTAATTTATCAATCAGTTGGAGTAATTTATCAATCAGTTGGAGTAATTTATCAATCAGCTGGAGAAACCAACTCTCTATGCGAACATCTCTACCGAAGGTAACAAAATCCCTAATAACGCGATAAAAATACCTAAAACTCCAGAATATGCTCTCCAAGGATCGCATGCCTTGAATCGTTTACACAGTGGAGCTCCCCTTGTACTTAGTACGAGAGAAAATTAGAGGGACGTTGAATATTCCCTCAAATAGCAAAAAATCCCTATATCAGGGCATGCTTTACAAAGGCAGCATGACCTAAGCAATAACCGGTCAGCAGGAGAAGAGGGTGACGGTATCTCTGGGATGATATTGGTCAGCAGATGACGCCTAAACAAAGCCGGAGGGTACTAACGATGTCGTGAAACACGACAGTGTTTTTATATTAATTTAATTATTTTTCAATCATTTTAACAAATCCAAATTATTAGATCGCTTTTTATCCAAAATTTAATTAAGTTTCATTAGTTTCTTGTTTCGCCCCTGTAAGTTTACTTCTCGGCGACGCGAAAAATTCACTAAGTGCTTCTTCCTTACTTTTCCCCTCCTTCCAGCTGGTTCTGGAGGCTTGGTTTCGTCCTGCCGTGAGCGCGCGTTCTGATTGGCCACTAGTGCCGTGACGTTTTCGTCGCTCGCCGACCTGAGAGCGGAAAGACTTCTCTCTCCAGCACTTGGATAGCAGACCAGCCTGAGATAACACGTTTTCTGGGAGGTCGCCGCGCTTCGGCGCGTGCGGCCCACGTGCCTTTAGCGGCATCGCCGCACGTATATCTATGGACTTAATTCTAGTGTAAAATACGCAGTAATATTTAATATTTGAAAAAAAATAAATCTATAATTTCGTTCTTAAAGACTTTTGTAGACGGATTCCTTAACGTTTACGTGTATTCAATGTTATCGGAAGCAGGTGCAATTGGATTGCGTCACCCATTCACGTAGTCGTCGAAAGAGTCCGCGAAATCTGCAAACTCCCAAATTAATTACGTTCACGAGAAAATATGCACGCCATAGAGACAAATAGTTCATATGTAAAAATATTCGGCGATAACTTTCCACATTCAAATTAACAGCGCCACGATGCACATGGATATTGATTGGAGTTTCCCAGGAGCCAGATCTGCTAAAGCTTTGGAAAAGACGGATCCACAGACGAACGTTCCAACCTTCCCTTTTCAAGTCACAATAAAAATTTTTGGTATTGTATAAGCTATGGTGTTCCTGTATTCTTTTCAAGACCATTAGGTATGTACTCTTTTTAATATTAGCATTTCCACTATTCACATATGTGTGACCCTCGTGACAGCGATATATCTTATTTTCAAGAACCTGGAATAAACTAGAGACGTAACTTCGTTAAAGAACGGAACTCTTTTCTTAAATCTAGTTTTGGTAGAAGACTATACCTTTTAATATAACTTTAAATCACAAGCAGAAACCCAGGGTTTCTGCTTTGTGATACTTGGTGCCGTACTAAGTTCGCAAGAGGTGCCACACGTGTGTATTTCATCTTATAACTCATTTTATGCAAGAAAAATAAAGGAAAACCATTATTTGAAAAATTGATATTCTAAGCTGAACAATACATAAAAACAAAAGAAAAATACTGAACAATTCAGAAGTCCGTTTTATTTCATTTGGACTTTCCTATACTTAAGAAACATGCTGTATCATAAAATCAACTCAATTAATTTCATTGCTCACAGTTCAAACTATGGAATCAACAATAAGTTAACGATCTTTAAGAAGTCATAAAATCACACTATTATTATTCAACATAATAAAAGTTTAAGTTAATTTTTTTTTTGCAATTCCATTGACGACCAAATGTATGCGTTTCAAAGAAGATATGGGACGCTATATGCTTCATTGAAGCTATTCCGACAAGTTTAGGACTGCCGACCAGCCCTTCAACACGTTACGAGTAGTCAGCATTCAGATGGTCGCCCAGTGGAAACGATCTGGATATGGATTAATATGTCACGTATCCTTTACCTCATAACATTAATACTCATTCGTTTTTTTTTACAGCTTGAACTATAGAACTATTCAATTAAAAATTAATTCAACGGACATCCATTTTTTTTTATCCTAGCTATAGTTAGTTATATTTTTATGGACATCTTACTTTACAGATGTCCGGGAAAATTTTTTTTCCATATTTAATGGATCTTCAAAGATTCAGTCTTTGCTCGTTTTATGTGTTGTATTAATGTATGCGTATAAAAAAAAAAGAAAAATGTATATGTTATCATGTATAACAGGGATCCAGTTTTTTTTTTTTTCTCTTTATGTTTGGCCGACACATTTTTTTGTAAATAATGTTTTTATGTGTGTTTTATATATATATTTTTTTTCCAGTATTAGAGCCTTTCAGACGCGCTGATGGCATTTTTTTTTTAACGTGTTACATATATATTTATTGAAATATTGTGTATTTTTTTATTAATGTGTACAAATGCATATAATATACAATTATTTTTATCTTTCTAAGTATCATGATTTATATATTTTTATGTTTACAATTCACGAAATGTGAATTAATTTTTCCATTTGATTTTTTTTATTTTTGATCGTTTACAATTTATTTTTAAATACATGGAAAGAGCCAATTTTTTTTTGTTCCCTTTATTAGAAGTCACAATTTTAAGTAATATTGATTTTCAGTTAATTGTGGTGGCTCTACATCATGCCTAGTAACACGAAAAATTTATATGTTTTATTTATTTTATTGATTATGTATATATATATATATTTTTGAAATTTACTCGTATATTCACATTCATTTTGTTAATCTCTTGAGTTTCGTGGTGGCTCTACATCAAGCCATACTACGTAAAGTTTTTTTTATATTGTATTTAACTTATTGCTTACGTAATCTTACTCATATGTTCACATTTTTTTTTAAGTTCTTAATGATTTTTTTTTTCAACTTTTAATAACTACAAAATATGAATTTTAGTGTATTGGTATGTGTGTTTTTCTTCTCATTTTATTTAAGTTAGATATTGGTTTTAACTTAAAACATTCAGTTTTTGTGTATGGTATTTTTAATGCATATATATACAAAATTGCAGGAAATTATGAGGTAAATTTTTTTTGGTAAATATTTGGTCATTTGTCCACTACTGTATAGATGTATTTTATTTATTTTCACAGTATTAGCCTCACTAATTTGCTCTTATTAGTATTGCGTAATCATGTTTTATCCATAGAAGAGTGTTTGGCCAATTATTTTTTTTTAGATGATATATATATATAAACATGTAATTTATCACGTGGCCTGGCAATATAGTTTGCAGGTAGTTTCTCACTTATACACAACTTAACTGTTTTTTTTTGTTTTTCTATGTTATTCAAGTCATTTTTCAACTCTCATGACATATTCAATAGTCACTTTGTTTTTACATGATTATCACATTTACAGTTACACACTTTTCCATGTATATTTAGTGGGTATTCAATTTTTTTTTTTTTTCACACTCAACATACCCCCATACAATTTTATTTCTTTATAATCAATAGATTTACTCAGATTAGCTATGTGACAATTTTTTTTTTCTCACTTTCATCACAATTACTCACATACTATCTTAAATGTATATACTTATTTTTTCTAACAGACACATTAACTGACATGTTGTCTGGCAATTTTTGGGTACAATATACAGAATGAAACACAACTTATGTGTTTTTGTGTTCAAATTTTCAATGTTTTTTTTTCGTATTTACATTTTGAATATGCATAAAAATGAGACTTCCAGTCTCACATTACTGAATTTACATTTCCCATAGTTTTTTTAGTAATTGTCTTCTACGTATGTATATGTGCATTTGTTTTTATGAGTTATATATTAATTTTTTTTATATATATATAAAAAAAAAAAAAAAAAAAAAAAGAGAAATTGTATTTTTTTTACATGTGTATTGAACAATTTGAACTCTCTATATTTTTGAGAGCTGTTTTTTTTTTTAAAAAAAAAAATTTCAAATACTTGTCATTTTTATGGATGGATATGCAAATTAAGCATATTGACTACCATGGTAGCTATATCATCAGCAGGTACTGATTTAAGGCCTGTATTGATATATTGATTAGTGACATGTTTTTCTGCCATAGCATTAATGCTCATTCTAAATTCACATAGTCGACTATATAAAAGAAAAAGATAAAATTCTTGGCAGATATTTATAAATAATACTTATGAGTTATATAATTTTTTTTAAATGGTGAGATTTCTCCTTAGCGAGAGGTAATGTTTTTTTTTACGATTGCTGTTTTAAGTGTTCTCATTTTTTTAGCATTTATTTACATATCCTTCCCATTGTTTTACTTATTCATTTTACGACTGTTACAGTCATTTAATTCTTACAATAGTAATAGTAATTCTTACTTACCTTTAAAAAGTTCTCCTTTGGTAGTATCAAGAGTGTATCTTCTGCAGGGATACAGTCCTGATGCTTGCCATTCCCCCCTCGTCAGTCTGGGAACATTCCGGACCCTGTTCTTGAACTGATGATTTTTTTTTTTTTTTTTTACCAATACTTGTTTTTTTTAAGCTACTTGTTTCTTTGTTGGTTAACTTATTTCTAATAGTGAACATCAATTCATCCAATGATAACAGTAGTAATTTCAACATTTAGCAATTGAGACTTAAAATGCTATTTCATATAAAAATTTTGTCTGTGTTTTTTTTAAAGTAAGGTTGTAGTAAATACTCATGAACTTTAAAATTTTCTACAACAATGTATATTTTAAACCCTGCTATATTTTTTTGTACTTCACATTTTCTCTTACAGCATGATATGTAAATCTATTGCTTTCATCATTACATACAGTCAGCATATATAAATTCAAGTACATGTAAAATATATAATGAGAACACGGACATCTGTAGTTGTAAAAATAGCTTTATTTTTATTTTATGGTTCATACAAACATGTATACTTCTCTACTTCTTGTAAAACATCAAGCTCTGTCAGCAAAAAGATGTTGGATTTTTATCAGACATGCTGTGTGTCTTCCTGTAAACCTCTGTAGGGGACAGTTCTGTGGCCGTCTGATCCATCGTCTTTGCGTCATCTGCTCTTGTTGTTTTTCCACCTGGTGCTTTAATTTTTTTTCAAATCCCTTTTTCGGGGAGTGTGTCGTGAAACACGACAGTGTTTTTATATTAATTTAATTATTTTTCAATCATTTTAACAAATCCAAATTATTAGATCGCTTTTTATCCAAAATTTAATTAAGTTTAATTAGTTTCTTGTTTCGCCCCTGTAAGTTTACTTCTCGGCGACGCAAAAAATTCACTAAGTGCTTCTTCCTTACTTTTCCCCTCCTTCCAGCCGGTTCTGGAGGCTTGGTTTCGTCCTGCTGTGAGCGCGCGTTCTGATTGGCCACTAGTGCCGTGACGTTTTCGTCGCTCGCCGACCTGAGAGCGGAAAGACTTCTCTCTCCAGCACCATTGGCGTAACTAGAATATTTTTCTAGGGGGGGCCATGGCCCCTTTATCTCCCGATTTTTCAAATTTGTAATTAATATTTACCTACGGTATAGTTTTTAAGACTCAGTATCAACCCTTTTCCATAACGGACGATGTTAAAAGTGCATAACGGAGTTTTGTACTGAAAGACTTGTGTGTGCTTCTTACTTATTTATTATTACTTATTTATTTATTTATTTAAGCCCCAGTTTTCCAAAACAAACCGGTGAATATTATAGGTGAATTATAGGTGAACTTACCAGTTGAATATAAGTAAAAGGTGTTTTACAGTTTGATAATGCATGAAGCATTATCAAGCATGAAATATACATGAAATATACCATGCATGAAATACACATGGAATCTAAAAGGAAAAAGTTACAATTCTCATAATAATATGAAATGAATTGCTCTTTTTCTGCTCTAAATATAACAGTGACTGTTATTTGTATTTCCATTACAACACAATATCATATGATTAAAAAAGGTGGGATGGTAGGAGTATAAATGATTTAACTAATTTGATTAAAAATGGCAAGGATTATTCCTAGGTAAGTATTCCCAGAAAGCGATTTAAGGTGAGAAAAATTAAGTAAAAGTGGTTAATGTTATAATTAAAAAGCATTTCTGTTTAGAATATTATATCAAAATAAAACTGAATATACTAATATTAAAAATGAGTAATTTATTTAAAATATAATTTAACTGAGAGAAACCTTATTATTAAAGACAACACTTGAAGTAGTTACTGTATGATAATGCAGTTGTAAATAAATGCACTCAGTAACACTATGGGATAAATGTATGCAAAAGGTTTTATTAATTTATTTATTTTAATTTTCTGATCTCAGCGAAAGCTATACACAACGATACTTATTACTTTCGGCATATATATAGCTTCAATAAATATAAAAAAAATTTCGTCAAGAAAAACTTTTTTGTTCTACAAAATAACATTTTACAAAATCAATTTTCTGTAAGGTTTTTCTTTTCACTTTTAAGAAGGAAAAAAAAATCGATAAATTGATTTTAAATTGTCTCAGATCAGTAGTTCAGCAATTCTTTTAAAAGGTATTGACGAGTTCTTTTGAAAGATACCCATATTAAAAACTTACACCTTTTCCCCAACGTGGAAGGACTTCTCTACGAAATTTTGTACAATACGTTACGTTAAAAAATTAGGGTAAGGGAGGAATTGTAGCACCATTGTTTGCTGAATTTTACTAAAAATTGGTATGCACTAATTTATGTCATGATGTAACTACATATTGATTTGTATGAAATTTTGTTCTACAAAATAACATTTTACAAAATCAATTTTCTGTAAGGTTTTTCTTTTCACTTTTAAGAAGGAAAAAAAAATCGATAAATTGATTTTAAATTGTCTCAGATCAGTAGTTCAGCAATTCTTTTAAAAGGTATTGACGAGTTCTTTTGAAAGATACCCATATTAAAAACTTACACCTTTTCCCCAACGTGGAAGGACTTCTCTACGAAATTTTGTACAATACGTTACGTTAAAAAATTAGGGTAAGGGAGGAATTGTAGCACCATTGTTTGCTGAATTTTACTAAAAATTGGTATGCACTAATTTATGTCATGATGTAACTACATATTGATTTGTATGAAATTTTGTTCAGTTATTCTTAAGATACAATAATCGGCACAAAATTTTGTTACATACATACACAGGCTGACGGACAGACATGTGGTCAAATATGTTCTGGATCTCTCAAAGCGTATAAATCCATTCAAAACCATAAATATAAATTTTTTACGAAATCAATACTTTCTTTCGTTGAATATAGAAGAAAGAATTTATTATTCATTTATTCATTTTTATTTTACTTTATTTAGATTTAGTTTTATGCTTCTCTGACATGAAAATCACATCTGTATTATCATGAAAAACATTTTTAATGAATAATAATTTTAATAAATGTTTCGCACTGCGGGAGTTCATATGGTAAAATATAGAACAAAGTTTTGTAATCACCATAACATGCTAGATTTTTTTCTCCAGCTGTGTAGTAAGTTTTTTGTTTTTAACACTTTTCAACAATGTTTTAAAAAAGCAGAAATGGCTTCGGTACATCTATCTGTCATGAGCATGGCTTCTGCTTATCTGTTTGATATAGATCCCACTAGCGTCTGAGCGGTTCTGCGCGCAAAGCTGAGAGATAGGAAATGCTGGGCTCGACCTCAGGTCGCGCTCATCGAGTTAGCCGTGTGGAATTTTCCGTAATTTTCTCCGAAGCTCGCGAAGTATAGGTTAGGACCCCTTAGAAAGACCCCCATATAGAGCATCACACCGATAGTACTCAGACGCGTGTGTAGTCAATCGGACTTAAACCCTACAACCAATCAACCATGCATCTGTTTGCGATCTCATATTACTAAAAAATATTTATTTCTTTGAAATTGGTGGGTATATATGTGTATTTTATTATCATACGTCAGCAGGTTCATTATGGCTTGTTTTCAGTTGAAAATAACATAAACAGCATTAGTGATTTAACTACGGAAATTAATGAAATAATTCAAATGCATTACGATCTGAGATCTTCTTAAAACTTTGAAAATGACATGTAACAAAATTATCGTTTAATTTTCAGATGCAGTAAAGTATGTTTCCTATGAAAACGGCATGATTTTCTTAATGATTCATTTCAGGATCAGATGGCGGATTTATATTGCTGCCGCCTAGGGGCTAACGGCAAATTGCCGTTCGTTTTTGCATGAAATAGCAACATGATTCTTAAAGCAATATTTAAAAAATATTAGGAAAAACAGACTATTTTTAAATAATTATTTTTCAGTTTCATCTGCGGACGATTTTAACTTTCTTAATTTAAATCCATATCTAAAAATTATTTTCCTCGTGAGATTAAAATAAAGCAGACGCTATTCAAATTTTACATGCAACTGTTTTTTTTGCTTCGTTTATGAAAAATTAATTCTTTAAAAATTGTAATTAAAAATGAAAGAAGAAATAGGGTCTGATTAACGCATGGGCCGGCTGGGCCTTGGAAAATAAGAAAATCTTTCTACAAGAAATCATCAAATACATATAAAGAAAAATTTATTAAAAAAGAAAAATAATAATAATAATAATAATAATAATAATAATTAATAATGTAGTATCTTTGTTAAAAATAACTTACCAAAACTATTCTGGATGTTTGAAAATGACAAACACGCACTTCACTGGTTCAAAAATCTGCAATAAGCTGTGATCCAACAACAACATACAACGAATGTCTTTACTTTGAAACTTTGACATTTAACATTCGTGGAACTGACCTCTCCAAAATACAGATGACTATTTTGCCCCTGTTTGCTTCTGAGAATCAAGAGTATACTTGGTTCACAATTAACCAGAATTTCTATTACTAGAGAGAGGACACAGGACAGGTTTTTTTTTTTTTTTTTCTCCGCCTACTACCTATTATATGCATATCACCCTTTCTTCTCCAACTCAGTATTAAAGAAAGAAAATTCCGTTGTCAAGGGCTTACCCAGGATTTTATTTCGGAAGGCGTCCAAAATCAAGGTTTCATTAAGGCACGTAGGGTGCAAGGCTATGGTTTTTTTTTTTTTTTTAGGACCCCCTTACATACTATTATAAATACGCTTAAAATTGAGCATCTTTTTGCCCCTCTCATAAAGAGACTCTTGTTCACTATAATTGAAACCTTCACCATTACTTATGTAAAATTTAAGCTTTTCCTAGAATTTAAGTTTAACCTCCCTTTTTTTAAATATCAAAATTTAAAATTACAGTTCATACTGAATTCACATTTACTGAATCCACATGAAAAAATTATACATTTCTCTAAGTGTTTTTTGCATATTTAAAACATCATTCGATTCCTTAACACCTAAATAGTACCTTCAGTGAATTTTGTGCATTTATATTTATAGATGACTCTGGAAGTTTTAGAAAATTTCTCTTTACCAGGAAGAGGTTAGTTGTGGTTATTGGTTTAAGGCCGATTGACTACGCTAGGATCCTAGGCCTATGGATGGAATTTCCATTGTGGGGGTCTTTCTAAGAGATCTTGGCCCGTATTTACGCAAATTTCAGAGAAAACTACGAAAAACTCCAAACAGCTGAGTCGACGAGCAGCACAGAAACGCTCGGCCACTGAAAGGGCATCGGGAAGAGGGAAAATATTTTTATTTTTTTAATTTCTGTTTTCCCATTCAGAAAAGTCACAATCGTTAAATAAGTGCTCATTTTTGAAAAATAAGTTTTTTAAAATTTTTACTCTTTCATTTTTAGTTGAAATAAGCGAATTTTCACGAAGTTTATTTTTCTAATTTTTTAGCCACAATATGAAATACTAAAAATTTAAAAATCAGTTTTTGGAAAATAAGTTCCAATTTAATGATTATGAGTTTTCTGACTGTGAAAACGGATTTTTTAAAAACACATTAGGTAATGAGTAATTATAGAAAAATATTTTCTCAGAGGATAACATGGGGGCCACAGCTGTCAGCGATTTGGGGTATTGTTTGCTATAAAATGGAGGATATGTTAAGTAAAGATACTATAATATTAAGTACTTTTCTATAAATGTTCGTTTATTTACATATTTATGAAATTACTTATATATTAACAAAAAATACAGAATCAAATTGAAACTTTGTTGTCTCGAGGCCATCTTGTTCAATGCATCATAAAAATTTCATGTTAATTATGATGTTTTGAGAATATTGCTAAGCAAAAGTAGTCTTTCATTCACAGTTCTGTTTATAGTAAACGTCTTTAAAAGATGTCATTGTCCTCGTAGTAGTTACATGTAAACTGTCAATTTCATTCAATTGCAAAAGAAATACAATAGGCGCAACTGCATATCAGAAAAAGAAAAAAGCAATTTAAATCGAAAATAAGCTTATTTTTCACGCTTTCTGCGGTTTTTTTTTTTTTTTTTTTTTTTGTCCGTTTATAGGCCACAAAAAATATCATTAGGGCTATTTGATAAACCTTTAAATTTTGAAAAAGTAACCAAAAAGTTGCTCATGTACGAAAAAAATCTATAAGAAATCATAAGTTTTCCCGATTGATTTTACATATGTTTCTAATGTAGGTGGCTATTGCCCCCCCCCCCTCCCCTCTTCCTTGGAAAACTAATTCTATCAAATGATTAAAGAACTGATTAAAAAAACGTATTTTCTTTTCAAAGTTATGTAGATTATAAAACAATTTAGAACACCAGAAGGGCATATTTATTAAAGAAACTTTTATTAAATTTTATTTCGGGATGGATCCGGACCCCATGGACCCCCTCCCTGGGTACGTCCGTGTCTGTTGTGTCTGTAAGTTGCAATAGTTGCAATTTCTTTATCGTTTTTCTTTTTTTATGTGTGTGCGTAGGTATGTACTATTTTCACAGCACATTTTATGTCTTTTAACTTAAAAAAGGAAGAAATGGTAATTTGGATTTTTGAAAATTTCTGGGGGGGTCCAACTGGAACTCTGGGGGGGTCCAGGCCTCCTTGGACCCTATCTAGTTACGCCAATGTCCAGCACTTGGATAGCAGACCAGCCTGAGATAACACGTTTTCTGGGAGGTCGCCGCGCTTCGGCGCGTGCGGCCCACGTGCCTTTAGCGGCATCGCCGCACGTATATCTATGGACTTAATTCTAGTGTAAAATACGCAGTAATATTTAATATTTAAAAAAAAATAAATCTATAATTTCGTTCTTAAAGACTTTTGTAGACGGATTCCTTAACGTTTACGTGTATTCAATGTTATCGGAAGCAAGTGCAATTGGATTGCGTCACCCATTCACGTAGTCGTCGAAAGAGTCCGCGAAATCTGCAAACTCCCAAATTAATTACGTTCACGAGAAAATATGCACGCCATAGAGACAAATAGTTCATATGTAAAAATATTCGGCGATAACTTTCCACATTCAAATTAACAGCGCCACGATGCACATGGATATTGATTGGAGTTTCCCAGGAGCCAGATCTGCTAAAGCTTTGGAAAAGACGGATCCACAGACGAACATTCCAACCTTCCCTTTTCAAGTCACAATAAAAATTTTTGGTATTGTATAAGCTATGGTGTTCCTGTATTCTTTTCAAGACCATTAGGTATGTACTCTTTTTAATATTAGCATTTCCACTATTCACATATGTGTGACCCTCGTGACAGCGATATATCTTATTTTCAAGAACCTGGAATAAACTAGAGACGTAACTTCGTTAAAGAATGGAACTCTTTTCTTAAATCTTGTTTTGGTAGAAGACTATACCTTTTAATATAACTTTAAATCACAAGCAGAAACCCAGGGTTTCTGCTTTGTGATAAACGATAATAGTAAGAAAAAAAAAAAAGCACTCGGATTTATCCAGGAATAATTTAACAAAAGAAATTTCCTTTCACTATAATTTTTCAAAACTGAATGACGGATAATGTATAAATGGAAGCGAGTATTTAACAAAATTAGTTGAAATAATTTATTTTTAAATAAATTCTGTTCAAAGTTTAGATTGTTTTTAGTGGGTATGCGGCGCATGCCTAGCATACCCAGAGAATACGCCACTGGTTTAGACACTATTGCACTTTATAAATTTGGCCCCAGAGGCCATAATGATAAAGAATTTTTCTTTATATCCCTGTAAAACACTATATGTGTCAGATTTTCCAAAATCTATACAGATCGAGTAACTGTGACCTGTAATATATGTATAAAATTTTTACTCAATTGAATGAGGCGTTTAGATGCTATCACACTTTTAAGATTTTGGTCCCACAGGCCATAGTGATAAAGAATTTTTCTTTGTTTCCCTGTAAAAAAACTGTAAGTGCCAGATTCACCAAAATCAATAGGGTTCGTGCTACGGTGACATGCAACATGCGTACCAACTTACAGTGCATTCGAGCAAAGCGTTTTTAGACGCTAGCGTACGTATTGAAACACCAAAATCTCGAATTCAGATTTTTGACATTATTACAATACTTTCCTTTCATACATTTGTTCGGAAAGTAATAAATTGACTAATTTTTTTTTTAATCATATTTATATACCAAATCAATAAAAGCGCAGCCTGCTTTAGAAATAAAAGTAGAAGTAAATATTTTTCTTTAAAAAACATATATTAAATATAGATTTTTCTTTGCATACAATAGAGATGTTATATATTATATTAAGCAAAATGTAAAATGATTCCTGCTTTTTCTTGTTATTATTATTATTTTTTTTACATTTTTCATGAAATTTTACGTATTGCTTATAAATTAATAAAATGTTATAGTTTTAAAAAATTAAAGAACACGCTTTTATAGAAATGTGAACTAAAAAGCACAAAATATCTATCTTAGTATTAAAATTCAGGGTAAGAGAAAATCGTGTGAGTGACACACCTTAATATTACATACATTTAAATCTTTAATTAAACTAACTTAGAATTAAACAAAAACCCTTTTTAAAAAATCTCCCCCTGACGGGGATTGAACGCTGGACCGTCAGGTTCGTAGCGTGGCGCCTTACCTCAACGCCACGCTGTTCACGTAAGGAATGTATTTTTTTCACAATATAAATTTTTTGTTTGCTCCCAGAGAAGTTACAAACAAACATAGAAATATACATACATACAGGTGAAACTAATAAAAGCGTGTTAAAAATAATAATAGTGTATGTTATATTCTTTTACACTTTAAATTTCTTTTCTTTTTCTTCCATTTTTCTTTTCTTTTTTTCTTTCTTTTGATTTCTTTCTTTTATTATTATTATTATTATTAAATTTTAAATCATACTAATTTCTTTATCATATTTAATATCATGCTACAGTGGTGGATTTCCCCCCCCCCCCCAAAACACTAACATTCACAATTGAATATTGCAATTGTAAATTTTTTATTGATCTAGAATAACATTTTGAAAAATCTTAGCCCCCCCAAAAATCAAGTTCTGGATCCGCCACTGTCATGCTATTGATAATCAATAAAAACTCAGCCTGCTTTATAAATTAAAAATGACAGGGTAGGATATTTTCAGTTTCTTTTTCTTTCTATTATTATTATTATTTGTCATTTGAAAATGTTATATTATACTAGTTTCGTTATCAAAAATAAATAAATAACTCTTAATTTAAGCAAAATGGCTCTTGAGCAAACATGTTAGACTAAGAAAAATCTTGTCATAGTTCTAATTGAAGCAATTAGTAAGCTGCATAGAACAAAAGATTAAAAATATTGTCAAAGTAAATTATTTCAAAAATAACATAAAATTTAATTTAAATTTACATTTTTAAATGTTATTTTATTTAGATATTTTTGGAAGTAAAAGTACTTTTAAAGTGTATAACTTATATATAATGTTTAAAAATTATTTTGATTATAATTCCATTGATTATTTTAAATCTTTCAAAAAATTTCGTTTATCTAGAAATGACAGACTTTCAAAGACTTGTTTGATATTGACCATGACGCATCATACTTCAAAATAAACATTGTATATATACTCATAATTTCACACCCGTTTTCTTTCATAACTTTTAAAAATTAATCTTTGGAGAAACTTTTGGAAAGTTTTCTGCTTTAAGCTAAAATAAAAATTTCTATTTGGAAATGATTTTATGAAACAAGGATCGACATATACATGTTTATATTTGCTATTTTGATAATTACCACATTCACTTGCATATAAAGTTGTCCTACTGTACCACATTTCTTAAATATTTGTAGAAACTTTCTTGTAATTTCTGCTTTAACTAAAACAAAAATTTATATTCGGAAATACTGGCATAAGATTGGAATTGCTTTGAGTGTATATATATAGTATTTTTTATTCTTCAACTCAGGCCTCTTTCACAATTTATTTCTGGGTGCGCCACTGTGCGCATAAACAAAAGTATTGGAAATTTGAGAATAAAAAAATACATAAAAACAATGGGTTCACTATTCAGAAGTGTTCTCTAAATAAATTTCTACTGCAATTAAATGAATAAGTTATAATTGAGAATTAAATGCTTATAAGTTTAATTAAACACTAAATTAAGAATAATTTTCATGGTAATTGACAATTTTAATAAATGTAAATTACCTATGAAATTGTTCACCGAGTCACCAAGAAGATCTATTTAGAGGAAAAAAAAATACTCAAAAATGAACTTTTAATGAACTTCGCTCCTTTTTAAAAATGAACTTGAGTTGAACACGTTCATTTTTTTCAGAAAGGAGTTTGTTATCGCCAATGTGGCTTAATTTAACATTTAGCAAAGCATAATATCATGCAGTGGAAACAACTCCATTAGTTAGCTCAAAGACTTAAGTTAATGTGTATAAGGCAGTTCAAAAGATGACAAAGTCATTGTAAAACAAACTAACAATTTTATTGAACAAACTTAACAAGAAAAAATAAAAAACTTAACAATTGAAATATTAATAAAAATTGAAACAATCACTTAAATTCATCTCAGGCAAGTGATAAAAATTAGCGTCCAGCACTAACTCAATTTTAAACATTATATTCAAAAATAATTAATCTTGAACCTTATATAAATGTAAAAAAACGATGTGAACTCTTAAAGTTAACAAACAACATTTCAAAGAACATGGCAGGCATACGACGTTAACCCTTAAGGCCAACGAACAACAGACTCAAATACCTGACTCCATGGTTCAAACTTTTATAATGAACAGCAACACCACACGGAAGGGAAAATACCGGTGAAAAAGTAAACAAACGTGCAAAACTAAAGCCACATCGTATTTCAATTACTGATATCTGAATAGTTCATTTTTAAATGAAGAAAAAACAATTTAATAAATTAACTTTCATGTTTAAAACGTGTAACACCTTCATTACGAACAGCAAACAGAGCTATAGCAACAAACTAAAAACTGACCGCCAAATGCAATGAAGTTAGCTCTTATATACTATCCGAAGGATTCCAACATGCATCCAATGACTAGCGATATCAAATAACGTCACACTTAATTTGCATTTTTCCTTTCGGAAATAATTACGACGCCATCTATCAAACTTTAACTAAACCTATTAGTTTAATTTAGCGATCGCTGAAAGAACGCGTGAACAAAAATGCCGATGATAAACATCGTTTAAATTTCCAGGTGTTATACAAAAAAACAAAGTATACCTTTCAGAATAAACAGTAAGTGGCACTATTTACATTTAATTTAATTTATATCCATAATTAATTCCATGCAAAAATTACATTAACTTTATTCAAGATAAAAACGTTTTTCTATAATGTAAACAAAACTTATTTAAACCTTTTAAAACTTATCAGCTATCCAATTGAATCAAATTTTACCTAAACGATGTAATAAAATCAATTTAATTTAATTCATTTATAGTTTACAGAGAAAACAACATGGAAGCAAGAATAAATCAAATAAATTTCCCAAATTTTGACAACAGAGTTTGAGCGCGAACTAGCTCGTTTTTTGCACGATGAACTTGAGTTTGAACTAGCTCGTTTATTTCGTGAACTTGCACAACACTGCTTGACACCACTTTTCATTAAATTTTCTTTTCTGAAATTGTTGAAATTTTTCTTATTTTCTGGAGCATACTTTTCAAAAAAAAAAAAAAAGTGAATAATTATTTTAAAAATTATTACTCATGCTAAGATTATATAGAATTTGATTAATGGTATAATAACGAACATGCCATTTAAGGTTTGTTCATATGTTTATTTGCTTAAAAATTATGCACAGAAGAAGAAAACAGGTTGTTGCTTAAATTTGATGAGTCAAAATTAATTGCAAATGAGTAAGATTATTGGGAAATAAGCAGTGAAATCACTCTGATGTACTAACTATAAAGTAGTACATTTTGAGAGGTTTTCTGGGGGCCCCGTGGGCCAGAGGCCCTCGGCAATAGCCGACCTGACAAATCCGGGCCTGACTCGGAAAGATCCAAAAGCAATCATACTAAAGACCATTTCTTTTCTCCTTCAGCATTACGCTCATTTTACAGCAATGAGTCAGAATCACTGAGTTTATAGTAGCCTAGGAGGAAGCACATTGTAACTTGCACATCGAAAGTTTCTTGGTTTGCGCCAGAAAATAGTGATAGCTACAATATGTACTCTGGATCTCATTGCCTTCAAACACAACAAAGTTTCAATAGAAGTAGCGTTCAGAAATAAATCAAATAGTGCATCACTTGTGATTTATTTTTTTCTGGGTTTTCACACAGCAGGTTTCCATACTTGCCACTTCTGTATTGTAACGTGGTTTTCCTGTTATATTAAGTGGGTTGGTATTCTATAGATGCCAGTGGCGCACCCAAAATTTCTGTCTGGAGGGGGCTGAAGAATAATTGGGTCCTGTAGTACAGTAAATAGGTTCATGGGCATATACGCATACATACATAAAGAATCTGCTTTAAATATTTCTTTTGAAATAAGTAAACGAATGAATGAAATTGAATTTAAGTTGAATCCGCGTTTGTAATGATCGATAGATGGCGCTTTCCCAACTGCAGTTGTTAGTAAATATAATAGCCACACGTATATTTATTGTTGTTCTTTCTTGTTGTTCTATCATTGTTTCAGCGTGAAAGCTTTCAGTGGTGTGATAATTTCACCTTAGCCCACCAGAGGGCGAGCATTTCATTACAATCGCGGATAGCACAATAGAGGAATTTATATCAGTATATAACATGCTAAGTTACAATTGTTCGGTCAGTTGGGGTTAGCACTGAGCTTGTAGACACAAAATATATCCGAAATGAAATGCCCTCCCTTATATACGTACTTAATATACTTTTGCGCTGCTTTACATATGCATATGCAGTAATACGTAAGTAATTAAGAAATTATAATAATTATAGCCAAATGAAAGCGTGTTATGTTATGTTGTGATATGTAGGAATTATAAAAGAATTTCAGTGCAAATTTTTACATGGCTATTTTTATTTAATTATCTGGAGTATTCGGGCGATGCTTCTAGATTCGGTTAACAGAAACAAATCGGACGCATAGTCTTCGTGGGTGTTAGTCAACACAGCAAACAGGAGGCAGAACCTCTTAATGTAATAAAACATCAATTCTATTCTAATATATAATATATTACTTAGAATTTTAATTTGTTCAGTTAGCAAACATTTCAAGCGTTACCTTTCTGAGTTCATTACAGGATATTGTATTCCTGTATAATATTTATATATATTATGAAATTTGAATTTTTATAACAGGAAATAATCTGGTGTGTCACTCACACGACTTTCTCTTACCCCGAAATTTTATACTATAAATACATGTTGGAGTAAACCTATGTTAAAACAATTCAAATTAGGCTTCGGAAGAGTTTTATATGATAATTAGTTCTGTATGAGAGAAGCTACTGCCTCCCTCAACCCCCCGTTTCATTACTGCACCTACATTTATATAGAATTTAAATCTGTTATTAAAATTAAAAGTTCACTTAAAATTATTCAGACAACTTTCACACGCAACATTCCTTGAAACTTATCAGTCTTGATGAAACTTTTCCAGCAACAAACTTATAATTAATTTGAAAATACAACTTTTGGATCTTCTGAAATTATTCGTTTTTATGTTACTCTAAGACACACAGACAAAGATCAAAGTTTTAAAAACTTGATTTTGGTAATCGGGAAGCCTCAAAACGTGTAAATATACAAAAAACAAGCGATGAACGTTTGGCTTAAAAGCATACATTATTTATCATATGTCTATGAGGAATTCATTTCCATTCCTGAAAGCTTTCCTGGAGATGGTAGCAATGGCGAACTTTTCGAACATTCTCAACATTAACTTTTTATCACTATGAGACTTAGTGTTTATTTTACCTATTTTGCTTTTGTGTGTGATGTTATCAAAATGTATTGATGTAAGTACATAGTATTTATTCATTAAATTGTACATATTTCTTCTTTCCTCTGGCTATTCCTTTCAAATATTTACACAAAATGGAGTGCATCGATTTTGGATATTTTTTTGGGTATACAGGCGCCAATTTATCTTATCCGCATAAACTAAATATCGTTTCGTACTAATTAATTGATGCTCTAAAACTTTCTAATTGGAAATTTTGCTCTATCTCTCTTCATTTTCGATTTGCAATGGCTCACTTCCAAATGCCGCCACCAGGGGGCACTGCTGTTGTTTGCATTAGGTCGGGCATAATCGCTTTACCGTTACCTCACTTGTGTGGCTGTAGCATTCTCCATTCGCAAGTATTTTCAGGTTAAAGGGACTTTCCTATGCACCCTATATATATATATATATATATATATATGCCAAAATGGTAACAAAAATTCAAAAGTTGCCAGGGAGAGCTATAATAAAGCTGTACCGTGATCTGGTTTACATATTTATTTTTCCATACACCAACCACTATTAACAATCCATAAAATAATAAAAATAGAAAATATATATAACCATAAAAATTTAGTAGTCTCGTGCTAGATGTAGTGCTCATATTGTATTGTTATATTCTGCGTGAAATTGCAGTCATTTTATGGTCAATCGGATAGATTAAATAAAATATAGGAAATAATGTGAAAGTAAATATTATATACTAGCCTTTTCACACAGAACATCAGTGTGATAGTACCTACATACCTAATATAATTTTCAGAAATATTTCATAAATGAAATCACTAGAAATTTTCAGTTTTTTTTTTTTTTTTTCTTAATAGATTTAAATATTTTATATTTGCATTATAGTTTCAATTTTAGAAAATAATTTTTTTCTCCTGCTAAGTTAAAAATTCTTAGAATTATTATGTTATAAATCAAATATTTTATAAAAATCTGATATAATTCAATTACTATATTAGCAAACATAAAAGAAATTCTAACATTAATAAATGTATCTACAAAATAAAGAAATGAAAAGGAATAATGTCCATTATATTTATAATGAATGAAAAATGTAAAAAAATACATAATTTTGGCTTTACAAATTTCAGGGGTGGTGCCAGCTAGGGGTGTGGGGCACAGGCCCCCCTGCCGGGGTGTCTGTGACCCCCCCTTCGGGGCATACTCCTAAAATCTCTCGGGGGGGGGGGGGGACAAATACAAAATTTTCAGTTTTTCTACTTTTAGCAGCATTTTTCTTTCCTTTTACAAATTTGGAGCATTCCAGTTTTACCATCCTATATTCAATAGAAGAAAGTATTGGATTCGTAAAAATTTTCAGCTTCCAGTTTTCCATGAATATACACGTTTTGAGGGGTCCAGAATACGTTTTGGCCACGATATTTTTAGAAAATGTCTGTGACATGATCTCCAAAACCACGAGGAGTACTAACAAATGGAAGGGTACAAATATTAACAGTATTGCTGTTTTTGATAAATACTCATATAATACTCTCTCTTTATGTAGTGCCCCCCTGTCGTGGAGGTGGTGTTCCCCCGTCGGGGAATTTCTGGTGCCACTACTGACAAATTTGTATTTTATTAAGATGATTTAAATTTTGATCAATATATGACACCATCACCACTCTGCTGAACAGCTAATCATGGATATGAGACTGAACTGGCTTTTTAATTCTTCCAAATATACTTCTAAATATGAGATTTCAAACATGTTTCAACGCAAAATGTTAATGTTTTTTTCAATTTCTTTAAGAAAATGTGTATTTCAAATGTATTAGATTAAATTTTTGTAGCCAAAATCTCTACAATAATCAAAGCATAAATTCAGCTACTAGTCTGGGTTGACCAATCAGATAGCATCTTAAATCGATATTGTATCGTTTTGACGAAATTTAATCCTTACTGCTCCATGTTAGAGAAATATTATAGAGATTGTACATATAGTATTGTTCAAATGTAATTGGGAATTAAATATAAAAGGTCTACTTCAAATTTTTTTATACTGTCAGTTTCGAAACTGTCATCTGATAAGCACCCAAATCGAAGCCCACGGGTAAGGCATTGTTGCAGGCAATAGGGACATGTGCCCGAGATTTTGCAAGTGAGGAAGACACTGCTAAAGGTAGCAGGGATATGAAGCAAGCTTTTGAGCAATTTCACTGGATTTTCTTTTTCTTTTTTATTAAAAAAATAAAATAATATATAAATGATTCTGTTTTTAATTTCTTTAAATATAGTGACCAGCAAAGCAGATAAACCCTGCTAGTAAAAGACAATATTAAATTTTTATATTTATTTTAATTAGTCAGTGCTTGGAATTAATATAAAATACAAATGAGTATTAAATGTAAATAAGTAAGATTTCTCACTCACAGATGTTATGGCACAGTGATTCCTTTAGATCATAATTATTGTATGTGTACCGTAAATACCTGATAAATCTCTTGGACGGAAGAGAGACAGTTTAAAGAATGAAACAAACCACTGAAAGTGAGGGGGAGCTCCCTCGAAGGAACTCTGGCTAAACAACAGAAGCTTAAGTAAAAGCTTCTGGTTAATTAAAGCTTCATAAAAAAAAAAAAAAATGTCAATTTTTGTTTAAAATGTTAAAATTTCAATGTTTGCAATATATTTGAAAAGCTTAACTTTAGTGTTTATTTGATAATTGAACTAATATAGGAAATAAGTATGATATCATTTTATACTATGGTACAGTTTCTCTAAATTAAAGCAAAATAACATACTTTGTTTATTGTATTATAATAATTTATCTCTGAACTGGATGGAAAATTAATAGAGAAATTACCCTATCAGTGTGGTGCATGTTTATATCCTGAACATATGATTCAGATATGGAAAGAATTTTGTTTTTATTAATGATAAACTCATTCGATTCAGAGGTCTTGCATTAAAAATTTCATCAGAATTAGTAAAATTTAAAATGTTTTGTCCTTTGATTTTGTATTTAATTTAAGAATTGGATCAAAACTTTTAATAAAAATGCATTGTATTGAATTAAAGTTTATAAAATTAAAATAAGAAATACTAAGAAAAAAAGACACACCATACCTATCTGTTCATAACAGTTATATTTAGACAGTAAGGCATTTTCCCTTTTTTGTAAGGCATTAATATAGTTCTCTTTCCACACACTTAATATAATACTATTTGTTTTTTTATTAAGGAAAAAACAAACTGGAAAAATATACAATTCTCAAAATAAATAAATAAATACTTGTTACATTAACTTATAATAACCTCTGACTAAACAATACAGGTGTGTTTCTACGACATGGTTGGTTGGGAAATCATCCTGTGAACACAAATAACCAAACAATGCATAGATCATCATCAACCGAGTCTTGTCGATAAGTTACTGTTATATGTGTAGTAAGAATGGGTTCTAACTGAAAATTTTGCAATATTGTAAACCAATTTTTACTTTATTCTATATTCAATAAAAGAAAGTATTGGACATTATAAAAATGTTAATAGTAAACCTATAGTTTGCCGTTTTTTCGTATCGTTATGCTAATTAAATATATTAAACTTTAATCACTCTTAAAATAAAGTTTAAGGGAAAAAAAACGTTAGTTGAAAAAAAATTAAACACTCTTATAAAATCCTAATTTTCTTTTTAATATATATTCTACATACCAGGAATAAATACATCGTTAAATAAAACTCTATATTAAGTAGCTTTTACATTTAAATCATCCATCTTAATTTTTCAAACGCGAACGTAAACAATAGCAAACCTTCTGGCAATTCCGACTGAGCCTCGATTGAAAAATTTGCATAAAACATCTAAGAACGATAGCCGAAAACTATGCACATGCAATGTTGGCACATGCCCTGACGTACGCCCGGAAGATCACTTTGTTTCTCCCGCGTAGGTATAAATAGCGGATGGCAATGGTAGTGGGTGTTGCCCATGCCTCTGTTCATTTTTGCCCATTGTCGGCTTCATGAGATATCTCCGTAATGAGTGGCGTTTATTTTTTTATATTCAAATAAAATCTTTTCTTTTTATCGTTAGTTATAGTTCATATTAATTTTTTATGAGTTCGATGCGGAAATTAAATATAATTTAAAAGTTTAATAGAGAGTAAATTTGTATTGATGTTGCAACAATGAGTGTCAAAAATGTCATGTCTCCTCTCAAGCCACATCAACTTTTCAAGGAAGCTTATTAGTCATTTTTTTCTGCAGTCAACTTTTATGATACCATTGTTTCAAATTTAACCAAGCTTCAGTCCTATATATATCCATTCTTTGTCATCCTGCATCTGCTTTATTTGGTATGTTTGTTATGTTAATTTCCTACATATTCATAAAAAATATTTGTCTACTTAAACTATCTTATTTTTATCAATTTATATTAAAACTTATGTTGAATTTATTGTTTCAAATAAAGTACAAATTAAATTGAAACTTCTATGGTCATCATTTATACATATTTATCTTTTAGCATATTTACTTATTCTAGCTTCCATTTTTCTAATTCATTTAATTAGCTTTAAATGTTGTTTAGCTGGTGTTTATGTCTAGAGTGGCTCCTCTGCTAATTCACTTAGCTTTGGATCTACTTCACATCAGCTAACAAGAGAAATAAAAAGTAGTTATGGGCCTTTTTCAGCATGTAAATATGCTGGCCCTTTCATAAATTAATGTATTTTCTGTTTGTTTGAAAAATAAATTGAAAGTTAAAATTTTTTTTTAGCATTTATAGTACATTTTGAAACAAGATATTGTTTGAATTTAAATTAAAAGTTGTTTAATGTTAATAAATGAAAATCTTGAATGTTTTGTTTAACTTAAGTAATGATGACCATTATTTTTTGCATATTGTTGAGGGAATATTGTAAAATTTTTCCAGTAAAGTAGAAAAAAAAAAAAAACTTTTGAAATTTTATATATATAATTGAATAAATTTTTCAAGTAATAAGTGAATTTACAGAATGTTTAATTCGGAGGGGCAAAGGTTTTTATAAGAAAATTATGATATTTTTGATATATTATATTTTTAAATTGTTTGAACTGTAAGTATACAAATTTTTTTTTACTCAAAAGTGGCTGTCAACAATTTACATTCTACTCCCAAACTGAATGCGATTAATTTCGACGAATGGAAGAGTGATATTAAGTTTGTTCTTCTTGACCGGGGACTCTGGGACATTGTTGTTGGTACGGAAACAGCCCCAGTTTTGGCTGATGACAGAAGCAATGCTTCTGCTGTTAATAAATTTAAGTCTAGAGCTAATGCTGCTTTGGCTGTCTTATACTTAAATATAGAAACTGAGTATCGGAAAATTGTAGAAAACGAGGATGACCCCGTAAAGGCATGGAATTTAATTAACAAAATTTTTGTTCCAGATACTCGTGCACAGCACATGAGTTTATTTTCAGAGCTGTGTGATTGCAAAATATTGCCTGGTGAGGGTGTAAATGTCTTTGCGTCCCGGGTCATGAGGATATTTAAACAAATAGAAAATTCTAAGGGGGGACTGACAGAGATTTTTGCATCTTATCAATTGTTACGTTATCTCCCATCATATTTCGACAGTATTGTTCAAAACATACTAAGATGGGAAGATAATAAATTTACATTCAATGAAATTGTAACTTGCTTGGTAGCTGAGGAAACTAGGCTAAATTTAAGAAATAAAGATAATGAATTAAGTAAAGCTAAAATTTCTGCTCAGTTTTCTCATCTAAATGATAGTTAAAAATAAGCCTTTAAAACAAAAATTAATTTGTACATTTTGTCATAAGAACGGCCATACTAGACAAAATTGTTTTTCTCTTAATAGAAGTAAAAATGTTGACTTTAAACCCCTTTTCAAAACCAAAACTTACCTTCTCAGAATTTCAGTCCTAAGAAATCCTTCCAATCAAGAGGTAGGCAGAGTCGAAAAAAATTTTCATATTAATCTAGATCAAATTCTAAGACCCGTAATATTACTAGGGATTCAAATTCATCTTACTACATTGCTGATGCCAGTTTAGCTCAGCAAACAAATGAATCAGATTGGATATCCGATTCTGCTGCGTCTCATCATTTTAGTAAAGACCATGAACTTTTCACATCATTTAAATATCAACAAAATGAAGAAATGGCTGTAGCCATGGAAGGCATCACTTTGCCAATTGAAGGGAAAGGCGACATTAAATTGTGTTTTGGCCAAAGAAATTTTACTTTAAAAGGAGTGATGTATTCATCAAAACTTAGGAGAAACCTTATATCAGGGCCACAACTTGACAAAGAAGGTCTGCAGTTTATTGGAGTAAGAGGCGAAGTCAAAATTACTTCAAATCATAATATAATGTTCAAAGCAAAATTAAAAAGTGGTATTTATTGTGTCCAAGCAAAAGTCCCAAAATCTATAGAACAACACGTAAGTTTCGAAGCCTCCACAACCTCTTCAAAAAAACAGGAAATTCTGAACCTGTGGCATAAGAGATGCGCTCATATAAATCCTCAAACTTTGACACATACGAGTAATAAGAGGGGTGCAAAGGGATTACCATTGTTAAAGGGACATACAGAATTTTTTTGTGAAGATTGCAGGTTGAATAAGTTTAAACACACTTCATTTAAATACAGAAACTTCGTTCGGTCCAAGAGACCCTTAGACTGTTATATACAGATGTTTGGGGACCATGTCAAGTAAGAGGCAAACATGGAGAACGTTACTTTCTATCAATCATGGACGATTATTCCCTTAAAGTATTCATTTATCCTATAGTCCAAAAATCTGAAGTGTCTGAAACCTTAATTAATCACATCAAAAGGGGAGAAAGATTTATAGGTAAACCTTTAATAGCTATCCATTCAGATAATGGAACAGAATTTGTTAACAAAGAATTTTCAACATTTTGTCAGAAAAAAAGGCATCGAACATGAACTAACAAACACGTTCACTCCAGAACAAAATGGTGCTATTGAGCGTTATAACGAAACTGTCATTAATGGAGCCCGTACATCATCATATGAAAGTGGTTTAGACTTTTGTTTTTGGCCAGAAGCCGTTTCGCATTTTAATTATGCCTGGAACAGACTATGCCATAAAAATTTTGAAAAATCACCATTCGAATTGTATGGTGGAAGAAAACCATCAATCAGACATCTTAAACCATTTGGATGTGTAGCTTATGTGGGACTGGCAAAACAAAGTAGACAGAAAATAGATCCAAAAGCTGTGAAAGGTTATCTAGTTGGGTATGCACACCATACAAGTGGATACCGTATTTGGATCCCAGAGCAAGGTAAAATAGTAGAGTCTTTAAATGTAACCTATAAAGAAGACTGTTTGTTCAAAACAGAAGTAAGTGGAGCAGTGCTGGGCACCATCAACCAGCATTACACAATCCAAGATGTATTTCCAAAGGATAGTGACGATGATTCTGATGAAGAGGCTGTTGACAAAACTCCTGAAAGAGTCCAGCATACCGTCTAAATTATCTGACACTGAGGAATCCTCAGATGATGAAAAACCTGCTCAATCATCTCAATTAAAGAACATAAAGTTTGAAAGAAAACAAGTTTTAAGAAATGATAAATCTGGAACAGACGTGTACTACTATAGAGTTCTAACAGATGACGTCATGCTGAGGGACAGTTGACCTTACTGACCCATTTTACCATTGCGGAATAGTGTTAAAAATTTATTGTAACACAGTGTTGTAAATGTATTTGTAAAAGCATAAAAAAAAATTCGACTACCACGCTTCCAAAGGCATGGAAAAAGGGGAAAAAGTAGCGCTGTCCTTCAGCAAAGTACGGTTTCTAAGAAGAAAGTCACGTGGTTGTTAGAACCTAATCCAGAAAATACAAGAACAAGATTAAGATCCCATAGAGACGTTAGAAAATATTGCCAAGAAAACAAAATTAAGTATGACCCCACTAAATTTTCATTCACTCCAATAGAAGAATCTGATTCAGACACAAGTGCCAATTTTTGTCATAATTCCTCCTTACTAGAATTAATCATACCAAGAACTTTCAAACAAGCCCAAAAATCAGACCAGTTTCAAGAGTGGCTAGAAGCAATGAAAACCGAAATAAGAACCATCCATGAACGAAAGGTTTGGCATCTTGTAAAACCTCCTCAAAAAAAAATAATTGGATGTCGCTGGGTGTATGCAATAAAACGAGATGAAGAAGGACGAATTGCTAAATTCAAAGCAAGGCTCGTGGCTAATAATCAAAACTACGCATTTCTTAGAGAAAGTATTGGAATTGCGCATCATAGTCACATCATCAACGACCACGAATCAGCAGAAATTGACAAAGTGTGGTGTCACCTATATGAATATAAAAGAGAAGACCAAGACTACAGTAGCCGCCAACCACGAAGTGCAGTCGGCACCGTTGACGGAGGGGATCCTCTCACGAAAAAGCTTTCTGCCAAGCACGAAGTTTAAATAAAGGTATTAATTTTTTTTTTTTAATATGAAAGTATTAGATTCGTAAAAATGTACAAATCCCAGTTTTTGATGAAAATACTTGTTTTGAGAGGTATAAAACACGATTCAAGCATTTTTAGAAAATGTCTGTCTGTGTGTCTTTATGTGTGTGTGACAAAAATTTTGTTTCAACTGTGATTCAAGAACTACTACTCAGAATTGCACATAAATTATGACTCAATGACTAACTCAACAGCTACTCAACAGGTTTTCATGACCCAACAGGTGGCGCTACTTAAAGAAGGCTATATCTCAGGAACTACTGCACAAAAGTGCATCTACATACACATTGACATGACTTACGAGGAAACATTCAAAAGGTGTCATCTTTAAAAAGTATTGAAAAAAATATGTGATTCTACTCTTCATAAAACACCAGAAAATGAAAAAAATTACAGTGACCACAAAAAATTATCAAAATGAAGCATATTTGGCGATTTCACACTGCTAGGCGATTGATTTTGAGTACTTGGCGGAAAAGCAAAACACGGTTCTGTTCGTACACGGCAACGGCAATCTCAGTGCTAGCAAACGTATCGCCTAACAGCGCTAAATCGCCAAATATGCTTAATTTTGAAACATTTTTGTGGTTGCTATAATTAATTTCAGCCGGTAATTTTTTTATTTTCCGGTGTTTTATGAAGAGTAGAATCACATATATTTTTTTAAATACTTTTTGAAGATGACACCTTTTGAATGTTTCCTTGTTAGTGCCTATCAACACTTAGTGCCAATAGCTCAACAAGTGATGCTGCTCACAGCAGTATTTGAAATTTCAGTGAAGGCTATATCTCAGGAACTAATGCACAGAATTCCATGAAAATTTATATATACATATTCTCTTTAATATAAATCAGTGCCTGTCAGCTTTTGGTGTCAATCGTTCAACAAATGGAGCTGTTATACAACTATTTCTGCAATTTAAGGGAAAGCTATATCTCACTTTCTATTGTGTATATTCGAACAAAACTTGATATGGGAGAAAGCCATTATAAGGCATTATGCTGATTCAATTTGGATGCTTATCAACCAACAGATTTCGCTAATAGACTGTCAATTAATAACGGAGAGGATATATCTGAACTTCTATGGCATATAACTGTACGAAACTTGACATGTAAGACATAACCATTATAAAAACTCATTTTTTAAGATGTTATTTATAGACAATAAGACTATCTTTCTTTGGATACTTAGGGTTTGTTTTCTAAGGCGAAAATTATTTGCATTCATCATGCTAGATAATTTTAATAAATAATAGTTTTAATAAATTATTTGCACTTAGTGAATTTGTATAGAAAAATATAGAAGAAAGTCTTGTGGTGGTCACAACATACTAGTTTTATCATGTAATTTTTGAGAATCATCTTAACAGAACTCTGAATAAATATTTGAATATTATTGGGTTTTTTAAATACTCACAAATTTTGATTTTAATTAAACAATTTAAAATGCAAATGTTGGTTAGAAAACAAGATTTTTATCAGTCTAAGATAACTATACAGGATGGTCAGTATAAGAGGCCCCATGTAAAATAGAAAAAGGCCTGGCCAGCCATTGTAAAAGCTTGTTGTGCTTGGATTATGCTGGTCACACCTTGTATTATGCAGGATCTCTTTTATGCTGGCTATCCTGTATATTGTGCCGTTGTTGCATATTTAGTGTTTATTCACAGATGCAAACTTATACATACATCATAGTAGTAGAATATTCTGCCAAATAATATAGTCAGAGCCCCAAACCAATCTAAATGGTATGCTAAAAATTTTATTTAATATGTTATAATAAAATCAATAATTATCAGAATATTTATATTTCTTTGATAGATATTTCCAATTTTTCCAGATAGAAAAATTTAATTATATATTATTACAAAAGTGTTACAGAGATAATATACTCTAAAAATATGGCATTGAAGTGGCTGTAAAATTATTTATTTTTTCTATTTATTTAATTATTATTATTATTATTATTAATAAATAGCTTAAAAAATAAAGCTGAATATTCTTAGAAACCTTTTTTAATTTAAAGTAAAATAACAATTTTAGAATAAATCCCCCCCCCCCAAAAAAAAAAGCATAGAAAACTATGTTAACATAAACTAATGAAGTGATTATAAGAATGTTTGTAACCATATTTTTGGTAAAAAATTATCTGCTGTTAATTTTTTGCCCGGGTTAAAGATTTTTATCATTTAAGTTTTAAAATATCCAAAAATTATTTTAAATTATCTGAAGATTTGATATAATATATACAAGTTTTTTAGTCTTTTAGATCAAAAATACAATCTGAAGGTGTACTTGATAAGGGGGAAAGAAATGGAAAATGAGGAAATTTATTGGTGAATAAACTTTTGCCTTTTCTAATGGTACATTTTTTTTTAAATAAAAATTTTTTAACTAGATATTAGAAAGGGTGTAATAGCCCTCCTTCTTTTCAATGAAATAAAATAAAGTGTATATATATATATATTTAAGTTAGATTTTAGTATATCTATTTGATGTCACTTTAAGAATCAATAAAAAACACTGTAAAATTTTTAGGTTTAAAGAGAAATTTTTTTAACAAATTATATAAGTTCTTGTTTTTTCCTTCAAAGTGTTGAGAAGTATATTTTGTGTAGTCAGATTTTTTTCAAACTTTTTTTAATGCTATTATTTGTCAAAAAAAGAGTGATTTTGCATCATTGTTATTCTTTTTGTTAATATAATTATTTCAGGACCATGCTACCCTTGCAAAGAAACAGTAACTATAACGTGTAATTGTGGCCTTACTAATGTAACTGTACCATGTGGAAGAAAAAAATCTACTGTTCCTCCTAGATGTACTGCAGACTGCAGGTATAGAATTTATTTTACTTACTTATTTATTTTTATTTATTTATTTATTTTTTTGGAGTGGGGGGGAGGGGGCAATATTATATTGAAATAAGTTCTGGAACAGTTGTTTCAGGAGCTGTTGATGAACTAGAACTTGTCAATAAATCTTGGAACAATTCTAATAGAAATGTACTTCATAAATAAACATCGTAAAATGCACAATTATGCGACACATGTTTCAGATTGAAATAATTAAGTGGAACCCTTCATCAAGTGCTATTTCTTATTTTTTATCATTAAACACAAAGTATTGAAAGCTTTTTACTAGAGTGTTTTTATTGTTTAGTTGTTTAACTGTTGACTGTATTATTTCTTATTTCAGTTTAAAATTTTATCTAAAGTAAGATATTCTACTTGTTGTATTCATAAAGTTCTCTCTCGCAAGTGAAGAGTCCCATGGCTTAACTGCCAAACCAGTTGAGTTAGAGAAACATGTTAAATATTAGGATAACATGCAAACAGTATTAATCATAATACCAATCCCGGGGGGAAGTTTGGTCGAGGGAAAATTTTTTAGATTATCATACAATATTAGTTTAAACAATAATTTAAAATCTTAATTCTTTCTATCCTTTCATATATATGTATAAATTTGTATCTAATTTATATTAGATGCAAAATACAAGTCAAATAATTTACAAGTTACTACCTGAAACAGTTTATTTCTAGGTTTTAAGTAGCATAGCACAGCTGTTCAGGAATTATTGTCATTAGCACGATAATAATTATTGTCGTTGAAGAATTATTGTCGTCAGAGCACGACATCATTTTTCATCATTTTTAGCAAAATCAATTGAATATTTACACATCTCATATAAATTTGTTAAGATTTTAATGCCTTCCTGTTCTATGCCGTAAGTTCACTATTCAGCAGCACATCAAAATTCCCTCTCTGCTTCTTCAATTGCGGACCCCACTTTTCTCCCGTTATCGTGCGGAGCAGTTGTGACATACTTCATCTGTCACCCCACTCTTCCGTGAGTATTCGTTCTTGATTTGTCACTCTGCGTAGTGATGCTCGGGGCTCGTGAGTGTGCCCGTGACGCACAATTCTTCGGAGATTACTTTTTGGCAATACACAGACGAGGTAGCATCCCGTGTGCCAGAGCAGACGCCGTACGATGGAGATTACTTTCCATACTGAACAATTTTTAAATAAATATATTCAAATTTCAATTAATAGATAAATAGTTCAAACCAATAGCTCATATTTTATCCAGAATTGATTTAACATCTACAAAATTATGATTTCCCTTACGGATGCTAAAGGATTAGATTTGCTGGTGAGCCCAAGCCACATTGTGCTACAAACGAAGTTCCAGTGGATCAGACACCACAGTGACCCATGCCATCCAGCCTGTGATGGTGCCATAAATAAAGTATTTGGTCTAAAAGATGTTTTCATTTATTGTGCTTCATCTACATGGTAAGAAATTTTAATTATCCTAATTTTGTCGTAATAACAGATTGCATCACCAGCGATCTTTGAATAAAAGAACCTGATATTCACTATAACATAATTTATCTATTGAACTCATAAGCTTCATAGAAACTTTAGATACTTTTAAAATATTCTGGAAGAAATCTCTTTTACAGGAGTTAACTTACTTCTATTCAATGCAATCTACCATAAGGCAATAGGTAAGACTTAAATTATACATTTTTTATCATCTCACCTTTTTACTCTTCGACCAACACTGCTTTTCCACAATTGGTGCCGAGTTTTTGTCCCACAATGTACCGTATTGCGATGTATGAAGATAATTAAATGAATCAGAATGTATTGGAGCTCTTACTGACAGTGTGTCATCATAGTAGATTAGTCAAAATGAAATAAATAGAGAAAAGAAATAATAAAATAAAGTTGAATGTATCCATGATGAAACTCCTGCATATTATTGGTCTGGATTCCTCTATTGATACTTCAATCTCTAATAAAAAAAAAAAAAAAGAAAGAATAATTAACTTAAATTATATATACTTCTACACTTCACCTATTGCTCAGTTCCATGATCAGTAACCGCATGCTAGAGGTCTGCACAGGCTGGGCTTTCGGCCCGGCCCAGCCCTCGGGCGGGCCGGGCTCGGGCTTAAAATGTTTTTGTAGGCTCGGGCTCAATATTTTTTGTGTGTACTCGGGCCGGGCCTGGAGAAAATTTTAAGCCTGAGCCTGGCCCGGCCCGAATCTTTTTCTAAATTTCTCGTTAATCAACAAAAAAGGAAGATGATAAAATACTTTTTCAGTCATTTATTTTACATAATTTTACAGTCTGGTATGTAACATAAAATTTTATTTTGTTAAAAGGTGTCTGTAACTACAATTTAATTGTCTATCAGCTTGACTGTTCGCGATCTGATATTCCGCAAATATTTTAAACATGTCTCAAAATTAATATATTTTATTTAAAGTAATATTAGATAATTTTTAATTCAAAATAATATGCATGTTACTACCAGTTTCCGTACATGTAACAAACAAAAGAAATTAGATACGTTACTGTATATAAGGCTTTGTTTTTTATGGCCTGTAGTGTTTAGGTGGTATGAAGGCTATAAAAATCCTTCCGCTGTAACTTTTTCCAAAGGCTTCTTTTTCTTTTCTCCGGGGCACTGGATGAAAGTAGCATTAATTTTAGCATGTGCAAAAGCATCTTTTATATTGAATATAGTTGGATTAGCATTAAAGTTTTGTTTACCGGATCACATGAAAGATTTGGATACATTACGGTATATAACAGGAAGTGGTTGAAAGTATATTTTTAGTACTATTAACCATTTTAAATATCTTCCTATATTGTTTGAGGAATGCTAATATTTTCGATTTGACTTTCTGTCCGTCTTTGTGCCTTCTGTACGTCTGTAATACCATTTATATATAAATATCTTGTAAACATTCAGCAGTTTTGTTAAAGAACATTCTATTGCTTAGCTATATAAAAGCTCTGCAAAACACATACTAAAAATCTTTTTCGTAGAAAGGCAAGTTTCTTTTTTTTTTTTTTTTTTTTTTTTTTGTAATTTTACATATTTTTGAATCGGGCCGGGCCTGATTTTATCGCTTTTTGTCTGGGCCAGGCCGTACACTAGTAAAAAAGAAACGGGCTGGGCCTGGGTTGAATTTTTCGATTTCATACCGGGCTGGGCCCGGGCCTAAAAATTTCGGGCCGTCAGACCTCTACCGCATGCCTCTGTTGCTGATTTTTGGGTTTGTCTTGTGACTTGCGGGCCTGCTGGACAGCTCTTGGAGTTACCTTAATAAACATTTATGTGCATGCAGTGATGTGTTTAAGTTTAATTCATTGAATGCCCATTTATGTCTCTCAAGTACTGGATTTTCAACTTAAAATCCTTTTTGCAGTATAAATCCAAGTCACCTTCACTGCACCTTCACTTAGTTAACTGCTAAACATACAACTTAAGGTTTCTTATTTTTGTCACTAACCCTTTAATTTATACAACATGCAGTAATATACCATATGATTATTTATTTTACAGTCAATAATAGAACTGTTTCCAGGCTCGTACTGGCCCACCGGGCAACGAGGCAAATGCCCGGTGTGCCCTTCGCCGAGGAACTTTTTTTTTTCCCCTAGAACACTGTAAAATTATAATGGTTTTTGTTCAAAATTGAAGGAAATATTTTGGTAGAATTTATTCTCAAAAGCAATCCTGAAACTCCTTTATCTGAATGCCTACATGTACGTATTATAAAGGAAGAATGCGAGTTCTTGAATATGTTCATGTGCGCCCCACTACACTAGGCACACAGAAGACTAAGTAAAAGGTGTTTTGTAAGTTCCACTAAAGAGGGCGCCTTGCATTCTCCACTAAAGAGTGAACTTGTATGTTTCAACAAATTAAGTGCCTTGCATGTTCAGTGGAACACATATGTGAGCACCATTAATCAAATTATAATTTAAAAAAAAGTAATTTAAAAAATTCAAATATCGTAAAAGGCAGCTACAATAAAGCTGTACCATGTTCAGGTCTACATATTTATTAATTTTTCTATATACCAGCCACTATTAACTAATTATAAAATATTTAAAATGGAAAATATATATAATCACAAAAAATTATTTGCCTCATGTGGTAGATGTAGCACGTACAGTATATTGTAGTATTATATTTGGCATGAAATTGCTGTCATTTTATGGTCCACCAGGCTAATCAAATGAAAGTAAAAAATATGTATAATGCGTATAGTATTGTTCATGTGTAATTGGAATTCAAATATAAAAGACTTCTTCAATTTGTTCGATACCGTCCATTTCGAAACAGTCGAATAAATACCCAAATTGAAGCCCATGGATAAGGCATTATTGCAAGTAATAGCAATACATACCCGAGAGTTTGCTGCTGAGGAAGATGCTTCCGAAGGCAGCGGCGATCCAAAGTGATCTTTTGAGTAATTTCAATGAATTTTCTTTTTTATTTATAAAGTGGTTTAAAAAAGTGATCATGTTATTAATTTATTTAAATATAGTGACCATCGAAGCAGGCGAAGCCTGCTAGTTATAGATAAATAATGTACTAAAAATTATCTATGTTATTAAAGAAACCTTTATATCTCTGTTAATATAAGTGCAACTCTCAAACAAGTTGACATCTATAATTAGAAGAATGCCCATAATCATATACTATAGCTGCAACTCATTTCAAGCATTATTTTTTACAGGGTAATCCCAGATATTATTATTTTTTTTTATTAATTAATGACTAATCCCTTTTCAGCCTTCGAGGCAAAACTTTCGGTGAAATGCATGCGCTTTAACATGTTCTTTTTACCCTTAAAATTTTAAGAGAATCCATGAAGTATTCGAAGCATTAGATATTCAAAAAAAAAAAAAAAATCTATATTGCTTAGCTATTGTCATCCGTCCTTAGATTTTGTGCACCAGTGTGTACTAATTATATGCATAAATATAAGGTAATTGTATCGTTATAAAAGTAAAATCTGATATGGAAATTTCAATAGAGTTTTTGTTCTAAAATAATAGAGGGGGCCCCAGAATACGTTCCTACGGCCCTGGTAGAAACCCGGGCAACAAGGGCTGGTCAAGTTGTCTTGAGTAGGGCCTGTCGTGTGGCAATGGAGACTGGCTTATAAAAAGGGGAAGTGAGTGCAGATCCACCTAGTTGGCACAGTTGTTGCGAATCAGCTAGTGTGGTGAACGCCGTTGGGGCATGGCTTTATGGATGGCTGAATGACGGCCTCAGAAGGTAAAAGGGCCCTATGCTTGCTGAGACTGTTCTTAATTGAGGATTTGGAAAAATCAATCGTCGATTGATTATTTGCATAAAGAATAGGTAAAGGAGGTTTTTTATAAATTATGATAGATTCAAAACAATCATTAATAATATTACTGAACCACATTAGTTCTTTAACACATTCTGCCATTGCTATAAACTCGCTCTCCATAGTAGATAAAGAAACTCCACGCAAAGGTTCTCCAGGAAATTGGGCTTTGGCCTAACAAAACCATCTGTCCACCAATAGACATGAAGTCATCTCTGTTGGAGGCGAAGACTGCATCCGAAAAAGCGATGAGTTCAATATTGTTACATTTTAAACGTAATTTTAAATTTTCAGTGTATTTAATATATCCCAATAATTTTAATAAGCCTGTCCAATGTGTCAGTCCAGGTTTGCTTGGAACTGACTGAAAATGTTCACAGCGTATGTTATATTAGGTTGACTTCTACTGGCAATAAATGATAAACAACCAAGAATATTATGGTAGGGAAACTTAGACGTTTCTAACTGAGCTACGTATTATTTGAAGGACAATCTAATTTTGAAAATTTAACTCCTTTAGGGAGAGTTGGAAGGGATGGGACATTGGGTGGAATTGGATACCTAAAATTATTCTTAAAATAAATATTGTTTTTAATTTTTGACACTTCCACCAGGTGAAGTAACTACAGCCCCATATTTGTTGCTATGTATCATTTTCAGTGGAGAACTCTGTAAGTTTATGTAACAAAAAAACTATTTTATAACACTAAAAGTAAACAATTGCTTAATTTTCAAGGCAAATTTTCAACATCACTCACTGATGTCAGCATAATCACTTTTCATATTTTATATACCTAATAATATAACTTTTATGAATTAGTAGCTAAATTAAGCCTAAAAGTAGCATGTGTCTAATAATAAATTGTTTTTTGATAAATAATGAAAAGGGAGGGATGGGACAGAGCAGCTCAGGGAGGGATGGGACATGTAAGAAAAGGAAGAAGAATGAAGATTCTGATACTCCTTAAACAGAAAATATCAAGAGGCAAATGAATGAATAGATGGAAGAAAAAATGCACAAAACAAATTCAAAATCATGGAAAATAATTGGTGTGGCATTCACACGACTTTTGTTTACCCTTTTAACTTTTAAAAATACTTTATTTACCATATATGAGGAATTTATTTTCATTCCTGAGCAGTTTTCCTGGACATGGTAAAATATACAAAAGAAATTACACTCACCGATTACAGTTAGGATTTCTTGGTAATATTTGTTCTTGAGATATGCTGAAACACACCCAGACTAGCCACTAAAAACTTTATTAATATTCAGGGAACCACAAAACATATAAATGTAACAAAATCTTAATTTTGAATATTTGAACTAAAAAACAGTATTTTCTCTGCTAGAAGTAAAAAAAAAAAAAAGAAAGAAAGAAAGAAAGATGAACTGATTGAGCATTTGAAAATTTTTAAGTGGTTCATTATACTCTAATGTTGGATAAAATAGGTAGTATTCATTATTAATTAACCTTACATACACTGTATCCCACTGTTTTTGTTGTTTTTCATAGTATGTCTGTATATTATGTATTTATGTTAACTTTATAAACATGTCCCATCCCTCCCTCATATAAGGGAGGGATGGGACATTTTTATGACTGTTAATTGGCTTATAAAATTAATATTTTAATAATTACCATCAAATTTATATTTTAAAAAGATGTTAAAATGTTTCAATTTGTTTCTCTGAAACTTACAGTGTTGTACCAGTAAAAGTAAATTTATAAAAAATATTTTTGTCAAAACTGTCCCACCCCTCCCTACTCTCCCCTAACTATTGGCAATGAAGAAATTGGAGGATGAAGTCAAATTTAGATTCTAAAACTTTAATAATTTTATCTATTTTTAATTTACTCTTCCCAAAAACCACAATATTGTCTACATAGACTAGTAAAATAATATAATTTTGGTATTTATAGGCGCAGTTGCACCACTGAAATTTAGAAAAACCTATTTCAAGAAGCACACTAGTCAATTCATAAAACCAAAGTCTGCCACTCTGGTATAGTCCATAGAGTGCTCCGTATAGTTTACATATGAATTTCTCCTTCCCTTCTACAATGTATCCGGGAGGTTGCTTCATATAAATTTCTTCAGTAAGGGGTGCATGTAAATATGCTGCCTTCACATCACATTGGATGTTGTACCAGCCTAAACTTGAAACCAATAAACTGAAAAAAAATCTAATGATGGATGGACGACTCACCAGTCGAAGGTGAGAAGGTCTCATCATATGACTCACCTTTCACATGTTTGAAGCCTTGGGCTACCAGACGAGATTTATAGCGTGCAATTTTGCCACTTTCATCACGTTTAAAGGTGTAGACCCACCAGTTACCAATTATGGTTTTACCAGGCAGTGGTCTAATGCTAACTAGGTGTTAGACTTTTCTTTCAGACATAATCCCTATTTCCTCATCCATAGACTGTTTCCATTCATGGTATTGGGCAGATTTGAGAGCTTGGTTGAAGGTTCTTGGGATGTCAACATCTAGTCATAATACAGCCGAACTAGGAGGTTGAGGAGAGTAATTTTTCTATTTCTTTTATAGATTTTTAATCTAGAATTAGTTTCTTCAGGATAGTAGGATACATCAGTGCGTGTGCCGGTTTTTCTCTTCACTAAACACCTGTTCCAATTAGTTACTTTTGGCAAAACTTGTGGATGCACTTCCTCTTCCTCACTTTCCGGTATTATCGTAATCGTGGGCGATAGGTCAGACCTCACACAATTTCTTCCCTTATCTAAAACATAAAGGTCAGGAGTGCTCCACTTTTGTATACATGATCCTCTGGATCAAAAGTTACATTTAAAATTTCATAAATTTTGTCTTCTTCCTCTACCCATATACAGAATCCTTTAGTTTTCAACGAATAACCTATCATATATCCTTTTTTTGATTTCTACATCAATTTATGACTTCTTAGTTGTTTTGTTTTGGTATACCAACATATGCCACTGAACCGAAAGCTCTCAGATTGAAGGCTTAGTATTTTGATATAACTTAAACGGTGTCTTCGATTGACCCAGATGACAGACCCTGTTCCAAGTATAGCCAAAATAAATGATGGCATCAGGCTAAAATTTAAATGTCATGCCGCTTTCAATTAGGATGGCTCTCACACAGTTTAAAATAGTTTGATTAGCCCTTTCGCTAATGCCATTTTGCTCAGGTGTGTACACGTTTGTTAATTCTTGTTTAATACCCCTTTTTTCACAAAAGTTCTGAAAGTTGGCATTACAGAATTCTGTACCGTTATCACTATGAATGGCTTTAAGCTTATTATTAAGAAACAGTTTTGCCCTAGTTACATGTTTTAAAAATATATCAAAAACTTGGCTTTTCTCTACCATTGGGTAGATAGCAATTTTCCTGGAAAACTTATCTGTAATTGTTAAAAAAAACCTGTCACCGTTTTCTTTTACCAGCATTAAAATTTCTTGAAACTACATTTTAAGCTTGTTAACAAAATAATACTACAATGACCACTTACAATTTTCCTAAGAACTTTCGGCCAAACACCTTCATCACCATAATCATAGGTGAATGACATGATTCTTCATCTGTTGCAGCACCATCATTTGTTGATTTCGGCTTTGGTTGTGTTACAGGTATTTTCACTGCTTCCCTTTTTATTACGTAATAGTGGCTTTTATAATTAGAGAGGTTTTTTTATATTATCGAAATCAATATTAATATTTTCATTTTGGTGAACCTGGGCAAGGGCAGTTGTATTTTTATTAAATTTAATGTCATTGGAATGTACCTTAATCCTAATCCTTTAATTTGCATTTAGTCATACCTATGTAAGAACCAACCCCCCCCCCCCCATATTTTTGAAAATTAATTTTATAAATTCCTGCAGTTTCTAGAATATGAATTTTATCTTTATCATTACAAATTCTTTGAAATATGTTTTTATTAGGTTTTATAGGTATGTTAATTCCGATTTTAGCAGCTTCAGCTTCAATTTTATTAGATGCACCTTTGTTATAAGGAATAGAAGTAGTATAAGTGGGAGGAGGTTTTTGGGCATTATTTAGGGATTTATTAAGTTTTTTAATTCTATTATGATGTAATTTATATATAAATTTATTACTATAACCGCCTTTATTACAAATATCAATAATTTTGTTAAGTTCTTGTTTTAGGTGGTCTTGGTTAGAACAAATTTTAAGTGCACGGTTAATATAGGCCTGAATAGCAGCAATTTTATAATGAAAAGGAGTTTTACATCTATTGTTAATAAGTTCATTATTATTGTTGGGTTTACGATAAACTGTGGTTTCAATTTTATTAGGGTATTTTAGAATAGTGACATCAAGAAAATTTAAACTATTGTTTTTTTTTGTTTTTTTTTTTCCGATTTCTAAAATGAATTGAATATTGCTATCAGTTTGATTGAGATTATTTAAAATTTGTTCAGGAGGGACTGAATTATCAACAATGGCAAATATATCGCCAACGTACTTGTACCAATATTAAATATTACCAAAATTTTCAAAAATAGTGTCTTCAAGAATACGGAGCTTTATTTCAGCTATAGTGCCTGAGATAAAAGGTCCCATAGGGACCCCTTTATTTTGTTTGTAAATTTTGTTATTGAACCTGAAAAAAATGTTCTTTAAGAATTAAATTACTACAGAAATTAAAGTAGTGCAAATATCATTAATATTGTATTTTTCTTTAAATTTGTGGTTAATAATATTACTGATCTCATTAATGTCAATGGAAGGAAAAAGGTTGACAATATCAAAGCTTGCGAATTTATCTGAATAATTATAATTGATATTGCAAAGGTAGTTAATGAATTCATCGGTAGATTTTAGACTTATTACTTGGACGAAGGATTTCATTATAAATGTTTTTCATATACAATTCTAGGCTGTTTGATAAAAAATTTCATAATACATCAAATCTATTGTTTTACTAGCATAAAACTATTGATGATTGTGATTTATATAAATTATATTTTTTTATGTTTAAAATTAAAAAAATCTATAATTTTATTTATAGACTCCCATCAGACTGTCACCATCCTCAGCGACATAAGCATAAATGTCATTTTGGTCCTTGCCCTCCTTGTCAGTTGATATGTGGTAAAGTTTTGAGCTGCTCACATATCTGCCCTGTGAAATGCCACTCTGCAGTGCTTACTAAAATTGAAATTAAGAAAGTATGTATTTGAAATTTTTTTAAATATATGATCTGGTTTTCTTTTTCAGATCTTTTATAAAATATATATGATATAATTTTTCTTTCAGATCTCTATAGAATACATTCCGTTATTTTACAAAATAATTTAAAAAAAATATGCAAAATATTATTAAAAATATTTATTGTGGAGAACAACCTATCTGGTTGTTCTTGCGTTTTATGCAAGAAAGATTATGAAAAAACATGCGAAGGCTGGTAAGTTGCATTGTTCAGTTTGAGACTGGATTTCAAGCATCCTGGCTTCTGCCTATAGCAGGTACTCCTTAGCTTATTGGGTACAACATGTATTTGAAAAATGTACTAGGTGTAAATAGTAATGAAAATTTTTAATAAATATTATTTGGAATAAATAATGAAATTAATTATATAAATCAATGTTTTAAAAATTGAATTTTAATAATTGAGTTAAATAACGAAAAATTTTAATGAAGGAAATAATAAGGGAGTTAGTAATGTTGTTTAAATTGATGTAAAAATTAATATATTGCTGAAAGTGGTGTTGAGCTGTAAATATTTTAAAATCTTGAGTAAAATAGATTATGAAAAGTAACAGGAAAATAATGACATACCCCATTGACGAGAAACTATTTTTTTTATGTTTTAATCCTAAAAATACATTGTTATAGATGGAGCTCCAAGCATTAAAAAACACACTAAAAGATTACATGATATTGAATTTTACTTAAAGATATGGAAAATATAATGATATTACAAATTTATCTTGAATTTGTGGAATAAAAAATGATGGAACTAAGATGAATTTATAGAGTACATTATCAAAGTTCGATAATCCACAAAAAAAAAATTGAGGATAAGATAAATGATTCATATTAGGCTATCACCAGTTATATGGTGCCTAGTAGATCAATGGATTCTTCAAATGCAGTAACACCACGTTTAACACAACAAAATATTCTTGACGAGTTGAAATATATTATCACCAAAATTGATGAGAAAAAATATTAAAAGAAAAATTCACCACTTGTATGATGCTTAGTAGATCAATATCTCCTTCAAAAGCTGTAATAGTGCATTCGTAAAAAAAAAAAAAATTCTTTGAAGAGATATAACATTATCACCAAAACAGCCACATTTCAACATCATGAAAACACTGATGATGGCTGGGGCCCTGGGCGAAAAGTTTCTGTATGAACTTCAGTAAAGGTTTTATAGTTTTAATTAAATGTAATTAATGAAGTTCCCAAATTAAATATGTAAGTCATTTTGTTAGTTTATTGTTTATAAAGCTAATATTTGTCTTGTGAAGAGTTTAAAGAAGAGTTTTTTTTTTTTTTTTTTCTCTAAAAGATAATTGAATCTGTAGTGAGTATTTTATTTGGTTTCCTCAATACTGAGTACATAAATGAATCCCAGATTTTCATATTTTAATTAACATTGAGCACTGTATTACTTAAGGAAGACAGAACTATTATAAAAGGTAAGAAATGACTTATTTATACATAATCACATAGTATACAAAACACAACTGTATACACTCATAATAGAAAAATATAAAATTTCCCAATTACTGCTGCATACATATATCACCTTTAAAATAGAAACACTATGAAGTCTCAAGAGAGAACATCTCTTTTCAAGGAAAGGGAAGCAGGTGACAATAGAGAGACAAATTATAGATTGATGCTCTTTTGCTTGCAGCCCATATACAAAACAGAAATTTGAGTCTTTTTCAGAGTCAGTCTAAGATATAATTTTGCCCATGACCTCTTTTTTTTCCCTTTTATTTTCCAGGAAGTAGGTCATAGTGGACAGGCATACTGCTTATAATTTTGTAATTAAAAAAATTATAAAATTCATTTTTTAGAAAGATTGGAGTGTGATTTTTTATTTATTTATTTATTTATTTTTTTTTTCTACCAACTATATGAAAAATGCCAGAGCCAGGAATCGAACCCGGTCCGTCTGTTTAATTTGCAAATGCCCTACCACTGAGCCGCCCAGTAGTGGCACCTAGTAGAAATTCCCCGACAGGGGGGCACTTCATAAAGAGAGTTTATTATATGAGTATTTATCAAAAACTGCAATACTGTTGATAATATTACTTTTAATATTTGTACCATTCCATTTGTTAGTACTCTTCGTGGTTTTGGAGATCGTGTCAAAGACAGACATTTTCTAAAAATATCGTGATCAAAACGTGTTCTGGACCTCTCAAAACGTGTATATTCATGAAAAACTGGAAGCTAAAAATTTTTACGAATCCAATACTTTCTTCTACTGAATGTAGAATGGAAAAACTGGAATGCTCCAAATTTGTAAAAGGAAAGAAAAATGCTGCTAAAAGTAGAAAAACTGAAAATTTTGTATTTGTTCCCCCGAGATTTTAGGAGTATGCCCTGATGGGGAGGGGGCGACTGCGCCCCCAGCCCCCTAGCTGGCGCCACCCCTGGAGCCACCCTGGCTGATAACCAGCTCAGCATTTCTCACATAATATCCATTGGCAAGGTCACTGTGTCTGCAAACACAGATATAACAGGTGAAAATATTCTGCTTATAAGCAGAGGTCCAGAAATCGATTTTGGCTATGGCATTTTTCCTATAGTTAGTATAAAAAAGTCAACCTTACATTCCAATCTTTCTAAAAAATGAATTTACTTGGTTGATGAATTAATGATTAAAATTTCTACAAAATTCATTTTTATTTTGAAGAATGCACTTAATTTTTTTCTTTTTCCAACCTTTAAATAATTCTTTATGAATTCTAAGACCAAAGATAATTTGGTCTTAGAATTTATAAAAGGTTTAATTTGGTTTGATTTATTGCTCTATTTTTTTTTTATTCACCAGTGGCGGCTCGTGAGATTATATTGTAGGGCAGTGGCGCCAACTTTTGAAAAAGATTGGGTGGGCTGAAATACTTTTGGGTAAAAGGAACAATGATATAAAGATTTTTACTTTCTGAACATGCTATGCAAGGAAAGTATTGTAATCATGAAAAAAATTTGAATTTGAGATTTTGGTGTAGCTATATGTTTTAAGGTCTCGGAGTTCACTTTTGCTATTTTTACGATGATGTATATGAATTTGTGTATATGTGTGTGTTTGTCTGTGTGAGTGAACACGATAGCGTCTAAACGCTTTTTTCCAATGAACTGGAAGTTGGTATATATGTTTCAGGTTTGTAGATCACCGCCGCATGATCCCTATTAATTTTGGGGAATCTAGCTCTTATAGTATTTTTACAGGGACACAACGAAAAATTTTTTATAATTATAGTCTATGGGCTCAAATTATTTTAAATGCAATAATGCCTAAACATCTTATTCAAATAAACTAAAAATTTATAGAAATGTTATAGGTCACTTTCACTCGAACTAAATATAGATTTTAGTGAATCTAGCACTTATAGATTTTTTTAGGCACACAACAAAAAAATTATTTATCATTATGGTCTAAGGGCTGAAATTATGGAGTGATATCATTTAAATGCTTTATCCAATTGAGCTGAAAATTTATATAGATGTCATCGAACAAACAGTATAAATTTTGGGGACTCTCTACCACTTATAAATTTGTACAGGAACACAAGGAAAAATTCTTTATCATAATGGATTATCCTATGGGTTTAAATTATTTAAAATGCGACAGCGTCTAAATGCAATATTCAAATGAACAGAAAATTTACATGTTATAGATCCCCGTTACACAAACTGTGGGAATTTTAGAGAATATAGCACTTGTAGTTTTTACAGGTACACAACGAAAATTTCTCTATCATTAGACTTATGGGCTCATTTTTTTTTTTTTTTTAAGAATGAATCATTAGGCTACGAATCATTAACGCGTTGAGCGCATTGTCAGCCATTCTAGATTCTAGACATTTTGTCATATATCTCTAAGTACTGAAGGAATCATCTTGAAACTTTAGGAGTGTGCAGAACATGTTATACTTCAAACATTTCAGTGAAAGTTTTACCCCGAAAGTAAAAGCAATACCAATAAAAAATTAAAACGTTGCGCACCCTGTCAGCTATCGGTGGCTGACAGTGTCAAATATGATATAAAGCCGCGTCAACCATCGGTGGCGGATATAAAACTAAAAATATAACATTTAACGATTGGAAATGTATTAAAAATTTGCTTACTTTTTATTTATTACAGGAGGAATCATTATGGAATTTTAATGGATTTTAAGAATTTGCGTGGCGCTCAACGTGTTAAGAATTTTTTTATGGGCTTAAATTTTTTTCTAAGTGCGACAGCATCTTAGATGATAGTGTTTTGTCCGATTCAGCTAAAAGTTTATATGCATGTTACAGGCCACTGACATACGAAATGTATAAATTTCATTAAATATAGGATTTATAGATTTTTACAGGGACAGTCCGAAATATTCTTTATCATTATAATCTATGGGCTCAATTTTTTTAAAAGTACAACAGCGGTAAAATAAACAATATGTTATATAGAGAAAAATACTGAAACACTCTATTGTAATATTTTCTTTTGTTTATTTAACGACTCCTCTTACTTTACTTTATCTACACAGCCGTTAATTATGCTCGGAAAGTCGAATAAAGTCACTTCAGATTTATTTTCCATTGGAGAGAGATGAAGGCAGACAAGGATATATTAATTCAATAATATTTAAAGTTATGATGGAATTAAGAATGGACCTCTCTCTGGCCAAGTTTCACTGCAGGGCAAAGGAGGGTGTACAGTATATTTTCCGGGAAATGTCTGGTCTCTGTTGCTATCACCAAAATTTTCTTTCGAAACCTAATGCGTATTATAAGAATTTACACTGATCAGAATTCATTTGTAAAATATGAAGTTTTAATTTGATATACATTTAATTGAGTCTGCCTGAGGCTTGTATTCCTAACTTTTTTCAAAGAAAAGGCTTTTTTTAAGTTTCAAACATATAAATAAATAATAAATCAGAATAAGGAAAATTGGGTGGGCTGGGAGAGCAAATTATTGGGTGGGCTCGTGCCCCACGGGCCCATATAAGTTGGCGCCACTGTTGTAGGGGTCTGCATTAGAGGTCATCACGGACCGGCTTATAGGCCCGAGCTCGGCGCTTCTCGGGCTGAGAGTCGGAATATATTTGAAATACTGGAGTCTCAGTTCTATTTCTTTTGAAAGTAAAAAACAAAATCCTTACCATTTGCTGTAGACTATTTTGAATTCTACATAATAAGAAATAGGCTATTACAGAATCTAAGAGTTCAAGAATCCATAACAAACAAAAGTCTAGGTAAAAAATTCTACCCCAGTATTAAATTCAAGACAGATTTTTTTTTTTTTAATTAACTTTTGTAAAAATAATAATAATGTGATAATAATTATTGATAATTAAATAAAAAATTGCAGTTATATGGTTTCATTAAATTATTTAGATCATCCTTTAAAATAATAATTTAAGAATTAACATGAAAGTAAAATCATGCACACTGCACTAATTAAAAAACACTTGCCAACATTCCAAACATTTTGAGTTATTCTGTATTAAAAATGTAGTTTATACATAGACGACATATTTTACTAAAATTTCATCCAGGTATAAAAGGTCTTATTATAATTACAAACGAATTTCGAAAATTTATTGCATATAGTCAGTATTGTACCCGATATTTTCTGTTTTGCCGAGCAAAAAGCCTACAAATGTTACAAACACTATTTTAATCAGATAATATATTTAAGAAGACATCAGTTCAATTCTGTTTGAAAAAGTATAACACAAACTAAGATCATGAATACCTAAGACAGTATTGCATTTTGCATCGTTTGTGCTTAATTGTAAAAGAAGTATAAATAATGACTACAACATTTTCTAAATGGATGATTTTGTTATGGATTAGAAAGGTGTATCATTATTTTCCCCGAAGAATCTCAAGCAAAATAACACTGCTGAAATGAATTTAAATTTTCCTTATGACTGTTAGTAACTGTTGTATATAAACTGTAGTGTATGTATTTTTCCGCACCTCTGTAAATTAACTTTTAACAAAACATTCTCCTTTTCCAATAAGAAATATGCTGTGGTTAATCTTAATAACGGATTTTTGAATTCTTAAATTTCCAAGCATAATAAGTTCACACTCAAAAAGATACTCTAACGTTTCTGTCATTGAAAAGCAAGAAACCAAAAAATTGTGCAAGATTTCTAAGTAACATAAAATAAAAATTTAAAAATCTGTTCGAAAACATAAATAAAAATGTCCTATATTTTCTCATTTAACCGTGAATAACCTTCATGCTAAATTTTCTACTTCTCAAACGTAAATAATCTACAAACGCAACGATTATCGCATCAAAAACTGTGCTAAAACAAGGAGATTACAAAGGGAATTCACTCTGTTTCAGCATTACTAAAAATCCCTCATGCATCTGATGCAGCTCCTGCCTACTTGTCGGAACTGGTAGAGAAAACGAGTAGGGGGCGACTTTCACTATCTTTTCCCTAAGAAAATCCCTTTTTTCAGGAGCTGCATGAAGAGCAGCCCCTTTTCGATCTTTGGAGAGGCTATTACGAATAAAACTCGTTGATTTTTCTCAGCCGTTTAATAACTTTTATTTCTAACAAAGTATACTAATATGTTCGATATGCATAATACTATATTTTATAAAAATATTATTTTTTAAAATATTCTATAAGTTATAAAATTATAACTTTGAATATTTCTGGGGGGGGCTGCAGCTCTGCAGCTCCTGCCACGAGCCGCCACTGTTATTCACTAGATCTAATTAGAATGGACTTGCAGCTTAAAGTGGATTCCAATCCACTATGAACATCCATATCTGAATTGAAATAGGAAATTAGTATCCATTAATTGGAAGCCTGAGTGCAAACCATTTTGTTGCCAGAGGATCATCTTAATAAAATGAAAATAATAATAATGACTTTATATCAGAATTGTTCATAAATGTTATGAAAATTTAGTAACCTGCATTATGTTATGTTAGTGTTATGTGTATATGAACATATTGCTATGTAGAAAGAAATTAAAACTTCTTCACACACTATAATTTTTTTTAATTTCTTTCTATTGCAGGGGTGTTTGTGTTCAGGGTTTACCCCTGATTTCAGGGTTTTTGCTCTAACCATCTGTATTTTCATATTTCCTATAAAGTTATTTTTTGCTTTCATTGGTTGTTCATTTGTTATCCAGGTGATATGTGAATGAAATGTAAAAGGATTCAGGGCTTCTGGCCTAAATAGTTTGAGTATTATTTGATATTTTATGTTTTTCCTAATTTTAGGCTCTAATTTTCAGGGGTTTTACCTTTGAGTCACAATCACTCCTGCTATTGACTGTACGCCAGTTTTTTTAATTTATATTGCTATGTGCTAATACAGTAAATCTTTTAGGATGTTTTTGTTCATATTAAGACCTGATCACTGCATAATATTTTGCATAAACAATAATCAATACCCAACATTCTTAAACTATATAGATAATAATATATTGTGTAATATTAAAGCTGAGATATAAGTTAATTATAAAAAGTTGAACCTTAGGCTATAAAACTAGCTCTTTCTTAGGGTTTTTTTTTTTTTTTTTTTTCCTGACCATGTTTTAGATTTGCTTAAAATTTTTTAAGTTTAAATAAGCCATATATTGAAATGCATTGTACAAAACATGTAAATGATCTGTTAATATATATATATATAATATTAATTTATAAATCTAAATTAAAATAGTATTATCAACAAACAACATAATAACAGGGCTCACAACTAGTCTGTAAAAGTCTATATATTTAACATTGAGTCTATAAAAGTCTATATTTTCAAAAATTAGTCTATAAAGTTTATATTTTTATGAACTTCCATATTAAAATTTTTTTCCCAGTAGGTATGCATATAAAATTGAAGGAAATACACATATAAAATTTATCTCCCCTATTTATATGACTTCACTTATATTTTCCATCAATATTATCAATTAAATTGTTATTGGTATTATTTTAGTAACTTGCAATAAATATATTGTTAAAGTATATTCTTCTCTTATATTAAACGAGTCAATCACTGGACTTGTTTTATATATACATATATATATATATATATACATTCCTTCTCATATTTATAAGGACACTTTATATTTTGAAATAACTAATGTAAAAATAATTGTGAACAAGATTATACTAAGTGCACTTAATATAGCTAGTATTCTAAAAACCAAAACTGTTATAATATTTTTAATATGAAACAAAATTAATAAAAAATAGTGCAAAATATTTTTTTCTCCATGTTTTTAGATGTTCATAATTATAGGGACAATCAAGATTATTTTCGTTTTGTTTAACTTACTAGCAGATAAATTACAGTTGGCATGCGAATTTGTTAACTATTGGGCTAGATTAATTCATATATAAGCCTTCAATTTTTCATGGACGGACGTTACTGATAACTCCTCGTAAAAGAACATTCACGTAGTGAAGTACGATAAATGTGTTTTTTAAGTCAAAGGATAATTTCAATCCGCCGAATTTCTAATGAAATTTGAAGATCAAAAATTGCTGAAGGAAATGAGATCAAACGTTGAACTGCTGGTACGATAGGAGATCTGATGCAAAATCAGTGTTGTTTTACAGAGATCGAAGACTCATAATTCCTCTTAATGTTCTACTCATAATGACTGCTGCTGAATTTGCTCGTAATTTTTAACGGAAGGTTGGAGTCCACATTTATGCATGTTTAAAATAATTAATAATATGTTAAAATGAATAAAAAACCTGCAATAATCAATAAGCATTTAATGGGGAAAGAATGTCTGTATTAAAGTTGAATAAAGACAATATTAAATGGTAAAATGTTGCATTTTTGAATGAAAAGCATTTTATTCTTGATTAACCAAATGGTTTTAACAGTTACTGGCATGATCTGAAGATAGCAAAAGAAGAAACAGATTTTTTAAAGACAGACATGAATCGGGCATTTTAAAAATGGATCTGTGGTGCTCTGGGGAGCTGTTTCTACTGAAGGCAGAATGAATTTAGTAATTTTTTCTATTATTATTAACATCAAGAGAACATCTGCAAATTTTAAACATGGAAGTCTCAGTTTTTTATTAGATTTTGGGGGGTAATAATATTTTTTTCAACGTAACTTACATTTTTGCTCCACTTCTAGAGGAATAGAAAATAGTTTGAAGAAAGAAACTTCAGTATTATTGCCTTTCCCGAGGCCTAAAAGTTAAAAAACACCTTAACTTATCATATTAAAAAAGTGCATGCAAGTGCAAAGCAATTTTAAACAGTTTAAATGCATTCAGAATATCATTTATGCTGTATGAAATGGTATTGAAACTAAATATAAAAAAAGAAAGAAAAAATGTATATGTGTATATATATATATATATATATATGTCATAATAAAATTGACAGCTACACATTTAAATAATTAAAATGCACTCTTTAAAGTAAATATTTCTGTAATGAAATTCAGGTTTACAATCCATCACGCGAAGGTGAGCCATCCTTGTCAACTTACATCTTAAAAAACCTAACTAGCAAGTAGCCACTCGCCTGAGACTGACTAAATATTTCTTTTTGCGGGAGCAATCACGTGATGTTGAGAGTGCTCTGATTGGCTTAGGGGAGTCATACGATACCAAAGAGGGGTCAGAATATTCTAGAATCCATTTGCATTGCGCAATATAATAAATAACAGTTTTGTTTCATCGGAAAATAAAATAAAAATACCTTTAAGAATTGAGATCAAGTTAAAGAATTTGTAATTAATGAAATATCTAGAAAATGAATTAATAAAGAGTTAATTAGGGCGCTATCAGTGGATTAGTGGGAGGTAAAGACATTTAAGTTTGAGAAATAAAGCTATAATTTTAAGGGGGCTTTTAATTATATATTTCATATATATATAATATACATACCAGAGAGAATGTCTGACTGTTTAACCCTAAAAGGAGACCCCATAAAATATCAATTTAAAGAATAACTGAAAAAAAATTACTAAGATTTGAGCTGTCCTTATAATTGTGAACACCTGAAAAATCATCTTTTTGACTGTATTTAAAGTTTTTTAAGATAGAAAAACAATAAAACTTTTTAAATATAGTCTATTAATGAAATTCAAATCAATAAAAAATATATTTGTTTAAAAAATAGTGTTTAGTGTTTAGTTAATATAGAAAAATGGGTGTCCTTATAATTATGAGAACCGGTGTGTATATTGAAAGTTTAGGATTAGGGGATTTTTAGTCGAATAAACGATTGGGCTTATCCTCATCTTCAAGAAATTTCACATTCACTGTTAACTCTTTATCGGCCAGTTGCAACAACAGCAGAAATTGGGTTTACTCAGAAATGGATATAATAATTTTGATGAAAGGTTTGGGGTTATGTGTTTTTATAGTACTAAAACAATTGAACATATCTTCATCTTCAAGGAAATTTGCACTCATTACTAACCCATCAGCTGCCGGTTGAAAATTATGACAAAATTTAGGTTTACTAGGAAATGAATTGACGATTTTAATAAAAACTTAGGTTTAAGTGTGTTTTGAGATGCCATATCTATCAGACTTTACCTCATTTTCACAAAAATTAGCATTCAATGTTAACTCCTTTCTGTCCATTGCAAAATTGCATATGGCAGAAACTTGGTTTTCTCAGAAACAACATAGGAATTTAGTTTTTTTTTTTTTTTAATGAGAAACTTATCTGACATATCCCTGTATCCCTGTCTTGAGGAAAGTTAGCGTTCATTGCTGTGTTAACTCTCACTTCACCATAGCAAAATATGACTGGAGGTTTTCTTGGAAATTGTGTGAACGATTTTGGTAATTATTTAAGGTTTAGGGGATTTTTTATGTGACAATTCAAACTGAATTTTTTTCATCTTCAGGAAAATTAACGTTTGCAGTTAGCCTTCACTCTGCCTGTTGCAAAATTACAACAGAAAGTTTGTAGGAAAAGACGAATGGTTTTGATAAAAACTAGCTTTAAGGGTTTTTGAGATGAGAAATCAGTTTTATTTTTCCTCCTCTTCGTAGTGTTGACTGTTAACCTAAGTAAGGTGGCCCAACACCAACCTTCCCAGATACTATGTATATCCATTTGGTCCATTCCAAAATATGACAGAGACGTGGTTTTCTTAGAAATTGTTTGAAGGATTTTGATAAATATTCAGATATAGGGAATATTTGAGCTTACAATTAAATTGTCAGCACAAAAATCTGACATTCTCTGTAGAACATTTCGCATTTACCTTTTTTTTTTTTTTTTTTAAACTTAAATGACTTTGAAAAATATTTAGAGTTAGTGTGTTTTTGACATGACATTTCGAACTAAAATAACCCTCAACTGTATTTTAGAGTTCTTTGGTAATCTGCACACCACCTAGAAGAAATGTGGCATAAACTTTTTCTTGTAAATCACAGAACAATTTTGAAAAAAAAAAATTAGACTTTTTTTATAGATGAAAAACGGTCTCACTTACCTTATTTTTCATAAAAATTAGCTGTCACAACCCTAGAATAATGTATAGTTGAAATCTTATCTTCTAGGAAACTGCTTGAATGATTTTGATAGGAAATTATAGTTAGTGATTTCATATGATGATTCGATTTTAATTTTTCTTATTTCCAGAAAAATTAGCATTCAGTGGTGTTGTATCTTGTGTGTTGGGGTCCACAAATAATGAATACGTAATTAATACACACATTTAATCATGATAAACTACACAAATAAGCATTATATACAGGAACACTTAAAGTTACCGTACGCTAGTACGTCAGAAGGCAACAACAACTAACATAGAGTTTATACGTAGAGTTCGCATTGCACAACACAGAAACAGTGACCTCGTGCGGTCAGGCACAATCGGAACATGGAACAAAGTCTAATACATGACACTCCTTCCCCCTAGGAATAAACTATATAGTCAGTCAAATGTTTTGGCGAGGATCGGGAGCGTTCAGAACGCCTTAGAACAGGAAAGTTCATCTCCTCGGCCACTGGACATACAGGAGAAGGCTTGGTTGGAGAATCTTGTTGAACCGGAACATCTTCCGGAGATGGCGAAGATGGAATCACAGGAGGCTGAGTTGATGTTTCCGCATCTTGTGACCGGCTGCGAACTTGATCAACATGACGTTTTTGGATTATTCCGTCTGCTAAATTTTGGGTCTTATAGGAGACTGGTCCTGTTGGCTCTATAACTCTAGCAGGAATCCACGCAGGACCTGAACTGTAATTACGAATGTACACTGGATCGTTCTCTTGAAACTGACGTAGGCGTTTATTTTTGTTTTCCTCAGCTAGCTGTTCTTTTTTGAATTTCATAACTCTTTATTCAGATCAGGATGTAACCTATCCAAGAGTGACGTCAAACGTCTATTCATCAATAGTTCAGCAGGTGATTTACCGGTAGTAGTGCATGGCAAAATATGCTGTGAAAATAGGAATCTAGCTAGCCGGGTTTTCCAATTGCCTTGAATTATGTGCTTTAAAGCCTGCTTGGTTGTAGCTACCATTCTTTCCGCCTGGCCATTGGATGAAGGATGATAGGGAGCTACGAAAATTTGACGAATCTGGTTTTTTGCTAAAAAATGTTGAAATTCAGCAGATTTAAATGTAGGGCCATTATCAGAAGCTATTGAATCCTTAAGTCCATGAGTAGCAAAAATAGATCGAAGGTTATCAATGGCGGCTGTAGCTGACATGGAGGAAGCTAGTATAACCTCCAGCCACTTGGAATGAGAATCTACCACAATGAAGAATATTTTCCCTTGAAATGGACCAGCGAAATCTATATGAAGGCGTGACCATGGCTTTTCTGTCCATTTCCAAGGATGTATGGGAGCCTTGTTTGGTGCTCTTTCATTCTCCTGGCACAGACTGTAAGTTTTTACTGTATTTTCAATGGCGCTGTCCATATTAGGCCACCACACATAGCTGTGTGCAAGACCTTTCATTCTCACGATGCCGAGATGTCCATTATGAAGGAGGATGAGTACCTCTTTTTGGAGGGCTGAAGGTATAATTACCCTGCTACCCCACAGGACACAATCTTTATGAACACTCAAAGCATCCCTACGTCTGAAATAAGGTTTGAAATTTTCATCAGTCAGTTTTGAAGGCCATCCGTTTAAAACCATTAGTGAAATTCTAGATAGCACAGGATCTTTTCTTGTCACTTCCGATATCAAACTAGCACTCAATTGATTAAGCGGAGCATTTTCCAACAACAGAATGTCTGCCGGTTCCAGCGAGTTGGCTTCCGGAGAATGCAAAGGTAAGCGACTCAGAGCATCAGCGTTACTAATGTCCTTACCCTTCCTATACTCTAACTTATAATTGTAAGAGGATAACAATAAACTCCACCTAATAACACGGGGTGACATCTTTTGGGGTAATGGTTTCTCAGGATTAAACAGTCCCAAAAGAGGTTTATGGTCAGTTATGATTTTGAATTCTCGCCCCTCGAGATATTGATTAAATTTCTTTACCGCTGAAATAATAGCCAGAGCTTTGCGGTCAGTCTGACTGTAACAGGGTTGCCAACTGCTCCGATTTCTGCGGAGTTTCTCCGAAAAAATTTAAAAACTCCGCAATTCCGCAAAGTAATGTTTATGCTCCGCAAATTCAGTCTTGACCACCTAACTAAATATTTTTTATTAAATACATAAAACTGAATAGTGGCAGACACTGAAAAAAAAAATAACTATTTTTCTTTTTTCTTTCTTTTTTTTTTGAAGAACCACACGCTTCACTGTACAATACTCATAAATAAATAGTAAAGAAAAAAAAAGAAAGAAAGAAAACATTCTAGTGCTAGGCATTGCGTAATCGAAATATTGCTGACTCAGAATGGGAACAAGTATTTGTTTACATTAGCTAAGAGAGTGTTTAATTAAAACCACAAGCTGAAAGGGGGGAAGAAAGAAACCGAATGCTATGATTATGCGGTGTTTTGATTTTCATTTAAACTATATCAATGTTTCAGTTATCTTAATGCTTAATAGGTCTTTAAAAAAATTGTTTATTTTAATTATTTATCGATAAAAATAATGGATTCAAAGCTACTGAACTTTAAGGCCGATTGACAACGCTTTATTTAAGATTTATTTGAAATAATTATGCATTTATTTTATCATTCACTTAAAGCATTAATGATTTATTATTATATCTTCATTTGTATCTGGGGGGGGGGGAATAAGTAAACAAATTATGACCAATAACCTGCAAAATTCTAAAGTTTACAAAACATATGGTCCCAAGCTATGCAGATTAGAGGGTGTTGACTCAGAGATGAGATCATTTACACATTTATATGAATATCGGAGATTTCGTTTTTAGATTTTTATGTGATAGTATAATAATTATTTTGACATTCATGAAAATTGTTGGAAATTAAATTTTTCTTCCCCTTCTTGCTTTCTTTTTTTTTTTTTTTATGTAACTGAATAATCTACTTTCATATATGTCTTTATTTATGTATGGAAAATATGCCATTATGCAAAAAACAAATTACTTTTTGGTTTTAAGCTTATATTCAGACTTAATCGCATTTCCCATTCTTATCTCTCTTCACTGTTTTGCTAAATATATTTGATTATCAATAAATATTTCTTAATTTCATATTATTGTTGTTAATTTATGTTTGTTAGTGGTTTCTTTCTTTCTTTTTTTTTTTTTTTTTTTTTTAATATATTTTTAAAATTGCTCCTCAAAGTAGCCAAAATGCTCCTTAAATTTCTCTGAATACTCCTCAAACTGTTTTTGAAAAGTTGGCAACCCTGCTGTAATTCCTCTCGGGCTTCGTTAACGTTCTGGAATAATATGCTATCGGCGATTCAGTGCCATTAGGTAATACATGACTCAAGACGGCTCCAACTCCATAGGAGGAGGCATCACATGTTAAAACTACAGGAAGCCTTTCATCGAAGTGTGCCAAAATTACGTCTTTCTTAAGCAATTCCTTAGCGGCCCTATACGCTCTATCATGGTTGGCCGTCCAACGCCAAACTCTGTCGTTTCGAAGCAACTGGTGCAAAGGCTCCAAAACATCTGAGCGGTTTTTCAGAAAGCAACCGTAGAAATTTAACATTCCAAGAAAAGCTTGAAGTTCAGTTTTATCCTTTGGGCTAGGGGCTTCATGAATGGCTTTAATTTTATCGAAACTAGGCTGAATGCCCTTTTTATTTACTCGGAAACCTAACAATTCAATTTCTGGCACCGCGAACTGACATTTTTCCCGTTTAAGCTGAATCCCGAATTTTTTTAAGCGTTCTAGCACTTGTTTTAATTTTTCATTATGATCCTGAGTATTTTTCCCTTGAATGAAAATGTCATCTAAGTACGGCTGGACGCCCTCGATGCCTGCTAAGACCTCTTCCATTCGCTTTTGGAAAATAGCGACGGCTACTGAAACGCCAAATTTGAGTCTATTAACTTTGAAAAGTCCCTTAATCATGTTTAAAGTAAGAATTTTAGAACTCGGCTCATCAACCGGAAGTTGCAGATAAGCCTCAGAAAGATCCAATTTAGCAAAAATGGTACTGCCAGTCATCGTAGTCAAAACTTCATTAACCGTAGGTAAGGGATATGTAAACGGTTTAACTGCTTGATTCACCGTACTACGGTAGTCGCCGCATAAACGAATTTTGCCATTTTTTTTTACTACTGGTACTACGGGTGTAGCCCAGTCAGAATAAGCAACAGGTTCTAGAATACCCTTCCTAACCATATTCTCTATTTCCTCCGTCACCTTACTGCGTAATGCTAGCGGAACATTCCTAGCCGTAAGAAATTTAGGAGTACTATTTTCATCTATTTTTATTGACACGGGTGGACCCGAAAATTTCCCTAGAGTCTCATTAAAAATCTCCCGAAATTCTAATAAAATGGACTCGAGAGGTTGAACACAAATGGTATTGACAGAAGAATTATCTGTGCTTAACTTAATACCCAACGCATCAAACCAACTTCTACCTACCAATGATTTACCCTTACCCCCAATAACTAATAAAGGCAAAATAACATCATAAGATTTATAAGAAACATTTACATCATAATAACCATGAACATCTAATTTTTCAGAGTTCCATGTTTGGAGACACTGATCAGAGATACGTTTTAAACTAGGGGGATTAATGGGCCACAATTTAACAAAAGTATCCGAACTAATTACAGAATGTAGGGACCCGGAATCTATTTCCATCTTATGTTTAATTCCATTTAAATTAATTAACACATCATGGGGTGGATAATTAAGCACTGTACTAACTGAATTTATAGTATTAATATAAGAATTCATAAATATCTGACTTACCTGTGTCAATATTTTGAAGTTTCGAATTATTTTTACCCCCAAATTTCTGGAATTTTTTAGAATTGCACATTTTTTGTATGTGCCCCACCTTCTTACAAAAAAGACAGACAGCTTTAAGAAATTTACATTCACCAAAGGGGTGATAATTCGCACACCGCTGACATGGCTTCTTGCCCTGAGGCATACCCTTTGCATTGTTATCCGGGACTCTCTCAGGAACTTTTTTCTTCATTTTTAGAAAGTGGACACCATTGGACCCTCGAATTTCTATGGTTTGTTTAGCTGCTGCTTTACCTGCTAAAGCTACATCCATAGCTGAAGTGAGAGTTAACTGTGTATCGGACAGAAGCTTCCTTTGTATATCTTCATCTTGAATCCCACATACCAGGAGATCTCGTAGCATTGAATTTAACTGCGTACCGAAATTGCAGTTTTCCGACAGTTTCCTAAGCTCCGCCACAAATTCTGCAATAGATTCATTCGGGCGTTGATCTCGTTTATTAAATTTGAAACAAGATAGTATTTCCGACGGTTTTGGCGAAAAGTGGTCGTCTAGAATTTTTAACAGATTGGCAAAGTCAGTTTCATTTGGAGAAGCTGGTGTACATAAAGATCTTATTAAAGAATACAGTGTAGGACCCGCAACACTCAGAAATATTGCTCGCTTTTTAACATCATCAGTAATGCCATTGGCAGCAAAATAAACTAGTTGGCATAGGTGGACTCTGCTCAGTTCCCCATCATATTTATGTTCTCAGAAATTTCTAGTGCGAGACATATTACTAGTGGATCTGCAGATCAGGAGCCTCAACGTCCTATTTGCATCAGACATTATTCAATAGGTCATTTTTATTTATTCCTTATTATATAATAGTATATATTGATTCGATCGACTTATTACCAAAATCAAATAAATTCCTGAGGGGGGCGGCAGCCCCCCTCAACCCCCCGTTGTATCTCTCTTTGTATACCTATTTGTATATGATATAAAGTGTTACGAAATTGTAAATAATTGCATTTATTTTTGTATAAATTCTTTCAAAGAGGTTTAGTAAGTTGATAAAATGCTAATTTTGTGCCTTTATAGTCGTTTTAGCGTTAAAATAGCCAAATTTTCCTTAAAAAACGCATTAAAAAGCTCCTATAAGGGAAGAAATAAATTTGGCGACTATTTCCTTCCTTGGCGATTTTTTGGCGATCTTGGCGAGAAAATCCTTATTAGGGATATACCAAATATGGAAGCTCTAATCTCATTGGCTGATGTGATACGAGAATTTTCCAGAACAGTCTGTTTTCGATAGAAAAGTATAAAAGGAGCATTTTTTTCGCCAAGGCGGTCAGTCTCAGATCTATATCAGTTTCGTCAAATGCTTGCTCAATGGGCTCATGAATATGTGTACCAAATTGCAAGTCAATAGCGTTATTTTGGGGGACCCTATCGCGGTACATACAAATTCTTCCCATAGGCCGTAATGGTAAAAAAACTTTGGCGTGTCCCTGTACACGAACTTACAAATGGAATGCACACCGAAAACTATACAGCTAATTTCATGGGCATCATGAACATGTGTACAAAATTTCAAGTCAATAGCGTGTTTTTTGCGGCCGCTATCGCATGACAGACAGACAGACGGAATCCAAAATCCTTTTGAGTCTCAACAGAGGGCCTCCATTCACATTTCGGCAAAAATTCGAAGTCAATAGCTTGATTTTTGCGGTGACTATCGCGGTACATACAGATTCTTCCCATAGGCCGTAATCATAAAAAATCTTTGGCGTGTCCCTGTACACGAACTACAAATGGAATACACACCTAAAACTATACAGCTGATTCCTTTGGGCTCATGAACACGTGTACCAAATTGCAAGTCAATAGCGTGATTTTTGTGGCCGCTATCGTGATACATATAAATTTCTCCCATAGGCCGTAATGATGAGAAAAACTTTGGCGTGTCCCTGTATACGAACTACAAATGGAATACATACCAAAAACTATACAGCTGATTTCGTGGGGCTCATGAACACGTGTACCAAATTTCAAGTAAATAGCGCTTTTTTGGCGGCCGCTATCGCGCGACAGACAGACAGACACAGCCCAAAACCGTTTTGAGTCTCAACAGAGGGCCTCCACTGACGTTTCGGCAATAATGTTAAAAGAAATGAATTTGACCAAAGCTTCATACAGTGACAGAATGAAATCCCCGCCTAATAGGCTATCCACCGTTCATTTCGATATATTTATCTTATTCTAATCTATTAATTTATTTTATCTGGGTCAATTTCGTTGTTTAGTTTTCATGCTACTATTTCCAATGCAATAATCCTCTAATTCATATTTATATGAAAAATTTACAATTTCGCTATGTTGATAAAATCGTAAATTACAAATAATTTACGAAATTTTCCTATTAGAATATTTGTATTCAATCATGTTCAAACAAATATCATAAACGTAATTTTGAAGTTGTCTAACGCATTTAGGATCCTCAAAATGGAAGTTTATGCTCAATTTTGCTTTATTCTGACATGTTAAATAAATCGTAAATTCCAAATAACTTACGAATTTTTTTAAATTGGAAAAATCATAGTCTATGATATTCATGCCAGTATTCTAAATATTATTTCGAAAGTGGTTTGACATCTTTACGATGAAAATATCCCTCAAGATTGACGTTTATGTGAAATTTTGCTCTATTCAGCCATGTTAAGAAATTCGTAAATTTCCAATAACTTACGAAATCTTTATATTGGAAAATTCATAGTCATTAATATTCATGCCAGTGTCCTAAATAATGTTTCAAAAGTAATCTGACATCTTTACGATGAAAATATCTCTCAAAATGGACGTTTATGTGAAATTTTCCTCTATACTGCCATGTTAAGAAATTCGTAAATTTCCAGTAACTTGCGAAATTTTCAAAGTAGCCTATTTATAGTTACTGATGTTCATTCCGGCATCAAAACTGATATTTTAAAACTGGTCTGACATTTTTACAGTAAAAAGTTTTCATTTAATACACGTTAATGTGATTTTTTGTCCTATTCTCCCATGTTAAGAAAATCGTAAATTTCGAATAACTTACGAAGTTTTTAAAATCGAATGTTGCAAATGAATAGGGTTCTTGCCAGTGTCGAAAGTAATATTTTAAAACTGGTCTGACCTCTCTGCGACAATTTGTTCTTGAGATATCGTGTACACAGACTAACAAACTAACGGACTGACCCACTAACAGACTAACACACTAACAGACTAACAGACTAACAGACACCCTACAGACAGACACCATAGAAATTTTGTCATTTTCGGATTCCTCACACCTGAAAACGTGTAGAAAAGTCAAAAAACCGAGGTCGAAATTTTTCACGATTACCTAAGTTCCCCATACCTATAGTATGATGGGGAACTAAAATCCAGACGTTCTTTGTATTCAATCCATACAGATTTTCCGATAATGAATTCCTCAACTTTACCTAGAGACATTTCGAACAAAGGAATCGTAACTGTAATGCGTAGAAGAAGAAAATTAATAAATATGTCCAATTGTACTCGTCGCCAGTGTTGTATCTTGAGTGTTGGGGTCCACAAATAATGAATACGTAATTAATACACACATTTAATCACAATAAACTACACAAATAAGCAGCATATACAGGAACACTTAAAGTTACCGTACGCTAGTACGTCAGAAGACAACAACAACTAACATAGACAAGGGCGTAGCAATTCAAAAATCATGGGAGGGGCTCAAAAAACTTCATTTTAAAAATGACTCAAAATTAACAGGGTGGCTAGCATTTAAACCTTTTCAAATTCCCTGACTTTTCCCTGACTATTTTTCGAGATTTTCCTCCATTTTTCCCTGACTCTCACTGTTTATTTTCGATGAAAACTTCACGACATTAGCAAAAGATTTAGCGATTTAAAATATTAATAATTTAATGATTTAATATAGCTATTTTCACAAAATTTGATAAAATTCCTTGACTTTAAAGGAAATTCCCTGAGTTTTCCAGATTTTCTAAATTCCCTGAATTTTCCCTGATTCTTGGATTTTCCCTGACTGCTAGGCACCCTGATTAACCTTAATAAAATCAATAATTAGATGTTAATTAACATTCACTAATTATTAGTATTTTAATTATAAAATATTATCAGTTATGAGCATTTATAACACATTAATTTTGGTTTTAATTTGGTGATTCTTTTATTACGCATTAAAAGGAAATTTTGTAATAATGAATAGGGGGGGCTTTGAGCCCCCTGAGCCCCTCCCTTTCCTACGCCCCTGAACATAGTTTATATGTAGAGTTCGCATTGCACAACACAGAAACAGCGACCTTGTGCGGTCAGGCACGATAGGAACATGGAACAAAGTCTAATACATGACAAGTGGTAACTCGCGCTGTGCCCTGGGCAAACAAATAATGAATATAATTATCTTTAAACAAATCACTGTATCTACACAATGAATGATTTTTACAATGAGACCATATGGACTCGGTCATCCAATTGCTAAAATAAATAAAAAGAGAGAATGCAAGATGGTGGTTATGAGGTGGGCATTTTCTCTCTCATCTTTTTTAACGTATGTTCAAAAATTAGTTAAGCATTTTATGTATAACAAATTTTGTTACATAAAAAATCTTAATTTGTGTATCATCGTTACAGTTATTTTGTCTATTAAGTTTAGCAGGGGTGAAACTTTTCCGGGGTACTCCCGGAAATCCGGATTTTTTAACTAAACGAATCCCGGAATTTCGGATTTTTGGAAATATTGAAACCAATAGAAAAGTGCACATTCATAACCAAGCTTGAAAAATAATAATAATAATAATAATGTTGCTGAAATCGTCTTTTATATTCAAACAACTTTTTATTTGACGGCGATAAACGCAAATTCTCGGAAAGTAAGCTCCTTTTCCCTCCCCTCTTACAAATATCCTCTCTCGTGGAGTGGAGAGCGTTCATTTTGTAAACAGCGCACTTCTCTCTTCCTCCGCCCCATCGGATGTGTGCACACGCATTCAAGAGCTCTTTCTCTCTTCGCCTCTGAGAGCGATGCAAATACTGCTGCTTGCCGCAGTTGTTTTATTGTGTGTAAATAAAATTCTATTTTTCTAAAGGAGTCGTATTAATTTATGAAGTTGGATGATTCTTCATTATTTAATTTAACCTCACGCAACCTATATATCTAATCACCAAACTCTCTCCGTCAGCTTCAGCTTTGTGTTTCCCATTCCGGAAGAGAAAATAGACCTTCCCACTTCCCGGTAACTACAATGCATTCACAACCGCGCTTGTTTAACTCCGCCTTCACAAGAAACGAGAAGTCGGATTAGATTCAGCGATTTCACTTCAGTTAGAAAGCAGTCGCAAAATTAATGAATCACGCGAAACTAGAGAATGAAATCACCCTCTCCTCACTTGGCTTTTCCATTCAAAAAAGCACGTTGCAATGCGCAATAAATACCGAGCGCCGATTAAAAACCTCCCGTGATTAAAGAAGAGAAAGTTAATCCTTCATTTCCTCCCCCTCCTGTCCTAAAGCGGCTGTCGCCTGCCGCAGCCGTGAAAGCCCGACTTTGGAATGAGCAGGGAGAAAACCACTGCTCTTATCAGTAGCGTTCGCTTCCTGCTGCCCAGACGATGATCGGCGTTCGCTAATGTCTAATGTATTGCACAAATAGAAAACAAAAATGAATAGTAGCCATACGATTTTTCCGTGATCGCTGTTTGCAGAAAATTTTCCGTGAGCTTAGTAAATTTTTCCGTGATTGCCGTCTGCGGAAATGGGGGGGACATAACCCCCCCCCCCACATTAATTTTCCGGGTTTTTGAGTTGAGGTCAGTTTCACCCCTGGTTTAGTTATTAATATATTTAATGTTAGTCTATTAAAGCTATAAATTTCCAATTTTAGTCTGTAAAGTCTATATATTTGAGGTAAAAACTTGTTGTGAGGCCTGCAATAACTAATCTTCAACATAAGATTAATTATTATTATATTCAATTAGGCATTAAAAATCTATAAAATATTAATAAGAATGATATACATCATAATGTTCTTAAAGAATATGCAAGAATAACAATAGATAAATACAATACGCGCATTATCATTTACTTTCAAATTTTTATCATTATTTTGATAAATCTTAAATGTTTATAAACAAACATTTGTAAGTTGAAAGACTGTTTCAATACACCATAAATTTTTATCAAGAGTAATTTCTCATAACTTAAGCTTAACAGTAACTGCTATGATAAAAATCTGAATATACACATAGAAATAAACCAGAAATGCATATCAGCAGGCATTTTTAGAAAAGTAAATGTAAGATGTGATTTCCAAAAATCTTTTGTTTTCATATCTCATTTAAAAGTTAACTATTATATTTTAATTCATTGAAACTTTTGCTGCAAATTAAATCGCTGACTGTATTTCAAAGTTTTTCTAAATGTTTCCTCAAAAAGTAATTAATCTTAAAACTTTGGCTTTGATTACTATTTATTAATCTGTTATTAAAATTTCAAATGTTTAATGTGGGGAATGGTTGTTAGAAAAGAAGCTGGTTTACATGTCAGGAAAAAACTTTTTGTTTAGGAAGTTGTAAAAAGAAAGAAGAATATATGTGTACATATTTGCCTGTGCTTCTCAAGAACTTTCATTATCCATAATTCCATTCTTAAATACTTGTTAGATTTTAAAATATAGTTTCGGTCTTTCACGCCATTCTTTTCATAGCAGAAGAAAGATTTTTTTTTTTTTAATCATTTTTTAGCTGTAATCAATAAATAAAAATTTAATTTCTACACCCTTGGCAGTCTGGCATAAAATTAAAAGTATAAAATATTACACAAATCTATTATGGCAATTTAATGACCAAAAATAGCAATTTACAAAAAATCATAATGGTAATAATTTGTAAAATTTATAATTGATTTAGGGGTTTTTTGACATATTAATCTTTTATATTTATATATATTAAATCTCTCATTTAATAATTGGTTTTCTATTTAATTTGTTTGTTATGAATTTATTCTTTCACACAACTTATATATTATGAAGTCTCAATAAATCTGGTTTAGTTTATTTAATGTAACCAGACTTTATTGCTAATTAAATCAAAACTAGGACGGTAAAAATATATATTTGGTTTATCCCAAGTATTTAGCTAATATTAAATAGATTAGGAATGTTTTTAAAGTAAGATGTATTATTATTGAAGTATATCTAACATAATAATAATAATAATAAAATATTTCAGGAAAAAGCTGGTCCTTGGGATTTACTTAATTCTTGTAAAACTGAGTTGATTGAAAAGCCATGTCCTCCTTGTAAAAAGCCTGTTCCTGTCAAGTGTTTTGGAGGCCATGAAGTGAGTGTATTATTTAAGTTTTTAAACTATATTACATAATCAGATTTTTGTTATCTCATGCAAAGAAAAAAAAAAAAAAAATATGGTTTGCCAAAAGCCACATCCTACTCCTTGTAACTTGGTAATGCATCAGAATTTCTGAAAATTGTAAAACACACGTTTAATCAATTTAAAGGGGGTTTTGCTTAACAAAAATATTGTGTCTGGGAGGAAACAAGAAGGGGGGGGGGGGTGTCTATGGAGGCAAACTTTAAAATTTCAAATGAAAAGGGAGTTTCTTTTAATAGCTCAATGTAGATGTCTTTTTAAGACAGACATTTTGGCAAAAAAAATGTTGTGTCCTATTATGTTGTTTTAGAAAGTTATGTTGGTTCATAGTTCTTACTTTCTTCTTACTGAATCTTGAGAAAAACCTTAGAAATTCTGAAAACTGTAAAAAGCACTTAGTCTGTTTGAGGGAGATATTTGGTTTAAAAAAAATGGAGCTTGAGGAATATAGGGACATTCGGGGTGGAGTGGGGGGGGGGGGTGACAACTTTGAAATTTCAGACAAGATGTTCTTGGTCACTTGTTAAAAATTTCTTCTTGAAACAAGCTTTTTTTTTTTTTTTTTTTTTTTTTTTTTTTTAAGAATTTTTTAAAGGAGGTTATATTTCATTAAGCTATTTCACAACCATAGTGCTGACTCTAGAACAAAAGGGCCGCTGGGGGGAGCTTGATAAAAGGGCACTTTTGTAATCTCAAAAGGCGCACTATAATATTCTCGCTAAGGCAAAAAGGGCACTATAAAATTTTCATAAAGAAGGTCCTTTAATAACGTGTACATAAAAGATACTATAATATACTCAAGAAATGCATTATCTATATTATTAAAATATTATACTAAAAAGTGATGTTATTTTCAAAAACATACTCTTGTGTCTTATTCAAAAAACAAACTGTGAATTAGTTTTGAGTTTGTTTTAAGAATAGCCTTTGTATGCACAAACCATACCAAATAATAATGTTTATCAATATTTTCTATCTGTAGTTGGAATGTTTGTGAATTCTTATTCATGAAGTAATGTGATAATAAAAAAATCATATGTACATATCATAAAAGCAGAATGTATGTATCAAAACCCGAATAAATACTACGTCAGAAATGGCAAAGAAAAATATTTGAGATGCATACAGCTGTTTCAGTCGCATTAAGCATACCGTCTTCAGTGCAAAAAGAATTCTGAATCTGGAGAAGTGCTCGTATATATAGGAGAGGAACCAAATTTAGTTCAACTAATAGGATTACGGTAAAGGTGGGGAGTGTGGCCAATAGGAAATTAGGAATGTTAGCTGTGTAAACAGTAGAAAAATTAAGAAAATGTGGACTGAATGTAAAATTGCCAACAATCAGACAAATAGGGAACAGCGAAATCACAATTTACAAGGTTTTTAAAATTTTTATAAATATGAAAAGCATCAAAGAAATATAGTTCATGAATGGATTTAGGTCTGCAAATTATTTTAGCTGAATTGAATTTAAAATTATGATTTTGCTCCCAGCAATGTTTAGAAATAGCCGATTTATTGGTTTCTTGTTTGCGGATGTAATTCATATGTTCTTTTCGACAAAATTTAAGACTGCATTTAGTTTGGCCAATATACGATAAACCACACTGACAGGAAATACTATAAATGCCCCAAGAATTATGCATATCAATGGGATCTTTCAACTGAGAAAAAGTGAGTTTATTGGAAGGCGAAAATATTATTTTAAAATCATATTGTTGATACTTTGACACAAAAAAAATCATATTTTTTTTTTATGTATCAGGAACAAAACTTGTTTCAACTAAAGATATCAATTATAATTAAAAAGATTTTCTACAATCATATTATTAAAATCTTATATATGATATAGTAAAAGGATTTCAGAAATTTAATAACTTACCGTAGTAAACTTAAATATATAATATGAAGAAAACATGAAAATTAAAATACAAAAGCAAAATAGATATGACTATATCATAGAGTGTAAGAACACAAAACCCACAGATTTTTATGAGAAGCAATTTTGGAAAATTTGTATATTTTTTAATGAAATATACCACTTACAAAATGTTGACCCGCCCCCCGTCACACACACACACACACACAAAAAAAAGAATACTACTTTTTTTTTTTTAACAGCAGCAATATATTCTCAAGGTATAAATAAATAAATTAAAAACCTTAATTTTATTTAGAACCTAAATCTCTACTCTCAGAGCTGGAAGACTCAAGGTGCCGGGTTTGATTCCATGTCGGGTTCTTTTGAGTTTCTCATGATTTTCACCAAAAATTGCATTGATAGTCAGTCAGAGTAGTCAGTCACCCTAGAGTAGTCAGTAAGCCTTAACCCACACAAACAAATAATTATGTAACATCCAAAATATTCAAACATTTATATTGGTAGTGTGTATTCTCCTTTTACTATGTGTTTTCCATATATGCTTTTTTTTATAACTGAAAAAATTGTTAATGTAAATTAATCTAAATCATACATTATATTAATAAATATCGTGTAGTAAAAATGTTAGGAGTGTGCATGGTGTATAAAATATATTTATTAATTGAGGGATGATTTTCTGCCACCAGTATTTACATACAGAAATTTTTACCACATTTTTACAATTATTTTTGTGATTTTATAGCCGAGATGCCAAGTATTACGATTTGTCCGTAATTATTACAGATTTACGGCAATAATTACGGCATTACGGACAACGTATAAAAATTACGGATTATACGCTTACATTAAAAACATTATTATTTACCTTACATAAGTCCTAAATACCTTCGCAATACGTATTTCAAGTGCCAGCGCACTCATCCTCAGGCGAACTGTGACATCTCGTTCCACTGTTGTCATCGGGTATCGTCGGCGTTGGTTCTTCATTTCTTTTCGTCTTGGTTGATTGCTTGATTAAGTGGTTCCATTCTTTAGGGATTCGTGCATGTTCGCGGTCATTTACTGCTATGGGGTTAGTAATGATTTCTATTCAAGGATTATATTTCATGGGAATAGAAATCATTACTAACCCCATAGCAGTAAATGACCGCGAACATGCACGAATCCCTAAAGAATGGAACCACTTAATCAAGCAATCAACCAAGACGAAAAGAAATGAAGAACCAACGCCGACGATACCCGATGACAACAGTGGAACGAGATGTCACAGTTCGCCTGAGGATGAGTGCGCTGGCACTTGAAATACGTATTGCGAAGGTATTTAGGACTTATGTAAGGTAAATAATAATGTTTTTAATGTAAGTTTTCGTCCTATTAAGAAAGTAATTAAGATTATACGCTTTTTAAAAAGTCGCGGATATCATTCGTTAAAAAAAGAAACCCCACTAACGATCGATGATCAAACGCACAACAGAAACATTCAGATTCCTAATCTTTTTCCATCCACAACATAAATGTCAATATTCATTTTAAACTTGCTTTATAAGATTGTAGAAACTATAAAGAAATAGAGCTATACAATATTCCTGCTGATGTAATTACGAGGGGGCCAAAATTAGCCAATTACAACCATACATACGCGTTTTATAGGGAAAGTGTCGAAATAATTAATGTTAAAGTTGCCATAAATGACCACGAATCTGCCAAAATAGATCAACAGTGGCACTACCTACTGGAAGAACAGGATGAAGCTATAAATAGCCAAGGCCCACACCAAGATTTTGCATTTGAAAAAGGGGGAGGATCCTCCCATGAAAAGCTTCTTGCAGAAGATGTTGAAGCCTAAGTAAGGTATTTTTTAATATATTTTTTAATTTTTTGCTTTGCCAGTTTTTGTGCCTATTGTTACTATTATCATTTTACAGCAGTTTCAATTTCAGATACTAAAATACATTGCATTCATTTCTTCTACATAAAGTTTTCTCTCCTAGGTTATGAAACTTTTCTGTTATGAAGCTAATTCCAGATCATGTGGAAGATCCTGTGGACGTATATTAAAATGTGGAAACCATGTTTGTCAAATGGAATGTCATGAAGTTAGCAATGATATTGGTGATAATACGGTAAGAATTTTTAGATTTATATTTCTGTGGAATTTATTTTTAACTTTCCTAAATAAAATTATTTTTCAGTTATATATATTTTTTACTCTCATTGTCAGTCTCACTCTGTTTTAGAATAACATTAAAAAGTGCTTTTAAAAAATATTCATTATCAATTTTCTAAGCCATTAAAAAAAAAAAAATTACGATTTTGAAAAGCAAGATGTAAACAAAATAAATTTTTTGTGACATACTGTACTAAAACATTCATTATTGCTGATTTTATGCTAAATCTTTTGTCATTGCAATGTAGCTAGCTTTGTTATGGTCGTGGTCTTGCTAGCTACATTGGAATGACAAAAAGAAAAATTAAAGATAAAATAAATGAACACCTCAGCGACCTTAAATTTAACAAACCATCCACAGCATTTTCTAGACATAACATCACTAATCCTATCGACATTAACTCTATTAACTTTCAAAAAATTTCAACCTTCAATTCGCACAAGTACGCACTGAAAAGAGAAGCCATAGAAATCCTATCTACGCAAAACGCAGTTAACGACATCGAGCACAGCTTAATTCCACCTGAATGGAAACCGACCCTAAAAAAATGAAGAGAACTGAAGAAAAGATGAGCAGCGAAATTATAAAAGAAGAAGGAGCCACCGACGATCTTTGTTTATGTCATCGGGTTTTGAAGATGGCCTCGGATGAAGGCTGAAATATATCAACCAACTCTTAAGGATTATAACTTTATGATTTTAATGAAGTTACTTAAACATATATAAATATTAAATAAAATACCTTATAATTCAACTTCGTGCGTTGCAGAAGAGCTCTTTTCGGACGGGGGGGGGGCCCCTTCCGTCTTCAGTGCTGTCTGCACTTCGCGGCTGGCAGTCGTAGGTCTGATGTTATTCCTTAAGTAGGTGCCGCCATATTTCTCCTATCTCCGCCGACTCGTGGTCACTATGATGCGCGATCTCGATGCTTTCACGGATGTACGCGTAGGTTGAGTTGTTATAGTTTGCTATTTTTTCTACATTTTCAAAGTCGATTTCCATGTTATCTTCAAAATATTTTCTGGCAAGCGTGGTGGTGCAACGATTAAATTTAATGTCGTTTTTATGTTCTTTTATCCTGGTCCTAATCTTTCTTTTAGTGACTCCTATATATTTAAATTCTTTATTTTCTTTATGATATGGGCGTGATATGGGCGTCCCATGGGGTCCCCCATATCAGGCATAGTTGCAGAATATAAATTAAGACTTATGGAAAATCAAATCACCAAACAACTAGGAAATAAAATTAAATTCTGGGTCCGCTATGTAGACGACGTGTTTACCGTCATTAAAGATAATTACAATAGCAACGAAATCCTAAACCAATTAAACCAACTAGACAACAATATCAAATTCACGGTTGAACACGAAAATAATGGGGAAATCAACTACCTAGACGTCAAAATCATCAAAGATAATAATAAATTCAAAACCACAGTATACCGAAAACCTACCGCAAGCAATGAAATCATTAGTAACAAAAGCAAAACCCCCTACAGATACAAAATTAATACCATACGTAGCTATATTAATCGCGCCATCCTAATTTGCTCAGATGAAAAAGAATTAAGAAAAGAATTAAAATTTATCAATAAATTAATAATCGATGCAGGCTACCCCAAAACATTAGTCAACCACTTATACAGAAAACGAGTAAAACAATTAAACAATATTCCAGATGCCCAAAAAACCTCCAAAAAATACACCTTTTCCATTCCCTACAATCAAGGCACATCAAACAAAATAAAACATACCGCCAATAAATTTAACGTAAACATTCCCATTAAACCCAACCCCAATACATACCAATTAATAAGAAGCGATAAAGATTCGATATCCCCCACCGAAACTGCAGGTATCTATAAAATTCCCGTAAAAAATAAAGAATTTAAATATATAGGCGTCACCAAAAGAAAGATTAGGACGAGGATAAAAGAACATAAAAACGACATTAAATTTAATCGTTGCACCACCGCGCTTGCTAGAAAATATTTTGAAGATAACATGGAAATCGACTTTGAAAATGTAGAAAAAATAGCAAACTATAACAACTCAACCTACGCGTACATCCGTGAAAGCATCGAGATCGCGCATCATAGTGACGCAATTAATGACCACGAGTCGGCGGAGATAGGAGAAATATGGCGGCACCTACTTAAGGAAGAATATCAGACCTACGACTGCCAGCTGCGAACTGCAGACAGCACTGAAGACGGAAGGGGGCCCCCGTCCGAAAAGAGCTCTTCTGCCACGCACGAAGTTGAATTATAAGGTATTTTATTTAATATTTATATATCTTAAGGATTATTTAGGAAGGTATTTAAAATGTTTTTAATGAAATTTAAATCCTTTTATAAACTTAAATGTAATATTTTTTTTTATCCTCCCCCCCCCCTTTCCCCCATCTCCAGATAGTGATCAATGATCAATTCTAGAAACGATAAGGCAGTAGAAGTGCTCAATATTTCTCATGTATGTAATTATTTATAGACTTTATTGCTGAAGTTAATGAATCTATATGCTTTTCCTCAATTAAATTAAATATTTATGTCATATCCATCTCATATGTTTAAACATGGGGAAAAAATGAAGACTTCTGGATATTGCAAAATTTTCCTTTTATTTGCTCCTTCTCTTTCGAACAATTACTGTGCTATTAATGTTCTATTTACAGCATAAACTACGTCGTATACAAAATCTCCCTAATTATGATTCTTAAAGCTTGGAATCTCCCTAATTTTGATTCTCAAAGGTTGGCAGCTATGTAAGTATGTTGAAAGTATCCGATGGTTCAGTCATGCCATTTATTGCAAGATAATTAATGTATTATCTGACCCCGAATAAACTACTACATCAGAAATGCCAAAAGAAAAATATTGGAAATGCATACAGCTGTTTCGGTAGCCTAAAGCGTACCGTCTTCAGTACAAAAAGATTCTGAATCAGGAGAAGTGCTTGTATATATAGGAGAGGGGCCGGATTTAGTTCAACCAATACGATTACGGGAAAGGTGGGGAGAGTGGCCAATAGGAATTTAGGAAAGTTAGCTGTGTAAACAGTAGAAAAATTAAGAAAATGTGGACTGAATATAAAATTTCCAACAGTCAGACAAATAGGGAATAGCGAAATCACAATTTACAAGGTTTTTAAAATTTTTATAAATATGAAAAGCTTCAAAGAAATCGAGTTCATGAATGGATTTAGGTCTGCAAATTATTTTAGCTGAATTAAATTTAAAATTATGATTTTCCTTCCAGCAATGTTTAGAAATAGCCGATTTATTGGTTTCTTGTTTACGGACGTAATTCATGTGTTCTTTTAGACGAAATTTAAGACGGCGTTTAATTTGGCCAATATATGATAAACCACATTGACAGGAAATACTATAAATACCCCAAGAATTATGCATATCAATGGGATCTTTTAACTGAGAAAAGGTGAGTTTATTGGAAGGTGAAAATATTATTTTAAAATCATATTGTTTGAAAATTTTAGCTATGGTTTGACTGGATTTAAGAAAATAGGGTAAGACAATGCTGATATTAGAAGAGACTGATTTAGAAGACGAAATACGAGGGAGTTGTAATTTTTGGATAGCTTTGTCTATAATGGAAGGGTCATAACCTCTGTCAGTTGCAATGGCTTTCAGGTATTTAATTTCAGATTTTAATAAAATAGGATTTGAACAAATATTAAGTGCCCGGTTTACATAAGTATAGAAAGCAGCCATTTTTTGGTTAGGTGGGTGACATGAACGCACATGGGGAGGAAGGGAGGCTGCAAAATTTTTTCGATAGACGGTGGTTAAAAATCCATTTACAGTGCGTGAGACGACGGTATCAAGAAATGGAAGGGAGCCATTATTTTCTATTTCATATGTAAATTAGATATTACTGTCAACTGAATTTAAAGTTTCTAAGACATGGTCAATATTGTGATGAGATATGTCGATAAGCGTGAAGGTGTCGTCAACGTAACGGGTCCAAAAAGGAAAAGATATTTTCCTAAAAAGCTTGCTTTCGAAATAATGCATGTAAATATCTGGGAGAATTGGGGAGAGAGGAGAACCCATGGCTAAACCTTCAGACTGACAATAGAATTTATTTTAAAAAGAAAAAGTGGTTTGTGATAAACAAATGCAGGTAAGAGAGATTAATTCTTGTATTTCAAAAGATGTGAAATGAATTTTTAATGTATTATCTGATGTATTATTATCTAATGTATTATCTGATTTTAATGGATTATCTAGTGTATCTGTTTTTTAATGTATTATCTGATTAATTTTCAATACTTACTCTTATTGGGGATGAACAGGATGACTGTTGTTTATCTGCATGGGTATTCGGTGAATTTGAAGAACTTGTAATGATGAAATTTGGCATTCTGGGAATTTTTCGTAAAAGATCGTTTCTTTTTGCTAATTCAAGTGCTTTTTTTCTTACGATTTTCAGCACCACTAACTTTTTTTTTTTTTTTTTTTTTTTTTTTTAAGAAATCATGATTATTTGACATGAAATATTAAAATTATAACTAAAAAATATTTCGAAAATTTAATGTTCGGTTTTTAAACACAAAATATATTCAATAGAATTTTGCTAATGCTAAATGCTTATCTAAACCACCCAAAAAGGCATATTGCTGCGAGAGCATGCTAACAATAAAACTATCTTGTATAAATGGCCTGTAGTTTTTTTTTTTTTTTTTTTTTTTTTTTGTCGAAAGGTTATTAGAAATTGGACAGTTGTCATTGATCTCTATGCCATTAGTAGCTACCCCCCGCAACGTGTTTTTGATATTTGGCTTTCTTCAACGAAAGATCTTATCAGTTCTTTTATGGTGTGGGTCATCCTGTCTTTTCTTGTTTCGGCAAACACTTTCTTTTTCTCTTTTTAAAAATAATGGGTGGTCGGTATTCCTATAAATGCAAGAAGAGAAAATTGTACAATTGCTGTTATAAAGCTAGGCGACATGAGATGATCGGGGTGCGAAGCAAGGAGGAAGCGACAGCTGTCGTGAAAGGCATGTTTTTTCTTTAATTACGTTTTTATCCTGAATGTAGAATAACAGATTTGCAGGGGAATTTTTCATAAAATATTCTCTAATTCAGCAAAAATAAAAATATAATGGAAAAGTGAATTTGGAATATGAACTTTTCTCGATTGTTTTAAAGATTTAAAAAAAAAAAAAAAAACAAGCATGGAGGTAGAAGTGTTAAGTATGGAAATGGTTTAAAATAGTGTTACTTACTTTTGAGAAAATTTGTAAAAAGAAATTCTGGCTACACATAAAAATTATTAAAACATACAACCTGAAAACCATCATTATTATTATTATTTATTTTTAAATAGTCTTTTTAATTGAAGAATGATAATAATAAACAATATTAATAAATAATTCTTATGGGAAAGAAAGTGAGAAATATAGATTTTATAAGAATAAAAAAGTGTCTAGGATATTTGTACTCCATCTCGTTCTTTTTTCCCCCCCCATGGATTATTTTTCAGCTATGCACTGATTCTTAAAGAACAACTGTCGCTGTGTACCATTTATTAAGGGGGGGGGGAAGAAAGAAAGAAAAAGAAGAAAATAAAGAATGTTTTTGGTTAAAATCATAACTATAATTTTGAATATGAATAAATAAATAATCATAACATAGATATTATATACAATTTAAGAATAATTCTCAAGTTCAGGAATCTGTAATTATTTGAATTTCATCCTGATGACGAATACTATAAATTGCTTTTGGTTAAGAAGAATTTTTTTAAACTTTAGAATAACTTTCACATACATTAAAATTCAGTTCTAAAATATATATATATGTTATTGATTTGTGATTCATTCACGCACCCCCCACAGCACCCCACCCCACCCCCTAAAAAAACAAACAAAAAAACTTCTAAACATTTTTATATTGCCAAACTTTTAGTAGAAAACATGGGAAATATCTTTTAAACTTCATAAATTTTTGTTGCAATTTTAGTGCACTTTATAAATACTACTTTTTGTTCTGTAAACCTTTTTTTAAAAAAAGAGAGGGAGAGAGTGGCAGAGCATAGAAAGGGGAACGTAATAAATTCTGTTACATAAGTTAATGTGTAATTAGGACGTGGGTAAAATTTAAAAGAAGGCAGCCGTATGCATTCTTAAAGTGAGTGTGTGGTATGGTGCTGACAACCTATTCTAAGGATACTGGCTTGTAGTGCTGGGTGATGTTGACATTTCTTAAATCGATATATCGTTCGTCTAAAATACCGATATAAGGATATATCGATTTAATGCAGTGTTACCAATTGTAGGGTATAATCCCGACACGTAAGAACTTTTAGCAGTTTTCTTTAGAATGTAGAGATGGTTTATAGTTAGTTTGGTGTTAGTTTGAACCAAAACTTGGTACTGAAGTAGCTGCAACCACCTCATGGTTTAACTTTTTACCATCATTTGTTAATTTTAGATAAACCAAATATTAGTATTATGAAAAAAAAAAAAAAAAATCAAAATTTGCCGAGACGGGGATTGAACTGAAGATCTTCTTGTCTCAAGTCAAACACTCTGACACTGTGCCACGCTTTTTTGCCCACTTATTATTTTTCGTTGATTTTCATAAAAGGGATTAAATTTTCTAGGGTCTTATCTTAACCCATAAGTGAGTTGTTGCTCAAAATTTGCCATTTAGCCTATGTTTTCGACCTCTCTTTTAATTTAATCTTGGTTTGGTTTCAATAGGAATTTTACTGATTTATACTTCCCTTGTGAGTGGATGTATGGTAGCTCCAATTTTGGTTCAACTTAAATTCAATCGCAGGAAGTCGAAAACTTAAAAATGAGGTTGAGCTATATAATGGTATTGCTTATAACATTACTCCATATATAGTCGGATATAAAATTATTCGAGCGCTAGCAATATTTTCTATATAAAAAATGTACACTTAATATTGCTCTGTAAAATAAATTCTTGTCAAATCATGTTCTTAGTCTATCTAAGAAACAGCCTTCTGATAAAGATATAATGCTTTAATACTAATTATTATAAAATTATTCATTATTTTCCACAGTTCAAATTTATACATCAGTATAATTAATATAGCGCAGTTTTGTTTTATCACAAATTATATTATAAGGACTCGTGACATGACATTTCATGAGTAACATTCAGAACATTTAAAACACCTCAATTTATTATTATTATTTTAACTAATTGATAAATTCAGAATTTTACTATTTCGTACTACTTTGTAATGCACTAAAATATTTATATGCCCCACTTACATGCGAATAAATTGCAAAATTGCTAGTATCAGCAGAAAATTGCTAATTAAGAGAAGTGCTTCACACACGTTATTAAATTTCTAGTGCCTTGAATCTCCTAATAAATATAATGCTTAATTAAAATTTTCTAAAATATAATTCTTTTTAAAAAGTTTACGAGATTTACTTTTTTTTATTGAAATTTTAAAATTTTTATTTACTTTAGATTAAATTACATGAAATATTACAAAAGACAAAAAGACTTAAATAGCTAACTCAGTATAGGGAAATAAATTTGATAGAAAGAACAATTTGATGCATTTGAAGAGGAAAAAAAAATCAATTTTCAAAGCATTTAAAATTATTTTTAAATACTCATACTGTTCGAAATACCCATACCTTCAAGTACGCATACCCTTTAAATACGCATACCTTCCAAATAAATAAAAATTGGATATTAAATCATATCTAAAATAATGCCGTTGTTTGAATTAATTTATTTTTTACAATATGACAATGTCGTATTCTGTACTAATATTAATGAATTTAATGAAGAAATATTATTAATTACATAAAATATTAATAAAGAATAGTTAATTCACTTATCTAATAGACATAAACTGGGATTTCTTATTTATAAATTATAGGAACTGGCAAAAAATATAACAAAAAATAGCAGAAGAAAATACTAATATTGATAAAATAAATCTCTTGTCAAATAAATTTAATCAAACGAATTTTGAATGAATGAATAATCCCATCTCATCTACCCAAACTTAACTGGAATGCTTGTATCAGAAATCAGAATCGGTTTTCATTTTGCTTCTGCCCTGTCTGCACATGCGTTAAAACCGCAATCATGGCTCATCGAAGGAATGCATCTTTTAAACCAATATTCACTTTTTCCCAGTGTGCCTGCGTAACATTAAATCGAAACGGCATTTCGAATGAATATTATTCACTTGATTTTTTGCGGTTTCATTCAGTCAAGATTTTTATGATTTAATTGTCTATGAGTGCGCATGCTTGACTAAATCGTTATCCCGTTGAATGAATATGACTAGCTATCTGGCATTATTCCAGCATAGAATCGGTTTAGTCTGGAATCAGATTTTCCCGTGCTTTGATGCTTCTGCATCGATATTTTACGGAAGATGAAATTTTTAAATCGGATAAACGATATTAGCGTTAAATCGATATTTTATTTTACATCGATATAAAGCCCAGTCCTACTGGCTTGGCACTGGGATTTCCTCTTGGATGGAGGCAGACTTTCTGAAGTATCCTAGCACGTATTCTTGTGAGTTTCAGAGAAATCCATGGAAAGCTTCGATCGGCTAGAGCGACGAGCCCAAACTGGATTCGAACCCGGTACTTTTGGTCTATCAAATTCAAAATAAAATTTCTAAAACAATGGTGGGGTTTTTCAGCTGCAGGAAACATTATGCTAGAAAAGGAATTTTTGACAGACTTGAGGGTGAATTTGGCTGACTAGATATCGGTGCCTGTCAACTCATTTGCACGGTGTTGAGAAATACATTGGCTCAGTTCAGCCGCTCCATCACCGTGTGAAATTAACAGCATGCTTCTTTCACCCAAATTATGAAATTTGATCTAAACTACTTTTATCTTTCACAGTTTTGACAAAAATACAAAATTATAATTAATTAAATATTATGACAGATAATGTTTGTTTCATGAATGTATTGAAATACATACTTGCCAACTTTTCCGGTTTTCCCGGAAGACTTCCGGTTTTTTAACGTATTTTCCGGTCTTCCGGACAGTTGATGAAATCTTCCGTTTTTAAAAAAGTTGCGGATATCGTTCGTTTTAAAAAGAAAACCCAGATGTTCTACGAAAACTCCTGATTCTCAATCTTTTTCCATCCATAACATAAATGTCAATATTCATTTCAAACTTGCTTTATGAGATTCTAGAACATGTAAAGAAATAGAATTGTTAAATATTTCTTGCTGATGTAATTATTCCCCCCCCCCCCTTCATTTATTTCCAACTAGTGATCAGCAATCAAATGTTCTGCAGAAGTTTTTTGTTTTCTAATCTTTATCCATCTGCAACATAAATGATAATATTAATTTTAAACTTCTTTCATTAGATTCTAGAAGTATAGTTGAAAGAGTTTAATATTTCTTACTCTGTAATTATTTTTGTATCCTCCCCCCCCCCCCCCCCTCTTTACCCGGATTGTGATCAATGATGAATTCTAGAAACAATAAAGCAATGGAAGTGCTCGATATTTCTCACGTATGCAATTATTTTTAGATCTTTATTTCTGAATTTAATGTATCTGTTTATTTTTCCTCAATTAAATTAAATATTTGTCTGTCATATTTATACCAAATGTGTAAACATGGGGGAAAAAATTAAGAATAATTTTTTCAAATAGGAAAATTTTTTCCAAATCAATTTAAGAAAATTAATACTTAGTTGGTTTCATGCATGTTTGAAACTGATAACTAGCTACTGCTACTTTTTTTTTTATATATATATGTATGATTAATGTACATACACAAAAATCATATTCTATTTATTTAAAAAAATGAGTTATACTTTAACTTAACTAAGTTTTTTGTCTATTGTTAAATAAATTTCTTACAGATTCTGTTTTGTAGATAGTTATATGTTGAAGAGGAATAACTTCATTTAAAACTTTTATATATTTAGTATAATCAATCTATAGTAAAACATTTTTATAGATTGCTTCTAAATATTAAAATTGTAAAACTGTATTTTTTTTTTTCTATTTGGCATAATAAACAAGTAAAAAAAAAAAAAATCTTCCCTTTTTTTATGAAATCTTCTGGTTTTTCAACAAAAATCTTCCCTTTTTTTATTAAAATTGGTTGGCAAGTATGGAAATATAAACTTCAATTTCTTCATTCATCAAAATAATATTGTTTAGATACCAGCATAGGAATAGCTTGCCCCCCCCCCTTCCCCTACACATCGTATTTTATTCTGATGGTGCCTATGTGTAGTAGCACATGTTACATACGGTCAGGGTATAATATCTGTATAATGAATGCGTTACGGAACTATTGTATGTCCATTTGCTTCAAACCAATAAGGGACGGTAAATAACATGTCAAATGGGGTCTTAGAAAGCATTTTTTATAAACAATGAAAAAAAAAAATATATATATATATTGACCTGCATACAACTTTTATTTCAGTCGCAATCTTTTTTTTTAATGTTATTTTTAATTTTTTGGTGCCCTTAAAACCACGGCGCCCCTAGGCCAGTGCCTCACGGGCCTGAGCCTAAATCCAGCACTGTGTAAAATCTAAGAAATATGTATCATCTTTATTTCTGTTCAGTTTAACAATATCCCGTCAGTAACAGCTCTTGTGGATACTCATTTGTAATCTCCCAATTAAAGGTTTCTCAGAATATACATGTTTAGCCTAAACAAGTGTTGTCTGAAACCTGAAACTTTCCAGGGAAGTCGACCCTTAGTTGGAAGGTTTGTCTTCCCATACATCTTCCTTGATTGATTGGCGAGTTTTACTAGCAGTAATTTTTTCCAACAATTTAGATTATTTTGCTTAAAAAATTAAATCCTTTTATAAAAATATATCTTTCTAAAACTACTTTTTGTCTTTTCGTGCTTCATTTTAATGATTCGAGCTGTGTGCAAACATTACTTATAACACATTTTATCGGACAAAACAAGAAATATTTAATTATATTACATATTAATTTAAAGTATACTTCCGAGAAATTGATCAAATGAAAAATGAAAATTTCAGGAAAAACTTGTTTATCTTACAGGTCATTTGGTGCCCCTCTGCAAGAGGCGCTGGGGGCGGGATAACCCCCCTTGCCTTCCCCCCCTCCCCTCGCTACGCCACTGGCGAGTGTAAAAAAAAAGCGGAAGAGAATTTGGACATCGTACAATTTAAAAAAAAAAAAAAAAAATTATTCCAGTTTGGCTGGAAAAGCATAGAAATTAGAGTTATAAAGAATTAATAACAGCTGTAATAATAAGGTAATGAATGTGAATTACATTGAGAATAAATATAATGCAAGATAGGGATTGAATGAACACTAGAAAATGGGGATAGGAATTTTCCTCATAAACCCTAGACGTTAAAATTAACACAAAATCCTGAGATTGTTGAGGGAAAAAATCACGGATTTTAGAATATAACATTAAGTAGATTAGGAGTTTTCAGATAAATTGTGTAAATAAATAAAAGCTGTGTATAGAACGTTTAAATATCCAAATCCAGAATAATAACAGAATAGTATATATATATAAACTGTGTGTGAAATACTATGATTTTGTTTATTTATATTTATGAGAAAAATACATACATACATATATATATATATATATATATATATATATTAAAAAAAAATTGTTTTGGATTTTGGATTTTTTTTTTTTTTGGAAGATCGAAAACTTTCAAGAAAAACGTTTGTAAATATATATATGTATATATACACAGGGCGCGAAATTTCCGCTCGCTAGCTCGCCATTGGCGAGTAGAATTTTTACTGTGGCGAGTAAAAATTTGGTCTAGTTATAGATATAATTCTTACACGATATGATGACAGAAAACTTTATTTTTATAGATTTAAATATGGCAAAATCTTGCCATCTTATAACCTCATATTTAGCTGGAAAAGAAAAATGCTTAGTGCATGCATAAAAGTTTTAATCTCTTCGGCAGTTTCGTTTCTCCCACTGTGATTTCTCCAAGCAGAGTGAGAATAGACGAGCAAAGAACCTCTTTGTCTGTCGCCTACTATCCGACAGAAGAGAAATGTGAAAGTCTGCCTATGTGATATTGGCACATGAAAATGAACCCAATACCTTTTAAAGATACTGCCTATGTTTATTTTGTTGAATAGTGATGAAAAACAGTTCACATTTTCCAATTTTTTACTGAAACTCCAGCGATTTGCGCTTGTAATGATTTGTTGGTGGTATGTAAGACACAATTTTACCAAAAAAGTTATTCCGAAATGGCTATTTCAAATGACAACAATGAACAAGTTATACACATCGACATTCCGTCTGATCACAAAAATAAAATGGACGAAAAAGATATTTCTGATATAAAAAGTTAAATAAATAAATAGGTAAATAAGGAAGCTTAATCTTTCCTAATAAAAAGATTTTCACAGAATATTGTTTAACACAAATGTTTTCTTCTTCTTCTTCTTCTTCTGTTTTTCTTTAGTGACTCTTTGCATTTATGTTATTAGACATTTTAACCTTTTTCAAGTCTCAAATACAATACATTATAATGATTTTTAATTATAGATGATTATGAGACATGATGATAAACGACACACTTTTAATATATATAGTTTTAAGCATATTTGTAAAAGCATTTCAAATAGTCAGGGGGGAAAAAAATGACATTTCTATTTTGTGGCGAGTAAAATTTTTTTTTCGGCGAGTGTAATCTGAGTTGAAATTTCGGGCCCTGATATACATATCAATACAAAAAACCCGTAACGGGTTAAAAGTTTGTGATGCAGCACTGTACTTTATGGCTATAAGAATTAGAAATACGGGTCTTAAAAATAATGATATCAAATTTTCAGTGACGCTTTGATATTAATTAAATTATACATAGATTTTCTTATTTGAATTTGCTTTTTCCTTTTATTTATATTTATAGTGTAAATGTTATTTTCAAGATAAAATAATATATAGCATTTACTCATTGATACCTTTCCATTCACGTCTCTTATACTATGAAAGCATGGGTTTTAAAAGAATTTATATGAAATTCCAGTAACGCAGTGGTGTTACAATAAATGATTTGTTTTTTAATTTCACTGCAATTATTTTGTTTTGCATATTAAAGTATATGTGCACATTGAAATATTGCTTTTAATTTTCAAATACGCTGTCAAATATATCACTTTCATTAAGCTTATATTATGTACTGAAATATATTTATTTATTTCAATGAATTATTCTATCTTTTGCGTCCCATCCAAAACTGAAAAAAATTTCACAATTCTTTTCTTTGCAGCACGATATCTATTTGCATGCATTTTCAATTTATTTGGATGAAATGACACAAAGTAAACAATTCCATATATTTTACTTACAGTTTTGGATGGCGTGACGTAAAAGATAGAATAATTCATTGAAATAAATATATTTCAGTACATAATATAAGCTTAATGAAAGTGATATATTTGACAGCGTATTTGAAAATTAAAAGCAATATTTCAATGTGCACACATACTTTAATATGCAAAACAAAATAATTGCAGTGAAATTTAAAAACAAATCATTTAATGTAACACCACTGCGCTACTGAAATTTCATATAATTTCTTTTAAAACACATGCTTTCATAGGAAAGCAATGAATGGAAAGGTATCAATGAGTAAATGCTATATATTATTTTATGTTGAAAATAACGTTTACACTGTAAATATAAATAAAAGGAAAAAGCAAATTCAAATAAGAAAATCTATGTATAATTTAATTAATATCAAAGCGTCACCGAAAATTTGATATCATTATTTTTAAGACCCGTATTTCTAATTCTTATAGCCATAAAGTACAGTGCTGCGTTACAAACTTTTAACCCGTTCAGGGTTTTTTGTATTGATATCATTACTTTTTAGGGGTTAGTGATCAAAACGTAAAATTAAAGGAGCATGGTAATGAGTTATAACACTGTATAAAAAGTGTTGTTTCATACTCGAACAAAATAACAAACTAAATGAAATTTCAAAATTTTATAAAAAGTGATTAAAAAAAAAACTTCAAGAAAGAATATTTTTTGAGGGATGGAAACATGCAACATTACAAAGGCATAATATAGTACATTTTAAAAATGACAAAAATTTCCACAAATAAAAAAATAAATAAAAAAGATTTTTTTATTTTATTCAATATTCAATTTCTTATATATCTCATTGGTTCAACTATTTCTTAGATAGTCCAACAGAAAATTCAAAATAAATGTTTAAAAAAATAATCTGTGTACGAAAGTTTTTGTAAAAAAGTGTTACAAATAAGTTTCTAAAGAGTTTTCAGCACATCGATTTTAGTTAGATAAAAATTTAACAAAAAATTTTAAATGGTCAATCGACTGAACAAAAGATAAATATTTTGTTATTTTTAAATTGTAGATCAATAAAGTAAAACTGTTTAAGTATATGACAGTAATTTTCTAAAATACCTAGCACCATTGGGATGAGGTTCAGATCCTCCCTTGGAAACTCTGATAATTCTAAAAAAGATGCTTAATCAATTTGAGAGAGATTTTGTTTGGTTTAAAAGTAATTCAGCTGGGGAAAATAGGAGGGGGGTTACCAGTTAGATCACTTAGAAATTTTAATCGGGAAATCGCTTTTTAGAAAAAATTTTCTAAAAAACATGCATTAAAATGTTATGCATCTAGTTTTATTCTATCTGATTAAACATACTGTACATAGTCCCCACATTCTTCCTAGTATTTCGGAATCACTTTAGAATTTCTAAAAATTTTCTAAAACGTAGTGTAGGGATTTTGGACTTTGCCTCATTTTCGAAAATTGGGTTATGGGGGTATAAAGTGTATATGAGAGATCTAACTTTAAAATTTTAATTGATAAGGATTTTTTAGCACTTTGAAAAATCTTCTAAATATAATCACTTAAAATGTTTCCAGCGATACTTTTTTAAGGTTGGTTGTTTGTAGGTTTTAAGGCCAATTGACTGCGCTATGGTCCTAGGCCTATAAGTACATTGCCCCCCGTGAGGTCTTTCTAAGGGGTCGTAGCCCATATTTATGCAAGTTTCAGAGAAAAATCACTGAAGGAACAGCTAGGTCGAAGAGTGCGGGATGGGATCGAATCTGGCACTTCCCATCCACCAGCTTTTCAGCACAGAACCGCTCGTGGGGCATTTTTTAAAGAAGCTTATATATATATATATATATACTAAAAGTCCCATTTTTCTTCCCAGGTCTATAGGAAACGCCTTGAAAGTTTTGAAAACGTAAAAAGCGTGCATATTAAATATGAGTCTAAGTAGAACTTTAAATGAGCTCCTAATCTCCCTCCTTTTCGAAATTTTAATGTTTGCCTCTTAAGGATTCTTCTATCTCAATTCAGCTTCAATTTCCTTTTTTCTTTCTTTTTTTTTTTAAATAAACCAAACGAGATTAAACCACGTGATCCTGAAATAGGAACATAATGGAGACTATTTTCAGTATATTTAATAAAAAAAAAGAGGCAAACAAAATATATTAAAAAAATTTTTGTTTGTTGAAGACATTTCCGACAAACTACAAAAAGAACTTCATTTGTTTAAAATTTCAAAGATGTGCCTTCTCCCCCCCCCCCCTGTTTTTACAGTTCGAATTTACAAACAAAACAAAAAAACCTTCAAACTGATTAAGCTCCCTGCCTCCTTTTTTTTTTTTTTTTTTACAGTTTTTAAATTTTCCAAGGTGTTCTCGAGACACGGGGGACGACTTTAAAAGAAAAATTTTCTTTCTTATTTTCCTAACAAATAGTTATAGAGAAAAACATTTTGTGTTAAAATGTTGTTTTGAAATGGTCTTTCCATCAAACTAACTGAGATTCCCCCTCCCTCCACCCAAATTTCACATTTATAAAATAAAAATTTGCCCATCACTGAGTCCTTATGCCCCCCTCTCTTCCCCTACTATACACATTTGTTTTATTCTTAACTAAACAAAATTCCGTAAAAATTCTCGTAGACGTGTTTCACAGTTTTTAGAAATTCCGAAAATTACTAGATAAAAACAAATTGAATAATTCGTATTCGACACTGTTTGGAGAGATTTTGTATGAACTTTGGAAACACACTTTTCTAAAATCGATGAAATTAAATTCATATAAAAATTCTACAGAACAACTTGATTAGTTTTTTATATAATCCAAAATGAGTTTAAATCAGTTTAATTTAAAGTTGTTTTCGTAAAGAATTTGCCTTTACGATTTTTATAATATAATGCAAACTCAAGTTACTGTAACAATGTTTGTGTTAACAGTAATTATTAAGCTACGGAAAAATCATTTAATTTAGTATAAGTATTAATCGTTATTATTGTTGGTTTGGCCACGACTTTAAAGTTTTTAAACTGATTAATAGATTTGTTTTACAAAGTGAAAACAGTTACATGTTATAATTTTACTTAATTTTTTGTGTTTAATTAAAAGCTTAAAATTGCCTCAGTTTACCTCGTAACACTTTTAAAATTTTATGGATATTGTATAGGAAAGCTATATTAAAAAATAAACAAGTACTTACACAAATTTCATAACAATATGTTGTACTAAATAATGAATAACAGAGGTTTTTAAAAAATATGTGATAGTAAAAAAAAAAAAAAAAAAAAAATCCTTTGTAATGGAAATAAACATCCTTAAATCCTATTTGAACCTCTATGTCATTTAATAATTTGAATGATATCATTCACCAAAAAAAAATTCTTCAAAGTTTTATGCCATATTTTTTAGAATAGTGTGTACAATATTTACAATGTTATTATTAATTTCTAATTTAAATGTTGCAGATGCATGGTAATTTCAATTTTATTTTATATCACTATTATATCTAAGAAATAAGTATATACGAGTTAAGGAGGATATTTTTATTTTTTTCTGGAGTAGTTTTTATTGTTATATTCATGCCACCTCCCTACTGTTAAATTTAAGAAAGAAAGAAAGAAACACGAATAATTTTTTAGGTATAGATTTGATTTAAAAGAGAAAAATAAATAATAATAGAAAAATCTTTAAAAAGTGAAATTTTTATACTGGTAAATACTTAAGTAGTATAGTTTGTTATGAATTTAATTTAAAAAAATCTTAATCTATTCAAAATTTTATTATAGCTTAACATTTTGTAATTTATATATCTGTACTGATAAGTATAAAGGATTTAAGTCCATATTCTTGATTTTTCAGGAGATGAAAAATAAAGTTAAACTAACCAAAAACTAATGAGCAGAATCCATTAGGAAAAAGGGATTATGTTGGTTTATACTCCATGTATACAGTAAGACTGTATACGTCCGCGAAACTGCCGCATCACGGTATTTTCGGAGTAAAAAATAGTTCAATTTTTAAACTGAGTTATAAAAAAACAAGAGTTTTCCTAGGGAAAAGGGAAATGTCAGGCACATCAGATAAAAACGATTAATATCATATATCAAAAAACATTCGCTTGAGCCATCTTCGAGAAAAATTTAACCATCCCTATAGACAGTCCATTTACAACTTATATAAGCCAATTCATATCTCAAAATATATTGCACGCAGAAATGTAGTGATTTCAGGGTAGGATCAGACAGAAAGTGAAAGACTATTTTGAAAATATCAGAAAAAAACATCCCATATTTCCTGAGATATTAAGTGTTGGCTTTAAGCGGTTTCTTTGATCTCAAATTAGCTGTATATATGAGTGTTGCAGTTTTCGTTCGTATTTTCCGCTGAGTGTCGCCGCGTTCATTTGTTTTTTCGCTTGTGTCACTAGAAAAACTGCCGTTTTTCATGATATATTCTTTTTGTTAGTATACTCACTCAACATCACTCACTAATAGGTGTGCTGAACAGAAGCAGACAAATATAAATAAATGTATAAAATTACAAAAATGTGTTGACTTTTCAGAATTAAAATGCTGGAAAATGAACTATAGTTCAAAGTGAGACTCACAGAATATACTTATAGTAGTACACACAAAGAGACATAAACAAAAGAAAAAATGAACTGAACTCTTTGATTGAAAAATATCCTAAAACCAATAGAAATGAATATGAAAAGTGCTATGAACTATTCACTATAAGAATGAACAATATAGTGTATATGCTCCACATTTTTTATTTTTAGGTCATAATAATAAAAATAAAATAAAATAAAAAAATAAAAATAAAAAAATCAATGGCCTATTTAGAAAAAAAAAAAAAAAAAAAAAACTCTAAAACCTTAAGGAACTAATACTAAGAGGTTATAAATGATAAACTGAAAGAATGGACATTATTTATTCTGTTTTCTCCATATCTTAGTATCAAGAATATTATTATTTTGTTTGTGTGTATTTTTTGTATTTTTATTTTATAGGTCAAGATGATATATATAACAAATGCTTACAAATATACAGAAAATAGACCTAGTAATATAGAGGATTTAAGTATATTATTTATATGATAGGGTTGATACTTTTTTTTTTGAGAAAGGGGGGAATATAAATGTTGTAATTAAAATTACACATTTATTTATATACGAAAATAAAACAAAAATGTGTATAATTAAATATTTTATATTTATGTAATAGAATTTAAGAAGTGGTCTGTATATAAATATGTGCATATAAAAATGTTTCTTTTAAATATGAGCAATAACTAGCTAGATTTAAAAGTAGAAAGCCATAAACTGTAAAATTGAAAGAAGAAGAAGGGAAATATGTTCTTGATATGAATCTACGAGACGGACTGGTGATGCACTGTACAATATGGTTGACATTAAATGACAAAAGCTCACGAAAATGGTTTATTGCAGCTATAAATGAAGAAAAAAGGATGGAGAAGAGTTTTTTTCGAATCTATGTTTTCTAAAGCTGCTATCATACTAAGTGTTATGCGAAACTTTAAGCACTTCATGCATCCTTTTATAAAGCAAAGAAGGGTTGCCAAGTGTTTCATATAGTGCTCCGCGAAATTCAGTAGGCGTGACCATAGCGCCGCTATTTTAAAAGATTTATCCCTCAAATAAACACACCCCCTGCTACACTTAGTGGTACATCTTAAATTTTATAAAAATAAATAAATAAAAATAAAAATTCTATTTTCTATTGAATTTTATTCCTAAACTAAAGTCGCCAAGTTCATACCATATTTAGGTTTATTAATTAGAAGTAAATAAAATAAGTTTTAGAATAATTAAATAAATAAAATTATTAATAATTTCTTTTAATTAATTTGATTTATGAATTGTGTTGAATTAATTTACATTACTACACTTAAGTAATAAAATACAGTTATTAATGATAAACCAAAAACTGCTTTATATTCTTAATAAATAAATTATTTATTAATTATAGGTAATAAATTTCTATTTATGAATATTATAAACTGCACTAAATAAAAATACATAATCAATGAGTTATTAAAACTAATTTTTATCATAATGAAAAATTATAATTAATAATTTTTTTATTTTCTTAAATTTTCTATTCGACATTTTTGTATGTATTTTAAAATATGTTAATTTAAGATATTAAATAATTATACCTTTTATCATTCATGGAGTATAAAATAATATAAGCATGTGAAAAATATATATACAGAACATTAATAAACTGTCAATAATTTATATTTATAAATATCTTCCGTTTCAGAAAGTAAAAAAAAAAAAAAAAAAAAAGAGGATTGCTAAGTTTTAAACTTTTAAAAAATGTCAGATTTTTCTTTCTTTCTTTCTTTTTTTTTTTTTTTTTTTTTTTTGTTTTGTTCATAGAAAAATAAAATTTATGAATTGTGCTGATTTAATTTATATTATTACACTTAAATAATAAAATAGAGTTATTAATCATAAACCAAAAACTGCTTTATATTCTTAATAAATAAATTATTTAAGATATTAAATAATTATACCTTTTATCATTAACGGAGTATAAAATAATATAAGCATGTAATATATAGTTCACCTATCACGAGATGGCCCTTCGTCCCTCCTCTTTTTAGAAGAGTTTACTTTAAGGAAGGGGCGCGCGATTTGAAAAGAATGAATGGGTGGGGAAAAAATAAGGTTGCTATGAGAATAGCATCAAGCCAATAGTTTTTACTTGTCGCCAGCTGAAATCCCGCTTTGCCCGTTAAAAAGAACATGTGTTAACATTTAAAAATTAAGGACCTAATAAATAATAACAACAACAAACCTTCACTTATGCTTGCATTTTCGATAGGCACTAATACCTTATTTAGATAAAGATGTTGTTAGCAATGCATTTAAACAAGAAAGAAAAATCATGCTGCTAATATAGATTATAAATTATTGCCGGTCTACTCACTTTCATTTCTATTTCAGAGAAAGAGACTTTAATAGTCTTACTTTTAAAGATAAAGTACAAATTAGGCTGCATTTCTGCAATTCCGTTGTTCCGTATAGTGTCTAAGAAAATATATGCATCATGTATAGCGCGTTAAATATTAAAGATATAGGTTAATAATAATAATAAATTACAGCTGAAAATGTTTCGAGCAATTTTCACTTTCATCGCATAATGTATTTGAATTTATTCACTCCCCACTAGCTGCTGGGAAGTTCAGTATTCAGAGTTGGGGGTACTGAGATCAAATCCATTGTCAGTCAACAGATATTCTCTTATAACAGTTACAAATTTCGAGGTATTTACGCTAAAGTAGTTAAAATGCACTTAAAAGTATTTTTTTTTTTTTTTTTTTTTTTTGCATTAGGTATAATTTAATGCCCTGTACTAATGTATCTAATTTATGATTACCCAAGCATATTTAGGAAGGTTATCTTTAGGACTCATAGACAGACGACACAAAGTCATTAACACTTCTTAATTTTGTTTGAAAAGATTTAAAAAATAAAAATTGGAAAAAAAAATAATAATACCTTTTTTTTTTTTTTTTAATTAAGAAAAACTTTTTTAAAAATATTGAATGAACAAATGGGGAAATTTATTAAAATAAATTGCGCTGTACACATAATTTACAGTATTATGTACAATAGCTCTCAAAATATTTGCAATTATGTACAATAGCTCTAAGAATATTTGCATTCACATCAGTTATAAATAAATGAGATAATTTCTTATATTATTGTTATGATGGCTTTAAATTTTTATGTATTCGGTCTAAATAAAAAAAAAAAAAAAAAAATCTAATTATTGGAGTGTAATTCTTCATTCGATTTTTAAAATAATCAATCATTTTTCTTTTTTTTTTCTTTTTTTTTTTTTTTTTTTTTTTTTTATTAAATAATGATTTAAAAAAGAGAAAAAGAAAAATAAAGAATTATTACTTTTAATGTAACATACTAGAAAGCCCAGAAGTTCTCTTAATTTGGAAATAAATAGATAAATAATAATTTAAAAAAAAATCGCCAAAATGTCGCAAAACTTGTAAATATAGCAGACGACCTCCCTTTTCCCCCTCAACCGATTTCAAGGTAATAGAATCGTCTCTGCCTACGTCACGCATGATTGACAGGTGCCAACTCATGAAAGTCGAACTATATATATATATATATACAGAACATTAATAAACTGTCAATTATTTATAATTATTAATTTATAAATATCTTCCGTTTCAGAAAGTTAAAAAAAAAAAAAAAAAAAAAAAAAAGAGGATTGCTAAGTTTTAAACTTTTAAAATATGTCAGATAATTTTTTTCTTTTCGTTCATAGAAAAATAAAATTTATGAATTGTGTTGAATTAATTTATATTATTACACTTAAATAATAAAATACAGTTATTAATGATAAACCAAAAACTGCTTCATATTCTTAATAAATAAATTATTTATTAATTATAGGTAATAAATTTCTTTATAAATATTATTATAAACTGCACAAAATAAAAATACATAATCAATGTTCAGTCAATCAATCAAACAATCAGTTTTAATAACTAATAAAAAATTAGTTATTAAAACTAATTTTTATTATAATGAAAAATTATAATTAATAAATTATTTTTTCATTTTCTAAAATTTTCTGATTGACATTTTTGTATGTATTTTAAATTATGTTAATTTAAAATATTTAAAAATTATACATTTTATCATTAATGGAGTATAAAATAATATAAGAATGTAAATATACATATAGAGAGCATTAATAAACTGTCAATTACTCATAATTATTTATTTATAAATGTCTTCCGTTTCAGAAAGTTAAAAAAAAAAAAAAAAAAAAAAAAGGATTGCTAAGTTTTAAACTTTTGAAAAATGTCAAAGATTTTCCTTTCTTTTTTTGTTCATAGAAAAATAAAATCTAGGGAATTAATTATTGCACTTAAAAAAAAAAAATTCCGCAAAAAATTAAATAGGAAAAAGTTTTATAGAAAAAAATTCTAATAGTCTAAAAGAAAATTTAACACAGATCCTTTTACTTTCTTTAAATGACAATATTTTGTCATTTATCCCTCCCCTCGACGTAACTTGACAGTGAGTGATGTAGTTGCCCTTTTCTTATTGGTCAGTTACATGCAGCAAGGTCAGTTACGCGAAGCATTTTCCCACCTGCGGTGGAAAACGCTGCAGCTAATGTTTCACTGAGAAATTTCTTATCACATGGTTATTGTAGTGTAGCAGTTGCACTAAATGTTTCCTGCTGTGCTTAAAGCTGCGCTCCCAGAGCAAGTGTGATACCGGCTTAAGAAGAGGCAGGCTGTGTGTGGGCGATCCAAGGGATAGAAAAGGATAGGCTATAGCTGGACAGAATGAACAATAAAATAAAAAAGAAGAAAAAAGGCCCAGAAGGAAGGAGTCAAAAAACACGTAGGTCTGAGAAGAACTGAGATTTAGTCAGATCGACAGATGAAAAAAAGGTTTTGAATGATAGAACAACAACAACAACAAAAAAATCACCTTGCCTTGGAAATAAAGCAGGATTTTATATAAATCTATGATGCTAAAAAAAATGGATACTAAAAATGCAAGCTTCCAGGATACCAAAAGGTTGGTAATTCCAATCAAGGAAGAGCAGAATAGAGAATGCCTATAAGCTGATTGATGTTTAAAGAAAACAAGATGCTAGGAGATCCTGCGGAGCACTGCCACTCAGATTATTACGAAAGATTGTTCCGATGCGTAGTTCTATAGTGCAGATGATCATGGAGGCTATCAAAATATTGCCTTTATAATTACACTTCTGACCTCTGAATACTAAGATGTCGTCGCCGGGTGAGTCAATACTTTAAATTATAAAACAAAAAGAAAATATCTGAAATTTTTGGATTTCCCTTATTCTTCCTCTTTTAATTATTTGATGAGTCCCGTTTAAAGGGTTATTGATTTATTATCAATCATGATATCTCCTTGATTTAATTTTTGTAAAGAATTTTAAGTTTAGAATAAAGGATAAACAAAAGATTATTTGTTAAGAATTCAGAGTTTTCCATTGGTTTCTAGATAAATTATTTAAAGAAAATAGCTTAATAAAATAGGAGATAATTTTAATATTCAAAATTTAATTTTATGACCCAGTAAAGATTTAATGAACTTGGTATTATTTAGATTATTATTATTTAGAGATTATTTAGATTATGATTTAGAGATAGATCAATGCAATATATTGTACAGATTGGAGAAAATCTCTAAAGAACAATTTCTCTTCAACAGGGAGTATGAATTTACTAATTTTCATAATTTTAAATGTCTTTTAATTATAACAATGCCTGGAATATTTTGATATCTGTTCATTTTAACTTAACAAAATCAATTGAATACCGTATATTTCCGTTTATAAGCCGAGAATTTTTGGAAAATTTTCGGAAGCTGAATTATATATGTCGGCTTATATACGGATCTACATTTGTAGCAAAAAACGTACTTTAGAAACAATCATTGAATACATATATTTTAAGCTTAAAAAGTATATATAAAGTAAAATAGTGATATTAAACCTTATTTTTAAATAATTATCACATATAAAACTCTTAAATTAGCAATTTTAAATTTATTTTATAAAACGCTCGATGTAGTCACGTGTGTTTACATTTCTTTTTGACCTCCGGTAACTGAAGTCATCGGCAGAGTGCACGAACGGAGTAAATTCTCTGTCTGATTCAGAAATAGTATAAGAGAAACTTTAAAAAACAGGACTCCCGATCATATTTTTAATTTATACAATTAAATTTAAATCATCTCTGTTTAAAATGTTTCTAGGCTTACACTAGCAAAAGCGGCAAAGCTTCGTTTTTTTTTTAATAGAAGTATTTCTTTTTTTTTTTTTTTTTTTTTTTTTTGAAGATTGCCTTGAAGCACTGATAAAAATACTAAAAAGTAGAAATATACAAAATAATTTAGATACGTCATTAAAAAAAAATCGATGCAATCGGTCTTTAAACGGCTTATTTATGTAAACATCCAGCGGTGGCATTGCATCATCCACGTTAGGGTTAGGTCTCCGGCGCCGGCCCGGTATTACGGTAACCATCGTTTTCAGCTGCCGGGACTTGCGTTCGCGTCTGTGTTTGCCTCCCTTCTGATAGGGTTGCCAGAGTTAAAACTATTGCCGTTGCCGAACACACTGCCAACGTTTTACGTCGTAGCTAAGCAAGGTAAGGAATTCTATTGGATAAGCACGCATTTGGCGCAATTTCATTTGACAGATTATCCTGAAGGTTGTATAGATTGGCAATATTTTCTCCATTTTGGCAATATACTCGAACTTTAAAAAGAGTATTTTTTCAATTCGGCTTATACACGGGTTTGCAATTTTGGGCAAATTTCTGCAGGGAAAAATGTACTCTCGGCTTATATACGGATCGGCTTATATTCGGAAATATACGGCAATTTATTTAGGAAGATGTAATGCTACATGGATTTATAAAACTGATCTCTCTTTTAGCTATGATAATTTAAATAAAAGTATACAATCTATGTATTTTTTCAGGCTACCATGATCAAAGAAATTAAAAATATATATAAAACAAAAAAGTAAATATTTATTAACAAAAAGGATTTGTTGCATGTCTGCAATGTTGCAAAATTATATAGAAAAATCAAAAGATTCAAAGTTTCAGCTTGTATATAGATTTTAAAACAGAATATATTAATTTTTGTTATAAAGAAGACCTACACCATATTTCAGTCAAATTACATTTGTGTAAATCTTTATTTTGAATATTTACATCTGACCTCCCCCCCCCCCCCACTTCCCCCCCCCTTGATAAATGGTATAAAAACATAATCACCATCTATTGGGAAATTTATAAGCATTTTGTGTTATATCTGAAACATTTCAGGATAACAATAATCAATAAAATCATCTTCCAAACTTGCTGGGGAAGTGACATAACGTTTTGCATATGTTACAGATATACAGCATCGTTAAAATTGATAAATTAATAAATCTTTGGAAATGGTTGAAATTTTATTTGTCCTATGTGTATCAGTTATTGTTATGGTTCTTATAGACCTTAGAACTAAAAAAAAAAAAAAAAAAAAAAAAAAAAAAAATTCTAAAGAGTATTTAGAACGCCTTAAATGTTTTATTGTTGGGAGGAAAAATGTGGCACATTCTGATTGCAAATCACCTAGTAATACTTTTGGCATGTCATCCTATTTCTGATATATTTTTAAAAAACACCATAAAGTCTCGTTAAATTGCTAATTTTTCTTGAACACTTTTACTAAAACTAAAATGCATTTTTTAAGGCAGATGGAAATTTGAAATAGTACATCAAAAAGCATTATAACAGGCTTTTACAGTACTTCTGTTTATTTAGTTCAATTTGTTATTTATATTCACAGCAAAATGGATAGTATATATATATATATATATATATATATATATTGTTGATTTTTATTCCATTTAAAAATAAATAAAATTAGATGATGATGATGCAACATCAGCATGAGAGCTACAATAAATATTCAGTTATCCTGAAAATTAGGAAAGCTGCTTAAAATAATGACTGTACATACACCTGCATGTAAGATTTATATTACAAAAAGTTATACTCGTTCAATTGAGGTGTATTAAGTCAGTTCAAGTTGGTCAGCCAGGTTATTACTTTCTGTGATTTTTCCAGATTGCTATATCTCAACTGTTCCTTAAAATTGCACCAAATTGCATTTATAAATGTTTGTTTTGAGAGAAGATTTAAATTTTATGCATGTTCTGATAGCATTTCCAGACCTGGTATAAACCTTTAAAAAAAAAAAAAAAGTTGTTTGTTTTGTATTTAAGCTTATATTAGGTTGGCAAGAAAGTTCTTTCGGTTTTCAAAAAGAGATAATAATACCAAAAATTTCTTCATTTTGAAAATAAAGATGTGTACTTCATTCCACCTTAACAACCTTTTACCTATTACGTTTAACCTTTTTCACAAACTCTTGCACACATAAATTACAACATTGACAGAAAAATAGCAAAACAAACACAATGCTATCTCTTTTTAAAAACCAAAAGAACTTTTCTCGCCAACTCAATAAAATCAGTAAGCACTACTGTACAATTTTAGATCTTATAGTTAAATTCTAATATAGTAACATATTTTCAAATGTATTTCTTGGATTTTTTTTTCTTACAACAAATGGAGAATTTAAAATTACAGTGTGTCTCACATGAGAATGCTGTTTGAATGAAAAAATAAGGTAAGTCTTTATAAATTCTTTGGCCTCCTTGGGTACTCCTGGGATTATTTCCTCTCAACACTGTATTTTTCAAAACTACTGTTGCACTAAATCTATATTTAATAAAAGAGGTTTTTGTATTATATTTTCTAAAGCATTTCAATTGTATTGATTTAAATATGTTTTAAAGTGTATTTTATTACATTGTGTTCAAAAAAATTATTAAGGATTTTTTGCCTGATTTAAGATGACATTATAAAAAATATTTTAATTAGAAGCCAGGTAAAAAATAAAGTGTAGTTATAAAATATTCTTCTCTGATATTGTTTATAAACTTTAACTACACTTTGCTCTATTTGGTTAAAGGCATTAATACCTTCCAAATGTAATTTCTTTATATATCAATAATATATATCTTTGTCAAAGATCTTTGATTGATAATTCAAAGATCAAATTCAAAATAAAATTATCTACTATGATTGCACATTTATTTTAACAAGTTTTCAATACTTGCTTTTAGCAAAGTCCAGAGTGTGAATCATGTGAAGAAATTTGTCAGAAGCGAAGAAAAAATGGTTGTGTTCATCCATGCCTGAAACAATGTCATCCAAATGACTGTAGCCCTTGTAAGCAGCACATAAAAATGAAATGTCATTGTGATATTAATACACTGTACATTCCATGTTTTGAGTGGGTAGAAGCTGATGAAGCAAAAAGAGATGAGCTGAAATCTTGTTCTAACCGATGCCCTAAACAAGTAAGATAATGTTATTTTGTATCAATACTTCTGAAAATGTTACCAAAATATGCTTCATTAGAAAACTGAACAAATTTTAAATATATTATGAATATGAATTCTCAGGTTTTTTAAAACATGTATACAGGGTGAGTTTGACATAATCTGCCAAACGAAAGGAGGTGATAGAACAGCCCATGGGGAGCATAAAACACCATAGAAACCCTGTCCTATCTCTAACCGTTTCCGAGTTATGGTAGATAGAAGAAAAATCTGTTTTTTTCCATCCCGTCTGAAAAAAACCAAATTTGTGAGCTTTCTGAAAGACTTACACGCAAAATCAGGATACCTTAATTTGAGGGCGAGCTACAAGCGCTAAAACATTGGCGAAGTTTAAAATCGAGTTGTCACCAAATTCTTCAACTGGCAATTCTGCAAACACTGTTCAAGCTACAATCGGTCAAATTTACCAAAAACTTCTCCATTCCACAACCTGAAAAAATATTTTTTTTAAATAAAATTCTGATAGCATAGTTTTAAATTTAAAGAAAAAAAACGTAGAATTTTCCCCTTGCCCCGTATTGCTGACGCCCATGCATTACGCTCAACAAATCCATTTGTAATATGAAACTCATTGTTCCAGACGCTATTCAGCTTAAATGTTTGGCTTGGACTGGTTGGCGATCACTTGATAGGTCCACATGTATTCCAAGGTCATCTGACAAGCAATAAATATTTGGAGTTTCTGGAACATCATCTTCCAGGATTACTTGATGTCATTCCTGTACCCCAATGAGCAGAAATCATTTTCCAACAGGATGGGGCCCCTACACATTCTTCCAATGCTGTTTGGGACTTCTTGAATCAGCAGTATTCGCGATGGATTGGTCGTAATGGACCAATTCCTTGGCCACCTAGATCGCCAGATCTCACTCCATTGGACTTCTATGTTTGGGATTTCCTTAAGCAAGAAGTTTACTGCACAGAAGTTGCCAGTTTGCAAGATCTAAGCAGCCAGCTCGATGATTAGTAATAAAACTGAGGGGTGAGCTTTCGCTAAGAGCTACTGTGGTTTCAGTTCGTAAGGGGGCAAGGACATGTATCAGGTGTGGGGGGGTGACCAATTTCAGCAGCAGCACTAAATTTCACACATCCTTTCAAATGCATATGTGCTTTAATCATGAACGTGAGATACGTCATTTTTTTTTTTTTTTCTTTTCCATATTTCTTTGTGAAAGACATGAGATGTGTCATTGTTTTTTTTTTTTTTCACATATTCCTTTGTGAAAGACATGGGAAACGTCATACTTCTTTTGATTCCTTTCCATTGTGTTTGTAAACTTAATACAACTGCTACTTTTCTTGTTTGTCTTTAAAACTTTCTGTTTTGCATCTGACAAAACAGCGAGCTGAAGAGGACATGAAATCAGGAACGACCATGGCACCCTGTGAGTCTCCTTCTCGACGAACGTCGACTTTAGTGATGAATGTATTTGAAACAAATTTCTCCTGAACTAGAAACTTATGGTTTATTGGGGGCTCATTCGAAAGCTTGTGGAATGGAGAAGTTTTTGGTAAATTTGACCGATTGTAGCTTGAACGGTGTTTGCAGAATTGCCGGTTGAAGAATTGGGTGACAACTCGATTTTAAACTTCGCCAATGTTTTAGGGCTTGTAGCTCGCCGTCAAATTAAGGTATCCTGATGTAAATGGTGTCACCCGATACGATTTTTTCTGCTCTTTCCAAATATGTGTTTATTTTGCGTGTAAGTCTTTCAGAAAGCTCACAAATTTGGGTTCTTTCAGACGGTATGGAAAAAAAGTTTTTTCTTCGATCTACCATAACTCGGAAAGGGTTAGAGATAGGACAAAGTTTCTATGGTGTTTTATGCTCCCCATGGGCTGTTCTACCAGCTCCTTTCGTTTGGCAGATTATGTCAAACTCACCCTGTATAATTCCCAGAAAAATGCTTCTTCCTTACACTTAAAAAACATTGCATATAATGTAAATTACAAAGTTGTGTTAAAAAAGTACAAAATTTTACAAAATCAATGAAATATTTCAAAATTTTCATTAAAAAAAAATATCAATTGTGAGAAAGTGCTTAATATCATAAAATGGTCATGCCCAGCATTGTATCATAGAAAGTCTCAAAGATATGAGTAGACAAAATGGCTAACTCAAATCACTTTCCAGTGTCTCAACATAAGTTTTCTGAGGAGGGGGAGTCACTAGATCACATTTCAGGGTTTCCTGTACAAATTTTTATATGAGGTTTAACATATCTTTTTTACTCCTGAAAGTCCAAGAGAATCCATAAAGATTTATTTCTTTAGATATTTTATAATTTTTTTTAGATTTGAAAGTGTTTTCACTTATGTTGATGACTTGTAGGTAAAGTATTTATTAATAAAAGCTGTTTAAAATGCTGTGTCATCAAACAAAAATTATGCTAGTTCTTATGTAGGTTACATAACTACACTAAATATAATTATAAGATAAAAAAAAATTTATAAACCATGTTTCTAAATTTTCTGCTGAATCATATAAACGCTACTGAAGGCAGCCGGGACCCCAGCAATTGGATAAAAGTATTAAAAAAATTCCTTTCTATTGTCTTTTGAGCTATTATAAAAGTTTCAAATAGCTATCTAGCCGGGAAGTTAGTTAAAAGTTGATTGCAAGCTTTGTACTGGAAACACTGCCAAAGGCACCAGGGTCCCGAAGCAATTGGATAAAAATATTTTTAAAAAGCATTTTCACCGTATTTTGAACTATTCTGAAAGTTTCAAATGTCTAGCTAGTCAGGAAGTTAGTTAAATAAAATTTCTGTTGAATCATATAAACGCTGCCGAAGGCAGTAGGGACCTGAAGCAGTTGACTAAAAGTATTAAAAAAATGTATTGTCACTGTGTTTTGAGCTAGCCTGAGAGTTTCAAATATCTAGCTAGTCGGGAAGTTAGTGAAAAATAGATTTCAAGCTTTGTACCGATAACGCTGAAGAAGGCAGCAGGAACCCGAAACAGTTGCTAAAGGTATTAAAAAAAATGCATTTTCACCGTGTTCTGAACTATTCTGAAAGTTTCAAATGTCTAGCTAGTCGGGAAGTTAGTTAAATAAATTTTCTGTCGAATAATATAAGCGCTGCCGAAGGCAGTGGGACCTGAAATAGTTGACTAAAATTATTAGAAAAATGTATTGTCACCATGTTGTGAGCTGTCCTGAAAATTTCAAATATCTAGCTAGTCGGGAAGTTAGTTAAAAATCGATTGCAAGATTTGTCCCTGACAAACAAACAAACAAGAATCGAAGTTAATAAAAACATGGTAAAGAATGCAAGATAGCAGCTGTACAATGCAGCTTTAGAGTAGAATAGATTATTGCCACTTTTTCTCTTCAAGTTCACAAAAACATGTCATTTAATTAGACTAGTATAAGACACTCCAGATATACATATTTTGAGTAAAAATTAGGGATGGACTGGATAAGGATTTTACCGGATAACCGGATATGGATATCCGGCATTCTGGATATTTTTTCAATTCTGATAACTATCAATGTCCTCACTTATAAAAAATTTATTATTTTTCATAGATATAAATGTTTATTTTTCAAGAAATAACTTTAACTTACCTTTTCTTTTCAAACTTATTAAATATTTACTTATTTTCTTTATTTAAAATTCAGTTTGCCAGCTCTATATACATCATGTATTAACTATCGATGTTTGTTTACTTTTCTGCCGTTGCCACTTTGAATCTGCATAATTTTTCTATTTTTGCTGTTGCCACTGCTGTTGAAATAATTATAATAAATTATATTTTGGCTTTGACCGTTGAGTGGCAATAGCGATGTTTGTTTTGTGAAGATTTGGTGTTTTTAGATAGTATAAAAGATCGTGGTGAAATTTGTAACGTTGCAGTTATCAACCAACTTTCAACTAGCTATGTAGTTTTAAGTAGCTATGCAGTTTCAGGCAGTTGAGTAGCCTTAAGTTATTGATAAGCTAAGCACTTAAATTATGTATGCTTTTAGCATCTAACAGCTGGCTAAAATTTTAATATGACTATTTTTTTTAAAGCCTGATAGCTGCCATTATTGTTATTAAATTTTTATCATTGTTAGGTTTAAAAATTGAGTTTAATCTCATAATTTTTCGTCATCCATGGATGTAGAAATCTTAAAAATAAATTTGATAATCGAAAGTGAAATGATGTTACATTTGATTTTTAATAATGTTGAGAATGTTTTGCAGCTTTGGCGCTGTTTTGTTAAGTTTTTCAGAATGAATTAAATTTTTATACAGTTAAAATCTTGCAAGTTAAAAATCTTTATTCAATTAATCGTTTAAATGGTGACTAGTTCATGTCTATAATAGTGCATTCTTCTATGAGGGACTTCAAGGTTTTGTGATATGTATTCTTCTACAATTCTTCAAATGTTTCTTTTCTCGTTGGTCAACACGGTGACTATGGGATGTAGTGTTTGCGTTTTCCCTTTTCCTCACTGGTCAGCGTGGCGATCGCAAGATGTTATGTCTACATTTGTATTAGTCACAATGTTTTTTTAATGTTGTCAAGAAGAATTGTGTGTCTACAGATTTTCCAATATTGTATGGTATAAGCTCAATAGGATGTGTCTATTTATCATTTATTTGTCATCTAAAAGGTAATTTAACCTTGTCATTATTTTAAATTGTTTATCTATTATCTATATATTTGTTTATGAATAAAATCAATTTGTTAATGTTAAAAATTTTGTTCTTATTGAGTTATAAAAAAAGATGTTTTCATTTACACTGGTCAAGTTATCTTTACTGAAACCCTTAAACTTAAATTTAAATACAGTTTTCACTGTTGCTTTTCTGTTTAAATAAGATTCTTAATAGATTGACCTTTTTGGTCTTTATCATTTGGTTATGGGCCGAGTTTTTTAAGGGTGTCATATTTTTTTTAGACTTGACCAGTTTTTTTTTTTTTGTTTACTGTGTAATTATTAAGGAAAAAGAATATTATGGCTTAAATATTGGCCAGTATATATCTTTAAAAGATTATGTAAACACCACATAATGCACTTAAATATAATCTGATATTAATAACAGACGGCACAACCTGAAATACACTTCCATCAGTTTTCAAGTATTGTCGTACCATATTTTCCGGTTTCCCGGAAGACTTCCGGTTTTTTAACGTATTTTCCGGTCTTCCGGACAGATGATGAAATCTTCCGTTTTTAAAAAAGTCGCGGATATCGTTCGTTTTAAAAAGAAAACCCAAATGTTCTACGAAAACTCCTGATTCCCAATCTTTTTTCCATCCATAAGATAAATGTCAATATTCATTTCAAATTTACTTTATGAGATTCTAGAACATGTAAAGAAATAGAATTGTTAAATATTTCTTGCTGATGTAATTATTTTTACCCCTCCCCTTTCATTTATCCCCAGCTAGTGATCAGCAATCAAATATTCCGCAGAAGTCTTTTGTTTTCTAATCTTTATCCATCTGCAACATAAATGATAATATTAATTTTCATTAGATTCTAGAAGTAGAGTTGAAAGAGTTTAGTATTTCTTACTCTGTAATTATTTTTGTATCCCTCCCCCCTCCCCTCTTTCCCCAGATTGTGATCAATGATCAATTCTAGAAGCAGTAAAGCAACGGAAGTGCTCAATATTTCTCCCATATGTAATTATTTTTAGATCTTTATTACTGAATTTAATAAATCTGTTTATTTTTCCTCAATTAAAAATATTTGTATGTCATATTTATACCAAATGTGTAAACATGAGGGGGGGGGGATGAAGAATAATTTTTTCAGGTAGGAAAATGTTTTCCAAATCAATTTAAGAAAATTAATATTCAGTTGGTTTTATGCACGTTTGAAACTGATAATTAGCTACTGCTGCTTTTTTTAAATATGTATGATTAATGTACATACACAAAAATCATATTCTATTTATTTAAAAAATTAGTCATACTTTAACTTAACTAAGCTTTTTGTCTATTGTTAAATAAATTTCTTACAGATTCTGTTTAGTAGATATTTATATGTTGAAGAGGAATAACTTCATTTAAAACTTTCATATATTTAGTATAATCAATCTATAGCAAAACGTTTTTATAGATTGCTTCTAAATATTAAAATTGTAAAACTGTATTTATTTATTTATTTATTTTATTTTTTTTCCCTCTCTATTTGATGTAATAAACAAGTAAAAAAAAAATCTTTCTTTTTTTTATGAAATCTTCTGGTTTTTCAACAAAAATCTTCCCTTTTTTTATTAAAATTGGTTGGCAAGTATGTCGTACTATAATCTAGTTGTTTTCTGTACTTCTTTAAACGAACAGTGAATGATTTCCATACCATGTTCTACATGAAACATGTTTTTACGCACATAAAAGATACAATATAAATTCATTTTGTTTGGTTTAGTGCAGTTTATAGTTGTTTAACTCTACTTACCTACAATTTTTCCCATAGACGCAATGTATTTGAATTTTCTTGGGTGTCCCTGTACACGAGTCATTTGTTTGATCTGCTTGAAAGACTTAGTGTAGCATCCCTATATCACACAAATTTAGAATACTAAGTTTTAACTTTCTGTTTTTATTTGTTCTTAAGATATGTGGATGATAGACACACGCACAGACAGACCAGCTGTTAAAAATATGATTTTTGGATTCAGGGGACCTTAAATCGTGTAAATACAGTTGGTTCTCTGTTTAACGACGCTCTACTTAACGACGATTTCTATTTAAAGACTATATTTCACAGTCCCTACCCCCTTTGCCACAAAAATTTTCTATTTAAAGACGACTATGTTTCTATTTAACGACGATTTTTTTTCCTTATTTGTAATAGAGAAATTTCCTGTAGGAGAAAAAAAAAAAAAAACTTTCAACAAACACAGAAAGCTTATTTCATACATGCAATGTTGCAATCATAAAAATGTTGCAGGGTTTACAAGAAAAAGTGGTGGGGGTTACTGTTTCTTGGAAAATTGAATAATGGAGCTGTGCGGGAGTGCAATCACTCCATTGTCCCTAACCCCTTGTCATGTGACTTTCTGTAGCAGTTGCCTCCCATTCCTTCCGATAAGGCGGTCTTTGCTTATGCGTGTGTTTATGTTTAGAGACTTAGTGAGTGTGTTGTGTTGAAGGACGAAGTGAGCCGAACATTATGGCATCAAACCGAAAGCATCTCAGTCTACACCAAAAGGTGAAAATTATTGAAGAATGGGGAAAAAAGTATTGGAATGACGAAAGTGAAATTTGAAAAAAAAAATTGAATATGAAAATTAGAAAATTTACAATCTTGGAAAGAAGTTTCTTCATCCACAATAAAAAAACTGCTTTCGCAATGCCGGCATTCACAAAGAACTTGACATAGAACTGCAGTGTATGGATGTAGAAATCAATGAAGATGACATTACCCATGATCATGAAGAATGGAGAAGTGTTGTTCAAGGTGAGGATATTTCAATTGAAGATTTTTTCCAGTGTGATGAATCAGTTTTAACAACAGACTATAGAAATGTAGAACAAATTTATGAGGCTTTAGTAAACGAAACTGAAGTGTCAGACAAAGAAAGTGAAGTTGAAGAAACGGAAAATGAGATACCGCCACCATCTTACAAAGAGGCAACTTCGGCTATAGATGTTCTCCGACGTTATATTGTCTCATCGAACGTGAAAGACGACACATTTAATATTTTAGACAATCTTGAAAAAAGAATAATGAAAATCAGGCCAGAGTTGAAGCAATCAACACTTTTCGATTTTTTTTAAGTTATTATTTTTTTTTTTTTTGTACCCTTTTTTAATGTGATTTTTGAAAATAAAGTACAGTAGATGTTAAAAAAACATAACATTTTTAAACACGCCAATATATATAGAAATATATTAACAGTCCTAAGCCTGTAAAGTGTGAAGGAAAATGTTATGCACATAATTTTTTCACATTCTGTTTAAGGACATTAACTCTACTTAACGACAATTTTTTATGGTCCCTTGAAAGTCGTTAAACGGAGAACCAACTGTATAACAAAAATTTGACCAAAAAACATTAATTCTCTACCATTTACATGCGTAGGAGAAAGTAAAACTAGTATGTTGTGGCCACCACAAAACTTTCTTCTATATTTTTCCTATATAAATTCACTCAGTTCAACTACAAAGACTATTATTTATTAAAATAATCTACCATGATGAATGCAGGCGATTTTCATCTTGGAGAAAACTAATACTAAATATCTGGAAAAAAAAAAAAACATCTTAAAAAATATGTTTTCATACTGGTTATCTCATGTATGAAATTTTGTACAGCTAAATGCCATAGAAGTTGAAACATGCATTCCTGTTCTCAGGAAAAACTGTACTGTAGCAGCGCAAAATATTGGTAGATATACAATATACAAAATATTGGTAGATTGAATCGGTGTAATATCTCATAAAGGCTTTATCACATATCAAGTGTTGTTTGATGTTACGCATTAGAACCTGAAATAAAATCTTCCCTTAAGCTGAGAAATCGCTGTATAAGAAGCGCCACCTATTGAGCAGCTAGTACCAAAAGTTGCTTTGCTGTAACTTATGTCAAGGTACAGTCGGGGAAAAAAAAAACGCAACACCCGTTGTAATTTCGTTATCAATTGACGCAGGAGCATCTAATAGACATCATTCAACTGGAAATTAAAAGCACTTTCTGAATATGTCGTCAAAGTTTGAATTAGGGGTCATCTACATATTGAAATGAGCGCCAACTTTGATTTTTCCAATAGCATGACCCAATTTTGACTTCATTTTCGAATTTCTGAGAGTCTGGCAGTGCGGAAAAGTATACTATTTATATACTTAAGTATTTATAGAGTTATAATCAAAAATGTGTTAGGGGGTTATCTATAAATATAGAAAAATAAAATTAAGATCCTATAAGAAATAGAGAAAAATTTAATGTTTTACACCGGAAATCTTTCAGGAAAAAAATAATTATAGAAATTAATAAAAGCTTGCCTCTTTTCCTATTCCTTAATTATCCTGAAATCAATTTTATAGATTTGTATGTACTTCAGTACTTTTTTAGATAATTTTACATCTATTTAAATACATTACACTTGCGATTAGTCCATACAGTACTCTTTGAAAAAAGTGCAATATTTTTCAAGTTAAAGTGTCTATTATGGCTGTACTGATCACCAATAAACCTTAAATTTTCTTTCGTAGGTGTAACATAATATACGAAATGAAATAATATATATATATACAACAACGCATAAACTAAATCTTTTCGGATAAATTATTGTAAGGGTTCATGAAGTAAATATTAAACAATTTTAATCGCACTTTCCAGTTTTGGGTCAGTTGAACTCTTTGGAACTGTACGATTCGTTTTATAATTTCTGTGAAAATATAATTTTTAATAACCCTTTCGCGACTGCTTACGTAGATTCACGCCATTTCAAAATCTGTAATTCTGTCAGTAGGCGGTCTTTCATAATTTGTGTGTTACATATTTCTTAAGTGTGCACCCAGTGTTCATATATTTCCAATAAAATATACTATGGATAGAAATATATTGATTAGAAAGAATATAATGTATGTCCATTTGTAACATAATTGTGAATACAGGAAATTTGTTCTGAAATATTTTATTTTGAGAGTATAACGCCCATTGGCGGGTCTTACTGTGAAAAAGACAAAATCCTACAGTCGCAAAAAGTGTTAAAATGTATTTATAAAAGTTAAAGTATGTTTTTGAAAATGTATAAAGTTAAAATATATTAATAAAATTTTAAAGACTAAACTGCCTTAAAATAAGAATCGTCCCCCTACAAAATAAATAAATAAGTAAATAGATAAAATAAAATAAAGCAATATATGAAGCAAATGATTAAGCCTTTTTTAACTATGACGGTAGTTAAGAAACGATTTTACAAGTCTGTCTTGCATTCCAATTCCATTCGTTTTTTCTATTTGACAATATCAGGGATGGAACACGGGCGCAGAATTCATACCGGAATCCGTTTAAGAAATTTCTATACCTATAATATCGTTGATTTAAGAAGTCGAAAATTTTCTTACATTGATAGTGGTATGAATTCTGCGCCCGTGTTCCATCCCTGCAATATCACATTAAACCTATTTTTCAATTTAAAACAGTAAACCCCGCCTATTTAGTTATTTTTTTTCTTCTAGTGTTTGTTTAAAAGTTTCAAAATTTATCACCAATTAATCGATGAAGTATATCCCACTTGTGCATATTTTTGTCAACATAAAATAAGGGGCTTAACACAAATACTCAATGTCATATTTACTTTTGTTTTCTGTATTGTTTTGTTTTGAAGAACGATGAAGGCGGGGCTTGTCTTCTTTAGAAAACAGGAATTCTCGATGCTAACACTAATGTCCAAAAATCGTCATTTTTGTTTCATTCCTTTGCGTTTGACGTTGTTGTTATATAATTTGACCCGTAAATAAAAAATAAACATATTTTGTTTAATTTTCTTTGTTATTTTTTAAGATTTGATACGTTATCTCATGCAAAACTTTATAAGAGACGGCTCCCTAAACCACCCCAAAAGAAAGATTTATTTATATCTCGAAAACTAATAACTGGAATGAGCTGCAAATTTGCACACCCATATTTTTCAGCATTAGGATTCATTTTATGTAAAAATTTATATAGGTCATAATTCATAATTTTTATGAATATGAATTTATTAATATTTTTCAGAATTAAAAAAAATTTTCAGAATCAAAAGTAATGATGGATTATGTTTGGGTTTCTTCATTGTATCTCGTAAAAAAAAAATTATATTGATCAAGTTATTTTTTGTGAAGATATTAATAAAAGTTTGAAATATGAATTTAACATTAGCACCTTCAAAATTTGAACGCTTATAACTCTGTGAAAAAATAAGTAAAATATACAAGCAATATACTTTTTCGCGTTGTCGCGATCCCAGGAATTCAAATAAAAAGTAAAAATAGGGTATTACCATTGAAAAAATCAAAGTTGGTGCGCGTTTTAATATGTAGACGACCCCTAATTCAAAATTTCAGTTCATTTTCTTAAACTACTCACAATTCCCCGTCGAATTATACCTATTACATTTTTCTACATCGATTAGGAACGAAGTTACGTTGAGTGTTGCGTTTTTTTTTTTCCCCGACTGTACATCCACATATAATTTTTTATGCAATTTTGCACAGTAGTTCGTGAGATATAGCCTTTTTTCAAATTGTGAAAATCGCTGCATAGCAGCACTACCTGTTGGTTGACACCAACTGTTGATAGGCACTAGTTTATGTCAACCCGGGAGCGAGAACCCAAGTCGAGCTTTTGAGCGATTTCAGTATTTTTTTTCTTTTTTTAGCAAAGCGATATAAAAAAGAGTTTCCTTAAATATATAATGAACAGCGAAGGGGGCAAATCCTGTTAGTACATAATAAAAATGTCTTTCTTTGGATATTTTGTGTTAGTTTTTTCTAAGAGGAAAATTATTTGTATTCATCATGTTAGATAATTGTAATAAATAATAATTTTAATAAATTATTTTCACTTAGTGAATTTATATAGGAAAATATAGAAGAAAGTTTTGTGATTGCCACAATATACTTGTTTTTAATTAAAAGAAATAAATTGCAGGAATCTACATCTATAAAGGCAGATCTCCTGACTAATTTGCTTGCTTACTCAGCAATGCCGTGTCAAACTAATGGAGACACAAATGTGGAATTTTATGAGATTATTTCTTTAGTGACGTGATTTAAGAAGTTATTTTTTTAAGTTTCCCCACAAACGGAAGGATAAAAGTTGTTTTTCGCATTTCTCACCATATCTTAATGAAAAAAAAATTTTAAAAACGGATATCCGGTGGTTTTGATCCGGATATCCAGTCCATCCCTAGTTTTTATGCAACTAGTTTCCATTCACATACATAAAAGTGTCAAGACTATTGGGATAATAAGCCATAATAGCTTTATTTTATTTTTTAATATCAGTTCTCTTATGTGTCTCTTTTAATAGTTAGATTAGCAGAACATAATGTGCAATGTTATCTGAACTACATGTTTTGTCTGCTTGCTATGCATATAATTGACAAAACTTACTTAAATAATCTTGTGTGTCACTCACACCACTTTCTCTTACGCTGAATTTTAATATTATAAATACAGATTGGAGATTAGGGGGTAAGAAAACGAGTACTGTTGCATAAACCTATGTTAAAACAATTCAAATTAGGCTTTGGAACAGATTTATTTAACAAATAATATGTGAGGGGGCCCCTCCCTCAAACCCCTGTTTCGTTATTATACAATACATTTATATAGATTTCAAGTCTGTTATTAAGTTCAAAAGTTCATTTAAAATTATTCAGACAACTTTCAAATGCAACATTTCTTAAAACTTATCAATTTTCTTTTTTTTTTTAAGTTTAATATATACCTTACATAAGCTTTTCATTATTTTGGCTGATTAATTTCAGTCGCAATCGCGACCATCCTCAGAGCCATGACAATCGTTTACGTCCTTCTGTTTATAGTTCGGCGGTTTGCTGTGGCTGTTATTTCGCCTCACTTCATATTCCTCCAAGATGTGTTGCCATGCAGTAGGGATGATGGAATGTTCTCTATTGTTTACAGTGTTGGGGTTAGTAACAATTTCAAGTGCCTCCCGTTTTAGAGCATAATTATGGTTATTGTAAGGTGCTATTTTTTGGATGTTAATGGAGTTAATGTTTATGGGGTTATTATTGTGGGTAGTGGAGAAAGCGGTAGAGGTTTTTCCTAATTTAAGGTCTGCCCGGTGTTCTACCGCTTTCTCCACTACCCACAATAATAACCCCATAAACATTAACTCCATTAACATCCAAAAAATAGCACCTTACAATAACCATAATTATGCTCTAAAACGGGAGGCACTTGAAATTATTACTAACCCCAACACTGTAAACAATAGAGAACATTCCATCATCCCTACTGCATGGCAACACAACTTGGAGGAATATGAAGTGAGGCGAAATAACAACCACAGCAAACCGCCGAACTATAAACAGAAGGACGTAAACGATTGTCATGGCTCTGAGGATGGTCGCGATTGCGACTGAAATTAATCAGCCAAAACGATGAAAAGCTTATGTAAGGTATATATTAAACTTAAAATTAAATTAATATGCTTTTCTTTAAAAATAAATGAAAAAAAACTTATCAATTTTCATCAGTTTTTTCTACTAACAAACATATTAACTTCAAAATACAACATTAAAAAAAAATTACTTGCTTATTAAAAATTGTTGTTACTTGTTTATTAAAATTTGTTGTTTAAAAATTACTTGTTTATTAAAAATTACTTACATATAATTACTTGTTTTAATTTAAGTGACACATGCAAAGATCAAGCTTTAAAACTGAACTTCGGTATTTAGGAAGTCTCAAAACATTTAAATATAAAAAAACCCATTAATGAATATTTAGCTTAAAAAAACACATTATTAACCATATGGCCATGTAGAATTAATTTCAATTCCTAGGCATCTTTCCTGGACATGGTAACAATAACAATGTGGCCACCACAAGACTTTCTTCTATATTTTCCTATACAAATTCAGTCAGTAAAAATAATTTATTAAAATTATTATTTAAAAAAATTATCTTCCATGATAATGCAGACGATTCCCATATTAAAGAAGTAGTATAGCACTAAATATCCAAAAAAAGTCAATTTTATTGTCAATATTACATTTAAAAAAAATCGATAACTTTATTTTAAATTATCGCGGATCGATGGTTCAACCATTCGTTTTAAAGGTATTGGCGAGCTCTTTTGAAAGATACCCATCATGAAAATTTACTCCCCTCGAGGGGGGACTTTCCCCCCAGGGGAAAAGGCGAGGCTCCTACATACACAATTTTTTTTTCCAGTTGACTATGTCTATTACAAATAATCCTTTTAATTTTCATAATGATTATTAAAAAATAATTCTCTTTATGCATATTTATACAAAATTTTGTCCTATACCACCATGTTAAAAATTTAGAAAAAGCGGGATGGCAATGCAACCTGTCAGACAATTTTTACCAAAAGTTGATAGGCTCTAATTTATGTGAAGGTGCAACTACATAAATTTTTTTATGAAAATTTGTGCAGTAGTTCCTGAGTTACAGTTGCCACAAAATTTTGTCACACACACACAGACTGACAGACATTTTTTAAAAATGGTCAAATCGTGTTCTACAGCTCTCAAAACGTGTAAATCCATCAAAAACCCAAGGTCAAAAATTTTTACGAATCCAATACTTTCTTCTATTGAATATAGAAGAAAGTAACAATATTATGGTTTAAATATTGGCAGCCCTGTATATCTTCTGAAGATTATATAAACACCACATGGTGCACATAAATATAATCCAATATTAATAACAGGCGGCACAACCTGAAACACACTTCCATCTATTTTCAAGTATTGACGTACTATAATCTAGTTCTTTTGTGTAGCTCTGTAAACGATGTGAATGATTTCCATACCATATTCAGTACACATATAAAATATATAAATTTGGTTTAGTGCAGTTTGTAGTTGTTTAACTCTACTTACCTATGCTTTTTCCACATAGATTTAATATAATTGAATTCTCTTGGGTGTCCCTGTACACGAATCATTTGCTTGATCTCCACGAAAAGTTTAGTGTAGCATCCCTATATGATACACATTTAGAATACCAAGTTTGAACTTTCTGCTATTATTTTTTCTTAAGATATGCTAATAACAGACATACACATAGACTAACTGCTAAAAATATTATTTTTTGATTCAGGGGACCTCAAATCGAGTAAACATAACAAAAACTCAATTTCAAAAACTTGACCAAAAAGAAGAAGAAAAAAAAATACTTCTACCATTTACATGGGTAAGAGAAAGTAAAACTAGTACGAGGGTTGATCCAAAAAAAAGTTTACAAGCAGAAGCATTTGAAACGTAATAATTGTGGAGCGAATATTTCAACCCAGGGTGGTTGACAGATGGCGCTAGTTGTCCTACAGCGGTTCTACGAGTAAGTAGCATCAGTACGCAGACACTTAAGAGCGACAGTAATGTCACAATGTCTAGAAAAGTGGTCTCGCATAGAGGTGCGAGCCGTAATTCGATTCTTATGGGCCAAGAATGTGGCTGCATCAGAAATTCACAGACAAATCGTTGAGGTATACAGGGACAAAGCAATGAGCTTCTGCATGACAATGCCAGGCCCCATACAGCTCGCCAGACTCAGGAATTGCTGCAAAGGTTCAAGTGAGAGGTCTGGAATCACCCCCCATACAGCCCCGATTTGGCTCCAAGTGACTATTTCCTTTTTCTGGCGTTGAAACGAAACTTATCTGGAACACGGTTCACCTCAGACGATGCAGTGAAAACAGCTGCCGAGAAATGGCTCAATGAGCAGGGCCCTGATTACTACCAAGACGGGATAAACAAGTTGGTCGAACATTCTGACAAATGCCTACACAGGTTTGGCGACTATGTGAAAAAGTGATGGCCAGATGTGTCTCTCGATTCCCATTTGTATCTTGTTTCTATTGTTAATAAAAACTTTTTCATCTGCCTTGTAAACTTTTTTTTGGATCACCCCTCGTATGTTGTAGCCACCACAAGACTTTCTTCTGTATTTTCCTATATAAATTTACTCAGTTCAAGTAAATTACAAAAACTATTATTCGCAGCACTTCTATATTTGTGCTTATGTTTTATTATATTTTTTTACTACTAATTCTTGAATAAATTAACTTTTAATACTATAATAGTTTTAATGCTATAATAGTATGCAGGGGTGCAGAATATGTCTGAACGTGCGAATGATGTTCGGGGGAAATTCTGGCTGTCTGAGGAAATTTTGAATAATTATTATCTTAGAATAAAATAAAAATGAAAACGGAAGTAAAAAAAAAAATTACTGAAAAAACAAACTTTCTAATATTAAACAACAAATTAACAGCTGTATTCTTCTGTTACAATTGTATTCCCTTTAAATACCCATTCTCCCCCCCCCCCCCAAAAAAAAAAAAAAAAAAAAAAAAAGTACTAAGTATTTGAAGTTTTTTGATAAATATTTGGTGATTCATTTAAGCTAGAGAAAATATCAAATCTAACATTTTTTTTTTAAATTAAAGTCTAGCTAAAATGCTACAAGAATAATTACCCAGTCCACATAAACAAACACTTTAATGACAGGACACTGGGAGAAATGATGTGTTTGTTTACTTTAGCCGATAAAACAGGGAGGGAAGAAGGGGAAAAAGAAGTAGGAAAGACTTTTTTTTTTTTTTTTGCATTGTTTTGAGTCTCATTTACAGAAGTTAAGAGCCATTTTTTTTAAAGCTGGACAAAGTCTATGGAGGTGTGATAGATGACATTTTAAATTTTCCCGAAACTTTCAGGATATAATAGTAGTACTGTGATAAGAAAAAGTGAAATTTAATTTTTTCTGAATTTCATTTGTTTGACCTACGGAGGGGGTCCAAGTTTGAGGCCTTAAATAAATGGTGCCATTTTAATATCATTTTACTCCTAAAGGCATGAGTGACCCATGTCAATTTTTTTAACTACGGATACTACTTGATACTAAGTACATTTTAGCATAAACAGTGTGGTGGGTCGCTCATGACTTTAAAGGCCAAGGTCATTCGAAAATGCAGTTTTCGTTGATTTTTTCCATGCTTTCAGTCTCAATATCTGCTAAGGCCATGAGTGCCCCATAGAAATAATTATGGGGTTAATTACACACCTTAGTATAGAACTTAAAAATCTTTAAAATGCATGGTTTACTCTTGGCTTTAGTAGTTCAACGGTCTGAAAGTTGAAAAATTTCAAAAAAAGGTCAAATTTGAGGGTAAATTACTCTATAAGCCATGAGTGAATAACAACGAGACACAGTTTTAATTATACCCCAGATGGTCTAGTTTTAGACCCAGGTTACAAACCTATGAGGCTTGCAAGATTTATTTAGATACAGTCGATTTTATATCGCCAATGTGTACCTGTTCTATGTAGTACAAAACGCTTGAGACCCAATTTTGTAAATGCTTGTTTAAAACTTCTCATTTTACATTACAGAGGCCAGCATCAAAATAAATATAAAATAAATATAAAATTAAAAAATCTGGAGTGACTCCACTCGACTTTCCGAACATTGAGTAATTAACAGTTTTGTAGATAAAATCTATAAATGCTATACTCAGGGAACGCATAACTTGAGAGCACTACCAAGGCTACAGAGACCTTTTTACGCACCTTGGCGTTAATTGGGTTGCGATATCGGGCGATTTAGCGATGATTTCGGAAAGTGTTTTCTTTTTTTTTTTTTTTTCGATTAAAGTAAAAATATTTTTTTAGAGTATATTTTTTAGTTTCTTTAGAAATGAATTTAAACTAAATTCATTACTTACAATTTATTGTAAATCCATATTACTGAAAATTAAGTAATATACTACATTTTACCTTGAGAGAGAAAAAAAAAAACAAAAAGGTTAATACTTAAATATTTTGAAAAAGGAAAAAATTAAATAAAATATTATCTGTATGTATATTTTTTGTCTTTGTTCTCTTTAAAGAGAAACTGATTATATATATATATATATATATATATATATATATATATATATATATATATTAATAATTTAAAAATATACTTTTAAAATATTTCGAATATATTTTGGCAGAAAAATTATTTTATCATAAGATTTAAACTGTGATTTTTAAATGGCAGTATCTTATGTGGAGAATATGAACAAAAAGTTCTAAATGAACAAAACATAATAGATTTTCAATTTGCATTATTATTTACCGGTTAATCAGTAAATGTTAAAAGCAGTAAAAAAAATGAGAAATTGGAAATAGTTTAAAGCTTTTATGAAAATATTAAAAAAATATTAATTTAAAATAAATAAATAAATATAGTGAATTTTCATATGCAGAGGCAATCTCTGTTTACAATTTGTTTATACATTAATTTTGTCTGTATCCCGATTTTTTATGCTAAATGTGAATATGAGAATTTTTATATTCATTTCTGAATAAAATTAAGAAACTCACAATTTATATGAAAGGGAAGCGAATTTTAATTTACTTGTAAATATGATTTATCTTGATGTATTTATTTAATACTGATAAACACACACCTTTGCGACTGCTATTTTTAAAAACTGAGTTGAAACATTTATTTTCATAGCATTTTTAGGAGGTTGGAATGAGATTTTTATAGATGAGAAAGAGGGAAATGTTACGTTATTCGATTCTTTGGAATAAGAATGAGAGCATGGCATTTCACGCATTTTTAAATTTATTTTGATATATTGAATAGCTAAGCATGCTTTGATATTAATGTGATATTAAATTTAAAAGCAATCTTAAAATTTTCAGAAACAATGTTTCCACACTATTTTTGAGGACTATTTCTTTCCGACAGCATAGACTAAATAAAAACAATTTATCTTTTTATTTTGTGATTTTGTTTTTCCTTTGGCACAGTTAAAAAAATATTAAAGGTAAAATTGAGAGATAATGTTCAACAGAAATTTATATAGTAACCGTTTCAAAGGGCTAGAATTTATAAACAAAGTTAAGAACCCCTCCCATTTTTTTAAGGATATTTGTATATTTAAATTGAAAAATAACTATTGTAGTAAATTATGTAGAGCAATTGCAGAAAATGAGTCAAAATTCCGTCATACTTGATACTGAAAAACTTAGCAATTGAATCAATACCAATTTTGTAGCCATTTGGAATTAATTTAGATATCAGAAAATAAAAGTTTTTGACTTTTGTGTAGCTTTTGGAAGAACTTCGAGGCATTTTTATTAATTTAGGAGGCTTTTGGCTTTAAATTCAAATCTCAAAAGATAGATTTATAAGGACGAGAGAACTATTTCTTTCAAAGAGCCAATAATAATAATTGTGTCGTTAAAATTTTGCGGTAGACTACCTTGATTAAAGCAGGCAGTGTCAGGAGTACAGTTTCATGCATACACAATAAATAAATAGGCCACTTTCACAAAATTATACTATGTGTAGGACAGAATTTAAATTTCATTTCAATTCACTTGACCACTATCAGCCTTTATTTATTTATTTATTTTTAATTTAATTTAAATTTATTTAATTTATTTTTGTTAAATTATATAGTTTTTATTCACTTGATGAAATTATTTTACCAACTAAATCCACAGAATTATAAGTAATAATTCTATTCAATGTACGCTTTTTCTAATCAAAATTTTTTATAATGATATTTTTAAAAGTAAATATTTTAAACTGCAATATAGAAAATCCTACATAATTGCTCTACATATCTTTAAAATTTTGTATTTCCTCTCCAAGGTATCGATCAATTTGTTATAAAGTCGCAAACAGTATTTATTTCCCAATTAATTTTCTTTAAGTAAATATCCATTAAAATAAAATTTGTTTTACAATGTAATGCTTGCTAATTATGTAATTTCGGCTTTAAATAATTGATCTGTCTCCCATTTATATATAAATTTTACATATATAAGTCTGATATATATATATATATATATATATATATGATAATTATTATTATTATTATTAAAGATAATTATGTTTTTCTTTTATTGTTCTGTTCCAGAGAAAAAAAAAAAAAAAAGTAAAATCTTTAGTATATAGTGCATAGTATAAATTAATGTAAACACTATTAGTTGTTTGTATTGGAAATAAAAATATTTTATATAACAATGCGTAAACAAATTGAAATTATATTATCAATGTAATAATAATAACGAAAAAGAAAAAGTATTTGTCGAAAAATATTTTTCCTTATTCCTGTTAGTTTGAATGCTTCATTGACATATTTGGTGTGAATCTGTTGTGAAAATTTCCCAAAAGTTCAAATCCGACAAAATTTTTACTCTATTTTTAATAGTTGTGAAATTAAAGAAACGGACTGTGCATCAATTATCTTCAAATTTTTGAAAATAAAGTAATCTATTAGCCCCACCAAACTGTTTCGCACTCACAATAGGGGTTAAAAGGTTGCTTCCGGTATTCCCTCTTCCGCCAATATTTCGCCAACAAACTTTCTTCGCGAAACAATACATTGATACAAATTTTATGCTTATCTATTACAATAAATTCCATGTGTTAACATAAATATGTTTAGTTTAAATAGTTAATCTTTTTTCAGTTTACCAGAATAAAAAAAAAATCGAGAAAAAGTTTATTACACTTAAATATAGTAAAGAACTATTTTCTTTCGCGGATGTGCAATTTCTACAGGCTGTCAAGTTATCCTTTCCCCGAGTATAGATTCACCAAAATGCTTATAGTTAGTGCAACAATGATTTATAATATTCATATAAATTTTCAGCTCAATTGAATAAGGCATTTAGATGCTATCGCACTTTTAATAATTTGGTCCCATAGGCCATAATGATAAAGAATTTTTCTTTGTGTCCCTGTAAAAACAGGGTAACTAAAAGTAGCAGAATTATGTGTTTCTTTCTGTATATTTATTTTTTGCTGCATTATGTACATGTGTTCTTATACATGCTTACTTTTGGGTCAGAACTTCATTTTCATTTGACTAATTTGGGGTCTGGTTAAACAGCAAATTTTTTTCAATAGTTCTTTTACACATTTTTACACATTTCACACATCAAGGCATGTTTTAATTGGCCTCACAGCCAGTGGCGGATCCAGAACTTGACTTTTGGGGGGGGCTAAGACTTTTCAAAGTGTTATTCTAGACCAATAAAAAATTTACAATTGCAATATTCAATTGTGAATGTCAGTGTTTTGGGGGGGGCTTCAGCCCCCTAGCCCCCCCCTTAAATCCGCCACTGCTCACAGCCCAATTATTCAGCCATGTTCTCTTCTGAGTTTACACAGTTTTCTCTCACTTAATTATTTAGCATGTCATTTGTTCACATGTCAGGTGATCAGCAATATTTTATCTGACTTTTTGCTATTTTTACTTTCTGAACACTATAGTGAGGAAAGTATTGTAATCATGCCAAAAATCCGAATTTGAGATTTTGATGTTTCTATACGTTTCGAGGTCCAATGAGTCCGTTTTCACTATTTTTGCGATGATATGTATATGTATGTGTGTGATTGAACACGATAGTGTCTGAACGCTTTACTCGAATGAGCTGTAAGTTGGTACGCATGTTGCAAGTCACTGTAGCACGAACCCTATTGATTTTGATGAATCTAGCTCTTATAGTTTTTTTACAGGGACACAAAAAAAAATTCTTTATCATTATGGCCTATGGGACCAAAATCTTAAAAGTGCGATAACATCTAAACGCGTTATTCAATTGAGCAAAAAAATTATACACATATTATAGGTCACAGATACTCAATCTTTATAGATTTTGGAGAATCTGCACTTAAAGTTTTTTTACAGGGACACAAAGAAAAATTCTTTATCATTATGGCCTATGGGGTCAAATTTTTAAAAGTGTGATAGCGTCTAAACACCTTATTAATCTGAGAAAAAAATTCGTACTCATGTTATAGGTCACAGTTGCACCAAATGTATAGATTTTGGTGAATTTAGCACTTAGTTTTTTTTACAGTGACACAAAGAAAAATTCTTTATCATTATGGCCTATGGGACCAAATTATTAAAAGTGTGATAGCATCTAAACGCCTTATTCAATTGAGCTAAAAATTTATATGAATATTATAAATCACTGTTACACTAACTATAAGCATTTTGGTGAATCTAGCATTTTTAGGTTTTATCTACAAAACTGGTAATTACTCAATGTTCGGAAAGTCGAGTGGAGTCACTCCAGACTTTTTAATTATATATTTATTATATATTTATTTTGATGTTGGCCTCTGTAATGTAAAATGGGAAGTTTTAAACAAGCATTAATGTATTACAAAATTGGGTCTCAAGCGTTTTGTACTACAATAGAACATGTACACATTGGCGATATAAAATAGACTGTATCTAAATAAATCGTGCAAGCCCCATAGGTTTGTAACCTGGGTCTAAAACTAGACCATCTAGGGTATAATTAAAACTGTGTCTCATAGTTATTCACTCATGGCTTATAGAGTAATTTACCATCAAATTTGACCTTTTTCAACTTTGAGACTGTTTAACTACTAAAGCCAACAGTAACCCATGCTATTTTAAATATTTTTAAGTTCTATACTAAGGTGTGTAATTAACCCCATAATTATTTGTATGGGGCACTCATGGCCTTAGCAGATATTGAGACTGAAAACATGGAAAAAATCAGCGAAAACTGCATTTTCGAATGACCTTGGCCTTTAAAGTCATGAGCGACCCACCAAACTGTTTATGCTAGAATGTACTTAGTATCAAGTAGTATCCGTATTTTAAAAAATTGACATGGGTCACTCATGCCTTTTAGGAGTAAAATGATATTAAAATTGCACCATTTATTTACAGCCTCAAACTTGGACCCTCTTTCTAGGTCAAACAAATAAAATTCAGAAAAAATTAAATTTCACTTTTTCTTATCAGAGTACTACTAACATATCTTGAAAGTTTCGGAAAAATTGAAGATGTCAACTATCAAAAGTGTCCAACTTTTAAAAAAATGACTCTTAAGTTATGAGCTTCGATTGTGCATTCAGCCATTGCCTTGCCTCCCAATCGAACCACACGCACATGCAAAAAACAGAACAAAGAAAATTTTTTTGAGCAATTAGCTGTGAGTGATTAAACATAAATTTTTGAATGAGTTGGTTCTTTTGTGTCTTAAAATTTAGTTTTCACATAACAATTTTAACAGTTAATTAAAACTCCTTCAGAAATTTAATTCATCAACCTGGAAATTAAGGGAAGGCCACCTGGAAATTAATTTAGTGGAAGGCCCAGGGTTTGATTCCCAGCTCTGGCACTTTTCACATAGTTGGTAAAAAATCAGCCTTCTACTCCAATGTATCAGAATTAAAACTCCTGTTGTTCTTTTATAGATGTTTATAGGAGCCTAATCATTTCACATTAATTGTTATTAATCCAGGGTTGCCAACTTTTCAAAAACAGTTTGAGGAGTATTCAGAGAAATTTTGAGGAGCATTTTGGCTACTTTGAGGAGCAATTTTAAAAATATATATATAAAAAAAAAAAAAAGAAAGAAAGAAAGAAACCACTAACAAACATAAATTAACAACAATAATATGAAATTAAGAAATATTTATTGATAATCGAATATATTTAGCAAAACAGTGAAGAGAGATAAGAATGGGAAATGCGATTAAGTCTGAATATAAGCTTAAAACCCCAAAAGTAATTTCTTTTTGCATAATGGCATATTTTCCATACATAAATAAAGACAATATATGAAAGTAGATTATTCAGTTACATAAAAAAAAAAAAAAAAGAAAAAGAAAGAAAGAAAGCACGAAGGGGAAGAAAAAATTAAATTTCCAACAATTTTCATGAATGTCAAAATAATTATTATACTATCACATAAAAATCTAAAAACGAAATCTCCGATATTCATATAAATGTGTAAATGATCTCATCTCTGAGTCAACTCTTTCTAATCTGCATAGCTTGGGACCATATGTTTTGTAAACTTTAGAATTTTGCAAATTATTGGTCATAATTTGTATTTTTATTCCCCCCCCCCCCAGATACAAATGAAGATATAATAATAAATCATTAATGCTTTAAGTGAATGATAAAATAAATGCATAATTATTTCAAATAAATCTTAAATAAAGCATTGTCAATTGGCCTTAAAGTTCAGTAGTTTTGAATCCATTATTTTTATCGATAAATAAATAAAATAAACAATTTTTTTAAAGACCTATTAAGCATTAAGATAACTGAAACATTGATATAGTTTAAATGAAAATCAAAACACCGCATAATCATAGCATTCGGTTTCTTTCTTCCCCCCTTTCAGCTTGTGGTTTTAATTAAACACTCTCTTAGCTAATGTAAACAAATACTTGTTCACGTTCTGAGTCAGCAATATTTCGATTACGCAATGCCTAGCACTAGAATGTTTACTTTCTTTCTTTTTTTTTCTTTACTATATATTTATGAGTATTGTACGGTGAAGCGTGTGGTTCTTCAAAAAAAAAAGAAAGAAAAAAGAAAAATAGTTTATTTTTTTTTCGGTGTCTGCCACTATTCAGTTTTATGTATTTAATAAAAAATATTTAGTTAGATGGTCAAGAATGAATTTGCGGAGCATAAACATTACTTTGCGGAATTGCGGAGTTTTTAAATTTTTTCGGAGAAACTCTGCAGAAATCGGAGCAGTTGGCAACCCTGTTAATCTAAAATTATGTTTAAGCTTCTGTTGTGATAATTAACTAGTATATTGATGTTTATCTGTTACAGTATAGTGGGATTAAAATAAATTAGAATGAGTGACTTTAACAAGCATTTGAAAAAAATAACTTAAGACTAAGCCGTCGCCGGGTCACTTACACCGTGAGGACGATTTGCCAGATACATTTTCTGTAGACAAATTTAATCAATACTTGAATCATGATAAAAGTCAAAGAAAAATGAATAAGATACAACCTGTACTTGAAGGTCTTGTATTAGCTGTAAAGAAACCAATTAATATTAGCTTGAGTCATTGATGACACTTACGTACACTGACACTTCTTTATTTTAATGTAAAATGGGTTACTGACTTTCCAATCTGTCTTTTCTTTTTAGCGGGTATACTTGGTGACATTACTCCTATTCTTGTTTAAGTAGGATTTGATCAATTTTAGAAAATATCTGTCCATATGTGTGTGTGTGACAAAAATTTTGTAGCAACTGTATCTAGGGGACTACTGCACAAAATTTCATGTAAATTAATATACAGACACACCTTGACATTAATTACAGTCTATCAACTTTTAGTGCCAATTACTCAATAGGAGGCGCTGTACAGCAATTTCAGAAAAGGCTATATCTTAAGAACTTTTGCACAAAATTGCATATTAATTTATATGCAGATGCACCTTGACATAAGTTAGTGCCTATCACCTTTTGGTGCCAATTTCACAACAGATGGTGCTGTTCTACAGCGATTTCTGCAATTTCAGGGAAGGCTATATCTCAGGAACTACAGCACAGAATTGCATATAAAAACTGTATGTAGATGTACCTTAACATAAATTAGGTGTCTTGTACAACTTTTGGTGTCAATTGCACAACAGGTGACGCTGTTATACAGTGATTTTTGCAATTTATGAGAAATCTATATCGTAGGGTCTATTGTGTATTATCGAACAAAACTTAATACATGGAAAGGCCATTATGAGACATTATTTTTATTAAATTGGGTGCATATACGCGAAAGGTGGCACTGCTATTCTGCAATTTTGCTCGAGAACGGGAAAAATATCTGCACAGTAAAAATTCACTTCCGTTGGACATTTCGACTAATACAGAGATAGCAAGTATTACGATTTGTCCGTAATTATTATGGATTTACGTCAGTAATGACAACATATAAAAATTACAGATTAGACGCTTTTAAAAAAGTCTCAGATATTGTTCGTTTAAAAAAAAAAAAAAAAAAAAAAAAAGAAACCCCACTAACGATAGACGATCAAACGCACAACAAAAGCATTTTGATTCTCAATCTTTCTCCATCCACAACATAAATGACAATATTCATTTTAAACTTGCTTTATAAGGTTCTAGAAACTATAAAGAAATAGAATTATACAATATTTCTTGCTGATTTAATTATTTCCCCCCCCCCCCCTTCTTTTCTTATCTCCAACTAGCCTTTGTCGATTAAACGATTAAAAGCTCTGCAGAAGTCTCTAGTTTCCCAATTTTTCTCCATCAGCAACATAAATGTCAATATTCATTTTAAACTTGCTTTATTAGATTCTAGAACCTATAAAGAAGTAGAATTGTTTCATTTATCTAATTATTTATATTTTGACTGCCCCTCCCTCTTTCCAGCTAGTGATCAAGGATTACTTCTAGAACAATGTTTTTAGTATTTAATGCCATAAAAACAGTTGTCTATGAAAAGGCCGAAATTTTGAAACCCGGCCTGTTAACTTTGCTTACCTGTCCCGGCTCGTTTGTTTTTTACCAGTGTATGGCCTGGCTCGAACAAAAAACAATAATATCAGGCCCGACTCAAAAATATGTAAAATAACAAAAAAAAAAGTGTGCTTTTCTATGAAAATGATTTTTAGTATGTGTTTTGCAGTGGTTTTATATAGCCAATCAATAGAATGTTCTTTAACAAAACTGCTGAACTTTTACAAGGTAATTATATATAGACAGATATTCTTTATTACAAATGTACAGAAGGCACAAAGACAGACAGAAAGTCAAATCAAAAATATTAGCATTCATTGAACAATATAGGAAGGTATATAAACTGGTTAATACTACTAAACATGCACTTTCAACCATCTTCTCTTATATACCCTAATGTATCCAAATCTTTCATGTGATCCGGTAAACAAAACTTTAATTCTAATCCAACCATATTCAATAGAAAATTTGCTTTTGCACATACTAAAAATAATGCTACTTTCATCCAGTGCACTGGTATAAAGGAAAAGGGGCTTTCGCGAGAAAGTTAACAGTGGAAGGATTTTTATTGCCTTCATACAACCTAAACTCTACAGACTATAGGACACAAACCTTATACACAGTAACGTATCTAATTTCTTTTGTTTGTACATGTGCCAGGGGTGAAACTTTTCAGCGGCTACCCCTGAATTCAGGGTTTTTGAAAATTTTGCTGTCTTTGAATTTCATGGTAAATTACTTTGTTTTTACAGAAATTTCTCTTTTTGAATGTTTAATTTGCCTTATAATGTATTACAAAATCTATAAATGTTACTTAATGTAGGTAGCCATATGATATATCCTTAACCCCAATCTGCATGTAAGGAACAGTTTTCAGGGTTTTTGCAAGCTAAGGTAGTTTCACCCCTGATGTGCGCAAATTAGTAGTGACGTGCATACTATTTTGATTAGAAAACCATCTAATATTACTTAAAATAAAATATATTAATTTCGAGACATGCTAAAAATATTTGCGAAAAATGAAATCGCGAACAGACTGATAGACAATATAATTGAAGTTACAGATAATTTTTAACAAAATAAAACTTTGTGACATACCAGCCTGTAAGATTATGTAAAATAAATGATTGAAGAAATATTTTATCACTTTTCTTTTTCATTGATTAACGAGGAAACTAAAAAAAGATTTGGGCCGACACGGCCCGGAAAAACTTCATCCAGGCTCGGCACGGACCGAGTATGCTCAAAATAATTGAGCCAAAGCCTGCAAAAAAATTTTAAGCCCATGCAGGCCTCTAAAGTGACTATTAAATAATAATAATAAAATAAATTTTTGTAACCCCCCCCCCAAAAAAAAAAGAGAAAGAGAGATCCATATTCTCCCCCCCCCCCTCTAAAGCAGGTTTTAAAAAAAAAATCTTTCATTTTGTAAGAAGGTAAAAAAATACATATTTATTTACTTTAGAAATTTTTTAATTAATATATTATATATTGTTTACAAAAACAGTGCAATCTATTATCATATGTAGGCTTGTGTATAAAAATTATTCCATGATGTGGTTCACGTCTCCACATTGCATAAGTGTATAACTCTGATTACTGATAGCTCTTATTGAAACTGAGGCATCTCTGCTAATACATCTCCGAGATGAAAATCATCTGCATTAATAAAGGATAAAAAGAAAAAATAATTTCTATTGCATGAATTTGTATAGGAAGATATAGAAGAAAGTCAGCTTTGTGATACCTTCAACATAAGTTTTTTTTTTTCTCCCTGGGGAGGGGGGGGAAAGGCAGGTTTAAAACTCATATAATTTTTTTTATATATACATATCAACAAATGTCTTAATTAGCTGTTGATTCTGTCATTCAACATTTGAGCACTATTTTCTCGGACTATATGACTCATGCTCAAGGTTAAAATTTGCCCATGTTTTGTACATTTTGTATATCTATAGCAATCTGTCTCCTATTTATAGCATATAACTCTTTTTTTTTTCTGTTTGTACAGCTTTTGTTCTGTTGCATACATATCAGTTAAGTCATACTGCTTACTTTTCTTATACCATGTCGCACAATAAATTTCAAATTTTCATAGACAGCAAAGTGCAATAAAACAAAGCAACATTAATTTATGTATAATTATGTACTATTATATAAAAATTATGTTAGTTAATAAATCTAATCCTTAAACTTTTTAATTTTTCATCTGGTGGACATTAATAGCAACATTAAATTTCGATGTAGTTAAGAAAAAAATGTAATATAGTAGCATAAAAAAACTCCCTCAGTATTTGGACTAAAGAAAGATTTCTCCTTCTCCCCCCCCCCCCCCCTTCCAAAGGAAAAAAAAAAAACAATCTTTCAGATAATAGGTTGATGCGTTATTTTCAGGGAAATTTAGAATGTGTTCTGGGGAAGTTTCAGAGGTCTGAACATTTTCTGCACCCCTGATAGTATGTTAAAAATACTATCTGAAAATAATAGTAATAAAATAATAAAACGTACATAAAAATAATATAAATAACAATAATATATCAGGGCTGCCAACCTCTGGGAGTGCTAAAGTGTAGTTAAAAAGCAAAAAAAGTGTAGTTTTAAGCTACAAAGTGTAGTCGCTAAAAAATTAGAAAATACTTAAAATATAAATAAGCATAAAATCTTTTGTTTACATTATGACTTACTTTCTGAAATTTATTGATTTTTAATAATCAAACATTCAAAAATAATAGAAATTTTATCCAAATTTACTTTTTATATTAACATGGATACATGAAAATACACTAATTCTAATATAATACACTAATATGCAGGGTTGCCAACTTTTCAAAAACAGTTTGAGGAGTATTCAGAGAAATTTTGAGGAGCATTTTGGCTACTTTGAGGAGCAATTTTAAAAATTAAAAAAGAAAAAGAAAGAAAGAAACTACTAACAAAAATAAATTAGCAATAATCATATGAAATTAAGTAAAGAAAAAAAAAAAAAAAAGGTAAGATGTAGGTATGCATCAAATTTTTAGTTATTCAGTATACTGAATATTCATTATTCAGTGATAATCAAACATTTAGTGCATGCCTATTCAAAAGAAACTTGTTTAATTACAAGAACAAGACGATGTGAAAATAATTTCAATGCTATACTTCAAACAGATACAAAAATTGGATTTTTTTAAACAAAATCTGAAATTTTTGGAGTAACAAAAGTCAAAATAATGAACAATTTTAATAGTTTAGATATTAGAAAATGTAATAAAACTGAATCTACAATAAAATAATCATTGTTATTAAGGATGGAAAAGGATTGAAATTGTACAACATTAAATTCAATTTCAGTGCAAACTGACAGCCATCAACTTTTCTGAAACTTTTTTTCCCCCTTGAGATTATTGCTAAATATACCTAAAAAATCGAGTTTCCGTAGAGGGGGGGGGGGTAGAATTACGTTTTTATCATTAATTAAATAAATATGCTATTCTTCTCGTATTTGACAGAATTCGCAATATTTTTACGACCGATTGCCGAAATTCGTAATTATCTCACTGCAAATTTACAAAATCTACGTTTAATAGCAAATAATTGCTAATATACACTATAATTTTGCTCTAATTGATAAAATTCACTCTTCTTTAAAGGTAAATCCTAAAATACGCGGCGGCCGAGCGGTTCTGCGCTCAAAGCTGGTAGATGGGAGGTGCCGGGTTCGATCCCAGGTCGTGCTCATCGACCTAGCCGTTCGGAGTTTTCCGTGGTTTCCTCCGAAACTCGCGTAAATACGGGCTAGGACCCCTTAGAAAGACCCCCACGGAGGGCATTCCCCCTATAGGCCTAGGACACATAAGGAGTCAATCGGCCTTAATCCTCCAACCAACCAACCAACCTAAAATACGCGATTATTATGCGGCCGATTGCCGAAACACGCTATTATTTAGCTACTAATTTGTGCAAAATACGTTCATCTGAAAGCTGAATCTTAAATACTCAACTATTTTGCCACTAATCAGTGAAATTTGCATTTTTTTTTTTTTTTTTTTTTTTTCAAAGTGTAATCTCGGAAATCGGGAATAATTTTGAAGTAGTTTTCGCTAATACAGGATCGCTTACCCACTAACACGGAGTGCCCACTAATAATCAAAAATTTACGTTTTATATGCTATCATTTGGCTGCTAGCCAATAAAGGTTTTTTTTTTTTTTTTTTTTCCCCAGTTGATTTCAGTAAATCGCGATATTTTTGTAGCCGATGACGGAAATACGCAATCATTCCGCCGCTAATTAACAAAATTTATGTTTAATCGCTGAAAAAGGCTTTATTTTGATGCTAATCGATGAATTTCTTGATTTTTTCAAACATGATTTACATTATAAGTATAATTTTGTGGCTTTTTATAGAAATACGGAATTATTTTACAGCTAATTTTCAAAATTACGTAATCGTAAACTAACTTCTAAAATAGATGTTATTTTTCTAAAAATGTCTAATTATTTAGTCATAAATCAGCTTTTTTTTTTATTACTGAAATGTCATTTTTTGCGGCTGATTTATAAAATACGCAATTTTCTTGTACTATTTTTGTGATGAATCCATTTTAAATCCGGCGATTTTTGTGAAAGTCCCATTTTCAGATATGAAAATTTCTTAGAATCACCCAATAAAAACTAAGTTATCGCGTATTCAGTTATCCTAAGAAAAAGCACAGAAAATATTCTTTTTCTTTCTCCAACGGTAGATACTTCGTACGATAAAGTTCGAAATTTTCCATGATTTTCTCAGAAACTTGTATATTAAAACACTTAAGAAAGTTTCCTATAACAGAGGACAATTCCTCCGTTAAAGTCCGACTTTATACTGTTTTCTCCAAAACTCGCGTGATTACGGCTTCAGACACTTTAGAAAGTCTCCCACGGAAGATAGCTCTTCCTGGTCTTAGTTTCCTTGCGTTGTCAATCGTACTTAAAGTTCAGTAACTTTGAATCCATTATTTTTACCAATAAATAATTAAAATAAACAATTTTTTTCGTTAGAAAGTATTATTTTTTAGCGACTTATTAAGCATTAAGTTAACTGAAACATTGATAGAGTTTAAATGAAAATCAAAATACAGCATAATCATAGCCATGAAGATAATCATAGCATTCGGTTTCTTTCTCCCCTCCTTTCAGCTTGCGGTGTCTGTGCTTGCGGTTTTAATTAAGCACACTCTCAGCTAATGTAAACAAATATGCGTTCCCGTTCTGAGTCAGCAATATTTCGATTACGCAATGCCTAGCACTAGAATGTTTTTTTTTTTTTTTTTCTTTACTATTTATTTATGAGTATTTACGATGAAGCATGTGGTTCTTCAACTAGATTGTAAAAGTTAGTTTTGTTATTTTTATATTTTCAAGAAGCACTTTCATAGATAAAAAATAAAATTCAAAGAATAATGTTTTATGTGGCAACTGTTGGAAATGCAAAATTAAAAGTTGATAAGGATTGGATTGGGATTTCTGTCTAGATGCGTGCAAGGAAAAAAAAAAAAGAAAAAGAAAGAAAGAAAAAAGATAGTAGTTTTTTATATTTTTTTTTCAGTGTCTGCCACTATTTAGTTTTATATTATACTTTTTTAATCCGTGGTGAAATCGGAGTTCGCTCGTTGTAAACAAGATGACGATGGGGAAAGGAAAAGCGTAGCTTTAAGTATACGATGCGTAGAGTGTAGTAGAAGCAGGCTAAAGCGTAGTTACTACGCCAATTGCGTAGTTGTTGGCAGCCCTGATATATTAACGTGCGATCCCTATGCATTTTCATTTCTATTATTTCTTATATAAAAAAAAAAAAAAAAAAATCCAAGTAAAATGAAAAGACAGTCAAAATACCAATTTTACAAAGCTATAATACTTTAATTTTCTCTTTCCTTGTTCTTAAAAAATTCCTTTCCTAAACTCAAGTTAACAAAGAGGAGATTATCTTATGAACATACACCTTCACTCCAATTTTGACAGCTCAGATGGGAGAAAAAGACTTGAGATTCTCTGGTAGTCCACCGGTCTTTTGAATGTACGGGCATTTTGGTAAGGAAAGAGTTAATGCATGTTGGAGAAAAGACTACAGTGGGTTATCAAATTATTAGAACACCCCCCCCCCCCCGACTTCTTAAGAGGCAGTTCTGTGGTGGCTTGTAGCTTCTTTCTGAATGAGACTTGTTTCTACACCAGAATCCGAACCTGTTACGGTCAAGATCTTGTGCCGGGTCGGTGCCATTACACACGGACGGATTTGATAAAATTTCTATTGTTTCCCAGTTATAAGCGTAAGTTGCATTGTTATAATTAGCGACTTTACGGACGTTATGGGAATTTATATCAATGTTTTTGTTAGCGTTGGTTTTGGTAAGTGCGGTAGTAATTTTGCCTCGTTTAACATATCTGCAAAATGCACTTTTATTCTACCTTTTATTTTACCTTTGGTCATCCCAATGTAACAGCCTTTAGTTTTATTTTCTTAATCAAAAGGAATTTTATAGTTACCAGGGGTTTCCATGGGATCAACTCTTTCTCATTTCTTGTAATCTGATATATATTATTGTTTGGTTTGAAGGGAATTTTAATATTGATTTTACGGGCAGCATTTTTAATTTTTTGGGAGACTTTGCGATCGTAGGAAATAGTGGGGGTAAAGTCCAGTTTAGGTTTTTGGAAATTCGGAATGATATTAAGTTTTTTAATTCTTCTTTTATATAATTTATCAACAATATCTTTATTAAATCCTGCTTTATTGGTTATTTTTCTGATATTATTGAGTTCTTGGTTAAGTAGTTTTTTATTTGAACATATTACAATTACGTGATTACTGTACAATTGTATGGTATTTACCTTATATTGAAATAGGGTTTTACTTTTATTGCTAATGATTTCAGTACTGGCGCCGGGTTTTAGATACACGGTGGTTTCCAAAGTGTTGTTTTTAGTTTTAATAATAACATTGAGATAATTTAGTTTGCGATCGTTTTCTATTTCATAAGTAAATTGTAGAGGAGAGGAGGGTATTATGGAGTAGTCGGGAAATATGGAATACTGAGGTTTTGGCTCTGATTACTGCTGCTATCTCTTCAAAATACTATGAATTACTCAAGAAGGATTCCAATGAAGCAATACAGTAAGAAGCAACCGCTTGTTGCTGTCGTACCATTCTCTATAGAACAAAGTACATTTTGTGATTTTTAAAAGTTTTTGCAGGTAAATTTTCAAACATTTAAACTTACTAGTACACATGTGATTTGAACATTGATGTTAAGCATAATGTATGCTCAAAGAGTTGTATTTTGTTATATATATTTAAAAATAATAATTTGTTTGCCTACTGTAGTTTCATTTTTTTTAAAATCATATCCTATACAATTAAATTGGTGATAGTCAACTCTGTCCCTACCAGGCGTTCCAGCTTTTATGGTAGTAAGGATTTTGTCCAATATAAAAGCATTTTTTTCTTAAATTTGACATTTAAAAAAAAAAAAAAAAAAAATGGAAATGCATTTTATTATAACTATGTTTTACATACTTTATAAAATTAATTCCCTATAACATTTTTTGTGGAACTGGTGGACAGTTAGAAAATTTTACTTCTAACAAACATACAAGAAGTGGGCAGGAGGTATAAAATGATTAACTACCTCTGATATAAATAAGTGTTTTGCAAAAAAAAAAAAAAAAAAAAAAAAGACTGACTGAATATATTAACTTACAGAGCATTAAATGTATTTATAAAATGAGAAACTGATATACTTTTTATTTCTTTTTCAGATGTCTTGTGGTCACCGATGTAATATAGTTTGTCATAAAGGAGACTGTGGTACTGGAGAAAATTGTAAAAAAAAGATTGTGATACGCTGTCCATGCAAAAGATTGAAAAAAGAAGTACAGTGTTTTGTACAGTTAAAAAATCCAATAGTTTTGTCATGTGATAATGAATGTATTAAACTTCAAGAATCTCGCAAAGCTCAACAACTGGAAATTGATTTAAAATTAGAAGAAATTAAAAAACAGAAAGAACAACAAGAATTACAAGTATTTTTAAGAAAAACTGAAGGTAAAAAAAGGAAAAAGAAGAAACTTTTAGATGAAAATGAGATAAATTCTTCATTTTCAAAAAATGTTGTAATTTTGTCTACAGTTATAGTATCAATCTCTGGAGCTTTTCTATTTTACATATTTGCATGATAAAGATTGTAAATTAACAACCACACTATGCAGATATTTATTTTATTTAGCACAAAATTTAATTAACATGCAATTTTTAATGAACACTAGGAAATCAAATAGAATAATTATTGCAAAAGATCAACATTACAAAAAGAATCAATGAAATCTTCAATTTCTTTCATGCCTTGTTCATACTTGGAAATCTGATTTTCAACATCAGATAAACTCTGAGCTAAAGTTGGTTGGCCAGTGAATGATACTAAAGGGGGTGCACTCTGACATTCACGGAAGAATGCTCCAAGATCATTATCTCCACCACAGTCAGCAAAAGGAGGTTTCTGAAAATAAATTGCAATACCTAATTTTCATATTTTAAATTTTGAGTGACTTTTTTACTATGATTACAACTCATATCCTTATAAATTTGATTTTATTTCAAATAAAGAATAAATCTAGAGCATTTTGAGAAACCTAAGTATAGAATAAATAAACTGAAGTACAGGTTGTACACAAATGATTACACTAATTTTATAACATATTTACTTTTTAGTGATCGCAGTGAATTTGATTTTCTTATACAGATATGTTGCCCACTCAATTTTTCCAAATTTTAGGCATAGATGCCATGAAAACAAACTAATGTTTTTACAATAATGATGTAAGGGAAGTTTCAAAATGCAAACAACCATCAGATATAAAATTTTAAAACTTTTTTGCATCATTGAAATTTTTGCATGGAAAATTTTAATTGGTGATTGTTCATAATAGAAATTTGACACTTAATAAAATCAAAGCTATCTCTAATGAGCAAATGTTATAAAACAAGGTTATCATTTGTGTGTCCTGTATTTACATCAAAATATGGCATCCTTAAATGTTAACTATGAGAAATCTTCAAAACTAATTTACATTAAAAAATGCTTTAAAGAATCATTAAAAGACAGTAATTATTCTAGAGTAACTATAGCATTAATTATTTTTAATGTACACAAACATCAAACCGTCTCAATTATATATATTAAAAGCAAAAACTGTTTTATTTAAGAGACAGAAATTGCAACCAAAATTCTAAAATTGTAATCGATTCAATAGAAACAGATCATATTCCTGATTTCGATAATATAAAAATTCTAAATTCTGGTTTTCATAATTATAAATAGTGTATTTTCCTTGAGAGCTGGCACACTGCCAAGCATCTCCACACTATGAATGAAGCATGCGCACTGGCTCCTCAATATTTGGTACTCCTTTAAATTCCTTGAGTGTTCATGTAATGTTTGCATATTGTGTTGTAATTACTGATGAGGAAACCCAAACGGGTTTCGAAACGTCTAGATTTTAATTGTTTTTATATGTATTTTTTGTGTTTTAAATGTATTTTAACTTAAATTTTTGTCTCTTAAATAAAACAGTTTTTGCTTTTAACATAGCATTAATTACTTGATTTGGAAAGTTTCTAAATAAAATTACACATATAAAATAATTTTCCCTGTTGGGAGGCATCTACAGCTAAAACTAATGAAGAGAATAAAACTCAAATATATATACAGTTTGTGGAAGATATCAGGGGCGCACCATGCCAGGCACCTGTGTGCAGAATTTCAGTTGGCACCCTATATTACCTTTTTATTAAAAAAAAAAATCATTTTATAAAAGTTATCATTCAGCAAATCAATTGAATCTCAAACCTTAATAGTAATAAGTTTATTGAATGGCTAATAAAAAGAGAAATATATAATTTAAAAAGAAACAAACAAAAGGTGCATCTTGCAGAAAGAGAAAAAAAAAACATATAAAGAGGATTACAAAAACATGAGGTACAATTGTGAAGGCAATTAGAGAAAACCAAAATAGGCAGATTTAGTGTTAACGTGGGTACAGAAATGCTGCGTTGAAGCATTACAATAGATGGCTTACATGAGAGTTGTAACTATGTAACTGTAAATGTTTCTATTTGTGTGGGTCTAATTTTTAAGTAAATATTTAAACACAAAAAAATAGTCTTAGTAAACTAAACATTCCCTCACTTCATTACACCTTTTGTGAGTATTACGCATATTATACTGATCCTATTCGTCTCTATCCATACTGTTACCAAAATGTCAATGAAAAAAGTAATTGTAAAGAAACAGGCAGTTTTTTGTCAAAAGACACACTGTATACAAGGATTATTCTCACTCAAATTCATGCCTCAAAAGGTCATAAACAACAATAAAAGCCCCACAGAGTGGAATAATTTCACTCATTTAAGAATAAATATAAACCATTTAAATCTAAACGAACGTTCAGAACAGATGTCCGAATACAACTGATCTCTTTGTGAGTGTCCCTTCTGTTTTTATAATTAATTTCTACTGTGATTTGGCGAACTTTTGAGGTTATTCTGCACCAGTAGCCGATTGATGAATCCAGAAAATTCTAGAACTAGGCTCTTATTGAATACATAGCTTCTAAACTTTAGAAACACCAAATTATTACTTCTCGCCAAGTTTGGTCGCCATGTAGCCAAGTCTGTATCCAAGGTAGACAATCACCTCCCACCCTACCCCTGTTAAAATTGAACGAAATGCTCCTTATTTGCACTTAAAAATTGTAAATCTTGCAACAACACCTTCCATTTAGGAAAGGGGTACTAGTACAGATAAATGTAATTTATAAATATATAAAATTAAAATTCATAATAATTTTTTTAAAAAATCCCATAGTGAGTTCTATTTTTGTCAATTTCATTGTTGAAAACTCTTGAAATACTCTTAAGATCAAATTAATACATGGCTATCGATATAATGACAAGATTTGACTTGGTTAATTATGGAAGGTTTTTTTTTATTTTTATTGTTATTTTTTTTTTTAAGGAACAAATAAATTTATAAATACATAAAATAGGAGCATATAATAAATATTACTTGGTAAATATGGATAAAAAGTACTTAACAAGAGAAAAAAATTTCTAGTGAAAGGAATTTTGCCCATTTTCGTTATCTAAACTTTTTATGTAATTTGTATGTAAATTTATATGCGTTTTTTCATATAGTAGTAAGATACAAAAATTTGTTTTAAACTATTTTTCCGTGACTTTTGTATGCTGCACAGATGTAAATAAAATAAAAATTATTAAGTTTTAAAGTAGATTATATGAACTTTTAAACAGGTAATATTATTAAGTGAATTGTAATTCATTTGCTTGAGTTTTTGTGAATTCTGGAATATATATCCATTTAACCCAAAATATCTTATACTATCGATGTAATTGCAAAATTTAAAAATCTCTAATACCGTTGTGGAGCGTAAGTATTTTTTGATCATTTTAAATTTAGAAAAAGATTGTTCCACTGATGCTGCTGGTAATTATGACAAAATAATCTCGAAAACAATTAATCCACACATGAAATTTATTCTTGCTGAGATTATTTGGAGTAAGGTTACATGTTTGGAAATGTGTTTGTGGCCTCAAGGAAGGAAAGGGAGGAAGGACTTCTTAAAATCCCGTTACAATAGGTGTTGGACATTTACACACCAAAATCCATGACCACAGTTCCCTTAATTTCACACAACAAATTTAGAGCTAAAAAAGAGGGGGGGGATTGAATTACCCCCTATCCACCCCCTCCCCAAATAGAAAATTACTAAAGAACAAAAATTGGTTTTTGAAAATATCCTAAAGAAGGTGCATACCTGTTTTCAACTTTTTAACATTTTTGTATTATTTTTAGTAGAATTCTTTAGGTAGAATTTTTTAGTGCAATCCGGAATTTGCGAAATTTCTCCCAAAAGTTGATTCCCCCCCCCCCCCCCACCTTAAAAATAAAAAATTGCTGAAAATTATTTTCTTTTTGTACTCAAGTTTAGTCTCCCTATATGCAATTTTCTCACCGTGAAGTAACTTGGAGCCCATTTATGCTTAGAAATATGTTTTTTGCCTCATCGTGAGGGGAATTTTCATAAAATCCCATCAGTATATGCATAAATTTTTCAGGACCAATTTAGTGCTAAAAGAGGGGTCTCGAATTTACTCCCTCATAACCCCCCCCCCCCCTCCCCCCCAAAAAAAAAAAAAAATTGAAAATCACAAACACCAAAAATGTGTTTTTGAAAATATCCTAATGAAGATGCATGAGTGTTTTCCACATTTTTGTACACATTTTCGGTATTTTCTGCTCAAACGAAATTTCCCTTGAAAATCGATTTTCTTCCACACACCCCTTAAAAATCAAAAATTTCAAAATCGTAGACAATGATTATTATTTTATTATTTATTTATACTAAAATCTAGACTCATGTGCAATTTCTTCACTGTAAAGTAATTTGAAGCCAAGTTATGCATATAAATGTGTTTTTGCCTCCTCTCCCCAGGAGGGGAACGGGGAGGGGGATTTACAAAAGCTGATAGATATAATTTTAAGATGGGTAATTCCTGCCAAGTGTCACTGAATTCTGCCCAGATGTTCTCACGTGATACCCAGACAAAAATTTTATAGAAATGCAAACACAACGATCGCTCATGCACCACACACGCACACAGAAAATTTTCTGAAGTCAAATTTGGCTTTCACAATGTGTAAAACATGAAGATATCGCAATTTACGGACAAAAGTTTGATTTTCTTAAAATAGATGTTACATCGATATTACAAAGGGGAAAAACTACTCTAAATAAAATCTCCGGTTCTCTTAAATTTTCATTTTTGCAATCTAATTATATTACCTTTTTACTAACCTAAGTGGCCTTTTTCCAGCAGAAGAGGGGGGGGGGGGAAGAGAGATTAAGGCACCCTTTTAAATTTCAGTAGAATACTTTAATGTGTTAAAAAAGTCAAAGAAAATTTTGCTGAAGGTAGGTGCATCTTTACAAAGTTATTCCACTTTTAATGTGCCCTTTCACAAAAAAAACTTCCTAAACTATTTGAAGAACACAAGTTTTGCCAGTATATTTTTCAAGTTGTCTCATTTAAACACACTTGCTGCATGGCTTCAGGCCGGCATTATGAAATCAGATTTAATAAATCAACATACATATATATATTTCTTTTATTATTTTTCTTTCAAATAATTTATCCTCGGCTGGCACCTTTCTTTACCTAGTGCCTGTGTGTGCCGCACACTTCGCACACCAGGTCGGCACGTCCCTGGAAGACATGAGAAGATGATTTCTGCAAAAAAGAATAGGTACCAAAAATTGTCGATAAAGGAAATTTTAGCACTATTGTCACATATGCTCAATGAAATTTGTATAATCAGAGTAGATTCATCTTTCCCAGTACATACATAGTTTTGGAGCCGTTTAGAAATAAAGAGTCGACTGCAACTGCATTCTGTAAAAGTAACCTTGTAGTTATAGATTTACTGCGAATTTCATAACATGATTATACTTTTCAAACAGAGTTCATACTCAAATATGGGGAAAAAATTCCCCGAGTTCCCAGACAATTTTCAAGAAAATATTAGTGACATATTACAAGAAACGCTCTTCTAGACAAGACATAATACCAGCTACTTCCACTGTATGATGTAATATTACTGCCGATCATGATAGAAATTCAGGTAGATATCATTATTTACATGCGTATTTTCGCAATAATTATTTAAATTTTGATACGAAGCTAAACAAGAAAAACATAACTTGAAAGAAAAAAAAAATTGTTTTTCCAGGTTTTATAACTGATTTTCCCTGACTTTTTTAACAAATTCCCTCAGTATTCCCTGTTTTCCAGGTTTTTCCTGAGGAGTATGAACCCTGCAAGAGTCAATGAAGCTTTATATAAATAATTTTCCATGCATTCATTCTAAATATTGACTATTTTTTTTTTCTGAGCAGCTCCAAAATAACATATGCACTAGGAAAATTGCATAATACCGGGCTATTACAAATGAATCATCGGGTTTCGATACATTACTACGTCCAAACTTGGAAGCGTAAATGAGAGGGCGTTAACTACAGTTTCAATCTGCGTATGTGCATGTGGTTGCCATGGTTGCTGCACAAACGTCATATTCAAAATGGCGATTGGACAGCAGAAAGCATTTTGTGTATTAGAATTTTCAAAGTGTGAATCGCTCATAACCGTTCAGAGAGCATTCCAGCGGGCATAGAAATGCAAACCACCAACCCAACAAAGCATTCAGTGCTGGCATCGACAGTTCAAAGAAACCGGTTGTTTATGTAAAGGCAAAAGTTCTGGCCGACCAAGCGTTACTGAAGAAACAGTGAACAGAGTTTCGTCTGTAGTTCCAAGAAATCAACCAACCGCATACAACATCTATAGTACGGACGTCAGTCTTGGATGCTTTTGGTTTATTTTCATGTATAACTCATTGTTGTAACCCAAATTATGTTCCAAATAAACGCTTTGAAAACTCGATGATTCTTTTGTAATAACCCTGTATACCTTGGTTGTACAAATGTCATTGTATGTAGGTGACAGCAGCGACTGTAGCAGGCCTCACAGCATTCCTAAAATTTTACTCGCATTTTATTATTTTGTCACCACTATCATCAATAAGAAATTTTTCTTGAATATTTTTGAATGGTTCAATGCTAAAATATTATGCAGCAAAATATTGTTTTAAGATAATAGTGACATAATAAAATGAGCATAAAATTTTAGAAATGTTACGAGGCCTGCTTTTAGTGCTAATCTCATGTGTTTCTCCAGTATGTAAAATTTTGGTTTTATTCATTAGTTTTAGCTCCAAATAAGGATTATTATTTCATGGACACCTTGTACAAAATGTCTAACTTTGTAGTAAATTCTTTTAAATGTTTTAAGACATCAGATTATCTTTTAAAGTATACTAGCTGGATTTTGTGACCTAGATGGGTGGTTCCCTTCAGTAATAGTTTTCTAAGCAGCAATAGCTAACAAGGAACATCACCAAAGTGTCCAGCTCCATTTTCCTGATAAAGGGCATGTATTAATTTGTTTTAAACAAAGTAATTTATGTATTTCAGACACAAAAACCTGAAAAGCTTACATACTCATCAGATGTAGATAAACAAAAATAAAATTGTAACAAATAAATTAACACAAAATTGTCAAGAAATATAATGGGTAGTGTTGCACAGTTGAGAAAAAAAAAAAAGGAATAACAGTAATTAATGGAAGTAACACCTAATGTATTTGTAACATGCTTTAAAAATACATTCACATTTAATATAAATGGTGTCTGTCGTACTTAATTAGTACAATGTTAAATACCATGAACATAAAATGAAAGTAGTTAGCAAAATCACAAATTGTAATCATTGTAAAATTCAACAGGGTGTTGAAAATTTAAAGGTCAATCTCGAAGGAAATCCAAATCTGTACTCCTGTTCATAAACAATGTACTTGAAGATATGATATTGTCAATAATTTTCACCAGTTGAGACTTCATGAGCTAATGAGCCATATTCTTATACTCCTTGTTGAGTATTTTTGTATAATTGAAGCAGTTGATTTTACTACTTTTTCACAATTAGAAATTTAAACTTAATTAAAGCAAAAGTTCTCTATTAATATATATATATATAAAGAACTTTTACTTTAGTTTTGCAACCAACCAACCACTATGTGGCTTTCCCCAAACAATGGTTTGATTTTTAATGTAATGTAATGTAATGTAATGCATACACATGACAAAAATATTTGTTACAGTAACCCATTGTGTGGTAACATGATTTTATTCATCTTGCATATTTAAATCACAACTTTTAAAAATTTAACAAATGTTGTTGTTGTTGTTGTTGTTGCTTATCCTCTTTGTCTGACGGAGTCAGACAAGATCCACGAGTTCGTTGACAGTTAGAAAGTCAAAGACCAGAAGAGGATTGATGAAAAGATCCTCCTTAGAGAGTCCCATGCAATCCAAAAGGTGCTCAGGAGAAGCCTGATGATTTTGGCACTTGGTGCAGGTGGCGAAGGTTTTCCTGCCCTCGATGAAAGTGAGGCACTTGATGTGACCGCTAGCGAGTCTTGACAGTACAGTTCGGGTACGTCTGTCACACGGGAGGTCAAGGGACAAACCCGGTTTTGAGCCCTTGTACCAAGTATGGGTGGGGGGAGTTTTCCACTCCTCCGAGATTTTTAAATTTTCCCGGGAGTATAACTCCTGAAAAGTAAGTTTGGAGGAGGGAGTTGAAGAAATCCTTAGCAAGATTATCAGCCATTTCATTCCCGTGGAGATTCACGTGTGAAGGTATCCATTGCAAATGAACGTCATGGTTTTGTGAAATGAGCTTTAATTTAAGCAGTATAGAGGTGCTGACCTTGTCGCCCACAAGAATCCAATTACTAAGATGGTGAAGAGAACTACGGCTATCAGTCAAGATCCATAGGTCACCATAATCCTCTTCAGAGAGAATAGCTTCTAGTCCCAGGTCTATTGCAATCAATTCACTTCTGAAGACAGAGCAGTAATTTGGATTATGATGAGAAAGAGTCAAGTTGGCGTGAGGGGTTTCAATATATATGCCACTACCTGCTAGGTTGTCAATTTTACTACCGTCGGTGAAGATTTTAATGGCATTATTAGGAATGTGGCTTAGGTTTTCCAAAGTCAATTGTCTAAGATGTTCTGGGATGTAGTCTTTCTTGTTAACATGAGAGCTTAAGTTAAAGTGAAAGTGAACCCTGGGGAGTCCTTCTGCAGGATTCAAGCAGCAGTGCAGTGAGTTGGGTTCAACATTACAATTAGGTAGTTGAAGAGAGGCGGCGTGACTGAAAGGGCTGTTCCTCTTTAATGATTACTCCAGCTGTTAAGATACGTGGAGGTCTTGTTGCAGAGGCCGTAACTAGAGAGTTTATTATAGTACTTAACAAGGCCAGCTTGTCTTCTAGTATGGAGCGGCTGTAAGTCAGCCTCAAAAAGAACAATTTCAGAAGGACAGCTCTGTCTCAAACCAGTGATAATTCGGGCAGCACTACAAATGTAGAAAACATAAGCCATGGCAACGATTTTTTTTTTTTCTTTTTTCATAAAAATTAATCTATATATGTCCTCTATAATAAAATTACATTGAAATTGAAACCAGGCACTTGGGTACTTTTCCTTATAAGTTTCTAAAATATACACAAATTTTACAAAGCTTTGAAAAATTTGTATACAACAATAACTCTCTTTTTCAAGGAAAAAAAAGTTACTTCCTGTTACACAAATTTATCTTAAGTTTAAATCGCAGTTAACTGGCTTGAATCATTTCTTTCCAATGTTGTAATTAACAATAAAGATTATGAGTTTAGTACTTGAGCCTGCCAGAGGCTTGTGTAATGAAAAGCCATTGCAGGGCATTTAGTGTGGTTCATAAACTTATTTTTAGGTCCCTACAAAAGTCGTTTATTTTAACAAAATGGTCCATAAGTACCTTTTCTCAAAAATTGTAAAATTTTTAGACATGCTTAAAAAATGTTATTTGAATGTGATTTTATCATATTTGAATAACATACCTCTAAACAGAATATTGAAATAATTAACTTGTGGTGGCCAATGATCTGATGTATAACTGGAACACTTTTATTCATAGATAACTAAGCAAATGGGCAGTGGAGGGGCTAAGGTTAGAAAGGTCATTATGCAAAATGTCTCCCAACCTTGCATAGTGCACAATTGTAGTTATATATTGGATATATTTCTTTAGAAGCTGAATTATTTTCAATATTGAGTCCTGTTAAAAATTCAATTCTAATAACAAGCAAAGACATATCTATAGATATCAGATATAACAGTGGGATATTCATTTGACTCAGAATTGCCGCATTTTTAATTTACACTGCAATATTGTTAATATCCACCTTTTCTGCACACCACTTTTTTTTTTTGTAAACAATTTTCTTCAATATGAAATTACAATTAAACAAGGAAATTATTTTCCAGCAAAAATTAAAGTGGGTACTTACAATGTTACAGAATAAATTTAAAATGTGGCAACTTTGTTTGACAGTCTTCTGCTACATGGTCTAACTACTAGGAGTTATAGCATATAGTAGACATGTGCCGGAGCTCAGTATCCATATCCACTCCATATTTGCTATTACATATTTGTATCCAGATCTGCATCAGTGAGAAAAATATCCGGATCCATTTTTTTTTCTTTCTTGAACAGATCTAATACAGATCTTTTATAGAAATGTTACAGAAATTAAAGAGAAAAAAAAATTTTTTTTTTTTTTTTAATATGTAATGTATTACAGTGATAGCACAACAAGGCTATTTTCACATGACTGAAAGAAAATCTTGATTGTCACTCGCAACACTCTTCCTTACCCTGCATTTGAATACAATAAAGATAGATTAATTTGTAAGATAATGTAGTTCAATCTACTTTTACAAATATCTAAAAGAGGTTTAGGAACATTTGTATTTGACATATAATTCTGTGTAAAGGAGGGCTACCTCCTTCCCCAACCCCCCATTCGATTACAGTGCCTACATTTATTTTAAAAAGTATTCAAGTCTGTTATTAACTAGCCTTCAAACTTGCCAACCTTGAACAATTTTAAACAGAAGACGAACTTCAAAATACCAAATTTTAATTTCCTGCAATTATTTATTTTTAAGTCATGTTGATAATAAATTATTAGACATACAGATCAACCACTAAAAATTAGATTTTCCTATTTAGGGGACCTCTAAACATATTAAAAAAAAAAAAAGAGTTGAAAATAGAACTTTAAAAAATACTTTGTTTATAGTATGGATATGAAAAATTAATTTTCCTTCCTGAGCAGTGTTTGTCAACATAGTAATATGGAGCAAAGGACTTCCATCAATTACATCCAATAGAAAAGAATGTTTAGCTTACTTTTGGGTAGCCCCATACATTGTCTATAGGGTCAATCCATTTGAAATCACCCCAAAAAAATAAAATTTGTTGCTCAAAATTTTTAATTTTCTTAAATTTTTTATCAATTACTTCCTATTATTAGGTGAGTTCAAAACTGTAGTAAAAAAATTTTTTAGGCTCGTACTTTTTTTCTTTTTTTTTTTTTTGGCGGCCATTTTAAGTTTGCTTTGTAATAGTTTTTTGGCCGAAAACAAGGTTTGCATAAAAGTATCTAACTCTGTTAATTTTATAGATATCAAGACAAAATAAAAACCAAAATTATCAGAATGACCCACTAGATGTTTTGTTTATGCGTAATATTTCCTAAGTCGTGAGGAAAGTGAAAAAAATTCATACTTATAAATGGTAAATTAACTTAAAATGGTAATTTTAGTGCTGCAAAATTACTTAAAAAAAGGAAGTCTCACCATTAATTTTTTTTTCCTGCATAGATTTATTACAGGACTAGTTACTGTTGAAGTTTCCAGCATGACAGATTTATCCCTTTTTTATATAATTTTTTAAAAGTGCCCAAAATTGTATTTTGGCAATATTTTAAGTTTAATATCTCAAAAGGAACTGGGTGAAAAATTATGAAATTAATACAGATAACACCTCTTTATGATATAAACATATGATAAAAATTTGGTGACTGAGACTCAACTGGTTCCGGTGTTATAGTATATCAAAATTGGCCAAAAAATGCATTTTATGTAAACTAAATTTGACAACAATTAATGGTAAAAATCCATTTTCCTATATATTATGCTTTAATATGAAAATATATGATATGTATATATGTCATCAATGATTGCCTGCCACAGAGTACTCTTAATGTTCGAGAAATATCCCAAAATAAACAGAATATACTAACATTAATAACAGGGACCTATTTGCAAAACAGTCCAGTATTGCTGAGCTACAAAAACTAGACTGATTTTGCAAATTCATATTGTATTCCTTTTCAAAGAACTTTTAAAATGTTCCACTTTATTTAATAAAATTTAAATTAATAATATTTTTTATTTTCATGCACTTCTGTTGCATTTAATTCCGTTTTAACATTAATAGTAGGTAATTTTGTTTAAACATCTCATTAATTTAGTTTCAGTAGCAGACGATTTTTTAAGACAAATCTATAAACATTATCTTTGTTTTATTTAATTTTTAATTTAAAATTAATGGCAAACGATTTTGCTTCCTTCCTAAATTTATTTTCATTAGATTGGCAACAAAAAAATTAGTTATTAAAATTCTTTTATGGAATATTACAACTTTGTTAAATGAGAGAATCAACTTGTTTCTGGTACAAACATTTTAACTTTGAGATTTCTTTTTATTTTCATTAATAATTCCAACAGTTCTACTAAAATAGCATGTTAAAATATTGCAAAATACTTATTGTAGTTAATGGAGTGGTATCTTTCTAAAGTTTTTAGATTTTAAATAACATTTTCATGTTATTTCTATCTACTCTTATTAGTTCCCCATCATACTATAGGTATGGGGAACTTAGGAAATCGTGAAAATTTTCGACCTCGGTTTTTGACTTTTTTACACGTTTTCAAGTGTGAGGAATCCGAAAATGACAAAATTTATATGGTATCTGTCTGTAGGGTGTCTGTTAGTCCGTTAGTCTGTGTACACAATATCTCAAGAACAAATTGTTGCAAAGAGGTCAGATCAGTTTTAAAATATTACTTTCGACACTGGCAAGAACCCTATTCATTTGCAACATTCGACTTTAAAAACTTCGTAAGTTATTAGAAATTTACGATTTTCTTAACAAAAATATCAGTTTTGATGCCAGAATGAACATCAGTAACTATAAATATGCTACTTTGAAAATTTCGCAAGTTATTGGAAATTTACGAATTTCTTAACATGGCAGTATAGGGCAAAATTTCACATAAACGTCAATTTTGAGAGATATTTTCATCTTAAAGATGGCAGACTACTTTTGAAATATTATTTTGGACACTGGCATGAAGTTTAATGACTATGAATTTTCCAATATAAAAATTTCGTAAGTTATTGGAAATTTATGAATTTCTTAACATGGCATAATAGAGCAAAATTTCACATAAACGTCAATCTTGAGGGATATTTTCATCGTAAAGATGTCAAACCACTTTTGAAATATTATTTAAAATACTGGCATGAATATCATAGACTATGATGTTTCCAATTTAAAAAATTCTTAAGTTATTTGGAATTTACGATTTACTTAACATGTCAGAATAAGGCAAATTTGAGCATAAACTTCCATTTTGAGGATCATAAATACATTAGACAACTTCAAAATTACATTTATGATATTTGTTTGAACATGATTGAATACAAATATTCTAATAGGAAAATTTCGTAAATTATTCGTAATTTATGATTTTACCAACGCAGCGAAATTGTAAATTTTTCACATAAATATGAATTTTGAGGATTATTGCATTGGAAATAGTAGCATGAAAACTAAACAACGGAATTGACCCTGATAAAATAAATTAATAGATTAGAATAAGATAAATATATCGAAGTGAACGGTGGATAGCCTATTAGGCGGGGATTTCATTCTGTCACTGTATCAAGCTTTGGTCAAATTCATTTCTTTTAACATGATTATAATATGTCTCACACTACAAATTTATGAGAACATAAATATGATGGGGAACTGAGCAGAGTCCACCTATGCAAACTAGTTTTATTTATCTTTCATGTTTATGTGAACTAGCGAATTTATATTAACATAATGAGTTGTTTTGTGGGAGAACTTTTTAATCAGCAGTGTCAAAAACAAGACTATAAAACTGTACTAAATGAAATATTTAATGTAAGTGATCTGCCTTTAGAAGAACAAAATTTATTAAAATTGAGAATTAAAAATGATGATGCTTTTCAAGAATATTTGTAAAACAGCCAGATAATTCAGATATTAAAATGTAAAAGGATACCGATTTCTTGCCTAAAGTATATGAGGCACTTAATGAATCCCCTTTACACACAGTTAGTTTAGTATGTGACTCTTCAGATTTGTCGCCTTTATGTAAGGTAACTAAATTAAACAGGAACTAAATTGACAGGAACAAGAGGATATCATGGATTTGTTCCTTTAAGAGATATTCAAGTCAGATGGTTACTCTACATCAATAAGTAAGGAATTTGATGAACACAAACTTTGATAGTATTCACTAACACATCTTCGCTTACAAATATGGAATATGTTGCATGCATTTACGAAGATCATTGATGGTTAGGCAAACTCAAAGACAAGTAGTTATGCTTCTGTGAACATCGTCGTTCGGCGGTTTTGCCATCTCTCCTCCTCCATTTCGCTCCAGTATATCGCGCCACCTTGCGTCGATCTCTATCTGGTCAGTGTTGCATGAGTTCCTATTCGCTAAAATTTCGACAGCCTCACGTTTCGCGGCATAAAAATAACTATTATAATTAGCTAACTTACTGTAATTTTTAAAGTCTATTTTAATGTTTTCTTCTTGATTTATTTTGGTTAAGGCTGTTGTTATATGATTATGTTTTATGTCATTTTCGTGCTCTTTTATTCGTGTTTTTATTTTCCGTTTTGTCATTCCAACATAACATCTGGTTTTTTGGTCTTCTTTAGTAAAATCTATTTTGTAAATACCTGCAGTTTCGGAAAAATGTATTTTATCTTTATCGTTTCTGATTCTTTGGAAAATATTTCTGCTTGGTTTTATTGGTACGTTTATATTTAGTTTAGCGGCTTCGGTTTTAATTTTATTAGCTGTACCTTTATTATATGGAATTGGGGGGATATATTTTTGTTTTGGTTTCTGTGCATTATTTATGTTATCAAGTTTCTTTAATGTATTTTTATATAGTTTGTTTACTAGATTCTTTTTATAACCCACGTTTTGAGATATTTCGCTGATTTTTTGGAGTTCTTGTTTTAGTAAATTTTCATTAGAACATACGTTTATTGCACGATTTATATAGTATTGTATTGCAGCTATTTTATATCTATAGGGAGTTTTACATTTAGCATTTATGAATTCGTTGCTATTATTTTGTTTCCGGAATACTGTAGTTTCGAAGTTTAAGTTTGGTGTTTTCATTATAGTAACGTCTAAAAAGTTTAGGAGGTTTTTATTTTCTATTTCGAGCGTGAATTTAATGTTTGGGTCAATTTTATTTAATTTTTCAAGTGTACTTTCTGGGGGGGAAGAGTTATTGTTTATTATTGCAAAAACATCGTCTACATATCTGAACCAATATTTTATTTCTTTAAAATTACACTTAAAACCACCGCCACTTTAGAATGTAGAAAAAGAGGGGAAAAAAGGCTAAAAACCCCATAGGAATAGCATGGTAAAAAAAGCAAAAAAACTCACAATGTCAAGTGTGTTAAAAAAAAAAACAAGTTTCACACCGGAAATAATAAGGGGACAAAGTTGACTAGAAAAATACATTGAACAGCGGGAACCGGGCGGGCTGGGGCATGGGTCCTATTGTCCGGGATTATTTAGCAAAACACTATTAAGCGTACTTTTTTTATATAGGAATTTTTGCTAGTGTTCGGACACTTTTGTTACCGACTGTAATAGAAATTGGGAATACGAACAATTTTTTCTGGCTAGTTAGACTGTGATAAACCAGGGAGAAGAAAGATCCTTATGTGCCGAGAAAAGACAGCGCCGGTGGGAATTCATTCACCGTTGTTCTCTTCGCTCTCCCATGTCATCCCCGTTAAAACAGCGATAAATAGGTGTGCCTTGACATGTACTGTACCCTGGATAAACCAGTTTTTCAAAAAATTTGAGTCAACTATTGTAACCTTTTTTTGGTTTACAACTTCCGAAAATTGGAGCAAAAATAGGATAAAATGAAAGTCGCGTGAAACATCTTTGTGTATAATAGGAGCATAAAAAAATGATCCCGCAAGACATGAAGGAAAAGCTAAAGAAGGATGAATATATTACAGAAGGAAGAATACTGTAGTTGAAATGTCTGAACGAATGAAAAGAAGTGTTTTGAAAAAATGGAAGAACCAAAACAGAAATCAAAGGGAGAGATTGAAGAAACAGCATAATCTTTGAAGAACATCTCAGAGATGATACACCTCCTGAGACACCTCGTTCAGCAGCCATAAACATCACACTACCACAATTAATCCATCTCTGACAACAAGACCATCTGTATTATTATCTAGCAGATTAGAAAGTGGAAGAAAAAGGTCGAAAAAGAACAGTGGAAGGCTTCGTGAAAAAACAAAAAATTGGTTAGGAAACTTGAAAAATACAAAAATAATACTACTGATTTTGAAATACCCAAGAGAAAAGTGAAAAAAAAAATTATCACAGAAGCAAATTCAAAAGAAATTGAAAAATGTATTATTTTTGGCGAGGTTATAAAAGAGCCAATAAAAGAAAGTTTTTAAGGCGTAAAATCAAAGAAGAAACTTGAAGTAATCTTCCAAGTTTTAATAGGAAAAATAGCAAGGAAATACAAGTATCTTCAACATATCAGATCAATCACATAAAAAAAAAAAAAAAGAAAGAAAAATGAAAGACTATGCGGAACTAACAATTATTTTCCTGTTGTTTTCATTTTTCAAAAGAATTAAAGTAAAAATATTTGTTGATTATTTTCTGAAACACAAGTAAAACAAAATGGATGAAAAGATACAGCTGCAACATAACTTTCAGGTTTGAATATTTATCAGAGTCCACTCTGTGGTCAGTGATGTCCGCTCCGTTGAAACATTAATTTTGAAATTAATTAATTACCAACCAAAAAATAGCTAACGAGATAGCTCATCAAGTAAATTAGATTCATAGTTGTCAAGAAGGAATTAAGGAATTTTTTTTATTTTTTTGGTAAAATTTTTATATTTCCAAATTAGTCTTCGTTTTCTACCCTTTAGATTGGCAATCACCCATATATATGAGGCAAAAAAATTGCAACAATTGTTTCGGATAGAAGGAAACACGAACCTTCGTCAGGTGAACAAAATTGGCAGGAGTGCTGCAGACAAAGTGACAATGCACAAAAGTTTTTTACTTATTTATTATGTTATAAAAAGTCCTTTAGTACATTATTACTATTTTTCGTATCTAAGGATCCTAACTTTGTCCTTTAAAGACAGTCAATTAAAAAAGATTTAGATATTTTTTTAAAGAATTTATAAATGATAAAAAGGTTTTTTTTTTTTTTTTTTTTTTTTTTAGAGTCCTGTTTCTGAATTTTTGAAAACTGCAAACTTAATTTGAATTTCTAATGAGGTGTTTCAATGAGCTAAGAATCACCATACTCTTCGAGATTTCAAATTGTGTTCTCTTAAGGACCCTATGCCTTTACACTCCCAATTTTTTAAAATGAAAAAAATTTTCCGTAATCTGCGATCTTTTTTGAGGTTGGATTTCTTTATGGATTACAAAATTTCGCCTCTTTTGCTACACTATTTTATGCAACAGTATCTATCAAATTTAATCACGATACATTACTAAAAAATAAAATAAATATTTGTGTATTAAAATAGTGGTAACAAGAAGAACAAAAAAAAAAAAAAAAAAGCGAAAATTTCTTATCCTCGAAAGTGTCCTGTAAGAATGACGGGTAGTGGGAGCCCCGCTGAAATGTAGGGGAAAAGGTGCGACTTTTTTGTGAAATGTTTAATTAGATGTAATCACTTTGAAAAGAATTAAAATAATAATAATAATAATAAACATGCATTTAAAAATGTTTCCTTTGACAAGACATTTTCAACAAGTTAAAAAAAACTTCCCTTTGAAATTTCAAAATTACTCCCCCCCCCCCATACTCTCCGAGCCTTCTTTTCCCTCCATCTTTTTTTTTTTTGGGGGGGGGGGGGCACCTTGATATTTTTACAAATGTAAATTGTATTCTTTTATTTTATTATTATTATTTTTAAAGCCTGATTTTTAGAAATTTAGTAGGCATCTCTGAAGATAATGTTCCGACTCACCTGTAGCTATCCCCATTTGTTTTGTATTAATTTGATGCAAGCCTCAGGCCCAATTGAGTCCAATCAGTCCAGTCAGTTTAAAAATTACCCTGGCACAGTGTCAGCATAATGAGAGTCAACTGTATTAATAAAAGCAGTTATTTACATCAACACTGAATAATATTTCATTAACATCTTCATCTATTACTATACTTTCATCAGAATCAATATATGATTCATTACTTTTTAAAATTACTTAACCAATATGTACTTGTTGCAAAATATGACAGAAATTAGAATAAAACCCAAGCAAAAATTTTTTATGAGAAATCTTTCAGGTTTTTCAAATAAAATATTTTCTTATTTGTCAAACTTTTCTTTTTTTCTCCATGCATCACGATCAGTCAACAACCTGATAAAAATTCCCTGTGATTTTAAAATTGTAAAGTAATAATAATAATAATCTGATAATTGAACACCTACAATGGATGTCAACAAATGGATTAAGAGCTACAACTTTCATCCACTAAAATTATAGCCATATTTCAAAATAGTCTTAAGGTAGTCAACTAATTCCAAATAAATGAAAAATATTCTAATAATACTTCAGCATTTTACTCACTAGAAACTCTCATACTAACATTTAATTATTAAACCTTTAAAAATATTACCACAATGAAATCTTCACTTTCAGCACTTCCAGCACTAAATGCTGACTTCCCATCATCTGCTTCACTGGGATTGCAGTTCAGATCCATGGCACTTTCATCCTTACCATAATTAGTTAAGTTTAAGTTGGCATTTGGATCTTCCTGTTCTTTAATTTCAGAACACTGCTTCTTGTTCATGGATAGGTTCAAAAAAGATTTCTCTAAGATAGTAATATCAGGAAATATGTTGCTTTCAGGTAAGCTGTTAGATGGTGCAAAAGCTCCAACTTTACCCAATTCATTTGCACTTTTTTGGCAATTAAGGCTAAAATAAAATTATAAATGAATAATAAGCAAAAGAATTTATAGAAACTTCACAGTTGAAAACAGTAATATGCTCTTGGAAAATATGCATGTGCACACCATTTATTAAATATGAATAGCTAATGAATTAAATATCAACAAATATGAAATATTTACAACATTACAAATATTTACATTATTATGAAATATTTACATTATTATGAAATATTTTCAACAACTAAATACAGTAGAACCATCATTTTTCACGGGGTGCATGAAATAAAGAAAAAAAAAAAAAAAAACTATGAAAGCGGCAAAACGACAAATGTGGGTTAAAGTCAAAACACGAAGAAAACAATGTTTACGGATTAACGCACACAATGTATACAGTATACTACTAATAAAAACTAATTTGTTACTTTCAAAACTGTCAAAGAAATAAATCAGTGTTGCAAAACATTAAGTAAATTTTTAAAATCAAAAATTTTATGTTGAGTTTTTTGTTCCTTTTATGAATTAAACAGGAATTTTTTTCAGATTTACAACATTTTTCTGGTCCTTTTCTGTAATTTCATGTGCTTATATAAAAGTTTGTGCATTTTTAAATGCCTTAATTGAGTCATCGATGTAAAAATTATCTTCTGTTCCTTCGTCATTATTTTCATTTTTTGAAATCTCACATTTCTGCTATGGTTTAGGATACAACATGTCGCGATCAGTGGCGCCGCTAGAAAATTTTTCAGGAGGGGGCAAACTTAAAAGTGCAAAATTTCAGAATATATATATATCTAAATTTCATAACCTATAAATGCAAGTCGGGTTGGTTTGACTCTAAATGGCACTGGGACAAATTTTATTTGGCTAATCATTTCAAACCTAATGACATAATTTTAAAGCTTTAAATGTAATTTTTTTTCAATAATTTTTTACTTATTAGAATTTTCCAGGAGGGGGCAAGTGCCCCCCCTTGCCCCTATGTGCCGACGCCCATGGTCGCGATGTCTTGATTAATGCAAATATTATCACTAAATTTTGTACCAGATGCATCATCTGCTACACAACCACTCTTCATCTGCATTATCATCATCATTTTCTTGCCCTTCTGTTTGGTATGCTTCATTTTTTTTGCACATAACTGCATTTCATGAAACAATTTTCTGGAATACTAAAGAGGTTACTTCCTGCCACACTGAAATTACAAAATGAATATCGGAGACAATTTTGATTCTCTATAGAAATGGAGAAAACAGTTATTTTAGGATGAAAGAAGTAATTCCAGTTTGTATGCCCTATGGAACCTCTTGACCTTCAGAAGAATATTTTTACAACGATGAATGCATGAAAGCAACTTTTTGAAGCACGATACATGTGGGTTTCGTTAATATAAATTAAATGCAATTTGTGTGCAGGGTCCATAGAAATAAAATTATCAATGTGGGAATGATAGATCGGAGTTTCACTGTATTATATTTTAGAATTGTATTATATGTATTATATTTATTACTGTATTATATTTATTACTGTATACATTTATTACACTGTATTATATTTAGAACACTCTGAATTTCAGTAAATTTATTAGAAGATTAATAGAAAGCACTGGGTTCGTTACAAATCAAAATAGCACAAACGGGGGTTAATTAGGGATCGTATTAAAACCTTAATGATGAATTGAACGCAATAAAACAGTACACCAGAAAAGCCAGTTATCCAGATAAAATAGTAAATAAATTATATAAAAATCTAAAAACATTTAAAATAAAAACCTTACTTCTACTTCTCCATTAATTAGCCGGAGTAAACTTGTGGGAGGTCCCCCCCTTTTTCAGAGGCTGTTCTGTGGTGGCTTGTAGCTTCTTTCTGAATGAGACATATCTAAACCAGAATCCAGATCAGTTACGGTCAAAATCTTGCGCCGGGTCATTGCCATTACATGCTGACGGATTTGCAATGTTAAAATTTGTGACTTTTCGGACATGACGGAAATGTATATCGATATTTTCATTAGCGTTAGTTTCGGTAAGTGCGGTAGTAATTTTGCCTAGTTTAATATCTGCAACATGCTCCTTAATTCTACATTTTATTTTAGAATTAAGGAGCATGTTTGCAGATACTAAACTAGGCAAAATTACTATCACACTTACCAAAACCAACACTAACGAAAATATCGATATACATTTCCATCATGTCAGAAAAGTTGCAAATTATAACAATGCAACTTGCACTTATAACCGAAAAACAATTGAAATTTTATCAAATCCGTCTCCGTGTAATGGCAATGACCCGGCGCAAGATTTTGACCGTAACTGCTGTAAAATTTGTACCCTTTCCGTGTTGATTCTCAAATTTAAATTTAAATTCATTTACTGCTTAAATATAATTTAAATGATTTATTTTATGATCTTTAAAGTTTAAATTATTAATTAAATGAAATATAGAGTTTAGTGCTATTGCCTATTTGATACTGCCATTGAGTTAAAGATATATTAAAATTAAAAACAAAAGGCTTAATGATAACTATTTTAGTTAAAAGTTATATTCCTTATTTGTATATTTTTATTTAAGTCATTTGAAATAACTTTAATGTACTTACCTCTTATTTAAAAGCATGTTTTGTTAAAATAAACTTTAAAGAAAATATGTTTAAGTCCTTTCACGGATTGTTATTGTTTTATCGCTACCGAACACGTAGACGTTATAATTTTCAACTGCAGAGTCTTCTAGTTTCACCCATAGATGGTGGCAGGCTCGTAGCATCATGTTGCTATGGTTACTTGTCACGTGTGGTAGGTGTTGCTGGGAGTACAGCTTCAACTTCGTCGTTCAGACCGGAGTGGCTGTCACTTGAATCCATTCACTTGTATAAAAGGAGGTAAGAAACATCTAATCTCTCTCTTATGTTTTAATGCAGTTGATGGTTGCATCGACTAGCGTTTGCTAGCGAGTTTTTTTCTGTTATATTTCTGTTCAGCTCAAAGTCATGAGCTGTTATTTTAATTTAGTTATAAAGTATTTATTTTTATAATGTTTGTAAATTATGTTTTGTGACTTGAAATTTTCGACGATACGTTTCGAGTATCTAGTTATGTCACAAAGTAAACATCGTTTTCTATTTAAGCTCTATTAATCTTCATGGCAGTATTTTAAAAGTCTTTAACCTTTCGTCAGCAAAATTTTCTATTTAATTATTGCTTATATTTATTTAATGTTACTCATCATGTTATTTCAAGTTTAATAAACAGTTTTGTTTAAACTTTCTGTCTTCAATGAATGCCACACACATTTATCATTTTATAATTTATTAGAGCTGAGCAACTATCGCATATTTCACTGCTAATTAACATATGTGACAATTTTTTTCACGTCAAGTGGTTATGGGCCTTTTTGGCTCGTTGTCAGCTCATAGCAGTTAAAATTTTGATAATAGTTTTTGTGGCATTCTAGTTGTTTGGAGATAAGAAATTGAAATGGCAGTGAGCTTAAATCCCACTATTGAATATTTATGGATGAATAATTATATTACGTGGGTCAAGGACATTAAATTTATTTTAATTGAGAGAAACTACTGGAATATAATATGTAAGAAAGAAAAACTGCCTATTGAAGATGCTGACGCTGGAATAACTTCAAAACAAGTGGAAGATTTTAAATCACGTAGTCGAGTCGCATTATCTACAATTTACTTAAATACATCGCCTGAAGTCAGAAGCATTATTGAAATTTGTGATTGTGCTATTGATGCTTGGGAGACATTGAACAAGACCTTTATATCAGACTCATGAGCTCATCATATGGGACTGTTTACAGAGTTCAGTAATTGTAGAATGTCTGAAAATGAAAGTGTCAATTCTTTTGTGACAAGGTTATCAAGAATACTGGACCAGCTGCGTGAAATTGGCCATGCTATGGAGGATGTGTATTGCTGTTTTCAACTCTTGCAACACTTACCTTCCAAGTTTGAATCTGCAGTGCAGTATTTGTCACGCTGGAAGAATGACCAGTTCAAGTTCCAGAGTATTGTGTCCGAGTTAACAGCTGAAGAAGCCCGCCTACATCTTCGAGAAGGTGATATTATGAGAAATGCCAATAACAGTATACAGATTCAGAATGTTCAGGCCGTATTGGTCATTTAAAGAAAAACTGTTTTTTGAATAGTAATGTTAAATTTAAACCTAGAAATTTAAAGTTTAACTCCAACGGTCGTGAAAAATACAAATCTCCCTCCTCCTACTACATAGCTCAAGCTAATTTTAGTAATTTAGGTGATGACAGCTTTATTTTTGATACCGCTGCTTCACATCATTTTCTAAGAAATTTAGATCTTTTTGAGCATCATATTTCTGTTGAGGGAGAGGAGCTTTTTGTTGCGATCGATGGTATTAGTTTTCCTATTACTGCTAAAGGAACTGTCAAGTTAAATTTTGGTAAAAATGTTTTGTATTTAAAGGATGTTTTATATTCCCCAAAGTTACGGAAAAATTTAATATCAGGTCCCAAATTAGATGTAAACGGTGCCACTGGCTGTAAGGGTTGAGTGTCGGTATTTGGTAAAGATAAAAGACACATTTTTACTGCTAAAATTAAAGACTGTGTTTACTATTTATATCCTAATGTTTCTAAAGTTAAAAAGGGGAGTAATGTGAATGGGGGGCACTCAGAAAATCCTTCAGCTTCTTTTGCAAAAGTTAATGAAATTGGGTATTGGTATGCTCGTTTTGGACATGTAAGTCCTGATACTATTGTAAATACTAGCAAGAAGAACGGGGTGAGGGGCCTTCCTAAACTTAAGTTTAAGAAATTTTTTAGTGAACCTTGTAGGTTTAGTAAACAAAACCGTGTGTCTTTTAAATCAGCCGATGTTCATGGCGTTAAGTCACCGTTAGAGAAAGTATTTATGGACGTTTGGGGCCCAATTAAAGTAACTGGGAAAAATGGGGAAAGATTTTTTTTGTCCATAATTGATGGATTTTCTAAAAGGGTTGCTGTTTATCCTTTAAAGGATAAGTCTCAGGTTTTTGGTGTATTCGAGAGACACATTACACGGGCAGAATGTAGTTTGAATAAAAAATTAAAAGCTATTCATACGGATAATGGTTCCGAATTTGTAAATGACTACGTCAAATCATTTTGTAGTAAAAATGGAGTTGTTCACGAGTTAACTAACACGTTCACACCTGAGCAAAATGGGTTAAGTGAGCGGTTTAATCAAACTTCTTTAAATTGTGTTAGAGCTATTATCACGGATAGTGGTTTACCTTTTTCTTTTTGGTCCGATGCAATGTTGTATTTTGCGTACACTTGGAACCGTTCAATCCACAGGGGACAAACTAACACTCCTTTTGAGTTATATTCTGAGTTTAAACCATCCGTAAGACACCTTAAGACTTTTGGGTTAATTTCGTATGTAGGGATCCCAAAACAACATAGAAACCCCAAGCTTGAACCTAAGGCTAAAAAGGGAGTACTGAAAGGTTATTCACTAAAGACTAAGGGGTATAAAATTTGGTTGGAGGATGAGGATAAAAACTGTCAAAACTATAAATGTAACGTTTTCTGATCAGCTATTTAGTAAAAGCAGTGGAGCGGTGATGGGCACCTCATTGGAGGAATTGGACTTACTTCTGGAAAGTCCAGTTGATTGTCAAGCTTCCAATCCTGTTGACATTGTTTTCAGAGGTGAGCCCGATGATTCTAGTGACGAGTCCATCGATGAAACTCCTGTAGGTAAATCTTCTTCTAAACCTCTTTCTTCAGTTACTTGGAGTAGGAAACCCGTACCCAGAAAAATTGGTGACAGAGTTGACATCTACTATTACCCGGACAAAGCTAAAACTAGATTGAGATCGATGAACGATGTCAAAAAATACTGTGATAAACATAATCTAATTTTTGACTCTAATTTTTTTTATTTCTCAAGTAGTAATATGTTTGAGGGGGTAGTGAGTGGATCAGCAAAACTCGGATAACCCAACAAGTTTAACTCATAAAAAATCATGACTAGTTATCCATGTACCTAAAACATATAATCAGGCTGTTAAATCTTCAGAATGTGTTGAATGGAAAAATGCCATGGATGATAAGATAAATAATATAAAAACCCATAAAGTTTGGCATCTGGTTAATTTACTGGAGGGGAAAAATGTTTTGGGAAATAGATGGGTATACGCCGTTAAAAGAGATGAGCTAGGAAACGTTGCCCGTTTTAAAGCGAGGCTCGTGGCCCAGGACTTTCAGGGACACTTATGACGAGAAGTTTTCACCCGTCATTAATTTCTCGGTAATACGTTTCTTTTTTTTATTATTGGTCTCATGTTATAAATGGCATAACGTTCAATGCGATATAAAATGTGCTTATCTTTATGCACCTTTAAAAGAAGAAATTTATATGTCTCAGCCGAAAGGATATGTTGTAAAGGGAAGGGAAAATCTCGTTTGTAAACTAGACAGAGCATTATACGGCCTTCATCAGAGTGGTCGGATCTGGTATTATGAGTTAAATAAAGTACTTTTAGATTTGGGGTTTAATAAATTTAACTGGTATAACTGTTCATATTATTTTGAAAATTATATTGTTTTATTAGTTTATGTTGATGATTTAGTTTTGTTTGGTAAAAATCAATTTCAAATCAATTCTTAATTTATTAAAATGTAAATTTGATATAAAAATTTTAGGTAAAACCAAGAAATTACTTGGTGTAGAATTTAATTATGAAAATGATTCAGTAAAAATTTTTCAGGAATTATATATTAATGAAGTTTATGTCAGGTTTAAATCGTTTAATATTCCTTTTTGTTCGTTACCTATTGTAAAAGGCATTAAGTATTCTAAAAAAGATTGTCCTACTAACCAAAATGAAATTGATGAAATGTCTAGATTTTTATATCGGAATATCTTAGGAATCTTTCATCGCAAACAGGGCACGACCTGATATTGCCTATGCAGTTAATATATTCAGTCAATTTCAAAATTCACTGGAGAATTAATCATTGGAATGGGTTAATTAAATTACTTGGGTATGTTTCATGTACTCGAGATTTAAAATTAAATTTAAATTGTTTTAATCCATGTTAAACTGCTTTCTCTGACGCTGATTTCACGATGAATAGGGATCACTTCGTATCAATGGGGGGACAAATTTTATTTTTGTATAATAGCCCTATTTCTTGGAAAACTTTTAAGCAAAAAAATGTTTGCCTTTCAACCATGGAAAGCGAATTTGTATCCATGTGTGATGGGGTTAAAGAATTAATGTGGTTTGATAATATATTATGAGATTGTATTGATTTTAAATTAATTTCTATTTCATATGAACCACCAATACTTTTTGCTGATAACCAAGCGGCTATTAATTTTACGAGATCTCCTATAGAAAATAACAAATCTAAGCATATTAATGTAAAGTTATTTTTCATCCGTGAATGGTTATTTAAAGAACGGTTTGATTTAAAATATGTAAATACTAAAGCTAACTTTGCCGATCCCGTCACAAAGCCCCTTACTAAAAGTGATATGTCTAAATTTGTAAATAAAGTATTTATTAAGTAAATGTATATAGAGTAAATTTAAAATTTTTTGAACGTATAATATATATTTAATTTTTTTTGAAATTGAAAAATGTTTTTTAGAGGGATATGTATGCATTTTCTAGGTGGGTTTTTTCTGCGTTTTCTATTGTGTAGTGATGTATAGTTTAGTTTAACTTTTTTATGAGAGAAATTCGTAGCGCTACGTATAATTGGTTATGTTTATGTTATATAATTGTTTCATATATTTGTGAATATCATCTTGTTTTTTTATTTGACAATGGGCAATTGGGGGAAAAAAAAGGTTTCCTTGAAATGCTATTCATATTTGCTCTGTATTAATACCTCGTTCTTTTTTTTTAGTAGATGTGTATATTAAATTGATAATGCTACTTGTTTTTGAGATTGTGATATGAACTCTTAGACTTATCTTATGGTTTACAAGAATGACAAACCTTCCAGTTTTGTGTGAAGTATATCCTGTAGAAGATATGTGAATAACGATAATATCTGTAGTCAAGTCACTAAACATTCAAGGAATTTTTATTTTTTTTTCAAATAAAGTTTATATTGTAATTGCTGACGTTTGTGTTTGTCGAATCAACACGGTGGGGGGCCTTCTTGTAAAATTTGTACCCTTTCCGTGTTGATTCTCAAATTTAAATTTAAATTCATTTACTACTTAAATATAATTTAAATGATTTATTTTATAATCTTTAAAGTTTAAATGAAATACAGCGTTTAGTGCTATTGCCTATTTGGTACTGCCATTGAGTTAAAGATATATTAAAATTAAAAACAAAAGGCTTAATATGATAACTATTTTAGTTAAAAATTATATTCCTTATTAGTATATTTTTATTTAAGTCATTTGAAATAACTTTAATGTACTTACCTCTTATTTAAAAGCATGTTTTGTTAAAATAAACTTTAAAGAAAATATGTTTAAGTCCTTTCACGGATTGTTATTGTTTTATCTCTACCGAACACGTAGACGTTATAATTTTCAACTGCAGAGTCTTCTAGTTTCGCCGATAGATGGTGGCAGGCTCGTAGCATCATGTTGCTATGGTTACTTGTCACGTGTGGTAGGCGTTGCTGGGTGTACAGCTTCAACTTCGTCGTTCAGACCGGAGTGGTTGTCACTTGAATCCATTCACTTGTATAAAAGGAAGTAAGAAACATCTAATCTCTCTCTTATGTTTTAATGCAGTTGATGGTTGCACCGACTAGCATTTGCTACCCAGTTTTTTTCTGTTATATTTCTGTTCAGCTCAAAGTCATGAGCTGTTATTTTAATTTAGTTATAAAGTATTTATTTTTATAATGTTTGTAAATTATGTTTTGTGACTTGAAATTTTCGACAATACGTGTGTTCCCCCCATTTCGACGTGTCCCCCCCAAAAATTTCATCTGCATGGGCGGTCCCCTCCAAAAATATTTCTAAACCCTCTAATTTTAAACTTAAAAGAAGGTTAAAATCTCTGAAGTGTGAGACTATTCTTCAAACCCCTCTAAATTTTGTGTTTGTGAAACACAAAATTAACTCTAAATTGTGAGGGGGGGGGGGGGGTATTGGAAAAAGATTTTTGTCATCATCGCATAGGAAAAGGAAATCAGCACCAAGTTTTTTAACCAGATATATGCGTATTGAATGACAAACTATTGATAGAAAAACGAAAATCAGGGAGGTCATTATCTCCTAATGATTACAAATAGGTTTTTAAATTGTCCGGATATTCTAAAGTAACCTCTTTGGACATGTCTAAGTTATTAACGAATTTGAATCACTGCTACTTTGACAGAAATATTGAAATAAATTGACTTAAAGGGATATATATTTGATTTGGTTTGTTTTTGACATTCTATGATCATTTTTTCCACATTAATGTTAATTAGACAAGTACTTATTAAATAGATTTAGAATGTTACTCTTGATTATCAGAAAAAAGGGAAATCCAATTTTGTGTGTTATCTGTTTAGTTTAAAGAACTTGTTTTTCTCCAACGCCAAAATTGTTGCATATGGTGTATCACCCCCCCCCCCCCTCCACGTCCTCTATGAATTTTAAAAAAAGGGAGAGATGAAAAAGTAGGTAATAATCTGATTAGGCTAATGATACTCATAGGTGACAGTTTGGTGTAGTATTTTTGTTTTGAAGTGAAGGAATTCCTGAATTTTATGGATATGTATATTTTTTTAATACATAATATTAAACTGAAGAGTTTATTGAAATGGATAATAAGTCTGTCATAAAATCTAGACAGAAAATTTTTAAAACGCATTGTGAGCTTGACAGAGTTCTGAAAAATGATGAACAACGAAAAAAAAAAAAAAAAGAAGAAAAGAAAAAGAAATTGAAAATGTTGAATCGATTACACAACTAATGAGAATTTAAGAAATGCTAATCAAGATCCAAAAAAGTAAGGTATTCCTTTATTTATTTATTTATTTTGTGAACCAATTATAAGTTCAGCCATCATAGGAGAAAAAAATAAGAAAAAATATATATATATAAAAGCCTGCTGATTCAAAAGTCACATCAAACATTTAAATAATCAGAAATTCTTTATTTTTTCCTTTACCTAAATATTTTTTAGCATTTGAAGATGTAAAATTTTGAAAGCGTAAATTTTATCTCAAAATTGTAAATCTTTCACCTTCTACCAATCATTTTTTGTGTTTGATGTGAAATAACGCTAAATTTTAAATGTTCTGAATTGTTATTACTATTATTATTTTCTGTATCTGAAATATCTTGAAATATTAATTTTTTTCTAATTGCCGTATTCTCTTCTTACATTTTTGAATTTAAAAGTTGGAATATTGCCGAAATTCAGAAAATTCATGAATTTTCTGACCGTGAAAGCAAAATTTAAAATTCTGTATTATTTAATGAGTAATGAAAAGGATTTTTCAGATCTGTATGATACAAAATAACATTCGAATTGTAAAATTTTTGTCCTAATTTCTGAATTCATGAAAACTAAAATTAGTCACTTAATTTAAAGGTATTTTTATTGAAACTCAATTTGCTATTAGCGCCGAACTGCAGAAAATTAAGATATTATATTTTCTTTATATTATTTCGAATTAGTGTTTACATAATTATTTTATTTATTTTTCAAATTGATATTTTTATATTTTTATATCTTAATTCAGTTTTATTAAAGGTTTTTTTTTTAGATTATTTTTAATTGCTTTGATGAAATTTGTATTGCGTTGTTAAAAAAAAATTATACAGGACTGATTTATTTTAATTGCGAACTCTTAAGTTTATTTATCCAATTTCATATTTTTATTATTATTAACAGACGAATAATTTCATATTTATTTATTTTGTAGTTTCTATGTTTAGTTTATTCATGTGTTTCTCCTAATACTTTGTGTGTAATCAATCTATTTGCTAAAATTTCAATGTTTATAGACATAAGACATTATAAATTTTATTTTGAGAATTTGGAAGGCGGGGGGGGGGGGGGGGTATGCATTAAAAATCAACTAATTTTGTTGTATTCATTACCAGCAACATATGCCCGCTATGTTTAAAGGAATCTCAAAAACATTGAATTATTATTATTATCACTCTATAAATAAAATTAAAAATCCATTCAAATCTTTCTGAATTTTGCTTCAGGTACACACTGCCAATGGCAGCTCTTTTCGCGTCTGCGCTGAATATGGTTTCCACTGCCTGTAGTAACGTTTTTCCTCGACATTTTAATTTGTCTCAATTTCAACTCACTCTTTTTTTCTATACTACCATTTGGTTCCAAACATTACAATAAATAAATAAATAAAATGTTTTCCAACACACAATGCAAAAATGTTTTAAATACAAAAATATTTTCTAATAAAAAATACAATAAACAAAAGAAAATAAATAAATAAAAAATAAAAATAATTATTTAAATTTTTATCCTTTCTACAATATTGCTATTTTTTTCTGATAAATACAATAAATAATAATAATAAAAGATTTCCCTTCCAATGAAATTAAATAAATTACTAAAAAATCGTGTAACAACCGTTGCTAAGTGGTGCAGATGATTGAAATGAATGCAAAAATTTAAGAAAAATTTATGGATAAAATAGAAAAAAAAAAAATATTCAGATTTGAAAAAAATCTTGATGAGGTGCACCCCAGCAGAGTTCAAGGTAACCCTTTGTCAAGTTTTGTAGATCTGCGATCAGTGGATTGAGCTCCAGAGCACAGGACAGTCATTCCTTTTTATGTACACAGGTTAAAAAAACATATAAATATGTGTGTGTGTTAATCACTTAATAAAGATACCTTTAGTAATGCTCTGTTATAGATGCCAAAGATCTTTCAGGGCGAAATCCGCCCCTTCTTCAGTAGCTACATGGTCGCTGTCTTTCGTCGAAACTGATTTCTCATCCCTCTCTTCTCTCTCGGTCTTGCTCTTCATAATGTGGCGCCACACTCCATCCAAATCAGCGCGCGACTCGTGCCCGTTACACGCTAAATTGTCCCTCATTATTTCTATTGTTTCACGGTAAAAGGCGTAGTCTGGGTTGTTGTAATTTGCTAGTTTTTTTTGTTTCGTTAAATATAATATCTATGTCATTTTCTTTATTAACTTTTGTAAGGGCTGTAGTTGTTTTATCATATTTGATGTCATTTTGATGCTCTTTGATTCTAGTTAATATTTTTCTTTTAGTTACTCCAATATAATTTCCTCTTTTTTCATCTGTATATTTAAAAGGTATTTGATAAATGCCGGCTGTTTCAAGAGGGGGGGGGGTTATGTCTTTATCGTTTCGAATTAATTGGTATATATTAGGATTTGGTTTTATAGGTATATTTATGTTGTGTTTTTTGGCTATATTTTTAAGTTTGATTGAAATTCCTTGATCGTATGGGTATGGAATGAGTGAAATTTGGGGTGGTTTTTTGGTAGTTTGGGATATTATTGAGTTTTTTGATTCTTTTTTTATATAATTTATTCACCAGTTTTTTACTATAATGTGCTTTTAAAGCTATATTTTTAATGTGGTTTATTTCTTCTTTTAAATCGGCGGGGTCGTTACAAATTAAAATTGCGCGATTTATATAAGCTTGTATTGCGTTAATTTTATAAGTATAAGGGGTTTTACTACGGTTGTTAATTATTTCTTTGTTTGCAGTTGGTTTTCTGTAAACTGTGGTATTAATATTATTTTGGTGATGTTTTATTTTGACGTCGAGGTAGTTAATTTCGTTATTAATTTCAGTTTCACATGTAAATTTTATATTATGGTCAATTTTATTTAAGATTTCCAAGATTTTATTACTGTTTTCGTTTTCATCAATGATCGCGAACACGTCATCGACATAACGGACCCAAAGGATTAATTTGTCTTTTAAAATTTCAAATATGTTTTTCTCTAAAATTCTTAGTTTATGCTCGGCAATTAGTCCTGAAACGGGGAACCCCATTGGGACTTTTTTATTTTGTTTATAAATTTTCCCGTTAAACTTAAAGAAACTTTCGTTTAATATCAAATTACTGGTAGCTATTAGAGTGTTTGCCGTTTCTTGGTCATATTTTTCTTTAATTAAGTTATTTATGATGTTGGATATTTCTTTGACATCTATTGAGGGGTATAAATTAACTATATCGAAACTTACAAATTTATAATTATTTTTAAAATCGAACTCCCTAATTCTCTTAATAAAATCTTCAGTAGAAACCAAACTATTAACAGTGGGAGGTAGAAGTTCGCGGTAAATTTTTACCATGTATTTTTCTAAATCATATGTAGGGCCTTCGCGTTTATTAACAATGGGTCGAAATTTTGGGGGGTTCTTATGATCTTTGTATCTACCAAACAGCCGGGGGGTGTTAGGACTGTGGTTTTTAATATATGGTGGGTGATTATTGGGCCATTTTCCCTTTTTTATCAGTTTGTGCGTCTTTTCTATTAATTTTTTATTCGGGTCCTTTTTTATTGTGGTTGTGCCTATTTCTTGAATGGCTTCTGTCATCATTTTAACACAGTCTTCTTTATTTAAAATTGTGATTTTTCTTGTTTTGTCTGTTAATGTGCATGTTATGTTCTCATTTTTCTTAAGATTTTTAAGGGTTTTAATATCGGCTTTATTAATATTCTGATTATTTAATGCTTTCTCTATTTCTTTTTGAGCTACATGTCTAATTTGGCTTTTTGCTTGTTCAGGAGCTTTTTTGATGGCTGTTTCTATTTTTGCAATACTATCGTTTAAATTAATTGGCTGTTCTAGGATGTATTTTGGGCTAAGTTTTAATAATGCATCTTCATGACTATTTATTTTATGATTTGACATGTTTATATATTGATGTTCATTGATTTTCTGTAAGTTGGGGTTGTTTCTATTAATCCAGAATTTTAATTTTTTGTTGTGTATTTTACAAATTTTTTTCCGCTCGATGTCATTAAATATTGATATTTTACTTTTCATTACTTCAAAATCCTTAGTTTCATTTGTTTCTTTGATTTGTTTTTCTATTTCATTAGCAATTTTATGATTTTTGTATAAGTTCGATTTTTGTTTTCTTAAAGCCGAGTTTAATATTTTCTTTTCAAAGAAATTTACTTATTTTGGGAAATTTTTAATGAGGATTCTATTTTTAATTCTATACGATTTGGGCGTGATTTTGAATTCTTTACAATCGTTTAAAAAATTTATATGTTCTTCACATTTTACACGCCTTTTACCGTGAAACAATAGAAATAATGAGGGACAATTTAGCGTGTAACGGGCACGAGTCGCGCGCCGATTTAGATGGAGTGTGGTGCCACATTATGAAGAGCAAGACCGAGAGAGAAGAGAGGGATGACAAATCAGTTTCGACGAAAGACAGCGACCATGTAGCTACTGAAGAAGGGGCGGATTTCGCCCTGAAAGATCTTTGGCATCTATAACAGAGCATTACTAAAGGTATCTTTATTAAGTGATTAATTCAGTTGGTCTGTTTTTTAAAAATTTTAAATTTTAAATGTGTGTGTGTGTTCAGTTAATTATCAACAATATGCACATAGATTTAAAAAAAAAAAGAAAGAAAGAAAGTCACTCAATGAAATTTATATTTGTTTGTATGTAGAAATAATTAATAATATTTAATAAGCATGTTAATACAGTTATTTAATTAAAGCCCAGCCCATACTATTGTGATACATGCACATGGACATCATGTCTGCTTAAATTTATTTTGTTTTTGACAAAGAATATTCCTCCACTTTGCATATATCTCAGATAGGACCCAATTAACTTCATGTGACGCCCGAGACACACTTTGCAACAATCAGCAAAAGTACATACAACTGTATATGGGACTAACATAACAGAATTTTGCATTTTATGATACTACTTTTTGTCATTTTTAGGGGCAAGGAAGGCAAAGGGGCCTTTTTAGGGCCCTGGCCTCAGATGTCCCCCCCCCCCCAATATTTCGAAGCCAGGCATGCCTATGATATTAGGATTGACTTTAAAGATGTTAGGAAACTCACAAATTATGAAAATCAACGATACGCTATGTATCGTGAGTCAATTGAAATCACAACTAATATGAACGTGTGCAACGATAGTGATGAAACGGGTCCAGATAGAATGTGGCGCCACCTTATGATGTATGATGCATGGAAAGATCCTTCCAGTAAAGAAAGAGACTCCAACACAGAAGTCGTCGCTGCTGAAGAGGGATAGGCATCCAGCCGAAAATATTTCGGCCACAAATAAGGTTTTTACATATAAGTAAAGTTTAAAATATGTCTTGTTTTAATCATCAATCTCAAGCTAATAAGTTATATTTAAATGACTTATGGAATACTGATGACACAGGAGTAGGAACAGTGCAGAAACCTGTAAAAATAATTGCAGAAAAGGATTAAAAAAAAAAAAAAGAGTAAGAGGAATGACTTCCACAGAAAGAGGAATAAACATAATTTTTTTTTTTCTTTTTTAAGCATTAATCCTTTCTGAATTCAGTTCCACCAATATTGGTATTTCCACATAAGTGTTTTAAAGCTCATTTTATTCTTGACGGTCCCATAGGCTGTTGGTGCACATCAAACCCAAGTGGATGGATTATAAGCCCTGACTTTTTATTTTTTATGAAACATTTTGTTAAAAATATTATGTGCTCAAAAGAGTCCCCAGTCTTAGTGTTACTTGGTAACCATGTTTTCCATCAAAATATTGATGTTTTTGATTATTGTACAGATAATGGAGTGATTTCTTTTTTTTATCATTCTCCCCGCATACGAGTCACAGATTACAGTCCCTTGATGTGTCAGTATTCGGGCCATTCAAAAAATTCTACAATGAGGCTTATGTGGATGGTTGAAATTCCATCCTGGAAAATCTGTGTCGATTTACGACATACCAGATATTTACAAAATAGCCTTTCCTAGTGCTACCACTGCTACCACTCGAAAAAATATTCAAGCGAGATTTCAGTCTAGCGGAATTTCGGAATTTAATAGGAATATTATTACAGATGAAGATTTCCTATGCTCTTCAGTAACAGATCGACCATTATCCGTCAGAGATGAGAGCATTGAAAACTAGAATGAAAATGATAAAAGATATAATAAATATGAAGCATTAAAAATTTAAAACTTTCAAACAGAGCATTTAACTTATTTAATTTATAAAAATTAACTTTGATTAAGCTCTGTTAAAACTATAAACCTTTCAGGGCAAATCCGCCTCCTCTTCAGTAGCTATTACATGGTCTGCTTTGGTTGAAACTGGTCTTGTCTTCCTTCCTCTGTGTTGATCTTCTATGAGGTGGTGCCACACATGATCTAAATCGGCACACGACTCGTGCTCGTTACACGCTAATTGGTCTTTTATTATCTCTATGGTTTCCCGGTAAAAAGCATAGTCAGGGTTATTATAATTGGCTATTTTTCTTGTTTCGTTAAAATTTATGTTTATATTGTTTTCGTTATTTACTTTAGTGAGGGCTGTCATTTTTTTCCATATTTAATGTAGGGGTGGGAATCGATTAAGAGTTTTAACTGGGTTAATCGTAGTTCATTAATCGATTAATCGGATTTTTAATCGGTTTTAATTTTTCTTTATATGATTTTATTTGAATGATGAATAAAACTCTCATGTTGTGTGTGTGTGTGTGTATATATATATATTATTCATAAGTTTGACTGGGAAAATTTTTTTGCCTAATCAATTATATCTGTTTCATAGCTGAAATTTAAATCAATTTTCAGAGTAATAATTGGTGACTTTAAGTGTTAATTTTATATAAATATTTTCACTTATTCATTTTTTTTTTATAAATTAATTTTTCAATTAATTTTGAAAGAAACATTAAATGAATTAACACATATTTTAGTTTTATATTTGCAGGCCTTGTCCATCTCGCTTGTCACTATTTTTAAATGCATTCTTAAAATTCCATATCATTATCATAAAAATCTCAAAATCTCATATTTTAGTACTTCTTTGTCAATTCGGACTAGAACACAGAATATTATTTTCTGTTTCTACTTCAATAGTTGTCTATCAGATATTTTCTGTTTCTACTTCAGTAGATTGTCTATCAGATATTCTGAACAGACAATAAACGCTTGAAGATATTGTGAAACTCTTGACATTTCTTTCATCAGAGGGATAGTGGAAATCTCAATTTCTTCTTCTATTTTTTTTTTTTTTTTTTTTTTTTTAATTTTTAGCATTTCTATTTTTTGAAAGCTTCTTGTTTCTGAGAAAATTGTTACTCTAACCAACACTTTCTGTACAAGGCTACAGAATGTGTTGCTCCAGCATGCACATGGAGCGGCATTTTGTTTAAAAACTGTCCTCTCCCTTTTCTCTATCAACAAAAGTGCAACAACTTCTTTTGAGATGTTTTATTTAATTTTATTTATTTATATATTTTTTATTTTTGCTTTTTCATTATTTGATGGATATTTCTTAGAATGTTTGTTAGCAAAATATGCGAAAAAAAAAAAAAAAACATTTTGTAGGCAGAACAGCATTTTTACTCAGTTTGAAAATTTTAATCGGATTTTGAAAATTTTTAATCGAATTAATTGATCCGATTAACTCGATTAAAAAAATTGATCGGGACTAAGCATTGATCGATTAACCGAACCGATTAATCGGCACAGCCCTAATTTAATGTCACTTTGGTGTTCTTTAATCCTGGTTGATATTTTCCTTTTTGTTACTCCGATATAGTGGCATCTTTCTTCATTTGCATAATTAAAAGGGATCTGGTATATTCTGGTAGTTTCAAGTGTGTGTGTGTGTGGGGGGGGGGGGGGGGGGGGTTGTATCTTTATCATTTCGGATTAGTTGATTGATCTAAGGATTTGGTTTTATGGGTATATTTATATTACGTTTTTTGGCTATATTTTTAACTTTAATTGAAGTTCCCTGATCATATGGTATAGAATAAGTAAAACTTGGAGAGGTTTTTGATATTTTGGGATATTATTAAGTTTATTTGATCCTTTTCTTATATAATTTATTGACAAGGTTTTTATTGTAGCCTGCTTTCATAGTTATGTTTTTAATGTAATTTATTTCCTTTCTTAAATCGGCGGGGTCATTGCAAATTAAGATTGTGCGGTTGATGTAGGCTTGTATTGCATTAATTTTATATGTGTACAGAGTTTTACTATGGTTGCTAATTATTTCTTCACTTGCTGTTGGTTTTCTGTAAACTGTGGTATTAATATTATTTTGATAGCGTTTAATTTTCCCGTCAAGATAGTTAATTTCATTATTTATTTCAGTTTCACAGGTAAACTTTATATTCTGATCAATTTTATTTAAGACTTCTAGGATTTTGTTAGTGTTTTCTGTTAGGTTAGAAAAATAGAAGTTTAATTTTTAAGTTGGATTGTAATTAATAAATTTGATTATTGGCCGGAAATATGAGTATAGTGGATAAAAATTAACATTGCGTTGCTTGCCGCACTCATGAAGTAATCTAAATATTAAAATTTGAAATCTTTAAATCCAAAATGCAGATTAAAATAAAATCTGAAAAAAATAAATAGGAAAAAATGAATATACTTTTAACTTACCCCATTTAGACGAAACCATGCTGGAACAAAACATATATTTATCCATAAGACACAATTTTTAAGAAATAAGACACAATTTTATCTTAAACATAAATCTCCTTTTATTGAAGCATTTTTATATTGAAAGAAATCACTGTGCCGGCACTTTGATTATAATTATTTCTAGATTACATCATAATTATGTGTAGACCAGGCTGATCATAAACCAATTGCAATTATAAATTCTTACAATGATCACATATGGAAGCAGTCTTATCATTTCAACTGTGAGTCAGCAATGTTATAATTGAATCGATACTTTAGTGGTCAGTCATGTATGATTTCAGAACTAAGTTGTGAATGATGTATGAAATCTTAACAAGGAGCACAAATGCTCTCATGTAGAGAGTCCACACTGAATATATAGTTGAATATCTACCAGTTGTGTTGTAAAATGTCTCCTTGAAGTATCGATGGATATAAAATGGGAAAAGATCGATGCATAATTAATTCATCATTTTATTAGAAGCAGATTGTGAAACATTTTAAATATGAATTGCTTTGTGACATCTGGATAGTATACGATCGTTATCTCCGAACATCGCTGTTGGATCTAGTCTCGTTAGACACCTTGCACCGCTGTTAGACCTAAACTCGTTAGGCCCCTTGTCCCAGTTGTTGACACCACAAAATATTAGAAATTGTAGGATGAAACATATCCTGTGTAATTCAGGCAGTCCACAAGATTAAAAAAAGTAGTAAAGGAAATCATCGCTGCACATTTCATAGAATTCTCTAGGACTTTAACTCCGATCAACATCGCTAGGCACTACTTAGGGATGTATTTTCAAAGTCATAGTTCAAATTGACGTTATAAAATTTCTATTTTGACAAAGAATGCTTAAACAAAAAACAATTTTGACCATTTATATTGTAATTAATAGAGGCAAACCATACGGAGCCGCGACACCATCCGCTCATTTTGGCTATGAACGTTGCCCGGCCGGGCGAAAATACATCTGCTCTCTTAGCCAACTACCATTCAAGAGAGTGACGCACACATCCAAATTTTCCCGCTAGCGGAGAACGAATTACCGGCATATTCTAGCGCACGGCAAATAGTTCTTAATGAAAAGTATTTTACTTCGATCGCTTGCTCAAAAAAAGTTAATGAAATAGGATTAAATTAAATTAGTTTTGATGGAGGAATATTTATTTTAAACTATTTTTTGGATCGAATCTCTATTAATAAAATTGCTCATTCTTCCAAAGGGACGTTATTTTGAATCAGCGTAGTGATACAACTTACCTGCAGACCTGATGGAATGTTCTAGAAGGAAAATTTGAAAAACGTAATAAACGTGACGTCAGGAAAATTATTAATAATAGTTTTAAATTATTTGAGTACGATCTAAAATGATTTTGAAACGATTTAAGTATTATCCATTTTTGATTTTTCTGATAGGTTGAAATGTTTGTTTACATTTTTCGAAAACATCGATCATTTTGTTTACAAACAAACGCTTCATGTGAAATTTTTAAACTTTTCTCTTTCTTTGAATTTTGAGCACTTTTAAAAGATTAATTGGGGGAAATAAATAAATCAGAGCCAAAGTATTTCCTGGAGGATTTGATGAAAAATAATTAAATTCAATAGAATTAAAATTTTCAATTTGACATTTTTGTTTTTATTAATGACCGCGAATACATCATCGACATAGCGGACCCAAAATATTAATTTATCTTTTAGTATTTCAAATATGTTTTTTTCCAAAATTCTTAATTTATGTTCAGCTATTAGTCCTGAAACGGAAGATCCCATAGGGACTCCTTTACACTGTTTGTAAATTTTCCCATTAAACTTTAAAAAAAAAACCCTCTCATTTAAAATTAAATTACTGGTAGATATTAAAGTATTTGCGGTTTCGCAATCATATTTTTCATTAATTAAGTTATTTATGATATTGGTATTTCTTTAACGTCTATTGAGGGGTATAATATCAAAACTTACAATTTTATAATTGTTTCTAATTTCAATGTCTCTGTTTCTTTTAATGAAGTTTTCAGTAGAAATTAAGCTATTATTGGTGGGGGGAGGGGGGTAAAAGTTCGTGATAAATGTTAACCATGTATTTCTCTAAATCATTGGTGGGGCCTTCACGCTTATTGACAATTGGTCGAATTTTCGTAGGGTTCTTGTGATCTTTATATCTACCAAATAATCGGGGGGTATTAGGAGCATGATTTTTTATGTATAGGGGATGATTATAAGGCCATTTTCCTTTCTTTATGAGTTTGTGCATTTTTTCTATTAATTTCTTATTTGGATCTTTTTTTACGGTAGTCGTGCCTATTTCCTGAATAATCTTGGTCATCATTTTAATATAATCATCTCTATTTCAAATTGTAATTTTTCGTGTTTTATCTGTTAACGTACATGTTATGTCTTAATTCTTTTTAAGGTTTCTGAGAGTTTTGATGCTGGCTTTGTTAACATTTTGATTACTTAACGTTTTTTCTATTTCTTTTTGGGCTGTATGTCTAATTTGGCTTCTTGCTTATTCAGGGACTTTTTTAATGGCCATTTCTATTTTCGCTATACTATCGTTTAAATTGATTGGTTGTTCTAGAATATATTTTGGGACAAGTTTTAACAGTGCATCTGCATGGCTATTTATTTTGTGGTTTGATATGTTTATATATTGATGTTCATTGGTTTTTTGTAATTTAGGGTCATTTTTGTTGATCCAGAATTTAAATTTTTTATTGTGTCTTTTACAAATTTTATTTCGTTCTATGTCGTTAAATATCAATATTTTACTTTTTATTACTTCAAATTCCCTGGCTTCACTTATTTCCTTGATTTGTTTTTCCATTTCGTCAGCGATTTTCCTATATCTATATAAGTTTGATTTCTGTTTTCTTAAAGCCCTGTTTAAGACTTTTTTCTCAAAAAATTTTACCTGTCTCGGGAAATTCTTAGTAAGTATTTTATTTCTAATTCTAAATTATTTGGGGGTGATTTTAAAATCCTTACAGTCATGTAAAAAACTATCTTTTAGTTCATATTCTTCCATTTTAAATATAAATCTTTTTTATTCATCTTTAGCTAATGGAAACTTAATCAAATTTGAAAAAACACCACCCACTAAACGGGGAAGAGAAGAAATTAACCACTAACTATTAAAAAAGTAGTGGAAAAGTTTTTAAAAATTCAATGTTTTATAAAAGTTATATTTACATTAAGCAATTACTTAATAGCATACCGAAAAAGGAACGACAATTTTAACTTTTTCAAAAAGACACCGCTCACTAAACGGGGGGGTTATTTTGATAAAAACAGAAAAAGCAAAATTTAAAAGTTTCTCAAAAAATATTAATTTAACTATAAGATGAAAACCAGCAAACATAATTTTCATAACGGCATGAGTTGCAACGCAGTGGAAAAGGACTAAAAAAATCCGATGTTGGCACAAGTCATTTGACGATGGCACAGTTCATAAATCACAGGTTGAAAACATCTTTTCAAAAACCTTGGAAGAATCCAGCTCTACAACTCCGGCAGTAAACACCACGCGAATAAGCAACAAAAAGTCAAGGTATGCAACATTTAAACATTAAATTTAAAACTTTCAAACAGAGCATTTAACTTATTTCATTTATAAAAATTACCTTTGATTAAGCTCTGTTAAAACTATAGACCTTTCAGGGCGAATCAGCCCCCCCTTCAGTAGCTATTACATTTAAGACTTTTTCTCAAAAAATTTTACCTGTCTCGGGAAAGTCTTAGTAAGTGTTTTATTTTTAATTCTAAACGATTTGGGGGTGATTTTTAAGTCCTTACAGTCATGTAAGAAGTTCACTTGTTCCTCACTATTAACTATCTTTTCGTTGATATTCTTCCATTTTAAATATAAATCCTTTTTATTCATCTTTAGCTAATGGAAACTTAATCCAATTTGAAAAACACCACCCACTAAACAGGATCAATACAGAGGAAGGAAGACAAGACCAGTTTCAACCAAAAGCAGACCATGTAATAGCTACTGAAGAGGGGGCGGATTCGCCCTGAAAGATCTATTGTTTTAACAAAGCTTAATCAAAGGTAATTTTTATAAATTAAATAAGTTAAATTCTCTGTTTGAAAGTTTTAAATTTTTTATGTTTAACTGTCGCATGCCTTGACTTTGTTGTTTTTTCGCGTGGTGTTTACTGCCGGAGTTGTAGAGCTGGAATCTTCCAAGGTTTTTGAAAAGATGTTTTCAACCTGTGAACTATGAATTGTGCCATCGTCAAATGACTCGTGCCAACGTCGGATTTTTTTTTAGTCCTTTTCCACTGCGTTGCGACTCATGCCGTTACGAAAATTATGTTTGCTGGTTTTCCTCTTATAGTTAAATTGATATTTTTTGAGAAACTTTTAAATTTTGCCACATCTGTTTTTATCAAAATAACCCCCGTTTAGTGGGCGGTGTCTTTTTGAAAAAGTTAAAATTGTTGTTAATTTTTTCAGTATGCTATTAAGTAATTGCTTAATATAAATATAACTTTTATAAAACATTGAATTTTAAAAAACTTTTCCACTACTTTTTTAATAGTTAGTGGTTAATTTCTTCTCTCCCCTATTTAGTGGGTGGTGTTTTTTCAAATTGGATTAAGTTTCCATTAGCTAAAGATAAAAAAGGATTTATATTTAAAATGGAAGAATATCAAAAAAAAGATAGTTAATAGTGAGGAACAAGTGAACTTTTTATATGACTGTAAAGACATGAAAATCACCCCCAAATCATTTAGAATTCCAAATAAAACACTTACTAAGAATTTCCCGAGACGGGTAAAATTTTTTAAGAAAAAAGTCTTAAACACGGCTTTAACAAAACAGAAATCAAATTTATATAGATATAGGAAAATCACTGATGAAATGGAAAAACAAATCAAGGAAATAAGTGAAGCCAGGGAATTTGAAGTAATAAAAAGTAAAATATTGATATTTAAGGACATAGAATGAAATAAAATTTGTAAAAAACACAATAAAAAATTAAAATTCTGCATCAACAAAAATAACCTTAAATTACAAAATACCAATGAACATCAATATATAAACATATCAAACCACAAAATAAATAGCCATGAAGATGCACTGTAAAAACTTGGCCCAAAATATATTCTAGAACAGCCAATCAATTTAAATGATAGTATAGCGAAAATAGAAACGGCCATTAAAAAGTCCCTGAACAAGCAAAAAGCCAAATTAGACATACAGCCCAAAAAGAAATAGAAAAAATTTTAAGTAATCAAAATGTTAACAAAGCCGACATCAAAACTCTCAGAAACCCTAAAAATAATGAAGATATAACATGTAGGTTAACAGATAAAACACGAAAAATTACAATTTTAAATAGAGATGATTATATTAAAATGATGACCAAGACTATTCAGGAAATAGGCACGACTACCGTAAAAAAGGATCCAAATAAGAAATTAATAGAAAAAACGCACAAACTCATAAAGAAAGGAAAATGGCCTAATAATCATCCCCTATACATAAAAAATCATGCTCCTAATACCCCCCGATTATTTGGTAGATATAAAGATCACAAGAACCCTACGAAAATTCGACCAATTGTCAATAAGCGTGAAGGCCCCACCTATGATTTAGAGAAATACATGGTTAACATTTATCGCAAACTTTTACCCCCCCTCCCCCCACCAATAATAGCTTAATTTCTACTGAACACTTCATTAAAAGAAACAGAGACATTGAAATTAGAAACAATTATAAAATTGTAAGTTTTGATATTATACTCCTCAATAGACGTTAAAGAAATACCGATATCATAAATAACTTAATTAATGAAAAATATGATCCCAAAACCGCAAATACTTTAATAGCTACCAGTAATTTAATTTTAAATGAGAGTTTTTTTTTTTAAGTTTAATGAGAAAATTTACAAACAGAGTAAAGCAGTCCCTACGGGATCTCCCGTTTCAGGACTAATAGCCGAACATAAATTAAGAATTTTGGAAAAAAAACATATTTGAAATACTAAAAGATAAATTAATTTTTTGGGTATGCTATGCTGATGTATTCGCGATCATTAATAAAAATGAAAACAGTAACAAAATCCTAGAAGTCTTAAATAAATTTCATCAGAATATAAAATTTACCTGTGAAACTGAAATAAATAATGAAATTAACTATCTTGACCTCAAAATTAAATGCTATCAAAATAATATAATAATAAACCACAGTTTACAGAAAATGAACAGCAAGTGAAGAAATAATTACCAACCATCATAAAACTACGTACACATATAAAATTAATGCAGTACAAGCCTACATCAACCACGCAATCTTAATTTGCAACGACCCCGCCGATTTAAGAAAGGAAATAAATTACATTAAAAACATAACTATCAAAGCAGGCTATAATAAAAACCTTGTCAATAAATTATATAAGAAAAGGATCAAATAAACTTAATAATATCCCAAATTATCAAAAACCTCTCCAAGTTTTACTTATTCTATACCATATGATCAGGGAACTTCAATTAAAGTTAAAAATATAGCCAAAAAACATAATATAAATATACCCATAAAACCAAATCCTGACATCTATCAATTGATCCGAAATGATAAAGATACAACCCCCCCCCCCCACACACACACACACTTGAAACTACTGGAATATTCCAGATCCCTTTTAATTATGCAAATGAAGAAAGAGGCCACTACATCGGAGTAACAAAAAGGAAAATATCAACCAGGATTAAAGAACACCAAAGCGACATTAAATATGGATAAAAAACGACAGTCCTCACTAAAGTAAATATCGAAAACGATATAAACATCAATTTTAACAAAACAAGAAAAATAGCCAATTATAATAACCCTGACTATGCTTTTTACCGGGAAACCATAGAGATAATAAAAGACCAATTAGCGTGTAATGGGCACGAGTCGTGCGCCGATTTAGATCGTGCGTGGCGCCACCTCACAGAAGATCAACACAGAGGAAGGAAGACAAGACCAGTTTCAACTAAAGCAGACCATGTAATAGCTACTGAAGAGGGGGCAGATTCGCCCTGAAAGGTCTATAGTTTTAACAGAGCTTAATCAAAGGTAATTTTTATAAATTAAATTAATATGAAGCAGTTAACAAACCAAGTACTTCAGCAATATACTTATTTTATGAGGGTAAGATTGTAGGACCATCTTCAGAAATGAGAAATCTCATTGGATTAGATGATTCTATGATAATTGAGATTAGCAATCTATCATCAGTATGTCTTAGAGAAATAAGACCGCTCCCTAAAGCAGATCCTCGAAAAAGCAAGTGTGCTGCTCATAAACGTTTGAAATCTGCCATTCCATCAAGCACACCCATAAAAGAGAAAATTTGAGTCGAATAAAATGCAGGAAATGAATTGGAAAAAAAAAACTACAAAAAAGGAACTGTATGAAAAGGCCAAACAATGCATAAAAAAATAAATAAATAAATAAATAAGAAGAATAGAAAAATAACTACATTATTGAAAAAAATGAAGAAGCAAGAATTTGATAGCTCTAAAGATGACAAAAATTGCTTATGTCTTGTTTGCTTGGAGCAATACAAAATTTCTAGACCTGGAGAAAATTGGGTGCAATGCATGAAAAGTAAAAGTCCTATGTAAAACATGGGCTCATGTCAAATGTACCAAAAATGAACCTTATTATATATGTATAAACTGCAAATTAGACGCTGAAACAAGTGATAACAATGAATTATTAAAAATATAGGTAGGCCTATAGTATATAGACCTACACATTGTAGTAAGCCACCGAGTCAGAGATCAATATGGTCAAAGCTTTGTGTTGGCCTACTTTTTATTTCTTTCCTGATTAACACAGTTTTCTCCTTTATTTCTATTAATGTCTCTAAACATAGCTTTATAAAAGACTAAGGTTTTACAAGTGTTAGTAATTTAACTTTTTTTTTTTTTTTTAATTGATTTACAGCATTAAGAAAAAGGTATATTTTTATTGTGTGAAGAACATTATAAATGGAGAAAAAAAATTATTGTCAATTTAAAATATCACATTTAATTACTTTTCCCACATAATTTGTGTATGTTACAATGTGTTTGTATGTGTCATTTGTACATCACTAGTAGCCCCATTACTAGGCAAGTTGTGACAAATTTTTAAGGTTACGCAGAATTCATTTATGGTATGAAAAATTTTAATAATATTAATAGTAGTTTTATAAATATATTACACAAGGTATACTCTTTGGTATGATACACTAAATGTTTCGCTTGTGTTTAAATCTTGTAGCTAATATAAAAAATGATGAAAATGTCACTACTAGCCCCTGTCTCCCCTATCTAAACTCCATTTGGGCAATACCACTAAGGAAAGCATTGTAACCCAAGCTTGGGACAGTAGTTTCTACAATTAGCTTTAACTCAAAAACCAACACAAACACTATTTGGGTAATGTTAGAATGCCTGCTGTCTTCTCCCCTTCCTAAAAGGCCATTAGAGTCCTATTGACTCCTGCTTGTTTTAGAAAAAATTGTCATATTACACAACTGTAAAGCTAACTTTTTAAAGCCCTCCTCCCACCCTCGATTTTGAATTTAATATTTTTTGATAAAATCTAATTTTGAGTTGGTAGAACATTAGCTTGCAAATGAAAAGAATGATGAATGAAAAGAAATCTAGGAAGAAAAAAAATATATATTATTAGAATTAAAATATGTAGCAAGTGTAAATAGCTTGCTTTTAACAAGAAGTGTGTATAGGCAGATTTTTTTTTTTTTTTTGTGCAGTCATCATAGAAAAATCTTAGGTGCAAATAAATATTATTTTAGGGACATACTGTAAAAAATGATTTAACAAATTGGTAGTGAAGTTGATTGATTAAATAGTCTCACTGATGAAGATTATAATGCATAATAAAGATTTTCACATCAAAAGTGTGTTACACACAAATGTTAACTTTCAAATGTATAACTTCATTTCTCTACCCCATCTGGATTTTAATAGGAATTAAAGAAATATTTTTTTATGTTTTGTAAATAGAACAAATAATGAAGGTACACTCATGTTTAAAGTAATCAATTTTAATTTATTTATTGAGTGTTTGAATTAATTCGTAGTTTTTTTTTTTTTTCGAAAATAGAGGCTTTATTGTGCAAAAATAATTACAAATAGATTATTCAAAGTACTGACCATCACTAACCACTACTTTTTCCCATCTTTCTGGCAGCATACAGATTCTGCATCAGAAGAACGAATCGTCTTTAGAGGCGATCCAAGAATCGACCCATTTTTTACAATCTTCATAAGAAGTGAAGTATTCCTCAGACAGGCCATGGCTCATTGATCGAAACAAGTGGTAATCAGACGGTGCAATGTCTGGAGAATACGGCGGATGAGGTAGGACCTCCCATTTGGTTGTTTCGATGTAGGTTTTGCAACGTGCAGACGAGCATTGTCGTGGAGGAAAATTATTTTGTCATGTCTATTGCTATATTTCGACCGTTTTTCCTTTAATGCACGGGCCAAACACATCAGTTGTTTTTGGTAACACTTCCCCATGATTGTTTCATTTGGTTTAAGCAGCTCATAGTAGATCACACCACACTGATCTCACCAAATACAGAGCATAAGTTTGGATCCATGGATATTTGACTTCGCCGTTGATGTTGATGGTTGGCCAGGCATAACCCATGACTTTCTCTGTTTGGGATTGTCGTAGTGGATCCACTTTTCATCTCCAGTCACAATTCAATGCAAAAATCCCTTCCTTTCTGTCGTTCAAGCAGCTGTTCACATGTGAAAAAATGCCTTTCCATGTCTCTAGGTTTCAGTTCGTATGGGACCCAATTTCCCTGCTTTTAGATCATTCCCATGGCTTTCAGGCATTTGCTGACAATTAAAAAGTCAACTCTTAATGATTCAGCTAAATCTTGAAGTGTTTGGCATGGATCTTCATTAAGCAATGACTTCAATTCTTCATCTTCGAATTTTTTCGGCTGCAAACGTCGTTCCTTGTCTTCCAGCTCAAAATCACCACTTTTAAATCAAGCAAACCATTTCCGACACGTTTGTTCAACTAGTGCATGCTCTCCATAAACTTCCACTAAAATTCGATGACTTTCGGCAGCGCTTTTCTTCATGTGTAAGTAATGAAGTAGAACTCCCTGCAAAAACACTTTATCCAGCACAAAGTTAGACATATTCCATGAAGTAAAAAATTTTGTTATTTACGCTTCAACCAAATGACATATACTAATAACGATGCTTAATGATAGTAGGTTTACGGGGAATACTAGTCACGCCATCTATTGAAAAATGCCACTTGTCACTCCATCTAATAGAAAACGCTATGAATTAATTCAAACACCCAATAGTAAACAAAACCGTGTTTCTTTTAAGTCTGCCGATTCTGTTCATGGCATTAAATCATCCTTAGAGACAAACATACATGAATGTTTGGGGCCCAATTCTAATTTTAAGAAAAAAAGGGAGAAAAGTTTTTTCTTTCAATAATTGATGGGTTTTCAAGAAAAGTGACTATATATCCAATGAAGGATAAGTCACAAGTGTTTAGTATTTTTGAAGGTCATATTGCCAGAGCCGAACTTAGTTTTCAAAAGAAGTTAAAAAGCTACATTCAGATTCAGGAGGTCATTTTACATAAGAATCAGCAAGAATTGTATCAGAACTCGAATTTTTTTTTTTTTTTTTTTTTTTTTTGCAGAGCAGTGTTATCTGCAGTACAACTAATCAAAATTATTTTTTTTTTCATTTTTGAACATAAATAACTTTGGTAAACTTGAAGCAAAGTTCACATAACTGCAGACTGCAGTGGTATTATAGAATAGAAATGGTTCGATTTAACATTAAGTTTTATTCTTTAATAAACGATAGAATTTACTTACTTTCGATCAATTCTTATTCCTCCTGCAACCATTTTTTTAGGATTCATATCAGGTTTAAAGTAATCACTTTTCATCATAAAAGAGCTTCCTTTTTCTACTTTTTGTGGTGTAATTGTCATGTCATCTTTGGAACGATAAGAAACAGTCATTTTAATAATGCCCACTGAAGTTAAAACTTCTCCAATCTTATTTTTTTGAAAATGCTCACCTAACTGATGTACCTAAAAGGGAAAAAAAAAAAAAAAAATTTATTAACTATAAATATAATTATTTTACATTAAACAAACATTATATAAGATAAAGCGATTACAATAAGGTAAGAGTAGTACTTTGTGTTTACAGGATAAATGTAGAATTTAATTGTAGTATTCAAAAGGGGAAAAATACATTGACCTTTATTTTTCATTTATTTTTTTTCTTAAGTTTTTATAAATAAATGAGGAATATATAGGTTTATAATTCTAATTATCAACATTTTACTAAAGGCACACTAAAAAACAGACAATATGAAATTTGATTATAATGAGTGCCTCTACTATTTTAAAATTTTGATTAGTTAACTGTAACAGACAAAACTAATATACCAACTTATTAGTTTCAACATTAGTATAATTTTACTATAATTAATGAACTAAAACACAAAGATAATTTTATTAGAGAGAGGGGCACTTGGTGAAAAGCAGATGTACATGTAAGAAATAAAAGCTTATTTTTCATAAATATAATAATATAGAAGAATTGGCTTAAATACTTTCTTGATATTGAAATGAAATGTATCTAAATTTTTTGCAGAAAAGCTATATTATTACTTTACAATATAGATTTTTTTTTTCATCAACTTTTCAATTTATTTTTTATTATCACTTATTTGTTAAGTTTTTCAGTCTAACTTATTCATGACACTTTTAACACTTTTTATTATACAAAAAATGTTGTAAAACAAGTTTTTGTTGTAAAACAAGTTCAATAACAAGTTTTACCACTCATTTTCAATAAAAACTAATAAGAAATTTGCTAACTAAAAATAATTGAAAAAATAAAATTTAAAGTTTGAAAGATTTTTTTTATAAGCTTTTTATTGGATTTTGTCATTGTATCTTCGTGCCACACTAAAAAACATGGCACCTTCACTTTAGAGAAAATGTAAGTTCTTCATTTCATCTCTTGTTGACTCTTTAGGTTAGAGCATCATGCTGATAACGCAAGAGTCGTGAGTTCGATCCTTGAAGGGCCGAAGTGTTAATGTTTTCAGATAATTAACAGAAAAGGTGTCAATTGATTTAAAAAAAAAAAAAAATTTCATTGTCTACTCAGTATCCTACGAATTTTTGAAGAGTTTTTTTTTTTTTTAAACAGCTTTTTATTTAGTTACTAACAAGCAAAAAATAAAAATTTAAGCAAAAAAAAAAAATAAATAAATAAATAAATACAATAAAAAATAAAATAAATAAACAAATAAATGAATAATAATTAATTTTTTTTAAAAGCTTCTTATTGAAATTGGATTTTTGTCATAGTCTGTGTTATGCTGGTGCCCCCACTTTTATATGCAAGCATCTTTTTTCATCACTCGTTAATTCAGCTGGTTAAAGCAACGTGTCAATAACACGATGGTCATAGGTTCGATTCTCAAAGGCTGATGTGTTACTTTATTGCAGATAATAAATTGAAAAGATGTCAACAATAAAAGAAAATCTTTCATTGTCTGCACAGTATCTTAAGAAATTTTGGTTAGTTTTTAAAAAAACTTTTTTTTCAGTTACTGAAATGTACAAACTAAAAACTTAAGTAAAAAAAAAAAAAAAAGAACTGGAAGCTTTTTATTGTGGAGCCCTAATAAGCATAAAATAAAAATTTATTCTTGCAGTGACATGCTATAAAAAAATAAAAGTTTTAAGAATAAGAAAATTTTAAAGAAAAAATAGATATTTCACTTTTGCAAGAAATGAAAATTTTTAAATATTCATAATATTTTAAAAAGCATTTGAGAACAATATTCTTTTTATATATGTATTTGTTAGATTTTTCGTGCATGTTCTATGACTTTTAATTTGAGCATCATGCTGATAACTTGATGGTTGTGGATTCAATCCTACAAGGACCTAAGTTAATTTTTGCAGATAATTAATTGAAAAGGCGTCAATTGATAAAAGAAAATCTTTTAATGTCTACACAGTGTCCTAAGAATTACCGATTATTTTTTAGAAGCTTTATTTTTTTGTAACTAAAAAGCACAAAATAAAAATTTAAGTAAAAATACATTTTTTAATAGTACAGTAAAGCATCGTTTATACGTCTTTCAAGGGACTGATGTAAAAAGACTACAAATGAAAAGATGTATAATCGAAATTTTAATAATAACACTTTGATTACTACAAATTTAATTATACTTAACACATTCGCTGCCACTGACGCGCTGGCGCGTCAGCATGGCGCTACCTCCCATGCCGGTGACGCTCTGGGGCGTCAATCGAGTATGATAAGTAAACTGCTTTAGTTTTAGTTCGGATTTGGAGGTTGAACGATGAGGTTTTTGTGGCACGTTAGTGAAGCATTATTTTTATATTTTCAGTGCGTGGTTTTTAAATTTTGTGTTTAAATTTTTTTTTTTGTGCAACCAACGTTTTTAATCATTAAAACACTTTTTTTAAATTCGGCTTCTGAGGATGGATATATAAATTTTGGTGGCAGCGAATGTGTTAAGCAAAATTTGTATTAAAATACTATTTGATTAAGCTTCTTAAGTTAGTAAATGTATATTAGATTTCTTTTAAGACAATAATTAATAATTTAAAAAAAAAAAAAAAAAAAAAAAAAAAGAATTATTATAAAAAGTGAGAGAAATCATACTAATAATGCATGACTGGGTACTAATTATGTACCATATATTGAGTATTATATTACATTTCTTAAGAACTATATGAACACATTTTGAACATTAATTATATATATTGCGTATTTTTAATAACAAGCATACGATTTATATCCATATTTAATAACATTAAAAAAAATTTAATATTCGTCTCATTTGCTGCTTGTCTATGAGTATTAAAAATTTTACTGTAAATTCAATTAATTCTTTGGTTAGTATTCTTCGATCTTTCCTGTGTTCCTCCATTTGAGATGCTTTCTAGGAAAAATCTGTCTTATTTAGAATGAAAAATAATGATAGGTCCAGAAATTTTGTGAATTTTAGTAGAGTGGAAAAGACGTATAACTGATATTAGCAGCGTATAAACGAAGAATTTTTGCATTAAAATGAATAGGAATGAATTGGGACTTCACTAAAAAGACATATAAATGTAAAAGACACGTATGAACAAGAGACTATAAACAGTGCTTTACTGTATAAGATTTTTTTTATTGTGAAGCCCTAAAAATCATAAAATTTATTCTTGCAAAGATATGCTATAAAGAAAAGAAAGTTTCAGCACTAAGAAAATTCTAGAGAAAAATATAGATATTTCTTAAAAAAAAAAAAAAAAAAAATATATATATATATATATATATAAATTTTAAAAATACTTTAAAAGCTTTCAAGACCTTTGAAATTTATGGCTTAATGAATATTTATACAAAAACTAAACTAAGAATATTAGTCTTGAATACTTTTTAAAATATTTTGAATACAGTAGAAGAGCTTTATATTTAATTCTCTATATAACACACAACTTCTCAGACATAAACAATGAATTTTGCAATTAAGAAACACTTTATAAAAAACTGTTACTCTGCAGAGAACTATGCATAATACATTATTTTTCCTTATCTCCTTAATTCTAAACTTTTTAATGAAGAAATTGCTATCATTACCTTTTATTTGAAAATGAGTAATACACTAAGCGATAAAAAAAAAAAAAAAAGCCGCACTGCAGAAAAAATTGACTTATACCTTTTTTATTTGTAATAACTTTAAAATTAATGGTTGAAAAAAATAAAATTGTCATCTTTGCATAATACCAAAGGGATGAAATGATATCTATATACATTTTTGATTTAATAATACTCTTTACTACACTTTACGAAGTACTTTATAAAAATCAACATAAAACTTTCTTTTAAAACATAATACAATAACCATATACTTTGTATTCTAATATGATTTATTATATGAAATAAACAAGTTTTATTTTAATATATGAAATAAAACTATTTATTTGTTAGATCTAAAGCAATTTTTTAATAAAAATATGTATTCAGCATTGGGTTAATTCCACCTCTATATGGAATTACTTTTTTAATGCACAGTGGCATAGTAATATACCGTTTTTGATACAAATCTCAAAAATTTCACTGTGCTAAATATTGTAAATAATTTTTCTAGTTCTTGTAAAGTTGTAGGCTGCAAATTTCGAATTATCCTCTCTCACTCCGAACCTTTTTATGACTAAACATTTTTGAGCGAATTGAGATAGGACTGTTTCCACGTCTAATAAAGAAGAAATTCTACAATATTCTTTGTAAGATTTAACTTAGAGTGAAAAAAGATATTACTTACCGAATTGTAGATACTCATGGGAATGGATAGATAATTTTAACAATTTGATCCAAATTGATGTACCACAGATGCCGTACAGCAAGGTGCATTATCAGCTTGAAATGCTGTTTGAAGAAAAGTCTGAAATACCTCCAAAATAGTCGGTCAGGAGCCACTTTTATAATCACCATGTTTTATTTTGAGTTAATTGATCCCTTGAGCATGAAAATTTGTCTGATTCTTTGAAAAAGTATGCACCTCCGTACCATAATGTACGGAGAATGTGTCACTGCTTTAAAAGAGCAGTTTTCAATATAATAAGTCAGTCCCATTTTTACCGTCCTAGCAGTTTTTTTCATCAGTTCGAAATAAATTAAACTTGACTCATCAGAGAAATTCTGTTCAGCTCGATATTTAATTGCTAATTTTTTAAAAATTTTGGTCAACTGATGTCTTTTTTTTTAAATATTTGTCCTCAATAATGGCTTTTTTGCAGATCTTCTGGTTTTTAACCTGCCTTGTTTAATTCCTTCCGCACTATTTTTGAAGAAAGTATTTTGCTATACACTTTTTTTTAATCTTTTCTAAGTTCTGATACAAATTGATTTTTTAAACATTTGCTTTTTAACTTGCGATTATCTTGCTTGGATGAGCAACGTGGCCACCTAAAGCCAAATTTCCAGTTTAAATGGCCAAAAAATGTTATATTTTGCTAAAAACCATTTTACCTATATTTCGTTAACATTTAAATATTTTGTCCTCTCATGTATTAAAATATTTTTTGATATTCTTTCAAAAATTAATACTCTTTATGGCATCGTTAACTACCGTATTCTTACCATTTTTTAAACGGTAAAATTGGCAGTTGTAAAAGGTGAAAAGGAAAATAACCAAGTGCGGCTTTTTTTTTGTCGCTTAGTGTTTAATACATGATTTGGTACAGACATATATGGACTATGTTTATAAAGTAAATTCAACAATGCAAGTTACGATCTATCACGCTTTTGTTCCAAGTAATGTAATTTTAAAATATCTTCATCTGTTTTGATGTATTTCAGACATATTTGGCCATTGTTACAAGGTAAGTTTTAATGCTTTGTGAAATATGGTCTATGTAATGTAAAATTCTATATAATGCAAAACCTTCTGTTTTTAGGTTTGCATTATAAAGATCTTCTACTGTATTTAAAAATTTTCATTTCTTGTAAAAGAAATATCTATATTTTTCTCTAGAATTTTCTTAGTGCTGAAACTTTCATTTCTTTATAGCATACCTTTGAAAGAATAAATTTTTATTTTATGATTTTTAGGACTTCACAATAAAAAGCTTTTATTGTTAAAAAATGTATTTTTACTTAAATTTTTTGCTTATTTGTGGTCTTAAAATTTTGATGACGTAAACAAAATAATAAGTCTAAAATTGCAAAATTAGCAGTAACATTAGTGAGTCGTGATAAATTACTCAACCAAAATTATTAGCAAATGAAGATTAACAGTAAAAGCTTTTACTAATTCAATAAAATTAAAATTTCTATTTAAATTTTCCAGTAACCAAAAAGCATAAAAGTTGGCAACTATGCATTTATACTAGTAGAGGGCAGCATCATGTTTCATAGAAAATAAATAAATAAATCTCAAAAATACTTTTTTTTGATAAAAAAATAAACTTGATGTTAATTATTAGAAAAACAGAATAGTTAATGTAAGTTTCATTAACAGTTAAATGGCCTCTAGATACTGATATCACTGTGAAAATACGAATTTATAGTTGAATTAACTAATTATAGAATTATACTGCTACAAAGTCAACCCTATATTATACTTTTATATACTATATTACACTTTTATTTGATATTATAAAAGATCAAAGCGAATGCAACTGTGCTTCTGACCATATATGTGATAGCATACTATATGCCAGGGATATAACATAACCTTCAGCTTGGCGGCATTTAACAAATTCTATAGAAACGTTTGTTTCATAGAAACGAAAATATTAAAATAGACTTTAAAAACATAGAAAAAATTGCTAATTATAATAACCATAACTATGCTCTTTTCCACAAAACCATTGAAATTATTGACCATCCTAGTGCATGCAACCTGAACCAATCGACGGCAGCTATTTATTCAACCTGGTGCCACCTCCTGGAGAAGAGAAGAAGATCGAGTAGTCCAAAAGAAATTTTCACTGAATCAACACAGAACAGAGTAACTGGTGCTGAAGATGAGGAGGGGGGCTGAAGGAAAGTACTCCACCATCTAAAGTTACATCTATAAAGCTAAAGTAAGGTTTCGTTTTTATCGTAATTGTAGCTTCATTATTATAGTTTTTTAAAGTAAATTCTACTAATTTTTTGTGCGAAGGAAATATATGAGTATATTAAAAAATGGATTCTTTATTTTTAGTTTTGTTTTAATCTTAGGCAAGCAATGCTAACATTGTTTCTATAGACCACATGTCATGTGTTTCAGAACAAGGCCGTATCCAGAAAAAAATTTCGGAGGGGGCCCAACTTTTACTCAGATGTTGGTCGTGCACCCGCACATATGCACACCAAGAGCGTTGCGTTAAAGTTTGCCCCCCCCCCCCCCCAATCACCTTAACTTTAAAACAAATATAAGTTATTGCCTGAAACTTCGTATTTAAGCATAGTAAAATGGTTATGCGCTATAAATAATATCGGTTACAACGCGCATTGCGGCAAACAATGGAATTAATGTTTTTAAAATTGGAAATGGCAAGAAAAGATTTAATAACTATAATTTTAAAAAGTGCCTTGGGCCTAAAACTGATGGAACTAGTCCTTTAAAATCTACAAGTCTCTGCTAGAGAGTTCTTTAATCCCTGATGTTATAAACCGCTCACAAACGGAGAAAATCACCAAAAACTGGACTCACGGTAAACCGGTTAATAAGGAGTCGAGCTCGTAATTGAAGGATTAAGCGGTCGATACTGGAGCCATCCAAAGACTGTCATGTAGATTAATGGTATCTGGTGCACGTAAAATCCGTTGTGTCCTCCATGTTTTGTAAATATAGCTCGGATATACTTAAGTTGGGGAGACATCTCTTCCGTGGAGGTTTTAAATTTTGATGGTACGATTCCGGATTACCTTAGAAATGAATTCTAGACCGTTGCTGTGCTGCATGTTTAGCTTTAGTGCAATGTTAAGTCCATTTAAATTTAACATACCGAAAACTGGCTGATGTTCTAATTCAATGGTACGGTGCATGATTTATATTCGAAACAATCATGTTTCAAATACTTTTCGTTTTTTAAGATATAGTTTCTTTTTAATACAGCCGAGAAATATCTTTCCCATAAAAAGGGAAATCTAGTGCAGCTACGCTACCTTCTGGGCGATACACCCAAAAATCTAATCAACAAAAAATTTATATCTATGTTTCCAAAAATAGTCTAATGGTATTCAATGCATCTAAAAGCATGTAAATACATTGAAAACGAAAGTCTAAAAGTTTCCGAATCCAATATATATATATTTTTTTTTCTTGTTATATGTGTAGAAGAAAATAATATATATATATATATATATGGTTTTCTAATTAGGTATTATTGCTTGTTTTAGATCATATTACCAGAAACATGAGGACCTGTGTGCTGGCGTCCACTAAACCTAGACATATTACATGTCTAGGTTTAGTGAATACATTGAGGTCTTCTCATATGGCTTACTGTTTAGCGTGGATAGGCGTGTCTTCTACAGACCCTGGAGCTATGCTTATACGCATTGTAGTTGCTGAAATCTTCTGGCATGGTGTACGTATCGAACTATCTAGCGTTTCTATCTATACCCAGGGTGTGTATCAACCAGGTGTCTCATGTGACACAGCGTATATTCAACTGTGGATGCACATCATTATTGATTATCGTTTGGAAAGTGAACAGTGAAGCGATGGCCCATCATCGCGTTCTACATCAGACTCAGATATGTTTGCTTTGTGATGATCTTAACAAAGATGTTTACATAACTTGTTGGATTTTTAAGGTCTGTCAGGGCAGTACATAGCAGTCACTTATTCTACTTTCATCGCAGTTCACACCCACTTCTGTTTTAGGACCGTCTTAGATCTCTTCAGAGGTTTGTCGAACTCAGGGAGCCTTAGCTCCAACATTATGTATATATATTTTTTTTTTCACCTCTTCCCTTTCACTTGGCCTAGGGTGCGACCTGTGGTTCATACCAATGTTGGTACAATACTTCACTTCTTCTTTCGAACGCAGGGAGCTACAGATACTTTTCTGACTTTTTATTGACCAATAATTGTATTGCTTGGGGCTATACAATCGCATGCGATTGATTTTTTTCCCTGAGAGATTCATCGCGGTACTCCTTCTGATTCCTTATGCAAATGTTATTTAGTTATAGGTGTATGACAACGGATGACGATAGTGGTGTGATTGTTTGAACGATGCTGATGACGCATGGCCACAGATAGTGGCTTTTTCCGCAAGTGGGTTTAACACTTCGGTTTTCTTTTGGAAAACAAGAAAAATTGATACCGAATTTCTTTCACAGAACCTGTGAACTGCATGTACCCGCTAGAGACTGGTCCAGTCAAAGCTCAGTCTGGTTTGGGAATCTGGACATTCGTCTGAAATTCTGCCTCGCTCCAAATATGAATACTGAATGCTGTACTCTATGATGTGATTACTGGTATTTTTTGCTTTCAGTAGGATTATATAGTACCATCTTTCATCGCATGTCTTTCTGTAAAGTAGATTTTATATTGGCTGTTTTTTTTTTTTTGTTTGTTAGAAAGGAAGGAAGGAAGGTATACTATAGCTACGTGCATAACTGTCAAAACTAGAAGTTCCATATGCAACTGTGATCTTTGTTAATGATGAATCTTTTGTCTCACAAGGAATTAAAACGCTATTTCTAGCAAGAGAAGTGTTTCAAAGAAAGTAAACACATTACAGTTTTTAACAATAAGTACCATACAGTTCTCATTTTAATGTTCTTTACAAAAAGCTAATATGAATTTCGGTAATTTGGACTTTACAAGACAGAAAATTGCTAATAAATAAGGTTTCACAAGCAAACAAACTAACAACAACAACAAAAAAAAAGGTATTGCGGAGAAAAAATTAATTTTTTTTACAATATTTTTTCTGGGCAGTAGAACATGAAAAATATTGTCTCAGAAAATTTCGGGGGGGGCTCGAGCCCCCAGAGCCCCCCCTCTGGATACGTCCCTGTTTCAGAAGTACATATTTTATTGAGAAGCACTTTTAGAACAAAGTTAAACTGTATCTCAGAAGACAAAATAAAACACTAAATATGAAACAGAGAAAACAATCACAAACAGAAACAAAGAAATTATGAGAAAGTTAGGTATTATAAATTCTATAGTTATTCTGTTAAGCAAATAGCAATCGTCATTTTTCTCATTAATATAATAAATCCCATTTATTCCCTTCCCTTGTCTTGAATTAACAACTTCTGAAGCAAATTCGATGTAGCTTGAAATTTCATGAACTGGATAAATTTTTGTGATGACAGCATGTTAAATAACAGAGATATAGGTATTTATTTTTAAACTCAAATAAAAAAAAAAAAATCAAAAAAAAATCAGCATGTTTTTTATTTATAAAAATATGCAGAGTTTTAATCGAAAATTATTCCCACTTTCAGATAAATTTGAAAAAAAAAAAAAAATGAACTAATATACTGCAATCAGAAATATCTTAAATATCTCATGAAGTATGAGCATTTTCATGGGTCTCCTTTTAAAGGTAGTTTTCGCCAAACGAATTGCCTTCAAGCATATTTTTCAATAAAAAATTACTTTCTTTAGCAGTAAAAAAGAAAGACATGAATTTAGAACTATGCCTCTCCTATAGTTCTGTTATATTATTTTAAACTATATTTTAACAATTTCTTACAATAACATGATTCAATTAATCCATAAAAATAAAAAAAAAGACAAATTTATATATTTTTTCTTTCTCTCTCTCTCTTTTTTTTTTTTTTTTTTTTGTAATGTTTTAATATTTTATCTAAAAGAGTGTAGTGATGCATTTTAAAATATTATCATTTGAATACAGAAAATATAAAAATCAACCTTTCTTTGTGTTACGACACCAAAGGTACAGAATATGGATGTATTGTCTTCAACATATCATATTAAAATTATTTTAAAAATAACTTAGAAAAGAATTGCGAGACTATATAAAAGTGCAGATTTTTATAAATTTGAAATTTATTTATTAATTTTAGAAATATATAAAAATAATCCCATTTTGAACATTTTTCTCATTTAACCCACTGAGAATCTTTGAAACGGGCAAAATTGTAAATAAAATGTAATGTTTTTACTACGTATTCATGCAGATGAATATATACTTATCTGTAACCTGCAAAAATCTTCTGGTACTATAATTTGGAGTTAAGAACTACTATTTGATATATTTCAAACTACTTATTCTACTGCTAGTAAATAAAAGCCTTATAAAAATTATTTTGCTTTTGATTATATTAAGACATTACATCATTTTGATGTATTCACAGTAAAATGTTTAAATTGCCTGGATAAAATTTTGACAAAAAAAGAACTTTTTAAAATAATTTCACAGTTTTTTATTTTTAAATTTTTAAAAACCTTTACTTGGGGAGAATGTATACATTAGAAGTAGCCTGCATATCAAATTTGAAGTTTCTAGCTGCATTATTAATGTAGAAATCATACAAAAATGTGATTATTTTAGAGGGTTTTTCGTCATCTCATCCCATCCCATTGTGTATGCACTAGAGATTTCAAACTTCCACAGTACTTCAATCATGGTAATAAAGCAATAACTGTGTCCAATTTGGTTACAATCAGTTCAGTAATTTAGAAGGAAATGTAAGATGTACAATATACATGCTCATATACAATGAGTTTTATTTATATAAAAATTAGGGAGAAAACAACTGCTCAGTGAATAGAGCTAGTATGGACACCTCACCAAAAGAAATGCTAATAGATGGACCGCCAAACCAAAGCCTTATTTTTGGATACCAAGAGATAAGAAAAGACCAAGGAAAAGACAACAGTGTCATTGGAGAGATTGTCAAGTTTGGAGGAGCCAAATGGAGAAGAATTACAGAAAACAGGGCAGATTGGAATCCCCTAGGAGAGGCAGTCATCCTGTAGCAGATTGATAAAACTCTGAAATTTATGATGATCATAAATTTTCATAATCATCATAAAATCTAATACAAATTACAATACATCTAATACAAATTACAAATTTTGTATTAGAGCATAAAGAGTAAAAAATGTGTTACTATGTTTTGGTAGGTTATGCAAATTTTAGATTTGATAGAAAATAATTTAATTTAAAGTAAAAAGTTAAAATTTTTTACCTGTGGTTCACCAGGATATATCCGAAATAAGATAACATACATGTCAGCACTTTGACGAGAAGATAACTTATAAGCAGGTGTTATTCGAGTTACAGCTATAACAGATTTAAGAAGCAATGTCATTCTTGAATACACTGAAGCTAAACTAATATAAGATATATGAGGAGAATCACAATAAAATTCAGAGGTAGTCATTCTCAAGCTCCATGTTTCTAAAACTAATGTATCTCCATCAGCAGTTTTTAGAAGAATTTCAGTAGAGATACAAAAATCCTTCAAGGGAGTAACATTGCTGTAGGCTTCTTTGGCTTTAATTTGAATTTCTGAATTGTCTTCTATTGCTAAATTGAACTAAAGAAAGTAAAATACAAATGTCAAAATGATAATTTGTTATAAACTGACAAAATTTTAATTAGAAAAATTATAAATAAAACTAATGAAATACTGCTTCCAGCAATTTTAAATTACTGCAATAAGTAGACCAAAAAAAAAAAAAAGCTAGCATTGTACTCATATCTTATTTTGGTTATACATTTTGGTCACACATTTATTTTATTTTTAAAATTAAATGCCATTAAAATTAACTTAAAAAAACAGAATTCTAAGCCTCATGCAACAAAGAAACACTCCTAGAAAATAATTTACTTAGAGTATACAACCTGAAAACCCTGGGTTTAGCAAATTTCAGAAAAATATGCTACTATCTTGGGCTCCAAGGTAGTAGTACGCGTTTTGTACCTGAAGAAGAAAGGCTATGTCCTTTCAAAACTTTTAGTGCTTTCATTAATTTTACAGTGTGTGAAGAAGATTATAAGTTTAAATTTTAATTATCATTAACTAAATTCTGATGCATTAGATATAAAGTTACAAAGATACTTTTGTGAGTTACAAAGACTTGTTACTGCATAGCTAAAACAAAATATTTTTTGTAGGCTTGATGTTTTTGGAGGATTAACTACAAAGGTGGGTTCTCAGCACAACATTAATATAAAAATTGTTGAAATAGGGACCATTTTTTATAATTTATATTTTTTAGTATATGACCAAAATAGCTATCCTATTTGCATACTGAAACAGTTGCTTTGGGGTACAGTTTAAACCAGTATCCTGTTTCCATCACAAAACTTTCTTCTGTGTCATTCTAATATATCAATTGATCAGAAAACTATGATGGAAGATAATACCAGTAAGAATGTTTATAGTTTTTGTGAGAATGCACTTCTTTCTTGTAATCTAGGATAGTATTTGTAATGAATTAATGTTATTAATATTTTAATTAATATTAATAATTATCATTAATAATTATAAAATTATAATTTAATTAATATAATAATTAAAATGTGCATTGTTTTGTTTAATTTCTTATGTAGGAAATTTTCAATTTGCTTAACCATAATTGATGTTTCACCTTCTGGGTGATGTGCATGAACGTAAAAATATCATATACAAATTATATATTAAATTTCTGGCTATTATGCTAATTAGAAGCTGATTGTGAAAATGCAATCTCTTTGGTGATATGCGCCAAAATTTAGTCCACGTGAACTTTGAGAATATCTTAAATATTTAATTTGGAGTTATTCCATGCCATAGAAGCTGCAACATAGATACTAAACACATCATGAAAAATGCATCTGAACAACTGAAAGCAGAACATTTCAGGTAATATACAGTGGCAGACAAAAAAAAAAAAAAAAACTGCATCACCTGCAAAAAAATGGATAAGCGTGCAAATAATGTGTTTCACGTATATGTTTTATGTAAAGATAATACTGTTAGGATAAAATGAAGTAGGATTAATCTTAATCAAGTTTTAATGAATTATTTACACTTAATTACTCAGAAAAATGAAAAAAAGTGAAAAATGTAATATTTAATAAAACGCGCAACAAAGTAATTGATACACAAATTTTGTAGTTAATATAAATTCTTTATAACTGCAGTCATATTACATTCATTTACATGTGTATACAGGCATAAGGATCACTACAATATTTAGTGGATCCTCCACGAACTTCAATGACAGCCTTGCAGTGGTCTGGCATAGAAGATATTAACTTCTGAATGTAATCCCGGCCAATATCATGGAACAAAACCCTAATGATGCTTTCCTGCAGTTCAATCTTAGTAGCAGGCTTCTTAGCAGCAATTTTTGTACCCATTATGTGCCAATAATTTTCAATGGGATTCAGATCGGGATTATTCCTAGACGAGTCCAAAACTTTGATTCCAGATTTTGTCAGATAGGCCTTCACCTAAAGGGGTAAAATAGGGGGAAATTACTTTTGTATAAGGGTGGGAATCGATTAATCGGTTATCATTTTTTTAAATATAATTTTGGTTGAGGGATGAATAAAACATTCCTATATATATATATATATATATATATATATGGTCTGGGGAAAAGTTTGGGGCGTTTTTTTTAGTAAAATTTACCTGGTTTTGTTATACTTAGAGTTTAATCCAAAATAAATAAAGAAAGGTGAGGTTTTTCAACAATAAAAAAATTAATTCTGAAAACATTAAAAAATTTAATTCTGAGATGACAAATTTCGATTTTTTTTTTTTTTTTTTTTTTTTTTTTTTGTCATAAGAGCTTGAGACAACTTAATAATGACTGTCTACTTAACATTAAAACTAACAAATTTTATTCACAACAAATTAACAAAATAATTATTGTTTGGAGAAATATTATTAGCGCACGTGGTGTGTGAATTAAACAGACACATGACCAATGCAGGTCTATGGCAAGTTTCAGAGTGCAACTGACGTCTAGCTGAGAGAGGGAGAGATGTCTCTCTTCTGGGTTGCCATGCCATACCTCGGTCGCTAAATCAGCGATTGTTCATAGTTCATAGTGCCAGAGTTGGCTGGACAGTCCACACTTGGCATGATTCACCGCACACTCCCCCCGCAGTTACATCCTATGTGGTGTAACGTTTAGGAAAGTGGACTCTCCTACCTGTTCGTGTAGTGACAATTTTCGGAGGTGTCTGGATTACAGTTGAAGAAGGACTATCTGGAGTAGTGGAGAGGAATGTGGGTTTTAACCGATCAATTGAGATGGTACACTTTTTATTTTTTATTTCCACATCAAAAGTTTTTAGTGGCGAGTCAACACTTTAAAAGGTCCATTGTATGGTGGTTGTAGTGGTTTCTGGACTGCATCGTTGAGCACAAACACATAGGAACAGTCCTTTAGATGAGGGTGCACGAATGTCCGCGTACTGCTATGTGATGATGTGGGAACAGGTCGAATGTGCTGGAAATGCTGTTTCAGCTTCTCTACAAGTTGCTTCAGTGATGCTTCAGTTGGAGTAGTGGTAAAGAATTCCCCAGGAAGCCGGAGGCTGGTGCCATACACTAAATCAGCTGTCGTGGCTTGCAGGCCTTCTCTGAAAACTGTCCAAAACCCCAGAAGGATGGTTGGTAAGGCAGCAACCCACCGATCGGTGTCATAGGCTTTCAGGGCTTGCTTCAGTGGCCTATGGAATTCCGCCACCAACCCATTGGCCTATGGGTGGTATGGTGACGACTGTATTCGCTGAATGCCGAGCAGCTGTGCTAAGGATCGAAACAAGGAACTTTCAAACTGTCGTTCCTGGTCAGTGGTGATCTTTGATGGAACCCCGAAGCGGGTAATCCACGTGTTATAAAAAACTGTGGAGACAGTTTCGGCACTCATATCTGGGATAGGAACTGTTTCCAGCCACCTCGTGAAACAGTCGATCATCGTTAGTAATAATAGTTTCCACCAGATGGCAGTAAAAGGCCAACGATGTCAAGGTGTATATGATCAAACCTCTGTGATTGGTCAGGGAAAGAACCTACAGGGCATTTTGTATGAAGAGTGATTTTTGACATGCTAAATACTGTCTTGCCCAGTTATTGCAATCCTTATTGATTGATTGATGGCCATATAAAATGTGAGCGAACTAATTTTGTACTAGCGCGAATGCCTGGGTGGGAAACAGCATGCAATGAATCAAAAACATGTTTGCGGTATATAAGGTCTTATATTGCCAGTTGAAATGTCGCAAAATAAAGATGTGCCAGAATCTGGTAATGTCATTTTCTTAATTTGCAATGTTTGAGAATTAGTTATTAGATGTTACAATTCAGAATCATGCTTTTGTGCCTTGGCAATGCTGTCATAATCAATAGGATTTGGCATAGTTATTGAATTTATCTGCGAAAGTGCATCAGCTGCTATATTTTGAGTTCCTTGAATATGAATGATATCTGTTGTAAATTGCGATATGAAATCAAGGTGTCTTTGCTGTCTAGGGGAGCATTTATCAAGATTTTGCTGAAAAGCGTAAACTAAGGGTTTGTGGTCGGTATATAACGAGAATTCCCTAGCCTCCACCATATGTCTGAAATGTTTAATTGAGGCGTATGCCACTAATAATTCTCTATCATATGTGCTATAATTCTTTTCGGTTGGTGATAGCTTTCTGGAAAAGAATGAAAGTGGTTGGAGGGAATCTCCAGCTACCTGAAATAATGCAGCTCCAATTGCAAAGTCAGAGGCATCTACCAGCAGGACTAATTTAGCATCAGGCTTTGGATGAGCTAAAAGGGTTGCATTAGCGATTAAAGTCTTACAGGCGTCGAATTCTTGATTAGCTTGGTCTGTCCAATTTATCTCACAATTGTCATTTTTCTTTGAATTTTTAAAAAAATCATTAAGTGAGGTTTGATTGTGTAATGCATGTGGCAAAAACCGGCGAAAGAAATTCAACAGACCAAGAAATCGTCTAAAATCTTTGAGTGTTTTAGGGCGGGGATAGTTTAAAATTGGCTCTACCTTGCCTGGCAAAGGTTTTGTTCCTTCAGCAGAAATTAAATGGCCTAAAAATAAAATGTGTGGGACACCAAATACACATTTTGAAACATTAATTGTTAAACATATGGATTAAGTCTGTGAAAAATAATGCGCAAATCCTCTTTATGCTCTGCCTCATTTTTACTATAAATCAACACATCATCTATAATAGATATAGCAAAATGAAAGGTCACCTAAAATTTCATTCATAAATCTCTGGAATGTTTGTGCCACTCCACATAGACGAAAATTAAAAAATGGAAATTTGAACAAGCCAAATGGTGTACAGACAGCTTTCCTTTCAACAAATTACATATCTTTTATTAATTATCAGTGAAAAAAGCAACACCTCAGCATTCAAGGACCGAACCCACTACCATCACGCTATCAATATGATGCTTTAACCAACTGGGCCAACGAGCAACACAAAATTATGTTTACATCAGTCCCGGACTGGCTCCTTTGGGGGCCCTCGGCTAGAACTCGAAACGGGGCCCCTTACTGAGGAATTTAAAGGAAACTAGCAGGCTTCGCTGCCCACTATATTGAAATGAAGTCTCAAAATTACATTTAACTTATTAATACTAAAAAATCTCATAAAATGAAAAAAATATAAAAAAATTCATTGAAATCGATTAAAACTTCAGTTTATACCCTCCCTACCAAAGGGGAGAAATTTTGCGAAATTTCATTATAGTGCGTATTGGGTACAAATAACCAACACACATAAAAAAAATCGCCTTTGTTACATAATTTAGAGCAGAGTTACAATTCGAAACATGTTTTTTACCCACCAGACCCCAAAGGGTGAAAGGGGATCTTTCCTAAAATCCCCCTATAGTGTGTATTCTGTACATATGTTACAGCTCCATAACAACAACAACAACAAAAGACTTCCTGAGATAACTGTAAATAAAGTTACGCTTTGAAACTTATTTTTTGCCCCCCCACCTCTCTCCTTCCGTCTGACAAATAGGAAAGGGGGAAAATTTGACAAAATCCTTTTATAATGTGTGTTACACTAACATAGCTAACCCACACCAAAATATAGATTTCCTAAGATAATTTCTTTATTGTGCGTGTTAGGTACACACACAAAAAAAAAATCACCTTCCTGAGATAATTGGAAAGGAATTACGCTTGGATATGTGTTTTGTGCTCCCGACCCCCGCCAAAAGGGGAAAGGAGGTGCTTCGCAAAATGTATTTTTAGGAACATATAAGTAATCCATGCATTCAGAAATTGCTTTTTTGAGATATTGTAAATGATGGTTACAACTTGAAACGTGTTTTTGCTTTCCCGATCCCGAAGGGAAACTGTACGCAAAATCCTTTTATATTGAGTGTTATGTGCACATAGCAAACCCACATACCAAAAAAATTTTGGACTGGGATAATTTGGAACAGAATTACCCTTGCAATTTTTTTCCCTCGCCATTCTCATTGTGAAATTTAGCAAATCCCGTCACAGTTAATATTTGATGAAAATATTCAATACACACCAAAATTCGTGAACTTTAGCTCCCATAGATTTCCCACGAAAAATTTAATGCAAAAGGCGGCTCTAAAATTTGCTCCTCTTGTAAATCCCCCTTCCAAATCAAAAATCGCAAAACACCCAAAATGGGTTTTTTGAAATATACTCCAGAAGACGCAGTATATTTTTATTCTACGTTCTACGTGCCATTTTTTGTTTTACTGGAATATCTAAATTTTGCAAAATTCTTCCCCTCCCCCTTAAAATCAAGAATTTTAAAATCGATATATATATATTCTTTTGTACACAAGTCTATTCTCTTCTTGTGCTGTTTCTTAATCGTGGAGTATTTTGGAGCCGAGTTATACTCGTAAACAACAGGCTTTTGTTGCCACCTGCCAGGGGAGGGATGGGGAATGGGGGATTTTACAAAACCCCATCGTAGATGTGTCAGCTCTCTAGAACCAAGTTTTACTACAAAATTCGTGACCCAGTGCTGCAAAAACTCGCCACGACATTGTTTATTCAATTGGTGGAAATAACGTTTTGCCCTCCCCCCGCCCCTCTTGGACACTGAATTTACAAAATTTCAGAAACTGAATTTTAAGTATTTTGTTCGCTATATTTTAAAACAAAAATCTCACGGATGTCTGTTTTTGTTGTTGCTTGTTGGTTTGTTTGAAATATGTAGGATTATGTGAAATCTGTGTTTTGAAATGTGAAATTACGTTTTGCTCCCTCCTCCCTCCTTTGGGGACTGAATTTCTAAAATTCCAGAAATTGGTTTTTAGATATTAGTGTTTGCTATATTTTAAAGCAAAAATTATTCAATTAAAAAGAAATCATTTTAATGTAGTGACCAGCGAAGCGTGCTAGTATTTGTATAAATGTAAAACTATTGCAATCAGTTTATAGTACTTGAGTTATTCTATGAAAAGTGATCATTTCATGTCTCAGTAGTCTTGCGGGCATATTTTTAAAATCATAAAAACAAAAAGCTCTCAAAACTATCAATATTAATTAGTTATTCATATAAATTGTTATTCTTTGGTTATTGGAATTGAAATATAATTTTAAAATTTCTTTGAAATGCAAAATATCATTTCCTTCACTGTGTCCCCATTCACACATGTAAGTAAATAAAATGGTTTCTATGGTATTTCTGTGGTATGTTTGAGATATGAAGGGTTATGTGAAATCCCGTTTTGTTCCTTCTCCCCTAGACGGCCAAATTTCTAAAATTCCAGAAATACATTTTTAGGTGTTTGTGTTAGCTATATTTTAAAGCAAACATTTTACTGATAGCTGTTTTTTTTTCTTTTTTTTTTCATTGAATTATAGTGGATTTTATGAAATCACGTTCTACTTCCCTTGCCTCCCTTCCCTTGAGGAGCGAATTTTGTAAAATCGCTTCTTAGAGGGCGATTACACTAAATATATGTTTTATAATCTGACCCAGTTTCGTGTCAGTGGCTTGGCTCCAGTAGATTTCGCTGTTCGTTGGTGAGTCAGTGGAAGTACTCTTTAATATATATATAGAGAGAGATAGATAGGATATTAAAATATGTTGTTGTTTTTTTAATTCAGCTTACGCGCCTAAAAACCACATTTAGCTTTCTTGCTAGTGGGAAAACAGTTCAGCAAAAATGTAAGCTTTTTTCTGATGTCGTGTATTTATTCTCACAATAAATATTTACATAATTTTTATATACCATACCTAAACTAGTTCCATCCTGAAAAAAATAAGTATACTATTTAATTACGATTTTTTATTTTTTAAAAATGAGAATGTGAAATATTTTTATTTTTAGGCAACCAAATCACATTGTTGAAGAAACCAATACCTAAATAATTATAAAAAGGGAACAATGGAAATAAATTACCAAGCATATTGAAAAAAAAAAGTATTATTTAACTGTGATTTAGTTGATACAAATTGTAAAATATATTTTATAACAAAAAGAAAAATGGCTCTGAAAAACCTTGGTACAAATATAGTGCAACTAAGCAACTCTCGCCAAGATCTTTACTTACGCAATTGCGACAGCCTCTTTAATTCATCGACAAAATGACAACGAAAGTTTAAATGCCGCCAGGGGGAGGGTCTTATACTGAAACTGAACCGAAACATTTTTAAGAAACGAATATAATAACCGTTCCTAAGGAACGAAACAATCACTGCATGCTTTTATATGGAAAAATAGATGAAAAAAAAAAGTCCTGTCGTACTCCTACAGAATTTTACAGAAAAAAAAGGCTGTTGGATTAGTACTGTGCGGGAGTTAAGGCAGCTGCTAAGGGCAGAAGGAATCCAAATCGAGACTAACTGATTTGAATGTTTTTTTTTTTTTTTTTTGTATGAGTAATTTTAATACTGATAACTGATATAGAACTTTATGATCATTTAAATATAATGACCAGCGAATAACGAAACGGGTAAAGCCTACTAAAACCACAGCAACGCGTGGCTGGTTTAGTTTTTAAATAAAATGTCAACCCAAAATAAAAAGCCTCCAATTAAAAAAATTCATATTAGAAAATTAAATAATACAATTGTTTAGTTACTGTTTTTTCCGGTAGTTAAGTGAAAACTTAGTGTAATATCTTAATTTCCTAAATTATATTCTAAAACAATAGTCCCCCCCCCCCCCCCCCCAAAAAAAAAAAAAAAAAAAAAAATCTTACTATTTAATGCAGTTTTATTCGAATAAATAATTGTGATTGAGAATGACCGCTATGCATATGAAAAGCGAAGTTTTGGTGACAGTCACTTGATTGTTGTACTTTTATTATAGTGATTTTAAAGGCAAAAATGAAGCACACCAAGAAACAGAAATAAAGGGTTGTCTCAAATTACCGAATATGTGGAAGGTACTTAAGTATTATTTTTATATAAAATCTCTAATTTTTATCTGAAATTAAGAACCTTTAATTAAAAAAAATATTTTATAAAATTAAATCATAAAATTGTTTTGCTTGAACTTATGAGCTAACTAAAGAACGTTCTTATCCCTTTCCGACCCAGGCCGTACGATCGCGCGGGTTAGACATCGACGACATCCCCTTACATTTTTGCATCTGGAACAGTCGTATGTAATAAAATCAGGAAATGAATGATCGAGCTAATTAGCAGAAAGTGTAGAATACAATTTTCAATCAACAAATGTCGGTTATAGTCCCATATTTTTCTTTCAGTTTGCAAAAACAGAAGAATGTAATGTTTTAAGGTAAAAATGTTTCGGGTCGGAAAAGGTTAAGAAACTAATTCGAGTTACCTGTATTTAATGTATCATTGTCGTTATTCAAAGGCCGACTTTGTGACTCAGAAGTGAACTAGTTAACCAAGTATTTAGACATTTGGAAATTTTTTCAACATCTAAAGATTTTCTCTTCTTTTCTTTTCGAAGCGCCACATTCATTGACACGTCTCATGTTGATACAGCTCTGACACTGCTTTACATACAACCTTTCTACGAGACATAGTGAGTGAGCATTGCGACAAAGAAGTTAGTTATATTAGGTAAGAACAATAATTGCAGCTCCGAAGAGACGTAATTACCGCAATCTGGACGCTATACATTTAAAATTTCGTGGCTGTTTAAGATAAGAGAACAAACATGCTCATGCAGGATGAAGATGAAGCATAAAGCATCATGCATCACGAATGAAATATTCTCGACTTTACTTGTGCACGAATTCTAGATGCAAATTATCAAAAAAGACAGTTTTTAACACAAAGCTTCAATACTTGTTTGCATTTATGTTCTTTGGTCGCGAACTTGCCTGAAATTATGAGCACTGCACAACACGCGATGAGTCAAAATTGATTGTAAATCTGTAAAATTATAGGAAAATAAATAGTCAAATTACTCTGGTATAACTAGTAAGTAGCATGTTTTAAGAAGGGTTTTGGGGGCCCCCTTGGGCCGGGGGCCCTCGGCAATTGCCGACCAGCCGACCTGGCCAGTCCGGGACTGGTTTACATTTACTTTAAAGTTGAAGTGTCTTGTTTTTTAGCGTGATACGAAGACGTGATGACAAAATCCAATTTCAATGAAAAGCTTCTACTACAAAACTCCAAAAAAATATGTATATATTTATTTATTTTTAATTAAATTTTTATTTTGTGCATTTTAGTAACCAGATAAAAAGCTGTTTTAAAACTCTTTAAAAATTCTTAGGATACTGCGCAGTCAACGAAGAATTTTCTTTTATCAGTTGACAACTTTCCTACTAATTGTCTGCAAAAATTAACATGCTGGACATCGAACTCTTGACCATCACATTATTAACATGACACTCTAATTCAATTAAGCGAACGAACGACAAACAGAGATGCTTATATTTACTTTAAAATGGAGGTGCCTTATTCAGGGTTCATACTCAAATATGGGAAAAAAACTCCCTGAGTTCCCAGACAATTTTCAAGAAAATATTACCAACATATTACAAGAAACGCTCCTCTAGACAGGACAAAATACTGCTACTTCCATTGTATGATGTCATATTACTGCCGATCATGATAGAAATTCACGTAGAAATCATTATTTACATGTGTATTTTCACAATACTTAATAATTTAAATTTTGATACGAAGATAAACAAGAAAAACATAACTTGAGAGAAAAAAAACATTTGGTTTTCCAGGTTTTATAACTGATTTTCCCTGACTTTTAATGAAAATTTTTATTTTCCCTGAGTTTTCCCTGACTTTTTAAAACAAATTTCAAATTCCCTGAGTATTCCCTATTTTCCAGGTTTTCCCTGATGAGTATGAACCCTGTTATTTATTAGCATGATATCAAGATGTGATGACAAAATCCAATTTCATATAAAAAGCTTCTAAAAAATTTATTTATTTATTTTTACTTAAATTTTTATTTTGTGCTTTTTTGTAACTAGATAAAAAGCTGTTTAAAAAACTCTTAAAATATTATTAGGATACTTTGTGTACACAACGAAATATTTTCTTTTATCAATTGACAACTTTTCTATTAACTGTTTGCAAAAATTAACATCTTGGCCCTGCGAGGATCGAACACAAAACTCTTGCATTGTCAACATGATGTTCTAAACATTTTTCATTTTTTTTCCTTAAGTGGAAGCATCTTGTTTTCTAGCGTGACAGAAAACGTGATGACAAAACCAATTTCTTATAATATATTTAAAGCTTCTAAAAATATTTTTTATGTATTTTTTACTTAAAACTTTTTAATTTGTACGTTTTTAATATCTAAAATGTTTCATGTTTTCTAATATCTAAAAAAAAAAAAAACTTCTTAAAAAAACTCTTCAAAAATTCTTAGGATACTGTGTAGTCAATGAAAAATTTTCTTTTATCAGTTGACATCTTTTCTATTAATTATCTGCAAAAATCAACATGCCGGATCTTTGGGGGATCGAACTCTAAACCACCGCATTATTAATGAGATGTACAAATGTTAACACCGTTATTAACCACCTAAGCCATGGAGCGACAAACTGAGTAGCTTATATTTACTTTAAAATGGTGGTGCCTTGTTTATTAGCGTGACACGAAGACACAAGGACAAAGTCAACTTCATATAAAAAGCTTCTAATAAAAATAGGGTATTACCATTGGAAAAAAATCAAAGTCGGTGCGTGTTTTAATACGTAGATGACCCCCAATTCAAAATTATACTTCATTTTTTTTAAAGTACTAACAATTCCCAGTCGAATAACACCAATTGAATTTTTTTGCATTGATTAGCAATGTAGTTACCTCGAATGTTGCATTTTTTTCCCCCCTCGATTGTACATAGAAATGAAACTTAATAAGGTTATTTCGTTTAAAACAGAGGTTCTCAATTGATGTACCATAAAAGAACTAAAGTTATACTTAAATATCATTAAATCGTCAAGTTTTAATACGCACTGACTAGCATATATTTAAATAATAATTTTTTTGAAAGATAGTTTTTACAGCTGAATTGTAAAATATGATATTTCATTTATAAAATTGTTGTTCAGGATATTTTGCAAAATTGCTTGAGTAAAGTTTAAAATGTATATCTGTACCCCAGAGGTAAAGGACAATATGTCCTTTTTTCTTTTTAAAGTGTTAGCTCCATGTCCTTGATGTGTATTTTTTTGCTTTATATAGAGGCATTAAACAGTATCTTTAGTTACTATAAACGACAGAGATAGAACAGTGAAAAATAAAACCACAAGAAGAAATATGCATTTGAAGTTAAAAAATAAAAAAAAATAAAAAAAATTGCTCGCCTAAAAAATTACATTTTTGTGAGATGGTGTCCTTTAGCTCCAGGGTATAGATATATAAATGACAAATTTTATGTGAGAGTAATGCAGTATACTTAAGGGAACCATACCGTCTCCAAAAGCCAATGTTATTCTATTGGGAATTTTGCTCCATTATAATGCATTAACTAATGCATATTTTCAAATTCTGTTCACATTCAGAAAATTCACAACTGTTAAACAGGATTTTGTTTTCTAAAAATTGATTTTCTTAATTTTGAAGATTTCATCTTTAAGCTAAAAAATGCAAAATTTCACTTTGTAAAAATTGGTGTTTTACATTTTCATAATAAAATATTAAAAATTAGAAAAATTAATTTTTTGAAAGGGATGACCTGTTTAATAATTGTGAATTTTCTGAATGTGAAAACAGAATTTAAAAATACAGTTGAACCTCATTAATGTGAATCCCAATGGAGAAAAGAAAATTATTCATGTTATCAGTAGTAACTAATCTTCAGTAACTAATCTTTCAATAACTAATTTTCATTTTGATGGGGATTGTGGAAACAGTTCATATTAAAAGTAATTCATGTTAAGCGTAATTAGTTAACAAAGTTCGACTGTATGTATTATTGGCTAATATACTAACACCCTTATATGAAGTAATTTTAAAACTGAAAGATAGGAATACCTTTGAAAAATAATTATAAATACAATAGCTGAACTGTAATCGAAGCTATGCATCAAGATATTATTTAAAGTTTAAAAGCCAATTTACAATAGAAAGGGGAAATTCTTTATTTCCAGAAATTTGAAATAGCAACTTTTCAATGAGCAAATGAAAAATAAAAAGATTTCTATCATTTGATTTTTCACAAAACGACAAAGTAAATTTTGTAACACTATATATATTTTTTTCTTTGTATTGTACTAATTATAAGGCCAAAAGAATATAAAAAAATATGTTCTTTATTTTTCATTTATATTAATTAAATTTTTAATATTGCATTGTATTTCACATTTTTTATGATTTTTTAAAGTTACTAAAATTTGTAATAATTTTGGTTACTTGGGGCTAGGTTTTCCTAACCCTTCTGATTAATCAATAGTCTATCATATACAAATGCAAATTTAAATAAGCATAAGGTATTGTACAACATTTTAGAATTGGTTATTCTAATTAATAATAATAATCTTACCCAGTCATGAAAAGATAATTTTGAACTAGGAATTACTTTCCTCTTCTCACCAAACCTAGACTGTACAATAACTTGAGACATCTTATAAACAAGAAATCTAACATATTTCTCTAATTCAGTCCGTTCTCTTGAAGACAGTTTATGTATTGCATTAGGGTTCATCTTCATTTAAAAGATTTGAATATCAGGAAACATACATTTTATAATATTAGAAAAGCTTATTTTAAAAAAAAAGTATTTATGGTTATCCAGCTGTGACAAAAGCAAGATAGCAAATTGAATTGGCATGTTTGTAACCTGTGAGAGAGGAGGAAAAAAAAAAATTTACAATAATACTAAGATATATTTTCATTAAAATAAAATTCATTACAATAATATCTACTGATCTAAAATATTCCTGAATAGCTAAAATATGAAACAATTCCAGAATAAACTGAAATAATCTTGTACCAGAAGAAACAAACAAATACGACATAATTTGTAAATAAAATGAGCAAAAACAACATACTTAGGGCTTAGTCAGGAGCACTTTCAGTCAAGGTCTTGACCATCCTCAGTCGATCTCCAATGAATCCTTTGTTGACACTGACGACTTTGTCAACCTCAACTCTTGAGCAAAGGACGTCATGCCATCTATGATTTAGATTCTTAACTGATTCCATAGGGTCAGGTGGGGTAAAATAGGTCAAAAACAGCATATTTTACGTTTGCACTTAAACAGCAGAAAAAGTATTGGTTCCATTTGTGAAAAAAATAGCACAAAATGTGCAAATGAATATTCGTTATGACATTTTAAGAGAAATATCTCTGAAAAAACAAAAAATTTGTACTAAAAAATAAATTTTAAAATATGTTGTTTGTGACTTATTTTACCCCATGGGTTGGGGTAAAATAAGTCATCCTTTAAAACTGTTTTAAATTGTAATGCAATTTACTTCATGCAAATACAATTACAAATTCCTTTTTTTTTTATAAAAACTTGATTTTGTGTTCTTTCAGGGGAAAAAAATATCTCTATTGTCCATCATTAGTTCGGGAAGAACATTTAGAGTTTACGATGCATCTACATCAGAAATATTTTTCTCTGGAAAATCCAATAGGAAATTCTATTTCCATATTTTTTTATCCCTTCAATTTTTTCAGAATATTCATGATTGTGTGGAAGAATGATGCCATGAAATATTTTCTTTGATCTTTTCCCAGGAAATTCTACTTTAACACATTTTCCAATTTTTACGAATTGATTAATATTAATGCTGCCCAAACTTTTTTTCTTGAGAAAGACTTTTTTTTTTTTTGCTGTTGTTTCTTTTACAGTTGATGTTTCTGTGATTTTAGCATCTCTGTTGATTTTTTCATCATACAATCAATTGGAAAGTAAGTTGGCGGTTAAAATTACTCCTGTTTTATGTTGCGTATGGGTTCTTTTTCTCTTTGCATTTTTCAAAGCTTCTTTAGAAGATAATGTTTGATTGGGTGATAAAGTGTTTATAATAGCAGATTTTATGTACTTAAAACGAGAATATATAAATAGTATCTGTTCCATGACTGTTGAAGTTGCACTAGAATTAATTTGTCAAACTGCTGATTGATGATCTAGATTCACCCACTCTTGCATTTGAAGTTGATGCTAAACTGCAGAGTTTCATTCACACAGTTTCAGGAGAATGTTATGTCTTGCTTACCCTTTGTATGAAAAATTGGCACCCTTCTAAAATAAGCTAGAATGAAACAACTTTTTGAATTACACCTACAAACTGAATGTTTTCATTCAGCTTTAATCTGTATTGTCTTTTTTTCTCTCTTAACATTAAATTATTTAATTTTATATCTATGTGTATGAAATAGCTCCAGAACAATATATAGCTTAATTTTAAACTAATATATTAAAAGAATACACATGGAGTTATTTAAAACACAAAAAATTTAATTAGTTACTTTGTTTGCTAAGCCTAACATGATTCAATACCTGACCTATTTTACCCCACATGTGTTTTTTTACTCCAAAATATTAACATTTTATTTCTTTCTCAGAAAAGTTTAGGAAATTCATCTTAAAAATGTGCTTTTTGGAATATGATATGAAAATACTGTAAAATTTGCTTTTGAATTAGTTCAAAACCAAAGTTTTTCTTAGCAACACATTCAAGTTACTAATACAAAACACACAAATAATTACTGGCTGTAACTAAAAAGTATCAGTTACAGTTAATTTTGCATACAAAATGAAGACTAATATAAATAATATATAAAACCAGCAAAATTGGAATTATTAAAATGTTTGGATGTTTTTTTAAAAAGTTTTTTTTTAAACTGACCTATTTTACCCCCTGACTTATTTTACCCCGCCTGACCCTACTATTACAACTACCTAAATCATTTAAAATTTCTATGTTTTCACAATTCATTGCACATATCTGGTTATCATAATTTGCAACTTTTTGACATTTCAAAAATCTATCTACATTTTTTTCTTGATTAATTTTTGTTAAAGCAGCAGAAATGTTTGATATCTGATTTGTGTTTTTCAATTCTTTCTTCTATTTTCCTTTTTTGTCATGCCTATGTAAACACCTGTTTTGTTTTATTCGATAATTCAGTTTGATAAATTCCGGGAGTTTCAAGAGGATCTTGTCTTTATCATTTCAGATATGCTGAAAAATGTTGCTATTTGGTTTAATGAGGATGTTTATTCTGAATTTGGCAGCTTCACTTCTTATTTTTACGGACACACCTCAATCATAGAGGATTACAGTGGTATATTTATTTATTTTCTGTGTGTTTTCAATGTGGTTAAGTTTTTTTATTCCATTCCTATACAGTTTATTTACTAGATTATTTTTATAACTACCTTTTTTCATAATTTCAAAAATTTTATGGAGTTCTTCTTTTAGGAGGGTTTCATTAGAACACACTAATATAGCTCTGTTTATATAAAATTGTATTGCATTAAATTTATATTTCAAGGGGGTTTTACATCTATAATGTAAGATTTTGTTACTATTGGCTTATGATAAGCCCCCCCCCTAAAAGAAAACATCATAAAATTTTCGAAATTATCGAAAAAGCTGGTTATAAACATAATTTAGTAAATAAACTGAATAGGAATAGATTATCCTATGATTGAGAAGTGTCCATAAAAATAAGAAATGAGACTGCCAAATTGGGATTAAACATCCCCATTAAACCAAATAGCAATACTTTTCAGCATATTTGAAAGGATAGAGACAAAATAGATCCCCTTGAAATTCTTGGAATTTATCAAATCAAATACCACACCGACGAAAACAAAACAGGTGTATACATAAGCATGACAAAAAAGAAATTTGAAGAAAGAATTAAAGAACACAAATTAGACATCAAACATAATAGAATAACTACTGCTTCAACAAAAATTAATTAAGAACAAAATATAGAGATAGATTTTTAAAATGTAAAAAAAACTTGCAAATTACGATAACCAGATATGCACAATAAATCGTGAAAAAAATAAGAGATTTAAACTGATTTAGATAGTTGCAATAGCATGGAACCAGTTAAGAATTAGATCATAGATAGCATGATGTTCAAGAACTCTGGTCGACAAAGTTGTCAGTATCAACAAAGGAATCATCAGAGATTGGCTAAAGATGGTCAAGACCTCAACCAAAAATGCTCCTAAGCTCAAAGTATGTTGTTTTCACTTATTTAATTATAACCCTTTCCGACCCAGACCATACGATCATGCAGATTAGACATCCATAACATCAACTTATATTTTTGCATCTTGAACAGTCGTATGTAATAAAATCAGGAAATGAACAATCAAGCTAATTAGCAGAAAGTGTAAGGTACAATTTTCAATCAACAAATGTTGGTTATAGTCCATATTTTCTTTCAGTTTGCAAAAACAGAAGAATGCAATGTTTTAATCTTTCAGGTCGGAAAGGGATAAGGAGTTTATGATAACCTTTGATGAACATAATTTGTATTTATTTATTTTTTATATGGTGTTATTTTAGTATTATTCACTTCTTTTTCAAGTTTTTTTTTTTTTTTTTTTTCTTTAATCAAAATTTATGTTCTTCCCTATTTTTTTTTTTTCTCCCTTGTTTCAGTTGTCCCATTAGATCCTAATTTGTTTGTCACATTAGACCCCATTATGCTGTCATTTTATACTTTTCTAATCTACATGTTTATCCAAACACAACTTAACTAAGTGTAATATAAAATAAAATATTTGTGTTATATCCAGGGGCGGCGGAACGTGAATTTTATTGACCGGGCCTGGAATATTGAAGCATGATCAATGCCGCACCACTGGGGGTGAAAGGGGGGGCTAAGGGGGATCGAGCACCCCAGACCAAAACGACACATAAGAATAATATTTTATAAAAGCTGTATTAGCAAAATTTTATTTTTAACTTTGTAAAACAGAAAAAATTACTTCTTTTTAATCAGTAGTTCTCAAAACATCAGTTTCAATGCCATAAAGCACTATACCCTTTACAAATAGGCTTGGAGATGAGGGTTCTAGCTATTTTAAGCCCCTCTCAGGCCATGATTACTCGGTGCGCCACGAGGGCATGATCAAGTAATTAAAATAATTGCAATTGTCAGGTTTTTGTTGATTTTTAGTTCGTTTAACATATTGAACTTTCAAAAGACAAGAAAAAATATATATAAAGACTGAATAAATGAATTACTAGTTTTAATCACTTATAACGTTTAATGAAAGAGAGAAAATTTAAACCAGGCAATACATTAAGCAAAATAATATACAGAATATGAAACAGTAAATGTTTGAAATCAGTCAGAATCAGTTTGAACAGTAAATAGTGATTCTAGAAGTTTTGTGAAATTTTACTAAAAGTCCTGTGCTTGCCAATCTCAGACGCTCAGATGCAGGGACACGAAAACAGCGCGACACAGATGCTCAGATGCAGGGACATGAAAACAGCACGACACAGGGAAGCTATTCTACACAATGCGGAAAAACTCGTGTAAGGTGTATCGTGTATAGCTACAATGTTTTACATATTTACTATTTTCCGAAGTAATCTCGTCTTCTGCTATTTGAAGATATGAAATCTTCGGCAATCTCTGAAGGATTTTTTAAAATATCATCCAAAATATTTTTATGACAGTGTAAGAGCAATAAATGATTTAGTCTAGATTGTGTCATTGTAGACCGAACGTACGTTTTTAGTCGCCGAAGCGCCGAAAAACATCTTTCTGCGGTGGCAGAAGTCATCGGAACTGTCAAATAAATTCTTAGAAGATTATGAACATCCGGAAGCATGCTCTGCGCGAATTTGCAATGATTGAAAATGCATATGATGTCTTTCATTGATCTAACTTCTGCAATTTCCTTTTTTGAATTATTATCATTATATGTCTTCAGGAGACCTGGAAGCATTTGTAATTGAACTTTAATTTTTTCGGCATCAATATCTCCAGAATATAACTGTAGTATTCCATTTGAAAGTTGTGAACTTCCCTCTAAATCAACGAAATTTGAAATTAAAAGATTTTCAATTTCTTCCAACATAGATAGAGTCTCTTTAGAAAATCTTCGACTTAATTCATTAATTACGAGGTCATATGCTTCAAAAAACAATTGCCTGTAATAATCTCTTACTGTTTCATATTTGTGATTTGTCTCATTTTCTGCATGATCAATGCGTTTAGGAATTTTCCTTTGACGTGGAAGCGTGGGTTCCAGGTTATGCATTTCTTTTGCAGTCTCACATATTTGGTTGTATACTGAATCAAAATTATCTCTCTTCTTTTGTAAGGTCTCTTTGACTAGTGTAATGATTTGAATAGTTTCGCTGGCAGTAACTGCGACTTTTTGCAGTTCTTTCGAACATTGTTCCGTTATTGAAAAAATGTCTAAAGAGACTTGTAACCCGAAATAAGAGGAAAATTGTGCCATTAGATTCTGTAAACCATTTGCTCTTCGTCCTGCCTCGGATCTTTCTTCAGAGATATTTGTTAAAACTTCTTCCAAGACTTCGTAATTGTGTATAATCGAATGTATAGCTTTATTTCTGACGGTCCATCTCGTGACGCAGATAGGTTTTATAGTGGTTATAATTCCGTAATTGAAGTTTTTTGCAATTTCTTCAAAAAGAGCTGATCTCTTGGGAGAGACTTTAATCAGATTATGAAGATCTGAAGCAATATTTAATGCATTTCTAATAGGTTTACATGCAGCAGTAGCATCCTGAAGGCACAACTGCAGTGAATGAGCCGCACAGTGTATAGAAACTGCAGCTGGTACTTCGTTTTTTATCCGTGAGGCAACACCATTTAGACGACCAGTCATATTCGAAGCCCCGTCATAAGCTTGGCCCCTGCAATTCTTTATATCCAGCCCACACCGGAGAAGTAGGTCGAAAATTACAGACGTTAATGTTTCAGCTGTAGTGTTAGGAACGTCAACAATTCCAATAATATCTTCATTGTATTTCATATTCCGGATTTACCCATCTGATTGCAACGCAAAACTGTTCGTGATGAGAAGAGTCCGTCGTTTCATCTGCTATTAAAGCAAACCATTTGGACTGCTGAATGGAAATAAGAATTTTTTTTATAAATCTGTTGTACATACATTGCAACAACTCATTTATAATATCGTGTGATAAATATTTTTTATTGTCCAGGAACTTAAGTATTTCAGGATCATCTTCACACCTAACTTTTAGCAACTGTATTAAGTTGCTTTCTAATTCATCGTGGCCCCTTAGAGCTAGACCTTGTCTTGCCAAATATCCTACAGATGTAATAATTTTTAAGAACACCTTCTTTCTGACAATCTGTTCTTCTCGGTATTGGTCACTTAGCATTGAATGTACATTTACTGGACTTTTAAATGTATTCATAGCCATTACACTGGTTAAATGACAGGTTGACTTTTCATGATTTCGGAAAGTTTCCGTGGCTCTTTTCCAAGCTGTAAATCCGGTTGAAATGAATGCTAAATCACTTTTTGTTGTTTTTAGAGAAGAATGAAAATTACTCCACTGGCAAATAAAACAAAATGCAGCTTTTCGATTTTTGCAAAAAGATATCCATTTAAAGTCATCAAACCATTTCTTTTGAAAAGTTCTTGAACGATTAGAATCCTTTTTAATAGTGGATGTGTAATCAAACTCTAGAGGCTGATAGGCGACACTTCGTACCGATTTCTCTTGTTCATTGCATAATGGGCACATACAAGGTTCAACATTTGCAGTTTTTGTAAAATTAGTGTTATTTTGTGTATCTTCATCTCTACGAGTATCATCATTGTTTTTATCAAGTACAGTTTCTTTTCTAAACTTGGAATCGGGGAGATTGAAGACACTTTAAAATATGACTCGATTTTTTGCCGTTTTTTGGAACTCATTTTTATAGGTGAAAAAAATAAATATGTAGTTTAATTAACCAAAATGCGTTTTTAGATGGAGCACAGGAAAAGCGTCTTCCTCGTTCTCTCCGTAGATTTGTGACTGAGACCATAGAAGCCACTGAAGGAGAGAGGGGACTAGGCGTTTGCGACAGCGGAGCTCCTCTCAATTTGCGCATGCGCTATGCTCTGAAAAAATATCTTTGAAAAAATCCCGTAGAAAATATTATTTCAGTGGAGCCATCTACTGCATAAGTTTGTGACTATATTATTACAGAAATTATTTAAAGAAATATTGCGCCTTTCACTACAGATTGTAAAGATAGTTATAATTCATAAGAAATCAGACATTTATTTTTATTTTATTATTATTATTATTATTTTTTTTTATTAAGTTATTATCTGAATTTTTTTTTTTTTTTTTTTAATAATTTATATATTTTTTATAACTGCAATTTAAAACAATTTGCATGGTAATAAATGATGATTTCACATGTGATTTTAAATAAATATATTCGTTTAATCATTTAACTTTTAAATAAAATAAACTGAAGTTTATTTTGAAAGAAAAATTAAATTCATTCATGCATACTTTCATTTTATATTAATATATTCCTAAATAAAATTATTTTATGTAGGAATAATATTTAATTTTGTAAAATAATTTATTCGGATTAAATGAATTATTAAAAATAATTATACAATTATTTAATTCGGGAATATAGTTCAGAAATAAATTATATTTGTTATTACTTTTACATTCTAAGACATTTTCTATAATATTATTTTTTTTTTTTTTTGTAAATTTGTCTGAACTGAATAAGAAACGAAAAAAAAAAAAAAAAAAAATTATAATAATAATAATTGTTTATATATATATATATATATCATAAATGAAACTTAAAATAATTTTTAGATTTTGCATGTTATTTTATATAAATATCTTCGTTTATTTATTCTTATTTTAATACATTACATTTTAATTAATTTTGAAAGAAAAATTAGAAGTATTTTCAGCCTTTATTTTATATTAATATATATCTAAATAAAATTATTTTTATTCAGGAATATAGCTGAGAAAAAAATTTATATTTATTATTGCTTTTTAAATAAATAAATAAATTCTGTATAATATTATTTTATTCATAAATTTGACTGAAAAAGTAAATTAAAATAAATAAATAAGTATTTTGTTTAATTAATTATATTTTTTCCATAACTAAAATGTAAATCAATTTTCAAAGTAATAGTTCGTGATATTCATATAATTTTACAAAAATACTTTCATTTATTAACGATTATTTATTTTGTAAATTAAATTTCAATTCCTTTTTGAAGAATAATTAGATACAGACAAAGTTTAGTTCATATTAACATATTCTCCCATCCCCCCCCCCCCTATTTTTTTTTTTTTTCAGCAATGCACCGAAGAAATAATGTACTTTCTTAATTACTTTTTAAATTCTTAAAAAAAAAAAAAAAAAAAAAAAAAAAATCAGCTTATAATTGGTTTTGAAATTAAAATCATGTAAAAGGAAATTTCATTAACACAAACTATTAATATCTGAAGTGCACGTGTGTATGGGGGAGGGGGGGGGCGAAATATTCTTGTTTTACTGGTAGAAATACATAATGGACATTTAATTTTTTTTTAATCATAAATTGCCTAATAGCAAAATAATAAAATTGAAGTATATTTTAATGATTTTATTGTTACTTATACAGCAATTGATTATAGACCGTCATTCATTAAGAACAAAATAATAATAATAATAATTTAGTCATTTTACCAATAATATGTTTATCTTCCATTTTTTAAATAAATAGTTTCTCCTCTGATTATGATACTTCAAATATTAAATTTTAATATACATGAGCAAACCTTTCCTATTTAATATATATAAATTTATTGTAATGCAATATAGAGTAATCCTTTTAGTAATCCTTAATAGGAAAAAAAAAATAGCGTACCAGAATTACATGACTCAATTCAATAAAAAAGAAAAAAAAAAGAGAGAGAGAGAGAGAGAATGGTAATTAATAAAAATTTAGAAAGAAACTACGAATTACAAAAGAAAAAATATAGAATCAATAATGAGAAAGCGATCACATTCGTTTTCATAGTAACTCTATATTAAGTTAAAAGATGGCGCCAATATTTTCCTCTCTCAATAATACTTAGAAATTCTTCTCTAAATTTGAGCAAGCGCAAATTGAAAGGAACTCCGCTCTCGCAAACGCCTAGTAGAGAGGGGACTTGTCACCTCAAAAATACGGACATAAGAATAGTCGTCTCTGAAAGGGGAGGGGGCGGGAGCACATTCAGCGGCTAAATTCTACTTTACCTCATCCCCCGAGGCGCGAATGACTGAGACTGTAGTAATGCGTATTGCACTTCTCACCTGAAAATTCATATAGAACAAGGAATATAATACAACACACAGATGAAAGGGGATTCCTGGAAACTTGTTAGCAATCCCTGCTTTCCAGAGAGTAAAGAAAACTGGCTTACTAATCCTTTTTCTGTCGTCACCAGCCCCCCCCCCCCCCGCACACACACTGTTATCCTTTCAGGAATGTCGTATCTGTAGGGAAATAGATTGCAACAGCTATTAGACGTATTATAAGCGGCAACCAGAGAATTATCCTGCTATGTAACTCTTCGCCTTCTTTTATTATCAAGTCAGGTCAGAAAAGATACAGTACAAAAAAAAAAAAAAAAAAAGACAAAACTATTGCCCGGGCCCGGTCGGCCCGGGCAGTTCCGCCGCCCCTGGTTATATCAATTAGTAGTCTCATGAAAAATTTTAGGCAGTAATGAGTTGTAAATGTCATTGAAAGCAAAGAAAAAATAAATAAAAATAAAATTTACTTTTTATAGTTGAAAACAAACTTTCTTTATTCAATGTTTCAAACAACTGCAAATGGCTGGCTTCTTGCTATTGAAGATAGCAGCTCTGGTGTTACCATTCAGGTGTAATATGTTTTACAAAAAATATTAAAAGAAAAATTGACCACTGTCTTATTAGACCCTTGTCCCATTAGTCCTCACTATACTATTCTCTTAAACACTTATTAGATTGAATAAATGGCTTTGTATAACAAAAAAAATTTCTGCATTATTGAGTGAAATTTAGATTTATGAGGGGAAATTTCCAAGGTCAGAAAATTTTTTGTGCCTCTTTACATATAAACATACAATTTGATTCCTGTTTATATAAATATATATAAACAGTCATATTCCAGGTGAGTAAAATGTTTTTTATCTGTGATACATATTTGGAAATTAACAACAAGATTTATAGTTTAACCTTTTTTTTTTTTTTTTTTTTTTAACTTTGGGCATAAAAAATTTGATATTTAATCTAATTTTTTTGGCATAACATTCTCATCTACAGATTTGCACTTTTTAAACAGTTTTTTTTTTTTTTACTATTTCTAAACTTTTTTTCCAACCCCCCCCCCCCTTTTAACTAATGATCAAAGCACAATTACAACAAAGTTTGTTATATTTATTCCTTCTCTCTCTCTATAATATAAAAATCAATCCTTGAGTTAAACTTATTTTGCTAAGATATAAAACTTAAAAAGCTATAAACTGCTTATATTTCTTACGCATTAGATAAATATCTAATGTAAAATAATATGAACTATTGACAGTAAAACATTCTTATATAATGTAATAGTAGGTACTATATTAAAACTGATCATTAAACTTTGTTTGAGATCATGTTTTTGCAATAATTATCTGGAATTAATAAATATACATATGTTACAGTGGAAGACTGGTGTATGGTACGTTATCAAATCATACAGCCATATGTCGGATATATTTGCTAAATTATCAATTCAGATTTATAAACAAATGTTGACATTTACCATGCACTTATGATGAATCAAAACATTTTTGTTATATTAAGACAAAAATGCTGGTTTAATACTTGTTTAAACCATTAAAAACATCTACTGTTGCAATCTGTAAATGATTTGGAACTTTCTAAAATACAGAAACTGAAAACAATTGGCTTATATAAGTTGAAATTTGATTATTATATACTATTGGAAAATTAAGAAAAGTTAAAAATAATAATAATTAGATAACAATGAATAAAATTTAGGAAAATCTACTTATTCCAAATCTAAGAAGCATGTATCAAGCACATGTTTATTTATTAATTTTAATATTTATAAAATCTAAAAGTTATTTACCAATTGTACTACCTGAGTATAAATCAGGGTTACTGGTTTAAGCCACTTAAAAAAGAACGTTTAAAATTTTAAAAAAAGCTCATTTTTATTTCCTTTTCATTTTGTTTTGAAAAAATCTTTAAAGTTAAATCCCAATTCCGTGGACCACTTTTATTTATTTTTTTTATCAGAAATTCCTGAGAAAATTTACCTATAGAAAACTGGATGAATTAAGTGAAAATTTATTAGAAACATTATGAATTAGAATAAGAAACTTCTTTATGTTACAACTAAATATTTGTGTGTGTGTTGGTATTAAGGCCAATTGACTACTCTTTGGTCCTGAACTAGATGGTGCGCCCTTATGGGAATATATACCACCAATCTCTTATAACCCATTATAAAATTAAATTTATAATAGGTAGCAAAATAATAATAATAATACATATATAGGGTCAGGTGGAGTAAAGTGGGTATACGGGGTAAAGTGAATATACTTAAAAAAAAAAAGTTACATATTTAAAATATTTTTGATTTTTTCTTTTTGTTTTGTACTCATCAGATGAATAAAAACTATTTCTGCTACAAAAAGAAATACTGGCAATATAAAAATTATTGTTTTTAATTAAAATTTTCTTTTGCATACAACATATAGAATATATTACTCTTCCAAACTTCCCTTTATCTCTTTTTTATAGCAAAATTGTAAAATATATTGAGAAAAATAAGAAGCATAAAATATTTAAGAACAGATATTCACCTGAAGTTAAGTTAAATTTATTGTATTTTGTTTTCTACAGGATATTTTATCATGTGGGGTAAAGTGAGTATAGCATTAGGCTAATTAACAAGGAATTATATAAATCATTCTCACGAAAATTGTCCTTATGAGAAAATTGAAGTGGATGGAAAGCTTTCCCTTTTTTTTTTAATAAACAGATATGTATATAATAGCTTCATAAGAAAAATATTAATCAAAATATTTAAATTAATTTAGAATACTGAAAAGTAAGAGAATGACAGTTATAGTAGGGGGGATGATATTTTATTAGAATATGCTGCTCTTTAATTAATTTAAAAGTTACAAGTACAATAAATTTGAGATAGTCATAAACAGGTTTTAAGCCAGCATGGCAAGAAAGTGATAATTGTCGCTAAGTCATAAACAAAATTGCATATATGGACAACAAATATGTCACCAATTTTTTCTGTTATCTTTATTTTGAATTTGTGGAAAATATATTTTGATAGTCACAAAATGGCTGTAAAGTAATCCTTTTAGAAATTGATATCTATTTATTTTAAATATTGTTAATATATCAATCGATTTTATGGTTATGCACTACTGCTATTTTCCTGCTGCTACAGTACGCTTTGCTTTCACATTACACTTGTGGCCACTACAAATGTTTTATCTTTTGAAGGGTTGTGCTTTAAAGTTTGCCCCAAAACAATTGCTGCATGTTTCTGTAATTTATGGTGTTTGTACAATTGTTTCATCTTTGTGCACCACTTTTTAGCGTATATTAATGTAAGTTTTTAAAAATCTCTCTCGAGTAATTTATTTAATTGCGGAATTAATCAGAAACATCTCATAATAAACTTAAATAGTATATATATCAATTTAAAAATTTTCCATGAATATTTACAGGAGTTTGAACCAGGGTCCAATTAACTTCAAGTGAGGCCCAGGGAACACACACTTTCTTGGGCCTTAACCATTCCTCTCTTCGTACTTTAACAAAAGTTTCTATTACAATATTTATGCATTAAAAGCAGAATTTCTTTAATCAAGTATACGAAAAATGAGTTTTACGGTACGGCCGCCTTCTGCTCTGGGCTTGGGGTATGTGCTCCATGTGCCCTTGCAATAATCAGGTTCTGGTTAGAATGTGGACAGACAGACAGATGGAGAGTCAAAAGTATAAAGACATAGAGGTAGACTGAAAGAATTCATCATGACATTTAAACATTGTTGAAAAGATGCCGGATGTGTGCAATGACAGTGACGCAATGGCCCCCAACCGGATGTGGAATCAACTTATGGAATCTATAAAAGACCACAACTCAAAGAGATCCAGCACAGATGAAGATCGTTTGAAAAGGTCTGGGCGCCCAGATGAAAACGTTAACAACGTAACATGAGGTACATTTAAAGGTTTTTATATTTAATTAACTGTTGAAAAGTATTAAAAACGCTTGATAGAACTGAAATCCATTTTCAGCAATTTCCAGTTATCTATGTGATCTATCCTTAATCTATGTGAATTTTTTTGAATGGCCCTGTAAATCAAATTGCTAAAAAAAACTGTATTTATAGAAAACTATTTTTTTTTTTTTTTTTTTTGTGCATATGAGTAATAAATGTCAATTTCATTATAATCCGTGCAAAATAAAGGTACTAAAAGGCAGATAAAAAAATATATTCTCATACAATGCAATGCTTTTAAATTGCTTCAGGTGTCCCTGTGCATAAACCACAGGTAGTATTTACTCCATTTTCAATAGGGGGCATTGCTTAGTAAATATAAATAATATACATCCAGATCCATTTCAAAGAATTCCATGAATATTTACAGAAGTTAAATATCAGACAGATAGAAAGATGGGCTAATCCAACTAATAATCATTCATAAACATTGTTAGAAAGAGTTAAAAATGCTTAATAAAATCGAAAGTACAATTCTAGCATTTTCTGGTTGCAGCCTTTAAAGTATCTGCAAGGGTCGATCTCGATCCTGGCAAAAATTGGGACCTTTTTGCTGCCACTCACTGCCAAATTCAAATCTCTAAAATGGGCCCCATCACAAAATTCAAATCCAGAAAATGGGTCCCTTCACAAAATTCAGATTTATAAAAACAGCTTTTTCACAAAATTTTGTTTCATAAAAATAATACTTTCGTAACATTTTTCCATGTTTACAGTATTATTTTTAATGAGTGTCTATACTTGTTTAATAAAGTTCTATTAACTTGATATTAAACATTAGATAGAGTAACTGCTACAATGAAAAGTTTCTAGCGACAGTTCTTTTTTTTCACAAAAATAAATAAAAATTTCACAAAAATAATTTGTTTTTCACAAAAATGGGCCCCAAAAATTAAAACCTGGATCAACCCCTGATCTGAATATGTTTGTGTGGCCCTATAAATCTTAATACTAATCACACTGTATTCTACAGAAAACATTTTTTGTGTATAAGTAAAATTAATGTCAATTTCTTTATAATCTGTGCAAAATAAAGGTATTAAAAAATAGTTTATAGAAATACCTCTCATAGAACTAAATGCTCTGGAATTCTTTCAGTGTCCCTGTATATAAACCAGTGGTGGTATTTCCTCTACTTTCAATAGAGAACATCCCATAGTGAACTTAAATAGCATATATCAGTTTCAAAGAATTCCATAAATATTTACAAGAGTTAGAGCACAGACAGACAGACAAACCAAAGTCATAAACACTTTTCAACTTTGTTAAAAAATTGTTAAACACACTTTCAGATTTGAACACTTTCCAAAAGATTTACCTGCAATTTTGTTCCTTTTTTACTAATTACTCACTTTACCCCATGAGTGTAACACTTACAAGGAAACATACAAAAGGTGTCATCTTAAAAAAATATTGAAAAAAGTATATGTAATTCTACTCTTCATAAAACACCAGAAAGTGAACAAATTATCGGATGAAATGAATAATAAAAAAATTATCAAAATTAAGCATTTTTGGCGATTTAGCGCTGTTAGGTGATAAGTTCGCTGGCACCAAGATTGCCATGTACGAACAGAACCGTGTTTTGCTTCTCTGCCAAGTACTCAAAATTAATCGCTCAACAGTGTGGAATCACAAAATATGCTTAATTTTGTAATTTTTTGCGGTTGCTGTAATTCATTTCAGTCGATAACTTTTTCACTTTCTGGTGTTTTATGCAGAGTAGAATCACAATGTTTTTTTTTTTTTTTTCAATATTTTTTTAAGACGACACCTTTTGAATATTTCCTTGTTAGTCTATTTCAGATCATTATTATTTATTTTTAAATATTGAATCAAAAATTCATGTGCAATGTATTCTCAACACTTGTAAAGTACATACGCAACAAAAAATTATATTACGCTATATACACTATATTTTTTGAACTACTATAAAAATTTTCTGAGGCTGATTTTTAAAAACTGAGTTTTTATTCCCATATTACCCCACCTGACCCTAAAACATTATAAATACAAGTAATTTTTCTGTATAATTGTATAACTTATTTCTAAATATATAATTAAATCAAAAATGTGAAATAATGATTAATAGTTGCAACATGCAAAAAACAAATCAAATTAATAAGTTATTCAAACAGATTAATAAAATGCTACTTTTAGAAATTGATCTAAATGAAAATTGAATAATAAACAGGCTTTTTACACACTAAATTAAATTAAATAGCATAAAACAATTAATCCGTCATATTTACCTTTGGTGAATTTTCTTTTTAATTTTTATAAAATATAAATTATTATTGTACACACTTTAATTACACCTCTAATAATTTAAATATATATATATATATATATAAGTGCAATTAAACATTTTTTTCTTCATGATAAGTAATTAGGTCGCATTTGAGAAAATAAGTTTCATTCATAATTTAAATACCGCGTAATACTAAAAAGATTTTTTCTCAGCACCATCTAGAATCCGTGATCTCCTACTTTCACCATAACAAAACTCTTGTTGCCAATACCTTCATACTAATTACATACTGAAGCAGACTGTTCTGTTTTATTTCCCTCTAGAGTTACATTGAATCGGAACGCTTGCAATGGGCGGTACCGATTGCGAAAACTTGCAGAAAGTGACGTCAGCTTGCAAAATTTAAAAAAACAATAAACAAACTTATCGATTATCATCGATTAAAATTAACGATAAACCAATAGGAAGCAAGTAAGCATATATCGAACACCATTCGAATATTCAACCATGTGTTACGTGCGTATATGTTTGTTTTCGTACGTAGAGAACACGGATTAAAAGAGAAGGATGTATTACATATGTTGCGGAAAGGTAGTAATTTTCATCTCACAGATAGAGGGCGATCATATCTCGAAAATACACCAATCAGCGCGTTTTTACATTTCTGGCTGTTCGTTCGTTGGATGACTGAAGCCGAAGGGGCGGGCTTTCCCTTTCTACCGATAAGTTTCAAAGATACTACAGCAGGTGGCGATCGAATCGCTTTCCTGGACTGGGCTGAATTAATGCGGAAAGGAAAGCTTATGTTCCCGCGCTGCGCTCGCTGACCTATCTAGTTTTAATTCCTATAGGCTCTTCTTCCGTGGTAGAGAAGTCGAGAGAAATTCGCGAGTGAAATGAAATCGACGCCCTCTAGTGTGTAAAAGCTGAAACTCGCATAGTACTGTAAACAAGACATGTCGGGTTCGTGTAAGCTTCGTTGTGCATGAATGCTATTGCATTAGTGGAGCCTAAAAGCCCTAAAATTATTAAAGAAAAAAAAAAGAGATAATATATATTGCTGTGTGCCCCAGTGTAATAACAGAAGTTCTAAAACCCCCTATGTCAGGTTTTTCTAATTTCCAAATCCCAAAAGACTAATCAAAAAATCATCACCAAATGGCTGCAGTCTCATGGTTAACCGGAGGAAAGAATGGATTAGACTTTTGAAAATCGGAAAAGAAGTTATACCAAGATGTCTATGTTCCAAGCATTTAGATTTGAATGCTTACACTTTCCCACGTAAGTAGAGCATTTATTTTTATCTGAGCTTATTCTTTAAAACAGAGGTATTTGCTATAAAGTAATTGAAATGCAAAATTCATGAATATGTTAAGTGTCAGTAATGAAATTTGGTATATTTAGCAGTATTTACGAACGCCCTATTTAATTATGCTGTATTTCTTAAAAATTAATTTCAAAGCTGACAGTTTGTTTCTATGCTTCAACCAGATTTATTTATATATAGCTGATTGTACTTTTTGTTAAAGAGTCTATTACTGTATCAGCATCTATATTTCTTTCATTTTAGTCCTTATACAGCTGTTATAAATTTTTCTATAATAAATGCTTATTGCCATATGCTATAATGTTGTTCTGCTTTTATGACAAATCCTTAAAAAATTATAATTACTGGATTAACTTATATTAAAAATATGTAATTATAAATGTTAATTATAACGTTTAACTAGTATTAAATTGCAGTTATTTAAACTTAATACATGCTTAAAAATATACGGGCTAATTTAATGTTACATTTGGATTGTAATAGCATTACAAATATTTCTGTTCAGAATATTAACATAAGCTTATTATTAACAATAATATTAAACTTTCTAATGAATTCAACAAGCATAACATAGTAGTTATTTAAAATGAATTTAATATGAAAATAGTTGAAATGCAGTTTTGGGGAAAAGGACTTTACTGTACATGTATTGTTGAAAGAATCTAAAACAATCTTTTAAGCTGGCTGTTTTTCTGTTTTCAGCAGAAAAATGTATGACCACAATTGAAATCATCAGCTCTTCCAAGTCTCTGTCTACCTAAAAGTTCAACTTATTCATCTGAAAATATGCAAAGAAAACAAATCGAATGTGGAAAAAGATTGGCACGATATGAAGAAATAAGTAGGTAATTATTTTCATGCAGTTAACTGTTTCATGTTTTTCATTATTGCTTATATTTCTTCTGCTTATTTTCTTTGTTGTGTTTGTGTGTCACAGAAGTATTTTTCAAATTTAAATATTCACCCACAATTGCAAACATAATATCAAATATTTCTTTATGACTTCTTTCTACTAACAAATTTCTTTGTACTGTTTATTTAATAAAATTCATTCTATTCCAAGAGATAGTGATAGTGTTGTTAGAAATGTAAAATGCATTAAATAAATTCAATACCTGTCTCTCTCCTCTATGGCGTAAAACGCTTTTTTCAGTTCCACATCTAATGATTATTCAATAAATTTCTACTTTAAGTCATACTTATCCATTATCTGGTTTATAAAATTAGCTGATCACTTAGATCAGATGGCAAGGTCAGGGATGGCATTCCTCAGACTTTAGTAGGAATTTTAAACTTAATTTTTTAAAATTTATTTTAATATTTTTTTTTATTCTTAAATATTCTTATTTTATTGATCCAATGAAGAATATGTATAATTGCCTTAAATCTTTAACTTTTACCTGGCAGCTAATTTTAGTAGTACTTTAATTTCAGCTGCATTTTGTAATTATTAACCTTCCTGGTTCATTGCTCGGTTACCCCTACCCCCAAGCCACAGACCTGAACGAGAGGCTGTCCAAAGAAATTTAAGTTTTCTGTATATGTATTTGGAAAAGTTGATTTGAGTGATTCACTGCAATTTTATCTTAAGTTGTGATTTTATTCTAAAGAGCCTGATTGTATATACAAAATGTGGCAGTCTCGAAACTATATCATTTTGTATTTTATCCCATTAAATTGCTTTTGGATAATGCTTTTGTTTTATGCTGTTTTTAACACCATCCAAAAAATTGAAAAGGGTTTATAACTTTAAAAGTTATTCTGCCTGTTCACACTTTAACTCTTGTAAATATTAATGGAATTCCTTAAAACTGACATCTTAATACCTTTAATTTGCATAAATTATCAGTGAAATTGATATTTATTACTATGCACAAAAAGTGCTTTGTCTAATATAATTAGCATTCAGATTTACAGAGCCACATAAAATTAGATACATTAAATCATATTTAAATAACTTTCTATTGCAAAATAATGAAATCTATATTTATTGTTAATACGTTAAATATATATATCTGTATGGAATATGGTATGTTAAACCAGATTTACAAAGTTGCACTAAAATATTCAGGCATATAAGGGCTGCAATTAGAAATTGAATTTATAGACGTGTTAAGAAGTTTTAACACTTTCCAATAATGCTTAGGATTAATTATGAATTAATATAGTATATATTTGTCTTTTGTCCATCCATTTGTCTATTTTTTATGTGCTTACGACAAAGAGCAATAAAGATTAAACGAGGCGACGAATATATAGTTAATAAGTGTTTCTATACAGTGCAAATAGGCTTTTAAATCATAATTTTTAATGTCAAGTAAAAAAAAAGATAATAATAATCATAATGTGTCAATATGTTGCATGTGCTTTAATATCATGTTTTTATTAACTTCTATTCTTGTTTGCTTGTCAGGTACAAATCTTACAACCTATTTTTAACTAAGTTCCCTACTAGCTAGACATTTGAAACTTTTAGCATAGCTCAGAACCAGGTGACAACACAATATTTCAAATAGTTTTCCTTTAATTAATTAAAATATGAAAATAAGCTCCTAATATAGGGCGACCAGATTTTTTTAATGCAAAGTGAGAACAAATTATGCAATGTCCTCATTTCCATGAGAGAAATGAGGACAGTCTTCTTTAAAAATGAGGACATAAAATTTAATAAAATATAGCGCAAAATTAGCTTATATTATCCCCACTTGCAGCCATTAATCATCACTATGATAAATGTATACTACTTATTAACATATACATGATAAACATAATAAAAAAATATTTATATAAGCATTATTAAATTTATAATAAACATTATCGTAAACTCGTACACATAATACTTCTCTTTCTGTCATATAATGGCATGCTAGGCTGTTAATATTAATTTCTAATATATGGTTGACACGAAAGTACCAAACTGTTTTATATCTGCAATCTGCTTCTATTAAAAACTTTTATAAACTGTTTTAATACAATTGATACTGTTGTATAGATCAAGTTTTTAGTATAAACGAAATCATAACTACTTCAAATGGAAGTGATCCAATAAATAACATTTTAAAAGGAAAAGGCAATCGGAAGAATGTCAAAATCTGGCTAGGCTAGAAATAAGATTTGATCTACAAACAGATACTGATTAACCTCTAAAGTTAAGGGAAGTATAGTAGGATAATTTCGGGGCCCCCCACTAATAACATCAAGATCGCATATAAATGGTTCACAACTTACTGATTTAGAGCATTCAAATTTTGCGTTTAAATAACAGAATTTTCCCAAAATTGTATGTTCTTTCTCAGAAAAAAATATCAGGTATCAGTGTAAAAAATCTGAAACTGGCAATTCAGGACCCTGCTTTCAATCAGTTTGGGACTCCTGTTAATTTTTATAATGGAAGCTTGTTCTTCCCGAGCCTTTTCTGTAATCAGGCCCTGTCTACAAACTGAGTTTTTATGATGACCTTCGAGTAGCGCTATTTACTCACTTGAGAGTAAAAAATCATGAGACGTTAACAAGGTAGTCTGTGTTCAGCTCTTATCTCTGATTTTCAATCTTGCTTGCTTTTCCATTTAAAATGTTATTTAACTTTAGTTAGTTATAAAATCTAATTAGTAATAAAATAACTTCCAGCTTCATGCTAAATTTTTAAATAATTTTTTTTTTTTTTTTTTTTTTTTTTTACTTTTATGCAAATTCAACTTTTTTTTTTTTTTTTTTTTAAATCTTTATATTTTAAAGCATAATGTTGCAAAGACTAAAACCTCCCAATATAAAAATATATTCCATGTAATAGGGTTGGATTGGATGGGTTTTACGTCGCACTAGTGCTGTGCAATGGGCAATTGGCGACGGTCTAGGATTCACCCTAAGAGGTGTCTTGGAGACATGCCATCACAATTTTGATAGATATTTGTTTGTTTGTTGATAACATATACATCAGATATGTATGCTTGACTCGTAGTCCGCTTGTAAACCTTCGTCAAATTATTACAGATAGCACATGACAGAATTACAATACGAAGAAATGGAAAACACCGAGGGCCAATGCGGGAATCGAACACGCTCTCCTACGCTCGAAGGCGATTAGCAATGTGGTGATATAACCACTCGGCGACGGAGGGCCCACGAGAGATGTAATAGTGCTGGAGATGATTTAAAAATAAATGTAATGAATCAAGAAATCGTGATTTTTTTTTACGTTGTGTTGAGTTGTAGAATCAGTATTGCAAATTAATAAGATCGGCAGCATCTCTAATGTTGAAATTTTAAATAAAGATGGAAATTACTGAAAAATGAGGACAAATGAGAACAAACGTTCGAAAATGAGAACATATGAGGATATGAGAACTTCTGAAAGCAACTGAGGACAGCACTTGAAAAATGAGGACTGTCCTCACAAAATGAGGACATCTGGTCACCCTATCCTAATAGCAATAATAATTATAAAATTAAAAAAAAAAAACTTTTTATATACCATGTTTTTAAATTTTCTGATGAATCTCTTATATTATTAATCATTAATAAAATACGCGAGGATAAAAAATAATATATAAGCAATATTTAAACACGCGGACTCAGTTCAGTAAACTAATAATAATAATGAAAAAAAAAAATTTGGTTTTAAAAATAAAATGACATCAATTTATGTGAGATGCATAATTTAACTTTTTACAACTTTTTAACGTTCATGTTGAATTAAATGTATTTATTTTAAGAAAATGAACTCATAATTTTTTTTTTTTTTTTGGAAACAATTAAATTATAGCTAATATTTTAATGGCTGTTTTTATTGCTATTAGGAGCTTATTATTTTCATATTTTAATTAATTAAAAGAAAACTATTCGAAAATCTGACTTCGAAGTATTGTGTTGTCACCGGATTCTGAGCTACTGTGAAAGTTTCAAATGTCTAGCTAATGGGGAAGTTAGTTAAAAATAGATTGCAAAATTTGTACCGGACAAACACACAAACAAACAAGAATAGAAGTTAATAAGAACATGGTAAAATTAGCCATTAAAATATTAGTTATAATTTAATTGTTGCCAAATAAATTTACGAGTTCATTTTTTTTGGACATAAAAATAAATACATTTAATTAAACGTGAACGTTAAAAAATAATAAAAAGTTAAATTATGCATCCAAAAATTGACGTCATTATCAGTTTAAAAATTTTATACCTATTGATAAGTGCTAATGTAGTTCATGATACGTTGTTCTAAAAGGAGTAATATTTTATTTCTAAAACCATTTCTTTTTTCTTTCTTTTTTTTTTTTTTTTTTTTTTTTTTTTTTTTTTTTAAATTATTATTATTAGTTCACTGAACTGAGTCCGCATGCTTAAATATTGCTTATATATATTTTTTTATCCTCGTGTATTCTATTAATGATTCATCAGAAAACTTAAAAACATGGTATATAAAAAGTTTTTTTTTTTTTTAAATCATATAATTATTTATTTTCATAATATCTTCTATTTAATATATGACAACAAGAAATTTTTCTTTCCAGAAAAAAAGCTGTTTCATCTGGAAGCAAATTAATAGATTATTCTGATGAAGAAACAATGGAAGTGAAGGAGATGTCTGCTGTTCCGAATCTGAGCAGAGTTTTGAGAGCAGAACTGTTATTTAAAAGTAATAAGCACAAAATTTTGAATAAGCACCATAAAATGCAAGAACTGACAACAATTATTTTGGGTTCAAAGAAGACATGACCGTTTGTCATGCAAACAGAGTGGGTCTTTTTATAGCAGTTCAATGGAGAGCAGTGTTATAACATAAAAAGTACCAGTGGCGGATCCAGAACTTGACTTTTGGGGGGGGCTAAGATTTTACAAAGTGTTATTCTACACCAATAAAAAATTTACAATTGCAAAATTCAATTATGAATGACAGTGTTTTGGGGGGGGCTTCAGCCCCCTAGCCCCCGCCTTAAATCCGCCACTGAAAAGTACTTATTGTCGTATTTACGGAATTGTAAATCTGCTATTAGAAGAGATGCCTAAACCTTTTAGCTACATGTATGTCATCTTCATACGTTTCTACTTGTTTCATTAAAAAATAAAATTATCTTTTTTTTTTTTTTTTCATATTTACAATATTTTAAATGTGAAATTGTTTTTGTAGGCATTTGTATCTGCCCCTCCCCCCCTTTTTTTTCTTTCTAATGTCATACTTTTTTACATACATGTGCATGTAATTTTATTTATTTTTTAATTATTAACAAGACTTATCATGGAAAACTGACTTTATTAACTGTTGTCTTAATATTATAAAAATAGTTAAGACACAGCTAGAAAAGATTTCCTTGTAAAAGCTTCTTTTGTAAATTATTGTAATAAAATTTTTTTGAAGATGAACTTTTGACTCTTTATTGTATTTAATAAGTAAAACCATTATTTGTACAAGGGTTTTTGATCCAACCATAAAACCTTAAGCAGTTTTCTTTGAAGAAATCCCAATAAAACCACGCTCAATTGTATCTTGATGAAGATTTTCACATTTTTAAAAATCGTTTGTTTTATTTTTGACTTAAAGTATGTAATACAGTCAGCAGTAAAATTTTAAAGTGCTAACAATAATTCCTACTTAAAAGATGTGCACCTAATATTGTTTTATTAAGTAAATATTTGTCGAGTCTTGATCTTAGTCCTATACTGTTTATAAAAAAGTATGTTTATGATAAAAACTAGCGATCAGACTAAATAAAAATATAAAAAGTATGGGTATGTGCTTCAGTCATTTCGCTGCTAACTGTATATACTTCAGTAAATACACAAAAAAAATCTAGGTAAAGGATTGTTTTTTGGGAGAAAAAAAAATGCATAAAAGCAAAATTAGCTTTTCTGTCATTAAATGCATAAATATTATACTTTTTTGTTGTTGTTGTTTGTTTTGTTTTTTAAATGGTGGCAGGGTACCCACTTAAGTGGAATTTTCCATATTTCTTTATTTTAAACATTGTTAGAAATTTATGCACTCTTTTTGGGCCAATCAATTGAAATTTTTGATCAAAAAACATGTTTTTCATAAAAACGAAAAACCCTTAATTTTTCACAAAAATCAGACATTTTAACGATTAAAAAAAAAAAAAAAAACTTGATAAGAAAATTCATATTTTGCTGATCAGCTGTAAAAATTTATATTTATTTCTACAATGAAACGAAAAAGAAAAAAGAAAAAAACTGGAATTAGGTAAGTAATTTTTTATTGCCCATTAAAAAAAAAAAAAGTTTCATCAATTTGCAGTGCAATAGTATTTCAGTGATCAGCAGCGAAAACAATTGACATATTTAAGTAATTAAATACAACTATACTGAGTTAGACCAGTGAGCTGAAAATTTGGACATCACTAGCAATTTACATTGTTCTAGAATTTAAATATTTTTCTGTTCTTGCATTTTTTTTTTTTTTTTTTTTTTTTTAGAAATCTCACTTTATGTTTGAGTAAGGGTGAAAAATTCTCTCCCTCTCTCTTCTTATCTTGGATGACAGAGATACCCTAAGTGGTATGAAAATATATCTCCATATAATAAAAGAAAAAATATTGCTGGTGTCAAAGTTTTTCTCAATTTTAATTCTCACGGTGTTCGCTACGTAATGAAAGGTGTTAATGTGTGCTGAATACTCCAAAGATATATCGTTCAGTTAAAAATTTATCATCTTAACAAAGTAATTAAAAATGCCAGGTTAAGAAAAGTACTCTATTTGGTAATATGCACCAAATAGAAGGAGCATACTAGATTTAATATCGCCCAAAAAATACTTCAGCACGATGTCTATCTTAATTTAGAATCAATTTATGAAACTGGAAAAGTTTCTCTTCAATTGACGCTGAACTGAATGGTGTAGAACACGGATGCATTATAAGCATGGTTAGAAATTAGAATGTGAAAGTCAGGCATCAGTGGCACCTAATTATTTTTTCTTAGTTGCCAAATAATGTACTCTTGCATAATATTTAAACTTTTTATTGGAATCGCAACAGGATAAAAATTAAGTTTTATTTCTTTATTATATTTAAATAATAAATACAAACACAAAATTTAAAACATGAATACATTTATATTTAAGAAATATATATATATATATATATATATATATATATAAACAAATAATCTGGTGTGTCACTCACACGACTTTCTCTTACCCTGAAATTTAATACTATAAACACAGGTTGGAGATTAAGAGGTAAGATAACGATGTTATGTAAACCTATGTTAAACAATTCAAATTAGGCTTCGGGAGAGTTTTATATGATAATTAGTTCTGTGTGAGGGGGCTGCACCCCCCTCAAACCCCCGTTTCATTAATGCACTTACATTTATATAGAATTTAATTCGGTTATTAAAAAATAATTCTGTTTTTAAAAAATAGTTTATTGAAATTATTATTAAAAAAAATTATCTTTTATGATAATGCAAGTAGTGTAAAAAGGACAGTTCACCGGCAGGGTGGAGGGACGCACGGAGCTAACGGAGCCGCGGACGACTCTGCTATCTCCGCACCTCCACAGCGCGCCTCCGCGCCACCACCCTGCCGGTGAACGTGTCCTTTTTTGCACCACTTTGTCATCATCTTTCATGAGAGTTCTGTTGCCATTCAAAGATTGTAAAGTAGTTAAACTTTTTGCGCGTTTGAAAATGAATTTCGGGACTTAGCATTTTTGACGATGGACAGGGAATTTGACTGAATGAAACAATGGATGACTGAAGTTAATTAACATCAGTAACAATTAATGACTATTTTAGGAACTTAGCATTTTTAGAGATTGAAAATATATTTCGTTAAGATAATAAATAATGAATTTAAATAAGAGTTCAGACTTTTGGTGATGGGATTGGAAGATTATAAAATTACATTAGGAAATTTTTACAGAATTTATAGAAACAAGGTGATCCTAATACTGCATTCTAATTCGTTAATGCGTACACTTAGTATTTTAGAACTTGAAATTTAGGAAATTAGAAATTTTTACAGAATTAAATAGAAATTTTCCTATGTATTTCATGGAATTTGACAAAATAAAACAAAGGGTTGATGTGTATTATAGAATTTAAAACATTTAATGAAGGGTACAGACATTAAAATTTAGGTGTTGCCATTGGAAGAGTATAAATAATTTCCGGTGGGACTTATCATTTTTGACTGAATGAAACAATGAATGACTGAAGTTAATTAACATCAGTAACAATTTATGAATATTTTAGAAACTTAGCAATTTTAGAGATTAAAAATATATTGTGTTAAGATAATAAATAAGGAATTTAAATAGGAGTTCATACTTTTAGTGACATCATTATAAATTTATATTAGGAAATTTTTACAGAATTAAATAGAAATTTTCGTATTTTGTGGATTAACATATAGATTTAAAAGCAAAACAAATAATAAATAATTTAACATTCATTAAAAATGTAAGACACTTAAAAATTCTAACTTTATTTTAACACTAAATAAGTTTCACTTTTTAAATTTATTTAGACTATCTTAGAAATAATATTATTACATTCGTTAAAAATTGAACACACATGCACTTAAAAAAATTACTATCATATAAATTAATTTAAATATAATAAAAATTTTGTAAATTAAACTTTATATTCTCACTAAATAAGTTTAACATTTCTTTAAACTCTATCTTACATTCGTTAAAAATTTAACAGAAGTTTTAAATCAGTTAATAAATTTTGTATACAGTTATGTTATATAAACTAAATATAATAAAAATTATATAAAACACATACTGTTATTTAAGCTCTAACTTTAAAATACTATTTTTACATTCTTTAAAAATTGAACACACATACACTTTAAAAAATTACTACCATATAAATGAAACTAAATATAATAAAAATTATAGAAAACACATGCTGTTATTTACGCTATAACTAAACAAATGCGATAAACAAAAGTTTCAAAATCAGTAAATGATGTTATATATGTTAGAAATTAAACTAAATACAATAAATTTTATATACAATAAAGTTATATACTAAAATTTATATAAATTAAAATAAATATAATAAAAATTATATAAATTAAACTTTATATTCTCACTAAATAAGTTTCACATTTATTTAAACTCTAACTTACACTCGTTAAAAATTGAACACACATGCACTTTAAAAAATTACTATCATATAATAACATTAATCTAAAAAAATGCTTAGAAAGTTTTTAATCAGTTAATAAATTTTATATACACTAAAGTTTTAAATTTAAAAAAAATAACTATTATATAATAATATTAATTTGAAAAAAAAGAAAAATACTATTATATAATAATATTAATTAAAAAAATCCATACAAAGATATACAGTAAAGTTATAAATTAAAAAAATTACTATTATATAATAATATTATTTTAAAAAATGCATACAAAGATATATAGTACAGTTATAAAAAAAAAAAAAAAATAAAAATAAAAAATAAAAATGACTATCATATAGTACTGCACCTATATCTTTGTATTTTTTTTTTTTTTTTTCCGTTTGTTAAATGCTAGTGATGGTTAATGTTTCAAAATGATATGATGGGGGGCATTGTTGTCCTAAAAATCTTTTCATATCATTTTTCAAAGTTTTAAAATACTTTTATTGCCTATTAATTATGAGGAGGGTTTATTTTAAATGAATAGCGTTTAGTGCTATGTAGGATTTAAAGTTAACTTAGAAGTTGATATGTAAACAATACAATATATTGGTTTAGTTTAATGTTTAAGGATAATTTTTATTCAAATAACTTTATTTAAAGATATAACTTACCTTTATCCTTTATTCAAATAAATAACTTGCCTTTATCTGTTTTTAAATATCTTTGAAGTTATATTTCTTCATTTGATTCACGTAGGATAAGATTGTAATTTTTGTTTACATTGGGCGCATTCGAAAATATTTCCCGGTCACTTCCCGAGTTGGGAAATGACATCACGCGGGAAGTTCGAGAAATTAGAACTACCATATAGGAGCCATGTTTGTTTATATATTTGTTTCCCGGGAAGATGAGATGTGTACGGAAGTAGTTATATCTCGGTCATTTTTCGTAAGGCTCCTATATGGTAATTCTAATTTCCCGAACTTTCCGCGTGACGTCATTTCCCAACTCGGGAAGTGACCGGGAAATGCTTTCGAATGCGCCCATTCTTTTAACACATCGTTCACGACGATTGAATTCCAATGTGGCGGTATTTACTATTGCGACCCATAGATGGCATACGTGCTCAGCATCGTTCGTTGTCATGGTAACGAATTACGTACGATGGGTTTGCATTTCGAATCGCGTGAAAGGGGAAATGTGTAGCCTTGTGATTGGCTGTTTTGGAATCCTGTTGTGGGAGTGCATAAGAAAGTATTGAATTATCTTTCTTTGCCTTTTTCTTTTGCTCTTATGTTTTGTTGATAATGATGTTTCGTTAAACATTATATATATTTTAAGTTATTTTTAGTTTGCCTCAAAGTATGAGGGCAATGTTCTCTTTTTATTTAAGTTGCAGTAATTATTAACACGTTCGCTGCCGGTCTCACGTGACTAATATTTGAAACGGCGTTTTTTTCCTTTAACCTGCCGATTTTGTTTGGCGTATTTCACAAGAGCGCTACTCGGTAGCGCGCCGGCCTCGTAATTGGAAGATTGCGGGTTCGGTACTCGAGCCGGCCAAAGACCGTCGTGTACACTAATGGTGGCTGGTGCACGTAAAATCTGTCTTGGCCGCAATGTCCTCCATGTTCCCATCAAAAATTATACCTCTGGGGGTCACCGAAGCGGGAGAGCCATCCCTTCCGTGGAGGATCAAAATTGTGATGGCATGTCTCCGGACCACCTCTAGGGGTGTGTCCCAGACCGTCGCCAATTGCCCATCTGCGCAGCACTAGTGCGACGTAAAACCCAACCATCCATCCATCCATCCACAAGAGCGCTACATCGCCAGATGTTATGGGCTTTGTGTTTACCTTTGCTTGTTTGCGTAATGTGTTACGTCAATACGATGTATGATATGAAACGTATGAAAATTTCTCTGCTCGGTAAAAGCAAACTCTGGAGTTTATGAGTAATAAGTTAAATTTCCATAGCAAATAGTTTCGTTAGTACTAAGCAGATAAAATATTAAATCGCTGACGTCCTCACTTGGTCGCGTATTGAGCAAACGTGTTTTATTAGAGAGAAAGCATTCTATTTTGAAATATTCTTCCGGGAAGATCAAAATTTCGATGGCATGCTTTCGGACCACCTCTAGGGGTGAGCTCCAGACCGTCACCAATTGCCTATGGCGCAGCACTAGTGTGATGTAAAATCTAACCAACCATCTATTTTGAAATATGAATATTTCTGATGTTTGCGTTTGTGTTGTTTGGCTGGTTGAATAGTGTTGGAATTTAAGGTTGGTTGAGTTTTACGTCGAACGTCGCACTAATGCTGCACGATGGGTAATTGGCGACCGTGTGAGCTACCCCTCGAGGTGGTCTGGAAACATACCATCAAAATTTTGATCCTTCATCAAAAGGAAGTTGGAATTTAAGAGGTACTTTTAAATTTTAGAGGCATATTTTTTAATTTCATGCCAGTACTGATTGCTACAGTACAAAACTTTGCATATTTTTTAATCTCATGCATTTTGGGATAGGGGTATAGATCAGAAGGTAAACAGATCAGAGAACCATTATTATAGAGAGCCGTTAAAATTTGCTATAATTATTCAGTTGCGGATATATTTTTTCATTTCTAACAAATGAGGACTATAAATAAAATATTATAAAATTTTTGAAAACGTAACCTTTAAATAAAGATTGTCCCCAGAAACTGTAGTGTCGCTTCGATCACATCGATTGACCGCATTTTGGTGTACAACTTAGAGTTAGCTTGGTGGTACTTTAACATTTGGTGTAACTGTATGATCTAAGTTTTATTCTTTTATTTGTGATTAGTTATGAATTCGTAATTATTTCATAATTCTTTTTTATTCTATTTTATGAAAATTTTCCTTTTGTTCTGCGTTTGTTTATTTTTTTTTAAAATATATTGTTTCTCCCGATGTATTTCTTTGTTAGGTTAAATCGCCGGTGTTCGATCGTACACCGCCGGTGGAGGGTTGCTATTCGGAACACGATGCGAAATGACGCCGTCTTGGCAATTTTCGAAATTTCGCCAAGCGGCAGCCTAAAGTAAACTTTCACCTGTAAAGCAATACGTCACATCCCGCGCTAGCGCGGGATCGGCAGCGAACGTGTTAAAGTTGTTTTATGGCCGGGATCCTATTTTTGTGCTAATGCTGTGATCAAAAGGCCGGCCTCCTATTTTGTGAAATGAGATCAAAAGTTGTCTTAACTTTTGATCTCATCATAGTAATTGTTTTTTTGTAAATAGCCCTTCTTCATGGCAATTAATATAAAGTTTAAAGATCGTTGTTTTCGCAACTATCGTTAGCAAAGATTTTTTTTTATTAAACATTTGTTAAGTTTTAATATCTCTTGTTATGTTTCAATAAACATTGTTATTGTTACCAAACTCTGTTTTATTTAAAACTGCACACTACATTTTTTACATAAAGAAAAGCTAAATGAAGTTTCTACTGTGTTTTATATTTCTGCTAATATTCTTTATAAAAATGTTTAGACAACTAGTTTAGTCTACATGACATTACGGGGTCAGAAGGCAGAGTTTGTTCGGTTAGAGGTAATTTTTTTGTTACAGCTGATTATTGTTTTCGTGATGCTTTCATTTAAAAACAGAAATTCAAACAAAATCGAATTAAAGATATAAAATCATACAAATTTAAGGTTCATTTAAGGTTATTATCATAAGCCCGGGAACACTGGGCGGGTTCGTTCGGTTCCAGGTTAATTTTGGGGGATTTTCTTATGTTATTAACGGCCCGCGTATGCGCTGCCGCAGGTACCGGGGTCAAAAGGCAGAGTTTCGTTCGGTTTGAGGTAATTTTTTTGTTACATCTGATTATTTTTTTCGCGATGCTTTTATTTAAAAACAGAAATTCAAAGAAAATCGAATTAAAGATATAAAATCATACAAATTTAAGGTTACTATTATGGGCCCGGGCAACGCCGAGTGTGTTCGTTCGGTTCCAGGTTGATTTTTGGGGATTTTTTCATGTTATTAGGGGCCCGTGTATGCGCTGCTGCAGACACCGGGGTTACAAGGCAAAGTTTGTTCGGTTAGAGGTACAATCGGTAACAAAAGTGTCCGAACACTAGCAAAAATTCCTATGTAAAAAAAGTAGAGTTAATACTCTTTTGTTAAATAAATCCTTGTCGAATCATGTTTTTACAGTGACTAAGAACAGGATTCGACAAGGATTTATTTAACAAAACCCTAAGAAGTGTACTTTTTTTACAAAGGATTTTTCGATAGTGTTCGGACACTTTTGTTACCGACTGTAATTTGTTTGTTACAGCTGATTATTATTTTCGTGATGCTTTCATTTAAAAACGGAAATTCAAACAAAATCGAATTAAAGATACAAAATCATGCAAATTTAAGATTCATTTAACGTATCATGGGCCCAGGCAACACCGGTCGGGTTAGTTCGGTTCCATGTTAATTTTGGGGAATTTTCTTATGTTATTAGCGGCCCGCGTATGTGCTGCCCAGGCACCGGGGTCACATTGCAGAGTTTCGTTCGGTTCGTGGTAATTTTTTTGTTACAGCTGATTATATTTTTTGCGATGCTTTTGTTTAAAAATGGAAACTCAAACAAAATCGCGTTAAAGATATAAAATCATGCAAATTTAAGGTTCATTTCTATTTATAAGCATTTTTCCAAATTTCTTTTTTTAAAGTGAAATGTCGTAAATTATATTAGATGATTTAACTTCAAATACATTGAAATAATGATGCGGCGATTTTTGAAACATTACGGTCAATAAAGTGACCGTTAAATTCGACTATAATAACTTGAAACATGTTTTGTCTGTATCCACTAAATTGAGAGAATGGCTAAGTGTAAAAATTTGGTTCAGGTGTCTAAAAAAAGTCTTGGTCTGTAGATGTGTCATCAAAAGAGAAAAAAAAAAAAATCGAATGGTCCCCCCCTCCTGAAGGGGGGGGGGCAGGGGTTGAAAACACATTTGCAAGCTTAACTCAGCTCTAAATTACTTCACGGTGAAGAAATTGTACAAATGGGGGACTAGACTCAAATATTAAAAATCAGTTTCTCGATTTTGGAATTTTCAATTTTAAAGGGGGAAAGTGGATTTTGGGGGCAGGAATTAGTTTGAGAGGGAAATCCGTTCTAGATCCACGCATGTAGCACCTCATTTTAAAGGTCTTGAAATTTCATGTTGATTGGAGATGTTTGTATACAATGAAGTGTGCCCCCTGGTGGTAAAAAACGGAACTAGATGATTTTGCAATGGGCCCTATCATGCTACACCTTATTTTAAAGGTCTTGGTATTTCCTGACTGTTGGTGATGTTCATACAGAACACACTGTACCCCCTGGTGGTGGAAAGTGCAACTAAAGGATTTTGAACTTGACACCTTATTTGAAAGGTCTTGGAAATTCAAGGCAATTGGTGATGTTTGTATACAACATACTGTGCCCCTGGTGGAGGAAAGTGGATTTTGCAACGTGTGTGTAACATGCCTGCTATACGATGCCGAAGACACAGGCAGAGATACAGAGACTCCGAACCATGTCCGAAGCTAATCGCCTTATCGGGGAGTGGAAACACGAGTCAGAGGTTCATCGGTTCAAGGTTAATTTTTGAGAATTTTTTCATGCTGTTAGCGGCCCGCATATACGCTGCCGCAGGTACCGGGGTCACGAGCCCGAGTTCCGTTCGGTTTGAGGTAATTTTTTTGTTACAGATGATTATTTTTTTCGTGATGCTTTTATTTAAAAATAGAAATTCAAACAAAATAGAGTTAAAGATATAAAACCATACAAATTTAACGTTATTATCATGGGCCCGGGTAATGCCAATCGGGTTCGTTCGGTTCCAGGTTAATTTTTGGGAATTTTTTCATGTTATTAGCGGTCCGCGTATATGCTGTCGCAGGCACCGGGGTCACAAGGCAGAGTTTCGTTCGGTTCAAGGTATTTTTTTTTTTTCAGCTGATTATTTTTTTTTTTGCGGTGCTTTTATTTAAAAATAGAAATTAAAACAAAATAGAGTTAAAGATATAAAATCATACAAATTTAAGGTTATTATCATATGGGCCCGGGCAGGTCAGCTAACATGTATAGGATCCCCTTGGTGAAGTTTGAAATTTTACACTGACGTAGCTTGGACATTTCTCGCCAAGGTCTTTACTTATGCAAATGTGATGTCCTTTTAATTCATCACCAAAATGGCAAAGACTTAAAAGTCTCTAAGATAGCCTTACTAAAGCTGTACCAAGGAAATTTTAAGAAATGTATATAGTAACTGCTGCTGAGGAACTCAACGTTGTTACCTTAAGTCTTTATATGGGATAATAGGTTAAAAATAATTCCTGCTATACAAAAATAAATTCTGTAATTTTGTAAAGAATTTTATAACTATTACTTAGAAAACAAAAATTAGCTTCAGTTTATATATATATATATATATTGGTAGGTATAATGTTTAAATATAGTTGTTACAACTGAAAAAAAATATATGTGGAATTTTTATATGTGAGGAGAAAATACTATGTGGATTTCAGCTACATCACAATAAATTAATAATACAAATAAATGAGATACTTTTGTTAACTGCATGCCAGCAATTGATCACCATTATGATCTTAGATTATGGCTTTAAAAGTGTATTATAACAACAATAAGTTGTCTTTTAAAATTCCAATGCAACAAGTAAAAAAAAAATGTAAATTAACCACAAGAAAATTCATCTCCTCCCCCCCCCTCTCCTTAAGTCGTGAAAAAAAAAAAAAAAAAAAAAAAACACTATTTAAAATCTTAAATTAAGCAATTTATTAATTAATTAAAACAATGAGATAGCTGGATTACAAACCTTTTAATTTCAATGTAACTTAAAGCACAATAAATTATTTTATCTATAAAAGAATAACCTAGAATTATTAACAAAAATAACTCAAAATTTAAACACATAAGATATTATTAGATCACCTACTAAGCAAAGCATTCATTTAACTCTGCATTCCATGAAGATTTAATTAGAAATAAAACAAATTATGTAACAATTTCTTACTCATTGTAGCACCTTTCATAATAAAACGTTCTAAAATTTAAGTGAGATAGCAGTATCAGGGCCCAAAATTTCAACTTAGATTACACTCGCTGAAAAAAAAAAAGCTACTTGCCACAAAATATGATTAACTTACTCTATTTTTTACGTATAAGGTGACCAGAATTTTTTATTGGTAAAAGAGGAGAAAATACGCAATGTCTTTTATTTTATAAGAAAATAGAAGACATTCAATTTTGAAAAGGAGGTCATTTTAAAGGACACAAAATTGAATGAAAATGATTATAAAAACCAATTCAAAAGCTACTTTACACAAGTGGTGGAAACATCTTTATCTCAAATGATGAATTTGAATCAGTATACCTTAATTTAAATTAATAATATATGGATATGTTTACATTGCTATCTTTGGAAAACAAAAAATTGTCAATATCAGTGTTGCCAGCATATACAACCTTAGGTAATGATGAGGTAGGTATATAAAATGATTATTTTTCATTCTCTAATTAATAAAATGCAATGTATACCCAAATTATCCAATGTTTTTAAATCATTACTTATATTAAAACTATTAAACATAAATGTTTCAATTCAATAAAAAATTAAAGTAAGCGTATGTAATGTATAGTATATACCTAAATTTGGAAAGTTGAAACTTTAAAGAATATTTCTGAATTTTAATGCTTAAAATATTGTAGGAGTTAAAATATCTCAGAGTGTAGGAGTTACAATAATCTTATAAATAAATGACTGTACATAAATTTTGTGAATAAAAAAATTCCATTAATGAATTTTAGCATTTCCTCAACAGCTTAAAAATTCTAGAAAGTAACAATCTCATAATCTACTTTTAGATACAAAACTAATTCACCACATATATAGTTTTTCTTTTTTATATTAATGATTTTAACTCTACAATTTAGATAATTTTGATGAAAATCTGTTTAGAATTTAGGTTTGTAGTTGTATCAAGCTGCTTTATAATGTTTAATGACTTCCGTGATAAATAAGGGGTTAAACTACTTAACATGCAAAATCACTGAAAATTCCTACTTGTCTGCTAATAATCTTTATTATTATAGAAAATCAGAAATATGCTGTCCATCTCGCATTATTATACAATGTATTGCGATTTTTTAAATAATGAATCATAAATGAACAATCGCACAAACACGATTTATCACGTTTAATAAAGTAAATCTTGCAATTTTTAAATTATACGGTTATTAATGTAATTTTCTGAATCAATAATAACATTCCACACATAAAAATAAATAAATATTTTATTTCTCATTGATCAACGCTAATATCCGCCATCTTACTTGTGAGAGGCTTGTGAGAGATAACGGGAGCGCGCAGGCAGTCACACATTTTTATGACAACAATCACAACTTTACGATCCAATATGGCCGATGGCGTTACATTTGTATCAAAATTACGACTACGATCCGACTTGTGATCTACGATAGCTGCGATTGTTACACGATTGTTGGTGCGTTGCCGCTTTGACTGCAGCACTCGTGCTTACTTTATTCGCCTGATGAAGGGTCGTGTGTTTTTTCGACCCGAAACAATTGTTGCGAGTTTATTGCATTTTATGGTGTTTATTCAAAGTTACAATAGTATGCCTCCCTAAGTCTGAACAGAGCAATGTTTACTACATATATACTAAGACAGGGAGAATTCTATTTTCCTGCCCCTCCAGTAAAAAGAGCAAAAGCGAAAGTAACTCTTTTTGTAGTAAAATGCTCTACGCTGGAATATTACTAGCATATCATTGGTCCGCTTGCTCACGTGACTCTATCGTATTCATTAATTGAGATTTCAGTGTTCCATCTTCCATAGCGTCAAGCAATATGTGGGTCACATATGTACAATAATTAAACTGACCAAACGTCCCCATTTTCTGGTGACAAATGGGGACGCCCTTTTTTTGAAGGCATTTTTCTATGTTTTAAAAAATTGTAGAAACTAAATTATTAATCAAACTTTATTATAACTCAATAACACTTAACTCAACTTTAACTTAACTCAATAACACTTTATTTTTAGTCCTTATTTATTAGGAATGAAAAAATACATCCATAATTTGATAATTGTAGCAATTTTTAATGCTTCTCTATTATAAAGGTACTTTGATCTGGTCAGCCTAACAATAATACATACATTTTATAATTAATAATCGATATATAGTAATTATAAATATAATTAATGAAATAATATTTCGAGTACTTATTCAACATTCTCAAGGACAATATACTTATATATCTATGACTTAAAACCGGTATTTTTAAGATTCAAAATGGCGCGCTCCGTTGTTCACACACGTTTCGCTTAACATTTGAAACAGCCAAAAGTTCGAAGGTATGTACATGTTCTTTCTTTCTTTTTTTTATTTTTTGCAATTTAAAAATTTAGATATATGCATTTTTTAGCATTTTCGAAACTTTATCAAATTTACTATTTTTTTAAATTTTAATAGAGAATTAATATAATATAATTTCATATACTTAGTTATGTTAAAATATATAGAACATTAAAAACTTAATTGAAAGTATTACACTATATATATATTTGCAATATTTTCTTTTGAAAAGTATTTATTAATTTTGATTTTGATTAATTCCCCAAAACCAAATACATATATTGTAATAGTTTCATTAACTGAAGTAGTGTGGTTAATTATTTCCACACAAATGTATTTAATTTATCGACACGTACTTCTAGTTTAAAAAATTTTACATATATTATTTCTCTCATTTAAAAATATTAATTGATAAAAATAAAGAATTAATTTCTCATATAAGATGTTACCCTTTAAAGCAACAAATTATTAAGTTCAGTTTTTAATATCTATTGAAAGATGAGCACAGCATCTAATTAAAATATTTATTTATAATTTTAGTATTTCATATTAAATTGAAAATAATTTGAATATGAAATCTTGATAACTATAAATTTATAAACAGAAATGTATTCCACTTGACAGGCCAAAAGTTAAGTCTGGTAAAAAATTTCATTAAATCGTTCATATGTTATTTATTTTCTTGTTTACACAACACTGAATAAATTTTTTTTTATAATTTATATTTTAGAAAGTTAATTAAGTTATTTGAAAATTTAGATATTCAATGTTTTTTATCCATTTATATTTAATTTAGAAATATGATTTGTAATGGCTCAGCATTTATTTTAATTACATAATTAAACATTCATTAAAACTTAAATTAGAGAGTTTAGATAATTTCTACTAGAAATATTCACATTTTATACGTATATATGATAATAATAATAATAAAAGTAGTAAAATTGAAATTCAATATTTTTAGGGAAAGAAATAATTACAATAAAAATGAGAATGAAACAGGGTGACTAAATAAATATTTGAAAAATAAGTAAAATGATGTATCACTCATAAAATATGAAGCACATTCCACGCATAGTTGAGATGGGATAAATTTCAGTTTTATTATTTATATTATTAACATATATACGTAGAAAAATTTAATCTTTCTAATAGAAATCAACAAAGCACTCTCATTTAAGTTTTAAGGAATTAAATTTTAATGAATTCTCAATCATATAATTTAAACAAATATCGGGCACATTTCTAAATTAAATATAAACAGATGATAAACATTAAATAACATCTAAATTTTGAATAATTAAATTAACTTTCTAAACAAGGAATCCTAATGAATTTTTATTCAGAGTCGTGTAAACAAAAGAATAAACAAACAAAATAAAAACGATTTTATAAAAACTCCACCAAAGTTAAATTTTAGCCTGTCAAGTGGAATATATTATTGTTAATTTATTATTTACACTGATCGAGATTTTATATTAAAATTATTTTCAATCAGATATGGCTTACAGAAATTTTAAATAAAAGAGTTTAATTAAATGATCTGCTCGTTTTTCAATAAATATTAAAAACTGAAATAAATAATTTGTTGCTTTACAGGGTGACATCCTATATGAATGATTAATTCTTTTATTTTTATCAACTAGTATTTTTAAATGAGAGAAAATAAATGTAAAACCTTTACAGCATTAAATTATATCGGGGGAATAAAAAATAAATATAGCATGAATAGGAAACTATGTACATAATATGTAACCGTTTTCAGTTTAAAGATTATATTTGCGTATTTACACTACATCAAAGTAAAGTCTATTTTTTTTTTTTTTACGTGTAATTTTTAAAACTAGAAATGGGTGTCGATAAATTTAACAGATTTTCTATAGCAAAAATTGCCCACACTACTTTGGTTAATGTCACCATTACATTATATGCGTATTTGGTTACTGGGAATTAATCAAAATCCGAATTGATTAATTCTTTTTAAAAGAAAATGCTGTAAATATATGTAAATAAAGTGTAATGCTGTCAATTAGGTTTTCTAATTTTCTACTTATTTTAACATAACTAAGCACATAAAATTATATTATATTAATTCTCTATTTAAAAAAAAAAAAAAAAAAAAATGATAGTTTCAAATATTCTAAAAATCGCTAATATTTAAATTTAAAATTGTATAAAATTAAAAAAGAAAAGAAAAAATGTACATATCCTCTAACGTTTGGCTATTTCAAATACGGATGTTTTTATGAAATTCATTTATTTTCTTTGAACATCGGGATCTTCAGTTAAGCTAAACATGTATATATTCAAAAATTACGGATCACGCCTATAATTCTTCCAGAGACTAAAAACCAAAAACTAATCAATACATTAATAATAATAATAATAACAATAAATTATAAAATTTACTCTAAAATCGAACAAAATCACTAGGAAAACAAGTAAAATGGAAAGCACTAAGTGTTGTAGAATGGGGTCTAAAATACAGGAAAAAACTCCAAAATGGAGCAAAATAGAAAAATTAAAATGTAGTGAAAAGTGCTCTAAAGTCACTCCAAAATCGGGTAAAATGGAAAGCTCAAAATTTAGGAAAAAAAAAAAAAAAAAAAAGGCTTTTAAATGGAGCAAAATAGAATTGCTCCGAAAATAGAGTAAAATTAACTCTTAAAGAGTTGTTCACTTTTGTCTCCGAAAATGAGTTAAATTTTGCTCCTTCGGAGTAATTTTCACTCGATTTTTTTAAGAGTGTACTATTTGCTCCTATTTTCTTGTATATATACAGAACTCTTATGCAATATTTCGAAAGACGAAGTTTTCAAAAATTAGTATTTTCCAAAATTGCAACTTAAAACTAAAAATATATTTAAAAAACTGTGATTTGTTAATTATAAAAACATTTCTGGCTCAAAACTTAGCCTTTCTTTCTGTTTCAACTCCATATTTCATACTATAATTGAATGAAGGGGAGGGGGGTGCATGTTTTCGATAGACGAAAAAAATAGTTACTTTTTTTTTCTTACTCATCAAAATCGAAGTTTATTCATATTGGTGGAGGTATTTTTTCAATACTTCTAACCTGATGGCAGTTTTTACGCAAAAATAAACTTTTCATGTGGGCATTAAAACTGATTCATTTTCACAACTAAAATTTATAATTTCCACCCTAACATTACAAATGTAAATTTTTTAAAACATTTAACAAAAATATATTATTTTTAAGTTTATTGTAAATTCACTCTGAACCAAATTCTTGTTATTAGGGACATCAGTAGTATTTTAGAAACATGGAATTTATATTATTTGTTTCAAAATAAAATTTTATTTCGAATACAAAATGATATTTACAACATCCCATTCTTCTACGATTTCATAAGTAAAATATTTGAAAATGTCGAAAAATACAAACGATTTACTCAAATCACATGAGCTGGATTAAATGTAAATGCCATTCCATGCACTATTTCGAAAACAAGCTTTATAATAAAATATCTTTTCCTTTTTGGACCCGTTACTTTGACGATACCTTCACGCTTATCGACATATCTCGTCACAATATTGACCATGTCTTAGAAACTTTAAATTCAATTGACAGTAATATCCAGTTCACATATGAAATAGAAAATAATGGCTCCCTTCCATTTCTTGATACCCTCGTCTCTCGCACTATAAATGGAATTTCAACCACCGTCTATCGAAAAAATTTTGCAGTCTCCCTTCCTCCCCATGCGCGTTGATGTCACCCACCTAACCAAACTAGTATGTTGTGGCCACCACAAGACTTTCTTCTATATTTTCCTATACATATTCAATCAGTAACAATATTTAAAAAAAAAAAAAAAAAGTACGATTTTTTTTCTAAGTTTCTTTTTTTGTTAAAAGTAAAAAAAATCGATAACTTTGTTTTAAATTATCACAGATTTATAGTTCAACCATTCGTTTTAAAGGTATTGACGAGACCTTTCGAAAGATACCCATCTTGAAAATTTATCCCCCCCGGGGGGTACTTCCCCCCCGGGGGGTGGGAAGCGATGCCCCCCCATGCAGAAAATTTTTTTCCTAGTTACATACTACTATTATCAATAATTCATATTAATTTTACAATCACAAGTTTAAAACAACTCTTATTATGCACATTTATACGAATTTTTGTCCTATGCTGCCATGTTAAAAATTTAGATAAAATGCTATCACAGCGCCACGCGTTGAGCTATTGATCCCCAAACATAATCAGCACCAGTTTATGTCGGGGACCAACTAAATACCAAGTTTGGTTAAATTTCGTTAAAAAAAAAAAAAAAAAAAAAAAAAAAAAAAAAAAAAATTGCGATTTTTTTCTAAGTTTTTTTTTTTGTTAAAAGTAAAAAAAAAATCGATAACTTTGTTTTAAATTATCACAGATTTATGGTTCAACCATTCGTTTTAAAGGTATTGACGAGACCTTTCGAAAGATACCCATCTTGAAACTTTGCCCCCCCCCGGGTGGGTACTTCCCCCCCCGGTGTGGGGGGGAACCGATGCCCCCACATGCACAAAAATTTTTTCCTAGTTAACTACTACTATTATCAACCTGATCTTTTGAAAGATACCCATTGTGAAAATTTACCCCCCCCCCATGCAGAAAATTTTTTTCCTAGTTACATACTACTGTTATCAATAATTCATATTAATTTTACAATCACAAGTTTAAAACAACTCTTATTATGCACATTTATACGAATTTCTGTCCTATGCTGCCATGTTAAAAATTTAGATAAAATGCTATCACAGCGCCACCTGTTGAGCGATTGATCCCAAAATCTAATCAGCACCAGTTTATGTCAGGGTGCAACTAAATACCAAGTTTGGTTAAATTTCATTCATTGGTTCGTGAGATACAGCGTCCACAAAAAAATGATACAGACAGACAGACAGACATTTTCTAAAAACTATTAAATCGTAATCTAGACATCCCAAAACATGTAAATCCATCAAAAAACGGAGGTCGAAAATTTTCGCGAATCCAATACTTTCTCTATATTACATATAGAAGAAAGTAAAAATGGCTGCTTTCTATACTTTTGTAAACCGTGCCCTTAATATTTGTTTAAATCCTATTTTATTAAAATCTGAAATTAAATACCTGAAAGCCATTGCAATTGACAGAGGTTATGACCCTTCCATTATAGACAAAGCCATCCAAAAATTACAGCTTCCTCGTATTTCGTCTACTAAATCAGTCTCTTCTAATATCAGTATTGTTTTACCCTATTTTCCTAAGTCCAGTCAAACCATAGCTAAAATTCTCAAACAATATGATTTTAAAATAATATTTTCGCCTTCCAATAAACTCACCTTTTCTCAGTTAAAAGATCCCATTGATATGCATAATTCTTGGGGGCATTTATAGTATTTCCTGTCAGTGTGGTTTATCATATATTAGCCAAACTGTACGCAGTCTCAAATTTCGTCTAAAAGAACATATGAATTACGTCCGCAAACAAGAAACCAATAAATCGGCTATTTCTAAACATTGCTGGGAGGAAAATCATAATTTTAAATTTAATTCAGCTAAAATAATTTGCAGACCTAAATCCATTCATGAACTCGATTTCTTTGAAGCTTTTCATATTCATAAAAATTTTAAAAACCTTGTAAATTGTAATTTCGCTGCTCCCTATTTGTCTGATTGTTGGAAATTTTACATTCAGTCCACATTTTCTTAAATTTTCTACTGTTTACACAGCTAACATTTCTAAATTCCTGTTGGCCACACACTCGACCTTTCCTGTAATCCTATTGGTTGAACTAAATTCGGTCCCTCTCTTATATAAATGAGCACTTCTCCAGATTCAGTATTCTTTTTTCACTGAAGACGGTACGCTTGAGGCTACCGAACGAAACAGCTGTATGCATCGCAAATATTTTTCTTTTGGCGTTTCTGACGAAGTAGTTAATTCGGGGTTTAATATTTCAACGCCATGTCTCCTGTTATTATAAGATTTCTAATGTATATAATTTATTTTAGGAAGTAAATAACTTAATTTCAATTAAAAGAGGTAAGAGGGGTTCTCATATTAATAGTAAAAAATTAAATGACATTATACCTTTATTTTGGCTTAATGAACAGGAAAGATTATTTACAGACTCTTTAAATGCTAATAAATAAAAAGGCATTAATTTTTTCTTTGAAAATCAAAACAATAAGAAGATTTTTTCTTTGCTTTCTAAGTATAATTTTGTTAATAATCAGTTTAAGGATTTAGTTAGAGATTTAATAGGTTTCAAACTTCTAAAAGTTAATAAAAATACTGCAGTAAATGAACATTTTACAATTTCTTTCTTGCAAAAATCATTTGATAATCTGAAATTGAATAAAGTTATTTTTAAAAATGATTTCCTTTTTCCAGTAAAGAATATAAATATTATAACTGCTTTTAAATATAATAAACCTTTCAGTAAAAATATTTTTAATTATAGAGAATTTGCTTTATCGGCTGGTCCTTCCAATACGAATGAATGTATATGCAATAGTGATGATTTTAATTCTTATATTGATAATAATTATAAACATATCAAACTGGAGATCTTAATATAATAAAAATTGATAATATAAGGCTTTTAATGAATCTGGGTACTAAATTTAGATTAAATAAAAAACTTAAAAAATCAAATGTGAAGGAAATCTTTTTGAAAGATATAAATAATTTTATTTTAAAAATTTGTTATAAATACAGTCGGTAACAAAAGTGTCCGAACACTAGCAAAAATTCCTATGTAAAAAAAGTACACTGCATACGGTTTTGTTAAACCGTATGCAGTGTACTTATCGAATCGTGTTCTTACACTGACTAAGAACAGGATGCGACAAGGATTTATTTAACAAAACCGTATGAAGTGTACTTTTTTTACATAGGAATTTTTGTTAGTGTTCGGACACTTTTGTTACCGACTGTACAACAAACCCATCGAAGCTTTTCATGAATGGAAATATAATCTTATACGTTATTTTGACAATTTTTTAGTTGAAAGTTTAAATAGTAATAATTATAATTACCAGCAATTCAATAGAAAAGATAATGAATATTTGGAACCGTTTAAGAAATATTTTGTTTTACTTCCTGTTGACAAAGCTGCTAAGAATTATGGCATCATTTGAAAGAAATTTTATTTTGAAAGAACTTTAGAAGAACTTAATGATGATTTTTTACTACACAAAATTAAATATGAATTCTGTGACTGTTAAAAAATGTTTTACTGCTTATTCAAAATAGATTAAATCTCTTTTTTCACATAATATTAAAATCTTTAATGAAAGTAATATTCCATTTTTATTTATGACACCTAAGTTTCATAAAAATCCTGTTAAATTTAGATTTATTTGTTTCACAACTAATAGTATTAGTAAAAATTTTAAGATTAAATTGCGATTTTTTTTGAAGAAAATTTATGATTTTCTAAAATTAAAATATAAGAATACAAGTTATTTTTAGTCTATTGATAATAGTATTGATTTAATTAATAGAATCACTTTTAAACCTTCATGTATTCAAACTTATGATTTTGAAAACTTATTTAGTAATATTCCTATAAATGAACCCTATGATATCATTAAAAATATTTTTTTGACATTTTTTATATTGAAGATGAATTGAATATCCCTAGAGATTTTTTCTTAGTTTATATCATTTTTGTCTAAATAATAATTATATCTTTTTTCATGATAAAATTTTCAAACAATCACATGGTATTGGTATACATACTAATTATTCTTCCAGTGCAGATAATCTTTTCTTGTTTTTCTTTGAATATAAGTTCACTGTAACTCATAATATTTGTTTACATGCTTATCGATATATTGATGACTTGATTATTTTTAACACCAATTTTAATAATTTTTTTAATTTAATTTATCCAGATGTTTTAAAATTAAATAAAGCCAATAATAATAATTTTGAAGCTGATTTTTTGGATATTTCATTTGTTTTAAAAAACAATAATTTATGTACTGATTTATATGATAAAAGAAAAAACTTCAACTTCGTTACTAATGGTATGCCGCACTGGTATTCTAATCTGAGCCATACAATTTACATAAATATTGTTATTAATCAACTTTTAAGATTTAAGAGACTATGCAATTTGAAATTTAATTTTAATAAACAAGTATATAGTTTTCAAGCTTTATTATATTATAAAAATTTGTATCCTTTAAGTTTTATTTCTCATTATACTAGTAATTTGAATTTTTAGTGTCAGCACCGCAGCTTCTAGCCTTTATTTTGATTGGTGATCCATATAGGTGTCCAGTGTGATGCTTACGATTTAAAGCCTTTTTTGGACGGTCATTTGCTGATGGTTGGAGTTATTTTGTTTCGCCAGACCTGGAGTGTTTTTTTGGACATCTATGGATATGGAAAAATAATTTCAATTTTTGAAAAGTTTTTAAGCTAAAATGGAATTTTGCAGTTATTTTTTCTTGCAGGTGGTTTTCTTTTTTCTAGCAGGTTTGGGTGGGGGTATGTTGGGCTAGCATTTTCATATAAAAATCTATATAAATAAGCTTTATTGTAAACAACTTTTTAATTTCAATAAATTGTAATAAATGGTTTTCAAATTTCAATATTTAATTTTCAAGAAATAAAAATACTTTTAAAATAAATCTCCTTTCAGTTTTTATACTTTTATGTTTTTCATTACTATTCAGTTTGAAATTTATTTGGAGTATGCTGGCCAACATATCTTCTGAACCTGCTAGTACTACATAGTTATGAATAGCTGTGTTCCCACCTGCTGAAGAGGCAAGCACAGCATAATTTAATTTTTTGGCTTGAATAGTGTTTAACTAATTTTCTTGTTTATTAACATTGTTAAATAATTTTTCTTGTTGTTTATTACATTCCACTTTCATATCATCACTTATCATGATTTAAATATTATATATATATATATATATATTATCAAATGTCTACATTATGGGGTATCGCATATGAGGTATGAGGCTACATTATGAGGTATCGCAAAGTGTGTGTGTTTAGCTATTGAAGCTATTTTGAAAATGTTTTGTGTTAGATTTATTTTATTTTAGTTTAGATGGCTTCGGACATACTTTATTCTCCACCACTATACCAGGGGAGACATTATAATACTGAACTAAAAAGATGAATATCTGAGTCTAAAGTTCATTATCTAAGACGGAGAAATTTCAAAATTTCATTTCAGAAGGCATATCAATTTCATTTTAATCTTTATTTGCAACATATTCGCATTAGATATAAAAGAATTATTTTTTCTTTTTAACTTTTCTTGATTCTTGTAAATATCGATAACTTAAAAAAAAAGAAAACAACTAATATTCCATTACATAAACATTTTACTGTCCATTTCAAATAGTGAATTCTTAAAACAATAATTTCAATGTTTTCTCTCATTCAATGTTTTTTCTCAATGTTTTCTTTCTTTTTTTTTTCTTGCCAAAAAAGGAAATATATTGCCAAAAATAAATTTCTTGCAATGAACTCTTTTGAATCCTTTCAAAGCGTCTATTGGCTTTTAGATAAGTTTAAAATGATGTATTTCAGAAGGGGTGGGAATTAAATTTTGTTAATTTTCTTTTAAAAGACCTATAGCAGCACAATCTCGAGGTAAGCAAATTGCCAACTATTCATTTAAGAACCACCTTAAGTCAGTTTAAGTTTATCATGGTACTACGATCATAATATATCCCGCAGGACTTAAGGATGGGTAGCGTTGAACTTATGGGAATGTAGTGGGAAAGTTTTCCTCAAACTTCTGCCACAAGGATGCATGTAATCCTCTTCCAGTACGCATCGGAAAGGTGTTGGACAGTCGACGACGATTATATAGTACGAGAGAACAGAAGTCTAGCTTATGCTGGAACTCGGTGATAATTTCCTCGGACTAGTCCTGATATCAGGAATTGGGAGATCTGGTCCGAGTCCAGGGGTGCTACAACGAAACTACCGAGACTGTCTCACTCCCAGCAATTTTTGGCTGTGACGTCATGTTCCGAGAGTGTCAAAAAATGTGCTACAACGAAGCTCACGGAAGCTCTCTTTTGGTTTTCGGTCTCGGAAACTCCTGCCGAGATTTATCGAAAAAATATCACCAAGCGCAGAGCTTGTGGGAACGAGTTTTCGGCACCGAAATATATGTAATGTGTCCGCCATTTTAAAAAAATAAAAAATGATGAATTAAAAAGTAAAAAACGTGTACATATGTTATATTTTTTAGAAAGAACTTTCAAAACTATTAATTTTTTGTGTGAACACTATATTCGTATAATTATTACTTTTAAAGATATTCGATTAGAAAGTTCACGAGTGACAAGAGATGTATCCCTTTTGTCAAGTACACTATTAACAGAAACAATCGAATATTGAAGACTAAAGAATAACTTTCTAAATTTAATTAGTTTTTAAGTCCTCAGAGCTATGAATTGGAAGCTAAATTATGTAAATTCATCATTCATAATGAAATACGATGCTAATTTAATGACAGTATATTATAATACATTAGTTACAGTGTACTATGTCGTCAGTAGCTCGATCGTAGCGTATTTGATTACAGACCCAAAGAGCTCGGGTTCGATTCGCGGACGGTTGGTTTTTTTTTTTTTTTTTTTTTAATTTATTTATTATATATAATAATAATAAAAAAAGGGGGGGGGGGGAGATTTATTTTAAATATTTTTTTTTTTTTTTTTTTTATAAGAAGAATACTTTAAATATTAGGATTTTCCTAATATATGTATATTACTAACAAGGAAAGTATGAATACTTAATTTATTAATTATAAAATAAATAAATATGTATGTATATAATTCAATTGCAAAAAAATAATTTAAAAATAAACTGCTTGATCGTTTTATTTTACTGCTGATTGTTATCATTACTAATCAGAAATAAATAAATTATTAAAATACATACACACACGCATATGTATTTCGAGTTGATGCTAAATTATTTTCTGGTAAATTATTAATTAAATCTAACCACCCTCCCCTAGCAAAAATAAAAATTAAAAATTCCAGTCTAAATGAATTATTTTATAAATGCTTGATTATTCTTCTGTTTTTAAATAAAAAATCATTATTAATCAAAGATTAAACTTTTAACAACCTTAAAAATTTTTCTTCTATATAAATAATTTATTATTTAATAATTTATTTTTTATTCCTTGCTGAATATTTGTGTAATTCCTGATTTAATTTAGTAATTATTTTCTATTTCATAATTAAATAAATTTAACTTTTTTCTTTTCTTTTCTTTTTTTTTTTTTTTTTTTTAGTTAAATAAAAAGTATTTACAAAATAAATTAAATGTTTTAAAAGTAAACATTTAAATTTTGATGACAAATTATTTATTTTAAGCAAATATTCTACGTTTTTTATGACTTTTTATTTATTTATTTATTTATTTTTTTTTTTTAAAGGCAAACAAATATTTAAAATATTTTTTTCTTTTCTTCCTTTCTTTTTTTTTTTTCTTTTTTAAGAAGAGTACTGCAAATATGCAAATATTAAAATTTTCCTAATATATATATATATATTACTAACAAGGGAAGTATGAATATTTAAGTTATTAATTATAAAATAAATATAGATTTATATAAATATAGATTTTAATTGCAAAACAACAATTTAAAAATAAAGTGCTTGATAATTTTATTTTACTTCTCATTGTAATCATTACTAATGAGAAATAAATAAATTACTTTAATTAAACAAATTATTTTCCATTTTTATTCTTTGTTGACGAGTGCATAGATCTTAATTTGTTTTAATAATTAATTTCTCGTAAAGGATTAATTAAATTCAACACAAACACAAAAAGAAAAAAAAAGTTTCTTTTCAGGTGAAATAAAATAGTCAATATTTTTATTTTATTTTTCTTATTATATGTTTTTTTAAACATAGTATGCCCTAAAAATATATCCTTTGAATATATATGTAACACTTCCTGATTTTCTTTCGTTCTTTCTATTTTATTTTATTTTATTTTAATATTTTATTTAAGTATCACTAACAAGGAGAGTATGAATAATTAATTTAATAATTAGAAAAAAATAACTATTTTTTTTTATATATAATAAAATATTTAAAAAACGAAATGCTTTCACTTCAATAATATTTCTACTTCTATAGTCATTATTAATCAAAAAGTAAATTGCAATTTTTAACTTCAAAAATACAATTTCTTAAATTTCTTTATAATATTTTGCTAAATTTATTATAAAGAAAATATTATAAACACACACACATATATATATTTCGAGTTGATGCTAAATTATTTTATGGTAAATTATGCATTAAATTTAACCACCCACCCCAACAAAAAATAAAAATTAAAAATTCCAGTCGAAATAAATTATTTTACAAATGCTTGATCATTCTTTTGCTTTTAAATAAAAAATCATTATTAATCAAAGATTAAATTCTTAACCTTAAAGATTTATCTTCTATGTAAATAAATTTATTACTAACTTACATTTTATTCCTTGGCACTGAATATCTGTGTAATCCCTGATTTAATTTAGTAATTATTTTCTATTTCATAATTCATTAAATTTAACTCAACTTCTTTTATTTTTTATTTATTCATTTTTTCAGTTAAATAAAAAATAATAATTATTTGGATTTTGATGACAAATTATTTATTTTAAGCAAATATTCTAAAAGGAAAAAAAAAAAAAAAAAAGGATTAAACGAGGATCGAACCGGAGGACTTCCAGACAGCAGAAAGTTACTCTGCCACAGTGCTACTGGCTACCTGCAGAGAGTTCTCCCTCAGTCTTAAATTATATTTTACAGCTCTTAAATAGAATCTTCACAATTCTTTCATTATAAACTATGAATTTTACATGGTTTAGCTTAGAATTTATAGCTCTAAATACTCCAAAATTGATTATTTTTCAGAAAATTATTCTTTAGCCTTTAATTTTAGACTGTTTCTTTCGCTTAAAAATGCAGTTGACAAAGCGATGTTCCTCTTGTCACTCGTGAACTTTCTAATCGAATATCTTTAAAAGTAATGATTATACGAATATAGTGTTCACACAAAAAATTAATAGTTTTGAAAGTTCTTTTCAAAAAGTATAACTTTGGTGCATATTTTTTGCTTTTTTGTTTCATCAGTTCTTATTAAAAAATGGCTGACAACGTTGGATATATTCGCTTTCGACCACCTACTCGCTGTGATTGGTCAAAAGTATCCGGTACCGATAAAGTTTTATATCTCCGCACTGGGCTTCCGTTACCGGCTTCCAATACGTTCGTTGTAGGGCAAAGTATGAGTCTCGAAAACGTGAGTGCCGGGATCTTGTAGTGCTACCACGAACACATCGAAACGTTTCGATCGTCGAAAGATGACGTAGATCGAAACTCTTTCGTTACGACGGGAGTTTTTCGATAAATCGCATAAGCGGTACTCTAAAGTCATCGATCGAAAAGAGGGTTCGTTAACGAAAAGGAATAAGCTCCACCCAAGCGGACATGACGTCCAGGATAAGGCGGAACTTAATTTGATTTCTTCTTCTTTTTACTCTAGCCAATGAAAATTCGAGAAATATTTTGGGAGATCTCTTTAAACAGTTAACTGTAATCCAGTTCATATGAATATTTGTTGATAAACAAAAAATCTTGTACTCATGAAAAAAATAAACAAAAGAGAGTTCACAGTTATTTACTATTGTATTTCGCATGATTCATTTTATAAACATATCGAAATAGCCTTTGTTTTTAAAAATTGTTAGTTTAAATTATAAACGCATCTAAACCTTCAAGATGTGACATTAAAGTTAGCAGTAAAATTATTGAAGGGCTAGCAATAATTCGTATTTAAAAGATGTACACCGAATTCTGTTTTGTTAAATAAATATATGTCGACTCTTTATGCTGTTTATTAAAAAGTGAGACGATGATAAAAATTAGCGATAAAACTAAAAAACAAAAGAAAATGGGGATATGTGATTCAATAATTTTGTTGCCGACTGTATACTCATTTTCTTTTATTGAAACAGGAAAATTGCTCTTCAAAATTAGGTTATTTTCCTTCACAAGTCTCAGTAAATACTTATTTAAAAATGTACTTTTATGTACTAATGAATAAAATATTTTTCAGTAAATATTTTGCTCATTAGTACATAATTTTAAAATTTTCACATATTACTGATCACTTTACTGCTATCCAGGTTCGTATTTCACTTGTCATTTTGGCAGTCAGCCTGACTCATATTTACAAATGTATTTTGGACTATTTTTAATTTAATTACTTTAAATATTTATGAAACTTTTGGATAAGACATCTTTTTAATAGATAGTGTAGTGAAACACTTTAAAATTTCTGTTGACATATTACAAATGCAGATTTTTGTAGATGCAGAAGGTGTTGAATAATTTTTCCTTTTTAAAAAGTTTTTATGCAAATAATTTCCATGTGAGTGTTAAAAGTAAAGTATAGAGGAATTTCATTATAATTTTTGGTAACAGTCAATGTTATTTTTGTTCAAAGATTTAAACCTGTAAAGGAAAACTATTTTATTTTCAATGAAGTACTAATCTTGTGATTTATTTTCATGTTATGTATCATGATCATAAGGACATTAAATCCTTTTTGAATTTACATTCCCCTTACACAAATACCTGTTTTATTATGTATTATATATTTCTATGGTGGCCTCACAAGATAGCTACAGCCCTGCCTTTTTACTCTGATGCTCTCACTAGTATATTTGTATGATGATTTTTTACTGTATTAATTGTGCAAAGTTATTAATAAAAAAAACTCGTGGGACCAGGGGAAATTGTGTAGCCCCCAAGGAAGTCATGCTCATCAGGTTAAGAATTGCAACAAAGTCTCCTTACTTTTAATGTCTATTTCAAAGATTAAAAAAATCTGCCATTTGTGCTATCTCTATTTTTACACAGAAATTTTCACCATAAGAGATTATTGTATAAAAATAGTGGTAGCAAAAAAAAAAAAAAAAAAAAAAAAAAAAAATTCTCTAAAAGTGTCATGAGAAAAGATGGAGACTTCAAGTTCTACAGATAACTAACTTGCACTTAAAAGCCATAATCTAATGGCGCCATACGAAAATTCTTTTATGTGTCAGAAAAAATTATCAGTTGATTGCCAGAAAAAAATTACAAAACAGTCAGTCAATTTGACGTATTGCAAAATTCGTCAGTATGTTCTGTAAAGAAAATCTCAAAATTTATTTATCAATTACAAATGAAATAAAAATTTGCTGATTGTCAGAGAAAAAAAAAAGAGTGATTTTCGCCTATTCAAAAAGGAGTTGTAAATTTTATCCATCGATCGCTGGGGAAAATATCTTACATTTAGTAAATATAAGAATAAATGTCTATAGACATTAAGAATGTAAACACAGACACAGATGGACAAATGTTGGTTTCACGCTGCTCCACTGTGCATATAGATTGCATTTACAAATTTTTTGTTTTAATAAAAAAATGAAATGTTTTTGATGCATAATGCTAATTAAAAAATTATGATCAATTTTTAAATGATCCTTAAACAAAAAAAAAAAAAAAAAAAAAAAAAAAAAAAAACTCAGAAACTTTATTTAATTTAAGGGGCGAGGCACTTTTTTTAAAGCTATTTTTGTATATTTATTATTTATATCCAAATTAAAAAATTGTTTACTTTTTTTAAATCAAATTAGAGAAAAATTACATGAAAGAAATGGAACAGATTTAGTATAGAATTCCCTGAGCAAAATATGAAATTTAGCACCAAAATAATTCGGAAATTCTTGCCAAGGACTTTACTTACAAAACTGCGATAAATATTTTAATTCATGGCCAAAATGGCAAAATAAATTTAAAAGTTGCCAAGAAAATCTTATGCTAAAGCTGGGTGAAATTGCAGTTAGTGGTGCCCCTTGGCACAGCTTAGCGACTTTTGCAGCGTGATCTGTGCCAGCTCGTAGGCATAATTTACTTTCCAAATGTAAATCACACCAATGAGCTAACATGGATTGCATCAAAAAATGTCAGATTCAGTCTAATAAAGAAAAGTGCTAAAATATATATTTATAAAAGAAAAAAATTTAAAGGCTTCTTTTTTTTTTTTTTGCTATGAAAATCTGTAGATTAAAGTGGTCAGTATTTCGGTTTATGCTCACATTCCAAACATCAAAACAGAGGAGGGAAAAAAATGTTACTGAAAACCGTTGATTTGTTATTTATGAAAATCTGTACTGTCACAATCAATATTTTAATGTGTGCTTACTTCAGAAACATTAAGATTAAAATAAAATACTTAAAAGATAAAAAGTACTTTTTAATGTATCATGTTTTTAAATTTTCTGAACACCCCAAAACATGTAAATCAGGTGAAATCTCGACTTCCACTTTCGATAATATAAAAGAACTTTAAAATATCTTTCGAATGATCTATTAAAAATAATTTAATCATAATTAGAGTTTGAAATATTGAAATTTTAAAATATCACAGCGCCATCTGGCAGTAGAAATTTCTGTAATCTACTGTTCGATTCAAAATCAACAAAGCTTTCTAATGATGTATTACTTAATGAAATTATTTTAATTAGTAGCTGAGATACAAAAGAAAACCCATTCAGGAGACCTCAAAATGTGTAAATCGGGTAAAATCTCGAATTCCACATTCGATAATATAAAAGAACTTTAAAATATCTTTTGAATGATGTATTAAAAATAATTTAATCATAATTAGAAATTGAAATTTCAAAATATTACAGCGCCATCTGGCGGTAGAAATTTCTGCAAGTTACTGTTTGAATCCAACTCAACAAAGCTTTCAAATGATGTATTACTTATGAAATTATTTTAATTAGTAGCTGAGATACAAAAGAAAATCCATTCAGGACACCTCAAAATGTGTAAATCAGGTGAAATCTCGACTTCCACTTTCAATAATATAAAAGAACTTTAAAATATCTTTTGATTGATGTATTAAAAATAATTTAATCATAATTAGAATTTGAAATATTGAAATTTTAAAATATCACAGCGCCATCTGGCGGTAGAAATTTCTGTAATCTACTGTTCGATTCAAAATCAACAAAGCTTTCTAATGATGTATTACTTATGAAATTATTTTAATTAGTAGCTGAGATACAAAAGAAAATCCATTCAGGACACCTCAAAATGTGTAAATCAGGTAAAATCTCGAATTCCACTTTCGATAATATAAAAGAACTTTAAAATATCTTTTGAATGATGTATTAAAAATAATTTAATCATAATTAGAAATTGAAATTTCAAAATATTACAGCGCCATCTGGCAGTAGAAATTTCTGTAAGTTACTGTTCGATTCCAACTCAACAAAACTTTCAAATGATGTATTACTTATGAAATTATTTTAATTAGTAGCTGAGAAACAAAAGAAAACCCATTCAGGACACCTCAAAACGTGTAAATCAGCTGAAATCTCGAATTCCACTTTTGATTCTCATGGAAAGCCTTCGCTGACGATGACATGAGTTTCATGTTTTTTGTTCACCCAAAGGTGCTCAACGCACTTAAGAAGTTTTCACTTCAAAAATACATTGTCACCGTGTTCTGAACTATTCTGAAAGTTTCAAATGTCTAGCTTGTCGGGAAGTTACATTATTTCTAAAAGTATAATAAACGCTGCCGAAGGCAGTGGAAACCCAAAACAGTTGGATAAAAATATTTTTTAAAATGCATTGTCACCATGTTCTGAATTATTCTGAAAGTTTCGAATGTCCAGCTCGTCGGGAAGTTACATGACTGCTTAAAAATATAATAACGGTGCCGAAGGCAGCAGGGATCTGAAACAGTTAGCTAAAAGTATTTTAAAAAATGCATTGTCACTGTGTTCTGAGCTATTCTAAAAATTTCATATGTTTAGCTTGTCGGGAAGTTACATGATCATTGAAAAATATAATAAACGCTGCCAAAGGCAGCGCGGACCCGAAACATATGGCTAAAAGTATTGTAAAAAATGGATTGTCACCGTGTTCTGAACTATTCTGAAAGTTTCAAATATCTAGCTAGTCGGGAAGTAAGTTAAAAATAAATTTTCTTGTTGAGTCATATAAACGCTGCCGAAAGCAGCTGGGATTCAAAACAATTGGCTTAAAATATGCTCAAAATTCCCAATCGCGGGAATTAGCAATGTGTATGTATGCTTCGCATAGATAGGGGGAAAAAAAAAAACACTGGATACTCATATCACAAAATGCATGAAACTTGAACATGTAAAACATTTTCTAGTTCAGCAGTCAGTTAATAAAACTTAGAACATACAATCACATGATATAAATACTCAAAATTCCAATTGGCAATATCAGTAATACGCATGCCTGTACACTTTGCATAGATGAAAAATTAAAAAAAAAAAAAAAAAAATGGATATCCCTATTTCAAAACACATGAAACTCAAAGTTTTAAAAACTTTGCAGTTTAGTAGTCAGTAATATGTACTTATGACTACACTTCGCTTACATGATAACGAACAAATAAAAAAATAAAAATAAATAAGCATCATTATAGATACCCCTATCTTAAAATACAATTTTTTGTTGAAGCAATCAGTAATATGCATGTCTGTACACTTCACATACATGAAAATCAAATAATAAACATCACTGGATACCCATATCTTAAAATGCATAAAACTTAAAAATATACAAAATTTTGTAATGCAGCAATGTGCACGTCTGTATGCTTTGTGTACATAAAAAAAAAAAAAAAAAAAGAAAGAAAAAGCAACAGTTTAAACAGTTTTTAACCAACAAAAATCACATTTTATAAACTATTTAAAAAGCACAAAAATACGTAATAATCAAACATATTTTTCAAAAAACAAGTAAAGCAAAAATTCATGGATATTTAGATATTTTATAAAATAGAAAATCACAGCTCACTTACCTCTGTTTCATGTCTGTAATTCATGAAGCACCTTCGCCTTTGATATACTCCCCCCCTCCCCCTCCTCCAAACTTCCTTCTGATTTAATGTCAATATCTGTCATTTGATTGGGGGGGGGGGAATAACCAAATGACTACCAGAAAACCACAACCCTTTCTTTACATTATGATATGACACATATTATGCCTCATTTCTTTCACTTTAAAACAATTTCTATACATCCATGCAAAACCATTGATTTTAACTTTACATTCTGTTAAAATCATATTTTCATTACACACAGGCCAAACATAAAAAGACACAATTAAACTCTCTTTCATACACTACTCAAGCACACCCTTATTTCCCAAACTATGCCAATAGAAAAATATCTTTCATTGTATTTATCATATTTCCTTAACATTCATTGACGGTAATATTCATTCAGAAATACGGAATGGACAGCCATATGGACTATTTAAGTAATATATATACAGAAAGTACCTTTAACCAACAAACCAGACCACCACTGACATAAACGTCAGAAATATGTCTAAAAATTCAAATACTTTCTTTTTCAAAGAAAAAAAGAAAAGAAAAAACATGCATGCAGTCATGCTAAATAACAAACTTCAACCCAATCTGTGTTACGCAGCAGTGAATTACATAATAGATGATGCAAAGAAGCAAAAGTAAACAGAAAGCTCATAACTTCTACAGAATGTTTATCTAGTGTACTCACGAAATATTCTAAACATAAGAGGCAGTAGAAAGTCAATCTTACCCTATTTTTTTATTTTTCCAACTTTTATGCAGTATTTATATTATAAATAAAACTCTTAACCTTTACTTAAAAAAAAGAAAAAATTCCTTTTTAAGAGTTTGAAATAAAAATGTTGATTATGCTTTGCTGGCCCAGCTCATATAAAAATTTACTTTTGTTTACTAGCTCATCTTGTTCAGACTTCTGATTCACATAAAACAATCTCATTCTATGAAGTCATTGTCCTGAGAGATGTGTCTTGCTAAAATTTATAGGTAGTGCACAGAAAATTATTCATATGTGTTAATTGCTTGGAATTCCAAAGAAATTTTTTACAAAGAATATTGCGAAATAAATAAAATAAATGAAAGTATGTCACAAACACACATTAATATGGTATATGAAACTTCAACATCATTTCAACAATCTCTCACACAACTTATGAATTTTTTGTAAAAGTCAGGGATCAATCAAGGCAAAATTTGGGTCCCTTTTGCGGCCCTTCATAAATTTCTGCATCATAAAAAGGGACCCTTCACAAAATTCAAATTCATAAAATGAGCCCCTGCACAAGACTTTGTTTTATAAAAGTGATCCTTTTATTAAATATTTTCATGCTTTCATTTCAGTATTATTTTTAATTAATGCCTTAATTTGGCTCTACAAAACTCTATTAACTTGACATTAAGCAGTATAAATGGTGATTGTAAAAATGGAAGATTAAACCTGGATCAATCCTTGAAAGTTTGTATAAATACAAAGTATAAAAGTTTTTTTTTTTTCGAAAATGCATTCATTATTGCATTAAGTGTAACACATTCACATATATTAATTACGAAAAATTACTTTACAAGCTTTAACATATATACAGACTTAAATATCAATGGAACACACAAAATAATTAAATCTATTAATACTTACATGTATGAAGTCACTGCACTTCACATGATTTAACAACTTCTAATGAAAAATGATGACAATTTCTGATGAATATGTGATGAAATTATTTTCATTCCACTAAATTCCACAATTTTTAAATATTCAGAATTGTAGACAACACACAGAAGATACCTCATCAGGCTGATTCACTTTTGCTAACAATAAATCTGGAAATTGTTTGTAGAATTTCTTCGAATCAAATCTTTCAATTGGATTATAGCTTTTCAAGAAACACAGACATGCCATAATGGCCCCAGTTTTGAACTTGAGAGCACAAAACAAGCATGCCGCATCACTTAAAATTTGCCCCAAAATATATTATGTTTTATCTCACTTTGTTTCTTATTTACAATATATGTTTATAAATAAATAAGAAAGCTAGATGCCCAAATGGTGATATTCTGTTACAAGAGGGTTTTTTCATCCAGTTAATATCAAAACAATTTAGAAAAAATTATGTATATACCTAAAAGTGAAAAACCAGTATATTTACCAATGAAAGAATTTTATTATCCCTAAAAGTTAAAATTTACTGCCTCATTTAGCTATTTAAATTAAGAAAACTTTACATGTTTTGATAATAGGCAAATCACAGCATAATATAAAACTTTTTAAAAAATAACGATCTTTTTTTTTTGATTAGTTATTTTTTGATAATTACCACTTCTGAAAAATATTACCAATATAAAGTTCAGAAATTGAAATTATAAACACTGCAATCCGTCTGTGAAGTTTTAAGATATCTTTATTTAAAAATAAATAAATAACCGTGCATATTACTCCGTAATACGTATGTAGAAGCCCAACAAAACAATAAAATTTACTTCAATGTACATATAGAGAAAAAAACTTATTTTACCCATTCACATTCACATTAAAAATAAAAACAAACATGTTTCCCTTTAGCAGTAGCAGACGAAAAGTATGAAGAAACGAGCTATCGTAAACAGTTTCACTCGGTAATTCCTCATCGAAAGTGTTTCGATGGATTTACCATCAAAACTTTTCGATGCGCTTGGCTCAGAGTACGAAGTGATCGAAAATTCAAATTCGCATCGAAACATTACGTCAAAGTGACGTCACATTCGATCATCGAAACATTTCGATGTGTTCGTGGTAGCACCCTTGGAAATTCGGTACCGGGAAGTTTCCGCCACGGAAACTTCTCGGCATGTTCGTTGTAGGGGTCCAGGACGTCCAGTAATTCTCGGATAAAGTTTTCCGACAGTGTCTGCGTTGTGGAGATTACCTCCATGTCCACTTTCCTTATGATTCCAGATAAAGCTTTCAGAGCTTCTGGTACTGCGAGACGTACCGTCAGTGAAGATAGCCGACATTCTCCCGAAGAAAGGCTGGTACTTGAGAGAAGTTCCCAGTTTAGATCTTCCCCATACTTCTTCATAACTTCATACTTCTCATACTTCTTCTAAAAGGCTTCAGCAGCTTCTGGCGCTAGGAGGTACCAGTCGCCAGCAGCCACAAACTCTTCGATAAAGTGTTCCGACAGCTTTGAGTACTGGGAAACCAGGATCCAGACGAGATTGTCCTGGACGCTGTGTATGATGTTCTCGGAAAAGGGAGTTTTGGAGAGCTCGGTCCAATCTAATATTTATTATTAAAACTCTAGATGCGTGAGCTCCAGGTAGACTTTGTACTCGATCTCTGAAACATGGAAGCAGTGTGTGATATCCAGCTGAAGCTAGTCTCCTGGTCGACCATCTACTCCGAATACCGTAATCTCGAAGTACAGGTTGTAAGTCCTGGTTGTCCAGAACGGTCTCGTATACCTTATCCTCCAGCAATAAGCGCTCAGAGACGCTCGTTACGGGAGTGATGAAAGTTAAGTGTACTGTGATCTTCAATGACACATCATCATTCAGGAACATCTGTTGACTCAAGCATTCGCTCGTACATTGGGTGAATCTCACCATATCAGAAGTACCTCTCTAGATAACACCATCCGCGAGGACGTGGCACGTTCGGTTCCTTATCGTATGCTCGGAGCTCTGTTTTTTTTTTTTTTTTTAGACATCTCCTGCTCAAGGTCGTTAATTGTGCTCTCTAAGCTCTTCAGCTTAGACGTCTCTACAGCATATGCTTTTAAGTTCTCCACAAGGGTACCTCTGGCTGTTCCACCATCTTATTTCAGGGCGTGTAACTGGACCAGTAATTCTTCGCACGTACCTTCCAGGTATCGCTTTGTGACCACGTTCTTAGGATCTTTGGGATTCCCACATTACTGATCCTCTTGCCCTTAGCGTCGAAGACAGCCTTTTCATACGGCACAGTAAGACATCGGCTCTCTACGAAAGACTTTGTTGCAGCGTCCGATGTTTCCTCGGGTTGCTGGCAGTTCCTGAAGATCCTGCTCTCCATACTGTTGTAACCGTCATTCGTGAGTTTAAATCCCACGCTGGGAGGACCTCGAAGATCTAAGGCCAGCTCGTCGTAGAAATTTCTGAAGGGGTACTAAGGCTCTTTATTATATCATGGGAGTACTCTCATAATATAAGGTCAGGGTCAGTTCTCGACAGACTTTTTGTACAAAGTTGAAATATAACTAATAAAACCAGTTGAGATAATTATTTTGTTATTAATAGTTTTATTTTAATTTTTATTGTAAAATTAAGTTATTTACCCAATGAAATATGTTTTGAGAAGCTTAAAACCAAGTTCTGTACCTTAAGAGAAGTAAATGTGAACACTATCTGTAAAACACAAGTTTACTTAAATGTTCGAATTGTTTAACGTCTGGGAAATTCAGACATTTAAAATTAATATAACAATAACAATAATTAACTATAAAAAGTAAAAATACTTTACTGTTTACAATGGACGTTCATTGAAAATTTTGATTATCCATAGCGCAGTGCTAGTGTGATGTTAAATCCAACCAATCAACTAACATTGAACATTTTGAACACAAGAAGAAATACTATATCAGTAAAACGTTCTTTCAAGATATTTCTCCCCAATTATCTCACGTCAAGTTCTGAGCCATAAGTTTTTGAATTTATACGTGCTAACATATGTTTAAAAATTCGGAAACTTCTATTATCCGAACTTTTATAAAAATGTTTTGGCGAGAATTTATATTTACAGAAGTTTTATCATAAGGTTCTTTTGATAAATCTTGAAGAACATTTATCAAAAAATATTTTCATCGATAATATTTTTATCGATAATTTTTATCGATATACCATCGATAAATTTTTCACTGTTATGAGACAGAATTTAACTTTATTGCATTAGATGCCAACATTTTGAATATTTTAAAAAGATTTATCAACACTATTTTTAAATGAAAATCTATAGATTTTTTTTTTTGCTATTAAATAAATTGAAAACTTTTATGAAAACTTTCTTGTATGATGTCCCCCGGGAAAAACAGGAGAGTTGGTAGCTATGCACATTATGTATTTTGCTAACAGATATACATCAGATTTGTATGCTTGACTTATAGCCCGCTTGTAAATCTTCATCAGATAAAGACAGATAGCACATGATAGAATTACAATACGAAGAATTGGAAAAACACCCAGGGCCAGCGCGGGAATCGAACCCGCTCTCCTACGCTCGAAGGCGATTAGCAGTATGGTGACATAACCACTCGGCCACGGAGGGCCCTACATAATGTATATAACATGTAAAATATCTGTAAGTTCCTTATATGCACATCGCGGTTATAGTTAACATTACCCTGTTTAGACCTAGCATGTCAGTCTAGAAGATATATTTCTTTGAAACTTAATATACGCGTTATAGGGCACAAGGGAAAACAAAATCTATAATAAAAATTATTAGTTGAAATTTCAACACATTGACGGCCCTTTTCATGCAATGTAAAAAGACATTATGCAAATATGATGCGATTTAACACGTTGAGCGCCATGTCAGCCATCGGGGGCTGACATTGTCAAATATGATATAAAGCCGCGTCAACCATCGGTGGTTGACAGTGTAAAATATCATATAAAACTAAAAATATTACATTGTTTTAAGTAATTATTGAAAATTTATTGAAAATTTTCTTAATTTTTATTTATTACTGATCAAGTTGTTTCATCTGAAAGGTAGTAATTTTTCAACTGGACTGCGAGAATCCGAGAATACAACGATTGAAAACCTTACAAAAATGGCCTCTGTTGAGACAGGGTTTGACAAAGTTGATTATTGAATTTGAAGTGCTGGAGAGTTCAGTAAGCTGATTTAAAAGCAAATTGCGGTCGAAGTCATACTGCCTTAATCGAAAGATTTCCGAATCGGCTGCATTATCAGCAGCCTGATATTGCCCGCTCGGCTCCATTGTCAGCAGCTATTTTGACCAAAACAATGTGATTAATAAAATCAATGCATTTATGCGGGTTCACGATATGAATCTTGTATGGATGCCACTTTAGAATAGATTACAGAAACTTTCGTACTATATATAAAGGGAGAGAAAAGTCATGGGACAATGCACTTGTCGAAGATTATTGGGAATTGAACAGTGTTTTTTTTTCTTTTTTGACTACGACAATACAATATGGCTTCTTTCACAGTTTCATTCAGTTTTCGTGTTTCTTCTTCGCAGCGTATCTAGTCTCTTCAAATTTAACAATCATCTTTCTTAAACCCTGTCTGTCTACATAGAGGCCTTTATTGTAAGCCTTTTAGGTGTCGACATTCTCAAAGCAAAGTTGAAAATTGACTACCGCTCTGATAAAACAACTTGATCAGAAAGTATTTCTTTCTCTTCTAAAGGTGTGAAGTTATAAAGGTTCTAAAGCGAAGAAAGATTTTATAACACTGACTATTGCCTTTTGAAAACATTCCAAAATTTACATTACGCCTTAAAATTTCTTTTCCGTGTGAAATCGTCCATATAACACATATAACAAATTTCAACAAAAACAGTTTACTGGAGTGAGATCTATGTAGATCTAAACAAGGTAACTTTAACTATAAAGATCCTATACCTATGTACAATACGTAATACTAAGATTATCAATTAAAGAAAAATTAATTAGCTTGATAGCATGTATGGAAATAATATCATCTCTATAATTAAAAAAAATATATATGTTATTAATAGAAAGAGGAACAACCTTTATTCTTGTATAACATATTCAATTTTATACATTTCTGTGAAATTGAAGTTAAAAAACACGTACAAATAAATATGCAATGAATAGTATGATGCAGTGTGCAGTAATCTGGATTTCAATGTCATGGTAACAATGATAATTATTTCAAGTAACTGATGTAACTGACGATTGTTTTTTCATTAAAAATAATATTGCTTAAATACTAAGCTCAAATCCACAAGAAATTGCAAACATCCTATAGGTGTAATAGATAACGCTACCATTAAACTTAGTATATTAGTCTTTAATTTTTTTGATAATATGCAAACTCAATAATTACACATAGAAGGTAGTTTTTTATGCATAATACGATAGTGTCATTATTTACAGGAATAGCTTTTAAACACCAAATGTTTAAAAAATGAATGAATAATAACTTTTTGAAAGAATGATTTTTCTCATTCACGTCAGAAGTTTAGCCGTAAGTAGTTCATTGTCTTATAAGCTTTGGCTTGATCCTTCCTTTAATCTTGGATATGAAGTTTCTTTTAATACTTTATCATATTATATCAGTTTCTAGCAGAATGGCTGTGACGAGAAATGCAATGTACATTCCAATTAACAAGAAACCAAAGTACCTTTTAGCATTAAATCTGAGAGCTGTCATAGTGATCAACGTTGTTAAAAGAATTGTTGTAACAGAGGAATAAAGTAAAGTTACCAGCTTGTCATAGTGTAACTGAAAAAAAAAAAAAAAGAACATTGAATTAAATACCAGAATAATAAACATGGAACATGCTTAAAAGAATCAGTTATCGCATAAAAACTTTGTAATTGTATTTCATATATTTTTTTTTCTGTACTTGCATGGGTGTAAGCATCAAGCGTAAATCAAATATTTTCTAAACTATTAGCTATTATTCAGATATAAATTTGAATATCATTAATGTGCTGACTATACAATAAAAATTATTTTTTACAGAATGTATTTTATTCTGTATTGAAAGTTATATTTGTAATATTTTAAAAAGTTTAGAAAAGACGCAGGAAGATATAATATATGTCAATGGCTTGGAATAGCTAATGGAATAGGTAAGAGAAAAGATAAAAAAAAAAAAAAAAAAAAAAAAAAAAAAGAAAAAATGCATGACTCGTGGAATCCCGCGTTCATTATGCTGTCCGATGACAATACATATATAAAGTTAGCTGCTGCTGTTAACGAATTATATTGATGAGAGGCTTTTTAAGAGCCCGAAATGTTTTTATAAAGTTTAAAAAATTATATATATATATATATATATATATATATACATACATTTATATATACATCCTGTAATTATATTATTAGGGGGACCGGAAAGTAATGTCGTTTCTTAACAATAAATTCAAACAGATAATTTTGTTAAAAAATTTTATTTTTAATCAATTATGCAATCACCCTCATTATCAACAACCTTCAGGAAGTGCTAGTTTCTAATGTGTAAGTTTTCAATGCTGGATTGATAAAAACCAATTAGTTTTTGAACAAAATTTGTAGATATTGCATTTTGGACATCATGCAAGTATTCAAATTTTTTGCCACTTAGAAAATATTGTAGAGGTAAAAAAGAATGGTAGTTCTATGGCGCAATATCAGGCGAGTATGGTATGTGATGCAATACTTTCACACCCCAGTTCATTATTATCATTTTTTTTAGGGTTCATCTTGCGGAGTGCGGTCTTGGTAATATCGTTTTGCAGAGTAACACATTTTCTGTTGACAATCGCTGGGCACTTTTCAATTAAAGATTGATTTACTCTTTCCAGTTGTTTGCAGAAAAGGTCTGCATTCACATTTTGTCCAGATTTCAGCATTTCAAAACGAACTTTCCCGCGAATACTCCACCAAACACACAAAAACTCCTGTTTGTGGTATAAACCTGGCTTAGCTGCCCTTTGTAACGATTAATTCGAAGAGAAACATTTCCTTTTGCATTTTGGATTATCATAAAAGACCTATTGTTAATCTCCAGTGATTAAGTGATCAAAAAACGCTTCTGTACTGTACCACTAAAGCAATAATTTCCATATGCTCGATCGGTTAGGTTTGTTTCCTTCGATAGATTATTTGAGACTTAAGAACTTGTTCTGCTTACTTTACCAATTTGCTGCAAATGTTCTTGGATGGCAGACCATGGTTGGTTAAGAGTATTTGACAGTTCTCGATTTTTTGACACAGACTTCCTTACACTTCCGCCCTTAACATGTCATTGTCTAAAGTTGTTTGTCTTCCTGATCGACACGAGTTAGAAAGATCAAAATTACTGAATTTGAACTTAAAAACACCCTTTAGAATTTACAAAGGTTTAAGGCACTTGAATGAATATTGCAAAGGATTTTTGTAGCATGTTGCGGTACTACCCTTTGGAAACTCAAAAAGAATACAATGACGGATATGTACCCCTTCTTTTATTTGCCTGGCCCTTTCACTGTAAATTGCAAAAATATCTTCGGCACGAGTTCAAGCAGACAATGAACTGATAAATGACAATCGAATATCGACATGAGCAAAAGCGACATTACTCTCCGGTCCCCCTAATACTTTGAAAGAAGTATAATTCCTAATAAGAGAGATAAAATGAGGGAAATCCTTAAAAATATTAAAGCATAACAATAACACAGGTCTCCCCCCCCCCCCTCACCACCACAAAAAAAAAAATAAAAAAATAAAATAAAAATAAGAAAACTGCATGCGAGTTTTTTGCGGTTTCTTATAGAATTTTATTCACTAACACTGAAAACAATTGTAAAAAGGTTTCGTCACGTCATTTCCCCCCCCCCCCCCTTTTTTTTGAAAAATACATATTTTTATTTTAATTTTCCGTGAAATCATGTAATGTGACCATACTGTCGATTATAAAACCCTAATGAATAATTACACAGGTCTGTGAAGTCCTACTTTTCATTATTTCCCCCCTGCGTTAAGTGTCCCTAATATATTTTTATACGTTGGATTCAGAAATGCTTGCCTTTCTACAAAGTAACATCGAAATGATGAACATCGAAAGAATTCACACAGAGGGTATAACGAATGCGAACTATTTATGTGAAAAAATATTATAAAATGGGCTATTATTTACACATAATCTTTTAAATATGTTTCTTTATATCAAAGTTCTTTTTAGAGCTTTTTTTTTGCATGAGGGCCTTGAGGGGGAATCTTTTGCAGCATCCAACAATAATCTGCTAACATGTTAATACTTCATAGTCCCTGATAACTAACTCTTCTACATTTCTTTGATGTCTTGATGGATTAACTCTCCCTGTTCTTCACTCACATTACCCAGATTTCTCGGAAAATAACATAAATACGCTTTGAAAAAGTGGAGCTTTAAGCTCACAAAATCCCATTATTTGTCAAAAATATACGTGATGGAAACTTTTGAATAGCTTTTCCTTAATAAGCATCCAAAAATACGCTAGAAAAGCCCATCACCTTGAAGAAAAAATTTCATCGGAGACATGTGTTATTTCTTAGTTTAAAACAATATTTATAAGGGTGAATCTAAAAAATAATATAAAATGTAAAATAGTAAGTATGTGTGTGTGTGGGCGGGGGAAGGTGGCAGTGGAAGGGATGAAGGCGTCTTGTTTGGAGGGCATTAACAAAAAGAAATAAAGGTTCACAGGCAAACAGGTGAACACATAATGTTAAATATATCATGAAAAACACGTTTGTTTAATTAGGAGAAAGAATATGTTTAAGTTCAATGCAAAAAAATTAGTGACATTTTATTGTAAACCTCTATTATTCTGGAAAAAAAAGAACGTATGTTGTGGGCACAAATGCAGATCATGTTTTGATGCAGAATCTTCAAAAATATAAAATTCAGAAAAAAAAAAAATCCATGATGTTGTTGATTTCTTTCTTTCTCTCTCTCTCCCCCCCCCCCTCCCCCTTTTTTTTTCGGGCCTGTGTAATCAATACTTAATCAGTGGCATATATTAAGCTAGACATGGAAAATTTTAGGAAATTCTGTAAATCTATAAGCTTAAAGCTTAGCTATAATAGATTTAAGCGCCCAATTTCCTGTAGTAGAAACGAATTCTATCTAACAGAAGAAGATAGAAATAAATGAAAGCCAAAAATAATTTTGAAATAAAATCAAATACTGACAAAAAAAAAAAAAAACTATTTCCTTTTACAAATTATAAGAATATTACAAGAAATAGATTAAAAATATTATAACAGTATAAGATTACAGTGAACATTAACAGTTATTTCTTTAACTATTAGTTTTTAAAATTGATTTAAAATCATAAAAATAAAATAAAAAATAATTTAAATATTGTTCAACAAATTAATGAAATAAAACACTATAATTTATTAAAATAAATATAGTAATATATAAAGTATTTATATATATCAGAAAACAACAAATCTGTATGAGCGTACTAGTTCGGAGGGGATTAGCAGACTGACAAGGGAAGTATATATCAGTAAATTTCCTATTGAAACCAAACTAATCTTAAATTAAAGAGCGTGGTCGAAAGCATAAGGTTGAGTGAAAATTTGCTGCAACAACCGCCAATGGAGCGAGAAAACGACCCAAAAAGATTTGGCTGTTCCTATCAAAACCAATGAAACAGAACCTGTTAGCATGACGTCGTGGTGCAGTGGTTAGAGTGTTAAGGGGACTTAAGGGGAGTGTTAAGAAGATTGTGGATTCCCATGTTAACCTATGGGAGAAAAAAATGCTAACTTATATATTTCACTCAATTTTCAAAATTTCAGAGAAATTTTTTGTTCATGTTCTAGATACACAAATTATCTGTTCAGCCCTAGTCGTAAAATATTTTTTAAATAATTTTAAGCATTTTAAAATAAGTGTTGAAGTTTCGAAACTCGGCAAAAAATATAAAAATTATTCTTTATTTGCTTGTAATTTCCCTTTGAAAAAAGATATAAAGATTTTAAGACTAGGGAAGTAAATCTTTTATCTAATATAAACACTTAAAAAATCAAATTTATTTAAAACTTGTTATTGATTAGTTTTAAAATCACGTCCTTAAAAAAATACTACTGACCTGTCAAGCTGTCAACCTAACTTAATTGATCACATCGGTTGGGGAGATAGTAGACTTAACTACAGGGGTCAAGGGTTGCCATACGATGGGGGAGCCAAGGAAATTCTTCTAAGAACTGTGTTGACCCGAGCATTTGAATATAATATAAAAAGCTATGTGGAAATGGATGTTACAATTTTTATATTTTGTGTCAGTGTTTTTTTTTTTTTTTTTTTTTTTTTTTTTGTGCTCATTAGTAACCATGGGAAGGGGGTGGATAGTAATTTCACTGAAGACGTTGATTTCAAAAGTTTCGTAGAATTAAAAGATCTATCTTATGAGGTATATTAAGTGGGTCCCCGGGGACACTGGGGGCCCCGCGTGGCTCAAACTAAATTTTTTTCAAATGGTAACCATATATATATATATATATTTTTTTTTTTTTTTTCACAGAATCATATTAAGCGGGAAAAAAATATTTTAAATCATGTATTGCACTTTTATTTTGTAGAGTAGGGGCCCCAGGGCCCCGATTCTTATGTTGTAATAAAGAATCTGGGCATCTCAAAATATCTCAATAAAAAACAATTCCGCTGGACACTTTAATTTCAAAAGTTTCGTGCATTCAAATGATTTATCATATGAAGTATTATAAATAGGTCACAATGGCCCCACGTCGCACAAGCTCAATTTTTTCAAAGGTAAACCATGTTTTTTCTTCAGAGAATCGTGTTAAGGGGAAAATATTTGTATTAAGTCATGTATTTAATTATTTAATTATTTTTATTTATTTTATTTTATTTTATTATTATTATTATTATTATTTTATTTATTTATTTATTTATTTTGGCGACTAGGGGTCTTCAAATCTTATGTTGCAGTAAAAAAATCTAAAAAGCCCAAACTATCTCAATAAATAAGAAAATTCGCTGAGGACAACTATTAACATTACCGTAGTACATTTAAATTATCTATCATATGAGGTAACACAGGTGTTACTTCGGGGCCCCAGGGGGCCCATGTGATGCAAGCTCAATTTTCTTAAATGGAAACCATACTTTTTCTTAACATATTCGTGTTAAGCAGAAAAAATCTGTTTTAAATAAAGTTTTTTTTTCTTTTTTTAAGTGTAGGGGCCCGGGTCCTCAATACTTATGTTTTAATAAAAAAAATTCGGAAATCCCAAAATATCTCAATGAAAAAGTAGTTCCGCTCAAAACCAATGATTACAAAAGTGTCGTGCATCCAAAATCTATCAGAAGAGGTATCATATATAGGTGGGCCGCCAGGGGCCCCACGTAGCAAAAACTCAAATTTTCAAATGGAAACCATACTTTTTCTTTATAATAAACCATAACTTTTCTGAAAACTATAATTTTTCTTAATACGATACCATGAAGAAAAAGCTAATTTCATATAGGGCTCTTGGGGGCCCTCAAAAGCTACTGCATCTAATAGATCAGTTAAATGCACGACACTTTTGTAATCATTGTGTTCAGCGAAATTGCTGTTTTAGTAAGATATTTTCGGATTTCGATTATTATTTTTTTCCCGTACAGCATAAGATTTGGGGCTCCGGGGCCCCCTACTCTGAAAAAAAAAAGAAAAAAAAAAAAATGGCTATAGATGAATTAAAAGATCTTTTTCCAATTAACACAATCCTGTGAAGAAAAAATATGATTTCTGATTAGAAATTTATTCATAATCGATTATTAACATAATCGTGTTAAGCAGAAAAAATCTGTTTTAAATCAAGTTTTTTTTCTTTTCTTTTTTTAAGTGTAGGAGCCCGGGGCTCAATACTTATGTTTTAATAAAAAAAATTTGGAAATCCCAAAATATCTCAATGAAAAAGTAGTTCCGCTCAAAACCAATGATTACAAAAGTATCGTGCATCCAAAATCTATCAGATGAGGTATCATATATAGGTGGGCCGCCAGGGGCCCCACGTGACAAAAACTCAAATTTTCAAATGGAAACCCTTGAATTCTATATTAATGTACATACAATATTCAAATGGTGGGGGGGGGGGGGGTCGCACTTCTCACACAGGATTATTCATCAAATAAACATGTTCCTATATTTACTTAGAATTTCTTCTAATACATGTTTATACAACAAAAATTCACTTTTTTTAAAACTTTCTAGAACACCCAAAAAAAAAAAAAAAAAAAAATCAATATGAAAAAGAAAATAAGTAGAATATAAAGGAAATACTACATAGAGTTAAATTAAAATTTCATAAGTTTTATATGAATTAAATGATTAGACAATTATTAAATTCTCTATTTGTAATTTTAATATGAGAACAATTGTATATTCTAATCCAGTAGGTTTACAGGTTTGTTTAACTATTGTGGATGTTTCTGAAATTGCATTTAACTTTTAATTCTGAATCAAAATAATGATAATTGTAATTATGTATGCTGTATATATGAAATCTATAATAATAAAGGAAGATGTCTGTCTGTCTGTGCATCCAGTGGCGTATACAGACTTACCATTTCGGGGGGGGGGGGCTGAGATATACTAGTGTTTGCTTTAAAATTTTGAAGTAAACACACGCACGCGCATACCCTCCCCCCCCCTAAAAAAAAAAAAAAAAAAAAAAAAAAAAGCGCTACACTCGCTAAAACTTGTACAATTCGTACCACATCTATAGCAATAAAATCAGACTTTTGTCTGTAAATTTGTCAGAATAAAAAAAATTTGCGATATCTTCACGTTTCACACACCATGAAAGCCGAAAATGACTTAAGAAAATTTTGCCTGTGTGTGTGTGTGTGTCATCGTGTCTGTATGTCGCTTTTTTTTGTCTGGGCATCACTTGAGAACGGCTGGACAGAATTCAACGGCACTTGGCAGAAACTTAGATCTTTACCTGACTTAAAATTTTATCTATCAACTTTTCAGAAATTCCCCCCGTTCCCCCTTGGGAGGAAAAGACTAAAACACGTTTGTCTGGGTATCACTTGAGAACGGCTGGACGGAATTCAATGGCGCTTGGCAGGAATTTAGGTCTTTTAGCAACTTAAAATTATATCTATTAACTTTTCGGAAATTTCCCCCTATTCCCCCCTGGGGGGGCAAAAGACAAAAACACGTTTGTCCGAGTATTACTTGAGAACAGCTGGACAGAATTCAACGAGGCTACGCAGAAATTTAGGTCTTTACTGAACTTAAAATTATATCTATCAACTTTTCAGAAATTCCTCCACGTTCCCCCGTGGGGGGGGGGCAAAAGACAAAAAGAGTCCGGGTATCACTTGAGAACTTCTGGACAGAATTCAACGGCGCTTGGCAGGAATTTAGGTCTTTACCAAACTTAAAATTATATTTATCAACTTTTCGGAAATCCCCCCCCCCCATTCCCCCTGGGGAGGCAAAAGACAAACACACGTTTGTCCGGGTATCATTTGCGAATGGACAAATGGAATTCATCTGCGCTTGACAGGAATTCAGGTCTTTAACCAACTTAAAATTATATCTATCAACTTTTCCGAATTTCACCCCCCTCCGTTCCTCCCTGGGGGGCAAAAGACAACAAACACGTTTGTCCGGGTATCACTTGGGAACCGACAGGCGGAATTCAACTGTGCTTGGCAAGAATTTTGGTCTTTTCCCAACTTAAAATTATATCTATCAACTTTTCCGAAATTCCTCCCGTTCCCCACGACAGGGGGGCAAAAGACAAAAACTCGTTTGTAAGCATAACTCGGCTACTAATTTCTTCATAATAAAGAAATTCCACATGGGGAGACTGCACATGAGTACAAATAAAACATTATCTGTGATTTAGGAATTTTCGATTTTTAAGGAAAGGAAGGGGGCGAAAATTGATTTTTGGCGGGAAATTTCGAAAATTCCTGATTTGAGTAGAATTCTACTAAAAACGGAACAAAGATGTTGAAAAAAGACTATGCGACTTTCTTAGGATATTTCCTAAAACACATTTTTAGTTTTTAGTTTTTAGTTTTTTGTGGTTTGTGGTTTGTGTTTTTTTTTTTTTTTTTTTTTTTGGGGGGGGGGGGGACTACGAGGGGGCAAAATTGGGACACCCCATTTAGCGCTAAATTTGTCCTGAGAAATCTATGGGAGCTGCAGGCACGAATTTTGGTGCTTGGATTGTTTATATTTATCCGACATCTAAAGTAACGGGATTTATCAAAATTACCCCCGTTTTCCCCTTAGGGGGACAGAAGGCAAAAAGAACTTTGTAAGCATAACTCGGCTCCAAATTACCTTGCCAACGTAAATTATGTGAGAAGTGCCGAGCTGGTTATCAGCCAGGGTAGCTCAGTGGTTTTCTAGCAGCCGCACGTTAAGCGGAAGGCCCGGGGTTCGATTCCCGGCTCTGGTATTTTTCACATAGTTGGTAAAAATCAGCCTTCTACTCCATCCTATAAAAAATTAATTTCCAGGTTGATGAATTGAAATTTCGTGGCTGTTTGGAGTTATGCCATATTCAAATTTGTCACTTGATATAGCTGCTTTAATGCAGACTCGGTGACCTTGCCAACGTAAATTATGTGAGAAGTGCCGAGCTGGTTATCAGCCAGGGTAGCTCAGTGATTAGAGCAGCCGCGCGTTAAGCGGAAGGCACGGGGTTCGATTCCCGGCTCTGGTATTTTTCACATAGCTGGTAAAAATCAGCCTTCTACTCCATTCTATAAAAAAATTATTTGAATAGCCATCAAGTGGCACTTAAGATAACTATGAAAAAAAAATACGAAATAAAAATACTTTTAATAATGTCCTAATAAAAGTTTAAGGTACTTCCGCCAACATTTTGTTGGTTTTTTATGTTGTGATTCACGCATGAAATGTGAATATAAAATTAACAACAAAATTAAATTTATAAGTTGTGTAACTTTTTTTGTCCAAAATTGTCCAAAATTTCAAACACATTTTATTACTCCCAAAAGTATACACTTTAATCTGTGAAAAGGATATTTTTGCATCAAATCGCCACTTTTAGAGAAAAATAAATTTATATTCTGTTTACCCCGAAATTATCAATCGAGAAATTTATCTGAATAACTGTATTTATTAATGACAGAAAATATATTAAAATTTTTATAGTGAAAATATTATAGGAATTAGATGATTAAAATAGATTGAATAAATCAGAAATTATTTCTTATTTTTTTAAATATTTAAAAAAATAATTAATTTTACTTTAAAGGTACTGAAAAGTACAGTTGGACCCAAAAAAAAGGGAGGAAATGTAAATGGTTCCTGTGGTATGTCATAAAATGTTAAAATTAAATAAATGTCTAGTGTTAAATTACTAAATGTTAAAATTAAATATTATAATCCCATATTACGATTTAAAGTAAAAGTTTCTGCGCAATAAAAATAAAGACGAATGTGAATTTTTCATAGAGTTTGTCAGTAAATGCTTGCATGAGTTTTCTATTGAAATACTACATAAAAAAAGAAAGAAAAAAGAAGCAGTAATGTGATGATATATTTAACACTGTGTACTAAAATAATTGTGTTATAAACGCAGATTTTCTTAACGAAATTTTTATTTATTTCCTTTTATTCTCTTCTTTTTTTCAACATTTGTTTCTTTATCAGGTATGTTTCTAAATACCTGTTTGCAGCAGAGAAATATGATACCGTTTACCCCCTTTATAATGCCAAGTTTTCCTCAAATGGCACATTAAACTAATTTCACGAATAAAAATTGATGCAAAGAAAAAAATTTATTTAGCTTATTAGAAGTAATTAATTTTAATTTTGACACATTATTCTCTTAGTTCATCGCAAACTTCTCACAACCCATTGTATTAGCATAAGCAGAATTGTCACAAATGACTATTTTTATTATTTCTTTTCGCACCAGTATTATAAAAATAATATTTATACTAATATTTTTATAGAGAAATGATACACAGGAATCATTATTTAAAAAAAAAAAAAAAATGATGCCAGTTGAATAAAATGATAACAAATTTGGTGGGGAAAATATTCCTGTGGCCTTATAAAGGGTTAAAAAGAGCACAGAATCGCATTTAGTATCATACATATATACATATTTAAATTGAAATGTGACAAAAAACATCATACATAGATAATAATAATACCATAACATTCCTGTGTCTGCTACTGACTATACTTCGATCCACTGTGCGCCACAGGCGCTACCGAGCGGGAATTTACTATGATTAAATTTTTCAATAAAGCTATTTTTACTATATGTCGATATGCTGTTGTAAGACCTGAAACGGAAAAAAGGCGCTGCAGGCGCCACCGAGCGGGAGTTTCGTAAAGTCGGATTTTTCAAGGATCGCGAACCAACTGGTCGCCGAAGGCGGCTAGTTGTTAATAAAAATTTAAATTATATTTGAATTGGAAATAAGTATATTCCATTTTAGAAAGATTTTTTTAAATTTGTACAAACTTTATACTTTATGAAATATAATTCTTAAAACTTGTGTACAATAAATATTTAATACTTCTTCACACACCATAAAATAAAGGGAGGTGGTTCTATTTGTTTTATGGTGTGTGAAGAGATTTTAAAGTTTAAATATTTCTTCTTGTCTGTTTCGTATAAAATTATGTAGTTTAATAGATGCATTATAAAAAAATAATCTTGTATTAAAAAAAGAAAGAAACTGCATGTATTTGTTCATAGAGAATTTCTGTAGACATTGAAAATGTGCATCTAGAAAAATTCTTTGGCAACAAACGCTGCAAGTGCTTTTCTACAGGTATAAAAATTTAATTATGCCCATACAGTTTGCCAACAGATACTGTCAAAACTTTTCTATAGATACAGAAACTCTGGTACCCACAAACTTTTTAGCAACTAATGTTTGCAAACTTTTTCTGCGCCTAGTTAAAATTGTGTTTCAGCAGGTACTACATAGGTTTTCTGTATAATGTTCTGAAGTAAATATCTCACGTAGAAAATTTCTTTGAATCACAGTATGGCTTTTTTGTGAAAGAAATGTTCTTTATAATATATTATGCATTTAAAATAAAAATCAATTCTATATTTTTCTCTAAGAAAAAAGAAATCTGGTGTGTCACTGACACAACTTTCTCTTACGCTGAAATTTAATACTATAAATACAGATTGGGGATAACGAGTACTGTTACGTAAACTTATTTAAAAAAAATTCAAATTAGCCTTTGGAACAGCTTTATTTGACACTTAATTCTAAAGGGACAGCTACCGTTTCCCTCAACCCACCCCTCCGTTTCCTTATTGTACTTACATTTATATAGGATTCAAATCTGTTACTTTTCAAAAGTTAATTTAAAATTATCCACACAACTTTCACACACAATATTCCTTGAAACTTATCAATATTAATCAAACTTTCCTAGTAGCAAACGTATTAACTTCAAAATACAACATTTGGATCGCCTGAAATGATTTGCTTATAATTTACTCCAAGAGACAAAGACAAAGATCAAGCGTGAAAAATTCGACTTCGGTATTCAGGAAGCCTCTAAACCTGTAAATATACAAAAAAAAAAAAAAAAAAAAACCACATGGCTACTAAAAATTAATTTCAACTGCTGATCATCTTTCCTGAACTTGGTAAAATATTATAGTAAAGCACTTTCACTAGCAACAAAAAATAATGTTATGGCTTAAATAATGGTAGCCCTGTATACCTTCTGAAGGTTATGTACGAAAAATATGGTGCACATAAGTATAATCCTATATTAATAACGCACGAACAAACTGAAATGCACTTTCATTAATTTTCAAGCATTGTCACACTAAAATCTAGTTTCTTCTGTGTAAACAAACAGTGATAGATTTCCATACCATATTCAGCATGAAACATGTTTTTACGTATAAAAATATATATATGTATATATATAAATATATATTCGTTTCATTTGGTTTAGTGCAGTCTACAGATGTTAAACTCTACTTACCTGCAATTTCCCCTATATACGTAATGTATTTGAATATTCTTGGGTGTCTCTGTACACGAACCATTTGTTTCATGCAAATGAAAAGTTAAGTGTAGCATCCTCATATGATACACATTTAGAATATCAAGTTTGGATTTCTGCTAATATTTGTTCGTGAGACATGCTGACAACAAATAGACACACACAGACCAACCGCTAAAAATATGATTTTTGGATTCACAGGAATTCGAAACGAACGCGTAAATATATCAAAAACTTGTAGCGCTAAATTCGAACTCTTACGAATATACTAAATAGCCTATCAATATTGAGCCATCTTCCCTGTCATTTAAAATAATATAGACGGCGCTGTCGCCATTCTTGGCAAAATATCTAATGATATTTTGCTGATCCATAAAGTGAAGTGAAATCATTTTGTTTTCAGAAGTCAGTCAGAAGTTCGTCAGCTCTCGCTGAAAGATGTAGTCGTTTTTCGTGTAAGACGCCCCTGTGGCCATGGGCCGCAGGCAGCGGCCTGTAAGAATATTCGTTCTTATGTATCCTAATGTTCTGTTTACTGCGCGCGATGTATATAGTTATTGTGATTGTGCTTTATTATAATTAAAATATTAAATAACGGAATGCCAGAGTTCGTTCTTTCAATGTTCTAAGGTGTCATTCCGTTAAAACTCGCGCCCAACGAAAAATTAAAAATACTCGTAAAATTTATATCTTAGTGGAACGTTTCTGATGGCGCTCATCGAACATTTTCGTAAACTTGCGTTCTGTTCTGAAAGAATGTTTGCTGCTGTCCTAAAATTGCAGTTAAAAAGACCGCGAATCTCAGCTTCGCTTCGTGTGTCCCAAAGAAAAGTGCAATTTTCTTTTTACGGAAAGTCATGACAACGTGAATCATCGTTTATGCAAGTCGTTAGTGTAATAAATGTCAGCCTTACAGATTCAACGAGTCTTCTATAATGGTGTAGAAATGTATTCTAAAAGTTATGTGTGTAATCCGAATCATCCTGATTTGGTGCTATATAGAATCATCCAGATTCTTTGTGTTTTTCAAATTAAAATGAATGGAATTCTGTATTCCAGTTCAAATAATAAGTGCATCACAAAAACAAGAAAGAGTGCTTAACTTCAAATAGCCATTTTTAAAAGCGGCAAACCTGCCTTTTAACCCTTTCATGCGCGGTGGGATATATATATATATCCCACCTAATTTCACTTCCCAACTGGAAGAATTCATCCCAGAAATTTTTTAGAAAAAACTTACGTATGTAACATATCAGAAAAGGCCGGTTTTTTTAACCTTAAAATTCAAAATTTCTTTTACTTTAATTTAGTTTACGAATTCCGGTGGCAGTGTAATTTAAAGGATCCGAATTGTCTTGCGCCGGAAAGGGTTAAAGATAAATATTAGTGTTCTTATTTATCGTGAAGAAATCTGCTTGCTTAAAAGTAGTATTAGTGTTGTGAAATGTGTTTCCGTTTTGTTTGAGAACAAAATTTCACCTTTTATAAAAGTGGTAAACCTTCCTGTTTAAAACTGAAAATCAGTTTGTGTTCTGCAATACATTTGTGTTTTTTTTTCTCAGAACAAATTTTGTGCACTGTCAAGAACATTTGATTACGATTATTGTTGTTATTTTTAAGAACGTTTTCAAGAATAACATTATTTTAGTGTAATGGTATAGTATAAGTAAGTCACTTATATATATTTTTTAATTTCTGCTTTATTCAAGTTATTATCGTGGAAAGTGAATTTATGTTTTACTTGTAAAAAGAATATACAATAAGCGTTTTTTTTTTCTACAAATTATATCGCATGGGATCTAAAAGAGACGTTCTCTTTAGTATCATTTATGAAAGTTACTCCCTTTCCCTTACCCATTTCCACTATTAATGATAGATTTATGTCTTTCCATAACATAAATAAATTGTATCTATTTCATTCAACTCGCCAGTCAAAAAGGTAATTACTTTTTTTTTCTTTCTTTGCTGAATCTATTAAAGAAAATGATATGTGTTATTCTTTATTGAAATACGTATTTCAGTGGTTTTTTTTTTTTTTTTTTGAAAATTATGTGTGGAAAAATAAATGTGTTTCAGTTTTTTATTTATTATTAATTTTTTTTTTATATGAATGGTTTTATTAAATATATCTGAGCTCAGAAATATAAAGTATTCATATCAATAATATATTTTAATTATCATTCTAAATTTTTATTTTTAAATATAGAATTGAATTTTCTTCATATAGGGAATTTTATTGGTGTTTTCTTAGGGAAAAAGCAAATACAGAATTTGTTATTCTCAAGATATACACTTTGTTTTTAGGTACCCACAGTTACGAATTTTTTTTTTTTTTTTTTTTTTTTTTTAAAGAGTTGTTCTGAAAATAACAATAAAACTTTTAATACGAAATTTTTTTAATTTATATTACATATATATTTTAAATAATATTTTAGTATATTTTGTGTATTTACGAAAAATAATTTTCAGAGGAAATATTTCCCACAATAATGATATATCAATAATATTTTAATTATTCTTCTTAATTTTCTTGGTATTTTGAAAGTTGATTTTAATTATATTTCATTGTAAAGGGAAGATGGACAATTTAACGGTATTATTAACAGAAATTGTGTATTTGTTCTTAAACTATACAATAATAGTATGAGTAGTATTTTTTAATAAATGGGTTCATTTTGTATTTATTCTCGGTCGACGTGAATAATTTTCATAATTTTAATAATAGAAATAAATCGAAATTAGAAATTAAAAAAAAAAAAAAAAAAAAAAAAAAAAAAAAAAAAGGAAATTTATTTTACTTAGAGAGAAAAACGGCTTTTCTATCTAGGGTAAAAAGATTGATTTATATAATTTGGCATTAGAACTCGGAGTTCAAGTTACTGCCGAAAATAAATTATAGATTTCAGAAATGTGCGTGCTGTTCAAAGTTATTATGAGAGAATCGCAATGATTCTGCTGTGTTATGGAGCCGCAATGGTCCAAAGTTTTTTTTTTTTTTTTTTTTTTTTTTTAAAGAATCGCAATGATTCTGGTGTATTATGGAGCCGCAATGGTCCAAAGTTTTTTTTTTAAAGAATCGCAATGATTCTGGTGTATTATGGAGCCGCAATGGTTCAGAGTTTTTTTTTTTTTTTTTTTTTTTTTTTTTTGAAAGAATCGCAATGATTCTGAGGTGGAATGGAGCCGCAATGGTCCAAGGTAGTTTTCAGGGAATCGTCTTGCATTCCGTCATATCGGAATCCCAATCGATGTCACAACCTGGTTCAAAGTTGTTCAAATGAATAGCCATATTTCTAGAATAAATTAACTTGATTTATAGAATTAACTAAATGCATTAGAAATAATCATCTAAATACAAGTGTGACGGTCTTCTTAATTGAATCTTCCGACTAGGGGGAGAATGTAGTACCTTTGAAATAGTAAAACCTGATTAAATTAAATTTAGGTATCTGTTGTGCATTGACCCTCACATTCATGTTAAAATGTTATAGTTACAAAAGTTCAATCTCCTGTGGTATCCGCGGAAAGCTTTAAGTGCTGTTCCCGCCTCGAGACGTAGGCTCGGGAACAGAGGGGGAGAATGTAGCGCTAAATTCAAACTCTTACGAATGTACTAAATAGCCTATCAATATTGAGCCATCTTCCCTGTCATTTAAAATAATATAGACGGCGCTGTCGCCATTCTTGGCAAAATATCTAATGATATTTTGCCGATCCATAAAGTGAAGTGAAATCATTTTGTTTTCAGAAGTCAGTCAGTAGTTCGTCAGCTCTCACTGAAAGATGTAGTCGTTTTTCGTGTAAGACGCCCCTGTGGCCATGGGCCGCAGGCAGCGGCCTGTAAGAATATTCGTTCTTATGTATCCTAATGTTCTGTTTACTGCGCGCGATGTATATAGTTATTGTGATTGTGCTTTATTATAATTAAAATATTAAATAACGGAATGCCAGAGTTCGTTCTTTCAATGTTCTAAGGTGTCATTCCGTTAAAAACTCAATTTTAAAAATTCGATCCAAAAACAATACTTTCTCTAACATATATATGGGTAAGAGAAAGTAAATGTAACTCATAACAGAGGTTATATTATTGGTGTGTTATATAACAGTATAGGTTTAGTACGAGGAAAGAAAAATTTCATGTAAATAATAACTTTTTTACTGTTGACGATTAAATGTTGTTTGAAATTTTAAAATGCTTGAAGTTTTCATTCTTTCTTTTCTTTTCTTTTTTTAAACAAAATACAATGCTGTGATTCAGAGAAAACTTCTGCATTACAGAAAAATCATGGAATACTTGCTGACATACAATTTATTCTTCTCCTAAAACCCTCTTCTCTTATCGTCGGGAGGGGTTTGAAACATATTTTACACATACCGTTTTATAACTCAAACTATAAAAGTGATACCTTTAAGATTCTTGATTTAAAACACTTCGAAATCTAGCTAAAAAAAAAAAAAAAAAAAAAAAAAAAAAAAGAAGAATCCAAATATTTTAACCCCTTTCCACACTCGGTCCGGGCAACCACTGTCTGCGCAGCGTATATACACGCGCGCAAGGCGCGTTTGTTCCTTCGCCCACCGTTCCCGCTCCTCCTAATTATTTTACTCTTTTAAAAATATTTGCAGTCGTTTTCTCGGGCTTTTAAATCTAACAATACCAATTTTAAACGCTCTAACTCTTATTTCTATATTTTTACCCCTTTGCCCCCCCCCCCTTCCTGTCTATCTGAATAATTTTTCTCTTTTGAAAATGTCTGCATTCGATTTGTAGGTCCCAAAAATCTATATGTGCCAATTTTGAACAGTGTAATTTTATTTCTATTGTTCTGCTCCATCGCCCACCCGCCCCTTCAAGGCTCTCCTAAAAATTTTACAAATTCGAAAATATCCGCACTCAATTTGTAGGTATCAAAAGCCTCTTTGTACCAATTTTGAACGATCTAAATCTATTTTTATATTTTTGCCCCACCGCCTCCCCTTCCCACCCTCCTAATAACTTTGCACTTTCGAAAATATCCTCATTCGACTTGCAGCCCTCTAAAACCTATCTGTACCAATTTTAAACGGTCTAATTATATTTATACAGTTTTTAGCCCCATACCCCCTCCCCTTATTTGAACTCCTGATTTGCCCCCTTTCCCCTTTTAGAAGGTGAATTTCTAAAATTCCAGAAATTAGTTTTTAGATATTTGTGTTACCTATATTTTAGAGCAAAAATTTCACGTATATCTGTTTTTTTGTTTGAGATATATAAGATTATATAAAATCAGATTTTGCGCATGTGAAATCACGTTTTACCCGCTCCCCCCCTTCGGTACTGAATTTCTAAAATTCCAGAAATTGATTTTTAAATATTTGTGTTAGCTATATTTTAAAGAAAAAAATTTACGGATACCTGTTTTTCTGTTTGAGATGTGAAGGATTTTGTGTGTGTGTGTGTGGGAGGGGGGGGGGGGCTAATTTTGTAAAATAGCTTCTTAGTATATGTCTACGTAATAAAAGAAATATTGTCATAAAATTTCATGCTCCTTGGTCCAGAGGTTTAGGCTGGGCGATGATGAATTACTCACTGATTGACTCATGCACTCACTCAGGAAAAACGATTATATATATATATATGTGTGTGTGTGTGTGTGTGTGTGTGTGTGTTTTAATGATAGAAAAACAGTCCAAGTTAAAGAAAAAAAAACTTAATTTGAATTTCTCTTCAAACGTTTAAAAAATATATTGTATAAATATCGACATTTATAATCTGGTAGTACAAAAAATCCTTTACGCGTTAAAATGTATTGGCAAAATTTTGTAAAATACTACATAAGAATTATTGTGTATACGTATGTAAATTTTCATACATAATATAGAAGAGAACTTATTAACACTGACTTTACTTGCTGATAGATAAAATGAATTCGCGCTTAATTTAAAGCAAAAATATTGTAAACGAGGGGAAGTTGAATACACAGATATTATATTTGTTTCTAAAAAAGAATTTGTTCTTATTTAGTATAAATATAAAAATAAAAATATTGTATTTTGAAAAGATATCTAAGGTAAATGGAGCATTTTTTTAAACAATTCATAAGAACGGCGGAGGACTATGCTACCTTGTATTTACTCTCCTACAAGCCTAGGATTCTAGCGTTGTTAATCTTCCTTAAACGAACACCAAAACTATCCCATCCTAAATTCACATATCTGTTGTATTGCTTACGACTGTGATGGAATGTTTTTTTTTTAAGCAAGTTTTGAAAATGTAGTATAACTTTCCAGAATATGTATATAGTGTCCATGTGTCAGAAATCTAATTTTGTTCATCATGACAGAAGGAATCCTGGGGGTGGGGGAGGGGGGGCAGAAAGATCGTTTTGATATGAATAATACAAAGTTTTTCTAAAAAAAGAAAGTAAATAATTAAAAACATAATCTTTTTCCATTTTAACTTTTATTGACCCTCCAAGTGCTGATCGTTTCACCGTTAAGTGCTAAGCATTTTTAAGGCACCGTGCATTTCGAGTGACTATATTCTATATTAAAAGTGACTTTATATTCTTCTTATACCACACATAAATATCTTACTACTTTTTCCCAAAAGTGAATTCGTAGAATAAAAATTTCAATGATATATATATCTTTTTCTTTTCTTCTAAAAAAAGAAAGAAAGAAAAGAAATTACTCGCCAAAAACAATCACCTTGCAAAAAACTCTTTCGAATTATCGCAAAGCATTTATTGGCTTTCAGATAAGTTTAAAGTGACGTATTTCAGAAGGGGTGGGATTTAAATTCTGTTATTTTTCTTTTACATGACCTATAGCAGCGCCATCTTGAGGCAAACAAATTGCCAACGTTCCATTTAAGGGAAAATATTTTTCTTTATTACACATTTTTCTCTTTCCTAAAGTTTTAAAATTGATATTAATTAATGGATAATTAATTAATATTAATTAATGTAATATTAATTAAAATTAATATTAATGTCTAAGTAAACATTATACGTATATTAGAAATACATTTTATGTATTTGCGGTTGCTATGTATGTTTGGTAATGTTAGTGTTTTGAAAGTAGAAAATTACACAATGGTTGAAATTAAGATTGAAATTACATGATTTTTATAAAATTATGATTCACCGTTATGAAACTGTTTTTAATTCCCCCCCCCCCTTTTTTTTTTGGATGTATTTAGTATTCATAAAAAGTTGATAACCGGTTCTTTTCAAATTTTTATAATGGGTGCTTTTGATTAGGATTTATGAGAAGGGTGTTATTAAATTATTTCCTTCTGCATGTGTTTAGTGTTTAAAAAGAATTGTAACCGATGATTTAAAAAAAGATTTTAGAACTAATGTTTTAAAAAAGTTTCTAACTTGGTGATTTTAAAAAGTTTTTATAACTGATGATTTTAGAATGTTTCTAATTGCTGCTTTAAAAAAAAATATAAAAGTTCTTCAATTTTCATGGGTTGAAGCATTCATACGTGTTTTTTGAAGTGTATAAATTTTAAAGAAAATAAGAGAAACAGAATTAAATTTATTGAGCTTGTTGTATATTCATTTGTGTTGTTGTGGAATTTTTTGTTAGTAATTTAAGAAGCAAAACTAGAGAGGGGGAATACGAAAGTGAAATATTTTAGAGGTAATAATAGGAGGATTACTGTCATTTAAAATTTCATGTGTTTGATATTCATGCACAGTGAGGTAGGGATACCAGAGACGTTTTCTTTGGTTTGGTTTTCATGTACGTGAAGTCTACATATATAATAGTGATTGCTGTGATACGAAATTTCGTGTAAATATATCATGCGATCATACATTCTATGTTTTACATTTTTTATTTGTAATTTAGAATTTTGTAATTTTTAGTTTTGTATAAATTAATAATTTTGTTTTAATTTATGTATTTATAATTGTGTAATTTTTAATTGAAGTTTTCATTAAAAGTGTATTTTATGATTATCTTGATTGTTGCCTCCGCATTATTGCAGATTAAATTTTTTGTTTTGGTGTATTTTGTAACTTGTATTTAGTAATTTCGTTGAAAAGTACGTTCTCTTACATTGGCGATGAAGGGTTACAAGTCGAGACGCGATACGAAATGCTCCCATCTTCACGAGATTTAGAAAATTCACCAAAGAGCACACTGAATTAGATTTTCTTCGTGAAATTAATAATTAGTTGTGAACTAAAAGTTAATCGCGAGCTTTAAAGAAAATTTTACACAAAATGAAGAAGCTCTGTAGAATTAGATAGTGGATTTGATTTTTAATTAAAAAAAAAAAAAATCACTAAAATGAGATTTGAAAGAATTTAAAGTAGTTATTTTTAAAAATAAAATAAGAAAATTCTTTTTTATCTAAAATACTATGTTAGCAAGAAATATCTTTCCTATTTCAGAGGACTCTATAATACGTTTTGTTGGTCCAAAAAAGATAAAATATTAATTTCATATAATTCAAATGATATGCTTGACATTTATATATACAGGGTGATTCAAAAAAAAGTTGACAAAATGACATGGTAAATCAGTCATATAACAAGGATCAAAAATCGCATAGGAAAAGTGGGTCGCAACAGCGATCCAGAGCCGCTACAGGGTGTCTAAAATAATACATAACACAAAGAGAAGAAACAAAGCCATTTGAGATCATTTTTTGATGTTAAAACCCGAATAAACTACTACGTCAGAAACGCCAAAGAAAGATATTGGAAATGCATACAGCTGTTTCGGTAGCCTATAGCGTACCGTCTTCAGTGCAGTAGTTTATTCGGGTTTTAATATTCCAACGCCAAGTCTCCTGTTAACATTTTTTTGATAATTACTAACTCACATGCGACTAATGCAAGCCAAATGTTGAGCCTACAGGAGATGCTCAAAGTTTTTGCCAGATGCATCGAGACACGCCTGGCATCTACGTTGCAGAGAACGCCGTACCTTCTTAAAGATACCGGTGTATCCCGAACACATCCTGCTGCCACATCGATTCTTCTTACCAAGTCTTACGGCGTTGCAACAGGTGTTTCATACACAAGTCCTTTTAAAAATCTCCATAAGAAAAAATCCAAGAGAAACAGGTCTGGTGATAGTGGTGGCCATGCGATTGGTCCACCACGACCAATCCAGCCGCCAGGAAAAGTAGCCTGCAGATGTGCTCTGACGTCTGTGCTGAAATTACAGGAGCTCTGTCGTGTTGAAATCGAATGTGTTGACGAATAGGCATCGGAACATCATTCAGAATTTCTGGAAGAACCTCCTGCAAGAATGTTAGATAAACGGCACCGTTAAGTCTTTCTGGGAAAATGTACGGACCAAGTAAACAGACTCCTACAATGTCAGCCCGCACGTGAATGGAAATTTTTCGTTGTGCGCCGTGCGGACGTGTAGCATGCGGGTTTTCATCCGCCCACGTATGCTGGTTGTAAAAGTTCATTACACCCTCTAATACAAACGCAGCCTTGTCCGTGAAGAGAACACTTGCTGCAAAGCTTCTGTCCGCAGCACTTTCTTGCAAAAATCACCACGTAAAATCCATACGATTGTTGTAGTCTCCTGGTTCCAGTGCCTGGACGTGTTTTAAATGATAAGGATGTAGTCCTTCGTCGTGTACAATGCGCCAGACGGTAGCTTGGGGGATACGGGTCTTTCGGGATACAACTCGTGTACTCGTTGAAGGATTACGCTGGAGTTTTTGGATAACTCTATCTTAAGCATCCACTGTTCGTTGGCGTCCTTACTGTACTTATTCGTTGGCAATCAGCATTCGGCTTGTGCACGTCGAACGAGCTGGTTTCACACAATCGTCGATGCAGAGTGGCAAAGAGTGAGCTGCTAGGCACCTTTCTACCAGGATATTTCTCACGATACATTCGCAAGGCTTCTCGTCCATTGCAGTTGACATGGCGTAAATTAAATGCATGTCAGCCATTACGCGGTGCGTGTAACTAGCCATGTTACGTCCAACGGATCCACGGCTCGAATGAAGACAATCTCCGTTTGCTCAGCTCGTGTTTGTATCACAACGCCCTTTCGTGGCTCTAGCGTCCTCTACAGGCGTTTGCGACCCCCTGTTCCTATGCAATTTTAGATCCTTGTTGTATGACTGATCTGCCATATCATTTTGTCCACGTTTTTTTGTATCACCCTGCATATATATATAAACTAGCACAAAGCCCTCCGTTTTGTTGCACTACACAATACACATAAAAAAATTTATTATGCTATATAAATGTTATATAATATTAAAAAATAATATTAAAAGTGCTCAATATGTCCCCCTGTGCTCTAATTGCCAAACCATATTTTTCACACCTGACCGGAGTGAGTCTTCCAAAGTATCACGAACATGGTGCCGAAATCTGTACTTAAGATCTGCGACAGATGCTGGCCTTTTACGGTAGATATTGTCCTTCAGGAAACCCCATAACCAAAAGTCGCAGGAGGTGATATTCGGAAAATGGGGATTGGCAAATGACGGCTGATCACCCATGCATCTATGAAATGGTGCTTTAGCAATTGCTTCACACGACGATCAATATGAGAATGTATGCCATCCTGCATGAAATGATGGCTTGAAGGCATCCACGTTGTGATATTAGAAAATCACTCACCATTTCACGCTACAATTCTCCTGTGGCGGAACAGGTTTGGATTAAATTTGTAGTTATTTCTAGAATTTTTTTCCGATGATAAGGGTAGCCGTAAAATCACACTATGCTGCCACTTTCTCAGGCTACAAGGATTGTTACTGGATAGCATGAGGGTTTCCTGCAGCCCAAAGTCTTCTATAGTACTGATGTTAACTTGCCTATTGAGGCAAAAGTGGACTTCGCTAGTCCACAGAATATTCCATGGTTAAGTAATGTCAACCACCATTCGAGTAAAGTACTGAAGTGCAAAAGGTTTACGAACCTCTGAGTCCCTGTCCTGCTACAGGTGCATAGATCTGATTTTGTAGAAAAAAAATTATGAAATTCCCCATACGGTTTGTCATACAGTAGAATACGGCATACCTAACGCACAAGAAACAACTGGCACACTTATACTACTATGCGGCGACTGACGGCTGTCTTCAACGACGCTGGAAGACTGAATTTGCTTTCGTCCTCTACATGGAAAAATGTCAGGTTGCCCAGTAGTTTCAAATTTCAGTATTATCTTGCGTAGGGCCCGTGGAGACAATGGACCTCTTCGTATCTGTTTCATACGATGGAATTCTTTTACAGCAGTAATGGAGTTCTGGAGTTTCTGGTAGAATAATTTTATCAGTAGCACTTTTTCTTGCAACGCAAGGCATGATGTGTTGAGAAGTAACTAATGCTCGTGCGGAGTACGCCTTTTTTTATCCAAAGAATAATGTTAATAGGCATGCTCTGTAACGCGAATGATGTTTTACTTTTTCAGTATATGCAAATAAATATCATTTGCGTTATAATGTCATCTATTGGTAAATGTTGGTACTTTTTTTTTTTTTTTTTTTTTTTTTTTTTTTTTTTTTTTAATTTAATAAATGTTAAGAGCCTCATTTGTTTTATTTGTTGTTCAAATTTTACCTCATTTTTACGAAAAGCCCGCATTCTAGAGCCCTCTGAAATAGGAAACTTATTTCTTGCTAACCCTGTATACTTTTGTATGTTCATCCAGTTATATTTAAGAAAAAATATTTTCTCTAAGTAATCTAAACCTTTCTTAAATGTATGTTTATCAAATTTATTAGAATGAAAAGAAAGAATTAATCGGCCGTCCATGTTTAGTTCTAGTAGATTTTTTAAAATTAATTATTTATTTATTTAGAGTGATTTAAATCAATATAGATATTTTTATAAAATTCTGTTTTGGTTAAAGTAGCGTAACATAAGTTTCATTGTAAAAATTTCAGTTAAGTCCGAAGGGATATAAGGTGTTTGTAAATTTAATAAACTGAGCTTCTATGAACAGTCTTTAATTTAATTTTTTCTTGAAATGAAGTATTTTTACTACAATGTTATTTAAATCATGTTAGTGCAAATGTGTGCATTCAAAATTAGATTCAACTATATTCAACTGTAAGGGGTTAGTGATTTGCCCAATGGATTTCATAAGGCACAAATTGCATTGAACGAATTAAATGATATAAAATTCTTTACAGAAGTGTACATTATTATTATTATTATTATTATTATTATCATCACAGTTTTATAATTATTTGAGCGCTATTCACAAGAGACCATATTATAACAGCGTAAGGAATCACATCTTTTAAAAAGCAGGTGATTTAAAAGGAGGATTAAATTGGCAGCAGAATGAAAATTCAGTGAAATACCTATTAATTTATTTGCGCCGACGACTTTTAGCAAGGCGCAAATAAATTTTACTTCGAACCGCCATAAAAAATAAAAAATTCATGAACTCATTAACATGCCATAAAGAATTGACAATACATACCAGTATTACCAAAAAGAAAAAAAAAAAAAAAAACAAGTCCTTCCGGCTTTTTCGGAAGGGTAGGTTGATTTCTTTTTCCTTATCAAGTAGCCGTCATTTTGTTTCAAAATGGCGGCTGCAAATTAATAATGCACTTGGTAGAAATATTGATGTAGGCTATGCACATATGGAGTTTTAAGCAAATCGGTTCATAAATACATTTTTATGTGAATTTAAAATTTTCAAGTGGCCGGCGCTTGGAAACAAAATGTTTGGTTAAGTTGACAAATATATGAAATGTATTTGTGAGATAAGTCTACTGTACATATATAATTCGAATTAATTCAAAATCTCAAAAGTCACCGTGTTGAAAAATTAAGTGGCTGCCACTTCGACCAAAATGGCAGAGAAAGTTTCTCATCTAAGATATCGTTGAAAATTTGAAAATAATTTTTTTTTGTAGAAATTCTTTCAAAGAGGCTTAGTAAGCTGCTAAAATGTTAGTTTTCTGCATTTCTAGTTTGTTTTAGCATTAAAATAGCCTAATTTTTCCTTAAAAACGCATTAAAAAGATCCAGTAACGCAGATAATAGATTTGGCGCCAAATTTGGCGACTTTTCCCCTATGGGGACTTTTTTGGCGACATTTGGCGAGAAAATACTTTTTATGGATTTGCCAAAGTTGGACGCAATAACGTGACTGGTTCACGAGTTACGTGAATTTTCTAAATTTTTGTTGTTTGAATGATAAATCCATATTTCAACTTTGATTTGAATTGATTAAGTATTTCTAAAGTTAGAGTGATAACAAATTTTCAAGTGGCTGCCACTTGGAAACAATACAGTGGAACAAGTTGCCAAGCAAACACATCCAAGATATTTGAAGCATAGGTTCACTGTCCAACGGTGGTTTAAATCAGTGCCGTGTTACAAAAGTTATTCTTATGGCAAATTTTCAAGTGGCAGTCTAAGTGGCTGCGACTTGGAAACAAAATAGCAAAACAACTTGCCCATCGAGATCATCCAGTATATTTGTACGATAAGTTCATTGTCCCGTTCTAGTTTAAATTAAATCAGTATTTCAAAAATTATCGTCATAAGAAATTTTTAGGTGGCACCATTTGTAAAAAAAAGTGGAGTGAGATGCCCAGCGAACTTATCTGAGATATCTGAATGATAAATCCACTACCCAAATTTGATGCGAATTGATTCTGTATTACAAAAGTTACCGTAATAACAAATTTTCAAGTGGCCGCCACTTAGAAATAAAATTGCGGATCAAGTCACCAAGTGAAATTATCCTAGATATTTGAACCATAAGTTTACTCTCCACCTTCTATTTGAATCAGTATAGTATTTTAAAAGTTATCGTGATGGCATATTTTCAAGTGGCAGTATGATTTCAAGTGTCTGAAACTTAGAAACAAGATGTCGGGACAAGTTGCCGAGTGAAAACATTCAAGATAATTATATGATAATATCACTGTCCAAATTTGGTTTGATTTGGAGTATTCTTTCAGAAGTTATCTTGATTTTAAATTTTCAAGTGGGAGCCTGATTTCAAGTGGCCCTGCTTAACTTAAGATTTCTGCCACTTTATTAAAAATAGCGGATATAGTTTATCAATAAACTTCATTAAGATCCTTATGTGGTCTGTATTTACATCAAAATTCAAACAATTTCGGAATACGCTTTTTACAATTTAAATTTGAAATTTTCAAGTGGTGTGCACTTGAAAACAAAATGGCGGAGTAACTTGGTTAATGTTACTAATAGTTGTAGTTGAAAACTACAACTCATCTAAGATATTTATAAGATCAGTTAAGACACTGTTCAAATTTGGTTCCATTTGGAGTATTATTTCGGAAGTTATCATGGTTTTAAATTTTCAAGTGGTGGCCTGATTTCAAGTGGTCCCGCTTAACTTAAGATATGCGACACTTTATTAAAAATGGCGGATAAAGTTGATTAATAAAGTTATTTGAGATACTTGTGTAATCTATGTGCACATAAAAAAAAAAAAAAAAAAAAAAAAAAAAAAAAAAATCGGAATACGCTTTTTACAATTTGAATTTGAAATTTTCAAGTGGTCTCCACTTTAAAACAAAATGGCGGAGCAACTTGATTAATAAACTCATCTAAGATATTTATAAGATAAGTTAAGACACTGTCTAAATTTGGTTTGATTTGGAGTATTATTTCAGAAGTTATAGTGATTTTAAATTTCCAAGTGGTAGCCTGATTTCAAATGGTCCCGCTTAACTTAAAATATCTGCCACTTTATTAAAAATGGCGGATAAACTTCATTAATAAACTTCACTGAGACCCTTATGTGTCCTGTATTTACATCAAAATTCAAGGAAATCTTGCATTAAATATGCTTTTTACAATGTCGGTTTGAAATTTTCAAGTGGCTGCCACTTGAAAACAAAAAGTCGGAGCAACTTGGTTAACGAACTCATCCAAGATATTTATAAGATCAGTTCACTGTCCAAATTCGGCTCCATTTCGAGTATTATTTCGGGAGTTATCGTGATGACAAAATTTTCATTATAGATAGATAGATAGATAAACGAAGTGATTGCAATAGGTCGATTTCTAAGGAAATCAACCTAATATTGAATGAATTTTTAATAATGTAATAATTTTATTTGAAAGTAAAAACTAAGACATATATTTACAAATGCATAGAAAAATTCTTGGCTGCTCTGCAATAAACAATTGTAGTTTTTTTAGGTTGATTTCTTTAGAAATCGACCTATTGCAATTACTTCGTTTATCTATCTATCTATCTATCTATCTATCTATCTACCTATAATGAAAATTTTGTTATCACGATAACTCCCGAAATAATACTCCAAATCGAACCAAATTTAGACAGTGTCTTAACTTATCGTATAAATATCTTAGATGAGTTTATTAACCAAGTTGCTCCACAATTTTGTTTTCAAGTGGAGACCACTTGAAAATTTCAAATTCAAATTGTAAAAAGCATATTCCGAATTTGTTTGAAATTTGATGTAAATATAGACCACATAAGGGTCTCGATGAAGATTATCATTGAAATTTATCCGTCATCTATACATATAAAAGAGTACTTCCACTCACTCACTCACTGACTCATCAACGCACAGCAAAATCTACTGGAGCCATTGACTCGAAACTGGGTCAGATTATAGAACATATAGTGTAAGCACCCACTAAGAAGCGATTTTACGAAATTCACCCCCCAAGGGGGAGTAGGGGGCAAAATGTGATTTCACAAAAACTCCATATCTCAAAGAAAAAAACAGATATCGGTAAAATTTTTGCTTTAAAATATAGCTAACACAAATATCTAAAAACCAATTTCTGGAATTTTATAAATTCGGTCCCCAAGGGGGGAAAGGGGGCAAAACTTGATTTCACATTCTCAAAATGTGGTTTCACTTACTCCTATATATCTCAAACGAAAAAAACAGATACACGTGAAACTTTTGCTCTAATATATAGCTAATACAAATACCTAAAAACCAATTTCTGGAATTTTAGAAATTCAGCCCCCAAGAGGGGGAGAGAGAGGGGGCAAAACGTGATTTGAAATAATCCTTTATATCGCAAACAGAAAAAAAGATATATGTGAGGTCTTTGCTCTAAAATATAGCTCTCACAAATACATAAAAATTAATTTCTTTAATTTTAGAAATTCATCCCAGGTGGGGCGGGAAAGGGGGCTATAGGGGGAAAAATAGAAATAGAGTTAGATTTTTCAAAATTGGCACAGATAGGTTTTACAGGCCTGGAAGTCGAATGAGGATATTTTCGAAAGTGTAAAGTTATAAAGAGGGTCAGAAAGGGGGAGGGGTGAAGGGCAAAAAAATTGGCCGTTAATAGAGTTAGGCCGTTCAAAATTGGTACATAGAGGTTTTTGATATTTACAAATCGATTGCGGATATTTTCGAATTTGTAAAGTTATTAGAAGGGGGTGGGAGGGGAAGGGTGGAGGGACAAAAAATAAAAATAGAGTTAGGTTGCTCAAAATTGGTACATGAAGGTTTTTGATACCTACAAATCGATTGCGAATATTTTCGAATTTGTAAAGTTATTAGGATAGACGGCAAGGGTTGTAAGGAGCAAAAATATATAAATAACGGTTAAAGCGCTGAAAATTAGTGTTGTTAGGTTTTGATTCCGGATAAATATATTGCGGATATTTTCGAAAGTACAGAATTATTATGATGGGCAGGAAGGGTGAAGGACGCAGGGGTAAAAAGAAAGAAATTCAGATAGAATGTTAGAAATTAGTATTATTAGGTTTAAAAGACTGAGAGAACGATTGCGAGTATTTTTAAAGTCTAAAATAATTTGGAGGGGCGGGAACGGTAGGTGAAGGACTATGCGCGGCGCGCAGGAAGTTGGGGCCAGGACTGATTATTCAACAATGGGAGAAGATTTTTTTAATTATATATATCTATATCTATATATATTTATGTTTTTCCCTTACGACAATATAGTCATGCATTAAGAGTGTCGAACATAAATGCACGCGCGCAGCACACAAAGGCCTGCGTTGCCGAAGGCAGTGGGGACCATGTGTGACATTTTTTCCAATCAGATTTTTTTTTTTTCCTTTATTTTCACATGATAAAAATTAATGCAATTTTGAGAATTCATTAACTACAGTGATTCATTTTAAAATAGTGACCAGCGAAGCGGGCGTAGCCTGCTAGTTTTTAATAAAGTGGTAGATATCTTAAGTTAAGCGGGGCCACTTGAAATCACGCTACCACTTGAAAATTTAAAATCACAATAACTTCTGAAATAATACTCCAAATCGAACCAAATTTGGACAGTGTCTTAACTTATCTTATAAATAACTTAGATGAATTTGGTAACCAAGTTGCTCCGCCATTTTATCTTCAAGTGGAGACCACTTGAAAATTTCAAATTCAAATTGTAAAAAGCGTATTCCGATTTTTATTTATTTTTTTTTTTTTTTAAATTTCGATGTATACATAGATTATACAAATGTCTCAAATAACTTTATTAATGAACTTAATCCAACATTTTTAATAAAGTGGCGGATATCTTAAGTTAAGCGGGGCCACTTGAAATCAGGCTCCCACATGAAAATTTAAAATCACGATAACTTCTGAAATAATACTCCAAATCGAACCAAATTTGGACAATGATATTATATAATTATCTTGAATGTTGGGCAACTTATCCCGACATCTTGTTTCTAAGTTCCAGCCACTTGAAATCACACTGCCACTTGAAAATATGCCATCAAGATAACTTTTAAAATATTAAACTGATTCAAATAAAAGTAGGATAGTGAACTTATGGTTCAAATATCTAGAATAAGTTCACTTGGTGACTTGATCCGCAATTTTATTTCCAAGTGGCGGCCACTTGAAAATTTGCCATTATGGTAACTTTAGTAATACAGAATCAATTCGCATCAAATTTGGGTTGTGGATTTATCATTCAAATATCTCAGATAAGTTCACTGGGCATCTCACTTCGCTTTTTTTTTTCCAAGTGGTGCCACCTTAAAATTTCTTATGACGATAATTTTTGAAATACTGATTTAATTTAAACTAGAACTGGACAACGAACTTATCACACAAATATACTGGATGATTTCGATGGGCAAGTTGTTTTGCCGATTTGTTTCCAAGTCGCAGCCACTTAGACTGCCACTTGAAAATTAGCCATAATAATAACTTTTGAAACACGGCACTGATTTAAACCACAGTTGGACAGTGAACCTATGCTTCAAATATTTTGGATGTGTTTGCTGAGTATCTTGTTCCACTGCATTGCTTCCAAGTGGCGGCCACTTGAAAATTCGTTATTACGGTAACTTGTGAAATACTTAATCAATTCAAATCAAAGTTGAAAAATGGATTTATCATTTAAACAACAAAAATCTGGAAAATTCACGTAACTCGTGAACCAATCACGTTATTGCCTTCATCTTTGGTACATCGATAATAAGTATTTTCTCGCGAAAAGTCGCCAAATTTGGCGCCAAATCCATTACCTGTGTTACTGGATCTTTTTAATGCGTTTTTAAGGAAAAATTAGGCTATTTTAATGCTAAAACAAACTAGAAATGCAGAAAACTAACATTTTATCAACTTAATAAGCCTCTTTCAAAGAATTTTTCCAAAAAAATATTATTTTCAAATTTGCAACGATATCTTAGATGAGCAACTTTCTTTGCTATTTTGATCGAAGTGGCAGCCACTTAATTTTTCAACACGATGAGATTTGAGATTTTGAATTAATTCGAACATATATGTGTATAGTAGACTTATCACCCAAATACATTTCATATATTAGTCAACTTAACTCACCATTTTGTTTCCAAGCGCCGGCCACTTGAACATTTTAAATTCACATAAAAAGGTATTTATCAACCGATTTGTTTAAAACTCCATATGCGCATAGCCTACATCAATATTTCTACCAAGTGCATTAATAATTTGTAGCCTCCGTTTTAAAACAAAATGACGACTACTAAATGAGGAAAAAGAAATCAACCTACCCTTCCGAATAAGCCGGAAGGACTTTTTTTTTTTTTTTTTTTTTTAATTATCCGATAAGAAACATATAATAAGTCAAATACATATATATATAAAGTGAATTTTTGCTAAAATCCTTCACCATAAAAGAAAGATGCTTTATGGCTCTAACAGTTATAAGAACTCCCGCTGTTATAACAGCTTTTTTTTTTTTTTTTTTTTTTTTTTTAATGGAGCGGGGGGGGGGGAGGTTTGAGGGTCTTCATAGTTTTTTCATGAATTTTCATTTTTTGCCATCTTTTAGTTAAATTATGCATTTTTGAATGTGTTATATTCAGTTATAGTTGGATTTTAAATTCTTAGTAATTTTAATAATGACTTCTTTTCCAATTTTTTCCCATTGTAGTGATGAAATTAAATACATATATATATATATATACACAGTGGGTGATCAAATTATTATTTTTTTATTTTTTATTTTGACATTTTTTCTATTTTCTAAAAAAATACTAGAAGAAATGGCCTGGAACTTCACACGTGCAAAGAATATGTAAACACTCGTTGTTTCCACTATCGATTTAGTCCAGAGTGCAATATGGAGACCAACCACAAATTGAAGAAGAGCAAAAATACTTTCGATCACCCTGTCTCATAAAAAGCTACAGATGACTTGTAACTTTAATACATTATTGCACATACTATGTACAATGTTTGTATGTTTTGGTGTAGGAATTGTACAACTATTTCGGCGGATATAATTTTTTTTTTTCAAAAATTACTAATTTTTTTGGCAAGATTTTGCTTATAACAAGAACGGATTTCCATAAAATTTACAAAATTTGCAGAAAAATCAACAAAACATTATTCTGAATCATAAATTTCACACGTATAATATTCGTTGAGATATCAGAATTTTTAGTAAATATTTTACTACGCATGCGCGAACAAATTGTCGCAAGGTTCTTTTTTGTTGAAAAACCCCGTAATAGGCTTGTAACTTTAACATAGTTTCATTTGTTTACTTGGATTTGTGAGTTCATAAAGGGCTTTTCTCAAAAATGAACATTTGCAACGTAATTTGAAATAATTGGATCTTCAAATTAAATACTCGGCATTTGTAAAACTCCTTATGAAATTTCAACTCTGGAAAAACCTAAAATCTAGCGCGTTCTTTTGCCGACAATTTGCTTAATTTTTGCTCTATTCAAATGATATTTAGATAAAAGTTGCTCAATATATCTAGCTTTCAACCTATACAAGAAAAATTTTCTATCTTTCGCGCATGCGCGGAAAATAATATTTACTGAAAATGCTCATATCTCATCTATTACACATGTGATTTTTATGTTTCAGAATAATGTTTCTCTTATGTTTTGTCAATTTTTCTGCATGTTTTGAAAAAATTCATGGCAAATCGTTCTAGTTATAAGCAAAAAAGAGTAAAAAAAATTAAGTAATTTTTGAAAAAGAATTATATCTGCCTAAACAATTCCCGCACTAAAGCATGCAAATGTTATACATAGTATGTGCAACAATGTATTAAAGTTACAAGTCAAATGTTGTTGTTTTTTGTGATACAGGGTGATCCAAAGTATTCTTGCTCTTCTCCAGTTTGGTGTTGGTTCCCTAATTGCACTTTGGACTAAATCGGTATTGGAAAATATGAGTTTTTAAATGTTCTTTGCATGCATGACATTTCAGGCCATTTCGTTTATAATTTTTTTAAATAATCGAAAAAAAAATTCTAATAATAATCACCCACTGCTTATAAATAAATAAATAAATATATATATATATATACACACACACACACACACACACATATTTTATAATTCCAAATAAAAAGGGCTTGTTTATTATAATAAGGGCTTATAAGAGGTGCCTTTTGTTGATTATATTCATATGCTAGTTTTTATTTTTTCACAGAATTTTAATTAGATATGAAAAATGTTTAGTTATCTTAATTCGATTTTTATGTTCATACCATTAAAAATTTTTTTAAATTAAAAAATTTTTCATTAAAAGAAAATATAAAAAGGTTTTTGAATGTTATGTGATGAATTCAGAAATATTTATTATTGCTAAATTTGTTATATCTGCAGAACTTATTAAAACGGTGCGACATAAAAAATCTATTTATTTATTTATAATTTATTTTTTTATTTATAATATATTTTTGTGCAAAGAGTAATTCTGAAAAATAAATTTTAATGGTTTAGTTAAAAGAAATATTAAAATGTTTCAAATACTTCTTACCTCAAGACTTGATTTGCCAGTTGTTGCTAATCGAATGGTAAATGGTATGCCGATTCCCAGTAATAAGTATGAGTTATGTATTAAGGAATACTTTTATTATAGTCTGGATTCAAATAATATTATCAGTTCAGATTATAGAATTTCTAATATCTTAAAAAAGTACACATTATAATAAGAAACAAATAGCATTCTCTTTTTAATTATTTTTCTTTTGATTTTTTATTTATTTATTTTTTTTTTTGGGGGGGGGGGGGCGGGAGGGGGATTTATGACGGGACATTGCGAGAGCACCCCTTTTTACATTAAATTTGTCCTGGGGAATCTATGAAAGCTGCATTCACGAATTTTGGTATGTGGGTTGTATTGAACACCAACGGTGACGGAATTTTGCGAAATCCCCGCTTTTTTCCTATATGGGGGTGGAGGGTAAATAACAGTGTTCTAAGCGTGATTCTAAACTGTCGCAGGACACATTTTTGGTATCTGTGTGTGTTATGTGTACCCAAAACGCACTATAATTGGGTTTTGGGAAGTGTCCCAAAACCCATAAGGGGTAAAGAACACGGGGTTATGCAATTGTACTATTTTCTAACTTATCTCAGAAAGGTGATTTTTCGGTGTATTCATTGGTGCCTAAAACAATCTATAAAAGTGGATTTTTAAAAATTTCTCCCTTCTCCTTTTTTTAGGGGGAAAGGGGGGAACAAAACACGCTTCCAAGCGTAACTCCGTTTAAAATTATCTCATGAAAGCAATTTTTTGTTCGGTGTGTGTGCTATGTGTGCATTAGAAAGGGATTTTTAAAAATATCTTCTCTTTCCCTTTCGGGGTCGGGGGTGGCGGCAAAAAACACGTTTCAAATAGTAATTCTACTCTAAACTATTGCAAGAATGTGATTTTTTGATGGGTAGGTTAGGTATATGTACCCAACACACACTATAAAGGAATTTTGTGAATCCCCCCATTTGGCGGAGGGGAGGGTAAGAAGACTGAGATTTTTGAGCGATTTACATTTTTTTTTTCTGAGAATTTTATATTAATAAATTATATGTTGTTTTAAGAATTAATTTAAATATAGTGACCAACGAAGCTGGCAACGCCTGCTAGTATACTCCATATGTATTCTCCCATACTTAACTCCTCCATACTTAATTCTTCGTGACATAAACAAGTATAAAGCTAGTTAGCTTCAGAGAAACGCTGACATTAAATTTAATTAAATATTATTTTCCTGTAAAATCTAATTTTCAGCTGGAAGTGCCCCAGCTCGAATATTATAAAATGTCAACCCAGCACTGGCCTTGAATTTAATGAAATATTACTTTCTTTAAAATCTCCAAATTTCAGCCGAATTTAGCGATATTTGGACTGCTAATTCATAATCAATATTTTTAGTCAATTTTCAATTTTTGACAAAATCTGTTAAAAATTCGCGTTTTTTAATTTTTTTTGGCTTTAATAATAATAATAATAATAATAGTAATAATACACATGATTTATTATCTAACATAAGTTGGAAGATTGACAGCTCGCAAATTTTAAAGTATCAATGTAAGTGGCCTGAAAAAAGAAAAAAAAAAAAAAAAATCACGCTTTAATTAATTTTAAGAAAATTTCTATATAATCTCGAATTTAGAGGTTTTTCAACCTTAGAATCACAAATGATTAATATATCCAATTTTTAATTTTTGTCACTATAGGTTTAAAAGAACAATTAAAAAAAAAAAAAAAAAAAAAAGAAAGTTTTTATATTTTAGTCCATATAATGATATAACCTCGTCATTTACAATTAACCTGATTTTAAAATTGAAAGAATGCCAACTCGCTAATTTTCTTTGGAAGAGGGAAGATTGCCAGCTTGCAAATTTTATAAATTAAATGTAAAGTCACCTGATGAAACGCATTTGAATTAATTAAAAAATCTATCAAACAAATATTCATTAAACATAACCAAAGAAACATCCCGATTAAATGAGCGTTCCAATACTACTACTACTACTACTACTACTAATATAAACTTATATACTAATAATAAGAACCACAATATATAATATTAATTATTAATTATATTATATTATAATACTAATAATAAGAACCACATTCAAATCGGTCTATTCCTTTGGGAGATAAACGGCCACAGACACAGACAAAGGCTTAAAACTTACAACCCCCCCCCCTTATTATTATTATTTTTTTTTTTGATCGAAGATTAAGAAAGAGATCTTATAAAAGGGGTGTGTCGTGGTAAAGTGTATCTGCTTTACTTCAGCTGGATCTGTTTTTTGATTTTTATGTCATAATTAAATGAATTTTTTTTAAAAAATATATTATTAATTTTTAGCTTTGAAAGACACTGAAGGAATAACACAGTAGGTAAATATTATTTTATATAAATAAAAGGATACTCAAAAGTGGTCCACCATAACAAGCAGATATACCCATTCTTGGATAGCCTTGTCTTGCGACAGATAAGTTTGAAATGAAATCTAAATAATAAAAAATGAAATAAAGTAAGATATTTATAATTAAAATATAGTGTTAATTGTAAATGAATATGTAATTTACCTCCAATACTATTTCCCCAAGCAAGAACTGTCAATCCCAGAATTGCGTCACTGAGTTTAAAAATTATTCCCATCGTCTGAAAAAATAAAATAAAATAAATAAATAAATAAAATATACAAGTTTTAAATATTCAATTAGAACTTTTCCGTTAATCAGTCATTCTGAAAAAAAAAAAAAAATAATAATAATTACCTAAAAAGTTCTTTCTTTTTTTGACAACCCATTAATAGTGCGCTCAGAGAGAGGAAACGAAATAACGTACATGCCTGCCAAGACATCGGGAGTTAGTCTAACACTTCCTGTAATAATGCCTCCGAAATGGGATTTTCGTCACAGAAGATCAGCTGATTGCATCCATTCAACACTTTCCATAATATCTATAGGAGGATGTGGATTAGATATAATCGGCCAATCTTCCGTGACGAAAAGCTCAATTCGGAGGCAATCTTAGAGGTGGTGTTGATTAGTCTGGCTATTGACCTTCAATGATACAAGCACATGGCTCACACCTCGCCCAGTGCTAAAGAGAAATGGAGTTATGGAAGCACCTTGTTCTCATGTATTTGTTGTATGACTTTAAAGTGGGCTTGTCAGCTGCGGCATTAAGTCGCCACATATGCCAGGCATTTGGAGAAAATTCCATAAATGAACACACCACCAAGCAATGGTTCCAGAAATCCCATTCGGGAGATGTGAGCTTTTCTTATGAACCTCGCAGTGTACGACTATAGCATGAATTGGATGATGAGGCCCTGATAGCAGCCATTGAAAAAGGCAGTAATGCAACGTGTTTTAACTTGCAAACAGGCTTCATTTTTCCGCTAAAACAGTCAGAGTGCACCTGCTTGGGATAAGGAAGTCATGTAAGTCAAGCAAGTGTGTACTCTACACATTGTCAGCAACCAACAAGGAGCAACGAGTGACAAACTGTTTGTACTTTCCCACTTGGCACCTGAACACACCCATCGCTTGCTCACTGGTGACGAAAAGTGAGTTCTCTATGACACTGGGATAAGAAGTCATATGAGTCAAGCAGATGGGTACTTCACACATTGTCAGCAACCAAAAAGGAACAACAAGTGACAACCCATTTGTACTTGCCCACTTGACACCTGAACACACCCATATTTGATCGCTTGCTCACTAATAACGGAAAATGAGTTTTCTATGACACGTCCAATCTTACCAGATATTGGTTGTCGCCACGTAACCTGTTCTGCGCCCTCAAGTAGAGCCCCTTAAATAAAACATATAGGCCGGCGCATCGCCGCCATTTTGTTGCCTCGGATGAGGACAGCATTCCCCCTTGGCGTCTTTATCGCTTAACTAGCGATTTTAAGAAATCTTGATCTGAAACTACGATCGGTCAAGACCAATAAGCAACAAGTAACATCCCTAAAAACACATTTATACACAGTACATTCTTGATATGTTTTTTCATCCTCAGGATATTGTGCGGATGTACTGGCGGTATGATGTTTTGTTAGGAGTTAGGACTGTTTCTGTCTGTTTCAAATACAAATCATAACATAAAAAAAAAAAAAAAAAAACTGTTTACAAGTGAAAAATCTTTATTTATTTACTTACTTTTTCTGCTATTTCTAGCATATACTATTCATTAAAAAAAACGAACCTTAAAATAAATGTAATTACGACACGGAAACAAAACAACCTTGGCGACCCCAGAAAATGTCGCCAAAACTCAAGCGCACAGAATGGCCAACACGCTGAGCCAACAGATTACCAGTTGCTTTTTTTTTTCTCGATAACACTTCAGAAGGATATTCTTCGCCAATAAGAGATACCTGCGGAACGCACTCGCAAATATCTTATCCTTGAAAACTCCCGCATTTAATCACCAGGGACAACTGCAGGAAAGCTGTCAAAAAGTGTTGGATGCTGATAGTAAGGATTCGTCGTCGTGACCGATGATTATCATATGCCGACTAGATCCAAAATAAAATCTTTTTGTAAAAAAATAGAACCGACTCCAAAAAGTAACTACTATTCAAGCAAATAATAATAAAAAAAATGGCATGAAATGAAACTGTAAATTGCGCCTAAAAGTATAAAATAATTTCCTTCGTTAAACAACCTATAATACTACAATTAATCATAACTTTTGAAGTCGGCGCAAAATTAAATAAAATCTAGTTAGTTTTTAAAGATTTGTTTTCAGATCGATAGCTACAAATGCTGTTGTCTCGAATGATCCATTTTCACGTTTCCTTTATTATTTTATCACTGTATACAATATGTCCATTAGTAGCATCTACATAGAACAGTGAACATTCTTCGCAATTCGGTATTTATGTTTCTACGAAGTTAGTTTCCTTTGCAAATTTGGTGTAACTTTGATAACTATCATCCTTGGTGGCTTTTGAATTTGTCGATCAAAACGTAATGCAAAAATATACATGTAAGGTGTATATTTTCATAATATATATTGTACGAAGTATTGGTTTCACATTCTTGATTGCTCTCTTGAAAGAAATTAAATATGTTTGCCAGATAATTTTGCGATTTTTCTTTCACCAAGGACGCCAGATACCAGCAGCTTCGCCAACTCTTGCTGATTACGACATCTTATTTGTTTTCTTGAATCAAAGTAGTTTTCGGCTGCGTTTTGCAGGTGACATTGTGAGATGTATATTTTGAATAGAATTTGATTTTTGTATTCAATACAGTTATCAATTTTTATTTAAATTTGCGCCGACTTCAAAAGTTATGATTAATTGTAGTGTTATAGGTTGTTTGACGAAGGAAATTATTTTATACTTTTAGGCGCAATTTACAGTTTCAATTCATGCCAATTTTTTTTTTTTAGTTGCTTGAATAGTAGTTACTTTTTGGAGTCGGTTCTATTTTTTTTACAAAAAGATTTTATTTTTCTCTTTTCAGTGAAACTTTATTCATATAGCAGAACATCAGAAGACGTTCGACGGCAGTTTCACAAATCACAACACCCAAGAAAAGTGACATAACTCAAAAAATAATTTATGTCACTGAAAAATACATGAAATGCACCCAATGTTAGAAAGTTATCCACTCGAGAGACAGTTGTGCTACTCTTTTTCTAGTCAAGTTATTTTAAGTTAATTTTTCTCAAATGCTGCATTTTAAAGTTGTGTCACTTTTCTTGCCTTTATCGGATATAAGAAAAAAAATATCTATAGAATGAACATACTTTAAATTAAAAAGGCTTTAGAAATGTAAAGAACGGATACGCTGTATTCGTAGCCAAAATTCTGTTAGACATATACTATTAAGTTTTACAGTGAATACGTGTTACCCGCTACGCTGGAAATTGCTCAGAGTAAAGTTCAAACAAAATATGCATTGCAGCTGATGGACAGAAGTTTCAACATCGATACTTACATACTTACTACCTTTACAAGTGTAACTGCATGCGTTCAGAAGTTAGAGTGAGAACAGACTTTTGTGAGTATCCTGTAATTTGTTTATATCTTAATGAAATCATAATGAAACCTATTTCAGGCTAAGATCTTTGCGACAACAAAAAAAGTATTAAAATTAAAGCATGTCTTACGAAGTTATAATCTAACAAATTTCAACAACAGCAACGATGAAAAACATAGTTCGTATTGCGAACCTCTTCCTTTATGAAGTCGGTTTAAAACATTTATACGTTAATCGATGTGACCGCTTACAATAACCATACTTTGAATTTTACATAGCATAAATGTCACCCGCTACGCTACAACGTATGCAATGCTGTTGAAGTGTGAAGAAAATATTAATTTGCGGACAAACAAATTACTGTTTTAATCGTTCTATTTTTAGCGTTAATGTCTACAAACTGTCTTTTCTTACTAAACTGATGGCATCCTGTAACTTTGTAATTCACTTTTTTTCCCTATCTTGAACCGTTTTCGAGATAGGAACGCTAACTCCACTGTTTTCCACTAGATGGTGCTATAAGCGGTTGAATCACGTTGCGCATGACTACTATACTATACCTACATGCAACTTTTATGACTATAGCTGCAGCCGTTCAGCAGTTAAAAGAGTCGGGACTCACTTTTTTGGGCACCCTGTATCTTCTTTAGATCGTAAAGATATTACAATGGGACCTATTTCAGACCAAGACCTTTACAACAAAACAAAAAGTATCAAAATCGGAGCATCCGTTCAGAAGTTATGAGCTAACAAACATTAAAAAAAAACATACGGTTTGAATTGAGAACCTTCATTCTTTTTCTGAAGTCGGTTATAAAAAGGTGGAACACATTTTAAAAGATGACTCTGCAGAAACTTTTCAACTTGTAAATTTAATACGAAACAGCACAAAGATATTTACAAATACACACATTATCACATATAAATATATGCACGTTCTAAATATTAACATTTCCAATTAGCTTTTGAAGCCCGCTCGTTACAAACATTCGTTCACCACTTCTCTTCTGCCATTTTTTATTCTAATCTCCGTAGCCTCCTGATGCCACATAAGAAAAACTAAAAGTTCGAAAACGATTCGTATAAAGTTCGAATATGATCTTTACACTGATAGAGATTAATGCGAAACCAAGAGGTACGTATCGTCTACTGTATCGTTTTTTGCTTATCGCTGCTCTAGAACGGCAAGAGCTTTTTTGATTACCTTGTAAAATTTTAAGCACTCAATTAATTATATCTTTTTAGTTAAACTGTATAAAAAAAGTAGCCGGACATGTGTTTATAAGTCTTTAAAGCTCTTTATATCTGTAATATGAGGTATAAAGTTAATTTCAGTAACATAATCATAATCCCCAGTCTTTAAATTTTGCCTATAAAACTACATATTCAATCTTTTTGAATCACAAAGTGTAAAATTTCAAAAAATAAAAGTATTGCATATTTGCATTATAATTTTTCTCAAAAAAGTAGACGGACACATGTCGTATCTACAGATATTTACATAACGTTGAAAACACTAACTTATTTGTGAGTGGAATTAGCCCTTTCTAGGTTAAAAAACCCTATTAATGTACACAACTTTTGGCGTATATGTAGTATTCCTTGTCATTGATTGTTTTGTAAAAAATATTACTTACAAACTTTGAATAAACACCATAAAATGCAATAAACTCGCAACAATTGTTTCGGGTCGAAAAAACACACGACCCTTCATCAGGCGAATAAAGTAAGCACGAGTGCTGCAGTCAAAGCACCGCTTTTTTTTTGACGTTGTTAAGTATGTATATTGACACTCCATCTTGTTGGAAAATCCAGTTTTCAATCCTGAGGTCACAGGCGAATGGCAAAAGTTCACTACTTAGTGTTTCAATGTAATATTTGTGGCTTTACTTTTTCCTCAGAAACACTAAACTGGTTCATTCACCATAGCCAATACTTAATCATAACTAAATTGGCCCTTCCACTATAGCAGATACCTTACCATACCATCACACCACGACCACCAAGTTGCTGAGATAAGTACATTTTGTTTTCCTTTTTCAAACAGGGCTAATAATACTGATATCTACATAAACGGTAGAAAAATAATATTTTTCTCAACTGAAAAACCTACAGTCATACATTCAGTAGTCCAGGACGTATGAGTTTGAGCCCATTGAGGGCTTTCTGCAACATGATTATTCTTCCAGCAAGAATAATGTTCCCTTTTCTTACGATAGAAAAATTCTGATTTCTTAGAGTAGTTTAAAATTGTCTGAGAGGTTATGTTGCGATGATTTTTGGTCCTCCTTAAGAAAGTAATCTCTAAGGAAGGACATAGTCCAGTCAATAAAGGATTTATGTCGGAACAAATTCGATAAAGCTGAATTTTTTACAGCCGATAGACACTATTAAAAGATGTATTTTTACTAAAGTCCCCACCGCTTGACCCGGGCTTCCCCCCGCTACTCCCCGTTAAAATGGAAATAGAGAGACATTTACTTAATTGCTTGTAAAAGGGTTTCTAAAAGCATTAGAGACTCACTCTTTTTTTTAAATTGTTTTCAAAACAATTTCTTTCGGCTTTTGTAATTAAAACATTTTTTTACAGTCAATAGTTTAGTCAGTAAAATTTTTTAAATATCAAAATATCTTTTTTCCTCACCATTTTTGCTGGAAATTTTATTATCCTTAATGTGATATAAGATTCGGCATGTTCACATCGATTAGGAAGAAGCTAGCTTTATCATTCACGCATGTTGTTAAATTTGTATAGACGGAGAACATTTCGCCTTCTGTATGATTTTCTGTGTTATAAGTAGAAATTAAATTTATTTTGATTGTGTTGATATGTTTTATTTATAATTATTAAATCTATTTTGGATAATTTATACATTTTGTTTTGTAAAAAATGTCCTTTAACCGAATTAATTTTATTTTATTTATTTATTTATTATTTTTTTTTAAAGTAAGTATTAATATATTTTATCTTTTGTGAAATGCATTTTTATGGTTTTTGTGAAATTAAGATTTTTCACATATAGATTTAAGATCTTTGTGAAACTAAAATTTAAACATATTTGTTTTGTAAATAATGTCATTTAACCAAATTTTTAAAAAACAAGATTTTTTTTTTTTTTAATAAAGTATTAATATATTTTATCTTTTGTGAAATTAAGCTATGTTATAGCTTTTGTGAAAATATGATTTTTTTATTACACACAAAATTATCTCATGTGCATAAAATATTTGATAAAATTGGCTTTATAATCATGCAATTTTGGATAAAGAAATAGAAAAAGTTACACACACACACACACACACACACATATATATATATATATATATATATATATATATGACTGAATTACAGTGCGTTGCATGAATATAAACGCACCTTAGCTTTAAGAATTAGAATGGTATAGGAGTGTAATAAAAAATATGAATAGGTCACTTGATGCAAACTGTATTTGTATGATTCAAGAATGAAAATACGAGTCAAAACAATGAAAGACCAATATGATTTCTTAGAAAATAATTTTATTGAATTTATGACAAAAATACATGTTGCATGAATTTAAACGCACATGTAAAAAATAAATAACTGAGTAACAATTACTCTATATAATACTTTGTAAAGCCACCATGGGCCTCTAGAACAGCCAGTAAACGCCTCGGCATTGACTGATATAGTGGCATGAGGTCATCCAAGTTGATTGTCTTCCAAGCTAATAGAATGGCCAATTTTAGTTCATTTTTCGTGTTAAACAGCCTTCCGTTTACGTAAACACGGCGAACCAGATTACCCCATACGTTCTCCATTATGTTTAAATCGGGAATTTTTGAGGGCCAACCCAGAACTTTAATTTTATTGTCACGGAACCATTTTTTCACGATATGTGCTTTATGTACAGATGCACAATCTTGCTGAAAAATATTTCTTCCAGCTTTCTTGACTGCTTGACTGCGGAGGTTCCTTGTGAGAATCTGGACATAATCTACAAAGTTCATAGTGTTCTCCACGAACTCTAATTCGAAAGTCCCTTTAAAACCTATGGCTGTCCACACCATGACAGACCCACCTCCAAATTGACGTTTTGAACAGTACATTTCTTCGGTTCTCAAATCGTGCCAGTAGCTATGTAATCTGTCCGGGCCATCGAGATTAAACTTTTTTTCATATGAGAAGATGGCTTTTTTCCAATTTAGTCGATCTAGAATCTATTTTCTTGCCCATTCCAACCGCATATCTTTGTGCTTTTGAGTGAGGGATGGTTTCGCCTTCATTTTCTTAAATTTAATTAATGTTGTATATTTGATAGTTCTCCATATGGTCGTACGATGAACACCCAGCTTATATTAAGCCTTTATCGTCGCACAGGAAATATTCTTATTCTTTGCAGCGTTGCATATTCGACGTTTGTCGTAACTGGTGAGCTTTCCTGATCGCTTCTTATACGCATTTTCCCCATAATTTGCTCCTTTCTTTATACAGGGTGAGTTTGACATAATCTGCCAAACGAAAGGAGGTGATAGAACAGCCCATGGGGAGCATAAAACACCATAGAAACCCTGTCCTATCTCTAACCGTTTCCGAGTTATGGTAGATAGAAGAAAAAACTGTTTTTTTCCATCTCGTCTGAAAAAAACCCAAATTTTTTAGCTTTCTGAAAGACTTACACACAAAATAAGCACATATTTGGAAAGAGCAGAAAATATCCTATCGGGTGACACCATTTACATCAGGGTACCTTAATTTGACGGCGAGCTACAAGCGCTAAAACATTGGCGAAGTTTAAAATCAAGTAGTCACCAAATTCTTTAACCGGCAATTCTGCAAACACCGTTCAAGCTACAATCGGTCAAATTTACCAAAAACTTCTCCATTCCAGAAGCTTTAGAAAGAGCCAACAATAAACCATATCGGTGTTCTAGTTCAGGAGAAATTTAGCCTTTTGCTTGAAATAAATTCATCACTGAACTCGACGTTCGTCGAGAAGGAGACTCACGGGGTGCCATGGTCGTTCCTGATTTCATGTCCGCCTTCAGCCCGCTGTTTTATCAGATGCAAAAAAAAAAAAAAAAAAAAAAAAAAAAAAAAAAAAAGGTTTTAATGACAAACAAGAAAACTAGCAGTTGTATTAAGTTTGCAAACACAATGGAATGGAAATAAAAGAAGTATGACGATTCTCACGTCTTTCACAAAGAAATATAAAAAAAAAAAGACTATATCACATTTAAGATTAAAGCCCATATGCATTCGAAAGGATGTGTGAAATTTAGTGCCGCTGCTGAAATTGGTCCGCCCACCCCACACACCTGATACATACCCTTGCCCGCTTACTAACGGAAACCACGGTAGCTCTTAGCGAAAGCTCAACCCTCAGTTTTATTATTGCATCATCGAGCCGGCTGCTTCAATCTTGCAAACTGGCAACTTCTGTGCGGTAAATTTCTTGCTTCAGGAAACCCCAAACATAGAAGTCCAATGGAGTGAGATCTGGCGATATAGATGGCCAAGGAATTGATCCATTACGACCAATCCATCGTGGATACTGGTGAGTCAAGAAGTCCCGAACGGCATTGGAAGAAACTGAAGGGGCCCCATCGTGTTGGAAAATCATTTCCGCTCGTTGGGGTACAGGAATGACATCAAGTAATCCTGGAAGATGACGTTCCAGAAACTCCAAATATGTATTGCTTGTCAGATGACCTTGGAACACATGGGGACCTATCAAGCGATTGCCAAACATTCCAAGCCAACCATTTAAGCTGAATCGCGTCTGGAACGATGAGTTTCGTGTTACAAATGGATTTTGTTGAGCGTAATGATGCCAGTTATATAAATTTCACATGTCATCCCGAGTGAAAAGTGACTCATCTGTCCACAGTATCGATCTAAGGAAATGGTGTTCCTCAATATCTCGCTCTAAAAGCCAGCGGCAGAATGTTACTCGCCTTTGGAAATCTGAGCGGCGTAATTCTTGTACCGCTGTGAAGTGGTATGGATGATACTGTTTTTTGCGCAAAACATTCATCACTTTACTTTGGGAGATTCCACCTTCTCTCGCAAGTATGCGGGAACTCATATTTGGATATTCGGTCGAGTATGGACTCCTCAGCGGTGCCGGAGCGGCGACCATGGCTCTTTTTGTACACCCTACCGAAGGACCCACTCTCCCTAAGCCTTCGATGAATTGCGGCAAATACAGGACGGTTGGGCGCGCGACGATGTGGATAACGTAGACGGTACTCTTCTTCGTCTCTTCGAGAGTTACCATCGCAAAATCCATACCCAAAATGCATATCCGCGTACTCTTCATTTGTAAAACTAGGCATATCTGTTTACAGGTTGGAAAGTATGACAATGTGATCTCTGTGATGACTTCAATTGAAAATAAAAGTCAGGAGGATAAACAAAAAGGGATAAAATTTCAATATTAATTTACAAACGTAGAAGAAAAAAAGTGCTACGGAATAAGAACCAGCTTGGTTAATTCGTATCAATGTAGGAAAACATACTAAGTATGAACTAAGAGAGAGCAAGTAGACGTGAGAGCAGCGTGAAAAGAATCGGCCGAGCTCAGACAAAGTCCAGAAAATGCTAAAGCAATAAGCAGCATAAAACGTAAAAGAAGCTGACGAGCTAATGAGCTGTTACAGATTGACTGGCCTTTTGTACCCGCAAGTGGGATGCGCGCGCGGGAAGGCTGGAATACATCTGCATATCACTAAGAGTGCATATGCAGATAGTCACGTATTTGTATACGTTCCATCGTTTCGTTTGCCGAAGTTCGACGAACGCCGTTTTCAGTGATGTATTTCAAACAAAAGGCTAAATTTCTCTTGAACTAGAACACCGATATGGTTTATTGTGGGCTCATTCTAAAACTTGTGGAATGGAGAAGGTTTTAGTAAGTTTCACCGATTGTAGCTTGAATGGTGTTTGCAGAATTGCCGGTTAAAGAATTTGGTGACAACTCGATTTTAAACTTCGCCAATGTTTTAGCGCTTGTAGCTCGCTATCAAATTAAGGTATCCTGATGTAAATTTTGTCACCCGATAGGATTTTTTCTGCTCTTTCCAAATATGTGCTTATTTTGCGTGTAAGTCTTTCAGAAAGCTCACAAATTTGGGTTTTTTTCAGACGGGATGAAAAAAACAGATTTTCTTCTATCTACCATAACTCGGAAACGGTTAGAGATAGGACAGGGTTTCTATGGTGTTTTATGCTCCCCATGGGCTGTTCTATCACCTCCTTTTGTTTGGCAGATTATGTCAAACACACCCTGTATAATTTCGCATAACACTCTCACTTCTTCTGATTCGGTGCCCAATTTCACGATTGCTAAAGCTTTTACCACGCATAAAGTCGATTTTTATCCTCTCGTCTACTGTCAAAGTTTTCCCTTTTGCCATCCTGAACGAACTCCGTAAATTTTGCACTCAAGCATTAAAACTGTTTTTAAAGTTTTTAGAGAACTTTAGCAGCACGACTATCTGTGTTTTAATTTAATTCCGGTGGCTCTGTTGAAATTTAAACGCAAAATACAGAGTGCGTTTACTTTCGCGCAACAAACGAAAAACAGTGAAAAATAAGAAAATGCTTAAACACTCATTTACGTAAGCTTGCATGAGCCTAAACATACCTGCTCAAAGCACATTATTCAGTTGTTAGTCATATGCAATAACTGTAAGTCACATTCCTTCTTTTAAAATTTTAAAAATTCTATTTCTGGTTATTGGAAAAAGTGAGTTTATATTCATGAACACATTGCAGATCAGACTGAAAGAAAATTAAAATAAGAAGAATAAAGATATAATAAGTGCATAAATAGAAATTAATGCACTTGAATATCATAGCGACAGAAGATAAAAAAAGCGAAACGATTCTAAGTTTATTCATTTATTTATTTTTGATAAAAATGAAATAGTAAAATGTTTTTCTGATATTTTTGTATAATAAATGGATGTGTGTGTAAGATATGAACTTTCTTTTTTTCTTTCTTCTTTTCTTTTCTTTTCTTTCTTCTTCCTTTTTTTTCTTTCTTTTTCTTTCTTTCTTTTCTTTCTTTCTTTTTTTTTTCTTTTTTTTTTTTTTTTTGTGTGTGTGTGAAAAGATCGAAATTTTTATATTTCAATATTTTATGGGTTTAAATATTAATTGGAAAATAATATTGAAATAAGAAAATTTGTTAAAAAATTTCTTGAAAATAGTTGCAGGAAAGGGATAAAAGAAGAGAAACTCTAAAATTTTTAGATAATTCCAAAATAATTATTTAAACGTCACTATATTCTATGTTGAAAGAGTGAGGGGAACTTAGATAAATTTAGGAAGAGTACATTATTGCACAATGCCTATCCGCTAGAAAGATTTTAAACTTTATATGAATTTGATTCAAAAACGATCATTTACTTACTAAGTTAAAACGGCGATTTTTCCACATGTAGCAAATTTAATGCTTTTCTGGATTTTTCCCCAAAATCCTATTAAATTTTATGTTTTTTTAAAGTGCATAAAAATACTAAATCTTTAAGGTAAAATACTATTTCATATTTTTCATTTTTTTTTTTTTTTTTTTTTTTTAAATGAGAAGGCAGTAATGTGAAAAACTATGCAATGGAAAAAATAAGATTTTTGAGATTTCTATTTTTTTACTGACACAAACATTGATTTCAAAGAAAAGTTACAATTAAGAAAATTATAGTTAATATATTCATCAATAATAATAATACAAAAGTTTCAAACTGCTAAAGTAGTTACTTTTCGATTTACAAGCAATTTTCTGATAGTCTTCATATTTTAGCGTTTGAGGGCGGAGAGCCCGCGGGGGATGGGGTGGGGGGGTAGAGGGGGGCAGTGAGGACATTTTAGTAAATGTTCCTTACATCATGATCTATCAGTTGAGAAAAACCATCCTTATCCGAATTTGTTCTGACCACCGCCTTTCGCCTTCATTTTCTACACTTTAAAATGGTGGATCTGAACTGCGATATTTTTCCGCGTGTAGCAAATTTAATACTTTTCTGGCTTTTTCCTTTTCACAGAACTTTGTTAAGTTTTATATCATTTAAAAGTATATGACATTACCAAGTTTTTAAGGTTAAACACCATTTCATAATATTCATATCTTGTATGATATGATAGGGGAGAAAATTCAAGAACTATACAGTGAAAAAAATAAGATTTTTGAGATTTTTATTTTTTTTTACTGGCACAAATATTGGTTTTAGAGAAAAATTTCAATTTCAAAAGTTATAGTAAATATATTCAGCAAAAATATAAAAGAAGAATCAAATTCCAAAAGCAATTACGTTTTAATTAACAAGCAGTTTTCTGATACTTTGCGTATTTTGGCATTTAGGGGGCTGGGGGAGCCCGGGGGGACAAGTAGGGACTTTTGATAAAATGTGCCTTTCATCATGATCTATCAACTGGAGAAAATCCAGCTTTATCCAAATTTGTTCCGACATTGGCCATTTTTCTCCCTTCATTTACTGGACTAACAGTATTCCTGCAATACACTGCGTTTTGTAAAAGGGTAATACTAATAAATATTTCGTAAATAAAATTTTATTCCTGGTTCGTAACTGTTTAACATCTCATCTAGATCCCAAGGATAAAAATATCGCAATAAGTAAAATAGTTATTACTTTACATTTCCCAGTTACATATCTCATTTCTTTATTTCATCTTATATTTTACTTAACTGATTCTAAAATGCTTTGTATTTTATTTTCATGAATCATATAAAGAACAAATACTAAAATGAAGAACAAATAAATAGAAACAGATACACTGTATTTTTAATTACCAAAATTACTTTTTTAAAATTAATCATTTTCTAAATTTTTCTTTAGTCATTATTTCAGTTATTCATTTTGTCAACATTCTTGATTGATTCACATACATCAATTTCATTATTGATGATAAACAAAATGTCATGATCTCTAATTACATACAGATATTTTATGAGATGATTGAACAGGGGAGCAGCCCCGGCTCACCGCTCGAAGAGCGGTGTTGAGCTATACAAGGACCGAGGTCCAAGTAGGGCTGTCTTTATGAGATGATTATAAAATCGTTTCAAGATGAGTTTAAAAAAAGAAAAAAAAAAAAGAGAGAGAGAGAGAGATGTGACGTCTTATATTGTCCCTGCGAGCCAAATTAAAATTCTGCGTGTAACTCAGAACTCTTTAGCTGATATTCTATTCGGCATGAGAGTTCTTTATTTTATAAGAAAACAGACATTTGTAGAAGAAAAGATTCTATCTTACCAATTATCCGAAGACTTCATTAGATACGATGAGTTCATCTTCTCTGAACTATAGACATATCTCTGGAAGCCGTCATTTTTATCTTTTCGTCACAGGCTGGCTTCCATAGAGACCCACTTTTCTCAGGGATCAGAGAGAGTGAAGGTGTCAAATCTTCCTTCACGTTCATACTCCTTGCGAAAATATGTTGATATTTTTATGGCTCTTTTTGAGTTACTTTTTGTCGAGGTGCGTCCAGCTCACTTGTGATTGGATTTTGCTGATAATCTTGTTATTATGCAGGCTGTTACTATTCGTTATGGAGATTGATCTGGTCTCCATTCTGGATATTTTATTTTATTTATTTTTATTTTCCTGGAAATACTGAGAAAATTATTTCCCTTTTCCGAATTATTTTAATTCATTTTATTATTATTATTATTATTATTATTATTTATGTTGTACTTCTTTACAACATTGCATTAGTAAGCTCCTTACTAATTCCAACTTTATGAATAGCTGCTCTCACCTTTTTTTATCTCAATGCTAATTTTTCTTTCGCCGAACACTCCTTTTGTTTACGTCATGCACTTCAGATATATGTAGAAATTCACTGACCCTATTCCTGCTCATTTGAAGTATTCTACTAATTTCTTTGGCTTTGGCTTCCTTTATGAACATTTTTCAGTTCTATAAAGCGTCCTTTCTTGTAATTGATTAGAGGAATTTCTCGTGAGATACTGCATTAACAAAAATTAACTCCTTAAAACTAACTTGTTTAAAGACGTTAGAAATTGTTAAAAAGCCAAGTGCACAAGTACATGAATAATTTGTATACCTTAAACAACACTTAATAAGGGAATTGTTGTTTTAAGCCTGTGTCCATCTTTTTCTTTTTCTTAAAAAAAAAAAAAAAAAAAAAAAAAAAGAAAGAAAGAAAAAAAAGAAAAATTATAATAAGAATGTGCATTATTTTTATTCTCTGCGTTTTTCTCCATTAAAATTCTAAATAATTTTAATGTTTTGAATATTTATTTTGGTCTATCGAAATTTTGGAGACTGATATTTATAAACATGTTAAAAATTTTTTAATTAAATTTCATTTCATAAAAATGTGGAACTTTAATGAATTGCAAAGAAGTTTACCTCTACTTTTCTTTGTAGTATAATTTGTAATGTATATTCATAAAATAAAACATCAATTTCATTAAATAATTTTACTTTAGATATGTATTTGATGATCTATGAAAATGCCATTTCATAACCCCACTAAAGTAAACTAAAGATTTTCTCTAAAATTATCTGCAGAATATCTTAAGTTATTTGGCCCATTTTTAAGAATGTTTACAAAATTTCTTTATAATGCTTTCAAAATTTCTACAGATATTTTATAGAAAAAGATAAATCTTCAAAATAATTTAAAATATCTGAAGGATGTCTTAAAAAATATTATTTTCTCAAGAATATCTTCGGATTGTTTTTTGTGGGGAAATTTTTCTTCTTAGTTATGTATAATAAAATCGTAGCTCTATGCTTCTAAGAAAGTTATAAGTTATCTAATTCCTTTAATTATCAAAATTCGTAGAAACAAGAAGAATTTCACGAAAATATTCGAATGTAACGACTTAAAGCAGGAGAAATATTTTGTTTTAGTTATGAAAAGATGCGCTTTCTTAAATCAAATCACCTATCAAACCTAACCTAAAATGTAGCGCAATAATATGTGGAATGATTTTATACTTAAAATATTCATTAAACTCAATAACTTTTAAAATGATTAAACACGGCAAATTTAGTTTTTTGTTCATTGGTGAAAGCTATGTTTGGAACCGCTATTGGATGCTTCAGGACTGCAATCAGTCGTGTCGGTTGTTTTGGATTTGGGTCGATTTCTGTTTTCTTGTCTAATCGTTTGGAGGTTAGTATTACAGCCGCAGTCTTAAATATTAATGTGTATGGGTTATAGTATAAAGTATTTCATTAACGTCAATTGTTTCATTCTTAATGAAATAGGTGAATCCTTTTTTAAATTTCTGGTGCAGGGAGATTACGTTTTTGTGAGGATATTGCACTTAGTCATTGTAAACATGTGTTCGGGAGTAATTTGAGAATAATAAAATTTACATACATTTTAAGTTTCATTATGTCGGAAAGTATAAAAGAACTTATGATAATTCTTTTAAGCAAATAATTGCTAAATATTTTGAAAAGGGGGATTCTTTATTATGGGGTTTACTATGACGATCTTTTTATGACATAGTCTCCAGTTTCAATCATAGGCACGTTTCCTTATCACATTCCTCTAATAGGTATTCAAAAGTTGATGGTTTAATAATCAAATTCTATCATCCAATTAATCTAAATTTCTATTAGAAATACGTGATTATTCTTCAACAACGTTTCTTGCAATCGTGGTAGCCTCTGCGCCTGTGCTGACTCAAGGAGTCCAGTGTTAAAATAAGAGTGATAATCATTGTGGTTGAGAGAAAAAAATAAATAAGGGAATGCCGAACGACTGTATATTTACCAAATTTCCACCTATCGGTCAATTTGACGAAGAGAATTGTTCTCAATGCTAGGTGCGGGAAACGTGGTTGCACTATATTCTAGAGAGCTAATGAACTCGTTAATTTTGATGCTAACGCATGCATCATTTATTTGTAATCATTCATTTCCTGTAGTTACGGAAGCCAGTCAAACAAAAAGTGACATTTTTTTATTATTATTTTTTAACTGTCAGGCTTTCGGCTGCTTAATAAAATACCCACTTTTTTTTCGAGTGTGTAATAACAATACTTTCTCTTATAAATATCATAGTAAAAATATTTGATGTCATCTTCTTGAACATCCTCGCAAACACCCTTTTCCCACAATTTTTTATCAGCTATAAAGTGCATAATATTTAGAAAATCTGTTTCAATGCGAAAGAACACATTTAACTTTTTCTGACAATGATTTCATCAACAGCAGTAATAAATGTGAATTAATAAAGTAAACAAGAACGAAAAATCATGAAGTACTCATTGATTATTAACACTTTTCATGTACGTATTTCTTGTATCGTATAACTTTCTATATTCTTTGCTTACGTTATCACACAGCAGTCAGACAGAAGGAATGAAAAGTATATAGGTTGACTAACTGAATTTACATCCACTTTCAGACATTGTTGGAAAGTGTTAAAAAGGCTTAACGAAAAAGAAAATCCAGCCGTTAGATTACAATTGCAGCCCTTAATGTATCTGAATATTTTAGTGTAGCCCTCTAAATCTGAAGATTAACCATATCATAGTCTATAAAATCCTTATGTTAGAATATTAACAATAAATGTCAATTTTTATTTGATTTTTACAGTAGAAAGTTATTTAAATGTGATTTTTAAAAACGTCTGTCCTAAAACTCAATGAATTGGCTTTTTTTTTTTTTTTTTTTTTTTTTTTTTTTGTGGTTGACCCAGTACACAAGCTAGTTGTAGAGGACCTATTCATATCATTTTAAATAGGGAACATTCCATAGTGAACTCATTAATATTAATCATTTTTTAAAAATTCTTAAATATTTACGGACGCTGGGGGGTGAGAGACGGACAGAAAGAAATACAGACAATTGGACAGACAGATAAACGAATCAAAATCATATTCACACTTAAAAATTGTTAGAAAGTGTTAAAAATGCTTAATGTAAACGAAAATGCAATTCCAGCAAATTTTTATTAATAGCTCTTAATGTAACTAAATATTGTTATGTGGCCCTGTAAGACTAATACTAATCATACTATATTCTATAAAAAGCATTTCTTGTGCATATGAATAACATATTTAAATTTCATTAAGCTTTGTGCAAAGTAAAGTTATTAAAATTTTGTTTGTAGAAATACCTCTCATAGAACGCAATGCTCTGGAATATTTCAAGTGCACCTGTACACAAACCAGTGGCAATATTTACTCCATTTTACATAGGAAACTTCCGATAGTAAACTTGAATAACATATTTCAATTTCATTAAGAATTGTGTGCAGTAAAGGTATTAAAATATGGTTTATAGAAATACCTCTCATAGAACACAATGCTTTGGAATACTTTCGGGTGTCCCTGTATACAAATCAGTAGAGGTATTCACTGTATTTTCAATAGAGAACATCCGATAGTGAACTTTAAAAACATATATCAGTTTCAAGATATTCCATAAATATTTACAAGAGTTAAAACGCGGACAGACAGACAGACAGATGGACAGACGAACAGTCAGAAATATACAGAAATTGAAATCATATTCCCTCTTAAAAATTGTTAGAAAGTGTTAAAAACGCTTAATGTAAATGAAAGTGCAATTCCAGCAAATTTTTATTAATAGCTCATAATGTAACTGAATGTTTTTGTGTGTCTCTGTAAATCTAATGCTGATCATACTATATTCTATAAAAAGCATTCTTTTGTGCATATGAATAACCTATTTCAATTTCATTAAGCTTTGTGCAAAGTACAGTTATTAAAATTTGGTTTATAGAAATACTTTTCATAGAACCCAATGCTTTGGAATACTTTCGAGTGTCCCTGTACACAAACCAACAGTGGTATTTTATTTACTACATTTTATATATGAAATATCCGATAGTGAACTAGAATAATATATTTCAATTTCATTTAGATTTGTATACAGTAAAGGTATTAAAATATGGTTTATAGAAATGCCTCTCATAGAACACAATGCTTTGGAATACTTTTGGGTCTCCCTGTACACAAATCATTAGTGATATCAACTCCATTTTCAATAGAGAACATCCGATAGTGAACTAAAATAACATATATCAGTTTGAAGAAATTCCATAAATATTTACGGGAGTTAGAGTGCGTACAGACAGACAAACCGAAGTCATTAATACTTTTCAACCTTGTTGGAAAGTGCTAAAAAGGCCATTATCAGTGCTTGTATTAGGGTAAAATGTTTTTTTCCCACATTTCGACCCAATAAAAGTTCCTATGCTATAAAAGTACTATTTATTCATAAAAGTACTGTTATATAATTGCAATAGATAAACCTTTATATTAAAAACAAAACCATGTAATTATGTATATACAACCCAAAACTCATTTTACTGAACTCAGTTTTGTAACAGTTCAGATAGATAACACTGCTCTGCAAAAGAACTTTTTTTTTCGATATCTGATACCATTCTTGCAGATTTTTATGTAAAATGACCCCCTGAATCCGAATATGACCACCATTTTGCCCAATCACCCACCGTGTTCTAAATACAACCCCTCCCTCATTTTATCATTGTTTGGTAATTTTATACCCATCAGTTTGATCTGGAGAGGCACGATGATTATTTTAACCGTTAAATGTCTTCTGACCTGACGAGCTACAGAGGCAGAAAATTCTAAAAATTCTAAAACACGAACATTTGTAGTAAGGAGGAAATTTGAGGGGATTTGTGCCCAGAAAACAAAAGAAAATCAATAAAAACAATAAATTTCTGTTTTTTTTTGTTTTTTTTTTTTTTCCTTATTTCTCTTATTTTTTACATATTCCAGCTTCCAGTTTGCCATTTTCTTACCAAAACCCCACAAATAATAAAAATTATACAGTAAAATTTTTTTTCAAAATGTTGGTGAGTAGAGTAAAGTCTCAAAGCCCTCGCAAAAAAGTTTGACTGATTCACCGTACGACGTTTGCTTTCAATAACTCCCACGTTAAATCTTTTGGGCAGTAAAACATGAACAGTAAAATATTCTCTTTTGACACGTGTTAAAGATCACCACACAAGATCACAACCGTCGAGAACACCAAAGTTCACTCTCTCTTATCGCAAAACGTGTACTAAAGGTAGATAACGACTGACGACTACAATAACAGCAATGACCTTCAATAGGTGTCAAAGCAGAATTTACTGTTCATGTTTTACTGCCCAAAACATTTAACGTGGGAGTTATTGAAAGCAAACGTCGAACAGTGAATCAGTCAAACTTTTTTTTAGACTACTCCACTCACCAACATTTAAAAAAAAATTTCACTGTATAATTATTATTATTTGGGGGTGTTTTGGTAAGAAAATGGCAAACTGGAAGCTGGAATGTGTAAAAAATAAGAGAAATATTGCGAAAAAAAAAAAAGAAAGAAAGAAAAGAAACAGAAACTAGTTGTTTTTATTGATTTTCTTTTGGTTTCTGGGCACAAATCCCCTCAAATTTCCTCCTTATTACAAATGTTCGTGTTTTAGAACTTTCTACCTCTGTAGCTCCCCAGGTCAGAAGACATTTAATGGTTAAAATAATCATCGTTCTTCTCGAAATCCAACTAATGGGTATAAAATTACCAAAAAATGATAAAAATGAGGGAGGGAGTGTATCTAGAAAACTGTGGGTGATTGGGCAAAATGGTAGTCATATTCGGATTCAGGAGGTTATTTTACATAAGAATATGCTGAAATGGTGTGAGAGGCAATTTTCGTGTCAAGCAGTGTAATCACAGCAAAACTAAGGAAATAAAAAATATATTATCAATTTGTTTCTCCATTCTGCCTTTCAGATGGCATTTATTGGGAAAAAAAAAAAAAAACTTTATCGATTTAATATAAAAGAGCTTTAGGTCAACTAATATGTTTTCAGCACTTTCCAACAAGTTTGAAAAGTGTTAATGACTTCCGTTTGTCTGTCTGCCGTCTGTCCGCGCTCTAACACTCGTAAATATACATGGAATTTCTTGAAACTGATATATGTTATTCAAGTTCATTATCGGTTGTTCCCTATTGAAAATGGAGTGAATACCACTACTGGTTTGCGTACAGGGACACCCGAAAGTATCCCAAAGCAGTGCGTTCTATGAGAAGTATTTCTATAAACCAAATTTTAAGAGCTGTACTTCGCACAAATCTTAATAAAATTAAAATATATTATTCACATGCACAAAGGAATGTTTTCCATAGAATACAATATGATTAGCATTAGATTTACAAGGCCACACAAAAATATTCAGTTACATTAATGGGTATTATTCGAAATTTGCTGGAATTGCATTTTAGTTTATATTAATCGTTTTTATCACTTTCTAAATACAGGGTAAGTCAAAATGAATATAGCGATTACAAACGGCTATAACTATTTAATGGAAAAGAATTTATCAATAAGATTAACACAGAATGTAGACGGAACTCCAAAATTTTGTATACATACGTCATAGATGTTCTTTGTGACTTCCTTTGATCACACGGACAACATCTAGACGGTTGTCCATTTCACGCCGTACATTCTGAAGCATGTCTGCAGTCACCGACGCAAGCACATTACAAATGCGTACTTTGAGACCCTGCGATTTTTAACTATGGGTTTATGTGAAAGACAGGGTGTATGTGCTTCCCATGCCCAAAACAACTGAAGAACTCAAAGTACGCATTTGTAATGCGCTTGCGTCGGTGACTGAACAAATGCTTCAGAATGTATGGCGTGAAATGGACTACCGCCTAGATGTTGTCCGTGTGACCAAGTGAAGTCACATAGAACATATATGACGTATGTATACAAAATTTTGAAGTTCCGTCTACATTCTGTGTTAATCTTATCGATAAATTCCTTTTCATTAAATAGTTATAGCCGTTTGTAATCACTATATTAATTTTGACTTACCCTGTATTTTTAACACTTTCCAATAAGGTTGAAAAATGTTAATGACTTCGGTTTGTCTGTCTATCTGTCCGTCTGTTTGTCTATTAGCCCTCTGACTCCCGTAGGTATTCATTGAATTTCTTGAAACTGATATATGATATTAAAGTCCACTATTGGATGTTCCCTATTGAAAATGGAGTGAATACCTCTATTGGCTTGTGCACAGGGTCATTCAAAAGTATTCCAAAGCATTGTGTTCTATGAAAAGTATTTTTATGAACTATACTTTAATTCCCTTATTTTACACATGAAATTTGTGTAAAATATGGTATTCAAGTTTACTATCGTATGTTTGCTATAGAAAATGGAGTAAATACCACTTGTTTGTGCACAGGGACACCAGAAAGTATTCTAAAGCTTTCGTTCTCTGAAAGGTATTTCTATAAACTAAATTTTAATAACTTAATTTTGAACGAATCTTAATAAAGCTGAAATATTTTATTCATATGCACAAAAGAAGGCTTTCTACAGATTGTAATATGATTAGCATTAGATTTACAGGGCCACAAAAAAATATTCAGTTACACTGAGGGATTTTATTGGAAATTTGCTGGAATTTCATTTTCATTTACATTAAACGATTTAACACTTCATTTTTTAAGTGTGAATATGATTCACAATTTGATTTCAATTTGTGTATATATGTGTCCGGGTGTCCATCTGTCTATCTTTTCGTCTGCCCGCCCCCAGCGTCCGTAAAAATTTTCAGAATTTTTAAAAATATATATATGTTATTCAGATTCACTATGGAATGTTCCCTATTTTAAATGGCATTAATAGGTACTGTGCAACTGGTTTTCGTAAAGTGACACCCAAAATAAATGCCAATGCATTGCATATTAGGACAGACATTTTTATAAATTACATTTAAAGAACTTTCTATTGTAAAATCATAAAGAAATTAACATTTATCTAAAATAATATTTTGTATAAAATATGATTTTGTTAACCCTGAGTTTTACAGTTTTACACTAAAATATTCAGATACATTAATAGCTGCAATTAGAATATAAGAGCTACGTTTACTTTTGTGTTAAGCCTGTTTATAACTTTCTAACTATGTTTAAGAATGATTAGGAATTCAATTAGTTTATCTGTATGTCTTTCAGTCCTTATGTCTGTCTGTTGTGTGACAACGTAGGCAAAGAGCATTGAAAGCTATACGATACAACAATTACGTACATTTGAAAAGTGTTAATAATCGATGCATGCCGCATGATTTTTCCTGATTGTTCTTTTTTTTTTTTTTTTTTAATAGTGCTGAAGAAACCACATTAAAAGCTTTCAAAATTTGAATTTAACTAGAATCTTATGATTGAAGAAGCATTATTTTTCAACGAAAAAATAAAGACATGAAATATTTTTGGATTTTACTGAATTATCATATAAATAAATAATGTTTTTATTATTTATTTACCTTTAACAAAGATACAATCTCCGATGCTATTACATACACCCAGATTACAGAAGTAACGAAACCCAGATATCCAAAAGCCTCATGATAAATAGGAACATTTTCGTTATCAGATGTGAAATATACTAATGAAGCTAAAAGTATGCATCCAATAAGTACCATAGACCATAGTGGAAAAGAACCAACTCTATAATCATATTCTGAAAAGAAAAAAAAAGTAACTTGGAACCAACATTGCTATACAGATTCATACAGAAAATATTTATGAATTAGTGATTATATTTCGTGTGTAAATTAAGTTATGAGAAATGGCAATTTAATTTTAGATCTGGCAACACTTTGGAGGCGGAACTTGGAGATATTGCAGGTAAACATAGTAGGTGTTACACGCCTTTAGTACGAGTTTCAATCTGCTACAGTCATTTGGTTGTCGGTAGTGATCATATTTTGTAAATGTTTTTTCTTATAGCGTCTTAAAAACGGGTGATTCAATTTCGAGCAATGATATGATATTAGGTTTTATTTCAGACTTGGTGCAACGGAAATTTTAACGAAATTTCCGTTTCAAATTCCTATGGAGGCAGTGTTTTGTCAAGGGTCTAAAAATTTTAAGAAAGAACAGAGTCGATCGAATATGAGTCATGCATCGGAAGGCCTTCATCTTCAAAAATAGATGAAAACATCTACATAATTCGTGATCGTCTGCGTTCAGATTATCGGTTTACTATCAGAATGGTCGGGTGTTAAATTTGAATCACACCAACATTCATTAGGAACAACTGGGTGTTGCACCACGACAATTTCCCACAGCTATTTCAATAAATGAGTCTCAGGCCAGTAAAATCATTCCTGTCGCTTTCCAGCCTCCACCTTTGCCTGACATGAGTCATTGTAATTTTTCCCACAGATTGAAAAAATATCATTCTGGGATACTCGAAAACAAAGGCTGTAACCCACCACCTGACGGCTATTCCATTTAGAGGTCTGCACGGGCCGGAATTTTGAGGCCCGTCCCGTCCCGTCCCATACGAAAACTTTGCTTACCTGACCCGGCCCAGTATGAAATTAAAAAATTCAGCCCAGCCCGTTTATTCTTTGCCAGTGTACGGACCGGCCCGGACCAAAAATGATAAAATCAGGCCCGACCCGTCCCGGCCCGACCCGATTCAGAAATATGAAAAAAATGCATGCCTTTCTATGAAAAAGATTTTTAGTATGTGTTTTGAGAGGTTTTATATAGAGAAGCAATAGAGTCTTCTTTAACAAAACTACTGAACTTTTACAAGATAATTATATATAAACAAAAGTTCATTATTACAGATGTACAGAAGGCACAAATACAGACAGAAAGTCAAATCGAAAATATTAGCACTCATCAAACAATATAGGGCAGTATTTAAAATGGTTATTACTACTAAAAATGCACGTTCAACCATTTCCTCTTCTGTACCGTAAATGTATACGAATCTTTCATGTGATTCGATAAACAAAATTTTAATGGTAATCCAACCATATTCAACAAAAAAGAGGCTTTTGTACATGCTAAAAATGATGCAACTTTCATTCAGTGCTCTGGAGGAAAGGAGTTTAGTGAAAAAGTTACAGCGGCAGGATTTTTATAGCCTTCATACCACCTAAACTCTACAGACCATAGTGCACAAAGTCTTATACACAGTAACGTATCTAATATCTTTTGTTTGAACATGAACGCAAACTAGTAGTGACGTGCATACTATTTTGAATAGGAAACCATTTAATATTACTTGAAATAAAATATATTAATTTCGAGACATGCTAAAAATATTTGCGGAAAATCAGATTGCGAACAGACAGACTGATAAGCAATTAAATTGAAGTTACAGACATTTTTTAACAAAATAAAATTTTATGTGATATACCAGCCTGTAAAATTATGTGAAATAAAAGATTGAAGAATATTTTATCATTTTCCTTTTTCGTTGATTAACGAGGAAACCATAAAAAGATTCGGGCCGACACGGCCCGGAAAATATTTTATTCAGGCCCGGCCCGAGTATACACAAAAAAATTGAGTCCGAGCCCGGCACGTCACGAGCTTGCAAAAAAATTTCAAGCCCGGGCCTGGGCCGGCCCGAGAACAAATTGAAAATTTCGGCCCGAACCCGGCCCGTGCAGACCTCTAATTCCATTATCCTGTTTTCAGCACTGCTGTGGAGAGTGGAAAACCGTCTCCAAAGTTGTGTGGCTTTTGAGAGAGACAATACTGACTATTAAATGTACTCGATTAAGAGGGGAAAAAAATAATAATCATTCTCATTACTTAATTTACACGCCTCGTATTGTTTGAACAACAACAATAATAATAATAATAAATAATGTAATGGGAATTCGATTTCTATTATTTAAAAAAATAACACTAGTAACACTTTGCATTTTCACTCTGAAGTTAGTTTACTTTATAGAAGAAGAATTTTAAATACAGAGTTACAAAAACCAAAAATTAAAAATATTGTATAATGAATGATAAATAATGGATTATTTATCCATTATTTCCTGTTTTAATAATCCATTATCATTTTTGATTCTGAAAAGCATTTTTAATTATGAAAAATATTAATAAATTCATATTAAAAAAAATTATGAATTATGTCCTGCATTAATATTTACATAAAATGAATCCTAATGCTGAAAAATATGGGTGTGCAAATTTGCAGCTCATTGCAGTTATTAGTTTTCGAGATATAAATAAATCTTTCATTTGGAGTGGCGTAGGGCTTAGAGATGGGATAAATAGTTACTTTTCAGTAGTAGGTTACTTCGTTCCATACTTCCTTTGGTAATAGGTTTTTGAAACATATTATTTTTATAATCTATTACTTTTTAGTTTACATATGGCTAATGTCTTTCTAATCCTTTCTGGATGATATACAATACATACATGTGTCCTATATAGTGGATGCGGTTCATGTTTTTAAGTCTCAATGCTTTCGATTAGTAATCTTCACTTTATTTAACACTAGAATTTCTTCAATTAAAAAAAAAAAAAAAAAAAAAAAAACGCTGATATGAAATAGTGGTAGAGTCAAAATTTTACACAAACGTTTGTCCCAATCGAGTAAGCTTAAGGTTCATTAAACCAATTCCTGTAAACACGAAAACAGAATATCTCAAATAATATCAAGAAACACGTACACGAGAGCCGTTTTCTGAAAAAAAAAAAAAAAAGAATTCTCATATTATAAGCCATATATGTAATTAAGAAACAATTAAATAGTAATAGCAAATTTTTAAGATACATCTTTAAGGTATCCCAAATTGTAAACTACCGAGTTGACTGTTTCTTTCGATTTTCCGAAGAACTTGAATTTTCCAGATTGAGAAGAAAATTAGTGTTTTTCACTCGTACTTAGCAAACAGTCACTTTGAATATGTTTTCTAAAATTAGAAGCACTTATTTAAAAATATAGATTTTTGCTTACAAAAATTGCATAAAATTATGTATTTTCTCAGACACTTAATTTTAACATAAGAGCATAATTAACTATTCTTAACACCTTTACTCATTTTAAATCTAAAAAAATAGTCTCAAGAAAAAATCAGTTAAAAAAAAAGTGAAGAAAAGCTAAACAGTAAAAATAAATAAATAAATACATATTAAATTTTCTTCTCAAATTATTCTTAATTATACTTAAACAATATTCTTAATAAAACCACAATAAATGCTGTATGCCATTACGCATTTTCAATTCCATCTGTTCTAAGCAATTAAAATATAAACAAACACTCCTTCCTTTCAATTATCAAACTCCCGAAACATCTGTTTCCAATACGCAAGCGAATCCAAACCTAGCAGGTGTAATCCCATTCCTCACATTCATGACGAAATATTAATCAAAATCTAATTATCACCCCTTACCTATCTCATGCTAGCTGCATAAATTAACAGTATTTCGTTAAACCGTGGTATCAAAGTATTTTATACAAACGATTTTATTATCCCATGAAAAATAATCAACACCAAATAAAATCATTTCTAAATTAATATTAACGCGAAGGTATTTGTCTTAAACGTTAAAATTATCTTGCTTATTAAAATTATTTTGATTAATATATTTTACAAGGAATATTCCGTAATACATTCTAGAAAATATTATCATTACAAAATTATTGTTAAAAAAATAATACAGCTGCAGCTGTAGTATTTTTTTAACGATAATTTTATGAACATGGAAATGGAAAGAAAACACTGATCGAGAATATCACTGAGTAACAGAGTTGCATGAAATCGTATGTATTCCTTACTGAAATTTCAGACCTATTTTTTTAGACGTGAAGTAACGAATCGATTCGAACATCTGCGCGGAAAGTCTGATGGTGATGCGAGTCTTTTACTCGTTCGTTGTCTGTTTATGTATGATGCTGTATCTAACATGAGAGTTGCGGGTATAGTTAGATGCGAAAAGATGGATGTTTTATTCATTACTGGGTACTTTTTTCCTACCGTATGACGCGATTTCGACTATCAGATTCCGTATGATTTCAATTTTCGGCAGTAGCCGGCGTTCATAATATTGTTTTTGTATTTTGTAAATAACATAAAATATAATAAAAAGTAATAATATATAAGAAATAATTCAAGCTTTTTACTTGTATAATGGTGTATTATATCAGTTTTATCGCCAGAAATTTCTTGTCTATTTCGCGTGCAGAGATAAAGTTGAAATATTATTTTTTAATAGGATATTTTTTGTAATATATTACAGTGCTAATAGGCTACAATGCAATAATAATATTACTTATTATGTTACGTGAAATAACGCCCATCTCTAGTAGGGGGCCGTCACTTATGAAGTTTTGCATGAGATAACGAAAGAAATCTTTAAAAATAACAGAGAAAATTAACCAAAATATTTTTAATTTTTATTTACGGGTCAAACTGTATAACAACAGCGTCAAAGGCGAAGAAATGAAGCAAAAAAGATGATTTTTAGACATCAATGTTAACAAGCGAATTCTTGTTTTCTAAAGAAAACAAGCTCCCGCCTTTCATCGTTCTTCTAAAGCAAAGAAATATAGAAAAAAAAAGTGACTATGCTTATTCGTATTAAACCCCTTATTTTACGTTGGCAAAAATATACACAAGTAGCATTTGCCTGCTGATAAATTTTGAATCCTTTAAACGAACACTAGAAGGAAAAAAAATGAACTAAATAGGTGGGGCTTACTGCTTAAAATAGAGAAATAGGTGGAAGGTAAAAATTGTCAATTAAAAAACAAAAACAAATGGTATTGGAATGTAACGTAGACGTGTTAAATCGCTTCTTAACTACCATCATAGTCAAAAGGTTAATCACTTAGTTCATATATTGCTTTATTTTTTCTATTTATTTATTTATTTATTTATTATTATTATTATTAAAATTATTTTTTTTTTTTTTTTTTGGGGGGGGGGGTCATTATTATTTTAGGGATAATTAAGTTTTTAAAAATTACTTTTACAGATATATTTTAATTAAGAAACTATATTTTCATACAAATTACAAAAGAAATCGTACAGTTTCAAAGAGTTAAACTGACCAAAACTGGTAAGTACGATTAAAATTGTTTAATGTTTACTTCATGATACTTTACAATAAATTTTCGGAAAAGATTTAGTTTATGCATCGTTATATATATATATATATATATATATATTTATATATATATATATATGTATATAAGTGATTTGAGGTCGTATATCATGTCACACTTACAAAATAAAGTGAAGGAAAATTTAAGTTTTATTGGTGATTGCTATAGACACGATGGCACTTTTGAATTGAAAAATATCGTACATTTTTCAAAGAACCCTGCCTGACCAATCTAAAATATATTCTCTAATGAAGAATTAAGTATATACATATTTAAAAAACGAAATAAGGGACAGCAAAGATGCTGTTAAAGTTGTAACACTTTATCATTATAAATTTTTATAATACTTTTTTTTTTTTTTTTTTTTTTTAATTTCCGGTGTGAAACAGTAAACTTTTGTCTAATTTTTACATGATCTTAATTTTATTTTTCTAGATTTACAGATAAACCCCTAACACATTTTTGATTATAACTAGCTGGCTTCGCCCGCTAGCGGGTCAGTATTTTCAAATGAATCACTAAAAATAAAGAATCACTAACAGAAACTTTTAGTGTTAAGAAAAGAAAAAAAAAAAAAAAAAATCATTTCTGATTGGGTAAAAAGTCGGGCCGGATCCCCACGCGCTGCGCGCGCGTATTCCTTCCCTGACCCTACGTGCCCCCTAAAAAAAATCTTTTCTGATCGGGTAAAAACTCGCACCGGGTCCCCACTGCCTTCGGCAGCGCAGTACCGTGCGCGCTGCGCGCGCACAACTTAAGGGATACACGCGCTGCGCGCGCGTATTCCTTCCCTGACCCTTCGTGCCCCCTAAAAAAAAAATCATTTCTGATCGGGTAAAAACTCGCACCGGGTCCCCACTGCCTTCGGCAGCGCAGTCCCCTGCGCGCTGCGCGCGCGCAACTTCGGGGATACACGCGCTGCGCTCACGTATTCCTTCCCTGAGCGTTCGTGCCCCCTATAAAAAATCATTTCTGATCGGGGAAAAATTCGCACCGGGTCCCCACTGCCTTCGGCAGCGCAGTCGCTGGCGCGCTGCGCGCGCGCGGTGCACGCCTATTTCTTCTCCACCCTTTCAGGCCCTCTTAATTAACCTACGTATACCAATTTTGAACGATCTAACTCATTTGGCTGAGATGCAAAAGAAAACGTAATCAGGACACCTCAAAACGTGTAAATCTGGTGAAAACTTTCGATAATTTAAAAGAACTTTAAAATATCTTTCGAATGATGTATTAAAAATAATTGAATCATAATTAGAAATTCAAATATTGAAATTTGAAAATATTACAGCGCCATCTGGCGGTACAAATTTCTGTGTTCCACTGTTTGATTCCAATTAAAAAAAGCTTGCTAATGATGTATTACTTATGAAATTATTTTAATTAGTAGCTGAGATCCAAAAGAAAACTAATTCAGGAGACCTCAAAACGTGTAAATCTGGTGAAAACTTTCGATAATTTAAAAGAATTTTAAAATATATTTCGAATGATGTATTAAAAATAATTTAATCATAATTAGAAATTGAAATATTGAAATTGGAAAATATTACAGCGCCATAAAAGAAAAATGATTCAGGAGACCTCAAAACGTATAAATCTGGTGAAAATTTTCGATAATTTAAAAGAACTTTAAAATATCTTTCGAATGATGCATTAAAAATAATTTAATCATAATTAGAAATTGAAATATTTAAATTTGAAAATATTACAGCGCCATCTGGTGGTACAAATTTCTGTATTCCACTGTTCGATTCCAATTCAAAAAAGCTTTCTAATGATGTATTACTTATGAAATTATTTTAATTAGTAGCTGAGATACAGAAGAAAATTAATTCAGGACACCTCAAATCGTGTAAATCTGTTGAAAACTTTAAGTAAAAAAAAGAACTTTAAAATATCTTTCCAATGATGTATAAAAAATAAATTAATCGTAATTAGAAATTGAAATACGCGCATTAGAATATTGCAATTTTTAATCGCAGAACCAATACATGTGACCTCGCTGTTTTTTTTTTTTTTTTTTTTTTTTTTTCCTTAGCTTCCGTGGAGAAATGAACCTCTTTGAAATGGTTGCTATGGTGATCTACATTATTTGATTACGGTTTTCATTTCGGAATGAAGTAAAGCATTTGCAATGGTTTTTTCATCGAAGACTGCCGCGATACTGAAAATTAAAAAATTTATAACTCATTGAGTTTTTGAAATTTTCTCTCAATCTTTTGGGAGTTAAATTATGAAAGCGAGATGTATATACAAAAAAAAAAAAGAAATGATTTATCTCTAAACACTTTTGAGTTATAAAATATTTTGCGAAAAAATCGATGTTTCGTAAAATCTAAAAATATGGATCGGTAATCCGTATTTTGTAAAAATGTTTATATGGTTCGAAAGAGGATTAAATGGCCTTTCTTTATATACCAGTTGTTAAGAAATGGAATTGTTACCCTGTCGTACAGGGCGTTTCAAAAAAGACGGCCGCGAAAAAACGAAATTTTCGACCCTTTTTAAAACTTTTTTTAAAAATATAAAAAATCCGTATTTTTAAAAAAAAATTGTACCGTAAGAATCGGTAATAAATGCTCTTTCTCCTCGTACAGGTGTATTTTCGATATTTCCAACAGATCGGAAGCGATCGCTTTTCAAAAACCCTCGAAAATTTCCCTCATTGCTTTTTCTTTCGAGGTAGGCTCTTCTGTAACAAAATGGCGGTCGCCCGCGATTTCGAATCGTTTTTTCGTTAGACAATGGTCGACATTTTAATTAAAATCTCCGCTAATTAGGGTCGCATCGTTTAGCAAATTAGATAACCCAGATCTGCGATAAATTCTCTGTCCGTCGGTACCTGTTCGAAGTCCGTGCGACCGTTAGCGGCGGAGCCTTTTCTGTTTCAAGCCGTTTCTCACAGACAGACACACACACACACACAGACACACACATACACGCGTACAGATTTTAATAATATAAGGAGATTCTATAAATATTAAAGTAAAGTATATTAATTTTTCTCACTGCCAGACTCTCAGGAATTCAATTATGAAGTCAAAATTGGGTGTTGCTATTGAAAAAATCTACGGTTGCGCTCATTTCAATATGTAGATGACCCCTAATTCAAAGTTTGACATCATTTTCAAAAAGTGCACTTAATTTCCTGTTGAATGGTATCTATTAGATTTTCTGCGTAAATTAACAGCAAAATTACAGCGAGTGTTGCGGTTTTTTTTTTTTTTTTTTTTTTATTCTCCGACTGTACATTAATTTTCAGTATATTAATAGAAAGAAATAATGAAAATATATAGTACGAGAGAAGTTCTCATGAAATACTTTATGAAAATATCTATTACAATTTTAATCGATTAACAAATTAAAATAAAATAGTTGGTAAATCTTACTTTGTACAGCAAATAATATGAACATTGGAGCACTAGCACAATGGATAATATTCAGAGGTCTACACCAGTTGCTTTTGTCATTTTCGTAATCAACAACAGGAACTGTTATAATAAGTAAAAAACACACAGGAGCCTAAAGAAAGGGAAATGTTTTTAGCTAATGACTAATATATATTTTAGAAAAATACATTTTATAAAAAGAAATGACTTATAAAAATGATTTAAAATGTTACAAATTAGGATAGATTGAGGGAAGACGCGTTTTACTTAAGAATTTTTGTAATATTTGATGTTAGTTATATTTCTTATCTATTGATCTCTTGTGAAAATTTATATTTTTGAGTATGTATTTAAAATATAGCTAAGCTTAAAAAATATTATAAAAATTTCGTAATAAAAGTTTACCTTTACGCTTTTGTTTCGGCATCTTACCATAATATTGGGCCAATAAGGCCATCCGTTTAGGGGTAAATGGCTTGTGAGATTTCAATGTAACATACGCATTTTATTTAAAACGACAAAATAAATTTTATAAAAATATATATTTTTTAACTTTATGTATCTTAAAATGTTACCTTATTAATATTAGCCATTACCTTATTTGATATTTTGCTAAAATTAATGCCCAGATGTAACTTACAGCAACAAAGAAGAAAAACAGTTTTCTTTTCTCGATGTATCTTACCCAAAACGTTGAACAAGATTTAAGCCCGCTTAATAACTTACAAAAGGAGAGTACTGGCCCTCTTTATAGGTTTTGCGGTAAAACCAGACACTGTAATTCGAAAAATTATTGGAATTATTTATTTCCTGCTTAAACTACAGTTAGCATAACTAACTAAACAATGGAGGGGAATGAAATTTTTTAACGTTTAGCTGATGAAGAAAGATGGTTTATTGAACCAAACTAATCTAATAAACCCCTAAAAATTCACAAAGAATAAAACTATACGTCTCGTTACTGATGTACCGCTCTTATGACAAGCCAGTGACCCATAAGTTGCTTGTGTATAAGAAAAACACATGACACGTTATCGCGTCCAACCACTAAGTGCTGATAGAAGTAGAGTACGAATTCCCTATACCGGTTATGGAGAAAAATTCCGCGAACATCACAGTGGTTTCTTCACCGTCTTTTGGCAATAATTGCTTTCTTGACAACTGGTTCTTGGGATTTTATATGTTTTAAATGGTTTGCAGGAAATCTACTTTCAAAGAGGTGGAATGCCTGCTTTGGTGCAAATGGAATGTCCGCTTGGCGGTAGAAAAACCGGTTTGGAGAATGAATTGGTAAATTGGTGGGGATGTCATGTTCGAGAACAAAAATTTTACTACTTCAGGGTCTATTCTAATATGTAGTCAATGTGTCCAACACTGCATCTCTACAGTTAAATAACACTACTCGGCATGAAAATTGCCCCCGGCACCATTTCAGCATATTCGTATGTAAAATGACCCCCTGAATCCGAATCTGGCCCTCATCTTGCCCCATCACCCACCGTTTTCTTGATACGCCCCTCCCCCATTTTTATCATTGTTTGATAATTTTATACCCATCAGTTTGATTTTGAGAGGAACGATGATTATTTTAACCATTAAATGTCTTCTGACCTGAGCAGTTACAGAGGTAGAAAGTTTTACAACACGAACATTTGTAGTAAGGAGGATATTTAAGGTGATTTGTGCACAGAAAACAAAAACAAAACAAAAACAAAAAACAAAAAAGTCAATAAAAACAATCAGTTTCAGTTTTTTTTTTTTTTTTTTTCTCGCAATATTTCTCTTATTTTTTACATATTTCAGCTTCCAGCTTGCCATTTTCTTACCAAAACACCCCAAATAATAAAATTTATATAGTGAATTTTTTTCCAAAATATTGCTGAGTGGAGTAAAGGTCTCAAAGTCCTCACAAGAAAGTTTGACTGATTCGCTGTACGACGTTTGCCTTCAATAACTTCCATGTTAAATGTTTTGCGCAGTAAAACATTAACAGTAAAATCTCCTGCTTTGACACGTATCATTGTAGTCTTCAGTCGTTATCTACCTTCAGCACACGTTTTGCGATAAGAGAGTGAACTTTATGGTGTTCTCGACGGTTGTGGTATTGTGTGGTGATCGTTAACACGTGTCAAAAGAGAATATTTTGCTGTTGATGTTTTACTGCCCAAAACATTTAACGTTATAGTTATTGAAAGCAAACGTCGTACAATGAATCAGTCAAACTTTCTTGTGAGGACTTTGAGACTTTATTCCACTCACCAACATTTTGAAAAAATTTTAACTGTATAATTTTTATTACTTGGGGTGTTTTGGTAAGAAAATGGTAAACTGGAAGATGGAATATCTAAAAAATAAGAGAAATATTGCGAAAAAAAAATAAAGAAACAGAAACTGATTGTTTTTATTGTTTTGTTTTGTTTTGTTTTCTGGGCACAAATCCCCTCAAATATCTTCCTTATTACAGATGTTCGTGTTTTAGAACTTTTACCTCTGTAGTTCCTCAGGTCAGAAGACATTTAACGATTAAAATAATTATTGTTCCTCTCCAAATCAAACTGATGGTTATGAAATTACCAAACAATGATAAAAATGGGGGGAGGTGGAAAAAAAAAAAAAAAAAAAAAAAAAAAAAAAAAAACGGTGGGGCGAAATGGGGGCCAGATTCGGATTCAGGAGGTCATTTTACATAAGAATCTGCAAAAATGGTATCAGATACCGATTTTTTTTTTTTTTTTTTTTTTTTTTTTTTTTTTGGCAGAGCAGTGTAATTAATCATAGAAAAATGAATTTGGTAAGTTTAAAATTTAAGAGGATTGAATAATGTTTAATGTTATCCAAAACAATTTTCAATACTTTCCAACAAGGTCGAAAAGTGTTAATGACTTCGGATTCTCTATCTGTCCGCGTTCTAACTCCCGTAAATATTCATAGAATTTCTTGAAACTGATATAGTTATTCAAGTTTATTATCAGATATTCCCAACTGAAAATTGAGTGAGATACCTCTACTGGTTTCTGTACAGGGACACCAAAGGACAGTAAAGTATTCCAAAGCATTGTGCTCTACAAGAGGCTTTTCTATAAACCATATTTTAATATCTTTATTTTACACAAATCTTAATGAAATTGAAATATGTTATTCATATGCACAAAAGGATGCTTTCCATAGAATACAGTATGATTAGCATTAGATTTACAGAGCCACACAAAAAAAATCAGTTACATTAAGGGCTAATATTGGAAATTTATTGGAATTCCATTTATGTTTATATTAGACATTTTTATCGCTTTCTAAATATTTTTTAACTGTGAATATGATTTAAATTTGTGCGTTTGTTTGTCCGGCTGTCCATCTTTCTATCTGTCCGTCGGTCCGTCCCCATCGTCCTTAAATATTTTCGAAATTTTTCGAAATTGATATATGTTATTCAAGTTCACTATGGAATGTTTCCTATTTAAAATGGTTTAAGAAGGTCTTGTACAGCTGGTTTTTGTACAATGGCACCCCAAAATAATTCCAATGCATTGCGTTTTAGGCAGACAGTTTTATAAATCACGTTTAAAAACTTTCTACTGTAAAAATCATAAAAAAAATTGTCATTTATTGTTAATATGCTAAAATAATGTTTTGTATAGAATATGATATGGCAAACCCTCAAATTTACAGGGCTACGCTAAAATGTTCAAATACATTAAGGGCTGGAATTAGAATATCAGGGCTGCATATTCTTTTGCGTTAGATAATTGTAACACTTTTCAACTATGCTAAAGGGTGATTATGAATACAATTTGTGAATTTGTATGCCTTTCATTTCTTCTATCTCTCCGTTGTATGATAACGTAGGCAAAGAACATTGAAAGTTATACAACAAGTGCGTACATTTGGAAAGTGTTTGCATAATTTTTCGTTCTTGTTTAATATATATATATATTAAAAATTTCACTTTTTAATTAAGATTTTTTTTTTTTTTTTTGAGATATATTTTCTATTTCAACTTTATTAATAAAATTATATGTACCATAATTGAATGTATTGAGTCATATTTCCATGCAGTAAAACTATCACAATATATATATATATATATATATATATATATATATATATATATATATATATGTGTGTGTGTGTGTGTGTGTGTGTGTGTCTGTGTGTGTGTGTGTGTGTGTGTGTGTGTGTGTGTGTGTGTGTATTGTGGAATTAATAAATTACTGTATATTTTTCATTCTTTTCAATTTAAAACTGAATAGTAAACCCAGAGTTGTCAACCCTCCGGATTTTTGAACAGCAATAATTTTTTAAAGCAAAACAGCTTTCATTAATAATGAAATTTTATGATTAAATAAGGCGAAGATATCTTAAAAATAATAGTGGTGTGAAAAAATCCAGAGGGTTGGCAGCTCTGATTAAACCAAATCAATCAAGTTCTTATAAAATGTAAGTTTATTAATCTTACTTTCGTTGAGTAAAACAATTTTATATATTGATATTTTTTGTGAAAATGAGAACGTTATTGTCGGGAAAAAAAAAAAAAAAACCCACGATTTTTATAATAAATCATATTTGTTTCGTTGTTCATTCACAAATATAGGATAAACATAAAACTGTAAGGACTTGTTTGTATTTGCTTCAAACCTTCAAACCTTGCTTACCCATAAATAAAAAAAAAAAAAAAAAATCTTAAGGCATTTTTGTTTCATTAACAGTTTCCAATATTATAGGGAAATGTAAAAGGAACATTTAATTTTAAAAATAATTCAAATTTTTGCGTAAATTTATTTAAAATTATTATTATTCAAAATAATATTCCTGCACAGAATTTCGATTAAAATAAAAAAAAAAATGCCCTTTTTTCTTTTTCTTGTTTCTTTTCAAAGCATAGATTAAATTTTTATATCTTAAAGTACTGGTGCTCTTACACTACATAAAAAAAAAAAAAATGTTTTTTTTTTTTTTTTTTTTTTTTTTTTTTAATAATAAGACATATTATATAATGAAAAAAAAATCTGAATTAAAGATATTCAAAAGGCGTAACTCAATATCATATATCACGAATGTATTAATAATTGTTTTATTATTATTATTATTATTATTATTATTTACATTTTTCGCGATTAATTTTAATATATTTTAAAACAGTAGTTTAAAAACAATTTCACAGGGTTTATGTAATCAATAATCGTTTGGAGTCGTCTTATAACAATAAATATAAAATAATTCATAGAATACCTTAACTACTTCTAATATTTTTCCGTACCACATTTTCTCTGGCCATTCTTCAATATCAATAGGAGATACTTGATATAGAAATTGTCGCGTAGTCGAGATTTCTCCATTTGATGATAGTAGACTAGAAAGACTTGTTTTGGAGATTTGGCTGTCCAAAGGAGGGGGAATAGCTTAAAAATTATTAATTATATTAGAAGTCAAATGAATTATTAGTCAAATGAATATTTCAATACATATGATATATGCTTTCTAAAATTAAAATTTATCATCACGATCACATTTTTGCTTTATTTTGTATGATAGAAGTAGACATTTTATTTCCCTTTTAAAAACAACGAAATTTTAAAACACATTTTCTGTTATATTAAGTACCATTTTATCTAAATTCTTTTATTTAATTTTCATATTAAAATAAAATAGATTATATGATTTTTAAACTGTATTATTTTGCAGTGAACCACCATAAAAAAAGTACGTAGCAAATAGTTATTTTTTGAAATGAATATCCAATGAAAAATGAGAAAATGAGGAAGACAAAAAAATTACTTTTGAAAAAAGAGACCATATGAAATTTTTACATTAGCAGAAATATTCTCATTAAAAAATTCTTGAAATGCTTAATCCATGTTAAAAATTGCAATAGCACGAGGATTATCTCTAGCGAAATAATTGGGAACATTGTAGTCGCGTCCTAGAAATGGTCATCCAAGAAAGACAACTATTTAAACTGATCATCGCATTTATGGAAAATGTTTATCGAATCCTATTTGGTCATCCAAAGACATTTCACGATCCTTACTCGAAAAAATAAGTGCAATAACTGTTAGGAGGCGTTTATTAGTAGAATTTCATTTTTCTTAAAAAAAAAAAAAACTACAAGAAAGGCTACACTTTAGAAAAATATATGTGATCGTTTAAGCTTCTGCAAGAAACATCGAGCTTGGACACCAGAGCAGTGTAACGAAGCAACGTTTTCCAGTGAATGTGAATTTTCCCACTTTTAATCCTATGTGTTCAATTTTAGATATCTTAAAAGTCAGAGATATAAATCTTGTTACATGAATTCCATTGTAAAACAAGCGTTAACCATAATGGTTTGAGCATGCTTCGTGCAAGTGACTGAGGTTGAGGGGGGGGGGGGATAATTCATACCAAAAATTATTATAATTAATAGCAAAGTGTATATATCTGTATTAAAAAGAAGTTAAAAGGTAGGTACACATGAACATCCTTAAAAGCAAAAAATTTTAGCAGGACGGTACATCCTGTCATCTTTCTAAAGTCATAATACAATGGCTGGCTAAAAAAATAATTGAAATCATTGGGTCATAGTCTGGCATTATTCGAGACTTAAGTCCAATTGAAAACTTATGAACATTGATAAAAAAGAAGTTTGCTGAAAATATTCCAACGTCAGAAAAACCGTTATAAGAAGCTATAAAGCCTGTGTGGGCGGAAAATGCAACACCTATATTATAAGATCTTTATTCATTTCTTTGCCGAAATGTATAGAAGTTGTATTAGCTGCTAAAGGGCAATATACTAAATATTAGACCTATTGCATTGAATCATAAATAATGTAATTTAGTGTAGAAACAAAAGTTTTGATGAAATCATTCTGTTATTTCATAAAATTACTTTTTTTTTTTTTTTTTTTTTTTTTTTTTTTTAACTTTTTAATAAAATTTTAAGCAGTTTTAAACTTTCAGTCACGACTGTGTGATAGTATATGTCCACACTTTAAAAATTAGCTTTCTTAAAAAAAATTTTCCGTTTCTTATCAAGTAATGAAAAGTACACAAATATACGTAGAAAATATTTCACCTAAAAATATAATCAATCCACTTTTCATCTTAAGTATTTCTGTGTCTTAGAACCAAGTATTTTGCTTATAAAATTAAAAGAAAATCACTGAATTAGTTTCACTAGAATTTTAAGGAATCTGAATGTAATCTCGCAGCCAATATCTCGCGGTACAAAATCAAGCCGAACAAAAATCGTGCGTACTAAAGCTCGTACGGAAAGTATCTCGCGGGGCTAAAATATAGCTAGAACAAAATCTCCCATTGACAATATCTCCCCTCCCAACTGGACAAAATCTCGTGTCGACAAAATTTTGCCCAGATAAATGAATGGAGAGCAAAATAATGTGAATGCTGATTGAATTTGATACAAATAAAAGGACACATTTTAGAGCATTTTTCTTAGAATGTGGTGATAATTATAAATAATATTATGGAAAATTTAATGACAAGACATGGATGTTTACCTTCATCAGAACACCAGACAGGCATACTTGCCCTCGTCAGAACACCAACAGACAGATAAATACTTTACAAAAATTGTTTCTAATTTTACTTAAACGAGTTATTAAATTTATTAGCTTTGAAGATTAGTCATAATGAATTCAATCGTATTTACAAATTTTATTATTTTTAATTCAGGTTTGTGAACAATGTTCAGCTTTAATGTCAGTAATGATGTACAGTATTTTTAGAGTGTATTTTTTGAGTGGTGAAAAACAAATAATAAAATACAATTTTCTTTCTAATTTTTAAAAAACAACAGAAAAGAGTAAATACGCACACACACACATACTGTGGGAGTGAGTATAAATTATTTATCCGTATAAATTCAAAAATTCCTTAGCAATTTATTACTTTCTTACCCGTAAGGTAGAGAAAGTATTGTTTTTGGGTCAAATTTTCGGACGCGAGTTTTTGTTACATCTACATCTTCTGAGGTCCCCTGAATACGAAAAATCATGTTTTCAACAAATGGTCTGTGTATGTGTCTGTGTGTATGTCTGTGTATGTGTCTGTGTGTACGTCTGTGTGTGTGTCTGTGTGTGTGTCGGTCTGTTATTAGCATATCACGAAAACAAATTATAACAGGAAGTTCAAACTTGGTATTCTAAATGTGTATCATATAGGGATGCTACAGTAAGCTTTTCGTTAAGATCAAGCAAATGGTTCGTGTACAGGGACAATCAAGAGAATTCTTATACATTACGTCTACGGGGGGAATTGCAGATAAGTAGAGTTTAACGTCTATAGACTGCACTAAACCAAATGAAACGAATATATATTTTTTGTAATAAAGATAGTCAACTGGGAAAAAAAATTGTGTATGTAGGAGCCTCGTCTCCCCCCCTGGGGGGGGGGGAGGCGAGAACTAATTATCATAGAAAACTCTCCCGAAGCCTAATTTGAATTGTTTAAGATAGGTTTACATAACATCGTTATCTTACCTCTTAATCTCCAACCTGTATTTATAGTATTAAATTTCAGGGTAAGAGAAAGTCGTGTGAATGACACACCAGATTATTTTTCAATACATAAAATGCTGCTTTGTCCTTTTATTTTAAATTCCCAGTCAAAAGAAGGTTTTATAAATTTGAACTCTTTTAGTCTATCTGCGAGTGTATTTCTGTCCATTTGTGGTACAGTAGATAAAAAAATATTATGCCGATTTCAGTGCTTTTCTTTCTTTCTTTCTTTCTTTTTTTTTTTTTTTTCCCTTCAAGAAAGCTAATTTAAGCGGGATGATTCTTAGATATGCTTAATGAAAATCTCGTAAACAGATTTTTTTTCTTCTTTTAACTTCTATATTTGATGGAAGCAAATGTGATTTCGGAAAAATTTTTTACTTTCTATTTTTGACGAATTTTTGTAGGTTTTGAGAGGTCCAGAACACGATTTAAACATTTGACTTTCTTCGATATTCAGTAGAAGGAAATATTGCTTCCATAAAAATGTTCGACTTTTTATCGATTTAGACGTTTTTAGAGGTCCAGAACACGATTTAATCAATTTCAGAAAATGTCTGTTCATCTGTATCTCTACGTGTGCGACAAACATTTTGTGACGACTATATCACAGGAACTACTGGACAGTATTCCATGTAAATTTATATGTTGTTGCAATTTGACGTCAGTTAGTACCTATCAACTTTTGGTGCAAGTGGCTCAATAAGTGGTGCTACTATATTGCGATTTCTTCCCTTTAAAGGAAGGCTGTATCTCAGGTTCTGTTGTGTATAATCGAACAAATCTTGGTAGTGAGAGGAGCTCTATGAAACATTATGCTAATCCAATTTACGTGCATATCAGCCGATAGGTGGCGCTGATATGCCGTAATCTCCCCGTGAACGGTACATCAATATTTTATATTCTAATGTATATAATTACACAAAACTTGGTATATGAAAGGGCTATTATGCAGCATTATACTGATTCAATTTGGGCGTACATATACCGGCAGTTACGCTGTTGTGTTGCCTTTTACCCAATGAACAGGAAGGCTAAATCTAAACTTTAATTAGATACAAATGCACCTAACTGTATATGTGATAAAATCATTATGAAAACGAATGCTGACTTAATTTGAGGTATATCGGCTGACAGGTGGCGCTGCTATTACTATCTTTCTTCTGTGATTTTCCACTGTGCTATATCTTTGCATCTGATGATTAAAACTGTACTAAAATTCATATGTAAAATCTTTATTGTGATTAGCTATGATTAAATTTTGTGCATATTAAAGAATACATTGCGCCGTTATATAAAATGATATAGATGAAAGTATTGTGAAGACCATAACTTACTAGTTTAGAAAAGGTTTATCTATCTATCGGTGACTAAAAAAAATTTGTGACAGATCTAACTCAAGAACTAAACGTAAATAATTTCATGTAAATTTGTATGTAGTTGCACCTCGATATAAGTTAATACTTATGAACTTTTGGTGAATAATGTCCAACATGTGGCATTGCTATCTTTATATATATACAGGGAGAGTATGAAATAATGTGCCAAACGAAAGGAGGTGACAGAACAGCCCATGATGAGCATAAAACACCACAGAAACCCTGTCCTAACTCTAACCGTTTCCGAGTTATGGTAGATAGAAGATAAAATCTGTTTTTTTTCCCCTCCCGTCTGAAAGACCCAAATTTGTGAGCTTTCTGAAAGACTTACACGCAAAATAAGCACATATTTGGAAAGAGCAGAAAAAATCCTATCGGGTGACATCAGGAAACCTTAATTTGACGGCGAGCTACAAGCGCTAAAACATTGGCGAAGTTTAAAATCGAGTTCTAACCAAATTTTTTAACCGACGATTCTGCAAATACCGTTCAAGTTACCATCGGTCAAATTTATCAAAAACTTTTCCATTCCACAAGCTTTAGAATGAGCCCACAATAAACCATATCGGTGTTCTAGTTCAGGAGAAATTTAGCTTTTTGTTTGAAATACATTCATCACTGAACTCGACGTTTGTCGAGAAGGAGACTCAAGGGGTGCTATGGTCATTCCTGATTTCACGTCCGCCTTCAGCCCGCTGTTTTGTCAGATGCAAAAAAGAAAGTTTTAAAGAAAAACAAAAAAGTAGCAGTTGTATTAAGTTTACAAACACAATGGAATGGAAACAAAAGAAGTATGATGTTTCTCACGTCTTTCATAAAGGAATATACAAAAAAAAAAAAAAAAAAAAAAAAATGACGTATCTCACGTTCATGATTAAAGCACATATGCATTCGAAAGGATGTGGGAAATTTAGTGCCGCTGTTGAAATTGGTCACACCCACACCTGATACATGCCCTTGCCCGCTTACGAACGGGAACCACAGTAGCTCTTAGCACAAGCTCATCCCTCAGTTTTATTATTGCATCATCGAGCCGGCTGCTTAAATCTTGCAAACTGGCAACTTCTGTGAGGTAAACTTCTTGCTTCAGGAACCCAAACATAGAAGTCGAATGGAGTGAGATCTGGCGATCTAGGTGGCCAAGGAATTGGTTCATTACGACCAATCCATCGTGGATACTGCTGATTCAAGAAGTCCCGAACGGCATTAGAAGAATGTCCAGGGACCCCATCGTGTTGGAAAATGATTTCCGCTCGTTGGGGTACAGGAATGACATCAAGTAATCCTGGAAGATGATGTTCCAGAAAATCCAAATATGTATTGCTTGTCAGATGACCTTGGAACACATGTGGACTTATGAAGCGATCGTCAACCACTCCAAGCCAAACATTTAAGCTCAATCGCGTCTGGAACGATGAGTTTCGTGTTACAAATGGATTTTGTTGAGCGTAATGATGCCAGTTATGTAAATTTAACATGCCATCCCGAATAATATAAAATCCCGAATAATTGAAAATATTTACGATAAAGCACTTTCACTTTATTAAAAAAAATATATATATATATGCAATTTTGAACTTAAAAATGAAATTAATAGCTAAATTTTTAGATGAAAAATAGAATGTATCTATGAAACAGAAGAAAATTGTTGCTCTGCGTAGGTACTGTCACTTAGCGGCAGTTTTGTTTTTTAAATGTTGCCTGGTTTAACATTAGAATTCGCCGTGCTCGTCTGGCATTTCGTTAAGGAGGCTTTGATTATACACAACATATTAAATTCACATACAATAACAATTTTTCTGTATTGTTAGCAAAATTCCATACAATTATCAATTTCCTAATATGCAAATGTGATTCATTACTTTCAGTTCTATCTAGGGTACATAAAATTATAAAGATACTTTGTAGATTATATGAAATACATAAATTTATTGATTCGTTTTTGGTAGTCTTTCTTTATAACAATCAAGCAATACAGGTTTATTTTTTTTTTTTAAACCTGTCTTATGTTAAACATTGTCAAGATAGGTATCAAATCATTATGTACCAATATATATATATATATATATATATGATAAAATTTAAATATAGGAGGGAGTAAAGCTTGAATTATTAAATAAATAGAACTAGAACAAAGTTTTATAAACCAATGCGCAAATGCAGCAAAATGAAATATAAAACTACTAGCAGGCGACGCCCGCTTCGTTGGTCCCTATTTTTAAATGAATCACTATAATTACTAGTCCAGTCAATAGGTACGTAAAAAAGGGCTTACCTAGCAAAAGGTGGGGTAGAAGATTTTTCTTTTTTAATTTGTACATATTAGTGTCAATATGAAAAAAACGATTTATCCAACATGGGCGACCCCGGGAGAATTTTTGTCGGCTGAAAAACCTCGAAAATTTACTACTTTTTTGGCTTTTTTTGAAATATCTCAGAAATGGCTGAATTTAGCAATATTTTTCTATTATAAAGTTTAAAGAAGATTAAATTTCCTACAATTTTCTTCATTACAACTTTTTTGTAGTACTAATAGCAAGCACGTTACAGCCTCTTGAAAGTCGGCATTTTTGCTCAAGCTAATAAAATACAACTCAAAGAAATGAGTCGGTGCATGAACGTTTATTAGAAAACGGAAAAAAAAGAAAGGACATATTCATCTGTCTGACCTTAGGAAATGATACCTGCTTCGTAGCAAAGGAGGTAAAAAAAAAAAAAGAAAACTGCCCCCCCCCCCCCCCCCCACACACACACAAAAAAAAAAAAAAAAAAAAAAAAAAGCTCTCCCTTTCCTCCCGTCTTTTCCCATCTTGTAGTACGCTGCCTCGGCTGAGCATCTACCTATATTAATCAGTTCAGTTAGAATGTGTGAACATACTTTTTCAACCCATGAGCATTTTCTATTACAATAACCGGAGTGTTTGTTTTATTTACGAAATCAGTTTGAATAAAGGTGAAATAAAGATTCTGAAGGAGAAAGGTATACAAAAAATCTGCAAAAGTGCAATGCAAAACGTCAAAATGAAGAACATCGGTGTTTTTTGATGAACCTACAACAAGTAAGAATTCACAATGCCTGTCACAAACGATACATCAATGGGCGAATGATTGCAGCATATGTACGGCGTCATACAACTGGTGATAGAGCTGGTCCAAACTGTGCGGTTCCATATCTTCCATCAAGAACTGAAGGTTTCAGTTTTAAAGATCAGTGTTTCACGTGTGGAGAGGGGATACTTGAAGATTTCTTTAAAAAACAGGAACATCCTGAGCATGAAAGAAATTTTATGCACCATGCTATGAAACTGGTGTGAAAGGAACACTTGTAAATGGTGTCGAAAATCGTGGGGATGAGAGAAGAAAAAAAGTACTTGAATGCATCGGAAATGTAAAAGGTTTAGTTGCTATAAATGCTGGGTATCACAGATTTTGTCATCAAAAACTGTATTGGAGGCCTAAAAGTGAGATGAAACGAGGATATTACCGTGCAAGTAACACTGATGAGGCAATGGAATCAATTTACTCCTACCCTGAAAACGACTCGGACGAGTGCCAGTCTCATAAAGTATTTGATGAATAAAATAGAGGATGATTTTCGTCCTGGCATCAGATCGGTTACATCGCGCTTTTGCAAAAAATATGGTGAAGATGTTTTAATAGCCGAAACTGCCAACAAGAAAGCAGTTTGCTTCCAAAATGTTGGCTATAAAATACTCAGTGAAACTGGTATAGTAACAAGGACTCCGATCCTCAACAGGAAAATGTCGAACTAATTTCATCATTTGACGAGGCTGAAGAAGATAAGCTATTCTAAGAGCTTATATAATTACTGCAAGACGGAGAGGAACAATTTGAGGACGACACACCTTCCTTCTAGCTCTGATGACTATTGAAATTTAAGAACCCGGGTTTCAAAATAACCACGAAGAAAATAAACATGTACATTATACATTAATGTACGTTTCTTTATTTGTTTCAAGGCTAAATGAATCTCCCTATAATTTGCATATAAAGTTAAATTTCTACAATTTACCTTTGTAATTATTTGCTATTGTTCTTCAAACAAGTTTGCCTATTTGTGAAGTTCATTTAAAATTAAGATTGTGTCTTGTTATTATCATTAATATTAATATAGCAGTTATTAATGTTTATTACAACATTATGTATTATATCTAAATATCATTAACGTTTTATAATATAATAAATAGTAGAATTAAAATATTTATGTATTAATGCACTGAGTTTTTGCTTACTAGCCGCCTAATATTTATTCATTTACATTTATATACAAATATCTTTTATTTTATTTATTTTTCTTTGTATCTCTTTGTGTGTGTATTATGTGTTCCAGTGATAGAAGGCTATACATTGGTAGTTATTGGAGTCTGATGATGACTAATGTTGTTAGGTCAGAATTGTCAGTTCGTAGCCGGAGGGGAGAGAGAGAGTTAGTAAAAAGGAGAAGGGAAAAATTAAAAGAGAGCAGATTTGTTATCTGTCGTCCTTAGTGAAGAAAAAAGAAATGATCGCCAATTTATCTGGCGAACATATTTAATCCCTTTCAAAAATCACGATTATTTTAACAAGGCATATGTTAAGAGAACAATCAAGAATATAAAACAGTATTTCTTACAATATATATTGTAAAAAAATACATCTGACGTGTATATTTCCGTATTACGTTTTTGATCACCAAATCCAAAAATCCCAAGGATGACAGATATCACAGCTATACCCTTAAAAATTGTTAAGCTTTCTGTAAATAAAGCTTCTAATTCTAATAATTACTGTAGATTATTTATAAGGAGAAATGCGCTTTTTTTACGAAGTTGGGAAATCTGTTTATTTTCAAGAAGCTGTTACGCGCTTGCTATTAGTACTACAAAAAAGGTGTAATGAAGGAAATTGTAGGAAATTTAATCCTCTTTAAACATTACAATAGAAAAATATTGTTAAATTCAGCCATTTTTGAGATATTTTGAAAAAAGCCAAAAAACTAGTAAATTTTCGAGGTTTTTCAGCCGACAAAAATTCTCCCGGGGCCGCCCATGTTGGATAACTCGTTTTTTGCATATTAGTACTAATATGTACAAATTAAAAAAACAAAATCTTCTACCCCACCTTTTGCAAGGTAAAATGTATCTATTGACTGGACTATACTGAATTCTCAGAATTGCATTAATTTTTATCACGTGAAAAAAAAGAGAAACAAAATCTGATTAGGAAAAATGTCGCACCGGGTTCTCACTGTCTTCGGAAAAAAATCCCAAAATGCTCTAACTCTTATTTCTATTATTTTCCGCCTTCGCCGCCAATCCCGTCTATCCTAATAATCTTACAAATTCGAAAATATCCGCAATCGATTTGTAAGTATCAAAAACCTCTATGCACCAGTTTTGAACGATCTATCTGTATTTTATTTTTTTGCCCCTCCCAATAATTTTAAAAATTCAAAAATATCCGCAACCGATTTGTAGGTATCAAAAACCTCTATGTACCAATTTTGAATGATCTAACTTTTTTATATTTTTTTTGCCCCTCCGCCCCCCCTTCCCGGCCCTTCTAATAACTTTACACCTTCGAAAATATCCCATCCGACTTGCAGGCCTCTTAAACTTATCTGTATCAATTTTGAACGGCCTAACTGTATTTCTATTTGTTTTTGCCCACAGCCCCCCTTACCGCCCCACCCCCCTTACCGCCCCTCCTAATAATTTTACAAATTCGAAAATATCCCCAATAGATTTGTAAGTATCGAAAACCTCTATATACCAATTTTGAACGATCTAACTCTATTTTTATTTTTTTGCCCCCCCTCTCCCCTCCCCGCCCCTCCTAATAACTTTACACTTTCGAAAATAAACCCTATTCGACTTGCAGGCCTTTAAAACCTGCCTGTACCAATTTTGAACGGCCTAACTGTATTTCTATTTGTTTTTTCCCATAGCCCCCCCTTACCGCACCACCCCCTTACCGCCCCTCCTAATAATTTTACAAATTCGAAAATATCCCCAATCGATTTGTAAGTATCGAAAACCTCTGTATACCAATTTTGAACGATCTAACTTTATTTTTATTTTTTGCCCCCCCCCCTCCCCTCCCCGTTCTCGCCCCTCCTAATAACTTTACACTTTCGAAAATATCCCTATTCGACAAGCAGGCCTTTAAAACCTGTCTGTACGAATTTTGAACGGCCTAACTGTATTTCTATTTTTTTTTGCCCATAGCCCCCCCCCCCTTACCCGTAAAATTATTAGGAGGGGCGGTAAGGGGGGGCTATGGGAAAAAACAAATAGAAATACAGTTAGGCCGTTCAAAATTGTTACATATCTTAAAATCCCTTAAAGATCTTAACTGTCCGAGCAACCTGGCGGGAGTCATTCGCGCATATCTCTCTAATAGGAGAATTTCCATCATTTGGGGACCAAACTCAAAAGTCCTACAACAATCTAAACGCTGTCCTCAGGGGTCTTTTCTGTCTTATCATTATATACCTATGTGCGTTTCATTTATCTGATTTTTTTTTTTTTTAATGTGAAATATTTTAATATTTGTATATATATATATACATATATATATGTATGTACATATATATATATATATATATATATACACTGATGGAAAAAAAAATCCCAACACCAGGAAGGAGCTGTGCCAGATAAACGAAATTAGGTAGGCGTGTTTATACATCTGAAAGATGACATCGATTCAAATTTCGAGCTACGCGCATAAGTGTGGCGCTTGTAGCGACACTATGAACATGCAAATGAGGTTTGCTTTAAATAAGCGCTGTAAGGTTCGTGATTGTTATTTACAGTTGAGATTTGACGTAGTGGGTTAATGTTAGTCAAGGATGCCTCTAAGAAGACGAAGAAGCCATTATCAACAGCTCACTGAGTTTGAACGAGGTCGTGTAGTAGGGCTACGAGAAGGTGGGTTTTCTTTCCGCGATATTGCAGAAAGACTTGGCAAGAATGTATCCACTGTGCATGAGTGTTGGCAGCAGTGGTCAAGGGAAGGTACTGCCTCAAGAAGACTGGGTTCCGGGCGGCCACGTGGCACTACTGAGAGGGAAGACCGCCGTGTTCGGCGTATGGCTGTGGTTAATCGTACTGCGTCTGCAGCTGAAATTCGAGCTGCACTTGGCACCACAGTGACACAACGAACTGTTACAAATCGGTTACTTCATAGACAGCTTCGAGCCAGACGCCCTGTAGCGTGCATTCCACTGACTCCAAACCACTGCCGTTTGCGACGTGAGTGGTGTCAAGCTAGAGCTCATTGGAGGACGGAGTGGAGATCTGTTGTGTTTTCTGATGAAAGCCGGTTCTGCCTTGGTCGCAGTGATAGCCGTGTGTTGGTTAGAAGGAGGCCAGGTGAACGCCTGCTAGCGACCCGTCTGCGGCCTAGACACACAGGGCCTACTCCTGGAGTTATGGTTTGGGGAGCAATTTCGTATGACAGCAGGAGCACTCTCGTGGTTATCCCACGCACCCTGACTGCAAATTTATACGTCAGTCTAGTGATACAACCTGTTGTGCGGCCATTCATGAACAGCATTCAAGGGGGTGTTTTCCAACAGGATAACGCTCGCCCTCATACCGCTGTTATAACCCAACATGCTCTACAGAGTGTCGACATGTTGCCTTGTCCTGCTAGATCATCAGATCTTTCTCCAATCGAGCACGTATGGGACATCATTGGACGACAACTCCAGCGTCCTCCACAACCAGCATTAACCGTCCCTGCATTGACCGCCCAAGTGCAACAGGCATGGAACTCCATCCCACAAACCGATATCCGACACCTGTACGACACAATGCATGCACGTTTGCATGCTTGCATTCAAAATTCTGGCGGTTACACCGGTTACTAATGTACCAACATTTCACATTTGAAATGGCTCTTCTCGCCAATGGCTCTTCCTGTGATCTTGAAACTTTAATCAATTAAATATGTTACCTAGACAATTGTATTGCTGAAATTTCATTACTGTACAATAATTTTTTCTTGGTGTTGGGATTTTTTTTTCCATCAGTGTTTATATATAAGGTAATTTCGGGTGAGTTGCCCCACCGGTAGAGATGCCCCACTTAATATAATTTCGAAACGCAATGATAGATGGCTCAGCAAGTCCGATTATTATTTCAGATAGATGTTGAATGGTGTGCTGTGGAAGTTACGTGAACTTATTTCTTTGTGTTCTGCTGTCACAACAATATTTCAAGTAAGTACCATGTTTTTTCTGCTCTGTTATAAGAGTGAAGTTGCATTGTAAGGCTGGCACTAGTTAATAAAAATAGATTTTTTTTTTATATAAGTTTAAAAATCTGTAGTAAGAAGTTGATCAGTCGACTTCGGCCATTGTGCCGCCATTTTTGCTGTCTTTTACTTTGGATAGTTGCCGGGGCATCTCTCCCATACCAAAAGGATAGATGCCCCAGATTATATTCGGGTGAGATGCCCCACATACATTTACAAGGAGAAAAGTCATTTAATTGTTTAAATTTTAAACTAATATTGTTTTTATAAAATGCGTAGTATTTGTAAATCGTTAAAATTTTTAACTTAAAAATATTTTTTGAAATTATAAATTTAGATTAAAATTCATCAAATAACATTCAAATTCGCGTGATCTCTAGAAGTGGCAACTCAAAACGAAATCACAAAAAAGCAAATTGAATCCAGATATGAAAGCAAAAAACGCTCAGGTATGTCAGACTGACCTTTGACATTTACACTATAACGTAAACAATCTTGGGCGCTAACGAAACTGTAGGTGGGCGGTTAATTGTGCCGGTAAGTGAATATTATTGTATTTGATAATGCAGTTGTTCAATGCTACTTGTTTGTTTCAGGAAAGATGACTACAGTATATAAAAAGAAAACAGTATATAAAAAAGAAAGATGACTACAGTATGTACAAAAGAAAAAATACTGGAACAGCTGGTGGGACCAGGACAGAAGACCATTTAAAAGAGTCTCTTGAGACTAGAAGCAGGGGAAATTGGTGTCATTGAAGCTGCTAGGTACTATGGAATTTCTTCTCGGACAATTCGTCGTCGAAGAAAAACATATAAAAATACCAAAACAAGCTCTTTGGGGACCATTGACCACTATTGACCACTATTGATCACTATTGACCAATGTTAAAACCTTTTATTATGTTTTTTACAGGTAGGGCATCTCTCCCATGTGAGTGGGGCATCTCACCCGCAACTTCGGGAGAGATGGCAAAATGTAGTGCTGCCGCAATTTTATTTTTTTTTAAAAGAAAATTTACAATATGGTACAAAAAAACTACTCAGTAGTAATAAACAATATCTATTATGTATTTACCACAAATTTTCGTTGTCATTGTTACTACCTAATTTATTTTATAGCTTCCTTTCCTTAAGTGGGGCATCTCTCCCGGAATTACCTTATATATGTTAGAGGTGGTTTTCTGTTTGGTGAGAAGTTGGGGACTATGGATTGTTATTAGCTAATTGCTACTATCCTTTCAGAAATTTCACTTTAACCCCTAAAGGGCCTCCCTGATGAAGACTTCTGTGTTTTTTTTTTGGGTTTTATTTCATTTCATTTGTTAAATTATTCACACATATATATATATATATATATATATGTATTTTTTTAACTACTGTGTAGATTAATTTGTATCACGGAGTTGACTTTTGAATGTTTTGTATCTAGTCTACACATGTATTTATTTATATTTATATACGTAATTATATTATTTATTTATATATACACATATATACCTATATATATATATAAATTGCTTATTTACGTTGACAACAAGACCATTTGTGTGTGTGTGTGTTTAAAATCAACCCTTGTTTTGCTAAATGGGAATATGAGTAACCTCTGTGTTTACTCCGCTGATCTTTATCATTTATTTATTTGTTTATTTACAGTGAGTATTGCTTTACTTTTTCCTTTGTATGTATTGCAACTTTTTTTTTTTTTTTCTTTTTTTAATGGAAAATGAATGTATACATAATTAATCTTGGTTATGATCAATCTTATATAATTGAGTTTGTAATATAAGTTCATATATATAATTCGTATATCTATCTATCTATCTATCTATCTATCTATCTATCTATCTATATATATATATAGATATATATATAGATATATATATATATATATATATCTCATTTGCTGAGTATTGTAAAGGAATTAAATAATTTAATATATTTACATTTAAATTTAATCTGCTGCTTAAGCGCAAAAAATTTTAAATGTAATTTATTTATTTATTTATTAACTTAATTTCATAGTTATTGTTTATTGTATATATTATTACATATATACAAATTGCCTATTTTGGCATTAACACTATTTTAAAAATTTATACACTTTGACTATAGCTGCTAATGCGCTTAAACAAATGTGTATTATTTCAATTATTTCAATTATTTTTTCCTGACATTGATTTTATGCAATTCATAAATATTTCTTATAAAATTAATATTTGCATTTTATACTTGGCATTTAATTGGTTGTATGAAATATCAACTCATTACCTCTAAATAGTAACTTGTTAATGACTCCATTTAGTATGATTTAATTGTGAAAATAAAATTACGTAATACATCTAATTAAATTCATTGTTGGTATTTTCATCTTTCTCTCATTTGCTGAGTATTGTAAAGGAATTAAATAATTTAATATATATATATATATATATATACATATATTTACATGGGTAAATTTAATTTTCTACTCCTTTACATATTTGCATTATTTTGCATATTTTGGCGCATATATGTTGGAAATGTGTATCTTAATGGATTTCCTTTGGTTGTCGTGATTGTTTTTCACTAAAATATTCCTATTTCTGAATATTTTTACGACTTGGAATAGACCAAGAAATTTGGGCTGAAATATATTTGGCCTTCTAAGGCTTTTCATGTATGCTGTCTGTCCAATTTGTATGACTCTTTCCTTATAGTTTGAATTTTTATTATATTCATTCATGATTTGCATTTGATTTTTTAATGTGTCTTTCTTTTCACTCTGTATGTGTTGCAGATGCTTATTTGTATAGCTGTCAGTACTAATTCTTGTTGTATGAGAATGCATTAAAGGGTGTGTTGATTTCTCTAAAAAAAAAAAAAAAATCATGGCTCGTGAAAATCCTGTAGCTCGGTGAATTGTCGCATTATAATGTAATTTCACAAAATTTAATTTTGAGTCCCATTCGAATGTGTTTTGTGTCATGGCAGCTAGTGATGATTTTATTATTTTATTTGAAATTTCTACAATTCCGTTCGATCAAGCGTGATAAATAGAGTTAAAATTCAACTTAATATTTAATTGTCTAGTGTATTCTGTGAATGTTTTGCTTCTAAAGTACTGTGCATTGTCTAAATGCATTTCTCTAGGCATTCCAAATCTACCAATATAGTCTGTTAATGCATTTAATATGGTTTGTGACTCTGCATTTTTGAGTGGTATTTCCTCCATGTATCATGTGAAAGAATCGATTATTACCATTATAAATATATTACATTTTAAAGACATGGGCAATTTACCTAAGAGATCTAATACTTCTCCTGGCTTATAATTTTTTTCCATTTTTTGTATTTCAATTTTGGGGATTGTGTGCTGTTTGTGTCTCATGCATTCAATTTAATTAGCAATGTGATTTTTAGCGTCTTGGTACATTCCATACCAGTATATACGCATTCCTATTAAATGTAAGGATTTTTAACTCCAAAATGGGTTTTATGTGCTTCTTTAATTATTTCGTTTTTTAACGAATCTGGAGCAATTAATAATTCTTTTTGACCATCATTTGTACTTTTTTTAAAAAAATTAGAATTTCATTTTTTGTTAATTCAAATTTTCGAGTTGTTCTATTTGATTTTCCTTTTTTTTATGTCTGATATTATTTTAGATAGTGTTTTATCTTTCATTTGTTCAATTTTTATGTTTTCGTCTGACAAATTTTTATTAACTTGAAACAGATTGTTGGTTGAATTTGTTTCTGTAATGTTGTTGATATGCCGCGATATGTAATCGGCAGGGTTAATTCTTCCAGCTATATGTTCTACTGTGAAATCGTATGTTTGCATTTCCAGTAACCATCTGGCTATAATGTCTGAGTTCTTTTCTAAATTTAAGTGGTATATGATGGCTTTTGAGTCAGTCACTATAGTAAGTTTTCGCCCTGTTAAGATAATTTTAAAATGAGTTATGCTCTCATATATGGCGAGCAATTCCAACTTGATGCTTGAGTACCCTTTTCAGTATCTTTTAACTTTCTCCCATAGAATTCTATAGGGTACATTATTCCATTGGTTTCTTGTGATAGAATTGCGGATGTTGATATTTTCGAGCAATCAGTAATTTAAAAAAATTCTTTTTCATAATTTAGTGGTTTCAGTGTTGGACTATTTAGAATGATTTTTTTTAAACAGTTTTAATGCATTTTCAGCATCTGCTGTCCATTCAAACTTCTTTTTCTCACTTGCTAGCTCATTTAATGGTGCTACTATTTCTGCGTAATTATCTATCAAGGATGCGAAATAGTTTGTTAGGCCCAGTAAAGATTTTACCCCTTTTCTGTTTTTAGGTCTTTCTAATTTTTGAATTTTTTGTATGTTTTTATTGGCCGGTGCATAGCCATTTTTGTTGATCTTGAACCCCAGAAATTTTATTTCTTGTTTGCATATTTGCATTTTTGAAGGTTCGATTGTAAGGTTTTCTTTAATTAAGGTATTTAGTACTTGTTCTAACAAGTTTAACATTTCATTGATGTTGTCAGCCGCTATTATAACGTCATCTATGAAATATCGCACTTTTGTTTTGTCAAATATTCCTAGCACCTTATCGATGAGTTCCGCAAATACTGATATACTTATTTTATTACCAAAATTTAGGCGCGTAGGTTGGAATTTACCAAATTTGGTAATGAAGGCTAATTTTGGTCTGTCTTCTTTTTTTAAATTTATTTGGAAAAAGGCTGAGTGAAAATTTAGCACTGTGTAATATTTTTTCCCACTTCTATCTTGTAAAAGCGATTTAATTTCCGGAATGGGATATTATATGCCCTGTAAAATATTATTTAACAATCTGTAATCTATGGTACATCTGTAAGAAATATTATTGGGGTCATTAGTTTTCGAGTTTGTCTTTTTCTTAACAAATATAACCGGAAATGCATAGCTCGACGCTGTATTTTCTACTTTGTTTGCCTCTAATAGTTTATTTATTTCCTGTTGTGCGAATTTTCTTACACTCCGCGGAATTTTATAAGGATGGGTAGAAATGGGACATTTGTGAAGTAATTTAAAATTATGCTCCACTATTGAAATCTGTCCCAAGGTCTTGTATGATTTTGAGAATGCTTGTATATTATCTTTTAATAAATTTTGAAATTTACTTTTTAGTGATTGATCTAAGTGTTCTAGTCAAAATCTTGTAAATTGAATTCTTTTTCTCTTAATTCTTAAATTTCACTCATTGTTAAATTATTCATTTCATATATTTTAGGAGTATTATCTGTTTCTGACCCATTTAATTTTATGTCAAACACTGTGCATATTTTTCCAATATTCATTTTTTGTTGTTGATCATTATCTTTTCCTCACTATCACTTTGAACCATTATGTGCATCATATTTTCTCATTGACTTGATGTAATGATCGGTCATATTTAATCCTAATGTTATGCCTTAGAGGTTCTAATAAAATTATTTGGTTTGGCTGTAAAGTAGGTGGACATTTTAATGTGATTACTTTTGTTTCAAGTGGTTTTAAGCCATATTTTGTGTTCGTTTTTGGCATAATCATGTTTTTATGCGAAATTCTCTTTTTATTCTTTTATTTTATTTATTTTTTTTTTTTTTTCTGATTTTTTCAGTATTTCTATCATTGTTTTTCTTCTCTTTATGCTCATAAAAATCGTCTTGAATTTCGTCATTGTTGTTATTTTGTGAGTCTTGTGGCTGAGTATTTACAATTTTTGAAATAACATTTATTTCATTGCCACTTTTTTTTTTTTTTACTTTGTCCATACTTTCTAAGGGTATTTTTTTGTTTTTGTGGTATAGAGCCTTTTGCTCACAATCTAATCTTACGTGATTGTTTTTTAGAAAATCATATCCCAGTATAATTTTATACTTTTTATCTAAGTTTCTCGTTGTAACGTAAAATGTTCCAGTTGTAAATATGTTTTGTATTTTAAAGATATTTTAATGCATTTTTTGAATGGGATATTTTCATTGTTTAATGTGAGAATCCTTACTTGTCTGGCCAGGTATTTTATTTTAACATATGATTCTTTTAATTTTTGGAAAATATCTGGCGACAGGAAGGATAAAGAAATTCCGCTGTCAAGTAAACTTACTATATTTAAGTCTTTAAGTTTTACATTAATTAGCGGTAGTTGTGAACTGTCGCTTACACTGGCTATTGTGTCATACTTTTTACACTGTAAAAAAAAGGAAGCTTTTACAGCAAAATGTGCTGGCACCCATTATGCCAGCACATTCTGCTGTTAAAGAAGGCAATTTACAGCGGAAACATCTGTAAAAAAATACTCTTTTACGGCTGTTTCTGCTGTAAATTACTTCTTTTTTTACTTTTCCCTTCCATGCACCCATATTGCCAGCATATTATGCTGTAAATCTACCGTTTTTTTTTTTTTTTTTTTTTTTTTTTTCTTTTACAGTGTACTTTGTTGTTTCTCATGATTTTCTCTCTGTTTATAAGAATTTTCGTAGGTATGAATTTTTGTTTTATGCCCAAAATTTGGAGGTTTATATGGGCTTGAATTATTGTTATAGGTTTTTTATTTATAAACCTCCTTTGAAGTTTTCCTGCTTTTTATAACCTTGGTTTTTATATGTTGTCTTAGGTCTAGCACCCCTATTGTTTTGATTGTATCCAGTTTGATTTGTGTAATTTTGTGCATAAGTAAAGTCTTCGAAATGAGGACTGCTTTGTGACTGTGCAGCGTAGTTCGGAAAATCATTGGGCGGTGGATAATTGTTATAAGCATAGTTTACAGGAGGATAAGTTTGATAATTTTGATAGTTCATTGTTGGGAATGTGCTTTGATACGAGTTATGTCCCATTAAATGTTTATCCACTTATTTTGTGTTAAGTTTTTATTTCTTTTGTTAAGCCAGCAGTTTTCTGTTGTGTGGTTTTGTTTTTTACAAACACTACAAATTTCTGTGTTTGGTTCTTTTGTTTGTTTAAACTGTATTTCTTTGCTCTCTTTTAATTGTTTTTGAATTTCTTTTAATTCTTCATTGTGTCTCACTGTCATGTTGAGGAGCATTTCATATAATTTATCTTCCTCTTTGGAAGTAGTGTTGATTCCCTCTATTTTAGAGGCATTAAAAGCGTTTTCAATTTGTTTCGCAAATTTAATCGTTTTGTCAATCGAATCCGGTGCCAGTTTTCGAATTTCTAGTGCAATATCCTGCCTTATGCTCTCAAGGTATTTAGTCAATTTAATTGTATCTAAGAACTGTTTAGCCCCAGTTTTTTCTGCGTGGCCTAAGTCTTTTAAATAATTGTTTGTCGCCCTGTTGAATGTTTTAGTGAATTCTGGTTTAGTGTTTCAGTGATTGTGTGGGCATTTCTTTTAAGTTAATGAACTCATTTTGTGAGATGTCAAAAGAAATTTCTTTTTTGAATAATTATTGTAATTTTTGTTTAACCTCATCATAGTTATTAGTATTATTTATGTCTTCCTCGTTAATTAGGCTTTCTTTTGCCTGACCCGTTATTTTGGCTTTTAGCAAGATTAATTCCAAGTTTTCTGATAATTTAATTTCTTTGGCTAGTATGTCGAATTCTTTCAAAAAGTTTACGATACTATTATTTTTTTCCCATCAAAATTGGGTAGACTATTCAGGATAGCATCGTAGCTTATTACGATTTTCTCTGCCATTTTCTTATTTGGTTTATTTCTCTTTTTCGAATTTTCGTTTGGTTTTATATCTCTATTTTCCGCGTAATTTATTTGCTTTTTAGCCAGCCTCGTTATAGAGAATCCTATGCGTTTCTTTACTTTCTTTTATTTAATTGAATTAATTACCCCTCCAAAATATATATACAAAGTACAATATAAAAAATCAAAATACATGTACATGATATACAGTTAGCATATATACATGAATAACTTTCAGTTCCATTTGCAAACCATATGTTAATTTATTTTCACAATTTTCTTTATTAATTAATTTATTTATTTGCACATTATTTTGTTATTCATGTATATAAGGCTTTTATTTAAGCATTCAGTTTATTAAAAAATCTTTCACTTTATATCAATATCTTTGTTAAATTGTCAGATTTGTATAAAGGACACTTTTATTATCTGACTTTCAATTTCTTTATAAAGTGCTTTTTCTTTAACACACAATAAGATTTTTTTTTTTTTTTGTAACACAATGAGAATTTTTTTTTTTGGTTGATTTATATTATACGTTTATATACGTACATATTTTTTGCAAAGTTTGTACTCGTTTGTACAGTTGATTATTATGTGATAGCTTTTTTTACGTTCTATCCACACACCTATTAATATATTATATGTAATATTATTTCTATATTAATTCTGTTATTTAATTATAATTTTGACATTAACCTTTGATCTTCATATATATACCTAGCACATATAATACAAAACACAAATCATATGTTTGGAGTGCTAGTATATTGCATAAATTTTATATTTCATTCGATCCTTCTTCTATGTACATATCTTTTTTTTTTTTTTTTTTTTTTTTTTTTTATCTTTTGCAAATTTTAATTATTTTAATAGTATTAAATTTTAGTAAATAATCCGGGAAATTTTGAAAGTTTACGGTACCAAATTCGTTACTAAATACACAGCACCAAATCCGGGAGAAGGGTATATGTTGGATGGATACAAGTTAATTTAAATACCCTTCCATCCGTGGCCTTAAGGTGAATTCTAGATAGTAGTAAATTTTTTGAATATCAAACTGATACTCGGGCATGCGCTGTGAAATGCCTCAAAATTAACCTAATCACGTACATAAACCTAAATCTGAAAAGGAATATGAGGATTAATAAATAAAATTACTCTTATCAAATAATTTCAAATTCATGTAATTTCAGTTAATCTCTTTGTTAAATTTCTATGTTTGAATAGTTGCTAAAAAGATAATTTTCATATTTTAATAAAATACATAACGTATATGGGATCTCAATAATCACTTTTAATCACAATTGTATGAATTGCATCGAAAATAAGGTGAAGATGAGTGCATAGTCATGTATATACTTAAATGCGTTTTGCAAGAATTTCAAAATTACTGACCAATGAATTAAAATAAGTTTTCTCACCAGGTTACCAGATGGTGGGGACTAATGCAGCCAGGGCATGAGAGGTTGATCATCACATGGAACGATTCTTTTATATATTTTTCCTTGGCACTTAATCCATACTCTCGGACACACTTTTATTATATTTCATCATGGCCAGGGCTAGGCCCTTTTAATAGTACATGCTCATAGTGGCGAGCGATTTTTGTTATTCCATCAAGCGGAGATGGCTTAAGTCATAACGAAGACACAATGAACAGGATTACTTTACATGTTTGCAGCATGAAGACAATCGACAAAATGCCTTAGAATATTTTCATCATTTTCCTTGAGGTCTCTCAATATTATTGTTTTGAGGAAGTCTCTTCTTGTATTTTTCTTATTGGGTGCTTAGGTCTCATTTTGTAATTTCTTTATTGGGTGTTTCTCTGATTGGACCAGGTTTGCAATAATCTGCTTACTTCTAGATTTCTTAATGCATTACTTAGGACTTAGTAAGGGTTTCATGACGGTCGCTGAAGGGCTCTATCTGTGTGGTCCCTTTTTGAGTTTTCCAAGTACTGGCCATAAATATACATCGTAATTCTGTCAGAAGCTTTTACGTGTCTTTTTGTAGCTTTTCTTTTTAAATAATGCCCTTTTTTTATTTCTTTATTTTGTTTTTAACAACGGATGAGCTTTGCCCAGCACCTGAACTGTTAAAAATCATGAAACTGATATGTACATCTTAGGACTAATTGCTTTTAATTGAAATTAATATAAACCCTTAAAATAATAAATTCCGACAAATAGAAGGTTTTCAAGTAAACTTCACGCAATGCCGTAGGTACAACACAGTCATTGTACCTAGGGTCAAACCACATTGTACCTCAGGCCAGACCTCATTGTACCTAGGGCCAGACTTCATTGTTCCTAGAGCCTCAGTTTACCTAGCGTCATTCTCTCAAAATTAGATTTCAGTTTGTAATGAATAGAAAATAAGCGTATAAAAATGTATTTCTCTATATATTAAAAAAAAGTAACTGTCGCTGGCGTCAATTATTTTTGTCTGCGACAGCATCTTCTCGCGGAGGGCAAAGTGCTCTGCATCATGAGAGGTATCAGTGTATTCCGACTGCTTCAAGGAAGGCATTTCAGCTGCTTAGAAATTTCTATCATTTTAATTAACGAAGTTATAACTAAAAACGTCGGGTTTATAAAGGTACTCTATTTGCCACCGGAGTGAAAAGTTTCTCTTATGAGGTTTTTTTCTGTGTTTCTGACGTCACTTTCCTCAGGAAAATTAAAATGAGATCAATGGTGTAAATAAGAAAAAATGAAAAATTGGCATCTTTGAGATACTCGAGAGAAGAAAAAAATTATTTAGAATAGCAAAACATGAAAATAACCGATATTTAAAAAATATTGAGTAAAAATTTAATAAAAATGAAATGAAAATTGGTTTATATTTTTAATTTAGTTTATATTATTATTTTATATTATTATTTTATATTATTAGTTAAGTTTATACTATTAGTTTTGTTTATATTATTAGTTTTTATTTTAACATTAGGCGAAAAAGATTTAGTAATGAATATAATTATTATGTTAAACAACGATTGGTATAGAATTAGAGGTTAAGCCCAGAAATTGGTATAACTTCAGTATGACCCCACAGCTGAATTTGGCGAATTTTCTTTGGCGCCGTTTTGAACGATAACGATGTGGTTCTGGACTGTTTGCGATATAATATGGCAGCCTATATGCTGTTTATTTTGGATTCATGATTTTATGTTTTATGATTTCGATTATGATTTTATCATTTATCATTTATGATTTTTAGATTTATGATTTAGCCATAATTGCCAACAAAAAATCGCCAAATATCGTTGTGGCGTTATACTGAAGTTGTTCCAAAGATACTTACGTATTAACGCCACCGCGGCTACAGATTAAGTGCCGTCAATCTACACCTAAAATTTTTGCGACAAATCATAAAATAAAACACTTTATTTAAAATCAAAACACTTTCAAAATTCAAAACAATTTATTTAAAACAAAGTAGTCAATCTGATTCGGTGGAAAATGGGCCGATATAGAGTTTAACATAGATTCAAAACTGTCTCTATTATCTTTCACCTGATGCTGTCGCCATACGAACTCTGATAAATAAGATTCCAAAAGATGTCTCGCTGTCCCCCTATGTCTCTTGTGTGCGACCAACAAGATTGCTCTTTATTGGCGCATTAGCATTATAAAATAGAGCAATAATAATAATAATAAAATTCGCAACCTATTTTTGTTTTTTAAGCATTAATGTAAAACTTTGCAGAAAACAGAATTTAATTTAATACAACAGGACTTTTTTTTTTTTTTTTGTCTATTTTTCCATGTAATGGAATGAAGTAACTGCATTGCTAAAATATTTTAGTTACACATAATACAGGACCTCACTGGCAGATTTTAAATTTTTCATTTATTTTGACGATGACTTAAATTATCTATCTCAGTTATGCATGTCAAGATTTTTGCGAGAAAAGTCTAAGGTCCTTGGGTGCCAAATTAAAAATTTCGCCAAGAGGTTAAACTGTACCATTGCTTTAGCACGATTTTTTTTTTCAATTTTTTTTAAAAATATTTTTTTAACTTAATTCAAGTGAGAAAAAAAGAACATTTTTTACTTGGTCTAAATGTACAAAATATCTCCACGTAAAATATTATCCGTATTATTAGAAAGAAAATGGCTAAAGTAGTTTTTCCTGTACCATTGATGTCTCTATAAATTAAATTATCCAATATCATTATATTTCATTCTCCACACGCATTTTATATTTTCTAAATTCAATATTATATAATATATATGTAAAAAAATCAAGGTGTAATCAGTACATATCCAGAAGATGTAGCCAACAAATATTCAGAAGCCATCATTAACACAAGTTCGGGAGATATCGCCAACAACTATTAAGATGTCATGATCAATATATGGCAGTAGATATCGCCAACAATAATGATTATTCAGAAGATATCGCCAACAAGTATTCAGGAGCCATCATGAATATTTATTCAAATTGTCAACAAATATTCAAAAGCCATCCAACTTATGAATGGTGATGGTCTATCTCGAATACTCCAAACCGGCAATTCGTTATTAGAATATAATCAAGGATGAATTTTTCACTTATCAGTAGGTTTCAAAAAATGTGATTCCCCCCCCCCCCCCGATTTAACTTAGTATTTAATATAGTTTAAGAAGTGGTAAAATCAGATATTGACGGGCATCTTGGCAAATTCATGGCGACAATGCAAAATCGCTATCTGAAAAACATTGTCCTGTTGTACTATTACTAATGAAATGTTTAAAATAATTGCAATAATCACATAAGAAATTTATTTTCAATGGATCCGACTAAATCATATTCTTGGAAAAATGCACTTTAAAAAGTTGCATCTTTACTGTTTTAAGCACCATTTTAAACCTTGCTGTACATTGGAAATAAATGCAAAGTGTTACATATTGCCCTAAATTAACTAAAAAAATTCAATAGTAAAAAATATAGGCATTAGAAAAAATAAGTTCATAATTTCTTTAATCAAGCAATAATACCCGAAAACTTCATCGTCAAACAGTGACAAAAATTTAACAAGTGGATCGTATACTAAAGCTGTAACGCTAAATCATTTAGATGTTAAGAATTTCTCTCTGTTCTAAACAGTTAGTGCTATTGTTGTTTATTTTGTGTGTCTAGCTGTCTAACATATGTTTTTTCTCAAAATAATGGCAAATTGTTATTAAACTGTCGAACGTTAAGACAGATTTTCACATACTAGAAACAATATAATATTAAATATTGTGTATTTCAATGTGATACCAAATATGGTGGATTTCTATAATATTGTTAAACTTTTCTCTTGTATTATGTATTATTAATATTCCAATTCAATGAAAGGCAAAGTTGAGAATAGTCGGGTAGAATCCAGCAGGGGTTAATGAGAGAAGCAAGTCGGGGTGAGGGAAAGACTTCCTTGGGGGTTGGTGAGCGGAGCGAGCAGGGGGCAGAGCCCCCTAGTATTATAAAAGAAACAATATCAAGTGATTATTAAAAGGAGACTTGGCGCTGGATTATAAATCAAGTAAAAACTACAACGTTAGGAACGCAATTATTGTTTTTTCTTTGGCGTTTTTAAAGTTGTAGTTTTTACTTGATACATAATATCAAGTGATATATTTATTTATCATATAATAATTATTGTGTTGTTGCCTTAATTTGAAACAAGGGATTTTTCACTCTCTTTCTTTTCTTTCTTTGGGATATTCCAATAGAATGTTTTGTTTCTTCAATTTCTTTTTTTTTTTTTTTTTTTTGGGGGGGGGGGGGGAGTGTCTCTTGGATTTCTAGATCTCCCTAGTTTTCGGCCACGTTTTTTCTTTGATGTACGAAGTTTTGTTTTAGGTAAAGGTTTTGCTTAAGTTCGTACCTGTTCAAGCATAACACACGAAAAGATGTTAGATGTTGAAGGTTTCGAAATTTCAACAGGACATGAAACAGAGACTGGAAATTTATGGAGGGATCTTGTCTATCGGTCACATTTGAACTTAAATATTCATCCCCAGTGAATATGTTTTGATTCACTGGCCATATGCCAGATACACGAAAGCCTGATAGATTGTTTACAGGAGTAAAGGACAACGGATAGGAGTTGCCAACATTTTCAGCAACGTTATATATAGTGATTGGTTTCCCAGGATTTTCCAGCATCCAATTACTACAGGCTGTACTGTAGTATTTCTTAAAAGGTTCAAACACACCTCTGTCCAACGGTTGAAGCTTATGATTGGTGGAGGGTTAAAGCAATATCCCTCCTAAAGCAATATACTTCATTTAATTATAAAAGTTTTTCAATTAAATTGTAACAACATGAAGAATATGATTGCAGGGTTACCTAGGGCCATGGATGGCCCTAGGTACAAGGCCTAGGTATGTGGTCCTAGGTACAAGTTTCGGTAGCTTCATGCAAAATGCCTTCCACTAAAAAATCCACATGCAGAGAGGACTAACTAAATATCTCATTTATTAATCAATATGACAAGTAAAACTGTACACTAGAAAGAAAGAAAAATATTTGACTTACCTTTGTAAAACAGCAAAAGAGATGAGCTGCAAAATTTTACTTCAAAGCATGTAAATTCTTTTTCTACATGTAACTTTTCAAAACTTTCTCCTCAAAGGTTAAAAAAGTAGTTGTAAAAGAAGCATTTGGTGTTGTTACTCGCCTAATTGAGTATTAAAACTTAAAACTAAATAATATTCAAATCAAGTCCGGTGGCTCTAGGTGCATGATTGCCCTACGTACACGGGTCTCCCCTATATATATAAAATTAGTAAGTACGATTGAATTTATTATGACTAATATTCACAAGTAATTAAACATAATATTTTTTAACTCTTTTTAAGAAAAATTAAAAAGAATTTTTGTAAAATGTTTGTCGGTGTTTTGACTAGGAAAAATATGCGTGCCTGTCACGAAATTTTATATTATTATACATTTTATATATATAATATATATATATATATATATAATTTATATATTTTATATATTATTCCTAATTACCACCTCATTCTAAGAAAAATTACTCTAAAACATGTCATTTTCTTTGTATCAAACTCAATCATCACTCACATTATTTTTCTCTCCATACATCCAGTATCTGCATTTGTGGTAAGATCTACCACAGAGGAACATGGGTCACTTAATCGATTCTTTTCCTCACCAACCATTTGCTTGCATCGTTTTAGGCGTGGTTTCACAATCTATGGAAGAGTATATCATTTGTATTGTTGCACGTTTATAAATTGGTTAATGTTCCGATGTTTTGGTATCTGCTCATATACTCGAATACTATACGCATGCCAAGTTTTATAACTGTGGCTGAATTCTTTTTTAATGCATATATATATATATATATATATATATATATATACTAGCAGACCCGGCCACGCGTTGCTGTGACTAAGTTATACGTTGAATTATACGGCTGTAAACTATTTAGTACAGTTAAATTATTATTTACGAACAAAGACGAAAACGTTGTAGCCGATGTAAAAACCCACAGGGTTGAGATTTGAAACTTAGGTCAAAATTTGGAAGCGATTGATAAAAATTTTCGTAGTGTTGATATTAAGCACAAATTAATTTTATTGTAGGGTCCTATAAATTTTAATGGAGAAGTGATATATATTATTTCTAATGCTACTTTGGATAAAATTGCTAAAATGACTAATATATAAATTAAATTCTATTAAAATTCTATTAAAATAAAAGTATAAAAGAAACAGACGATTTTAAAATCAATTTTTATGGAGGAGTGAAATATAATATATGCTATAATGGATAATTTTACTATTAAATGACCTCATCATTTTAAATATTTTAAAGAGGGCAACAGCTGTAGTTATAAAAGGGAAAACAATAAGGCTAAACCAGAAAAATAAGTAAATTTGATAAATATTTTAAAACTTTAAAATTGGAAATCTTATGAAATATTGGACATTTAAAGTAAATACATGTATCATTTTAAATACAAAAAGATTTTGGAAAAGTTTAGTGTATTTTAACGAAGTGATGAGAAGTTTTTGAGTATGTTAAAATTTTAATAGTAAATTCAAGTCAATAAAGATGGGAAACATTGAGGATTAAGATAAGAATAATTATAAGATTAAAAAAAAAAAAAAAAAAAAAAAAAAACTTTTTATATACCATGCTTTTAAATTTTAATATACTAATAATATACAAATTAAAAGGAAAATGATAAATATTCTATCATAGTTTGAAGTCAAATTTGTTTTCAAATGTCTAAATAAAATATCTGATGTAAGATACTAATATTTTGCAGCGGAATAGATTTCATTTCTGTCATCCTTGGCGAAAAAAAAAGAATATCGCCAAATTATCTGGCGAAAATATTTAATTCCTTTCAAAAATCATGGTTATTTTAACAACTTATATTAAAAGAGTAATGAATAATATGAAACAATATTTCGTACAATACATATTACATGTCATACATACGTACAATGAATAATACATATTACATTTCGTACAATGCATACATCTGGCATGTATATTTTCGTGTTACGCTTTTGATCGCCAAATAATAATAATAATAATAAAAAAAGCCAAGGGCGACAGAGTTTAAAAATTTAAAATTAAAATTTTGTCAATTTGACAGCAAAATAATTCAATCTAACACCCGCGATAACTAATACATATCTATACCCAAATATAAGGATTAAAATCGGGAAATAAATTTCCTCGATTTTTAATAATTTCTTACAAAAAATCCAGTGGGCAATTAACATAGGAAATCTTTTTCTTGGCTGCACAGACGGTCAGTGAGTCACACTTCGCTTGCGTATAGAACTCATAGATATAGTATAGCATATATAGAATAGAGTGATCATTGGGGAGAAAAAAGTTATTCCTTTTCATTTGGGAAAAGACGACGTTTTTACCAAAATATGGCCGTCTTTCCCCGAGTGAATACACACGGGAATACATACTAATATTTTAGCAAATAAAATTTATGAATAATTTATTTGCTAAAGGGGAATGGAAGACTCCAGATACAGTTTCAAATTCATATTTCTTTCTTTCTTTTCTTTTTCTTTTTCTTTTTTTTTTTTTTTTTTTTTTTCAATACCACTTAATGGCTGTTTCCAAAGCTTTTATTTTTTATCTTTTTTCGGCATCAAAAATCTTTCTACGATAACATGGGGATGAGAGATCTATATATATTACTATATCTATGATAGAACTACATTAGCACTTTATCAATGTGTATAAAATCTTTAAATTGATTATGACGTCAATTTTCGTGAGATGCATAATTTAACTTTTTATAATTTTTTAACGTTCACGTTTGATTAAATGTATTTATTTTTATGTCGAAAGAAAATGAACTCGTATTTTTTTTTTTTTTTTTTTTTTTGGCAACAATTAAATTAATGGAACTCACAGATATTTTGGAGCAACTTTAATAAAGGTCTATGATTAACAAATAATTGCAATAAAACAATATTGTGACAATAAATTGAGATAAAAACTATCCTATCTCTCAAGTTGGATCAAACTGCACACAGTGTGCAAAATTTCATCAAAATCAGTTCCTTAGTTTAGGAGTTTACCCCGGACAAACATCGTGACACGTAATTTATATATATATACAGATTAAATTATAAAGTTTTGATCAATGAAGCACAAATAAGTAAAAAACAGGATTAATTTCACTGTATTATCTTCATTATAATATGAATTCAATTTACACTTCAGTCTAAGTAACACGTGGCCGGCTATGCTAACACCAAAAATTTAAAAAGTGGAAATAATTGAATTATACGAAATTTATTAATAGGTTAAAAAGTTGAAGATTCTTTGTGTAGATGGCAGCACCAAATATATTTCAGCTTTCATTTCAACCCAGTCGAAAGGTATCGACATCTGTTAGAATCATTTGGAGTTAACAGATAATTGTGACTGTCAAATAATAACAGACAAATAATTAGCAATAAATTAAAATTGCGACTATAATTTGAGATTTAAACTATCCTATCTCTCAAGTTGGATCGAACTGCACATGGTGTGCGAATTTTATTATAATCGGTTAAGTGGTTTAGGAGTCCATTGAGGACAAACATTGTGACACGAGATTTATATATATTAAGATATATATATATATATATATTCTGCAGCATTTACGATTTTTATTTCCTTTTATTAACCCATTAAACACAATAATTTCAGAATAGTTAATTTCTTGTTTCTACGAAGATATTTTTTTCAATTTCAAAGCTTAAAATTAAGAATAACTTTTAAAACTGTTTTTAACTTATGATGTTTTTTGTTTTTAGCAAATAGAAATCATTCCTAATACTTCTCAAAAATTGCTTTCCCATGAAACTTTTACACACACACACAAAAAAAAAGTCACATTTTAAAGAAATCTGAAGTAACAACATAAAATTTTATTAAAAACAAGTTCTGCAAGTTCTAGTGATACATTTATGTGTTAGCAATTTTTCCTTGACGAAATTTGCTGAAAACATTATTAAAAACTAATATACTATCGGATGTAGTGAGAAATTGTAACGCAAATTTTCTATGACGTTTGCTGCGAAACTGCCTACCAATTACTACACCGCGTTCGTTTCATGTGATAGGAAACGGTTCAATCTCACGCAAAAGCTGGGAAAAAAGAGAAAATCAAGTTGAAACCAGAAAAGGGTAAGATATATGATAAGTTATTTGTTTGTCATTGCATTCGTTACGAATTTCATCAAAGGAAAAGTTCTACAAAAGCACTCCAGTCAATCTGTTCTGTTCTTCTGGAAGACGTCATATAGAAGAGCATATATGAATTTTAATTTCGATGTTTTATAGATGAAAAAATTTGATGTTTCCGAACAAGAACGTTGTGACTCCCCACTGAAGGCTAGACATGAGTATTTGCAAAGACTGCTCGATGAAGATGCATTTCAAACAGCGAAAGGACTTTCCGAAAAACTTAGGAGTAACACAAGAAACTATTTCTAATAGCTTACACGCAACTGGAAAGATTAAGAAGGCAGTAAGATGGGTGGCACATGCACTTAAAGAAAAAATAGGGATTAGCATATCTTGAAGTGCATGAACAGGCTAGACAAACAACACAAAAAATGATTTTTGTGGAAAATCATTATGAGAGATTTAGGAAAAAAAAAAAAAAAAAGGATAGGTTATAACAATTCGAAAAGGAAAAACAATCATTAGATGAATTTCGGTGAAGAAAAAACCAACAGAGCCGAAATAAATGATTCCTTGCAAAAATGTTCGCCTTTGTATCTGGTGGGGTATGAATAGCGTGAAGTATTACAAACTGTTGGAGACTGGAATAACTACTGTTTGTTACAAGCAACAAATGATATGACTGAAGCAGGAAATTGGTCGAAATTGTCCTGGCACAGGTTTGGGACACGTGAAATTGTTTCCTGATAACGCAAGATCTAATGTCGCAAAAACGGTCGAAGACACGTTAGTAACGCTTGGCTAAATTGTTTATGCATATCTACAACTGCCGTATAACCCCAACATATCCTCTTCGGACTGACATTTGTTTCGGTTGATGCACTTGTCTTCTGTACATTTCTGGACAGTGATGAAGTACGAAAATGGGTTGACGATTTCACCAAGTCAAAAGACAAATTGCTCTACATTGCTGGCATTCGTCAACTATCCTAGTGATGGCAGAAGGGGATAGAAAACGATGGAAAATAATTTTATGAACAACGGTAATGGTCTTAGTCAGTGTTACAAATTTGTAGGAACGTTTTTGTCTTGTAGTACCATTTTAATAATTGCTACTAATTTCGATGAATGATGTTTGAAAAATATGATAGTCGATTATACAAACATACAATTAGACAAACATCACAATTAAAAATTAGCGATAGATATTGAATATAAAAGTCACTACAAGTTGGCAACACTGGTCTCAGCTCTCGATTACAAAATCATTACTCTGAAGCATGCTTTAAAATTTCTTACTACACCCAACAAAAAATATAATGCGAAATACTGTAAAAAATATTGCGAATTTCAAATCTTAAAAAAAAAAAGAGAAAAAAAATCACACGAACTGATTTTCATAGTAATTTTTATAATCAAATACATTATATCCATCTTACCATTCTTGAATGCTGGATTTGGATGGTTTTCAACTGATTTAGTTAAAGCTTTGATTACATGCTCATGATGGGAATGTGAAGATGATGCTCGCTTTTTTTGTACAGAAACGCTACCCCGAAAACTGAAACCTATAATGTGAAAAAAAAAAAAAAAAAAAAAAAAAAAAGAGTGAAAACATTATTTGTATCAATGAGAAAATGTGAAAAAAGTAAACTAATTTTCAATTAAATAAGAAACTGATATATATAATGTATAGAAAGATGGATTTTTTTTTCTTTTAATTAAGCTTCTATATTATTCCTAATACCACACTACACTGTTAAAAATAATGATTCAACGTTTCTTTCTCTTTCTCACACACACCCACAGAAATGATGACAATTAAGCAAATTTAGCTGCAAGTAATATTTTAATGCTAAATTTCACGATTAATGGTTCGTACTACTAAAATAGTGAAACGTAGTAAATTTCTCTATTTTTTTTTTTTTTTTAAAGTTACTGTCACTGGCGTCAAATTTTTTTTGTCTGCGACAGCATCTTCTAGCGGAGGGCAGGGTCCTTCGCGTCATGAGAGGTATCAATGTGTTCCGCATACTCCAAGGAAGACATTTCAGCTGCTTAGAAATTTCTATCAATTTAATCAAAGAAGTTATTAACTAAAAACGACAAGTTTATGAAGGTACTCTATTTGCCATTTTGAAAAAAGTTTCTCCCAGTGACGTTGTTTTCCTGTCATGAAGTCATTTTGCACGGGAAAATTAAAGTATGATCCATGGTTGTATGTAGGTAGGTAGGTTCGATTTAACGTCGCACCAGTACTGCGCTATGGGTAATTGGCTACGGCCTGAGACGCACTCCTACAGATGTTCCGGTCACATGCCATCACAATTTTGATCCTTCCCGGAAGGGATCCCCCCTGCTTTGGTGATCCCCAGAGGTTAGTGTGGGTGGGATCATGGAGGACTTTGCGGTCACGACATATTTTATGTGCACCAGCCACGATTAGTGTACGCGACGGTCTTTGACCGGCTCAAGTATCGAATCGGCAATCTTCCAAATTACGTGCTCGGCGCTTTACAGACTAGGGTACCGCGGCGCGAAACCATGTATATAAAAAAGAAAGAAAATAAATATCAACTTTTTTTTCTCTACTTTTAGAAAATTAATTTTCTTACACGGGAAAATTAAAATATGATCCATGATTGTAGGTAGGTTGTGTTTGATGTCGCACCATTACTGCGCTATGGATAATTGGCGACGGTCTGGGACGCACCCTACGGATGTTCTGGAGACATGCCACCACAATTTTGGTCCTACACGAAGGGGATGGTCCTCCGCTTCAGTGGCCCCCAGAGGTATAATTTTGTTAGGAACATGGAGGATATTTTGGCCACGACATATTTTATGTGCACCAGCCACCATTAGTGTACACGATGGTCTTTGGCCGGCTCGAGAACTGAACCCGCAATCTTCCAATTACGAAGGGGTACCGCGGTCCGGATCTAAGGTTGTAAAAAATAAATAAAAGGGTCATATACTAAAGCTGTAATGCAAAATGGTCTAGATATTATGAATTTCTTTTTATTAGAAATATATATAAATATTATATATTTCAATTTGACATTGACTATTAGAATTTCCATAAGAATTTTCTGCTTTTGTTTTGTAATATGCATTATTAATATTCCTTTTCAGTGAAAGAAAACAGCGAATTGGCGGGCACAGCTCTGTATGTGTTAATAAGTAAAGTGAGTCGGGGGGGGGGGGGGGGGGCGAAGCCACCTCGGGGGTTGGTGAGCGGAGCAAGCAGGGGCTAGTAACTCATAAAAATACTTGTTGCAGCTGAACTGGAACTATTTTCTTAGCGAAACGCAGGATTTTATTTTTAACAGTGTAAAAACCTAGCTTTCATTATAATTTTGTTTTCTTTTTTAATAAACATTTTTCCTCTAATCTAAAATTCATCAGATGCCAATAGCTACATAACATTTTACTATTTATTATAAACAATATAATCTCTTATTGTTTTTATTAATAATAGAAATACATATTTATTAAAGAAGCATTGATTATTTGCTTTATTGATATATTTTTTTTTAATTTGAATATGTTATTTTATTAGGTATTAAACCAATATTATATAATAAAGATTAAATCAAAAATAAATAAATGAAAAGTACATATAAGACAAAGATACCTTCAAAAATGAATGTTTAATGAATGTATCACCAATATTGCACAACCTCTGTGGCATTTTTCCCTTTCGAAACTCAAGAAAAAAAACTGCGGAATTAAAATAATAATAATAATAAAATTTGTTAAATGTAAAAAAAAAAAAAATACAGCACAAGTTCTGTGACATCTAAATTTATTGTTTTTATTGCAATGAAACCTGGCATATAGTTATCTTGTATTAAAAAAAAAAAAATCTGTCGGTAGTTTTTTTAGATATTAGGAGAAAAATTGCAAAATTGAATAAAACCTGGTAGTTACTAATAACTTTGAGATGTTTGCCATTTACAAACTATTTGGATAATACTAAAAAAAAAAAAAAAAAAGAAAAGAAAAGAAAGAATAATTGCAACATGATAATTTGAGTAAACTTTTCTGAAGTGAAAGGATGAATTTCATGCCCGCGTTACTAAAAAGACGCCTCTGCTATTTTTTTTAAATCTACGGCTTGTTTTCTTTTTCCGTTTTTTTTTTTTTTCTTTTAAGAAAAATAAAATTAATCACATTTAAATTGTTTTACAAGATTCAAATTAGATTTTAAGCATAATGCATGTATATATCCAAAACGATTTCACTAATGTGCAGTGTAGTCTTCCAACACATTGCTGCAATTGCAAAAAAAAAAAAAAAAAAAAAAAAAAAAAATTGAACATTAATCTTTTCATTTTTAATAGTTGGTGCAACTATTTTCAAAATTTTGTGCAAATATTTATTTTGTAATACTGTAGCTATTTGGGATCCTTTTGATTTAAATTAATTCTAAAAATTCGTTGAAATTTTCTTCGATCCTTAATACTTAGCTCTATTTTTTTAAACATGGGTAATTTTGTTTGCAAGGGACTACTTGTTTAAAACTAAAGGTATCCAGGATATAGGGTATAGATACCAATAGTGGACACATTAAAGGATATATATATATTTGGGGGGGGGGGTTGATAGGGGCTATCGTTTCTGTAATGTTAATAGTTTTAGAAACTGTAACTATACTCAGTGTTCTATACCTAAATGCAATTTTTCTGTGCATGATTCTACTTCGAAAAATGCTAACAATCTTTTTTTATATTCGTAAAATAAACTTTAAAAGGACCTTTAGTTACACGAGTAGTGGACTCTTGAAAATTCATTAGTGGTCAACTTATTTGTTCCAGTAGTGGACATCTGAAAAAAGTATTTTCTACTTCATTAATGCATTAAAAGTATTTAATAAGACATATATATATATATATATAAACATTTATCATAAAATGAAAGAAAACTATCCCTGAAAATTTTAACGGCTTAAGTGACGCATTATTTTATTTAAAATGAGTCTTAATTTATAAACCTTTTAATCACTTCCTTGTGTAATAATCTCTTATACAGAGGGCTAGCAAGTCTTTTTTTAAGATATTTACTTGAATTCTGTATGTCATTTTCAAAAAATAGTAATCCCTTCTAAAAATTTGGAAAATAATATATTATGAATATACTGAAGCATATAGATTTAATTTTGAGTAAAAGGCATTGATATTCGTTCATAATTTGGAAGAATTCTGAATTATGTCCGCTACTGCATCTGACTTTTAAAAATCAAATGAGACAGTAGATGAAAAGGCTGTGTACTATTTTTCATGATGGCATTTTGTGGTCCCAGTACTGGACGCCTATAAAAATGTTATATATTAATACAAAAATAAAAAAATAGCACAATAGATATATTGTGCATGCTTATTTTAGTCACATGAAAGCAAAGGGTATGTAAAATTAGTTTAAAAAAAGGTAGAAACAAAGCAAATAAATAATATATATATATATATATATATATATATATATTTGGCTCAAAACTACAAAAGAAAACAGCAAAATTTGAAATAGCGCAACATTTTTAAGTTAAACTAAATCTTAGTTGTTCTAAAATTATAGTTGGAAATATTTGTAATTCGAGTTATTAACAGTAGAGGATTGTAACACTACCCTTGAATGTTTTCCGTACCAATGACAGAATTAGAAAAAAAAATTCAGAGTTTAAATTTGGAAGTGTCTACTTCTGGTGCAGTGTCCACTACTGGTCACTTACCCTATTTGTGTCTGATTTTTTCTAGAAAAGAAATGTTACAGTCAGGGCGAATTGGCGCACATTGTTATAACTGAATTATATAATTGCAGTTATTATAATTATAAAAACATGCGTGATCAAATTACTTGATTCAACAACTAAGATTTCAAGTTCAAGCTGAATTCAATAGAGGGTGTGTAATATATACTCTTTTTAAGTTTCATGTGTATAAATTGCATTAAAAAAAAATTGTGTTAAATCTAATGTGAGCAGCATTTGTTGCAGAAAAAGGCTTCGTATTTTAAATAGATTAATAAGCAATTGAAAAAAAGAAAAATAAATCATTTTACCAAAATTAAGAATTTAATATCTTGATAGTTATGGAAAAGAGTTGTTGTCGGTTATGTATTATTATAGAGTATATAAAGTAAATTCATAATGTTTTCGTTTCTTATTTTCCGATGTCGCACATGCATTTTCCTGTAGGAAGTCATCAATAAACCGAAGTTTATTGCTTCGTTTTATTATCTATTTAAAAAAAAAAAAAAAAAAAAAGTAATGCAACAGACTTTCTGAAAAACCTTAGTTACAGTTTAAAAAAATGCAGTCTAAGAATATATTCTTTACTACTATTTTATATATATACAACAGGATTTATAATTCTACCCTATTTATCAAAGCTAGAAATGCTTTTAGGATAGTTTGCATAATGTTTAGAATATTTTATATCTGTTTTGACTGACACAAAAAACTGATATAGTTTTATAAATTTTAAACATCTAAGAACTATTATCGACCCCACAGACTGTCTAATTATACTGCTCTGAAAAAAAAAAAAAAAAAAAAAAATCCGCGATCTGATACCATTCTTGCTGATTCTTATGTAAAATGATCTCCTGAATCCGAATATAACTCCCATTTTGACCAGTCACCTACAGCTTTCTAGATACACCACCCTCTCCCTCAATTTCTTTCCCTGTTCGATAATTTTATGTCCATGAATTTGATTTGAAGAATGAAAAATAATTAATTTAACACATAAAAACAAAATTATATAAAGTTTAAAAAATAACATTAATAATAGATTAAAAAAATATAAGATATGCAATGCATAATTCCAGTGGCAAATCCTCCCCCAAAAAAGATTTCCTTGTCGCAAATGCCCATGTTTTAAATTTTCCAACTCTGTAGCCCCTCAGAAGATATTTAACGGTTAAAATAATCCTTCTCCCTCCTAAAAATCAAATTTATAGCCATAAAATCATCGAAAAATTATAATAACAGGGGTCTATTTCTAAAAAACGGTGAATGATAGGGCAAAATGGGCGTCATATTCGGATTCAGGAGGAAATTTTACATAAGAATATGCTAAAATGGTGTCAGTGGCAATTTTCACGCTGAGCAGTGTTATTTAAGCGCGCCATATATCTTTTATCCTCACGATTCCCATCGTGTTTTACTCACCAAATTTCTGTATGAAATATTTTCAGTTCTTTCTCTGCATTTTCTTAATGCACTGATGCATGTTTGTTTTTTCTTTCTCCCGATTTCAAGTCTAACCCATACCACCTATGAATGTAAGGACTAGGTTCAAATCCTTAGGCTGCATGATCATTTAAACTTACTAATCTATAGACTTCTCAATCACCCAAGACTTCAATCTGAAAGCTTCTTTCTTTTATTATTAAAAAAAGGACGAGGGGGGATATTTTAAAGTTGCAAAGGCGATAACATTCACAGAACTTGAGTTTGTAGTATTATATATGGAGGCAATGCAATTCGAAATCACTCTTTGATTTTATGAATCAACTGTGCAAACAGTAAATTTATTTAATATTTCATAATGATTAATAAAAAAATAGCTATGCTTTTTTTATTATCCAAAAACCATTAGACTTACTTGGTTTTTACCCTTTATTTTGCATTCTAGAAGCAACTTAAATTTTAAAAACGTAAATAAACATTTAGAAATGCAAATCTCCCATAAAAGCATTAGAAAGCGTATAACTTTTAAAGAAAAATGCCAAATAAAGATTAAACAAAAATACAAACAACTGACCTAACTAAAATGATGATGAAAAGCAGAAAATGACACATATATTTCACTTATTAAAATACTTTTCAGAAATTTTGATTAAAATTAACACTAAGTTGGTTTCAATGAAACGTTAGGTATAAGGTTAATCCACCACCATTACGACACATACAAATCATGCAAAAGAATAGGAATGGAGACTTACGGTAATTGTCATGATTATTCACACTTTCCTTCTTACCTAATGCATTTATAGCATATGAAAGAGCATCAGAGGCACCTAAGCAAGATGATTCTACTTCAGGATGGGTAAACAGATTTTAACACGTATCACAAACAGAAGTTAGTTTGTTAGATATATTAGGGACTCCGGGACACTAAATTTTATTTTCCTTTAAATTGAATGTTTCATCTGAATTTTTTTTTTTTATAGCTTTTAAACGGTTTCAATTTTAAATAGTAAAACACGTTTTTCTTTTCTTCTTTGCTTTTAAATATTTTTCCTCTCCCCCTCCCCCCCCCCCTCTTTTTTGCACCATTTTTAATTTGTCTAAATATCTTGATCCTTATAAATATGCGGAGGGGGGGGGGGTCACAGATAACAATTTAAAAGTATCGACTTAAAAAAATAATAATGCATTCATTAATAACATAAAAACAGAGCAAATGGAAACACTTTAATTAAAGTGCTTATCTTTATAAAATGAAATATTGCATTTAAAATATTATATTTTGTAAAATATCACTACATATAGCAAATATTAAAAAAATAAAATTTTGAGAGAAATAGACGGTTGATAAATTATCACAAATTCATTACTAGTTACATTAAATTTTTAAATATGTAGCTAATACCATCTATATGAGCATAACTTGTTATATTTTAATAATAAAATCTTAAAAATCAAATTTTGTTTCTTTATGATTAGTGTCCTGGAACCCTGTACAGTTAATATAAGAAAAAACTGTTAATCAAGTAAAACGTATACAAAATTTTCTTTTGATGTTTTCAGAATAAATAAATACAAAAAAAAAAAAAAAAGAAAGAAAAAAAAAGGTAAATATGATAGTTTTCGAAAAATTTCCAAGCATATACTTCAATTTTCAGGAAGTGTAAACAATAAACAAGTTAATAGAAAAATGGAGGGAAGTGGGTTTTAACGTCACACTATAGCTATGTGTTGGGCAATTGGCACCGGCTTGGGATTCACGCATAGGGGTGGTCCGAAGACATGCCATCACAATTTTGATCCTCTGTGGTGGGGATGGCTCCTCCGCTTTGGTAACCTCTCATCAGAGAATAGATGACAACGAAAAACCAAAATATAATTAGTTATTAAGGAAAAACAACTATAGCATACCAGATTATAGATAAGTATAGCTGTCAATTTTTCTGAATAGTAATCTTTTGTAATAGTTTTTAGCAATTATATGATCCAAAGAATACTATTAAGAGTGGTGGAAACTGTATCTTCCAGAAAAAGCAAACAAGTTGCTAAATATGGATATGTGAAGAAAGTCTGCACATTTTTCTACAGTAAAAAAAAAAAAAAAAAAAAAAAAAAAGAACGGAAGAACGGAAGAAAAAGAATAAATACACCAAAATAATACTTAAATTGAGCTTTAGGAATATGTAACTAAATTTAGATCTAAAAATTATTTGTTTTGAATTATGTTCAACTCATTCCATAAATAACTATGCAAGGTCATGTAGTAATCTCAGAACAACAGAAATACTATACGAGAGCACAGTTCTATTAAATCTTCATTTGAATTATCATTATTATTAATGTATTCTGCATATTTTCACTATAAAATATTTCCTAAATAAAAATCGGCAAAACCAAATGAATTTAATTATTGTTATTATTTGTTTAATTCATTACTTATAGGAACTTAGTCATACCTGTATTTAAAAGAAATATCCAGTGAGTTATTTTAAAGTGTCCCATTTTTAAAATAGTTATCGTAAGATTTAAAGCGTCAAATTATTAATATATAAGCATTAATAATCACTTACAGATTTTTTTCTTTATATTTTTAGTTCGAATACATACTACTATTTCTGAATACGTATTAATATTTGAGTTTCATTGCCCATAGTCATTTGAAAAGATTACTCTTCGAAAATATCAATGCTAAAAAGTATGAAGTTTCGCAGAAATCGTGCATAAGCGCAGTTCAGAAAAAAATTTTTAATGGTTAAACAATTACAATCCTAATACTTATGACATAAAAATATTAAAAATTATTATGAAGAGATTTTTCATAGAAGAGTTACCAGAGTTACAAAGCTAGACTTGCATTCTCATAAGTCTCCAAATTTTCTGAAAGGGAATTTATTTTCCAATGCAGTATATTTTACATAACTTACAAAAAAAAAAAAAAAAAAAAAACTGGTATACTTGGATTTATTTCAATATTCTTGGAATTTCTATATTTTACATACACACAATATTCCTGCATTATATCATTTCGTGTAGAGTAAAAAAAAAAAAAAAAGAGAGAGAGAGAGAGAGAGAGGGGGGGGGGAGAAGAGAGAGAGAGAGAACTAACACCATTATCTCATGAGCATAGTATTGCAGCGGCACAAAAATCATCATTTGCAAGGTAATTTTGTCTAACATTATGTAAAAGAAGGAGCCATCTTTGTAATACATCGAAAATTAAAAATTTCAATAATAATACTCAATTTGAACTTCATATCGATTCTAGTGTAAATTTCACAAACAGATATAAATTTAGAAGACAATCGGTGAATAAGATCAGAAATTACAAACATCTAAGGTTTTCAGCTTTTAATGTTGAATTCACTTTGCACATTATAATTCATATCTCATGCAAATTTATTTTCTCTGGCTGATTTTTTTGCTTTAATAACACGTATTTAATAAATAATAATAATAATAATTTTTCAGATTTCAGTACATTTTATCTATAAAAAAAGAAAGAAAAATCCATTTAAAAAATTATGAATCGTAACCTACAATTCTGTTAAAATAGGAATCGATTTTCAATAGCTTCAAATACGGGTGAAAATTTTTTTAGCGCATTCTACGATAAAAATTTTGCGTTATACCTTAAAAACTGCATTATATTTTGCGGGCGATTGAATCATGAAAAACAGTATTCACAAATGGCATTCATAGCAGATAATTTTTTATTTACTCCAAACGATAGTCTGAAAAAAAAAAAAAAGACATCAATATACCTTGTTGATTGCACCAATATTGTTAAATATTTTCCAACTGCAAATACTTTTAGTATATTTTGAAAAATGTGAAAAATTTTATGTAGAACCACCTAAAAAAATCCCATGATACTTGTAAGAATAACTGAAGACTAAATTTTAAATTTGATATCTTTCATAATTTATTGTATTACTTTCTTTTTAGAAATTTCGTCAGATAAAATTTTTGTTTATTATTATTATTATTATTATTATTATTATTATTATTATTATTATTTTGTATCGTTGCTCTTATTAACATTGCTCGAGAATGTTACCGTTACCTACAATAAAAGTCTCCTTAAAGCGCATACTCAGAATATTCTAAAAAATATTCTACTGATATTATTTACTTTCGCATTATAAGATCTGTCAAATTTATCAACATACTTTCTCGCCAAATGCAAGTAATTTTATTAAATGTGAAAATTGCTTTCTGAACAAATATTTACCGAATAGCGTAATATCGAAAAATTTTAAAATTTTCAGATAAAATACTTTATTACTTTTTATATAAGCTTTCATAATATATCGAAGTGACAAAGATTGTTGATATACAAATATTAAATTTCAATTTACACATTTATACATAAATATATATATGGCAAAAGTGTAGCAATAAACGAGTTTAATAACAGGAGACTTGGCGTTGGAATATTAAAACCCGAATAAATTACTACGTCAGAAACGCCAAAACAAAATATTTGAGATGCATACAGCTTTTTCGGTAGTCTTAAGCATACCGTCTTCAGTGCAGTTTTGGCGTTTCTGACGTAGTAGTTTATTCGGGTTTTAATAAACGAGTTTATTTGAAATAATGTTACTTAACCCTTTGTATCCCACCGGGACTTTAAAGTCCCATAAAAAAATTGGAATTTTTAAGTCCCAATATTAAATTAAAAAAAAAAAAAATGGAATAGTTTTCTAAATTTAATATGAGATGTTTCTCATGCATAAAAAAAATGTAATAAAAAAGTTTCAAACTATTTTTCCAAAAATAAGGTAATTTGGGACATAAAGGGTTAAACTATTTTAGTGTGCAGAGCACAGGAAAGGATTTTTCTTAACCATCTGACCGCCGCTGACGGATATATCCGGTCACTAGCTATTCTTTTTTCCACAATACACTTATATTTAAAAATTATATAATTATAAATTTTTAACTTATTTTTCAAGTTTAAATGTCTTAAATAACAGTTATATGGATTATAATTACTTACATAATAACATTTTAATCTCAAGTTGAAATAAGCAATATTTAATTACATTGAAAGGACTGTGCAGTGAAAACAACATCACAATGTTGCCCTTTTCAAAGGAGGTAAAAAAGTTAATGATTAAATTAAAAAAAAAAAAAAAAAAAAAAAAAAGTTTATTTCAAATTTTCTTGTACCGCCAATGAGCGGTAAATAGCCATTTTTTCTTTTCTTTTTCTTTCTTTCTTTCTTTCTTTTTTTTTTACAGATTATCTATACAGATTCCATTATTATTGTTATTATTATTATTATTTTAATAAAGATACATAACTCCATGAGAAGAGTCTTCTGTAATTCTTTCAAAATTTTCTGGATATACGCATATGGAGACTTTCCTTGTTAGCTTATTAAAATAGTATAACATTAGAGATTCTACCGAGCAGGAGCCTCAATAATCTGTTTTATTACTTTCTAGTCAGCATTTATTTTTTATTCATTCTATGTTCCATGTACAGTGTTCCAAATTGTTGTTATAATAAATTTTTTCAATTATTTGCGATATAAAGCAAAATATAAATTCCTTATATTTAAATTTTATTTATTTTTATTTTTTACATTTCTATGTTACGTGTCCATTTTAGTATTTAGTAGAACACCCTTTTGCTTGGATTAAGACTTTGATTTGACATTTTTAATGACACAGTATTAAATGAATATACTTATTAATGAGCTGTAGGATTTCTAGATCATGATGCCAAACTGTAACAAATCTCTTAATAAGTTGCTAGTTCCTCGTACAAATAAGTTCGCAGATTTTTCTTTCCCCCCATATGTCTTCAGATAACTTTAATCGTTCATGCCAGAGCTATTACCAGGCCACGGAGGATTTCTAGGCCAATCTCATCGAAGTAAGATATGACCAATCTTGCAGTGTAGCATAAAGCACCTTCCTGCTTGAATGTAGAATCACCGTTGGAATATTAGTTTTGGAGTTGTTATGCCAAATGAATTTCTAAAATTTGAAATAAGAGAAAAACACTGCTTGAAATAAAAGGGGGGAAATATAATTTAACCAGTACTGTATAATGATACGAAAAATTATAGACTTTTTGTATGAGAAAGTACTTCGTTAAGAAATAGGCAGGTTCTAGTCGATGAATGCATTTTTTTATTCTCGAGTCAGTACAACAAAACTGGATTTCAAGGAATATTTTCGATACAGTCCAATAAATTCTCATTTCAATGAATATTTACGAAACAGCCCAATAAAGTTGTCGCTCGTATTAGAAAAGTCACTATTCAATGAATATTCTGGAAACAGTCACTTGTTAACCAAGAGTAAAGCCAACAGCATCAAATATTCCACAGAGAAGTAATTGCCGGATTCACGAACAAAGGTCAATCATTTGGAACACAACAACAAAATGTAATTGCTCAGAATAGCTCTCTGAACAACGCTGAATCGCACTGACCCACAGAAGTCAACTTGCTCCTATCTAAAACTTTTGGCGATAGTTTTGCATTAGAATCCAATGAAAAGATTCAGAATTCGGTATCCTGTTCAACGTAGAGTCTCGAAACTTCGGGAAACCTAAACTACCATTTTTCATGAAATTTGGTCGCCGATTCCCCAAGTGTGTCACCAAGGTTGACCTTAGTGAAAATGAATGGAAATACCATTTATTTTCATTTTGCCTGTAAGACTATTTTCACTGCAACAGCACAATTGATGCAGGGTAAAAAATTTAGTCCATCGCAAGTTTGCGCCCCTCTCCATAGACTGCATGTCCCGGGCTGTTTCTCTACATCATTTCATGATTTAACGCATGGTACAGAGCTAATCTATTGATGTAAATCACTTTCAGCTTATTTTTGTACGGCGACATCTGTATTTCCACAATAACATCGTTCAGTTTTTTAATTATGTTTGGGCATTCTCAGTTTCGTTGTAACTTTGGGCATTGACTTTTTCGGCGCTTTGTGGTGTAAAACCACACATTGTCAGTTTCCTTTAGAAAATTTTTAGTCGCCTTTTTGTGTCTTAGCGCGTCTTCAATTTGTCACTCAACAGATTAATCCTTTTTTTAGCGAACTGATGTACACTATCTACCAATAAGTATTTGGACACATTCGAATTTAGACGTTTTGTCAAATATCTAGAAAAGTTTTTAGAAATCATCTTGAAACTTTGGTAGTGTAAACATAGTAATTTGGTAGTGTAAAACATGTTATACTATATTTCAGTAAAAGATGTGTCCTGAAGAGAAAATAGGGACCAGTAAAAAAATAAACAAAAATCCAAATGTTTTGGATCATCCTGAAAAAATGATGTTTGAAATGCGTTATGGCTGTACCATGTTATTATGAGGATTACTCTCACTATATGTATAAATTTTTATGAGGCTACCACATATATTCATGGAGATACACATTTTTTTCCTTTCTTTATTGCAAAAAAATTGCCACTTTTTTAATTCTCACACATAGAGTATTAGACCCAGTGCTAAGACATTTTTGGAAAATTTCCCATATTACGCTAGACTGCAATCAGACACATCAGACACACTGCATCAGAATACATACTGCAATCAGAATGCAAAACTGTTACATATCTTACGAAATATCAGCCTTTTTATTAAATAATTTTTAACTGTGCATGCACTAGCTTTTAAAGAAACTCGTTTGCATAATTTCATAGCCAAAAGTATTGAGCAACTTATATGAAAACCTCAAAAAAAAATATCAGATAAATTCAAAAAGTTATGAAAGATAGAATGAAAAGAATTTCAGTTTTCTCAAAATAAAAGCTAAACTATAAGGGGTTTTACTCACATTTTTATTTTGATTTAATCAATGCCCAATGGTAATACAGTGTTCGCTGATTGTAAATAAACATTGATAAAACTCCCTATCATCTTCCTCTTTTTTTTTTTTTTTTTTGTTTGTTTGTTTTTGAGAAGAACTGAATTTTTTTCATTCTGTCTCTCATAACTTTTTGAATTTACACGTTATTTGTTTGGGGTTTTCATATAAGTTGCTCAATACTTTTGACTATTAAATTATGCTGCTGAAATTTTTTAAAAGCTAGCGCATGTGTAGTTAAAAATTATTTAGTAAAAAGGTTCATATTTTGTAAGATATTTAACCCTTTTTTATTCTGATTGTAGTATGCTGTATATAATGTAGTACGCCAAATTTCCTAAAAATGGCTTTGCCCTGGGTCTAATACCATATGTGTTATAATTAAAAAGGTAGATTTTTTTTTTTTTTTTTTTTTAATTTTTTTTATAAAAACCGTTATATCCCCATGAATATATATAGTATCCTCATACAAATTTATATAGACAATGAGTAAAATCTTCATAATCACATGCTGCAGACAAAACGTATTTTAAGCATTACTTTTTACAGGGTGATCCAAAATATTTTGATTTTCGTATAATGTTTTACTGGCTCCATTTTCCTCTTCAGGACACAATTTTTTTCTGAAATATATATGGTGTATTATAACATGTTCTTTACACTACTAAAGTTTCAAGGTGATTCCTAAAGAACTTTTCTAGATATTTGACAAAACGTCTAAATTCGAAAGTGTCCGAATACTTATAGGTATGATAGTGAATGTATTTCAAACGTGCCTTTGAATCTCGTAGATTGCCGTTAGGCGAGGATGGCATATCACCATTCGAATAAGATAACAGAAGACAAGTGAAATGCTCTTTCAAACAGCACTTTTGATAGTGGTTTCATGCAAAACACTTCTATAGGCAAGAAGAAACATCGACAGATGTAAATCCCAGTCAGTTTGGTTCTTGGAAACGAACAAAGACAGGTGATACAAAAGAGTTCGATCAAATCACTCAACTATGCCACCAGTCTCAAAATGCAATGAGTGTATTTCTCAGGAAATAGTCTTCGAGAAAGCGCATCTGTGTTCTTATAAGTTGAACCTTTTCGTATGAACACTGCACATTTCGAAGTCACATTCCTAAAATCTCTAAAAGATAATGAATCTATTTCGTTCTGTGTTGCCCTGTAAAACAATCACTAATGCTTACTGTATCATATTTTATAAGAAGCATTTATTTTTATATTTGAAAAATGTGCTTTAATTTCGTTACGTTTTGTTTTGAGTATGAATATATAAAAATATATTTAAAAGAAATTATTTTGACAGACCATAATGGATCCTAATTCTGTTGCGTGTTTTTGTTTACAAATCAGTATTGTTGTGTATACTTTTTCCAATCGAAAATATAATATGCTAAACCTGAATGTCACATATCTTAAGAAATTCTAAAATTAGTTACTGAAATGAGAGCGCACACATACAGGCAAAGGAAATTAAGTCAAAATCACTCATCCGTTTTCTTGAAAACGGTGTTAAATGCGTAACAGAAACGGAAATGCAACTTCATAAATTTCCCTTGTGACATTTGTCTAGCATTATAAAAGAACCATTTTTAAAAGACGCGTATTTTATAGCATTTGGAAATTGTAGTATCTATAATTTCGCTATGTTTAGTGCAATATAAACATGCTGAAATATGCTTTAAACATACCTCGTTTACATAGTAATGTAATCTAACTTTTCGGGGGGAGAGTCCCTCTATATAAACCGTTTTTGCCACATTTACGACATTCAGTTGTCAACATTCTACAGTAAAGCTAAAAAATATAAATAATATAGATCACTCATGAGGAATTCTAAAATTATTTACGGAAATGAAAGCACAGACCCACAGGCGGATGCGACAAAACAATCGCTGCAACTCACAACGGGTTTGGTGGAGGCTGCTGTGCATGCTAACTCATCTTCTTTAGAAGGGGGTCTAACCTTTGCGGAGAGATGGAGGCAAATCGTTAGTTTTTCACCATTATTGTTGATAAATATATGGATTGTTCTACAAAGCGAAATACGAAAAATGAAGAGTAAAGAATCTCATATGTGCAATTTTGAATTATTTTTTAAACTAATGATGGTATACATTTATTCGCAATCGTTTTATACTTATCATTCACTAGAAACAACAACAACAACAACAACAACAAAAATAAATAAATAAAAAAGGCCAAATAATCTAATTGCATTTTAACATAATATTATTTATATATTGCATTATATACAGAAGGATGCAAAGGGAAATAAGCTAAACTTTCCTTCTTATTTTAAACAATTCACGCATAATTTTTAAACAGCTACTTTCATTTACCTCAATCAAAGTTTTAATCTACATATTTTTCTTTACTTTTGAAAAGTGATTTTTAAATTATTTTTAATGTGTGTTTAATAATTTATATGGTATATAAATATTTTCAATGATTAAATCAAACATGGGCTTTAATAGATGTTGACGATACTTTATGAGTGGACTGTATCCAATAATTACTATTGTGAAGCTATTACTTCACAAACATTTAATTAAACTATTATACATATCGTATGTACATATTTACAGTTATTAGAGGACGTATTATTAACGTATTTCAAGTATGTTGACACCATAGTCAACGCAAACTATAAAAAAGGTGAACCATATCACCGAACAAGATAAACAAGAGAGATGTTACTCTTATAACGAAAAACAATACAACTACTCCGCTAAAGCGGGAATGCAAGTGAACAAGAGATGCGCGCCAAGGCTGCGCATATAGCCAAACTAAGGTGAGCGGCAACATACCGGCCCACCTTGAAACATTGTTTCAAAATTACAGTTATAATATGTAATACCATAATTATAATTAATTATACGAAAATATTATATATGAAATTTAAATAATAAAACTTATACAAGAGAAATATTAATAACATTGTAAACAATAAAATAATACAAATGAAATACAATAAACAAATTAAATTTAACTATATACATTATTCATTTTCAAACAATTTTTTTTTTTTTTTTTTTTTTTTTTTTTTTTACTTTTCTGAAGGTAAAAGAGCAATTTTGGAAATAGGTCGTTTATATGTCCCATTTCTTGTTTTAACCGAAACTACGCGTATTTTGTTATCCTTTCCTGGAATAATTTCTACTATTCTACCCAAAATCCAACTACATATGGTCAAGTTTTCTTCCTTTAATAGTACCATATCCCCATTTTTTATGTTATTTGTTTCAAATTTCCATTTGTTTCTTTGTTGTAACGTATTTAAATAATGACATTGCCATTTTTTCCATATCCCTTGAACTATTTTAGTTAATTTTTGCCAGGTATCTAATCGATTATCTGGAATGCCAGAGAACTCGGGTTCGATCACCGCTGTGATGGGTCGACCAACTAAAAAATGGCCGGGAGTTAAGACATCCAAATCTTCGATATCGTTTGAAAGGGGGGTAAGGGGTCGAGAATTGAGGATTCCCTCAATTTGACAAACAACGGTTAAGAATTCCTCATATGTTAATTTAGCGTTTCCTACTGCGCGTTTCAAATGATACTTAAACGATTTTACGCCTGCCTCCCATAGCATAAAAGTTTCAAATGGCTAGCTAGCTAGCCGGGAAGTTAGTTAAAAATCGATTGCAAGCTTTGTACTGGTAACGCTTTTGAAGGCAGCAGGGACTCGAAACAGTTTGCTAGAAGTATTTAAAAAATGCATTTTCACCGTCTAGTTAGTCGGGAAATTAATAAAATAAATTTTTTGTCGAATCATATAAACGCTGCCGAAAGCAGTAGGGACCTGAGACAGTTGACTAAAAGTGTTAAAAAAATGTATTGTCACCGTGTTCTCACCTATCTTGAAAGTTTCAAACGTCTAGCTAGTCGGGAATAAGTTAAAAATGGATTGCAAGATTTGTACTGGACAAACAAACAAACAAGAATCGAAGTTAATGAAAACATGGTAAAAATGTAAAAGAAAGAGTAAAAGCAAAAAATATTTTTCATTTTCCACATTTCCTGTGTCTTAAGGCTGTTCTCGAATGAGAAGCTCAAATTTGGGTATACTTTCTGCCATAAGATAAAAAAAGTTTTTACTTTTACATACGAAATAAAAATTAGACCTACTAGTCTAGTTTCCTGAAAATTTTATGACATTTTCCTTTTTCCTTTAAAGCAAATACACTGATGGAAAAAAAAAAATCCCAACACCAAGAAAAAATTATTGTACAGTAATGAAATTTCAGCAATACATTTGTCTAGGTAATATATTTAATTGATTAAAGTTTCAAGATCACAGGTAGAGCCATTTCAAATGTGAAATGTTGGTACATTAGTAACCGGTGTAATCGCCAGAATTTTGAATGCAAGCATGCAAACGTGCATGCATTGTGTCGTACAGGTGTCGGATATCAGTTTGTGGGATGGAGTTCCATGCCTATTGCACTTGGGCAGTCAATGCAGGGACGGTTAATGCTGGTTGTGGATGACGCTGGAGTTGTCGTCCAATGATGTCCCATACGTGCTCGATTGGAGAAAGATCTGGTGATCTAGCAGGCCAAGGCAACATGTCGACACTCTGTAGAGCATGTTGGGTTACAACAGCGGTATGAGGGCGAGCGTTATCCTGTTGGAAAACACCCCCTTGAATGCTGTTCATGAATGGCAGCACAACAGGTTGTATCACTAGACTGACGTATAAATTTGCAGTCAGGGTGCGTGGGATAACCACGAGAGTGCTCCTGCTATCATACGAAATTGCTCCCCAAACCATAACTCCAGGAGTAGGCCCTGTGTGTATAGGCCGCAGAAAGGTCGCTAGCAGGCGTTCACCTGGCTTCCTTCTAACCAACAAACGTCTATCACTGCGACCAAGGCAGAACCGGCTTTCATCAGAAAACACAACAGATCTCCACTCCGTCCTCCAATCAGCTCTAGCTTGACACCACTCACGTCGCAAACGGCAGTGGTTTGGAGTCGGTGGAATGCACGCTACAGGGCGTCTGGCTCGGAGCTGTCCTTGAAGTAACCGATTTGTAATAGTTCGTTGTGTCACTGTGGTGCCAACTGCAGCTCGAATTTCAGCTGCAGACGCAGTACGATTAGCCACAGCCATACGCCGAACACGGTGGTCTTCCCTCTCAGTAGTGCCACGTGGCCGCCCGGAACCCGGTCTTCTTGAGGCAGTACCTTCCCTTTACCACTGCTGCGAACACTCATGCACAGTGGATACATTCCTGCCAAGTCTTTCTGCAATATCGCGGAAAGAAAACCCACCTTCTCGTAGCCCTACTACACGACCTCGTTCAAACTCAGTGAGCTGTTGATAATGGCTTCTTCGTCTTCTTAGAGGCATCCTTGACTAACATTAACCCACTACGACAAATCTCAACTGTAAATAACGATCACGAACCTTACAGCGCTTATTTAAAGCAAACCTCATTTGTATGTTCATAGTGTCGCTACAAGCGCCACACTTATGCGCGTAGCTCGAAATTTGAATGGACGTCATCTTTCAGATGTATAAACACGCCTACCAAATTTCGTTTATCTAGCACAGCTCCTTCCTGGTGTTGGGATTTTTTTTCCATCAGTGTATTTTTGTCCAAAAAAAAAAAAAAAAAAAAGATTCAAAAGTTGACTTTTTCCATACTTGTAGTATGAAGTTTTGATGTATTCCTCGACAGAAAAACAGAATTAAGATTAAAAAAAAAAAAAAAAATAAATAATAAAAAAAAAAAAAAAAAAAAAAAAAAATGCATTCTACATATACGTATGTGATTCTGAGCGAATGAGAGTTTGAAAATTTTTATTTAATATTTTAATTATTTGCAATCTTTTATTATGTGTGAAACTCAAACTTCAGAACCTCAAATTTCAGAAACTTTAAAAATAAAGACAATTGAAATTATTTTCAGAATATGTTTGTAAATGGCTACACCATCATTTAAAACAGAGATCGCTGAGGACGTATTTTTTAATTAGAGTTAATTGTGTGTTTTAAGGCACAAAATGTATAATAAACTATAAATTATCAATCATTTGATTTCTTTCCCTGAAGATGTCAATTACTTTTTAGTTATTTTTAATAAAATAAGATTGTTTTTGTTATATTTTAATCCAATAAAAACTGTTAAATTTAAGCTCTTAACCAATTACAAAATTCAGGGGTTGTCCAATTTAAGGGTTACTGCTTAAACAAAATCGCCAAATTTGATGATAAACGAAGCTATGCGAATATGGCTGTTTTAAGATCTCAGTGAAACGCTAAAGTTGTTTAGAGTTATATGTTTCCTGGTTGAAATACGTTAAGCTTATTTAATACATTCCTGAATTTTGTTTTTCTGAGAAATTATTAAAATTTTTCAAAGATATCAAATTTTTCAAAAATTCACTTATTTTTACTTTCTTTACTTTTCGCACGTATGGAAAAGAAAGTTAGATAGATAATATTTTTTAAACTGAGTTTTTGATGTATTTTGACGTTTTCAGGTCATTTGAATCTGAAAATCACATTTTCTTGCCAATGGTCTGTGTGTCTGACTGTTTGTATGTGAATCTGTCATCATTAGTATAACTCAAAACCAAATTTTTGAAGAAAGCCTAAACTCTTTATTATCATCATTTCAGAAAGTCACTTAATTTTTTTTTTATTGAAATTGAATAAATAGTTCGTGTACAGGGATATTTAAAAGTAATCAAATGCATAATATATACGAACAAACATTCTTGTTAGTATATTTTAATATCTTTACACTGTACTAAACAAAAATAAATAAATAAATAAACAACTGTAGATTTTTTTTTAAGCACAAAAACGTACTTCATGAAGGAATATGGTACGAAAAGCATTCATGATTCGTTTAACGGGGTCATGCCAAATAATTTTTAGCAGCTATATCTGAAAATCACTTTGAAGTGTATTCAAGGTGGTGTTCTGAAGAATTTTTGTTAGAGAATTTGATAACAGAATAAGATAACAGAATTAATTGCCTATTTTTAAAATATTTTTTTTATTTAATTAAAACAAAAAAGTTAAATTTAATGAATAATTAAGTAGAAAAAAATTAGTAAGTTAAATAATACATATATACACAATAACAAGAGACTAAATTAAGAATAAAGAAATAAATAATAAAGAAAAAATATATCAGTTTAAAGTTTAATTTCTGTTTAATAACTTTTCAAAAGCAGAAAAATGATCAAACATTTTATTTTTTAATTATTTTATTTAAACTAACAGAAAGAAGAGGAAAAAAAATAAAAATAAAATAAAAGAGAGAGAGAGAGAGAGAGAGAGAGAGAAGTAGAAGAAAGTTCCATTTTTGTTAAATTAAATTAATAATAATAATAATAATAATAATAATAATAATAATAATAATAATAAATTATACATTATCAAATTAACTTAAACATTTTTATTTATTTATTTTATTATTGGTGTACGTGCTCTTACTCTAGCGAAATATTTGAAGGGATAATAATAATTTATGGGCGGAAAATTAAATTAGTTACAAATTGTAGCTTCTGGTATATAATAACTATAATTAAATTTAAATGTAATATATATATATATATATATATATATATATATATATATATATATATTATTTTATTTCATTCAGAAAAGGGGGGGGGATTTTTTTTTTTTTTTTTTTTTTCAACATTTAAATTAAATATTCATATTTTCCTTGTTAGTAATAAGAGATATTAGGGAATTGCTAATACATGCAACATTGCGTATAATATATATATATATAACTGTGGTGCTTTTATCACAAAAACCAAGAGCATTAATTAAGAAAAAATAGTCTATTAAAGACTGAAGAATAAATTTCTAAAAATAATCACTTTTGTAGTTCTCAGACCTTTAAATTTATGCTAAATCATGTGAATTAATCGTTCGTAATGCTAGTTTCATAGCAATCCTATCTTAAAGAGAATATAATTATGATGACTAAGGTGGCTCCTTTGCTGTATCTTTTGTGAGTTCTTTTTCCTTTTCATCCCGTGCTTTTACTATGGATTTTTAGCTTCCCTTCCCTCCCCCCCCCCATGAATTTTACATATTAAAGTGCGTTGATTAAAGAACTTGCTTATTGCCTTAAAAAAATTTAACCGAGGGTTCCCAAATTGAATCCCTGGCAAGGGATAATAGTTTATATACATGCGTATATTTTATTGCATTAAAAAAATAAAAAGTTTTATTTATATATGTATGTATTTTATGCACAATATTCCACATATTAGCAATTCCTTAATTTATTCTATTACTAATAAGAAATATACTAATATTTAATTTAATGGTTAGGGGAGAGAAAAAAATAAAGAAAGAAAGAAAATCTTTCTTTCTTTCTTTCTTTCTTTCTTCCTTTTTTTTTTTTTTTTTTTTGTTTCTTTCTCATCGAAATAAAATAATTTAAAAAAATGCTTATATTTCGACTTTTTTTTTTTTTTTTCTACATTTAATTTTATTTATTATTTGCCAGAAGTTAAAATTGTAACTAATATAATTTTCCCCCATAAGTTATCCTTTCAAATATTTTGTTAGAGTATGTATACAAGCAACAAAATAAATATATAATAAAACTTAAGTTAATTTGATAATATATAATTTTTTTTAATTATTAATTTAATTTAACAAAAATGAAATCCCCCCTCCTTTTTTTTTTTTTTTTTTTTTTACTTCATTACTAATAAGAAATATATGAATATTTAATTTAATAGTTAGGGGAGAGAAAGAAAGAAAATCTTTCTTTCTTTATTTTTTCTTTCTTTATCTTTTTTTATCTTTCTCATTGAAATAAAATAATTTAAAAAATGCTTATATTTCGACTTCTTTTTTTTTTTTTTTTTTTTTTCTACATTTAATTTTATTTATTATTTACCAGAAGTTAATATTGTAACTAATATAATTTTCCCCCATAAGTTATCCTCTCAAATATTTTGTTAGAGTATGTATACAAGTAACAAAATAAATAAATAAAAATGCTTAAGTTAATTTGATAATATATATATATTTTTTAAATTATTAATTTAATTTAACAAAAATGAAAATCCTCCCCCCTTCTTTTTTTTCGTTTTTTTAGTTCAAATTAAATAGTTTAAAAGTAAAATGTTTGATCTCTTTTCTGCTTTTGAAAAGTCATTAAACAAAAATTAAACTTTAAACAGAAATATTTTTTCTTTAAAATTATTTATTTAATTTCTTGTTATTGAATGGATTACTTTTAATGGTTACTTTTGAAATATTTATTTGAATTTATACTGAAACAAAAGTTAAATTCAATTAATAATGAAGTAGAAAATAATTGCTAAATTAAAACTTACATCTGGCAAATTACTCATTTTAAATTAATTTATTTTTCTTCATATATATAATAATTGAAAAAAAAAAAAAAAAAAAATCTGAAACAGAGTTAATGGGGTTTGAACCCGGGTACTGCCGGTTTGAAACGAAATGCTCTGTGTCCAAGCCACTAGGAGACGTATGACGATCTCCTTATGTTCTTTATGATTTTTTTCCTTAAATGAGCATTTTTACAATTATTATATTATGAACGATGAATTCATATGATTTAAATTAGAATTTATAGTTCTGAGGATGACAAAAATGATTATTTTCAGAAATTTATTCTTTAGTCTTTAATTTTTAGGGTTATTTTTGTTTTATTGTTTCAAGGTAAAAGCAACAAACTTATTGTCACTCGTAATCTTAATAATCAAATATCTTTAAATCTAATCATTAAATGTATACAGACTTCACACAAAAAATTAATAGTTTTGAAAGTTCTTTTCAAAAAGTATGACATACGTACATATTTTTTATTTTTTAATTCATCGGTTTTTTGTACTAAAAATGGCTGACTAAGTTCTCACTTCGTAATCGCGATTTCACTAGCTTTCAGTGGGTGAGATTTCAAAGGTAGATAACGAAGATAGATACCGGCAGTGAGAAGCTTACGATGAGTTCGTTGTAGCACTTTTTGGTGATTGTCGAAAAATGACGTCACAGCACAGAATTCTCGGCTAGAACTCGGCAGTGAAAAGATTACGAAGTGCTCGTTGTAGGGCCCCATCTACGAACAACTTTTGTATCATTAAGGTTGAAGGTAGGAGGGGGGTAGAAGAGCAGGTTAAGGAAATAATGTGATCGGTCAAGTCACATCATGCATACCTTATATTTTTCACCTTATATTTCTTCTCCTTAGATGTTTACATTAATTTATTTTCATTATCGGTTGTCTGCAGAGGGGGTATAAATTTTATTGATTTGCCTACATAACCTTTAAAAGGAGTCGGAAAAGATGAACGAAGGTTTTTTTTTTTTTTTTTTTTTTTTTTTTTCTTCTGTTACCTGTATGTATTCTAGAGAAAGTATTGTTTTCGGGTCAAATTTCCGAAATTGAGTTTTTATTCTATTTACACGTTTTGAGGTCTCCTGAACAACAGAGAAAGGTTTTTAGTTGTTGATTTGTATGCATGTGGCTGTGTGTCTGCCCACCTGCGTTTGTGTCTATTATCAGAATATCTCATAGACAAATAGTAGCAACAAATTCAAACGCTGTATTCTAAACGTTTATCACATAGGGATGCTATAGTAATTTTTTCGTCGAGTTCAAACAAATGGTACGTGCACAGGGACATTCAAGGTAACTCAACTATATTATGGCTATGGGCAAAATTATTCGCAGGTGAAGTTAAAAAAATTCCTAGGCTACACTAAACAAAAGGAAAAGAAGATACGTTTCTATATGCATAAACACATGTTTCGTGTAAAAGATGGTATGAAAATCCTTTCCATTTGTTTACAGAACTGCCCAAAAGAACTAGAATGTAATGGAAGTATACATAGAAATTGCTGGAAGTACAGTCGGGGAAAAAAAACGCAACACCCGCTGTAATTTCGTTATTTATTGGCGCAGGAACATCTAATAGACATAATCCAACAGGAAATTAAATGCACTTTCTGAAAATGTCGTGGAAGTTTGAATTAGGGGTCATCTACATATTGAAATGCACGCAAAATTTGATTTTGTCAATAGCAACACCCAATTCTGACTTCATATTCGAATTTCTGAGAGTCTGGCAGTGCGGAAAAGTATACTGTTTGTGTACTTTATCGTCAGTATTTATAGAGTTATAATCAAAAATGTGTTAGGGGGTTATCTCTAAATGTAGAAGAATAAAATTAAGATCCTATAAGAAATAGACAAAAAGTTTAATGTTTTACACCGGAAAAATTTCGGGAAAAAAAAGGATTTTTATCTTAATAAGAACATTTACATTTTCCGGTTTCTTAATTATCGAAAATTCAGTTTTTGAGATTTGTATATACTTCAGTACTTTTTTAGATAATTTTAGGTCTATTTAAATACATTACACTTGCTATAGGTCCAGACAGTACTCTTTGAAAATAGTGCAATATTTTTCAAGTAAAACTGTCTATTATGGCTGTACTGATCACCAATAAAGCTTAAATTTTCTTTTGTAGGTGTAACATAATATACGAAAGGAAATAATATAGATATATATAAACAACAACTCATAAACTAGACCTTTTCGGATAAATTATTGTAAGGGTTCATGAAGTAAATATTAAACAATTTTAATCGCACTTACCAGTTTTGGGTCAGTTGAACTCTTTGGAACTGTACGATTCGTTTTATAATATCTATGAAAATATAATTTCTTAATTAATCCTTTCGCGACTGCTGACATAGATTCACGCCATTTGAAAATCTTAACTCTGTCAGTGGGCGTTTCTTTCGTAATTTGTGTGTTACTTATTTCTTAAGTGCGTACCCATTGTTCCTATTTTTGCAATAAAATATACTATGGATAGAAATATGTTGATTAGAAAGAATATAATTATAATGTATATCCATTTGTAATATAATTGTGAATACAGAAAATTTGTTCTGAAATATTAAGCCTATTTTTCTATTTAAAACAGTAAACCCCGCCTATGTAGTTAATTTTTTTCTTCTAGTCTTCGTTTAAAATATTCAAAATTTATCACCAGCAATCGATGAAGTAAATACCACTTGTCCATATTTTTGTCAGATAAAATAAGGGGTTTAACACGAATACTGGATGACACATTTACTTTTCTTTTCTGTATTGTTTTGTTTTGAGGAACGATGAAGGCGGGGCTTGTCTTGTTTAGAAAACAGGAATTCTTGATGACTAATGACTAAAAATCATCATTTTTGTTTCATTTCTTTGCGTTTTACGTTATTGTTATATAATTTGACCCGTAAAAAATATATATATATATATATATTTTGTTTAATTTTCTTTGTTATTTTTAAAGATTTGATTCGTTATCTCATGCAAAACTGTATAAGAGACGGCCCCCTAAACCACTCGAAAAGAAAGATTTATTTATATCTCGAAAACTAATAACTGAAATGAGCTGCAAATTTGCACACCCATATGTTTCACCATCAGGATTCATTTTATGTAAAAATTAATATAGGTCATAATTCATAATTTTTCTAAATATGAATTTATTAAAATTTTTCAGAATTAAAAATATTTTTCAGAATCAAAAGTAGTGATGGATTATGTTTGGGTTTCTTCATTGTATCTTGTAAAAAAAAAAAAAAGTTATATCGATCAAGTTATTTTTTGTGAAGATATTAACCACTTGCCTGTTTTGCCCGAACTCCGTTCGGGTACTTGAAATGACATTTCCTTGATTTGCCCGAGCGGCGCTCGGTCAGCCTTCTTTCTATTCTAATCTACTGATTTCTGGTATTTTTTTGCTTGTTTAGTGTGTAATGTTTCTAAAAGATGACTCTAGTAGTTCCAGTAAAGTTAGAATTGTAAAGTGTTAAACCCATTTCGCCTTTTTCTTCTGAGAAAAGCCAACTTTAAGGAAAAATGTATTTTTACCAATGAAAATAAAAATTAGCATAATTCCTTAAATTCAATACTTGTAATAGTTCTGACTGCTAATTTGAGTTTATATAACCGATTTCACCATAAAATTGGGCATCAAAAATATGCTTATTTTTTGACATAATATGACGGAAAAAAGAAACAGTTAAGTGGTTAATAAAAGTTTGAAATATGAATTTAACATTAGCACCTTCAAACTTCGAACGCTTATAACTCTGTGAAAAAATAAGTAAAATATACAACCAATATACTTTTTCGCATTGTCGCGATCACAGGAATTCAAATATAAAATAAAAATGGGGCATTACTGTTAAAAATCAAAGTTGGTGCGCGTTTTATTATGTAGACGACCCCCAATTCAAAATTGCACTTCATTTTCTGAAACTACTCACAATTCCCCGTCGAATGATGCCTATTACATTTTTCTACATCGATTAGCAACGAAGTTACGTTGAGTGTTGCGTTTTTTTCCCCCGACTGTACATAAAGCAGCAACCTCTGTGAGCAATAACATCACATATCTGCCTAGGCATTGAATCGAACAGCGACTGGATGACATGTACGGGTAGAGCACTTCATGTAGTTTTAACACGATGCCACAATTCATCGATCGAAGTTACTGGTGAGTGGTGGTGGGGGGGCAGTCGCTTTTCAACGATTAAACAGTCATTTTCATTGGTGCGAGATCAGGAGAACGCGCTGACCAGAGCAACAGTCGAACACATTCGGCATCAATGAAGGTCCAGGCAATATGGACAACTTGCGATCGTGCATTGTCTTGTTTTAATGTTGCGCTTCGGAGGCCTTGAACATAGAGCAGAGCTATGGGCCTTAACTCGTCAAAAATGTAATGGCTGGTATTCAGAGCGGCGGGAATGAAAACAAGAGGTGACCGGGACGTGTATCCAATGGTACAACATACCATCAATCCAGGTGGTGACTCAGTATGCGGCTACCAAAATTCTGATTACCCTCAAAACTGCATCACTGATATGGGCGCCATTAATGTGTGATCAACGATGAACCTGGACGCAGGAATGGCGTGAAGTCACTTTTCAGACAAATCACAATCCTGTTTACAGCATCAAGATTGTCTTATCCGTATTTAACGGCATTATGAATAATACACATTGCCAGTTGGGATTCGACATCATCATACTGTCCATCATTTGCAATGATGTTATGGGTTCCCATTGGATACACGTCTCGACTACTTCATGTTCGTATTCCTGGCACTCTGAACAGCGGACATTAAATTTCTGATGAGTTAAGGCCCGCCCCTCTGCCCTGTATTCGAGGTCTCCGTAGCGCAAACTTTAAGCAAGATAATGCACGACCGCAAGTTGTTTGTATTGTCCGGACCTTCTTTGATACAGAATGTGTTCGACTGTTGCTCTGGCCAGCGCGTTCTCCTGATCTCGCACCAATGAAAATGACTGTTTAATCATTGAAAAACGACTGGCTCCCACCACTCACCAGTAGCTTCTATCGATGAATTTAGGCATCGTGTTGAAGTTTCATGAAGTGCTCTATCAGTACATGCCATCCAATCACTGATCGATTCAATGGCTAGGCAGATATGTGCTGTTATTGCTCACAGAGGTAGTTGCTTTATGTACTGTTTTCTCAGTACATATTACTCCAAATTTCCTGAAATTTTAATCAATTGTTCTTCCTACTATAATGTATGTGTCCAACAAATTTCATTCCGTTATTATCATTCCTTCTTGGTGTTACATTTTCAATGTCGAGTAGTGTATATATATATATATATATATAAGTGATAGGAAAGGAAGTACTATATACAAACTAATTTTGTATTTTAATATGTATATAGCCCCCGGGACAAAAAAGTCAAATCGGAAAATTATTCTTAATTTGAGCAAAGTATATAAGTGGAAGTATGTTTCCGTGACTCTTAGTCACGGAAACAGGCCTGTACAACCCAGAACACTTGGTGGGCCGCATTGGAAATTTACTTTATTCAGGCGGGCTGCACCGTATGTATATAAGTGAATATGTATGTATGTTTGTGAGTATATGAATCATGCATGTACATACTTTTTTTCAGGGAGAGCAGACTAAAGATTCGGAGCAGAATACATTAACTTAAAATACTTTCAACCATAAATTAACCATCGAATCGTGAAAAATTTATAATTATACATCAATAACTACAGTCGGCAGTAAAATTATTGAAGCACACACATCCACATTTTTCATATATAGTTTTAGATTGATCGCTAATTTTTACTACCAACTTTCATTTTTATAAACAGTATAAGACTAAGATCATGACTCAATAAATATTTACTTAACAAAACAGTATTAAGTGCCCATCTTTTAAGTAGGAATTCTTGCTATGCTTCAATAATTTTTCTGCCGACTGTACAACAAAAAGAATTCATTACAACAGTGTGATTCTTTATTTGCCATAATTGTTAAAAAGTATTTTCGCTTTGAAAAGTTAGAAAAAATTTATTAATTTTTAAACTGTAAAACAAAGCTGACAAACTTTAAACATCGCCAGTGTCCTCCCGGACCGCAGAAAAATACACAGAGGCAGTGGGTTGGCCACCTCTGGTTTAAGAGGTAGTCGCTGTAACGTCTATTTCTAATCAGCCGGTATATGAAAAGAATCGTGTGTTGTCAGAATAAGCGCTTTTACTTGTTCTCTTCATTTCTTCCAAATGTACATACATACATACATATATATATATAAATATATATATATATTATATATATATATATACATATATGAAATATAATTGATAAAAAAGAGGCAAGAATTAAATTAATATTTTTATATTTTAAATTATTGTATTCACATTTTAGGGTTTTCTTTTTATATCGCAAAAGGCATTAAAGGAAATTTCATATTAGACTGTAAGTTACTCTAAAAGCATACAAAATAACGAACGGAAATTACAATAGCGATCATTTGGAAATAAATAAACAAGTTAATCATTCAAGCATTTTGATATCTGGAAATATTCTATAAATAAGTTTAATGAGCAATAAAAAAGTATCTGGCGCCGAAAAGATTCAATACAAGAATTAAATTAGCGATGTTAAAAGAAATAAAAGATTTATGATTATAAATTAGGGTTTGATTACTTAAGAGCGGACAATACCTAATCTCGCCGGCAGCCTTCGCCCATGTTATTCAATGGGAAAATTTGTTCACATAATTACTCATTACCTAATGAATATTTTTTAATTCTGTTTTCACATTTAGAAAATTCATAAGCGTTAAATTAGTACTTCTTTTCCAAAAATTGATTTTTTAAAATTTTAGTATTTCATTTTGCGATTAGAAAATGAGAAAAATGCATTTTGTGAAAAATCGCATTTTTGAACTCAAAATTAAAATGTAAAAATGAAAAAAAATGAATTTTTCAAAAATGAGTACTCATTGAATGGTTATGAATTTTCTGACTGCGAAAACAGAATTGAAAAATATTCATTAGGTAATGTGTAATTGTCGCAACAAATTTTCCCATAGAATAACATGGGCGAAGGCTGCCGGCGAGATTAGGTATTGTCCCCTCTTAAGTCAAATATAAAGCAATAAATAATTGTATTAATGACTTAGCAAATTGGCGGGTTAAGTTTCCAGACGGTTTGGGAAAAATGAAAGTACAGCCAATAAGGAACAAAGGAGGGGCGTGTTATTAAATGGGTAGCTAATAAAAAAAAATAGGGAGAGGGGTTAGAAATACGCCAAATTACACCAAAAATTAAGGGTTTAAAAGCTAGAACTCGCCAAAATTAAGGATCTTCCTCGATTAGCTCTTGCCAGTAAAATCTAGTAAATCTGCGCCACCGAATTTGAAAGTTAACGTGCGAGGCAGGAGCGCCGGCAAATTCCGTTTAACGCGGCGAGGCCGCTTCAAGACCCCACCAATCTTCATTGCCTTACCAGACTCGGATCCCCAGCCCTGAAATGGATTTTAAATAAAGAATTTTCCAGCAAACCTGACTAGTTTACTTATGTGTTCCACGATTGCAAGCAAGAAACCAGAAATATGTGACACACACACACACACACACACACACACACACACACACACACACACACACATATATATATATATATATATATATATATATATTAGGATCCTTTTTTAGATTATCGCATAAAAAAAAGTTGCATGCTTCATGAATTAATAAACATTAAAAAAAAAGGGGGGGGGCTTATATAAAATTAAATTCTCATGATGCTCGTTTCTTGTGTCATACTTTTAGCTACCGAAATACCAGAATCTGAGGAAGAGAAACAATTAAAAACACCACAAATCCAAAAGAGCACATTTGTGTCACATTTTATTATATTTCTAATAATGATTCAACTTCCCTTCCCCTCCCCCCCTTTTTTTTTCTAAAGCAAAATTTTTAACCATACATGTAAGAATCGATATATTTAAAGGGATTTTTGATTCTAAAAGTGAGTTTTTAAGAAGTGAAACATTGGATCAAATGAGTGTTCATCTGCTTCAAGTCAGATTATGCTTAAAAATTATTTTTAAATCTAGAGTTTTATATTGTTCTTCTACTTAATTTTTTTTCTATCTCACAATTTATTTGTTAATTAAAAGTTTGCTTATTAAAAAAAAGATTTTTTATATGTGCAGTATGAAAACTCGTTAAGCAGGAATGCTAAACAAAAATAGATAATAGGACACAGGAGGTTTCTATTATAAATGCTGTTAATGCTTTCGAGTTATCAGTGAATTATAACCAGTTTTACTAAAACTACAAAATAATAATGAAAATATTTTATTAATAATTTGAGAAAAACAGTTTAATTTATAATACCTTCAAAGCCTTTTTATTTCATACTTACGTCTTAATACAATGCCTTGAGCCTCAGGGTTATCTTCTAAGCCACTGGGCTTGAAAGTCACAGTAGATTTTCTTTCGCCTGTTTCCGGGCTTTGAATCTCAATTTCTGACATTATAACAAAAAAAGCATAAAATTAAAATAAATTGGGATTGTGTGAACAGTTTTAAGGGACAAAAAGAAACATTATTATGTAATACTACTTAAAACATAATTAGAGTTTTAAATTTCAATGTTGGATTGTTAATATTAAAACATTGTATCTATTAAAAGATTATTATAAAAATTAAATTATCTAGAAAATCAGTTTGATGAGAAGATAACTGTTATTAGGTTGTAACATATGAAATGTCCGATTCTCACCAGTAAAATTTTTGAGATTTGGTTCCTTATAAACTTTTTTTGATACAGTCGTTAATTATCTATCATTTTAAAGCTGAAACCTTGTCTTTTTCATCTGATGTGTTTCAAATAAAAATATTGCGATTTGGTGGTAAGTTTATAGCTTTAATCGTAGGATGAATTCTAGAGATTTTAGAGTGCTATTTTTGTATGAGTGGAAAAGTAAGCATAATGCTGCAACTGCTGCCCAAAACATTAATGCTGCAATTGGAAACAGTTCTGTAAATGAACGTACCATTCGACGTTGGTATGCACAGTTCGAAACTGGGGATGAGAGTCTCACAAACGAAGACTGGGGCAGACCCGAGACTGTTGTGGACAACGAAGTTTTACGAGCAATAGTTGAAAAAAATCCAGGCAATACTGTTTGAGATTATGCAGAAGAACTAAGTGTATCTCCTACAACCCTTTCACGTCATCTAAAATTGATTGGCAAAGTTAAAAAATAGATAAATGGGTTCCTCATAAATTGAATAAGAATCAGAAATGCAAACGTTTTGAAATCTTGTCTGCCCTTCTTCTTCGCAACCGAAATGATCCTTTTCTCAATCGAATTGTAACTTGTGATGAAAAGTGGATTTTGTGTGACAATAGTAAACGTTCAGCGCAGTGGCTGTATGATGACAAGGCTCCACAACACTTCCAAAGCCGAAACTCCATCAAAAGAAGGTTATGGTGACTGTTTGGTGGTCTTCAGCTGCTTTAATTCCCCATAGCTTTCTAAAACTAGGCGAAATCATCACAGCGGAGAAATATTGTAGAGAAATCGATGAAATGCACCAGAAACTTACACATAAACTGCCGGCATTGGTCAACAGGAAGAACCCTATTCTTCTCCATGATAACGCTAGACCGCCTGTTTCAATGATCACTCGTCAGAAGCTATACACGTTAAACTATGAAGTTTTAGACCATCCACCATATTCATCTGACCTCTCACCTACAGATTATCACTTTTTCAGTTATCTCGATAACTTCCTGCAGGAGAAATGCTTCAAAAATCCAAAGGATGCTGAAACGGCATTCAATGAATTTGTTGCCTCCAGGACGACTACATTTTATGATACCAGCATAAAAAAACTTGTTTCTCGTTGGAAAAAGTGTATTGAAACTAATGGTTTCTATTTTGATTAATAAAGTTTGTTCTGTAAAAATATATTCTTTTAAGTAGACCATGAAAATCGGACATTTCATATGTTGCAACCTGATAAATAGGTTATCGAAGACAATCATGACATCATATAAACAGAAAGGACTTCCACCTATAAGAGGCTATCTTGAAATTAATTCCTTAACCACTATACAATATATGATGGATATTTCAATGGCTTTTTTAGGTTAAGTCGCCAGATTTATTCAGATTATCATTTTCCTATGTTTTTATTCATTAAGTGTCTTATTTAGTGGCCGTAGTGTTTGCTCTGCATCGAGATAACTATTCTCATAATAAATTACTAGATTTCTGGCCGATTTCGGAAAAGAAAATATCTATTGCT